>CM067566.1:23942815-26445315 GCA_034336665.1 Luscinia megarhynchos
AGGAAATTTTGTGGAGTTGGGACCCCATGGAGTAGGTTAGAGAGGGAACAGAAACAGAAAAATATAGCTGGGGGATGAGAAGTACTGCTGGGCTGCACTGGCAAGTTCTGCTTCAGACACCTCAGAGGCTGAGGTAATTAGCTCTTGCAGTGTGCAACAGCCAAGAGGGGACTAAAATTTCTGACTGAAGCTTAAGATCTGTGTCCAGAAACTTTTCTTACAATGTTCTTGGAGGTAACTTTAAAGCACAATCAGCCTCCCTAGAGTACCTGCTCCAGGAAACTCAGGACTGATGTTTCTTTTTTCTTGCTCAGCTCAGCTTCAGCTGCCTCCAGGGTGCACCATGGCATGGACTGAACAACATTATCCTGCCTGGTTGAGTCAGCACCAGACATCACTGAGGAGCACAGGGCAGATCTCACACTGCTGCTCTGGCACTGCTCCCCAGCACATCTGTGCTCCCAGATGAGGTGTGCTCCATTGTTGAACAAAATTGCAGTACAGAGATTACAGTACAGAACTTTTTTTATTCCTAATGACCCTAGATAGAATAGAGGGAACTTTCCTGGAAATCCTGGACCACATGGATCTGAAGACAGAGTCTTTACTCCAGTCTGCTGAAAGTGAGATGACTCTGCATTTTTTCCATTTTCCCTAGGTGGAAACCTTGCAATAAGGAATTAAATGAGCATGTTTAAACATATTTATAACCAGATTCTTTTTCTATTCTATAAAAGTCTCGCTCAAAAAAAAATTCTGCTGTATACTGAAATTTCCAGCGACTAGAAACTAGGACAGTGGAATTCCTCTTTCAAAATAAACATAAATAACATCTTTATTTATCCATAAGGTGAATCAAGGGATTTGATCACTCATCTTCCCAAGAAATGGCATTAGGCTATGACAAATCATAGGACATGACAATTGACAGGCTGTGAAGGAATCCACCAGAGAAACAGTCTTGACTTTGGACTTCAGCTGAGATTGTAGTGCTTTAAAGTTAGCAAAAGTAACACAATTTTAGTTATTAGTTCTTCACTTACAACATTGGAGCCTGATGAAAAATTTCATTCTCCATTATACAGCCATACATAATTCATAAAAATTTCTGTATCACATAAAAAGCTCAATGTTTAAGTGTTTGGCAAATTATCATATGTATTTACAGCATTCCAGGCACTAATGAAGTGATCTTGCTTCATATGTTAACACTCAGAAAAAAAAAGCAGTCAGATCAGAAGTTCATTACCTGAGCCACTTCAGAGACTCACAGTCAGAAGCCTTTGACAAGATTTTAAAATTAACTCAGTGGGAATAGCAGAAACAAGGGCTAGAAGGAGAGGAATTAAGGTGTGAAGAACTGTTTGTAATATTGACTAATTAGAGTGTGGGTTGATTCAATGTTCCTCTTTATTAACTATTTAAATAAAGATATTTGGAGTGTTAACAATTTTAGATAGCCACTTGATGCTTAGAGTATTCTGTACCTAATGTATGATATTACTGCTCTGACTTTACATTTACAGCAATATTATCAGTGCCAGATTCAGCCATTTCAAAATAAAAGAATGAAAACAGCCTTGCTCCCTGATATTTCTAAATTGATTTAAATGATGTTAGACCATAAAGTAAACACAAGAGTCCATTTTACTCGCCTTACAAGCCATATTTGCAAGCTTTTCTCCAAATCTGTGAGCTTCTTCTCCTCCCTGAATATTTATTTATTTAGCAATCTAAAAGCAAGAGCTGAATAGCTTTTCTAATGATTAGCACCACTGATATCACTGACAGAGCTGAGCCTCATCTTAAGGCATGCCCTGCAATGTATTAAGCACAACTGTCAATCTACTCATGACCAATTTTTTAAATATATGTTATCCAATATGTTGACTTGTTTTGAATGATCTTACAGGATCATGGTCGCCCAGGGTGGAATTGGATAACCAGATTACTGTGGTACTTTCTGAGTTTCACAGAACAGGGAAATCTGGCATCAGGCACAGCTCATCACTCCCTTGGAATGGCAGCCACCAGGATTAAAAGCACCATCTTGATCCAGGCCATTTGGTGAATTTATTTGAAGAGGGTCAGCAGAACACCAGGTTCTATCTAAGCCTCCCAAAGAGCCCTCTAGGCTGGAAGGCTGCTTTGGAGATCTCCAGAACTGTCTTTCCTCAATCAAAATCTTTTCCATCAGTGTACTGCAAGCACCTCCATAGATTAAGGATTGATTTACCAGGGTTTCTCTGTGTCAGACCCATATCTCTCAGCTATTTCACAAAACAGAGGTAGCAGGCAGCAATGCCAAGCTTAGCTTTCCCTGAGCAGCAGGAGGATGCCTGGAAGCCCAGCTATGACCTGGAAGCAGCATGGATGGAGGACACTCAGGTAGCAAATCCACAAACACACCAAGGTTCTTACGGCTGCTGTTTCACTAGCAATGCAAAGACAAGCCAAGTTTTCATCTGACAGCTCATCCTGGTTTATTTGTGACAAATTTCTGCCTCTCTGCTCTTAGAGATGGAGCTCTGTGCATTTCAAGGTGGATTTCTACACTGAGCCATGAGCTGGCTTCCGAGCACTCATGGCTATTTGCCAGCCTTTTAACTCCAGCCTGTGACCATGAGAGGTTTGAAATAGGCATTAAGATCCCAGTGAAGGTGAGACCATAGATGAGGCTTACAAAGCAGAGACCCACTGCTAACTATAATCATTCCAAGCATTGATTGGCTACTTCATGCATTTTTGCCATATCAGACTATACATCAGAAAAACAAAGGGCAAAAGCTTCACCTTCACCACCTGTAGCCTCACAGCCTGAGTACAAATGGGGATGTTATCCATCCACATCTTCTGCTGTTAGCAGAAGCACTTCAAATGTTTGTTAACTTTAAATAAGCTAAAATTACACAGGTGATTTTTGAAGGGTTTATATGACTTCTATTCCTTTGGGATGATGCATTAGCCTTTAAAAAGGGGGTATGAGAAATATTCCCCTCTTTCTACTATATATAAACTACTTTACTCTATAGTAGAAATCACTACAAAGAAGAAAAAACACTCCTAGGCTAACATCAATAGACTTATGATACAGTTTCAGCCATTTGTTCATGGCAAAGATTAGAATAGAAATTTGACTGAAAAAAGTATTGTTTAAAATATTACTCTTGAAATGCATGGCAGAACTTTGCTCTTCTCTGCTGGAAACTACACATGTTACCAGACAACTGCAACTGAAATTTGCAAAGATGTACAGCTCACTTGACATTTATGGTCCTTTGTTTGAAGCCTCATCTGTGGTTCCAAGATACAAATGAGTACATTAGACAAGTCCAAAGTTTCCATGTATAGCTTCCTCCATGGGCAGCTCTCTTATTAAATATTCAAGCACAGAGAGCTCATGTTTTATCACAATAGGAGCATGAACAATTATATTTACAGGAAGGAAGCTGCAGTGACAGCTTTTCACTTATATTTTTTTTTTTTACCCTTGCCAGTACCCATACCTCTGACTCCAACAGAGGTGGCACCAGCTATTTTTCTTCCCCAGACCCTGGAGCCACTATTATGCAGTCCATCTAAGGATTTCAATGATTTTCAATATGAGAGGTGTTATGAGAACAACTGAATTCCTGCAACTATGAGATCTTTTATTCTATTGCAATATGGTTTAGAGCCCATTTGAGGCTAAAATAATGATTTTAATGAGCCTGAGTACTAGCCAACATTACTAATGCCGTGACATAGATGGTGGATTACTGCAAAGTACCTATGATGATAATCCTGCACTTCATCTTTCTAGACATGAGAACAGAAAAAATGTTCCTTTCATATTCACACCTGAGAGTGGGAGTCTCATCATTCTTCTCCTCTTCTGGTGTTTGAAGTTTTACTGGTTGTCTGCCTTTAAGTCTTTCAGATGCCACATAGGATGCAAAACCATGCTTTGCTGGAGACAGTCATATATCACAGCAACTTCATACAAAGATAAAGGCACATTTTAGAAGAAACTGTGAAATATTTTCAACAGTTGCAACAGGTGCACCACCACTAGAACGAAAATGAAGCTTAACTAAACTTCTTTAGTTAGGCTTTTGCAATTTTGCTGAAGCTTGTGCTATAGGATTCTGACCAGAGAGTAACAGAGTTTTCCTCAGCATCATGCCAAGTGTGATATTTAACAGCTACAAGAGAACATTTACAGTTCAGCAGACATATCTGATCATGCAAAGACTATAAAACAAATTGGCCAGGGTTGTTGAAGCCTGTAGCCTCACAGATACACCAATGAACAGCAGGTGATGTTTTGCTATGTTACGTGCAATTTTAACCATTGAAGACAAGTAGTTAATTAATAAGTCACAAGTTCACTAAGATTTGACACTGAGGAAAAGAACTAATAGTCGTGTCATATGATGAATGAACCAAACACTAAGAAGCAATGAAAAGAACTCCCACGGTAAAATTACATAAAGTGATGTAAAAGTATGCAAGGGAACTCAGTGACAGGCCTTTAATATTTTAATGTAAAGTCATACAAGAATGAAAAATACCTAAGAATGCTGCTGAAGGGGTCTCTGGAGTAGGAAAAAGTGTATTTTACTGCCCTTACTTTTCTAGTAGGGTCTAGGGAAACAAGATGGGGAAAATTACTTCCAACAGTAAAAACAGGGACAAAAAACAGGCTCCAGGACACGACTTCCATTGCTGCAAACAACTTTTAAATTTTTAAGCCTGTAAGTTCTGGTCCTTACCCAAGGACAATTTACAGACATCTGGGATCTTTTGGGGAAAATATTTGAATACAGTAAGCTAACTACAGGAGGCAGAAGCAATGCACCTGTGCAATTCCTTCCTGAGGAGAGAAAAGAAGAAAGCAAAAGAAGTGCATATGGATAACTGTTCCCAAGAGGAGCCAGGAGACCATGCAAAGCTAAAAGAGAAGACCATGTGGACCTTGCAGTCGCTAGGGGACCAACACTGCAGAAAAAGCCACATCCCATCCCACAAGGGCAGTAACACTTGTGGCAATTGGGAAGCTGTACAAGTGTGAAGTTCCCCAGACAGCAGCAGCAGGGAGAGAAAAGAATGTGTCTCATGCTCCTGCCCAGCCTGCTTCTTTTTGGCATTACTTGAGACAGACTTAGTCAGTACTTCTCAAGTAGAAAACCACATCTGATTCATCATGGAATGTGCAGTTCCCCTGCTGTGCTTGTGAGTCTCTTAAAAACAGCTTTAGCACAATCAGCTTGATAAATAAGGTGCATTTGAAGATTTAGAAAATCTGCAAAACATGGTTCTTCCAGCCCTTGAAGGACATCCCTGTCTTACATGGGCAACAAAGAACCTTTACTTCTTATAGAAGAAAAATTTTAGTCTGAAAAAAGAGGTTAGTTGCTGCCTGTACCAGTATCCTTAATAGGCATGCAACATGGTTTATGTCAAGTCCTGCTCTTTGACACCAGTAGGATGCTTTGAAGAAAATTACTTGCTATTTATTTTTGATTATGTTTGTTAAGTTTTAAATAAGTCTCATGGGATGACCTTAATTGGAACTTAGAGTCCATGGAGATTTCATGGGTAATGGATGTGAAAGCCTTTATTACCAAAAGTATAAATTAACCACCTCAAGAAATATACATTTATTTAATTGTAAAATAAATTTTAACTATAACACAGTTGCTACCCTGCAATGAATTACATTTTCTACATAGAACATGGTAAGATTAGTTCTCCTATAATTGGTATCACATTGGGATTCTACTTTAAATATTTACCCATAATGAAAAGATTTTCATGTTCATTCTTAACCCTGCAGTGACTGTTGTTTCTTTTCAAGAAATAAAGGATAAAAACAGCTCTGGTCATTCTTAAACACTGGAGAATTTTTTTTCCTATGTTTCAGGATTATTTGTTTGGGGCATTTTTCAAATTTTCTTTTAGCTCTTGCATTTGCAAGGTATTTGTTCTTGACAGTGCAAGACATGCTATTAGCCAAACTTTTAGTTAATTATTTTATGTCACTATGCCTGACAATCTCAAACTGTGTGTGCATTGTGAGGCTTCTGTTCTGGAAACACAAACCATGAAAGGCACAAGGATACACTTGCAGGGAAGGGTTTGAACTGGAAGAGAGAAATAAATGAAATAAGAATATTCTGCCTCTGTAAGTCTGCACTCTTTCCCTCTGTGCTCAGGTGAGAAACAGGCACCTGCCTTTTCCAGGTACCTCTAAAGGTTTGTCCTGAAACATTATCAGAACTCAAGCCTAAGAATTCAGGTCTCATTCTAAGAGGGATTTATTAAACAGTGCTGAAGCTTTCACTCTGCAGATGAATTACCATTTTTCATCACACTCTCCCTGCCTCTTCAATCTACTAAGCAAGGTTGCTGAAGTCCCTGTCTGATATAATTTGGTTCAGCAGGAAGACTTGCCTTCTAAGGTGCTGGGTGAGTTATTCATCATCTGTGTTGCTACAAAGTCGAAGTTAAGTATATCAAAATAAGTGATGCCCCAGTGCAGCCTAATAGGAGTGCACAAGGGAAGCCTTGCTCCTTCTCTTTGAAAATATTCTGTTCCATAGCTCTGATGATCTAGTTATCTTCTGCTTTCTTTCTTTTTCCAGTCTATAAAGATAAAGCTCTCTTTGGAGTGGCAGTGCATCTCATTTACCATGAGATAAGAAAGAACAAAAATACAAAAATTGCAAGGATGAGAATGAAATTTAGACATCTGAGATTTCATTCTTACCTCCCCCCCCCTTTTTTTCCTCATTTAATTCTGGTTTATAAATCTAAATATAAATCTTATTGTTAACATTATTTATTCTTGGTATTATCCTTTGTAGATCCTGAAGCTGCTTTTCATTCAATTCGTGCTCACACATGTCTGCCAATTATAGAAATTGTTCCAACAGCTAACAGTAGTCCCTTCAAAGTTGTGCTTGTGTCATTAAATGTTTATTGTGCTCTTCATTTGTAAAATATAAAGACGCCCTCCCCTGTCCTTCACCAAGATAATTCATACAACTTAATGAAGCTGACAATTAGGTCTTAAGTGTCATGACTGTACCATGATATAATGACTGCTTTTAACAGTACTCTGCAAGCTGGAGAATGAGAATAATGGGATTCCAAACAGCTAAAGACATGCATTATTTCTGAAAAATAGTACATTTTCATTATTGTTACTCTTTTACAAAGCAATGGCAAGTTAGAATTCAATGTAATTTATTAGGAATAGATTCTGTATTAGCTTCATAGCTAATTCTTATAATTCCTTTTTTTTCTTTGAAATGAATTCTGAGATATTGATAAAAATCAAAGTCATCTGCTATCCCACATCATTTAATGAAAAAAAAAAATCATTAGATACATCAAAACCTTTATGTTTTATGAAGTCAGCAAGTACTGCTAGGCACTTTGCCCCTTTTCTTAGTCTCCCATTTGATATTTTGATATCAACCCAGTCTCATATGCTGCTGTCAAAGAAAGGATGAGTGACAAGTAGGAAGGATCACTCCCCCTGTGACTTTAGGAGAACACTCTTCTTCTCCTCAAACACAGCTTTCACAACAAAGGGTCCATTATTGTACCTCGAGGGGCTCTTCCAGTGGCACCACTTGATCTGGCACAGGCTTTTCACACCATCTGAGAGGTGAAGCATATTGGAGTTCCCTCCTTGGCACTGAAATAATTCATAAGGATCCAGTTACTCCTGCACAGCTGCAGCAGGAGCCATCCCCTCTTTCCACATCAGTCCACTTGGACTTCCTTTCATCTCATCTTCCCTGTTTTCCCAATAAAATCCTGAGCTCAACAGTAACTGCAAATACAGGGATTCTGCTGTGGGATACCAAGTACTGCTCATCACAGAACCTATCCAGTTCTGACCTCCTGTCAGCTTTCACTAGATTCTACTGAGAATTTTACCATAATAGCAAGAACATCCACAGGGAAAAAAAAAAAGGCATAAATATCTTTTGAATGGAAAAAAAGTCTCTAATAATAATAATAAGACCCAATCCCTTATCATCAGTCAGATTTTTTCCTCAATGCCATGGATTGTTGCAATAATGTAAATTGGCTTCTGCCCTGGCTCCAGCTTTTCAACAGCACCTCATATTTCAGCCCTTCTTTTGTCTCTGCTTATCTCTGATTTAATCCAAGTTTTGCTTTAGAAAAATTTCACCAAGGTTTCAACTGCAGAATGTCACTGAAGACAAATCTGTGACCCTTTTTGTGGTGCCTGTCTCTGTTCAACATCCAGCTCTGAGCTGCTGGATTTTTTCCTCATCTGACTCCTAAGTTTTTTACCCATTGTCAGTGATTATTTCTTTCATGCCTTAAACATTCCTTTACATTCATTTATCTGATAACATAATTATTTCCTCAAGTTTTCTACACTTTAAGGAAAAAATGCCAGTTTAATTTTAGACTATATCATGAGGGAAAAGAAAAATCCTACTTTCCCTGATCCAGAGATTTCCAAAATGGGTTTATTCCGTGCAAGATCAAGAAATAGTTTAGAGGCTGCAAACAGCCATTTTTGGGTAGAACATTGTTTACCAATTTTTTTTAATATTATGCATTTTTACAACAACTTTAAGAGGTGCTTTCATGAAAATCAAATTAACACGAAATTCATGTGTCTTGTACAAAATAAACCTTCTCATATAAAAACCCCTGCAATTTCAATGTCAAACAAGTCTGTGGTATTTCTAAAACTAATATTTAAGGACTTCATAACAGTTACATTTAATCATGTACATTTTAATACATATATATGTATATATTTAATGCATATGTATATTTATATGCATTGTCTGCAGTGTGTGTCTGTTTCCAGCAGCTGAAAAGCCTAATTTTTTTTACTGTATTAGTGAACAAAAGATGGAGCTGTATTGCAAAGTCAATATTTTCAAATATTTATTTGTTTGCAACAGTTTTTCTTCTAAATGTTACTGGTTTTCAACCTTGAAGGAGATCTCTATGTATTTGTAATTCTTTCTCATTGTAAGTTTCATTCTCTATACTTTATCACTTTCTCCCTTTTCATAATTAAAAAGCCAGGGCTATTATTTTACAAGGCATGCAAGGTGTTACTCTAAAGTTTGTTTTGATATTTTTAACTGGAGAGAGGAGTGTTTTTCCTTCTGCTGTGGATTACTATGCAAAGAATCATCATCCTGAAATATCACACCTCAGAGGTTAAAGCACACTATAAAAAAGAAATGTTGTGGAATACTGGGCATCATGACCACCAGCAATACCAAAGCCAACCAAACAAATATACAAATAAATAAACTGAATAAGCCTTGAGCCTCCCAAAAGAATCTCATAGGTTAAATCTATCAGAAAATGTCACATTTTTATTCATACTACAAGATGCTTGGGGAGTGTCTACCTTTTTTATTCTCTCCCTCTGGTTTCTTTTTTAATTTTCTTTTACTTGGGGTTCAAGTGCAAAATCTCTTTTGTTTCTGTTACCAGGAAAAGTGGATATCATTTGCTCATTTGCTCTTCTGTTTGCTCAGAGTACAGGACTGTAAACTTACCCTTTGCCTTCTTCCAGCCCTTCTTCACTTGCCCATATCCAGCACCTCCCCACTGCCCCAGGGACCCTTGCTGGCCCCACTGACTGCTGCTTCAGCTTCTTTGCACAGCAGATCCTTGACTCTGCACCTCACAGCACCTCTTTCATCTCACCTAGCATTTCTGCCCTCTACATATTGCTTTGTTCAAATCAGAAAAGTAGAAAATAATGTCATTTTCTCTTTTGTTCTTTGCATGAGCTTTTTCTTTTTAGTTATGTTTGATGGTTAGAGCCTCTTTCTCACCTCACTGACTCCTGATTTTTCTTTCCTGTAATGCTTGCTGCTGTTTCAATCTTCAGCCCTGAGAAAACTGAGCAACTTTATTATTGTCATGCTAAAATGTACATGGAGCTAAGCATGGTACTATACTAATTTGCATTGCATTTTGAATTTAAGCCCAGATGACTATTTGTGTCCATGGTATCCAGATATAAATCCATTGAAGCAACAGTTTTTAGGTAAACCTCTTAGCAAGTGGGATAGAAACTTTGGACATGTAGCAAAGACTGAGGTGTACCTCACTAAAGGTAGACTGGTTTGAGCCAGGCAGCCAGTAACTGTGCTGGGTGTCTTTTCAGGGATCTTGTGAAACCTCCACAAAGACCATTGGGATGTTTTCTAGAGAATACTAAAATTACAGGTGACATTTAATTTGTCAGTCTTGAATATAAAGCAAATTCCTGACACCACAAAGAACTGTTGGGCTGTTCTGTAGTACTTCTTTATTCAATGGCCAAGAGAGGCGAGAGAATTCCTGTTGGTTTCATCCAGGAGTGGCTCCACCACAGATCCAAGGGGAAAACTAAATGCACATGACCAGGGCACAGTGGTATGCCCACAACACACAGGGCTTTTTGTTTCAGGAACTTTTTGCATGGGAGGTAATAGCATCACACTTAGCAGTCCTCAGTGGACTGCTCTTCCCTGAATGTGCTCTGTTGTTTATGAGCCTGTGCCCATCTGCTGTAGAAAATGTCCCATGGAGGTTTCACAGCTAGGTATTATAGTGAATGAGAAAATACATCCAGCTTTGAAGCTGCCTCTTGCTGGTTTATTTGATGGCCATTAAGTTGTGTGCTGGGAGAGACAGTGAGTGGGTCCCTCCTCATCTCAGTGTCTGATGATTCTGTGATGCACTGCTGCACTCCCCTTCAGCTGCTCTTTTCAGCCTGAAGTGCTCTGGTCTTAATAAATTCAGTGGCTTCTTACACAAAGTCATTCCATACCTTTAGACATACCTATTTCTTTTTCTTCACTTTCTCAGCTCAGCTATGAAAATAAACCAATATTCAAGATAAAGGGCATCTGGGATTTATACAGAGGTATACTTTTTTTTTTTTTTTTGCTTGTTTTGTTTTCTTTTGATTTTTTTTTTGTTTTTCAATAGTTGCTTAAATTCCATTTTCTTCTTAGGGACTAAAATTATTTTTTCACAGTTCTGTCTATTATCTCTCAATATCTTATTTCTTAAGTGTATTTTTTTCTTCTCTGAGAAACAGTACATCTCTTTTCATGGAATTTCACCTACCATTCTATAATCCCTTTGTTATTTGTACACATCTTTTCCACTCTAAAAGTGCCAGTACGATTAGAAAACCTTTTTAGCTAACTTTTGAAAATGCTGCAATGTGCATATTGACTAAACCCTGGATTTGCTTTTGGATTTGGTCAGAGGAAACATGCCTTTAAAATACATAACTTCAAAAACTTGGAAGTAATTAATATGCCCACACATATCATTGTCCTAAAACAGCACTGAATTGTAATGTGAAATAAAATTATGCACACTCCTTAACATCCAAGAATTTGATTAAACAAATCAAGACTCAGTTTTTCTTCTTGATGCCATTCAAGGAAATATCATGAAAGGAAAAAAAATTATGATCCATCAGTGCCTATAAGTAATTAAGAGTTCTGTACTAGTGAAAAAGCTCAGTGAGTAATGAAATTTTAAAATCTATTTTTCAGAATAACTCACCAGAAAGAAATAGCAGGAGTTTGGCACTTATTCCCTTGGGATGCAAACTTTTTACTTCATATGCTTTTATAGATTTAGAGCCAGATAATCATTATTATATGAACTGTCAATGAAGACCACAGAAAGTGACCAGGATCTGAGGGTAAGTGGAATCATTAGCTAGTTATTTTCACACAGCTGTGTGGCTGTGTGATGGGAATGACTGGGCTGGTAGCACTCTCCAGTAAGTCAAGTCCCTTCTGATTTAGAGCAGACCTTGCATTCTACAGAACTGAGAGAAATGCTTTTGCAAGCATCAGTGAAATATAGAGCTTGCCATAGCTTTTATATAACTTTTCTTATTTACCTCCTATATATAAAATGTCATGAATGCTGCTCTTAAGCATATTTTTAGAATAGCTTTTCCAAGTAAAACTCCTAATTTTTTTTATTTACAACCTATTTGAATATATAGCTGATAAACAGCAAAAATGTGCCACAATATTACTCTCACTTGCTACCTAAGTCACTAATAGTGATTTTGTACCATTATCATTCCATTCAAAATTTAAAGAACTGTCAAGAGTGTTCAGAAACAAGATTGATTGAACTTTGGAAGTGCATTCTTTTTTTGACTGATGATGAGATACTAAAGGAGATGTCAATCTGTGCAATTTAATAGAGGGCAGAAAAGAATGATTATTTTCTCAAGTCACATGCTGCATGGTACCAGAAGACAGACTAAAACTAAACTGTCATTTTCTCTTGAAGATTGCATGAGGGGATTCAGTTTTCCATATTTAAGAAAGAATTTGGAATTACAGGTTATATTTTGTTTGACATTCTTGAAGTCAATGCAAGACTGAAGCACTTCTCCATAAAATAATTATTCCTGTTTTATGCCAAGATAATGATCTGAAATACTCTCCTTTGCTATTATTGGTTTAATTGATTAGCAAAGTGTATATCACAAATTTGAGTCCTTTAAATTTTATTTTTTTAAAAGATTTTAAAATTAGGACCATTTGAACCCATAGGTACTGGCAATTATGAAAAATATGTACCTTGTATAATAAATATAAAATATTTAAATATAAACATGTATTTATATAATATTTTTATATATTAAAATATATAACAAAATATGGATAATATAATATTTAAATAGAAATAAATATAAAATATAATAAATAAATCTATTATAAAATATAAAAAATATAATATTTAAATATAAATGTATTAAGTATAATAAATCAGTGATTACAAATGGTGTGATCACATATCACTCTAAAAACACGTCCTACACAAAGGGAAAATAATTCTTATGTCTTTAATTCTGTGAAATGCCCTCATTTTGATTTCAGAGAGCTAGATTACATTTAACCTAATTCACTCATTCTGTAAACCTTAATTCTGTGAGTCTCTTGAGCATTTTTAATGGACTGATATTTGACAGAAGATGGTTCATAGTCAAATTTTAGGAGAAATATTGTTCTTTAAGATACCTGGTAGAGTGTTTATTATTCAGGAATTCTGTATCAAAAAAGTAATACATTTCTTGGCATTCTCATTCTATATAATTTTAATAGAAAAAACAAAACCCAAGCTTGTGCCATTTCTTTCTTTATTTGCATTTAAATGCAGGAGTAGAAAAATATTTTCTTTAGTAAATAAGCTTGGAAGAATTTCACAAACCTGATAAATATGGATTCTGCATAGGTAAAATTCCAAATAAATTCCAATTGTAACTGTAGACTGGTTTATGAATTGGGTTAAGGGAAAAAAGTATCAGATTTATCGAAATCATTATTATCATTGAACTATTTTGATGTTTATGACAACTGAAAGCAGTAGAAATGTTTAACTGAGAGAAAAACACAATCAACAGCAAGAAAAATAACATGCCATTCTCTAAAATGCTCCTTTAAATAAAAATTATTCCTTATATTTTTTTCAGTCATCTTTACTCCTAAATAAAGAAAAAGAAGGAGAGGAAAAAAGTATGTGTATTTGAGATCATTCCTTCATTAATCTCTGGAGAAATCCGTTCAAATTCCTTTGTTTAAGTTATTTTCTTTAGAAGCCCTGCTCTTTCCCATCTCCTATGATGTACAGGCTTTTAGCCAGAGCTTTTAGGCTTAATGATATTGATTTCACCACCTTGATGGAGCCTGGCCAGTGATATGTTCTCTGCCCTGTTATAAACACATAATTTTGGAGGAGAAATCATAGTTAAATTTTAAGTAAAGAATTGGCTGAGACAGAAAGAGCTGAGTTTAAATTTGAAGCTTTTTTCTTACATGTTTGAGCTGCCTAGACCTGCTATCTCCTTTGATTTTTCACCAAAGACTCACAAATAGCTTTAATCTCACACACCTATGCACACTAGACTATTTTCTCAGATGGATATTATTTCTTCTGTATGTAGTCAAATTGTTTTTTCTGTATTTTATAGCATAAAAAAAATTACTCTGAGATCACAGTGAATGAACTCAGATTTAGTGTGGTCCAACAGAATTTAAAGAAGTAAAAGAAAGTCTATTTTTGTTTCAAGAACTATGTTTCCAGAGAAATACTGTGGCTTCAATGTAGAGTAATGAAGCTAGTTTGTGGGCTTAGAAAACTGGAAAAATAACACATATGATTTTACTGGATCAAATCTTTTTACCCCAGATGTTTTCACGTGTCTTGTTTCCAGCAATGGCCAGATGTGAAAATCCAGGGAAGGGGCTCCAGAAACAGCTCCTGTACAAGCTGATCCCTTCTCTGATACACTCCCTGCAGAAGTTTGGACTCCCTGTGCTGCTGCACCCACTCTGTTTTTGTGTTTAATGTCCCCTGATGGGTTTCAGCAGTTTTCTGAATTTTAAAACACAATATCCCGAAACAGAGAAGTTCAGAGTTTAACACAAATTGTGAGAACAGCTAGTGTCACTTTTGAGTCTGGAGCTTGCTGATTTCACTGGGTACCAGCAGGCAGCTGTACCATAAGGAGGGGATGATTCATTTGCCCATTCTCTGTCCCTTCTGCTGGCCCCTTCCCAAGCTGAGGAACTCTGGAGTACTCAGCTTCATCCTAAAGGGGAGACAGGAAGATGTATTACATATTTTATCACATTTCAGTAGACATGCTGCTGCAGCTGGGCTGATACTAAACTTCAGGGCTGCTTCACTAAAGGTGGCATGACTTCACTGCAAAGTTGAGCCAGATGCAGAAATGCAAACTTCTCCAGTAAAACAGCTTTCCATACTTCATGATTGTCCTTCCTCTCCAATGGAGTTCTTGATATTGCTCTCCAAAGATTATTGTATTTCTAAAAGTAATCATTTATTCATGACAGGTTGAACCTTAATTTTTCTAGCTGTGCTAAGCCTGAAAAATTAGCTCCTACAAAATGAACTTGAAGCAAAATCTATTCTGCTCCCTAGAACCTACTCTATATATAGTCATATGATTAGTTCCTGATTTAAACCTCAATTCCAATCAAGGCTTCTGGCCAAAATTGCTCCTTCGAGGTAATTGTGCCAGGAGCTTTGAATTCCAATGCTGTGTTGGAATAATTGGTGGGTGTTTCAAGTTGCAGAAATTAATAAAATCTAGTATTTTTATGTGTTGACACCGAAGAGGAGATTTTTTTCACTGCAGTAAAAACATTGAACTGAGTCTAAACATTCTTAATTCATATAAACAGACAATTTTTTTTAACTTTTGTGTACTAATTTTAATTAATAGAAATCTGTACTGGATTCATTTTGGAAGAGAATTATAAGTGTAATTTAAAAGACTAGATTTCCTTCACCTGACACCAGAAAGCAGACCTCTGAAGTTTTATAATCATAGAGTAAATATATTAATGTGTCTTCTCCTTGTGTCTCTGGAAATTGTTTTGATTCTTTTATTATTTTTTATTATTAAAATATGCTTTTGAAGTGATGGTGAATCCTACAAGAGGATTCCCTGGGTTAAACTGAACAGAATATTGTGAGGGGTATCTGAGCAAAGTCAGCTGAATGTTCTTCACAGAGATTCAAAATCCCTCCTTGGTTACTGTATTTGGGTAATGTTTTGGAGATGCAGCAAGCTACCCCAGAAGGGAGGGTCTCTCCCGTGTTGCATGGACTCCAAGGGAAAGAGAGGCTTGGTGACCTTCAGAAAAACACCATCAGCCATAAAACTAACTGCTTAAAACAGTGGAAAGTCTGAAGGAGTAAAAAGTTGTATGAAACAGATCATAACTTTCTGAAGAACAGAATCCTGTTCAGCAACTGAAAAGCATTTGAAGCCTGACAGGAGGAGACAAATTAACTTCACGGGTTCCTGCTGCTCAAGGGTACATCTTATGAGTTACTGCATATCACAGGCCCTTAACTCACACTTTACTGCCCCTCTGTTGCACATTTGTAAGCTGGACTTAGCCAAAGACTAACTAGGATGAAACACTTCCAAGGAAATGGCTCCAGTAGCACACTGAATCTTGTTTTGTCCCTCTGGTCAGACTCTGAATGTGCAGCAGTGATGGCACAAGTGGGCAGCACAGCCCTTCAGCTGCTGTTGGGACATTTTTGCAGGAGCAGATGCTGAACCTTGGGGTGCTAGCACAGAGGAGGGAGTCACTTCCAAGCCTTGTGAAGTAAATCCACTCTTTCCACCACTAATAACCACTGCTTTTCAGCCTCTGAGGGGAACAGACTGCAGATGCCATCAGTTAAATGGGAAAATAATTCGTGATCTGTAACACGCTTATATTTAAGAAATGTTTCACCCATTGTCAGAATAAAATAAATTTAAAAAATGTGTCTGGAAATGTCTGCCTTTGTTCCCAGATTTTGAGGATTCACTGTTCCTTAGTGCACTGAGCACACCTGAGTAGCACTGCATGAGTAGTGCTTTGCTAGGTTAACAGAAATGACACTGCTAACATGAGGCCACCCCCAGAGAAAAATATTTTTTAATAAATAAATGTGTTCTGAGGCAAAACTTTCGTATTCTTTGTCATCTATTATCTATCCTGCCCAGAATGGTGAGACAAGTAGCAGTTTTTGACATTTAATGATACATTTATAAAGTACACTCAGTTTGCAAAGTTAGAATTTGGAAATAATGACATTTATTGTAGGTGCTGTAGTAGCAACTTTACTTGCTTTTTAGGAGATAGATTACTTTCAGCTTTCTCAAAAATTGATTGCTGAGAACAAAACTGTCTTTGTTTAGTGTCTTGTCATGCTTCCAAGGAAGTTAAGATTTTGACTGTTCAATAGCAGTAGGAGCAATGATAATTTTACATTTAAAGTGTCAAAAACTACTTAGAGGAAAGGTTGAGGGGAAATGTTTTCCATTTGTTAAAATGAATACTTTAACTACCTCCAAAATACCAAGACAGAGGAAAATATACAAAGAGAAACTTTTGGGGAATTGTGAATGCTTCTTAGTTTTCCCTGTCTCCACTTGTATTATGTTTACAAAATTTTGAAGTTTATTTACCCGTGTCTCTTGGTTTCTGGGAATCCAGCAGCTCTTTCAGTACATTTAAAAACAAAGCCCTTAAAAAATAAAAAGAGCATAAAAATGAGTAGAAAAGAAAGAAATGAAACATAAACCACTCCTGGACCTAGTCAGATATTTGCAGATTTCTCTAAGATGTAAAGTACACAACACACTAAATATGAAGCTTCTTAAAAGCTCTTGGTACCTTGGCAACATCAATATGAGTATTCATTTTTAATGGTAAGATTAAAAAGGCAATCAAGGTGTATCCAATATTGAACACAGAGGAAAAGTCAATACTACAATTTCAGAGAAATCATCTCAAAAAAAGGACACTTGAGTGATATTTGGAATAACAAAACCAGCATTTAAACCTCTGGAAAGTGTTCAAAATGCAGGGAACCAAAAAGAAAAGGGTGTGTAAATGAATGCCATCCTCAGAAATGCCACAGTTGTAACCTGCCTTTGGTAACAGCTAGAACAGCACCATTAAGGTGCACAGAAAGGCTGAAGGGGATTTGGCACTTATTAAGATATGAATAGGACATGTTTCCTTTGTATAACAGAGATTTTTTGACCTGGAGCTCAATTAAAATGAATACTTGCTGTACAAGAAGCAGACTAATCCAGCAGAGGATTTGTATATTTGAACAAATCTTTTTACCACAAGGGGTGATACTAAAAAATAAATGGTGTGTTTCTGCATTGCCTTTTGTTTTTTCTTTTTTCTTCTAGTAGATAATGACCTTAAGACCTTTGTTCCATGGAGCTACAGAATTTTAGGAACCATAATTTTTAAATTATTTCTAAGAAAATAAAAATATACATGATGGGTTTCCCAAGGCCAAGGAATTTAAATTATGCTGTGGATAAAGATGTTGTGAACAGACCAACAAAACCAAGATTTTATCTCTGAGGTAAATGGGCTGAAAGAGATGAATGGCAATTCTTTCACATTTGAAGCAGACCAAAAGCAAACTGGAAATGTATGTTCCTTGAGTTGGCTTAATTTAGTTTTTCGAAGCTTTGTAATTTATTATAGAAACATGAACAAAAGCATTTTTGTCTTTTACATTTTTGGTCTTCCTACTTTGAATATTCTGATACAAAAGTATAGCAATTACAACAATTTGTGGCAAATTTTAATGCATGCATTAAAATGAGGGTTTTAAAATGTCTGAATTATATTGTAGTGACAAATATTAAAAAAATTAGACTACAGTAAGGTTTTGGTACATTTACTGCAAGTCATTAAGATATCCCAAAGTATTTATAAATTCACCACTCTGTGAAATCTGGGATTAATGGAGGAGTAATCAGTGAACACTTTATGTACCTGTAGTTTTTGAGACCAAGCACATGTTGGTCTTTTATCTCAGACAGAGATAAAAGCTCAAACATGTCTTAGGAAAAGTAAAGGTCCATGGAAGGAACAACAAATAGGAATGTTTCCTCATTTCACTGTGCTTTCAAATTTCACTGAGCGTGGCTTTCACTATTAGAACTTAGGTAGAGCATTGACTATGAAACAGCTGTTCATCAGGCTAATTAAGAGAGTAATCATGACATCTTTTAAAGAATCAATTGTATTTTTCTTCTCTTGATATGAAAGCCACTGGTAAGGAGCAGTGAAAAGGCTTGATTTGACTCATTCCTAGCAAAGTGACCTTGGATTCAGGATTGAGAAATCTTCAGCTGGTTAGAATGCTATGGAAGTTTTGTTTCTACATTATTTTCTTTAATTTGAGAAATTATGTCAGTTTATTTATACTATTAATCATTAGAAAATTTGAGGACATCCCTTTGGCCTAACTTCTTTTGTAAACTGTGGGATGAATGGAGAAGGGAAACACAGCAGTATTCCCTGGGATGATTAGGATCAAATGAATCCATGTTTAACATCCTTACCTTACCAGAAAGAGGAACTGCATCTCATGTGCCATCTGCACAGGTTTTCTTGGCTGTGAAAATGAGGAGGCATGGAAATGCTGACCACAGACTAGGTATGAGCTTCCCATTACATTCCTCCATTACTGCTTTTCAATCCCATGCTGGAGACTGAGGAAGTTTCAGGGCATTTTAAGAATTTGATCCATTTATGTAAAATGTGTAAAGGCAGATACCAGTGGTTTTCAGGTAATTTTAGACATATTCTGTTCGTATTTGTATAACAAGTAATTATTCAATAGCAAAAATATTTTAAGCAGCACTCAGGATACTATGAATAATTTTAAATGCAGCTAGACTGCTGCATTTCTGGTGCTGAATTTCTTATGTTGTACCTGAAACCTGTGAGCACTCTATTTGACCTTATGGTTTTGTTCTTGAGAGAAAAGAAGATAAAAAATATCTATCTATATAGATGTATATTGAAGGTTGTCAGCCAGCTTCTTTTAGAAATTTAAACTGCTAGGACATAGTATGAGCATGTCAGGTGGTCCTTACTCTATGCCCTGTACACAATCAGTGGAACTATTTTGGTTACATGGTACAGTTCACATACTGCACCCTTGAAAGTCCTCAATGCATAGAACTAACAATTATTTATATCCTGGTACCCAAAACACTGAAAATTTTTTTTGAAGACACAGTGATTAAAATATAATACTATATGAAGCATTCAAAATCACAATATTCATAAATTGCATAAAGCAACTTTTCTTTACTCACTGTCTCTGTTTATTTGTGCTGCATCTAAACAGCAAATAGATTACTTTTTCCACTAGATTGCATCCAGGACACAGAAAAAAGAAAGCTGTGAGGAGGGTTTTTTGTTGTGATTGTTAATTATTTTTTGAAATCTGTTTCCAGGGATCACTGCTTTCTAAGAGCTGTAACTCAAACAAATATTCTAGCAGCACTAATGTGTTATTTGGGCTGATAAAATCAGGAAATTCTAATTGTTTCATATTAATGAAGAGGCAGTAAAATTCAGACAAGCTTCCTATAAATAAAAGATCAACTACTATTTTTTTCCATGCCTCCATTTATTTTACATGTAGAATCCTATATTTATCCATTCAATACCAGACTTTTTGTTTTAGAATTAGATATTCAGCTCACATTCTGGCACTTAGAAATTATCAATAAATCTGTGGTGAGTTTGCATAAGTATTTTTCTCAAATGAATCAAGTCCTTGACTGAGATATTTTAATTGCTATAATTTGAATAACTAATTCCAAGTTCTGAAAATTAGGTGAAGGTAGTATGTGATTAACTGCTGTTAATGAAGCCATTACCTGATCAAGTAACATTTCATTCTTGAAACTGATTATCTGTAAATGCAAATGAAATTGATCTGAATTGTCAATTTTTTTTCTTGGATTTATAGTACATCTCTTAAATATTTTGCAACTACTGTTTTATGCAGCATACTTTGCCATTTTTATTTTTCTGGCAGATCTGTAAGTTTATATGCCTAACATGAAATCAGGAAAATTCTGCTCCAAACAAGAAGAATGTCCATTCACGTGAAAAATTTTCTTTGCTCAAAGCATTAAGTCAAGATGAAATTCAAACCAAGTTTTAGTGAAATGAGAGTTAATAATTATGCTAACAATTACTTGCATTGCCTCACACAGAATATATCCAAATGCAACAAATTATCTAGTGCCAGGATATAAAATTATTGATGAAGGAAGTTTATGATGTTGTGGTATTCATTTGTTTAATTTAAACAACTCCTGCTCTATTTTCAACACTCCTAGACTTTTATTTAGTTCTAATGTAAAGAATGCTAATAAATAAAAGTGATGGAGATGTGCACAGAACACTGAAAAGTTTGGAACTAGAGAGATCTTTACCCAATAAAATATCAAAAATTGTGAACTTGATTTTATGTTACCTATGCTATTATGTAAACTGCAAGGTCCCTCACCCAGGTCATCCTGCTGTCACAATGGCATCTCCACAGCCATTCATATTAACATACAGATCTCCCCCAAAAATTCTTAAATTAAATGGCTAAGACAAAAAAACAAAAAAAAAGAAAAAAAAAAAGAAAAAATTGGGAAAAAAAGGAAAAATGTATTTGTAGTAGGAGAGGTGGAAGGGTTTGCTGTCAAAGGTGCTTAAGGGTGTTAAGCAGGAGTTATCATGGTAAAATCTTAAAGCCACAGAATGACTCCATTTCTTACCTCTTTGTCCCAAGATAAACTTAAGATAAAACATTTCAACATCTAAAGTCTGCTCTTGCATTTAGGACTAATTTCTTTAGAAATCCATGGTTACATTCATATCTAATGATTTGACATTTATCACTGAGTTCCAACTCAAATAAGAAATCAAAGTTCTTAGAATAAAAATAGCAGTTAGAGTCACATCTTGTACAGTTGGCACAGAACTTTCCAAATGATGCTCGGTTCTGATAAATCCTGGCAAACTCCACAAGATTGTTAAAAAAATATGTTCAGCACTTTACTTGTATTTGTTTTATCTAGTTCACTTCTAAAAGTTATGAATGTGTTTGTATGAGGATAGAGTCGGGGGTGCTAAACACATCACATCTTGAGAATGGTGGAAGAATAGAAAAATGCACTCTAAGAAGTGATATTAAGAGAACAGAGCAATTTTATACTTAAAAGATCTTAAAAAATATACAAGCATTGCAAAAATTGTCCAACATACTGGGAAAGAGTTTTACAAATCTTGCTAGTTCTTAAATGTGACATTCCTAACTGAGAAACATTCACTGGCAATACTGAAATTGGCACAACAGGAAACTTGAGCAAATAACTCTGAAAATATCCTTCATCATTTGGTTGGATTTAATCTATATATGGAAAAAACAACAAAAAACCCACCTCTAATTCCATTTATCAGAAACAATGGAAAGATTACATGTTTGTCCTCATGAAATGTGTTATTTTTCATAACAAGACCAAAATTATTCAAAACAGATGTCCTTCCTGGGATAGCTGGGTATGTCTGGCAATAATTTCCCATAATATCGTGATTGACCTACCTACAATGATGATTTGCTTAATTTTTATTTCATAGCTGTGCTTTTATCCATATGTACCAAAAATAAAAACAGAGAGAAGGAAAGCTAGTTTTGAAAGGGAGAATAAATATTTGTGAACATGTGGAACTGAAAACCATCCACAGGAACAAAATCAAGAATATTAATGACAGAAAAATATAAACATTTTATCCTCATTATTCAAATAGAATAACAGTACTAAAACTATTGAAAAAAATTATCACATGAGGGTGTTTTCATCAGAGGGGAAGAAAATCTTCATGGCGTTATGTGGGCTTTGCAAATGATCAGCCTACAGAGATTCTGTGACAGTAGCACACAGGGGCACAGCTGAGTGTTCTACATCAGCCTGACAGTAATCATGAAGGATTGCTGCAGGAGTACAGATAATTATGCTGGAGAGACCTGTGCTCTCTGTAAATAAGGTGGGTAAGCTTATCTCACGTTCTGAGCTGTATGGATATTCTGTTAGATATCAAATATGGATTTCAAGAAATGGAAATTGACAATATATCCTCACCATTACATTTATAAAAAGAATGTAATTTTTTTCTCCAAGAATAATTTCTAACTATGTAGCTAAATTGCATAAGCATCTGCATTTACATCTCTTAATAAGCTGTAAATATGCAAGAAAAAAAATCAATTACTTTTTACATTTAAGCACTTGTTATCTCTCATTCAATCTAGAGTGGGGTTATCATTAGGATGATAAAAGGTTTTGCCAAACTGAAGGAAAAAGAATTTGCTCTTCTAATAATTTACAGGAGACAGTTATGCTCTATGGTCTACAAATTAGTCAAATATCTTAGATAACCATGCTGGATATAAGGTACATACAATTTTCTTGGGTAATGGTTTTACCACTTACCATTGCCATAAAATGGCAAAATGATTAGGTGATGGCTCAGTATGCTGAATGTCCTTCAAGTAAAACAATGCAGAACAAGTGATGTTAAGTTTGGTTTGGTATCACATCAGCATTTCCTTGATGAATCCATATCCCTATGTTCTTGCTTGCTGTAGAGTCAGACATTCCAGAAATGCAAGAGTTCCCTAATACAGGTTCTCCTTTTCCCACTTATATCACTCTGTTCTGGTTGTAAGGGATCTATTTCAAATTAAAGTGTTATACAATAAGAATAAAGCTGTAAGAGATTAGGCAATGCTTTCAAATTAATTCTGAGAATTAGTGATCTTCTTCCAACATTAGTAAATTCTAAGAAAATATGTTCCTGGATAAGAAGAAATCCCCAGGCTGGCTAAGATTAGCCAGCAGCACTGTACACTCATTTTCAAAGGAGGAAATGTACTAGAGAATTTCACAAAGAGCACTCTGAAAGGAGACAATACAAACTTGTTGTAACTCTGTGCTAAATAGATGTTTATATTTTCTTATCTAATCATGTGATATCAGTTAGACTGTATAGTTTCTGGGGTTGCAAGCTGCTTGCTTCTTGCAAGGCTTTAATGTGAGCTAATCCCTCTCCTATGGAGCAAGTAGTCAGTATGACACAGAAATGGCTGATAAGTGCAAGAGTAGGACAAGATGAATGTGTTTGTTGAAATTGGCACTATATCTATCACTAATTCTTGACAAGGTTAATAGTTAATAATTTCAATTTAATAATTTAATGATTAAATAATAGCTAATATTTTTCCATAGCAGATTTTACATGCAAAAAATATT
The DNA here is from genome assembly GCA_034336665.1 of Luscinia megarhynchos. Taxonomy (NCBI): domain Eukaryota; kingdom Metazoa; phylum Chordata; class Aves; order Passeriformes; family Muscicapidae; genus Luscinia; species Luscinia megarhynchos. The sequence continues at coordinate 23,966,526 of CM067566.1, forward strand.
ATGGCTCCCTGAACCCAGACTTCTCTGGGAACATATCTAGTTCAGCACTAACAATATATAAAAAAGTGGAGAGCCCAGTTACAGAAATGGAGGTATTCAAGAGCTGAATCACTGGAGTGTGTATCTATGACAGTGGTTTCTCCAGGTGTGTACAGTCACATCATTTTATACAAAAACAGAGATGATTGGAAGATAACAGTATTGTACCTGTTTGCCTCATCTGTCCCCTTGGGTCAGCACTGAATTTCCCATTTAGTGTCATTCTAGAAAATCCATCATTTCATAACAGCACTGTTCACATGGTTGATACCCTGCAATTGAAGTGTTATAAATAAATAAATGTTTTCACAACATAAACCTTTATAGCACTGCACACTGGGTCTTTAAATATCCTTCACTGTCAATGCAAGAGCTCTCTGAGTCTCACATGCCCAGTTATGGAATTATACAACAATATTACAATGCAGGAAGAAGTTCAAATTATCCAGTAGAGTTTTCAGGAAATTTTCCTGAACTGTGCATATCTTTTCTAACTTTAATTACTCCTTTTCCTAGGCCTCATCCCTTTTTGAACACAAAGTCTTGAAATTGTCCTTCACGTTATTCCAATTTTCAGATAGTTGCCAAGTAGGAATGTTAACAGTAGCAGTGACTCAAAACAAAAAGGTTTCAGCAGTGTAAAACATGAAATTTTATTTTGGACTCTATATGCTCCCTGGGTCGTGAACTTCAACTAACATTGCTCCCTTAAGCCTCTTATTTTTGGAAACTCAGTGAAAAATGCTGTAGCTTAATAACTGCAGTACGAAATGGAAGGCATTCCCTGTTCTGCCTTATGGTAGGTTCTGTGACCTAGGATAACTATTTAAACTCTGAGAGTAGGTTTCTTTCCTTTCCCCCATTTTTTTCTGTAAGGGTTATTATAAAAAAACAAATTTAAAAAATGCATACACACACACCCACACCCACATATATACACACCTGTGAATTTATTTGAACTAAACTAGCAAATATTATGTTTCTTTTCTTAGAGACCTGATAGGGTGATGTAATATTTTTTTTTTCAACTTTCACATCAATGAATACATGAATAATTTTGTACATTACTGAGATAACAAGGTTTAGTTCATTAACATAAATGGGCCCAAATGAGAACACCAGTATAGACAGGAAATGGGAAATACAGTCCTGGATCTCACCCAACGTTAACTAGTGTTGACTAATTCTTTGCTTTATGATTGGTTAAGCATAATTCTTATATTTCCAATGTGAACCATGAACTGGAAATTTGCTTTCCAAGTTTCTTATTAAATACCATTTATTTGTAGCTGTGTCAATAAATTAAAAACTATTGTAAGACCCATGAAGTTCTCAAACAAAAGGGTGCAGCACTTTATGTGATGTAATTCATCACTGAAGCCACATATCTGTGAAGACATTCTGTTTGCACTATGGTGAGCTCTGTGTTTATAAAGTTTACTTACAGGGATGTTTTCCCAATTCTGATGTTACTTTGTTGGCCTTCCTTGGAGAAATAAAGGAAACAGTATGCATTGCTCATTTGACTTGTTTCACCTCTCATGCTGACCAAAACAGGAATTTTCTCAAGGTGAAGAAGGCCTGCAATAGCAACAGCAACACATAACATAAAATCCTTTAAACTCTATCCTGTCCTACTCCCTAATACACAATGTTCACTGCCAAAACCTAATTTTCCTTACTTATATGAAATTTTGACTGAAATTCTAAATTGAAATATCTGAAGGCAATTCTGAAATTGTTTACAGCTGACAGAGAAATAGACTGTAAGTCTACACAGAAACAAAGGGGTGAGTAGAAAAGAAGCATCAGAGGTACTTATGCTGGTTGACTTAATAATCACCAGAATTAAATGTTTTGCTTTAATTTTGTCTCATGATATTCTTCTAAAATGCTTTTTAAAGAACAGTTTGATTTCTATGATTTCTGCCATATCCATCAGTATTTTGACAGTGTATTTTAGTTGTGTCATCTAAGTGATATCCCAAATTGAAGTTAACCCAAGGGTTTTCTATTCCAAGTCCTTTTCTGAAGTCAGAATTGCACATGCCAGGTTACTCCTTCAGCATTTATTCTGTGCCAGCTCTGTAGCACTGTTGGATTTCAACAAGGAGTCAGGAAAAGCTTTGTGCTCCTGGCCTCTTTCCTCTCAGCCCTGAGTAGTCACCAGGTGTGGGGCCAGGCTCTCTGGCAAAGGGTGAAAAATTGTATTACATTTGTGATAATGTGTAACTAACCTATTTTTGAGGATCAAATTGGGATAACTGCATCTCCTTTGACATTCTATTTTTATTAACATGCAGTGGGACTGGATATAAACATTGATTTCTTGAATAGTCTAAGGTTCTTTCTGGACAAACAATGAAAAAAATGGCCTATGTCTTTGACTATGTTTGTATGTGGCAAATGCTGCTTGAGAGCATCTATTTAATCTTTCCTTTAACACAAGCAAAAATACAAGTATGTTTTTATATGCCCACATATTGAAAACCTAGGAAGGGAGTGTTCTGAGGAAGAAGCTGCCATTGACGGCATTTGCAAATCAGCACTAAAAGGCTTTGTCTGTCATGGCATACTTATCATCCCCAGCAGCAAAGCAAAATGAGAAAATATTCGTGGTTTGGTGAAAAATCAGTCATCATTTCCCTGGGCTTGAGTCTTAAAGATATTTTTTAAGAGTTTGAGAGAATCTGGTTTTATATTTAAAGTCACAGAAGATCCTTATCATATATACTTATCAGTGCAATCCTGAGTCATCTCGTTGCAAGCAGCTGCATAAATTATGTACATAGAAGTTTTCCTAGGCAGGTCTAACTGTAGTTATAACAGGAAGAAATCAGTCACACAGGAGCAGTAACACTGGTCCTGGAGCAATGCATCAACTTCAGAAACTCAGCTCAGCATAAACGTCGTTTCTCTGAGTCATCTAAGTTGTGAACACAAGCTGTCAGAAGTGGAAAGAACTGAAAATTTTTCCATCATCTAAAAAATGCATTACACTTTGAATAAAATATTTTTTTCTAGATCTTTTAAATTCTGTATGAAATCTATGCATTCAATGTAAGTATATGCTAATTCCAATTAACCTTGTCACGTAGAATTCATGAAGATTAAAAAACTTGCAATTATAGGTGGTTTTCAGACAACCCAGGAATTCACTTATAGCAAGGACTGATGTACCTATCTAAAAACTTTAAAAATTGAAGAAATTTGACACAGAGAATACTGAGAAGGGAAAAAAACTGGGGGTTTTTTTTCTCAGATTGGAAGAAAAACCAAGAGCTGGAAAACTAGAGAGCATTTTTTGTTTCTTCACATCCTCTTTTTTCATCTATACAAACCTTCTACCTCTTTGGGACATCATAATCCTCATCTATGTTGCCCTTCTGATCTTAGGGTTTTTTTTTAGTTCTGGTGCTCTCTGTGGCTGAGGGCTTGGTCAAGGGGCTATGAAATCCCTATGGACTGTAGCCAGTCCTGGCTTTCTGCTTCTGCTGTGGGAAGCACCTATTGGGCTCAACACTGAATCCCTGCATCCAGAGAGACTGCTTGTGTGTGCTGGGCAGAGCAAGGGTGTCTCACTGAATTAAGCTTGATGCTTACTACAGAAAGGGAGTATTCTGTCCTTTCTGTTGATTCTATTTGGAGTTAAGATTGCTCTACAGGCTTGAAAATAGCTCTTCATGCAATGTATTGTACAACTCTTCTGTGCATTTTTTTTTGCCCAAGGATCAAAGAAAGCACCTTTAACTGTGTGTTACGGGTCTAAAAGTGTTATTATGGTTCTCATGAACATCAGTGACAAGCTTCCAATGAAACAATTTTGACTTATGAGTAACACATATACAAAATTAACATCCCAAGCTTTTAAACTGGCTTGTCTGAGCTGCCACAGGATTTTAACAGGCAGCAGCCTCTCTGATAACCCTTTGTATTCAGATCCTTTTTTTCCTCTTTACTTCTCAGTTTCAAACACTGCAGCTCTTTAGTCTCCTGCTGAGTCTCCCACATCTCATTTTCCATGATTCCTCACATCACTTATGCAGTTTCTGCCTTCACCATCCCTCTATTGTCATGCTGCAGTCACTGGCTCTTCTTTTCTTGCTGGTCATCTCTGTGAAGTCTTTCCCTTTCAACTGTCACTTTTGGAACTCTTCTCCACTAGGAGATAGTTTTTTTTTCATTCCAGTGTCTCTTTTGCTCTCAGGGAAGACAGTTTTTTCATCTCTGTTATCCGGTCAGCTCCCCACTTGAAAGAGCAGTCTCAGTTCTCACTCCCACAAAGTCTTTTGAAGGAACAAGTTCTAACAACGACCTTCCATGCCCTGCTGTTGGGTCAATCTCTTTCCCAAACACCTGGATGCTTTTCTTCTCCCTGTACACTGATTTTATCCAGAGAATACTTCTCTCTTCTTCCACTGACTGATTCAACTGATGTCCACCTCCCACCACCCTGACTGTTCAACCTGCCAGTTTCAAGGGCACATAATCACAGTTTCACTGACATAACTTGCTTAAATGTTTGTGGAAAGGTCATAATAACGATTACTTGATAATACGACAGTAGCTTGCTAAACAACAGAAGATAATTTTTCTTTAATTTGTGCCAGATTTTTCGATAATGGAAAATAATACAGAACAACATGAAAAATCATGTCGAGATCACACCAGAAAACAGATGCTTATTTCAAGACTTGTCTCTGAGGCAGAGGTGTTGTTTACTTCAGACTAACTCAGTGTGAAAAACATTTTATGTACCTCTGGGGATTTCCTAGAGTATGTTCCCTTAAACTTTTATGAAACACCTAAAATCTAGAATAAAACCTCTGATGATCCTTAATCAGAAATAGCCAAAGAAGTTTTGCTGCAGGAATGCTATAACTTACTTTAGCAAGTATTTTCAGCTCTGCTTCACAAAAAGGAGTATTTTGGGGGTTGACGTGTTTACAGTATGGTTGTGGAATACATGAAATATTAAAATTCAAAATCTTCATCAGTCACAACTAAAAACTAAGAGAATTTAAATTTATTAATTTTATATTAGTATATATTTTTTCAAAAATGAACAAAGACCTGTGAAAGAAAATGTAAAATAATAAATAATCATAATCACACTTCAAAGCTATAAAAAAATTAAAAATTATCCAGATTTCAGAATCACACAATCATTAGAGTTGAAAGGGACATCCAGACATGATCTAACCCCCCTGCCAAGACAGGGTCACCTGGAGCAGGTGACACAGGAATGTGTCCAGGTGGGTTTGGAATGTCTCTAAAAAGGGAGAAGCCATGACCTCCCTGGGCAGACTGTTCCAGTGCTCTGCTACTCTCAAAGTAAAGAAGTTCTTCCTCATGCTGAAGTGAAACTTCTTGTGTTTAAGTTTATGGCCATTATTCCTTCTCCTGCTGCTGGGCACCACTGAAGAGATTCTGTCACATCCTCTTGGCACCCACCTGTGAGATATTTGTGTCCATTAGCGAGATCCCCTCTCAACCTTCCCAACAACCAAATCAGTCACCTTGATCTAGAAACTGTAAATTAGCATTGCCACAGCCAGAGATCTTTCTCCAATTCTTCCGTTCTACAGGGCTGAAAACGTGGAGCTCTAAACTATGAAAAATTATAGGTGGACGTCTGGGATGTATTTATCTTCTTTCACATTTACAAACCCTTAAAAAACCTTTGCACTGGGATTACCATTGTTAAGAGTAAGAAAGTTCTGTTGCATATATAAATGAGAGACTTTGACTTCTCTAATCTGAGTTGAATTGCAAATGAGAAATTTGACACACTTCAGTAAGAAAGGATCTCTTAAACTAATGGTGAGAAAAGTTTTGTTTCAACAGCACTAAATTGTCTAATTCTTTTACCTTTTCATTTTACATATTCAAACAAAAGCATTTGAACTTGTGAAAGAACTTTTTTTTTCAAATGTAAGAATGGAGTATCCTTCTAATTCCAGAAATTTATTCTTGTTTAAAAGTAAATTTTAGCAAAATATACATGTTTGCACAGCACTTTCATGGAAAACTTTGCCTATATGTGAATGTGCTACATTTTTCTTTATGCCAATGGAAAAATTTTCCAGACTTGAAAAGGTACTTAGATATTCCTTTAGACTACTCAGAAAAGGTAATTTAACATTAAACCAGCAGGGACAGTGTAACTTCAATTTATTCCTTGCTAAATTCAAATTAATGTAATTCAGGGCTCTGGGTATAATGAAGTACATGGCAGGGCTAAATCCTTAAGATTAATCCATGAAAAGTATTGTTCTTGGATCAAAATACCAGGGTTTTCAAAATGCACTTATAAACAAATGACTTTCTATTTTATATCCAGAGGTGTATGTGCACAGAATTATAACACTGTCATAAGTAGGGAGTCCACAAGCATTATATTGAGGCAAAAAAAGTAAATTAATAAATAAAATCTAAAAGATTTGAAAAGTACAAGTAATACTGCAGAATTTTTTTTTCTCAAGAAGTTTGTTTTTTCATTTACTCAAAGGCTGTTCATGTTAAGCTTTCTTCCTTGAGCTAATTCTATTCACATTCAGAACATGTATCCCCATGTATCCACATTCAGAACTTGTTCTGCTGTGCAAGAATCAGTTTTTTGTTAGATTATAAACAGAACTGAAAGTGCAGAACAATCTCTTTTCAAATTAAAAGCAACTTAAATTCTCAAAGCATATTATGATGTTGTTGTATACTGGATAAAAAAAAATCAGTTTGTTTTAGTGTTTTGTTTGTAACATTTCTTTCCATTAAATCTGAATATGTGTTTAGGTTGTGAGTCAATTTTTTGTACAAATCATAACTAGATGAATAAAGTCAAATAACACTGATTTAAAAAATTGGAGACATTGTTTGTGTTTTTAAATAAATTTGTTAAAATAATTAAAAATGTATCCTACATTTTAGTAATGAACCTATTTTTAAGAAATACACAGGTGCCTCTGAATAATTTCCTTTCCAAACCCCTACATTTCCAATGTTATAAACATAAAGAGTTACAACTTATTGTATTCATGTTAGCAGACAGTTGGGGAGAAGAGAGGATGTAAATTTCATATTTTTACGTTGAATCATTATTATCAAAAAAATAGTTTCCTAAGATTTGATGAATTCCAGGTTTTCAGAAAATATTAATGTGAAAATCATGCAGAAGTGATTAGACCATGGGGTTTTCCCTTTTATAAGGTTCTGTCATTAATTTTATCTACCATTTCCTAATGGAAATAGAATATTCAAGGAAGTACTTGGCTGATGGCAAAGGAGAGTGGGGATGGTTATACCATGCATCATACCTATACACAGTTTTATGAAATCTTGAGAAGTCAGGGAACTCTTTGGCAGAGATGGGAAGGGGTTCTTGGAGCATAGTATATATATACAATAACACTGATGAAATGGGCTTTTAGCTGCTGTGTGACAAATCTGTTTAAAAGAGCTGCCTGGTGCCTGAAACCAGGCTGGGTGTGAAGGTCTGGGCAGGGAGCACTGGAGAGAGGCAGGGAAGGGGTGAGGAAGGACTTTAAATGGGGACATGAGGGAGGACCCTGTCCTGAGAGGAAGGATGTGGGACAAGAAGAGCAGAAGGTGCAAGGGGAAGGAAGAATTAACAGTAGAAGAAGTGGAACAAAGTGTCCTACAGTGCAGATATTAGAATATGTGCTGGTCCCTGACTTAGATGAGTTGTGCCAAGGAGATGATGGAACTGTGAAGAGGAAAGCAAGAAAATCTCTTCCCTTGACTGTAGTCCCCTAAGCCCCATCAGCTGCTCCCTCATCGCTCACTTTCACTTGAAGGTCACTTTTCATTAGTCCACATTCCCATAATGTCAGAGGTATTCTCTGGGCTCTGGACAAGTCCATCAGGTAATGACTGAAAGGGAAGAAGTTGTCACATGCACCTTCTCATGACATTAACCCTGTCCCTTCCATATAGCACTTACTACTTAAAAAACTCCTCAGTCAAGCAGATTTATTTTACCATTGTCCTGGTTTGGAGGACAGGTGTCTGCCAATAAAGGCAGAAGTTTCTTTTTGAAATGGAGAATGTAAACCCTCTTCCTCCAAATTATTATTGTAATTTTGAAATTAAGGGGCTCACAGACAAAGATATGGGAATCAGGAATGACAGTTTTTCACTAGGAAAATTAAAATAGAAATACAGTATTATAAAGAACAATCCCAAAACACTTACAGAGTCAGAATACAACCTGACACCCTGTCAGTCAGTCAGGGTGTTGGTAGCAGTCCCATTAAATGGTGGCTGCAGTCCACCTACAGTGGCAGTTGTGGTTCAGTTGAAGCAGTGCTCCTGTACAAAGATGTAGTTTTCCTCTGAAGGTCCAGGGATGATGTGGAAAGGTCCGGCTTTCCTCTGGAATCCAGTGGAAAGAAGGTGTTTTGTTGTCCAAAATTTCAGTTTTTATCTAGGTTAGAAAGGCTTGGCTCCTCCCCCTGGCTGGAGCATCTCCCAGTGGGATGATGCAATTTTATCAGTCATACAGGGGGACTCAATGGCCCAGCAGCAGATGATATCTTCCTGGAGGGAGGATGGGCTGTGGAAAAGATAAAGATGATTGCCCCACCTGGTATTAAAGATGACCCATTAACAGATAATATGTGCCACGGAGATAAGGAATCAGTGCCCCACCCGGCTTCAACAGATGGTGACAGAATACACATTTCTGGCCACATCAACCCAACACAACCATACAAGTGGTCAGTGCAAGACAAACATAGAAATCCGCTTTGATTTTGCTGTTCAGACCCTACCCTCAGTGCAGGAAATGATAGTTTAGTGCTGAAAGGTATGGCTCGATGTCCTTGTTGCTTTGCCTTGCAACACAACTTTGTGTCTACATAACACCACAGAGGTAGTGTGATATTACAGAATGGGTTTCTATACCACTACAAAAACAGCAACTGAACTGCCAGCACCTTACACTAAAGACTACCAGTTCATGACCACTGTGCTGGATTTTCTTTTCTTTCCATTTCATAGACTTCATAGGCTCTCGGTAGAGTCTGAATCCTTTGAGTGTCTCAAGAACAGCACCAACCAGGGAAGGTGTCAACTGAGGATTGATTCTGTGGTCATGAACAACGACCCCTCTTATTCCAAACACTAAAAGAAATGACCTGTGAAGATGGAAAGAGACAAGGTTTTATTTTTTCAGGCTGAGATGAATGCCTAACTCCATTGGATTCTTTCAGGAGCAGCAGAAAGGAATGAGTAGAGTGCTTGTAAGTGCCATAAGACACCATACCTCTTATTGAACAACTGTATTAGAAATGATGAGAAAATTATTGTCTCTCTGATTCCCACAGTAGGAGTGCAAGTTCTATATATTCTGTAACAAAGATTTCTGAGGTAGTCATGAACTTGTATCAAAAAATGAAGGGTGTTATTAGAGATAACTGTAGGGGAAAAGATAGTTCATATAAACATTCCAAGCCTTTGATCAGAGTCACATACTGCAATGTGCTAGTTACCTGTACAGTACAGTGTGGCTGTGTTGGAGGAGAGGCTGCCCCAAAAATTCACAGTTTTAATCTCAGACATAAATGGTGGTTGTAGTCTCACACGAATGTGCACTGGGTACCTGTCTTGGAGTAGAGTGTTTGTAGCTAACAAGTCTGAGTCTAATTTTACATGTCTCTGAAAAATCTTAAGCAGAAATAAAATCTTGCTCAGATCAGGGAACACAGCAATGAGGTACCCTCACAAAAAATGCTATGAACAATATGAAAGAGAATAATAACAATAAAAAAGCAGATATAATTTGTTTTGGATTTTTTCCTGGAGCCTGGCAGAGAACCTTACCCAGAGGGAAAGCTTTCTATCACCAATAAAACTGGTCATTTCTGTGACATGAAAATACCTTTGCATTATTTGAGCATTTGAAACAATCTTTAGTGTATTTGGATTTATTTGCAGTTTTTTCTTTCTCTGTCATGCTAGTAATTTGAATACAAAAATAAAAACTTTTTAGAGATTTTAGCTCATTTATTTTCTGGTTCTGTCCATTCACGGTTTCATTTTTCCCTCTGCCCTAACTTTTCTAATATAATGAAAAACTTCTCTGTGCTCTACTATGTAAGTAGGTTGCAAAAGGGCTCTGAATTTACATAAGTAGTGTATTCTCTATATAGCATGATTTTATATATTTTATATATATTTTATATATTTTATATTTCTCTTTATACATTCAATATCTGTTATGTCACAGTGAGTGTTATTTCTGAAGCATGCAATCACTCACCAAAGTTATTTTAGGTGGGTTTTGTAATAACTGTTCTGTACATTTGATACCACCATCGATTGTAGAAGCAACCCTGAACATACCATCATTGCAGGTTTCCCTATTATAATACTTTCAAATGGAGTAATTTCATGTTACTTAGTGTTATCCTATTTCTTTCAGAGGAATAAGCTTCCAAAGGTGTGTTTCATCTCTGCCAAAAAGCAGAGTGCAGGGAAAATTATGATTTCTGCACAGCACATGACTGAATATAACATAATACAGCCTTCAAGGAAAGAGTTAATCCCAGAGACCACGTAAAGAAAGAGCTGAAAATGTGCCTGGCTTTTGAGAACAGAACAAAAATGAAGGGATGCTTTTCACATAGATGGAGTTGAAAAAAAACCCTACTGTTTTTTTCACAGGACAAGAGGATAAACTCTGAAGAAGCAGTTATTTGATGGGCTAGGGTTCCTGTGGAAAAGCCTGATTAGAGATGACATCTTTGTGTAGATGAAAGGAGACCATGTTCTCTTCTTTATCCACTTGGCTATCTGCATTGGTACTGAGGCAAAAAAATCAGACTACGTGCAAAGGGAGCTGCTGAAGTAATATTCTCTTCCAAAGCAGAGGTCAAGAGTCTTGATATGTGACAATATTACTGTAATAATGGGAAAAGTGGTATCCACTGTCAAAGTAAGTGACATCTTTCTAGCTTAACTAATAACAAATTAAGTGTGGCTATTCTAGTTTTTGTGGAAAAGACATTACTTTGTGAGAAAAAGGAGTCAGATCCTGGGCCAGTATTCTTGCAGTGATGATGCCAGAAAATAGATTTTGAAAACAAAGAATTGTAATTCAATCCTTTCAGGTCTTAATATCAAAACTGAGTGTTTCAACTGTGAGATAGGATTTGAGGATGCAACCATTTGGATGCACCAAATAGTCTCCTACTATTTACCTTTTTTGGGCAGCTCACAGATACAGCTCATGAAGAGGTGATGACAGAACTAAGATCCATATAAATCCCTTGAAAACATTAATAACATTTCAATACATAAAATTTCACAGTGTTAACACCACATTTTCCATGTTGTGTTTGAGACATATCACCATGAAATTAAAACATGTGTTTTCAGAGCAAAATAGATAAGTCAAATTTGCTGGGATCCTGTGATATGTGAATATGTATTTCTATGTATAGTGTTCCACAGACTATACAATCTGTTCATTTGCATAAAAATATTTCAAGAGATTTCCAGTTAGGTCAAAAGTCCTTAGTCTTTAGTTAAGCCTTTAACTTTTCTCTGTGTCACAGCAACCATGACTTTGAAACCTTGTTCATAACTGTAGTTTAATCTAAACTGGACAGCCTGGATTGTCCATTTTATTTCCCAAAGATTATTGCTTCCCAAGCAGAATTATTGTTTGAGCTGCAATAAATATGGTGTCTTCTGAGCTTGACTGCTTGCATATGGTTTTGAAAATAAGTCTTGTAGATTCTGTCTTCTTGCATTACAACAATATGAGGAATTGACGTTAACAGCTCTGAAAAAAATGGGGTTTTGAGTGTTCCCCTACTGCATGTGGCATCACCTTGCATCAAGCCTTCAAATCATTGAAGCAAATGTACACTATGCATAAAAAATTTTAATAAAATGGGTAGGAATTTTAGAATAAATCAGAATGTAAAAGAATAGGTGATTTTTTAACATACAGGGTGCTATCTTGTGCATGAAACAAACTGAAGAATAACTTATTCCCACTTTAATATATCTTAATTGAATTTCTCTAAGTCTTTATAGGTTAGAAGAGGTACATCCTTATGCATGTTACTTCTCCACTGACTGTGTTCTTTAGACTGATTGTAAAAGAGTCCTTTTATGGTGTATTTAAGGGATTACTTGGTTTTGCTGAAAATTTAGGTCACTTTCAGAAGGCCCTGGTGGCTAAGTCCCATTCTGTGTTTTGATAGTAAATTTTGATTGTACATTCATAGAATATACTACTCTAAATTAATCCATCTGTCCTTAACTATCCCAGAGCATCTTCTTCTTTCTGAGGTTCAACACAGATTTTCCATGCAGTTGTAATTCCTACATCTTAAAAGAAAATAAAGAGACCTCAGTCTCTGCCACCTGCCTTAAGCAGAGCTGCATATCTGCCTTCAGCTGTGCTGAGATTATGTCTCATTTGGAAACTGGCAAATCTGTCACTTATCTTGTCTTTCAAACTAGTGCCAGGAATGTGCTCCACAAGAAAATATTTATTTTTGTGTGTGTTTGTGCATTTTGTGGTGACCATGTCCTTTACTTGATGAAGGAAGATAAAGTGTTACTTTGGTTTCCAACAATGAATTAAGACTACCAGTAAAAAAATTTATGTCTTTCTCCATGACACAGGAGGTTGAAGGGGCACAAGGCTTCCAAGGGAAAAATCTGGCTTTGTAATTAACACAGAAAAATGAATATTTTTTTGTCAGGTCAGTTACTTGACAGAGCACAGCAAAACGAATTGTTCTTTTCTCACTTTACTGTGGCTTTGGAGAGGGCATGAATTTTGTTGGCTGGTGTCTAACTCAAAATTTTGATATGCCTTAGGCATCTTAAATTATATTGCCGACTTTAATGCATTTAATGATGCTTTGAAAATTATATTTCTACTTTACCTGACAAGGAAATAAGTCTCCTAAAGGCTTCTGTTAGTTACTGGCAAAATCCCTCTATGGAGTTTGAGAATGCTGAGAGTGATAATATGATAATATTCATTCCAGCCTCTCCTAAAATCGAATTGTTTCCTGATAAAAAACATTGCATTACAAGAGTTCTGCTCTTCTGAAAAGTTCACCCATACTATGCATTCAAATAAAGAAGGAGGTTTGAATATGAAGCATTTTAAAATTATATTCATGCCCTAGCTACTTGGTTTTGATGTATTTCTTGGAGCTCAGACCAAAGGAAGGGAATTTACAATGTCTTGTCTAAATGGTTCCTGGGAGCCTCACCAGCCTTACTATTCTGCACATTAGAAGCTGTCTGAAATTTGGAATTCAAAACACTTTTAACAAAAATAGATTTCAGAAAATTGTCAAGGATAAATTTTCACACTTCCCTGCTTCTTTAAGCAGACTTGTGGGGGTTTTGTATATCAAGATACACTACTGTTATCTGAAGGAAGGGATTTTTTTAGGTAAAACTCTCAGCTATGATTACCATTAAAAAGTTTGTTAGCCTCACAAACCAAATAAATTCATCTTTATATATACAGCTGGAATCTACATGGCTTTATTTGAACAAGTTTTAAAGTTATTTTGTACCAAACCACAAAACAATATAATGCATTTTATGTAATTAATATTTCAGGCTAAATGCATAAACAGTCTAAGAAGCAGGGAGCAGAAATTAATGCCTTCTTTTCAGTAAATGTCCTCACTGAGGGGTCACCAGACCTCATTCTTTCAAGCACTTCTTGATCACATAAGTCCTTAATTATTTCCAAAAGTGATTGAATTTCAACAGGAACTTGTGGGTCAGGGTACTGCCCCAGCTGCTGGAAATACAGATCTGTCACTGTGAAGGAATTCGAACATAGGTAAGAGCTATAAAAAAGGATGGGAAGAAGCATTGTCATGCTCTCTTGGTTCTTTCATTATTTAGAATAAGTAAAAATTAACAATTGCCCCTCTGAGGGATTTTTTCATTCTATTTTGAAGACAATAGTCAGGGCTGCAATTCTGAAGCAAACTTTCTGAACTCCAAAGGATGCTGAAAATAATGATTGACACCAAACTCAGGGTTCAAGAGAACAGCTACAGTTTTTCACCCCTGGGATCAGTTACAATACTTATTTTCCCAGGGCAAGTGTCTTTTTGTTTTATCTAACTCAAAGCATTTTGAGTCTAAGCTAAACCTCTTCACTGATTGCAGTGAACATTCAATCACAGTTGTAGGTTTTACCTCTAAACATTACTCTAAAGGATGTTGGCTAAGTGTATAAATATTGTTTTCTCAAAATCACAGTGGATTATACCATACTGCCTCTGGAGCACATAATCTATTTATTTTAAGACAGTAACTTCCATATGAAAAAAACAAAACAAAAGACTGTTCAGAACATATTTTCCCCCTCTTATTCACTCTTTCCTCACAGTTCTGTTAAAAAAAAATAAATTACTGTGTAAATTTTTTCATGTGGGAAATTGTTTTGAATTTTGAAGGGCTTAGTCCTTGGAAAGTATATCTAGATCATATTTTGGTGTGTATTAGATCTTTTCTCCTTATTTTATCTGTGTTGAAAATCTAGCCTTATTTTAAAGAAAAGATTGGTTATTGTTCAAATGAAGATTGGTGGACATACAAATTGTTATTTTTCATAAATGATATGAGAAGCAAGAGAATGTGACAATGCTTCATCTCATCCCTTTTTATGCCACTTATCCATGTTCAACTCACATTTTTTTTCCTTGTATCTTTTTGTTTGTATCCTCTTCTATTCTCTTTCACTCTTTTTTTTTTTCTTCAACTAAGAAGTTTAAAGGTGTAAAAAAAAGCTTCCTAGAGGTTACTTCATCCCATTTTTCCATGCTAACAGACTAACCACCAACTTATACAGACTTCATATCTTCATATCTTTCAGTCTTGATTGCTTCATTTTATGCCATGTTGCATAAAAGGCAGGAAAGGAGAAAAGAAAGGAGGAAAGAAGAATGGTTCTATAACTGTATTTGTGCTAAGAATTTTAATTTTTACTAGCTAGCCCAAGAGTGCTGCTCATCTCTAAAAACAGTTTTGCAGCACTTTCTAATCAACTGTTGCACTGCACTGTCAGTATTACTCCTCAATAGTTCCTAAAAATTCTCTCTTCAGGGAAAATGGGATAAGGCTTCTTCATTTTCTGGAAAATGTTCTACATCTCTGAATATTTGGATCCCTTTTTAGATCTGCTCTCAAAATGAATGTCAGGAAGAGAACCTGGGTCTTGCTTCAAGACCCAAAATTGTGGTAAATGACTATTATCTGAGAAGACATCTCAGATACTTGGTATCTGAAGAAAAATCTGTAGTAATCTGGGAAGTGTCTGACAGACAGGGAAGCCTACCACAAAACCCAGTAGAGTGCTCCTTGAAAGAGGGAAATTATTCTTCAATTTCATTTGTTCTGCATAAGTTTTGCTTGTAATGGTGCAACCACCTAGCAAACAATTTGTCAACACCTATATGTACAAAATGCACTCTATACTGTTCAGTGGTTTATCACTATAATCAATGAAGTATTATAGGGGCAGAACTGCAGGAGAATGCATCAGTCCTTGTTATTAGCCTAGCACCACCCTGCAAAACATTTGTCAGGCTTTCATTAATCACTTCTGTGCAAATTATAAAAAGTAACATTTTCTTGGTAGATTTTATCTTATCTTTCTCCATTTTACTTTAATATTAATATGGATCTGGACTGTTTCTATAGGAAGTAGTATTAGAGATGCTAATCATGGCTATTCACCCAGAGGTTATGGTTGATAATCATAAAAATGCTGATGAAGCATCTTCTGAACTTTTGTTCAGTAGATTTTATTACTCCTATTCACAGCAGTTACTGAATAAATTATGTTCATGGATTTAAGAGTGCACTGATGCTGGGCGTTAATTCGTGCTTATTGTAGGAACTTGCAAAATATATTCTTGATAAAGTGACCAAAAAGTAGGAGTGAATAGTTTTTGGGTTTGGTGAAGTATTGATCAAACAAACCATTGATTCTTTTTACAGCAATTTTTGGTGAAATACAAATTAACAGTGTGAAGAGTTCAGCATATATATCTTTGGGAATAATAAAGAGGAGCTATTCTACATTACTGTTAATGATCTGATGAGAAAAATAAATCTTCTTAACAGTCATATTTGGGAACTATAAATCAAAAGAACAGAAGCTGGGGGAAGGGAAATGAATCATAGGTATGTGCAAATATTTTAAAGAGGACATTTTTTCTCGTCTTTTAAAATAAAAAGCTGAAATCAATTTTGTCAACATCTCATTATTTGAAAGAATCCTGAGGTGTTAAGAAGAGCAGCTGTAATGCTGATTTCTTTGCAGCTCCCAGGATCTGGGATGAGAACTTAAGTTAGTGTATCTTTATATCATCATACATTATTATCCTTTTCTGGTTCTGATTTTTTTTCCCCAAAAGAACCTCCTCTACCTCTGTTGTTTAGGTATCTATAGGTACCTTTTTCTTCAAGCTCATATGAGTCTCAAACTCCATTGCCTATGATTTACTCAATCTCTCTTGCAGGAAGGAAGACTGACCAACATCTTAAAGAATGGAGAGTAAAATGCATGTAAATGGAATTTTCTTTTTAAAATATTTTGGATTCAGTATAACATTTTATAAATGAAGAAAACTCTCTTCTTTCTATATTTTTCAAGGAAAGACTGAGAATTTTGGAAACTTTTGCCTATTCATTTGAATTCAGAAATCTGTTATTCATGAAGAACAAGCAAAGCCTTTCCCCAAAACTTGTTCTGCTGTTGGCTCACTACTTTCTGCCTACAGTTAAAACAACAGTAAACTGAAAATAAGGATGTTCCTTCTTGGTTGCAGAAATATATATTTACACTTGTTTGGCTAAATTCCTGAATGAATCCAGTGCTTCTATTACTGTAAGCCTGGATGTAGTTATGGTAAACCAATGCTGGGAATATCAGATTCCTTCTACCTCCTTTTACCACATGCTGCAGGATCAGGGAAATACCATGCAGGCTAAAGATTGGGAAGCTCCTTTTTGTTCTACTTTGGGTTACTTTATAATAAAAAGGAAGATTTTAAATTAAAATTTCAGCATTAAAACATATCTCCTTCCAGTGATAGACATGGTTAAGTTCCTTCTCTTAGTGAAGAAAATTTAAGCCACCAAGTACTTCAGAAAATTGCCTTATGAATCAGCTAAAAACATTATTGCATTGACCCATGTAATATTATGAAAATAGAGTAGCAGTTGTTCAGAACTAAATTTTTCCTACAATTTAAAAAAATTAGATATTTTGAAGATCTCCTCGTGTATTGAAATCTTAAAGCAATTTAACAAATATTTACCTTTGAAAAGCTTTCCACAGCTGTTCCTCAGTGCTCTTTCCTGACAAGGAACAAATAGTCTAACAAATGGCCCAGAACTGGACACAGCACTCCTGGTGTGCCTCACCAGGGCTGAGCAGAGGGGCAGGATCACCTCCAGTGATCTCCAGAGCTGCAGTGCTCCAAAGTACCACAGTAATTATAAATATATGTGTATTAATGCAGGAAGAAAAAAGATTTCCATGTTGAGAATTGTATTGCCTATGATAATTTCAACTCCTTAGTAAGGATTGAAATATTTACCTGCTGATATCATAATAGCTTATGATATTATTTTTTTCTATAGCAGATGTTTTTTAAAATCTTAGCCTGATCCTTTGTAAAGATGATTCAAAATTGTTAAATTGGTTTAAAAAGACGTTGATTTCAAGCCAGATTTCAAAAATTGTAAATATATACAACAAAGAACAAAAATAGAAAAAAAAATTACTCTGTCTAGGACCTCCTTCAAGTCCTTTCACTCTGTTTCCCCTGTAGACTCCTTAAAAAAACTAGTATTGTTATGAAAAGTTGGCTATTTGGATATTCAAGACTAAATAAATACTCTGGTAACTAGAAATGCTAAAA
Source organism: Luscinia megarhynchos (assembly GCA_034336665.1). Classification (NCBI taxonomy): domain Eukaryota; kingdom Metazoa; phylum Chordata; class Aves; order Passeriformes; family Muscicapidae; genus Luscinia; species Luscinia megarhynchos. Next base: position 23,984,516 of record CM067566.1, read on the forward strand.
AGAAAGAAATGAGACACTAAAAATTTAAAAACAAACAAACAAAACTTTTTCTTCAGCATGTCCTGCCAGTATTTACTTTTCAAATTAATCAATTTGTATCTCTGAAAATCTGTCAAAATAGCTGTCTGTAGGGAAATAACCCTCTTTCCTTACTATTTAGTGTGACATATTATAGGTGGTGGTACTCACAGATACTCACAGAGCCACACCTAAAGTTTTATACAGACATCCCTGTTCTCTGGTCAGACATTTGTGCAGCATTAAACTGGTTTGAAACTGTGCTCCAAATACATAGAGATCCAACCTTTAATGGATCACATAACAGCTGGAGCTTTATAGAAGGCATGAATAATGAGGATTGAGCAACTGGAATTACTGATATGATTATGAATATCTTATGATGGATAATTATCTGCACAAAGAGCCCATATAATACAATAACTCTGTCCAAGGGGCCCCAGCTTGTCTTTAATGTGACAATAATGTTCAGTACTTTACTTTTATGAAGCTCTTTCTAAACACTAACTAATTAATTAACAACACTCCTGTGAGGTGCCTTGAGCTTCATTTGTGACACCTACAGAGGTCAAGTCACAGTTTCCCTGGCCCACAGTGGGAGGGGATGGGAAGCTCTGCAGGACTGATCCTACAGAACAGCTGAAATAGATCTGGTGAATTTAAAATGCTTGCCTTCAAATCTGGTCCTTGAGCAAACACAGGTAGCCTCAATAGCTCATACAGCTTGAATAAATAGTCCAGCCTCAAACACAGGGATGTTTAGCATTAAGGAGGAGGTGAAAAATTAGATTCATACAAGACAAATGAGGGCAATACAGGAGAAATAGAAAATCCTAAAAGTCCTAAAAATCCTTAAATCCTAAAACTCCTTGGCCAATTGAAAATGTCATTACAGCAATTTTTAAAAAACTAAATTATTGAAATACAGATTATTGTCAGAGGTTTTTTCTTTTTGCATCAGGATGCAACAAGGAAAAGTCAATACAAGCTAGACTGTTTGTTTTGGACAAGTGGTGCAAAAGGTAGGTGGTGTTTCTGTGGCACATGAAGTCTCCTGAGATCCCAAGCAGCCTGCTAGAATTCAGGTTAAATAGTTCCAGGTACAAATTTACATGGTTGCTCATCTAAGTAAAGGCTGCTCTCCCAAGCAGCTTCTATCCTCCAATGGTAGGTAAAGCATAGCAAACACTTCTGGAAGTCACTTGGGAATAGTTCATGATTTCCTGTTTAGCCTGAGAAATAATTCTTGCTTTCTTACCTAGCTGGTATAGTAATAGAGGTTGTGTAGAGATGAAGGGAGAAATGTGTGTTTTAGATAGGTTTTTTTCCCCTTCAAATCAGGTTTAAGTTAGGAAGAGAGGGAGGATGGGGTTCAAGCATCTTGCTCCTGTGAAGAAAGCAGCTCAGCTGTATGAAAATGGAAATGAATCTTTATACACTTCAGAAAGCCTAAAAAATTCCATATCCTTTCATTTCACTCTTATGGGCAGTATTTTAGAGAAGAGATTAACAGAGTTCCTGCAGAGAAATGTGAACCAACTAAAGAAACAGTTAAATATTGACAGAACCATAATTAATGTGAAAATAATTAGTAGAAGATGACATTTAGTTTTGTGCTTACAAAGCTTTGTGAAACAGGAAAAAAGAAAAAAACCTCATTTGTAGAGAAGATGGTATGAACCAATAGGTATTACTTCATATAAGTCATATGAATATGACAATATAAATATTGCTTAATAAATTTTGGGTATTCATAATTTTTATTTGGAAAAAAAGTAGTTTGAAAAATTATAAGAATGAAAAAAATTGATATGAATGAATTAAAACCCTGTTTACCAATACACAAAGAAGGGTGAGATCCTTTGTAAAACTTTATTTTGAGGGACACATATAATGCAAATTCATTATAACATTTAAATGAAACTACAGAAGGATGAGTAATGCTGCAAATTTAATTGAAGAAAGCAAAATGAGAAGTATCAAACCCAAAACAATTACTGTTGACATAAATATGACCCATTCATAACTGTACACAATACTCAAAAAAACTTGTTGGTCTTCATATATGACTTAGAAGGTAAAAGGTGATAAAAAAGAAAGTTACTGACTGTGAAAATCTACTGTATTCTAGATTATTCCATAATACATGAGAAGGAATGAAAACTTTCTTTTTTATTTCAACAAATAATCCTGAAGAGAGCAACATTCATACAAAGCAGAGATATTTTTGAAGTGCAATTTTCCCTAACCAGGGAAAAAGAACATGCAATTTTTGCTCTATTTAGAAGGTAGAAACTGATAAAAATGATCTAACTACTGTGCATATCTATTCTATTTTTGTCATATTATCTCGTATTTCACAGTGTGTCCTTGAAGATTTTAATTTGAAAGGACTGTAGCATTTAAAAAAATATTTTTGCCATCTTTGAAAAGAAAAAGGAAATACTGAAAGAAAACATTCTGGCATGAAGTAGCTTGCATTCTCTTGTTGGGTTGAAGCATTGTATTGAGGTCTTGACTGATCTTTAGCAGAATACAAAATATATTAATGTCAAAATTGAGGATAATAGTCAAAATGTTCTTGGCAAAAGAATAGGGACCTAAAATTACAGGGATTGGCCACCCTGAAGGAGAGAGAAATTGCAGCGAAATTTTTAATGGTTTTGGTTTTAAACTTCAGTAGAAGAGTTTCTAGAGAAAAGAAGAGGATGCCCTGCAACACTGGCTTGCTTTTCATTAAAGGAGGATAAGGACATATTCTGATTAGCAGGAGATATAATTAAAGGAATTCTGTATTCTCAGAGGTCACAAGATCAGACTTTGATATGATCCCAAATGCAATCACTGAACAAGCCATTAGACATCTTATTTAAGGAAAATACATGAATGCTATAGCTGGTGATGCAATCGTATGGATTACACTCCTAATTATTTATATTATCTTCCTTTAAATTTTGTGGCATTAAAAAAATTTTCTTACAAAAAGGTGGGGGGGAAAGCCCTTAGTACAGTCAACAATTAATTTAATGTTCCTTTTGAAGACCTTAGCATAGTCAACAATTAATTTAATGTTCCTTTTGAAGACCTTAGCAGCTTTCTAAAGCCTTACTATGAATCACAGGGAAGGGAAAAAAAATCAATTTGCATGTGGGGGGGTAGTTTTAATTTCATTTTCTTTTCCATTGACCCTTTCACTTTCTAGATCTCAGTGCATTCACCATGAAATATATTTCATTTAGTCTAAGCATGAGGACTCTTAATTATATTGGAGGACCTCTTAATTATATAATCTCCAATAATGATGGAACTTCTTTTCATCTGAGACTAATCAAAGGTAAAAGAAGTCAGGGTCCACTTTGGAATTAAATTGTAATAGTTTTGTGCTCTAGTGACTTCTCACCAAGCAAATAATCCTGGAAGAACTGATGGCCTTCCTCGATACAATTTTAAGTTCTGAAAATTTCTTTTACACCAGGTGAATGTTCATTTTGTCTCCTTATTAATCTCTAATCATGCCTAGGGTGTTCCTTACAAACTCAGAAGGATGAGGAGACATAGCTATCAACCATGATCAATCACTCGAATTTCCCAGTGCTTCCCCTAAAAAGCAGCTACCAAAAATAAATGTTTCTTCAGATAATTTACATCTTAACCTTGCCTTTGTCAGGGTTTTTGATGTCCTAAGATGGAGACTGGGCTGGTTTGGGATGGGGTAGGATTCATTTTCTTCATATTTGCTGGTATTGGTCTGTGGTTTAGATTTATGCTAAACCAGTGCTAAAAATACAGGGATACTGACCCAAGGGATATTCCAGACCTTATGGAGTCATTCTTAGGATATAAAGCTGAGGGATGAAGAAGGAATGGGGATGTTTGGAGTGGTGGCACTTTGTGTTCCCAAGTCAGAATCACAGTGATGAAACCCTGGAGGTGGCTGAGCACCCTCCTGCCCATGGGAGGTGATGCAGGCACATGGAAGGATTTGTTTGCGTGCATGGCTTTGTATTCCCTATTAAACTGCCTTAAACTAAACCCCTGAGCCTTCTCACTTTTGCCTTTCTGCTGCCAGCCCCCACCCTGATGTGGGAGGAGTGAGGGAATTTCTGAGTGGGGCTCAGTTGCCAGCTGGGGTTAGACCTTGACAAGGTCAATGCATGTGATTATAGAAGTTGATAAGAGGGAGATGTAAAAGCATTTTCAGAAACAAAACCCCTTTTGTTTACTAAGCAAATATGTGAAGAAAATAATTTTCTCTTTACTGGAATTTGGTTTTAAATGTAATACCAGAAGTCAGACTGTACAGACAATTAGGATGAAATACTCATCCCCTGTAAAACTACTGACAAAACTGCTCCTAATTTTCTTTGAGGCAAAAGATATATGGCAAATAGCTTTCTTAGGTAAACACAGGGGATGCTCATACAGAAATTTGAGATTTCAAGTATAAAAGGTGCTTTAAATAAATTTAATTTTCCTATAATATTCTAATTTTTCTCTTAGGGGCATGCTTATACTGCCTTCCAATGTGCTGTTTGATCCTGGTAAGTTTCATTATTTAGGAGTGTAAATTGGTTCTTATAAGTTTCAATAAATCTTACTACTTCAATTAATAAAATATATTACATATATAATATATATGTAATATAATATATGTAAAATATATGTAAATTAAATAAATGTATGATTAAAGCATAGCACATATAGTATCTCACAGAGTTCTGCAACCTTTTTTTTTGCTTTTTTTAATGCTCTACAGCTTTTCTGCTTTTTTTTACACAGGGAAAATATCACAGCTTCCTTTGAGAGAGGGATGGACACAGTAGTTTCACAAAATTTAAAGCTCCTAATAAAACTAAGAATTGAACCAGGGACTACAGGATTCTTGAAGCATCCATAGCCTTGTCCAAATCCTTTTTTATGATCTGCCTAAAAAAAGAAAAACAACAAAACAACAACCAAACAACCAAAACAAACAAACAAAAAATATGTTATCAATTCTGTTCTCAGGTTTCTATCCTTCTGTAACTATGCAGCTATCTCTAAATTCAATACTTTTTTCTGGAAAAGGTGGATGCATTAGGCTAAATTAATATACTTTTCTTTCTGATTGAAAATGCAATGATAAATGTTTGAGAATTTGTGTGTTTTCTGGATGCAGTTATACCAGTGTTTTTGTGGTTTTATGTCAAAGTTACATTTCTGGGCAAACACTTTACTGGTGTTTCAATATACCTTTCAAATAATGCACAACTCAAAGAAATATTAGTTTTTATAAAACCAGATTGTGTTCTAACTGTAAGAATGTATTACAAACAATACTAGCACCTTTTTAAAAAAACATAAACAATACTTGGGTCTGGGTAGCTTCTTTTACCCACCCTGGAAGGATTTTCTTCTAGCAGAAAGGGAATTGACTTGGCCACTGAGGAGTCCTAAAATAACAGCAAAATAATTTTTAATTGTTGGAAAAGAAGAACCTTTCAAGTTGTGATATTTGGAAATAATCTGCAGGTTATAGGTGTACATAGTCTTCAGGATACAGTGATCATTGAGGGTATATGTCTTGCTGTTTCTGTGAATTTGGGATGCACAAAATTAAATCTCCCCTATAAAGTGGAAACACTGTTGCTCCCATGAGAATACGGGATTTACATATTCTTATCTCTCAAGCTTCAATAATATTCCCTAAACAGGCTGGTTAATTAGCTGGAGGAAAAACAATTTCCTCCTCTTCCTGTAATACTTTGAATCATAGAATTATGATTTAGACAAATTGTCTATAACTGATTTCTGCATGCTGGTTTTTTTTTTAATTTTTTTTTTTTTTTACCTGAGTTAGAAGTGTCAGTAAAAATGCCTCTGGCAACTTTTGTAGCTTACAAAGTCTCAGACATGAAGTCACATTTAATTTAGATGTGCAAAGGAACAGAGTTCAAGAAAAAAATATTTTTCTTGAGAACTGCAGTTAGTTTTTACTAAGAAATAAAGTTCTTTAAACGAAATTCAACACCAGAAGAAATTTAATTAATTTTACATTATTTGGTGGTGCTAGGCTTGTCTATTTGATACAACTTTTTAACAGTTAATTCCACATATCCATGAAACACAGGATGCTTGTTAAAGCTAGGCTTGAATGGCAATCCTGCTTGAATAGGATGAAGGGATAAAGGAAAATATTGTGTAAAAGGGCTGTAAAGTGTTCTTAAAATCGAATAATGGCAGCCCAACTGGTATAAAAGGAAGGTGAATATCCTACAAGAAAAATTGGGTATCTTGTAGACAAGAATTATACAAATTGAGTATCACAATTAAAGGTCATATATTAAAGGACTGCTATTAATTTCTGCAATAAAGTCATGGCCAGCCAGCAGAAAATGTCAAAGGAACATTAAAAGATGACTGTAACTGATTTGCCAGTGAGACTATGACCTACTGCTATGCACAAGCTGTGGAAAAGGTAGATAAGGATATTTCCCCTCATTCAGCCCACATAGCTGCTCTGAAGCAACCACATAATGGAACCAACTTAAAAAGGGGTGGAAGGAGCTTGTTGAGAAAACCCTATGAAAAGCTGGTCATGACACTTAAAGAAACACTGAACTCTTAAGGGACTGCTGTTAAAAAGATTTAGAATGGTGCTTTGTGGCATGGAGAGACAAAACTGTAAAGGCCCAGCTGGCAGATCTTGGTAAAATGATGGCTGAGTAAGTGTATGAGCATCCTCTTTAATCAATAAATCAGGAGCCAACTTTAGAAAGGTTAAACAAGCAAACAAAAAAAAAAATCAGCAACAGAAAACAAGAACAAGAGAGGACTGCAGGAGTGCCTTTGTAAGTGATAATGTTTCCTCCCACAACTAAGATTTGTGATTTTTTCTCTGATTTATTAACACAGAAAATTCTAACTTGCAGTGCAATGACCATGTTGGTCTATGGTAAAATACAGTTATGGATTAGAAAATGCATGTATCTCACCAGGAATTGACACAACTCTCAAAAGACCAGAGATAAGCAATTTTATTCTTTTACCTATTCCCTCTGTGTTTCAAATCAAAGGAAGCAGATTACCCAGCTAAATATGGAAAATTAAATACCGAGTAAACATCCTAATAAATTGCCTGCCAGCAACCTTTAAAAAATTATTGCACTTGGAAACACTGGAATCACCTACCTTGTCAAGAAAGCAAAATTCATTTATAAATGATTTATCAAATCTTAATCTACCACATCTATTATAGATATTAAATAATTTTTCTGGTTTTTACATATTCATATATTATATGCTCTTTTAGTTGATGGAATTCCACCATTTCAAAAAGATGGAAATTACCAATAATCCACCACAGAGCAGCACTAATGTAGAAAAAAATAGGAGTTTTTAAGACCAGCAATAAATGCATTCCTAAAGGAACCAGTGGGCAGAAAGCCTAGTATTTCACATTCCTGTAGTAAACACCGTAATGAGGTCCCAGTTCAGGACAAATATTTATAGAACTGCCTTACACACTTGTTAATCCCTTCCCCCATAGTAGTCACAGCCCAGCTCTTCATGTATAATGGATGGCTTTGCAAATGTGGATGAAATTCTTATGGCTGTGTGTGAGACACAACAGCTTTCAGAACACTGTTGAATGATGGACAAGACCTGAAATCATCATGAATAAAATAAAAATTAAAATGTATTTATTAGGTTTGAATGTTTATTTTGATATCAGCTTATATCAGACAAAATTATTACAACCTTCTTTCCCAAAAAGTATTTTGAATAGAGAATACACTACTATGCTTTTTTTAACTTCCAAAGTTGTCTGTGCAAAATAAGGTGTTTAATAGAAAACAAAAAGCCTGTTTTTGTCCAAAAGCTTTTTAACTATTCTGGCTTGTACCTAAGTGGCTGCTTTTATTTCTTTGCTGTCAATGCATTTTTAATGTTTTTAAATTGCCTTGTTCTTACTGACTTAGGCTGAAATTTTGCTGGCACCATTTGTGAAAGGTTGCCAAACAGTGGTTAATTTGCCACTGCTGATTTCCCAGTGGAAGAAACAGGTTTTCCCAAAGTAACTTTATGCATGTAAAAGCAAGAAGGCAGGAAAATCAGGAAAGTGGGCAATTCAACAGAGAGTACTAAGAGGAGTAAAGTGAAGAAATAGATATTTTTGATGTATGTGCAATAATTTTCTGCCAAGAAAGTAGAGACACTTCCATCTCCTCGATCTATTCCTATCCCGTTTTCAAAGGATGAGAGCAATAACTGTATGTCAGTAATGTCTCTTATCTCTAACAATACCTGTTATTACCTATACACAGCCACAAAACAGATGATTGCAATTAATTCTAAATATTTATAATATTTTTTTTTAGTTGGAGATAATTCTCCAATCTTCCTCTGAGATTTGATGCCAGAAAATTATTTCTTAGAGCTTAGGGCTGTAAGGGGACAGAGATCTAATTGGATCCCATTTGCCACAAGATACTAAATTTCATCCATATAGCCATTAGGAAGTCTAAATATTTTAGACTAAGTTCCTGAAACTGAGCTGTGAATTAGAACCAAGGTATGCAACTTGAAGTTCTGCTCCCAGAAGGGAACTGATTAGGCAAGATGCACACAACTGAACAGAAAAAGAAAATCATATTCCACACTGAAACAGGACATTTTGTGGCAACAGCAACAACAAAAAAAAGGCAATTAATAGAAACCCAAGTATGCAGATAACTTAGTTGAGGAGGTAAAGAAAGGGTCCTTTCTCCTGTATTTTTCATAAAGACTCATATTCCACATCAGAATTTTCATTGGAACTCCTGATGATGTATAACTTCTTTCAGTCCCCATTGACTCGTATAAGTCTTGTGTGCATTTAAGGATTCAAAGAGGATGTGATGGGTTGACCCAGCTATCAGCCAGACACCAACAGAGCCACTCACAAAATCACAGACTGCTGAGGATAGAGACAGGTTTCCTATGGAGGAAACCTGGTACAAACTACTCTGCTCAAGCAGGGCCACCTACATCCCATTTCCCAGGATGGCTACTGAAAACCTCTAGGAAGGAAGATCCTAGAGCCTCTCTGGGCAAACTGTGCTAGTAGTCACTCTCACAATAAAATTTGAATTTTAGGGAGAACCTCCTGTGCCTTGGTTTGTGTCCATTGCAGCTTGTCCACATTGCTTGGGCACCACTGAAAAGAGCCTGGCCCCCTCTTCTTTACACCTTTCATTCAGGTACCTACATACATTGATAAGATTCCTCACTGAACCTTGTCTTAAGGCTGAATGGTCCTTGCTTTCTCACCTTTTCCCTATATGAGAGATGCTTCAATCTTTTAGCCATCTCAGTGGCCACCTGTGCTGGACTATCTGCAGTATCACCAGGTCTCTGAGCAGTGGGTAGCCCAAAGCTGGCTGAGAGCACACTCACTCCCCATTTGGTCTGGAATGGGGAGAAAAGAAAAAGAAAGCAAGAAATTCATGGATCAAGATAAAGTGAAGCAAAATATGTACATTTGAGCAAGGAAGGAAAAAAAGGCACTTTTCTCTACTTCTTTTTAATAGGCAGTTTTCCAGCCACATCTGGGAAAGGAAGACCTCAGTCTTCCCAATGGTTACCTGGAAATAAACTGTAACCACACGTGTATAACATCATAGAATGGGATGGGATGGGATGGGATGGGATGGGATGGGATGGGATGGGATGGGATGGGATGGGATGGGATGGGATGGGATGGGATGGGATGGGATGGGATGGGATGGGATGGGATGGGATGGGATGGTGTAGGATAGGTCTTTGGTCACTTTGGGTCCTGGTTTTGTCCCTTCTAGATCTTCCCACTCCCAGTCTACTCATGTGAAGTGCAGGGTGGGAGAAAGATAAGACCTCGATGCTGCACGAGCACAGTTCAGTAACAGCCAGAGCTCTTAACTGGTGTATTTTAAGCACCGTTTTAGCCAAAATAAAGCCAAAATACAACAACATATGGACTTCTCCAAAGGACATTAATGCTACCCAGCCAGACCTAGGATCAGTTATAAATAGAGAGACCTTTTACATTCTTGAAACAGAAGCCTGAAATGAGTGAAAATAAATGAGAGAGGGGAATATATCAAGTCTATTTAAATGCACACAAATTAATGTGCATTTTTCCTTAATATAAATCTGAATTCTGTGGGGTTGAGAACCTTCTGGAATCAGATCTGATTGCAACATAGAAAAAGACGCAAATAGCTTCAAAGGACTTAGTAGATCCTGAGAAAACTTACAAAAAAAAAAAAATCCTTCCTCCAAAGTCCTGCTTTTCATTCTGACCTTCACTTAGCTATCTGATCTCAAAGTCAAACGAGCTTATTTAAGTGCTTGCCTACACAAGACTATTCTCCTGGTATTCATGCTTGATTAGATATGACTGGGTAAGCTCACAAATGAAAAAGCTAGGTTTATGTTTACCTTTTGCTGCTGGAAGCCTAAAATCTCCTGACACAAGCACAGCCTCTAGAATTAGGCATTTCAGTAGCAATCATAGGGAATTTCTGCAAACTGACCAAGCAGTTTTATCTTTTTCACCCAAATTCTGATGGCTAAGTGGAAAACCGTCTAAGTCTCATCAAGAAACAAAGGCAGACTGAATCATCAACCCCATACTGATGCCACTGCATTTCCTTTTGCTTTTTGTCTCCACTTTTATTCTTCTAAAGTTCTTTCTTCTAAGCTCAAAGTGTTTCTTTTACAGAGTATTGTGGCATGGCACTCCTAACAAGTGCACTTGTGATTCTTACCTAAAAAAGTGCATTTCTGATTGCACTTTACAATGAATAGATGGTTTGACATCACAGTTTATGTGAGAACAATTCTGGAGCACACATTAAGACAGGTCTCTTTAAACGGAACTGATTCAATGTGTGGTTCAGAAATTTAAAACTAATTACAGCCTCTCTATATTAAAATCTGGTGCTTGGTCATTAAATGAAATATTTTACAGAGTCTGAAAGAATTGATGGAGTAATCTGCTAGGAGCTGTGTATCATCTAATTTGAGACAGACTTATTTTCCACCCCAGAAAAATCTGGCTTGGAGATTATGGAATTCTGAATTCAGGAAACCTGAATGGAGAAGTGTCAAATATTAATCTCTGTGTTACAATTAATGAAAGAAAACTAGGTTGAATAAAATTAACTATCAGTTTAATGACATAAATATAAGACCATTACAAATACAAAAGCTTGCATTTTGTGAAAGATCTTCACTGTGAAACATTTCCACTGTTATATGTGAAACTGTAAAAAAATTAGTGATCCTATAACTGAGGGCTGTACCATAGAGTAGACAAAAGGCCAAATTATATTGATAGGAATTCTGGAGTCCCTGTATTTTAATAACTCTATTTTTTAAAACTCATTTATATGTATTTATTATTCATTTATATTTAAGTGTAAAATATTTTATTTTTCCATACCTTTCAATTGTCTATAGCAGCACCAAATTTTATATAAATCTACCATAATGATCACTTTGGGGACTGTTGTACATCCAAAACTACTAAATCAGGGAAGACACAATAACATTAATAAAACAAATGTAATTGACTGTCTTAAGCTTTTGAAAATCACATAAATTCAAATAATTTTCTACAGCTTGCTCTAGTTTTTCTGGTTGTTACAAATAATGAAGTTAAACTTTTATCTCTAATATTAGCCATGAACTAAAAATATTTCTACAACTACTGGCAAATTGTAAAAGTTGGAACGCCATTAGATGAAAAATATCAGCACCAAAGAGGCAACAATTGTGAGTCAGTAATTCATAAGGTTGTTGTCAATTATTTATGAGGTAATGTAGGAATAACAGTAGAGGCAGACACTAGAAATTAAAGAAAGATATTAGACTCTTCAAGTGAACAGAAAATTTTTCAGTTTTTGCTCAGTGTAGCACTGTTTTTTAACGAAAAACAGTTAAAGAAACTTCCTCACAATAAATAACTTCCACTGTTAAAAGCTCTCTCTGATGCTGGGGATTTGGGTGAAGTAAATGCTCCTCTGACTCAGTACAAAGACAAAAGACACTTGAGTCAAACCTCTTCCTTTAATAATTCAAAGGTGTTCTCTTTTCTTTAGAAACAGCTATGTTTTCTATGGAAGGTTATTTAACTCTTCCTGTTTTGTGAAATATTCGTGAACAGCCATTGCTTCATGCAGAATTAAACACTATGTGTTTCCCATGTAGATTTATTTATTTAAGAGGAATTCCAAATGGTACTTATTGAGACTATTGCAGGTGAATTTGATTTATTCTGTTTTGATTGTAGTCTGCATCAATTCCTTCATGTAGGTCCAATAAACACCTCTGTCTGGAAGGTCTGACACAGTGTAAGGGAGAATAATGAAACTATGTGGGAACATGAGATCATTGCTCATGAAGTGACATTTGATGGAATTTCACTGCTTATGCAGTGAATATTTATGGAATGAAGAGAAACATGTGAGATTTGGTATCTATCTTTTTGTTTAGAGCTATCAAGCTCTGAAATACCCAAACTCATATTTAATTGGAAATAATATGGATAGATAGTTGATGATAGTAATTATATACTGTCATAAGTTTACAGTTGCACTCAAGTAGGATATGATATGCAATTGATTTTTTATGAATATAATTTTTCACCACTGTGGAAAATTCTAGGGTTTCGCTCATTGTCAAACACTGGTCCTTACATGGTGGCCTCTGTGTTTGTGGAGTTGTGACCATTACACAACTCCAGTATTGGTAGATCAGTGTAAGTGTCAAAATATCAATCTATAAATTCTGAACGGGTTAGACATTCCTTTTTTCCTCTTTATCACTTCTGGTTTTAATTTCTTACCCTTTTTTAAATAGTAATAATGCTAGGTAGAAAGATTTCTTTTGAGGCTACCAAATAGCAAGCATCTATGTTACAATTCAAAATCATCCCAACTGTTGCTCCTGACATCTTGATACGTGTCCCTCAGGGGTCTGTATTGGGGCCAGTGATATTTAGTATTTTCATTAATGACATTGACAGGATTGAGTGCAGCCTCAGAAAATTTGCTGATGATACCGAATTGAGTGGTGCAGATGACACTGCTGAAGGATGAGATGGTATCCAGAGGAACCTGGACAGACTCCAGACGTGGACCTTGGGAATTTAATGTGGTTTAACAAGACCAAGTGCAGGTGCTGCACCTGAGCTGGGACAGCTCCCAGTGTCAACACAGGATGGGGTGAACTGATCCAGAGCAGCCCTGTTGAGAACGACTTGGTGCTGCTGGGTGAGAGGCTGGACATGACCCAGCCATGGGCACTCCCAGCCCAGAAAGCCAAAGGTGTCCTGGGCTGCATCCAGAGCACCGTGGGCAGCAGGGGAGGGAGGGGATTCTGTCCCTCTGCTCTGCTCTGGTGAGACCCCACTGCAGTGCTGCATCCAGATCTGGGGTCCAGCACAGGCAGGACATGGAGCTGTGGGAGGAGGGTCACCAAGTGATTAGAGACATGGAGCACCTCTCTTATGAGGAAAGGCTGAGAGAACTGGGATGGTTCAGCCTATAAAAGAGAAGGCTTAGGGGTGACCTAACTGTGACCTTTGAGCATCTGAAGGAAGCTTACAGGACAGATGGGGTGAGCCATTTTTCAAGAGCATGTAGTGACAGGAGAAGGGGAAAGGTGTCAGACTGGAAGAGGGTAAGTTTAGATCAGATTTCTTCACTGTGAGTGTGATGGGACTCTGGAACTTGTTGCCTAGAGAAGTTGTGGAAGCTCCATCCCTGGAAGTGTTCAAGGCTACGTTGGATGGGGCTCTGAGCAGCCTGGAATACTTGAAAGTGTTCCTGCCCATGGCAGTGGATTGGAACTAGATGTTCTTCAATATCTCCTTTCAACCCAAACCCTTCTCTGGTTCTATGATTTGGCAGTCACATGACATTTAAAAAGATGCATCAATGTAAAATGCAGTTTCTCTTTGTTACTTTTGTTGCTCAAGACTAGTAGTTTGTGTTACAAAAACAATACATTAAAAATATAAACCTGCAAATGCTCAAGAATGGAGGAAATATATTAATTTTAAAGTCTGTACTGCAGCTGAGGTGTAGAGATTTCCTTTTAAAACTACTAAATTGTATGTATACGAGAAATAAACTCTCTGCATTCATTTGTGGGATATGGAAAGATGAGTTAGAGAATCAGCAGAGTCAACTATCTACATTATTGGTCCTCACATGAGGGTTTTTTTCATGCTTGAGCTCCTGTTTTAATTTGGGTTTAGGAAAAGGTACCAAATTAATTAACAGCAGCATAATACATCCCTTAAAGATAGGGGGTAGGTTGAATACTTCCATAGAAGTCATTCCCAGGACAACAATTGCTGCTAATAAACCTTGAGCTAAAGAAACCTGATAATTACCATGGCAGAGCAATTTCTTTCCACTAGGGAATTATTTATACCTCCTGTCTGATCTGTGACCATCACAGAAGTAAAAACAGAAAATATAGATACTGAAACTTCTTACAAGTTTTTCCTACAAGTTTCTGTTCTGGAATATAAACAGCTATCCCAGGATATCCTGATATATATCCAGGATTTCTGCCCATTTCTTATAGTATTTAAAAGGAAAAAGTGAGAGTTGTATTTATAAGTTGCTCAGATCCCTAAAAGGGCTTCTGGACTTTTAGAACTCAAATGTTAGAGACCATCCTCTGCAAAAGGATAACATTTTGAAACCTACCACTAGATTATTAATAGCAACAGACTAATTAGAGCTATAACAATTAAATATCCTTTATCAGGCCCTATTAACTGTTAGCATTGGGAAGCCACCAGGTGAAACAGCCCCTGACAAAATCTTTTGTATTTCTCTGAAGAGATTCTTCTGTATTTTAAAAATAATCTGAAGGAGCATAAGAAGAGTCAGGTTAAACTTGTAAATGAACAGTCTCTCTTTCTTTATAGTTAGGATATCACTGGGTCTTCTATAAAGTTACCAGACCTTTTCTGCCCTTAGAATATGCTAAGGTAGCCTATCCACCAGACTTCAGCTGATTTCAGCTACCACATTCACTGTAGTGCTTTCTTACTAGTTTTCACCAAAGTAATTTTTATATTACATATTTAATTTACTTTGAAGGCTGGCTGGGCTAATACAATGTTTTGGTTTTAATGGTTAGAGGCTCTAAGTCCCATCGATCTTATGAATTAATAATTTCAAGCCTTCTGCTCACACTTTAATTCACATTGAAAGGTAAGAATGCTTTTTGAACCTTAAATAAGTGTACAGCTGCTTTCCTTTTTGATTGCATTGTATTCAGAGCAGCTGTACCACCACAGAATATCCCTAGGCACAATGGGAAGCTTTTTCCCCTCATTACTCAGAAAATATGTACATGTTCACTTCTGACAGGTTGTACTACATAAACCATACAGTTTCAAATCATCTGACAGGCAATCTAACAACTACCATAGCAGGACCATGTGCCAGTTCTCAGGAATACCAATATTTACTGTCTCTTCAAAAATCTCTCTCAGTGTGTAGAGAATGAGCAGCAGCATAAAAGCTTTCAATTGCTGTCTGTCCGAATTTTCCACTCCATTTTTATTCCAGAGGCAGTGACCTAGCAGTAATGAATGGTTAACAGACATTATGGCAGGCAAAGCTGACAACTTACAGCTTTGAGTTTTACTTTGGAAATAAAAGTAAATAATTTTAAAAAATATTTCTCCCCCCTTTTTTTTGAGTATCACAGGAAACAAGTCAGCTGTTCCTGAGCCATCTCCCAGAAACTGTCAGGTCCACTGCTCCATCTCCTCTGCCAGGAGTTCCCATGGCAACATCTTCAGCTGAAGTAAAAGGAATTACAGATAGATTTTTTTTTTCCCCTGGCTCCCTCCTTCCCCTCCTTTCTGTGCCAGTTCAGAAAAAGTATTGCTCTCTAATCTTTGGGGCACTGAGAATTGCCATTGAGCCACCCAGCTACATTTGCTCTGTTTGTTGCATTTGAAAAGTCTGTCCTAGTTCCCTTCTGTCTCTTGGGTGTCTGATTTAAGACATCAAACAAGAAAAAAAAGGTGAGAGACACTTTCAAGAGTGGAAGTTCTTGTTGGGGGGAAGATGCTAGCCCAGAGCTGTCTTCAGTTCTGGTGCTTGAAAAACACCAGCATGTTAAAGAGTTTTTTTCTTCTTTAATTTGACTGCAACTTTCCAAGGAGTGTGGCTATAATCCTTAAAGATAAGACATCACACATGAACTGTGGCATCTAGAACCACGACTGCAGAATATTTGCAGATGCTCAGATTTGTGCTCTTATGAGATTGGTGGCTGCTTTGGCCACATTTGGAAACTGATAAAGGCTTATAACCATAACAATTGTCTGTGAGAAAATAACCTAGACTGAGGTGAATTTTTTAGAAAATTTTGCAAAAAATATAATCAAGCTGTCACTCAAGAATTAATTAACTTTTTTTTTTTTTTTTTCAGCATGCAGGCCTACTGGAAAGAAAAGCACAGTGGCAGGTGTATAACATCCAACTCTTGCTCAGGTTGTAGCTCCAGTGAGAGAACAAATGCTGAGTGCTCTGGCACAAAAATGGGGCAAGTTGTTTATGCTGGCCCTGCTGTGGTGAAATCAGTGAGCATCCTTTGCAAACACAATTAGCTTTGAAGAGAACACATATCCAAGAAAAACACATTCATGGCCTGGACATCAGGGAGAGGACCAAAGCCATCCATGCCTGTGGTGTGAGAACAGAAAATTATCCTTTCTCTTGTTTTGGCTGAAGGTGTTGTTCAGTCCTGCAGTGCACTTAAGATTTCTGCTCTGCCCCTGGGCCAGGGTTCAAAGTGGCATTTGAAGATGAGAGGACAGATAGCCAAGGCTTATGTGTGGAGATGCTTAAGACAGGATCTGTCCTTCAGAGAGCTGAATGTGCTCCCAGGTTCCTGCAATGGGGACAACACCAGGGACCATATTTTGCCCAATCTCTGTGCTAAGAATGAGGATGATTCAGGCTTATGTTTCTAAGAAGTCGGTTACTTAGATGGAAGGTTATGCAAGAAGTAGGTTGTAACCCTGACATCAATTCCTGAGACACAGAGTATCATCATTACTGTACCTTCCTGCTCTGAAATGTGTCTCAGGGGTGGTGTTTCAGGAAGCTGTTTTCATCATCCCTTTTGGGTGCTCAGATGTAACTCCCACATCCCCCACAGACTGTGTGTAATATAGGGATGCCAGCAACCACCTTTGCTGATCTCAGCCTCAAACTGGCATGAATCCAAGCACACATATCAGTTTTAAATTGCTGGCCTACAAAGCAATTTAAGATGACAGATCCCTGAAAAGATAAAGAATTAATTTTTTAATATATATTAGAAATTGCCAAAAAAATATATAATCAGAGTGGTAGCATCTACAAGAGAGACTGCATTAATGGCTCATATTAATAATTTTTGTAGAAAGTTTAATACTTTCAACTTAAGAGTATATCTGAAATGGGACTGCAGGAATTGTATGAAATAAATTAATTTGTTGGGGTTTTTTGTTTGAGTTTGGTTTTTTTTGTTTGTTTTTTTTTGTTTGCTTGTTTAAGAACTCTTCCTGAAACATTTGTGAGATTTGAGATTGCTTTTATCCCTAGAAAAAAGCTTCTGCCATCATATCATTTACTACCTCAATGGATAGCATGCCTCTTCTCCTCTTTCCCACTCTAAACCCAGTGAGAACCTGGCTTGGAGGCAAGCCTACAGCAAATAACACACTCCAGAGCCCTAAGCTGAATCCTGGAACTCTGTGAGCAGAATTTCTCTACCACTGATACAGAGAATGGATAATTTTTTTTGTAAAATAAATGAAAATTGCTACTGATTTAAATTTGTTTCAGAAATTCTGAAATAAGTAGGAATATTTGAGATTTTTCTTGAAATAGAAGCATTCAATAAATGAAATGTGTATATCCAGTGCATACCACAGCTTAGCTGTTTATGTTCTGTGTACTTATGATCACTAATAATCTTAAATTCAGAATGTTCCTTTCTTCAAAGAGTGAAAAAACTCTATAGTCCAAGTTTTGTTCTTGGTTTAAAAAAAAGGTGATTCTGTGTCCCTGCCCTGATCATGCTTTAAGCATCTTAAAAATGTCCCTTGTTTCTTTAATTCCATTTCCTTGCTGGGCAAATTAATTGTGCCTTCAAAATCCTGTACAGTTGTTTTTGTACTACTGGTCAGGCTTTGTCTTTTAACCTAATTATCAAGTAAAAACTTGGTATAGTCTCTCATGGCAAAGAGTTTGTTTTTTAATTAGTGAAGAAGCCTGTCACCTGACAAACAGTTTCACTGGTGAAGGGTCTCCTCTGCCCTCCATTGACTCAACATTCTGTCTGTTCCCCTTCCAGTTAAAGAGAGATCTTGGAACCACACAGCACATGGAGGTTTCCCCTTCCCTTGACAAATGTTCTGGAACAAAGACCTGCTGTGGGAAGAAGATTAAAAAATAATAATGCTATGGTAAAACAGATGCTAGCAGTGCAATAGAGATCCCATGTACTCTAGACCACCAATAATAATGATGTATGTCTGTATGATAGGGACATCCCACCATCCTATGTCAAACACTCTGCTTGTCTCATAGTGCATATAATTGAAATTTTGTTTCCCCCATATAGCTCACTTGAAGTTCTTATATTATTCATGTATGAGCACTAACTGGAATGAATAAAACACTTTCACACAGTAATAAAACTAATGAATCGTGCAGTGAGGTTTAGGTACAAGATCTTAGGCATGCTAACAAGTTAACTGTGTGTCAGCTGTTTCACAAGAAGTGTGCAAAAATTACAGTTAACAGCCTATACAAATTTAATCCTTTTTTACAGATTCCTGTAGAATATGTTAATAGAACTTTTTCAATAAAAACTATTTGATAGACTTTTTTTTCTTTAAAAACATATTTTCAACTTCTTTTTGAAGGAAACTCTAAAATTATTCTAATTTTTAAAATTTCTTTGAGTATTATCTTGAATTTCCTTAAGTAGCATTTTAATAGGAATTTCTTTTCTTACTAGTGTTAGTAAATACAGCATTTCCAGAGCAAGTATATTGCTCTTTCCAACACCTGGCCCCTGCTTCTGAATGTAACCTGCTGCATTCCTGTTCCCTTTGGTTTATTTTGAAGAGTATGGCCTTAAACATTTTCTGTTTTCAATAAAGGCAGTCCTGTATTTTCTCTCATATGATAATCTCAGTTTTAAGATCTCTCTGTATATAACCTGCAATGCATTTGGTGGCATCAAGGATTGAGGTTTAATTTTCTATAGCATGTTACAGGGAATTTATGTGGTGAATTAATCCAAATGCTGATGAACAGATTTTATCCATCCTGTTATTAAATAGAAACAGTCCTTTTAAACCTTAATTGCCAGTGCTTTAAATTAATTAAAATAAAAAAACTGACAGTGATTTATTAACAAAGACTCTTTATATAACTGCAGAAAATGTAGACATACAGTGGGGGCATAAAAGGAACATCACACTAACAGGTCAAGAAAAATAGGTCATAATTGCATTTTTGCTAGTGATATTTTTATACTTATGTGAAACAAAAAAGCTTCCTATTTTTTTTATTATTTGTAACCTTTTTTTTTCTCCAAAAGAAGAGTTAAATGAACATTAACCTTTACTGTTAGTTTTGATTCCTGGAGAAAATGATAAGTGAAGTGTTTATTTTCTTTTCTAAAATTTATGTCTGGGGTATTTTCTACTTGTAGATTTACAATGCTTCATGTCTTTTTCAGGTTTTACTGCAACAGCTTAATATTTTATGCAGCTGAATCTTGTGTACTGCTACTTTTATTCTTCCTCTTTGAAATTATTAAAGGTTTTATCATTATTACATACCTCTGGGCTTGCTCCAAGGCCTGTAGTTACCAACTGAAATATTCTCTTTTACAAATATATTTCTTCATGCTGCAAATTGATTCTTCAAGCATGAAAAATCATGTGGCTGAAACAAACTATGCAGATTCTTGAGTACCTTTAAAATCAAAACCAAAACATAATAATCTGTGTCTGGTTTGTGCCATGCAAAGTAGATCAGAAATTCATTTCACAGTGAGAATATTATAAGATTAATGTATACAGAGATGATAGTAAGGCCATGCTAGTTTTAGTGCCCAATTCATTTATTCTACTCATGGAATTTTGGCTGGTTTAATCCTCTTCCTGGCCCTGGGTTTTGGTGAGTGAGGGATGTGTTTCTTCAGCTGTCCTCTTGCCTTTATTTTCCCCATACACCTGGAATACACCAAGTGATTTAGGCCTCTAATAAAAGGGTGTGATCAGGCTGCTTGTAAAACACTTTTACTTTTGTTATCACTATTTTTCCATAACTATGCTAGAGAGGCATATTTGCTCTTAGGGGCTTGATTCATGAAGGTGGTATACATTAAATACATGGCTTTCCCACAGATACACATGCAGTGTCTAACAGACTTTTTCCAAGCTCTCAAAAATTTAAAGTTTTATGTATCTTTTTGAATAGGTACTAACGTGGTATTGCATCAGCACTAAAATTCGGAGGTTTTTGGCAGACAAAAAATTGCAAGTGAGTATGCCTAAACTTTTAATTCTTTAAAGACAGGGGCAATCTACTGTATTTCTTGTATGATGTCTAGTAGAGTATTGTCTTTGTGTCTTGTGTGTGACTGAAGATGTCAACAGCTCTCATGTTAGAAATCAGTAATTGTAAATGTAGACTTAAAAGTGTATTGGAAAAGTATTGCAAGCCTGCAGTCTTACATCAAGGAATATAAAGAAAAAACATGGAATTAAGACTTTTGTATTCTCATATTTATTATGAATTCTTAATATTCTAGTTCTTGTCATTTTATAATAAAATGAAATAACTTTTAAAAAACAGTAAGGAGCGTTTTTAAGATCTGCAAGTCTCTTCTCACAAAAGAAATGGTTAAATGTCCTGAAGTGATATTATGAAGTATAATCAGGCATTTGCTTTTTAGAGTGAAATCTGAAAATATGGCTTTCAGAGAAAAAAAGAAAACAGCACATACACTATGTGACCCTTGCTCTCCTCACTGATAGGCAAAATAAACTTCTAAATCTTGTTGCTAAAATGCTATTTATTTCCTACAGTCATCTCCATAAAAAAGAGTGTGCCTCTGCTACCAATCTATGTCTCAGCATGAGCAAAGGATTACTTGGAAAAATATATTTTTAAAAGTTGCTAAAAAGACCTATTTAACAGTTATCTGTGGTGTTGGGATGAGCCTGCCATGTTCAGAGCCAAAAAAGTAAGATATGAGGAGGAAAAAAGTGCCATGCTACAAAAAGCATTTAAAAGTCAACATGAGTGAAGATATGTGTTGGGTACTCTGTGGCACATGGGTAAACAAGGGACTGACATCTACCAGAAAGGTGAAGAGATACTAACAATATTCTCTCTGGGATCTATTTAATATAATGGCTTTTATTAAACAGAGATGGGAAAAATATTGTTGAAAATGCAAACCCTTTCAACAGTGTCATGAAGGAATATTCAAGTGCTAAAATTTTAAGGATGATGTTTACTTGCCTGTTGCATGCAGGTGCAATTCCCTCAACACTAAAGATAATTAATGATAGGAGTTAACAGCAGAACAGGCCCCTGGAAGAATTGTAGATTTTAGCTGGTGAAGTGAAAATTACTTAATTCTCAACTCACTGGAGACAGTGGGCTATGTCAAATGATGTTGATTCATTGTCTCTAATACCTATTAGTAATGTTTTTTAATGGCAAACTTACAAAAGACTAAATGAATTGCTTTCTTGATGCAGTAATATCTTTCATTAGCAATAAACAGCTGATATTGCTTGAGACAGAAGCAATAATTTTTAACAAGTGAAAGCATTTTACAATACTGTGGAATTTTAGCTGTGTAATTTAACTTAGGTAGATAATTACTCTATTAAATTGTTAGAAATAAGCCATGTGAGAATGAGTTACAGATTTCAGACATGGATTCATTCAGACCTGAATGAAAGTGCTGAAATGAAGATAAATCCCAAACTGCAGGAAAAGAAGTTGTGCAGCACTGCATGTGTGCTTATTTTGGGATATTTAGCAAAATCATAATTTAAAAAGGGGTTTGGAAACTTGTTGCTTTCTGATACAAATACTGGAGATGGTATGGAGAGAAATTACTCAGGCTATGAAGGTCCCATTTCTAATGCTGTCACTAATTGTTCTTAATAAATCTCTTGTCTGAATTCTTTCCTTTCTGTGATATTCATATACCACTTGTAGTACAATGCAATGATATTAAAACCATTCACAACCAATAGTGCTGTCTGTTGCTGGAAACAGATGAACACCAGTAAAGATGCCCATCATCTGAGTATGATCTGAGCATACTGAAATCCCTCAGCTTGTGAAGACCCCTACCCTCTCCATAAAAAGTCCAAGTGAACCATAAAAGGTGTCAGTATTTATTAAAACTACATCCACAGATTTGGGTACAATATTTTTTCCAGGGGCCTATTTCCCAGAGGCCTCTATAGGATGTTACTCAGGGTGGTAAGCACACACATATCAATATATACAAATGCAGGCACAGCCCCACCTGTGCTCTTGCACATACATGGGCCCTGCAGTATTTAACAAGTCCACTGAAATAAATGCTACTGAATGCATCTGTAGCTGAGCAGTCTTTAGCAAGTCAGCCTTCCAATTTGTCCTTACCACTTTTTAAACATATCTTATTTTACTTTTTGCAGCAATTGTTTACCTTTCTTCACCTTTAATAATCATTATTATCTTTTGCTGACAACTTATTTAAGCTTTAGAAAGAGCAGTTTCCTGAGATATGTTAGTTGATCTTTCTACCCTCAATGAGGTAATATTAGCAGTAATTGATATTTCTAAGGGTTTCTCTTTTTCTGCATCAAAGAGTGTTTCCCATATATGGATATGCACAGAATTTACTTCTAATGTCACAGAATTCAGCTTAGCACTCTATTATGAAAGGAAGATGGTTAGATGTCTCTTTTACTGCACAGCCAAGGTAGGTACCACACATGCCTAGGCAACAAAGGGTCCCTGTATCATTGCAAAGCAGCTCCTAACAGTAGTTTACAATTAAAAACTGTCTACCAGTGCTTTAAATGCAGGTCTCAATTTCCTCCTTCAATCAGCTCGTGTTCTGCTATTCACACAGTTTGTGTTCGTGTGTCTGTAGAAGCACTTCAAATTGTGTGGAGCCCAAAATATGTAAAACTGTAAAGTGAATGAGCAGTTAAAAGGAAATATTTTCACTCACCTTTTGATATAAATGCATATTATACAACAGTGTCCCAAACAAATAAATTCAGTGTTAATTCAGATGTTGATGTGATTTCTACATGTCATTTCAAAAAATGTTGAAATGAATCAGGTTGCAGTGACAAAAGCTTGACTAAATTAATCTGAGCACATTAGGGAAAAAGTATCCATGGCTACTTGGCCTGAAACAGACAAAGTTAATTTCCTTCATGTATTCCTCCATAGGTTTTGGCATGCAAAATTTAAAACTTGTGGTAATAAGGGTCCTTTTCTGCTGGAAAAGCATTACTATGAAAATGAAGTTTTTGCCAGCTTTAACACCAGTCTTTCAAAAGCCTGAGATAACTGGATTTCCTACTGGAAATCCTTCTAAAGATTCCTGAAGCTGATGAAGTTTATTGTAGATTTGGTTATTAACATGTTAATAATTCAGGTGCTTTTAAAGTTTGTAAAATTTAGTCCCAACCATTATGCAAAAAATACATGCCAAAGTTGTGGTGCTTGTGTGTCCTGTGTATTGCACAGTTTGTTGGAAAACTATCAGTGAAATGAAAAAAAATGCCCAAAACTTTCTCTGCATAGCACAATAACGATTAGAAAAACGAGTTAATTTTCTAATTTGGAGGTAAGAGCTATTCTAATCAAAAGGTGATGAGAGAAACATGAACTTTCCCAAAAGACAATAACTGTCTCATGAAAAGCCAGCCAGCCAGAGAAATTCTGCATATTCCAGCTTGGTCTGGCATGAGTTATTCAGCTCCTGCTTTGTCTCTGAGAGGGAGAGATGGTTTTGCAAATTAAAACCATAGCCTCCAGCCTACTGGGACCAATCAGCTAATTTGTGTTTAAAATGTTGCAAGAAATTGAATTAAATACCCAGTATCCTAGCAAGCACATTTAATACTGTCAAAGAGCTATTTTTAGCCCTCGAGGCATGTAATTACCAGCTCTGGTCCATAAGGGAATCTCATCCTGAGAGATTTTCATTATATTTCAGAAGGATCCTCTCTGCTAATGGTAGTGGATACATCCTAAGCAACGCTCACCTTCTTGCCAATGGGATATTGAGGTTTCCAAGGAGTGGAAATTCATACCACTGACATGGGAAAACCCATTTATACCAGAATACTGTTATATTACTGTTGCAGCTACTTGTTATTTGTGCTTTCTTAATAGTAAGAAAAATAAATAACATAGAATGCTCTACCATGAATAAGACTCAAGCAATAAAAAACTCGATCCAGCTCTGTCAGTCATTCAATTCTTCACAGTATCATTGTGTCTGGCTTATTAATGAAATGAATTTTTGTTTGAGAATGGCTGCTTCCCCATAAAGTTGTGAAAATATGCTAAAAGCAGTACAGTAGACCCTTTTCCCAAGACAACTATTGCTATAATTTATTTCTTCAACGTCAAGGTGAGGAAAGGAGAGGTTTTTTACACTGTTATTGTGAAATACTTTCCATATTTTAAGAAGATGGTCTGGTTTAAACATAAATAATTTTCCTCTATTGATTTTTTTTTCAATTGTATAATTCATGGATAGCACAACTCTCCAGGTCCAAAATTTACAGCTGACACCTGCTTTAATTTTCTTCCTACTTCCCTGATCAAAAGTACCATGACAAACGAGGTTGATGAAAACACTTATGAGCATTTTTAAATACAAAATTTCACTAATAAATGAAAGTTACTTAACATATTTAACAATGCTTAATTATCAATGTGGCAATCAAGCTAATATTCTGAGCCCATCTTTTAAACCGTGATTTGTGTAATTAAAAAGAAATATTGAAATAATATTTTTTCTTCCACCAATAGTGAAGTTTTTTCCTATCATGCAAAATCAATTTACTTTCTCCCAGTAGTACCACAATGTATTTTGCCTTCAATGCCTGCACTTAAATAATTTGCCTCATTTAGCACTAAAAAGACAGGGAAGATCAGGAATAAAAAGAGGAAACGTGAAGTCCAGTATGATACAGCTGAGCACTTAAGATCAAATTATTTCAAGTGATATATATCCAATCTGGTGTCAATATACAGGAAAGTATAATCCAAAGCATAATAAACCTTGCATATCTGCACACTTCTGAATGAATACCCTTATGATGTTACTGATTCTAGCAGTAATAATTTTGCATTAGAGGAATTGCTTTCCACTATACCTTCAGGCAATATTTATCCTCAGCTGTACACAAACACAGAGTTTTGAAGAACTGCTTAGGACAGCCACCCTGCTGAGCATCCCCAGTTATCAGAAGAGCAGAATAGTCTGGTTTAAGATTAAAAACCATCATGGTAGTACTCTTTCACCTATTTAGTAACAAACCATGAAGAGTAATCTTAAATATATTTAAAGTCTAATTAATTTAGTGTCACCGAAACTCAGGCTGAGAAAGTATTTTGAAACAGATGCATTACAAGCACAGAGCCATAGATGAAAAACTCCTGACAGTGCCCTGAGAGTAATTTTATGACATCAGTGGAATTAAGGACCTACAGTCACCAGCTGGTAACATGCACAGCTCTTCTCTTCTCATGCATCTGACACAAGCAGAGGACACACCACTGAGGTTGAGAAAGATGAAAATATATGGAAGTACAAAGGAAGATGAAGTATAATTCCATTAAAAAATGCCTTCAAGGTCATAGATCA
Organism: Luscinia megarhynchos; assembly: GCA_034336665.1. NCBI lineage: Eukaryota > Metazoa > Chordata > Aves > Passeriformes > Muscicapidae > Luscinia > Luscinia megarhynchos. The sequence goes on from CM067566.1 coordinate 24,010,499, forward strand.
TTAAATTACCCTATTCTATCTCCTTGCTTTTTAAAAGTAATTAATGCTAGTCAGTTATATGTGTGTGGGAAATATCAGTTTGTTTTTATATGACAGCAACAGCTTTGCTGTCAAGAAAATCCATCTATGCAAATAGATATTATTAGGCTGGTTTTTTTTACAGTCATGTTTGCCATTGTTTCTTCTTAATTCTGTTCCTTCTAATTTAATATTGCATTGAATGCATGCTATTTCTTTGTCTAAAAAAACCCAAAAACACAATTAGTGTATCTGAATGGCAGGATAGCATTTCTTAGCCTGAGAATGATAAATACATTGTTGCTAGGAAACAGTTTCCAAAGACAAATTTTTTGAAGGACAGCAATTATATAGATTTTAAAAATGTCCTGACTACAATCTCAAAGCAATGCAAAAACAAAAAGTTCCCTTATGAGATCAGAAGGGGAAAGATGGAGAGGCTCTGTAGGCAGAGACAGCTAGTTAGTAATCTTACTAGATAACTCTTTTTTTACATATCCTTGTTTTATCCTCTTCCTATACTATGTAAAACATACCTTTCTGTGACTATAATTCAAGCAGTATTCAAGCATGATTGTAGCTCCCACTTTTCAGGATTATAACCTGATCTTTAAAATCACTGTTCATAAGAATAAAAACCAGTTAGCTCAGAAATGAGCACAGTATGACTCTTCCTCAAAAGTACTGGTTTGCATATTTGACTATATTTTAATTGATGTATTTATATATATATGTTTGTAGATAAAGATTGGATAAATCTATTTGGAAAGTCTCATTAATGTGCCATCATGGCAACCTCAGTAAAAGCTGGGTGAGCTGACAGCTGCACTGAAATTATTGACACTAGAAATGTTTCTGCACGGCCCAGCTGCCAAATATGTGAGATTTTTATTTCCTAAAGTGTCTTTTAGGTGAAGCTGATTTGAGAGGACCAAATGCTATTGTTCCTGAACTTGCACCTCTGCAGGATATTCTATGTAGTTTTCCTTCTTGGGCATAATTTCAGAGAATTCACAGTTCTGCCCCTGGTCGCAGAGACCCTCTTGTCCAGTCTGGGATCTCCCCCCAGTGTGGGCTCCAGGCAAGGTGAAACCCCCACATATTCCCCAGGGAATGTCACAGACAGCTCACAGCCTCTACACTGAGCAGTGCAGAGCAGACCCTTCCCCTGTGCCCTGTGTTCTTTTCACAGCAATCCCTTGCAGACACCTTCACTGCCAGGCTGTCCTTTGCTCTGAGACACCTTCTGTAATAACACCCAGGCTGCATTTCAGAGGCATCTGTAAGAAAAACCCAAACCTGCTCCATCTGCTGCCCCTGTTCTGTTTCAGGGACTGTATTTTGCAGCAGCTGTTTTCTGATGAGAGGTTCAGGCACAGCCATGGGAGGCAATTAGACCCTTGAACACCTGCAATGGCCATGGCCACTAGAGGATGTATCCTTCATTATATTGATGGGAACTTTCAGGACTCAAGGCAATTTTGGTGGAGAAAAAGAGTGCCTTTGAGCTCAGAAGACAAAATTACATACATGCATAGCATTTGGCAGAAGCACCCTAATTATTGATTGAGATTCTTAAGTAACATAAATAAATACTTAGCAGTCTGGCCAGTATTCAGTTCCTCTGATTGCTTCATTTGCCAACATCCAGATGGGATTTTCCAGTCTGTCCTGTAAAACTCCCTTTTTGCTTCACCAGAGAAAGTTGTTTCCAGAAGATAACTAATTCACACAGGTAGTGAAAGTCTATCAGGAGGCAAAAAGAATGAGTTAGGGCTCTGAAGTCAGAGCTCAAGGGATGCTTGGTTGAACAAGAAAAATGCTGCTGAGAGATTCTAGCTGTGCAGCTGCATGAGACAAGGTATCTATGTAATGATTATTTCTTTTTCATGGAAGAGTAATTCTAACATTCCTTTGGTCCTTGCAATAGAAATTACTTTGGGTCTTTTTTTTCAAAATGGGAAGCTTTCATTTCTTTCTTGATGTAAACTTTCAAATTTAGTCAAATTTCCATTATGTTTAGAATAATTTACTATTTCTTTTATACACTATAAAATAAAAAACCATAAAATATATGTAGAGAAAACGTATAGTGTTATAACTAATAAATAAAATGTTGCAGATGCATCACTGAATGCAGGATTTCCTTTGCATGAAATGTTTCTTACTTCAGAGTTTTTGATCCAAGGTAAACATCTGTTTCTAAAGAAAAAATAGTAACACAAAGCTGCTCAGACAATGACAAATGGAATTTTTCACTGCAACAAATTAAAATTGAAGTATTGTTCATCATTTAAGACTAATTTAAGTATAGAATCATAGAACCATAGAATCAGTGAGTCCAGACTCAGACTGAACATCACCATGCCATGGATCTCATACAATTGGCCTCAGGCCATTTATCCAGCTTGTCCAGATCCCTCTGCAGAACCTTCCCTGAAGTGGAACAACACTCCTGCCCAACTTAGTGTCATCTGCAAATCTATGAAAACTGCACTGAATCTCCTCATCCAAGCAATTTTTAAAGATAAAGTCCTATTGCAAGGTATCCTTGTTATATAAAGGCAGGAGCTCCTGAATAAACAATTTGAGAAGCATGTTTTTCAGAATTTAAACTTTTGTAGTCTTACAATAGATAAGGGTCACCTGTACTGGAACTGCATTTATGTCTGCACTAACATTAAAACAAAATGGGAAGGGGGACTAAAATGAAACATGCTTAAACATCTCAGAATGTAATAGTGATTCTTATGCTATGTCTCTAGGCCTTTAAAGTGATGGCTAAATAAAAAATAAAAAAACCCCATAAGTATCTAAGTTGACAAGTACAATCCCAAAAGACTGCCCTTTATTAGCTGTTTAGTTGGGGAGATTATTAAACTAATAAAATCTGAAAGTTTGGTTTTAGAATCTCGCAGTTTTTCAGCCCCAGCAACAGCTGTATCAGGTACTTCAGGTATGTCAGGTATCCCCTAGTCCTCACTCAGCTCTCAGTCTACACAGTCCTTAGGGGCTCCTCAGCCCTCTGAGGTTTCCATTCTGTTGGGTGTTCAGTGCTGCTATCCAGCCTTTTGCAGGAAAATTCGCCAATGCACTTCACCAAAACTTGGCACCAAACAAAAGCTGTACAGAACATTAGTGTCAAGCATACCCTAGCCAAACATTGTGTTCTGGACCAAAATATCTTTGAAAGGCAAATATTCTGGAGGTATTTAATGCATTCAAAATGCTTTCTCCGTGGGTTTTTTTGTCAAGACATGGAAAGAGAATTTCTTGACAACTACAATAGGATTGCCTTGTGTCTTTTCTCCAGACAAATTAGCTAATTATATTTGTTTCCTCATTCCTCTGTGTGGGTATACATATAAGTAAAAGTACTTAAAATGCTTTATGTATAGGAAGAATGTTTTCAGTTTTGGTGTGTCACTGGAGGACCAAAGTTCCATCTTTCTTGAAATTAAGTATAACAGATGTGTCCTTCTAAATTCAGAGGAAAAGAAAAGTCAGTTCTTTTACTCCAGCCAGCAAGTGAACCCCACACAGCTACTTACTCACTTTTTGCTAGTTAGATGGGGGACAATCAGAAGGATACAATTTGTGGGTTGAGATAAGGGCAGTTTAACAGATAAAGCAAAATCCTTGCACAAAAGCAGCAAAATCCAAGCAATTAATTCACCACTTTTTGTGGGCAGGCAGGTTCAGCCATCCCCAGGAATGCCTGTCTGTCATGGTAATGGTGACTTGGGAGGACAAACACATCACTCTGAAAGTCCTTCCCTTTCTTCTTCCTTGGCCAGCTCTCCACGCCGAGCACGACCCCACATGGGTTGGAATATCCCTTGGTTCAGCTGGGATCAGGTATCCCAGATGTGTTCTCCCCCCTAAATATTTTGCTCCCCGGCCTCACCAGTGGTGAATAGGGGTGAGGAGCAGAGAAGGCCTTGGCTCTGTGTAAGCACTGCTCAGCACTGAAAATGCATCTGTGTGTCACCAACATTATTTCCAGCACAAATCCAAAGTATATCCTCATGCTAGCTGCACTGAAGGAAATTAACTCTATCCCAGCCAAAACCAGCACAGCTTGCATTATCTCTAGTTAATTCAAATTCTCTTGAGTAGTAATATAATGCACAGAAATTACTATCCTCTGATTATTTTCTACTCTGTAATTGATGACATGGTCTTCCTTCTAATTCTCTAAGGTTCCTCATTGATACAATCAAACAGAAACAGCCCTGTCGTGAGGCTTTATAAGGATGAAATTATTTAGGTTTGACAAGATTTGGGCAGAAAAAAAAGACATTCTAAATCTGTTATGTGATTATACTAAATAATGGCTCCTGCAATTCAACATGTAGAAATGCAAAGCATTGAATGGGAGAGAGACCAATTTAACACTTCTCACATATACAAAAAGTCCTGAGAAAGGAAATTATAATTATTGACACGTAGAAGATCAAGAACTTCCTTAAAAGGAAAGATTGAAAGGAGCTGGACTAATTAATTTGAAGGGAGTGGAGACTAGGTTTGTTAAAAGACAGTAAAATCTGTTATGATAAACACGTATATTCAATCAGAAATTATAAAAAGAATGTTAGTCCATGCCCTTCCCATAATATAAATGCAGAAAAGCACTCACAGACAGTAAGATTAATGTATTTGAAATGGTTCAGGGGAATAATTTTTTGTGCAAAATGAAATTTATCTGCAAAACTCCCTGTAGAAGATATCTTTCTTCCATATTGTTTAGGATATTAACTCCTCAGTTCCACTGACAAGTAGGAGTAATTGTTCCCAAGATAGTTAGTATTATTGATTACAATTTCCTCTGAACCATCACTTATGGTATATTCTCAGAGACACAGAGTGTTAAAGGAGCCATGGCCCCAGAAGGGGAGGACAGTGAATTCCTAGTTCTTATGGCTGGTGCAGGAGAAATAACATTCAGGCAGCTGAGCATTTCCCAGCAATCTACTCCAAAAGGAATATTTTAAAAATCCCACTGTGCAAAGTGTTGTATACTTTGCTTCATCAGGGTACTTTAATTTTTGCTTAAATTTGTCATTTAAACTGGTTTGCCTACTGCACAAGTTTAACCCCTTGTATCTAGAGATAACTAGAAAGAGAAGAAATCTGTATCCACTCACTTCAGAGACAGCAGACCTCAGCACATGCCATCCCCTTGTGGCACATCATAGAAGAAAACCTTTTCTGACCTCCTCCACAAAGTGTAAAAGAAAGAAAAAACTCAGCAAGCAAACCTTATTTTACAACATAGTAGGATGATTTTTTCCCCCCAATGCTTCTCATTTCCTGATGGAGCTTGGTAAAATGATCAGTCCTTGCACTTAAGGCCCCTCTGGATTTTCTTCCATGCATCTTTGTCACTTCTATCTCTAATAAAAATGCTAAATTAACGTCTTTTCTCCTTGATGTAGTATGGGATTTATATAAACTTACTGACTGTTATAAAACTATTTTCAGGTGTGTATATCATAACACTTTCACAGAAATCATCTGATTGATTTTATAGATTTTTAAAATCTCCTGTGTTACATTCCAGAAATAAATTACTGAAAAATATTTCTTATAACAACAAAGTCTTCTACAAGCTCAGACATTCTGAATGCATCATGAGTTTCATGCACACAGAGAAACTTAGTAAAAAGTCAGGAAGTTATTTATAAAGGAGGTTTAAAATAACATCTGGTAACTCTCTTTTTATAACTGTTTTCAAAATATTTGAGAGTCTCAGAAGCATCCTTCTCTGAAAGGCACCACATGCATTTTTAGCTTTGGTTTGGGTTTTTTTAGGGACAAAGATTGAAAATTTGACATATAATACAATGTTATCTTTGATCATAATTCTGGTTTAAGGAATTACTGTCTTTCATGAGTATTCAAATGGCTAACAAAAAGAAAAGAAAAAAGATTATGTAAATAAAAACAGCAGGGGTTTTGGATACAGGGTGACTTTACAAGCCTAGTTAAGCATGGCAGGACAGTTATACAGCCCAGTCAAGTATGGCTGATTGATTTTTATCTGCAAATTGTTATCAACTGTGAAAGCTGGCTGCAGGTTGTTAAAATCAAGAGCCTTGTGCATTCTATTTAGAGAACACTGGTTGCATAATAAATCTGTTTTCCTGTGAAAAGCAGGCAATTAGTATTAATGATTTCATCACAAAGAGCAAGAGAACACTTATAGGTTGCCAGAGATGCTGGGTTGAAAAACACTGTTAAAACAAAGATTATGATGTTACACAAGAAGAGCTGCATCCCCCAAAGCCTGGAGAGAAAGAGTAAGAGCTCAGAGACATGGTGCTAATAACAGCAAAATATGCAAAGTACACATAAAGGACTTTTGGACAAATTGGGTACTCTCTAGGTACAAAAAAATTTAAGAGAGGAAGACAGCCCACTAATATACATGTGTTGTGTGGCCATGTGTTAGGCATGCAACATGATACAATTTTAGCCTTATATTTTGATGAGATACAGAATTAAGTAGGGAGTTAAAGATTGATAGGAAAAGATTGAAGAGCTTTCTGTATGACAGTGAACTAAAAAAAGCTGGATTTTTATCTTAACAAAAAAAACCAAACTCATAAGGATTATAATTATTGTCTATAAATGCAGCAAAATACATACATATGGAAAGGAAAGAGCAAACATGGGACAACATATCTAAAACATTTTTATCTGAACTATGAAAATATACACTTTGAATATATTCATCTTTTGTTAGGTCAACTTGTCATGATGTTTCAGCTTTCTAGAAGACAATCATATGAAGTTAAATATGAGTTTATAATGCAAGTTAAGGAATTGGTCTAATTTGAGGAACATTTCATGGCAGGAGGGAGTTTTGAAGAGAGCAGGGGGAAACAGTCTTAGATGTAGGGTTCTACATGAAAGTTAATTTCTGTGGCATGCCAAGCAGGTATCAGGGATCTTTAACCATGAGTGATGACAAATTAATAAGCAGGATGTGTTGTGGCTCATTACAGTGCATTGAGTGTAAATCTACAGAAAAGTCAATGATATGGCATTACATGAACTAGGATCTAGAGACCTCCCAATAAAGCTTATCTAAATAACTAGCATATGAATAATTAATTAGCTCCAAAAGTGCCTTGTAGATATGCAATAGAAGATGACAGCCAGCAAAAGAATGATGAAATATATGAGGAACTAATTAAAAGCCTAAGGGGATTTGTAGTTCAGATTTCCTGCATCTCAATCACTGTCCAGATAGGCCTGTGGGTGCTTTGGTGTCCACTGTGTTGTAGTAATGTGAGCTGGATATGTATCACACTACTCTGGATTGATATTGCTGGGTGACAGAACAGATGCTGATGAAAGCTTAAAAAGCAGATGGAGCCTAATTTCTGGAAAATTTGGAAACAGGAAAAATTCTGGAGAAAACATCTCTGGGCAGTAAGTGAGCTTCTCTGCTCCAGGGCATTGAGAGTACTGATATGCTGTGAAAAGCATCTGGCTTCTGGGCTGCAGGCTTTGGGCTTTTGGAAGAGGAGTTTTGTGCAGCAGAAATCAGTTCCTCAGGACAGAGGTGCAATCTTCTGTTTTGTTCTGTGGCCAAAGTCCTCCACTCAAGTGAGAAAAATTATTTTTGTTGCCTTTTCTTGAAAAGCTCTTGCTGACATTCTGCACATAATTCTACTTCCAATGGTGAGTGAAGACTGAGCCAAAGGTAGGAGACAAATGAGTTCAGCTTATGAAAGAAATGTTAATAAAGTCAGCACACTACTGGTAAGGACCATCTCAGAGTCATAATATGCTGTCATGGACTATTCCATAGTTTTCCCTGACTGACACAATCACTGATAAACAATGTGCAACATGCTCATTACCAGTGGACACTCCAGAAGACTGGAAAAGTTCTTGGGTAAAATAAAAAAACCCAGACCACAGTATCTACAAGATACTATGAGAAACATTCAGAAATGAGAACAGTTAGAAAGATATTCTTAGTGTGAATTCTCTAAAACAATTAGACAGGTTTTGTATTCCAGTGAGGCAGCTTCTTGCTTAAATACCAGGGATCTGGCTGAGATACATTTTAAGCCAGGTCATGCTTCCTTTTTTCTGCCAAATATAATTAAAAATGTATTGAAATGTGCAAGCTGCACTATTCATTAGGCATTTGCAGATGTAACACCATGAGGAGCACTGCTGCTGTTTTGCCTTTGGCACATGACATTACCATGGCAAAAAACATGCTGAGCTAATAGAGTGTCTGAACATTGGAAACTAAAGCACGGCTGGGGCTGAGAAAAGCAATTCCCTAAACTAAAAATTACCTGTAATGCAAGTTCTTGGAATTCTCCTTTAAGTAAATAAATTTATGGTGAAAATCTAACAAATAAAGACCAAGACTGGCTAAAAATATAAGCAGGGATTTTTTATTTTTCTTTCCTTCTACAGATAATGCAAGTTTGGATTCCTGTTCTTATTTAGAACTAACCCAGAATCATGAAGTTTGAAGTCCTTTACAAACTTGTTTTCTTTTTATTTTTGAAATATCTTCAACCATCATCTTAAATTATGAAATTTGATTTTAAACCGCAATATTGTTGATAGCAATATGAATTCAAGACCAGGGAGAATTCTTCCTGAAAGATGCAGGTTTGATAGGGCTGCAGTTGATAGTGTAAGTGCAAGAGGGTACTTAAGCACATAGTATATACCATAAAAATGCAAGATCATAGAATCTTTTGGGTTGTGAAAAGAGCTTTAAGACCATTGAGCCCAATCATTAGTCTAACATTTCCAAGTCAACCACTAAAGAATGTCCCTAAGTGCCACATCTACCTGTCTCTTAAATACCTCCAGAGATGGTGACTCAATTGCTTCCCTGAGCAGCTGTTACAATGTCTGACAACTCCTTTGGTGAGGAAATTTTTCCTAATATCCTGCCTAAACCTTCCCTGATGAGCCCTGAAGCCATTTCCTCTTGTCTCATTTCTTGTTTCTTTGGAGAAGACAGACCAACCCACACTTATCTAACCCTCTTACAAGAAGTTTTAGAGAGCAACAAGTCCTCCTGAGGCTTCTTTTCTCCACTATAAACCATTTCACTTCCCTCAGAGCAATGGCTTCCATCTCCTCCTCTTTGTTGGCCATGCTCTGTGCTCTGATCCCACCACCTTACTCTTTTTGTGACAGAAATGAACTTGATCACATTCAGTAAAAGCTTGGTTCCCTGCTCTTCTGGCTCAGCAAAATTCCCTATTTTGCATCTCATCTTCTAGATTTTTGGTCTGGCTCTTGCCAATGATACAGAATTTTTTAAGCCAAATCTTAAATATTCTTATTGGTAGATTGTCAAGTCTCAGTTTGAATTTTACTTTGAGAATCTTATAAAATCTATTTAATGGAGTTCCCATCAAGATAGCCTATCTGCTCTAATGTCATCATTCTCTCTTTTTTGCTTCTTTTCATTCATGGACAAGAATCTCTGGTCTCTAGTTCAGTGACTAGAGAAGTACTCCCCATTCTTTTTCTCAGTAATAAATAATCCCTATGTAGTAAGACACTACATAGCAGACATTTCCCTTGGCAGATAGTGACTCCTGTTTACTGAAAACTCCCTCACTACAGGTTATTTTTACAAACTGTATAATAATTTTCATGTGTCATAACCCACCAGTAATTTTGAATAGCTTATCTCAATCCAATGTCATTCTTGGCTGATGGCCTGGCAGCATTATCTAGATCTGGAAAGGTCAAAAACAAATTCAGTGCCAAAGTAATGATAAGCTGCAGGTGGGACTGCAAGCTTTCCAAATCACATAAAATGACAGGAAATTTTCCCAAAAAGATTTTTAAACATTTATAAAATAATTGAAATAAAAATTATTAGTATGTCTGTGATATGCAAGTAGCAGAAGAAAATCTGTAACTTTTGCTGTCTGTAAATTATTGTATTCACCAGAATTTTTTTGAAACATAATACTAGAGCCCGTGAAATATTACCAGATCATGTTCCATATTCCAAGCTCTTTTCACTGAATGTTATGGCCCAATATTTTGTTCTTTGTATGTGTGTGTGCTATGTGAACATTTGGAAATAAGACCAGTGAAAAATACATGTTCTTATGATGTATGGACTTCTCACTCCTCAAAGTCCACTACTGATCCAGAATATTGTGGTTACTTAAGAAGAAAAAAACACCTGTGAAAAATTCATAGATGGAGAAAAATCAAAGCTTAAAGAGGAGATGGACTAATAGGGGTAGGAGGTTATAGATAGGCAGAGAGCTACCCTTGCCCAGTTTGGCCTGTAAAACGGCAGTGGAAAATAAACCAGGCATCCCAACAAAGCAAAAATCTAGTGAAGAATATTCAGGAGCTGAGTCAGGAGCCTTGCTGCAGCTGAGCACTGAGAGTCAGGCAGAGCTCTGCTCTAATAACACTGCCAGTATCCTTGACACCTTATTCAGGACTGTCTTTTGCACCTATACATGATGAGGGATTCATAAAGACATGTGTCCATGTCAGATCATAGAAGGAAAAATAGAGATATTGAAGGATGGATATGTGTCATCTAGAAATGATTGCCCCACATAATCTTTTTTTTTTTTCCCCAGGTCAAATGAACATGTAACGAGTCTTGTTAATTTTTTCTTTTTCAAACGGGTGAAAACAGTTTAATTTGGAGCCTACAGCTCTGATAAATCAGGTAGTCAGGAGCTGAGACTGTCACTGCAAAGCCCCCAGCTATGGTGAGAACTGCAGCAGCCTGCTCAGCCAGTTGTTTCTGTCCCTTTTCTTTCCAAACACTCTGTGCATACCATTGGTCTATTGAATGAAACTTTTTTTCCCCCAAGAGGTAATTGTCATCTTGAAAGATCTACGGTTTCATTCAAACTTGGGAATGCCTCTGGAATGGTTATTTTTGTTGATGGCAGTGTTGATACAAGCCACAGCATGCTTCAAGGTGTTTCTCCAGCAGATGGTGAAAAAATATTTTATAATATGGTTGACTGTACCAGTTGAAGTAGTTCTTATGTTCCTGGGCAAGCAGAGTTTAAAAAAACAAAAAATTTTCATAATTGCAAGAATGTTTAAACAGTTCTCAGGATAAACATAGCAATCCTTACTATTATCCCTACAAGTTATAGTTTCATGTAGCAATGGCTAGATTTCTTCATCTTGCTGCTTTGATTGTATTGAAGTAAGACAAGCAGTAAAGATTGCAACCAGACTTTTTATTACTGTTTACAAGCATTAACTGATGAGAAATAAATTAATAATTATTTTTGCATTTTAGCACCAACAAGTATCAGCACCAAAGTCTTGGAAATGTCATAGTTTCTGAGGATGCTGTGAAAAATAGGGGATAACACACATACAAAGACATCAATCCTTTGTTATTGCCTTGAGACTGCTGTATCTGTATGGCTGCTGTGCTGTTACTCAATACCTGTGAGTCTCAGAAAAATGAACTGTCATGGCCACTTCCCATGGCATTCAGAATAAATCTATTTATTTAGGAATGAAAGACCACACAGATTATCAATGGAGGTGGATTTTCTATGTGTATGTTCAATACCAGCAAATTTTTGTCCTAGATTAAATGGAGTATATCAATCCCTTATCATTCATCTTTGTTCTTCAGGCTCCAAAAACTCTAGACTTTCTCATTTTATTTCGTTTAGGTTGGATCTGGAAACTAATGAAAACCTTCAAAAATACTAAATATATTTCTAATTTGATACTTATTGAAATCCAATTTGGATTAAAAAATGTGTATTCACATGAACCTCAGGGCTGTACTGAAATGCCTTTCAGCTGTCAAAAAAGTTAAATGCAGAGGAAGTACACATAACTAATGAGGTTGATACTAAATACTTCATTTTGAGAAGTCTGTTTTAAAGATATATGCTTTCCTAGCTATTATATTTTACAAATAAAATGAATCATCATCAAAATATTTATTCATACACATTTTGCATTAATTGCTTCTGCCAATGTTAGGGGTTTAGGAGTCAGTATTTAAAACTGAACGCATTAATGCTATTGAAAAGCTTTTGTATTCTGATAATCATTGAAGACATCTAATATCTATTTTTTTAATTCTTCTAGCACCAACTTTCTTTTCCCTGTCACAAAAAAAGGTTGTTTTCCTAACTACAGTGCAAAATTTTGTTCTCATATGTCTTAAGATATACTGTATGGTTCTTGTGTTTGTGTATTCAATTTCAGCACATTTCCCCCCAGTTAATTGTGGTTTTTAGTTTATTAACTGTTCCAAGCAACAACTGCAGTTGAACTGCAGTTAAATTGTACAACACTTAGAGTTGACTATGTTTACTCCTGATTTAATTGAAAAATAGAATTTTCTGATTGAGATATCTGCAAAATCTTTGTGACTTAACCACCACAAACTTGGTGTTTATTCCATTTTCCATGGAAAATTTTATCAAGTTTAATTAATACTTCAACTGGAAATTTGTAAGGTGAACACTTAAAAAGTGATTTTATGAAAATAATGTTACTTTCACCATCTGTTGAAGCCAGGTGGGGCAGTGATCCTTATCTCCATGGCACATATTATCTGCTAATGGGCCATCTTTAAAACCAGGTGGGGCAATCATCTTTATCTTTTCCACAACCCATCCTCCATCCAGGAAGATATCATCTGCTAATGGGCCATTGAGTCCCCCTGTATGACTGATAAAATTACATCATCTCATTGGGAGATGCTCCACACAGGGGGAGGAGCCAAACATTTCCTACCTAGATAAAACCTGAAATTTTTAGCAACAAAATACCTTCTTTCTACTGGATTCCAGAGGACAACTGGACCTTTCCACATCATCACTTGACCTTCAGAGGAAAACTGCACCTTCTACAGGAGCACTGCTTCAGCTGAACCACATCTGCACTGCAGGAAGATGCAGCCACCATGTAATGGGACTGCTGCCAACACCCTTACTGACAGGGTGTCAGGTTGTATTCTGACTCTGTCAGTGTTTTGGGATTGTTCTTTGTAGTACTGTATTTCTATTTTAATTTTCCTAGTAAAGAACTGTCATTCCTAATTCCCATATCTTTGCCTGATAGCCCCTTAATTTCAAAATTCTAATAATTTGGAGGAAGGGGGTTTGCATTCTCCATTCCAAAAAGAAGCTCCTGCCTTTATTGGCAGACAGCTGTCCTTCAAACCAGGACACCCACCCTCTAGGATACACAGGATCCCTGACAGCTGATCTAGGGCACACCTGCTTTAACAAGTCCCCATGCTTTGCCAGACCCTTTCTGCTCATTGACCTCTCTCCATCCTGCCCCAGCTCTGTGACTTTCAACAGAATATTCTGAGTTGGAAGAGACCAACAAGGATCGTCAACCCCAACTCTTAAGTGAATGGTTTGTATGGATATCAAATCCATAACTTTCTTGTTATTCCTTTTTCTTCTGGAATATACCAACAAAAACATTGAGTCCATATGTTTGCAGGTGCTAAGCTGAGGCTGAATCATTTTGAGTGAAGTTTATTTGTTTTAGATGGAGTGAGCAAGTCTCACCAGGCTCTGCAACCTCTGTACACTGGGACCATTTGCTGCTACTCTTTCCTTTGCCATGGCAAGCACTCCTAACATTCTCAGAAGGACATTTTGCCACCTGTCTCACCTCCCCAACACGTATCAGCAGAAGTAAAGGCAGGACTTAAGGCAAAAAATAACTTAAGAGCTTTTATTTTCCATAATTAATTTTTCTACAGTCTTGTCATAAGTACCTAAACACTACTAACAAGGTACAATTAAATCTTTTTTGTTGTTGTGTTTGGATTTGTTTGTTTGTTTGTTTGGGTTGTTTGGTTGGTTTTATTTTTATTGGTTTGATTTGGGTTGGCTTTTTTTGGTGTTCTGAGGCATAAAAAATTAAAATAGGATAATTCCTATTCAAATGTCAAAGTACTGAGGTAAACAGATAGTATTAGACTTTCACTCAGACATTATGATTACTTAAATACATTGCCATGAAAAGGCAAACAATCAACAGAGTTCTTTAAAAGGTTCAGTGCAAATTAGTTTCTGGCGAGGACTGTGCACTGTTCAAGGCTTCATTACAGCCTTTCATTTATGAATTATGTCAGGAAAAAGCAAAGGATGCTATGTATGCTGTAAAATGAGACAAAAGCCTCAGGAGCCCTCATAGGGCATTGGACAGCTCATTTTAAGGTGGTTGTGAGGACCATTATCTATCACTGCTTCAGGGTCATGAATAGCATCAGGACTTGGGAAATAAAAGCATTAATGAGAAAATAACATTTATGTGTGTGCCTCTCCAGAGTTTAATTCTAATCTGGAACAGTATTTTAAAAGTGAAATACAAATATTTATCCTCCTCATGTCATTCCATTATTTTGAGACTATTTGTCAAAGAAATATAATTAATATTTACGTTTCTGGGTCACATTATTGACACTGGGAGACAGTTTTATTTTCTCTGTTTTCTACATTGTTTATTTTCCATCATACTTTTGTACTTGTATGAGTTAATTTGTCAGAGTTTCTTTATCACCTCTCTAGGATGTTTGACCAGAACCTGACAAATGTTCCAGTTCAGCTATTTTATGCATGCTTTCCACAACTTTTGCCATTCTTCAATGGAAGAAGGAAATGAAAGACATCTGCATTCTATCAGATTTGGTTTCTCCTTAGAGCACAACTGCAGCAGCAGAATGCTCTTGCTAGATTCTCTTCTTGTCAAACAGGCTATGATGCTGATGGTTCAATGTTTTTCATGAGGAGGTTGTATCTGTGAACACTCTCTCTGGTTCCTTTCCAAACCTTCTGTGGTAAGAGGACAGTGTGAGGCAAACAAGGTTCTGCTGGGTCCAGTGGGAGGTGGGCACCTGAGAGCTCCTGAGACATTTCCAGCTCTTGCAGGGAATGGAGCATGTGAGCTTTTTTCTTTTTAATCGACTCTGCTATTAAAAGGTCAATAGGTTTATGCAAAACAAAAATTTGTTCTTCTAATGCTCTTCTAATGGATCCTCTTCTGACCTTGCTGATGGTCAACAAATTTTTGCTGGGCTGAGGTTGCAATCATTCTTGTAGATTCTGAGCAGAATCGTGTCATATGCAGCATTTGAAAAGTGTACTTTAGACAAATGTCACTGTGTGGGAGACAAATGGACATTTGAAACTGAATAAGATGCAGACTGAAAGGATGTGGGGGGAAATAAAAACCAAGGAAAGAAAAAGATGGCAAACCTCACAGAAATGTGGGGAGATGTGCAGGCAATGCAGGATGTAAAGATTAATAGAAAATGCATATTGGAAAGAAAATGGAAGAAAACAATGACTGTTTACTGATCTGCCTACATTGAAAGAGTTGCCTGTGTACTTTGTAAACTACATTTCTCCTGCAAGCAGTGAAACAGAAGGTATCCGCCACAGGGTGAGCTCTGACAGTGCTGGCTGCCCCAGGGCTGCAGTAGTAATGACCTCTGCTAGCTCTCTGCTCAGAAAGGCAGCACCAGTAGGCTTCCCCTGGCTCACACTAAACACTTCCTCAGGATCTCTGGTTAGTTCAGACAGCATGAACAAAACCCAGTCTCAACACCTTGGAAAAAAATGCACACAGCAGGCTGTGCCAAGTGTTCCATTTTATTTGAAACCATTGGTTCCTGGAGAAACTATCTCAGACCATTCAGTGATGTTCTGCCTCTGGAGCTCTTGAGGAGGGTTACAAGCCAGCAGGCATCATGAATAGGCTTCCACTCCTGGACCAGGCTAGCACAGAGACTAAACCTGAAAACTGAGTATCTGCTTCCATACGGGCAAACAGCAGAGGGAAGATGCAGGAGAAGCAGCCACTGACCACGGAGATTTCACTGGTAACATTCCTGCTCTCAGTGAGGCTCTTACAACATGGCTGGATTTTTTTTTTTTTTATTAAAACGCCTAAATCCCTGTAAATAAAACGTGAAAAAACTCAGATTGTATTTTTCCTGATGGAAAAAATTCTTTGTAGGCCTTGCAGCTGATAGGGAGTGCAAACCTTGAAATCCCTGGAGACTGGGGCTATGAGGAGGAGAAGGGGAGGATGCAGAGCCTGCAGCAGCCACCCACCAAGATGCAGCAGCTGTACCAAGTGCCATCGTGCTTTTCAGCATGTGCTTCCAGCAAGAAACAGATGCCCATATTTCTTGAGACTTCAAGTAGCAAAGAGGAGTGGGAAGTCCTGCAGCTGTGGAGTTTTCACCTCAAGGCCAGTCTCACACCCAGGAACATCTTATGTGAGAGGAATAGAAGAGGAGGAGCAGAGAAAGTAATTGGAATCCTCCTGGGACCTTCTCTGAGATCTCTTTCTCTGGATCCAAGATGCTACCCAAGTCATCTATGCTTCATTTCTTTAGCAAATAGAGTGTGTGTTTAGTTGTTTTCTGGACAATTATTTTTTCTTCTTAAAGGATCTCCATCATTAGGCTCATAGAAAGAGAAATATTTGAGGAGGAGCCCATACCCATGTTCTTCAAGAGGGAAGAAAAACCTGCTGGAAGACAGCATCATTACAAATATTCATTTTAGAAAAACTTCATTGCAGCTATGTCTAACTAATGGATATAAACCCACCAGTATGTACATAAAATGACACATGCTATGGCAGAACAGGATAGAAAATGAATACAATACAAACATCAAACATATTTTAAAAACTAGCCAAATATTCTCAACACTATAATGTCAAGAACAATACAGGAAATTATGTAAGCACAATCAGAAGATGGATAAGCATAAAAACTCAGCATTTCTCAGCCGAGTTTGATGGAAAAAGTTGTTTTAGAGCTTTCTTGTGGCATTTTGCTGCCATTTACATTGACACCTGACAAATGATTGCTGGAAATGTCATTCAACATATGTTGCAAATTTTCATAACAGATTTTGCAATGGCTGTGATATTAAATTTGCATCACCAGTCTTTTTTAAAATCAAGTAGCAACAATTGGAAAGCACTAAAGTGATTACCAGGAAGAAATATTTTAAAAATTCAAATTAATTTTTGTATTTTCTAAGACCTCTGGTATTTTCTGAAGTCTCCATTCATCTCAGAATTCTGAGCTTGTTATATTGCAAAGCTTTCACTCTTGGTTAGCATATGTCTTCCTGAATATTAATTTGTGCTTTGGAAAGCACATTTTTTAAAAATGGTTTTGTAAAGTTGTATGAAATTTCATCTAAAATGCTTTGACACTAAAGATATTTAATATATGTGACATGGATGTTTTCCTCTGCAGTTAATATTTGCAGTCACTACCTTTTGGGTGCAACAGAAGACATCTGGCTGTTATGAGAGGCTAGCTTTGCTAATATACTTAATTCCTATTATTGCTGCATCTTGCCTATTACTCAAATGGGTCCATTAGCAAAACCTCTTTCTGAAATCACAGGCACTACAAAGGACTTGGGAATTTTCTGTCATTCCTTTCAGTATTGCTTTCAGCAGCTTGATTATATAGAGCAGGGCTTGTGTCCCTAGTCCCTTTGCACATTTTCTAAACAAGATTTTTCATGCCAACAACATACAATATACTGTGAGCAGAAGTTGTGGAGCAAGCAGCTTTTGCTGACCCAACCCATCTGTTCTTTTCTGTTCTTTGTGGCTGGAACTGTGCTCCTGTTTCATCCTGGACTTTGACCAGGATTTTATCATCAAAATGTACTTTAAAACTGCTCCTATTATGAATATTTGCTTAATTGATTCAGATTTTTTTTTATCATCATAATGGATTGGTTAAGAAGTGTGGCTTACTGCATCATACTAGTAAGTGAAATTGTTAGGTTTTAGTTTCAAACTTATAAACTACACAATCCTTCACTGCCATGATGACTTTGACCTTGGATTTCATGACATAAAATGCAGAAATAACTACTTTTGCATGAAATGACATCCTGCTTTTCTTTTAAACCCTAATATTCTTGACAGAAAATGTATTCAGTTATATTTTTCATTAGCTTTGAATGCTCAGCACCTGCCTGCTGGCTCAGTTAGCAGAGTTGCAGGCTAAGCCTGGGGAATCTCAATACCTTGTACATTTTGTCAGAACAATATCTTTTCCTTAACCTGCAAAATATTCAGTTAACAAAAATAAAATCTTCCTAAAGGGGTATTAGAAAGACTGATATGACTGATCACTGAACACAGTTTTTCTCATGTTCCTCAGATTTTTTCTCATCCATGCAGTGATAGCAGTGTTGAGTACTAATTTTACTGGTAGACTGGTTTTTGCAGACAAATATTGAGCAAATAGTTAAGTTTACCAGATCCTGATTTCTTGAATCACTGAAAACCTCATGAGAGATGTTGAAGAGCATCTTCCTATCAAACTGAAGGAAAAAAAAACAAAAAACACATTAGGTCTCCTCAGAAGCATATGCATAATGGATTTGTGAAGCATCTGTAATAAAATCAATATTCAAAACACACCATTAATGTATTGATATTATACTGGGAGAGGATAGTTTTGTGGCTAAGGAGAAAATTCCTTAATCTTCCTTTATGCTTGTGAATAAACTAGGAATCTGTTAACCAGCTTGATGATTTGTATATGATCATTAGCACATTGTTTTTAGATTTAAGGCATAATTATTTCTGGCTTGTTTCTCCCATTTCACAAGAGAAAAGCACACAGAACAGCAAGAATTTTGGAAATAGAATAGAAATGAAATTAACTTCCCTAACCATCAAAGGACCTGTCCTAATTTATTTTTGTCATTGCTGCACGCCTGCCGTAGGTGGAGGGAGGAATCCTGAAGCACACTGTATGGGCTCCTCCAAGGCAGGGAATCCTGCCTTTGGGAATCCTGCATGATCTTCCTTTGCTTTCAAATGCAGCAACTGCTAATGAGACATCTCAGCTGACATCATCTTTTCCATTAACATACAAACCGAGGAGATATTTCAAAGATAAGCTCCCTTACACTGCAAAACTTTATAGAAGTTTAAAACACACTAACTGGGAAACACATATTTAATTTTCTTTCAGTGGAATTCTCAAGTAGTTTTTCCATGATTTCCATCCTTTATGTTATTTAGATTGATCTTCTGGTTACAATACTTTATTATATGTCATAAAATTAATGAAAGATTGATTTATCTCATGATGCTGAGTAAGTAGCAGATGAAATTCCACATTAATAACCACAAGTTTTCTCAGAGAAAAAGAAGATAAACTATATATACCTAATGATGAGTCTTAGCTTGACCATTAGAACTTTGAAAGAAGATCTTTAAGACATCTTGAACAGGATTCAAAAACATTAACTTCATCCTTAGAAGCTGTAGAAAGACTGTTGTAGAATGTCTTAAAAAAAAAAAGATGGAGAGAAGATTATAAGTGTTTGTGCTGAATATAGTTACAGTGAGTATCTCTTTAGTATAGTCACATCTTTATACCAAGCTTTTCTGAACTCAGGTGAAAAAAATAGGAGTAGTGAAATAGGCAGAAAACCAAACAGGAAGAATGGTCAGAATTTTTGAAAAGTATCTCTTCAGGAAGCCTGAAATGGATCAAGTTCCTCAATCAAGAAACAAGAATGACAGAAATTTATCAAATCAAGAATAAACTAGAGGTCATTGGAAATACTTGCAATGGTACTTACTTAAGTAGGATTTATTGGTAGTTGTACTTAAGCAGCATTTTGAGTAATATAGCTTTTAAAAGCAGCAATGTCTATATTCATACAGAAAGTTAAAAAAAAACTACCTTCTTTCCCATAGAGTGTCTAATTACTAACCCACTGCCAGAGGACATAGTTGTTAAAAGCTTATGTGGTTTCCTAAGATGATTTGACATACTTTTGGAATAAACTAAAAAAAATCCATTAAAGGCACTATAAACTCAGATATAAAATTTCTAGTTTTGGAAGTCCTTAACCTCCCAACTACTGAGGGAAAGAAGTAGTAGAAATATGTTTATAAACTTGCTCTATTCCTGTACCTTTGCCTAGAATTTGTGTTTAGACATCAACAGCTCCACACTGTAAAGGTCAATGCAAGGAGAGGATTTCTCACATTAGTTCTCACATTTGTTCTTCAATAACAGTAATAGGAAAGCAAGTGAAAAAGCTTTAGCAGAGAAACAAAATTTTCTTCAAAGAGGTTCTTCATGTTGTGTTCTGGACTGCAGTGAATTGTAAAGAAGAGTCAAAAATGGAGAAACTGATTGGAAATTTCTTGGGTCAACTCATTCACTGGGACAGGTGATTCAGCTAAGAGTGGAGGATCAATGACATTTTTTTCTGTCTGAGAAGCTGCCCCACATGTCAGGTCAGTCACTAATTACAGCACCAGAGTTCTGTGCCTCAGTGATGAGCATGACATCAGCATGGTGCAATGAAGAGAATGAAAGGTCTTAGGGTTTGACCTTCAACCCTGGGGCACAATGCTGGCCATTGCTTTGTGCAAAGTGAAGCCACCTGCACTTAATTAATTCATGTGAACAAAACATCTTCTTCCAGGTAGGTCTGAAGACTGTGGAGAATTCACATTAATCAGAAAGGCAGTGTCTCAGGACTCTGTTTCCAAACTGAGAGTATCCCATGCAAGCCTAGAGGCAGCAAATGCCCTAGGTAAAGGCAGGAGAGTTTCCTTTGGACAGTTCAGACATTTTCATGCAACATGTATGTAAGTAGATCATGCTTCTTGTCTGGTAAGCATTCCATGTTATTATTCTGTGAAATAAAGTCTGCAATTTTTTTTCACAAGGTTTGACTTGGGGCATAGCTCTGTATTTTCACTTGTAGTCTACGGGTTTTATTTGTAAACATAAACACGTAAAAGAAATAACCTTGCCTAATTAATAATTTATTGTTGTTTCTTCGGTTTCAAATCTAATTGCTTCCAATTTTCTACTTCCTGCAGGGTGCTGTGACCCATAATTAGTCTGTTAAATGGATTTGTTGGTATCAGATCTATTTTCAGGCATGCCAGCCACCTCATGTATTACAAGAACTCTTTTTAATAAATGCTTGTTTATATTGCAGAACTATTAGAATCCCAGCAAAAGCCAAATATAGCAAAAGCTTATATTAAATTTATTTTATAAAAAAATTTAATTTGAAAATCAATTGTTTTTTAAAAAAATGGTGCTCTTGTATACATATTCCATCCAGCAGTGATTTGGACTTCTGGGCTCAGGACTCACTAGTTAGGATACACAACAAAATCCATAGGAGGTGAGGATCCTGTTGGTTAGGAGATCCATGGTAGGTGTAATTGTACAGATTCCTTGAGCTTCTCAGGGAGGCTTTCATAACTATCTAAACAGCTTTTAATTAATTAGCACTTTTGAATGTCATTTTCTGTGTCCTTAATTAACAGTATCCTTAATTAACAGGGAGATTCAGAAAAAAAATGATGGAATGATACACTGAAAATTTTTAATATATTAGATTTTTTGGTGCATTGAAGTTTTATATCTTACAATTTAAACTGACCTCATTATTGCAAAAGAACTAAAATATTTAATAGAATGTGACAGAAAAGTGATTTTACTCATTTAAATAATATGCTGATGTCTGTCTTTTGACAGAAGATGGTCCTCCTCTGTCGCCACCTGAAAGATTCTAAATTAATATTTCCTTGTTATTGAGAGTTGGTGGTGCTTTAGTCTATGAGGATGTTTTAAGAGACCCAAACTGAGACAAGTTATTAAATTTTACAGCTTTACATAATATGATTACATGAAGAAATTATTTTATATAATATTTATTTGCTACACATTAATCTGACTTTTTATTCCTAAAGTGAATCTTACAACAATGAATTGGGAGATTAATTTTTTTCAGTGTTAATAGAAATAGTTCTGCATTTTAAAGGTGTTAATGTTGATGAAGCTGCACATGATGCATAAAATGTCATATATATATATATATATACATACATATATATATATACATACATATATATATATACATACATATATATATATGGAAAAATTTAATACTAGGTTTTTTTCCACTTGTCAAACACTGAAAGACATGAGCTTTTGGTCCTGGAGATCAACAATAAAGAATGAACAATATCTTAATTTTGTAATAAATAAACTAAATATAAGGTTTATATTGTTCATTCCTTTCAGCACTACTCTGAAAAATGAAAAGGTATGAAAGAGTAAGATATCCTCAGGAACAAGAGCAGGTGTTCTTGCATCCTATTTTTCTAGCATGCTAAGGATGTTATGCTGAGGATACTTTGCAACATCAACCCTCCTATATCTTCCTATTCATGTTGCCTCCATTTCCCTCCACTGCTTTGTCTTCTATGCTGATGAACAAATTTTTTAAAGAAAAATGAAAGTTTCTTAATTTAAAAAGAAGATGAAGATGGAAGTGCTCTTTTAATCTCATATGAATGCTCTATGAACATAATTTATTGTTTTGTTTTTAAATCAACACTACACAATAATTTAATGCATTTTTTTGATTCTTCAGATCCTCAGTAGTACTCAGACCTTCTACATAATTTAGTCTAAAATGTTGAAGGCTAAGAGCCAGTGGAAGTAAGCTATGGAAAATGTGTAATGGCTCTCATTCTTGATCTCAAAGGATGGAAATACCTGTCCCTGTTTTAAAACATTTCTTCCTTTTTAGTTGTGTGGGTTGGGGTTTTTTTAAATTTTTTTTTCAGAATGACAGATCTGGCAAAAAGTGGAAACTGCAATCTTGCCAGGAGATTGGATCATCCGGTCAAGAAATTGAGTAATTCTGCCAAAAAGAGTACATGGCAAGTACTATTTACTATTGGTAGCAACCAATATTTACTGTTTTCCTGTTCAGTTAGAACATGATTTTAGCTTGACACCTGTAACTGGGATATTATGTTTTTAAAATAAGAGAAGGGGGGTGGGGAGGGGGAAGAGCAAAATCATCTATAAGGAGAAGAAAAACGAGCAAATATGAAAAATCAAACCGTGTAGAAACAGCCTGAGTGGTTTTGTTTTTTGTTTTTTTGTTTTTAATGTAGGTTTCAGGAAGGTGCCGTTGTTAAAATCATTCATCTGGTGTGTGTAAAGTGTACTAGAGCCATCAAAAAGTCTTTTTCTTGCACATGGTAGGAGCCATGCATCAGTAAGGTAGCCTGGGGATGAGTCTAGCATGTAAGATCCCAATTCTGCAGCTGGGAACCATCCCATCTTTCTTTGGAGTGGGGCAAAAAGAAAAACATAGTAAAAACTGCCACAGTTATGAACTCAAAACAGCCAGCATGGCAAAACCAGACAATTATTTACCCTTGTGGTAAAGTCTAGCAATACACTGCAAATTCATTTATTAATAATAAACTCAGTAGAGGAGTGCTTTAGCTGCATAATCTTAAGTGTTTATTTAGTAGCTGACCATGGTTATTACTTTTTAGTGATGTCAACAAACATTTACAAAAAAAGTAACAAATCTTTTGACCTGGTGCTCTTGGAAAAGAGTACCTGCCTCATACATGTACTAAAATAAGCACCAACAAAACTGAAGAAGGCAGATGCTTTCTTTCCCTGTCAGAAAATAGTCTTAGAAGAAAGTGGGATGAGTGCATGAATCTTGCTTATTTTGGAATGAGTTTTCCTTTTATCTCTTGAAATAGTACACTTGGTCTGTGAATAGTCATTTTGCAGAAGCCTGCATTCTTTAAATTGCTGTATCTCTAAATTTTTCTTAGATGATAATCCATATGAGTGTACCAGAGGTCCTAGATAAAAAAAAAAAAGTAAGAATCAAAGTAAGGTCAAGAAAATAGGCAGAATACCCATTGCTAATCATTCCTTTAGCTATTCATTACATTATGGATTTTGTTCCTGTCATTTCAATTACACTATCTACATTTCATTTTCCTTCCCAATAAGAGGGTTATAGTTCCTTTCTAAAATTAATTTGATGTGTAGGGATAGTTTCATTTTGCTAAGTCCAGTCAGTGGGGCTAATTTGCCATATCGAATCATGTTATTTAAGTCAAGAAGTAATGCTTAAATTACCTCATTTCATCTCCTGTATCCCTTGGGCTATATATTTTTCCACAGGTGTTAAAGTTACTGATTGTGTATGAATTAATTGTTCCATTGAATCCACTTTTTTCAGCATGTTTTACATTGCTTAGTCACATTTGCAGTCACAAATAAGGAAATAACTGTCAATTTGTAACCATAGATTTTTGTTCAAGAAGACCCTTAGGATTTTATATTCCTCGGTTATTGGTTTGATATTTTTTTCTTGCTTTAAATTATTTCTCAGGAGCTAGGGTGTGTGCATATGTGTGAGCTGTAATTAGCTTTCATCTTTGCACGTTTTTAAAACATATTAGAACTTGTGTATTTTCCATATCATACTTACAAATTGTCTTCCTCAATTTCTTTAATGATGTCTATTTGTACAGTAAAAATTTCCTATGCTGTTTTTGGTCCATTCCTCGTTTTGGAAGTTGATGTTGTCTTCTTTGGTCCGCAAGATTTTAAATCTATCTTAGATTCACTCCTTCCCTTCACAGTCTCCTCCAGTATGGCTGTCATGTCTTTCTAGATGTGAAAGTTTGAAACTGGCTACATTAAACATACATTTGCTCCAATTATCAAAGGCTCCAATTTATCTGCACAGCTGTTCTGAATTAATGGTAAATTATTAGACTTTCAGTGTGGTCTTTTCATTCTATCACTAAAAATAAGTATTATTTCATATTTACTCTGAATAAAGACTAGAAATTGCTGAAGCTTTTTGAGCCTGGGATGAACCTTGCCCCTATTCCCTGGCAATTCCATCTGAGAACAACTTTTGAAATCTGAAATACAGCCGTATTTTTAATACCAGAACACAGGGTTCTTGTATGTCAGATGCCTGGTGCCATTACCTCTAATAATCAAACCTGCAATTTTCTCAGTTAATTAAACAGAATCATTTGACAAGATACATTTTCTGGGAAAGCATGTCAATTGTTTGCATTATATTTTTACTCATTGTCTTATATTAATTACAGTCCTTTATATTCATTATTCTTTGAGTTCTGTATGAGCTGTCTCATTACTTTCCCCAGGGCTGGTGTCTAGCTAGCCTGCCCATAGTCATGTGGGTCAGCCAGCACACTCTGGCTCAATGGTTTCAATGGCATACTTTATTCATTTGTATTTTCTCTGGCATGCAGAGACCTAATTAAAATTGCTACCAGGGGGTCAGAGATGTCCTCTATCTACAATTACAGTATAATTGTTGGTAATTTTAAAATGTTTTCTCCTAGCAAAATCTCCTGAATTAGAGCTGAAAAACCCTTTGAGATTATCAATTTAAATATAATCCAAAAAAATTATTATGCAATATTATGAAGAATGCAATAATCAAGTAATGAACTAAGGGGAGCTATAACCCCCATTTTTAAAAAGAGAAATAAGGAATATCTGGATAACTACAGGTTATCTTTACAAGTATCTTTACAGTTTACTTTACAAGTAAAGAAATGTGTATCACAAATTCAGGTCTAGGAACAAAACTGGTCTCAAAACGTTGTTTTACTCAGGTCTGATACTAGCATACTGAGCTGGAACAGGAAATGAAGGATTATTTGAAAGCCAAACAATGAGGTATCAGCCAAACCTTATCTTCACAGCATGGTAATTTGTGTAATGGCCCATAATCAGATTTTATGGTCCTGACATTGCTTTTTCTTCTAAATAACAAGCTGAGTAATCCTTAAAAATTATAGACAATGAGTAGATTTGACCTAATTCCTGTGTTCCTATTCTAACAGTTACACAGGTTTTAATTATTTCCAGTATCATGCATTCATCCAGTAAGA
Organism: Luscinia megarhynchos; assembly: GCA_034336665.1. Classification (NCBI taxonomy): domain Eukaryota; kingdom Metazoa; phylum Chordata; class Aves; order Passeriformes; family Muscicapidae; genus Luscinia; species Luscinia megarhynchos. The sequence continues at coordinate 24,036,323 of CM067566.1, forward strand.
GACTGACGAGCAGACACTGCTGATCTTATTTAATCCTAATTTTAGCTAAATCATACACAAATCTGCCTATCCCTTCCTTGATGACTCCCCCACCACCACCACCCCAGGCAGACCTGTCTCCAGCAGGAGCTGGTATTTGCTGTTGTCCTGTGGCTGCCTTTCAGTGTGGAGCTGGAGGCACCACTCACTGCCAGGGCACAGCTGGGGCTCTTCACAAACTTGCAGCACGCAGGGGAAAAGGGTGGCTACACCTCTTTGCAGAATAGGGGAATAATTATGAAAACCTCGAGTTCATTTTTGGACTCGTTGGAGATATGTAGAAAGCAGAGAATCTGAAGAAGGAAGGAAAGATAAAAAAGAGAACATGGAGGGGCAGTGCTGCTGCTAACTTCAAAATCTCAAAAAAATTCTGTACATTTGCTCAAAACTGAATGAAGTAGACACATAGTTTGGACCAAAACCATAACTGAAGGTATGGGTTCTTTTCTCTTGCTGCTTTTTGTTCTTTAGATTATTTTCACTGTTTCTCCACTGTTGTTGTGAATTTGAGTCTTCCATAGACAGGTGACTTCTAAAGCAGTCTGAATGAATGTGATGTGAAAGCTGGAAAATAGCTGTTTAGAGGAGTCTAATATTATTTTTCCAGTTGCTGCAAGCGTAACTCTCAACTACTTTGTCCTGTTTATTTTAAAGTCTGCTTGTATATATAGGCTTATACACACGTGTAATTTTTGCTCTGTTTTAGACTTTCTGGATTCATAATTGCTGCATATCTGAATCCCAGTATTGACTACATCATGATTAAAATTTAATATTTTACTATTAGTCAGCCATACACTGTGTCCATTTTCAAAGTGATGAAATTGCAAAATGAATAGACTTTTCCCTTGAAACAAAACCCTTTCCCTTTTATTGGCTATTTATATCAGACTTCTAGGCCTTCCACCTTTTTCCCTGTGGTCCTAAGTGCATTTCTTGGGAACCAGGTGTCACTCATCCTTAAAAAAATACTTCACCTAGGATTGACCGTGCTTGGAAACTGAACATAAAGTATATAATTCCTGGGGTCACTTCCCTCAGGAAATGAAAAAATCTTCCTTTTTCCAGCTCTTTGGTTTTCAGACTGCCATTCTCACCCAGCGAGGTCACAGGACGAGAACTCCCCTGCTGAAAGCCTGCATATCCATCACAGTTATGTCCCTGCAGATGCACCATTTTATTGCCTTGCTCTGGCATTTCCCTCTGCCTCCTGAGCTGTGCTCTCTTGGTTTTATTGTGTCAGGCACTGCCATCAACAGCAGCAATATTCCAGCCATGACACAGGAAACAACCCAGCAGCCTGTGCAGCCATCATGAAAACATCACACAAGTAAAATCTACATAAACTGGGGCAGATGAGTCGTGAATGTCTCTGGTCTGGCTATGATATGATGAAATACACTCTGTGAAGTGCAAGTGCCATTGCACAAGGGTGTTATTAATGCTAGTGGATGAAAATGGATATTTCTGACGATGAGAAATTTTCCACAGCTCTTTAAGGCAATTCTTGCTCTTACTACCCAACAGCCACTACAAGAATATGTTGCTGAAGAAAAAAAAGAAATTGTGTTCATTTTCATAGTTCTTCCCAATTTCCTAAAGCCTTCAACTAAATAAAACTTAGATGTCATTTTGTGGCTGAAATGATTTGACAGAATGCTTTTCTTGTTTTCTTGTTGGTGCCTTGGGTTTTAGCTTTTTAGGGGGGGGTTGATTTTTGTAGATTTCCTAAAAAAAATATATTTATTTAAATTCAAACAGATTTTGGTGAATGGAGACAGGTCAAAAATAATTTTAAAAACCAGCCTCCACATGCAGCTGTGGAAGAGTTTGCACAGGCAGGTTCATTATTCCTAGGTCACTACAGATCAATAAAAGCCAATTCTGGTCAAGCAGTATCAGTTTTCTGTGTTACAGTGGCATTGTTAGGTAAATTATTGCTCATTTGTTTCTCTGAGGACTCTACCCTAAGGATCACTTCTATGGAGGACTAGGCACGTGCAAGGAAGTGAAAGAAAAAAACAAGTATTTTAAAAATAACAATTTCCCAAATAAAATAATTCCAATAGGGTAATCTTGTGAAACAGCAAATCTTGAATATGTTTGAGTGAACGTACTGTTCACTGCTCACAGCTCTGAGATAGTGGCTCATCTGAAACTTCAGATCTTCTTGTGGTGAGATGAGAGGTAAATGCTGTTTTTTTAAATGTTGGTCTACTGCTATTTGATGTTACATTTTTGATGTACAGGAAAATGAGGAGGAAAAGTATCCATAGTTTACTTCCTTCACAAAAGATATTGTGAAGGCTGCTGAAAAAGTGATTTGTGATAAGCCTAAGAAAGCACACAGTAGTTTTAGGAATCTGTCATATCTTAATATAAGAGCAATTTAGTAACAACAGTATGAACTGAAAATTGAAAAAAAAATCATCTACAATTTTCTATCCCTGCAGCTTTCTGTAAAATCTTTTAATCAAAGAAAGCACAGCAAAAAATTAGAAATTACATAAAGCCTGTTGTCTTAAGACACTGTATTTTCAAGATTGTCCTCTGTAAAGTTTTACCATATATTCTTTATTTCTGAGAATATGCATCTGTGCTAACTGCTCACAGAGAAGTGCTTTAGTCCCTCAGAGCTTTCAGCCACATGAACAGGTAGATGAGGCAACTGGGCATATGAAGGATACATACTCTGACCTACCATGAACTTTTTAGGGGGAACCTTGGGAAGTGCTGAGCTGTTTTGGTTTTTTTGGGGTTTTTTTTGAGAAATTTGTGTGTTAGGAAAAGGAACATTTTCCCTGCGTGCCTGTAAACCTCACAGATGCAGATTTCATATGCCAGCACTCTAGCTGAGCTGCTGGGAGAAACAGGCTGAGCCAGATCCTTGGAATAGGCTGCTTTATGGGGACTCAGTAGGAGTGACCACCTGGCCATTCAGGATGGATCCAAGCCATGCAGATGTTTTCTCTCACCTTGGATTTACACCAAGCACCATGCTCTGCAAGGGGAACAGCTCAGGCTCTCGGTTCTAGACTTGCCTTTCAGCTGTCTCACCGTGGGCTGTGAGCCAGGGCTGGTGGGGCAGGTTGCTCTCCAGCTGGGCTCACCATCCTCTGTCCTGAGCACAGCCCCAAGCCCAGGTGGACATTTCAAATCAGAGCTACAGCAGGCTGGCTGCATGGAATGAGAATCTGCTGGCACAAGGGCTGAGCAGGTTTGATCCTCCCCTGGAGTTACCCTTTGTGGGGCAGATACAACTTCAGGGTTAGAGAGGATCAACAAAAGGAGCTGAGGATGCTGTGAGTATATGAGTAAATCAGTTCAAACATTGCCTCTTACAGAAGAATTGAGCCTTACAGAAATTGTGCTTTGAAAAACATCTATACAGTATACAACAAAACCCCTACACTGTTTATGAGGGACAACCTCTTTATTATTTCCTCAGCCTGGATGTTTTTACTCCATACTGCATTTTGCACCATTATACTGGAACTCATATTTCATTAGCATTGCAGAGATTTGAAATCTCTCTTTAGTTATTTAGAACCTGAAAAACCCTTTTAAATTTTAGACCTAAGAATCTGAAAACCATGTAAAGGAATAAAACCAGAACTGCATCTCACAAAATATTACTATGTTTCTGTAGTTTTTAAACTGAGCATCCCAAAGGGAGTCTCTATAATAGCCTTCATATAATAAGAAAAGAAAATAGCAACCATAAACCCCCTTACCTGTTAATGTATCTTCTATTGATCTTGCAAATAAGTTCATCAGAGAAATACAAAGTGTTTAAAGTGATTTCTGGGTAAAGCACTGCACACCCTCTTGCAGCATAAATGGTCCCTAAATAGGCATCTTTGAGAAGCAGCACAGAAAAATAACTCGTTAGGAAAACTATTTTAAAATAGTTTGTTTCTTTATTGAGGGAATGTGGTATTATTGCCCTAGAATGATTTAATTCACCCTAATTATATTCTGTTTGATATCTGCAGCTGCCTTGGAAGCAGGCTTCTGCTATGTAAATTCAAGAAATATTTCTCATCTCATTTGAAATCCCAAAGTACTCTAATTTTCAAAGGAATTTTAAGCTGATCTCCACTTATGTTCATTGAATTTTTCAGAGGAATATCAAAAGAGTAACTCAAATTTCTGAATCCTGTGACTTATATAGACTATTCATCCTCAGCATACCTCATAAATGTATATACATGGAATGCAGTATGTATTTGCACTACAGTGTTAGAAAGTTATATAGAGGCATGATTTTATGTGACACCTTTGTTTTCAAATATTCATAAAGCAAATCAGTATAAATTGTGGGGTTTTTTTTCTTTTTTTTTCTTTTTTTTCTTTGAATTTCAGTTTACTTTAGAACAGATGTGAAGCTGTCTCTTCAGCAACTTTTTAACATAGTCATTAAACAGCACCATTTTGGTTGACATGGAAGAACCAAAAGAGGAAAAATTTATGAAAAAAATAAATGTTTTATATGCATCCTTCAATGTCTTTGGCAGTAACTATCCTTGTTACAGTGCCACACTGCATAATACACATAATGATGATGTGCAGGAATTTTTAATTAAATATGTATTCATGGATGGCCACCAGAAATGGCAATCAGAAAACACTGGTATTTATTCTGGAATATTGCCATCAGTTCCAGGCAAGGTAGGAAAGTGAAAAACGTGGAGTGAAAAATCACAAGGACCTATAAAATCCATAAACACTCAATAAGTGATGGCTTCTTCCTCCTCTCTGCAAATTACTACTCAACAAAACAGAGCAGTTTCCCTTCTTCTACTCTGAAGGAAAATGCCCCCCTTAGTAATCTTGGGAAGGGTTACAAATAGTTTGGAAACAAAAATAGGGAAGTCAACTGCCTTCTTTCAAATAAAAATACCTTATAAAGACAGAATTCCAATCAGGGGTTAGAAATTTTAAAGTAAAAGCAGTTTTATGCTTTGGAGGTAGAAAATGGGCAGAATTTAGGCAGTGATTCAAAAGAAAAATTCACAGACTTTCATCCATAATTACTAAGGGAGTTTTTCAGATAAACTCCTTGGAAAACTCTAAGTCTTTTTTGATGCCACACCATCTTAAGAGGACTAACTAAACTGAACATGAGGAGTCTGAAAATGGGCACCTTCTACATTAATTCTGCCAAGAAGCCAGTTCATTAGACACAGTTTTAGACCATTCAGTGCTTCCCAGGTTCCTACTTCTCTATTCCCAAATCTCCCACACACTCTGTTATAGCCCATATGCACAAAGGAACACCACAACCAAAAATAGGGCTGATCTTGTTCCTCTTTGAAAGAATTAAGTACAAGGGTTGGTCAATGAAAAGCTGCAATGATGTTAAGATAGTCACCTGAATATCCTGAAGTTCTTTTGGGGACTGGAAACTTCCATTCACAAAGGAAGACATGAGAAATAATTTTAAAAATACTCATAATCTATAAATAAATGGTATATTGGGAAAACAGATTAAAGCTGGTGTATCTTAACTTTCACACAATTTAAAAAAAATAAACCTCATAAATTTTAAACACATGCAAGATTTTTCTTAAGGGAACATTTTGAAACTACAGTTAGGGATTGATCTGAAAGAACTATAACTCAGAATGCTGCCAAACTGTTTTAATGTACAAAGATTTCAGGATTCTGAATTAAAATAGTTTTCTGTCAACTTTTCAATAATTTCCCCCTCTCCTAAAGAAATGGGCATGAGTAAATGCCACTATACAAAAACACCTTTATTTTCAATTGCAGGCAAAAGTGACAAAAGAATATGAGAAAATCTGTGGGAAAAAAATGGCATTTAACAAATGCAGTTTATTATTTTCCTGAATTATTACACTTCATGGAGTGTGAGAAAGAGGAACTACAGAGATGTATGTGACCATAGAAACTGTGCCAACACATGAAAAGTCTTTGATATAATACCAGTAAAATAAGATCTTCAGGTGAGAGTTTGAATACCAGCAGCTAAGGATGTTCATCTTATGTCTAAATAAATGTTAGAATAGCAAACAAATGATAAAGACTTTACTTGCTAAAAAGCAATTTCTACAGGAAACTAAAAGCAAAAAAATATTTTAAAGTTCCAATGGAAGCCTTTCACTTTTTGATTGTTTATGGTGATGACTTTCTCCAGCTTTCACAGATGTCTTCTATTCTTCACCACTTTTCCAAAACTATAGAAATTGGCCTTGAAAGGATGCCATCTATCTCTTTCAGCACCTTAGTTATCTTCCATTGGGTGCCATAGACTAGTTTATGTCAATATTTTCAAAGTAGTACTAAATAGATCCTTATTTACAACTAGTGGCTCTTCTTCTGGACTATTTTTTCCCTAAGCACAGGGCTCTAGAAGACCTTGTTGGTGAAGACTGAAACAAAGAAGGAATTGAGCATCTCAGCCCTACACAGCATCCGAGGATGCATCAGGAAGAGGTTGAGTACTGGGACTGTTTACTCTGGAAAAGGAAAAAACTTCCAGGGATCTTACTACTGTGTGTAGGTACCTGGTGGGGGTGGAGGGAATAAATAAGACACAGTCACTTTCTCCTTCATGCTGTACAGAGGCAGGACAAGAGACCACGGGCACAAACCAAAATACAAAAAATTTCGTTTAAGCTCTTTACTGTGAGGGTGGTTGAACCTTGGAGCACACTGCCCAAAGATGCAGTCACATTTCCATGGAGATGTTCAAACCTGACTGGATATGGCCCTGAACCCCCTGCAGTAGCTGATCCTGCCTGTGGCTCCATGTGTTGTACCAGACGATTTATGGTGCAAACCTTCAAACCTCAACCAGTCTGAAATTGTGTGGGTCTGTGACAGACACTGGTTAATAAATTCACATTCCCAGATATAATTACTAGAGTTTGTGATAATGCAATGTTCATGCATTTTTACTCTCATTTTCAACGTTTATAGATTTATGTTATATAAAAATAGATGTATTAATCTATAGATATATGGGAATAAATAGACTGGAATGGCCACATGCTTAAGCATGTTTCCACAGAAAGGTGGATGATAGCATATGGACACTATCAGCATCTCCTTTAGAGAAAGAAAAGACAAGGCTTCTGCATAAAACTTAATTTAAAACATTTCTCAATCTGCTGCTCTCCAAGACCTTTCATCTGTGCACTTGTTCATGACTGCAGCATTCCAACACCTGATGTAAGGCAGGCAGGGATTTTTATTCAGGAGATATGTAAATTTTATGTTGATGAAGATTTTTACAGTGCATGTCTGGAGATGTCTGGCTTGTACTTTTCAAATTCCCATTGCAGACAGAGTCTTGCTGAGCAGAGTAGTCTGCTTTAATCTTGGGCTCAGCAATTTGCCAAGGATTACATGATTTAGACTGCATTCATAAGTAAATCAGGACCTGATGAAACCCTTTCACTTTATGCTACTTAGAGGAAGGAGGTAAAGGAGATCTTATGTTGTATGAAGTCCATATTTTTGGAAAGCTACGGGCAAAATTTTTACTATCTTTTGAAAAGTGTCCTATGACAGTGGTAGAGGGTAGTAAACAAGGTCTGCAGAACAGAGGTATGAGGAGAAAGCAGGTGAGGAAGATGCAGAGATGTCTGAAACATTTTTATTAAGATGTTTGTTGGGACAGCGGGAAATAAAGATGAAAAAATATATTTTCAATAGGATTAAAAATCACATGGCATTCTTTGAAATTATTCATAAACAGCAGTAGGCATGGTGAAAATCATGGGTTTGGCTTTACACAAAAACTATGCAAAAACAAACCAATTTGCAACAAATATGTCACAACAGGGGCAAACTGATGCTGGAAAAATTAACTTTTATTTGAAAAATTAAATCATACAAACAGGTGCACACAATCTGTAGTATTAAAGTCACTGTATCATCTCTCTGTGGGACTTTTCTTCATGATTCATCAACCTTTCATAGGTATTTATATATATATATAAATGATATATAGTACAATAGTTTGAAAAGATGGAAAGAAAATTTGTCAGAAATTAACAACTTAAAGCTGTGTGAGATGTCTGAGGTTTAAAGAATAGAGTTACTGACAGAATTCCAGCCTTGCAGAGCAGTGGGCAGCTGAGATGTTTTACCCTCTATGGAATGGGCATTAGCAACCAAAGACACTTTGCTGTGTTTTTAGTTGACTTTCTTGGCATCCCATAATGCCAGGATTGTCACTGCTTCTGGCAAGAGTTTTTTTTGAGCTGTACCATGGATTTTTATATATGACAAACTTTATGGTCCTGTTGGTTCAGCCACTTGCTAGGGCAGCTGAAGTGCTGTGAGAATATTATGTGCTGCAGAATAAATTATTCTGTAGATGTCTGCATTTATTTTCAGTGAATAGCAGGGTTGATCAGTGGCACAAACTGATCTGTTCTGGAAATATGAAATAATATATACTTGGTAGCAAATGTGAAAGAAAAATACCACAACACAGACCAACTCTGTGTACTCAACTCTTCTCTAAGATTGTTGTAGTTTCCTATACGTGACATTTTTGACAGTTTTGACTACTAGAAATTCTATGTGTTCCTGAAATATTTGGGTTTTGATTTAGCATGCTTTTGTCTTCTTTCTCAAACTATTCACCCGTTTTCTTTGATGATGGAAAGACCCTCTGCATAGTAGCCTGGCAAATATCTTAGGAGTTTTTGGCTTGTGCACAATATCCCACAGAAAGTAGTTCAATAGATTATTATGCAATTTGGTATTTGGTTCCAAATCTCTATAAAACCTATCAAGTCATATAAGTCAAACAAGATTTTTCAAGGAGCAAGAAAAGCATCTTGTCTGAGTGCAATTCAGATGACTTGATGGAATCAGGAGTTTCTCATGCAGTGCTTTAATGGCATATTAGCTAGGGATAACCTTGACAAAATTTGAAGTGTTTCAAATCTGAAATATATGATATGAGTCTGTTCTATCTGTCTACCCAGCTGGTCCTATCTTTGGTGTTCCTAAATAGTCTTGCTTTGTACCTCATTGTTGAAATGTCAATTTTCATTTTAGATATTTCTCTCAGGGTTCTGTACTACCCTAACTCTCATTGGCCAGCTATCTAAAAGTAGATATTCTATAAATTCTACAGGCCATTTCTACAGAAAATTTCAATTTGCTGGCTCTCATTTCAAAATTGCTTGTTTTCTCTATAGGTCTAAGGGGGTATCAGGAGAAAGAGAAGCTTTGTGGTTCCATTAAGAGTCTTCTCTGGAGGCATTCAAAGCCAGCTTGGATCAGGCTCTGGGTAACCTGGTTTAGTGGTGAATGGAATGGTCCCTTCCAACACTTAGCATTCTACAATTCTACAATTCTATGATTTTCTAAACTATTTTCTCTGAGAGATAAGTAGCTACAACAGTATTTCCTGTCTTTCAATTTTTATATTTTATCAGTCTAAGGGACATAGGAACTGAGGTACCATTTTGAATGAAGCCAACACAAGTGTGAATATTAAGGTACTTCAAATAATATTTTAAAGCATATTTTCAGTCATACAAACTTTCTTGCATATCGATAAAAATGGTGCTTTTGCTAAAAAATATATCAAGAAGTTGTGTTTTCCCAATATACAGGAATTCTTTGATACACTGCAGTCTCTCAAGACAAAATTTTAGGAAATCTGTGACTTATAAGAGTATGAGGGAAGTGACATAATTTGCAGTAAACATTGTGTGGTTTTAAAGACATACAAACTGTTCACTGCAGAAAGAAAACAGAAAGTGAGAATGCAGATAACACTGAAAAATAATTTTGGAGGCAACTTTTATAACTGGTATTGAAACTAACAAAAAAAAAATTCAACTATCAATTAACAGAGACAAAAGCTGTTTAAGGAAGACTGTGATGTTGAATGACACTCAATTTGCCTGAATCTAAGCACAGCTGGGCTTGATAATACTGTAATAAATGTTGGTTTGGGTTATTTGTATAATGTCAACTCACATAGGTAACATTTTCATGTACATTTGCTCACATGCATGATTGCCAATACAAAGACTGAAGACAAAAGGAGGAATATAGAAAGCAAAAAATCCATAATTTTTAAAAAAATTCACCCCTCATATAAACAGAAGTCTGAGCAGCCACAGCTATATTTAAAACAAATTAAGTAAAGACTGAAGAAAATATTGTTTTTCCTTCTTCAAGAAATACATTTGCATTCCTTCCCCTTTCAGATTTCCATTTAAAGAAATGCCATTTTAATTGGCATAATCTTTTGAAGCAGAGCCTTTGAGACTTTTTGAACAATAACCAGTGGAACAGAGACAGAATGTGTAAATGTGAGCCACTTATTTTTCCTCAGTTAGCACCTAGTTTATTATACAGAGTATAGAAACAAAAGCAGTTATGCAAAGGAAAAGCAGAATTTGTTGAAGGAACATATATTCCATTAATTTGCAGCAGACTATAGTTCATTAATTCCATTGAACTTTTTATAATCTTCTGCTTAATTTCTCTTCTTTTTTTTTTCTCCTTTTTTTAAACTCCTGGTAATATAAATTCATTCTCTAGCCAGGGCTAAGAAGCTAAAAAGATTTAGGTCATGATTAAATGCTCCAGTACCAATAACTATCAGTAGATGTAAACCTATGAAAAGGATTCAGTTTCTTAGTTAACTATGAAGATATCTGAGTCTACAGCCTTTTTTTATTCATTTTCAAGACATTCAGTGAAAATAGCACCATTCCATAATTTCTACATCTAGGAGGTGTAAATGTACACAGCCACTTCTGTCCTAAATTTGCACTAGGCACGAGCATGCTAGCCACTGTGAAGAAAATTGACTCTAACCCATCCAAAACCAGCACAATTGGATATCAAATAATGGCCTTGCAGTAAATGTATTTTCTTCAAGTAATCAAGAGTGAGGTGCTTGTCTGCTAAGGGTGGCCACTAAGTTGAAACAAGTTAAATTAAACAGAATGCCCAAAACTTAATCTTAGACTGATAAAATATCTATGTCTTCACATCTGTCACTGATAAGGACAGATCAAAATGACACTTATTCAGTTGTTACTACTGAATACAATTTCCTCAGTGTATTAAAATGGGGATAGTAAAATAAAGTAATAGATATATATATATAATTTAATAAAGCATAATTCTTTTAAATGGCTTAAGCTATTAAGATGGAAATCAGAAACAAACATGATAAAAAACTGGCAACTCACATATTTAAACACATAGAAATTTCTAGCTGCATAAACAATCCTTTCATATGGGCCAACACATGCACAGTAGATAGCATCTTAATCTTAGGTTACTTTTAAAGTCCAGAATAATAAAAGAAATTTGCAAGACTGAGATGCTTAAACACTACCATATATTGCTGACTCTAAAGTGGAAATAGCAGATATGGCAGCTACCCATTTTTAGAAAGCACAGGGGTATGCACATTTTCCACCCTAACTGATAACCCCTCTTCAGTCTGAAGGGAGTGTTTTTCTTCAAATTTCACTTCTTCCATATTCCCCAAATGGCTGAATCTGGGCCAGAGGATTCATGATGAAAGAAAGGGGCATGTGAAAAGATGACTCCCAAGCTCCATGTGTAGGGTCATGACAACTCTGTGTTCAATTGCTTAATTTGTTTCTACATTTTCTAGATACAGATGCAGTATTAAAAATATAATCCTATTGTAAACTCACAGTCCTGGTCATGCTCTGGCTTCAACAGGAGCTACTGTAGTATTACCAAAAATATGAAATCTGCATGGGTTGTTCAGCCTCTGCAGTCCTGATTAAAATAAAAGATTAGTTGGAGTAGGATGCATGGTGATTTCATAAATTAAAATATTGTCAATATAATATTAATATTACAATTAATATAATATTATTACAAATAATATAATATAAATAAGAGTATAATCTATATAAGTATATTATAGAGATAATATTTGTATAAATAATTTATATTATTATTAATATAATATAAAATATATTACTAGCTCTTCACATATAGCAAGAAATGGATTCAAAGCACCTTGCTTTTTTTTTTTCTTTAATAGCAATTGTCACTGGGCTTCTGCCATGAAAAGTTTTACTGGAAAAAAAACTTCCATGAGCACAACTTGTGAGAAATGCTGATGAGATGCAGATGCAGCCCTTGCTTGACCTAGGAGACCTCCAGATATATTTTATGGGGATTAGCTAGCTGTACCTCAGCCTTGAGGATTTATGAGTGTTGCCTAGGAACAATTCTGTTTATTTATTTCAGTGCATACTCAGTCATTAAAACAAGTCGCTGGCAGCTAGAAAGAAAAAGTTTTCAGATTACTAGTGATGCACTCTCAAGAGATGGAGTGGATCCCTAGCCATAATTTTTAGTGCTGTGCATTGTGCAACTCCTTTCTCTTGTAGGCTATGAAAATATTTTCTTTGAAATTTAATGGTTTTGTCTCTATGAGTCTGCATGGAATTTTTCTACAGTTTTCTATTCTTTTTTTATGTCTCAGTGGATGTCATCAAGGAGGCAGAATACACTTTTTTATTTGATCAACCTTCCCAAAGCCTTTGCTTGGTTTCCTCTTTCCCCCTGCTCTCAGCTCTCCTGTTTAGGTACTCTTCCTTGAGAGTGCCATCTAAGCTCATTCTTTACCTGCAATGATTTATCAGCAGCTCTAACACCTTTAAGATATAGAGAGTACACAGAAAACATACTAATGGGAGGAAAAAAAGGAGAAGGACATAACAGAAACACCCAGAGACTTTGGAAAATATTCTAAAGTAAAACTAGGCAAAAAAAAAAATATATATATATATAATTCCTAGAGGAAAATAACATGTCTGGGAGAAAATTATACAGAAAGGAACACAGATAGACTCTCGCAAAGAGATCTGCCTCTGATACATCTGTCAGATCTTGTTTCTTGCAATCTTATATCTTGCAGGTTCAGGAGAAGCACAGTGTTAATGAACTCAGGTGGAAGAGGAGGGTTGTCCAAGCCCATGAGTGTGGAAGAAGTCTATCTATCTAAATATCTTTACACTGAGTTTAGGTACCTGTCAAATGTATTCATTACCTCTCGATAATATTTCATCTGTGAACACACAGTCTGCAAACTGAGTGCAAGACTGTAAGAGTTTCTGAGTGCAGACATATTTGTTAGGGTATCTGGCCATAGAGCACTTGGGTAAAAGTGCCCGAGTCTGATGAAAATCACTTGTCCTTGAATGAGACAAAATATGAACTTGTTGCCACAAATGCTGCCCAGGGAAAAAAGCCTGCAAGCAGATATCAATGCTGTCAGTGCAAGTCTGCTGCAGCAACAACTTCTCAGATTCAATTAGCAATATGGCATGGGCTGCCTGGGTCCTGCACCTCACAGGAATTACCTGGTGGGTAACAGTATCTGCTAAACACTTGAGAAATCTAGCATAAAGGGGGTGCTTCGTGTCATCTTTGAGTGAGTGGTGGAGTTGAGAAGGGTGGCAAGGTGGCCTGTGGGTGCCAGTCAAGCAGATCAGTACTGGAGTCACAGCTACCTTCTGCAGGGGAGCTCGTGAGAAAAAGAGCAGCTCCAGGAAAATGGATCTGTGTGGGAGGCCTCTACAGTGGCAGATGGGAGCAATGCAACTCCAGAGGATCAAGCAACCTATAGTTGGACTATTGATACTGATATTTCACTTGGCAAGAAAGAGGATGTTAGGAGACTACTAGGTTCAGAGATAGGCTGCTCCACTAATACTTCTTGCCATGGGTGTTCAGCCAGAAGCTGAGCATAAAATATCCCTGGTAGTTGCAAAGTAAGCACTAACAGTTAAAATGCTTTTGAGTTTCCCATTTTCCCAGCAAAATACCAGTTTTTAAATGAACTCTCTTCCTGCTGGTACCCTTCAGCCTCGCTCCTTACACTAGCAGCACGTCCTGCTCTACCAGACTGCATCTTTAGGATATCCCCTTTCTCTTCTTAGTCAGTCCTATCTTTTCTGGTTATGCTGAGTTTAGGGTCAGAATCAATAGCATAGGTAAGGCATGAATAATTTATATCTCCAGGATCAGTTTTTGTCTCCCACAGGAGCCTATGAGAGTGATCATTTTGTAAACTCATCTCTCAGGTTTGTGTACTCACTCTGCCACTTCATAACAGCTGGAGTCACAAGACAACCTATACTTCCTGAAACCTGTATTGCAGCTGTCTTTGCTTTGTCAATAAAAAATTGATTCTGCAGATGGGTCTTATTGATATTGCAGGAAGTTTAACCACATTGTTTTTTCTTCTCATTTTCCTGCTTGAATTCAGTTCTAAAATATCTATGTAAAACCTATATGAAACAAAAATATATATATATATTTGGCCTGATTATGACTACATTTCTTTTGGATTTATAGTGTTAAATGTCTTCTGTTAAATAAGTGCTGATTTACATTATCTTGAGTACAACTTCACCAGCCATTATGCTAAGCTGCAAAAATATCCTCTAAAATCTCTCTCAGGTATTGCAAAGTTAACCCACAGCAGCAGACAGGTTAGACAACCTGACTCATGTTAACAAAGAATTTTTTTCCTCCATCTATTTAATAGCTCATGAAGTTTAAAAGCCAGGTTCCTCAATTACTTTTTGCATTTCAACCAATTCATTCTGGTAACGTCTCCCTGTAAAAATGAGATAACATGCTGTAAAGATAAAAGTGTACCAACGTGCACTTTACTGAATGTCTGCATTATGGGGGTTCTGCATGTCAGAGCTCCTGTGCTTTTTGAAGACAACTTGAAATATGCCCTTTAATTGATCTGCACATCAAATGCCCTGAAAATGTAAAAGAGGGGCTTAGACTGTCACTAGTTTGGTTAGCTCACAGTGCACTGTCTCCAGTCTAATTTCTTTAATGTGCATGGTGGTAACAATGGCTAAGATTCACCTGCTGTCATGTGTCAATACACTTCAACAATGATTAACAACTGGTTGTTGGAAAGTTTTCTTGTATTTCTTTCTTGAATGTAGAACCATTGAAGCAGTGTCAGGGTATTTTAGCATAATATCTCCTGGGTCATTTGTGGTGCCCATTTTTGTATGAAACATGCCTTTTCCCCATCTCTGTCTGATATAGAAGTTCACAGTGTTTATAGAGAGGAAAAACACTGGGAAATTGTTCCAGTGTGCTGCAGGCTTTCTGAGAACAGATGTCAGTTGGACATAAAAAAACCCTTGGCTCCACTGAGTTTACCTTATAGACATCCTTGGGCTATTAAAAAAACAACCTTGACTTCTGTTCCCCATCACATAGAATTAGTTTGCTGTTGACTTCATGCTTGATCTAACACCACTGAATTTAGTAGTCTTATGCCAGGGATGAATTCGGCCCTTGGTCTTTAAAGCAATCTTTCCCCTTGTGTGTAACAAAAACACCATATGGTGAGTCCTTGGCTTGGTATCTATAGCTCAGCTTGCTATCACTCCTTTGTGATGCTGTTGCTGGGAAAGGTTAGAGCCTGCAGATCTGGTTCAGTCAATTCAAAATCTGCAACAACAGAGGGTGAAAAAGGAGTTAACAGGGAGCTTCATCCATACAAGTCCTCCTGCTCATACTCCAGAGGCTTTACATCATACAGGTTGAATTTTTTATTGTTTATGAAGTCATGGACTTGAGATGCACGTAGAATCAGAACAACAATCCTCTTCAAACTGTTCAATTATTCCTGTAGTTCAGTCAGTGAGACATCCCTCCTCCTAAGCACTTGGAAAAGAAGCAGTGCCTGGATCAGCTCCCCTTCACACCATCTCAAATGAGCACCTTTGCCATAGAATTTGGTCACCAATATTACAGCAAGGAGTTAGGGAGCAGTGAAGCAGCTTTGTCAGAGTGCACAATGTATTCACAAGCAATCTGAGGATCTTCACTCAAAAATTCTCCTCCCCATGTTGAAACTGTAAGCCAGGAAAGTACAGTTACATCAATATATCTGCTGAATTTGATTATCCAAACTGCTTTTTCCCTATACTGGTAAAAACCTGTGATTGCATGTTGCAAACTAGGTGGAATTGTAATTTGACCACTCCAGTTTCTTCAAAGCCTGTACAGTGGTTTCCTCCCTAAAGCCATATCCAGCACAAACCCTGTGCCATGAACTGCAGACCTGCCCCTCTGCCTTTTGCCACCTGCCTTGTAGCAGGTTTAGCTCACGTTTGGTCTGTTATGCCAACCTTTGACTTGCTGTTTGTCTCAACCATGTCTCCAGTTTCTCTGCAGAGCTGCATGTGTAAAATAGCTTGCAGACAAAAAATGTCAGCTTGATGCTTTCAGCTCTCTCCCTGAAGCAGTTTTAACACATTCAAAAGACTTCCACTCTTAGTTATCAAAATACTAAATTAAGATTTTTTTCTTATTTCAAGATGGGTTTGTATACAAAGAATTCAAACACCCTTATATATAAAGAATGATATTGTTTTATCCAAAGTTTTAGAAGTGTTGGATTTCTTTTGCAAATAAATTAATTAGTCTTTAACTTGAAAATCAATCCTTCAGGGACTTTTTATGCTGTTTCCAATCATGCACTTGTCTCAGCTAAGCTCAGAAACAGAGAGACAGCTCTTCAAACTTCCTGTATCATTAAAATTCACAGAACATTTATAGAGGAAGAACCATTAAAAGATTTATTTCAATGTTACTGGTGGGGTTGCTTTCTCTTGTTTTTAATAATTGATGGTTCTTTTTCCTGCAGAACGAGTTTATACACTTGCAGTATGGCACAGAGGAAAATTCACAAAGCATTGATGAGCTGGAGAGGTGCTACCTCTCCTGGGTCCCTCCTCTTTTGAGGGGGAGAGGAAAACTTTTCTGAAGAGCAATTCTAGAATAAGAGCCCAGTTTAAGGCATATAAATCTCCTCCCAAAGGAGCTGTCCCTGTCAGTTGACAACAGGCCTGGAGGTTAAAATCTCCAGCACTGCAGTTAGCCCTTGTGGACATCCATTGCAGGGCTTTTTACTGAACAATCATCTACTTTCTATTTCACAGATTTCTGCCTCATTGGGTGCACTGAAGGGAAGAACAGGCTGTGTCAGTACTTATTTATTTTTCCTGCCAGCCTCTCTGTCAACCTGTGGTCTTTTGCTTTATTTACTGCCAACTGCTCAGATCCTACTCAGAGTGCAGAAAACATATCATTTTCCAATCCAACTGTGAGATGAGAGGGTAGGATTGTTCTCCTTTTACTAATCAGGACATGAAGGGCAGTGAAATTAGAGACATAAAACTATAAACACCTTGAGACACATGAGCTGGGTTTGAATGTTCAGAGCAGAGCTCCTGTGGCTGGGGCAGGAGCTGATAAACATTGCAGAGTTTTCATTCTCTGTATGAACCAGTACCAGTGGAGGATGAGATCCACAATTTTGCAGAGGATTTTCCAGCTTTGGTGGCTGGTGGGTCTCTGGCATGTGTGGGTCCATTTCTGCACTTTGAGAGATGCTTTGCCCTCCTCTAGGCCTGCATCTCCCTGTCCCTTCAGCTTATTCCTGCAGGACACCAGTCCTCTCACAAACTTCTGAGAGGCTCTCTCTGTAACCCTGAATGCCATACCCTCGTCTGCAGATCTTTATTCAACTCATTGCATCCTTTATTCATCTCTTTGCATGTGTTCACTATTTTCAGCCTTGCTGTCCTAGTTTCACTGTGTATTTACCTCTCCCAGCATACTTCCTGCTCATCTAGGTATTTTGCCTTGTAAGGCTGCTGTGCTTTCTCCTGGGTTCCAGCAGGAGCCACACTTAGAGCAGTGGAATGGGCACAGACCCACTGCTCATAGCAGTCATAAGTAATAATTTCAATAAGTAAAAATTTCTGTTTCAGAGGCAATTTGCACACTCTTCACATGGAGGAACACTGTAAATGTGGAAAGCAGTAAGGATGTTTTGCAGGTTAGTAAGTTGACCATGCTTTTTTAGGCATTCTTTGAAACAGCTGCTTTCCTGAGACAAAGCAGGAATATATTGGAAGGCCTTATTCCACAGAGTCTTGGTCTCAATGGAACATAAACCAATTACTAGTCCTTGCTGCTATTGTTGGAAACTTTTTTCAAGAAACTTTCTAAAAGAAATTCTGTCTGAGGCGCATTTGCTGACATGGGAAATTTTAGCAGCGACAGCTGAAATTTGACAAACTGGGAGATAATTGAATGCAGGATCTTATACAGAAAGTGTTAGATGGCAGCCGTTTTTATGCTCATATTCCTACTCAGCTCCATTTATAATGTGCCACTTTTCAATTGCTACAGTAATGGATGAGAAAAATATTATTCAACTTTTCATCATTTTCTTGCAATTATAAGTGGAATAATTAAGTTACTAAGTGTATCAGACTTTTCACATAAAATCTTTTGGTGGGTTCAGGATATTCTTATTTAGCTTTTAATGACAAAATGCATAAGACTATTTTGAACTGAAATCATGATAATTTTTTAAGTTATTACGAATATGTGTAGGTTTTGGTATTCAAGTTCTATCCTTTTTCTACTTTTTGTATTGTTTGATTTTACACACATTAATGTGTGCAGTTGCAGAAAAATTGTGTTAGCAGGAAAAAACATGTTATTCTTTTCAAGGTAATTGTTTTGTTGAGTCAACATAAACTGCTTGCTCTTTCTCTAGACTGCTGCAACTCATAGGAAGATTATGAGTCACCAAGCAGCAGACCTCCATAAACAGAATAGGAAATTGGATTTGTAAGAGCTTTTCCATTTAGGGATGGAAGCTGTTTTAAAAGCAGAACCATTGTTTGAATCTTCATGTAACTATTGTAATGAAATTACAGCTAATAAAGAAAGTTTAAAGGGCTATTTGGGTAGAGCAGATGAAACAGTCAGACATAAACCCCATGTTTAGCAGAGGAGGTTGCTGTTTAGCTGGAAGGGTTTGTATCCCTATCTCATTTCTTTTCCATGACACAAGAAGACCATGTTCAGCCTTAACCAATACAGAATAGACAATCTTGAAGAAGCCCTGAGGTATTTTGTTTCAATACTCTTTCTTTAACAAATGCAAACTGGCACTCTCCAGTAACTGTGTGTATGCAAAATTGCAGGCTGGGGCTTTTCCTCTGACTGCAGAAACTATGGAGTAATCAACCGAATACTCCACAGAGCTCCTACCCATCTGCCATATGACACAATTTAATAAACTGCATTTTTTGTAATCCCCAGACAAAATTTGCACATCTGTTAGCTGCATTAGCCACCTGGGCTTGCAATAATATTTCTGAAGTATTTTAAAATAAACGTGTTTCAAAAATGTTAGTGCATTTCTTTGAAATTATCTATCAGAAAAATGCATTCTCGAAGTCTGGGTTTGTAGTGATTGCAACTCAGTTTTCTCCCCTTCAGCTGCTCTCAAGCAACAGGATAACTCCTGGGAATCATGAGCATAGATATTTATAAGCTACAGGAAATGGGTCTAGACAGTATCTGTTCCTCCTCCTTTGGTAATATCTCTAGGTTTCTAACTACATAGGCAAAAAAATAAAATAAAAAAGTAATGCTTACTTGCACTATATTTATCAGCCCTTGAAATGAACTCCAAGTTTAGCAGTGCTTACAGTTGCAGGGTAGTGCTTACTCATGATGGGAGCACAAGGTAGTTTGCCTGGCACAAACCACTGACTTTTCATTTCTTTATTTTGTGGCAGAGACTCGGCACACTACAGCTGTATTTGCTTTCTGTGAAGCAGGACTCTAGGTCTGTCCTTGTCAGTGGTGAAAAATAGCTGAGAAGACAGATGTTTCTTTAATGGAAAAGCAGAAAACAGGCCTGCAGCTCTAACTTGTCCTACTGACATTATCAGACAATTACCTAAGTGTCCTGAACTCATGTGTGTATTCTGTTTTGAGATGCTGAGTAACACTGATGAAAAGACACTTGATATAGTTTTTATGCACAGCAGTACTGAAAACATATGTATGCTACAGCAGAGCATCCAATGGCTTTTGTATTTCTGGTACAGGAATTAGTACCTAAATGTTTTTTTTGAGAAATAGTATTTAGTTTCTGAAACATCAGTAGAGTGCAGCAGGGTCACTTGATTCTTTTTATCAAATCATTGAGTGTGAAGCTAGGAGTTTTAATCAGTATCATTGAAATATCATTTTCTTAGGTAGTGTTCTTGGGAAGTTAAATTTTATCCTTATTATATATTTAACACAGTTTCCACAAGGGGTAAATGATTATTAATAGCAGATCTTGCAAATTTAATGAGCACCTGCTATGCAGTGTGGGTCAGTGTTTTTCTTGAAACATTATGAAACAGCATAATTTGTACAATTAGGCCTTTCAAAAAGCTGCCCTGTCTGTAGAAAATCAGATTCTGAAACTTTGTGGTTGTTATACCACCTACTGATTTGAACAAGTTTCCGGCTGTTTGGGCAACATTTATTAAATTCCCAGCTTTTCTGGAGAAGTGGTTAGCAGCAGTGGTTATAACCATGCAGAAATTTCCATATTTCATTGGGCCAGCTGCCCATTTATGCCTCTGTCCTGTCTCTGGCAATGGCTTATATGAGATGATTCAAGGGGAAAGGCAAGAGATTGCCTCCTATACAAGTACAAAACCTCATCCTTAATTGAAAGTTTCACTTTAGTAGTCTGCTACTGAATTCCCATGAAAGCATGTGTATGACCTCTAAAATGGGTGGTTCTTGTCTAATTGAGCTCCCTACTTGCTTTTTTCGTGTGAAAAACCTTTGTCCAAACATGCATTGAATGGACCAGCACTGCTATGCTGATAGCATGCTGCCAAGTTTGGGCATGTCCTGCCCATGACCTTTACACTCTCTCCTTCCTGCTTCGTCTTTTATCTGCCTCACTTATTTACACCATCAGCTCTGCATGCAGAACAGCCAAAAAAACCATCCCTTGTACAGAAAGCACACATCTCTACATCTGTATGTAGCAAAAATAATTAACAAGATCCTTTTTAAGTTTCATAGCAAATTGGATTACTAAGATCATGACATTTATTTATTTATTTATGAGGGTTATTTTCAGCAATATTGGTTCTTTTCATGCAAAAGCTTTGATTTTGTCTAAGGTTTTTCTTTAAACTAAATTAACTTATACCAAATGTCACTGCTAAGAAGGCAATGTTATCCCAGTCTGAAATTATTTGCTTTACTTCTGGAATATTAAAATGCTCTTTGAAATGCTCAATCAAACAGCTCTAATAGGAATTTTTAAACCATTAATTCTGCAAAAAATGTTCATGTTACTTTTGAAATACTCTTACTTTTTGAGTTCTGAGAACTGGCCTTATGTGTTTGCTTGTTGAACTGAAAAAAAAAGTAATTTAATATTTAGTTTTAGTAAAATAACATACTTGGAATGTAATTGTGAAACCATAAAAACCACAAAATAATTTTTCCACTGAAAAGTGGTTAATTTTCTTATGAAGAAAATTAGATTACCTTTAATTTCAATTTAAGCCCTTCCAAAAACCTATGAAATAACTTTAAATTACCTTAAAGAAAATAATTTAATGCTGCCATTTATTAAATGAAATGTTGGGGAGGTATTTTAACAGAACTTATTACAAATGCATTGTCTTCTAGTTTCATAGCAGTGTTTTAGAAGCCAAAATTCTTGTAAATAACTAACTGTTCTGTTGCTGAAAGAAATTAATTTCATCTTTTGGTTTACATTGCAGTAAGACTCATTTTCAAACCCCAGTTTTGCTCATTTTTGCTTGAGGGACAAAAAACAGAAACCGTTTAGCACAGAGCATGATACACAGTGAGATTGCTGTGGGCAAGTTGCTCATTAACTTTGAAATTCAGTTTGACTAACTTTTCCATTATGCAATGTTATATTCAGATTTGGCAAGTATTTCCAGCATGAGAAAATACTGGTGCAAAATAAACACATGGAAAGTTATCAACCCAAACATTGAAAATATGTTTGCATATACAAGTGAAGTTCTGCCTTATGCTTGTAGAAAATTCACTTTGCATCAAAAATATAAAATTTAAAAGGAAGTAATTTTTAAGATAATATTAGTATATACCATTTTCTGCAGTTTATTCTTTAGTCTTCTCAGTTCACAGTTTGACTAATAATTTTTAAATCTGGACTAAGTATATCTGTAATGCTGGTCTCTTATGATTACAGTGTGATGCACGTAGACATTTTGTGTGTGTCAGTGTCATCTACATGATGTTAAGCAACATTTTTCCTTTTACATATTTTGGCTCAGGGAAAGTACTTGTTTTAGCAGGGTCAAAAAGCACTGCAGGCGGGATGCCAGCTCAGAATGAATCATTATATTTACAATTTGGAGAAATCAGTTTAGTTTCCAATTAAAAAAAAAAAAGAAAAAAGTGTTATGCTAGTGTACCTAAAGACTCTAGCATTAGTTTATTATATATGTCTTGGGCTCCAAGTGCAGCAATTGAAATAAATTAATTCTCTCTCCACTTCCCAAATCCTTATCATTGGTTCCTAACAATCATTTGCAAAATGATTGTCAAAATATTTCGTATATTATTGATCTGACTTGGGAAAAAACTAATAAACAAAGGAGTGCTTTGATCAAAGACTCCTCTTGAAGAGAAGATGCAGTTTATTTGGAGGTTAATAATCTTGGAGTGCTTCAATACTTTAGATCTTCTACAACGAAGCTGTCAAAATATTTTTAATTTCAGAAGCCTTGACTTCAGAAAAGCAACTCTTACTGTCACAATGATCCATGACCTAGTTACAAACAGATTTGTTTCCTTTTTTTTTTCCTCACCAATTCTCCCTTCCCCTTCCCCTTTTGCTTTACTTTATTTTACTTTATTCCTGCCATGAGATGGTTTAAGGAGAAGAATCACACCAGTGTCAGAAGGAGGGAGCTGGTGGCTGTGCAGGTGCCAATACAAGGGCTGGTGCTACCAGGGCTCCTGAGCTCAGCTACACAGACAGAGTAAAAATAGCACCAATTCTGTGCATGTTTGTACAGCTGTGCTCTGTCACAAGTCATCTGCAATGAAAGCAGAGAAAGCTTTTTTCCCATCCGTTTCTTTTCCTTCACTGGCCTTAACCTAGTTTGGGAATTGCCCTAAGAACATGTGTGTAACCACTTACATCAAAATAGGGAAGGTAGACCAAATATAGTGTTCCTGTGAACCAAATAGTTTCACTCACAAAATCCCAAAGCAGGAGAGAAAGTTGTTCTGTGTTTCAAGGACCTAAGAAATGCTTTTTCTTTCAAATGAATGGTTCAGGTATAGATTGCTTTTCAGGGATCAGAAAAAGCACCAGAGATTGCTTTTATATACTATTTTCAAGTCACACCTGCTCACTATGAGGCAAGATGTCAGGAAATAATGAAGCAACATTATACATTTTGAAGTTGCAAGATGGGAAACGGGAATCAGATCAAAGGTCTCTGAAAGAGGAAACTTAGAAACAAATGAATTTCTGACACTGTAGAGTGAATAGACTAACTTTGAAATTCTTTCTTCACTCATTGGAGCATGCTAATGGGTTTTTTATTTCTTCTTTTTTCCCTTCATCTTATTTTTTTAAACATCTCATATGACAGAATTAAGTGTTACAAACAAAATATTCAGCAGAGCTACTGCTGCAAAATTTCCAAAAAGAAAAAAAAAAATTACACTGTTATCTTACATACAGATGTATATACTTAGTGTATTTTACTGACCTCAATATGAGCTCTGGATAAAACTACAGAAATATTTCCCCTTCACATATTAGTCACTGGGAATCTTTGCTGCAGTGCTGGATTTCAGTTGTACGTTCCCAGATTTGCTGCCTTTTGGGAAGTGCATCTCTCTGCAATTTTTATATTCGAACCCCTGTGCAGAATTCAAACATGGTGATGCAAACTGGTGTGAGCACTTGCAAAAGAGATTAGTACAGCCTACTGGGGAGTCAATAAAAATTATCCAGAATATTCTCCTGCTGGGCTGCTGTTCCCACGTGGCAGGGGCTGTGGCCATCAGACGCAGGGAGCTCATTTCCCTGGGATGAGGAGCTGTAATTGCAGCTGCTGCACTCAGGGGCTGACAGGCACAGCCCAGGCATCAAACCCCACTAAGTGAGCAGGCAGTGGGGCTGGGGAAACAGCCCCTGCCCTGACCCAGAGCTCTCAGCTTGCTGGAGCCAGAACTCCAGGTGAGGGCTGGGGCCAAGCAACCACTTCTCACATTTGAACTCCCTGAAACTTCCATGTCACCCCAGCACAGGGCATGCTCCTTTCATTTCCAGAAAAGTGCTCTCAGCTGCTCTCTTTAGATACTGTCAATCCTGCCCTGCACTGAAAATAACCCTCTCTTCAGTTATTTTTTTTTTTTTGTTGTTGTAAATGTCACAAGATCATAGATGAAACCTTGGAAAGGTGTCTCTTTTTACCCTCTATTAATTCATTGATATTCTACTCATATTTAATGTAAAAGGCAAAATATTTCCCCTGAATCTTTGGTCAATTAACTTTTCAATGTTCTTAAATAATCCTTTGCCAGAAACATTAATGCTTATAGTGGTGAAAATTGCTTCCCAAATCCACAGGGTGTTGAAAGTCTTTGGAAAATAAGATATAATAAAGAATATTAGAAAAGAAAATATAGATATGAGCTTATTTCTTTACTGAAAAGTCAGGCCTGCGAGTAAAGTCAATTTAAATAACTATTTTTCAATTTTTAACAGACTTGCAAGGAAGACTATTGTTTCCTTTGACATAGTAAAACAATTCTGAGAACAGGCAATCTTATTTGAAATGACTGTGTAGGTGTCATGCTTAGCTAATCATGAAATGTCATTTTCAAAAACATTAATGTATTCCTCTTAGAATGGGAGGCAAAGCAATGCACTTTGTAAATGAGATCAGCATTCATTAAGTCTAGAGAAATACTATTCACTGGCTGCACCATAATGCTGGTTCCTGCCTTCTAGTAATAAAAGCTGTCATGCCTCCTCCTATGAAGTGCTTGGAGGCTGAGGGCTGATAAGATGAACAAATAAAACCCACACATAACCCCTACAAACAGACAACACTCCTGCAAAGAGAGAGCAAAGCTGTAAGAGCAGATTATACAAATTCAGACACCACAATGGAACTGAACTTCCAAGATGTGTTCCACATTCTAAAAGAATGTTCTTGTACTCATATCTTACCCAGGTCAATGGGATGGGGGGATTTGCAGTACTCCTCGTGGAGGATCCAAGCCTGGAAAGTCACATTGTGATTGGCTTTAATCTGCTCTTAGAATGAGCAAAATATATTCTGAACCTGTCCTGTATATCTAATTAAACAGTACAGCTCTTTCTATTGCATGATGGAGCTTATTCTAAAGCAGTTAAGGAGTTACTGTCTGATCAAAAGAAAAATATGTCCCCCACGACTGCAATAGACAGCCCCAAACAATAAGAATACTATTATTTTGGATTTTAAGCAATTCTGCCTTTTTTCCCTACTTTTTGTAAAGTTCTCTCCATAAGCATAACATGCAAATTTTCACCATATTTGAATGATTAGTGGAAGTGGAATCCTGGAACACAAAAGCTGACACCTCTCAGACTTCACTTAGTTTATTTTCTGAAGCAGTTATTTATGTGGCAATGTTGATTTTTCAGCAATTCATGCATGAACTTGTCAAAAAAACCCTATTTCCACTTTCCAGTAGTACAGTAAGTTTTTTGACATACATACTGGTGATAGACTGAACAAATAAACTATCTGGAAAAATTTTAGAGGGCTGAAAAATAAGAAAATTTTTCCAGACCAGTAAACTCCTTCATGTAGCCTTCTCATAAACCAAGAGCTGCCAAAGCACACATTAATTTTGTTGGGTTTTTTTCATATCCATTTTCTTCTGTTTGTATTTTTGTACCATAAATCACAATGTCAAAGCCTGTTATATTTTACTGCTTTTTACTTTTAGGCTGAGATAATAGAACAAATGTATTTTTCTTGGAATGATAGGCACATAATATTTTATGATGAAAAATAACAAGCAACTATGGAGTAACTAACAATAAAGATGGGACAAAATTTATTTTTCTTGTTGTCTGGAAGTGTTATTTATAATGACAGGCTTCATGCTAATGCCCAGCACGCAGAGTGTACTCACTCAGGCAATAAAATAGGAGTATGTATTTAAAACTTTCCCAACATCCAACCCTCTTGGTTAACATTTTAGAATTTTGCCTACAATACCTTTTTGATACATGAAAAGGGCATTTCATTTAACATTCTAACTCCTGATTATTTTCCTGTTACTCAGAGAAACTGGGCAAAGTAACTTGATTATAGTGGAACAAAGACAGATTTTCAGCAATGACTCTTTAATAATCATGCATAAAATTCTAGAGAAACTGAGCAATACAGTTTTAATCGGTGGTGGTTTGGGACTAATATTGCCCTTTATTATATGTGCCTGCACAGCTTTTCCAAAGTGAGTCCCAGTCTGTTCTCAATTGCTACAGTTTAATTTCTTTAACATTTCTGTGTTCATAATCACAATGGTAGAAACAGAATACAGTTCAGTGTGACTCAATTGATGTATCAGTTTTCTGACTCAAAGATTTGTCCTTCTCTGCAGCCTGGATCTTCTCCCCAGGTCCTCAATTTTAGAATCTTTTTTTTTTTTTAAGCATGGCATTTTATTTCAGTGTTAGCTATGAAAAGAAAGGCAATCCCCATTTGCACAGAAGTATGGCTATCTCTTAGAAAATCCTTTCCACATGTTGGTAAGTATGATAAAAGGTGAATGTTCAGACACTGAAATAGCAAGTCCTCGTTCTATTGACACAGAACTTTACTGATGTGACTGAAAGTTAATATGGTTTTTGTTTGCTTACATGCTTTTTCCTTTAGGACAATGTTTGTGTCCATCCTTATCCTCCTTGTCAAGTGGGAACAGCAAGATTTCTGGTCAGAAATGAGATTAAACCACTTTATTTACCTCTGATATGCAGATTTATTGGAAAGCATTGTTCTTTCATTTCATTGTTTGAATATTAAATCAACTTTGGTTACTAAAACTGTGCCTAAATTGGTGGATAAATTTGGTTCAATGCTGCTTGTCATGTTTTGGGTCATGTCTGAATTATTCAGTGATGTCATGGGTATCCTCACCCATGAAAGACAGTTAGTCCAAGTGAAAACAAACTCTTCATTGCCAGTCACTAACATTTGAGGAGACTAATGGATCTCACTGTTTCACGCTGATTTTTTGCTAACAAGAATTGAGTGAACAGTCAAAAAGGCAATCATTGCATATGAATAACTCTGAGACACTGGCATGATCAATACATATCAGCACCAGTCAGCCAGCACAGTGTCTGCAACCTGCCATTTTCATTTATTATTCTTATTTTTTTTTACATACTGAATACAGAGATGTGTAGGATTTAATAAAGGTATATTGGAGATGTTTCAAATTCACCCTTTTACCTTTTCTTTCAACATTTTTATTTTGTTTCTGGTAAATTCACTTGGGTATCTATTCAGGGCTGTTCTTCTGTATACTGTATGTTGTTCTGAACCAGCAGTATTCAAGGCAAGTCTTTTTAATTTTAACAGCTATTTATGTTTATTAGCCCTAAAAATCTTCTCTTGCCTACCTTTTATGTTCGTTCTCTTGCTTTCTTCTCAAAGATGATTCTATTTCTGAGAGAGATGCACCTAGGGCAAGCAGCCATGCTGCTATTCATTTTCACTCCCTGCTTTCATTTCTGGCACTAACAGTGTATGTGTTGAGTCATTTATCTCAGTACTGGAGGTCCCTTACTTTTTATATCAAGCATATAAATAATTGCAATAAACATGTATGTTTTTCTAGGGACTTAGAATGAGACTAAGGACAGAGAGGTAAGAAAGACCCTCTCTGCTACATTTGCATGAATTCTACCAAAGAGCTCAGACAAAACCAGTTTCCAAAAGGATGAATGCAACACACAAATTTTAATGCTAATTTTCTCTTGCTGTGCTACAAAGTCTTTGAAAACTTGCAAATGGTCCCCTGCCTGATTTATCATTTTATTATATGTATACTAAGGGATGTCCCTTTTAATTAAAAACTAGGTAACATTTTCCTGTTTCCAGTAATTTAATACACAAACCCTAAACTTAGCCTGCAAAACTTTTGCAGCAATGACTTTTTATTGTGGAGCAATATAATGCCCCTCACAAACAAGAAAAATGCATGAGCACAGCTGAATCTACATAAATTTTACATTAAAATAAGTCCTTGTGAAAATGTTGTTATGCTAATTGCCTGACTCAGTATGATATCATGTCAAAATGTAATCATCCAAATTCATCTCTAGATCCAAATGTGTCACCAGCTGCATACATCAGCAATTGAGTTACATGAGCCATTCATTTGGCCCAGTATGTAATTTATCTAGTATTTATGAGATCTATATAAAACTAATTTCTTCCCAGGTCGGGACACTGCTGCAAAGTTGATTAATGCTTTTGTCATTTCACATATTGATTATTGTAATTCACTACTTATTGGTTCCCACGTTGCATGTTGCACAGGCTTCAGCTTATGTAAAATGCTGCTACACATATTGCAGTCAAATTATAAAAGTTTAATAACATCACTCTGGTTTTAATGAAACCTTGCTGCCTCACTGCTCATCCCTGGAATAAGTGCAGTGTTCACAACTGCCAGTGTAATGTGTGATCTTTCTGAACATTTGCTGATTTTGTGGGGAATGACCTTCCTCTTTTGTCACATGTTAGTTTCTTGCTCGATAGCTCGTGGGGAGCTTGCTGACAGCAATCAGGCATTAGACAAAACCATGACTTCAGAGTTTCTTTCTGAAATTCTAATGCCTGTGTTGGAAGGGACCCACAGTGATCTTCGAGTTCTTAAGTGAATGGCCCATGGTGGGGATCAAGCTCACCACCTTGGTGTTAGCCCCCTGCTCTGACCAAGAGCTCGTCCCAGGGTCGCTCATCTACTTTTCTCTCATTTCTTGGTTGTGTCATCAACTTTAACAATGCCCTCTGGAGTACTCTTTTTCCAGGGAAAAGCAGAACTTTGTGAGTTTATTAAATTTAAGTGGTACCACTTAACTTTTTGGAAGTCATAATCTGCTCCAAATACATTTCCCCTGTTTAATGATATATTTGAGTCTCTGAAAGGTGTGCTAAATCTCTTATATTTTCCCTAAAATCTGGAAACAAAGCCAACCAACAAATTTTAAAGGAATTCTGGAAATAAATCTATTTAAATACTCAAAGTTTTCCAAAACTAGATTTTATTTTAATAATGTTCACATTATCTTTGAGAAAGAAACTACCAGCCTATCTTTTCTATTTGGTGCAACTGAAGGAGTATGTAAATAGGTAAGTAGAGAGTGAACAAAAAAAAGTGCAATTTATTTCAAGAGTTCTTTAAAGAGCAGTGCTTCCATTGTCTAATGAGAGTTGTCTTTCAATAGAGGTAGAATATATTTACTTTCAATAATGGGGACATTTTAGGAAAGGCATGTGTTTAATAAAAAGTCTTCCCTGAAGTCTGCACTCTGTATATTTATGCTATATGACATTATATAGAACTTTAAAAAACCTGTAAATATAAGGAAAAATAGAATGTGGCAAACATACAGCATATATTACTGTTCTACACAGCTCACACAGGGGATTACAGAAAAAAAGATTCCTGGGCATAAGTAATTATTTAGACAGTGATACAGTGATTGAATGTCATTTTATGCCGTTAGCATACTTTTTGATTTAACTGAGTAATAATGATCAAGTGAGGGAAATCTCTAAAGATTAGCAATTAAAAAAAAACAAAACATGATGGCCTCAGGTTCAGCTGCTGCTAATTCTTGAATTATGTCTGAACCAAATCCATTTCCATTATTTTAAGTTGGAGCCCATTTCCTTTCCATATTTTAGTATGGTTGACAACAGTGAGGACTATAACATCCTTTTTTTTTGTGCAGAGACTTACTTTCAGATGACTACACAACAGTGTGACTCAAGACCAGAAGCAGGCTGGCACAAATGTGTGAGCAGTGTCCCAGGAGATGATGCTCTGCAGGTAATGTGGGACTAGTTTTGGAGCATGTGCCTCTAGTGTCTTTTAGGGGACTGACATCAGTTGCCTTATCCCTGCTGGGCAAAAAGAGGGTGTTGATGTGGATTAAAAACCAGCCCCTGATATCAAACACATTCTCCTGAGGGCAAGTTTGAAAACAGATACTCAATTATAAACAGGATTTTACTTCAGATGAAAAACCTGGTTGGATCATGCTCTCAGCTGAAAGAAAATGGGGCTGAATATTACTTGGACATTCACCCCTCAGGTTTTTTTAACCTGCTTCTATCCTCGTAGTCAGTATACATTTCAAAGTCACTTACAGTAACCAATTCAAATGTGTAGTAGGCACTAGATTGAATTCTAGACTGAATTTGCAGGCAATTCCTTACTGCAATGCAACAACAGAGGAAAAGAACTTGACAAAAAGAACTAGAAACTTTTCTTTCTGAAGACAGAGGAAAAGAATATCAGGTGCAACAAAATATTTATCTGTTATGTGGTGAGTTTACCCCTTTTGTCTCGATTTTCTACATCGTCTTTAGGCTGTAAAAAATTGTGAATTTAGCAGATTAACTTTTGCAATTGAATGACTAGAGAATAACTGCTGGGACTGTTCCAGATCTCTTTCTGTGCAGTTGATATAGTTCTACTATATTTGCCAGGATAATAAAGAAACAAAAATATAGATAAATATTTTAGGGAGGTGAAATGGGCAAAAATTGCATATTCTATTCAGTTATTGTCATATATTAGAATCTACTCAAATGTAGCACTGAAGCTATAGCACTAGCTATTGTTTCTATGGAAGAGCACACAGACTGCTAAAAATATTGGCAAAAGCAAAATGCATTTCAATAGTATAGGTTTAATAGTACTGTTTTTCTTCAAGATCAACCAGAAGGAATCAATATCCTGCAGTAAATTCTTCTACCAAGTATGAAGAGAAAGTAGAGAAGTTAGGTTGCACAGTAAGCAGAGATGAGAAGATCAGAGAGTGAGGGTGTCTTGGCAGGGTAACAGCCAAGATGGTCTTTCCACACCATCATGGGTGTAAATCAACACTCCTGGCAGAGTCACACAGGCAGTAGAGCAGCAGAGTTGTAAAGAAGATGATAAGAAACTGAGAGGTGTTCCACAGCCTATGGAATATGTCCATAAGCATCATGGGCAGCATGCAGAGCTTGGGGAAGACAGTGGAACGTGGGGGTGTTTAACATGATGGGGTTTGTTCTCCCAAGTAATTGTTAGGCATGCTGGAGCCCAGCTTTCTTGGGGATAACTGAACACCTGCCTGCCCATGGAAGAGGTGAATGGATTCCTTGGCTTGCTTTGCTTGCAAGTGCAGCTTTTGCTTTACCTATAAACTGCCCTTGTATCAACCCACAAGTTTTCTCACTTTTACCTTTCCAATTCTCCCTCCCATATATATGTGGTGGGGAGTGAGCAGGTGGCTGGGTGGGATTTAGCTGCTTGTTGGGACACCAACTTCACCCCAACAACTCTCAGAAGATCCATCCCTGTGGGTGAGGAGGACCTGATGAAATTCACCTTCCAAGAAATATATCAGGAAGCTCTTAGCAAAGCATTATGACAGCCATAATAGGGTAGCACTCAATAATACAACATGTTCTTACTGCAAAAAAAAAATTCTGGTGTTATAAAGCTTCATGTTGCCATTTTGAAATGTTTCCAAAAAATTCCACCAAATTAAACCTTTCAAAATTCATTTCAGACTAAAAGTTCAAAAGATTATTTCAACGTAATAGCAACAAAAATTTCTTACTGGCCAAATGTTGTCTTAGTAATTTTATTTTCTAAGAAATATTAGCATTTCTGTTTTTAAGCAAAACTAGATGCTTAAGTCATAGGAAATTGAAATGGAAATTCTTACCTACATGTATTTAAACTAATGTTCTTAGGATGAATGCTGATGAAATGTGTGCTTTGCAGAAATCTTAAAGGTCTGTCCTTAAAAGGATGTAAACCAAAATGTGTTCTGACAGGATTAGTGGGTGTGCACATTCACTTGAAACAGTAAATTAAATTCTAGTTAGCTCTAAATCCATTCTGATATTACTTAGGGGGAAAAGAGGCAGGATGTGGAACATAAAGCCTAAAATCTGTATGAGAAAATAAAGGCTCTGCCTATTTTTTTGTCTGTGTTTTCTGACAGTTTGGTTTCTGTGGAGTTTCTTTGTTTACTTTTTTTTTAATAATCTTCAATGCAGGGAAAAAATTACTGTTGAAAAATATGTAAATGTATGGCACATGTTCAGGAAACTCAAATACAGTCTAAATAATCAAAAGAGCATAAAGAACATACTTTGTTTTTGCAGAAAAATACAACTCTTAGAAGTGATGATCTGAATCATTGTAAATCTTAGAAGTAGAAGCTATATGACTGTAACTTGGCTGTACTCAGATAATTCAGCTAGATATAAATTCAGATTTACAAACCAGCATATGCTATTTGCTTAAACAGTGTGTGTGAAAATAGTCTGAAAAATCTGTCTATACTGTAGCTGAAAGCCAGCAACAATTAATACTTAACCATTCTCAGCTATATTCTTAATTTCTTACACACTTTTTGCATTATTTTAATGCACTGATAAGAAATTTCTCCCCCAAGAAAAAGTATTCAGTGGTAAAAATGAACCAAGATCTTATGTGCAGACTTTGATTGAAAAAACAAGTCACAAAAACAAGTCCATGTTGAAGGCTTTGCCTGTCCATACTAGAAACACTACTGTCAGAAAATTCAGTAATAATTAAAAAAATTTTCATATTTATAAAAGCAAAATTCTGTGCCATTTTATAAGCACATTGTGCAATGTGATTTATTGGGTGCAGAACATGAAATTCAGTGCTCAAAATCAGAAGTACCAAAATGCTGAAGAGGAAGATGGATAACAGTAATAGGTTGTGCCAGTCACAGCAACCAACACAAGAAACATGATCATATCAAAGGTCACATCTTTATAGACACCCAAGTGAGTGCATTCCCTGGTGGATATACTCCACGTGGATACACTACTGTATCACAATAACCATCAATATCAGTTAGATCACTTAGATTGCCTTGGCTGGAAGAATGATGACTTGTGACAGAAAGCCATTAACCAAAGTGTCAAAGATTTGCATTGGCTCTCTCCAGGTACCCAGGTGCTACACCAGGTGATGAAGCCCTGTGGTTTTAACCTCGGTCTGTAGGTCCTTGCAAGCCACTGTTCAGATTTGAAAAGCATGACAGGAGTCATGAAAAGCAAGCACCAGTGCAGGAAGTCTTCTCAGAAGCCAACAAACAGGCAAATCTCTAGAAGAGCAGGCAGTGAAATTATGTACAGGATCTAGCCATAGAGGTGCTGGCTGCAGGGCATAAAGGACACAGCTAAATGGAGAGGACTAGTGTATGAAGGGTGTGATACTCTGGAAGGCTGCAAAGAAATGGTTTCTCTAATCTGTGGAGGCAAGTAGCCATGGAAAGAGGAATCAGAAATTTAATTCAGGCTCTACTACTTCTGAATCAGAATTTGACTGTTTTTCCCTGGGAATTTTTAAGATGGAGGAAAAGTGGAGGCACAGATACTTCAGCACAGTCAGTATTAGGGTGACATCAGCACAAATACAGTTGAATTTAGCAGGAGACAGTAACTTTAGTATTGGAGATGTAGTCAAAAACCTTGTTATAGAGCACATCAAACTAATGTACTGCATATCACAGATGGTTTGTTTAGACCCTGGAAGTGTCATCAAAAAGGGTCATGAGTTTGGAATGACTCATTGCTGAATTTGGTATAGCTCTTTTAATTACAGGCAAAAATGTTGAGAGAGCCTCTACCAGGAGCAGCAGCAGATTCGACTCAAGGTTCTCCCAGCAAACCAAGGGCTTGTGAGTGTAAATGGGGTGTGACTGTGCAGCTCATGGCTGCTCAGCAGAACACAAAGCCTCAGTGTCCAAGTCAGCTGCTTCTTGGTGGAAACACAGCAGCTAAAACAGGACATGTTTTGAGTCTTTGACTCCAGCAGTCACTACATTTGGCACCCTTCATATTTGTCCTGGAAATTTGGAGGTTCTGACTGTTTCGTGTTACAACCTCTCTCTTTTATAGCTCCTTCACACAAAAAAGATTAATATTTTGGGATTTTAAGGGCTCTGTAAGTAGCCAAGTAGTTGTTGTCTTTCCAGTACCAAAATTCAAAATAATCTCAAAAGCCAGACTTCATTCTGTTCCCTCTCCCAATGTCCTATACTACTGCAGTTCCACCTTCTCTCTGGGGGATCCAGCTTGTCATGTTTTAAGGGTAATGAACTATAAGATGACTGAAAAACCATGCAATTTCGCCCTTTGAACGACTTTTCACAGTCCTTTTATCTCTTAAAACCTCACTTCTGTCTGCAAAATGGGGGTAATGGGTTAATTTTCATTTCAGAAAGATATAATGTGGGATCTAGCAATGAGACAATTTTGTATAAAATTAAGTAAGCAGTCTGGTATGTCTCCTACAAGCTGTCAGTAGCTTTTCATTATTATATTTTCTCTCTAAAGCACAGTTAAGAGTTTTTGTTGTCATTAGTTACACTTTAAATACAGGGTCTGGGCCAAATTAATGGTCTTAGTAACCCCACAGATCAGTCAGTGTGAACCTGCTGAAGTTATTAATGATGTTACACCAGAGCTCAAATGATGGAGGGAAAAGGAGATTCATGCCCTTAATGTTAAAGGTGACCTCTGCTATGCATACACACTATGAAAATCTACAGCCCACAGGCAATTTGATTTTCTGCCTGAACATTACTGTAGAGACTTCAGTAGCTGAGGCAACCTCCTCTGCTTTTTCTTTTAAAAATCTGATTAGTATGAAGGGCAGAGTGAAGATATTAAAAATCAGATCAGGACTGAGCTAAGAATCTGGTATTAAGAGTGCTTTAGCTTTAGAAATGAGGCAAGTTCAGAGGTACAGGGGCAGTTTGTGCAAGTTTGGTGGTTTCTGATGGCATGGAATCTGCTGACTGCATTTTCCATCTCATTAACCTGAGGTTCCCTGGAGGGAGAGAGAGTCTCTGGTGCTCAGGCAGTGTCAGGCACAGCTAGATCTGTCATTTGTTTTCCTTCTGAGAAAGCATAAAATTACTTCCATCTGACTGGGACCTTATTCCTGCACCGCCCATGGAATGTCCCATGTGTATGCTGCAGTCCTTGCACCAAGGTGTGTGCTTGGACAGATGAAAGATCTTCCCCTTTGCAGATGTGCATGAAAGAGAGCTTGGCAGGTGGCAAAATAAGGTAGAAGAAACATCTCTGTGGCCCAGGAACCAAAGCAGAATAAATGAAGACAAACCTTCACCCTCCCTCACCCGTTGCTGACCTGTACAGAATTGGTCACATCATGCAGAGGACGCAGCAATTCCTGTGTGGCTGAGTCACAAGTTGCAGCACAGACAAGGCAGCAACACACAAAACAAAAATGTAGGCTCTCACATGCACTTGATAGTGCAAAAGCTGCTTTCAGTGTAGCATATCAGAGTGGTTTGTTTGGAAGCCAGGGATTTTCCAGGGACTGCTCAGGAGCAGACACAAATGTTGGCATGGGCTGGTCAGGCTGGCTGGTCTTTCTGGTGGCTGGCAGGTCACATGAACCCATGGGGTGCACCCAAGAGAAACCAGACAGGTCAGGCAGATGCCATGAGATGTGGCTACTCAGTGCTTCAGAATAGATTTCTCACATGACTATCTACATCAGATTTTAGGAACCAATCTATGGACACCCAGATTTGAAATGAATGTGTTTACAGGTATCCACTTGCCATATTTACTACATTATGCAAGCTGTTAATTTTTTTTCAAAACTCAGCAAAAAGCATCCAGGAAAAAATAATTTCTATGCTGTCACTATGCTGTAATTCAATTATTCAAACTACAGTTGCCAAGCATTGCTCACTGACTCAGATGGAAACACATAAATCCACAAAACCACTCTTGCTTGCCTTTACTCGTAATTGGAGTTCATAACAAAAGACAAGTCTCACAAATTGTTCAAATCTGTACCTGAGAGACAGAGTAAGCTCAGAATAAGTAAAATGCATTAAAAAATAATTAAAACATTTCTGGTGTAAGTGAGCCAAGATTTAAGAGCTCAGAGAAGAGCAAAGAAAATGAGAATGTGGTGAATTGCAA
The DNA here is from genome assembly GCA_034336665.1 of Luscinia megarhynchos. Lineage (NCBI taxonomy): Eukaryota > Metazoa > Chordata > Aves > Passeriformes > Muscicapidae > Luscinia > Luscinia megarhynchos. The sequence goes on from CM067566.1 coordinate 24,072,565, forward strand.
AATTGTAGATTCCTCCAATAAGAAAAAGTTAGAGAAGGGGAAGGGGCCAGGGAGCAGAAGGAATGAACTCCAAGCAACAGTTGGCAGCTTGAGATAGAATATATAGAAGTGACAGGTTGTAACAGGGAGGTTCTATCTCACAAAAAAGCCACAGAGAGTCTTCAAAATCAGTGAAATGGGAGTTCACTGTATGAAGGGTGATAATGAGGCTAAGCTGAGAAAAAGGTCTGATAATGGAACAGAAAGCTCACAGTGCAAAGCCTAAGAGGAAAAAAAGAAACCTGAATCAGGTGAGAGGAGAGATGATAAGGCAGTTTTGATAAATTATCAGAATTGTAACAGCTGAAGTAGAGAAGAAATTATATAGCTTCTTCATCTTACTGAGGAATAACTGGTGACATTTAACAACATTCTAGCAGTGGGTGGAAAGGGAAAAGGGGGGTCAAGTTTAGCACTCTGCTATTAAGCCTGAATGACTGGGAGCATGGTAGAATTATCTCACAGTGATGAAGAATGGAGAGAGAGGAGAGATAGAAAGAAAATTAAGGACCATGGTATTTATATAAAGCTATTTTTCTGTATGTATAAGAATAATTAATAAAATTTGGTGTAAAAGCTTATTTTATCTCCATGTACTCCATACCTGTCATGTTCAGACTACAACACAGCATAATAACTTCAGAGCACTCTCTGCTCTCAATGAGCAAGAGCAAAGATAATTCATTTTCATGTCATGTATCACTCACAGCTGTCTGCTGTGATTGCAAAAGTCAAATTACCCCATCCTACATTCACACTAAGCCAAATCTGTTTGGGAAGCGGGGGACAGAAAGTGGATGTGTTAATAGCAGATAATTTGCTTCCTGAATATATTTATGAGGTCAAAATGGGAACATTAATAGTCTTGTGTGGTATCTAATACTACTGAATGTGTAGGGCAAATACTCTTGTACTGCTTCTTACAACTATAGCACATAAGAGCTTAACTTTATCATATTACAGCATGCTATAACATCTTGTCATTTTCTGCATACTTTTCTCTCTTTATGATAACATAATATTACTCTAAGCAAGCATCTGAAATGGTCCTATTCCTAAATGAAATTGAGATGCAAGACACATATATCAAAACTCAAAGAAAAAGGAATTTTAAAATGAGCTATTCATGTTATTTAGCCATTGCTCTCTGCTGTGCTTTTCTGCATTCTGAAGACCACAGTATACTATTCAAAAATCTAGGTATCTTGCCTTTTGCTGTAAACAGAATAAGTCTTTGATTATTACTTTAGTTTTGAAGACAATTAATAGATGGTAAAATATATTTTTTCTGTTGCATGTTTGGCTACTGTCATGACAATCAGATATGTGAGCTCTCTTTCCTGGCATAGATTATACAGAGGTTCAATAATGTGGGGGAATTATCCCAGAACAAAAGCTAAAATTATGAATTCTGTAATGTTAAACTTTAAAAAAAAATTTCAATTTCAATAGTAAAGTCACAGACAAACTCTGAGCACTTTGTTGTTTTGTTTGCCACCTTAAGGTGGGTGACAAAATTCCTCTGTAGAATACTGTAGAAAATGTCAAAAACTTTAATGTCTTGGTTCAGGATCTCCTCATAAAGACTACTAAACTACAGTTAGAGTAACCTGACTGAGTCCACTGTGTTTTCTTCCTTGAGTTAATAGCTTGAAGTGTGCTGGTGTTTCTGCCCATTTAAAGGACCACTTCCACCCTTCAGACTCCTGGCTTCATGGTGTAAGTCAGTGTCAGTACAAGCACAGGGTGCATTTTGACCTACAAACAGAGCTTGCTTTAGGTTCTCCCCACTCTGTCCAGTGAGATGAAGCAGTCAGAAGGTGCCCTGCAAAGACACTACCTGAGATTCACCCCAGTGACAGGGCTTTACCTTGAGGGTCATATTAGTTATTGTGACAAATCTGAGGTCCTTTAACAGGTGAGAAGCTAGAGTTTTCTCTCTCTTGTGGGGCATTATACAAGAGGTTCTCCCTGATTTCCATGGATCCTGCTGCCATCTAAAACACCCTGCCACAACTTAAGAGGATTCAGAGAGATGCTTGCAAAGTGGTTCAAACCTTCTCTTGTGAGGGTACCACATGGTGATTGGTTAATGTTTATCAGTAATTTCACATGAAGGATTCTGAGATTGATGGTTAAAGCAAAACATGATTGCTTGCAGGATGTTTTACTTCCTTGGGGCTATTACTTTGGCTCTATTTTCAGGGCTTGGAAGATTTTCTAGAGCCTTGTTTGGTGACTACAGCAACACTACAGCAATATTTCAAACATGGTTCTGTCTTTTAAAACTTTTCTCTCTCTTCCTGTACTTGTATTCAAAAGTACTCTACTGGGGGACTTATTGCACTGACATGTATAAGCAAGGGGATTTTTTTCTGTAGCATGTCTTAAATACGATTTGATTCAGAATACTTATAAAAGTGTCCAGAATCCAGAATGACTAAATGAATCAATTGTGTCAATTATTGACCTGCAATAATACATTTTTGCTACTACTGAGACTCAGTTCCACTGAAATTTATTGTTATTGTTTATTTATATTGCTCAATCACTGTTGTGCTACACTGCCAGTCAAATATAAAGTATCACAAAAATATCTCTGAAGTATATGAATGCCTTCACCTAAATACATGTTTTGAGCTTAGAAAGAAGGTAGTTTATAATGATAGGGTGGTTCAATATAAAAAAAATGGTAATTGAATTCCATCCTGTCAGAAGTAAATAAATACAAGGAAGAAAATATTTTCTCTTGTGAGTATTAAGACAGGAAAGTTGAGAAAAAAATTAAAATAGAAAAGTTTAATAAGACATCAAGCATAATAATTGAATTTCCACTTTCCACTGCATACACACGGGTATGAAATAGTCCACTGGTGTTGGTTCTATGATTACATTTAGAGATATCATTTCATTGCAAACTGTACTTGGAATTCTAAAGCCATTTAAAAAAGCACCACATGATGCATTCCATTCCTGCTCAAATGGAACTATACATTTCACTCTTTATCCCCTCAAAAAAACACCTTACCCCTTGTTGAGTCCCTGTCTTCTCTTAACAAGTTTACTTAAAATGTGTTTGTGGTGATACTCTTCCCTGAATTGGGTGCGCAGGAGATATGCAACAATGTTCACAGGAGGTGAAAAAGCAAACTTTACTGACAAACTTTAGAAGACCAGAAATCCGGCAAAATTTAAGACAAAGCATTCAACCAAAATAAGGCATTTCCCCAAGCACTGACCTAGTGCAAACAATACCCATCCAACCTTACACACCCATATTTCAAGGGCTCTATTTGTGGTCTGGGGCAGCACCAATGTGGGGCATTGCTTCAGGTGCACCAGTGACTCAAGCCACCCTGTTAGCTGGACTAGAGGCTCCACAGGTGGGGTGTGGAGCAGAGCACCATTCTACCTAGGCAGAACTTCCCTGCTGCACCAGACTTCAGATATTTTGAGCCACTAATAATTTTCTCCAGTTTCTCACACCCCTATACTTAAAAAAAAAAAAAAATTGCATATAGAAATTACTTTTGTGTTTGTAGTCCATATATTAAACTAATGCATTGCAGAATTAATTCATTCCCATGTAGGTATGTCCCACTCCTTTGCCTCCAAATATCTTCAACCAAAGCAATGGGGCCCATTGTTATTTCTAATTATAGAAAATTTATATCTAGGTTGTAGCTGATTAGGAGGAGTGAGATAAGAATGGAAGACTACACCTTGAGCAGCTTGTATTTGTCCATATGAGAAAGTCCCTGGCTCCAGCTGTTCAATTGCACTCAAACATAATGTATCCTTGAGAAAGAGGTGTTATCTCAGGTAGCCAAGGATTGAATAATAGAAAATAGCAGATTCAAATCAGAAATTGCAGCTGCAGCCTTACTGGTTTCTGTACTAAGTTATTGCATTTGCAAAGTGCAGCCACACATAATGAAAAAAATCATCTTTTTGACCTTCACGTTTAGAGCAGTTTGAATGGTAATTCAGCAGGGCTGCAATGAAGTTTTGAATCTAGAAGCAGTCTAGAAATCCAGATTTTGAATCTAGAAGCAATCTGAGGATTGTTGCACACCAAAAAGTTCTAAAATTATTACACATTTATATTGTAGGAAGAAAACTTTGCATTTTTCCAAGAAGTTCTGGATTCTAGTTCCTCCTAATTATGCCACTTTTGTCACCAAGACTAAGCTATTTAATTTAAGTAAGAGTATATGCTCTAACTGGAAGATCACCTGTTTTCATAATTCTTATTTAACTAAGGTACAGCTTTATCAATATCTATAAAATATTTCAACAGCAGCTGTAGTTTTGTCATCTAAATGAAACATAAATTAAATAGGAAATTAAAACCTAACTATTACCCTTGAAGGACACCATCCTTGGCTTAATTTGTGGGGTTTTTTTCATTCAGTTTATATTTTTCCTCTATATGTGCTTTCTTAGCATTCGTGAGACATATAATAAATTATGCTGTGAACTACTGTAATCTGACCTATTCTGTATTCAGTAGTTTGAATGCCTAGAAAGGATAATTTGCAAAAATTAGAGAAGCATATTACTTTCCCCTTCATATAATGGAGGGTGACACGTAGAAGCAAAACTGTGTGCAGTGGGATGACCCTGGCTGGATGCCAGGTGCCCACCTAAGCCATTCTACCACTGCCCTCCTCAGTTGCACAGAGGAGAGAAAAAGTCTAGCAGAAGGCTGGTGGGTTGAGATATGGGCAGGGAGAGATCATTCACCAATTACTGTCATGGGCAAAACAGATTTGACTCGGGGAAAATTACTTTAATTTATTGCCAGTCAAGTCAGAGTAGGGTAATGAGGTATAAAATCAAATCTTAGAAAACACCTTCCCCCGTTCCCTTGCCTTCCTCCTGGGCCCAGCTTCAGATTTTCTCTACCTCCTTCACTGCAGTGATACAGGAGGAGAGAATGGGGGTTGCAGTCACAGAATCACACCTTGTCTCTGCCTCTCCTTCCTCCCCACACACTTCCCCTGATGCAGCATGGGGTCCCTCCCACGGCAGACAGTCCTCCACAAACTTCTCCAAGCTGAGTCCTTCCCATGAGCTGCTGTTTTTCTTGAACTGCTTTAGTGTGGGTCCTTCCCACACGGTGCCATCCTTCAGGCACAGGCTGCTCCAGTGAGGGTTCTCCCCAGGGTCAGAAATCAAACCTATTCTACAGTGGTGTACTCTCTCCATGGAGACACAGGTCCTGCCAGGAGCCTGCTCCAGCGTGGGCTTCCCATGGAGTCACAGTCTGCTTTGGGCACCCACCTGATCTGGTGTGGGGTCCTCCACGGGCTGCAGAGGGATCTCTGCTCCACCATGGGATGCACCACGGGCTGCAGAGGGATCTCTGCTCCACCATGTGCTGCAGATGGATCTCTGCTCTACCATGGGCTGCACCATGGGCTGCAGGTGGATTTCTGCTCCACCATGAACCTCCATGTGCTGCAGGTGGATCTCTCCTGTACCATGGACCTTCAAGAGCTGCAGGTGGATTTCTGCTCCACCATGGGCTGCACCATGGGCTGCAGGTGAATCTCTGCTCCATCATGGACCTCCAGGGGCTGCAGTGGAGCAATCTCTGCTCTGGCAGCTGGAGCACCTTCTCCCCTTCTTCTCCACTGACCTTTGTATCTGTAAAGCTGTTTCCCTCACGTATTCTCACTCCTCTCTGTGGCTTCAGTTGTGCAGCAGCTTTGTCCCCTTCTCATCTATGTTACATATCAATGCTACCTCCCTTGCTGCTGGCCTCAGCCTTGGCCAGCACTGGGTTCCCCTTGGAGCTGGCTGGCATTGCTTCTCTTGGACAGGAGAGAAGCTGCTGGTATCCTCTCACAGAAGCCACACCTGCAGCCCCTTCCACTACCAAAACTTTGATGTCCAAACTCAATATACTGAAATATAAAAAATTTGTGTTACTGACCAGTTTTCTATGTTTCACTGCAGCAATAAAGTGAGAAATATCAGTTTAATAGTTGCTTCCTGTGCAATGTACCAAATTAATAGAATTGGAGAATTTTCAGAAAAGGACATGTAGGATAATTAAAGTTATGAACTGGCTTAGATATGAGAAATGTATTTATAGAGAAATGAATGCTATGGAAAATAAGCAAATGTGTAAGACAATTCTGTTAGTCATCAAGTAATTTGAATAGAATGAGTACCATAATAAAGAGTGTATCTGATCAGATATTCATGGTGTCCTCCCAACAAGAGAATAATAAAAAAAAAAACCTCAATAGAAACTAAAAGGTATTTCTGAAAGTGATGGATTTATTCTGCAATTTGGAAATAAGTTGTAATTGCCCTGCCACAGGGTTGTAGATTTCTAGTAGATAGAGTTGACAAAAATCACTGGAAAAAGACATGGAAGAAGAGTCTATTTGTGATTATTAATCACCAAGATAAGATTCTCTAAGGAATCATCTAACTCAAAAATTACTGGAAGCAGGGAGAGCATCTGTGAAAATTCATATTCTTGCATCTCCTGTTCTGATAGTCTCCTATGGGAATTCTGTATGGGTGTCTAAGTAGGCATTGCTCTCACCTGTGAGAGCAAATCCTAAATGGAATTTGGTTCAAAGAAGGATCTATGATAGAAACATACAAGGAAAACTCAAAACATTTGAATTTCTTAGATGTTTAGTTGGCCTCAGATAAAAAGCCCTTCTAGAGGGTACACAATATAGAGATATTGAGCTTATTTCCAAGCAGTTTACTTTTTTGGACTAAATTACATTATCCATTATCAGCTAAAATAATGCAATACAATAACTATCATACAGGTCAATGTCATGATCTGGTTATTAAAATAATTTGAGACATGCCTCTGCCCAAATTTAGTTGCAAATGAGATCATATAACAAAGTCAATAATACAGATTTTTATTAATAGTACATGTGAGGTAGAGATAGAAGGAAATAGGGAAAAGAAAGAGAAGGAATAAGAGTAGAAAGTACCCAGTTCACCACCAACTGGAGCCCTCAACAAGGCTTGAAATTTTGGCTGTGTTGGTCAAAGTGGCAAGTTCAGACTGAATAATCTGTCGAGTTCCTGGGGAAATCCCATCACTGTGGTAGAGAAAACTCATGAAACAGAAGGTCTGATGGGTTCATATTTACCAAGGTCCACGTGGGAACCCCCAGGTATCTCCTCTGTGGTTGGGAGTTTCACACAGAGTGCTGTGGATCAGAAAGCACCTGAATGATGAAATGACACTTCAGGAGTTTTTGGCACTGCTAAGATGTCACAGCTGCCTGTTACATCCCGGGCAGGGGAGTTATGACACCTGAGTTCACTTGATTGAGGACAGAGACACCACCTCACATGGCTTTCCATTTCCTTATCTCCTTCAAAGCCCAGCTGCAGCCTGTAGGGCTGTGCTCACCCTCTCCACCTGGTACTTTGCACCCTCAATTTTTGAGCCACAAGCATTCCAGTCTCTCTTCCAGTATCACTTGATGACATTCTTCACCCCAGACCTGGCATGACTGAACAACAGAGCCACCTTTATCTGATGTCAAGTTCTAGCCCAGCCCAAATTCTAGTTAGTAGGCATATCCAGCAAGGGGTGGGCTTTGGTGTTTGCAGATGAACTGCTGCTTCTTTGCAGTTCACTGCAGTGGGCACAAAGATTATCTTAGTGATGTTTAAGCCATTAACCATTTCAATCTCTCACAGTCAACCGATACAATTAAGTAATTAGGTACAATCTATCAAGAGAATTAACAGTTCCATAGTGACATCTGCTTTCTTCGACCCTTCAAAGAAAGGAAATGTGATGGAAGCTGTGTGACATGCTCACAGTAGGGGAAATAACTGGTTTTTATCATACAAGAGCCACTGTGTTAATTATGCATCAACTGACTAAAGGGATGCTTTTGCCATGGAAGAAGACATTAAAATTCTCTGTTAAGATTAGAAATAACTGTATGAGACAGGCATTAACACATTATGAAAGTGTGTGCAGACTGATAAAAATTATAGGAATGTACTCATGTATTTGTAATATAATGTGAAAAGATTTTTTGTCTTAATAATTTAAAATGAAGAGAAATAGTGAAACCTATGATCTAACTTTTCAACTTGAAATTAAAAGAAGCTAAAGAGAAAGCTACTTTTCTTAGTTGTAAATAATTGAATGTAAGATGCTTTTCTGAAAGCAAGGCTAGCTGTGAGATATCTCTAAAAAGCTAGAAAATTATAACATCTTAACTGAAAAATATTTTATATTTTCAACACCAAAGCTCTCCAGTTAATAGTTTTCTTTGTCAGATTTTTGCCCTCTAGGCTGTTTGTGCAGCCCTGGGTTTTGCAAGGTATCCTGACTGCACAGAGCACCTCAATGAATCAAGTGCATAAGAAGAGGTATGAACTGCATTAATAACTGCTTCAGAACATGCTACCACTTCAAAGTGCAGGCAACTCTGCTTTCCCTCCCACACCAGATGACATATCATAAAGCAAAACTTAAAAACACTACTGATGAAAGCACCATTTTATATCTCTATGATTTTTTTCCCATTAATTTACTTTTATTCCTTGGGGACAGCTGCCTAGATCACAGTCCTCCATAGGAGCAGTGCTGTCATGACTTCAAAAGTAGTCAGGAAGCTTTGAACTTTAGAAACAGTTATTTCCTTCTCCGGATACCATGAACAAAGATTAAAGAAATAATAAATTATTAGAATTTATTGCACTTATTAGATTCTTATAGAAAAGTAAGATTTTCTCAAATATTTAATACTACAGTAAAACCAAGTTGATCTACATACTGACATACTGAACAATGGAATTTTAATTACATGTACACACACACATCCACAACGTTATGGTTCAATGCTTTCTCCATCTTCTTTCTGCTCTGGGTGACAAAGCTCATCAGGAAGGAGAAAACTCACCATCTAACAGGGTACCCTGATACAGTATTTAATCTCTTCTTAAATTCTTCACTTGTCCTTTTCTGTCTTGAAGACTTGCCAACACATATGAACGTGAACAAAAGCTAAGGCAAAGTGATGTGTTTGTCAAAGCAATGTTATTTCTGCAGAATGACTTCTCGCCATGAATGGATATAATGGCCCTCACCAAACTCTTTTGATCCAGTTATTAAATTATTAGAGAGATGTTTCTGCCTGAATTAAAGTGCAAAAAAACCCACAGGCTGAAGTCAATAATATGGACTTTGTTTAACAGTAAATGTTATGTAGAGAGACAAAGAGATAGAAAGGAAGAGAAAAAGAGGAGTGTGGGAGACAGACAGAGACAAATTAAATAGAAAATATCACCACTCCATGGATCCCAATGGCATCTACTTGATCCTTTTCTTCTGTTCTCCTTGGTGGTGAGGGTCCTGCAAAGCAAGAATTCAATGGGTTAATATGATATTTGGGCCTGTTGGGGATGGCCAGGTACTTCTCTGGAGGGGGGCAAGTTTGACGTTTTTCAGCAGACTCTGGATTGGTGGCATCACTTGCATCACCAGCAGTGTTCTGCTGCAAGGCCTCAGGATTGAGTCTGAGGGGGTGCTTCAGGGGCTTTGGGGATTGTGACACCTCTTCAGCTGCCTCTCATGAATTTTCCATGTGTATGTGGTCTTCTCATGGGGCAAAGGAGGGTGAAAACTCACACAAACAGGTTTGCATTCTGCAGTGATTTCTTCTTTAATGTTTCCCTTGAGAGTGGGACTCATTAGTGTCCTCTTGGCTGTCTGTGTTGTGAGGATCTGTGCTCATCATCTAGATCTGTTGGAAGACAATAGGAGAAGATAAACTTCTATGAGGAATTGGTTCAGGTGATAAACAAATTGTTCAGGCATTAAAGATAGCTGTGCAAGGCCTGTCTCCATTGACTGAGGGAATCTACTTAGGTCACTGGTGTCTAACTTGGATTAGACAGCCTTTTTGTGACTAAAGGGTGAAAATTTCCATCCTAAATACAGATTTTGTCACTTATGGCTACATTAAACAGTCTGTGGCTGGAAGTGCAGGAGTTAGAAGCCATTACCTGTGTGACCAGTCACATGGAAGATGCTTGACCCCAGTGGCACCAAGAGGAGTTTGTTGCTTTGTCAAACATGAATCTATGTTTGCCAGTACCACCATAGTTACTGCTCTCCTTCATGCTCAAGGACACTTTGACATTAATGTATGACTGACTCTAATGCAAATCTCAGACTACCAAACCATGGTAGTAGGGATGAATGGATTCATGGGCCTTGTTTTTCAGCTGTTTTAGGGAAAACAGGGAGATTTTGCCAGTAATTTCTCCATTTGTATTCAATCCAATTTGTACTGCTGAACCAAGGATAAACAAAGAATGCAATTATAATTATAATTTAATCATAGTATCATTTAGGTTAGAAAAGAACTTTAAGATCATCAAGTCCAACTCTTAACCCAACACTACCAAGCCCATCACTAAACCATATCCCTAACTTCCACATTGACACATCTTTTAAATCTCTCCAAGGATACACCACTACACCACTTCCCTGGGCAGCTGTTCCCAGTTCTTGATGATGCATTGAACTGCACTTGTTTTGATGGTTTTGGACATGTAAGGCACCCCAATTATGCAACCAAAATTTTGTCCATTCTAAAGGAGACAGGAAAATTTGCATAAACACATTTTTAAGATAGGCCACTTACACTTTTCACTGTGGCTAGTGCTTCCATACTTCATTAACATTGAAAGATTCAGTGATACTCTTCAGATATATTCAGCCTTTAAACTGTCATAAAGGAAAGAGTGACTGCTCTTCCTCGAGAGCTTAAATATGCCTTTTCAACATAATTTCATCCTTATCTGGCTTAATTCAGAGATACCTCACTGACACTGGCCAGGCCTTGGGAAAGGTCAAGATAATCCATAATTAGATACAAGGAAAGAGAAAGGGAAGCTGGATGCCCTACTTAGAGCACCACAGTGGCAAGTCATTGGTATTTTTGTTTTCACTGCATGTCTCATACCAAGGTTTCAAAGGAAAGACAGCAGGACTGTGTGGTGCCTTACAAGGCACAGCCTCAGGATATGTGAGCAATGCTTCAGGTTGGCTTTCTTTGTAATTTAGGAGAGAAAATAATACTTTTCAAGGATGTGCATCTTTTCATTCTCTTCCCCACCTACATCAGTACTTAGTCTTGTCATTCTCAAGGGTGAGCAGCTTTAAGGATTTGATTTACACTTTTGCATTTTGATTGTCACCCACTGAAGTGCCATGTCAAGCTCAAGTGTTTGAAATGACTGAAAGTAGTATAAACAGAGTTCTCTGCCTCTGAAGCACTAACTTGTGGAATTCAGGAATTGTCTGTCCTTTTTGTTGGCCTGCCAGATGATGCAAAGTTTAATACTTTTGTGATTGGCTTTGCTCATCTGAGCAATGCTTACATCCTTTGCAATTGCCTTGAGCTCCAATGGAGATACCTCCATTTGAGAGATGCCACTTGTAGTTTTAATTTTTTCTGTAAGATTCCACCTTAGCTATATATCTCAATTTCCTTATCTCTTCTTGTTTTTCACCAACATATAGTATTTGATCCTTCCACACTTAAATACACTGTAGATAGCACTGTCCTGTAAATTTGCCTTAAATCTGCACTCAAGAGTTCTGCACGATTTACCCCATTCCTGGTGCCCTTGCATCAATATTGCTTTGGTATCAAATTCAAATCAAAGTGCCAGCACACCAACTTATTTTATGAGGAACACATTATCATGAACAAGCTTGATTTCTTTTCTCCCAACTTTCCTTAATATAGGCAGCAGCAACAATTTCTTATGAGTTTCATGAACCTGAAAGAACCTCTTGGACTTCTTCCAGGAGGCAAGGACATTTCCAAAGAAAGCACCAATGTCTATCTGAGTTTGTTCTTATCTATCACAGAGCCAAGTTTCTATTTAATGCAAATAAATGGTTGAGTCCAATGACACCAGGATTTTGTCTATATAGCTTGGAATTGTCTCTTAAAATATTCTTTCCAGCCAACAGAAGCGTGAAAGAGTTATTCAAATTTCCACTTTCAAACTCGCTTCACAATGAATTGGTTATTATAGAATCTCTTCCACATGAACAGAAAGGACCCATTCCATACTACTGAAAGCTTTTCCTTTCTATTGGTGTGCAAATACATTCAGAAATACGCATGCATTTCATTGTTTTCTGAAATAATATTTCTTGTTTGGAAAACAATTTTGTGGTCTTCAATGATTTCATAGAATCACAGAATGAGTCAGAGTGGAAGGGACCACAGTGGGTCATCTGGTCCAACCTCCTTGCTCAAGCAGGGTCACCCCAGAGCACAGGACACAGGCTTGTGTCCAGATGTTTCTTGAATATCTCCAGTGAGAAAGACTCTATACCCTCTCTGAGCAACCTGTTCCAGTGTATGGTCACCCACACTATAATGTTCTTCCTCATGTTGGGTGAATTTTCTGTGCATCAGTTTCTGCCTGTTCTTTCTGACTCTATTGCATGGCATCACTTAGAAGCACCTGGCTCCATCCTCTTAGCACCTTTCCTTCTGATATTTACAGATATTGATGAAGTCCCACCTCAGCTGTCTCACCTCAATGCTGAACAGGCACAGCTCACTCAGCCTTTTCTTGTAATAGAGGTGCTCCAGTCCCTTAACCATCTTTGTAGCCTTCTTCTGGACTCACCCCAGGAGATCTGTGTCTCTTTTGTACTGAGGAGCTCCCACTGTGCTCCAGATGCAGACTTTCTTCACCTTAACTCACACTGTTATCACTAGGATTAAAAAAACATATTCACAGAGAGGTTTAAAATTCCCTATTTCTAATAAAGTAAATTTTAACTGAGACTGAACTAATTATGCAAAAGGTGTTGTACCAGATCCACTGCTAAAAATACAGCAGATAATAAGGTCAAAGTGGTGTCACACACATTTTTTGATGTTTAGACAGACAACAGATTTTTCTAAGTCTCTTTGGACAGGGCAATCAATTTGAATTGTAAAAATATACAGAGTTATCTTTCCTACCTGATTAATAATTTCAACTCCTGGAAAATGAGACAGAGGCTTTTCCTGTACTTAATTCCTTGCACCTTGTATATTAATTTCTACTGCAACTATATTTAAAGATGAATCCTTCAAACTGCTGTCCTGTGGCATGGTGCTCTATGGCATTTCTCTTATTACTGCAAGCCAACCTTATAAATGCTTTATAATCCTTTCCTCTTCAGTGAAAAGCAGGAAGTTAAATTGTGCCTGGGAAAGCTACTGTGTAGGCTGAGCTCTAAAGAATGTAGGAGAAGAGCATCCTCACAGTGGTACCACCAGAGGCAGGACAGCAACAGGAAAATCAGGATGTTTACCTCACTAGAAACTAGTTATCACTTTTAGGGTCTAACATTCAACTATGAAAAAGTGTCAATCAATGACCAGGTCCTCCCTATGCTATACAGAGAATTCTAAATCTGAACTTAAAGCTCTTGTCTTGCCCAGGTGAATTCTGGGTCTAATTGTTGATGCTTATGAAAACACTGTTCAAAATGCCATGAATAATTCAAAAACTTTTTTTTTTTTTTTTTTCCAGTAAGAAAACCAGAAGCAAGAGTTTCCCAATTGCTTTTGCAATTTACCATAAAGCACACTCGACTTTGTCAGGAGATAACATAAGGAGATAAATTTTACCGTCTCTGAATTTCCGGTTCTCTTTTATATCTGGAATGAGATTTCCATGTCCTCTAACCCAGAAGGGTGCTGCTCTGTGGCTTAAGCTTTAAAACTGGAGATTCTGAATTAGCTTGATTATATCATCTCTGGTTTCAGAGGTGGTGCTGTGCTGCTTTACTCTTCCAGGTGAAGCTGTAGTCCCAGCCACGGAAGAAGCCTCTTGTAGCTTTGCTGAGTACAGCCTCATGTCGGTCCAACAAGATATCTCCATTGTTCAGACATCTGAATTCTGCAGGAAATCCAAACCAAAGTTCCCCTGGTGTCACTCTGTATCCTGCTGTGGGAGGGGGAAACAGAAAGCAATTTTTTACTGCCTTGGGAGCAGACTGGCAGTGATCGCTTGCTCACTTCCTAATCAGCTATGAATAGATCCCCTTACATAAGATGAGTAAGGAAGTGCAAAGACATACATTAAACACATTCTGGGAACAAGGTGTGTGTCAGACAAGGCTGCAAAAAGCTAAACTTTGTTTCCCAGCAGTCATCTGAGAATGCATATTAAAAGCATATTACAGGCAGCTCTGAAACTTGTCCAGAAATAATTTACAGCATCTCAGCCCACGGAGAGAGAAGACAGTGAAGACAAAAGTCTCTGCACTGCATGAAGACAGGCGACTCTGACTGTATCGTGCTAAAAATACAGGTGAAACTGTGCAAAGACAGTACTTCAAAATTAATTTTTTTACCTGTAAAAACTAAAATTGCTTGCAGAACATCAGTGTCATTAGAATAGACATTCTCTGTACAGGTGCAGCAAATAACCTGTGATTTCCTGAATCAAGAATAAAGAATGAAGCCTGGAGTAAGAATTAGATAGTCTTTGACAAGGTTTTTCATTATGAGAAAGATTTGACAGTGCAAAAAGCTGTATTCATTATATAAAATGGAAAGAAAAAATAATTGAGTGACAAAAATAATTTCATTATTGTACAAAAAAAAATAGGAAACATGAAATCAATGCTTTGTCAATGTTGTAATTTTTTACCAACCTCAATACATCATTGTTAGCCATTTAGGATGAGAAAAAATATACATAAATTTAGACCAGCAGTTTGTCATCAAGGGAGGCATACTGTCAAGTCTTTCATTCTGCCACTCTTGTACTGATTTAGAGTCACTTTCTTGCAGATTTTATTCTCATATTTGAAGCCTTTTAAATGAGAGCAATCAAATAAGGGACCCTCCTCTGCTTTTCCAAAAATAGTGTCCTGGAGCAAGGGAATGGAGCATGTTGAAATATATTTGTGAATTCATTCATTGCTCTGTGAAGCTGAGACGTATATCCTCAGTGGATATATTTTTCTATAAATTTTGGAAAGGATAATAGTTTGTCCTTTTTTTCTTGCTTAATTCTTGGCTTCTCATTAAATATTTATTGAAATGAGCATCTAAGGATACATTTCACAAATAGATTTTCTTTTGACTTATTTCATGGTCATTTGAATTTTTTTGAGTGAAGACTTTGACTCACTAGAAACCAGTCTGAAACTTATAATTTCATTTTCTGTAACTCTGATGTTCTTTACTTGCTGAAGCTGTCTTCTGATCTTAATATCTATCCTTTTTATTTTTTATATGTTTATCATATAATCAAAAGTAATGGTCCAAATTCAAAATTGTTGAAGACACATTGCTAGCTAGTGTAGCATTACTATAAGCTACACTGATTACATTTACCTCATTCTCAAGTATCAGATATAATTTTAAACTAATGATTCAGAGTCTGTAGGATAAAATGACATAAAGGCAATGAAAGCGATAATGATATTTATACTGAGGCTGAGTGGGCACGTAAATAATTTTTCAAACATGTAGCATACACAGGAGATCTTCCAATCAGAGCCTGATCTTTTCAGGCAGGGTTCTGGTGAATTTATTTTTAATCTGTTTGGCTTTTTAATTTGGTCTTGAGTACTATTTATCTAATTTCATGCAATTAGCAGAGGTGCTTATGTTAGGATTATGACCACCCTAGGCTCCTTTAATAGTCAAGGAAAAAATAAATGCCTCTAGACTACATTTTAGCTCATCAGACTTCACAGTTTTCCTTTAGATATGCCTCTTCCTCTTTCTTCCCAGCAATGGAGGGGGTCTGAGGAAACAATAATCGTGTCTCCTCAGTGCTTTACTGCAGTGGAGTTATCCCAGGCTCCCCATAGAAGTGGGAGCTTGTCCAAGCTTGATGGAAGGTGTCCAAAAATAACATCAGAGTAAATATCTGAAGTCTATAATTGAATCTCCTTGGAAGAAATAACTTTATTTTAGCCTGTGATTTGCACGCACGCCATTCTCAAAACCATTCTTGAGTCAGGAACGCCCTAAGAAATGTTGCAATTATTATTTTTGTAATGAATAAAGCTGAAAATCACCATTGCCATATTTCTTCTCTACAACATTTTGTCACTTGATTGCCAAGTAATCATCTGGTAGTGTCAGTCTAATGTAAGATAGCAGTAAAGGCAACAAAGTAAATAGAGCCAGTGTGAGTAACCTTGCAATAATTCTTGGACCTACTAAGCTTTTTTGCGAAGTTCCAGGAGCCTGCAATTATCTCACCATCCTTTCCCTTGCTTCATTTCTGTTTTATCAAGGAAGGAATTCAAAATCACCTTCTCAACTTCTAAATGTTTCATTATCTCTTTACACTTTTGCTACTTGCTCCCCCAATGTCTCACTCTGTTGGTGAAAACCCAGTCTATTTTGTCCTCTCCATTTGACTGCACACATCAAGATGAGACAGTGATTTCTCTAACTTGTCATATTAACATTTACAAATGCAAACATTTGCATTTTTGCTTCTTATTTTTAGGTAACCATCCAAGCATAAATAAATCACTACTCAAGCTCATGCTCTGAGAAGACAGAAATCCATTAGGGATGTTTCCCTTTATAATAAGAGGATAAATAGTGCTGTGCAGAGACTTCAGCACTTTGACAAGAAAAGACTAGCCCTTTCCTAATGTAATTCCTTATAGTGTGGGCTTTGAAACCATTTTAATTTTTGTTAGATCTATACCTAGGATTTTCGCATCTAACTGGCAAGAAATAAAACTCTCTCTGTCCTACTTCCACCTGGTAGATAGATGTCTGATGTCTGAGGCAAACTATTCAATAATTAAAAATAAACAAACAAACTAAACTAACAAGAAAACCAAACCAAGCCACTAAGGCAATAAAAACAAAGCACCCAAAACCTAAATGCCCAGAAAACCCCTTTCCTCCCCCAAAACAGCTTTGCTATTAGTGGTTGTGCTCATTCTGTATTTTCCCTACCCGCCCTGTACGTTCATCCAGATTCCCCTTGCTCCAGTTTGCATAAAATGGTTGTGTAATCTGACTGCTCCTTGCAAGAATAATATGTACTGTAAAAATCCACAGCAGGTAGGTTTAGAAGCTCAGCAGAATGAACAACCCCAGTTCATCCCTTTTTGTGTCTCTGCACCCAGTACTAATTCCAACTGGTTGTACAGAACCAGAAATTTTTAGGCTATCAGGAGGACTTAAGTCCCTTCCAAAACCAGCAAAAACAGAGTAATTGAAGAAATACACTTGTAATTTTCTGTGGTTGAGATAAGACTGGCCACAAGCATTTAATTCAAGACACATCAAATTAACTCCTATTCAAATTTTTATCATTTCATTAATTTTCTCCTGCAGCAATATTGGTATCTTTTGGAATGGGCAGATTTTGGTCTCCGTAAGATTAATTTATTTCTACAATAACACTAATTAAAATATTAATCCATATTGAAGTTCTGCACTTCACATTAGAGACTCCTTTGCTTTAGATGGCAAGCTGTTTGTGACTACACAAATTTGAAATTTATTCACTTGTCATGAGTCTTAAACATTTTTTTTCAATTCAGTTGATCTTATCTCTCGTCTACTCTATGGATAAATTAGCAATAGGTCATGGTGGAAGTAGGGAAGAACATACCATAAAGAGCAGAAATTTACACCCCATAGTTAAGATTCAGGAACAATAAGTAAATTGTGATCAAAGAATTAAGAAATAGAAAAAAAAATTGGCTTCCACAACGAAATTTTTATCCTTCCAGTGTGGCTTTTAGCACTAATTTTGCAGGTAGTATCTCAGAAGATGGAAATATATTTTCCTTTTCATTTACATCAGAATATATTCCCATGTTAAACAAAAATGTGCAAAGGAAGATTATGGGCATCATTGGATTTACAGTGGTGCAGAAGTCTCTAAACCTGCAATAGAAATTCCCAGCAGCAGTTCTAGTTACTCAGGGTGGCCTCCTGACAATGAGGAGATGAGCTCCTTTTGCCAGATGGATTCCTTTTGCAACTGCACAGCCAACAAATTCTGTGACCTTTGCTTCGCTCACACATCCCATATAAGCTTTTTCCCTTCAAAATGCCATATGGCTTTTTTCCACTTTTCCTGAGCAATGCTATGGCTGAAAGTATAAAGATATTAAAACAAGCTGCTGATCCTGTTATACCAATATTTAAATGCTGCTATTTAAATCACAGTCTGAAGCACATTTGGCTGATTTCCACACCTTTGCTCCCAAGAGGTGTTGTAACAAAACATCTTCACCTTCTCTCTCAGTGGGGGTTGCTGGAAACATTTCTTTTCATAAGGAATCACCTCCTTTGTGCTGCAGCTGAGGAACGATGTTGGACTAGGGCCAGAGAGGAAAAAGCAGCAAAGAGCAACAAACCAGAAGAAGCTGAAAACCATCTCCTCTCTTGCCATGAGAGAGAATTGCAGTCAGTCAGGAGGGAATGGACACAGTTCCACAGTAGCTTAACTCTGGGTTTAACACAGGGTTGTTTCTGTATGGGAAGTTCCCAGCACCTGAGTAACACCAGGTCAATGCTGGGAAGGTCAGCAGTGTCTGAGGAATGCTTTCCAGACCTTAGACCTGAGACTCAGAATCCCTGTCCATGGGAATCAAGAGTGCTTTATTGTTCACTACTTCATCACACCAAGTTTTTAACAGTTCAAAAATCTAGCTCCAAATCAGTTCCTTCAGAAAATTATTCCAAAGACTGATGTCCACCAGGCTGAAGGGTCTCTGTCATTTTTGTCCTTGTTGACATTTTTCTTTCAGTTTAAAGAAGCAGAGTAATGGCTGAATTACTTTTCTACCCTATGTGTGCATTCATTTGCAGCTCATTTCTGCTGCCTTGAAGAAGCTTTTTGACACCCTTAAGTGGTAGGAAAGAAAATATTTGCAGCCATTAACAAATGCAGCATTTAATGATATTATAAGCCTGCCTGATCAGAGCCCTTTACTGGATATTGGATTGCTTGTTGAAAGCCAATTTTACAACAAAATAAACACTGGCATGACATAAATTTCACTGGTTTAGTTTTCAGATGTAGTTATATGCCATATTACTCCTCAGGGGTGAAAAACATAATGTGTGCAAATGAATTTAGATACACAGCAAACTGATTTTCCAGTGACGATACAATTAAGGCTACAAAAGACAGCCTATGTGTAAAAGCTACTGTGGGAGGCCTCAAATACTCATATATACACAACTGTATTTTTTTCTTATTTTGCTGTAACACTTGTCTTTTCGTAAAGCAAGCGAATTATAGTGTCTAAAAAACTTCTAAAATACTGAGAAGCACAATAATTAGACCTCTGACAAAAATTTTACATTAGAGAAAAATGAACATTGTTAAATCAAAATACATCCTATTTGTTTGATATAAGTTCTTGTTTTCAATACAGATACATGTACATAATGGGAACACAGAGAGTGGTTTTAGCACTTTAGTTTTCAGTTCTTTTCATGATCACCTGTTTTCCTAAACAAGTGCTAATTAGAGTCCCTCTGGTTCCTGAACAGAATATTCATCCACTGTGGCTTCACTTGGGATTAAGACAGTAGCAAGGCAGCATAATGCATTATTTTCTTTTGTACCAAGGGAGGCTTCATTGTGTGGCTTTTTTTTACTGCAACCAGAGGAACTGGCAGAGGAAGTGTTGCAATTAGAGGCACCACTCAACTTTCTGTTCTTGCTCACCTGAGAAAGCAGAAGATAAGTGATAAGCAGTAGGTCAGAGACAGAGGACTGCTGAGGAGTATAAGCATGGAAGTGGAAGGGGAGGGGATAAAGATACCCAAGCACCAGGAGCTATTTTACAATACATTTTGGAATCCATGAATAAGAATGTTTTAACCAATGCTTTAAACAGGCACAATAGATAAATATTAATAAATTGAACTTCCCTCTGCAGTGTAAAGTGGAGAACTATTTAAGCAGATATTTGGAGCTGCTTTTTACTCCAGTTTTACATGTAAAATTTCATATATTTCTCTGAGAATCTTGATTCTTTAAAAAAAAAAAAGGACAAAATATTCATGAACAAAATGAGAACTCTACACAATGGTGAATAATTATTTTCCAGAAATTAAACCCAGGAACAGGAATGAACAGAGAATACAGGTTAGACTTAAAGTTGGGTTTTTTTATTAAAAAGGTGCAACTACAAATATTTATTTTTTTTGCTCCAGTGAGAAGCCAAAGAGAAAATTCTTTACACTAAGAAAAAGAAGGTTAGAATGATAAATATAAGGTTAACCCTTACCTAGAGATAAGTGACCCCCCCTTTGTCTTCATTATTACTTCCATATCCATCTAAAAGTTATTTATTATCTAAAATACTATAAAATAATAGCATTGTCATGAAGGCTACACCTGCAAAGGTTAGATTCATTTAACTATTCTCCCTAAAAACAAGCAACATATTTGGACCACCAGTTTATTTTCTGCCTGAAATTTTTCTTCTATCCATTATATTATGTTTTTGTATTTAGGTATTTGTGTTTCTTTGGTTTGTAAGACAAATTTCTGCTATTCCAGGAGGGTTAGGCCTTGACTGCTCACATGGCTCAGCACTGACTGATTACTCTGAGTTTGGATGCTGCAGCTGTCCCCAGAAAAAGTGATCATCTCAGCTGCCCAGGGAGGAAAAGGCTGTACCCCTGCATTTAACTTACAGCAATAGACTGTATTTATTATATTCTGACAAAAGTAGATATATTAAATGCTCTTGGCTAGTCATAGTGCTGATCATTGGCTTCTAAATATATTAATAACACAAGCAATTACTACACAGTTATGTATAAGGTTTCTAAGCAATAAAATCATAGTAGAGAGCAAATCAGAGACCTAAAACTATGAGCACATATAATATTAGATAATGACAATAGAGGTCAGAAAGTATGCTCCATCTGCTCAAAGACATCTTCACTGATTCATTATAACAGTGCTGTGATCACTCACAGTACCTCAGACTCATCAATAGCAGAAGTTACAGATGAAGTCCTGAAGTGCTATTAGTTGCATTTAATATGTATGTATGCTTTTACCAGACAGACACAGATTCCCAACTGCAGTGAGTTTGGTCTTTACTTGCAGTTAACAAGATGCTTTCCTGCCCTGTTTATCCTCCCCAGCTATTTTTAGAAGCGTTTCACACTTACTCATGCAGTGCTCATCAACGTGTGAAATTAAAGTATGAACTGATCAGTATGTGAAAGTGAGGTTCATAGAGTTAATTTATGAATAAATTATGCCAGGGATCCTGAATATATTTAAGGAAGGCTGTGCCACCTGCTAAAATGAGCTGTTACTACTACACTGATGTCTGAAATCAGAATGGTTGCAAGCAAACTCTGGCTGGAATCTATTGAGGTGGGATAAATATCATTAAGTTACTAAATACAGACAGTTAATTGTGCTTTGCTGAAATGACAAATATAAAATCATGTCTCAAACATGAAAGGCAGAATTGCAAAAGCTCAGTTACTTCTCTGTAAGATGTACAACTTAAAGCCAATGTTTCAAGCTGTACATGTGGTTTACAAGAAAACTGTATTTTTCTGCTTATGTTATTGAAAAGAAATGTTCCATGTGTACTTCTGATGCCTGTGTGTTAGGCATATAAGTGCTTTAGCTGTTCAGAATAAGCTATTTTGGAATACATAAAAATTGGATATAACCTGTTAAATTAGTCTCATGCTCCAAAATAAACTGGATCAATTTCTTGTAGTTTGGGCTCAAAGATACTGTGAACAACACACAGTTAGGAGTAAAATCAAATGAAGAATGATAATAGCATGGAAGAATACTAAAGATAAATGCTCTGTCAGACCTGCAATCCCCTGGAAATTCAAAGCATCCAAGAAAGATTTAATCTTTATACAGGGCACTTGTAGGAAAGCAAATGGAAAGCAGCCTTATTTCTGATAATGGAAGGTTCTGGTACACTCAATGCTTCTAGACAGATAATTGTGTGTGTCAAACCAATTTTGCAGGAGGAGGGATATGCAGCATACTAATGTCTGATGTGATTGATAGTATGTCTACTCTCCACTTTCAAACAGAGTGGTGGTGGCTTTTGATAGCATATTTTACATCACTGGCTAGAAAGTATTATGTGTACACACTGATGAAAAATATAAGATAAGCTTGGTCTTTTCATCCTCAAAATTCATCTAAAAGGTGCTCTTGCTGTCTCTTCTGAGGTGTTCCATGAGTATTTGACCAGCAGAACATGTTAAGGAATAAAGTTGTGAGAAAAGTCTAAGTTTAGATGTAGATATTTTTCTAGAAAATTATGCTTTAAAATTATTCTAAATTTAAAACCATAACAATTTTTAAATGGTCACATAAGTTTAAAGCCATGGTTCTAAGCCTACAATTAGCTGTATGAAGATGGAGCTATGTGCCTCCATAAAAACTGCCAGGAAGGTGGGAGACACACTCAAGCTCACCTTCTAAAACTGATGAAAACTACTTCAGAAGTTTAGAAATACTGAACAGAAACATTACCCTTGTAATTTTTGTAGTTTTGGAAGTCACAACAGTTGTGTAACTCCACTAAAACCAATTTGTGATTAAATCATCTAACAGAAAAATAAAGCAGTTATTTCTCAGGTTAGACTAAGAAAGCTCACGTCACCTCATCCTGAGTTTAAAACATTTTTCATTCTCAAAAATAAAAAAAATTGCAGATTTCCTCAAACATTTGAGTCACTCTAAGAATAAACTACATTTGCTTATTCAAATATAAAAATATTTTAGCTTTTTATAGTTATTTCAGGGCAATGTTTTAAAGATTAAATTAGATTCACTTCAATAATTTCCACAGCTCCCTTTCAGATTTTTTTTTCAAATAATACTACATGGTAGAATTCTGAGCTTTTTGAAGATAAGATTTACTTTTGTAATTTCTAAATGAAGCCAAATGTTTGTCTCCAAATACATAAATAATGGAAATTATAATATTCCATCAATTCACAGTTGTTTGTTTGTCACTATTTTAGTTGATTAGACAGCAATTTAATATTTTCTGTTCCAATGATGAGTGGAAATTTTTTCTTTGAATGTTTGAAGTTATGTGCAAATAAAAAATTCTTATTTCAATAAAGTAATAATTTACATGGTGGAAAATTGTCAAGGTAATATCTGAGTTTAAACCTCTTCAAAAATGCTGGTATTTTTCAGAGGCGAAAAATATATGGGATATGGTTCCAAGAAATGCAACTAAGAAAAAAAGAAATTAACGAAATCCTGTGGGAAAAAAAAAAAAAAAAAAAAAAAAAAAAAAAAAAAAGCAGCAGCACTAGAAGGTGCTTTGTGGCACAGATGATGCAAATTGTGATTAATGAAGCTTGATACATTAGTGCACTAAAAAAAGACTTCCATTTTATGTCAGCTTGTCTGATCTGGTAAATTTGGAGGCTGATTTTTAACATGTCTGATAGTTCTCTCTAATTTTTCTGACCCAGAGGTTAGCTGTGCTCTGGCTGGAAGCAGGCATGTCACTTGAATGGACAGAGACACTTACACTTGCTTCTGCTGAGATTACATTTATAATACCTTGTCCTGTCGAAAGGAAATTAATGTTTTAAGTTTATTTAAAAGTAGGCAGATGTCTAGAAAGAAAAATAGAAAAGTGATCAGCTCTACTTGTGTAAGTTGTACATATTTTACATTAAAAAAAACCCCACTGTAGCCCTCTGTGTATTATTATTGTTCCATGTATAAAAGTACAACCTGATGCACAATTAAATCATACAAAAATACATTAAAAGGTCTAATGCTGCCTTGTATGGCTTGTGAAGTAATGAACATTTTCAACTCACAGTCTCAGCCATTATAATGTTATTACATAGTCATTAAATTGAAGCTGTTATTCCACTGCTAAAACAACTGATCAATATCCATTACCATTCAGTGATGGCTGGAGCCAAAATGAGATTATATTGCAAATGAGCCACAGACAAGGTAATGATCCCTCCATTTTGATATATTTAAAGGCATTCCCTAAAGCAGATAATTTTCTTGAGAGAGTACAACTTTTCCATCAAGTCAACAATCTAGGAAAATAAAAATGTTCTTTAATTAAAGAAAGCCTTACATATTATGATTTATAACAAAACAACAGTGTTCTCAGCAGAGATAACCACTGTTGGATCAATGAAATTGTTTCTGCCTGTTGGGCTTTTACTTGTTATAAGTGCTGTGCTGTACAGACCCTGTGCTTTACCAAAGAAACAAACCAAATGATGTTTCTTTGAAGTCAGGATTTATCTTGTAGTAGTATACTTTGAAGCTCGTCCAAAAACAAATAAAGAGGGGGAATACTTCCTTGGAGGGATTTTAGCATCTTGCTCTCATAAGACCCACAATAGTTTTCCCTTTTCTTATCACTTACAAAATCTAGCAGAAAATTTTCCAAGCTGAGCTTGAGTGGCTCCTCCAAGCCCCTGTCAGTCACTTGACTTGAGGGATCAATTTTTTTCATCATCTCTGTTATCTCTGGATTGTTAGTGTACCTGTGTGTTTATAAGTTATTATTATCCTAATTATTTCTATTCACTAATGTATTCTCTGTTGTGTTAATATGTATTATTATTTTTATGCAGGTTTTTTCTTTTGTGTTAACAGTTTATCCCCACAAGACAAATGTCCTTGCATCCAGGTGTCCATATCTCCTTCACCTTCCACATGGCATTACAACATGCAGAATGCAGGAGGTTTTCCAGTCTCTCCATCTTGCACCTCTTTTCAGCTGGTCCTGAAGTTTCCCTGCTGAAGCAAAAGACTTCTCAAGCTGTTAAACAGATTTCGAAAATTTACTAATATGTATTATAATATAGTAGCAAAACATATCTTATTACTTTATTTAAAGATCTTCTTCTCTTTCCTCCTTGTTTTTTTCCTATATTTGACAGCTTTACTCAATTCTTTTTTCCAGAATGGATATCCATGGATACATGGGCAAAATGCTCAGTTTCTTTCAAATGGCCCTTTTAGAATTAGATTTTTTTTTCTTTAAATTAATTCTTCTGTTATTTTGAATATATTTCTAGAATATTAATAGCACTTCAGCCCTCATGAAGGAAGATCAGCTCAAAAATAAATCTTTACTTTTGATACTATAATGACTAATTGGAAGGAAAAAATCACCAGTAACTATGATAAGCTTATGTAGGTATTTATATACTAAATATAAATACTTCCTATGGCAGAAAGAATTTTTTCAATAGGAGGGTAAAAATATTGGAAGTCTAATATATTACTTCCTTTTTACTTTCCTATATTTGATATTCCTGTGAATATTACTGTTCTGCAGAAAGGCTCTGAGGGAATTCTGACTTGTCCAAAAGTTAGTGTCTCTGCAAATGTACAGAATGAGAGGCAGAGAAGTTTAGCTCTTTCACGGATAAAAATTAGTTTATACTCTTTGTAGTCCTTCATAACCATAAAACAGAGGCTGTGACTTAATTTTCCATAAAACAGATGCCTTATCCACCTAAAACGTCCAGTAGAAAAAAAAATTTTTAGAAATAGGCTGGGTTCCAATGGTAACTTTTCTCGTTGCTCTCTTTTTCTTATGTAAAGTTATTGCAGTTTCTGAAGAACTCATATTCCTGGCCCATTTCTTTGGATAGATCATCCTTAGCTTCTCAGCTCTCTGGCTTGTTCTCCTGGTCTTCTCAAAAGCTTTTCCCTCTTGCTGACCCAATTTGGTATCTTTATTTAGTGAGTAAAATTTGGTTTTCTCCACTTTCAGAACTCTGTGAGCATAACTACTTCTTTTCAAAATCTCCTCATATTCCCATGAAACCTCAAATGAAAGCATTGCTAGATAGGCAGCTGTGTCCTGTGACCACTGTGCATCCATGCTGGGCCATACTGCTCCCTCCTGCCTGCCTGGGTGCTATCTCACTTTCACTTTGTCCTGTACCTTCTGTGTCATTGTCCTGGTTTGAAGTACAGGTATCTGCCAATAAAAGTAGAAGCTTCTCTTTGAAATGGAGAATGTAAACCCCCTCCCTGCAAATTATTAGAATCTTTGAAATTAAGGGGCTCTCAGGAAAAGATATGGGAATTAGGAATAACAGTTCTTTACTAGGAAAATTGAAATAGAAATACAGTACTACAAAGAATAATCCCAACCTGACAGAGTCAGAATACAACCTGACACCCTGTCAGTCAGGGTGTTGGCAGCAGTCCCATTAAATGGTGGCTGCAGTCTTCCTGCAGTGGTAGATGTGGTTCAGTTGAAACTGCTCCTGTAGAAGGGTGCAGTTTTCCTCAGAAAGTCCAGGGATAATGTGGAAAGGTCCAGTTTTCCTTTGGAATCCAGTGGAAACGAGGGTACTTTGTTGTTCAAAATCTCAGTTTTTAACTAGGTAGGAAAGGCTTGGCTCCTCCCTCCTGGCTGGAGCATCTCCCAATGGGATGATGTAATTTTATCAGTCATACAGGGGGACTCAATGGCCCAGCAGCAGATGATATCTTTCCTGAAGGGAGGATGGGCTGTGGAAAAGATAAGGATGATTGCACCACCTGGTCTTGAAAGATGGCCCATTAACAGATGATATGTGCCACGGGGATAAGGAATCACTGCCTCACCAGGCTTCAACAGATGGTGATAGAACACACATTCCTGGTCACATCCTGTACTGCAAACCCAGGACAGTCATGCTGCTGTGCAACCATCAAGCTGCCTGTCTTGGTCCCCATCCCCATCACTATTGTACCATGGACTGCAATGGGAGCAGCATGAGACCAAAAAGGAGTAAGATCCCATGGGGAACAGACTGAGGCAGCCACAGTGCACACTGTGATGATTTCACTGCTCCTGGCACCCATGTGAGACCGTAAAGCTTGCTGCTGTCCCTCCTCTGGTGGCTCTCTAAACACACTCTCAGCTCTAAGTTCCTTGGCAGAACAGTGAGTGCAGCAGAAAGAGCAATTGGATCAGTCTGTGGCTACTCTGAGGCATGATGGTAATAATACCAGCACTAAATGGTAAGAAACAGCAATAACCTTGCATCAGCTGAAAACACAAATGCATACTGAAGAAAAAATAAATAAATTATTGTTGTGAAGAGACCCTTACAGGCCCTTCTATACTACTGTATTCTGCTTCATTTTATGTAAAGTATGTAACTCAGCCTGACAGCCCTGACAGCAGAGCTGTCAGAAGATTTAGGGGAATCATGTGACGTTCTTTCTCTGATCAAACTGAGAATTGACTTGTTTTGGCAAAAATTTAATGCAGTTTTGAATGTTGGCAGAAGAAGGGCATACTGGGGAAAAGCACATAGGTCATGAAAGCTATCTAATCCAATAAATACTATAATTCTTAATGTTTTTATCTTGGTGGTTTTTATTTTTTCCTTACACTGTTGTTTCTAGGCAGTTTCCCACTCTTAGTTTATGTTTTCTATATGAATACATTAATTGCATCTTAGCTTTCAGAGATCTGAGGG
Organism: Luscinia megarhynchos; assembly: GCA_034336665.1. NCBI lineage: Eukaryota > Metazoa > Chordata > Aves > Passeriformes > Muscicapidae > Luscinia > Luscinia megarhynchos. Next base: position 24,100,104 of record CM067566.1, read on the forward strand.
TTGGTGCTGGTAGCAAAACTCGATGCTCCTATTTATAACAACTGTTTGATCAATAATGTATTGCAGATGTGCAGCCCACAGCACGTTGTTGCACACATCCAAGTGGAATGCCTTTCTCCTGCACATGCCCAGCACTGCTCCTTTCAGAGGCCAATTAAAACCTCGCTGCTAAATTTCAAGTCCATTAGAACCCTGGCAAAGGTTAAGTTATTGCAATTAATGACATTTAAGTTGTAAATAAACAAGGCCTGAAGAGAAGAAAGGAAGTGAAATGATATTTTTATTGCATGAAAAGAATAATTTTGCTGGAATTATAAAGAAAATTCTGTTGTTTTCTTCAGAGATGCTGAAGAAAGCTCTCATTGGCTGTGGCTGAGTTTGACAAAAACACGTTGAAAAAAGTACTTTAAAAGACTGAAGTGAAAGAAAACCTTAATTTCTTTTTGCTTACACCTTCCTCATCAACGCTTAATTCTCTGAAGGAAAAATGTAGGTGAACTGATTCTGGTGGATTGATTCTCTTTTATGACGTGAACATGAAGTTAACAGAATGAAATTCTGTCCCTATTACCTTATCAAGTTCACTGGGCACAAATGAGAATAATTTCCAGAGTAATGCAACGTAATATAGAACGCAGACCTATTTAGACTTGATGTTATTATAAGAGAAAATTAAAATTACTACATTCTGTTCAACAAGTTCAACAGTAATGATCATCTCTAGTCTTTAAATGTTTCAACTTATAAGAATGGCTTAACCAGCCCTAAGCTGCATACATATTAATAAGAATTTTTTCTCTTTCATTATAAAAAGAAAAAGATCTTTCCTACCCTAACTAATAGCATTGTTATAAGGAATAACATGGCTTTATCATTACTTTGAGTTCTTAAATCAGTATTAAGTCTTTCTGTAGATAATAAAATGCAGCTTATTGGGCTGTATGCAAGAACTGCTTGACAAAATTCTATGGCATTTGTTACAAAAATAGATGTGTCCATCTCTTCTACCTTTCATGACACTACATTCTTAAACAGCACAGTCAACACACTATGTCAAGGTAAACAATATGAAAATAAAAGAGAGATAATTTTAATTATTTCAGAACATAGGCTGAAAACAACATACTAAAGTGAACTTCTGCTGTTATTTTTGTTTTCTTAAGTGTTGTTTTCATTCAGTAAATTTTGTTATGTTTACTATTATACGTTATCTTGCATGATTTCCATTTTCAGCCATTTCTTCAGAACTTCACATAAACTGTATTACTTGACAAATGGTGACTGAATGGCCAATGGCCATTCTGGCTGCTGAGAATAATTCAGAAAATAATTGTCTTCTGATGATTTTCAGATATTTTAAAGATGGTTCTCAATTGTTAGATTTGTCTTATGAATTCAGAAAATTAAGTAGACAAGCCTACTCTCTCTTCTCAGGAAAGTCAATATATTAAGAATCATTATCATTATATTCCCTTTAACATGTTTCTTTTAAAACCTTGAGTCACTCCATTTCTGTTACTAAAAACCCAAATTATGCAATAAGGCAAATAGAGTTCTTTCTATTTTATACAAGTAAAATTTTATTACCAAGATCAGTCTATAGACAGAAGACATAAATTAAATATAATAAATACATAATGCCCGGCTGTTAATCGTAAGTCTATCACACTAAACATTTATTTTTGTAAGGCTGGTTTCATACATTTCCCTGTACAATTATGTAAATTTTTCCTTTGTTTTTTAGTCTTGCTGTTTTCCTTAAAAGTAATTTTATATGCCTGAGTTTAACAGTAGAAATGATAGCTACATAGTGTTTTATAACTCTGCAACACTCTAGTTTATAAACTGAAAAAACCCGACAAACTAACAATCCATCTGGGTCTTCTTGTCTTCTGAGCACATCGCTGATGCGTGTAGTGCTGTCTGTGGGATAACACCGAGTGATTGATGGCACTTTTTTCCCACCTAAATGCTGTGTTACAAGTGTTTAGAACAAAATTAGTTTTACTAATGGTGTTTACTGGAGTATGAACATCATTGGGGAGTGTACTAACACGGTTTTTCAATGGTCCAATCCTACTCCAACGGAAGCAATTTGAAAACATACTTTAATTTTTAGAGGCAAGTTTTGGCAACAAGGAATTCAGAAAGTTATACAGCACAAAGATAAATAATTCAGATTCCAGTATCTTTTATGCAAACTTTTTAAAGGTGTAACCCTCAACATCAGTGCAGCTGCTCCCAGTTACATTGATATATAAAACCAGATTGGGGCCACTAAGATTAGATTAAGTCTGAGATGTAAAACAGTCACATGGAGCATGACCTCATTCAGAAATTCTTGGTCATCAAAATGAACATTCGAATTTCTACAGGATTACTTAGATAGACTAATGGACACAAACTCAATCCAAACCAGCAGGAATCTACAAGGGTTTTTTCTGCATCATTGATTTAACTGTAGTGGAAGATCACATTATGGTTTTATGCATCCATATGTACACTTGACAGGTCTCTGAGAAGTTGGATGTTCATTACTTTGACCTTAAGTAAAATGGAAAAAATGCTTCCTTTTCTTTTAGGAACTTGATCCTCCATAGCACTGAGCACATTACAGAAATGTCAAGGTCTTTGGATTGCCATTAAAGCCAGAAGCTTGAAAGGTTGAGCCATATAGACATTTATTTTATAGCAATTAATAACCTGATAAATTAAGTCACTAATATAATATACATCTTAATTAGAAGCCACATCTTCAATTTAATTACTTTTCTTAAACCTATCTTAAATCCAATTACTTTCCTTTGCAGCTTGCTTTACAAAGGTGCAGATTTTATACAAGATTTACAATGGATTAAATTGTTGTTTTCTTGTTTGTTTATGTGAATCTTGATGAGAAGAAAGATGAACACTAAGTGATCTATTTTTACTCTCTAGTTGAGAGGCAGAATTGTCACTGGTACTGGAAGACTCATTACAGTGAATACACACCAGTGCTCTTAGGGAAGTTGTGAAGATACCTTTACCTTCTGTGTATTTTAGATGTCTAGCTTGTTTTAGTTTATCCCTTCACACCTTTTGAAATAATTTATGCTGTATTTTATATTATTTTATGTAAAATTAAAATTATAGACTAAAAAAAGTAAAAAAAGAAACCAAACCCAAAAAACTGAATGGAAAATCTTGCTATGAACACAAATTTCAAAGCAAGTAATGAACTAAAATAGATGTCTCAACATTTTAAAAAAGGACAAAAAATAGCAGCCAACCCCCTATTACTGAAGCAATCCTTCCCCCAGTGTAGGCTAATGAATTCACACAATTAATTTGCCCTTTTATGCCCTGCATAGATTGGTTTCCTTTTTTCACTAACTGAATGCTGCACATCTAACAGTCTTAGCACACTTTAGCACACTTTCATTCATACCTTATATCACCTACCTAATTGTGCCTTTATCTATCTCCTGGGAATTTTACTAAACCAGTTTGCACACACCCATTTTAAGTACAATACTGTATCAGCTGTGCAAGTCCAGCAAAATATATGGTCATATTCCTCAAGAACCCAATTCTTTGAACTTACTAGAAGTAAGAGCCACTGAACCAAACTTTCTCAGGTTTTAGACAGAGAAAGATCTGTGCACAGACCTGAATTCTGCTGTCAAAGAATTCCAGCCCCTCTAGTGCATGTGAATTTTGCCCCAGACTCAATAAGACTCTTTCTTGCCCTGCTGACTTGTCTAGATAAATGCTTTCATCCAGTTAGTGATGATAATTTCCTCCAACTGCATGCTGTCTCCAATAGCCAAATCTCTGCTTCACATAGAATCATAGAGTGGTTTAGCCTGGAAGGACTTTAAATATCCAACTCCTGTGTGGTAAGCAGGGACACCCTGCACAAAAACAAGCTGCTCAGAGCTCCTTTCAACCCAGCCTTGGACATTTCCAGGAGAGGGGCATCCACAATTTCTATGGGCAAACTGCTCTGGTGCCTTACTACACTCACATTAAAGAATGTTTTTCCTATTAAGTCTACTGTCTTTCAGTTGGAATCCATTCCCCCTTTTCCTGTTCACTGCATGCTCCTGTAAACAGTCCCTGTCCATCTTTCTTGTAGACAAGATTACAATTAAGTCACCCTGAAGGCTTCTCTTCTCCAGACTGAACCATCCCAACCCTCTCAGCCTTTCCTGATAGGAGAGGAACTCCATCTGTCTAATCATCTGGGTAGCCCTGCTCTGGACTTGCTTCATGGCTTGGCTCTTTCTACACAGCATGGTCTTTCTGATTTTTTATGGTCACATTTTTATGGTTCTGTTTTTTTGCAGGTATCTTCTTTCTCCCTCTCCTCAATCCAGATGCCAGTGATTTGGTATTAGGGCCTCAGAGACTCTTTTCTATTGTAACAAAACACTACCAAGAGACTCTTCCTAATCTCATAAACCTGAAAGGATCGTGGTCACCTCCTAGCCTAAGGTATTTAGATGCCTCTCCCTTCCTGTTATCCTTAGTCCTCAGGGCTCAGAAGAGGAATTGCAGCCTTCCCATTTGACAGAAGGAAAAGACATTTATAGAAATCCTGGAGGCAAAAGAGAACATATTCCTTATATCTTTTTTTTGCATTTTGCAGAAGGGAGCCAAGGTGCCTAAATCAGGGCCATAGATCCCACTTCTAGATGACAAATTAACTTATCAATGCTTGGAAGAGTGCTGCTATAGGATGTTGCAGAACTATATATATATATATGTGAATTGTTGAATGGGTTGTCTTAGAGAATAGGTGTATGAATGCCTATTAAACAGAATGATCCTTCACTTAGGGAATCCCACAGCTGCCAAAACTCAGCTGTGAGAGGAGATGTGAGGATGAGGATGCTCTGTTTCCTACACTGCTTCCTGAGGCACCTATTTCTGACCACTTTCCATCACAGGGCATCAGACTGGATGGCTCTGGTTGTGATCCTGTTGAGCTGTTCATACATAGTTTAGACTAAGATATGTCTTGATTGAAGATACTCCAGATGCCAGAATATATTAAAATGAACTTAAAATAATATATTTCTAAAAGGAGAATAGTCAGCACTGAGGATATAATATTTTTTCATAAATACCTATCCTGAAGCAAAGAGAATATTAATAGCACTGATTTTTTTTTATAACAAAGTTTCTTCAGGATTTAATATAATCTTTTCTATCTCATTGAACTGTTCATTAAAAAGCTTAGATTAGTTGTTTCAGAAGTCTAAAATAATGGCCACTAAAGTTAAACATATGCATGTTTAACATACACATGTGTGTGTGTTTCTGCACATTTTAACCAAAAATATTAAGCCATGTATTGTGGATATTAAAGATTGAAAAAAATTTACCAAAAAAAATACTCTTTAAAGGATGGCTGCACATTTTTTTGATAATATTAGGAGTTCTGGCAAGTACTCTGAGCCACGTTTATCCCATGAATCTTCTTAGAGCTGGTGGATTTTTGTTTCCTCTGATCTGTTGTGCAGAAAACCGATAAAATAAATCTACCCTCACAGCCCTCCAAAGACAGTTAGTTCCATGACATTTTAATGGCTCTGGTTCATATCAGATTACTGTTGTTCTAATGTCAGAGCCATTCCAAAAATGAGGGCATTCCCAGTAGCCATGTATCTCATTGCCCACAAATGCTAGGCTGCTGTGTTTAAAGATAAATATGTTGTAGTGATAGTGATCAGGGAGTTTTCTTTTCCTTGTTCACCCCTTGAGTCCCAGATTGCTAGATGTGTTCAAGCTGGTAACAGAAATGGGGAAAATAAATCTCCAGATCCACCAAAATATGGGTTTCACCTTTCAAAAATGTATATAGTGGAGAGTCCTCCCCAGGAAGATTTTGAAGATTTATGAAAATAAACTTTTGGCAGGGCAGACACCGACACACATAGTTTAAGAGGCCTCTAGTAATTCTTTAGCTGTCTAAAACAAAAGGGTTACATATGGTTAAGCCTTCACCACCTGGCTGAGAGCACCTCCCTTCCAGGTCCCAAGTAGATATTTCCCTTTGCCTTTTCAGCAAGCAGGTGAGGGCATGGCAGGGAGGAGGTCCAAATGCATGGGTAGGCACATGGTGATCATCCTAGAGGAGAATGGCACAAAAAGAGCCAGAATTTGGGATCCTGATATCAAAGAGTGGCACTGTGAATGACTGAGGCATATGGCTGACCAAACCTGATGTATTTCTTTATAAACAAACAAGCAACAAACAAACATATATATAAAATTCAAATTTTTTCTCCTGCGTCTTCCTTGGACTAGCTCTAAAGCAGGGTTTTCAATAGAAAGGCTTTCTAATCTCTGCAGCGAGTGTGCAAAAGTGTCCCCAAAAGAGAAAGCAGTTTCCTGAAGAGATTCACTGATAGCATGTCATGAGCAGCCAAAGCCCAAAACTGTCCTTCAAAGCAGGTCTCAACAGAATTTCTTCTGGAAAGCCTCTATCTTACCCATGGAAGATATCAATTTTTATTATTACTTAATAATAAAAACAAGATTATTTATTCCTCAGGATATTTTGTCCCTCACATTGGGTTTTGTGGGTTCAAAAAAGCATGCACTTGCTTCCAAGTTGCTTGTCTCAAGCTGATCATCATTAGCTGCTCCTTTATTTCCAAGGAAAGACCTGAGGTAATAAAGGTACTTTAACTTCAACCAGAACATGCCTCTACAGAAAACCTGCCATCCCTTGTACATCTGTGCCAGCATCTTCATCAGGATTGATTTCTCAGGTGCAGAGGAGCAGAAGAATAGCAGCATGTCATTTCTGCATGTCAGCTTCTGCAAGTATAATCAGAAAGGTTTTTCTCTCAGTTCAGGGCAGAGGAGCACTCAGAAAATGTGAGAATGCATCCTCCTGCCCTTCCTGTGTTTGGGTACTTCTGAGGGAGCCAGGCTTGCTCTCTGCTGCTCACTTGGGCAGAGCACAAGGGCCAGTGGCAGCTTGCCAGCTGCTCTGCATCCCTACCACAATATCATTTCCACACTGCACCCCATGCCTTGAGCACTCCTTCCAGCTGGAAGCTCATTTGGAAGAATCAGCAAAGCACTCCTGATGCAAGCAGGCCAGCATCTCAGTATGAGAAACAAAGCACTAGAATGACTGCCTGCAAGTTAATGGTACCCAGTCCTTCCACAGACTCCTAAAGCATCTCCCATGAAAAGTTCCTTTCTTCTTGGGACCAAGAGCAGCTGCAGCTGTATCAGCACTGATCTGGTGACTTTGCCTGTGGTCATCCCCTTTGGGCTTGGAAAGCCTTTTCTTTCTTTAGACCAGCTCATGTCCTCAAGTTCTTCATGAATCTTAGATTTGGATGGTTGCAGCCTGTTTTCCTAAATGTTATGTGGTCAAAGCATTTGCTTTAAAAAAGTATTTAAGCAATATATTACATCCTGCACCAGGGAACTCAAGGCTCTTGTAAGTGATTTAGCCTCTCTTATCACTTTTGAAGATATAGATAATAATAAATAAAAACATAGCTATCAGGGTGAATTCAAGAGAAAATGAAAACCATTCAGAAATTTATATATAGTACATTTCAAATGTTTTTTCAGAAAGCATAAAAAGAAAATATAGTGTCAGATGTAGTTCTGCTGCTGTCTTGTGAGGAGAAAATGTGCATGTATATGTGCATGATGAGGAGGGGGTTGGGAAGATGGGGAAAAGACATATTTCTGGGAACCACATTCTCAGTTCAGACACAAGAAAACTTCATTCTAAAAAAGAATTTATTTTCAAAATTTCAAAACTTAAGGCATAATGAATATTTACTAAAAATGTAAATGAAAAAAAAATATTTAATGACCTGGATGTGACACAAACCCTAAGAAAAGTAGTATGCATACAGCTAAGACTGTATAAGACACCAAAGGTGTTTATATATTTTTTTAAATGCCAGGTGTAACTGAAAATTGCTAACTTTCCACTAACTGATGTTAAACTTTTAATAACTTTTTTCCAATAAAACCACTTTGATAGATAATGCAATAAGTGAGTTCTGTGGTATGTTCTTAACAGGCCTCTGAAACAGAAAGTTAAGCTTGCATTATAAAAATATTTTATTTTATTTTTTAAAATTATTTATTTACCTTATACTTGCTTTTACTAAAGCCTACACCCAGAAGTGAATTGACTGCTTGAAAGACAAAGTTTTTACACAGAAGCAAAGTAAGCTTTTACAAAGGCGAATAAAGACAAGTTTTTATTCAAACTTCAATTTTCTTCTAATATTATTGTTGCATTTTTCAATTTCTTTTCCTTCCTTTCTTTGGGTAAGAGTTAGGTACTGTATTAGATAGACCAAAGAATTAATACCAGCAAAATATACAACTGTATGTTTCACAAAAGGTATTTCACAGATAAATCCTTTATGCTAAGATAAGATGTCCATATTAGAAAAATTATACTTGAAAAAATATTATATTCTAGAACTCACTATTCAAACTGAGAGCTCTCTACAGGAAAATTAAAGAATAATAATAAAATAATACAATAGAGTATTATAGACAAAATAATCTAGAATAAGATCAGCCTTATAACTTTAGCAAAGAAGTTGCATCTTGTTTTATATACTTTAGTGTCTTCATGCTATTTTTCTTTACCTTAACAGCATTACCTAAAATATGCTATTTTGAATTATTTTCACTGGTTTAAACTTGAATAGGTGAAGTTTTTCTTCCACTGACAGACCATGAAATGAGACTTTTTTGCTGTTGGCTTATGATCAGCTCATTTTGCTCACATATCCATGCTGAAACCATTATATATTGACTTCATAAAACCAGGAGCATAGGCAGTTTCTAGCTTTGGCTCAAAAGCATGCAAGTTTACATCACAAAAAGTTCAAAGCATTAAGAATGACACATCTAATGTGTTTATTTCTTTTGCCTCCTTTTTTTTTTTTTTTTTTTTGGTAATACTCTCTTAACTCTCTTTCAGGTTAAGAAAAGAGAGGCTTTTACCTGCAGTACTTTCTTAAGATGAATTTCCTTAATGCATTGTAGGCTCCAGATAAGTAAGGGTTTTATTGTAATTTTATATAAGGTGGCTCCCTAGTAGGGAAAAAAGAAAAAAAAAGAACACATGCGTATTTCAAGCCTTGCAGAAATACTTGAGTTTTAAACATTCAGTAATGCAATTTAAGCAACTTTCCAACATCCTAGGCAAATAATTTATGGAAGGTTGGGGAAGAAACTCTTGTGGCAAAACACACAACACCCATGTCTGAAATTTTTTTTCTACAGAATTCCTGCTTGTTTGGGCTGCATTATTTAGACAGTAGAATTTATTTTACTGCATCTTAAAATCATCATATTTTTTACTTTCAGTTTAATTCCTCTCCAATATTTAAAAAAAACAACCCAGTACCTTATAATTATTACCAGTGTATACCATAAAAATTGCTATTTTGAATCTAAATGTATTTGAGTATCTGATGTAGGAAACAGCTGACAACAGAGCAGATGTTCATTGTGCAGTAGGATGCATGAAGTCAAGTTTTTCTTGTATCATGGCAGGTGAACAGTTTTAGATAAAATCTAGTAGGGCCAGCTGAGGTGAAATATATATTCTTGTGCATCTCTCAGAAATAACAGATTACAGTAGGATGCTTCTTATGAAATAGCATTGGTTGTAGGACAGGAAAAAAAGTCTTGGACAGAAGATAAAGAATTTCAAAAAGTTGAAAACAAAGAGACCTCCATTCTTGAAGATGGCCAGTTTCAGTAACTGGCTTTTCAAATCATCAGTAAATGGAAATCAGTAGAGCTCATGGGGCCCTGGCTGCAGTCTTAGCTGTGAAGACCCAGCTAATTTTCCAGCTAACTGGAGCTACCAGTACCAAGCAGATCCTCTGTACTAATGATTCCATGGTTTTCATTATAGAGAAAAAAAAATGAGAGCTCAAATACTGTCATATCAAATCAAGATGCCAGCTTCTATCACCTTAGGATGAAGAGAAGAAATAAAGAGAGAAACTGAGTTAGCTTTGTGCTACAAGTTATTTTCAAAGAAGAAGATAGGTCGTTCCCATCTTAAGCTGTTGTTGTTTCACCAGTGCTTGTCATCTAAAATGGCAAAGTCTCAGTAGAAGGCAAAGATCTGATATAAAACATACTGAGGTTACTGTGCTTGTCCCTGCTATTTTCAACTGGCTGCAAAAAAAAATTAACTAAGAAAGTATTTGGCTAAATTTGTAATTTGAAGAGGACAGATCATTAATCTTGGGATCTCTGAGTCACATGACACCTTAAGGTCAGGTTTCATTCCTAAAGGTTTTAGTTTGAAATTGTAGTCTACAGCCCTTTTTTCTGGTAAATTGTCTTTACAAAGAGTTTTTATGTCTCTTGTTCATTTGTTCTGTCAGAAGTGACACAGAGTTTGCCTAGTCTCATTATCAAAGCTTGTGCTGTCTTAATAACCTTTCTCACAGTTCTCCTTCAGTCTTTTCTTTACAGGACAAAAAACAAACCTGCAAAGACAATGCCTCATTAATCAGATAGATTCTATGATATTCACAAAGCAAGAGTCACAAAGGAAGAAAAGGGAAATATATTCCCTCAACCATTTTGCTGCCTTCTGGACACCTTTTGAAAGTTAAGTAATTCTAACATAAATGTGTCCAACCTCATAAGAAATATAACTTAATCCTAATTTAATATGATTTTATATTAAAGTTCCTGTAAGAAAATAACATGGTTTTGCAACAGTAAATGTGTTTCTGCTACATTCATATTCCATTTTTTTTCTTTTTGATTTTAATATGGCACCAGCTAGCTGATTGTTCATTGAAACACAAATTGCTATTCCAGTCAGAGCCCACTTGGACTATGCACAAAAAAATTAAAACCTTTTAAATACTTTGTGAAAATAGGAGTCTTCCTTTCCCCACCACTTCCTGAAAGTAAACAAATCTTTACTTAATAGCAATGTTTCACATCACATTATTAGATATCAGCCAAAGAACATAAGGACATGTAATTTTGATAATGTTAAAGCTGGCAAGTAAGAGCATCACCAAATTCAGATATTATAGCTAAAGAAGAGGAAAACAATAAAATCCACACAAATATGTTAGCTATCTGTCTGTCTGCTAGAGTCCCCATGGTAAGTAAAACTCAAGAAGACTCACTGTTAAAGTACTTGCTAACTTCAGTGTGTTTCACTCACAGAAAACTCTTAATCCTCCTTTAAGAAATGGAGAACACAATTTGCATTAGTAGGCTCTTTATGCTCCTTCATTCATATGTCCACAGTCTAACTTTCAGTCAAAGATTAGAGCTTTGTCATAAGGGTATTAGTGGGAATGGGCCCCAATCCTACCAGAGCTTTTTGGTAGCATACTTTTCAATCTTTCCTCTTACAGGAATAAGCAAGAAAAAGCAGAGAAATTCTGCTTGCAGATTACTGCTGTTGATGGAAAAAGTATTACCTAATACTATGAAGTATGCAAATTTTTTAATATGATGGATGGCAAAGAAGTGGATTTTTAATGAGAGAAGAATTTTTCTGAAAAGTAAAATAAAAAATGCTATGCTAGGGTTTTGCATCAACAAATATAGATTTAAAAAAGAAGTCTGCCTTTTCATTTAAAATCACAGGAAGGAAAGCTGATGAGATATATGATGTGGGACTAAAAGAGTTATTGACTGTGAGATGCAGATCACAGAAGGAGAGGGGTAAAAGAAAAAAGAAATTGAAGTTTTTCCCTGATAGATTGGCTAGTTGCCTATATTCTATATATGAATAAATAAATACTGTGAAAAGAAGTGTTAGTCTGAATTGCATATCCCTGTTAGAGCAATATGTTATCTTTTGCTTTAAAATATAGCTTATTCCCCAGGATATATTTTTAGGATTATCCAGCCAAAGTTTAGTTAAAGCATAATGACAACTGCAAAGAGAGAAAAAATAGGAACAGAGAATTATAATTAAAACGCTTTGAAAAAAGGCAAAGTTCCAAATAAATGATAGCCTTAGAGGAGCTGGTTGGGAAATGGAGTGTGTGTGGTGTTTATTTAGCAGAGCTTCTCTGTTGTAAGGACTGATGTGAGCACTGGACAGGAGGGAACTCCAATATTTTGGTGTCAGACAGAGAAGGCTACAGGAACTGCAGGAAACAGGAACTGAATTTCATTGCATACAGGTAACTGAGATCACACTGATCAACAGCACATGACAGGAGAGTGGGAAGCAGCTCCATAAAGGATGATACCTGCATGTCTTGGCCCTCCAAGGGGTGAGTCCTACATTTTCCATGTATTCACATCCCAGTGCAAACTAAAGAGAAGTCAATGAAAGTTGGTGAAAGTAGAGACCAAAAGTAGCACCAATAAAATGTATATAGAGAAAAATTATATATCTTTGTGTTAAAACATTCCCAAGATATATCCTTTCTGGGCAGCATGAAAGAAAACATCTGTTGCAGAGAGCACAAAAGCTCTGCATTCAGAGGGTGTTCAATCTTTTATGTGCAATTTGGTCTTTTATGCATATTACGGGACATTTTTAGTGGTACCTCACATAAACTGTGTCTCCCTTGTGGAATCTCACACTGGGGTAGGTTATTGGAAGCCAACAGCCATTACAGTGGTAATTTCAGCTGAGACAGAGTAATGGCACCACATTATGAACCAATAACAGGATGCTAATGTTTGTAGTATGCTCTTGCAGTGCATAATAATGAAGGGGAAGTAAAAGATTAGAATCAATCCTTAATTAGGCAGATGACTTTCTGATTCTGACAAACATTGCAACTTGCCCAGAACTTCAGCACTGACTCAGTGTTTGCAGCATTTCTGCCCTAGGATGCCCAGGATACCAAGTAGTATTGCAGGATCTGTTCCCTTCAGCTTTTACTGAATAAAGCCACCTGAGCCTCTAAGCAGCTTTTCCAATCCCTTAGATTTGCATACAGTTTTATTCCTGTAGTGCCAGTGATCTTATGCCATTTGGCAGCACTCACTGCTGTGGTGAACACATGTCATGAGAATGACAATGAAAAAGAAAAATGCTGGCATTTGGGAAGCAGTCAGCTTACTTTCAATCTCTGTGAGGAAACAGACACTTATGATGTTTCAGACACTAATGACAATTATTTCAGTATATCCTCTAAAGTTTCACATAGAAAAGGTTGAGAACCTTCCCAGAATAGTTCATGACTAGCTACAGGACACCTTGGGGCAGGGGGGCAATGTTGAAATAAACTTCTTGCATTATATCCAGTGTGAATGGCAGCCACAAGGATGCTGTGAATGAAGCTCTTTTTGCCTCCTGTAAAGCCTGAATATTGTTCTTTAGCCATATGCGGGTGAGGAAATCATAAAATAAACAAACATATGGAATGATTAAGCCTGCCACAGCACTTACACACTGGCCCAAATTCCCTTCTGCTGCCCAGTGGCATCCATCAGCATTTATAGCAGAAATGGGGAGTGAAGCTGGGCTCCTCAAGCTGAGCTGCAGAACATTTTTTTTTTTTTTTAAATTTGGGAAGTTTTTTTGGTTATAAGACTCTTGCACAAGGCTTCTGTGTGTGCTCTCAGATTCAGCTATACCAGCTTAGTCCATTACCTGAATGTCTCTGCTTTTAATAGACATGGTGTAAGGTTAGGGAACTCTAAAAAAATATCTATAAAGCATATTAAAATCTGCATATCAGAAACACTCCTCATGGAGCCTGCTCATCAGTGCATGTCTGCACCTGTGACAGCCCACTGGCTGCTTGCCAGGCCAGCATGCACAGCACAAAAGAGACAGGAGTTAAGTGAGGCAGGAAAGCAGAGCAGCCAAAAGAAAGCTGCCCATTTGGCATTTTCTGATTTATATGCTTATATTGAGACCTCCTTCATTTAAAATGTTATTTGAAGCTCCCCTGCTGAAGCCTCTGGGTCTTCCTAGAAATGAATGAAAATAGATTTTAAATGGTAATCCTAATTGGCTAGGAATCAGAAAATAAATTATTTGTATTTTCTATAGATAGGCATATTCCTTCTGTCAGAATACACATTTATTATTAATCCTTCCAGTTTGTTATTTACTGCCTGCTCACAGGTCAGGTCACCAATTCAATTTTTTAATGTCCGATCACGATTTTAGGTCATTTAATTAAGGGCAGTTAGGATGTTGCTAGAAGTCTGAGCACATTCCAGGTCAATTCATTAAGTTTTATAATTCTTCTGAAGTTTAAATTTAACACTTTTCTGCTGAATTACAACTCTAATTAATTATCTTCTATGCTACTCATCAAAAGGATTCCTCTTCTCCTATCTTAACCTGCTAATAAATGTCAGTGTTTGTGAAAAGAAGGGTGCCAGATTCTCATTTGCACTAAGGCTCTTCACAAGCAATGACAGTAAAAGAGGCCTATTAGGGGTGTAAGATGCTTAGTCTCCAGTTTTAAAAATCTCTCTCCACTGATAGAATGGACAGCTGTTCTGGCAGTGTTTAAATGAGCAAAGATATAAGATTTTGTGAGCAGAAAAGCAAACAGGCAGTGAAAGACAAATGCTAGTTGTGGGATTTAGAACTCATTACATGTATATACACTATATTTTATTTGCTAAACTGTTCATTTATTACAGTAGGAATAAGTTTTTTCTCCATAACCCTAGAGACATGCCTAATGCTCTCCCTGTTGATAAGACTTTTTAAGGCCTGTATTTTTTCTTCCACCAGCTCCACTGCTTTTAAAAGTCAATTTTAGCAGTTACATAAATTGAAGGGGAGGGGGGCAGAGAAGTGGGTTTTTTGTTGTTGTTTCTCTGACAAACAGGTTTTTCCAGAAGCATGCTGGCATTTTATCATCCTCTGGACTATTGTATTCTGGAAGAAGGGCTATATTTTGTGCGTGATTGCTTCCAATACACAGAGTTAGAGCTTCATTGCTGTCCTGTATTAGTTGAAGCACATTACCTATTTGTCCCAAACAAAATTTTTATCAGCTGTTTCAAATGCAAGGAAGTAGAAATGAGCAGTAAGCAGAATTGTCCAATGCAGATATTTGCACAGCTTCTGTTCCTTGACCTGAAAAATACAGAAAACTTACAGGAAAGAGATTCCTTTTAATCAACCACAACTGTAATGACAGAGACAGTGTTGTTCCTGCATTTTTGTGAATATTCCTTTATATTTTTATGCTACTTTAGTAGTTCAATCTTATTTTTCTTCCTAAGAACATATCTAGTTGAACAGCTGCTGTATGCATATCCACTGCTAGGAACCATGATGGCTCCCTGGGGAACAGCAGGGACAGCCAGGACATGTCCCAGCATCCCAGCCAGGGAGCAGAGCAACCAGGGCATGGGGACAGCCCTGACCCAGAGCAGTGTGCACCTCCCTGGGGATGGAGATGGACAGAGGCCAGGACATCAGCCCACATGGGGGGAGCTACAAAGAGGCAGACTGGCAGCTTTGCTTACAGTGCACACATCCTAAACTTCTGTCAAACTGTAACTTACCTGCTGCCTAACCTTTAGGTATCTGTCCACCCATCACCACCTACTACCCAAATGCTGCAACCTGAGTACACACCAAACAGTCACACCCCAGGTCTTGTAGACAGGAACCATCCCCAGCTCATCCAGCAGAACATCTGCACAGTCACATCTGTCACATCCTGGAACAGCTTTGTTGCTCTGGATTTCCCTGAGAGCCTACTTTTTTTTTATTTTCCTTTTTAATTATGTGAATGACACAGCTATTATGCTGCCAGGGATGTCTCAGTTAGTGGTGCTAGAGCTGAGCAGCTGTTCCCCATCATGAATCCGTGTCCAATTGCAATGCAAATGGTCAAAAGGTACCTGGGGAAGAAAGCACCATGAGCTCTGGGAAAGGAGGGGAAAGGCAAGGTCTGTGCTGGGAAGCAGTCACCAGTTCTCTGAAAAGGTGGATAAACAAGAGAGAAAGTTTTCAGGACCAGACAAGGCTTACAGAACTCAGAAATGCCTCTTTTTCTTTTCCTACGATCTGATTTTATTTGTTTTGGAAGGCACATTTCTATCCTCCACAGCTTCTAAGGGAAGAAATCACTGTTTCCATTCCACCCTCATCATTGACTGACTGACACTGCTTTTTTTCGTGGCTTTGGCTCCAGTCTAAGCTCCTCTTTGCAGCCTCTCACAAATGGCACAGAGGTGCTCCTGGCTTCCCCACAGTGAATATGCTGATGATTCTCACCTCAGCCCAGGAAAATCAGTCCCTGAGCACACTGTGCCTGCTTCTGCTCCCTCCAGGATGCTCCTCAGCCACGGTCTCACGCAGGCATTGTGGTGAGAGCCCGGAGCCAGCAGGGGCTGGAAGCCTCTCACCCTGCAGCTCTGTTCCCTGCAAGCTCAGGAAAAGCTGAGATCTGTTTATTGCCATCACCACCTGGGCTCTGCTTGGCAAGGGGCAGCACATCTGCAGGTTCCTGTGTCAGCAAGGATGTTGTTTAAGGCTCCTCCTCCCGGGGCATCACCTCTCTGCATCCTGGGGGCTCATTGCATGGTTGACATAAGTTGCTGTATGATCTTCCTCTGCCCTCTCCATACTTCCCACTAGCTCTGTCTTATTTTTATTCAAGGAGAGACAAAGTTGGCTTCCAGCCCAGATTTGCAGCTGGTGTCTCTAGAAGAAAGCTTACAGAGTGGAAAAAAAATACAAACCAGTAAACAAATAACCCAAATTCCATGCTGAATCTGCAGACTATGCAGTTGGCTTCATTCAGCCTTATAGGAGGTAAAGAGAGAGACTGAGAGGAGGAAAAGGATTTAAGTACTTTCTCCTATGATGGGGAGAGCAGCAGTAGTTGTTCTCTCTCCTCCAGTGGTGTCCAATAAACTGAGAATCCCAGGCAGGAGCAATGCTGTGCAGTGCAGGAGATAGAGCCTGTCAAAGGAGAAAGAAAATAGGAATTTTCTGTGATGGCTTAGAGAAAATAACTCTGCCACTGACAGAAAATATCCCCACCTCCAGAAATGGTTCTCTCTTTCCAAAAACTTTCTGAAAAAGCAGCTCATTTTCCCACCTGAATGCATACAGAACAGCACAGCACAGAAGGTACAGATTGGGCTGTTCTCCAAAGAGGAGAATGCACCTTTCCTATGCATCTTTTCTTGGGTAACATTAGTGCAATGCAATGTTAAGTGCATTGCAATGTTAAGTGCAGTGCAAGGTTGGGTAACACAAGTGCAATGCAATTGCAATGTTAAGTGTTGAAACAATCAATGGGTCAGCAAATTGTTTCAGACAAGTGCCTTCTACAGAGTATGGGCAGCACCTTTTCAGGTCTTCCTTTGAGAAACTTTGGGTGGAACACCTGTTACAAAGACCAGAAAAGTGCACCTTCAGCCACCTACCCCAGCACTGCCTGATAAATGGACTTGGAGAATTCAGATGTGTGGTTTTAACAGGAAGAAACTCTGCCTTGAACCTCTGGAAACATCTGAAACATTCTTACAGGTAGAAGAGCTTTTATGTTCCTTTTTAAAATTTGTTTACCAGCCTTTCTGAGGAACATGGTGCTCTTCCATCTACCCTTCCTCCATGAGCTGAAATTCTCTGGCTACCAGAATATTGCTCTGCACCACTAGCACTTGAACAGGTGGTAAACTTAAGGGTCCAATTTTAAGGCACTAATCCTGCAATTGGGTACCCATGGACAAGAACCCAATTCATATGAACAGGCCTTTGACAAAGCACAGGATCTTACTTAGACATTAGGCTGCAGGGTCAAGGTCTCTGAGGAAACATCCTTGGCCATTCAGGAGCTTTCCTGCCTAGTGGCACACTTAAAACTTCTCAGCTATCACACACCAACCAGCATCTTCTGTAGGGGAATTGGTTGTACATGAGAACTTTTTTATTCTCTTTTACATTCTCATGATATGATTTCAAAGTTAGTTAATCACACAGTTGATGAGGAAAAAATAAAGCAAAGTAATTTGATAAGTCTTGCAAACATGAAGGTGTCAAAAAGGAAGATGGGTAATTAGGAAGATTTGGTGCAAAAAAAAAAAACATGACTTGATTTTATTCACAGGGGGTTTCATTGATGTAAAAACAAAAGAATATGAAGATATTGTGATTATACCCCACACTGCAATAAAATTTGAACAGACACATCCTAAGGAATACCAACAGGAATTAAAATCTCTTTGCATTTATGTTACATTCATTTCAATGGTCCCAGTTCTTGTTTTGCCACTTTCAATTGTCTTGGGACAGGAGACAAGTCTTTATGCTTAACTGTACAGCATTAAACATGCACCTCATGCAAAAGAAATATAAAAGTGAATCATGACAGGCATTCTGGGATATTAAGTAAATCAGCACACATCTACTGCATAAATAGTCATTTTTACTGAATACCTGTGGATGACTGAGGAGCCTGAATAAAACGACACATCTTCAGACCTGTGAGAAAGCATCAACTGGATAATCATGTAAGCATGTGACAGCTTAAGACCCTGGTATCTCACAGCTGAAAAGAATCCTTTGATCATTTAATGGTTACAGTAAATACAAGATATAATTCTGGACACAGGCCCTGCATAATAATACAGTTTTGCTGAAATTTTCTGGAAAAAAGGTAATGAGGGGAAGTAGCACACATCCAAAATACATATTTGTGGGAGTAATATATTGCACTTGCACCATTGTTGAGGCATGATCCATGAACTTACATCTATGCTTCCTAAGCTGGGGCATTGATGCAGTTCTAGAGATGAGGCCCTTGATGGCTGCTGTGGATTCAAGCAGGATCTCAGCTCATAAGAACCAGCTGGGAACAATTCAGTGACTTGGGAGCCTCAGTTCAC
The DNA here is from genome assembly GCA_034336665.1 of Luscinia megarhynchos. Lineage (NCBI taxonomy): Eukaryota > Metazoa > Chordata > Aves > Passeriformes > Muscicapidae > Luscinia > Luscinia megarhynchos. The sequence continues at coordinate 24,118,929 of CM067566.1, forward strand.
AGGATGGCCATCAGCAGATCATCAAGATAATCATGCTGGGATGATGAATTTAAAGCACATAAAGATTGCATTGGTCCCAGCTACTGGAAGATGGGAGGAAACAATTCAAATCACTTTCAAAGCCGTGGAGAATTTTTTTTTAAATTCCATTCCTGATTTAATTTCCCTCTCTTTCTTCCATGGCAATTTCACTGTGTGTGAAGACTTACAGAGGGACACAGAAGACTTTAGAAAACTTTTGTAGCTTTTTCAGAAACATGTACATGATGTACAGCTAATTTATCGAAAGATTGTACATATAAGAGTTCTTCTCATTTCTGTACCTGACAGAGCAGCATCATTACTTGCCTCCTGCTGAGATGCCTATCACAGATTGGCTCAGACAATGGCTGTTTACCAGTGTCTGAGAACAAGACAGACTCATAATGAGTATTAAAACATAGCTCTTGTCAGACAAACTTGATTCATTACTCCTTTCAAATGCACTACAGAATTAGTGGATGAAAGGAATGGGACAGCATAATAATTCCTGATTGCAATGTCAAGAAAGCTTACTTGTAAAATTAATTCAAATTGATTTGGAGTGGAAGTAGGAAGCTGTGGTTAAAAATGGGGATAGGTCTTACTGAGATGAGGAGAAGGGCATAGGGATCACTGCAGAGATAACATGAGTTTTTCAGAAACAGAAGAATAAAAGAGTTACATGCTCAAATCTCAGTAAATGCCACAGTGAATTTTGGATCTCTGTGTGCCTTTCAAGATCTTTCATATGTTTTGTTTGCCATCTTCTCAAAGTTAAAGTAAATTGAATGTTCATGAAATTTGATTTCAAAAAAAGACAGACTCAAAAGCAATTAGAAACATAGAGAAAAGTAAAATATGACTGAAAATTTGAAGAAAGTGGCCTGGTTTGAAGTAATTGAAGATCTGGACTGTACATTTCCAGGAAAAAGTGATGGGAAAAAAAAAGTAAGAAAAAAGTGACATAATTTGCAATATAAAAACAATAATTCTATATGGAAACATTGCATCACATTGCAGGAAGGGAATCATTTTTTTCCCTACCTCTGTCCTTCCATTACTGACCAAAACTAAAATATGTGCATCCTCTTTCCCAAAACACTATTGAACAGCTGAAAGAAGTTGAAGAAGAGTCATGAGACATATTTGAAACAATAATCCTTAAATTGCTACGGAAGCTTCAGGTAACTGTTCACATAAATTTAGTGACTTTAGTGACAAAAATAGAAGCCAAGCCTACGTTTTCATCAGAGACCAAGAAAGTGCTCTTTAATTTTTTTCCACGAGGACATTCAGGACTGGTGTCATAAAACCTGTGAAAGAGCAACCTTTTTCCTGGTCTGAGTTCTGCAAGATGTGGAAGCAAGCTTGCCCTTGGCAGAGGATGCACAAGGGCCCCTCATCCCTCCTGCTACAGAGATAGAAGCATCACATGGTATGTCCTGGAAGGGCTGGGGCTTTAAATCCTTTGGGATGCTCCAATTCCACAGTGGCATGGAGGACTACTTTTATCCCTCTCTACTTTAAGCTCATTTCTCAACTGTATGGCAGGTGTTCAGTCACTCAGCAGTCACCTAAACTGCTCATGTCAGAAGCTAACTAATGTAATTTAAATTAGTGGTAGGTATAAATCAGAGCAATTCAGGGCCACACTGTCAGAGAATATTTTGTGCTGCATTGAATCAAATGGAATCTTCAATGGAAAATTGACACCATATGAAACACACAATTCACCTAAATAGGATGAGAAACAGGGAATAAAGCTTTTAAGGGTCATTGATTGATAGTTTTCACAATTCCTCCTAGGATACACTAGCAATCTAGTAGGGATGAAAAATATTCTATCAGGTGTTGCCTGCTGTCAAAACTTTACATTTACTATGTACAGTATATATTTATGAAGAAAACAATCTTTCAGTGATATATCAGGAGGAATCTAAGTTTGGAGCACATTATCAATTGATTGGTACTAAAATAATGAATTGCATGCATGCTAAGCAGATAAGAGGTAAAGTGATTTCAGAATTAGATGTTGCTTTGGAATCTGGAAAGACTATTTATTGCCTATTTATGATTTCCATTCCTTTTATGTAAATTTAATTTACTTCTTGTTACTGGTACTCATCTGTTCTGGGGTGACTGCTTGCTAAAAATCACACTGCACTGTAATTGAAACACTTAACATGCTCACTGCTAGAATTTCATCTGTCTATGAAGGATTATATGAACTAGGGTCTTAGAACTAATTCCATCAAGCTATTTCTACATTTCCTTTTTATGTATATAAAAGAACATTAAGTAATGTTAGCATGGTGAAGAAAAAGAGATTTTAAAAGGCAGTACAACATAAAGACATGGATATTCCCACTGTATACATCTGGTCTATTATTGTTTTTCATAATTTCTTTTCCTTATTATCTGAGGAGAAGAGATGGCCAAGTAAGAAGAGGAAGAATCCTTACGGGAGGAGAAAATTCTCAAACACTTTTTCTGTTATATTCATCACTAACTGTATTGAGTCCATTTGTGCTTTTCCCCAATGTGCCTTACACAATCTGATGCCTGCAGCTGAGGATTGCCAGGGTGCCAGGCTCCAAACAGATGGGAACACAGTCGGTGCTGATTTTCTCTTCTGGGCACCATTTGTACTCTGTTTTCTCAGCACCCCATTTCACGCTGTCACAAGCCCAATTTCAAAGAAGGAAGAGTGTGCTAAAGCAGGAGAGATTGCCATCTTCTGCTGTGGTTCTACATATAATACTGGGATTTGGTCCCACTGAATGGCTGTTTTATGTGCAAACAGTAATGATCCACCAGGATAAAACACGAATCCCACTTCAGATAGTGATGCAAGGTTCTGGTATGAAGGCAAGCACCCACTACAGCAGCCTGCAACAAGCTGCATATTCCCATGAAAGGGTGTATGGTGTGAGGAGGAGCTCTCCCAGCTCTTACCTGCCCCAGCCTTGTGCAGCCCAGCACCATCATCTCTGAGCTGGGGTGTCCAATTTAGCTGCAGTGCCACCACACAGCAGGTGCAGGTGCCAACAGGACACTGACTGCATCGTGGTTCATTTGTCACTGAATAGTGTGTTTGTGGCTTGTTTCACTGGAGGACTGGTCTATGCTAAAGGAATGTGCCACTGACAGTCTGAAACAGAGCACAAGCTGGAGGGCAATGTGACTTTGCCTTCCAGCTTGTGCTTGATGGCATCTTCTTGCCAGCAGTGCTGAAGTTATTCAAACCAGTAACACTGCCAGTGTGTCCTGCTTCCCCTACCACTTCCCAGTGTAGTCTAGTCTCTTCTGAATTTGGCTACTTGACTAAGCTCTTGAATAAAAGTGACTGTATGAATGTCCATGGTAACAATGAAAAAGAGAGGGGCAGAGTAAAAATATGAAACAGACTGTAAACCTCTTCTAGATAACAGATCATGGAAAATGAGAAACTACTTGCTGGCCTGTAATATATAAGCTGAAGTAATGTGTGAATGTTATTTTTATGATGAACCACACCAGTGGTGCAATCCTGCAGAAACCTGAAGATTTCTTGATAATTTCTGAGCATCCCAAAGAGCCTGGTTCAGGACATGAGTCACTTGTAAAAGGAACCCAGCATTGCCCTCTCGTTACTAATTTGGGTTTTCCACCTCCAGGAGGAAGTATATTTTTAAATACCATTACTTGAACAAAGACAACATTAGCAAGTCAAACGATATTGCATAAGAACTATTTTTTTACAGGAGGCCATATGCATTTTATGCAATTTATCATATTTTATTCATTCAAAGGGAAATCAAAGTGAATGCTAAAATTCTATTTTAGGATTAATTTCAGTTATTCTAAGACTTTTTTTGTTAAATTTTGTTAAATTTTGTTAATGGAATAATCCCTCAGTAATAGACTAGTCCAGCATGCCATTCTGATCTTTCATTCACATATTTTAAAGTGTAAACATCACTGTATGGCAAAACTGCATCTCTAGTCCCCATCATTCACTGGGAACAATAAAAACTGGTGCATGTAACATCTATGATGAGGGCTTAAAATTCACTTGTCTAGCAAATAAACATGGGCAATAATAACAACATTACTTTGGCATCAGATTCTAATTCATTATTCTTATTAATTATCTTAACTGGGAGATTACTTATAAAGGAAGATTTTCTTTTTATCAGTTTCAAATCTTTAATCTAGACTATACCGTTCTATATTTCTGAATGTGTTAAATATTAAGAATTAAACTCATTGGAAAAACAGAATGGGATATGTATTCCACATTGAATTCTCAATAAGACCGTAATGTAAGGAATTGATTTAAAAAGAAAATCTGCAAAAGTACAAATACTGTTTTTTAAGAATCACTTTTCTTCCAGAAATGTGCTTGCTTAATTTGCATATTAAATTACTTCTTTGTATTTTTTCCCTTATTTAAATATTAAAATAAATCTTAACAAAGAAATTATCACTTAAACCAACCACTATATTATTCACAAAAACCTACTTAGTCTTTAATTACACTAAACCAAATTTGCATCCATCTCTGAAAAGGATGGAAAGAGGACCCTGAGAACACTGACCTGTCAGCCTCACCTCTGTGTCTGGGAAGATCATGGAGCAGATCCTCTTAGAAGCTGTGCTAGGGCAGCCAGCCAGCCCAGCTTCAGCAAGGGAAAGTCCTGCCTGAACAACCCTTCTATGATGGAGTGACTGCAGCAGTGGAGAGGCAAGAGCTACAGATATATCTGTACCTATGTGAGGCCTTTGACACAGTCCCACAACAACCTCCCCTCTGAACTGGAGAGACACAGATATGATAATAAGAAAATATGATACTATAAGAAAGATGCAGACAAATATTTAGTAGGGCCTGATGTGAAAGAAAAAGGCTTACTGGTTTTAAACTATGAAGGTAGATTCAGACTAGTTATGAATGGGATATTTTTTATCATGAGGGTGGTGAGACTCTGGAACAGCTCTCTGAGCAGCCTGATTTAGTTGAAGATGACTTTTGATCATTGCAGGAGGGTTGGACGAGATGACATTTAAAAGATCCCTTCCAACCCAAACCATTCTATGATTATAATTGAGTATTGACCAATATCAGTATTTGGATTTGTTTTTGTTTTGTTTTGTTGTGTTTTCAAAAAAACCCCTTATCTTCATAAGCTTCAAATGGAGTGGGTATTTAGTGTACTGATTGCCTCTGCTAAAACCCAATAAAAGGAACAGATTCCCATGGCAGACTATTCCAGGGCATAACAATGTGAATAGCTGAAAAGAAGAGAAAAAGAAGACTGAAATGAAAGAAGAAAAAGCAGCTATCATGGGAAAATAAGAGGAATGTAAGACAATAGGAAACAATCAGCCCTTCAAGCACTTCTAATATGCAATTCTCTTGTAACACATGGGAGCTTCCAACCAACCGTGGACAACTCAACACCCACAAGCTCCCCTGTTCCACTGAATGTCTCAGCTTGTGTTCTCCCTAATTGTCTGAAAATTGTAGAATAATAACTATATAGATAGGATTGGAGCTCTGTCTGGGTGAACTGTGTGACAGGGATTAGAGAATACAAGTGAGGGATTCACATGACCTGTGGTTTCTCCCCTCCCTCTCTGACTACAGCACATTGGAATTTTTTACTGTGAAAGAAGGAGAGTGTACACTGCCTAATTCCAAAAGCCAAATCACTTTGTCTCAAGATGACACTGTGGTTACCAAGTATTAGCAATGTCATTCATCTGCCACATCAGCTCAAATGCCTCATAAACACACAGAAAGTGGTTATCAAAAATCTTACATAACTCATGTATTAGAATACATATCAACATAATACTCTGCTCTCCTTAAGAATGAATCAATATGTTTTGAGAAATTTTAGGCAGTATAATAAAAGAAAAAAGCAGCTCACAAAAATATTTATATACTGACAAATTAAAACCAATAGACAGGTCAAAAAATCACCTAAACATACCTCAGGCAGTTACTTCCTGGAATACTGAGAATAAATAGGAAGGCAAAACAAACCTCCAAATTCAACAACAAGGTTTACCAGGAATGCTCAAGATGCTGTCTGCATCTAAAATGTATAATCCCAGATGGAAACAAAGCTCTCAGTATTACTCTAACTTTGGACTAAGTAAAATTAGAATTTTATCCACTGGAGGATGAATCATGGTTGAACAGTTGGTAGAGACTGAACAGGTAGAGACTAGGAAGCCAAAGATTAGAAAAGACAGAAAGTAAATGCTAAACCTGTCTAAGAAGCATTAAACTTCAAAAGAAAGAATGGGTCTTTTGGACCAGGGAAATGCAAGCAAGGAGCATAAAGGCAAACCTGAGATGCCAAATTATCTCATACTGGTCTGCATCAGTTCAGACTGGACTTATCCCAGGTACAATCCTTCAAGTTACTAAAATGTTGTCAAAATATGTTGAAGCCAGCTAATTAACTGAATAGGAGAACAACTAGTGAATGAAGTTGCTTCTAAAAAGCTTCTTAAAAGTGTTTTTTAAAGTGGCCTTTTAGAGGACTAAAAAAGTAATACAGATATCAGGAATAACCCTGGAAATTATAATATAAGAAGTCCTCTTTACTTTAGCTGAACCATTTAAAATTACCATAAGATGTAAAACATCTCTTCTGACACAAACTCTGCAGTTAGTTCTATAGAACACATATCGAGATTTTCCTTTTAAACGTGTGTGTGTGTATTTGTGTGCTCACAGCAATAATTTGGAATCTGTAAGAACTCAGCAGCTCTTTTGTGAACTCCAGCAGTCCTTACCCATTTCAGCTGTGGCTGTCTGAACCACAGTTGTCTTGTTAGTGTTCCTGTAATGAGAAAGGAATTTATTTTCCCGTATCTGGGCTGAGATAACAGGTTTGCCACACAGAGCTGACTATTCACAGAAACTTTTCATTTGTAAATGTATCAGGCTCTGCTGTGGTATTTTAAATCTTCTAAGCTGATTTTTGTGAACTTGTCAAATTGGAACTGCTTTCTGCTCTACTGGTAAAACCACTCAATTTTTTAGTTCACCCTCTGCTGCTTCTTAGCATAACTGTCTTTCTCTTAGGGTCTGTATGGCAGTTCCAATTAAACAACACTACCCTAAATATTTTTTTTCCACTCTTGAAATATGTTTCTGGGGTTTTTTTTTATCTCCAGCAGAGTAGTTATGAAAATATTAAACAAAAAGTAAAAACTTGCTTGATTCTATTTAAAAAAAAGAGACAATAACAACAGCCAAGAAAATTTACCAGATGGTTCTTTTAATAAATACATTAAAGTCTCTTTTATTTTTCTTCATTTTTAGCAACTAACATAACAAAAACTTTCAGACCATCAAACCATTTTTCACAATCTGCCATAAATTTGCATTTCACAGAAATAGTCCTGACAAGCACTAGTAGATGAACATTGTTGGTGCAATAATAAAACAATATAAAGGCATATTTACACCATTCTTACATACAGAACACTGTACACACAAAAAAATCACAGATCCAGAACAAAGTAAATTCAATCCCTTAGACATTTTATGTTTATAGGCTTGGTATCAAACAAGTAATTCTCCAAGCAACAGACAACCTCTTGTTCTTGTGTGATTTATTTGTAATATTGTGCTCATGCAAAATAGGTATTTGCTTTATTGCATTAACATTGAGAGAATGTTGGAATTAGTTCTAAAACCAGTTCAATTGAATTTTAAACCCTGTTTCTCTTCATCCTTAGCAAGTCTGAGTCATTTTTAATTGGTGACATAAAATGAAGTGTTAACTGATGATTGAGATTGTTATTTGCTAAGTTCCAAAACAATAATGAAGCTCAACTGACTGTGGCTCGAAAACCATCTTTCTTGACCATGCAATTTTTTTTCTTTTCTATTATGAAGTGGTCTAGATGAGACACCTTTTTGCATTTTTTAAGTTTCTATCTTTATATATATATATTTTAAAAGAAAAACATGTACTATCCAACATCCACTGTTCACAGAGAGAAATAAGCAGCAGGAATAGCTCTGGTGGCAGAGTTGGCCAGGAGGACATCAGTAAGTCAGAGGCAATGTAACAAACAGCAAATGCCTCAGAGACACGCCAGGAAAGAGTTGATTACTATAACCCATATTTCTGTAAGAGTTCAGACTGCCAGGGACGTTTGCGCTCCGGAAAGTAATCTGGAATGTGGATTTTTTTAAAATCTTGGATACATTTTCTCATTTCCTCCTCAACGCTCAGCTTCTCACACACCTTCTTCTTAGAAAGGTTTGTTTCTCTGGACTTGCTAATGAGAGTTTGAAAGAGTTCACTGTTCCTGCGTTTGTCTGGGGCTGGCATCCACTGCACTGGAGCCTTCTTCGAGGGACGATCCAGTGTCAGAGTGTTTGGCTGGTGGGCTGTGGATGGCTGGGTGCTGGTGGCATTTTCTTGAGGGGTGCTGGCTTCCGAGTGGCTGTCACAGCTGGAGGTGGACAGCTCGTTACAGGAAGTCCCACTTTCACTGCCCTTGTCCAAAACTTTGTCGTGCTTCCTTTCTTCGTGGTCCTGCTTGGGGGAAACGGTTCGCTGGGGGGGCCCTAATAGAAAGCAGGAGAGAAAAAATGTTAAGCAAGCACTGCTTTACACAGAAAAATTATCAGATACCATTTAGAACAACACAGTTCAGAGTCTCAGTTCGTAAAATTGGTGTCATTTCCTTGTAGGCAACAAAACTACATCCAGCTAGTACACAAATTGAAGGTCTGGTTTTTAAAATTCTCACTCCTAAAAATGTTTACAGCAAGAATAACTCCACTGGCTGCCTCAGAATCCAGGTAATGAAGCGTGCGTGATGCTCACAGATTAGCTGCGCTGGAAATCCTTGCACACAAGTTTAAATGAACTAATTTTCTATCATGGTGCAAGAAGTTTATTATGATAAATTAGATTTTGTTATATAAGGGAAATACTGCTGTACAATTTGCAAGCTCTTCACTTGAATAAAAACATCCCAAGGACTTAGATTTTAATTTTTTTTTTGAAAGCTCTTAATTCTCCTTCCCTGAACAGTCTACTGATACTGTGCTTTGCAAATGTCAACTCTGCAGAAGCCCTGGACAGAAAAAGGAGTATTAAACCTAGGATAACAGAGAGATTGCTCACTGCTGACAGAGTCTTTAGGGTTTTGGGGTTTTTTAAACTATAATGATTTCACTGCACTTCTAACTGTCAGCTACCCAGACTTGGTGCAAGCTCAGAATTCAGCTGCACACCTCCTACTGCACAGGCTGGCAGGGAAAAGGAGGTTATGAAGTTGTGGGCACAAGAGGCACTCTGCCATGGCAGGGGGAGCAGCCCACCAGCCTCTTGGCAAGCACTGCTCAGCAACTCATATGCCTGAAAATCAGATCTAGGCTCTTATTCCCTCCATATATCATTTTTGCTTTGAAGTCTTAAGCAGAATATGAATGTGAAAATTAAGTGGTAGCCACTAAATCTGTTACAAGCATTTTCAGTTTTGAAGACTTATTTCAAAACTCCAGCTGTGAAGTGAAATTATGCTATGCTGACATCATATAAACAACACAATCTTAATTTAGGACACCATCTAAAGATGACAGAAATATCTATAGAGCTTAAGGAGTGTTGGACTGGACCAAAGGGAAAAATTTCAAAGATGTTTAAGGATCTAAATGAAAATGCAGAGTGAGGATTCAGTGATATTTGTGTGTTGCTATAAATCCTGGAAGCATCCAAACAGGTTGGGTATCTACGTATCTTATGAAAACTAGGTTATCCCTACAGTTTATCCAGACATCACCAGCATCAGTTTCTGCCTTGCAGCACCAAAACTCAGAATATGACAGTTCTACCTTGGGTCACTGGGACAGAATTGCAAGGTCTTTGATACACTTAGCATTTTGTTGTTCAGAATTACAAATTAGAAATGCAATTACAATTACAAAGAATGCAGAAGTAATATGAACACCCCAGTGGTCTTTCTGATGGTGCAGTTCTGTGACTCAAAGGAACCTAAGAAGATTGCAGTATTGTATATGTGACGGGGAAAAACAAAACAAAGCAATACACAAAGAAAAATAAAGATTAGTCCAACAATAGCAGCATTCAACGACCTGCTTTTCTTTTGTTTTAGCCAGCATCCCAGGATGCTGCATCCCATTTCTGTAGTCCATCTAGAGAAACCCATGAATAATCAAGAGCCAGAGACAGCAATCCTACAGGGCTTGTACTTACATTATGTGGAGTGAAAAACAAGCAATTTTCTGCTTCATTATATTCAACCCAAATATTTAACACATGGCTGCATGTGCAGTGGCTGCAGTGATTTGCCTCCTCTTTTTCAGAAGTATGATCACCTTCTTAAATAGATTTACATGCCTTCCTTCTATTGTTGTATCTAGCATTTCATTTCATACCTCAAACGATTATATGAATATGCTAAATTGAGAGTCAGCTGGCATTATGGAACTACTCTGGCTTTGCAGCATGCAATTATAAAACTGAGTAGTTAATCAGACAGTGATTTCAGTATTGTTACTCTGATTTTCAGTAACATGATTAACATCAATATCTAATCTAGTTTACAATCTTGGCTTCTTCAAATATAACAACACACTATATGACTAAGAAACTAAAGCTTTTTGTTTGTAGTACTCAGTAGTCTTCAAGTCTCTTTCCTGCCCATTTCTTTTGCTGCAACTTCATATATCAAGATGTTATTTCTTGTTGGCTGCTTTGTACTTAGCTCTTTATTGGTACTCCTTGCTTCTCATGGGCTCAAACCTGCCATGTACTTAAGGACCTGTTTCAGAAAAGCACACAGAAATACACCCTCAAGAATATAAAAAGATCCATTTCCTGCTATAAGATTATTCAGGAGCATGACAATAGGCAGGTATTTAAATGCTTTTTTGGATCACAGCCCTGAGGTTCAGTATCTTACAGCATTGAGTTCTGTATGCTCCACTGAATCGCCTAAATTCACAATGACTTTAATCAAAACACAAGTTTCTCCCACACCTCTCCTTTTAAAAATTAACAAATCCTCCCTCACAAAGAATTCTTTATATGCCTATGCACTGCTTTCTCAGTACTGTGTTATTAACAGAAGCAACAGTTCTGCTAGAGGGGAGGTTTTCCTCACAGTATTTTCTGCCTGCTGAAACCGAGTAGAATTTTAAAATATATACAAAAAAATCTACAAAAGATTTGTTTAATTTTCAACATCAGGGATTATCAGATAAATTTAGCTACACTTCTAATTCAGAAAGCATCTCCTTATTGCCCTTTGTGCTGCCACACTTTTCACTGTACCTGCTCAGCCATTCCAGAATAACATCAAAGACATTCGAGTAGTTCAGTCTACCTGAAACTGCTTATTTTCCAGGAGAACAGAATAGTTCTTAAAAACTCAGAGAAAGTATATTTTCTCCACCGTGCACACAGAATCATAGGATCATTTAGGTTGGAAAAAACCATTAAGATCATCAAGTCTAACTTCAAGTCTAACTTCTAACCTGACACTGCCAAGTCCACATATAACACTAAATAAATCACTGACTTACAACCTGTGTCTCCTGCTCCTGCCTGTTCCAGGACCTCCACCAGCTGCTTGTTCCCCCACTTGGAGAGGCTGAAGTGAGCCACTGCATCTCAGTCCTCTCCAACTCATTCTCCTCTGCAAAGGTATATCCAGTTGCCCTCTCCACTGCCCAGTTCTCCCAACAGCTCCCAGGCAGCACTTCTCCTCCAGGCAGTTTCAGTAGACATCAAACTTCCCACTTCTTTTTCCTTTAATGCTCTTATATGGCTGCATCTCTCATAGAAAGTTAGAAAGTGAGCTAGCCCTTTACCTGCTGTGGTGGTGTCATGGTTTAACCCCAGCCAGCAGCCAAGAACCACCTGGTCACTACCCCAGGAGCAGGGTCCAGGAGAGAATGAGAAAGGTGAAAACAAGAGAACTCATGTGTTGACATACAGACAGTTCAACAGGGAAGCAAAAGCTGTGCACATGAGTGAAGCAAAACAAGGAATTCATTCCCTGCTTCCCATGGGCAGGCAGGGGCTCAGCCACCTCCAGGAAAGTAGGAAGGACTCCATCCCATCTAACAGTGACTTGGGAAGACAAATGCCATCATTTCCAATGTCCACCCCACTCCCTCCCTCCTTTAAACACTGAGCATGATGTCCCATGGTCTGGAATATCCCTTTGGTCAGTTTGGGTCACCTGTCCTGGCTGTGTCTCCTGCCAGCCCCACATACCACCCCAGTCCCCTCACCAGTGTGAGAAGCAGAAAAGCAAAAAGCTTTCTGTGTAAGCCCTGCCCAGCAACAACAAAACCATCTCTATGTTGTCAACCCTGTGTTCAGCACAAATCCCAAACACAGTTCAAGCCACTGAGAGGAAGATGAACTCTCCAGCTAAAACCAGCACAATTGGCACCATTGGCTACAATAGACTTGAAAGAATATCTCACTGACATTTCTCTGATCAGAAAGGCACATTACATTCACTTTGACTGTATTTATTCCTCATCTGTGTTGCTCTCTGCACAGATTTTAGCCAACATTTCCTGAGAGAAGTAATAAAAGAATCCCTTTCAATCACTAGGAAATATTAATGGAAAATTATCTAGAAACTTATAAACTTAATTCACTGAAGTGAAAACCTGCTTCTAGCAGTTATGACTACCAAAACAGAAACCAGAAGAAATTATCTCTGACTTCCTGGTCAAATGATAGCTGAGCTACAGAGCTCCAGTCAGCAAAAGAACAGGCCAAACACCACAGCAAATCATCCAGCGACTAAAAGCTACTGGCTGAAAATTGTAATCATGTATTCACATAAATTGCTGCAGATATTCATAAAGTGAAGTCTGAATAACTATTCAAAGATTTTTTTAGCTTTATCTCCTGCATCAGAGAAAAATACCACACTGAAAACATTAAAAGCATTAAAAATTGATATTCTGCTTATCTATATTTCAATTTTTGCATACACTTATTTTCTTAAATATTTGTACAACAGTCTTAAAACAAAAGAAATCATATTCAAGCACTGTTACCACAGAAGGACTTTACCAAGAGATAAGCACAGGATGGAGTGACAGGATGGTGCTGACTCCAGGCCTGGTGGAGGAAGATCTGGTTAGCACATCCTGGGTCATGCATCTGGAAAAGAATTCCAGCTGTAGCAAACACTGTAAAGAAGCAACTTCTCATAGGCATATCACTGGTGAAACAAAGATCACCCCAGGTTATGGGACAGATGGAATCTCTGACTACCAACAAGCACTGAGCCCCCCTGCCAGACAGCCCTCTGTGCTTCTGGAGCTTGGACTGTGACATAAGCCACCACAGTGGGAACCTGAGACAAGACAAAGGTGGTGCTCTTGTCCAGGTGTTACCTCAGACTGAGGGGCAGGCTAACAGGCCTTGGGGAAAAGGATGTATCACTAGCAATGGATAAAGAGAATGCAGAATTTTCAGGCCAGAGGACAGGCCAGCTCAGCAGTGATGTTGAAGCCAGCTCTGACAGAGTAAAAGTTCTGTCAGGGGTGATTGTGACTGCCGACTCATGGCCCACCAACCCAAAAGAGGAGAAAGACTGAGCACGGGACTAATTAGCATTATAAGGGAGGAAATCATTTAACCAGTAAAAAAAGAGAACTGTGTAGACAGTAAGAAGTTTTTAACCACCTCGGGAGCCTCACCAAGAAGTCTAGGGTGAAGAAGGACCAACAGGATGATGCTGGATCTATTCTTGATTTATTTCTATCTCTCTACCTCACATTTACTGTTAAATAAAATCTGCATTATTGACTTTGGCACATGTGCATCTTAATTTGGGCAGAGGCATCTCTCATTGGATCTTAGCATGCTTGTAGCTCAGCAAGTCACCTGTACCCTGGGCAGCATGCAGAGCAGCGAGGGCAGAGGGCCAGGGAGGGAACTGTGCCCCTCTGCTCTGGTGAGCCCCCACTGCAGGGCTGTGCCCAGCCCTGGGGTCCCAGCCCTGGAAGGACATGGAGCTGCTGGAGCAAGCCCAGGGATGAACAGAGGGATGAAGCACCTCTCTTAGGAAGCCAGGCTGAGAGACTTAGGGTTGCTCAGCCTAGAGAACTGAAGGCTCTGGGGACACCTTTTGCAGCCTGCCAGTCCCAAAGAGACTACAAAATAGATGAGGGGAGGCTTTTTAGCAGGGCCTGTTGTGATTTGACAAGAGATAATGATTTTAAACCAAAAGAGGGTAAATTTAGACTAGATGTAACAAAGAAGGTTTTTGCAACGAGGGTGATGAGGCACTGGAACAGGTTGCCCAGAGTGATGGTGGATGCTCCATCCCTGGAAACATTTAAGCTCAGGCCAGATAGGACTCTGAGCAACTCAATGTAGTTGAAGATGTCCAACCTCCATTGCAGAGTGGCGTTGGACTTGATGGCCTTTAAAGGTCCCTTTCAACCCAAATAAATTTTCAGGATTCTCCTCTTTGGTCAAATACCTGCTTTCCTGTATGCACAGTGTCAGATGCCTGAATGAATTCCCTCACTCAGCCACTTTATTCCTACAGTGTCTCAAAGATAATTGTTTTTTGTTTATAATTCAGCTTATTTTTACTGCAAAATGTAAAAAGTTGTGAACATATGAATAGACTGCTGCAGTTAGCTATTTTAGTAACTACTGTGTTGAAATGAATAATGGAAAATCTTAGCTCTGGAGTACAATGGTTATAGCTGCATGCAAGACATGAAGATAAGAGTTGAAGCTGATATAAAAAGGGTCATTTGGGAAAAAAGCCATAACCAGCACTTTACGTGTGTTCAACATGCACCACCTCAACCAAGAGGATGAAATCTGCTGAAAACATGCTATCTTTTACTGTTGTTTCAGAAAATATGCATAAAAGAAGTGAACTGATTTGAGTTTTATGAATTCCCTTGCTCGCCCTATAAAATAAAGCCTGTTTATTGATTTAAGTAAAAACCTAAACCAATTTAAAAAATCAAACCAACAAAGCCAAAATCTTGAGTCCTTCTGTGATGTAATTTTAGTGAAAATAAAGTTCTTGAGGGTATTTTAACTTCATATTTTCCCATTTCTTCAAATGTACTTAAAAACCCAAACTCAGCTCCACTTGATACAGTCCATTGAATTAATGAAATAATCTAATTAATTAAATCAGTTCATTTGAAATGATAGAGTTATAAACAAAACTAACTCCTGCATAAGCAAGAAAGACTTTGTAAATACTTTATATTTATTGAGAACTTCAAGAATCATCTTTAAGAACATTTTTTCTTTCAAGAACATCTTCAAACAATTGCAGCAAAATTGTTATCAAAATTATGATGTAAAATACTGAAGCAGTAAATAAATTTCATATTTCTACTAGATGTAATAAAAAATGAAAATAGGAGGTCAACAAGGTTTTAAACTGACATTATATTGGATGGTTCAGGAACATAATAGCAATGAGAACAAAGTTATTTTTATTTGTATCTGCAGAAGAAGTTATATCTAATTCAACAATATTGTTTGCAGTTTGATTCATAATATTTGCAGTATGTAAGTCGTACATGACTTTGCTTAAAATGCAATTTTTTCCACATTGTTTCACACAGTGAAAAGTTCTTATTTTTAGAGGTTACATAGCACCTTTAGTCTGGAACACAGGTATCTTAAACTCCTGAATGAACTTTTCCTCCACCTGCTCTCTCAAAATTACCTTATAGACAGAGAGAATATTAGATGAAAACTATTGTATTTTATGATTTAATCTTTAGAATCTAAGTAAAATTGACTATAATTAATATACAATCACAGAAAAAAATACTCGCCTAATCTCACATTGATGACTTACTCACCTAATACATCTAGGTTTTTTATTACCTTTCACCAAGACTGGAAGCATTACACTAAACTGAAAGCTTAGACAGAAGTCATCTGTGAAACCCAATGATAGATTATGGCTACTGTGGGAACACTTTCATTACCATAAGTTTGAGCACTTAATATCACACTTCAATGGTAAATGATTGCCTTTTATGTCTAATTTCACTTTATTTTTAAAAAAGATTATTTTTAAGAGCTCTGAAAGGACAGCTCTAAACCCCTGACATTTTCAGTGGCATATTAATAGTATTTCCAGTTTTAGAAGAAAATCCTGTTCTTAAGAGCTCAGCTCAACACACGAATTCACTTTGAGATATGCACAGGACTCAGCTGGACTCTTACCCCTAGACCTGCAAGGTTAAAACTGTACCTTTATGGCTGGCAAATTTATAAAGGGCTTCCTGACTACTGCACTCTGTCCTATTTATCAAAAATTCAAAGCTAAATCCATTCCTTGGACCTAGCAGTAAGAGTTTATGTGGGTTTAACTCCATACAGTTTGCCAAGAAAATGTCATTGCTAATTATCACAATTATCAGAATTTACATCTGACTTAGTTCTGGGGGATGGGGGAGGAGGGGAGAAGGAAGGCCATGTCCCATTAAATGTCTATTTTAAGGCTAAAATGCAGGCCTACACATGAATTAAGTGGTGTGCAGTCCTTGGCTGTCCCTTTGGCCATGGATGAATTTTAATTTGTTTGTGAACACACCAAACAAATAATACAAATAACTGAATATGTAGTGTGAGAAATATCTAAGTGCTCTTTACAAGCTCTGCTCTAGACAGCTTGCACTTCTGGGAAAAATTGAAGAGCTCAGCATAGAAATTTCCATGGTATAAAATTTTGTGGAGTCCTTATGCTGTGCGGCATCAAATTGCTTCAAGAGAAAAAATCCCAAAAACATTCAGTTTCCAAATTGGGTTTCATCAGGTACAAAATTTGAAACAACTTCTTGAATTAAAGGCTTGATCCAAAGAATGCTTAGTATATAATAGCAACGTATTTTTTCAGAAAATTGAAATTGAAATTCGGTTTTTCCTATTTTCTTCCTGCTCTGAGATGACAGACACAGATGAGTACCCATTGCTATGGATACCCAAATGCTCACACCTTCACCTTTTTTGACCCAATTGAGTCTTAGCAATAGTCAATGCAAAGTAGAATACCTTAAAAAACCTGAAAGTAATGTCCCTTTCACTTTCAATTACTTTAGGGTAAAATATTCATTTGGAAGAAGTAAGTTAACTTCCCTCAGGCTAAGGGAGAATTAGTATCTAGGAGGCTTTGACTTATTACTGTGCTAAGTTCTGCACTCTTGGGTAAAAGGCCAGTGCTGTTGATGCATCAACTTCAGTACTTTGAGCAGAACCTGAATTTTATCTGATTTTAAAAAGCCAAGTATGTTGGCCTGAAAACAAGACTGCTGCAGAGAGGCTTGTGAATATCAGCAGGGTTTCCCTGACATGAAGAACAGCACTTATTCTACTCATACTTTATCAAAACAGTTTTGTAAACATGCCCTATATTCTGGAAAAACTTCAAATCCATACCTACAGGGCATGTAAATTGGTTTGGCTTCACTAATTAGGTGATTCTGAGCTATGAGCCCAAAACTCAAAACATTTTTAAGAAAGTTTTAGACATAACTGTTGATTCCATTTAAGTCAAAGACAACATAGTCTGTGACCTTAAGTTACACAAAATTAATTGAAAAAATAAAGCCTTTTCATTCTAGTGTGAATGAAAAAAGACCTTATCAGAAAAGCAATTTGATGGAGAAAATGAGGTAAAAAAAATACTGTCTCTTCTTAAAGGGAAAAAAAAATTCTATAACTTTTCTGTGCTTTACTCAGAAAGCATATTTTTACTGGCATCCCTAGACAATTCATCTTTAGATGAAACCAGGAAAAATTGCTGCAGATAGGACTTTAGTCCAAATATTTGAGCAAAAGCATATGAATATTATGTTCTAAAGAAAGCTTCACCACAGACTTAATTATCAAGTTTGATAGAATATAGAACCCATAATGATAAACTAAAGAAATTATGAGAAAATTAAAAAGAAATCATTATGATTATATGAGATGGAGGCAAAATATACTCCTTGATTACTTGGAACTGTTTTACTACATTCAGAATTTAATAGGACATGCAAATTATCCCACAATATTTCCTGTCCTCTACTGCCAAGCCCATTAGGCATCTTCTATGCTTTGATTTCAACACAAAATTTCAAAGTGTGAACTGTACACCAAAGTCTTCCAAGTAATGTTTCGGAGCACTAAGATTTTTAGGAGTGTTTATTTTCTATTTCATGGCTATTTCAATAGGAAGAATATGTCTGTGATTGCACTCTTGATGAGGCCTCTTATTTAAATCTCCTTACCTGCCATGGAAAGATAAAAAGACACTGTGCAGTGACAGCATCTGTATTGGGCATAGCTCCCACAGGGGAAATTACCCTTTAATAGTGTTAAGCTTGATGGTGTGTGAATGGTTATGTGGTACTTGAAGTGAATGAACCAATTCATCTTTCAGATTAGGGCCACATGCCTGTAAGTGATAAGTGCTTTGTCTCAAAAGAAAAAAAAAAAGAACACAAAAACATAAAAATATTTTACTGTCACATTTACTACCACCTGATGTTAAACTAACTTCTAGAAAGGGTGCAGTAGCATGAGTGAAATAAATCAATGAGGAAAATTTCTTTCCTCCTTCCCAGTCAAGCTGTATTTTAAATATTAACATTTTTCATGACATAAAAAGACTAATTAATGATTAGAGGAGGAACTATTTTTCTTATATGGAATGACAGAATAATAAATAATAAATCATCTGTGCCCAGCTTGAATTTATTAGATATTTCACCTGAATCTTGTTTTGAACAAATAACCAACCCACATTCTTTCATTTGTTACTTTTCCAGCTCGGTTTTGTGTTAGGCCAAACAGTACTTAAATAGGAGAGAGACAGGGAAATTCTGACATAGGTAATTTGTTGCATTCCAGCAAAACCAATGAAGTGACCAAGGTTTTTTATTGAATACATTAATCTGAAAATTCTGAAGTCATTCTGCCAGGTGTTTTTTCTAGGCAGATAAGCTAAAGATGACAGGAAAGACCACTAGTTTTCATATCCAATTGTAAACAGAGTCCAATATTGGAGATTTTTTTTTGTGAAGTTAGAGATGGGCATGACATTAATACAAGAAAAAAATGAAGAGTTTGGAACAGGAAAGTTTGGAATAGAAAAGACAAGCTGAATCTGTAGCAAAAGATTCAAAATCAGGAAACTACCAATACTGCCAACATCCACCCACCAAGTACTATGCATGACAGATTTAGCCATTTCTGGATTATATCACTAGGTCAGTATTTTGCAGCCAAAGATGTCAAACCTCCTGATTACCCTCGAAGACAGCACTGTTTAGCAAACAGATCACTCAATCTTCTGCAAAATCCTAGAAGAGAAATTAAAAAGTCTATCCCAGCTAAAGGAATATTGTAAAATCACCTGCCAATTTCCTATCAGGCAACACAAACTTCCAGAATTAACCAGATGGTTCACATTTTCCATGTTATGTTCTGGGTAAATCATCACATTCTTCAGTGGTGGTCATGTGCTGTATCACTTTCCATTGAGAGCAGAGTAATAGCAATAAAATACAAATATTTTACTGGCATCAGTATGACAGTGATTTGGCTATTTTAGAATGAAAGTAATTTGATATTAAAATATTTTACATGTAGAATGGTTGATCTTTTTCTCTCTCCACCCATAAAAATATTTTTCCCTTGCCCAAAATCTGAAAATGTAGGTACTTAAAGTAATTTTGATGCTTGAAGGATAATGTCAGAAATGAATTCATTGGTATAAATGACAAATGAGTACAGCTTTTATAAAAAGCATGCTTCTTTCATAGCTTCACTTGTTACAGTGAATAGGCCCAATTGCTTTATTTCAGTAACATCTGGGCAAAATCTGGCAGATGTGCTTGTCATTCATTTACAAACTGTAGTTGTTCATGCTCAGCTCTGATCTTCTCTTTTCTTGACTTATTATTTTTGACTGGTTATCAGTTAAGAACTATGATATTTTGCTCTGACCATGAGAAGCTTATTAGTTACCTACTGGATGCAGTATTTTTCCTAAAAGAAACAGTCAATTGATATTAAATGCCATCAAATTCTAAATTTGGCCTTTGAAAGTCAGTAAGACTTATCTAGTGATACTCTCAATACACCACGAAAAGGAGTTAGGGGAATGATCATGTTGCTCTTGTAAATTCCCTTTTACTCTACCCCTTGTAGCAAAAAGCAGAGGTATCTTCCTATTCTTTTAACACCTAAGGTACTGGACAGTACCAGAGAATCTGTGGCAAGAATTTTTAGTGTTTTTAAGCTGTTCTTTCTTAACCATTTTCTTCACTTCAGATGCAGGCTTCAGTTAGAAAAGGGAAAAAAAAAAGATTAAAAGCTGACAGCGTATTTGCAAAACCTCTAAAAGGACAGAAGTGACACAAAAGAAAGACAATCACTCCACATTACAGAAACACATCCCAAATGCATCTTCTTGCCATGATTCACAGGACAAACTATAAATGACTGCTTAACCTGTGGGTTTAGATTCTCAGTTCTATTTCCTATTCTATTTTGTAGCCTCAGATAACATTCAGAGGAAGTAGCTGTTGAGCTGGGGAGGGATACTGACTTCTATATCCCTGTTTATCCCTGATACAGCCCCCCATTCCCTGGGGGTCCCTCTGAGGTGGCCTGCTATTTTCATTCCCCTTTCTCACCTTCCCCTTTCTTCTAAGAACATATTTATCTCTTGGTCAATCAGGCATTTCAGTCTGTAGTCAACCACATTGCTGGCTGCTGAATTCTGCTTCGTAAATATTAATATTGGTTGGGCAACTGCTCAGGTGTGAAATAGTATTTTAGCCACCAGGTCTGTGTTTGGCAAAGCCCTTATCAGACTTCTAGGCAATGTGAAGCTGAATCTCTTTCCACTCAGATAAGCAACACTCTTCTTTGAGGCACTCACATTTCTTTTTCCCAAATTCATTTTAAATTCTCAGCTGTCAGATGTGGCTCCCTATGTGGCCACATAAATGTTTGTGCCAGAACAACAGGCACTGGAGGGAGGGAGGGATGGGAAAGGGAATTGACAGAAAGGACTGCACCTCTCAGTGATGGCTTACAGCAACTTGAAACATGCATGAAGCAATTACTCACCTTATTCTGACACACACACACGTTAAATATATCGACTTCATAATGCCCCCATCAAACACAGTTTACTTTCAGTAAGGGATACATGGAATGCAAAAAATGCCATCTCAGATTAGGTCTACCTTACTGTCAGAAACATATTTCAGTGGAATTCAGGGATTCAGTCATGTCCAAAATCTCGGCTTCTCTTAGCAGCTTCAGCATGAGTTAAAGCAGAGGGAGAGTAATCAACATAAAGTTTCAGGAATATTTGTTTTGATAGTCTCTTTGAAGGAAGGTGTATTCATAACTTATAGGTACAAACTCTCCTCTTTGGGGATTGTCAGTGGCCTCAGTTACTTTGCTCTAAGAAAATGAGCAAGAGGAAAAAAAACCCAATAAAAAAGATAGGCTAAACCATCATATTCGTGCCTTACCTCCCCATTCAGTTTCAGATACTACACTAGTTTTCCTTGATAATTTTTATTTCTGTTTTTCTGAGTACTATCTCACATAACTTTCCTTTGTCAAAAAAAGGAAATAATTTCTTCCTTCCAGCTCTTCTTTCAATTTTCTTTTTTTTTCCTCTCCTACTGGCATGAAAATAAATTAATTTGACTTTAGAGAATGTGTGTAAGACATGATAGTAGGAAGCTGTCAAAATACCAAGCACTGGCTTTGGCCTTAGAGAAAGCCTCATGTTAAAGATTTCAGACATCAGCCACCTTGGTGGCTGAATGACAACAGGCAACAAGCAAGTGCAAAACAGGAAAGGCACAGAATTACTTTTGGTTACCAAGAACTAGCAGTGAATATATGAACTGGGCAAGAGCCCACAGTGAATTACCCCAAGGGTTCAAGCAGTAAGAGCAAAGCAATTCAGAATACACTCAAGATCATATTTGTATAGTTTATGCCCTTCCTTACTGGTCCCTGGGTCACAGAAAATTCTCAATCTACAAGAATTCTGTGAAAACACTAGAAAAGTTTGCTAAAAGCTTTCCTTAAGTAACAGTGCTGGTCATCAGTGAAGTTTTTCTCACTTTGGGGTATGCAGCATAAAGCATATTTGAGACTTACATTTTAACTGTTGCAGCATCATTCACCAACCTTGTCATTAAGGTCTGGTACATGAAAAATAAAGTAAAACAAAATTACATGTGTGGGGCATTCAATCCTAAACCTTGTAAACACATGCCAATGATAACAACTCCCTTTTTTTAAGATCCAAATTCCTAGATCAACCTAATGGAATAATTCAAAGCATTCTTTCAAAGCTACAGAAAATATGAATCATACATGCAGAAAACAAAAATTATTTATATGGTATATATTTAACAAAAAAAAATTGCTCAGTATGTAAGGGATAATGAATTCACTTTCCACAGAACACCTCATTTTTCCTCTGCAAAAAGCAAAATAGTTTGTAAATAATTTGTATGTTAAAGTATTAAATATGCATATGAACAAAGTATTATGACTATATAACATAAACCCACAAACAGATAAAAAATCCTAGAGGCTGAATTCATTAAATGAATTTATCTTGAACACAGGCAACCAAACTGAAATCTGTGATGTCACCATCCAGAGGTGACACAAAAGACCAGTGTGCATGCATTAGGACTGGCAGGGGTGAACAGTGTAACTTCAGTGACTCACATTTCCAATTGCAACCTGGACACTGATTAATCAGGGAAAGGGATATCTGTGCCCTTCTCATTTTTGTCAGTATTCCCCAGAAACAAACCCAAGATCAAAATACTCCTCTCTTGCTATATTCACTGGCCTCAGTCTTCTTGTAGTGTAATATTTTGCTTCCTACATACTTGTTTTTCCTCTATTTTGATTCCCTTATAAGCTAAAATAATTTAACCAAGTTTTACCAATGTTAGTGTATCTTTCCTATTCAGCTGTACACTGAGCTTTCAATTCAGAGCAGTTACCCTGAACAAATTGGTTTCTTGCCTGAAAACATAATTTTCTTTTGCTTTTCAATGTCAATATTAAAGTCAGTGTTCTTCTGTCTCACTCCCTGGGTTTCTCCACCTGTAAAATTTAAGTCATCCCTTCTGTAAAAAGCTTCAAGACCTGCTGCTGAAAGTATTATATGACAATTTGATATTAATAATTTATTAGATTAAATTGTGTTGGTTTGTTACAAAAAAAGAAATTGAAATTTATTTTGGGGTTATAGGTTAAAGTACAGCTGGACCAAGAGAAATTAAAATCTAAACCATAAACTAGGTAACATTTTTATCTCATGTGACTTAAGAAGATGTCCACCTTTAATATTCTTATTACTATTTCTGGTCTGCTAATGTGTGTGGTATGTCACAGTATTACTGTGAATTGACAAATTTAGGAGAAGTCAAAATCCTTAATGGAAAAGATGAATGAAAGCCCAGGGATTACAAGTTCAGTTCTTCAGGATGCTTCTATTTGACTTTGTCTGATTTTCACTCTACAGTCAAAAGTTTATTAAAATTTCCCTTCCCTTTTTTTTTTTTTTTTTTTTTGTTTGTTTTTTGTTTTTTGTTAATTAGACTTTAAAAGTGTAAACAAATGTCAGTGAAAGGAAGAAAAATACATGGAGTCCTACAGTCTTCTCACTGTAACTTGCACATTTCAGACCCAGCTTCTGTGTCATGCTAAGGATGCACAAATGGCAGAGCTTTAGAGCTGCCTGCATTCCAGGCAAGGTCACAGGTGGGAGGTTCACACTGGCAGGGACTTTTAGTCAAAGGAAAACTCTGATATATCCTTTTATTTCCCCACAACCAAGCTTAAGGGATCCACAAAGTGGGAATGGTGCCTGCACTGTGGTGTTATTCCATTGCTCTAGCTGAGTGTGTTTTTGTTAATTATACTAACATGGATTAAGAGGCACAATCTTGGCTATAAATTCTGTTTCTTTAGTGAAAACTTTAAACTAGATTTTACTAACCTCTCATGACGTGCTTTCTGATACAAATATCACCAATTGTTCCTTGTATTAAAGAAAAGGCAATTCTTCACAGAAAACTTAATACATTTTTGACAGTACTTTTCAATGTACTGTCAGTGATACTGTTCAGAATTTGCACTCCTCAGTTGATGTTCATAATAAGAAAACAGAAAACACAGGTTTTTTAAAATTATCTAATCATAGTTGAGATACTGAATTTTTAAAAATATATTAGGGTCTATGACAATTGTTTCTTCTCCCTGCTCAGGGTGGGTTTTGACATATGTCTTTTGTTTTAAGATGTGTTTTAGCATTCCAGCAAGTGAAATGCTTGTATTTTTATAAAAATAATTTAAAGATAAATGGGGACATCCATGTAAGTTAAAAGAAAAAAAAAATCAGGTTAATAACCTTCAACACTTTTGGAAATTACCTGTTTTTCTTCTTAAAGCTACCATTTCTTTTTTCTTTGGGAAAAAAAATAAATTAAATCTATGTATTAAAATGCTTCAGGTTTTGATGAAACACATATTTTTCACTGAAAAAATATTACCTTTTTTTGTGAACACAACTAGTGCTTTAAATATATTTTCCCACATCTTATATCACTTTACAGTAGTCTGTGACACAACTGAAACAATAATTCCACAGATCCCTTTTATCATATTTGCCTGAAGCTATTTCAGTATCTTCACATGGAAGAATAGAAGGCAGAAAGGGATAAAAAAATTGAGTAAATTAATGTTGTATGATAAGGTAGTTAGAATAAGGGTATCTCTGGATTATGCAGCATCTGTGGTTAATACAGGTGAAGTACTAGAAGTATAGATACAGAAATACATTTCTACTAATGGCAAAACATTACATGATATATTCATATAACCAAAAAATGACAATTATTTCCTCAGTAGGTAGAGGCAGGTTCTCAGCTCCCTTTAGCAGCTGCTAAAACCTCTTGGTTTCCAAAAACTTGGAAAAGTTTTCACAGCCATCATTGAAAAACACTGTTAGGATTATATTCTGTACTAGAACTATTGTGTTGCCCTTGCAGTTCATTTTGTCTAGCTTCTCAATTTAGATATGTTTTTTAAAACATAGCTGTTAGAAAAAGATTCATCATTTTTAGATGATGAATTATTTTCTGCCTCGTGGAACAACCTCAGTAGGCAGTCCAGGCACACACATATGGGCAGCTAAAAGCCTGGAAACCAGGAAACTCTGCTAGAGATTGCAAGTGTTCCAGAGTGAAGTGATAGCTGAGTTGAGTTCCTTAGGATGACATGCTGCACTTAGCTATCTAAGTTCAACCACATATGCCTAAATCTTCTCTTTTTGATGTGGATTTCAGTTTTACCTTAGCTGGAATACAGCTTAGAGATATTTGCCACTCTCCTGTCATGTAAGCAATGAAAAATTTCAAGGTTTATCCTCCTCATGTTTCTTTGATAAAGCCTTTACTAAGCACATCAAGCATTTCAGTTTAATGATAAAGTACAAGCAAAAGCTTACAGCTGGGAAATGAATGAGTGAAAGAGGTTTGGAAATGGTATATGCAGTAGCTGATCAGAGACAAAGCTAAAAAAACATAACACTGGATGAAATCCACACAAAAATCCTTCTTAAACTGAGACATAAGTATCCACAAGAGTGTGCCATGCTCCTTTTCTGCCCTGCCTGCCACTGCAGGTTCCTAATGTCACTGGGGGTGACATTCCTGTCCAGCCCTGCTTGGATGAACATCCATGCAGAATGGGCACCTGCTTCCTGCAGAGGTCCACTGCAGTGCTGGCACGAGGGTGGTGGGGCCAGACATCCTGCCCACGTCTGACACACAGCTCAGTGTGTCAGGACAGCATCACCCAAGGCAAGAGCCCTGGGGAAGAGAGGGGAGGTAACTCTCTAAGGAGGAGCATCCATGCTCGACCTTCAAGACGAGCTGCAAACCTGCTCCCACTCCCTCCTGCTCAGGGACACCTAGACAAACATGTCAGTAATTGTTTTAACTTGAGTGTTTTTTCAGAAATAAGTGAAACTCTTGCTTGTATCGAGGGACACTCTGAGAATGGGCTCAATTTATAGAGAAGCAAGTATTGTCTGATGTGCATGACTTCAAATGTTAGAAACAGTGATAGTCACTGAATGGCAGTCTGCAGCACTAAACTTACCCCTTCTGTGAGCAGCATGTCTTTTCAAGATTAACAATTTATGAAGTTAATGCACATGTAAGTAGGCAGCTGTCCTTTTCTATTTTTAATAACCAAAGAGAAAATGTCACCAAGTAAAGGAGAAAAAAGCTGTTTCTCAGTTGGGACTAAAGAGAAAACAGCACAGAAAACAGTCAGTGTTAATCTCTGTGCTATAAAATGGTACTAATGAATTTTGTCATGGAGCTTAAAAAAAACAGACCAAAAATCTAAACTCTCTTCATTTTGCTTTTGTTATTATTGAAGTATTCTTTGAAAAAACTTACTTTAACTCTGATTGCAAAATTAATACTACCCCATATGTTGCTTTGTATAAAAAAGCATTAAACAAAACTATTTGAGATATTTCACTTTTTAATTGCATTTTCTTTCTGTTTTACACAAGACTTAATACAAATAATCCCTGAATTTTCTGGACATTTATGTATGAAGAAACCATAAATGCTTTGCAAAACTACATACATGAAGGAAAAACCTTCAGAGTTTAAATGCAGTAGTCCTCTGAGTGTGTTTATATGTGTATTTTTCTGCTTGTCACCAGTTTCTTAGACCTTGGTAATGGTTGTGCTATAAATACTCTGATAGGAATAGAATCTGCAGCTGCATGAAAAGATTTTGAGCAATAAATATTTTGCTAGGATATCAGTACAATTTCTCTCACTCATTTGAAAAGTATTGTGAAGCTTGTGCAGTAATGATCTGCAAAAAGCCAGGCAAGAAGAGGACTGGTTCAGGAATGCAAAGGTGGCCACAGACTTGACTACATGGGAGGTGAAGATGAAAACTGAATCGTTGAGCTAGAAAAAAGTGGGTTCTTTTGTTCAGAATCATGCTTGAGATGAGTCTCATTTAATATCTGTAGTAATGACCTTCACAAAGTAGCATGATGCAGAAATGTGGTGACACAAAGTTGTAAGATATTACAGAGGAAAAAATCACACTGAAAATGAAGTGAATAATAGAAACAGGATGAAAGGTAATGGTACAAAAATGTGTACCAACAAGAATTTCTTCTTTAAGCATCTGAGTGGAAATAAAAGGAGAGCAAAGATTTAGTTGTGCTAATTGATCATAGTTCCTCTGAACAAAGTAATACAGTCACTAAAGAAGAAGTTGTATGCAATTCCAGAGTATAACAAGTGAAGAATACCCAGAAGGAAAAACTGTACTGCTCTGCAAAGCTACAGGTAAGACCTGACCCAGAATACTGTGTTTAATTATGGCTTCTCACACTTATGAAAGACAATTCAAATTAAAGAAAGTGCTTCTAGCTTTTTTCTTCTTTTTCTTTTTTTAATTTTTTTTTTTACTTGAAAGTCCAAAAAAAGAAAAAGCAATGCAAATAGAAATAACAGTGTTGACACAAAAATAGGTTGACTTTAACCAATTATGAATTCAGAAGCTTTCTAACAAGCCAGAACAACAAGGTTTTGCAGTTTGATAAGTTTATACACGTGACAGCTTGAGATAGTACAAATACTGTAAATTGGGAATTGCCTTCCAGCCACATCTATGATGAGATCCCCAAATTATCTACAGTTTTGGGTTGGATTTGTATAGCTCATTTCCTTAAAGGTACTTTTCAAAATCTTTTGATAAATTAAGGTGAAAGCAAAGAACAAAATAAAAACCAGGTTTTCCTTGAATAGCTGTGCCTTGGGATGACAGATTTTCTTTCTGGGAGTTGCACACTTAGCAGCTTTGCAGCTCACATCCACTCTCAGTCCACCCAGTGAGGGCACCAGGCAGAAGCAATCTTTCCTCCCTTTGCCCAGCCTACATAACAGTGCAATGCACTTACAGGAAAATGAATGCAACCTGCCTTCTGCCATGACTCACAATGAAGCTGGTCACTGTTACAAACCCCAGCATTCTACACAGAAAAATTTGCATTCTGCTCAGGAAAACCAACAGAAAACCCCTCCCCAGCAGGTCTTCCCACTAATTTGCTCTACAGCTGGAAGTAGCACATGCATTGTACACATGGTGCTACACACATGGTGATTAACAGCCAAGCTCTTTGCAGAGCAGCTAGAATCAAGACAGTGTGCCATTCTGACAAGAAAGGGCTGCAAAATATTTTGGAGGCAGATGAGAATAATAATCCAAACCAAAAAAAAATTTCACAAACTTTATACTGGTAGGAGACAGGATGAGACTGTGTTAGAAGATCTGCTAGATTCAAACAACTTTTATTTATTATCTATTTAAAACTATACATGCTGCTCTTGATCGTTTTGGAAAGTGTCTTAACAACTCTGTTTATGTGTAATGATAGCAGGTCCACCTTTTAGTGAAACCCTGTCATCATAATTGGAGAGTATGTACCCAACATGCTGTTGATTTCATAAGGCTTCATCACTTCCTTGGCTGTCAGTCTCAGCAATTGCAGTGTTATGTTCCTTCCTCCCACACTGTAATTTCTTTAGCACAGGGCAGGCAGTGGAGCATGATGTTTATGCTGCTATCTCCACTGCTGTTGCTACTTCATGGAATGAATCTGTGATACAAGTTGCTCAACCATTATGAAAATAGCAACGTATTATGGAGCAGGCTACTTATTATGCTAGAATTATTCAGTAACGGTATTTTTAATGTATATCTAATTTCCATCATCACTACAATTTGCATAGAGCTGCCTGTAAGTCTCGAACAAAAACAAACAATTGTAATCCAGAGGCATTAGTGCAGTTATGAAATCAATTCACACACATATGAAAACCTTTATTGTTTCAGAAAGGTAAGTCATTTGGGGTTATGTTAATAACCTGTTTCCTTAGTTTATCTGCATCAAGGATCAACTACTGTGTTTAGAAAAAATAGTATACTGTGTTTACTTATGGGATAACATGTAACATGTAACATACTTTTTCTGCTTTGAGGAAGGAAAGATTAGAATATTCACTGCCACCAGACCCTAAATATCTTTCCATTAAAGAAGAACCTTTAAGGTTTCTTCCATATTTCTCTTGAAAAACATACATTTATATTTATACACCTGTGCTATGATTCCAGGAGGGATACTTAAAATCCCTCTGGAAGCCAAAGCAATATATCTTTTTTGTAATATATTTATAAGGCAGATACCTGGCATACACTAACACAAGGGGTTGTCAACAGGAGCAGAATTCATGGGACATATATAAGCAGCAAGGGCAGACATCCTCTGATAGATTTTGCTGAAGGGGGACAAAAGATCTAAAGTTTAAACTCTCTGCTGTTCTCTTTGCACCTCTGGAAGAGGTTATTTCCCCCCTGAAACAGTAAAGAAAATTATATGCTGGCACCTCTGGTGCCTCAATTCACAACCCAATAACCAAATCTCTTAACAAAAACACTATTTCAGTGTTCCATTAATAGATATCACTTTTTTTTGGTTCAGAGTAGATCAGAGATGCTCCTTTTGTCACTGAGATGCCATGTATTTCTAATGTAAACAGCAGTGCAGCCTTTTAATTCATATTTTAGAAGCTCTTTTGCTCAATAACCCTGTAGTTCATGGATAATATTCTTGGTGAGCAGGTTTCCTGTTATGTAGCAAATACTCTACCCATAACAGAATATATTTAATATGATGACTTTATATGCTCTATAATTTCATCATTAACACTTACTGAAAATTAAGAGAAAACATAGATAGTATAGCAACTAATTAGGTAGCATCAGTGTGTGCAGAAAATGCAACATAAATGCAACATATCCTAAACTATGGAAATATATTGTGCAGATTATCTATTATGACCTGTATTGGCACACTAGATATGGTATACAAGATAGTGCCCATGTAAAGTAGTTGTCACTGATTTTACTGATATCAGTGCTGTTAAAACTGTTGGAAATGTCAATTTGGACATTTTTTCCTTTTCTTTTTCGTTTTTTTTCCTTTTTCTTTCTCCATATTTTATGTAGCAGAGTACTCACTACTCTGCACAGGCATTTCAGTGTTGATTTTCTTTAGCCTACTACCTAAATTAGTGGAATACAATTAAATCTTTCAGTTGTAGCATAAGGCTGAACTGTGCAAGGAAAACCTCAACAGAAAAATAAACAGTAATGATGAATAGCAAAAGAAAACCCATGGAAAACTCTACTGGTCAAGTATTTTGGCAGTGTTCCCTAACAGTGGTGTACAGTGCTACAAGCTCTTTTTCACACAGTGTTTGGGCACAGCTTTAAAGAGAGTGTGAGTCAGGGTCTGTTCTCACAAGGTCAGTTGCACATGGCCACAGTGGTTTTGGGTGAAGAGATGTTTAGTTTATAAATGGGGACCTTTTGTCTCAGAAGCAGCTTGGAGTTTTTTTAAGTTGGTACAAAGAACACAGTACAGATGGCCAAAATTGACTTGTCACTCACTTCTGCTTAGCTTTCTTCCATTCCTTTGCTGAGAAGCCTAAGAAATAGCTCATGAGGGATCAGAACCATACAGTCTAACTGGTGTTGGACAAGCACTTCTGCCTGCACCTGCTTTGCTGCTGTTTTTCTCTGACCAGCTGCAGAGACAGAGAGCTAACAGGCATTACAAAACCCTGCAGCAGCTCTGTCCCTGGGTTAAGCTGTCCACAAGAGCCCCCCATGCCTTCAGTGCTGCAGTGTGCCACAGTCACTCTTGTGAGGGGACAGCCACTTGTGCAGTGGCATCTCCAAATGCAACACATGTGCATTACAGTTTAGCAAGATAATACAGCTGAAATCATTAGGAGTTTCTTGCTGCAAAACAGTTTGGAACAAAGAAGGCAATTCTAACTTGAAAGCAGATTTGCATACGGGAGCTTAATTTATCAAACTGTGGGATGTATTTTGGAAAAAGAGAGAATACAAATGAAGAAAAGGAGAAGCATATTTAAGATGATTATGCCTTCCAATTACATACATCTTTATGCCCTGTACTTATCCTCTGACATGTAGAACCTCTATTTTCCAAATAAAACACCTCAACACCTTAATTGAAAACAAATATGTTGAAAAACAGAGGAAGAAGCATTTCCTAATCCTGTAAAGTAATGTGATATAAAGCCAGCTAAGAGCACAATAAGATAAGGAATACAGCCTAATTGGTGATAAAATGTCAATATTCCAACAGATGAATACCAGCAGTCCATTAGATTTAATTAGGTTCTCTCAGCAAGCAATAAATCATGTAAAAGATGGATTGAGAAAGAAGTCAACTGACTGCTGGGAAACACTCATAGGTTGGTGTACCAAGGCTAATCTTTAGAGTAAATTAAGAACTGCCCAGACATGTTAAACAGAAGATTTGAAAAAAAAGAGCAATGTCTAATATTAGTACAGGATTAAGAGATTACACAAAGGCACTGTTGACCTACTCAGCTTTTAATTATGATATCACTTATCGATATAATAAAAAAGTATTAGGAAAGACTCAATGAAAGGAAGCACTAGACTGGAAAACTGGGCCAGTTACTCACAGCCCCATTCTGAAAACTGGTAAAAATTATTGTGCAGCACGTGGAACTGCAGCTTCACCCTGTGTTCAGCAGGGCTCCATCAGCTGGATTAAAACCTACAGTTCAAAGGGTGTGCATGGAAAATGAAATGCAAATGAACTGCTGGTCACATCTGCAGGATCAGGGCAGATGAGCAGCAAGTGCAACACACGCTGGCTGAGCACACAAAACCAAACAAAAAAAGGGAGATGATGATGAGAAAATAAAAGTAGCAGATCTTTGCAACACTGAAGAGCAAAAATACAACAGAATTTAATGCATCTGTTGGAATAAAAACTGTGGGTTTTTTGCTGAGATCAATGATGAGATTTTATTTTTTCCATTGCTCTTCTCAGTTCTTCATTAAAAAGATGTCTGAAAAAAGCAATGACATTTTAAAAAAACTTTAAAAGCACCTGAAATACAGAGCACATGAAGCAAAAGAAGGGAAGGATTTGGGTTAATTTTTGGCAGAGGCCAAGGCACGATAGAAAAATGATGATACAGGAAAACATATTTTCAGATTTGCTCAGAAAGTTACAACTGGTTTTTTAAAATTGTTTTGTTTTGGTTTTGAAACCTAATCACAATAGTTGTCAATTCTACTTATTTAAAATTGATTGAATGAAACTCGGCTAGAACTGACACAAAGTGCCATTTCCCACAGGACAGACCTTCCCTTGTCATGTGTAAAAAGCAATAAATAGTCTTTTTTCTACTCAAAAGTGACGCTATGACAGTTTGCATTATGCCTTGAGACAGGTATTTAGTTTGCTTATTACAAACAGAATGGGAGTCATGAGAGTGGAAGATTGAAGTTTCTATGATTTTTGGCTTTCAGGAAAAAATTCTATATTTTTTTTAAACTTCTGCCCTTGGGTAACTTTATAGTGGAAAGGAAGAGAGAAGAAAAGTTCTCCAAGCCTTCGTAGATTTAACCGTTATTTCACATTTGCCCTTTTTAACTGTATATTAATATTCTATGAAATTAGCTCAGTGGCAGGTGGGTAACCAGGAGCAGGGATTTAATTTTCTTGACTTAGGTAGAAAACACTCGCTGGCTCCGTGCTACTCTTCAGTTTGAGACCATCCAAGCTACGGACAGGTAGCACATTACAGCGAGAATTGCCAGGATGTATTTTCAGAGCTGCACCTGAGCACCAGGGCAGTGATAACCTGCATCAAGGGTATCACTTCTGGCATCAGACAAGCTTCATCAGCACTTGCTGGAGATGTGCTCCACTGACCTGTGTACACCTGTCCTGAGGCAGGTCAACAAGAGTGTCCAAGATCTGCTATGCCTTCATCAGCTCATTCTTAATTTTGTTTTTTATTGATTTGGAGATGTCCTTTTCATTTTCACTTATAGAAACGGTATTGTATCCATGCAACCTCTGCATGTTTGCTGGGTTTAAATGCACTATTACTGTGACAACATCCAGTGAGTCCCCACAGCAAGAAATTTGCTCAATGAGTTATTCTGCATTGTGCAGATTTTGGATGATTGGAGCCTTTCCCTGGCTTTTTCTGATAAATAATCTACTAAATGTCTATTTTTCAATGAATTTCCTTGTAAAATTGCTGAGTTTTCCTTATTGGATAAATATTTGAGAAAGGTTTAAATCTCCATGTATATTTATTTTAGATCATAGCCTTCTGGCAGTAATAAAGCACTTATTGTTCAAATTTCTTTAGTGCAACTCTCAAATTCATTAACTTTGTATCTACAACCCAGACATGCAGCCACATCCTTAGACTCTTGTAGAATATATATAGAGATAGATATTTTTGGTAATAACTTGAAGATTTGTTTGACTAGCTATTTCCAGTTCAGAAGAGTTGACCTTGCTGTGACAGAGTGCTTGATATTTACTCAGTTTAAAATTATGTACAGTAGCCTAGCATTGCTGATGTGTTTTTGTGTTTTATTAAAGCCTATTAATACTGTCATATTTTGTAAAATAAATAACTTGCTTTATAAACTTTGACAAAAGGACATCAAATTCTCACCCAAATCAGTCTGTTTCCTGCAACAGCCTTGCATTGAAATTTTCTTGACAAAGCTACAGAACAAGAATTAAGTATAATTTGGTTCTTGTAAACCATCCTCTACGTTAATTTAAAAAAAAAAATCATTACAAATCATGTCTAGTGGAAATTGGTTATTTAAGGGACAATTTGGTATTTACATCTTGTTTCAAGCTGTTTGTGTAGAAGAAAAAAATGAAAACAAACAGCACCAGGCCTGATCAATACAGAATAAAGTAACCCAGCTTTAGTGATGGTTACCAAAAACTGCTCATATGCTTCTGTTGATGCACACATGCAATCTTTTAGTAATCACAGAAACAACCCAAAATAAAGTTTATTTGGTGTTTTCTGACACTGAGTCTGTATTTGGACAATGAACAGCATCTACCTCCCACATCACCTGTGTTGGTACTTTTAAAGCATAGGCTGGTAATGGAAGAAAAGCTGTTTATGCCACAAAAAACTCAACATTGAATGAAAAGTGTGTCTGTATGACCCAGAGCTATCTAGCTAACCCTGGAGTTTGCCTTCATAATTCTTGGCAAGACTAAAGTAAAGATACAGGACTGATGAGATTAGGATGGATCACCCAATCCAAACTCCCACTCAAATCAAGATCAACCACAGCAGGTTGCCTGGGACCATGCCCAGTCAAGTTTTGAGTATCTCCCAGGATAGAGACTCCAAAACCTCCCAGGGCAACCAATTTCAGTGTTCAACCATGCCCACAATAAACAGGGGACTTTGTATGTTTAAATAGAATTCCTTCTATCCCAATTCTGCTCAGTGCCCTTATCCTGTCGCTGGGCACCACTTGGAAGGATCTGGTTTCATCTTCTTTACTTTTTCCAAAGATATTTATACACATTGATAAGTTTTCTCCTGAGTTTTTTATTTTCCTGACTAAAGAGTTCCAGCTCTCTCTGAGTCTTCCTATGTGACACATGCTCTAAGCCTTTAATAATTTCTGTGTCTCCAGTATGTCCACTCCAGATGTGTCTCACAGGGCTGTGCAGCTGAGCAGGGCTCAGTAAGTATCCTGGGCATTCAGGCATGGAAGAAGTTTGCTGCTCTCTTTTTTCAAAAAAACACCTTTGAATCTCCTGATATGACAGGAGACAATAGGTGGTTCACTGGGGACTGTGAAACAATGCTCAACAAGGAAGTGTGAAGATGAAGTCATTAATAGATTTTATTCTAATTCTTTCTCTTTCATTAGTTTTGCAGTTTAATTAATTTCAAACTAGTTGACTGAAAGCATATTATACTGCTTTTACCCATGTTGCCAAAATTCCGTATCACTGTGGTAAGAAAATTTAGATTCTCTGAACTAAGCAATAAAGGTACAGGGGGGCACTACTTTTCTTACATAGAATGGGAATCATCTAAGAATATCATAAAAACAACTGTTATTACATTTTTTTTACCTCAAGACCTTTACAACTATGAAGTTGTATATATATACACATATATGTATATATATGTATATATATGTATATATATTGGGTCAGAGTTAACTGTGTCTACTTTAAAGTTTTCTGTACTTCTATTAGTATACTCCCCATCACCTGTGTTTTCCTTCAGATAAAAAATTAAAATGCATTGATACTTCTAATTACTAATACTTAAAAAGAAGAAAAACTTCTTTCAAATTGTCATTTCTATTAAAATATGAAATCATTTGTAACAGCCATGCCTGAAAAATACAAAGATGAGGAAGATTATGTATTTTCCTAACCCCTATATTTCTGTTTCATCAGAAATTTGTTCTTCAGAAAAGAATTCAAAGTATCTCTGGTTTAGGTATCTTTTTTTGCTGTCTGTCATACCATGTGTCACTGCATCACAGCCTTTATATATGGCATTACTACCACACTGTGAAGAAAAGTGATTTATTTACCAACATAGGGACATGGGAAATAAACATCTATTTAGAAAATGGAAAATAAGTGACTCTGAATTCAGTGCCTATTGGAAATATTTTGAATGTTATACATAGCAGTTCATTTCTTTTATTCATTGACTGTTCATTCAGATAATAAGAGTACATTATAATGAAGCTAAATTTAACACCTTTAAGTGTTCAGAAGGAAAGTGCTTTTCCTTTGGGATGCATATTCATTCATTTTTTCTATCTAACTAGTATCAGCATCCAGACAAATTACAGGATGAGAAATTGATACTAACCATGCATGGAATAAAGGTGGTGATTTGTGACTGAATACTGATTTGAGTTTTGTAGATATGAGACATCAATTTGCCAGTAGTGGTTCTCCTATAAGCAGCTAAGGAATCTGAAGGTTAGTACTTTCTGAAGTTCAGAATATTTTAAAGCTTAAAAATATATTTTTTTTCTTAATTTTAGGGTACAGGAAACCTGAAGGAGATTTTTTAGGCTGGATGACAAGCATCAGGCTGCAGACACTGATTTCAAAGTTCTATATACAAGGTTGTAAGTACTTAAAGATCACAGTTTCCTGACTCAAAACACCTCCAAGGCCACAAGAGAAACGTGCCATAAGATAAGCTGTGCCAGCAGGAACTTGAGATAAGCACAGATAGGAGAAATTTTCATCAGGAAGGCACCAACTCCAGGTCTAGCAGATGTTAGCACATCCTGGTTAATGCATGGAGGCAAAAAATTTCCCACTTTGGTTAACAGTGGGAAAGAAAGCAACAGTCCTTGCTTAAAAGCTGCTAAGTGGAAGAAGTAAGAAATCTCCATTCCTCACAGCAAAAACCAAGAAAAAAAATAATATTTAGTAATAGCAACAACTAAATCTCCTCTAAGGGGCTGATAAACTGTCTGATAATAGAAATTTATAGAATAAATCCTAGTGAGCTTAAATTACTGAATTTTACAGTGAATACTATCTGTGAAAAAAAAATAATCTAGTGTCTAGTAATAATAATAATGTGGTCTCATCCTCAGAAATTTTGCAGTTACTACAGTTATATTCTGGATGCTGAAAATAGCAAAATAATAAAACTTAATTGTACTGAAAGCCAAAAATGCTAAGTCCTTTATTATAACTGAGCTGAGTAGCATGAAAAGCACAAATATATCCTAAAGGCATATTCTGGATATAATTATTTCACTTTTATATGAAACAAAGCAATTAAAAAGTCTTTTCAAATGATCTCACTTATACATACTTATCTATTTCATTCCTGCCACTATTGTGCTAGTAATCAGCAGTGGCAAGCATATGTTTTCTGTTTCCATTTAGATGCAGAAGTATTTTCAGCCTATTTGATGAGATTGTGTGAAATACAACCTTTTCCTCACCTGACAACCATGTTATTCCAACAGAGAAGCTTTATCAGCCTCTGAAGAAAAAGAAATCTGCTTGTCCATATGCTCCTCCTTGATAGCACAAGGACACAACAGGATTTACTAATGAAGAGTCAGAGAACATCAGTCACCTTCTAAACCCCAACAGTGATGGGGAAATTAAGCTCAATAATCTTATGCTTTTTGGAGTCACCAAAATGCTTTATTCCATTTCTCCCCACTATTCTACAGGTTGCCAGAGTTCACTTGCAGCAAGTAAGCTGTCAGGAAATAAGAACATGGGAAAATGGGAAATAGGAAAACAAGTACTGAATCTCTTCCAGAAGATGGGCTACAAGTGAGAGTAAAAGGTATTTTGCCTTCTTCAAAATCAGGTTATTAATGCTGTACCTAAAAGAGAGTTTGAATTTTCTGCACATAGCTTCAAATTCTAAATTCCCTGTTCTTTGAATCCCATGAGCTCCAGTCATGGAACAATCTCTTCAGAACAGGAGAACACATGTTTCTTTATATTTGCTAAATATACATCCATGTGAACAACAACAAAAAGACCAACAAACAAAAAAACCCCACCTTTTCTACCTGATGTAGCCTAATACCAAAAGTGACCCACAGACTGAGCTGTCAGGCTGACTCCAGCAACTCTGCCTAACATACAGGTTGATGCTAAACACTGCAAGGTTGGGAAAGCCACCACTGGAGATCAATACCAAAGTCAGTGGTGACTGGACTGTGGTGTAGAGGCACAGTTAACTTAGTTAACTTATAGCTACCAAGCTCCTATTCCACTAGACATTTAACTACTTGTAGAGCTGAGACCAAAGTGTTCCTTGAACAATGCTGTGAACCTCACAGCTACAAACCCTGCCTTGCAGCCAGGGCAAGCAACAGCAGAGACTGCAAAATAAATAAATCCTATTCCTGGAAGTAGGCACTGAAGGGGTTAAGTTTACTAGAGCAGATATAAAGAAGAGAGATATAAATCTTGCAGCATCATCTCAACATCTTCAGTTTGAGAGGCAGGAAAAAAATATTAATTTATCCTGAATTTCCTCCTGCTCTTCTTTCTGGTATAGAAGAGACAACTATTGACTTCTGAGTGCTGACAAATGAAGGAGCAGTTAGGTTGAAGTCTCTGAAATGACACTTTCTGAAGTAAATTCCAACTTGCATTGCAGTCAGAAGCAAAAGAGCTGTCAGAGAGATTTAACTCTCAAGAAGCAATGTTTGGTAGGATGGTACATTAAATTTTATGCTCTTATCAAAACACAGTAATTCAAAACTGATTTACACTTTAGGAATGAAAATTGATCAACAAAGAATATTTAAATTATCATAAGGAAATAAAAACCATAAAAGATTAATAATTCACTTTCATTAATGCTTTAGGCTGTCTTTCATTTGAGAATTCATTCAGGAAGAATAGCTATTTGTCCACTCCAACCCAGTACTACTGAAATTGATCCTTACTCTTCAAGCTGTAAGGAAGCATCCTCTCAGATCAGGCAGTACAATCAACTGACTTTTGAAAAAAAAAAATCATTAGTTCTAGTTTGTATGGGCATGTTTTGAAGAGCAAATGACAAACTGATTATTTTTTCTAAATAATATTTTAAATAAGGAAATTACTATGTATAATTTACAGCCCAAATGATCAGGTACTTGGTAGACAGCTCTGAAACAGTGTTTCCAGGGTCTCTCTCAACTTTGTTTTCCTGATACCCACCATACCTCAACCCCAAACACAGAACAACCTTTCAGGTCACCAACACATTTTCTCTCCTAAATCAGAGTCTTTGTGAATGCCTACTGCTGCTACCTCCCCTTATGGAATGCAGTCAATAAATATTCAAATTATTTTTAAAAAACTGAACTCCAAGCCAATATTCACATAATCAAGCAGTTATGTCATTTTACCAGTTCAAGAAATGTGTTTTACTTCTTTATGTAAATTATTATCATAATTATCTTTAAAGAAGATATAGATAAAGTAATTAAGTGCCAAACTTCAGAAAGTTTTGCCACTTTTTATTTATAGCCAAAAGCCCTGATGGTTATAGGTACTGTAATCATAGCATTCAATTGATAACAGCCCTTTTTATCTCTCACCAAATAATAACATGGCAATTTTTAACAACTTCATTCTAAGGAGGAAGATTAACAGAGTGTATGATTTTCTTAGAACTGGAGAGTCTGTGAATTCTGTCTGAGAAGTATATTTACTGCAAGTGGAATGAGAAATATTTCACATCCTCTGCTGTAGCATTGGAAGAAAAGCATTTTAAAGGAACAATATATACACACAAGGAAAGAATTTCCTGAAGAGAAAGAACAAAAAAATCAAACAAAAGTCTCAAACCATTAAAATAAAACAGGCAGTAAGTGAAGCTTAGACATGATTATATCCATAACTCTTGAATGGATGATTCTGGAGTTCATTTCCTATAAAAAAGGCAAAAAAAGACCCCAACTATTGGCCTCCAGCAAAGCCAAAGCACTGTAAATTTGCTAAATATAGAAATACACCATTAGATGTTGATTTTCCATACACTGTATGACTTTGCCAATTTTCTCATGGTAAGGCTGCCTGTAAGAGATCCAGAACCTCTAATGATAGACTGGGAGATTTCCTACTGATGCACAGTTGTGCATGCACACAAACACACACACAGAGCATTGTCACCTGTGTTTTGAGACAAAACCAGGAGGAAAGCTGTGGCATGAGAGGGGCAGGTGTCCCAGATAAAGAGCTTTGCTGAAAATGTGCAATGTAAAGATTTTCCTATCAGAGCAGTTATGTATTTCTTCAGAGAAGATTGAAAGTCCCAACTGAACAGCAGCAAAAGCTATAGATGGAGACCAAGGTGTTAACCCTAAAGTCTTCATATGTGTTATTTCACTACAGTCTTCTTCTCTTGAAGTATTTTTCTCTTAATTTTATAAGATTTATGAGCACCTCTGAAAAAACAGTTACATCCTCAGAAAAATTCTATCTTTAGCTACTGGAAGCAGAAGACAAATAAATTTTAAAATCCTAATTACAGGAGCAGAGATACTAGTCTAGATGCCAAATCAAACCCAAAAAAGCAATAGAGGCAGATGGCCTGAAAAAGGAATTCTTTCATGCAATGAAAAATCTCTTAATCCTTAAAATGGAAAAACCCCCAGGGTTTCTAGAAGTTTTTGGCCTAAAGAGTTATATTTTTAATGTGTTAACTACTTCTGATGTTCTTTCTTCATGCAGTGTTCAGTGTAGGTTGCAATGCATTTTCAAATATTGTAGGCTAAAGTGGGAGACTACTTTACTTAAAACATTTTCTCTGCAATATGAGGTTTAACACTACTTCACTGTATTAAAAAAGCTCCACTTGTCATAGCCTTTGTTAAAACTGCATTTCCTTTTTGGTAAGATTTCCTATATAACTTCTATTTACCACTTCCATTTGGTGACATAATTTTAAAATTGAAAAATATTTCATGAAGACAAGGCAAGATTCATTCTTGAAAATTCGGGATTTTCCCTAAAGAAATGTGCACAGTGGATGGAAGCAAAATATAGAAGAGGATCACTATTTTCTGTGTCCTATTATATTAACTAAATAAAGTGAATAGTAGTTACAACTGCTCTATCAAGTCCTTGCATCTCTTGAATCAAATAGGTACATGACCATTTCAGACAATGAGATTGTTTAAATGCTTAAAAAACCCCAACTGATCCTTTGACCTCAGGTATGTGTCTTTGCAGGACTGAATCCAGCATGCTTAGAAAAGTTGATTCAACTCCTACCATCAACTGACAGGATTATGTGAGAATGAGCCCCTGGCAGAGATGTTTAGTTTATTTGATATTATTTCCTTAAACATATATACATAAACAAATAATTCCTTATAATTGCTAAAATCACCACAGCTCTTTACAAAATAGATTTCAATATTGGACTCAGAAACTGACTTCTTTGACCTTACTTTGTAGGGAACAATCCAGACAGTGTAACCTTGCTGTTGGCAGCATTAGGGATGAAGCTGATGTTAATTCCAGTTAAAGTCTTGCTTGCTCTTTGATCACATGAAACAAGGTCAAACTTATTTTACCTGAAGGTGTACCCTGTAAAACTCAGAAAAGTGCTACAAAGAAGCAATAGAATCATTCATAATTTAAATGACAGCATGTTTTATACAAAGAACTGTCAAAGAATATGATAAGGCTATGAAGTAAATTGGAATGGAATTCAAGGAATCAATTGCAGGTGGTAGAGCTAAATGAGAAGGATTAAAATCATAGTTAAAAGAAAGGGCACTGGAAATGAAAGTAGTTAGAGACAGATGTAAAATCTTTAGTGATGGCCTATTTCTAGTATTTTAAAAATAAAAAATAATTGCCTATTAGGAGGAAATAGTTATTAACAGCATAATAAAAAAGAAGGGAAAGACAGAAATTTGAAGCCTGAAAACAGTAAAGAAGATGGGGCAGCCTGCAAACATACTTCAGTTGTAAGTTGAGGTGCTTTTAGGGATTGAAGTTTTCTTACTAATGAAAACATTTAGAGCCTCTTACCACAGCTCACATGGTCTTGTGTAAATGTCAGCAATAAGATGCTGTATAAAGATATCATGAAAGGGAAAATGGCATAGCTTAAATTCTGATTTTCCCACTAATTTCTTCAGGATTTTTGTGCAATACTGAGGAACATTGTCTCAGGTGTTTAATTTGACTTTTAAATGGTAAATAAATAAAATTCTTTTTCCTGTCTCCAGTGCACGTACATACACTCAGCAGTCTTATAAAACACTAAAACAGCAGAAGAAATAATAAAATGTTGCCCAATTGTTTTATCTAAATATAAAGCTTTATGCTCTAATGACCAAAAAGCTTCATAAGAGATGAAACTAAAGTAGGAAAAATGAGAAGACCCACAGAAATGAAGCCGTGAGACATCCCAGGTTTCTTTTGGCATCCACATCCCTGAAATACTCTTATTGCCTGGAAGTATCTCATTAAGATAA
Organism: Luscinia megarhynchos; assembly: GCA_034336665.1. NCBI lineage: Eukaryota > Metazoa > Chordata > Aves > Passeriformes > Muscicapidae > Luscinia > Luscinia megarhynchos. Next base: position 24,160,991 of record CM067566.1, read on the forward strand.
ATGGTCACTTCACAAGTCTTTGGAGTCTTTCTGAAAAGGCACAGAGACAGGAAAGGGATAAATAATGGCATTTATTTCTGCATCATTTAATAGATATTTACTGGCATGGCAATCAGGTGCTTTACATTTTAAAAAATGACACAGAGAACCACTCAAGTTTTTTGAGATTTTTCACTTTTCCTGCAGAAGCTTTCACACTTGAAACACATACACACATTTTTTGTTTTGTTCTTTTTCTTCTAATTATCTAACTTTATGTTTCAAATTCTTGGCAGCTAAAAACTTCTATTAATATTGGTACCTCTCAAATATATCTTCATGACATGTGCTAACACACCTTCAGTGTGTATAGGTTTGTTTTAAAGTCTGTTAATGCAGCCCTCTTCCTTTTTAGTATAGGTGTACCTAATGTACCTTCTGCAGCTGCTCTGAAAGTTGTTAGTTTGCCTTCAGAGTTGACACTGACTGAAATAAAATTAACCCTCAAAGCAGCAGGACAAACCTGCTATTAGACTAGCTTAACAGAAATTTCAGCCTCCTGATCAAAGAAATGGGAGTAGGTAGTAAGAGATGCTGTACTGAAGATCTGCTATACCTCTAATTAGGCCAGTGCAATTTCCCAGGGAGCTGAGTAAAGGCTTAGACAATTTCATGTCAATCTCCTGTTCAAAATTTGCTGAGTTGGTACACTTCATCCACCACATGGTGGGGATCTAGCCAAGCTCCTTTCCCATTGAACCAAACTGCCAATTGATAAAGGTGATGAGTTCCTCTCTGCCCAAGACAAGTGAAGATTTCCTGACACAAAAAAAAGGCCATTCCACAAAACAGAGTCACTGCTGCATCTCCTCATTCTGAATGGATTTCTGTCTTTGCCTTCCTTCCAGGAATTATAAAAGTCAGTCATGGTGCTGTGCCTTCACTGCTAGTTAGTGGAGAGCAAGGATTTTAGCAATACCTGCCAGCTTGTCCAACACCTGTAAAGGAGAATAGATTATTGACCCCACAGCCAGTTGGTGGGTAGGAACCCGTGTGATGGAACAAAACTCTTCCCCATGGAGACAGATAATGGAATAACAGGATGTAATCTCACAGCAACACCTTGGGAGATTCAGGCTGGACAAGGGAGAAACTTTCCCACGGCAGAGCAGCTGTGAAACCCTTTCCCTTTGCAGCTCTCAAGACTCAGCTGAACAAAGCTGGCTGCCCTCCTGGCAGGCTGGTGACTGTCCTGCTCCAGGCAGCAGGCTGAACTCGACGACCTTGGGACCAAAACTTCCAACATTCAGCGAGCACTGCACACTTACAAAGGCCAAGCTGCATGCCTTGAGGCAACAAAAGGAGCTGAATCCGTAGAAGTGTCAGAGGTACAGAGGTATTTGAACCTGCTCCTTATCTGACAGGGACCTTTGGGATCATGAATTTATCTCTACTAGGTCCTTTAAGCATGTCCTGGTATTCTTCAAAGAGTCAAAATGGTCTATTAACTTCATTAGCATAATAAAGCTTTAGCTTTAAGGAATCTGTAGTTTCCTCAGTGACTTTGAGAACATGAAATTTATATTTCTTTCTCACATCTTTAAAATAATTGCCAATGCCAAAGTGTGTTACAATGCAAAAAAGTACCAGAGAAGCTTCATTATCCTGAACTGGAATTTACCACATCCATATTTTAACAATTATTTGTTATAATACAGCAGCCAAAGCCTCAGCTGATAATACCAGCATTTGATGGCATATTTGTCACTATTTTAAATTTGCATAAAGGCAATTATTTAAACAGCTATAGAAATAATAAGTTCTTTGAAAAGGTCAGCTGAAATTTATCTATAATACTGGACATAAAAGCTTTCCAACATTTTTAGTCTTGCTCTGGAGGATCAAATCTTCAACACCACAAGATTTTGTGGCATACACTGAAAACAAAATAAGGAAAATGCAGAAAACATACTCTATATTTTAGCAAGTATTTAAAAGACTGATTTTTCTTGAAGCATTTTCAGTTAAGTGGTTGTAATTCTTAAATTATCTGAAGTAACTAATATGTTGTGAAGTTAAATGCTGCATAAAATTCTTTTTCATAAAGAACAATAATCCACAAGATCACTTCTCTTATGCTAGTATTTTTCTTCACTAATTTATATTTTCCTTTGGAAATCTACAGTTATTTTTTTTTCTTAAAAATAGTGAAGATCAAAAATATTTTTAGTTTATTCTTTTGAGTAAATAATTTTTAAACTGAGCTTTAGTGAAAAGCTGTTTATGCAAACAATTTTCTAACTAAATTTATCAAAAATATCACTTGCTCTTATGAAAAAATGTTGTTCCCAAGGCCTACATTCCACCAGTGTCATAAATACAAATTCACCTTACATAGATATAAATTCCAAAACAATATTTTAAGAAATACTTTTAAATTATGTTTTACATAGATTTTTTTAAGAAATGGGATTTTTTTCTCATCTCCCAAATCTGATACAGTATTTCTAATACTCGAGTATCATTTCTCTATTAAAATACAGATTACATGAAGATTGCTCATCAGATGTGTTCATTTTTTTAATCATCACTTCTAAAGCATCAGTCTTTTCTGTTAAAGAACTGAAGTAAAAAATAAAAATATGCACATTAAGCTAGTTGGGTTTAAGGCATCTTTGCCTGATTAACTGTTAGAGAAATTAGCATGTCTTAAGCAACTGAAAAAACATTCCATTTTAATGACACAGAGCCATATATCTATGGGCATTAATTCTGTAATTTAAAAAAGTGACAATAACATTCTAGAGCCAAAGGACAGTGTTTACTAAAAGGGTGGTTTTGGTAACTCACAAATAAAGGAAGCAAAGTTGGCATTATCTTTTCTTCCTGTCTTTTAAAAATTCTAGTGAAAAGAACAGCTCATATGGAGACATTTAACTTTTCTTTTCCTATGTTGATGTCAGCTTTGCAGTTATACTTGGCATAACAGCTTTGATTAAACATTTTATATAATTGTAAGCTTCCTGAGGGGACTCAGAATGGAACTATCAGGTGCTTGGGTTACATTCCAGATGGCAAGAGATTTGCTCAGCTTCACACTCCTCTTCCCACTGATGATACTAAACCACAGTGGAATTCATTTGCAAGTAATTCCAGGAACCATCAGGCTGAATTTCAAAGAATTAAAAAAAATCAGCAACTCTGCTCTTAAAACAAAGCAGATGATTTGCAGTATCTGTTTTATAAACAATTCCAAGGCTTTCCCTTGAGTAATTTTTAATCCTGTGTCTGCAAGGGTTAGGTTCCAAAAATGCCACTGTTGAACTAAGGTTATGTGTGAACTCAGATGGCTTTTAATCCTTTCCCACTCCTGAGGTGGTGTGTAGCTAAATGGATACTTGAGTCAAGAACCTCCAGAAGCAGACAGGATTGGTAAGGTCAGCCTATAATCAGATTCATTTGGGCTACCACCACAAATCACTACTATATAGACAAACTTCATTTACCACAGCAAGTTATCTTCTGCAAGCAGTTGGGAGGGATCCAACCTCACCTGCAGAAACAGCAAAACTAAGGGTACATTCAGGATATTCAGGAACACACCTGAGGACACTATATTCTAGAAAGTATCAGATGTGGAGGGCTTGGAGGACAATCCCAATGACCAATCTCAGAAATCCCTAATATGCCTGGATCTGCTGTTTGCCATTTCCCTGTTTCCAGTGAGCTGTCAATTGGTCATACTTGTTTCTCACCTGCAAAGAGAATGTTTTAAAGTGCTTATCCATGCATAATGACCAAGCTGGACCAGCTTCAGGAGATTTTCTATCCCATTGAAGTGGACATCTAGAATGGGACTTGAGCACAGTGGAAGTGTTTCCACCCAAAGCTTCATCCCCAAAATCCTCTCTGGTTACTCAATACTCTTAAGGTCACTGTTCTGAGCTCAAACCCAAGACCAAAGCAAGACCCTCCTGTCATGCACAAAACTGAACTAGACTGAGCTAAATACCTGTCACAATAACTAAGTACTGAATTGGACTTTGTTTCATGTTAGCATCCTAGAAGACTTAATCTGCTGGATTTTAGGCTCAACACCCAGCAGCAGACTGGATTTCTGCTTCCCATTCTCAGCAACACATAGCTGTGACAGCTTGAGCATGCCTGAGGAAGAACAAGCAGCCATGGGGAGATGAGTTACTGTTTTTGTGTTTCATCAAAAGACAAGAACAATAATGGTGTGATTGTCCTTTCAGAATGCATTGAAAGAGTGGTTACAGATAGAAAGTCAGAGGAGAGGAGTTTGAAGAGACTTTTTTCCTAACCTGGAACCAAAATTTTGTTCTCTGTGTGGAACAAAATTGTAATGCAGAATGAGAACTGAACTAATGCTAACAACTACAAGGAGTTACTGGCTAAAATAAAGGCTCATCAGAGAGTATGTGCAGATTCACTCAAAATTAGTGCAACAGACAACAGCAGAAGTGGTGACTGCAGTGAAATTAGTGCCTGATTTGTTGATCCCAATTCCTTTTATTCACTCTGTATTATCCACTTTTTTACTGCTAGCAAGGAAAGGTAGAAGAGCAAATACACAAAATTGTATAACTTGATTTTTGTTAAAAGCTACAGAGGAAATGGAATATTTTGGAAAATTGGCTTCACTGTTATGCAGTAAATCATAGTTCTCAAATGAAAATTCACCAAAATACTGTCTGTCAGAATTCATCATCCTCTAAAAAACATTCAAGGAATTATACTGTGGGTAGTAATTTGAAAAATGAACATCAGTAATCTGATGTTGGACTGTCTTAGGAATGTAAGATATAATTAAGCAACTCCTGGACGTCAGGTTATTTCAGGACACAGGTATTTCAAACCCCACTTCATTCTGAATAAGCAGAATACAGAAACATTGCACTGGAGCATAACATAAAAACAATATGAACATGAATTTTGTGGAATGGCCTCTGCTCTCTTATCAACATAATTTGCAGATATTACCTTTGATTGATGGGATGTAAAAGCTAAAGCAGTATTTCACTATAAGGGACACTCTTTGAATCAAAGAATCAAAAGTAATGTGAAACAGAATAAAAGTCAGATATATCTGACCTTGAAATATAAGAATGAGCTGCAACACTTTAAAGCTTCTGAAATCTCAAAAATAAATTTAAAAGGAAGGTCAATAAAGGATTTAGTCAATTTGCCTATGAATAACACTTCAGTGAAAAGTAAATCTTCTATCAAATGAGTAAAATGTCATGCCTGAACTATATTACAGATCTAGCAACATAAATGAGAATTAAAAAGAACATCCATCTCATATATATAGGAAAAGTATTAAAATATTTAAACAGTAATATATAAGTTTAAACATTTTTTTTTCATTAAAATAATGCTTAGGAAATAACGTTGGAATAATAGGAAAAGTCATATAAGTTAATTTATAAATTAATACATAGCCAAAAGATGTAGCTTCAGTTACATTTTAAGTTTGAACTCTGTTTTGAAATTACCATGACAGGTATTTGTTTACAGTACTGGTATTTTTGGTGTAGTTATATTTAAACATTAATTCTGGAATTTTGATCAATCAGTTTGTTGGAGGTGTTTTTTAAATATTAAAATATCAGTTCCTCAGTTTGAATAGAGTGAAGTCTTCAGGACATAAGCATCAATTATAAACCACTGTTCTGACTGTCTTATTGATTTAAAAATAAAAATAGAAAAAACATTGATGCCATAGCATAGTCTTATGGGACAGGAAGCAACCCAACAGCAGAGCTACAAAAATTACTGTTTTATGCCACTTCAGAGACCTGGACTTGTAGAAAATTCGGAATCTGTTCAAGGAACAACTACTTGAATTTAAATAACAAAGGATTATATCTACTGTAGCTCTTACAAAAATCTTTGTTCAAGAGAAGAGTCAAAAATGGACAGTACAACACTAATCAGGAGGGAAATCTTCAGAAACATTATCACACATCACCTCTGCAAGGGATGATTTTGCTTACAGTTCACTTGATTTAAATCTCTTAATTTCTTTCTCTATTCTCTACTTAGAAAATTCTTCACAAGACAAGCACTTTCAAAAGAATCTCTGAAATCATTCTCTTTCTGTAAATAAAACTGCCAATAAATATCTCATACCTGCTAGAAATTTATGTGTAATTATGTAACACCCCAAATTTTGGAAAGTTAGATTTCAATGCCATAATATCTGAGATTAATTGTATGTTCATGGACTTTTAGTCTGTCAGTGATGTAATAGAAAAAAGTAGCTATTATTATGCTGTTTACACAAATTATTATTCTCAATTCTTAATAGGATAGAAGTACTCATAAAGTAAAGACAAAAAATAAATTCAAGCTATAGTAATTCTTCACATAAAGCTATTTTTGGAACCTGTGAATTATATAGCTATTCACAGTCACGTTTTGTCCTTGACAATACTTGTTACAAACACCTAGGAAAGCTCACCTCAGAGCAATCTTTATAGTTTTTATGAATTTATGTTCTCTCAGTCCTTCTAAAATTCTGTAAAGTAACAAAGTTTCCCTATTCTTCTTGAATGGATTGACAAATAGGTGTTTGGAGAGGTTTGGGAGCATGAAATGCCAGGAAGTTAGGATGGCAGGATAAAATTATTTGCAGCTATAGTGATGTCTACTTAAGAAACAGCTTTGTCCTGCTGTTTACAGTTCTCATGTAAATAATAAATACCAAAAACTCCAATAATTTTTAAAACTTTAGCCACCTAATGTATTCTACATTTTTTAATCTAGCAAGGTCTCCTCTGTTCAGTTTTACAACCTTCTCCCTACCTCTGAAGCAGAAAATATGACTATTACCTATGGAGAGACAACATGGAAAGCCACATCAAGAAATTATTTATCACATGAATAATTTTATATATAGCTAAAAAAGATTCCTCCTTTTTTAAGAACTGTGAGAAGTCTGAGGCCAAGACTACCTGACATTACAAGCAATCAGAAAATTTGTGGGGAAAGATGGATTGATGATGACACCATTTTGATGCTTCTAGATTTTTCTTTTCTTTTAGTGCAGACTTTTATTGCTTTTAGATGTTTCAGGAGACACACATGAATATTTCAAATAAAAATGTGGCAGCTTAGGAATCTGCATTGCATACATGTTTCAAAAAGCAGTTATGGGTCAGATGGTGCCTATCTGCACAGAGTGGCAGAAGGGAATAAATCCTCCCAGCTCCTCTTGTGCACCCATCTGGGACAAACAGCAGCTCCAGCACTGAATAACACACTTTTTTTAAAAGCATTTTTGCCCCAAGAGAAGTTTCTGGACTGCTTGAAAAATACTTGGGAAGGCAGAAGGAAGTGAATTTACTGGTCTCTTTCCTTAAGGTGCATATTACCTGCACACTGTGCCTTTCTGAGGTCACTGAAAGGACATGGATTTTTTCCAAAGGAATCTAAAGAAAAAAAGGGAAGTAAACCCAGCATGCTTGCTTTGTTAAAATACTGTTCCTTGTAACACTCAAGTGTATACATGCCTGACCTTCCCCTTCAACTTGCTCCTCTGTAAAGGAATCAGAAACAAAAGTAAATTTCTGGGTACACTAAAACAGGGAAATTTGGAAGATGAGGAAAAGAGGCAATTTCTTGGTTTCTGACTAGCTGACATAAGGGGGAACTCATTGCTTCTAAATATTAGGATAGTATTTACCCTCAAGACAAATGAGACAGCTCAGAACGACAAAAAAAACCTCCCACAGCAACCAGTGAAAACAGGTTTGGCATTTTTAGGACAGAGGTTCTGGGACTGCCTGCACAAAAGATTCATCAAAAATTTACTGAAGCTGGTAATAGGGCAGCTTTTTTCCTCATGTGGGACTTGAGTGAAAACCCACAAATACTCAAAACTTCCTAAGAAAAGCAACAATGTATGTTTGTTTCTGAATGGACTCTTGCACCTGTATCATCTTCAGATGCCAAAAGTAATTTGATTATATGAGTTTTTACAATGAATAGGAAGACTTAAAAGAAGAGAAAATACAGTGAAGTGTAATTCAACCAGGAAAGGGAGAGTAAGGCACTCTGGGTTGCTATTTTAGGGCAATGTTTTTATTAATTAATCTCACAATCACATAGCATCTGTCAGCTATGGAAAAACGTTAAGGAAGAATGAATGAAAATTGTACCACAGAGAAAAAAATAATGCATAATAAGCTGATTACAAAATTATCTCCTGTAGACCTTCAGAAGAATAGTAGGTTGAATCATACAAGGAACAAACTAAATGTGTTCATACAGCCTGTGTTGGGAATGAACAGAGCCACATCTGGCTGAGACAAGGGCAAAATGCTGCCTTGTGCTTTTATTCTCATGGGCAGAGCAGATTGACACTTTGGGTGGCTGAAACCACTGAGCTGAATTTTCATTAGAAAAGACATGCATTGCAAATGCAGGTAAGCCTCTTTTGGAACAACGAACCATTTGCAGGTGTATGCTTCCCAAATGTGTTCATTTTTTTTCATGACTCAGACAATTTAGCTGGATTTACCTTTTTCTGGGGAAAAAAATAAAGAACAGACTGTCTGGACTGTTTTTGCTCCTCATTTTTGGCATAATTCTTGGAATTAATAAGGGAAAAAGGGATCAGAAAACAGAGAATGGTTTTCAAGAGGTACCTACCAAAATACATCCTGAAATTAAGGTTTAAGATGTGCATATTCCCCTGTATACACTTCCCTGTATAGCAAACAACAAATACAAGTAATGCGATTTTGGTATGAATTTTAAACATTCTAAAAAGATATTTTCAAGTCCCAAGAATTTTCACATGCAAATTGAAATTTTCTGTGTAAGCATATATATAATGAATATTTTGACACAAAAAATCACAATAGTAAAGCTTTAATTTATGGAGGTGTTTTAAATTTTACTTATATCTTTAACCACATAACTATTCCCCGTGCATCCCAGAGGTCTCTATGTATCACCTTTTAATTACTTCTCATTTACTAAGAACTACAAAGAAGGTTAATGCTGCCCTTTCATATTCTGTGCACTTCTTTTTCAAGAATAGACAGTGATTTTAGTGATTTCCTTCAGCTGAGTCCCTGGCCATATTGCTTTGGTGTGTTTGTATTCAGGGTGCAATGCCAGAAAGATTCCCACTGCCAGTTCTTTCACAGGTTGATTCTGTACCATTAAAAATATATAGCACCATTGTCAGCTGAAGAACATAATGAACTGAAAAGCTCCAATGCATTCTTAAAGGAGAGTTCTAGCAAAGGACTTCTAAATCTCAGTAACTGCTATGTGACAATGACCAGGAAAAAAACTTCCATGGACTAAATCCATGGTGACACAGTGGTAAATGGGACTGCCCAACTGGCTTTTCTTTTCCTTTCTGCTTGTTAAGAACAGCTGTTTTATTTTTGCATTTCTATTCTCTTTATTCTCTAATACATTGGAGATCAAACCATGGGGGAAAGTGTTTCCTTAACAATACCAAATCAATTATTAAAACTGAAGTTGATTCATTTGTCTTGGCCTCAAATACAAAGCAGATGAACTTCCCTTAATTGCACCTGAGGAATTAAAACTGTGCTGCTAATGTGCAATTCTGCTATTAACATACTTTATCTAATGACTTTTTTAAATTAAATATTTGGTCTGCACTTTGTCCCTAAAAGTCAGGCTTGTTTTTTATTTTCCAAGATAAAGAAATACTAGTTTTATATTCCATTAAATGTAACCATTGTAGCAGACAGTTTCCAGCTGAATACTTCTCTCTCGGCCCAGGTGTTTACATGTCCCTTGGTGAATGTCTCCTTTCTTGTAGCAGCTCAACATTTCTCCAATCTACAGTACATGTCACAGCAGGTTATCAAATACTGTGACTGGAAGCTATGAAGGCAAAAAAGTGAAAGATAAGGTTTCCCATCTGTATTTATATTTTTTATTACTTTCTTTCTGTATTTCCTCTTTCCCATTTCACAAAATCATAATAACTCATCATCCACCTGGGCCCACGGATGCTGGGGGGCAGATCCAAGCAAACTGAGGAGTCTCAGGAGAGGCAGCCTCAGACACATCATCAGTGTGTTTGCCCAACAGGCCAACTCTGCTTGGTACAAAATGCTTCTGAGCCACTTGTGCCACAGGAGAACTCTGTTCAAAAAGCCTCCCATGAGCTCTCATGCAGAATTCACTGAGTTGCAGAACAAAATATAAAGGAGTCTGACTTAAAAATTACTCATGCAAGCAACTTCTGACTATGTTCTCCCATCCAATCAAGATTTCTCTCTTTTTTTACATGCAGATGAAACGTCTTCCATTCCCAGCATGATTTGTTTTCAACACCTTATTATATATGATTAAAAGTTTAATGATGTTTTGATACAAAAGAGCTTTTGCATAATTACAAGAGAATGATATGAAACTAATACCAAATATAAAATTTTGTCTCTTATTCTATACATGAAACTCAGTTAAGCTTTTACAGAGCATCTGCAAAGGTCTCCATGAATTCTCCCAGTGTTTGCTTTGGTGTGAATGGGAGTTCATCCCTCTAAATTATGATTAAATTATTCACAGCTAATGAGGAAGAGGAAAGCCCTCAGCACTGCTGAGGTTAGAAGGACAGATGTGATGTTAAACTGGAATTCTGTCAGCTGTGAAGGCATGATGCCTGTATGGCCACTATTAAACTGCTAATATTCCTCTACAGCACTGAAGAGTAATGGCTCTGAACCCCAGGGTTTAGGCCATATTGCTCTGAGAATCCTGTAAACAGTGAAGTAGATATAGCTCCTGCTACAAAGACAACACTCTAGCACTCTAATAAACTAACAGGTTATTATATGCAATCTTTTAAAAAATGACCACTTTCTGGCCTCAGTTATACTGCTACCGAGCACTGTAATTCATTTATCAGTAGTTTGGTTGGTTTTTTACAAGGTTCCAGAGTAAGTATAAAATACATCTTTTAAATTGTGTTATATAACAAGCAAATATCATCAATTTCCCATTAATTCCCATTAATTTCAAATATGACTATTTTGTCCCATCCTAAAATTGGTTTAGAAAGCATAATTCTTCATATATTTTGACTGACCTATCCACTTTTAAATCAATCAGTTTGATCTTCTGGATTTTCAGGATGCTAACAAGACATCTAGACATCCACAGCAGAAAAGAAATGCTCATTGCTAGACATGAGTTCATGGTAGACATGAGTGCTCCAGTGACAAACACCTTATGTGTGACATCTGCTGGTGGAGTGTCCAGCCACAGCTCCGGGCTGCAGATTTGGGGATCCCAATTAATGAACCAGCTTTGTATTCTAACACAAGTGAATAGTGTCTCAGCCATCTACTCTCTCCCAACACCTGAGCATTCTTGTAGGCCTTTTCCACCTTTCCTCTTCTTTCCTTCCCAGAAATGTGCATTTTTCTACAGTAGTTCTTTACCCCTGAAATTGTGAAATTGCACAATAAAGTAAAAGTATTCTGAATACAAGACACTACAAATTCACTACAACCTAAAAAAGACAACTGAACTCACTTTGTGAAGAAAAATAAAATTATTGTGGGCCATATTGAGAAGGAAACTGCAAAATCAGCTTTTTCTTGATTCATCATTGTCTCCACATCCATGTGGAAACACTTGGTGAAATAAATAGAGATAAAAGTATGTGCACACAGGATTTTTTGCAGTTTCTTGTAAAAAAACACTTGCAGTGCATTCTAAAAAAAAAGGGATGACCAAGGAATTAAGTACACGATTTCACAGGTAACTCTTTTTTATAGTGATAGAGATTTAATTTTTCAATTTAATTTTTACCTGTACTGCAACTTACAGTAAGATTGGGAATTTCTGTTAAGGAGAATCCTTAACTTACTATGAAGGATGCCTTGGCTATCTAAAAAGGCCCAAAAAATCACCCTTTTTCAATTAGGGCTGTTACAAGTTCTTTGCAATATTTCCAGGGATCTTGAAATTACAAGTATGCATTAGAGAAGGATTGTAAAAAGGAACAAACATTTTCCTATGCATGAATCATTTGATTGAAACAGCTTTTTGTTCCATTCATAGATGCAAAGTTTAGCAGCAACCAGCAGGGTGAAAACTTACATATTAAGAAGAAATTAAAAAAACATATAGTACCATCCAGTAATGACTATTAAATCATATTCCAATGACAGCAAACTTCAGAGTTCCTTAACACACGCCAAACATTTCATGAATAAAAATGATAAATCTCATATCCCATTAAATCTTACTACACTTACTGTTATTATTAACACTGTTTTATAATAAAGCCATTTCCTTCAGCTATAATTTTTCTACAGAAGGGAATGATGCTTCTTTATGATACATTAGATACATGCACTGTATTTTTGTTGCCCATGATGTTAGTATTTTATTCTGAAATAATTCCCAAAGGACCGCTATCAGTGGACAGCAGAGGAAACTTTATTCCTTTTAGTGGCTGCAAAACTTTCCAAAGTAATATATATCTTGTTCCTGTATTCATCACTCAGCTCTGATGTCTGCTGACTAGTTCTCAAGTTAGGAACACACCTACACAGAAATGGAACTGAATACACATTCTCATTCTAGTAAAGACTTTTAGAGGTTCAAGGGAAGTCCTGAGACCATTCCTTCAGCACTGCTGAACCTGTGAGGATGTGAACTCAGTGTCTATGAAGATGCTCTAGACTTTGAAGTTAAAATAGACCTTTATAATTAGTCAGAAGAAGAAAAACACAGCAATCTATTACATGCATGAGTAACCTAATATTAATTCCCAGCAAATGAAACCAGCTTTTTCTTTTAATGCCCCAGTGTCCTACATGTTCACCATAAAAAGCTGAATTTGTGGTACTTGCAGGCACCTGAAGGTCAAAGAAACCAATTAGGAGCAGTAGAACAAAATGGATGCATTTTGACTCAGGCAAGGACAAACAGTGAAACAGTAAATGCTTTGATGGGAACCTCAGCTGGACTAAGAGGACACACATTATGATGTCATTACAAAACACTGAACATGGCACTAAATTTGCCAAGAGAGGGAGACTGGGTTCCTTTCACCTTGGTAAAAATGGAATGATGGACATTGTGTCAGCTGGAGATTTTGGGTTATTTTCCCATTTGTCTCTAGAATGAAATTGAGCTGATTCTGTGACATTAACAGGACATTAAAATAAATTCTAATTAATTTGGGAAAGTCCCATTTTGACTTCAGAACCTGCTGTTTTTTCTGCATTTTTCACTCATCACAGGAGTTTGTGAAACCTTGACTTCCTCTGTGCTCTTTTATAGGATTGTGTGTAATGGCCTTGATTTTGAGTAGGGTTTCTGGAATGCCATTTTTTAAGTTGTAGATTTCCTTTCCAAGAACTCTTCTTAATGCCCTTCTCGTCTGTTTATATATCCAGTTCTGTTCCCATGTGCATGCACACCTTCCTGAAACCCCTGTGTTTCAGAAGCCATATGAATATGGTTGCTTTTCATCTAACTTTCAGTTTAGTAAGAATTGAAAAATTTCACAGCAGAGTTTACTGTTTTAGCTTGGGGCAGGCTGCCTGAACTTCCCAACACTGACCTCTTGGATAAATACAAAACTACAGGTAGGTTCTCCTCCCTCTTAGTGAGAAAAGCCAGAAGCAAAAAGAGAATGAAGAGACATAAAAGAAAAAAAGATGCCTGCAGCTAAATTTTGCCTCTTGTTGCTCTCAAGCAACCCAGCATAATTGCACGTGGGTTTTCAGTGGGTGACAGGTAGCTGATATCACTCACAGCTCCCTGCATTGCCATAAAAGCAAGGGGGAGGCTGAAAGCCACAGAAGAGGAAAGGTTAATAACCTGACAATTTTTCAGAAACGAAAAACAGCTCTAAATTTTTACTACCTTTCAGATTTTGCCAATTCTTCAGAATGAGAGACATCACTGAACACATGCCTCCTCATCTGTTCTCGTAAACTTGAAGAGTTACTCCCTAAAGATGTATCTGCTCCCTCATAATTACTGTTCTTTCAAGGTGGTTTGCCAATTTTGGATTATGAAAATATTATGGAATATTTCAATTCTCCATACAGTGTCCATAAATGATTTAGCTATTCTAGTATATTTTAACAGATGGACTTAGTCAATAGCTGAACTTTTAGGTTTTATCTCCTTTATGAAACAAAAGGGGATATAAGTCCACAAAGGTGAACTGTACTTAATGGCTAATCTAGGGAGACAAAGAATTTTTAGACAAATAATACTATTTCCAAGCATTCAAATCCAAAAGATAAACCCACAATCGTAACATTGGCTTTAAAGTCTTGAAAAGAGTTCATTGTCTTCGTTTCAACCTACTGAGGTGAACTTTTCAATAATTTATTTCTAACTTACAAAACAGTTTGAAAAATAATAATAATGATGATGATGGTGATAATAATGATAATAATAATAATAATAATTAGAAGAAGAAGAAGAAGAAACAAAGCTTAAATTCTGAATTGTAAGGTAATTCTGAATGATAAGGAGTTTTGTTGCAATTTTTTGAGAAAGAATACCAAAATGCAGTGGGGATATAAGGATTCTTGGTAAATCAAGGAAACTGTCATAGAATTTAGGATAGGTAATATGTCACATTACTTGATTTTTTATAAGGAGATATATTCATGTATGTTATAGTGTACTAACTGTATGTGGCTTTTAAAGACATTGTCTCATAAATAGGTATCAAAACACTTCTTGACAATAATCAGAATCAGTACATCTACTTCACAGATGGAAAAACTGGGACACAAAAGACTGAAACTACCAGAGAAAGGAAGCAGCCAGCAAAACCCTTGTATTGACCTTACAGCTCAAAAATACAACAGAAGTATTACTTACCCAACAATATCCCAAAGAAAGCATTTCTATATTTACACATTTTGCTCATACTTACAATGAAATGTCCAGTGTATCTTATTATTATGTGTAGTATTATGTAGTATAATTTTCTCATCAATTTTTTTTAAATTCTATTTCTATGCTTAGCATAACCACTTGATAGAAAACATTTCCTGTGAGCTTCTGATCTGATCTAAATAAAGTTGTTCATTTTATCTTTCTGAATATATTAAGTTTTCAGGTCTTAAATTAGAGTGAAAATATACCAAATAATTTCAAATTGCTTTGACACCCAAAAAATCAAGTAAAGTTTAAAAAGAGAAAAGAAGAAAGGATGATTTCAAGGTAATATCAATGTCTTTGCCCTAAGCATGGAAAAAATCAAAGGGTGGCATATGATTAAAAATAGTTCACCAAGTACAACACTTTTGTCGCTATTTAGTGCAAATATTTGGCAATCAGCACCTAAATTTTATTATTTAATCCTGGGAAGACTTATGTGCAAACTTAAATTTACTCCAATGCTTAAAGTTTATTGTGTGTATAAATCTTCAGGATCACATCTGAGTCATCCATTTAATCCTTGTGATATAAAACAGTTTGTCACCATATAAAGTAATGTATCACTCATTATTTTTGGAACAGGAAGTTTGTCTGGGAAGATCGCTCTGACTACATGGGATAACAAGGCATCATTTCCAAAACTCCACAAGAACACTTGGGAAAAGCTGGACATGAAAATAATCAGATTTTCAGAATTACAACTCATTGTTACAAACCTCAGAGACTTCAAAATAATTTGGCTGATTATTTACAGATTACAACTCTTTTTGGCCTCTCACATATGACAAGCTATTCAGTCCTGAAAATGAAGGAAAAAAAAAAGAAACTAAGCATGGCCCAATAAAATAAAGCATAAAAATCAACTCATACTTGCAAAGGCTCTGAACTGGAAAAAGGCTGTATTCACAAACAGCTTCCGTTCATTATGGAGCATGTTTCTAATTTCCTACTGCTGACTCATAGCAATTAAGCCAGAAAACATAGTCAAGATAGAAAGACAGGCAATTCACTACTGGCAGATAAGCTTATTCACAGTGTGAATTTGGCTCTCAGGACAAGAAATGAGGTGTCACAAAATCCTAGAAAAGCAAATTTTCCATGTGCTTTAATTTAAAAATTAGAGCAAATGGAAAGAGGTATGTGGAATAATTAGGCTGACAGCATTATGGTTTTAGTTACAGCAGGCAAAGCAAAAACAGGCAGCTGAAAACAGAAGGAATATAAAGCACTGAATATTACTTTAGTGATGGAATAATCTGTCACCTAGATCAAAGAAACTGTTTGGGTAAAAAATGCATAGTTCTGACAATATTAAGCACCACATGAAAACAAAGAAATAAACAAACCAAATGTAAAGTTACAGCAGTGCAAAGAACAAAAGAATCAAGAGTCATAAATGGGGCTTTTGGATGCAATCTCATGAGCTAAGTATTCTGAGACAACAAGTTTCCAATGGCAGGGCAAATATTAATGCACAGAGGCTTGGTTAATATTCTACTATAGTAATATCAGGCATATTTCAAGCCTGTAAACTTCATTCATTAATTTTTATTTCTTTTATTAATTTTAACCAGCTGTGAAAGTAACTGCTCAGTACCAAAGGAGAGTTCAGAGGAGTTTCTGACAGTCAGCTGCAGCCCCTCACACCAATGTTTGCGTGACACCACATCTGAGAGAACTCCAAGATCCCAAGGGAGCTGCTGGTAACCAGAGAGCTGGGATAGAACACTGGCACCATCTTCATCACACTCTCAAAGCATGACCATAGCAAGAATCAATAGCAGAAAGAGCTACTTCAACTTTTTCAGCTACCTACCCAAAAGTAACTTGTTAATTTCTTTACCTTTATCTGCAAAAGAAGGAGGAGAGTGGATGATCTTTAAGGTTCATTCCAACCCTTTAACATTCTATGATTCTGCATTTTAATATCTTCTCATCTGAATCCAGTTGCCAAGGTATGCACTTTCCATAGGAAAATGTCTTTTAAATTTTTAAAAGAGGTGAGAGGGGACACATTGCTTAATTTGCTTCATACAGCCAATTCTTCAAAAGTCACATTGTCTTCTATTTCCAGAGCTGGCTTTTTCAAGATAGGTTTAGTTTTCAATGAAAGGCATTTCACAAGGGAGCAAAGGCCCTGCATGTTACTGTTATTTCAGATCACAAGTAGTACAGCATATTTGTTGATTTAAGATCAACATGTTGAAGAACACTAGGGTTAGATCATGTTACAGTGGTCCTTGCAAGACCTGCTGCTGCATTCATCATTAAAGCATAAAGTGCAAACCACAGGTCTGGGCAAGCCTTCCAGCAAAGATGGGCTGCCCCAAAAGGCAGGGCTTTTCATCTAGCTGAAGCAAGATAAAATTATTTTCCATCTTCTCCCCGAGCATTTAGAGCCAAACGAATAAAAATCAATCTTTGATTGGTAGTTAAGTGAAGAAAGAAGTACTTGGTGCTAGTGGAAACACAGGACAGGAGCAAATGCTGGGTCTAGTTTTCGAAGTAAAAGCACGTGTCTGAAAAAAGATGCATAAAATTTACATAACTAGACATATAAGACTAGAGCTTAAAAAAAATTTTTTACAATCAAATGCAGAAGGGGTTATAATTCTTTTTCTTATGCAGATAATGTGAATGTCCTTCACCATTTTAGTGGCATTTAAAACTTGAAGTACATAGCAACATTATTTAGAACCTGGAGATTATTTCTCATCCTCAAGGTCAGATGCTTATCTACAACCACAAGACTTCAATCAGCACCATTTCTTTCTCTTTAAGAATAAATATCTTAGACCATGGATTATCTTTCATAAGATGCAGAAAACCTGAGGGTGGGAAATTACTGCATTCTATAAAAGCACTTCTATCTCCATCCTTTGAGTATTATTTTTTCTCTTCTACTTTTCATGTTGTCATTGACCAATAAACAAACCCATTTTAAGTTTATAAACATCTACATCTAACACTCCTTTTCATTGTCACAAACCTTATGCTATTTCATTTTTAGGGGAAATGATAATATATTCTATTTTACATGAGCATTCTCCAGTGAAAGAATTTCAATATCAGGGGTCCTCAGAACTCCAGACAGGAAATTACAGAGACAGCTGAAGACTGAGATGCTAATGTCCACAAAAAAAAAACTTATTTCTTTTTATTTCTTCTAGAAGAGGGGTGTACAGAGTCACAACTAAGGGTCAAAAATATCCAATCAGTCCAAACACATTTAAATTCACACCTGTAAATTCAACAATGGTTAACAAAAGAAAAAAGAAGCATCTGGCTCAAAATTATGAACTTAAACTTAACCCAATTATGAACACGTGAATTTTGATACTGGGAAAGTGTTCTATATGAAGTATTCATGAAGGAGAGAAAAAAAAGAAAATCCTGCAGATAAATTATGAATTATTTTCTCAGCTCTTTTTCAGGACACCAAGTGACGTTCTTTGGTGTCTCCAAGTTTCCTCTGCTTTAAACATATAACATTATCATATTTTAAAATTTAATGATCAAGTCACAAAGATATTACAAAGGTTCTATGAATAATAGTTACTTCAAAAGTATTTTAGAAAGGTAAAGTTTAATGTTGACTTTAAAATGAATAGTTTCATAATTTGCCAGCAAAATTGTCTACTTTTTCCTGGTCAAGCTTATTTTGGGCAATTTGTATTAAATTTTAGGGAAAATACATAGTTTGCAAAATTATTTTCCAAAGTGTATCCAGACATCTATTTTCAGGCTTCATGTTTTGGTGTACAAACACCTACATTTCAAATAGTAACAGCCAAATTTTTTTGCACATTTATATACAAGTAGAGGAGATACCACAGGATCATCAGAATTCATACACCTTTCTGGGAACTCTCCATTTGACATTGATCTTACTTATTCTTCATGACTCTCTCTTTTGTTGCATAAGCTTTAAGGCCATGTATACTTCATTTTACTACATGGCACCTTCTGCCAGCAGATCTTAATTTTGACACTTTCAAACTCTGTTTCTTATAAATAGTTAAACAGTTCATTTTGTATTGTAATATTATAATTAGCTTCAAATCACCTCTTAAAAACATTTTAGACCTCTTTAAAAAATTACAGTTTTATTTAAGTGAAATTTTAAATTTGAGAGCATGTACTTAGCCCCAGCTGAAATCAAGATAACACTAAAGGAGGTCATGTCATTATCTTAAAACAGTGGGGCTGGGGTAGAGTTAATTTTCTTAACAGTGGCTGGTATGGGGCTGTGTTTGGGATTTGTGCTGAACACAGGGTTGACAACATAGAGATGGTTTTGTTGTTGCTGGGCAGGGCTTACACAGAGCCAGGGCCTTTTCTGCTTCTCACACTGCTGAGGGGACTGGGGGTGTGTGGGGCTGGAAGGACACACAGCCAGGACAGGTGACCCAAACTGACCAAAGGGATGTTCCAGACCATGGGACATCATGCTCAGTGTATAAAGTGGGGGGAAGGAGGAGGGAGTGGGAATATTTGGAGTGACAGCATTTTGAATTTTGAATTCAAGCCACCATTATGTGTGAGGAAGCCCTTCTCTCCTGGAGAGGGCTTGAAATTACAAGTGAAGAAAGTCTTATGTGAAATGTGATCTAAATGCAACAGTATCGTAGCTACAAAAAATCAATTTTCACTTGGAAATCTTTATTTCAGTTCATTAAAATTGTATCTGTATACCTAAAAAACAAATTAGTGGGGTGTGGTTGATAAATTGCTTCTGGATAAGTATTTTAGATATTAAAAATATATTATGACTTTTGTTTAGATTTTGTATATTGTTTTATGCATTATTATTTCTTAATTATGTTTTGTTCGTAGCAAGTAATTAATTTTCTTCATACTTTTCTACTTGAAAGGCTTCAAGAACCTTAAGGCATTCTGTGAAAGCTTTGAACTTTAGATTTCCTTTGTACTTTCCATGTCTCTCCCTATTCTGCTGGTTCATACTTACATTTTGAAAAACATTGCAAAAAAGGTCACAAGTGAAAAAGAGAGCTGTAGCAGTACTAAAACAATACAGCATTTGAGTAAATAGAATGAAAAATAGATCTTTATAAACATGGTTTATGAAGGCAACAGAAACTCTTGTTGAAACAATTTAGTAATTGGTTTTTAGACACTGTTATGACTAGAACTTACATCTCACATCTGAAGCTACTACAGAATTGAACAGCCTTGGTATTCAAGTTTCTAAACCATGAGTTAAATTAATTTTTCAGTTCTCTAAGCCCTGAAGATTTTCAAATTTCTCCACATATCTCATACTTTCCACTTATTTATTATAGACCTCTGGGAAAAAGAAACAATTAGCAATTCCCAACTAGGACTGTAATTTCATATATAAACAAGTAAAATCAGCCAAATACCTTGAGTTTAGTCTTCTACAAGGAAAAGGCTACTCAGTATTTTGGAACATTTCCTAACATCATAAGTACATGACTCCCAGGTGGAATAATCAGCTTTCTGAAGCAACAATTCAACAAAGCACGTGCAATGTCTTCCCAAAATATTGTTACTTAGGAACAAGGCGTGGTTTTGAAACATCAATGTCAAGACTTCACATCTGCATAATTTATTGCAGGGATCACTGTTTGTGATATATTTAAGGTGACTTGTACTACCTTAGGTGTATTTTACACCTTGTTTAATTCTGTAGTGTTACTTTTCATGCAGAGTATGTGTCCAGCTACAGCAGTAACCTACTGGTGCTAGCTAAAAAGCCACAACAACAACACCAAAAAAAAACCAACAAAAAAATCAAAAAGCCACACAAAAAAAAACCTCCAAACAACAACAAAACAAAAAACCAGCATCATTAATATTAACATTAAATTTTTCATTAATTTATAAAAATGCTGTAAAGCTTCAAAAATTACAAAAGTCAATTAGTAACCAGCAAATTTATCTATTGCAAACAACCTCTCTCTTCAGTGCCAAAAATGCCATAAGTGCAAAGAAATGACATATGATCATAAAACCAGGCAGGCTGATAGCCAGCAACTGGGTAAGTGAACAGCAAAAAGGACAAAGTATAACAACCTAAGTCAGCACTTGCCATGTCAGGCTGTTGGTGTGATTTCTAAAGAGCTGAAATGACTAAACAAAAAAAGCTTAAGAAAAATCTAAATATTGACAAATGCAAAGAAAGTGGCAACAGCAATTTATGGTTATGCTGGTACTTTTCTCTGAAAAAGACACCAGACTCCTACATAGTCCTGGAAAGGAAAGCAGAAGTCAGAAAATTTTATGTATACAAAGAAGGCCACTTAAATTATATGGGGTATAAATATCCAGGTATGATGCCATTACTGCATATGCAAAATATTGTTTCTGGCCCATGAAGAAATTCTGTCACACACAGCTCCTCCCTGTGAAGGTGATTTTGTTCATACTAATAACCACCAGCAGTCATCTTGTTTGCTGCTGACATGTCCCACTCCACAAATACAGCTCTGGGGCTCTGGCAGGAAGGGTGTAACCTGGCAGAAGAATGAGCAGAGCCAGCAGCAGTGTGGCACTGCTCCTTGGAGAAGGATCAGCAGTCCTGAGAACCCACAGCAAACACTCATAGCGTGAAGAGCTGCTCCAGTCACTGAAATAGAATGCTTCAAAATTGGATCAGCATACCTGAGATGCATTCAGCAACTCAATACAAGTGCTTCTGCATCATGAAATTTGATTTCAGAATTCTCTGCATTCAAGAATAATTTTGAAACAGGAGAGATTTTTCCCACAACAAGACATGCTGTTCTTTCAACAGGCCATGTTTGCCATTATAGGCACTTATTGCACCTGATGTATGGAAGAACAAGGTATAAGATGAAATCATAGACAGTTTTCTGTCTAGACATTTCTATCTACATCCTCTGTCATCGACTGGATAGTTCAGTTTCACAAATTTAGCAAACTGATAAGGGTACTGCTGCTTCCACTGCTGAGCCCTGAGGAATCCCTGAATGCAGCAACATTGGCCATTCCTTCAATCCCATGTTGTGGGTCTGCACTTCCTCTGTGAAGTGCTTCAATCACCATCCTTGTGATGTGCCATTTCAAATGCTGCAGGATTGTGCCATTGCCCCTGTAGCAAGTCTGGAAATTCATTTTCCTCCTTGGCCAATCAAGTCCTAGAAATGACCACTACACAGCTCCACCAGAAAATGTTCTTCCAAAATATTATGAGAAATAACTGCTTGAAAAATTATTCAGAAGAAAAAAATCATGTCACCATATTCTTGAAGAGATGGTTGTTGAGCAACATTAGCCACGTTACACCATACCACAAAAATTCTGTGTTTCAAAGCATTTCCAGTAGAAAGCGTTAAATGAGTGAATCACTCGACTGATTACTCTGTATGACACGTGAGATGCTAACCAAGAAGCTGTTATCTCAAAACTGCATTGATGCTTCTGTGTTTTTCAAAAAAGAACTCCCAGACTGGCAGACTCTTACTTGAAATTAGTCAAGATCACAAACAACTGCTGCAGCAGTTTCTGCTCTTTGTCTGGTGTGACTAATGAGTTACCAGGTCCTGTCATATCCAGCAACTGACTGTCATTTCCAATGAATTTGAGGACTTTGATAGGAATCTCACTCATTTAGGCTAACACCATCAAACAATCAGGCTGAATAAATGATGCAGTTAAAAGTGCCTTACAAAGAACTGCTGAGGGAGACCAGCCAAACAAGTCTTGTCAGATCCCTCATCTGTAGCAGGTCACATCCACAGCTGGGCAAAGACAATCTCTGAGCAGCAGTACTACAACACAGATTGGATCTATGTCTCTGCTGAATGTGTGGGATTTTATCTCACCACCAAGCAGCCCCCATTCACAGCCCAATTCTCCTTACTCTTGTTACTCAAGAAAGACACAGTGCTGCTGTGCTTGCAGTGCAGGGGGACTTGCAGTCTCCCAGAAACCTTGCCCAGTTGAGGGAGGCAGATATATTGCAGATATGTGCTACATGTGCATGTGGTAGAGATGGGTATTTCATAAAAGGAGAAGGAATGTGTACTTACAACAGAGACTACAATTTTGGTGAACAGGATGAAAGTTTACACAGCTTGTAGGGAGATAATACAAATAGAGATGAAAGAGTAAAATCTGGATTTAAAGATTGTCTCAGAAACCTCATAGACAGACTAGGCAGTAGAGGCAGGCAATGGGAGGTTATACATCCCTGGTTTGTATATTTTTTCATGCTGTAAGTAATTGTACAATTGCTGGCCATGTCAGTGGTGGTGTAGAGCACGGAATTACCCTGTGTTTAAGCCTCACTGCATGTGGGTTAATCATCAAGTTGCTCTAGTAAAACAGCTCTGAGGATCTGCTGCAGAGCCACTGTCAGCAATGGACAAGGTCCTGGCTAAGAGGGACAGGCAAGAGATGGGAAGGTTTTATTCTCACCACTGCAGGAAACCTGTCAGCATGTGCACTGAAAGCTTCAAAGAGTCTAGGAATGCAGGGCAAGAATTTTAGGACACTTCATTTCTTTACATAATTTGGTTTAGAGGAATGAAAGGCTGTCCAGATGATTTGTATCCTCCTTCTGTACTAGTGTTGAGTGTGGGAATACTTGGGGCAAGGATGGCAAGAATGTTGTCTGTTCCTAGTCCCACATGCTTTCCTTTCACCAAGGGGCCTCTGCCAGACATGCACTGCTGAGAGACACAGTTTTCTGCCCCATATAGTTTCAGAACCAGGAGGGATGAGCAGAGTTGAATGCATTCCTCTTTACCAGCTGTTGGCAGGCAGAGGATTATTGCATGCCTAAGTGGACAGAAACAACAGACAATCACAAACCAATTCATCTCTGCAGAGCCCTGTAGTAGGCTTGAGAAGTTGCAGCTAAAGGTGAAGATATGAGTACAGAGAACAAGTGCAAGAAAATGGAAGAAAAGTTGTCATTTGAAAGGCTTGCTATTCATAGTAGCTTTTGATAAAATTCATATCTTTAATAATTATATCTGGGGTGCTTCTGAAGACTAGGAAAATGGTTCAGGGTCCTTAGAGCTCCAACCCTGCCTTGTCCCTCCTCTTTCTCTGTCCTGTTTCTCCTACTCCTATCAGCTTGGCCACGTTCTGTGCACTTCTGGTGACATCTTTGTGGTGTGGAGCTCACCTGCCTAGGGCAGTGTCCAAAAGGTGAAGATTGCCAGTGAGAACAGAACACAGCCCAACCCTCACTACATACTGCTGAGACAGAGAGCTGCACCCTTGATTGCTATGTGTTTTGTGCAAACTTTACAGGCTCTTAGCTGCTTCTGCATTTTGGTGATCCTGAAGGATGAGGTATTACTCGAGACAGATGCCTGGTCTCTCAAGAACATCTTGTGTGCAGTAAAATTAGCCTGTCTGGTCTTGTCTGAAGCAGCTGCATAATGATCAAATGTAGCACTTGGCTTGTGTGGATTTTAATTGCATCTTAGACATCTAATTTCCCATCTTCCACCTTACTTGAGGACAGTGCTTGGAAATTGATCTTAATGGGAAGGAAGAGCACAGGAAGGTGCAAAACATAGCAAAACTATTTTTACCAACAACACATGGGAATGCAAAGGCTGAAGCTGGAAGAGTAGTCACTAATGCTGACAGACTGCAAACAGGGATGGAAGAGAAAAGGCAGATTAAACAAATGGGTATAGATGAAAGACAGCTGGTTGTGCCTGGGAAGGATGATGATTCAACAACTCAGTGCTGCTCAGCAAGAGACAATCTTTGTGAACACACAGCTAAAGTGAACTTATTATTTATACCAAAGCCACTTGAAAAAAGTGTGAAAATAGGTCACAACTGCAACAGCCCAAAGTAGCATGGGGAAAATGAGCAGAGCATGTTCTGCTGTGAAACAAAGAGTCAGAAGTCTAAAATCTGAGCAGCTGTATGAGTGAGAATTACCAGGGAAGTGCTCTCAGAACAGAAGTATCTGTATCTTCCCTCAGTTCTCCCTCATATATATAGTAATTTGCTAAAGATCACGACAGAAGTGTCTAAAAAGTCAAAGACAAATAGATCATCATAAGGGCAGAAACTTTACTTGTGTTTGTGTGCTGTTAACAAGGAATCCTGAAAACTGAATATTTAAATATGAAACACCTACTTATCTTTATTGCCATATGTTTCAAAAACAAATCCTACCTATGGTGCTATTAGCAACATCAAAGCTTTTGAAATTTTTCTGGAAGTATTACATTCTCCATTTGGCTCAGAGACACAGAGGAAGGCCTTTGGGAATATAACACAAGAAGAGTTACATATATTAATAAGAAAATGCCCTGGCCTTGTAACAAAAAGACCAGCTTGTACATTAAAGCCAAGTCCAGAGGGACATATGCAGGTGGGTTGAAGTACAGGTGGACTAATAAGCAAAAATACTGATACCAGCTCATTTCCACTTCAACAGGAGCTTGATATTACATATTAAATGAAAAAGTTGGAAGTATTTCAAAGAAAAATGTGCTTGGTATTTCAAAAACAGCTATCATTTTAGCATATTGTGTGGAACTAAAGGCCAGAGGAAAAGATTACTTTTCAAAATGATAGCTCCTTTTTTTTTTTCTTGCTCAGCTACTCCCCAGCAGAAATAGTGAAAATGTAGATTTTAACCTTTCAGATATGTACTTCACATGATTTCACTGATTGTAATGTTACACTTCCCTATTTCTCTGTGAGGCAGTTGATGATATTGATGAAACAAATGGCATCGTATGGTTACAGATACCATGCCTTTGATTGAAGAATTCAATTACAGACATTTCATAGAAAGAGTATGAAAGATTTCAAAGCTTTAACCTGGCAGGTAAAGTTATCCTGTGCAGTGTTTTGACACACTTTCCATCATGAAAGTAATCAAAAAAATGTAGACCTTTTTATATGAACTTGGTTATATTTCAGATGCTGGACTATAATCAAAATAAATGGCTATGCTAAGCATTTGAAATGTTTGCCTTAGAAATAAAGATAGTTCAAAACCTATACATTATTAGTAAAAGATACAATTTCATTTAATAGCAACATAAGTACTTCTCATAAGTAGATTTCCATTAGGCTACTCCCAAATGACTGTGTCTATTATAGTCTATAAATAGAATGCCAGCTCACAAGACAGAGACTGGATTTTGTGGTTGAGAATCAATTGGTCTGACAGTGCCAAAGATGCCTTCTGTTAGTATTAAATATAGTTCACAGCCAAAAATTACATTTGTGAACATATGTGTACCAATTGGCACCCCAAAATGCACCACACGTTATGGCAAAGCACTGAAAACAACTGATGAGAAGTTTTAAATTCTGAATGCAGATGTGGAAATATCACAAAATGGGACTTGTGAATAAGAAATTTAAATCTCACACTACTTTCTGCTTATTGTAGAGTGCATCTACTCTATGCAAAGTTCTGAAGTGGACAGTCATGAATTTTGTGCAGAAGAACTGCATTGCAGGAATGCTTTAAATTCACCATGTACCAAAAGCCCAAGGCAAACAAAACTTCTAAGTAAATAGTAGTAGGAATGTCTTTCTGACTCTAGAAGAGATAATGAATCCTAAAACACAGCAGTAAGTCTAATTTAAACTCACATGTAAGTT
This sequence comes from Luscinia megarhynchos, assembly GCA_034336665.1. Lineage (NCBI taxonomy): Eukaryota > Metazoa > Chordata > Aves > Passeriformes > Muscicapidae > Luscinia > Luscinia megarhynchos. The sequence goes on from CM067566.1 coordinate 24,187,523, forward strand.
ATAACTTTGAAATTAGCATTTTTTATTTAATTCCTTCTTTTAATATAGTTTCCTAGCAAATTGGTACACAAAAAATGTCAAGAGAAAACAGCAGGCAACCACCAGATCTTCATTATTCACTCTCAGACTCTGAAGGGGCTGGATGACTGGGTAACTCATAATGCAAGGCGAATTAAAACGTGGTGCTAGGAGCACTTGGAAAGGTGCAGTGGGAAAAGGGCAGTGCTGCTGGTGAGTGGAGTGAGGAACTCCCCAGCTGGCGCCCGGCAAGCAGTCAGGAACACACTGTGCCCTCAGCCTGGCCGTGCCTGCACTCCCCTGAAACCAAACCAGCTCGTGCAGAGCTGTCCCTGCACCAACAGCACGCTGAACCCCGAGTCCCAAAGGTTTATCCTTGGATAATCAAGGGCTGGCTGTATCTGGATGAGCTTAGCCCATTTATTAAACACGTCACATCTGGCAGGGGCTACAGCAACCAAAGGGAAGCTTTTCCTTGCTGTGTTTCCTGAATGAGGTTCAAGTGCTTGAAATCTTCAGTATGCTAGCTGCTTGTTCAGCTAAGATAACACTCCTCATAATGACTTTACCCAGTATTGTGGATGTTGCTTTAGCCTGTCATTTTGCTGCTGTTAGTTTTTGATTTTTTACAAGAGCTCAGCATGCAGAACTAGTTTGCACTGAAAAGACTAAAAGCATTTTCCTTCTTTCCTTTTTTTTCTATTTTAAACACGTAAATTTATTCATGTAATTCCTCACCTGTGATTTGATTCTGCAAGGCACTATAATTTCCAGTTTCTCACATGCTTAGCCCTTAAAAATGCTCTGCAGATATGTATTTTATTGTCTGCATTACACTTTATTTAAAGGAAATCTCACACATTCTAGAGAAAACATAAACACTAAATCTTATATTTAAAGTACATTAAAATCTTCAACTGTGAGGGACTAAACAAGTCTGAAAATATTATTATTAATACTCACCAAGAGAAATAAGACTAATTGCTGTTTTCTGTCTTCTCATACCATTGCATTTTCATTGTCTCTGATGACAGACATTGCTGTCAGCTTATCTGTTTAGCTTCAATCATAGGATCCAGAAACATTGTTACTATAGACTTTGGGAACCACGATGAAACACTCAATATGACTGAAGACTGCTGCTGAAGTTTCTGCCAATTTGACTAAATAGTCTTTTAATGCTTTTATTTACTCCTGGGAAACGTAGAATTCTGACACACTACATCCTAGAGTGCTCATTTCACTTTAACACATATTAAATTTATAACTTCCCCTTCAAATTACTAATGTTTAAAGAATAATGTAAGTAGTACCATTCTTGAACCCACCAAAAAAGCATACTTTGCTTTTAAAGCATTCAAATGTTCAAGAATCCTATGCAGCCAATTTTCTTGAATCACTAGAATAAAGTTCAGTAACAACAATATCCAAATCCAAGGAAACTAAGCTACTATGTAAAAAATTTAAAAATATATTTGAACCTAGGACAATTTAGTGCCAAATATATAACATAAAATCATTTCAACCCTAATGTATGCAGTTGAATGGCTACCATAGTTAAAAGTACAGTTAAAAAAACATAATTAGACCAATAATTTTCTACAAAGAAGTATGTTGCTATTATCTCAGTGGGAGACAACCCTGGCCTTTAACTTGAAATAACCCTGCAAGTTACCTTCCTGATAAACAATGCAATATTAATATCACAGCTGGGAGCAGTTCTCTGAACACTCACAGCGGGTATCAAATTTGTTGCTTAATTTTTGTCAGAATTGTAGCATCACTTTCTAATGGATATCTTTAGCATCAAGTAAGAGGAAAAAGTAGAGTTCAAGATATAATTAAAGTAATTTCATATTAAGCTAAGGGACAAAATTATCCACAGTGCAGCAAATATTAAATCATGAAAAGCATGAAAGTAGCAAATTATTCAAGCCACATTTTAATGATATGATTAAAGATTCTTAGTTACCAGTAATAGAAAAATAAGCTTATAAAAACTGAAAAAATTAAAATATCTGGGGAAACCCTTGTGTCTGTGTTCAGGTTATATTGAGATTCCAAGTCAAACTGCTCGATTTATTATGGTGTCATAGATAAACATTTAGGAGGCTGTTGCAATAGGACAAGGGTAATTGTTTTGCTATGAAGAAGAGTCAAATTAGATTAGAGATAAGAAAGATTTTTTTTTACAATGAGGGTGGTGAAACACTGGAACAGGTTGCCCAGAGAGGTGGTGGATGCCCAGACCCCTGGAACCATTCCAGGTCAGGTTGGACAGGCTCTCAGCAACCTCATTTGGTTGAAGATGTCTCTGCTCATTGCATGTGGGTTGGAGTAGATGTCAATTAAAAGATACTGTCCAAACCAAACTATTCTATGATTCTATAACCCATCCTTTTTTTCTTAAAAAAAAAATCTCTTTAAAAAAAAAAAGTATCAGTAAAAGTATTAAGCACCTTCTAGATTCTTAGAACACAAGAAATATTCTTTTGACTAGAAAAGGACAAAAGCCTGACAGCTGTTTCTTCCACATTTAACATCACTAATCCCAACATAACCATTCCACATCTTTTAGCATGCACCAAGGTGAGAGGCTGTCTTTTGGACAAAAACCACATTATTTGGTAACAGATTAAAAATCAAACATAAAACAGATGCATAATAGGCCACCATGCTCAGTTATGAGATTATTCCAAATTGTATAACCAAGGAATTATCTTGAAAAAAAACCAAAAAAACTGCACTTATTGAAAGATTTCCATAACTAACATAACTGTCAATTAGGAAGTTAGGATAAATGACAGTGAGTGCTCTGCTGTTCTTTATTCTCAGCTTGCTCTTACCCACAGTTCATTCTGGCATTCATCATGGCTTTTCTCACCTTCTGTTAACACTTGAGATACAAGATCAGCAGTTTGGTCTAATGGGAAAAAAAAAGTCAATCAAAACAGAAAACTATGTTTCCCAAGGAAAAACAAAACTGCACTCAAAATTTGAAAAATGGCAATTTCAAAGAGCAAGGAGATTTTATAGCTACAGACTGCTCAGCAGTTTATGCAACAGAACAGTCAAAAAGAAACTTCTGAAATCCCATAGTCAGCAGCTCTTATCTACATTTCCTTTTAATTCTACACAAAATAAAGTGAGATTAATGAGAATGTCAGCTGTCACACCTGTCAGTGTTATATGCTGATGGAATAAACACAACACTGAAAGTAGAGCCTGTGTGTTATAAAACATTGATGCTTTGCTGCGTAACCAAAAGATACCAGTCACTGATTTTCTGTTGCTTTTCCTCTCAAATTTCATTTGTAATCTTAGGTATTGAGATCAGATATATATATATATATATATATATATATATATGTTTACATGCACGCACACAGACACACAGACATATACACAGGATGTCCAAAAGTCATTATTAAATATTATTATTAAATAATGCTGTGATTCTGTGAATTTTTTATTAAAAAAAAAAAGAGAAAGACAGCATCTTTACCTGGCCACACTGTCTGTATCTCTACGTTGTGAAGGTAGTAGCATGGTTGCAACATGGTGGCAAAAAGACACAGCAGCTCATAGGCAAGAAAAAACACCCAGAAACAGAAGAGATCAAGAAAAACCTTCCCAACAATAGAGGGTTCAGACAAGTTAATAAGCTAGGACCAGAAGATCATGAAAGAATCAAAGTAGTGTGAAATGTAATGGGCTGAAATGTAATACTACTACCAAGTGAACTGATTGCTGCACTAATGACAAGAAATTTCTCATCTGGAGAAAACAAGGCATGTGAAAGACATGACTGTCTTAATTGGACAAAATAATGTCTGCATGATTTGGCTTTGTGAGAATAATGAATATTATCCTAAAATGTGTAAAAGTCACAGCAAAAATAAGAATTCATTTAATGCAATCTATACAATTTTCTCTTCAGAAAATGAATCATTAAACAGAATCAGATGCAGAAAATAAATCTACTACAGATCAGAGGAATCAAATAGTAGCACATGACAAAATCCTATCTTGTGCATCCTACCAAACCAAAACACATAAAATATCTGATAGTTCTTTCAATAGAAGGAGACCTATGTAAACTGAAGCAGTAGCAGCACTTAAAAATAATAAATTGACTAAACCAAAGGCTGGACATTTTAAAGTGTTTTCTAACCAACAAAAGTAGTGATAGTGAACAAAGTGATAGTTCTTAAATTCATGCAAATGTACATTTAAACTGATATAGGATGATGCACATTTACTTACTAATGCAAAAGATTATCCCTTTGGAATCTGGAACATCACTCCCACAGTTGCATCCTACCTTTCCTACAAGCCAACTAGTAAAGCTGGAAGCTGCACAGAGAGAACAGTAAAAGAAAAAGCTAAAGGTCTCTCAGTGGGTTACTAGAGGAAATCTGATATTTTATCTTTATACTTGGTCTTAAGACACAGAATGTGTTCCTAAATTAGTATTGAGTGACAAAATAATCCACCTCACCCAATTCTACATTATAATTGATTGCTCTCCTATAAAAGGAGATGCAGGATTATATATAAAATTAAGATTCACTGCTAACCTGCAGAAAGGAAGACCTATCCTGTGATAAGAGAAATATCTATCACTCCACTCCCACACAGCCACACTGAGAATCTCTAATCTTTGCAGACCACATTATAATGATATGATCAATTATATTTTAGCTCCCAGAAATAAAATTATTATTGTATCCCATTAATTTACATACTCTTTAAAGCAAAAAATGAATCAAAGATTGATTCCCAGCAGACCTCAGCTGGAGCTAATCCTTCACAGTCCTCTTCAGCAGAACTACTTAAGCAGCCAGGAATGTGTGGGTTTGTGGCTCACTGCTGTATTTGCAGGAATTGTACCAGCCCCAGAGCTATAACTTTACAGGGATTAAGGAGCATCCTTATGTCCCCAACTGGGCAACAAATATTAGCAATTTTGAAACACAAAGATATACAACACCAATAGTTAAGGAAAAGAAATAGGTTTTCAAACCTTACATATTGTGCTATACTATTCATAAGAGAACTGTAACAACATGAAGCTAAAGGTTGCAGCTCTCCTCACTAGGCTCTTCCATTAAGTTAAATAAATACAGTAGATGAATAAAACTTCTGTGGTGAGAAGTTAAAGTGCCTTCCTCTGCATGCCACACTGACTGCTGCTCGTATTGCCATGACGAGTCAGAACCCAGGAAAATGGGAAGCAAAATTCATTATGCCAGACTGATCTATTCATACCAGACAATAGAAGCATGTAATAAAAATCAAACTCTTGCAAATATTCCATACATGTTACTATGGAAACTTAATAGGCAGTTTTTTGGGTTTTTTTTCCTTTTTCTTTTCACACATTTTCATTTACTAGAAAATCAGTGTCATAAAATCACCTATTCATTTTGGTTGGAAAAGACCTTTAAGATCCTGAAGTTAAACTGACATTGCCAAATCCACCACTGAGACAAGTCTTTCAGGAAGATTCAAAATCTTTTGTAAGCTGAGAGGAGATGTGAGGTAGCATTCATTATTTATTTTCCTAAAAACCATCATATGCAGAAACAAGTTCCACCCTCCAGTCAGGGAAAGGAGAATTACACACTCAGAGTACAAATTCAGCAACACTTGCCTAAGGATTTTTTGGCAAATGTTTCAAATAAAAATTAACATCACCCCCAACTTAAATTATTTTAAAAATGCAAACAAAAAGGAAGAAAGAATGCATGATATGTGGTTTAAGAATGGAAGAAAATCTATAACATTATTTGGGAAGAACATGCAGGAACTGGGGTTTTGTCTCTTTATCAAACAAATCTTATCTAGCTGTTTTGAAATATTTTTTAATTGGTCTGCCTGATACAGTAAATAAACAGTGAGTGGTACTAAAGATACAGATTAAAGCTGATGGAAGAGAATGTTTTAGGGTGGATGTTTCATTTTACAAGATTTACTTCCACTAATACTTTAAATGTCAAAGAGAAAGTGAGTACACTAAGACCTAAAATGATAAATATCAGGTATGTCCATCAAAGTTCAACAGGAAAATATTTGTGACTCCACTGTGTTCTGGGTTTTGTACCAGCAGTTGATCAATTAAGTCATTATTAACCATTTAGAAAATAAAAATGCTTTCTCTCACCTTGCCCTGCTCTGGATTTCAGCCTTCTCTGTCTGCCCTGGCTTTTTGTCTCTAACAAGTGTCTCACAACCCCTCCTTGGACACCAGCCTGCTTTGCCCATGCCCAACCCAGAAGAAAAAACATCAGGAACAGAGACGTGGGGAACAGCACAGCCAATGCCAACATGCAGCATCCCAAACTGCAACAAGCTTCCAAAGGAAGAAAAGGAATAATTTTAATAGCGGTAAACAAGTTCCACAGGACCAACCATTTTGGATATTTAAATTAAAATGCCAGATCTGTTTTTGCCTTCTGTCTGTATACACTGCTGTGTGATCATTTCAGATAAATATCCTGTGTCTTTTGTTGTTAACTTCTTAAGAAATAGCATGATTGAATATGATGTTCCCTTCCCCCTCAGACAATTCCTCTTGAATTTTAATGCTTCATGATTCTTTTGTCATCTTTGTAGAGAAAAGTATTTTCCATAAACACTCACTTCAATATAAAATTTCACAAAGCTAAAATGACAATGAGGCAATGCTAAAATTACACACCTAAAACTGGAAAATCAAGTCCACAGGATACAGTACAGGTAATAGAAATAGCTGATAGATGTTTAATTTTTAGGATAGCTTTTAAAATTCTTTTAATAGAATAACTTTCAAGTTGAGTAAAATTGGCCATTTTGCCTGTCATTTCTTAGAAACTTTTCTAAAGAAAATTCACTACATAATGATGTAGCAATATTAGGACAGATATTATTACATTTCAGTTTTGTAAGTTATTGCCTCTAACAGTGGAAGGGCATTTACCTCAGTAACTTTGCTCCTATCAGTAGGCAGCACACACATAAATTCTGGTGACTTTCTGAAATGAGGCAGAAAATTTAAAAACTGAAAAAAAAAAGGTGGAAAAAATATAGACTCAAACATCTTATTAGCTGTTTTTAAATAATTTGCTTATTTTTTAATATGTGTGTCTGTCTTAAGAAATAAAAATGCATAAAGCTTTATTACTTGTGCACTGCAATGCCAGGCACAATTTACCACATGCACCAACTTTTGAGTGGCATGCTCAGGTCTCCATACTAAAAAAGTGACATAACTAGATATTTGCTAAATGAACAACAAAACCCCCTGCACACAGATATTTCAATAGTAGCCACAGCCTGCATGTGAAACTGGAGGGCCAAACACTTGCCTTGTGGTGCAAGCATCTGCTGGCAGAAAAGGAAAACCTTCACCAGAGAGCTGGGTTGGTGGGAACTTGGACATCCCAAGGGATCTTGCTGCCCACAATCTCCCTTTGAAATTTTTTAGAGAAGTGGCTGCACCCAATAGGAAAGTGTCCTTATGTATCAGTGAGGGACCTGTGCAAGCTGGTGCAAGTGTACTGACTGTGAGCAGCCCAGGGCAGCTGAAAGGACAGTGTGAAAAATGCAGATCCTGACAACTGCAGAACGTAGTCACAGAGCTCTGCAGGCTGCAGAAGAAGTTTCTCACTTCTCCAGTTGTATCTGAACCTCTTCTCTAGCAAACAACTCAGTTTTTTTAGCTGGACTGAGGATTTGTATCTACAGCAGCAAACAAAAGTAGTAAATTATTTTGAGTATGCTGCAGAATTTTACTCATAAATGTGATAAATTAAGAAAGCATAAACAGTGAAATTATGTAATTCAGCCCCTATTTTAAAAAAAACAACTATGAATTGAAAGAAAAAGAAGGATGCATAGCATTTATTAAAGAAAATACCAATCTCTTGTTTCTATTGTGCCAACCAAAGAACTTGCATTTATTTAGACCAGCATGTGACCATCAGAAGTAACAGTTTAGGGAATGCCAACAAGGGAACCAGCTGTTTTCCATATGTGTGGCATGATGGAAATGAGAAAACAAAGACAATTAAGAAACAACAAAAGCTGATGTCTTCTAAAGGTTTTAACTTTGCTACAAATGAAATAAAATGTGGTAGAGTGGATTAAATGCAAAAATCCCAGAGTCTTCAACTGCTGGTGAAGCAATGTATTCCAGTCAGAAGAAGTTGCATGAGGAAACAGAGATTTTTTAATTAACAGTAACAAAACCACCAAGATGCACACAAAACCCCCCAAAACTGAGAAAAGAAATGGAAAAATAAAAACAGCATCACAGTGGAAAGCATAAATCATTAATTTGTAAGCCTCTGAAGAGGAGTATGGCCAATGTGACCCAGCAATGTGCATTCACAGCCCAGAAAGCTGACCTCATCCTGTACATCCTGATCCTCCCTCCCCTTGGAATTTCTATCAGCTGAAATCTGCAGTCACAAGTGGTAGTTAATGTTTGTTCTTTTCTGTACCTTTTCAGTTTTTTACTAATTACCTCTTCTCAGAATTTTGAGTAACATTTTGAGAAACCTAAAGTCAGATGGGCTTGGAGTTTGCTGAGTTGAACAGCTAATCTAATATTTTGTGGAATGTTGATCAAAATTTTTGCCAAAGTTTTCTGATTTTTTGAAGTTTCTATTAATGGGGTTTTTTGTTGTTTTGACCTCTTGAGAGTATCTTGTTGCTATTTCTCCCATGCATCTAACTCAGAATAAGAAAAGTAAGCCCTTTGAAGTGTCTCATCAAGTGAGGTTTTAGTGGCCTTAGAACCAAGCTGATCACAGGGCTGCAGCACCTATCCTAGAAGGACAGGCTGAGAAATGTTGGGTTGTTCATCCTGGACAAGAGAAAGCTCCAGAAAGAACCTTATAACATATTCTAGTACTTCAAGGGGACCTTCAGGAAATCTGGAGAGGGACTTTCTACAAGTAAATGTAATAAAAGGACTAGGGGGAATGGCTTTAAATTAAAAGAGGGTAGGTTTAGATGAAAATGAGATATTGAGAATTTTTTCACTGTGTGGATGGTGAGACACTGGAACAGGTTGCCCAGAGAAGTTGTGGATGCCCCACCCCTGGAAGTGTTCAGGACCAGACTAGATGGGACTTGAGCAACCTAGTCTAGTGAAAGGTGTCCCTGCTCATTAGGGTCACTTACAATGCAAATCATCCTGTAATGGCAAGGGAGAAAGAAGCTGTATATGCCCAAGTAAGGGAGAGGAGGCAAAAATCAGGAAGACAGCAGGAGTACTTAATGAGAATTTTGTAAGAAGATCTGACAAGAAAAGCCATTCATAATTGAATTTATGATTAAGATGCTCCTCCGAAGTCCAGTGAGTCAGAAGGATATCTTCCAGACAATGGCTGGAGTAATTCAAGGGTAATTCACAAAACTTGACCAAGAGAATGGCATAGAAGCTGCAATGAGAAGTGCTAACAATAATTTAGCAAGAGTGGCAGCTCTGGTTCCTTTGGTGAAGTTACATTTTTGGAATCAGAAGGAGGCCAGCAAAACAGTGGGAAGGGGAAGCAACAGTACAAACCCATAAGCAGCACTAGTTAAAGAGAACACATTGAATGTTTTCTTCATGAATGCCTGATTATCAAAACTGGACAGAATTGGCATTCTGTTTGGGTTTTTCAGGAACATAGCCAGGGTAAACCCAAGAAAACAGTCTAGAAGAGCACAATGATTTTTTTAGGAAATACAAGTTTTAATCAGAGCTGTTTACATTTAACAAACAAGGGTAATCCTTATGCTTACGAAATCCAATTCTTGAAGGCAAACCTCCTGCTTTAAACTAAATCATGAATATGAGTAAATACAAATCATTTGGGTGGTCTGAAGCATCCTGGCATTCATTTCTTCTTCAGATTCAACCAGAACACATGAGCAAGATAAAAATCTTTTATTAGAGTGAACTTCTCTCAGCTTGCAGGAAAAGGAAGAGGAAAAGGAAGAGGAAAAGGAAGAGGAAAAGGAAGAGGAAAAGGAAGAGGAAAAGGAAGAGGAAAAGGAAGAGGAAAAGGAAGAGGAAAAGGAAGAGGAAAAGGAAGAGGAAAAGGAAGAGGAAAAGGAAGAGGAAAAGGAAGAGGAAAAGGAAGAGGAAAAGGAAGAGGAAAAGGAAGAGGAAAAGGAATTCTATTTTGCAAAGTGCTGGGCATGGCTGATTAGAAAAAGAAGGGGGAAAGGCTACAGAATGGCTACAGGTATCCAGTGGGCCTCCCTACCTCTGAATATTCTCTACAATCAAGTCTGGAAAATCATGTGCTCTGGAAGACTGAAACTCCTTGTACCAAAGGAAAATCCCAGTTTTACTATCCACCACAAGATGAAAGAGAGCCAGCCACAACACAACACAAGAACAATTAACAGGTAACATCTCCAACTTCAAATTTCTGCATAACACTGTCCATATAAATAATTTTTCCTCGACCAATTCTGTGTCATTCTTTCCTATTGATGTGAAAAAGCCTAATTGGAAGGCAAGTTCTTGTTTTATGAAAATCTCTGAGGGAAGATCTTTATTCAAATTCACAAAGAAAAAAATCCTTGTTGCAAAATGAATAGGTGCATCCCTTGACAATCTAACCTGGCAGGTAGAAAACTCATCTGGGAGGTGGGAAGGCTATATGCAATCATTTATTCTCTCTGATTTAAAGAACTGGCAACTTCTACCTCCCACATAACCACACCAAGACTCAGGCTCATTTTCCTGCACCAAATTCCAACTTAGAACCATTTGTTGCTTCCCCTAACTAGCAAGGAATCATCTAAGCAGTACTATCAAATATAATTTGAATTGCATCTTTATAGTAAGCCATCTGCATCTTCTGCTCTGGCAGAGTTATGTAATACATTTTAGACAGGACTATCACTTTCTGTGACATGGAAAGAATGCAGCAAATAGTAGCATATTTTGAAAAAATATTCAGTTTCTGTGAATGCTACAGTAGAAGACAGATAAACATTTATTTGGTCTTCCTTCCTTCCTTCCTTCCTTCCTTCCAGCAATATTTGCAAAATTTCAGCTATGGGAGATCCAGTAAAAAATTGAGAGAAAATTTGTTTTCCTGTATTTCAATTTGGTTTTATCCAGCTCATTCAGGAAGGATGTAGAAAAAAATAAAACTGAATAAATAAGGCAGAAGCTGCATGCAGTGAGGTCCCAGGAGACACCAAGTTAAGTTAAATTTTCTTTAAGAAAATATATTCATGGCAGTATGCTTCCCAGCCTCAGGCAAGAGCCTTCCAGATTCTTAAATGTTTAACTCCAACGAAAAAGGTGAAGGTATTGCATCAAATTTATCTTTGTGAAGTATAAATTGGACTGAAACTTGAAAACAGCTTATTTTTAAACAAACCATACAATGAGAACACTCTTCATAAATTTTACAAAGAGAAGATGTCTCTGACAGCTCTTGACTTTCTAATTTTTTAGGTTTTTTTCAGGTGCTTTTATACCTTCTTTTTTTCACTTATTTCTCATAGTCAATCAATCCTATGTCAGGTCTCTTCTTTTTTTCCTACTCTTGTATTTTAAGGTATTTATTTTCTCCTGGTAATGACATGTCTATTTCTTTTGTCTTCACTGCAGAATCTCTTGGTATTTATAGTTTCAAAAACTCCCATCTCCTCTTTTTGGAGGATTAACAGGAGGTTTTCTTTCAAGAAGGTTGAAAATGCAAACAATAGAGACAGCTGCTTGCTTTAATAACCCTCTATTTTCAAGGACCTCATCCATAAATTTTGAACAGTGTTTTGTAATTTAAAATTGAACTCCAAACTTCCAGCTTTTAGCCTTCACCTATTACTGCCACATTTACTGCACCTTCCAGAGCCCATTTGTTTCTAATCATGGTGTTTGCCCAATCCTCATTCCAAAGACCTTTTAGTTAAAATACTTCAAATCAGAACTTCCACTCAACATGCAGTCCAGGATAGGTGGAATGACGAGCCCTGGCAGTATTCCAGCACTAAAACAGCAATATTTAGGTGCACCCCAGCACCTCTCAGCTCTCCACCACCACCCCTCCAGCACTTGGTTTTCTTGGAGAGAGAAGGAAGCTGTGTTTTCTCTCACTGACTTCTCAGTATAGACAACATATGGCTCAAAACTGCGAGGCAATCTGCTCAGAGTCTGGCTGCACTCTCAGCTCTAACTCAATACAGCTTTTCACTTGAAGTTTCTATGAATGCAATTCCTTGGGGACAGCACTGAAAGACAGCCCCAGTCCATCTCACACCCAGCCAATGCAAGCCTGGTTCAATCAGCTTGAAGACTTCCATTAATACAAAAAAAAGGGGGGGAAATTTGCACTTTTCTTTGCCCATCCATATGTGGCTCATGGAAATCCAGTTTCCCACCTGTAATTCTTTAAGCTATGTATGTAGAAGGAAACATGAAACAGAAGGATTTCTTCACCCCCCGGGATAAATTAAATCAATTCCCCTGTCATGCACTAGTGCTAAGGCACTGCCATCTAGTGTGGAAAATCAATATAACAAAGAAAGAGGAAAAACGGGGAAAAAAAGATAAAGAGCATTTACCAAAAGCAGGTAAAATTCTATTGACTTCCACCAATTTTGAATACCCACTCAGGATATTCATAACATTCATCATTCCACTTTATGGCAAAGCACAGAAGTCCTTCCTTTAAGGAAAATCCCTGACCTGAGAGGCTGCATTGGATCCATTAGATGGTTCTGTCATGTCAAACTCAGCAGAGCCCTTAGTCCCAGTACCCTCATTTGGTGCAACTCTGTGAAACTAAAATTCTACAGTATTTAATGGTAGGAATCTCTTGGAAGAAAAGAGATTTTTCTTAATTGCCACACATTTTACTGCAAATTTACTGTTTCGAGACTTGATTCTCTAAATCATGTTATATGGAAAGCATTGCAACATAGCAATCTGCAAGACCAGAAAATCAGAAATTTTTGGATTTTGCCACTTTGTGTACTAGCTGAAGATTTTCTCTTGCTTTTCAAGCATTCCTGTCCACGCAGCCCCAGTTTCCTTTGTTTTATGTCCTGTGAAATTACCTACAATTGTTCAGTGAACATGCAAAGGATTTGACCTGTTTCTCTTGGACCAGCTTTGTGCAGATGAAGTTAAGCACACATGACATGAGCCAATGGAGCATAGACAGGATAAATTTACAAAAGTTGCAGAGCCTTCATAAAGACAAGTGGTTATAAACACCTTTATATTATTTAGTATTTCTACAACTTGTTGTAATGTCTATATTACCACTCTTATGATCAAGAATTCAAAACACTTGAGTAACCCTGTTACTTCTTTCCAGAACTGCAGCAAGACAGTTTTATGTTTGGCTGGTACAGGTATAGTGTATCATGCTCAACAAAACCCTCTCTAGAATACAAGCCACATCAATGACTGAAAGCTCAGGCAACACAAGCCAAAGGGTTTTAAATACCATGTCACCTAAGTTTTGATTTATATTTAATGTGGACATGCAGGGACAGACTAGCTGACACCATCAAGACATCCAGATGTTCTCTGAGCAGATGTAGGTGAGCTCATAACAAGGGTATCTGTACCAATCTGCCCAACCCCTCCATTGCAATAAATGGAAATACACTGTATCTTAACAACATATGGCCCACCTAAAAGAATAACTTTTGAGAAGAAAACATATTACTAGGCATAACTGACACAACTTCATCTATACTGGGTGTTTTGACAACCTACAGCTGACACAAGAACTTACTTAAGACCTTTTTATTATGCTGCTTCTCTATGGCCACGTATCTATATTTATCTATTAGGTGTCAGTCAAAGTAAGTAATATTTCTGTTTTAGTTTGTTGTCATAAGGGAATTTTAAACAACACAAAGAACCTTCAGCTACATCACTTCAGCTATCTTTTCAGTAATGTGGGAAAAGCAAGAGGAATATCCAACTTTTTTTTTTTATATAATCCTAGTTACTAGTACCTCATGTTCTATTCTCACATTAAAATTTCAAGAAGGAAAAAATGTAAACTGTTGAAATACCCTAATAATTAATTACCTTGTATTTATGCTATGCATCCATTCCACAGTGTATTGCTAACAACTAACTCCAGATTGTTCATATTTACTTTACTATTGTTTTTTTAATAGTAAAAAAGGCTACCCAAATAATCCTCTTCAGCATTTTTACAGTTGCTACATAATTTGATTCAAGCTATGCTAGGGGAAAAATACAGAGGCTGAAAAATATGTCACAATAAAGAAACTCAGCATTGATTAAAACCATCAACATGGAGAGAAACCCAAAGAAATCCAAGGCAGTCTGTCACCTTCATGAGAGATAGCACCAGAATCTCTCTAAAGAATGACAATAAAAATTATTAAAGTTTTAAACAGTGGTGAATTTCTATATTTGTGAGAGTTCTTTCTTCAAGTAACATGTGATCAACAACCACAGTGCTATCCAACATGCAGTTTGATTACTTTTTCAGATACTTTCTTAACTGTGGCCTATTTAACATTCTATGGTTTTGAATTTGGGCCAAGAAGCCCGATAAGGAACTTTATCCTAATGTTTCCATTCTGATAGGACACACTGATGTAAGTAAAAAGACAACAGAAAGCTAATTTTTGACTTTGAAATTTTTGACTTTGAGAATAATCAGAATTTATACCTTTCTAGGATCTACTTAATTTACCTGCAGCAGTTCACTTCTTGTCTGAGCCAATGCCAACGTAAATCACATCAGAGAAGAGAACCACAAGATAACCTAGGAGCAGTCCAGCCTCCTGCTCAAAAGGATGGCCAGTTATGAGATTGGATCAGGATAGCAGGGCTTGATCCAGACAAGTGCTGAAAGCCTCAAAGGATGCACAACACTCACAGCATCACTGCACAGGCTGTTCCAACACCTCCTTCATGGAGGAAATGTTTTGCCTTTTATCAAGAACTGTTAAGGCTATTAGGAAGCTTGAAGGCTGAGTGTAATGTGCCTGCCACATGTAACATTTAACACTCCTAATTGCCTGGTCCACAGTCTAAAACCATATACCTTTTGGAACAGAAATTATGGCAACAGGCTCTGGACCAGCAGTAATTGTCTAGTAATTTGCAATTGTCTTGCTATATGACTGCTTGATAATAAATAGCTGCTGCTAGCATTGCTTTCACTGTTACAAACTGACTTAATTGAGCAAATTAATGAATGAGACCTAACCACTGCTAGAAATCATGGTGAACTTCCATAAAATGTCAATTTCTGGATTGCTAAACCCATGCTATAACCACAGGATAAGGAAGGAAAGAAATAAGTGTGGTTTTTTGCCAGTCACAGAGGTGATAAGGAAAAGTAAATTTTCCAAACCAGCAGTCTAAATTCAAATTTGTCTATCCCTGCTGCTTGTCTGGTACTCAAAGTGCAGATGAAAATTTTCAGTGAACTTGACTGGATTTTCTGAAAATACATTCAAGATTTAAAGCATTGATTTGGAGGTCAATTTTAGTCTCACATTATTCTCAAATGTGATTCATTACATGGTTCATTAAAAATATTACTATTTTTCCTAGTAATCTCACTATGATGACAGAGGATAATCTTGATTCCAAAATCATGTATTAAAACATTTAAAAAAAACAAAGGATGTCTTCTCAATGTTCAGAGTACTTTTACTGTGTTTAGAAAAAGCAGCTAAGCAACCACTCCAGGTTCCATTTGTACCTTTATGCCTCATGTGTGACAATAACAAAAAGTCTTCCATATATCATTGATATTAATCATAAACAAAAAATTTTGCTATAGTCTGAAAAGAAAATATTTTTTTCCATTTTTTAAATTTCAATTTACTTATTGCTGCATCACTCTGCGAATACAAAAAAAAATTTTAAATATACACACATGGGACACCCCCAAGGCTGTGCTGGCCCCACTGGGTTTCCCCAGCCTGCCCATGATCCATTCCAGCTGTTCTCCCTAGGGATGGCAGACCCCAAGGCAGCAGCACAGGCACTCTCCAGCTCCCCATGGCTTTACACCCACCTTGCCAAGTCCACCCAAAAGCTTTTGGCACGGGTGACCAATGCTCAGCCTCGCTCCCCAGTCCATAATTTCTCAAATCAGAAAAGCAAAACCATCTTCTGAAGACGTGGACCTGCACATGGCATGCAGCTTTTACTCATGAAATCCCTGGAAATGGGATTTAGGAAGGAAGCACTGCCAGGAGACAGTCGCTGGGGAAGTGATTAGACAGACAGCGTTTAACCTAATCTCCTCTGCCACCAGCACACTCTGCTTCCTGTAATCAAATGTGATCACACATGCAATTATTTAGGGGCATAATTCCACCAATTTAGACACCAGCTACTTCAGCTACAGGTGGAAAAAATAAATACTGAAAGCAGAGGAATAAAAATGTGAGTGTTGGTATGACTGGAGGATGAACTACTAGACAGCTGAAAGTCATATAAGATATAAACTTAGCAAGTTATAAAGTAAAACTTTAAAAATGCCAATAATCTTCAGGTATCTAAATAACATTCTGAAATATCTAAATAACGTTCTGAAAAGTTTTTCCCTTCTATCCTTAAAGAATTACAGGGTTATTTTGAAGCCAAAGGATGTCATTATCTGCTACTGCATGTTTTGGAGGGAACAAAACCACTCACACTGTGTCTCTTTCTGTGTATAAGATTTAGAGAGGTTATATTCATTTCCTGCATCCCTAGAAACAAACTGAGGGTGAAGATGAGAAATTTATATTTGCAAGCTATGACAACATTAAGACAGGTAAATAAGCACAGCTTTCTGAAGGACTGGTAACATAGAAAATTGAAATGTATGAGTCCTGGAAAAGTAAAAATTCCAAGCAGGATTGTTAATTACAGTTGTCTTAGCTCCATTCCTTAAAGAGTTTTGTTTTACTCTTTAAATATGATAAGGTTCAACTACACATACAACTACACAATCTGAAAATCCCTTCTCCAGAGAAGCGAATACTTCAAATGGGTAAGTCATCCAGAAAGGTAGGTGTGGGATTTCATGCCAAAATTTTGAAAAAAAAAAGAGGACAGAAACAACCTTGCTTGAACAACAGTCCCATTTTTTTCTTGCATCATAAATAGCTAAATTATTTTGTTGTTTCTTTCTTTTCCCTGAAGTCCATGTAGCTCCAGCAATATTGATCACATTTGTATAAAGCTGTATAATGGTAGTTTTAGGAGGACAGAATGAGTGATATTTATATTACCAAACACTTGAAAGAGACAAAAATAGAAGGAAAGGCAAGAGCAGCCATGCCTCTGTTTTGTTTCAGAACTGCTCAAAAGCCACAGTAGGCATTAACAACAGAAATAGTAACAGCTGTCTGAAAAGAACAATACTGAGGAGTGACTGCCTATAAAAGGTGACTGTGAGAAGAAAGGGAAAGACAATGTGTTTACTAAGTAAAACTAGAAAAAAGTGTTTTTTAGTTTTAATCTTTCTCCACTATATTATCAACACATCACATTGACTAAATTGTTGGCACTCAGTTTTACTGATTTATTTTATCTGCCTTCCAGACTTCTGTAGTTGATTTTCATATTATTTTGTATTCATGAATTTCAATGAGAATGAAAAAGCTTGGATTAAGAACCAGAGTCTTAAAGAATACTTCTGCATACACAAAATGGACATTTGTCATTGCTCTCATCGTTTTGCAGGTAGGGTGGTTTTGATGATGATTTGAGTACCAAAAGAGTGGGAATTGCATTTAATTAAATTGTTAGTAAGAAGTTATAAAAGTAACTCTTTTTCAGAAAAATTATATAAATAATCATAAACATATGTAACTGGACCTTTTTGCTCCTATCATTAAATAAAGAGTTTCACAGATCCCTGTGACATATATAAAATATTCACTGGTACAAAGCTTTTGGAATGATAGTACACTTTTAGTAACTTCCCTGGGATACACTGACATAGTTGTAACCCTTGAAAGAATCTCTGAACGTCTACATTCAATAAATATAATTTCAGAACAATTTCAGTACTAACTTAAGTTGCAGGAGAGTGTTTACAAGAAAATGTGACAAGAGTCCCTGAGCACTAGCACTTCTCTCTTTGGGAATATTTGTTAAAACTACTAAAGGGTAAAACCCAGCAAGGAAAAGAGAAAAAATACAAATGCATCTGAAGGTTATTGTTGTTTGCTTATACAAAAAATAATGGATATTAGTTTCTGAAAATTATCTTTCTGCTAATGCAAAGAGAACATCTCTGTAAGTATTGAATACAATACAACTGAATGTATGCTAAGCAAAGACTTGGAATATTTATTTTCACTTATAAAAGTCAATGATGATGTTGATTCTTCCCCTCAGTTTCCCAGCCCACACCTTCTAGCCCTGAAGAAGTGTGCAGGATACCTATTTCAGTGCACTAGCTGCCATGAGTAGTTGCACTTGTAACTGAATTGTTGTCTCTGGATTGAGTTATTTACGGTATTTTTATATAAAGTGTTGTACCACTCCCTTCAAAAGGAAGTACTATTATTTTTTATTCTACAAGCTACTCTAGCTCTCTTTATATGCTAAGTGCATGTCATTGGGACAGAAGACAGGCCAGGTACAGGGTACATGACTGCAGCAGTACAAAGCCAAGCCAGCAGCCCCTGTCTCTGCACTTGCTCAGAGCCTCTGCCACAGGGTTCAGGCATGTTGGGAACAATGAGAAAGGGCACAACTACCTTTCGACCCAGCTCCTCTCAGCTGCAAGATATTGATGAAGAAATCATTGCACCAGCTGTAACACAGAGCACTGCTTAAGGCCAGGCAGAAAGAATGGGAAACACTCTGTTCCAAATCTCTGAAGGCACATCTCCTCTTTAGAGCAACCCCAGGAAAGACAAGATACAAGTAATTGCACAAAGAAATACTATTTGCATGGAAGTTTTTAAAGCATTGTATTCATCTTGTTGCTAGAATCATAAAGCTCATAACACCACTGGGATTTTTAGTGGTGAAGTGCCAAGAATATTTGGAGCTGTGATGATACGAGGGGAGTTGCACCTTGCAGCAAGATGCACTCGTTTGTCTTCAGAAGCTACACTGCCAAAATGTAACAAACATGATAAGTTTAGCTACCACATCTGAAAGAATGCAACCAAAATGGAATGGCATTAGTTTCTAAAGTTGCCATAAAAATTACAAATCATCACTGTGTAACTCCTGACAGGATTTTATGTATTAAAAACAGTTATAAAACCAAATAACCACTCATGTACTTTGAATTTCACCTTATGTGAGGGATTAGCACAAGGCTATTTGTTGCTTCAGTCCCAGTGAAGTTACAATTTTGAATGGAACTTCATTCTGCGTTTCACACGCTGTTGGTCTTTATATATATGATCAGTTCCATTTAGATCAAAGAAAAAAAAACCAAAAGGAACTCATTCACAAATATTTGTGAATTTATATGAGGTAAAAGCTAAATGTGTAATTACTGGCTTAAAAACAAAATTAAAAATAATACAAAACATTTAACTGAAAGTACTTCATCTCTGCTGAGAATGATACTTTACATATAGTATTTTTTCCTCCTAACATTTATTCAATATATGAATTTTAAGTAGAGTATAAATTACTTCTTCTGAAAAAGAACATGCAGTTTGATCAAGCTGGAGTGAACAACCTCCCCAGGAAATCCATCACAAAGTATTTGATTTGCTAAAGAAAAATGAAATTTGCCTAGTACATTTTAAAAGAAATTTCCACCGGACTTCCAGGGGCTCAGTTTATAAAAGAGCTATGATTGGAGTGGCATTAGTACTCCACATGCTTTAGGAAATAAAGGTCTTGTAAAGAGAAGTGAAACAAAATCAGCCCTGGATATAAAAATAACATCAGTTTGTTAGGTTAGGATTTTAGCTGGTATAGTGCCTGCAGCTTTTCTCAATCATAGTCAAATAACCACCAACCAAATAAGCAGTCTGTAGTGAGAAAAAGCCCTGCAAACACAACCCTGGGCAGGCCTAACTCTGTAACAGACTTCTTACATGACTCTAGCAGTAAAGTACTCCAAAACCAGAGATAGGAAATCTGAAGAAAAATCTGGGAGCAAACACAGGGCAGGGCTGTGCCATTCACCTCTCCTGAGGTGCGACACCCAGGACCTGCTGATGTGCTGGGACAACGGAGGGCAAAGCTGCTGCAGGCTCCAGTGGCACCACACCAGTCTTGAGCTGCTCAGGACCCCAGCAGGGTGAGATGGATGCACATCACCCCGAGCACTTTCCTCCTTGACCCACCTGTGTGAGGTTAAGAGCAAGGCACCAGACACGGGGCACCAAATGCGAGGTTATGAACCTCTGGTGCTCTAGGCACCAACTTCATCAGGTTATCTTAAATGAGCAAAGCAGCTAATAGCTGCTAAAAGGTTATTTATTACAAAACACATCAGTCTCAAAACAAAAAGAAAAGCAATGCCAGGAAAAGCAGAAAAAGTGATGGAAAAAAGCACCAGCCCTTCCCAATACATACTCTTATGTAGAATCTTCCCAACAAGCTAAGACACAAACTCAGACCACCACTCCTTAACCTATTAGAATTCTAGTTTATTAACACACCAGGTTATGTATGGACTACACATACAACCTATCTTTGTTCTATCTGAAAAATGCAAACAATATTCTTACTATAGCTCTACTATGTCTAAGCACTGTCTACAACCATTGTCCTGGAGCCTCTACTGAAAACATTAGCACATTTTTCAACCTTTGCTAGAACTCGCACTTCTACTTTGGTATCTAAACCTTTTACTTACTAAAAGCATTAGAGCTCATACTAAAACTCCCTGACTCACTTACTTATCCTAAAACTTAAACTTACACCTCTACTTTATGTGTGAGTGGCTTAATGTACTTCAATCCATCCAAAGGCTTTAATTCAATCCCTGCACTCTGATTCCTCCCTGAAGGATTCAGAGAATCCCCCGACTCACTGACTCCAACACATCTGAGTATTCTGAGCTCATCCTTAAGCTGGCAACACACCAGAACACGAGCAATGACTTCTGGCTGCTTTGTCCAGGCCATGCTGACGTTCAGCTGGAGCAAGAAGAGAGAGAGCCTTTGCTGTGCCTCTTCTCGCACACACAGGATCTCACTGTTGACCTCCAAGAGAGCTGCCTGAGCAGTCTGTCATTTCTGAAGACCTGTGTTTAAATGTGGAACTCTGGCAAGAACGGGGATACTGTGACAATCAATGAACAGCCTCTTGGGGAAAACCTTAGTGTATTTTTGTTTGCCACACAAATTCTCATCACAGTGTAACAAATGTAGCATTTGCAGCAAAGGAGACCAGGCATAGTGAAATACCAGCCATATCATACTGAGAAAGCAAACATTGCAAAATGCATTTTATTAGCAGTAATGTTTTAATTTTAAATCATCTGCCTGGGACAATATTAAAAGGAAAGCTTTTGTATGCATAACTTCTGTGCTTGAACAGGAGATAACTAGAACTTCATGTTGACACTAAAGAAAACTTAAAATATGATTTGCTCATCTTACTGTGGAAAAATAAACATTTCCCTGCAACTACTGTCATAAATCCTTGAAAATCTATGAAATAATCTGACACCAAGAAGTAGTTCTCCTGCAAAATATTACAGATCCAGCAAAGTCAGCTTTCCTAACACTGTCACTTTTTTCCCCAAGTAATACACAATAAATACCAGTCTGGGATAATATCAAAACCAGTGTGTTTCCATTTCCCAACATCAGAAATAACAGCTGCTTCCATCAATTCTTGCTTACTCTTTATGTATCATTGATCCTGGTACATAATACCCAGGATAGTCGATTTTCTTAGTTAATCTCTAATTCTATTTTTAAAATACCTCTAAATATTAAAAAGGCTCCACAATACATAAAAATATTATTTTACCATAGTAAGATCAGAAATTGAGACAAATGATAAAATGTGATCACAAATCATTATATTGAGTTATGCATATTTTGATTGAAGTGTAAAAAAAATCAAGAGGTTCTTGGCATAGTTTTTCACTGCAGCAGTGTCTTCATATCAGCTGTAGAGGAATGCAGGTTATTTTCATTTATTATTAAAAAGTCAAATCTGTTCAAAGTTCTTTTTAATCTCATACTTTAAAATAATTCTGAGATAGTCTATTGGTTGAAATGATTAGAATACCAGTTTCAGTAGACTAGATTATCACACATTATATCTAGTGGCAGCATAAGAGCAATATTCTTACATTATTAATTATGACTGCACACTTTGATTCATCCCTTTGCTTTCAGAAGCATATATTTTGGAAGAATAACAAGATAAGTAGCAGACCATTATTTATTTAGTTTTAAATTGTATTAAGAGTTGAGCTGAAATCATAAAATAGAACATCCTAAAGTTCTTCATCAGTTTTCCAAAGTCAAAGGACTGCCTACAAAATCTCTCTTTAAAGGGCTTTGCTCAATAGTCCTGTCAGAAACAACATTTCTAGATCTTGAAACTGTTAGAAATCTGAAGCTTTTCTACACTGTGCTTGTGATACAAGCACATTCTGTTCACATCACCACATTCCACCAAAAATTTGTACTCTAATCTTTGAGGCTCTGGTTCAGGTTCAAAGCAAATTGTCCAAATTTATCTCCATGTGTCACAGAAATGTAATACCCTTCTCTTTTTTTTCTTGGTCTCCTTTTTCTCCTCAATGTCTTACATGTATTTATTCCAGATTTTTTTTTAAATAGCACAGATTCACTCTGCATATTAAAAACTCCACCAAAGATGCAGTGATGGATGGATGGAGAACAGCTTGACATGGTCACAGGCAATTACAGAGAAGTAAAACCTCAAAGTATTTTACATGCAGTGACAGGTTAGGTTGAGTTGTTGTTGTTGAGTGGGTTGCTGGTATTATTTTGTTTCTGTTTGGGATTTTTTTTTCAAAATACCATACTGCCTCCTAAAAATTTACTGCTTCCAACTGCTTATTCCCCACCTGATTACAAAGTTATTATCACTTGTTTATGACAATTTCCACAGCATCCAATGTAATCTCAGAGTGCTGTGACTTCAAGTGGAAAATAAGCACCTTAAATCCAAGCTAATGTCACCTGATACAAAACAAAAACGAGAAAAGGAAAACAGAAACTGTCATATGTGAAACAGGAGTATCAACATAGAAAGCATGTCAAAGTTTTCAGGAAATATTACTGTATTCTTATAATAAAGATGTCAGTTCAGCACAGTAAGCTTTCAGCTGAGCACAATACTCTCAACACCCCTAAGTCACATTGCATAGCAGATGTTAAAAGTAAAATCCATTAGGACTAATTAGATTCCACTGAAGAAAAAAACTAGTAATAGCATGCACAGGCAATCTTGCATTACAGAACAGTACTGAGAGATACCACGAGTCTCCTGTCTCCAGTTAGAAGCAACTTTTGTGAAGGCCATAACCTACTGCATATCAGCAGGTAATTAATTAATTAATCTGTCATCCTCTATGGCAGTGTGAAACTAAACAGCAGAAGAGTTTGAGGATCCTTCCCAAACTGCATATGCATTTCATATTACACTAGCCTGACCCTAGTCATCCTCAGGTGTACTAAGATGAGTGTGTTAATAGCATAGAGCCAAAAAAAAAAAAAAAAAAAAAGGTTGTGGTACTGTCTGAAAGAGCCTTTTCACTACCATGTAGAAGTTTACTCCTTTAACTGACCATTGAGAGACAGAGACAGGATTTGTAATGGACACGTGGAACAGACCTATGAGAACTTTTCATCATTGAGCCACCAGTGCAAGGTACAGGCTAAATTCTGGCTGTGTACTAACTGTGTACACAAATGAATCTATTGTTGCATACATGATAGCTCAAACACCACTAGGGGCTAAAGAACTTAATTTTTTTAAATAGGATTTATACATACTAAGAAGGAAATCTGTTTTTGCATTTGTCATGACAAGTTGCCAAAGGCTGAGGCATTATTTCCTGGTAAGCAGTGTCAAACAGCTTCTGGTTCCTCAATCAGAATTAGTCTGCAACTACTGATCTATCCCTATACATTAAGCAGTTCATAACTGATTTAAATATATATATGCAGCATCCCAGGTGAATTTGGGTCTTCCAGAATGTTTGAGAATATAACGCAAATTCCATTTTTTTAGAAAAGTGATAAGATGATCATCTCAACTCAAAAAACCCACCAAAGTTTGAAAGACCCTAGAAACAGACCTGAAATATATTTCACAAAACAGAGATTAAATCTTTGCCTTTCTTTAGTAGCTCCTGGGGAGAAACTAATTCAGCTACTTATGTCTCAGAAAGCGGACAGAATGAATATATCCTCATGTATATTTCCAACCTCTTTACTATTTCCCATTACTAGGAAACAAAATTGTCCACAGTCCTCAGGAGAAATTGTGAAAAAGAAGTTTATGTGACTGCTGTGGGCTTACAGACCAACAAATAATACAATTGCTGTTGGTTGCAGATGCTCATGCTGTGAATGACAAATGCAAATGCAGGCACAGCATTTTCCAGTGGGATATAAAACTGGGTTTCTTCTTCACTAGCACCAAATTAAGTCTCAGGCACTGTCCAAAACTGGAATAGGCTCCCTAAAGTCTTTCATCTTGGTATTTTTCTGCTCCCTTTTCAGAATTCATGGGGACATTTGGCAAGGAATAAATTGAAAAGCAACTGCTCTTCTTGTGAATTAAGCTCTGCTTATGAGCAAAGAAAGAACATGGCCCTGGCTAATGCTGCTGGAGAGCTTACAGCCAGTAGCCCTGATCCCTCTTCTCACCCTAGGTGCAGAGCACAAGGCTTCCAAGGTTTGCTCTCCCTTTGCTGGATTCTTGTGCAGCTGTCAGGCAAGGCAGCAGCACACACACAATCCATCCAGGGCATATTATAATTATAATTATTATTATAAAGTATTGTTTTATCAACAGTCTTCATTAATTGGACATCTAGTCAGACTGAAAAAAAAAAGGAAAACAAAAATCTAAAGCATTTAGTTCAGGCACTGGTTCATATGTTTCTCTTCCCATTTTGGTGATTTTCTTAAGTGTTGTTTCCATCTTTCTACATTTCAGAGAAATGTATCTGATTATAAAACAATGTATAAAGTCATTAGACGAAAGTTTCTAAATGCATAACAAGCGACCAAAATTAAAATATGCTCAACATATTTTCAGCCTATTTTTATCTTAGCCTTATTTTGCATTCAGAAGTAAAACAAAAAACCCCCACCCCCAAACAATTTTTTTAATTAAAAAATTAAGCAAAACCATAAATTTTCAGTTAACTGTATTAAGTAATTAACAAACTGTTTTAGTTTTCACAACATCAGGAGGTTGAAGACTAAAAACCAAATCAAAAATCATGACACACAACATCCAGTTCATCCCTGGCATTATTCCAAATAAATCAGTGGTATTACACTGGGGATTAATTTGAAACACTGATGTGAATTAGAGGACTGTTCCATACAGCAACCTCATCATAACATACACACAAAAAAATAACCACAACATTATGAGCATCACAAATGCACAACAAAAATTATGCACCTACAAATCTATTTCTAAGCAAACCGTACATACTATTTCAAGAAGGAAATTTTACTGTTTAGAAAACAATTATGTCAAATTTTGTGAGAAAGAAGGTTTAATATTCATGTAAAATACTTGACTGAATGCCACCCAGGAGACCATGAAGCTCCTGTAGATCTCAGTTTTCACATATCCTATTGAAATATAACCACTGATTAGTTATGCAATGAATCTTCAAAAACTGTTTTAATCCAGTTTCAAAGATTGATGAGTGCCCAAGTCTGCTCAGCAAATGGAAGTCATCACCTATACAATATAGAGCAATATGAATTTCTCCTCCCAGTAGAAAACCATTCACATTTCCCTCCTCTATTAAATACCGTGCCTAAGCCCAGCTTCGCAGGGCAAACAAGTTGCTTCTGTTCAGCTGCCTTACTAGTGAAGTTAGTCAGAGGCTGCATCTCGCGCCTCACCACAGAGGCAGATGCTCTGCCATTCATCCCTCCCGTGCTCAGGGAGCTGAGACCACACAGAGGCAGGAGAGGCAAGAAGTGAATGCAGAACACATCTCTCTTCCCGCCGGCTCGCTCGACTCTCAAACACATCTGTAATGTTTAAAGCTGCCTCTGCCTTTCAAAGACAAATCTCTGCCAGGGGATGGTGTTCTCGATCCAGCTGCGGTTTCGTGACCCGAACCCGCTGCTCAGCCAGTGCCCTACATAGCACTACATACTTTGCCAGATTGAAACTCATTCGTCATCGCTCGGTTTTCCTATCTGCGAGTGACCCGAAACCTTTA
This sequence comes from Luscinia megarhynchos, assembly GCA_034336665.1. Taxonomy (NCBI): domain Eukaryota; kingdom Metazoa; phylum Chordata; class Aves; order Passeriformes; family Muscicapidae; genus Luscinia; species Luscinia megarhynchos. Next base: position 24,213,889 of record CM067566.1, read on the forward strand.
AGGCTACCCGCAGCCAACCAGCGGAGTTGCTTAGGAGCTGTATAATGGCTATGGACTGGTTTATTTTCTCTTCTCCAATTTTCGTCCACCTTGGAGCCAGACTCTTTCGTGCTCCTTGGGAAGTTGGCTGTGCCCTCGCTGCCCCTTCCCTCACGGGGACCGTGCCCAGGCGCAGTGCGCTCACTTGAAGGAAACGCAGCGATAAAATATTAAAACCCTTCCTTGCTCGGGGATCTCTCGTCGCCTCGCTGGCGGGAGCACCGCAACCCTCGGCGCCGGAGCCGCGCCCGCACCGCGCACCGCGCCCGCCCAGCGGGGCAGGGGCACCCCCGGGGCCGCAGCCCCCCGATCCATCATCGGTGACCCTTCCCCAGGGACACCCCGGCACGTGGGGCTGCTTCTCCTCCCGGCACTGAAAGGAGGATCAGCCCAGGCTGCCCCACGGAGCGCGTATGGGAAATGCTCCCACGCCGCGCTCCGGACGGGGCATTTTAGGCAGTCGTGTCCAGCCCCCACAGCGCACAAAATGAAATTTGAACGATGGCGGTGACAGAGCGGAGGGAGAGCAAGCGGGGCAGCCCCCGTTCCTGTGCAGCTGCACGTCGCTTTGGGACAGCAAGGGCTCTGGGGTGCAGCTGCACTTTGGGTGCGCACCGCCACGCTCCCGCCGGGACCGGGGCGGGGACACGGCACCGCGGCGCGGGCAGCACTTACTGAAGAAGATGTACTCCGTGTAGCTGCTCCAGATCTTGTCGTCCCTGTACTGGTTGATGAAGGCGGCGGTGCCGGTGGAGTTGCAAGCCACCATGTGGAAGCCCGCCTCGGAGAGCCGGTCGAAGGCTTGTTCCAGGTAGGTGAATTTGAGGTAGAAGCGGGAGGTGTACTTCTCGGGGGGCCGGTCGGGGTCACGGCTCTCGTTGAGGGTCTCTCCGAAGACCTCCTTGGCCAGGGCGATCCTCCCGCACACCATGATGCGGGCGACGCGGCGGAACTTGGCGTCCGCCTGGTTGTCCCGCACCGTGGTGTAGGAGCCGCGGTAGCCCACGGTGAGGAAGCCCGAGCGCTTGTCCAGCGCCGCCCGCTGAAGCCGGTCGCTGCTGCCCTGCGAGTTGCTATCCTCCAGGTCGCTCTGGCAGCCCTCGTCGTTGAGCGAGCTCTGCTTGGTGACCTTGGGCGACAGCAGCTTCACCAGGTCGCCCAGCTGGAAGTACTCGGCCTCCCGCAGGAGCCGCTCCTTCTCGGGGAAGTGCTCGGGCAGCGCCAGCTGCTTGTCCCGCAGGTAATCCAGCACGTACCTGAAGAGGAAGCCGTCGCGGTCGATGAAGAAGCGCGCCCGGCTGTCCCTGGGCAGCTGGCGGGCCGCCGCCGGGCCGCCCCGGCACGGCGAGAACATGGTGGCCAGCGTGCTGTCCGGGACGCTGAGCAGCGTGGAGTGCCTCGTCACGTACACCTGGCCCCCCACGTTCAGCTCCACCACCTCGGGGAACGGCGAGCCCGACGGCCCCGACACCATGTCGCTGATGGGCAGGATGCTGCCGCCCGCCTCCTTCAAAGCCATGGCTGCGAGCGGGCGGCCGCGAAGGAGGGTCTCCCTCCTAAAAAAGCCGGCCTCCCTCCACCCCTCCTTCCCTCCCCTCCCCTCCACCCACACCTCCCTTCCTCCTCCTCCTCCTCCTTCTCCTCCTTCTCCTCCTGCTTCCCCCGGCGCGCCCGGAAGCGCCTGGACGGAGCCGATGCTCCGGCGCGCTGGACCCGGGACCCGGCGTGCCCGGTCTGCCCCGGCGGTGGGGACGGCCTGGCTGGGCTCCGGGCTGGGCTCCGGGCTGAGCTCCGGCCGGGCTCCGGGCTGGGCGTTGGGCTGAGCTCCGGGCTGGTCTCGGGCAGGGCTCCGGCAGGGCTTTGGGCTGGGCTCCGGGCTGGGCTCAGGCTGGGCTCCGGGCTGGTCTCGGGCAGGGCTCCGGGCTGGCTCCGGGCTGTCCCGGCGCGACCCGAGCCGAGCGCCCCGGCCGTGCCCGCTGCGCCCGCAGCCGCGCTGCGCTCGGGGCCGAGCGGCCGCCGGAGCCGCTGCCCCTTGGCAAAGCGCTGCCGCGCTGCCGGGCTCGGCCCGGGGACCAGCCAAGCCCCTACCCGGCTCCTCCCCTCGCTTCGGCTGGCTGGCTTCGCTTCGAAATTAATTTCCCCCACCCTTGAAAATCTCCCAGCCTCCTCCAAATGCCTCTGCCTCTTTTACACTGTCGCTCCGGTCGACACTTGCAGTCGTCCTTCCGAGAGTAGCATCCAGCAGGATGCATCTGACAGCATTTTCCCCATCTTCCCTCTATCAGCATGCCTTTAATAAGAGTGAAGAGGGCATTTAATTGAGGGCACAAAAGAAACCAGCGTTCAGCTGTGCTGGTGGCACAAATCTAATGGGTCCTGGTGGGACACAAGTGCTGTATTTGATGTTGTGAGGCTTCGCTGTGTGGCAGGGCACACTGGGATCTTGATTTTCAGAGAAGCGAAGCCTGCTCTCTAGATTGACGGTGGAATTGGGGTGATTCAGAGCAAAAAAAAAGTCAGCTGCCTTTAGGATCCAGATGACAGACACTGATTTGGAACACATTCCTGTCTGGATTTTTGGCTGCGAAGCACTTCAATTTGTACTCTATTTAAGCAGTAGAGTTTTTTAATTTTTATCTATTTGTTTCTAGCAAGAGCCACGGCTCACCTGCATCCAGATTTCTGATGCATGTATTTCCAGGCTGTCCTGCTGGAATATATTAGAGCCCAGATTTGTGCTCATGCATTGTCTGAGAGATGTGCAATTGTGTTTGCCACTAAAAACTGAGGCCTAAACCTGACTATGTTTCTCTGGCTACCAGCACCAGGTCTAAGTGTGACTGTTAAGCTGGGTGTTTCATACATGGGAACATTTCAGCTTTGCTTTTTTATAATCCTTTAAATGGTGAGGGTTCGACCATCAATTGTGCCACGTAGGCAGGAGCCCAACTTGTCCTTCATTGAAGCAAGAGTGACTTCAGGCCTGGGGGAACAAATCATCAGTTTGCAGGTAGACAGCTGCAGTCTGTCACTTCCTCACTTCCTTGCTATGATCAAGATAACCAGCCATCCAAAGCTTGGTCAGGGTCTTTAAATCACAAGTGAAGACTTCTCTGCTTTAAAGCAGTATCACGCACATCTACAGCACTTCATCTGACCTGTCTTGGAGATCTCTTTCAGGGTGGAAGGAATCTGTCCATGGTGCTACTTTCCTCACTTCCTTTGCTATACACTAACCTAAACCTGTGTTTAGAGAGAACTCCTTTAGCTTTTACATGGCTAAACTGAAAAAGACTCCTGGAAAACTACATGTGTTATGCTTCAAACATTAGAATTCTGTGGAGGTTAAGGGGCATGCGAACAAATGTGCAGGAAAGATTTCAGGAAAGAATTCTGCAGTGCTCCTCCTTGACCATTTAACCCCTTACTGAAACCAATTAATAGTTTTGGAAAAAGAAATAACTGTAAGAAACAAAGTAAAATTTTGTCCCTTTCCTTGCTTATTTTGTTTAAAATGGTCTTAAAGGTCAGAAAAAACGTTCAAACTGATGGGCAAGAAAGCAGGGCATCATTATTGACAATTTTGCCCATGTTTCTGTAGGTTTAATTCCATGGGATATGAGAGGAGTCAGTTTTCATTGTCTTGTTCATTTCTGCAGGGGATAGTGTTTCTTTTGAGGACTCAGATGAAATGTTTCTGCTGATTTCTAACAGGACAGATTTCCTGTCTGCTGTGAAATATAGAATAATAGCTTGCCTATGTCTAAGAGAACTCATGCCAGAAGTATTGCATGGCTGTGACACTGCAGCACCCCACTTATGAGCAGCACTGAACTGTTCCTATGGTCAGAGTGGTGCCATTAGCAAGAGGATAATTGCATTTGTTTCTCCCCTCCAGAAGCCTGCAGCTGCAGCAGAACTGAATCTTAAACATTCTCTCTGGTGACTTGTGTTTGCAAGGATTTGTAATCTAAGAAAACATAGTTTGACAAGATAGAGTGAGACTGCCATACAGAATTTACCAGTTTGTCAGTTTGCATAGAAGTCGTGCATAAAACAAATATTAATATATTACTTATGGAAGTAAGAAGTTTCTTCTCAAGATTATCAGTGAAAGAAGGGAGAATCTGTGCTACTTTCTTCCTAGGCTCAACAGCACTGTGACACTTGAGAAATCCACACACCAAATGGTACAGTCACTTCTGGACTAAACTCCTGTATGCTGGCTATTATTAGGTCAGCTCATGGTTTCCTCTGTGAATAAGTATAAGCTAGGCCCATAAATGTCTTTGTTTGAGTCAATGAAAATAGCCCATATAAGCTCCAAAGGTAATTTTTTGTGAGACTGGGCAGAGAGAACTTGTTTGTGCTCTGTGGAGTAGGAACCATCTTCTTCAAAGTTTACATTATGTAGCAGCATCCTGCAGTGCTATCTGGGTAAAGTCTAAGGGCACTAAAATGGAAAAAAGTAAATCTTTAAGTACATAAATGTCCTGGGATGGCTTTATGATGCTGAATTGTATCCCCATTCATCTGTTTAGCCCAGAAATAAGTTTTGCACCTTTAAAACTAGATCTGAGAGTGAAGTGGGAGAGAAGTGGTAGAATGTCTGAGGTGATTGTATTCAAAACATATAGATAAGAGCTTGAGCTCTATTAAGACAATAAGTAAATATCCTTGAGCTTCAGACATGTAATGGTTCCTGATGCTTAAAGAAAAAAAAATGCAGGTGAAAATCATGGTGATAGTCTGTTTATCTGTTAGGAGTAGTTCGAGATTGAGCTGAGGAATTCATGTTAGTTGGAGATTCCCCTAGGTAGGCACACTGGTGCAAGCAGCAGGCAGTAGAAAGCCTGGAGGGGCACAGTCAGGATAAATTCCTTAGATAAAAAAACTGCTTTTCACTGTAATCCTTCCTGCTCTGGAGTCAGTTGGTGTGCTGGTTTGACCAGTCTACATGATAAAGCTCAACTAACCTGAGAGCATCATGCTGAGAGAGGGGAAAAACAGAAAAGAGGGTCATGAACATCATCTGGACCACATCATGTTGGTCAACAAGGTCATTCTAATGAAACATTCATGTAGATCAAAGTATGCATTTACTGCTGCTCAGACAGTTCTGAAATGGAAATTAGGATATCAGGAATTAATACATTTACTTGGCTTACTGCTTGGCCAGGTTTTGAACTGATTTATCCAGGTAAAGGTAACCTTCTTACATATAAAAAATGCTACACTAACCTGTTGTGAAACTGTATTTGATAAAATTGTTAAATAAAACAGCATTTCTGAGAAGAGAGGTGAAAGTGAGAGCTTTCTTCATGAGAGACTTGTTTTAAAGATACTCTTGAGTATGATTTTTTTAAAAAAAATCATTCACTAATACATTACAAGGTGGTTGGATAACATGACATAAAGGATACAAAACCACTTTTCAAATTAAATTGTAAAAAAATTAAGAACTTATTTCTCTATGAAAATAAACAAACAAGTAAAGGACAATATTTAGTAAAAGAACATATACTTCCTTAGAGAGAGAATTATAAAAAAATCTATAGTCCCAGCAAGGGAATCAATTAAGTGAACTTTTCTAGTAAGGAGAAAATTCTTCTGGTAGTCTCCTGGTGAAATCGAAGGAACTTGGTCCTTTGTCCTGAGTTGCATGAGGATCAAGAAGGAAGTGTTCCTGAAAAAAAAGTTCCAAATGATTGCTATGAGCAGGTCTGCAATAATTGCAGAAATCATCTAACAAATATTTAAGATCATTATGTTGTCCTTCAGTCAGCCATCAGCACAAAATAATGGTAATAAAATTGTAGACAAGAGTGGGAAAAACTGCCAGAAGAATCACATTCCAGTATTGCTGTACTCTGGCCCAATAAGCCTAGAAGTCTTGGCCACCTTCACAATTCCTTCTTTCCTTTTGGTTGTCATTTCTGTCATTTTCACAGTTATTAATATTTTCCTGCTAAGAGTTCTTCCTGTTAAGATCTTTCTTGTTTCTCTGTTAGCAACAAAGCATCATTCCAAAGTACTGATTTTTCTAAAGACTTTGAGCTTGTCTATTTTCCATCCACCTACCAGTCAACACTTCAATACATATGTTATGTTTGTTCCTTATTAGCTCCTTCAGCACATTTTCCTCCAGTGCTAAGATTCATCCTTTTTAAACCTTAGATGTATTTATATGCAACATGATGTAAAATGATTGGAATTCTGTCCTACAAGAATTTAGAAATGTTTGTATTTATATAGTTAATTTTCAGAGTTAAAGAGAAGCACACATACATGTAGATGTGATGTGAGAATTTGTACATTCAGGACCTAAACAGCATTGTATACATTTAGGTTGCAACTGTAGATTATTTAGTTGCAGTACTGGGACTTAAATCAGAAGAAATTAGCCTGCAGGCCTGATTCTGGGAATCTGGGAACTTTCTTTAGAGTCCACAGTAATTCATAGCTCTAATTTAAGTTGCATTTGAAACAGAGCAAGTAGTTATTAAGGTTTTAAAAATGATGCATTCTCATGATAAAAAAAAAAAAAAAAAAAAAAGGCCTGGTGAGAAGTTTTGTTAGCCAGGTTAATCAAGAAAGAATTTAACAACTTTTGCTTCCCAAGGACTGGAAGTTTCAGTCACTAATAGTTAATTTATCTGTTTTCTGACAGTATTTACAGAGGTTACCACTGTGAAGTCAACTCTGTCATACTGTGGCTGAAGTGATTTGTTTGAATTATTCATGACAACAGCTGCATTAGCTTTACCTGACAAGTTCTTTGGGTCCAGAGTCACTTTTCACTTATGAAAGTTAAAACGATGCTTGTGCTTTCATACTGTAGCAGTTTGGAGTATTCCCTACACTATGGTAACAATACCAAAGCAAAACTGAAAGAAAAAACAACCACAGGAATTATAGAGCAGCCTACCTTTGTTAGAATATTTCAATTGTTTTTATTTACCCAGAAATATATGAGGATAATTTGATATATTATTGGATTTATTCCATAAAAAGTACGCAATTTCTTTTTCATCATTAAGATTAACACTCAGAATTAACATTCCAAAAGTATTTAGTTCATAGGTCCTGTTCAGAGCAGAACTGTGTCTTGTGTGTAAATTTCCACTAGCCTAAATCTGACTAAATTCTAACTTCAGTGTGTCAAACTCTGCATTTAACATATTCTGCCTATAAACACCCCCGTAGCAAGAATCTGTTCACTTGCTGTTAATTAGACCTAATAGCCTGAACAGTTATGCAAGTGTATTCCAAGTATGACAATGAAATTTTTCTCACCTTTCTCAGTGTAGGCTGCATTTAGCATTTGAATGTACTATTTTTTCCTTCTTCATTCATTTATCTTTTTGAAAAAACATCTTTTAAATGTTGATCAACGTGAAGTCATTTCCACAGAGGTAGTGCTTATTGATGTTCTGCTCAGCTGCTCATTTCTTTCTTATTCTCAAGCAATTTACCAGAGCCTGCTGAAATGAACAGCTTGACAGAGCAAACATACATATATATGTGTGCATATATATATATATAGGTATCATATGGTTTCTTTACAGTGAATCTAAGCTTGGCTCCTCAATATTAAGATATATAATATGGTAACTTGCTCTAGCAACAGTTTTTATGCAATTACACACCTTTTTGCTGTCATCAGAATGGAGAATCTCCTCTCACTGCCACTTCTTTATGAACTTAAGTAGAATGAAATACAGAAACCTCAGGTAGTGAGGACATAGGTGTAGTGGTACACACTTGTGTTGGAGCAGCTACAGTCTGTTTTGTGAATACAGATTTTGATTTTCCTGTATTTTTCTGGAGTCTACACAATCAGAGCTCCTTTTGGTTTCATCTTGTGTTTGCAGTGTTCAGGAGTTCTGACAAGGAGGCACTTAGTGTCTGAGTGGGTATGTATCTACAGTCTAGCACACAGAAATGAATGCTGAGTGTTTATTTCAGGAACTCCCTACACTAGTGCAAATTATGGCTTCTCTAAATTCAGAATAGATTTTTCCTGAATTCAGTATAGATTTTTTGCTCTAGGTTACCTACTTTTGGAATAGATGATCATAACAATATTTTCCTTTTCATTAAGGGAGAAAATTTAAAAGAAAATATAATACACAATGATTTCCAGTTTAATATTATGCTTGAGTTTCTAAATGCACAAAACCAAGGAAAGTCATTATTCTGGTAATATCCTAACTTGCCATATTGTACATCAATGTTTCTGTTGGCTTAGTGAAAAAGGAAGAAGACATATCCATCAAGGCTCTGATTCTGCAAAACACTTAAGGCCAGATTTACAACAGAATGATGAAAAACCTTTCCCAATTCACAAAATTTAATATGACTGAGGTGCCTAAACTAGAGGTATTATTTTGCCACTGGACATACAAACATTTTTGCAGTATCTGAAGAGCCCTATTGCTTATGATGAGAGTACTGATTAATGTAAAAAGTATGCACATGCAATGCAGGGCCAGAGATTATACTAAGTCTTTGTTTCTGTGTCAGTTACACTGCTGTTCTATTAGTATAAAATAGTATTTCTATAAAGCTTAAAACAATAATTCATAATGTTTTAGAGATTACTGTCTATTCATGTCATTCACAAGAGACAAAATAGCATAATGAAATATGATTATTTGTTTGTAATTTCCATATATTTTTATTCTTTCTTTGTGTACTTGATATTTTCCTCCTGATGTTCCATTGTAAAACCAAATCAGAATACAAAGATTTTCTTTGTCATGCAGAGGGCTGCATTCACAAAAGAAAACTGCAGAAGGTGTTATAATGATAAATTAATGATAGCTTTGAAAGGAAAAAAGTATGAAGGTGACAAAGTTCCAAAGAATAGCACAGTAAATTAACACATGAGAATGAAAAAGTCAGTGGTACTAATAACAATATGCATTTGATTTTACAGCAAACCAAATTGTTATCACTATCAAAATAATATTAGCCCATAAGGGAAAAATAATAAAGTAAAATTCGTAGAGGTGTCTGCCTCCCACGCTTCAGAAGACAATGAAAAAGTCATGAAAACAGACAAAAAATAGACAAATAACACAGTTAAAGACATTTTGGTTTGAATAATGTACTGCATTATTTTCCCTTACTGTCATGTTGATCGTTTGAAACTGTTCTGTGTTGTAATTGGCAGATTTTTTTTTTTTTAAGGCTATAACTATATCTTAAAAGGAAAGAAGTCAAAACTACAGAAGCTTGGCATACTTGGTTGCACAAAATGAAAGCTGAGAGGAGTACAATTACTGTGCATGACTACAGTATGAGTTCTGAAATCCTGAATGGCCTGGCTGGCCCAAGGCCAAATAAGTTGAAACTGATCCTAGATAGATTTATGCTGGAGACAGGAAGGAGTTCAGTTTCAGAAGGGGTTTCATACTTCATTGCTAGTGTCAAAAGGACAAAAACCAAACCAAACAAACAAACAGACAAAAAAACCTGAACCAAACAACAGCCTCAACAAAGCAGCCTTAATTTGTTTCAAGATGTTTCTAGGAAATAATGAAATAGTATATTTGATTTGCTAGCTCAGTCTCATATCCCTGGTTTCTCTGTTTGAATTAGAGCACCATATGTGAATACAGAGCTACAATGTTCTGGCACAGCCGAATTTCTGGTCATGGGCACTGGTTCTCCTGGCACCTGCTGCAAAGGAAAGGGCATTGGGGAGTTTTCCAAAGGGTGTCAGGGATGGCACAGGCACTGGGAAGGACCAGCCTGGGGTGATGCTGTCCCGGATGTAAGAGCAAGGAAGAGCTGTCAGGGCTGGAACAGTGGCTGAGACCCATCATTGTAGTGATGGGTCTCTAGTCTTATCACTGACATAAGTATGGAAACTTCTCTTGTTGCCCTTGATGCCCTGGTCACGTTTAATTCTGTCAGGGCATTATCTCTCCTAATCTCATCACTGGCTGGTAGGCAGGCTCTCAGTATCCCTCCAAGGCTCCCTGTCCTTGCTTCCACCCTTTTGGCCCAGGCAGCCTGTAGCAGGCTCCCACTACGAAGTCACCTGTCCCAGCCCTGTATTTCATCCTGACCCATGAGCTTTTGCCTGGCTCCTCACCCATTCCTATGTGGAGCTCCATGCCCTCCAGCTGTTTATTAACAGAGTGGGACACCCTCTCTTCCCTGCAAGATCATGGAGCAGATCCTCCTGGAAACTCTGCTAAGGCACATGGAAAATAGTGAGGGGATTGGTCACAGCCAGCATGGCTTCAGTAAGGGAAAAACTGTCCCTGACAAATCTGATGGCCTCCAGCAGGGTAACAGTGTGGGTGTAAGGAAAGGGCAACTGGCAATGTCTGCCTGGACTTGTGCAAAGCATTTGACACTGTCCTGCACAACATTCCTGTCTTTAAACTGGAGAAATGTGGATCTGGTGGATGGACCACTTGGCTGATCAGGAATTGGTTGGATGGTCACATTCAAGGAGTTGTGGTAAAAGGCTCAAAGTCCAAGTGATGTGTGCTGTTCCTGGGGAGTCAGTATTGGGGCTGCTTAACATCTCTGCTGGCTACATGGACAGTGGGACTGAGTGCACCCTCAGCAAGGCTGCTGGCAGCACCAAGCTGAGCCATGCAGTTGACATGCTGGAGGGAAGGGACCTTGACAGACTTATGAGGAAACTGATGATCTTTAAGGTCTCTTCCAGCCCAAACCCATTCCATGTGATTCAACTTCCCTCTCTCTTGTAAGACTCTTTCAACAGCTGCTGACCCCTTCTTATTTAATATATCAAATAGGGAGGGAAGACTTCTAGAAATTTTCTGAGTGCATCAGTAACTCAATTTCTTAGGTATTGTAATATTAGAAGAACATCTTACTGTCAGCTGACCCTTTTCATGTAAACTGAAATCTTACCATAGTGTGTCCTCTCTAAAAAAAACATACATAGAAAGGATGAAGACAAAAGAATAAATGTTAGCAAGGGTTTAGGTAGAGTTTTTTTTGATGGAAATGTGCTATATGACAGATTAATGAGGAATTGATAGACATTAATATACAATAATGTAAGTTCAGTAATAAAAGGATGTTAAAATGAATATATGAAAATGGAGATATGTTTAACCAAGTAAATAGGAGAGTGAAAAAGCTAATCATACAAGGAGAAGTAGACTAGTATGGGCACAACTTAAATCTGGCTTGAAGATTGCATTATCTGGCCTGTTAAAAATAACACAGATTAGAGGAGATCAGCAGAAATGTGAAATGAAAATTTTGGGAAATGGGAAACATGTGCCTTCCTTATGAGCAGCAGCCATCAGGAATGAGACCACTTCATCCCTTTTTACTTTGGGGTTAAGGAGAAGGGTAAAAAAATGTTGCAATACCAACTTAAATGAGCCAGAAAATTCAATGTGGAGAGGAAAAGTTTGGGGTTTCCTTCCAGCTGGTCCAGTCCATGCTGTGAGAAAAGGCAGAGAGGAGTCAAAACATTCCCTTATGCATCCTCTCCCATGGCTGGTTTTCATATAGTCATTGACTTTAGTGTTACCTGAGTGGAAAACAATAGTGACCTGGTCATTCCTAAGGCTGCAGTGCCATTCAATGTTGAATCTGAATTGGTCTCAGAGAATAACCTGGTAACACCAATATACTGTATTTTCCTTCTCCCAAAACAAGAGCTCAAGTGTGAAATGACTGAGTAAATTAAAAGGCATAAGGAAAGGTCAAGAGAGCTGTAGGAGTAATGAGAGATTTTCTTAACCTAGTCATAGATTTGAGAGACTCAAGTGGAAGAAATGAAGCTGGTAGTATATATGTGGTGATAAAACACAGCCACTATTTTCCTACATCATAAAATTCAGAATACTTTTAGCACAAATACTGCTGAGAATGACAAATCCCACAAATATGGAAGATGTCAAGCATAAAGGTGAAATTAAAGAAAAAATTGAGATGAAACAGAGGTAAGTCCTATTAAACATCAAATCAATGTGTTTCCAGAACTAATAATTAAAATCCAATGGCTTGAGGTACTAGGGAATACAAAGGTATTTCAATTATTGGACATGCTAAAGGTACTTAGTGCTTCAAGCAGGTAATAAATGTAATATAAATACCAGCACTAATAAAGCATTAACACAGAATTAAGAACATGACCAACTAATTTTAGATTTGACTAATAAACGTTGTCTTAACATTGGTTCCAGTTTTATGAAGCGCACTTCACGTTATAAATCATGAAACATTTAGGTGTTGCTCATTTTTCCATCTGCTGGAAATTGGGATTTGAAGGAGCATATTCCTGAAGTCTTAACCCTTTTTTTTTAATACTAAATTTATTTATCCTTTGTGTAAGTTGCAAATCCATGTTAGACCTGTCATTGACAGCCTGAGTTCTCTCAGCTCCTGGGATCAACACAGCAAAATTACTGCTGTGAGGTTGAAGTTTACTAAATACTAAGACATAACCCCTTGCAGGTGATCCTAATCAAAACATGTTGAAATCACCATCTTAGCTGAAAGTAAGATCTATCTTGCTCACAACAGTCATCTACTTTTATAATCTTAGAGCTTTTTATAATGAAAATTATCAAGTAAGGCCCTTAGCTCTGTTTCAGTAACTGAATTGGGGATGGAGGCAGAAAAAAATTCAGTACAATTTTATGTATTATTTTTTCAGACTTTGACCTACATGAATAGTGACCTACATGAATACTTACATGCTTTTTCTTGTTTTAGTTTGTATCTGCCTAGCTGATGACGTTTTGCTGGCATGCACAAGAGCAACATCACCTTCCCAACCTGAAACATATCTTATTTCTAAGATGTATGATAGAAAAAGGGAATTTTTCTAAGGCACAATAGGGCAAAGGACCATACTCTAATTAGTTAGCTCAGAGAGTCTGCACTGCATGTAAATCATAGGAGAATTTGGCCTATGGGACTGTCTTTATCTCTGGGAGGAAAAGCACATCTTCATCAGTAATGTGAAAGAAGCAGTGAGTGAGACCAAACTTGGCATGTGTGGAGGGTGTGTTCTCAGCCAGTTTACTCATCTTTTAGGCACTGTGTTGTAACATATTATTAGATTTCTACTACACAGGCAATCATAGAGGCTGGTTTTGTATGAAGTAAAGCTGGCTGCTATCCAAGAATTTTTACTGCATTAAAACAAAATTTGATTGTAGTGCTAAATTCATATTATCTGTAGTTGAGAGCATTCTACATAGGACCAAACAATACTGCATTTTAATGACTATATCCAAAGGATAAAATTGTTAAAATTACATCCAAAGGATTAATTTGTTATATTAAAGGATATCCAACACCTTTAAACTCTTTTACTTGGAAAGGAGATAGAAACAAAATACCTTTTTTTTTTTCTTAAAAGCTTTTCAATTTAGTTTTCTTATGGTTAGGTTTACTGTTACCTTTATTAGCTCATGATGATAATGGGCTCAGGACATACAACTTAATGGACATTAGCCAGAGCTGACTCTTGAGAAAGGTAATAAATTACATGTTGGACCAGATATATTCCTAACAGAGCAGTACACCAATATATTTTCATACTGATGAGTAGTAGAACTTCCTAAATAATTGATTGAGACTACCTGATCATTGGGAGGTATATTTTTAGGGATGAAAGCAATTGCTTTCAATAGCATGGAAGTCACCTTGGAAGAAAGCACCTTTGTATTCCACTGATCTATATGACTGACTGTGTAGAAACAGAAAAGAAGAATGCAGCAAATTAGATCAAGAAAACAGAAATTTGTATCTTAATAAGCAGAGAAATCAAGTGGAAACATAGCTTCCCTGAAATCTCATGCAAAATTCTCATTTACCTTGATGGGATTTTGCCCGAGTTTATCTCAACTAGAACTCTAATTTAAGAGAAAATAAATCTAAGTAGACAAATTCAATGTTATTATAATACAAAACAATAATCTAAAGTCTGTAACCTGTATGAAATAACTTGCTTTCCCATCCTCAGCCTTTTCTAGACCAATGCTGGCTTGAGGGGATTTGTTACACTTGGATGAAACATGTGAGACAAAAAGCTAAATGAATCATGCAAAAATACAGTGAAAGTGCTAGGAGGTGCAGAGGGAAAGATTGCCTGTTAGGGAATTAAATGGAAAGAAGAGTGGAAAGGACTCATTTTTTTTTGTACACATAAAAATATAATCTGAAATGAAAACCTCCAGTTCTACGAAAACATTCTCCAGAGACTTTAGGAAAAACTAGTTTTAAATGAAGTTTTTTTAGGTTTTCTTTACAATTTTTTTTTAAATAGAGGTTTTTATCCGATCTGTAGCTATTAATGATGAAATTCTCATATTAAGAAGCAGTACTGGGCCTGTGTATTCCTTAAATCTCATTTAAAACTTCCAAATTAGGTGTGAGACAATAAAATGCTGTGCATTTTGTGAACAATGCCATAGAGCACATTTTCCAGTTTTTATAATGAGATTGAAAGACAAGCAATTTTTCCTTCAAATGAGCAGTGAGATGCTTTCTCCATGGGTTAACCATGTCCCATTGTTTTGTTATCACCTGCATGCTTTAGGCAAATATTGAATTTGATATTCAAGTGCTATACTGTATAGACTCATTATACAGAGAGTGTGTGAGTTAGGTTACATTTATATTCAAATGACAAGTTATGATTCATATTTTACAAGTTTGTTTGATAATGCTAAATAGCCTGATTAGAAATATATCATTATGGTACATTATGTCAACCAAATCTTTATGAGGCAACAATGAAACTGCCTTTAATGTTTATCTTCAGTGACGTCCAGAAACAGAGACTGAAGTCAAGCATGATCATGCCAAGAATGGAAATTTGAGGAGTTGTCCTCATTTATAATAAACATGCCCAGCTATGGGTGCACAGCTGCTAACTAAGGAGACAAAGCACAAGCTTCCTGCTACCTTGGAGGGTCTAATTAAAAAATCCAACTGGACTGGCTTTGAAAACTGCAAACATAGGGTCAGGATTAATTTAAGCATTGTTGGGAATACTGTCAAGGTAAGACATCTAAAGCAACATCATCTCACTAAGTGGAGATATCTTTTATACAGATCCTAGGGGCTATTAAATGAAAATAAAGTGCTGTACTTCCCAGGTTACTGAACTTCAAAGTCCTAACTGCCCCAGTTTGCCTGCTTTCCTTTTACAATACCCTGTGGAAAAAAAAACAAAAATAAAAAAGAGGAAAAAGCACACCAAGCCAATCCACAGGTTCTTCTTCAAAGTGGAAGTCCAGCACATAAACAGAAAAATTGCTCTTTTCATTTTTATTTAGCTCACCTCATTAAATGAATATCTAGAAAATCAAATAGAAAAATACAATGTATGGGTCCATCTTCCTTACTCTCACTGTTACAGTGTGTTATGGTGAACTAGGAAGCAAAACTGTCTTCACTATATTTAGTATTATTTGTAATTTCACCACAGTTTCCTGCATTTTGGAAGATTTTAAGATAGTACAGGAAAAGGATTTCATAAAAATTAAAAACTGAATTTAGTTAGCATCTAGTGAGTTACCAATTGTCATGGACCTGCCATTCTAATGGGAGGACCCCAACTACAAAGTCTGCAAAAGGTTTCTTTTTCTTTGTGTGCATCATAATATTTTGACATGGAGCTTAACATCTATCAATTATTCTGCATTTTAGATAAAATTTGTCTTCCAGATTTAGTGATTAAATCACTTCATTTTGCATTTCCACTTTCTTATTGTTTCTTCTTTTTTTTTCTCATTTTTCCTAGTTCAGAATACTGTTATGCATAAACATTTAAAAATGAGAACTTCAATTATTGTACATATGTTGTACTGTATGAAAGAATGGACAAACATGATAATATGAACTGCATCTATTTCATCCAAAGAGCAGATCTTGCATGCATTTTTAAAATATTGGTAAATATAAATTTATCAATCAAGTTCAAGTGTAAAATTAATCAATCAAGTGATGAATGAGTGATGTAAGATGGTAATGCAATGGGAGGATGTGTGAAATACTGTGCAAGATCCTTTCTGCATTTTCTCTGATATCTGCCTTACCTGTTGTGCCATTCTGCAACTTTTTTGGCTGTCACTCCTTGCCTTGCCCCCTTATTGTCTTTGCTTCTTTAAGTTTCAGGGGTGGCCCACTTTTCTATGGAAGTGTCAGGAGACATTCTTTAGAAGCAGGTGAAAATTCTTTGTCTTTGCTTCTTTGCTTAAAAAATTGGAGTAAGTTGTGGTAAGAAGGGCAAATCCTTCCTCTGTCTCCCCACTTCCTTTTGCACCTGCATGGAAAGGACAGTTGTCCTAGAGGAAGAAAATAAATTTGTCTTTTCTGAGTACAGACAGGTAACTTCATAACTTATAAAGTCAGAAAAGCCAAAAGCCTTCTCAGATACCTTTTAATGCTCTTTGAAATTACTTTGTCTGGTGTTTTACCAAGCAGTGAGGCATGCAAAACTTCATGGAACGAGTGGGGAGTTTTCTACTTTCTTTCTCCCTTGGAGCATTTTGATAATTTCTGATTTCTTTGACTTCAACAGTCAGATGGTTCACCAGTACAAGACAGAAATCTTGTAGGAATTCATGAGGTGCCATTGCCCACACTGTTAAACTTTCACATGACTAGTAATGTGCTTTTCATGCATTCTGCTCTTGGGCAGCTGCAGAAGAATGCCACATTCAGACAAACTAAGGTAATGTTTGCATGCCAGAGTTCTGTTTAAATGAGATTCCTACACCCTCAATCAAATCACATCCAAAGGACTGCTTGATCCACGTGGATTTTTGGTATGGGGATTTATAGTCACCGTGGTTTTGAAAAATGGACAGCACTGAGATAGTATCTTTAAAGTGCTTATGTTGTTTTCCTTCATGTTATATCATAAGGTCATGGCAGACACCAGCAGAAGTTCAGGCATCTGTCTTTCAGACAATTTAAACCCTTTGCTATAAATGTCACTTTTAGTCTCTCCAAACACAAGTTTGCTTTCATTATCAGTTTTAAAGTCCATGTACTTTTTTAATTTGTGTAGCTATCATTGAAGGACACAATCTTTTCTTGCAGTCCGCTTCCCCGTGTGTTTTTCCTTTGTTACAGCTACTAAGAAAATGATTTTCTTAAGCACGGTTTTAACTCCATCCTGCCCCATCCTCCTGTTCTTGCAGATGCTCCCTGCACGTTCTGGAGTGCATTCCTGCCTCCATGCTCAAGGTGGGATTCCCGGAGGCTGAACGTGGCTGAAGAACGTGAGGGAAGCAGCTCTGATAAACAGCCTGGACGTGAAAGGCAAACACTTCAGTGGAGGAGAACATTATTCACCCTTCTTCCTAGATTTCTGCCATCACAGTTCAGTACAGAAGGGTTCAGGACTCAGGAGTAGAGGCTGACCTGTGAGAACACAAGGCACAGATTTTGTGAATTTGCCAGCGTGTTGCATAGGATCAGAGGGTAAAAGAAGTTTAATCTTTTTTATCAATAATTCAGCTGCAAATCTGTTTCTTATAAGTGTGTAAGGGTTCTACTATCTACTATCTAGGCATCAGCTTCCTATTGATTTTAATCACTATTATGTAAATTTAGTTGTGATTACATTAATTTAGTTATAGAAAAACATTGTTCCAAGTAATGTAACAGTAGTTTCCTAGAATACACATGTACCCTTTTTCATCAAAGATGTGTTCGTGCTGTACAAGAACATTTGTATTTTCATCACGTGGAACAACTTATTATGTGATTATGTGATACACCTGTACCTCATTGAAATGTTCTCATATTGAAAATTTCCTTCCATAGAAAACAGAACTACAGATGCAAAGTGGTTATTTTCAGTGACTCATCTATTGCTGCTGATTTCTAAAACTGTTTGTTATTATCTAGAGTTACAATTCCTTAACCACACCTTATACCTATGTTGTCCTAAAGTTCTGCTAATTTAGAATCTTTTTTTTTCTGTAGATGGATGACTGTGTTAATTGTGCAGCAGGCTCAGATATATTTCTACTTGTTGTTACCAGCATAGTAATGATATAGGGGAAAAGGAAGTCAGGATTGCACCAAATCCTAACCATTCAAGTGTTTCTTTCTTATTTAATGCAGGAAATAACATCCTCATGAAATCTGTTTTGTACGTACTGCCAGATGATATTTCTCTGGTCCATGGAGGAAAGTTCAGCTCTTTCATTCCCTCTTTCATACAGGCACATGTATGGCAATCTTCCATCTTGTTCTTAATCAGTAGAAATTGCAGGCAAAAAAATTACAAGACTAATTATCTATTTAATCACTACTGCAGTGATTAAAAGGTGAAGTTATAGTTAATGGTACTTTGTTTTGAGGAATGTTATTACAGCAGCCAAAAGACACATGCCTAGATGTCACAGAGCAGTGCCACATCTAGCAAAAAAAGCTTGATGCTGCCAGCTTCCTGTAAAAATCCCTTTTAAATCACAATAAAAGACTAAATCCCTACCATAATACTTTCTGAAAAGAAAAATACAGCCTGCCAGTATCCTGCCTTAGCTGGGAGGTAAGGAAGATTTCATTCACTGTTTATCAGTGTTTATGCCCATGCCCTTTCTGTGCAGATGGAAATTCAGTGAAGCAGAAGCTATTTGGAAAATAGAAGCAGGCTGGCAAAGACTTACAGCAAGATATGAAAATAAAAGGCTCAGTACTATTTGCTGGAAATGGCAATGCAAACTAGTTCCATATCTGGAATGAATGCTTCACTTTTTCAAGTGCTGTTAGCTTGTTGGTTGTTTGTGGGGTTTTTTTTCCCACAGTTTCTAGTCTTGAATACTTATTAATAAGTGTTCTTAAATGGCTGGTTCATATTTAAATTACATAGGAATGGATAGCTGACCAAGGAGGAGGGAAACTAAGGTGTCAAATTACTGTGTCTGAAGGTTTGTGTAACTTTTTTAAAGATTGTTTAACGTGCCAGTGTCAATGCTGGGTTCTAGCATGTATTCTTCTGGCTCCTGTACTAATAAATGAGCTTCATGTCTTCTGAGGGATTGACACAATATGACCTTGCTTTTTTTTTCTATTAAATATAGAATAGTATGCAGTCTTTCAGAAATGTGTGTTTCAAAATATTGGAAGCAATAATTGAAATAATTAAATACTCATACACAAGCATACATAGATACTTTTTCTTGTAGGCTAAACAAATCATGGATCCATAAAACAAGGACAGGAAGAAAACCCTCAGACTCCTCTACATGGATCTACAGTCTTGAAGTCAGTGCTTAGAAAAATCTTGACAGGAAAGCAAGAAAAGAAACAATACATAGACGTGCTCCAATCCCCAAGGTATTAACTTCTCTGCCCTTCCTCCACCTTACCTGTACTGCCAGAGGGCTCACCCCTGTGCACTGCACTCCAGTGCTGATCCAGGACTCAAACTGCTTTTTTCCAGAGGAAAAGACAGGCTGCCTTTGCCCTTGGCACAGAAACTCTTCTCATCCACTTAGATAAAGTGAAGGGTTAAGCTTAAGTTAAAGCAGTCTTTTTATTTAAATCAAAAAAAGATGAAAAGCAAAACGAACAGAGAGTGAAGCATGTGGTTTAGAATAGAATATCTCTGGAGTCCCTTAAGCCTTTCACAATTAAAACATCATGACAGATCTTAGTATTTTGGACTCTCTTCCTTTCTCTTTCTATTTCCAGAAAAATCTTGATATTCAATATCAGGAAAAGTTTATAGGTAGTCTGATCTGTCCCATGCCAAGATTATGTTCACTGGTATTATGCCAGTTTTCTTGCCACCTCCAGAGCAGCAGCTTGTTTTTTCTCTTAGTCAAGGATAGTCCTTTACTGGCAAGAATAGTATAAAGTACTGCAGTATTTTCTGTGGAGGCCAGCCAAAAAAAATTTTTTTTAAAATCCTAAAATAGAATTATGTTGACATATAGTTGCCAGAAAGAAAAAAAAAAAAAGATAAGAAAATTTAGTCAAAGTAGTCCTCTTATTTTTTCTTTTTTCTGTTTCTTGGTATTTCCTTGCCCTGTACCAATTAAATTTTTTGCCACTCTTTTTTTTCTCCCTTAAATAACTTATTGCTTTACTTTTTAGCCAGATTGTCTTAAGCATTATTTTTCTAGATTATTGGGGCATCATCTCATTTCTACTTTTTTTGCTGTGGTGCATCAACCTTCACAATGCATTGTTTTATTCATAATACAATGGGCATGGTCTCTGGATATCTACTAAGATCATCAGTTTTAATATATTTCTTTTAAGTGATTTCTTCTTCTTGATCAAATAGATGGAAAATGATATCAGGGATTCAAAAGACAAAAGCAATTGCAATTTGTATTTCAAATGAAATGAGGATTACTATTAAAGCACTTACTTTTGCATATCTGAAACTAAAACACAGTTTTCATTAACCTGGGAATATGAGGACAGCCAAGAATGAGCAATAATTCTGAATCAAACATTTTCTATAAAAGTATCAATTATTTCAAGAGACTATAGCTATAATCCAACTTTGTCAATATATACAAAGATATTATTAGGAACCATAAATGTGCGGAGATATTTGCCAAGATATTCAAGATTAAATTTCCAAATTTTATTCTTTTATCTATCTTTAAGTATTGTGTGCTTTGTAGAGATATATTTCTCTATATAATCCTGTACACAGCAGTGATCCTGTGGCCATGGAAATTTTGGTCATTCTTTTTCTCTCAGAAAACTTTGAAACTACATTTTATTCAGAACTGTGTATGTACTCCTGCACTGTCCTTCACAGTATCTGTAGAAACTAAGAATTTGTATCTTAAAGGCTAAAACAGAATCCAGAGAATTACCAGTGTCCCAGAGTGGTATAGAGACTTGGAATTTATCAGGTGAAAATTTCCAGGGCATCAATTACAGTTGCTTGCAAACACAGATGAACACATCACATCAAGTCTTTTAGAGTCCTCTCACAGATAAATCTTCCATTTCTTTTTCACAACAAGAAGACATTGACACCTTATCTGGTGGCATGCAATGAGTTATTTAATATGAAAGCAATTCCAACTACTACTCCTCCTCTTTCCTTTTCATCAGAAAAGTCCACTGTTTGTGGAAGAAATTCTTGCTTTAAGCCACTAAGTTCATGCCCTCATCTTTAATATTATAAACTTTCAGGTTTGCCTTAGCCTAAGGCCAGGTTTGAATATGATATTCCAGTTCTTCTCTAAACTGAAAATATCCACATATGATGTCCTCACATTTTGTAGCAAAAATTGTGAAGTACTATCAAAGTTGCAATACAATCAGTATTACTTTTCTAATACAGATGAGATCCACAAATTGGGAATTTTTATTGCTTCTTGCTTAATTGCTTCAGGGTTTTTATTTTCTTCAAAAACAGTGGCAACTGAATTCAACAACAGAAACACTCTCATGAATCAGGCTGATAGTTCTTTTCAAGACTTCTTTCAAAAATTTTCCCTGTATTATTTATCAAAATTGGAAAAAGTTAAATAAGGGTCATACAATTAACTTTCTCACTACAGATGGCTTGCTGAAAGCCATTTTTTCCTACATAACCCTTCTATGTGAGAAGGCCAAATCTGCCATGGTATTGAGGACCACACTGTCTCAGGTTTTGGTGGGGAATGGCACAAATAAAGAGAAACTGTGCGAAGACTTCCAAGAAACACTGAGTTATAGGTGAAAAAATACAGCAACTTTTTAAAATATATAAAGTAATTCAAATGACATCCTAAGCTCTCAAAACTTATTAGCTTTTTTTGAATATCTGAAAAGTAAATCTTGCTAAATCTCACACAATGCCTGCAACCACATGCAGAGACTGTAACAAATTATAGCAATGATTTTTCAAATTTATTTTCCCCCTGGGTTATTGTGCTTCTATGATTATCTTTCTCCTAGCATTTTTTTAGGTTAGAACTTCTGGGGTAGTTTCTTTAGTGGTAACAACAGGGAGAATGGAAATTTCCACCTGTCTCAAGGTGGAAATAGTAGCCATTTAAATAACCCACTGCTTACAGCTGCTTAGCACAAACCCAGGTAAGATAACATAGTGGTTAAATTCCCCATAGCTATTACAACTTGCCTGCATTTGTGTTCCATTCTAAATGCTGAATAGAGTCCTCAGGACAAAGCTGAAATGTTCAGTCTGTTGCTTAGATACTACTTTCACAGGCTTCATATGAAAAATCTGTGTGTACAGGCAAATAAACAGATCAGTTAATAGGCTGAGCCCACAGTGGACAAACATTAATCACTCGTTTTGTACTACCCTTTTCTACTTTATTTTGGTATGGGAGAAACAGGTGTGGAATACACAGAACACTAACACAGTGCAAAATGAAAATATCTAGGCTTTGCTGGGATGCCTCTTCCATGCATAGATATTTGGGGCCACTCTACCCTAATGAAACAAGTTACATGAATCATTTGGGTCACTTGACTTAGCTTTGTGTATTCTTGCTGTATAGCATACAGAAATGAATATCCTGTTGGCTTACTATGCAAGAGTCACTTACAATTTATGACATTGCAGCAACAAATCAAAACCTAGATCATGTCTTAAAGTTAAAAAATCACCTTTGCCACATACACTATGGGCTTCATTCTGTAACTGGGAGGAGTTAAATTTGAAATGGCTCAAATATTCTATTCTGAATGCCCAAATTATATCTAGTGAAAACTGCTTTACTAAAAATAGATGCTGTTCTGCATAAGCATTAGATTGGTTCCTGCTATGCTATTTCCTCAGTAAAAGAGAAGGAAAAAAAGAAAAAAGGAAAAGCCATTTTGGTGTGTGTTCTGCTCTGCCAATATTCAAAAATTAATTTGTTAATTGTTTTTTGGCACCCATAATTTATGACTTGGAGCACCATGCTCGACAAACCAGGTGTTATGTAAAGGCTGACAGGTACAACATCACAATACAACAGCATTACCTATTATGTAGTTAAGGTGATACATACTACTCTTGTGAAACACACTGCTAATTATAAAGCATTTGGTAGCAAATCCATTCTGCTCTGCTCAGCAAAACTAAATGGCTACATGAATTACTGGGTTTTTCCTTTTGTTATATTTTTTTGTTAATCCCCTGCAAGATAAGTGTGTACTTTCATAGGCTTTGCATTAAGGAACAATTGTGAAAGCAACAGAAACAGAGCAGAATTCAATGCCTAGATTCAGTGCCCAGTACCTCTTTGCTGGAGGGAGGAATAGAGAGCAAAATAATTCTGAATTAGAAAACAGTTATGTTTTGTAAACAAATTTTCACTCCTTGAATTGGATTTAATTGGTTATTTAGTATTGCCATAAGCATTATTTTTTACATCAGTTTGTCATTTAGTTCATATAATTACTGCAAAGATTAAAAAAAATCAGTCAAGATATTTAAAATGACAAATCAATCTAGCTATCTGCATTAAATGTACTTTCCATCAATTTCCATCAATTTCTACTACCAAAGAGTATAAACAGCTGCTAAGTACCACTTCTCTTGCAATTTCAAGATTAACAATTTCGTATATATATGCCATTTTTTGTATTTCTGAACCTGATTTTTTTATCTGGCAGGGTCATAGTAACAACTGACAGGATTTCTGTTCTTTAAAATTCTTTGTAAAGAGTTATTGTAACAATAATGACATTTGTTGCATTATATACTGTCTACCAAATTATCCTACAGTAGATTATAATTTTCCAGGAATGGGTTTTGGTGAGAGACACTTAATTTTAATGATTGGTTTCTATATTTGCTTTTATGAAATGAGCCATGCTCAAATATTATCATTATAAATATGCTTATTAAAAAAAAAGAACTTAATCTTCTGACCAAGAATCATGTCTCAGTAGAGGTGATCAGTTGTTTGGGTTCATTTTTCTTTAAAAGAATATTATTAAATATTGTATTTTTATTAAATACCATGTTTGATTTTTTTTCTCAACTTTTCCCTAAAATGTGTTTACAAGCTTTTTTTGTCTACAGAAATTGGTGATTATTAAATATCTATTTTCCACTAAAAACCAAGAAAACAAATTTTATATATCAAGAAAAAAGAGGCACAAGCATTTAACCAAATCTTTAGACAATTTATAATCAAAAAAATCAAAGTTTTATTAGAAATTTTCTTCTGTGAATCAGGTAACATTCTTTAGTTCTTTCCATCTGCATGACACAGTATCTACCTTCCTTTTGTGTCCCAGCAGTCCCTTTTATTGTACAAAGGGATGCACATTCAAAAAGGGGTAAGGGAATGTTTTCATAGAAAACAAATTCAACTGTTTGATAACCATAGGTTTTCTGGAGCAGAGAGGAGTAATTAACGTACCTAAATTCCTTGTTGGAGGGGAGCACAGAAATGGGAGGGAAACATCCAGTCAGCCTTCAGGTCAGATGATCCGGATGTGCCATCAAGGTCCCTGATGGTTTGGGTTGGGTATTCACCAGGGAAATTGGCAGCTCCCTCCTGGGTCAGTCTCTGCAAAAATCAGGATATTCAAATGCAGGGAACTGTGCTCAGGTCTTATCCTGGCATGGAGTCAGAAATCCTGGAGGGCAGCTCTGACAGCATGACCCCAAAATGCAGCTATAGCCTGAGATACCTCCTTGAGCCTTCCTTCTTCTGAACTTCCCTTTCCAGCCAAGAGCTGGATCCTGTTACACTCTAATAGCATCTATTTCATGATAAAAGGTGATGAGAAGTAAAATCATCCTTATGGAAGCTAATCTGATAGTCAGAGTACCACAGTGAGAGGGAGCCAGCTCATTACAGCATGCCCTCCACTGCAGGCAGAACCAGCATGGAGAAGGGCCTTGGCAGAGGAGGGACTTTATGCCTCTGGATATACTGCTTTAGTGATGGTGCAGAGGTGCATTTGGATAGAGCTTTTAGTGTTTGAAAGAATTATATAATAATGAGACTGTAATTTCCTTTACTATTAATTAAAAGTAGTTTGATGCCTCAGGGCTAGATGGTTCCTTTCTGTTTTTAATATAAGTGATACAATATATAATGCTGGAACTATCATAAATACAGGTATTTAAATTCATAACTT
Organism: Luscinia megarhynchos; assembly: GCA_034336665.1. Lineage (NCBI taxonomy): Eukaryota > Metazoa > Chordata > Aves > Passeriformes > Muscicapidae > Luscinia > Luscinia megarhynchos. The sequence goes on from CM067566.1 coordinate 24,238,981, forward strand.
ATAATCAGTAAAACTCTACTTTTAATCACTAAAGTAACTGTCCTTCAAAAGCTCAAGAAATGGCTATATAGACATAATGACACTGTCGATTATTATTTTATTTGAACATTTATTCATTCATCTGTTCATTTACTTATTCATTCATGATTTTATTCTTATGATTCTTGCACTCATCATGAAAAATCTAGTTACAGAAAGATGCAGTTCAGCAAAAGTATGTCAACATTTAAGCATGTGAGTTGCCACTTTGAGGGCACATACATTACTGGCCAAACCACAAGGTGGTACAAGTGATCTCAGGAGAGCTTCACCCATGGTAGAGCTGGCTTGAAATGACTGGGTAGATCTTTCAGTCAGCCCTTCTGTTGCAGGACAATAAAAAGCTGGCATGACACATTTGATATACTTTCTTTTGGAAAATAATAAAAACCATTTGAAAATGAATTTTTTTTCTACTGTCATGAACAATCTGTTCAAAAGCTCTGTGTCCTTGAAGACAGGAATCTTAAGAATTCACCATATGGGCTGAATTAGCTGGATTCATGTGGAATAACTCAAACCATTTACATTAGTCATGTGCTACAGGAAAATATACACTATGTATGACAGAGATATATTATTCTACCAGTGGGGCTAGGCATCAGGACTGACTTCTGAAGGGCATTCCAGCATTCAGGGAAGAGGTTTGAGGGTGACAAGGCTTGAATGAATGCAATGGTGAGGAGCCACAGCCAGCAGCAGTAATTTCCCAAGTTGAGAGAGTTCAATGAGGACAGAGACAGCTGCTAATATTTTTCTATTATTATTTCTATTTATTTATTAAAAGAAAAACAACAACAACAACTCAAAACAAAAAGCAAACAAGGAAACAAGAAACTCATTATTTGCAACCAAACAGGTCTTAGTTAATCGGGATTTTTTAAGTTTCCAAACTAACCTAAGAGTTTTTTTTTGTCAATATGGGGAAATCTGGAAGAGATTTTGAAGAAATGTCAATGAACTTTTGAATATGACCTTCTGTTATATATGATTTAGTACTCTGCCTCCATATGTTAACTTAATTTCAGTATATCATTCCAACTTGCCTGCAACCTTCTTTTCTCCATTAGAAACTGCTGGATGATGTGTGTGCTGACATCTCATGTCTATGAGCTGGTATGGAGTGAATATTCCTGCTGTGCTGACCAAGAGTGAGAGATAATCATTCTGTTCATGCAATAAGGTTTAGCCCTCCACTGCAGTAAGGAGTGCATCTAAATTGTGCAAGACTCATCATGCAGACCAGCCTAACACTTGTAAGAGTCAGAGCACACAGGTGGGCAGCCCTGCCATGCAGCTACACTAACTAAACAACACCACCAGAACTTATAGGAGTTCTACAAAGAGCAAAAGGGGGAAATGCATATGTAGACATCTAATTCTGACAAGACTACATTAACCAGATAGCAACATAAGAAGTAGTAGGAATGAAAAATTATGATTGATTACAGGAAGGGGTCACTAACTTTAAGGAATTAAGTAGAAATTATTAGTGCAAACCTATTAGAAATGCTGAAGAAGTATAAAATTAGGGACAACAGGAAAGAGTAAATATAAAAAGCCCGTTTCTTTGGGAATGGATTGGAGTGGTAAAGAGAAAAAATTGAGAAGTTGAAAAGGGAGAAAAAGGGAATATAAACAAAAGTGTAATTTAACTAGCAGTGTAGCAGTATCTGTTAGGTAGTCTTCTATTGATCCCACTTGGAGAAGGCAAATAAATCTGTTATTATTCTGATAATATGGGTCTGACTTTTTTCTATAGTGAGTAGGAGTTTTCTCCAAAACTGGTGAGGGGATACATGAAGGGGGTGAACAATCCTGGTAGCTGTGGTACTGAACTTTTAGCATAATCCACATTCAGGGTTAGGCATTGAAGCTCATAATGAATAGACTGACAAAGGCTAGCAAGGCTAACAATGCATTTCCAAATGCTGAGAAACACTCAGTCCCTTATGCTAAGCTAAATTCAGTATTCAGAATGTCTGTCAGCTGCCAAACTGCTTGTCACTTACCTGGGAAGTAGTGAAGGCACATATTTACTCAATCCTGTAATGGTTATATGGGTTGGGTGAGACTCAGATTCAGTTCTGTTCCTTAACTGAATTAGAGCCACAATTTCCCCAGCACAGGAAGAAACTATATCACATGGACATCTCCTGATTTCTTTTGGGATATTTTCTGCAATATAATTCTAAAATTACTGGATCAGAATTGATGTTTAGCAGTCTTCTATTTATGCCTAGAGGCTTAGATAGCATCACCAGGGTTATAAGGAAATTTGTAGTTCATGAGATCTGAATGTGCAATCGTCACTGTCAAACCTCAAGCATGTGTGTGGGTCTTGTATGTGTTCCAGATATAATGCTAAAGACTCCAGATACCTTAAGTACAGCTAATTTTTGGGTTGGGTTCAAAATTTTTTTTAATCTGGAGAAACTTTGCAGTAATTTTATGCTTTGCTGATTACAGCTGAATGTCTTGCAATTGTTTTCTGAAACAGAAGACAATACACAACACAGAATTCTCTGTGCAATACAGAAGCTCAGCATATGCTGTTTACAATTTTACATTACCTTCAGTATCATAAGGCTCCAGCGACTCATAGGTGCTTTAGAAGCACTGAGAATTTCTGCAAGTTTGTGGTTTTAAGTGGTCTATGATTGTCCTGCTGTGAAATTACAGAAACAGCATACTCTGCACCAAGTTCCATCTTAAGTTTCCCCCTTCCACTTGTAAAAGCAACCAAACAACACTTCATTTATTGTCTACTAAATTAAACAGTTGTAGAATTACTATAAGGTTCCCAGTGGTTTCCATGTTGCTGTATACAAGCTGGTAAAAGTGAAATCTTCTCATAATTTCCTGCTGGGACAGAGGCTTGGGTTTTGTGTTGATCTGAACATTTTCTATATAATTTCTCTCTTGCTTTTCATTCTACTAATAATCTTTTGTGCTGCTTGACCACTTCCCATTAGAAAAGCAGACAATCTAATTTTAAGTGTTCACTAAAATGTGGTAATTCTAGACATTAAAATTAGATTTCTTCAGATATTTCAGTGTACAGGCCTGGATGCTAAACTCTTGTATCTCATCTCAGATATTTACTTTACTTTAAGTTATTGGCAGTTTTGCCCATAAAAAAAAAATTCACAGCAAAATGTTGAGAATTTTCTTGATGTTAGAAAACAGAAGATGATGGAAAGCCAGAGATTGTAAATTACCTACATGGAGAATTAGGAGATATGGACTGCAACTCTCAGTCTTGGACATTTATGAGAGATGTTTTATTCCCTTCCCAAAAGCCTTCTTTGCTTCTTATCCTTCCATTATTCAAGGAGCATGACTGAATTATTAGCCAATTATTATAATTCCTTTCTTATCTAACTGAAATCTTTATGCCCCCTATTAAAGAGTGCAGAGAGACAATACCAGCAAAGGAGCACATTCATACCTTTCATGCACATTCACACTTAATACAAACTACTGCAGCAGACAGAAAACTGCCATGAGAATGTATCCTCCTTTCTTACATCCACTTCCTTCAGCCATGGAATGTAATTTTTTTTTTTTTTTTTTTTTTTTTGTCATAGAACAACTACCTGCAACAATGCAGCCAGGGCTATCCTAGCACTTAATGGCCAGGCTCTGAGCCCACACTGATGGCAGCAGTGCATTTTTTGTTGCTGTCTGTGTTGTACAGAGAAGATGTACACATGATGCATTATTTTTAAGATTCACCGTAAGAATGAAATAAAACCTATGGGAAGAAATCAAATCCAGCATTTACCACTACAGCAAAAACTATCAGATTAGATAATTAACTTTTCATTGGACTAAATCTAAGTAGTTTGTGCATCAAACCTTGCTTGGGAAAGTGATTTTAGAGGCATGATTTATGGGATCAATAAACAGAGATTACCTATCACGCTTGTCAATGTTTGCATTGCATTGATAGTTTACAAAAATATCTCTAGAAGTAAGTAGGGTACACTTTATGATTCCCTTAAGAATATGTATGGACTTGCTATAGAGTAGACATCTCCAAGAAACCTTTCAGAGCTTTTGCAAGGAAAAGCTTTTGGATCCCAGTAGAGTTCTTCAGTGTATAAGTCTGCTGTGCTAAATATGCATCTCATGAAGAGAAAGTTGGGTACTGAATAATAAATCCTGCCCAAGCCTCAAGCTTTTTTGGACTTTTCCCTATAAATTTCTGATGAATTGGTAAAGCTGCACTAAAGAAACAGATTAGAAACTGACTGACACCCTTCACAATAGTGACCTCAATTTTGTAGATGCTAAGAATCCCAAACTAATCAAACAGTCTCCTTCTTTTCATTAGAGACAAGCATTTTATTTTACTTCTGATTCGTATTTATTTTTTTCCCAAGGACCTTTTTAGATTCTATCAACAAGTAAGACCGTTTTCCCTAAGGTATATTGTGATTTCTCAGCTTCTGAAGCATAAAAGATATAGAGGAGGCTATGGCATGAGTTAATTTATTTACAAGTACCTGCCTCTACTGATTAATGCTTGTCTGAACCAGAAGGAATCTGCTTTCAGGTTTTGTCATTAAAAATGTGAAAGCAATTCTGCTAATACAAACTTTTCATTCTCAAGCATGTCACAGCTATTTTACAGTCCACAGAAAGTAGCAAACTATTTTTCTGTCCTTAAACCTAACCCCTGCTGTTGACCAGTAGTATGATGTCAGCCAGACATTCCAGGTCTTTATATTCCTACAATCTGCCCATTGATATTTGCCAATGACCCTACTCCAAGTTTACTGTAGTGCAAATCAGAGTAAAAACCTACCTTTTTTTTTTTTTTTTTTTGCACTAGTTTCCCTGAGCACAAGAATGGTTTTTATTATCATCCTTGGACTTTTAGAGAGGAGTAATTCCTCTTTCCACAAGGACTTGTGGACAAAATTGTACATAGCCCAGCAGCTCACTGCAGCCCCTAGATATCTATTACACCTGTTAGACAATGAAAGATTGCTTGATACTTTGAAACCAGGTATATTTTGATCACAGCATCTCTTTGTGCATCTCTAATTGAGCCTGGACTGCATGACAGAGTTACAAGAGCATCATGAATCATCACCAGTATAAATGACCTAAGGACTGGTCCCAGCCTTTCTGCTGACCAGACTGATCAGCAAGGACAAAAAGAGAGATTTCCCTTCATTTCTTGGTCACTTTTCCAAAAGTTTTAGTAATGTCAGGGTATGTGCTGATATCTCTTGTACTCTATTTGGTGTACAATTTGCAAACAGTTGAAATGCTATCCACCATCATTACCAGGAACTTTATATATTCTCAGTTTTCACCCTAATGCCAGTGAATCTAGGGAAAGGGCTTCTGTTGACTTGGATGGGGGATGGAGCAGCATCCAAACAAGGTAGAAAATTATTTTCTCTTTTTGCTCTTTATCAGAAATTAATCTGAAAAACAGCTGACATTTAAAGAAAACAATAAAAATAGTCTATTCATTCTAATTACTCTGATGATATAGAAATATTCCAGCCCAGGATCTGACTAATTAGGGTAAAAGAAATATTTTGGACTGGCTGAAAATCTTCTTTCCTTTTCTTTGCTATTAAATTTCAGTTCACATTCCTTAATAATGGAATGTAACATTAGAAAATGCCAACTGCACGAGAAAAGGGATAAGCAAAATGATACAAGCACCTCTGAGATTAAGGCATTGACCGAGTTCTCTGTGTTTGTATTCAAAAGTGTAAAGAATAGTCCAATTTCCTCTTCTCCATACTTCTAACTAACACTAAGCCATGCAATGATCTTTCAGATCCAAGTTAACTGAAATTTGAGACATAGCAGCTTAAGTCAGCTTTGTATTTCTGAAATTGAAAACACTCCACCCTTGTCATTTGATTCTTTCTGGAGATCTTATCTACTTGTGCCTATGCCTGCACCAAATTTGCATTCCACCTGTTATTTGTTTTTAAATGTCATACATGTAAGCATCCTGGACATACTAAAACAGCCAAACAATTTCTATTTCCTCAAAATTTTATGACTGTTGAGATCCAATTCTCCCTCAAATCTCCTGCACTAAGGTTGTATTGCTGTTCATTCAAAATGAATGGAAATTTGTATTTCTGTTTTGAACAAATATGCAGACTTGCAAAAAAAAAGCCAACCAGTTACCTGGGACAAAAACTTTACACCAGATCTATCCAAAAAAAGCCCTTTTGCATCTGCTTGCTAAAATGGAATATGCCCTATCAAGGACAAAGAAGTTACTATAAATAGTAATAAACAGAATATCAAGAGTATATGATGGATTGTGAAGAGTTACTGCTGACATGCACATTGTCTTGTCACACTGGACTACAGAATATATAGTACTTGATGGAGTTTGCTGCAAAAATATTTTTGGAATGCATTGGACTGATTACACAGTAACAGACTGACCAACAGAGTTAAAGATATTTGATTGTTTGAAACATCACAGGCTATTTATAAAATAAAGCCTTTTACTGAGTTAGCTCACAGCTAATGAACTAATATCTTGTTGAGGTCAAAGAAGCAATTTACTGAGCTCCATCTAATGGGGAACAGTGTGCCTAATCTAGTTCTGCCAGCCAGGCTGATTCTGTCACCCATTGCTGTGGACAGTGCCTGTGAATTGAAAAGCCAGAGAACATGCAGAACATACTGAATTTTTTACAAGAAACTAGAACTCATCAGATATTGAGGATACTGAATCTCTGGGTAAGAGTCACTCAGACTCAGAGTCTGGATTTCAGCAGCATTGATTTTTTCGTGGAGTTCCTTTTTCTAGCAGTTGTTGTGGGACAGAGGAGCTAAATCTTCCTGAAATTCATCCCTACCTGACAGGACACTGGCTGAGGTGCACAGGTGTGAGGGCAGGGTGTAGATCTGGCTCTAAGCCCTCTACTGCTCTGAGCTGCCTCACTCTGGATACATCCCTCACATCAATAAACAGTGTAAATATCTCCCAGTCCTGCTGTACTTTATATCCCTCATATTTTAAAGAGACTCCTGAGACTCCTAAGCAAGGAATGGGAGCTGTCACATTTGTTCATACCCATCTTGGTCTTAGAACAGCTGTGTTTTCCACTCCACTGCTTGCTCCCTGGAGGTTTTAACGAGGATCATCAAAGGAAGACACATACTCTGCCTGAGGTCTTTTCTTTGCCCTCCCCACGCTAGGGAGATGTGCTCCTGGGAAGATGTGAGGTGTTGTTCAGTGACAGGGAAAAGGCAGAGGAGAAGAACATGGCAAGAAGGAGAGCTTCTTGCTGGCTAAAGGCTGCCCATGTAGCTCCACCAGATTTTTGTCAGATTCCATCTTTTGTCATTAGGGCCACTCCAACTGTGGCACTTTAAGCACCCATTGTGCTTAAAGATTGGGGAACATGCATGTGGGGACCATGTGTCTGAGTGAAAAGAAAACTTGCTAATTTAAGGAAAGGAGATTTCCCCTCACTATTTTTGTAAGAATTCACTCTAGGCTCATCATCTGAGTGCCTGATTTTTAAAGAAAATTTTAAAGAAACTAAACTCCTCACAGCATATTTTTGAAATGTGGAAAGTGTCGTTATCCTTGCAGAGAAGTCTCCAGGCCAGATGCTGAGAGATGCCTGTACCTTAAGGAAATCAGCAGGATATGTCACTAAGCACCTTTAGGATTCAAAGCCCAAATGTCTGCCCTGGGTCTGATAGGAAATCCAGCAAAGTGCCTGAGTTGAATCCATGTGGACTAAGCCTCAACGCAGTGTATTAGACACAGTTCCTTCTTTTAACAGAAAAACTTATCCACTTAACTCCTTGAACTGCTTGAAAAATTTTGGTAAACACATGTAAACAATTTATGTAACAACTGATGCTGTAGCTTCACATTGCCCAGTTCATTCAAATCTGAACACGACATTGCATACACAGGGATTTGTAGGCACAAAGGATATTATTACTGTTGCCATGCATTGTGTTTGCATTGTGATTTTCCTTAAATGTGCAGCATTGTTTTGTTAAGCAATCAGAATGCAAATATCACTGGCACAGCTAGAATACATTCAAGTGCCCAAGTACACAAAGAATGCAAACTGTGCAGTAAAGCACACAAAGCCCAACAAGCTCATTAGCACCATACTGCACTGATTACAGAGCAAAATGCCTTCTGAGGTGCAGTAGTCAGGCTATACAGAGGGAAAGCTTTGCAGTGCTTTAATGCAATGATATTTTTAATGCAATTGTGTGCTGCCACAGCAGTCATATTTCATCAGCATAAGCTGCTCTGGGAAAGAGGCACTATTCTCTGCTTGTACCTTGCCTAGGTATCATTCTTGATTAGCCATTAGGCACAGCATAATAGTCATGAGGATGAGGATAATTCTGAGGATAAGAATTATGATTGATCAGACCAAAGCCCCATCTACCTCTGTATCCCTTTTCTGATAAAATTCAGAAGTATATTTTTGATGTTTTTAAATATTTTTCTCATACATTTTTATATGTGAAAGCAGGCATGTACAGAGTGACTCCTTCCCTGCTATGGCCTTTGAGATTTCAGCAATCAGCAGTGAGATGTGAAAACTGGAACTAGACTCTGTGGGGATCCTCTAGCAGCTTGATTTGCTTCATGGTCTGTCTCTCTGTTGTAATTCAGTGACTCGAAAACCAGATAACCAGCTGACTGTTGTCAGTGTACCTGGCTTCAACCTCCCTGCCATACAAACACATATGCATATATATATATACACACACACACACTCTCAGAAAAAACAACCATGGACTGTCCTGTATGTTCCACCTACCACTAAAAGATGGTGCAGATCTTCCATATAGTGATTTGAAAGGTCTACTGAGAGAAAGTTTAAAGTTTTAAAGGAAAGTCACCATGGTGACTGTCATGGTGTCAGAAACCACGTCAACCCTTCTTTGAGACAGGGGATGGACTAAATGTCCTCTTGGTGCTCTTTTCTACACTGATTTTTTCCATGAATCTATGATTGTTTAGCTGCTATAGGAGCTAGGCAGCTCAGTTTTAATTAGTCTGAAATAGGAAAAGGTCTTTCATTCTGCTTGGAAATGTAACACACATGATGTTTCATCTGGTGGAACCAGAAAAAGACCTGTAAAAGCTGTGGTCATGTAGAGGCCACAGCTCTTCAATAAGCCCTAGCCATAGCCTAGGAACTGAACAGCCATACATACTTCTGGCCATGAGTAGCACAGACAGAAGCATGATTTTTCTCAGCAAAAACACCTCCACATTATTCACTGAACAAAGGTTGTGGGTCTGGTGGACATTTCTGTGGAGCTTCTTTCTGCACTTTACGATATTCTTAGCAACTGACCTTAGCAACTGATCTGAGCTTCCTTCTTTTCAGCATGACCCAAGCAATAAATCAGACTAGTGTGCTGGAAAGAGAAAATTTAAGTATATAGGCAGGGATAGTGGTGAAGCAAACTACAAAGTGCTCCATTAAACATATCACCTCAATGTCTGCCCTCAGAAATTCACGTCTCCAGGGTGATCTTCTCTTTTGAGAAGTGGTTCTTTTTAGAAGGCAGGAAACATTAGGTATGCTCATATCTCAGTCAAAGAGTTTCCTAAGCAGTGCCAAGAGTTATTCAGCAGTACTCATTATGCAGGTGAGCTACATCACAGTGCTGCTACTCTGCAACACTCTGCAGATCTCTATGCACCATGTGCACAATGTCTGAAATATAAGCAAATTTATGCTGCACTCATCCTTTTTGTGGTTATTAGTGTCACTTAGTATCATCTTCCTCCAGCAAATTGACTCACCAAGCAAAATGCACAAGTGCACTTTAAAGCAGATCACATTATCACGCCTACTTCTTCTGAGGAGCCAAGTGTCATTACTACTTTTCACAAGGAATAACTGCCTAAACTGTTTCACATTCTGCAGTGCATCAACAGTGCTCTTCCTCCACTCAGTTTGCAGTTCAGAAGAGTGATGGAACAGTAATGCATGTCTATCTCATTGTTCTACATGGAGAGATAAAATCTAGTGCTCACTTTATGCCTCTCTAAAGTCAGGGTATTTGTTGCTGGAGTCTTTTAATCAAGACATGCAGTTGTATATCACCTCTAAGGTCCTGATCATATTTCAGGTGTCAACAAGGCATTTGCATTAAAATTACTTTGTTTACTCAAAAAGCATGTAAGAGGTTTCTCTCCCAACACTACTGATTAGATGATGAATCCCACCTGCACAGTTAATTCCACAGTCGGGTGCAGACAAAAAAGGCTGAGGATGGCCAAGTGCTGATAGGATTTTACTTCCAAAATATTTTCACATTATTGATTTCCACTCTTTAATCCTCTGGGTGTATTTTCTAGTAGGTAGATGGAGTATCAAAGAAATACAAGGGTGCAGACTGATAAATGGTAAGATTAAGACTAAAACCATGAACTTGGAACCAGAAACCAGGAAATTAAATATAAGAAAGAAGAATTTTGGCTAAGAAACAGAGTGAGAAGAGGTGCTAAGTGTCAGAATTGAGAACAACCATCAATTTACTAAGCTGAAGAGCAAAGCCAGAGCCCAGTAAAACTCCATATTATACATTTAGAACTGAGAAACTGCCGGTGCTTGAGCTAGACAAACTGTGGCCACTCAATGTCCAGAGATGAGGGCTGAATAAACTAGAAAATAAATAAAGGAATAAAGTTGTAGCCGGGGATTACATTATGCAACCACACATTGAGAGAAATTCTTATGCTTGATTGCTACAGCTGTGTCTTCCCAGAATTTTGTGTGGGTCACCAGCCCTCTGGGACACAGCCCGTGGTAGCCTGGTGGCTTTTTGCACTTTACCCAGGAGTGTTTGTCAAGAGGCTGTCAGGAAAACCACCAGAGTAGACACCTGAGCTCGGATCTCAGTGACTTTTGATGCAACTAACCTGACTTTGAGCTTTTAAAAAACCATCCCTTGTTCTTTGCAAAGTGGTAGTTTCCCATATGGTCTGTTATGTTTACAGCTATGGGCGTTTGGTGTTTCGTGACCTCTTCTCACTCATTATCACTTCACTTAATGGCATGGCAAAAGAAGGGTAATGATTCTTTCTTTTTTGCAATTGTAACTAAAATGCTACCAGAGCAGAGGATGGGTGTTGGCCAAGGTCTTTATTATGCAGCTGTATGCAGATCACTGTGAATTGCATCATCCATCTAGTTCAGTGATGCAGCACCAAGGTCACTGGGCAGCTTTAAGCTAATGATGCGACCATAACTCTTAATAAATGTGCTTGGTAATCAAAGCAAACGTATTGTCATTGTTGCAGATGTTATTCTTCCAAAAGCACTTGGCAAACAACTAAAACACAGCCCTTGTGTTTGCTTTGACCTCTCTGGAAAGAATGCACTACCAGGAACATTGAGGAGATGAGATTGTTTAAGAAGACAAGTTAGCTGCAGAATTGGTACTGCTCATAGCACTCTTGCATTTGCTTATAATAAACAGACCAGAGACTAACTGTTCCTGAATCAGTGAAATTTTGAAAGAGAGTAGATTTTGGAAAGGAACATATCCATGAGTGATAATAATACAGGTAGAGATCAATTTCTTATTACAATGATCTAGGCAAGTTGACATTAATTATGCAGTTGATTTTTGAAGCCATCATGCTGCAGTAATGGGTTACTGATCCAGTAGCCTTTTGTTATCTTTCAGGAAATACATTAACCAGTAAATGCATTGTGTCACCATGAGCATTGTCATTATATGCAGTGATTCCCCACAGGGCTATTCAAATGCTGCAATTGCTGTTTCCTTGGAAGGATATACATCACCTCCCAGGCTGAGTTCAACAGATGGTTGATATTATTCCCTGAAAAGTGACAATCTACTGTTCAGAACTTATTGCAGATCCAGTGTCTTGCACCCTATCATATATTTGCATATCTCTATTTTTGCATATGTATATGGGTATCATAAATTCATATGTACATCATGTATTCTTATCTGCCAGGCATGAAGAACCCACAATGGTCTGACCACTAAATATGCTCTTGACAACAAGGGAGAAAAAGGAAATTTAAAACAGGCATAATTTCTTGAATTCTTGCTTCATTTATACCTATTATTGATAGGAATAAACGATGAGTAATTCAGCCTTACTGTAAAATTCACTTAAGATCATTCAGTGAACAGAAAATGCCAATATGTGAAGATGGCTGTTTAGCAAGGCACTGAAATAAAGTGGTGGCAAGTGAGGTCTAAGTCAAGACACAGAACTGTCTTTTCTCATTCTCAAACAACATAAACAACACAGTCATGAAATGAGGTCACTGTTTTGTATATAAGCCCTCTGTGGCTTCTAGGCTAAAAAAAACTAGAAAAATATTATCCTTTGCTAATGGAGCTTTTTCACCAAGAAGCACAGCATGTGCCCAATTCAATGTGTCAGCATCTTTCTGCCCTCAGTTCAGCTTACCAGCAGTTAAACCATTCAAGGTCATATTACAACCCATTAGGGATGACATGTGACTAGATGATTTTTGATCAAAGAGTGGAACTCTGGTACTACAGAAGTGGCCAGGGAGAGGAAGGCTCCAGATGCAACCTGACATTTTGTCAGCACCTGCTAGTCAGATATAAAACCATTTTATTGCCCTTGCACAGTCAATACATGCTAACACATGCTACAGTTTCCTCTCACTCAGAACATGTTCACTTTCACACCCCCCTGCATTTAGTTGCAATAGAACAGCAAAATGTTTATATTACATCAGGATGCTGCATGCTTTCTCCTGGGGGTGACCTTGAGTATGCCTGGCACACAAAAGACCAGTAGAAGGCAGGCAAACACTTTTTTCTCCTACACCTCTGCCATACTGCCTGTGTCCAGCACTTGTATCACCCTTTGAATTAAATAATTTACATGGCCTACTTAAATGCCCATTTTTGTGTGTGAATGCACATTCAGAATATTTCATGTGGATGCTATGAAGAACAGGAAACCAAAAACGGATTAGAAAACTTCATTCTCCAAAACCATAATTATTTTTCCTTTATGTTCTGAAGCTTATTTGTTAAGTCTCATAATTTTTTTTAACTCTTTGGGGTGGGAAGCCCGAATTAAAAATCCATATGTGACCCACTGCTATTTTAGAATCCCCTCTTTTGCAAGTTGAAAGCAATAGTTAGCCAACCTTATATTTAAACTTCCATGGAAAGATATGAGGGAGTTAAACATGAGGGTCCAAGCAAGAGAAAATACAAGAAAGTTAAATGATGTTGGGAAAGCCTGTCCAGAGAGTCAGAACAAGAGCTTATTACCAAATACACGTTTTATACTGATCTTAGATCAAAATAACACTTATTTTTGATAAACTACCAGTTTGTGATAGTGACCACAATATTTTTAGATTTAGGTAGTACACATAAGAATAACATGGTCAAAAGTACCACCAAAAGCTGACCTTCAGAAAGGAGAGCTGGGTAATAATGAGGCATCTTGTTTCAGAGCAGAAGGACATCTAAGACAGCTAAACCCTCTCAGTCAGCATAGAAATTCCTGAAGGACACCACACTGGGTGCACAGCACAGCACCAGCATGTACCAGCATTTACTGGAAATCCCTTGGGAACAGGTAAAAGGAAATTGGCACAGAAAAGCAGTAAAGCAAGGGAAGTTACTGGAATTAACATCTTAGCATTCAAAATTATGAAGATGTGTCTCAGTGAAGAAAAGGAGGAAGTTACAAATTCTAAGAAAATAAACATAAAACTATAATTAGACTACCATTTGCTTTGTAAACATCGTGGCAAAATTTTAAGGTGCTCATTTTCTCCATAATTTGACTTGTCTATGACATCAAAAGACAAATTGATGGCTCAATTCACTGCTTCCCCTGCCATTCATATCATGCAGATCAGAATGAGAATGAACATAAAGTGCTGCAGAATAGAGCCATTTTATACTTGTTTTAGACAGCATGAATGACAATAGGAAGTGTAGGGCAAAAATGGATCTGAGTATTTCTAAACCATCATTTCTGAACTCTACAACTAGTGCAACGTTATGAATCTGTCCCCATTCAGACATGAGAATGCCATTAATGCATGGTAAATCAAAGCTCTTGATTTTTATATCCATACCCTGCAGTCACTTGACATGTTTATCTGTGCCTTATTACTGTCAGATTTACTCTCTGATACAGCAGGGCCAAATTTGTCATGTTTACAATTGCTGATCTTCCAAATTCACATAATTCCCACTTGCATGCAAGTAGATCCTGCCTAGTTATAGCCACAATGTGCTGCAGGGTCATGCCTCCAATTTGGCCTCTCTATTCCCTCTGTTCTGGCTGTTTTCATAGCCTTGCAGTAAAGAAATGGAAAAATGCAGAATTTTTTTCCATAAATGAGTTGTGATTTTTTTAAGGAATTAGCTAAATATACATTACCTTTTGTTTGCTTCTCATGACCTCTGGTCTGAATTAGTTCCTCTGGAATTCAGTAAAGTGAATTCCAGAATGGCTTGCATAAGAGTTCTTAAAAAAAAAAAAACCCAAACAAATATGACAGCAATGGTAAATATTTTTACCAAAGGCTCTTGCAGTTCAGAAAGAGAGCCACTAGCTCGAGGACAAACTGATCATCTAATTTACCTCTGACCTGAAAAGGATTAGGAATACCATTATTTTTTGAATTCTTGTGCAGCTTTGCTGTATTAAACTTCTGCCTAAGTACTTGCAGCATCAGGACCCTCTGTCCCAGAATCACTGGCCCTCTGTCTAGGAAGAAAGTATTTTGTAAACAATTCACCAAAGTGTTCAAAACAATCAATCGAGGATAATCAAGATCATAAGAATATGCACCAAGAAGAAAGACACCATAAGACACTGAAGACATAATCTGCTGCCATTTATTTCCCTCACATCTCCATTTATTTCATCTGTCTTCCCAGTTCTTCTTACGCCTACCTTAATTTTCTCTTCTACTTCATACCTAGAATTTATTCATGTTCTGACTGCCCCCAGTTCCTCTTGATGGCCTGATATTTCTAATAATACATTTTAAAATATCATCTCGTGCATTCTGTGCTTCATTGCCATTGTATAAATGCCTGGTTCCCTTAAAAACAACAAATAGATTTTTGAGGGGCAGATAAAATTATGGAGATTTGTATTTTGCCTGTTCAAATACAGTTCTGCCTTTCAGGAGACATTTTTAGGGGTTGCCTTTACTTTATGTGGTGCTTTCCTGCCGTTAAGCAGGCAGTGGTTCACTGAATATTTTAAAATATAATGTAACTGTGCATTAAAAACAGTACAATGGTGTTTTGGACATCAACAACTCTTAAAAAAAAGGGAAAAAGAAAAACAAGGCAACATTCATAGGTTCCCTCTGTTATATCAGCCTGTTCCTGGCCAGTTCCTCAACGTCACAAAACAGGGTCACTCAGTCTTCTCTCACAAAAAAACCCCAAACCCAAACCTATAAGTGTTGGATATTAATTAGTAATTATATAAGATGGCAATTTGGTTTTTAAAAAACAAATAAATATGCATTTTAGCTTAATTTACTATGCCCATTAAATATTTACATAATTGCATTCTGGTTACTCTCTAGCATATCTATTATATTATAAATACTTATAAATCAGAACAGGGTTTTTTTAAAATTTTAATTATAATTTATTTCTTTTTTTCTTCCCTTTTACTACCTTCTCAAGAAAATAATTTCTTTTCTTTTAACTGTAAGACTGTCAAAACACCATTATTTTAAGGCCATCGACCTGGTAGCTTGATTTTTTATTTCATTATCAGCCATTAGGAAGAAAAAAACAGTAAGTCATAGAATCTAATTTTGTTAATGGAATTTAACACAACTCTAGGCAATCTGAAAATAAGTAAATAAACCCTTGCCCCTCGAACAACCATAAACAGACATAAGAAGACTACCAAAAAAATACATCTCAGAAAACTGTTAGAAGTGCAAAAAGTCCATAAAGTAGAGCACATGGGTATGCAATCAGGAGCTGCTGTCCTTCCATTGCCAATGCAGATGTAAAAATTTTGGAGGCTGACAAACTGCACCATCCAATAATAAACAGAGCAAACACAGTTCCTGGGATCCCCCTAGGAGAAAACAAAAAACACAAAAGAAACATGACAGAGTCTACATATTATTAAATGCAGCATCAAATCTTGCCAAACTCAAGTTCATGTCTAGCAGCATGTCATTGATAGGTAACAGCCAATGGAAATGAAAGTCAAGCATGAGAGCAAATTAAAATTGTAACCATAACAGAAAATTAATATGTTCAGCATAGATAAAAGCTGCATCAGAAGTACTGCTAAAAGGACTGTACATTTACAAATAAATCTTCTGAACCTCCAGCAGATGCAGCTGCGAAAATTTAATATTAAATTTAGCCAAGTTCTTTTTCAGCCAAAATCATCTTACAGAAATTGTTAGGTTCTGAAATGACACTACAGACCTACTCTTCCATCAGGAAGCCTGATGATCTGGAGTGGTTGCCTTTTTGTACCGCAGAGAACAGATTTTAAGTGTGTGTTAGACACTCAGGAGGGGCTCTGAAAGACTCACACCAGCTGGATGGGCTGAAAGGTCTCCCAGGGAAAAGCTTGACTGGCCTTTTAAAAAACAGGGACACACGGAGCACAAAGTAAGGAGTGGGATAAAGAACCACCAAGGAAAAATATTTTGCTTATCTTGGCATCCTTCTCTGCACACTGAAAGGATTGTGCCTTTCCACCCTGCCTCTTGGTGAGAGCTGAGCCCTTTTGAAGTTACACTGTGCCTCCTTCCAGGTGCAGGGAGCCCTGGAGAACTGATGATTATGGGACTGTGGTTAAAAGCCCACTGAAATACTCCTGCAGATTACAGAGGGCTCTCCATTAAACCCCGTGGGAACAAAATCTTGCCAATAAATAATGTTTCACATATGCTTTATTTGAACTCTATTTGCAGCCTGCTTCTGTAAAATGCATGAGATCATGTGCATAATGCACTGCTGAAGTACATAATGAGATAGCTGCTTTACACACTTTTGCTGTGTCAGTCTCAAGGACTTTGAGAAAGAATAGACCTGTGACACTTCCTAAAGGCCTTCCTGCTGCCCCACTCTTCCAAAGCATCAGCATAACAGTAGCAGAAGGGAAAAACAGAATGTGTGTATATACTCAGGTAGGTCCTTTTATGAGAAATTATCTCCACTAATATAATTATTGCAATGAAACCATGATGAATAAAGCTGTTCTTATGTAATTGACTTAGTTTACTTAATGCATTCACATCACATAAAATAGTTGATTTCTTAGCAATCCAGTCATCAGGCCAATAAGTCCTTGGTGTTTCCAGCTCTTGGGCCTTTGAGGGAGGAAGGCAAGAATTGATTTTACAGTGACTCAGCACCTCATTGCAACTTCAACAAGTTAAAAATAAAACATTAAAGACCATGTGATTTAATCTCCTCAGTTTAAGTGTTTTATAAACCTATATAGTGGCATTTAGGGAAATTCCACTGGGCTTTGCAAAGCAAGTTCCTGACCTCTCCTCCAGGAAGAGATGCTTAGTTGCTCACCTACACAGTAAGCCAGAAATTCCAAGCTGGTATGGATGGCTCTTTGAGCAGGTATCCATGCTGGCAGAGGGATGGGATGCAATAGGAATGTGCAATGGCAAATTTCAGCTAACATAATGACTCTTTAAGGGGCTCTCACAACAGGGCACAATTTAGAGCTGTGGCTGCTCTGCCTTGCACTGAAGTCCAATGGCCTCTCATAGTTTGTTCCAGGACTGGCAGAGAGCAGGATGGAAAGGGGGCATAAAAATCATATTGGAATCAAGAGGTACCACTGTGCACTTATAAATTGATCTAACAAAGTGTTACTACTAAAAAGAATGGTTTGGCAGAGAGCTTTGTGTTGGGTATGTCCATGAGGGTCAAATCCTCTAGCTTGGGAGAAGGGCAAAAAGCACATGTCATTCTTACAGTGGCCAAGAGGACTGGGCTGTGTTTTTGTGAGATGGAGATGGAGGGACACGTGAGTGCACCCCTTCCACTTCTCTTTCTCTCACATCCTGCAGATGCTGTCACCAAATGGGTCCTTTGCATCAAATGGGTCTAAGAAATTCTTTCTTCATGCTTGCATTCATTTCCTTCACTGTTTAGTTAAGGAAGAAGCTTTACCACCCTTTTGGGGGACTTGATATTAAAGAATTGCTGTTGCTTTCTGCAGGAAAAAAGTCTATTGATGTTTCTCCCAGAAAGATGGCCTAATAAACTTGGGCTCACACATGATAACAGCATACACATGATAATAGCATAGATGGACACAAACAATTCTAGTTCCATGCAAATTTGAGTAAGAGACTATTTTTGTCCTTGGTACTATTCAGTACCTCAAATGTCCCATATTTTGATTTATTTAGTTACAGGGAAATAGCCAATCATGAAAATTGAAAATTATTAGATTACTATATATCTTTGCCAGAGATGAGTGCATTATCTTATGCATATCTTTGGTGAAAAAAATTCAGATTATTTCTTGGAACGTTGAAATAGAAGTAGTTTTTTTATACATATTATTAAACTCATGAATGTGCTGTTCTTTCTTTTACCATTTCAAATAATTTTTAAAATTAAAAATATTGAAATTTATGTTGGATTTAAAAGCTGCCACTTAATTTTAATAGTATGCTTGCAATAATTAACCTTGGTACTTGCTGTGTTCAAGCAGTTTCATATACCAAATGAGAAAGGACTGCTGAACCCTGCCAATAAGTACTTAATGTTACCACTTCATTTTACAAATATCAGTTAAATTTTGTAAAGGCTGCCACATTTTAGTATTTATAGATTTTCAAAAGATGTGCTTTGTGTAAATTCACAGCATTTTACAAATGTGTGGTGTGTGCTTGGGGATTCCATGCACAGAAAACAGTACCCTGCACAGTTGTAACAGCTGGTTTGGAATTCACCCCATCTGTCTTACAATTATATATCTGCACGTTTTATTAGGCTGGATTATTAAACAGGTTAATCAAGAAAATATGGGAAGTGTAAGAGAACAGAGAATAAACAGTTTCTTCAGTGTCACTATCATCTATCTTATCAAGGACAGCTCAGAAACACTTTAATGCATGGAACATGGTCAGGTTAAGCCATCATAGCTCCACAGAAATATGCAACAAGAATTTTGCCAAAACTTCATTCCACCACATTTTTTAAAAAATAATTTATATTTAGATAGATAGATAGATAGATAGATAGATAGATAGATAGATAGATAGATAGATAGACAGACAGATAGATAGACAGATAGATAGATAATGTAAGACTGATGCTTTTCCAAAGAAGACAAATGGGCATTTTCTCATTCATCAGCTGCTAGGTTCCATATGTTACAGATTGGAGAGTTAAAAATATGAGAGAACCTAAAAAGAATAAGGAGGGAAACCCTCATTAATAACATGTTAAAAATAGGTAAAAGCAGTGCTCAAGGCCTTCAGGCAAGATCTGGAACTTGCTTGTACTTTGCTGTGTGTGAACAAGGAGATAAACACTGTGTCTCAAAGGGCTTACTGAATGAGGAGGAATGACAGGCTTGCCAAAAATTTCATTTTCAGAGAATATGACTGAAAAACCCTCCACATGTGCACAGATACATGCACTGCTACACATTTGGTTTTTCAAAGTATTCAGTTATCTTCAGGCTTGCAATTGTACCAAAACTATACCTCAGAATACACAAGTCTGCTATATCTTAAATGCTTGTCCTAATTCTCCATATCATTAAGGGTTACTTGGCTATTTCATTCTGTCCCACAGAAGTCAGTAGGAAAGGAAACATAAAGATGGGAGGCCTGATGCTATGAACAAAAAAAAACCCAAAAAACAAGACAAGCAGCTATATAAGCACAAAGTTCAGCATTGCTTTTAAAACTGATACCTGAGTTTGGCCATGTCAGCTCTGCAAAACAAAAAGCACAACTGAGGCTGCTGCAAAAATCAACAGCACTCTCCTTCCAAGTGGAAAGCAGTGGAATTAAAGACTCGTATCAAAAGTTCCATACACCAGCCCTGTCAAATACAGTCCAGTTGTGTCTGTTTCCACCCACACATACAAAAGAAAAAAAAAATGGTGTTACAATTTCAGAAGTCAAGATTTGCTACGTGACCATTTAAAAAATGTTTTGTACAACACCAGCCATGTGACTTACTGTCCTGCATAGCATTCCTGCTGCCACAGGCTGGCACTTACTGCAGTGAGAAGACAACAGCAGAAGAGGACAGGATGACCATGGGCAGCAGGCAGTAGCCCAGGACACTTGCAACGCAGCCGTGCGAGACTCCCGAGGCGCTCATCAGGTTCAGCAGGGCGTGCATGGCAAGGCACCCCATGGCACTCAGCCCATACACGTAGCCAAAATGAACTTTCCCTGCCTGGAATAAATATGAGGAAGCATGAGGTGACAGAAGTGAGCAGTGATCGCGAAATGCTTGCAGAAATCAGATTCGGGTTTAGGTTTGTTACTTCTTGTTGTTGACGCTCTCTGTCTGCTTCACCTACATCAGTTCAGTTGTGAAGCACTGATGATACTTTTGGGTGATTTTTGCATAAAAGTAATTCCAAGGTGCCATTGAAAAAATGTGCTTCTTTCTAACTTAAAGTTACAAGGCTGATTCTCAGTCTTACTGTCATTGGGCTCTGAACACAATTGGAATTGGTTGGGAGACTTGGGAAAGTTTAAATGGCAACAAACTAAGAAGAAATTATGGAAAGCACATTTTGGTCATTAAAAATCACTTTAGCCTCAGAAAACATCTTTACAGTAAGCATATATAGGGCTGTGAAAAAGTGTCCTAAGTAATATGATGACCCAGGTTACCTGATATGCTTTACAATTTATTACAAAACTTCAGCTTTAAGCAGGTCTGCAAAAAATTAGGAAAATTTTGCTTAAACTATGGTGGTTTTCAAGGAAAATGTGACTGTTCTTTCCCTTAACTACCATGAGAAAGATACATTTCTGTGCTTAGACCAATACATTTCAAAATAAAGCTCAGTAGTAACTGTCAGCTTGTGTTCTTTTTTTGTTCTAACAAATGAAAAAAATACCAGATTTTTTTTTTTCCTTCTAGGTTTTATGCCTTTGTTTGAATTTATTGCCTATGAAAGGTACCAGCCTGGCAGCCTGGAGCTTGATGTTTTCTAATTTATACACAAAGCTAGTAAAACAGGCAACTGTGGCCACAGCACCACCAATTCCTTCATCTCCTGCCATCATTTTGAAGGATCACCTCCAGGCATAAGGGCATTGTTCACTCCCCAAAATAAACAGTCACAAAAGACTGTTAAATATGTTTTTGTCTCCCTTCAAGCTTCTAACAAATTAGATACGGAATGTTGGCTATGCAATACTGTCATTCTCACATCTGTACGTCAGAAAAACATTCATAAATCAGAAATCTTGTTTTTATCTTGGAACTTTGTATCCTAATGATAGAATGTAGCTGTGAAGGAGAAAGTTCAGACCTGAAACTTAGCCATTAACTCAGAACCATGGAGTAAACTTCTCAGATGAAGGGCCACTATGCATCACCTTCCTGATGTGTAATTAGGTATATGTACATAAAAAAACCACAAGTGTGTTGGTACACACACACACACACTATCTATATGTTGCACAGACTATATATTAAATATATATAAAAAGTGTATATAAAATTGGATATGATAAACCACATAAGACTCAAAATTAATAGATGGTCTCAGTTTCCTAATAATGCTGAGGCTTATGGTTGGATTCTGTTGTGATGGGTTAGGCAGAAACACTGTTGAAGCTTTTCTCGTGTTTTGTGATACTTGCTAGTCTACCTCCCATGATGGCTAAGGAGGGTTGAGAACACCTCTGACTTTACTTATCCACACATTTTAATGAAATCTGGGGGAAATCAACTTGAGGACCCTTCTCTGCCCTTTCTTCCTGCATCCATGCATGTGGAAATGGATCACTGGATGGCAGCAGTCTTTGAGCTGGACAGACAAAGCATCACTGTGGAGAAGGCTTCACCTAGTGATGGCACAGCTTGCAAGTCCTGGTGCTGCAGGTTGGTGCCAGCTCACCAGCTCTTGGAGAGCAGTGCATGAACAGGAAAGGCAACCTGAGTTAATAGGACCTGACTTTACATCAGCAGCATTATCCTGTCTGCAGACTGACCTGGCTCACTGCTGAGCTCTCCTCTGGTCCCAGTCCTCAAGGTTATGCCAGGTACAGCCAGGTCACCTATATCCTTCCAGCTTCTGGCCTTTTCCCCACTACTGTCTTCCACCATAAAGACTAATCTATTCCTGAAATAACAGCCTAAGAAATCTTCCTATTTAGGTAAAGACTTCTTTTGCTGGCATTTACATACTAGTGGTATAAAATAATTGGGAAAAATTGCTTAAACAAATAAAATTAATGATAGCTATAGATAGTGTGGTAGAGCAATACTAGCTCAGATGATTATCAACTAGAGTTTCAGTCATTAGGGATATGTAGTAAGTTTAGCATCCACAATGGTTTGGGGCCAGACTTTGCTATAAACCAACTAAGTAAAGTTCTGTCTCAAAACAGATGTATCAACTACAAGCTATATTTTAGACTGTTTCAGTGTATTTAAGTGTTCTACACTATTTATTCATTGGCTTAGTTTAAGATTAAAAAAATCCTTGGGTCAGAGATGAAAGGAGCACTAGCACCAGCAGCTAACTGAGATCTCCAATTGGTGAAATGTTGGATTTGTGGTGAAAGAACATGAGAGAAGGAAAAAAAAAGCAACTGTACATGTTGGTTCCGATTAACATATGTAAATATATTGACTCACACACAACGGGAATACTCCCAGTTCACAGTGATGTAAGCAAAACCCAGAATCAGGCTTGATTAGTCTGACAGGCTTTGATGAATGGAAAGAGCTAAATTTGTCCTGCAGAAGGAGCAAGGTTAGGAGAAAGTCAGACTTGGTGTTGTTGTTTGCATCTGCCTGGAGTGGGTACTACTACCTTTAGCTGAAGTGGATGGGGAAATCTGATTTCATACAAATGACAGTGTAAAATGCAAAGCAGGTGAGCCTTGGGCTTGTGCTAAATTTTGTGCTGCCATTGCTTCTCTATCTATGATGGAGCTGCCCTGTTTTACACTAACATGAGGAAGAACAAGTCCTGCTGCCAACCTCTTTTTCTCTGAAAGAACTGCTACCCTTTGAAGAATATCTTTGCATAATTTTCCATAGTTAAAAAGCTGAAACTAAAGAAAATGTATACATTATTTTTAGAAACAAGCTCTCAACCAAATTATGTTCCTGGTGCTATCAGAAGATACTTATTTAAGTACAGAAGGATATCATAGTTTACACAGCTGAAGAGACACGTTAGTATTCAAATCTATCTGAGATAAAATGGTAGCCTGAATTTCTAAGATAAACCCATAGACTTACTGCAGTGAAGTTATGGAACAAAAACACTGGATTGAGTCAGAGGTGTTCTGCTGCCCTAAAACTGGAGTGTTGAAAATACTTGGTTTTCTAATGGCACCTAAAATGAGTAATATCCCAGAAAATGTATGATAATTAAAGTAATTTATTTCAATAATGATAGTTTAATATTCATTATAACTGTTGGCTATTCAGGGAAAAAAATCAACAGGAAACATTTTTTTTCATTCCTTTCTTTTAGCATTCCTTTCATTTTCTTGATTATAATTAATTCAACTTTCTCCTTTTACTACCCTCATATATTTTTTTCTCCAGGTGGAAAATAGCCTGTCTTTTCTAGCTTCCACCTTCTTTTCCTTTTATTCCCTTCCCTTCTGCCCCCTCCACCCTTTTAAAAGATTTTTATTTTTATAGGAACATAAATAATAATACTACTTGCCATTTATATTGCAGTTTGCACATTCAAGGTACTGCACTGACATTGCAAATTGAGTAAGAACTTTCAAGAATCTTCTGATTCAGCACAATTTATCACAGAGGAAATGGAGAATTAGAGCCCCTTTCCTCTCACCTCAGCTGCAGGGCAGTAAAGCCCTTCCCAGAATGGTCCCACCTTATCCCTGTCTGATAAATTGCTGCCAGCAATCAGATCTGTACTTCAGCAACACTGAGAGCTCCTGTTGCCAGTGATATATAGATGAATTTGGAGTTCTGCACAATCCTGTTAAACTTTCCTCCTATAGGAAAGCTATATTCATAAAGAAGAAGGAGGTCAAATACAAGCTGCTATATTTTGCTAAGCAGACAATATAGAACAAAGAATATAAAATAGGAAAGTACTAGCAAAATTTATAAGAAGATATTGCAAATTTAAGGGGGTGGGACGAAAAAGACTGTTTCTATTTTTTTTCCTCCAGTTATTCTAGTTGTATAAAAAGATATTTTTTAGTCTATGTGTCTCTGCACTCTCTAAAATAACACCGAAAGAAGATAATTTCAAAAATAGCAAGAGTGTTAGAAAAACTGGGCTGGCCTGCTATCTCTTTTTTATTCCCTCCTTAAAACCTGTCCAGAGCTTCTCCAGATTATATATGGCACAGATCTGTCCTTCTGTTCATATTAAATCCCACCCCAAAAATGATGTGGTCTCTTCTTTCCACTGGAAGTAATACATCACCTTACCAGTGTCACCTTTATATTACATTTAAATTTTATGCAGGTGCTGTCAAAGTAGGAAGCATTTTTAATACCTAATCCCAGAACAACCGGCAGCAAACGACTCATTTTATTTCAGTACTACATCTTCTGCAACTCCACACTCATTATCACCTAGGTGTGAGCTGGTTGGAAAAGAAATCCCTGAAGGTTTCTGCCACATCCTACCATCAGTAATGTTGCTCCAAGGGCCAAACAGAAAACCATAGGTCCAGTGAGGTCTGTCTCATTCATAATGCTGCCATCTGCAGGCTTCATTGGATTTAGAACTGTTAACGTTTTCTGCCATATATGCTCAAAGTTGATCCCGAGTTCTGCAACAAGAAATTTCTGGATTTTGTTAATTGCTCACAAGAAAAAATTACTTTTACAAAAACCTGTTAGATATCACAAAACTACAAACAAATGCTTCAGTGAATATAATATTGTAGGATGACATATTCTGTAGTAGGAACATAATGTCTCTGCTATATACTCAGTATATTTGGGAGTCAGATTTCATTCTAAATTGGAATATGAATTTATAAAATAAAAGTTTAGGCAGCGAAGCAAAAAATGGCTTCAGCATTTTTGAGTTAATATTTGTGTTTCCTATATTTAAAAACACACATATCTAATGTCATACTAATTTAGATGGTGAAAAACACATTAATTAACAATAACTGCAGGATTTAAGATACTCTACAACACTGAGGACAGAGATATAGGCTTTAATTCTGGAAAATCTGAAAAGAAATGTGCCTTAATCCTGAACTGTCAAAAGCAGTTTAAAATGACATTTGTCCCTTCAAGACAAGTTTATACTACTTTATACAGTGCTTTATAAGCTTGGGGTTTTTTTGTTTGGATTTTTTTTTGTTGTTGTTGTTGTTGTTGTTTTTGTTTGGGGTTGTTTTGAGGGGGAGGATGTTTGCATTTAAAAAATAATTAGTGAGACCCACAGAAACAGGACATTTGACATGTCCCATTAAAGGTGATGGGAATCATGCCATTAACTTTGCTGGGGCAAAGCTTTATCTTATACCTTCTGGAGAAACACTTCAGCTTGCACGAGTAATCATGCTCCCTGAGATTCTCCAGTAAGGGAAAAGTTAAGTTCAGATTTGCTGCCACAGTGACTGAGAATGACAATGTGTTAGATCTGTTTGGAAAGCCAAGCCTTTATCTTGTTCCGCCTCTCCATCATCTTGAGCTTAGCCAAAACATTGTACATATAAAGCTATTCTGCATTAAAATGTGTATTTTTGGTCTGATTTATGTGGTGCACAGATAGGAATATCTCTGAAGCCTTGTGGATCACAAGCAGTTGTATTACATCCTTTTCCCAGGGCGAACCACATGGGGAGTTAAATGGTTGGAGGTCTTAGAGGTAGAGATCTAGCAGTTATCTATATCAAACAGAATGATCTTGCTGGCTTTAATACAGCAGTAGTCCCTTTGGAGTAGTAAAAACTCCAGCTGCCTTCCAGTATGCTAAACTAGCAGGCTGAATATGCTCATTTTATATTATGCTGAAATAATTGCAGACAAATTTTACTTTTTTTTCCCCTTAATGTAGCACAAGTATTTTGCTAGCGACAAAATTAGCCACAAGGGTTAGAATGGTCAATCATCATAAAGAATGGCATTGCTCATATAGTTAAATGATCAACTAATTGAAACTGAAAGCAGCTTTCCCAATTTCTTTCCCACTGAAACAAGCGACTTAGCATCTGCAAACTGCTACATCTATTACTAGATATGCAAAAAAAAAAAAAAAAGATGATTATCCATGTTCATTAATTATAGATTTCCCAACATGTATGCAGGATAAACATGAGAGTAGGAAACAATTTTGGAAACATGAATGCAAAACTATTGTTCTGCTGTCATCTAGTGGTGGTACCCTCTATCTGCCCAATGCCTAAGGCAGGATGAGTCCATGGCGAATTCAAAGGACAGAATTGACGTTTGGGGGCCAGGAGCTTTGGCTGCAGCTCACACAGTGAGGCTTGCCAGTTCTGCTGGAGTTTGCCTAGTGAGTTCCACTAGCTGGAAAAGAAAAGTTAGAGGCACCCCCAGGAACCACATGTCTGTGGGATTAGTTTTACCTTCTAGCAAAGGAGGTTCCTCGTCAAATCCATCGACGTACCCAAGCTGAGAAGGAGTGTTGGGACTGTAAGCTGGCTGCAGAATCTGCCCCGTGTAGCTCTGAGAGGATGGAAACATGTCTGATGGGACAAAAGCCCCAGCTGCAGGATGCTTTTCTGTCTGGCTCCTGGGACAAGAGGCAAAGCACAGCCAAACCCATAACTACAATGAGAAACGTCTTTAGACCTACTCACCAGGTGCCACCTGCACTCACTTATTTTCAGTTTGAGGAACCTGGAGATTTTCTGGGTACAATGCTTGCTGTGAGTAATGAGTGCTGAGCTGCCTTTGCCCTCCATCACTGCAGCTCCCACTGCAACCCACCAGAGCCCCACAGCCCACCAGAGCCCCACAGCCCACCACAGCCCCACAGCCCACCACAGAGCCCCACAGCCCACCACACCCACTTCCAGATTCAGGCACCTGAGACTTTTTTGCCCAGCAGCCTGGTGACACTCCTCAGATACATCCATACTGCTAATGAAAGACCCACACATTTAGGATTTTTTTTTTTCCTTGAATCTCAGAAGGATCCTAAAGTATTTCCTGCAGTATGCACCCTAAATTTCACATTAGTAACATGAAGCTCAGTTACTCCTATCAGGTAAAACAACCTGTAACACCTATACTAAACAAACTAGCACAAAATCAAATACTTTAAAAACAAAAATTCACTTACAGGCATTCTGCCTTTCTGAAAGTCTAGATGATGTGTTGAATCTCTTTCCTGCTCCTTCAAACCCCAAAGCCAGCCCCAGAAGCACCATTTGTTGAAGAGGGAAACTGGAACAACACCCATACTTACTTTCTGCTTTCACAGAGGTTTTTGTCTGAGCCATAGCTGTTGCAACCTTCTTCCTGGTCCTCTATGGTATAATTAGACTGGTAAAAGTCGAACTGAAACTGCTCAAAATTTGACATTCTGGTTGGAAAAATGATTGCAAATATCAATAAATAGCCTCTACAACAAGCCAAAGTCTGTTTTGAACTGTCCTAAACTTAAATTAAAATAGCAAACTGTTAAATTAAACAAACTCGAGAGAATCTTTCTGTAGGAGCTCATGATAATTTTGAAGTGACAAAAAAAATACCATTTACTTTCTTTGGCTGAGAAAAGGAGGAATTAAGAGGAAGAAAAACAAGGATGAATTAATCTTCTGTTACTGTAAATTACAGTATATTAATTTAGAAGTGGTATACAAGACTTCCTTTCTTGCTACTGTTACCCAAAATAATGCAATTTTGAAAGAAGGTATATATCTATAAAGTAAACTATTGTTTTAAACAGTTCATTTTCCTACTTCCAATTAAAAAAATTGTGACCATATCTCAAAGTTTAGAAATTTAAGGTTTTAGGAACTATTTCAAAAACAATTGCTATTTACAGCTGTTTATGTTTTGCAATATTATATATGACTCTTATAAAATAATAGAAAAAACAGATTTGTTCACAAAATCTATGATTTCTGTTCAAGGACACAGCCTGTACATCAGTGGTAACAGAGAAACATTCTCACTGGCTAGCAATGTGACAGGTAAAAGACAGGTGATTGAATTGGATTGATGATTGGATGATTCCTTGGTGAAAGAAAATATGTTAAAGCTTCTCTTTCCTTTCTGCTGCATGTGTTTCACCACTTGGATAGCACTTAGGTAGTCAAAGCCTTAAAACCCACAGAGAAGTTACATAACCTGACTGATAACCATAGCCATACCCAATTTACTTAGATTTTCATGTGAGATATTAATCTCTCCTAACATTTTCTCTTTTTTTTTTCACTTTTGTTCTCATTTCCAACTTTCCAATTTAGAGGAGAAATTTTTACCTTTTAAATATGAATTAACAGAAATTAATTGTACCAAGCTGTTTACTGTGGCTTTATTTGGAATTGCACACCACTTAGGCATTCATTCAATGAAGATTTCATGCAGAACATGTTTTAAGAAACTTTAGTTGGTAGCTCCACCTCAATAGTTCAGTGCCAGTAAGTATTTTACGTCCTTTGCTGTCACTATACAGAATGAAATAATTGCTTAAGCAGGTATGGTTTACTCTGTGTAACAGAGTTCAAGAAAGATAAATTTATTTTCCAAAAAGAATTGGGAGTTAAGGTTACTTACTTTTTAAGACATTTGGTGAAAACTCCAGTCTGTTGAATTTATATGTTGGAGAAGACCTAAAATATCCTCTTGCTTCAACGGGGATGAGCTTAGTGCTATTTATAAGACTCTAAATTTGATATTTGAACAGATGCACACGAAGGAAAAAAACCTCTCAACCTGTCAATATCAGGGCTAACATCTAACAAGAGCTAACAACAATGGGCAGAGAAGGGTAGGAACCTTCGAGGAAAAACGAACAAAATGAACAAATATTGCTCCATATACTACAACTCAATAATCTAGATTCCTCCTTGAGTAGGTACTTATGAAGATCTTGGTGGAGCCCTCATTAGCAGAGCTGTTAGACATTAAAAAGTTTAAATTATGTGTAATGTTACCTGTTGAATTGGTGAGGGTGTGTTTTCCAGCACCCAGAGCCCCGGAAGGGCTGTGGGATGCTCCCTGGGAGCCCCATGGCAGAGGGAGGGAGGGAGGCTGAACACTGCTGGCCCAAGGCCCTCTGCTGGTCCAGCGCCAGGATCTGTTCTCCAGCCACATCCCCCTGCCCCATGGCTCCCCCAGGAGCTCTCATCCATTTGCAAAGCTGTCTCCTGAAGTGCAATATCCACCATGCCAGGATCAGGGCAAGGAACCTCTGTTCCATAGTCCTGGCTACTAGGAAACAGCAGCACAGTAAGGATTTTAAATAGATTTTACACTTCAAAGATGAATTTTCAATTTACACCTGCTTTTGTCTGACAACTAGCCACAATAAAGGCTGCTTTTTCCTCTTCTTTCTTTATTGGATAGTTTCCCAAAAAGCACTTGGCCTGTTAAATTTAAGGAATGGCACATTAAATTATATGTATTATCGAGGTAATAAATCTATGCCTCAGGTGCTTATTCAATCCTGTGATGTTGTAGACCAAATAATTCCATTTCATTAGCAGAAGCATGATGCACTGTTCCCACATGACTTACAATGCTATAGGAGAGTTATAATATAGATGCATTTTAAAAAAACTTAAAATTAAGCTTACCAAGTTTTTGCCCAGTAAGTATGTCCAAGAAAGAGTTCAGAGAAGAAAAATATAATATTTGGTTCTGCAAATCAAGGGTAATCTAACTACAGTATTTATCACAGCTATTGTTAAGTTTCCCTCATATTCTGCTATTTCTATAGTAACAGTTCATGCTGCTACATCCACCAAGGTGAAAGTTTCATTTTCAACTCTTGGCAAACTGCTAATCTCTATAATGTCTAATCATCTCACTTTAGATAATATGTCTTCATCTTGTTTATACCGAGTCAGTGGGGGCAATGATACAGGATTAACATCTGTCCCTCAAGAAGGTAATTCAAAAATTTCTTTTTAGGAAAAGAAAAAACCTGATTTGCTAGGGTTTTGCCTCTTTATTTAAACTATAAAAGTGATTTGATTACTTTTGCTACTTTTGCTGTTAGAAATATAAATATATATACATCTATTAAAAAAATTGGAAATAATTATCAGACAAAAAACTTTAGAGAAGGAATTTAAATAGAAAAAAAAATGCAATGAATAGTTGTGGAACATGGTCAAATAATACTTTAAAAGCTATTTCAATATACCACAAGTTAGACAAGAAAGCTGCCTGTAAAATAAAAAAAAAGAAAAATTGGAATTTAAAATGGAGCCATATATACTTCTCTCCTTATATAAAATTATTATATACCTTATGATACAGATTGCACATAAATTATACACATATATGCATTAATATCCCTGTGTATATACACATATAAATTGACACATAAAAAATGGAAAATAATATTTGTTGGAAATGAGAAGTAGATGATAAAAAAAATTAAAAAGGTAAGTTTAGCTAGTTGAAAGGAAACTGACTGATAGAAATGACTGTCCAAGTGCATTAAAAGCAGACAAAATTATACTGCCATGCTTCTATCAGAGGTAAAAATAAAAGTGTCTGATAAAATGAAAATACAGAAGCATTTTAAATTAGAAATGATAAAATCACCATTTAAAAATTCTGCATCTAAAAGTTTTATAAGAAATGGTTAAAAACTTTCTATCTTGTTGAGTAACAAAACAACAGGAAAGTTTGGGAAGATCAAAACTAAGCAAACATGCTATCTTGTAAAAGGTTAAATAAAATGCCTTGAGTAATTATTGGCCCGTCCCCATGAGATTGATCCTAGAAAATTATGGGACCAAATAATAAATAACTGTGTTGATGAATCCAATCAACATGGGCTTTTGGAAACTAGCTCATTTCAAAGTAATTTATTTCCTAATGAGATTTGTAGCTGGGAAAGGTAACCACCAATGACCCATATTTATACAAGGCATTTTACTTTATTTAGGTTCAACAGATATATAACCACCACTGCTTGGTGTGACACCCATTACACTGATTAAATAAGTGCTATCTGATGTGTCTCGAATGGAATTGTGAAAGAGGGGAGGGTTTCCATGGATGCCTTAAAGGAGAGAAGCTTTGCAAAGATCGTCTAGCAGACACTGCAGGTGTGTCACAGGCACCTGATGTTCAGTCCAGCACCGAGAGACCACACTGGACAAGGCTGCCACAGATCCATTAACATAAAGGGAAAATAAATTATTGCACTTGAGGGCTTTAGAACAGAGTTTGAATATAACTTTACTTTCTTTGAATGGCAGGTACAGAGGATGCTAATAATCTATGGGGAAGATAGTTGGGATGAGGTCTAATCCTCAGAGATGAGAATGAGAATTGAAGCTGGGGAATACAAAAAAAATGAAAAAATTAATGAAAAATGCGAGAATTTCTAAAAGAAATTCAAAAATTTTCCTTAAAGTTAGCTCCTAGGTTTTTTTTACCTCCTTTTCCCCATCTTTCCTGAAAAGGAAAATAGATATGTCGAAAAGTGAAACGTCATCAGTTTCCATAAGTTTACAGTTTCATTTTCAGGTTTTTGTTGTTTGTTTTTGTGGGTTTTTTTTATGAAATGGGATGATACTTCAACTTTTTTAAACTTTCAGGTGAGCATTTTTTGAAAAAAAGAGATTAAATGGGAAAAGATAAAAAATACTATAGAACTCTGGCTTTAGACTCAGCTATATTACCCTACATTTATTACTCAAAGTAAATTGATGACTATGGCAAATCCATTATAATAATTAGCCAATTATTATATAGTTTTTTGAAATGTAAAAATTGATCTTATTAAGGATTAATTCAGCAAGTCTTAAGCTTAATTACATTTACAGGCCCCATTAATAATTTTGTAAATGGACATTACTAAAATGTGCTCCTAAAGAAGAGAGGAAAATTTAATTGCAAAGAAATATACCATTTACTATGAAATAGGGGTTTTTACTAAATTAATTACTTGCATTATAGAAAGTGGCTGCTAAGTGAATTTTATGTCTCAGACACATCTATTGCAAGAGATTAATTCTTTGCTATAACCAGTCCTCAGAGGGTGGATAAGATGCAAAAAAGTGAAATCTGAAGCTATTAGTGTTTTCTTTTTTATGCTTAACAAGTTTGCTAGATTTGAACAAACAAGTGAGAAGTTATGGGTATTTATATGTGCATGAATATTTGCTCCTATTGAGATCCATTACAAATCAAACACACAATTCTCTTTCTTCTGTAAGACAAACAAAATTCACAAGGTGTTCAAAATTAGGAAAAAAGGATTAATGGGTAACAGACTGGTGGAAATCCATGTCAAAAGAAGTTATGCATAGTTAAATATCTATATGGATCTGGAACAAGTCCATGAAAGTTAAAACAACCAAGAATTCCTGAATGCAAAGAAACAGTATGCAGCTCAAGAAGCCAATAAACAAGAATTAGTTGAAGACTAGAATTCATGATCATCCTAGTATATTCAGTCATTTTCATTGTTAAACAGACAGTTCTTGTTTTGACTCATATGACCATTCAAATCCTTTACATCAGTGAAGCAGGAAAGCAACACAAAAGAAGATTACAAATTGAAATCTAAGAAAAGGGAAGAAACTCACTGCATAAGACCAAAACATCCTTAATTCTACATGGGCTGGATTTGTTAACTTCCAGCAATTACCAAAACACTGCTTTGTATGACTTCAGTGATACTTTTCCTTCCACTCAACTTTTACTTCTGATTGGAGTTCTTGTTCTCCCACCTCTTCTGTGAGTTAGCTGACTTCCAGCTTCAGATTCATAATATATACCTTCTCCATCCAGACTTTTTTTCTATCATAAGCACAAAATAAACAAAAAAACCCCCAAAACCAAACCAACAACCAATGAAGAAAACCAGAAAAAAACAAAAACAAACAAACAAAAAAATCCCCTTCAGATTAAGTGTTTTTGATGTATGAATCAGGTTCTCAGGTTGATTCTTTGGTGTCTGATAAGCATGTTTTCATATTTTGCTCAGTGTATGTATTAATGCAATTTCTTACCTCCCAGTAGTTTCCTATTTTCATGACGTTTGTAGAAATCTTATTTGCATTGAGAGCTCTCTCTGTCTGTTCAACATATTCAAAATTACCCAAGAAATTCAAAATTGTTGTGGAGAATGCCAAAACAGGTAGATAAGGAGTATGGTGCAGCAACATTTTGCCCTTAAGTACTAAAGGTTTGTAAGCAATTGAAGAGATAGCGATAAATAAATAAATATATAAATAAATCCTAATTAATTTAGTTTGTATGTAATAGAAAATACAGCAACAAATAAACATTAATTAATTAATTTTTCTCCTTTTTTTTTTGTCATCTTGTATTTTCTGTTGTGTCACTCTAGTGCAGTTTCTTTCAAATCTCCCTTTTCTAGTGGAGAATCAAAATATACAGGCATATAAAGTACAGTATGTATTTACACTGCAAGAGAACTCAATTTGAAAAAAAAATTACAATTAAGGATATAGAATAGAAAACTTGTTCCTTGAGGTAAGCTTGTTTGAAGTGCAAGTGTCCAATTATATTGGCTCATCCTTGCATTAAATAAATTTTCAGGAATACTGAACCAATAGTACAGAAAATGAAATTTAATTTTTTGTTTTTGTTGTAGGGCTTTTGTTCAATTGAATGTGAAAGGTTTTATTCAGGTATCATCACTGGTATGCAACTGAAAATAGAGTTTAGGCAACATTATTAACTATTTATTTAAACAATCCCAATAAAGATATTCAACATTTCAGAAATGTGTTCATGTCTGCTTCTCATGGGCCTCCTGAAGTCACAAAGCTGCAACACTGTATTCTGCAAAAGCATAATTATTATTCTAAACTGAGAACAGGAGATAAGGAAAAAAATTTCTTCTCTGTGGAGGTTACAAAGCTCCTAAGGGCAACTGTAATTATTTCTTTAGAATAAGCAGATACAGACTGTGTAAGCTATAAAGGTTTCAAAAATGCAGTTACAGCACTTCTTGTAAATAATCTATGGATCACAAATTTTCCAAAGGGAATGTTAACTCCATGAAGTGAGTTTTACTTTTTTGGGAAAACACATTAATTAATTTGGCATACTTAGAGGGCTTCCCAGGCAAAATTTCAGCTTTTTGTCTGTGCTCAGAGTAATTATCTACATAGCAATATAGCCAGGCTTAGAGTTGGATGAAGAGCAGAAAAAAGATGTTGGTGATTTGGAAAATTTGCAGTAAACCTGTGGATATATTTCCTGCTTTGTATGATTTTACCTATGTAGTGGTCTCATAGGACAAGAAATGTTAGGCTAAGGAGTAAAAGAGTAAAAGACTTTGTTGCCTGTTTCTGTTTTGCTCTGACAGAAGGGGAGGAAAGGGAGGAGGAAATAAGTCCAAATCTTGGAAACAAATCTAAATCACCAGAGAAACATTTACTATTAATTAAACTGGGCATCCTGATTAATTTCTATTTGGCTGAACATATTTTGCCCTTGCCCAGACATCAGACAGATGCCACACATATCCCACAGGCTGCTCACAGGAAGGAAGGGGATAGAGGCACAGGGTCTATTCCCCTAAAACACCAAATCTGTCAGTGCAGGCAGGGCCTTCCTGGGCCCAGCCCAATTTGAATAGCAAAATGATATATGATTCACACTGGTTTAGAAGCCAATTCCACACACCCTTGGAATGCTGGATGCCAAAATGGAGAGGCAGGGATCCGTGAACCCAGGATTCATCCCAGCCAAGGTCATCCAGGGTGCAGGCTTGTTATGACACAGAGTGTGCACTCACTTGTAATCCAAGCACCAGATTAGAGCCACAGTCCACACTGTGATTAAAGACCTTATATAAAGACTTTGCTGCTTATAAACTTGCAAAGTCTTTAAGTGTCTGGGATGAGACTCCCCATATGTTTTCTTTTCAAGGTGAACTAAATTCAGTGAAAAAATCCTCACTGTTTTCTGACAATCATTTTAGAAATAACTAATAAAAATATGGTTTATTAAATTAAAAATATTTGATCAAGAATGAGAATGAATTAGCAGTATAATTCAAATTATATTTTTATGTAGGATCTCACTCCTAATGTTTTCAGACTTCACAGATGGCATTTCCTTAGTCCAGGTTTTATGTATTCTTACTCTGTATCACAGTAGCCATTGTAAGATACAGATACAGAAACAAAAATAAATTTACTGGCCAAAAGCCAACAGTAGACATTCCACCAACATGGAGCCCAGGTAATTTTTTTCCTCTCAACATAGAAAAGATTGTCAGTGGAATAAAAAAAAGAAAATATATACTATAACTATAGAGAAACATGAGAGTCAAAATTCAAAAAGGTGAATTGTTTTTGAAAATGCTTATTAAAATGATTGCTCCCTACTGTTATCTTTATTTTGACATTAAGATAAATAAGAAAAAAAAAATTCAGAAATGGTTCGGCTGAGATAATTTAGAAATGAAAAAAATATAAAAGTTGATAAGATTTACTCAAGTGCTTGCTGCATTCCAGTTTAGTCCTTCTAAAACTCCCTTTCTGAAAGATAAAAAGGAAAATATTCTCATTGTACTATTAAGCAATTCTTATTTATTGGTACAGAATGAAGAAATACCCAGAAATATATAATGTAATTTTCAAACAGCAACATTAATTTTTTCAGCTGGATAAATAATAAAATATAGATACTGCTAGCTCACAGGAAACTTATATAGACCAAAAAGTTAAGCACAATGGTTCAGAAGGTGTGTATCCTTCTATTGTCACGGTAAATAAAAAGCAGGAATACAATGATCATTCACAAGATACTGTGTTTTGAAAATCAAATCCTCAAAACTGACCTTTTGGAATACCTTTAATTCATATGTCCAGTATGAACAATCCTTTCTCTTCTGCTCAGAAACATTTTCTTTATTTGCAACTCTTTTCAGGCAATAACCATCAAAAAGATTTTAATTGTCCCTTCTCTACAGCTGGGTGGATCTAGCTTTCTAACACAGTCAACTTAATGAGAGAGAAAAGCAATTAAAATTGGGATTAATGACCTTGGCCTGATCTATGTCTGGAGGGAACTGAATCACAGCAAAGTACGTGGATTGTGTTCCTCCAAACATGGTTCACATGCCTAAATGAACTCTTGTCATCCTCAGGACTGTCCCTGTCATTCATTGGGACCTCATTTTTAAATAATACAGTACTAAATTATCTTTTCTGTTTCCAAAATAAGCCCTTAAGAAAAGATTGCAAGCCAATGGAATTAAAGAGGATATAACAAATGTCAAAAAAAATCATGAAAAGGATGGAGGCTGGAACTCCTCATGCTGGAAAAAAGGAAAGGAGATATGATTTGTCAATTTTGTATATGTCTTTTAATATTTTTAATTTGTTTTCTAAATATCTTAGTTTTATTGTTCCTATTCTTGGAGTTCCTATATTTAGTCAGAAATTCTTGAAGCTGGCTGCACCAAACCAAATACTGGTTTTAAGAAAATGTTATTTCTTTGCTAGGCTGTCATGGGGAAGTTCTGAGTCCCTGAGACACACCCATACTGAGGGAAGCAGAACGACAGCAGTATTGCATTCCCACAAATATTCCCAGTTAATGCAATTGTCTTTGTAACTACTAAATGCAAAGGAAGAGTTAACCTCAGGTAGAAGACAGGCAGAAGAATGGAATGGATCCAACCATAGAAGAGGAACAACTCGAGGGTGGGGAAAAAGGGGGACATGAGATGGTGCCATGTGGCACACAAGACATTTTGTTACAGCACAAAGTCAGGGAGCTCAGGAAATGAGGACAGCCAGCAGACATCTGCCTTGGGAGGAAGCCAAACTGGACTAGATACTGCAGCAGACAGCGAAAGCAACAACAAAGGAACAACAACAGCAACAGCAAAGGAAATACCTACTTCCTTGAAGAGCTTAGGAGCAGGATTTGCTCAGACTTCAAACAAATTGGGCCATAAAGGCCTCAGGTCTTAAAACAAAAATATGCCAAATGCTCAACAGGCTGGAGTCGTTCAAAAATTGTCTTTTGAAGGTGGAGCTGGACCAGGGCCACTTCACAGGACTGCTGTCGATATAAACTCTAAATACACAAGCTCATGGAAACAGGGGCAGCAAGTTCCCCACCTGCTTTCAAACCTGAGCTTTGGAAACACTGCCTTTGATAATGTAGCTGCAGCTTCTTATATGAAGATTGTCAAAAAACCTTGCTGAAGTTGAAAGTAAGCTGCATCCTTTGTTTTTTTCTTCTGTATTCATCAGGTCAAGTAGTCTGTGAAAAGGAAAAGACAACTTTCTAACTTGACATAACTTTCTCCATTAATTCATCCCTTTTTAAATTTTTTTTATGGGCATTACAAATTAAATAGTTTGCACTAATGCATTTCTGATTATCAAAGTGAGTGATCACTAGGCTTTCCTCTTCTTGCTGTTAGGTCTGTCCTTCTCTAAGGAGAACTGCCTGTCTTTGATGACATCTCAAGGACAAGTAATAATGCAAATGAGCTATCTTTTCCCTAGACTCTCACCCCTCATAACCTTATTCTTTTAGTGCCATGGGAAAGGAGCTTTAGGAATAGGTAAAAATGGATTGATCAACACATCACTGAGCAGACCTCTGACATCCTGAAAATGCATCTCCAGGTCTTGTATATAATATAACAAGGCATACAGCATATTCCAGTTTAGCAGCAATCTTTATTCTCACTGAAGCAGAGGTAATTAAAATCACCACATGTACAGAGGCACTTGCAATTTTATATCAAAGGCAAACTTGGGACACACATACCCCACATCCCTCCCCGC
Organism: Luscinia megarhynchos; assembly: GCA_034336665.1. NCBI lineage: Eukaryota > Metazoa > Chordata > Aves > Passeriformes > Muscicapidae > Luscinia > Luscinia megarhynchos. The sequence continues at coordinate 24,277,167 of CM067566.1, forward strand.
TCCAGATTTAGTATGAAATAAGACAAATTTGAGGAAATAATAATCACTTTGATGCTACAGGTGCTGTATGGCTCACATCTACAACTAGCAGGTGCTCATTCTTATATTCTGCTGGTACCTGAAAGACATTGCTGTTTCACTGCCTTACCCTCTCTGTCTAACTGAAGCCATATTTTTTAACAAAAGATCTTTATTTATCTTTTCATACATACAACACTATTTTGATTGTTTGCTTAACTAATTTTTGCTGCTTTCTAATTATCATTGAATCACTTGATTTCCAGGCATCTATTGTGGTAATATATATGTAAAATAGGTTTCATACAAAGAACTGAATTTTGTTCAAGTTAGCTCACACTGTCTGAAGTTTGTTGAAAGTCCCCATGAAAAAGCAGAATCAGAACAACTAATCTGGGAAAATTCAGGTTCACTGTAAGTAGTCTGAAAAAGTAATACACTACCTCCTTTGTGCATGGTAAGTAAAATATGTGAACTATAAAAAATATAGAGAGCAATTTTTTAATGTTTATGAGCCACATTCTTAAAAAAGTTGTTAAATTTTTTTTAAAAGTTTAAGCAGGATATTTATTAAATGGTTAAAAAAACACTTGTGGTAGACCAAGGCATTACAATGTTATACAAACCAGGTATTCATGCACAGAAAATCAATCTTTTATAGTAACAAGCCAATCTCTTGTCATTCAGCTCTGTTTACTCATGCCTAATTACAGAATGTCTCTTGCAGTATTCCTATTAAATATTAATTCAGATAAATAATGGCTGTACTATAGAAAGAGCACAACATTAACTGAAACAGAACATTTTTAAGAAAAAGAAAGAGCAGGAATGGTCCTATACTAAATAAGCTACAAAACTTTGGTCAGTATTATACAGAAGGAAGAAAAAATACAAGGTAAATATAATATTCAATTAACTGTTTTGTAATTTACCTAGTTAAGACCTCCTAATCCATAAAAATCCCACAATTACCCATCTGCCTGCTAGTATTTTTAAATCGTTTTTTTTCACTATATCTGCAGGTCATGTAATTCATGGCCTTACAACTTAGAAACAAAACAAGGTGTAGAGACAATATTTTCATGAGGAATTTTAAGATGTTCTTGAAAAGGACTTTCATCTACTGACCTTCATCTACTTACACTAACAGAAGCCAGAACTACAAAGTTAATCCAACTATATCTTCCTCAGCATGACTCAATTACTAATGGTCCACATGATGAATCTGGGTTCAATAATTCTGTCAATAGCACTTATGTTTTGCTGGAGAAAAAAGGAAATGGGTTTTGGGGAAACAAAAAGTATTCTTATACCTTTCTGGAAAGGATGGGGAAATGCACAAATGCAGAGTAGCATTCTACAACTGGGAGTCCTTAGAGAATGGCTAAGGCTGGGTGGCCTTGACATGGCAATTCCACAAATTTTATTTATTTTTGAGCTAATAAAACAACCACTAACATTTTGAAACAAAGCAACTTGCAGGGTGCTATGCTTTTAGCTCCTCTTAAAAACCAAAGGATAAAAGTATGGGCCTAGGATACAGAGCTCCAATGGCAATCCAGAACACTGGCAATAACCAGTGCCCAAAGAGCCTCAGCAAAGACAGAGACCAGACTGATTCAACGAAGCATTAATCTTAGAAAGGAAGAAGAGCTATAAGAAAAAAATAAACAAGAAATGAAAGAAGGTGTAAGGTAGCAATAATTACTGTAAGTAAGGAGATGAGAACTACAGATTCTTGGTAAGAGAGTTCTTTAGGAAATTTAAAGATGATTCATTGCTGACTGCAATATTTTCAGGGAACAAAATCAATTCCTCGGGAGAAAAAACCTCCAATCATATTTATGCATTAGGTGATTCATTTATTAGAAGAAAAATACTGTTTATTATAGACAACTCTTCTTTTTTTGTCAAAATTCTATACAGCAATCTTTAAATATGTATAACACAATAAGGAGGGTTAAATTTGTTGCATTCTAATAGCAATACCAGGAGACATTGTGCAGTTTGATTTTAAAATAGCTGTATCCAGATAATTTGCATACAAAATACTTTTAATACTGCTGCCTGACAAGCTCTGTGAACCATTAACATGGCTTTCCAGCAACTCTTGAAACACTGTCAGTTCAAGAACAGTGACAGAGAGGAAATGTGCTTCAAGCCTTTAAAGAGGGCAGTTCTAGACCTGTCAGCTAGAGGCCAATCATATGCAAAATAATGGAATGGGTGCTACAGGACTATAATCAAGAATTAAAGAAGGATGACATAATGCCAGTCAACTTGGATTTGTGGAAAATAAACTGTATCCGAATAATTTGATTTCTTGTTTAAAATAAGGTTACAAGTTAAGTTGACAGTGGTGGTAAATAACACTCTCAATTCAAAATACATAGATTTCTATTTGGGATGTAACTTCAATAACATGCTAATTTTTATCATAAAGTTGCAACAAAGCTTTTAAACTGAATATCAAATGGATTGATGTAATTGCTAGGTCTCAAAGGGTGAGAGGAAATGATCATCATGTACTTGTGTCTAGAGGAAGGTGGAAGCCAAGGAGAGCTTTTCCTTGCTTATAAACATTTTAATAACTTTGTTTATTATTTCCAGGAAAGTAATTTCTAATACAACTAAAAATAACATAAAGATAGTGGATTATTTAGATAATGAGAAGCATAAATCACTGATACAAAGCAATCTGAATTGTACTGTAAGGTGGGCATTATCAAACCTGGCTTTTTGGTGGAGCCAAATGTAGTAACCCATCTAGGTACAAAGAAAGTGGTTTCTGTTTCTATGGCAGAAATCTTGTGGCAACACAGTTACCCGTGAACACGTAAATAGCTCAATAATGAGAAAGGGAAAACTATGCTACTAGCTTTTTCTCATTAAAAAGTCATTAATGGAGAACAATGCAAATGTGATAGGAAAATCAATTAACCGGGAAATAAAGGAAAACAATAAAAGAAATATAATTCCTTCAATCAAAACCTTAGGAAACTTAGTCTGACTTACAAAGAAGTCCTTAAGTGGGGGGGGCTACTAATCAGGTGAGAATCTTTCCAGATGGTCCTTTCAGTCCTGGTAACAGGACACTGAATAATTCAGAATAGATATAATTCACATTTTTAAAGCTCTAAAACTAGGCAGCTGTTAGAGTAATCATCCAATGTAAAGTATTCTGCATCACTAATAGCCTTCTAAATCAAGACTCTAGTTTATTAGTAGTTGTATTATAGTGCAGAGAAGAATTAAATACAGAAAGTACTAGAAACTCTTACTAAGTGCAGGTGAAACATGAAGGACTTTTCTTTTCCTTCTGTCTAGATACATATGATGCTTTTTTGAATATTTTGAAATGTCTAGAATGAACTTTGGATGAGTTCAGCTTACTCCATTAGCTTCATGTTTTTCTGTTCAGAAAGTTATAATATATTCCTTATGAAGTATCCTCTAAGATTTAGAACATTCTCAATAAAACTAGCTGGAAAATAGAATGGTGAAAATACATTTAAAAATGCTACATTTCTATGAAAACACTATTTCATTTGAAAGAAAAAAAAACCATTTTTTCTCAATATGTAGTTTGTTAAAGTAATGAAATCATAGAATAGTTTGGCTTGGAAGGGACCTTTAAAGGTCATTGACTCTAACCCTTCTACAATGAGCAGTGACATCCTTTTCTGTCTCTTTCTTTCTTTTTGCTTTCTTTCTCTTTTGCCTCTTTTACTATTAAATCAAATGTATACATTTTTTGGCACCAACATCTAACCTTGTTTGGTTTTAATTCCATTTTTGGGTGTATTTTGAACCTTCTAAGTTCTTCTCAGTTTATACACAGATATTTAGCTTTGATGGACTAAGATGGATTATTCTCTTTTTGTTAGACAGACATCAATAATTTCAGATGCTTTCTTTCACAAATTAAAACACTGCAGTTTCAGTCAGTTTCTGCTGTGACTTTTGAAGATTAGACAGGAAGATGCTAACTACCTTTTCTGCTTTATTTTTAAGGCAAGAAGTATATATGTGTTTGCTACTTTTGTCAGCTTGGCTACAACAGAAATATTTGGCAACCAGCATCACGAAGTGCCAAGAAATAAAGAATTAAACTGCATTTTCAAGAACAATTGGAGAATAACTTGATATATTGCAGCAACTTGACAAGTCAGTGTCAAGGAACAGCTCCAAAATGGCAATCTGTCTTAAGAAGCAAAATATTAACTCCAGTCACTGCTGATCCTTTGTCCATCATTACTTTGGTTAAGAAAGGTGTAGAGCAGATACAACTGCAAGTGTGGATATTGCACAGGACACTTTTTGATGACAAAAAAAAAAAATAGGAAGAAAAAAGAAGAGAAAGGAAGAAAGAAAGAAAGAAAGGAAAAGGATTTGCTAGATTTTGTCCTCCCAAGAACAACAAGGGCCTGTTAAACTCAAATTCCCTTAGGAAAACTGGGTGACTACTCCAGTTAAAAAAACTGGGAGACCAAGTTAGTTAATTGTCTGTCTGTTCAGGCACCTCACTGCCACATAGACGTTTATTTAGAAGACAAATGTTAATGACTTGTTCTGTACTGTGTTTAGTCTAATATTTCAGGTTTTTTTCAGGGTAAACTTTGTCCTTTTAGTTCAGGTCGTTACTGTGCCATATGAAGTTTTTTGAATTTGGCCTAGGGAGAATGTATTTTACAGATGGGGAAATTTCTGCCAACGTTGTCTTTTAGGTAGTGATTCCCTTTCAGCATCTGCTGGCAGCAGTGCTACCCAGTGACAACAAAGGCTTTTGCCACAGCTATTTAATTTGCACAGTAAGTACTTGTGGAGAATAGAAATCTGTTACACCAATAATATAAAGAAATACTGCTTTCTTCTTTTTTTTTTTTTTTTTTTTTTTTACTACATCTATTGAATGTTGCTTTGTTATTTCTGCATTTCCACAATCTCACAATGCTACCAAAGATTGCTGCCAAATGAGGTGCACTGATGATTGAGTAGAAAGTGGTGCAGTGTCTGCTGTTTCAAAGATACCACTGATTATGGATTTGTTTTGTCCTCCTGCATGCATATATATATATTACAAAATGAAATCCTAGCTGCATTTTATCAGCTCATACTTCACTATCAAGGAAATGCTCCTATATGCTTTTATATTATTCATTGTACTAGGATGTGTTATTTCACCCTGTGTGACCGTCACAGAAGTTTAGGAAATGACTCTGAAACCCTGACTGGGTAAATGCTTAATTTTTCAATCTTTTCACTTTATGGGAAAACACAATTCCTGTTAAAACTCAGGCTATGAAACCATGTCAATTAGGGAATATATTTGATTCTATTGAAGACAATTGCCAAAAAATAACACTGACTGGCTTGCATTCATGGCAATCACATTATGTCTCCAACTTAAATGATTATTGATAGGACATTCAACACCTGAATTCAGGTATTGTTGAAACAAGATACTTGGGAATCAGACAAGAAATTCATGTTTGTATTTTGTTTTCACATTTTTAGCCACCAATCTGTAAATATCTGAATTTCCCTTTATATATTTGGCTTCAGTATTAGCAAATGCAGTTAGTGACAGGCACATTTAATTTACCCTCATTACAACAAATGGCTTTTGAAGTTCAAGAAATGTGTGCATCCATCCATCCATCATATTTTGACATGTAAATGATCACTTGAAAATTAATGTTTCTTCCTTCTGGCTTGCTGTCCCATAAATACTTTAATATTTATTATTCTGCTGAACTGTACATCTTTCTATAATATTTCTAGTGAACGTGTTCCATTGCATATAGAGCTCAAATTGATCAAAAAACTTAGTATTTCATGAATACATTTATATGACCTGAGAAGTGAAAATAAAGACAGATGACTGAAATTTTTACTGTGCTCTATCCTGGCTTATGATGGACCTCCAAGCTGAAATCCAAGTTAATATATTTTGTTCATGTGATTAGAAGTCATGCTTGAAATGCAGTTTTATTCCAGTTTTTCTTCGTTTATCTCAGAACTCTAAAATACATGGACCTGCAAATATCTTTACTTTAAGGACTGCTGTCTCTCTGCATGGACCAGCAGTCACTCCACAGGCGTTCACTTGGTGGCAACAGGACAAGAACAAGTTCCAGGATTTTGATGCAGCACATGAGCTCGTTCAGTTATTCCAGCACAGCTCCTTGAATCCAGCCAGCTGAGCATGCACGTGGTGCAAACACAAGTCTTTGTTCTCTAAAGAGCAGATATGCAGTGCAAGTGCAACCTGTTTGGTTCGAATTATGCTTTTTCAGGTATTTTTGAGACTCTGTGATTTTTGCATGTGCCTACACGTCCTGGTAATGTGAACACGAGGTTTAGCTACCCCTGCTGCTGTTCTTCTGGAATTGCTGAAACCTTCCATGTATATAAATTGCTCAGTGCAAGAGGGTGCTCTCTAACACAGTATGTAAAACATATTAGTTTAATTGCTGCTAATAGAGCAGTTTCTTAGATTTCTTGATATTCATGTACTTTAGGACAGTAAAGACCATTATCCCTTTAGGAATGACAGGACTGCTATGTCTTGTGTTCTCTGCTATTGCACACAGGTAAGTCAATACCTACAGTGGATCAAACTTAATCTGCGTGTAGCAGGGACAATGTTTTCCTCCAAACACAGCTGCTAGACTCTGGATCATGGCCTTGGATTTCTTGGTTCCTGTTGCATTCATTCACCATTCAAGGACATACTTCTCCCTCCCTATACATTTTCATTAATTTGGCAAAGGATTGTCTTTGTCCATTACCACCCAAATTCCATGGGATCAGCGCAGCAGTAACTATGTTAGCAAATCCATTGCTGCACAATCCCAAGTGATTTTACACGGAACTCATGCTGTCTGCACTGCCTTTTGAGACAAAATCCTTCTAACTTAAAAAGGAGCATGAATTTCACACTGATACCCCGAAATTAAACCTCTTTTAAATGACTTTGCCCTCAAAACGTACTCTTACATTATTTGGCACATTATATGACCCGCAAAGAGTGTGAAGAGGACCACACGGAAAACGTATCTGAGGACACGACAACATCCATCTGCTTCCAGAATTCAACAAGGCACAGCTTTGGCGGCCACACCAGCCGTACGAGCCATGCAATAAACCCGCCGGCACCGCCTCACGGCGGCAGCGCTCCGCCCGGCCCGGCGGCGCTTCCGCCCCGTCACAGCGCGGCCGCCGCGGCAGCGCGTCCCTTCCGGGCGCGGGGCGGCCTCGGGGCGGCGGCCCTGGCCTGAGGGGAGCTGAGGGGAGCTGGGCTGGGCTGGGCTGGGCTGCCGCAGCGCCATGGCCCTCGCCGGCCGGGCGGCGCTGCGCTGGCGGGCGCGGCTGCCGAGCCCCTGCCCCGCGGCCGGCCCGCTGTGCCGCCCGGCCTGGCTGCCCGCGGCGCGGGGCGAGCGGCCCTACGGCTCCCGCAGCGAGGTGAGTGGGGAGAGCGCGGCCAAGGGAGAGCTGCCTCGCCGAGGCGCGGGGCTCGATGTGTCCCGGTGGTCTCAGTTCTGTAGGCATCTAACAAAGCTTGGGGAGAGGGGCGCCCTGCTGGTGGTGGACACAAAGAATGCAGAATTCACGGGCCAGAAGGGCATTTGACTGAACTCCCAGGATAAGGGAGGAACTCAGCCAACCCGGCACGTGCGCTGAAATGGGCTCTGACAGGGAGACATCACAATCACACTCCCACCGACTCAGGAAAAAGGAGACCATGTATAACTAGCATAAGTAGTGAGGGAATCTTTTAACCGATAGAATATTAATTAATAAGACAACTATGTAACTTCTAGGCAGTGAACATTAATGTCTTTGTTTGCTAGAATGTATAAATACTATGAATTCTTGATAGTTGTTTGTACTGGCTTTGTGGATTTTCCACCCAGTGCCCCTTTCTGCTCAGAACAATAAATAAATTAAGTACTTTGACTTTGTGTGTGAATCGGCATCTTGCACACGGTGTGAAAGAATCTCTGTTGGCACAACACTCTTCCTGGAGTAGGGATTTCTTGCTGCCAGGACCTTGTGTCCCTATGGCAAAAGCAGACCCTGCTTTTCCAAGCCGGGACACCTATGAGGGATTGGCAGAAAACGCTGATAAGAGCTGTGTAGTGGTGCTAGCAAAGAACACCAGGCTCACTGATTCCCTGCTGGCCCAGAGCTGTGTCCAGAGCCCAAAGCAGAGAGATGAAATCTGTGTGTTGATAACATTGGTGGCCAGAGTTTTTCAGCAAAGTGTTGCTGATTGCTCTAAGAGGTCTCCTGGTCCCTGAAGCTCTGAAAAGCTTTGAAAAGCAAGGAAGCCACTTCTATGCAAATTGTCTTATTACTAGGAATGAGCATGAATAACAAAAACAAAAGTTAGTGTTGGACCTTTCTATGTCAGGCTAGTTTTCTGCATTTTTTAAAACTTAACCAAGGTAAGTGTTAACTGCAGCATTCCTTTCCACAGTCTGTTTGCTCCTTATGATAAGGTCACTGCCACCTGAGTCTCTTAGGTAATGGCTCTGTATTCATATCATGCTTGTGAAGAATGATGTCCTTAATGGCCCCCTGAATCCAGTTTTCTTAATCCTTAAGTTTAGTAGTTTTCCAGCTCCCTATTTATATAAGAACATAGTATCCTTCACACACTTTCCAGCATACTTCATGATTTTTTAGAGATAAAAAACAATATGTCTGTATGATTAAAGAGACTGTAACCATGATTTATGAAAAAAAATTCCTGTTTTACAGGGAAAATTAGATATGTCAACGTATCCTGTTGAAAGCATTAGAAACTTCAGTATTATAGCTCATGTAGATCATGGCAAAAGTACACTAGCAGACAGATTGCTGGAAATTACAGGTAAGCATTCTCATTTTATACTACCTTTTTTTGACATGGAAGGTGGCATCTTAAGTTTCTGTACCTTTGATTATTACTAAAATTTCTAATATTTTTACTCTTGTGCTTTCAGGCTCTCAGTTGTGTAGTGTTACAGATATATGGACTTTGTGGTTGAGATCTGCCTACATGTAGGCATAAGGAAGTGTGTAATTCATTTAAATAAGTATATATTTTGGAAAGAGACTGAAAAGGAGTTTACTTGCTTGTTCAAGATGTCACTCCTGTCATTCCAATTTATGATGTTTACTGCTGGTGGTTGAGGTCGACAGAAGGGGTGGGACTGTCATGACCTGGGAGTTCTGGACTCATTTAAGGGTGAATGAAGCAAAACCAGGGAAGCTGGGGAAGCTTTGATCAAAGTTATTTTTTATGATTACCTCCCCTGTATCACAGTGATCATTGTTGTTTGATGCCTGTGATAGGATGGGATTTTGAATTCAGGTCTGTCACTCTATGCTAATGTTCATCTTGCACTTGACATTGGTCTGAGAGCTGTGGGCCACTCCTCTCCAGTGATAGGAGGTGAAATTTCCTTAAATATCAGAATCACTTACAACTGAATGGAATGTTTGCTTCTTCTTAATCTCTTAGATGATGTTTTCTATCTGGCTTATTCAGGATAGTATTTTATGTAACTTCATTATGTAAACTTTATTTGACAAATGTAGAGAGTTGATGCACAGTTTTGCTTTTGATTGAAAACCTGTTTATCTTAATTGTATGGAAAAGCTTCATTTGCTCTTGGTTAACTCTTGGTTAATGGCATTTTCAAGATTTATATAGTAAATTAGGTAATAAAGCCCTTTTTTTTTCCTTATTTTTAGGAACAATTTCTAAAACTGACCGCAATAAACAAGTGCTGGATAAACTTCAAGTGGAACGTGAAAGAGGAATTACAGTTAAAGCCCAATCTGCATCTCTCTTTTACACTCATGAAGGAATAAACTACCTCTTAAATCTTATTGACACACCTGTAAGTTAAATATCAACAGTATTGAAATCACATAAATCTAAATGTCTTTATAGTTAAAAGTAGGAGATTTATGGCTTCTTGTGTTTATTCAATTCCTCTTCTATAAGAACATATATACAAATGAAAACAACATAGTACAGAAATCTGTGCAAAAATACCTGAAATTGTAAACATTTATTTTCCTCCCTAGGGCCACGTAGATTTCAGCTATGAAGTATCACGGTCGCTGTCTGCCTGTCAAGGTGTCATACTTGTAGTGGATGCAAATGAGGTGTAGTACTTGATTCTTGTTTTCTGTTTAGTGTTTCAGGATTTCCTTAAGCTAGAGGAAAACTAAGTTATGGGTTTTTTAGTTTTTCTGGCAGTGTTTTTGATCCTGGTCTATCTCCATGAATGTATTATGTTGCAGAAAAAGAGTAATGGGATTTTAAAACAGTTGTATATAGTCAATTACCTTCTATTTATCCATCTCCTAAATGAAAGAGTTGATAGGATAGCAAAGTAATCTTAAATTGTATAGTATGCCTAAAAATTACTCCCCAAAACCACAGCGAAACTGAGGAGGTTTCTATGTTAAACTTTACAATGTTATTTTCCAGGGTATTCAGGCTCAGACAGTGGCAAACTTCTATCTCGCCTTTGAAGCACAGCTTTCAATAATTCCTGTCATAAATAAGGTAATAAAGTTTTTAGTGTTTTCTATTAAATACTTGGGTTATTTAAATGTGTATAGTGCTGATCAGAAATGTAACCTTGAAGTCTATAACAAAGAAAGTTATTTATTGTAATATTTATGGATTTACATATAACATTACTAGAATGTAATAGGAATTTTCTGTGTTTGCTGTCTGTGTAAAATTTTACAGTAACTGCTGTGAAATTTTTAATTTCATGAAACACCTTTAGGTATTTTAAAAATGTAGCACTTATGGATATGCTTAGTGGTGGACTTTGGGTTTATGTTTGGAATTGGTGATGTTAAATATTGAGGAAATGATATGAGTAGAAGCTCAATATTTAAAAAGCAGAGTCAATTTTAAATGGAATTCCAAGTGTTATATTTCTATACAATTTTGAGAGCTGTGTTATTGGAATCATAAGATTAATTACTGCTCAGCTTATGTTAATTGCTTTTTGTAAATTTGTATTGTACTTAATATTTGTTCCTATGAACAGTGTAGGTAGTACCCCTGTAGAAAGGTTTTCCTAAAGACAGATGCTTGTATATTTAGCAGTTTGTTGTTTTGCAGATTGACTTGAAAAATGCAGACCCTGAAAGAGTTGAAAAACAAATTGAGAAGCTTTTTGATATCCCTAGAGATGAATGTATAAGGGTAAGATCTCTAAGTTTTACAACATGGCTGATAATATATCTACTTGGTAACTAATGAATGACATGATTAAGTGCTCTCTGTGTGTTTTTGTCTGACATAAGAATTTCTTTAAAGGTTGTCTCCTGTAAGAGGGGAGAAAATTAACTTTCAGCTAAAAATTCTGGTATTTTTTCAGGAATGGAATCTGAGATTTTAAATAATTTCTCACTGTCAGTCCATAAATTATTTTTATTTCTATCATAACAATAATTGCCATTCACAAAAGAAAAAAGCAGTATAATTTACAATCCAAGAAACATTTCTTAGTAGTAGCATTCTAGAATGTCCTTTTGAGTACTTTTATGGGTAGTAGTGCCCATAGAGTGGGTGGCCACCAAAACTGTCTAAGTAAATGTGACACTATTTAATAAGTGTAAGACTTGTCTTATAAAATTGTTCTTGGATTTGTTTTTAGATTTCTGCTAAACAAGGAACAAATGTTGAAAAAGTTCTTCAAAAGGTTATTGAGAAGATCCCACCGTAAGTCTGTATTTAATTACCTTTTAAGGTAGTTAGGAAATCATGAGTTGCATTTATATAGTATTGGCAGCAGTTTTACACCTAATATGCATCTGATTTGGAGAAAATAATTTATAGGGAGATGTAGGAGAAACAGAAGGAAAATAGTGACTTGCACTTAAACAGAAGAGGTGGATTGGTCTCTAGTGAAGCTGAAAAGCAGAGGAACGTTTTCTTCACCTCTGTCTTTACCAGCACTGTTGGGCTTTAGGCCTGTGGAGCAAAAATGCAGGTTGATGCACAGATCCACTGTCAGCAAAGGAGTTGGTATGTGAACTGTTACAGAAGCCTGACCCCTACACATGCATGAGCCCTGATAATATCCACAGTGCTGGCTGTGTCCTTGTAAAGCTCTTCATAATTTTTGAGAAGCCATGGAGATCAGGGGACATCCCAGAAGACTGGAAGAATGCTAATGTCCAATTTACAAGGAGAGCTTAAAGGAGGATCCAGGAATATAGGCCCATCAGTCTTATTGCAGTCCCTGAAAATGATATGGAGCAAATCCTCCTGGGGACTGTCGCAAGTCAGATGAAGTAAGCGATTGGGAAAAGCGAGCAGGGATTTGCCAAGGGCATATAGTGCTTGACAGACCTGATCACCTACAGCAGAGTAACCTGCTGTGTAGTGTGAGTGGTGGACACTGGCTACCTGGCTTTCTCTCTGCCCAGATCTTTAAGATTTTTTATAAGGTTTCTCACAGATTCCTGGAGAAACCACTGTGTTACGGTCTGGATTGGTCTGTGTTGTGGGTGGGGAACTGTCTGACAGGCTGCACCCAGAGGGTGGTGGTAAAAAGCTCCTTTCAGACTGGCCACAATAGGGTCTGCCAGGGATCAATATTGGGCTCAATGCTGTTTCATATTATCATAAGTGATGTGGAAGTTGGGATGTGTACCTTAATGAAGTTTGCCAGCAATACCAAACTGAGAGGGGAAGTAGACAATTCACAAAGTGGGAGCCACTTTGCAGGGGAAGCCCCTTTGCACTTCTGGATAGGCTGGAAGAGTGGGCTAACAAGAACCTGATGAAATTCAACAGAGGCAAAGGTTTTGCACCTGGGAATACATAATTAATGAGTGCAGCAGGGGCTGGAATTTACCTAGTTGGGGAGCAGCTCTGTGGACATGGGCCCAGAGGTCTTTGCAGACACCAAAGTTGGTATGAGTAACAGTGTGCTGCTGCAGCAAAGAAAGACAGCAGCATGCTGGGTTGCCTCAACAAGGATATCACCAGCAGAGATGAACTCATAATCCCACTCTGCTTAGTGGTGGTCAGTCCACACCTGGAATACTGTGTTCAGTTTTGGTCTCTGCTATGCAGAAAATGTGGACAGACTGGAGAGGGGCCACAGAAGGGCCACAGAGATGATGGTAACACTCCTTTGAGGAAAGGCTGAGAAAAGTGGACATATTTGGCCTTGGGAAAAGAAGGCTTAAGGAAGACCTTTTGCCATGTTCTGATATTTAAACAATGGCTACAAAGAGCCATTGGAATAATCTCTCCAGGAAGTGGTGGATTCCCCAGCACTGGACACTGTGGTTTGTTTGAGCAGGGTACTGGGCCATATTATTAAGCCTGTGTTTTTGCCAAGGAAAAGTTGGATCCAGGTGATCCTTGAAATCCTTTTCAACCTGGTATGATTCTATGAAAGTGTTTGGAGTGGGTGTGCTTGCTCATTCAATACTGAATGAAAACACACTGCATAATATATTGCTTTAAATTTTTTTGGTGACAGACCCCAGTGTAATACTGCTGATCCATTGAAAGCCTTAGTATTTGACTCTACCTTTGACCACTACCGAGGTGTCATAGCTAACATTGCACTCTTTGGTGGGGAGATTGCAAAAGGACAGAAAATTGTGTCTGCACACACAAAGAAAAGATATGAAGTTAATGAAGTCGGAATTCTGACTCCAAATGAACAGCCAGCACATAAGCTGTAAGTAGAAACTTCTTATAGTGAAACAAATTATATATTGGGGTAAGTGAGAATTTCCTGCATTTCTGTTTGATTTTTGCTTTGAGAGGTAAAAACTGGGAGATGTCTAGGTTTTTGCTCTTGATCTTTGGTGGTGGGCTTTTTTATAATTATTATTTGCAATTTAATGCTCTGTGTCATTTTTTATTTTGGGTATGCTGAGGCTGAAGGTTTTAGGGAGTGCTTTTTGGGCATTGCTGTGGGAGGAATCCATTATCTTCTGTAGTATATGGAACATCTGGACAGCTAGGTGTTTAAAGTCTAGTGTTCGATATTCTATTCAGCTGTCCAATTTATTTCCAGGAACTGCCTTGTGTGAGAGTGGAAGGGAATGGGGCTTCACCTTAGTTATTGCTGCAGCATATTTTGAGGGTGGAAAACTTAAAATCCATGAATGCAACAGCTTCCAGAAACTGGCTTCTCAATGGCAGCAGAGGGAAGAAAATCAGGTACTTAGAGGCAGCGGAGAAGTTTTACCAGTTTGCATCCAAATACTTGTTCATGACTTTACTGGGGGCATTCTCAGATTACATTACTGTGTCTGGTGGGTTGAATGGAGTCACCAACCCAGCCAGCCCCTTATTGCTCACTCCCCCAACCCTAGTAGGATGAGAATTGAGGAGGAAACTTGTGGATTGAGATAAAGACAGTTTAATAAATGAAGGAGTAAAAAAAGAAATAAAAAGAAGTGATGCAAAGTCCATTATTCACTGCCTCCCACAAGCAGACTGATGTCCTGCTAGTGTACAAGTAAAAGCTACCTTGGAAAGACTACATTTCTTTTTTATTGCTAAGCATGATGTTTGTTCTGTGGTATGGAATGGCCTTTTGGCCATTTTGGGTCTGGTGTCCTGGCTGTGTCACCTCCCAGTCTCTTGCCCACCCCCAGTCTGTTTACTTGCTGGGCCTGTTCAGCAATACCTAAACATTGGTATGTTACCAACACTTGTTTTAGCCACAGTTCCAAAACACAGCTTCATACAGGACTGTTTTGAAGAAAGTTACTTTATCCCAGCCAAAACCACTACACTGTGTTTTACTCAGTATTTACCATGTATTCCCCTCCTATTATGCTAAGTGTTTGTCTAGTTTCATCCTGCTGGTATATGAAACTTGCTGTGATGGCAGCAGGGAGCTGTTCTGGTTTCTTTGTCTTAAAAAGCTTCCTAAGGGTCTAGCTCCAGCTTTTAAACTGGGAGAAACACAGTATTTAAAATCCAGGATCATAAATGTACTGTTCAGCTGTAACAGAAATAGAACTAATTGAGACTGTTCACAACTCAGAGGTGAAACAACTTAAATCTCACTTCTGGGCTTTGGGTATGGGCTTTTAAGGGGTGATTTATTTGAATTTCTGGCTGAGCCAAATCAAGTAGGAAAATAGTAGAAATACTGCTAATGCCAACAGTCATGTCCATATAATAACAATTTTATTTAGCTATGCAGGACAGGTGGGGTACGTGATTGCTGGAATGAAAGAAGTAACGGAAGCCCAAATAGGAGACACACTCTGTTTTTGTATAAACAGCCAGTGGAGCCTTTGCCTGGCTTTAAGTCAGCGAAGCCAATGGTTTTTGCAGGTGAGGAGTAAATCAATATAAAGTGGAGCTACGTGTTTTCAGTGACAAGAGTAAGAGCTGGTAGAGCTTTTTAAAGAAGACATGTATATTGAGAGTTGGGAGGGTTAGCACTATAGCTGAGGTGCATCTCTTATGTAGATTTGTGGGTTTTCCCTGTGACTTAACAGGATTGGTAATACAAACAGGTATTTTTGCCTGTGATTATTGTTTCTAAGGCCAGTAAACTCTTAATAACTGGAAGAGAAGGGCTGAAATAAAAAAAAAGAAAAAGGGAATTGTTTGTCTTGATAATCAGGTTTCTGTAACTATTGTGTTAGGTTTTCTTCTTTTAAAACTTAGCAGCTGTTTCATTTTTGTTAAACATGGTAAGCTGTCAGAGCTAATAATTAGAATGGTCCTGTAAAATGTTTGACTTTTTGAGCTTGAATAGTTCCATTGAGCTGTTGCCACTAGCTTCAATAACTACTGCAAATGCTACAGAAGAAAAAAAAAATTAGAAAAAAAGTTCTGTAAATAATTTTCTAGATTTGTGAATCAGTGTGTAAAAGTCACTTGAACTGTCTTATGGAGACAAGCCAGTCTCTCAGTGAGTGTCTAAAAGTGTAATCTTTTAAATAATGTTTTTTGTCTGTGTGTTGCTTCTCGGTGTAGATGACATTTTCTGAACATACAAGGATGTGAAAAGTGAAACAGTAGAATCTATTTCAGACAGTAGTTATACAAACAGCTGTTTTTATTAATTTCAAAAGAATAGAGAAATATTTGCAACTTTGAAATTATCCTTTTTATTTTTTCACTCACTCTTAGCTTTGAGGGAACATCTCACTGAAGTCTATACATTTGCACTGCAAAACAGTGGTTATACCTCAACTCCTCCATAAATGTGAAGGATTAAATGAGTACAGTGATCCTACCATTATGGTTTAGATGTTAATACTGAGGTAATCTAAAACATTTTTGTGTTTTGACTAAATTATTTTTGAGGAATAAAAGAATTCTTATGTTGTTTTTCACATTTAAAAACAGATGGAGCAGAAAGTAACTATTCTTGAATTTATTACTGTTAACTGTAAGTGGCATATTTGAAAGCCAGGTTCACAGTAGCTAAAGCTCTTCTATTTAATATGTTTTGACAGGAATGTATCCAATAGATCAAACAGAATATAATAATCTCAAAAGTGCTTTGGAAAGGCTGACATTGAATGATTCCAGTGTAACTGTTCATCGTGACAGTAGCCTTGCCTTAGGAGCTGGATGGAGGTGAGGTTTTTAATGCTGCTTTCATTTTTGAAACTATTCTTAAGTTGAGAATACATCTTTAAGCAAACTGAAGGTAGAATTAATTCAAATTTAGGAGCTGTAATTCAAATTAATAATAAAGATCAAAAGCATTTGATTTTCTTACATTCTCTGTTTGCACAGAGAATGAATTTTTTTGTGATTAATAGTTTTTGTTCTCCAAGACTTAACATTATTCAACTGTAGGGATATTTGGTCCCTTGGATGTTGTTTGCTTTGCCTGATATTGCCATACTAGCACTGTAAACATGCTGGAGGGTGGTAAAGACCACTGTGAAATTTCAGGGGACACACAAATCCTTTTACCAACAGGGTATTTATTTTCCAGATTGGGTTTCCTTGGTCTTCTACATATGGAAGTCTTTAATCAACGTTTGGAGCAAGAGTATAACATGTCTGTTATTTTGACTGCACCTACAGTTCCATATAAAGCTGTTCTTTCCTCAGCAAAGTTGATAAAGGTATGTTAAATTCATTTAAAAATTATGTAAATAACAGTTTAAAAGCCTCCTATAATAAACATTTTGAGTCTCTTTTTAAATGTAGGTTAATATGTATTTTATAGTAAGCATTAGAAATGCCAGCATATTACTTAAATAATTTTTAATTTTTTAAAGGATGTTAACTGCTCTTTCTGCTTTCATTTCAAGCACTCTCTTTTTATGTCTTATACTTTTCCTTGCAAATGAGAGTATAGGACACCTACCTTGCTGTATTCTTTTAAGTACTTACTGACTGGACTGCATTAAAAGCAGGTGAAAAATAATCTTCCAGGCTTTGTCCATCAGAAAACATGAATGTTTCTAGGAATAGCTTGTAATGATACTGTAGGTTGGCAGGGGCTGGTGAAAGCAAGTCAGATTTTTGATCACAATTAAATGGGCATGTGCTAACTTCATTAAACTGGATGCAAATAGAATTACTGTGTTTGAGTTTTAGAGAAAGAAAGAGGTGGACTTAGAGCATCTGGTGACAGAGGAGGCTGCAAGTTTACTGGCTGCTTATTTTGTAAATTACTAAAAACTTGTTTCAGAAAAGGTTGCTGTACTTGCAAGGTGTGAGGCATAGACCTTTTATCTCTCTGGTTGTTTTGGATTCTTATTCAGGCAGTATAGCAGCTATGAATGAAGTAGTCAACACCTTTTATGTGTAAGTGATTCTGGACTGCTGATGGGGGATTATTTTCAAACAGTACTGGAAATTGGGTCCCTATTAGTGGAAGTGATGTAATCACTTGCTTTGGAGGAGAGGGAAGTTGAATTAACACAATAAGCAGCATAATCTTCCTTTTACCTCAGAAGGTTAACTCCAGCCCTTACTGGTATGTTGGACTGGAAAAAGTAGGTAATGAAAGCACTTACACAGGAATCAAAATCTTCATTTCTAAATCCACTTCAGCACATGAGGGAGCCTGAACACAAAGTTCTACTTAGAGAGCAAAGTTCTCACCACTGAACTCTAAAGTGTTTAGAGCAGGTCTTCTGTTGAAACTGTGTAATAGTAACTGAGAGGATCAGGACGAGAAGGAAGATCCTCAATTTACAGGGGAGAGGGAAGACCTGGAAAGGATATATTTCCCAAGTAAAAAGCTAATTTCTGTATAATGATATTTAAGGATAAACTGATAAGGGACTTCTGTATGTGTTATAGAAATTTCTTCTGAAATCATCCTTGTCCTAAACTTGTGTTGCATAATGCACCAATGTTTTCAGGCAATTGAAACATTTTTTAGCATTTTTTAGCATTTTTTTCAATGCTATATTTGTCTCCTTTGCTGTTCATTTTACTTACTTCTTAAAGTTACAATATCTGGTTTATTTGCTTGTTTTCAGGAGTATGGAAAAGATGAGATTACTATTATCAACCCTGCTCAGTTTCCTGATAAACTTTCAGTATCAGAATATTTGGAGCCAACTGTTCTTGGTACTATTGTAACACCTCATGAATATATTGGGAAAATAATTACCTTGTGTCAGGTTGGTGTATGGTTTTAATTTGTCTTTTGCATTTTTAAGCCCTTCACCTCATACTTCAAGTAAAGACACTAGATAGTATGATAATAGATATTAGTACTTAATGCTAATAAAAAGTCTGCAGCAGGGGAATAAGATGTACTGTTTTTTTTAGAAATATATTTATGGAAATACAACTTCTGCCAACACTTCTGACTATGTGTCCGTGTATTTTTTCAGTATTTTGCTGAAAGTAAATTTAGGATAGTGATGGCCAAACACATTTGCTTAACTGTATTTGGAATACTTCTATTTGAAAATGTTTTAACTGCCATGCATATTGTGTTTATATTATTTATTCACAATATTTTTCTTAGCTTATAACATTCCAAAGTGCATAATACAAAGCAGTATACTACTTGTATGTCGATACAGTGAAGAATAAAATCTGTTAAAAAGCATTTCTAAAATAACTTTAAGAACACGCTCCTGGGAGGAAAAAAGATGAGCCTGCAAGTCCTACTGTGGCAGCAGTAAGCATTTCAGAAATTAGCTTTTAGAGGGGAAAGGCTAAGTTATAACTACTTCATTTGTTTCAGTGCTGCAATTTGTCCTGGGACTTCAGCAAGCTACCAATAAGAAAGTTATTTTGGGACTTAAATACAGGAATTCTCTTGTGTAGCTTGATTGCTGTTTAATTTAATTTGCTTTGTATTTTTTGTAAAAAATGTCAAGGGAAACTGAAACAATTTTTATTTGTCTAGGATCGTAGGGCAGTCCAGAAGGATATGCTGTACATTGATGAAAACAGGGTTATGCTAAAATATCTCTTTCCACTGAATGAAATTGTGGTGGATTTTTATGATGCTCTTAAATCTCTGTCTTCTGGCTATGCAAGGTAACTACCTCCCCTGTTCCCCCTTTTCCTTTCCCTACCCTGGACCCTGAAGGGGGGTGGTATAATGAAAAAAGGCCTGAGGAACAGCTGTGGCAGGGCACGAGTGAAGAATATTCCTTTATGATGGTGCTGCAAATCTAGTCTCTCTTCACCTTGAGTGGATTAGATTCACTGTGAAAATGGGTAGAAATAAGTCTGAAAAACATGAAAAGTGCATCACTACTTAATATTAATTGTCTTTGTCAATGTGTGAATTTTTCAATGGCACCCTCTGGAGTGGTACTAAGTCATCTATATAAGACTTAAATGGTCTGTCCTTGTCTGAAGTGAGACTGTGCAATTTTTTTTCAATGGAATCACTGAAACTGCTTTCTGAATGAACTGTCTCTTGGTGGGAAAAGGAAAATAACCATATTGATTATTTAAAGCTAGTAGAAATAATGTGTTATTTAAAACAAACCTACATGCTTTATTATGTGAAAAAAGAAAACTGTGTTTATTTTGAGACAAAATTTTCTGTTGTGGGTGGCTGCTAGTACAGTGCTCAGATGCTTGTGCAGAGCCTTTGTGAATTTCATGGAAGGGAAAATGTTGCATAGTGATGAGCTTGTGCCCCAGGAGGCTCAGTATCTGTCACAAACCTAGTATATTGAGATGTTATTTATGAGATATGTTATACAATAGGAACCTAATTACATTATTTATTTTATAAACATAAAAATGAATTTTATTGAAGGTCTGAATTTGCTTTGATTTTATGTTTTCTTTAATTATGACTTAAAAACGTAAGTAAGACATGTTTTGCCCAAGTTTACATATATATATGCAGTAAAAGCCTAAGTAAAAGTGGAGAGGCAAGACAGAAGAAACAGAGGGATGGAAATTTTTAATTTCCTCTCTGGATCTACCTCCCCCACTACGTAAAACTTGATTATCAAGAACCTATCTCATTAGCAAAATTATGCTGGGTTTTCTTTGACTCAATGGTGATTGCCAATGATGTTGCATTATCTCATTTATTTATTTGTTTTCATTTCCTAATTGACTCCTTAATATAGTTTGTGTATATAGTGCTCTCAGTAATCATAATTCTGTTATATGGATCTATCCACACATCTGTGGTTTATTAAGCCAACTAAGATAGAAGTTCTTCTGAAATAATCCAGAAGATTTTCTCCCTCTCTTCTGATATTTCAGATTTGATCCGGTTACAGTGGTATTGATGATCTTCCACATTTATACTTACACACAAGATCTATCTAATTATCTATCTAATTATCTATCTATCTATCTGTCTAGCATCTATCTATTGCATACATCACCTCTGCATCTCTTGCATTTTAAGAATTTTTTGCAAACTAACACACTGACAGCAAGGCCACACCTACCAAAGGAGAAACCTGCTTTGGAAACTAAGTGGAAAACTTAGTTGTCAGAGACAGTGATAATAGGGGTCACATAAAATATTTGTCAAATGAGAGGATGAAAAGAAGACAGTCCTAGGTTAGTGTTTGATTCCTTTGACGTTCAGGACATTGACTGTTCAAAAGCTGTGTTGAAGGGTTCCTTAAGATTGCATTAAGCATGTAGATTTCTAATTGCCCATTAGATTGGAAAGACATCCTCGAAGTCAAGATGATGTCTTTCTGCATTGCAGTACATTTCTGTATGTACTAAGAAACTATTAAAACCGTACTCCCATTTTATTAAAAATTTCAAGTGTTTTATTAAGAAATGTGTCTATAAAATTTATGGAACAAAGAATGCAAAATATAATTTGTACAATATCATTACTAATTTTTTAACTGCTTTTATTTTTTTAGTTTTGATTATGAAGATGCAGGTTACCAATCAGCAGACCTAATCAAAATGGATATTCTGGTGAATGGAAATCCAGTTGAAGAACTGGCAACTGTCATACACAAGTAGGTTGACTGGATTCCTTATTCAAAATAAGTAAGACTTCCTATTATAAGTCATTGAAAACATTGTCTATTAATAGGACTTGTTGATCTTAAGGTCTTTTCTGACCTAAATGATTATATGATTCTAAATGACTCTAAGTATATGTGTTACTCTTAATATGACAAATGTGTATGAGCATTGAAGATTTTTTCCATATGGCCACCTTCATTACCACTGAAAAAGAGAAGCATTTTGTAGTATGAAAATTAGGAAATACATACCATAATTAATAGCAATTTTTTATTTCTCTTTCTCAGCTTAAGTACTGGATATCATATTTTTGTGGAAAGAGCAAAGAGAAATAAATGTAAAATGCTAATCTTCCAAAGGGCTGGAAAAATTTAACCACAGACCAATCTAGGAGATGCCAGATAAATAATTTATGGTGCTCAATACTGACAAAAAACTATTTTGTTCTCCCAGTAATTCTTGTTCCATAGAAGTTTGTTGTTACCTTGTTTCCAGTGAGAAGAAAGCCTTTCCTGTTTCCAGCCTGTCCCCTATCTTCTCACAAAGTTTTTACAAGGATTCTTTCTGTAACTTCAGCATGCCTTTCCGGCAATGCCTAGATAAATTTTTGTGGGTTGTTTGGTTTTTCTTCTTAAAATACTCATTTGTAGTTGCTAAATATTTGTATATTTTCATATTTTTTTACAAAATTGCAATATTGAAATCCATGGGATTCTGTAACTCCAGAAGGCTGACATTGGAAAATAAACCCCTTGCCTTGTTCAGAAGGATGATAGGGCTGGAGGGGAGTAACTGTCTTGCATACAATTGCTAGTTAATGCATTTCTCATAAGCCTGCAGTGTTTAGCTATCTACCTGCATCTCCTACTCTGAAAAGATGCAATATGTAGTGGGACACCTTGCAGAAGTTAGTTCTTGCTTTAACATGTATTTTTTTATCAATTTAGCCTGTACCCTGAACTGTTTAACTCACTAAAACTGACAGCCTTTCTTTTGGCTTTAGATTTCAGTTGGGGTTTTTTTTTAAACTTGTAGTTGCATTCATTCTGCTCTTGCTGCAGGTATTCTCATTCTTCCCACTGTAAAAACTGCATCTGTAAGAATTAGGCTGAATTACATTTATAGAGAAAGCATTACAGAGATTGCTGTAAGCTCAGTATTAATATAGTCATCATTTGTTCTTACTGTGCTAGTAAATACATGTACCTCTAAAAACTATAATGCTCAATGAACATGACTTAGGTACTTCATATTTAAACTGTTTCCTCTATACAGATAGCAAGGAGTCACATTGTCACTATCTGAAAACATGCATGTTGATAAAAAATGTCTGCTGAATATGGGTATTTTTGTAGAGAATAGACCCATTCCTTTCTAACGGCTTATGAAAGTATCTGTTAATAGCTTCTTTAGACCCTTTGTTGTTTTCTCTTTCAAAAACCTGAAGCATATGCAGATGCTGAATATAGTTGGATAATTTTTATTAGCAGATGATAGGAGTATGTTAGTTTATTTTTTTCTTGTGATATGAAACCAGACTCTGAAAGCATTCTCTAACATATATTTTGATCGCTTGGGCCAACAATCAATGAAGATTCTCCTTGACCTGCTTTAAAATTTCACTCGAAGCTGTGGCAGTATGATGGATAGTCAGGGGTGTTTTTTATAAATACTTTACATGATGTTATATACTGAAGTTAATACAGTCTTATCACCTGTTAGTATGAAACAGGTGACATACAGAGACCACTTACTAGATGTAAGATTTGATCTGATCAGCTTATCTTCTGAGTTAAGGAGAAGAAAACCTCTAAAAGCCTTCAAACAGTTTGATGTATGGATATATTTTTAGTGTGGCTGACCCTTTGTTTTTTTTCCCAGGGATAAGGCATATGCTGCTGGTAAACTCCTGTGTGAACGTTTAAAAGAGACTATTCCCAGACAGTTGTTTGAAATAGCCATCCAGGCTGCCATTGGCAAGAAAATCATTGCAAGAGAAACGTAAGTAAAGCCCTTCTATTCCCCTTCTCTTTTTTTCTGTCCATATTTTAAGATATGTAAAATACAGGCTTGTAAAGCCTTACCTAGTTTTATATATCACAGGACTTTCATTTTGCTATAAAGTTGTATTTTTCTTGTATATGCTACTTGAAGAAAAAAAACACATTTCAGCAGTGACTATTGACTAAACATTTTGAATTAAATGTATAAAAAAAATTATTTTTATTTTAGATTGCTTGTGGTCAGAATTGCACTTAGTGGATAAAGTGTAACTTGCAACACCCATGTGTCCACTTCCTCTTTGGCAGTGGAAAAAGTTTCTTACTACTGAAAAAATTAGCTAGTTGTGGAATACGTTCTGTGAGAGTCAGCAAAAAAATAACTGATTTGTGCTATTCCAAAGGAAATATGTTGCAGCTGAACACAAAAACATTTTCCTAGCACGTTTCTTTAAAGCAATCCATTTCCCTGATGTTGTGTTTCTTGTCACATTTTTCTGTTGCTGTTTAAATAGGATTTAAATTGTGGTAAATTAATTTAAAGTCAGAATTCAGGCAGAGGTGCTGCAAGAATTTGTTTATATGTGTATATACACATGCATGTAACACTTCCTGTGAATCATAGCAGAAGTTCCAGATAAAAAGGCAAGATTGTGATTTCTTTATGTACATATTATACACTCTAAGGGATGTTTCTAGAACTGAAAACTGTGAATTACAATTTCGGTTTAAAACTTCCATCTTTTGTATACAAAACCTGAAAATGTTATGATGCCAAAGTACCTTACAAAACTAGTAGAGAAACAAGTAACATTTTGACAACTCAAGTACTTAGCTTTACATGCAGATATTGTTATATGTTGTGTTATTTTATTTTGCAGGCTGAAAGCTTACAGAAAAAATGTTGTGGCAAAATGTGTAGGTATTTTTTTTCTATTTTCTTCATGTTTCTTACATTTGTAAACCTCAGAGTCCTGCTAAGAAAACCCAGTAAAGACATGTTCTGCTTGTGCTCCTAAGTGTGGAATTTTAACAGATACTTTAAAGCTTTTACTTTGTAGTAAAATAAGCTTGTAGCCCCTTGCTGCAGCTTGAAGAGTGGATCAGATAAAGTAATGGCTTTTTCAGTCACACGCTTACCAGAGCGTGTCTGTTCACTCCCATCTCCTCATCATTTTCTAATAGTTGTAGACACAAAGTAAATGTCTGTGTACAGAGCCATATAGGTTTCATGTCTACTTTGTGCTTCCTAAATTGTTTTTCAGGCTACAGAAGGAAATACAAACGTGCTTCTTTGGAGGCTTGATTGTGATTAGACTTCTACTTAGGTTTGCAGTTGTACATTGTAATAAAGCTTTGAATGTGCAACAGTTGACTATAGACAAGACTCAAGAAAGCTATTGGTAAACTGTGTTGCCTCTTATTTATCTTGGATTTAACTCTCTCAAGTGAACATATTGGAAGATATTATACAAATGTCCCTTTCTTACAACTGCAATAGAATTCTTCTGCGAGGCACAGCTGTGGGATGGTGTCTGTTCAACACTGAACAAGGATTTAGTTCATTTTTCTAGATGTAAGCTTCTAACACTAGTCAAGATGTCTCAATTTATCTGAGCTGGCATCCTGCTGCTGTTCCAATAAATTTGGATCTAATATGTTGTCTAGTGTCACCCAGACTTACAGAAATGTATATATTTAGGTGACAGAGTTCAACACTCAGTTGTCCGAATTAATGTGCTTATTTGCTTCCTTATTCTTTTTAACTAGTGGCCTTTAGGCCAAACTATTTGAAGTATAAAATAATCTTTTTGTCAAAATACAATGAGCCTTTCTGACTATTTTTAAACCATTGAGTTTTGTGTTGCTGGAATGTACTGTAGCTGCAGGTGTAGTTTGGGCTTAGCAGTTTGTTTTTTTTTTACAGTATGGTGGAGACATTACAAGAAGAATGAAGCTTTTAAAGAGGCAAGCTGAAGGCAAGAGGTTGATGAGAAAAATTGGCAATGTTGAGGTTCCAAGGGATGCCTTTATACGTGTTCTAAAGAGAGAAACTGACAAATAGAGATCAGTGACATCTGATCATTCCAATCATGTCAGCATTTTGCAGACAGTGGCCATGTGAGCTAATAAGTGATTTATCACTGTGAGAGGGAACATGCCTGACTTTAAATGGTATGAATTCAGTATCTGTGGGAAGATGCATTGAAAGGACTTAAAAATGTACATATATTTGTAGATTATTATGAAATTAAAGTTACTTGACTGCATCTAAAAGCTCACATGGTATTTTCATTTTATTTCACTGTTTTCATACTTCTAACACTTAAAATTAACAGTTTTGGAGTTTTTTGCATTGCAAGTCTCTATGAGAGGAGCTATATGGCAGAAAGGTTATAAAATAATTTAAAGGTATGTATAGACAAACAATGCTGTGTTTGTTTTTTTTCTTTTACAGTTTGAACTGTTCGCACAAAAGTATCAAGCTGTTTCCTGTTTTACTTTCTCTAAAGTTGATGTTGTCAGGAAAATGTGATGCTGGGAAACCACATCAGATGAAAAAATCAAGCTTTTAAATTTACCACACTGTTTATTTTAAACCGATTGAAGTAAGTTTACCAGTTCAGCATAGCTATGCTCGTCTCCAGGCAAGTGGCAAGTTTTAATATATTAAAACACAGGATCTGTAACTGTTCCACTAGCAAGACCAATTCAGGCCTCAAAAATTTATTTAACATGAAGTTTTGGTTACAGCATGTCTTGGTGTGTTGGTGAAGTTTCATTTATACTGTTTATTTCTAAAGTTTGTGAGTGTGTCCTCAGTGAAATGCTGCAGTGTAACTGCAGTGTGTGTGTAACTTTTGGAAGTGTACACAAAGCAATTCTAAACATAAGCTAATGACCCTGCTATATACTGTATTTGCAACTGCTTACCCACCTCCAAAAGCTTTTAAGCTGCATTTTTTTCTTCTTTTTTATCTTCAGGGACTACTTTCACTCTTATATGAATTTCAGATATTAATTTCTTGTTATTAAATATATTTTAGAGAACAAGTTGCTAGTCATACCTACTAAAGTACTCAAATCACCAGGAAAGTCTGCCCTTAAATTTAGGCTTGTACCTACACTTTAATCATAATTAGTCATAATCATTGTTTTATTTCAGCCTGCATGCAAGGAGGAATTGAGAAAATCTTTGGAGGGATGGAATTGAACATATGTTCAAGACATGTTCCCTTTTAACCTGTATTAGTTTCAGAGCACAGAAAAAGGGGAGGGGGGATTCTGATATTTTAATGGTTTGTTGGAGCTTTTATCTGTTTGGTTGTGGTTGTTTAGTGGGGGTTTTTTTTTGTTACTGTTTTTTTTTAAATTTGAAGCTGTTTCAGGTGCACTGAAAAATGAAAGATCTGGATGTGAACAAGGTATCTGTACATCTAATAAAGGTACCTAAGATGCTGCTACTCAACCTGAGGGAAGGATGCTGTGGATAAAGCTCTCCAACATATTTATTATTCCTGTCCTGTAAAAGCTAGCATTTAAAGAGCTACAGATGCAGGGATACATGCTAGGAGCAAAGGAGCTAAATTGAGGTCCTCCCCCACTCCTTGAACTAGACCTGTAAGAAGGCACTGGTTCTGTACTGAGGAATAGGGCAGAAGCTAAAGGTAAGCTAAAGATTATCCAAACAGTAAATCATATCCTTGCTGAGTGACACATCAAGTGTATGTTACCTACTTAAATGAATTAAATAGATGCCTAAAGCTGCCTTGAGAATCTATTTTAACCTTGCTATAGTCACCTGAGGCAGAAAGAAATATAAATTGTAGTCTTAATTCTGAAAGGACTTATACATAAATCAGTTTTGACAGCAAGAACTGTAAATGAACTGGCTAGTACTTGTATGGTACATGAAGTATTAGTTTTTGACACAAAGTACCTGATTCTATGTAGTTACTTTTTCTTTTCCCCTTTTCCTTTGAAAATACCTTAAAATGAGAAAAAGAATAAAATGGTAACCTTTATGTGCTAGGCTAAGTTAAAATTGATTCTTAAGACCTACTGAACTTGAAAATTACTGCAGAGTAACATGTTAAATTTTATGCAACTGAAAGGGTTGCTATTAGTAGTTGACAAGTTTGGAAGATAATCTCCTGAAGAAATGGTATTTTAAAACGACTGAAAGTATCTTAAGGAATTAAATAATGGAAACAGTGTGGTAGTACTTTAAAAAACATACTTAAAAGTAATTTACTGAAACTTCTTAAAATCCTAGTGTAACAAGAGAAACAAGCTGGAGAACAACCAAAAAACAAGAGGCATTCAAGTTCTTAAAGAGGCAGAAACAGTCCCAGACTCACTCAAGGACAGACAGGTTTTGCTGTACCAGTATTTAAAGTGCTGTGTGTTTCACAGGTCGAGCAGTTAAAATATGAGAACAGATACTACTACTTCTGTGATCTCACATGTCTTGAGAATACAAAGGGCTTTAGTGGGTAAGGCTGCCAGATGATGCACATGATTGAAAAATGTGCTGGAACAAAGAACATAAATATTGTTTCAATAGAATTCTACATTTTGCCACATGAAGGATGTGACCTAAAGTCATTATTACTTTTAGTTTCATGCTTTTTGTAATAGAATTGTTTATAAACTTGCCTAGCTGTAAAGGCTAATGGCAAACCTAACACTGCATTTTGAATCATACATTACCTGTAACAGCATTCTCCTGAAAGGCAGTCTTTTCAACTTTTTTTCCCACAATGTTGCATTGGGCTTCAAAAGTACATTTGCATATACAGAGTCTTAAAGCTGAATTTTTTAAATGTATGGATGTTCAATGTACTGTTGAGAATCAAAACACTAGGCATGGCTTATAAACTGCTATAGATAGATTCTTCCATGCTTTTGTAATGTCACAGAATCAGAGAACAGTCCAGATTAGAAAGGACCATGTAAAATCATTTATGAGAAAGGTGAGCCTAGATTTGACTCTGCCACATCCCTGGGGGTATAATGTGATTTTGTAATAAAGACTACATTCCTGTCATTTAGGTGAAAAGTAAAATTGCTGAAGTTACACTTAGTTGCACTTTTTGCAGGGAGTATTTTATACAAGGGCTTTCCCAAAAAATTTACTTAATCAGTAAATTCTTATTTCTCCTTTGGTGCCTAATTACTCCCTGAAATTCTGACTTATTTACTCATGACAATTTATATTACAAATGAAACAATTTTGAAATTAAGAGATTTATATTTAAGTTTTACTTATATTTAAAGTAGGAAATAACATTCCTTGTAACAGCTCAACGTTCATAATGATACAAAGAAAAAGTGATTAACAATTGGCTTTAAATGATCATTTGCAGACATTATAGCCCTGTAAATTAACCTCTTTTCAGGCATTTAATTGTAACATCAGTTATATAATTGACCAGGTACCTCCAGGAAGGAGCACTGAGACTTTTCCTTATGTATAAAGCTTGATTACCAAAAATACAAAAATCCTAAAGTAATCTGAAGTACATGAGAAGAAAAAGTGCTATTGTAGAAGTTTAATATTTTTATCCATGGAGCAAGTTTTAACTTCAAAGAATTTGGTGCATTTTTAGGCACTGTTTTTATATCTTCATTTGCCTGAAATATACAGCAGGACTTGAGATGCCCAAAAACTGTTTAAGACAAATTTAAGGCAACCAAGTGCAAAAGCTCAGTGTACATTAGATATATGTAAACAGAACATTTCATAGTAGAAATTGTACAACTATTACAAGTCCATAGTATTAACAAAGGCCAAAACCATTCTGCCTAGAGACACAAATGCAAAATGTAGTTATACTAACCAAGCCAAAAATAAAGAATTCTGGGAAATGAAGTGTCATCATCTCTACCATGAGGCAGATGCAATACATTGCTGTGCTAAAGTGCTCTGCTTTTCCCCTCCCTACATAACATGCAGTCTCTCCCAAGTTTCTTCTGTTCCATTTAGTGATGTACCAACCAACAGCAGAGCTCCAAATGTTAAAACAAAATGCACAACACAGCAACAGATGGAATGTGCATGTACGGATATTGGACCTTTTTAAAAATACAGTACCTAGGATTTCCCATTTTAAACAGTTTTCAGCATATTGCATAGCAGTGAACTCATCTGCTACCTAAAACTGTTGCTGCTGACCCACATGGAGCTCCTCTTCAGTCTTCTTTTCAGTTTTCTTTCATACTGTACAGTGGGTCCACAAGCTTATTGTGCACATGCATTAAACCTTGGGGGGAAAGCAACAATGCCAGCTTTACATTAGTTATACTTTGTTAACGGTAGTTATACTTTGTTAACATGTCCTTCTATCCACATTTTTATTTGGAATTTGCTTCAAAGTACACATTTTAAATCGTTCATTGAAGGGAACAACAATGGCTATTTAAAGTAGTTCAGAGTCAGAGACAGCAGATATATTCCTGTATCGTTTGCATACTAATGACATGCTCAGTATCAGCTGAGCAGGGACCAGATAGTTCTCTGATAACAGACCCAAAAGCACATCTGGAATACTTCCAAATAAACTGAATACATCTTTTTTGTGTGTGTGTATTAAAAATTGTGTAACAGCAACATAATTCACTCACACCACAATTTGCCGTAAAAATCAGATGCACACTTCGTGAGGCTTCTACAGTTTCAGTTCTTTTGCAATGTTCTAGCATTGTGGTAGTACTGTCTTTGTAATAATAATCATGCACTTGTGGTCCTAGGCAGGCAAAATCAAATCAAATTATCCAGACTCTTAGTGCAGACTGAATTTCAGCAGTTGAACTGTTTTCTGTTCTAGCTGGGCTTTTTCTTGTCATACACAAGTCCACCATAACTATGATTAGGGGGTTATTTTTTTTTCTCTCCAACTACTCTAATTCTAGAAAATTCTGAAGTGCAATTAATAAAGATGCTTCCTTCTTAACTTTGCTATAACTTAGTAAAATGTTTCCTACATCTAGGTATGTATGACATTGGATCACTGGCAGGTTTTTAACCCCATTTCACCTTGAGGATTAATAACAGTAATGACCAGTGTTCACAATCCAAATAAAAGTCCATTTTAGTACTGAAGTAAAAGATTTAGTTTCTAAAATTAAAATATGCAACACTAAAAATAGTTTTCTTAAAATCCATGAAAGAAATTTCACAGTACTACATATTTTAGCAATAATCTATGACAAAGAATATTCAAATACCTTTGCTACATGATGCAGCTGGTGGCAACATTGTCACTGCAGCAACATGAAATTTGAGTTAACTATATAATCTAAGGTCATTACTCTAGGTGATCATAAAAAAGGCATCTTATGCAGCATCTATTACTAATCACTATGTGATTATTTAATATAAAATACAGATGTTAGATCAAGTCAAATATTTTTTCAGTTTAACAGTGACAAAATCCTAAATATACATTTGACATAGAAGTCATTTGTCCAGAAAGAGTAACAGCTGCATACACTATGCAAACTAGAAACATGTTTTGAGCTTTAAAACATTTCACCTCCTACCAATATTTTCCTGTTCTAAAAAGGGGAAATGAAAAGGAAATAATTACCCACTTCCTAGATGCATGAAAAATGGTTACAAAGTATTGCTTCTGTCATACTTAATGAAGAATATTTAAATCCTGTTAGTGGAAGTTACTGGAGAAACGGTGAGAAACACAAGATATTTTTTAAGGAATGCACCAGACTTGGTAGATGCCAAAACAATAATTTCAAAGGAAAGTCCCACTGTATATTCAAGTATGCTTTGAATAAAGAGATTTCTGCACCCAGTTCTAAGAGGAGCATGCATAAGTATGGAAATTATCCTGAACTAACTTATATACAGATAAATTAGGAAATTCAAAATTGCCTGTTTCACTCTTCAAGGAAGTTTTTTCCCTTTTACAGTAAGGCCATAAGCACACTTCATAATTTTAGCTTATTATAAGTTTTCAGAAAGTTAGAAAAAATGGAATAGGTTAATCTTTTTACCAGCCAGTGTGGTACTTGATTATAAAACAAAAAAATTGCAGTTTCATATTGCACGTTTAAGTGGTGAAAAATCTCCATAAATCACGACCATAAATACCAGTATTAAGAACTACTTAGCTTCCCTAAGAAGTCTAACCTGAAGATCAAGATTCAGAAATAATTCCAAATTTGACCCACACTGATTTCTCCTCCATCTTAAAAGGGGAAAAAAATCTGACAGATTTGAAAAAAGGTAAAATTAAGTTTAGAGTAAACCATTTTTTTAAAAAGTTATATTGCTGTGTATTACAGGGTAATTAAATACAGTGACACAATAGCACACATTCATAAACTGTAGCCCTTAATATTTTTTAAAGCAATGTTCAGTGTCATTTATACCTAGTGATTCTACATTAGGTGTGTATTTCCCAAGCAAAGCCTCTGCTTATATAAAATACAGGATAATGTTTAAAACTTATCCAAGCACTTAGAGAAGTTTATCTTTGAAAATAACAGTAAGTACTATCTAGCAGTGTGATACAGGAAAAGACTAACCCTCCCTCCTACCCCACAAATACATAGCAGAGAACGGCATAATGAAAAATCCAAAATTAACAAGCTGGCCACAAGAGGTATCTGGATTGAAATCACAGAAATGTCTGAATTGCAATCTAATACATATATGAGCACTGGTGATATAATGCTCTAAAAATGAATTTTAATAAGTTACAATCTTGATCTCTGATACCTCAGCTATTACAGGTACCCATGCTAGTGAGAAAGACAGCTCAGTCACAGAATTGCAGGTGCTGTACTAATAGAGTCAGGAGAAAATTACTTTTCTCAGCTTCTACTGTCTCAGGGAAATGGAATTCAGTCTAGGAAGTCTCAATTACTATCAAATGTCCTGACTTACTTTAAGTTTACCCCAATACACCAACTACAAATATGAAAAACACACAAAGTAAAAGGGTGCTATGTTTTCAAAGGCAGTATAGATTGTTATGCTAATTGCACATGAAAAATGTCCTCAGGTTGCTTCAAAGTCAGTATCACAGTTTACTAGACATCACATTACAGCACGTGGCAAAAGCAGCATGGAAATATATCAGGATTAACAAATGTATTAAGTTTTTTTTAAACTAAACTTTCCAGTATACTTAAGACCTGTATTCTGGAACACCAGATTCCTGCTGTTTGAAGTTAAAGATTACTAAACTATTGTTTCAAACTGGAAGCAAAGGAAATAACTCTTCCCAAGTAGGTTTGTCTGGAATGTAGGTAGCACAAGTTATGCCTCCTGGCAATTTTCCAAACACAAGAAATAAGTTAATATTTAATATTTTGACTATATAACATTATACATTAGTGACTGCAGAGTGTTGGAAGGCTCAGATTTAAATCAATATAATTTCAAAGCTGTCAGTTTTGTGTAAACACGTGACCCCTGGTTCAGTGCTCACCTTTAAAGTACTTCACAGTTTTAACTCTTAGTTCTAAAGTAGCATCTTCATCACACACAAAGATAGTGCGAGGGTGTTGCTGGAAAGCAGAAACTGTCCACATATGATTGACTCCTTCTTCAATTGCTTTGTACAGTGCAAAAGCCTTGTGTGCACCTGTTATAAGAATCATCACCTGCAAAACAAAGGTCTCTTTAC
The DNA here is from genome assembly GCA_034336665.1 of Luscinia megarhynchos. Classification (NCBI taxonomy): domain Eukaryota; kingdom Metazoa; phylum Chordata; class Aves; order Passeriformes; family Muscicapidae; genus Luscinia; species Luscinia megarhynchos. The sequence continues at coordinate 24,310,274 of CM067566.1, forward strand.
TTTCAATCCCAGTATCAACACCAAGTAATCTTGAAAATACACATGCAACTAGAACTAAATGAGTTCTTACTTCTCTAGCATCCATCACTGTACCCACACCAACTGTTAGCGCCATAGTTGGTACTTTAGATAAGTCTCCATCAAAGTATTTAGCATTTGCCAAAATGGTGTCCATTGCTAAAGTCTTTAATCTTGTTCTTGAAGACAAACTTGATCCGGGTTCATTGAATGCAATGTGGCCATCTGGACCAATGCCTTTTCAAAGTTAAAAAAAATAAATCATTCCAGACCTCAGAGTCAACACATATCCTCAAACATTGTAAATAAATAAAAAAGGGCTCATACTTTCCTTTTAGTTCCTCATTTTCAAATAAAAACTTACTTAAGTCATTAGAAACTTGGACACCAACGAATCTGTTTTGGAATTTATACTGATTCTTTGTTAGTTACAGAACTTTCTTACACAGTAATTGAAAAACCTGGGTTTTAGTCAAGTTATGAAAATAGTGATTAAAGAATTGGTGTGCATGCTGGAATTGTAACTAACCGTAGAGCATTTCCTCATACCTCCAACAAACAGATCAATCCCCCCTGCTTCTTCAATTTTCTTTTCAAATGCATCACATTCCGCCTGTAAGTCTGGTGCATTCCCATCAAGGATATGAGCATTATTCGGATCTATGTCAATATGCTTAAAGAAGTTATTCCACATATAGGAGTGATAGCTCTCTGGATGATTTCTGGGAAGCCCTGAAATCATGTAGAGGGAAATTACTATACAACAAGTATTAACCAAACAACCTTAATTCTAGTTTCTATGTAACTGGTGCAAGGCATGCAGGGCAAACCCGAGTCAAATAAAGCAAGTAAATAAAGCAAGATTTGAAACTACATTGAGAAGAAAGGTTTCCTGTTGGCATGTACAAGGTAACTGGTTTACATTCCCTCCACACACATCTTATCCCAGAGTGTAAAGTCTTCAACAGAAATGCAGTCCCAATATTACAATTATATGACAATATAATTTACATAGAAGTACTGTGAAACACTGAATTTAGTCCAGTGTTAATTTTTGCAGTTTTGTAGATAAAGGAATAACGAAAAATGATTGGACACCAGTCTAATACAGAAGTACAAACATACTAGACTAACCTGGTTCTTTGACAAAGTACTTAATAGTTTTCATGAGAAGAAAAAAAACCCCAAAATAGTACAGTATGTTCTCAAATAATAGCACATCTTACCTACATATTCATCCATGTTGAAAGTCTTTACATATTTGAAAGAGAGATCTCCATTTTTGTGATACTCTATCAGCTTTTTGTAGCATCCCAAAGGTGTACTCCCTGTTAAATAAAGGTTTTCTACTGTTCTGTGTATCTGCACATTTTCAGTGTATTTAAATGTCTTCACAGTCAAAGTTTGCTACAGTGCTTTTCAACATACAAGCAATCTGCTGATTCCCATTTAGTATTTATCCATTTCTCAAACTATCACAACTTTTCACAGAAATAAAATCCATATTTTAAAAAAAAAGAATATTAGCAAAAATAATACTTATGTTCTTTTAAATACTGTATCTTCTAGCAGTGATACAAAATATTGTTCTAGGCGTAGTTATTTACAAAGACTTTGAATAAAACTTGCCTGTTGGTAGACCAAGTGTGAAGTATCTTCCTTGACTTGGCTTGAACTGGATAATACGATTACAGATGTATTTGGCTGCCCATTCACTAGCCTGATCATAATCTTCAAGAATTACTAGCCTCATTATGGCAGTGAGGAACTTGTATGATAAAACAAACTTAAAACCTGGAGAAAACGTTGAAGTTTTAAAAATAAGCACCATGCAAGTAGTTTACATTATCTTAAATTACAGGGGAGATAAAAAAAATCATCTTTCACACCAATGACTTGCATTAGCATGCCACGCTCTTGCAGTGCTAGTTCAAGCTGGACACTCAAGAGAAAGGCTACAGAATCCAAATTATGAGATTGCAGTAAAAATATTTATTAAAATCAACAGATTATTTTAAAGCAATTAATAGGAAAAAGCTAAAACAAAGATGAGAACAAGTCGTTTTGAACTTCAGTATTTCTGTCAAGTGTTATCATCAGAAAAGAGGAAATACTCAAATACCAAGATTAGTTCCTGTTTCTTAGGACCAGCTGAATGTCTACAACTTCAAAATAAAAGACCCAGAGTTATCCCGTGTTTCTATAATCAAAATACCTAATCGGGACTAAATAATTCAAGCTCCTTTCACTCCCATTCTAGCTCCTTAACAGTGCTTCAGTAAATTTATTAATCTGCAAAAAAAAAGTTAAAACATTAGAGATATTCGAAATGTTTACAATTCACAGGAAAAATATGATGTCACGATTTTCTTTGCCACATAAACAGGAATTTAAAAGGCTTTGTGTGCATTGTACCAACTTTTAAGATGATACAAGAAAAAACAAGCTTGGTTGCCAGATGTACACAAGCATCTCTTGCATTTAAGCAAAACTCATTTTTCCATTAATTTCTGTTTAACAGAGTCTGGTAATTACTCCAGAACGACTGAGGCTCTTTCACCAGTTTGGGATGCGCTCCTCTTCTCCTCCCAGGACTGCGTGTGCTCAGCATCAGCCAGAACACAACACACATGCCAGAAGCCTAGGGCCTCCTGTGCGACAGACCACACTACTTTTAGCTGACCCAAAACGAGCGACTGGCTTCAAAACAAATATGAATTAAAGTACTTAGCAGGGTACCACGTTTTTCCCACTAAAGAAAGAGGAAAGTGATCATCACCGTGCGCTGCCTGTGCCGCTCCATCTCCGGGACAGCCGAGCCGTGAAAAGTCAAACTCACCTTTGCCGAGGCCACGCTATCCCACACACACCCAACAGAGCTAACACATCCCCGCGAGGAAAAGCAAGCCGGCAGGAACAGGCTCCGCGGCTTTCGGGCGGTGTCACAAAATCCCGGCACTTTTACGCTGGGAATACGCGGATGCTCTCCAAGAGCGGGGACCCACGGACGGCAGCATAAGCACCGCGAATTTTCGGCTAAGGACACATTTTTTGGTTTTGTTCGGTGGAGCAGGGGGCGATAAACGTACACTGGCAGAGGAAGAGACCTTGCAGCCGGAGCGCCCCGGCACAGCAGCCCCGGGCCCGCGGCCTCCCCTTCCCCGCCGCCGGCGGCGCGCCTGCCCCGCCCGGCCCCGCTCACCCGGCACAGCCCGCGGCGCCCAGCGGCGGCACCACGGCGAGCAGGAGGGAGATGAAGGAGGGCGGCGGCAGCGGCGGCAGCAGCGGCGGCAGCAGGAGGAGGAGGAGGAGGAGGAGGAGGACGGAACCGCCGCCCGCCCCCAGCGGAACCCTGCGCGACCCGGAAGCGCCGGCGCGAGGGAAACGGGCTCCGCTTCCGCCGCCATTTCCGGGCCGGGCCCCAATGGAGCCGCTCTGCTGCGGGGCGCTTCGGGAGCCTGGCGGAAAGAGGCTCTGCTGTAATCTCAGTGTGTACGTGATGCTGCTGCCAAAGGGGCCGCGCGAAGTTACCGGAATAAACTAGCGAGGCGAAGCATCAGCGTCGTGGTGAAGCACCGGCTGGCCGTAACCCGGCGGCGCCCTGTGGCCCGGAACGCCGGCGGTATCCTGGTGTTATAAATGACTGGGGTGTATCGGGAACAGTGTGGCCCGCAGGTCGAGAGGGGCGATGCTGGCCCTCTGCTCACTTCGGGAGTGCTGGGTGGAATTCTGGGCTCTGGGGACAAGAAAGGCAAGGAGCTGCTGGGGAGGCACAAAGATGATGATGGGTCTGGAGCATCTCTTGGGCAGACTGCAGGGGCTGGGCCTGTGCAGCCCAGGAAAGAGACTGGGAGGGAGTCTCATCAGTGAATATAAATATCTCAAAGGTGGGTGTCAGAGGATGGTGCCAGACCCTTTTTGGTGGTGCCCAGCGACAAGACAAGGAATAATGGTCATCTACTAAAACGAAGTTCCAGCTTGACAAGAAGAACTTCTTTGCCGTGAGAGCGGCAGAGCACTGGGACAGGTCATGAACTTTCCCCTTTCTGGAGACAAAAAACCCACCTGGACACATTCCTGTGTCACCTGCTCCAGGTGACCCTTACCTCAGCAGGGGGGTTGGAGCAGATGATCTCCCTTCCAACCCCAACAATTCTGTGATTCTCTTCTTTGCTTCAAAAGCAGTCAAATAATTCCATAGCCTTAGCTAAGCTATAATTAAGCAGGTGTGGGGTGATGGATCTTTATGCATGGAAAGTGATAATAGTCTGAAAGGGTGGGGCTTCAGAATGGAGTGAGCATGCAACATCATTTTTAATATATGTGTATGCACATACTGTAGGCTTCACTGATGCTTTACCATAATATAAGACCAAGACAAATCTATTTACTGGGCAGGAGCATAATTGAGGAAAAACAGGAATGAAGGGTAAAACAAGGGAAGCTAATAAAGGGAGACTGTATTTAAAAAGAAAAAAGAAAGAAATCTGGAGTCATACATGAGTATAATGATAATTTTTTTTTGGCAAGACTGAGTTTAGCTCCTTTTGTTAGAGCATGATGCTAATAATGCCACGGTTTTAATGTGGGTTTGATCCCCATATAGGTCATTCATTCATTTAAGACTCATCCTTGCAGGTCCCTTCCAACTCAGTATATTCTGTAATTCTGTGAGCTTGTCTAGCAAGGTTTAGAAAAATTGAGAAATACTTTGCCAGGGGCATGAAAGGTGTGTTTGCAAGCTTGTGAGGGAAAATATGTCTTTCTGAGGTCTCTGGGGCTTAGCAGGCAACCAATAAAAATACCTTTTGTTTCAAACCCGGCGTTTCATTTGAATTCAACTTCCTAATAAAAACTATTTTAATTCATACGTGTTCTTCTGAGAGTCTTTATCTCAGAAATTTTATAAGGTTCTAAAGAATAGTGTTTTGCACCATTAAGATACTGCTAAAAACCAATAAATCTTAGTTCCTTATTGTGTTTCATTGAGTAGCATAATTAGAGATTTCAGTCTCACCATTTTTTAGTTGTAAGTATCTTGTTTTTGGAAACAGTCTTTCTGTGATTTTTTTTTCTTTTGTTTTCTAAATGGCCCTTTTAAGTATTAATTAATTTACTCGTGGAGATCTGATTTGTGTACATCTACTATGATCACATTGCTTTTTTTCAAACCTGTGTTTAGGTAACTATGAATTTAAACTGGATATACTTCGATAGTGCCCAAACTACATTGAGTTTTACCTGAGGGGGACCAGCTCGACTTCTGGTGAATCCAGATTTTAACATGTGTTCCTTCACATTCCCACTGATTTATTTGGCAAGACAAAGGATCTTGCACAGAGCTGGGGCCAGTGACAGAAAACTACTCAAATGGGTGTCGACACGTAGGAAAGACTCTAAGAACAAAACAAAATGTTGCAGTGAAAATACTTGCCAAGGCATTAAATGTAGATATTGTAAAACAAATAATTGCTGAAAAGACTTTTGGAAAAAAGGACTCACTCTTATTACCTTGCTGAATTAAACACTTATTGAGTCTGGCTGAGGTGGGGGGATTTTCCCATAGCATCTCTCAGTGCTGTGCTTTGCGTTGGTAGCTTGAAGGGTGTCAGTAAGTTTGCTGCTGAGCAGCCCTCCACAGCAGCAAGGCTGTCTCTCCAGCATTCCCCCTGGCCAGGAGGCTGGGGTGGGCAAGATCTTGGGAGGGATGCAGCTGACCCACTGACCAGAGGATGTTCTGTAATTACGATACATTACTGCTCAGATTCAGGAGAGGGCTGGGGAGGGAAGTGTGCGGGGAGGAGAGAGCCAGGCCTGTGCTGTCGTGGAGTTTGTGTCCAAAGCAGCTGGTGCACACACTGAAGCCCTGCTTCCTGGGAAGTACCTGGACATTGCCTGCTGATGGGAAGTAGAGGAAAAATCTTGTGTTTTCCTTTGATTCCGTGCACAGCGTTTTTTTAAATCAAACTGCCTTTATCTTAATCCACGAAGGCTTTGTCCATCTTATTTGCTCCCACGCTGTCCTGCTGAGGATGGGAGTGATAGAGGGGCTTGGTCAGCACCTAGAGTCCAGTCTGAAAGAATCTGAAGACAGTGGTTGTTACCCCTGGTGCTTCATTTAATGCTGCAAGGTCAATAGCCTGCTGTTTGCCTGCCATTAAAGCAGACTGAATTTTAGGTACCTTCATTTTGCTTCTGGACATAAGACTGAGGGGATCAAATCCACTTGGCACCTTTGCTTATTTCTCACAAAGACTGAAGATAGTTTCACATGTGCATTACATCTCTGTACTTGTCACTTTCTTCAAAACTTCCCTGGTTAGATCTCACCACATTTCTATCAGCTGGGGGGTGCGTGGCATGTGATGTCCTTTGGATTATATTTTATGCAATCAGCCCAGGGGAACCATTTTCCAGTGAAATAGGAAACATGAGATTCTGTGATGCCAGGACAGTGTCAGCAGAGACACAAATGAAGTTAATATTTAGCACCATCTTAATTTTCATAGGCAAGGCTTTGAGCCAGTTTGTGAAGCTCTACATAGTAACAGATAAGTACCCTGTGTTTTTGTTTTCTGTTTTTGTTCCTGCAATGTGTTGGTGCTTCCTACATGGATTCTGGTGGAGTCTGTAGCAGAACAGACACTCAGTACCAGCTGATTCTGAATGTAAGAGTTGGTTGCTACAGAGTAAACAGTAAAGGTGATGAGAAGGGTTTATTGTACCATCACCCTGTTACCTTTTTGCAGGTGAGCTCTTCAGTTCTTCTGAGAGTTGGGGTTCAGTGTGGGAGTTTGCTACTTGGTACTACTTCATTTTGCCACGTAGAGAGATCTGATGCTGATCATTTTCCTGTGTGGCTGAAGTACCAGGATATTTCTCTGCAAGTCTCTCTGCCAAAGGTGCCTGCTACGTTCCCTGTGGATCAGATCCCTTCCTTTTTTGATGTGTCAGCTGTGTCACAAGTCTGGGTGCACGTATCAATGGTTGGCTGTGCCCCTGCAGTGTGGACCATTGATGTATGCAGGGGTGGTGAGAGAAATTTCTGATAGTGCTCTCAGCTATTGTTAAAGCCTGTTCCTTTCAGAGTACACACTTTAGACTGAGCACAGAAATATACAGGAGGTGTTTAATACTCCATGCTACTCCAGACGTGCAGATGGGAAATAGGTTCCCTGTTTTTGTAGCCAGGCCGTCCTGTGCCAGTCAGCTGAGTGCTTAGGCATGTGTCTGGGTATAGGTTGTTTATGAGTATCAAGAAACTTTGTGAGTCCTTAATGCTCATGAAAATATTCTCATTTGACTGTGCAAAACTAAACTAGGATTTAAAATTTCATGCTAGGTATTCGCAGATGCTAGGAGCTAACCAGAGAAGTCATTGAGTATCAATAAGTGTTTTCTATTAGTATTTGAACAGAAAATAATGTTGCGTCCCAATTAAGATTGTTGCTTATTTTTTGCGCCATGGACTTTTCTTGTTGCATTTTTTTAGAAAAGCTTGAAGAGATCAGAGATCAGAGTTATAGAACATACTCAAGAAACGCAGCTCGGACCTGCTGTCGCTGTGTCGAGCGAAGTTCCAGGGGCTGCTTTGGGTGTGTTTGGTTTTTTCACTGCCCGCCAGGTGGCAGCAGCGGCCCGCGCAGCGCTCGGAGCTCCGGGCCTGCCTCGCCCCGCCGCCGAACGCGCAGAAATCACCTTCGGGCTGCTCGGAAACACGGACAAATTAGTATCTGTACTATGGAAGAGGCTCCACTACAGTGGGAGTCGTATGTTGGCTTTTACAGCTATTTATTTCGCACCCATCGAAATTTATTTTTGGGAGCTCTGCCGTGGGGCCACGCTCTCTGCCCAGGCTGAGGCTTGGCTCGGGCACATCAGAAATGTATTTACATCTAGTTTGGAGAATGTCCAGCGAACTGCTGATGGGTGTTTATCTGGACTCACTTGGTGTTTTCTGTGCTGCCATTTTAACTAGAGACATTTCAATGTGCTCACACTTGTCTGCAGCAGCCCTCGATCAAGTAGAGCTTAGAAAATTATTATCACACCGTGCAGCTGCTGCAGTGTGGGTCCTGCCCGGCTCATTTTCCTGAACGGGAAGATAATGGTTCCTGCCCAGCCTGGGGATGTTACAAAAGACCTGAGAAAACACAGAAGGCTTGAACAAATTCTTCCCCAGTAGAATTCTTTTTTTTTTTTTTTTTTTTTTTGGTAATCCCAACGACAAGAGCAGCTGCCTGTCAGCAGAGGGGGGCTGTTCTCTGCTGACTGTAGCATTTGAGGTTGTGTATGTACCTGTTTCAGGGACAAAGCAGCTGATCTCCAGGTGACTCCCATTACAAACCCTTTTTTCTCTCTTAGTGCATAACTGACTGCTTTACTGGTGTGATTTTTGTGCTTCTATGAGGAGACTTAGGGATCTCCTTAGGAATTCAAATGTGTTGCTGTTCCCACCCATTCTGCCCCTGGGACAAGTCAAAACTTCCATCAGACTTTGGCACTGGAAAGCTCTCATCATTCTCATCAACTTTTTAGTATAATTTTGAACTTTGAGAGAGACATAAATTGTAGCAAAGTTAAATATTACCTTTAGAAATATATTTATGTATCTTAAAACTACCTTAGCTCTTTTGACAGTTATGTGATAAAACATGGGATAAGAGTCTATTTGAATGTGACAAAGCATCCAGAAAGTATATTTTATTGTACCAAACTGATGATTTGGTATATATATACATATATATGTAGATATATATGTGTTTGTGAGTGTAAAATAGTTTGTTACTGTATTTGACTTGTCAGATCTCTGTCGCTGCCTCTCAAGCCAAGAGGGTGGTGATCAGCAGCAGAGGAGGTGAAAGACCTGAGGCCAGATTTGTCCCTGGTTCTCTAACATTTTATCCTGTATTTCTTTAACAAGGTCCATGTAGAGTCAGGCTTTCCAAATACATACTCCTTTCTTAAGATCTAAAAATACACAAAATGCAACCCATTTACTTCAAAACCTATAAAATCTAATCATACTCTAGGTAGGATAATGCTGGCACAGATTTAAAAAAATGTACATGTCTTAATTCACCTCAAGGTTAGTGCAGTTTGTGACAGAAAATACGTTTTTGGTTGACATTACCTTTGGTTTTAAATGTTTATAGCAGGCACTGGGGCGAGCTTGAAACTGTGCCAGGATCTGACTTAGGCAGGCAGAGCAGGCAGAAAATATCCACCCCTCCAGCATCTCCTGCATCTTCCAGGAGCACAGGGGGACAAATCAAATAGTCACAAAGTAGAAAAAGCTGGAAAGCACAGGCAAATATTTAGGATGGCTACCATTTGCTGAGCTTTCCTGACACTTGGAGTTGCACCTGCAGACAATTTGACAAAAGCAGTTTACCTCTCTCCCTGTGAGCGTGGATGTAAGGCTGGCACAGGGATCCCACTCACCTGAGCAGGGAGTTAGGGTGTCTCTGCTTTTTCTTTGGTTAAGGGTTTGCACACAAGGTTTTATGAGTTTGCCTCTCCATGCTCAGTGTGCCATCCTTAAACATCACACTTTTTCCACCTTCCTCTCCTACTCTTTCCCTGCCGAGGCCTTACAGTGCTGGATGTCCTTCTCTGGCAGGAAGGATGGGGCCTCTCTAGTCTTGGTTTGAACAATGCACACAGAAGCTACAGAAAAGCTCACAGTTTTCAGTGAGCAATTTGCCTAGTTACATATAAAACTAGTCTTTCTCATAGGCAGTGTTTATGACAATGGCCCATTTCAGTTAATTTGCACATTATCAGTGATATGAATGTTTTGTGTCTTAGTGGAAAACATGTACTTTGTGCTGAGCTCCTTTCAGAAGTTTCAGATTGGTAGATTGCCTGAGTGTAGTGAGACAACAGCCAGTAAGTGGGGAACTGTTTTCTTCAGGCTGCCCTAGCACTACCCCAGGATATTTAGATAATGCAGAAAACAAGCTACATATTTTCTGTGGCTTTCTCTAGGGTAGAAGGGGCACTGTGAGAGAGTACAGGATGTACTCTGTACTCTGGGATGACCAGTGGGTTTGTAAAGTGTTTGAAGAATTTGTAGACCCGGGTGTGACTTGTGCTGCAATGTAAGTAATGTGGTAAAACTCACTCTGCTGTGTTGATCCTGCTCTCACCTTAGGGGCTTTTACCATGGAAGGATAGAGGACTCTGCTGGTGGTCATAAGAGTGAAGAGAAAACACGGTGGGGCAGGCTCAGGGCAGGTTTTAACATGTGGCAGACAGGCCTGTACTCATTATTTGGATAAGCATATTCAGCATTTTTAAAGATTTTTTCCTCTTTTCACCTATGCAGAGCAGAAGTAGGAATTATAAAGGGTGCACATTTATGATGATAATAGCAAAAACTTTCAGAAACATTTCTTTGTATTTGCTTTAAAATTCAATAAATTAAAAATATGTTTTCCAGTACAATTAATCTCTAAATTTTATTAGCCTTCTTCCTAGAATGACTGTCCTCCTGCAATAGCAATGAGTCTGTGTTTCTAATTGCTTGTCACATGTCCACCTCTCTACTTTTCATACCTCTGGTAAGGTTAAAAAGCCTTAATAGGAAATAAAAAAGCATCTTAATGATGTGATATGTTTGTGATTCCATGAGGCAAATGAAAGTAGGGCTTGCTCTGAATATGAATGATGACTGCAAATTGCAGTTTCTAGGTGGTGGTCCGATTTGTGGCTGGACCTGTTGGAGCTTGCACACAGCACCTTGGGTTGCTTGCACTCTGAAATTCAGTCTCATGCCTGTGTTGTTACAACTGACATCTGTTTCAATAACCTGCAGCCAATGTTCCCCATGAGTTCCTGTAATTGCTGTTGGCAACTGACACAGCCAGATTATGTCTAGGAGTAGGTGCTCCCGCTGATTTCAATTTAGGCAAGGCATGAATCCACAAACAAGAAGCCACAAACGGTGGAAGGAGTCAGCTCATAACTGATTCACTGATGGTGGTAGGGGTGTACTGAGAATCCCATGGTGTTTTTTTCCATACAGATGGCTGCTTGCTTAAAGAAGACTTTCTCTGTTTGTTCTGGAGATATGTCAAATGCTCTTTGACTAAGAATAAGGGGCAGTTGCCTCCATCCTTTTAGCTGCTTCCAATTCAAAAACAAGTAGCATCCACAATGCTAAATTCCTCTTCCCATCATAGAACCTACTGGGGCTAAATGGACCTTTGTTTTGATCCATTGCAGCTGTTCTTGTATTCTTATAAAATATTTAATTATAAAACTAAAATCTAATTATAAATATTACTATACACATAAATATTGTATTTTATTAGATTGAACTAATATGATTATATAAAGTTAAAATTTAATTAGGAAATTGGAGTTTATCTGCAGATGGGGAACATTCCTGACACAGAAGAAGCCAGCTGAGAAGAACATATTGTTGGTTAATGCTGTGATAAAGCAGTGTAAGCTGGAAATATAAAGAAAATCTGAGAGACTAAGAGAAAAATGAAGATGGGCTTGTGGTAGAGAACCACTAGAGATACAGGAAGGTGACACAGAGATACAGAGAAGGTGAAGAAAAAGTATGGTTCTACTGCCTCCAAAGCAGAGAACCCATCCTGCATGAGTTTGAGTATCATTTCTGTGCACAGTGGTCCAAAAAAAAAATTTTGTCAGTGTTTAAGTTACTTTTTGCAGGTTTTCAGTCACACACATGCATTTAATTTACAAAGCCTTTTACCTGTACAAGTTTAACAGTACTTCTTAACTACCCCATGTCATTTAATTAATTTCCCCACAAGACCTCTTATTCCTGTTCACCCTTCTGTTTCCCCATCAAAGCCCAAAATGCAGTGATTTCCTTTCCTTCCTCAATTCCCAGCTTAAAAGCCTTGTACCTCCACCTCTCTCCAAATCCACAGGGCAGCTGGTCTGCATGGTTTTTGGGGCAGTGCCTGCAAACTTCAGTGAGAGGCAATGGGGTGAGCAAGAGACCCTCCAAATCTGAAACTCCTCACTGGAGTCCCAACTGCTGACACCCTGCTAAAGCAATGGATTTAGGACAAGCAGCACCTAAGCAGTTACACATTTCACTGCATGGTTCTGAGGTTATTCTGAAAGGCACTGTCTTTCCTGCTTATCTCCTAGGTCAGGAGACACCAAACTTTTGGCTTGGAAATTCCTCTGATGATTCTCCAGTACCTAGGATCACAAAGATATGTTATGCTGTGCTATTTCAGCATGTGAGTTTAATTTGGACGGTAATTGTGAAGTAAAATTCTGATTCAGATGAAGGATTGTCAAAACACTTGTAATTTGTATTGCTTACCCTACATTTTGAATTTATCCATATTGTTTATATGGAAAAAAGCAGGAAAATACCCAAACAATGAAATGTTGCTGTTTTTTAACTTTTTTTATTTTTCCTTTCAGCCTTCTTATTGTTAATTGGGAAAATTTGCGTTTTTCTTTGTAGTGAAGAGAGAAAATTCTTGTGCATCTTATTTTTCTGATTTCTTAATTCTGGCATTTCATGACTGGAAATACGTTGCATGAAAGACCATTTTACTCACAGAATCATGGGATCATTAAGGTTAGAAAAAGACCTCTAGGATCATCAAGTCCAGCCATTAACTTGACACTGTCAAGCCCACCACTAAACCATGTCTCTAAGCACCACATCTGTCTATTTTGTAACACCTTTAGGGGTGGTGATTTCACCACTTTTCCCGGGAAGCCTGTTTCAATGCTTGGAAACCCTTTCAATGAAGAACATTTTCCTGATATCTAATCTGAACCTGCCCTGGCACAACTTGAGCCTGTATTCTCATCTTACCATTTTTTACCTGGGAGTAACCTCCTTTCAGGTAGTTGTAGAAAGTAATAACATCCCCTCTGATCCTCCTTTTCCCCAGGTTCAGCAGCTCCCACTCCCTCAGCAATTCCTTGTCAGACTTATGCTCCAGGATGTTCACCAGCTCCACTGCCCTTCCCTGGACGTGCTTCAGCACCTCAATGTCCTTCTTGGAGTGGGGGGCCCAGAACTGGACTGTGACCTCACCAGTGTCAGGGGTGTGCCCTGGTCCTGCTGGCCACACTATTTCTAATACAGGCCAGGTGCCATTGCTGTAGATCCTTCCTACATTCCAGCAGATCAACACTCCCACCCAATTTGTTGTCATCTGTGAACTGACTGAGGATGCCCTTGAGACTCCCATCCAGATAATCAGCAAGATGGTGAACAGGACTGGCCCCAGCTGAGCCCTGGGGAGCATTTCTCATGATTGGCTGCCAGCTCTGGCCCAGCCTTCCAGACAGTTTTTACCCAGTGAAAGTGGGTAAAAAGCAATGAGCAGTTTCTCCAGGAGAGTGCTGTGGGAAATGGTGTCAGAGGGTTTGCTAAAGGCCACGTGGGCAGCGTCTACAGCCTTTCCTCATCCACTGAGCATGTCACTTGTCATAGAAGGAGATCAGGTTGGTCAGGCAGAACCTGCCTTCATGAGCTCCTGCTGGCTGGACCTGATCCACTGGTTGTCCTGTATGTGCTGAGTGATCTCCTGTAGCCTCTTGCAGCAGTCAGCTGCTGTGTCCTGACACTTGCACAGAAGGAACTTGTTGAAAACTTCTCCTCAAAATCTCTCTTTCTCTCTCTTTCCCTCTTCTTATCTAACTCTTCAGCTAGTAAGGGGTGCAATACCATGTAATACCTATCAAACCAAAGACATTTGATTGACCATCTGCAGGAGAATGGTGGCTTTTACAACTGAAATACCTCCATAATTTCTTTTTAGGAGTTTGAAGGCTTCAGGGAGCACATGCATTTGCATACAGGAGGAAAACATTCTTTGGCATCAAATGTACAATGTACTACACTGTCAGGAACTAGGATTAAAGGGTTTGCCCTACCATCTGTCAGACTGTCATTTTCAATAAATGCTATGTCACTGTGATATTGCTGTGGCAGAGACACTATGTATCATCACAGTAAAAGTAGAATGCACACATCATCCTAGGAGGATATTTCTGAAGTAAAAAGAAAAGGTAAAGTATGGCAATAAGAAAGAGTGGAGGGTTTTTTTTTCTTTTGTTTTGTTTTTATTTTGTTTTTTTCCACAGCTGTTGGAGGAAAAAAGGCCAGAACTTGAGAATTTCTGTGGAAGCCAAATACTGGACAATGAGCATAAAAACTTTCTTCTTGACCCAGTTACACATCATTCATGATATGTCACAGTCATGTGAGACCATCACATATGACATAATTGATCCAAGCCTTGGTCTTTTTTCTGTGCTTTACCTGTGCTCCTAGCTGGGAAGGCATAGCCCAGTGAAAACAGTCATGTAATCACACACCACTGTTCCTGCTGCTTTGCAGGTAGGAAGGCAAAAGCATTCCAGACACTCTCTTGCTGGAGGGTTATTTTTCATGAGAACTTACTCAGACTTCTAGAAGATATGGCCAAGTTAATATTGATGTTTTGACTGTGTGTTGGAGATGCAGCAGAAATTCTAAGATAAGATCTTTAATTCATAAAGTAATTCTTTTTTCCTTGGAAAATGTCAAGAAAGAAATTACAGAGGCTATTGTGGGTAGTTCCTCTCAAAATGTCAGGTGATATGTGCAAGGCAGTTCAGGATTTTCACCATGACTTGACCTGCTGCACCCACATTTCTCTGTCTTCCTGGAGCACACATGGTCTGGGATAATCTCTCAAAAATATCCTATGCTCCTTTCTGCAGCTGGGTAAAATTATAGCACCTTTATCAGAGATAATCCCATCATTTTTGGTGTCAAAAGTAGCCATGGTGGACTTTTCTGTGTGTTAATGCTGGTCAAGAGTCCCTCAGCAATGCAAAATGCAGACAGATGTGGGGCCAGCAAACTGGGCACTTAGGAGATACAGCTGAGATGCAGCTTCTGAGTGCTTTCTGGTTCCAGCCAGAAAATGCACACCAAGACCTTAGAAAGCTGTCCTTGGCAGTTCCTGAGAACCAAGGCAAGAATTCCAGAGATTCACATGTTGTTCTTGTGTTTATAGGGAGTTTTGTTCTCCTAAAATGCTTTTTCTACCTACAATTTTTTGTGCAATCTCTGTGCATGAAAGCTGTGTGTTTCTCTTTCAGAGATTTTTAGTTCACTGTTTTCTGCTGCCAGTGCTAGCTTTTGTAACTTGCAGCATGATAAGGATCCCTTCAACGACAACAGCAGCCCAACCATGAAATCAAGATCATTTGATCATGTTTAAAGGAAGAGCTTGTTTTTCTTCAGCCATTGTATTGGGCTTTCCTTTCTTTTGTGGTGTCATTGAAGTTGGGCAGTTGTAAGTACAGTTGCATAATATATGGGGTGAAGCACTTGTACAGTCATTAATAAAATTACTAGATTGTTGACAGTTCTGCTGGTGTCTCTGCCAATTACCTCATTTCCATTCTAGGAACAAACTTGAACCACTTTGGGCTAAATGAGACATTCTGGAAAACATGGTGGTCCATCTTTGTGCCAGAAGAACACAGCAGACTGTAAAACACTGTAGGTGCTGTAGGTGAGCAGCAAGAGCAGAGATGCTTGCTGCTACCTCCAGAGGCAAAACATGGATCAAGGTCTCCCACTTATGTTTTGAATCAGGAGGAAAAATTTCATATCTGTTATTTTACTATAAAATACAGATTAATCAATTCTGGGTGTTTAGTTTTTTTTCCAGGGAATAATTGAGAGCATAAATAGGCCATAAGTCTACAGAGAATCACTGAGTCATTAAAAAGCACTGATCTTAAATAGAGCATTTTAGTACATTACTCAGCTTCAGTTGTTGTATATTTCCAGGCTGTTTCTTGCCTAGACTGTTTTTTAAAACCTTCTCTGGTGGTTATTTCATAGTCTCCTCCAGTGCTCAATTATCCTTGCTATTGTAATGTCTGTTCTAATGTCTAACCTAAATTTCCAGCTTGTGTAATTTGATGCAATTACATTTGCTTCTTATGCAGAGGTCATGGCATCAAGGATTCCTTTTGTCATTGCAGATGCCTTTCTTCTTTTTGAAGACCACTCTGATGTTTCCTCTCAGTTCTCCCACCCCTAGACAAAACAGCCTTTCAGCCTTGATAGATCTTTTTTCTCCTTGCTTCTGTGTAAGGGAAGAAAACTGCTTGCTTTTCCCATTTTTCTGGCTAGCTGCATGTTCAGAATATTAATTATGTTTCACCTTTTCTGTTCAATAATAATTTGGTATAATTTTCTGAGTGGTTCTGAAACCCATCTAACAAAGACAGGATAGAGGCAGAAACTGCTCAAAAGTCATAGAAAAAGAAAGTAGAACACACAAGCTTTGGATGTGGGTTTAGTTTAACATCTAACTACCACCTCAGCATTCAGGTTCTCTTCCCCATCCCTTTTCTGTCTTCTGTTGGAAACATTCTAGTTCTAGTAACATTTCTGCAAGAGAATTATAATTAAACTACGGAAAGTTACAGTCACAAAATTACTTGCAAATCTTTTACAAAGAATTAGACAAATATAGGGCTTTTGACCTGGTGATGAAAAACCACAATGTTTTTTCTTTTCCTCCAACTGTTGAAGAATTAATAAGTGTATGTTAGAAAGAAAACAAAGCCAGAGGGGGGGAAGAAAGGGAAAGAAACTTTAGTGCCACTTCCTGACAAAGAATTTTCTGAGTGCCAAATAGAGAGGAAAGTTGTTTTTCCAAGCTTTGTAACAGCAAGTGTCAGTGCAAGTGTGTTTAAGTTTGATCCTTCAAAGCATTTCAATTTCTCTAAACTTGGTGAAAGCAGAAATTGGAAGGAAATTATTCAGGATAGCTACAAAGCTAGGGAAAGTAATGGGTGAAACTCAGATAAGATGAAATCACTCTTTCACACCATCAAAAAAGGAAGCAGAACCCATTTCCAGGTCTTTCCACTTCACTAGCAGTGAAGATGAAGATGATTGAATGCTGAAAAGATGGAACAAATGTTTTATTTCTACACAGATAGTGCCTTTTCATCAACTGTGTTGTTCTGAAGGGCAGAGCTGAGGTTTCTGATGGAAGTCTTTGCCATTTAGTTAAGTCCTTTGCTAAAAACCTACATTGAACTGAGTTTAAGATCTATCTAGAAATAAGCAAATGCTAGTATTTCTAGTATATTGATAGAAATGAATCATCCTTGAAAACTAAAAATGTGAATTACCTGTACATATTGGGAACTGATCAGAGATTTGTTCTAAAACACAAGATTGGTAGATGACTGACTACTGCAAAAAAAAAGAGAAAGTAATATATGCCAGTTTTCCCCAGAAATCTACCAATCATTTTCTCTCAGGTTTCCTATCTAAATAAAGAAGTTGAAGAATTAACTCTTCTGTTCCCTAGAAATGATGTATGAATGCAAGCTGCAGTGGATGAAACTTCTGTTCCTTCTGATGTATGTACTTCAACTTGTATTTCTAGAGCAGTCCTTTCTGTTTAAAAACAATCCAAAATTCCAATATTTAAAGTCAGAGTGGTGTACTAAACAGTTGGCAGTGTGTCATAGAGGGTGCATTAGGCAGGGGAGTGACCTGTGTTCAGCTGTGTGAGAGCTGTTTTGATCTGGGGACTTTGTGTTCTCCTTACACATTTTTCAGCAATGAAGTGTGTGCCAGCAGCTGCCCTGGGTGCACATCATGTGTTTCCACGTTACAAGCAATGCAGAGCAGTCATCTGTGTGCCTTGCTCAGAGCACTCAGCCTCTGACTCATGTCTCTCCAGCCAGAGCTTGTTTTCCTTTCTGGTGTGTTCTGCAGTCTGTTCAGTCTCTTGAGAATTGGGAGAACTCACCTTTGCTGTCTTCCTCACTTTGATCTTATTATGGAGATATTTAATTGCTCCCATGTGCTCAGGACAATGCTGTGATTAGAGAGTACTCCTCGAGACTCAGAACTCTGTTATAGAAACACTGGCAAGAGTTTTTAATTGAGTGCCATGAATAATATTATGGCTTTATGCAAACGTGAGTCTTGGAGCAAGGACTCCATATGGCTTGAATATATGGTCATACAGCTTGCTTAATCTTATGTGAACAGAAAAATCTGGGCCAGAACTTCCCGTCTGTGCAATGCTTTAGGGCAGGAGGTGGGGAGCACCAGAATTCAGAATGAGAGGGCAATACATGCAGTCATCAGGACAGTCTGCTTCATGGCAGCACCTGCATACCCACTTCCATGCTGGATGATGAGGCTGTATTTGGACAGTGGCAGACTGTTTACAGCAATTTGACATCATCCACCATGATGCTGCAAAGTGCAGCACAGACTTCTAGAGCTATCAGCAGCAGGGAGCCACCTAAAGATCGTTGAGATGCCAATGGACAGGGACTTTTGACAAGAGTGTGTAGTGATACAACAAGGGGTAATGGCTTTAAAATGAAAGAGAGTAGGTTTAGATTAGATAGTAGGAAGAAAATCTTTACTGTGAGGGTGGTGAGACACTGGAAAAAGTTGCCCAGAGAAGCTGTGAATGCCCCATCCCCTGGTCTAGTGAAAGGTGTCCTTGTCTGTGTCAAGGGGGCTGGAATGAGACCTCTAAGGTCTCTTCCAACCCAAGCCATTCTATGATTTGGCTTTGGTTTATAAGTTCAATAAGCTGCTACCTGATGATCATGACAAAGGATGAGACATTTCACCAATCTCTTTTGTTGTAAGTCAAAGCCATTAAAGAAGTAACTGGGCAACATCAAAGCCTGAAATAGAAGACAGAAATCTTTATTTAAGGCACTATTTTAATTACCTTTCTACCAGGAAAACCTTTTGAGGGAGGGAGGGAGGGAGGAAGGAAGGAAGGAAGGAAGGAAGGAAGGAAGGAAGGAAGGAAGGAAGGAAGGAAGGAAGGAAGGAAGGAAGGAAGGAAGGAAGGAAGGAAGGAAGGAAGGAAGGAAGGAAGGAAGGAAGGAAGGAAGGAAGGAAGGAAGGAAGGAAGGAAGGAAGGAAGGAAGGAAGGAAGGAAGGAAGGAAGGAAGGAAACTGAAAGCTTCTGATGTCAGTGGAAGAGTCAGCACTAGTTGTCATCACCTCTAGATACAAGGGGTCATACTGATATCTTGAAAAGAGATTTCCTCAGGAATGGCCACCCTGTGGTAGTGATTCGGTGCCAGCCCTGAATATGGCTGGAGAAAATCCAATCTGAGTGTCACATTGCTGTGCAAAAGCATAATTACTTGGCTATTAATGTCAACAGAGTTGTGTATGGGAAGAATCCCAGGTGTGGTATATCAGTGCAGATACCAAGGTAATCCAGGGTAAACCAGAAAGGATGACCTTCCTCTGTGGATATTTCTGGTAGCTAGGGGCCTAGTAATTTACACTTTTTGGCATTTTAAATGCTAATTTTTGTTTTCAAAGGCTTAAATAAGAATCAAACAATGACAGTATATACCAGCAACTTTACTCTTAGTCTCTAATGAAATCCAGTTGTGACCTTACAATAGAACTGAATCACTGCACTAAATCTACTTCTAGTTCAACATGCATCTATCCTACAGTTATGCTAATGAAGGTCCAAGCATGGAGCAAAAACATATTTCAAAGCACTATAGAAGCATTAGTTTTTAGAAACATTCAAGATGCAGATGTCCCATCAGGGAGAGAGCCAAACTGAAGAATGGAAAAATACATTATGTGGATGGCAGTTTGTATAAAGCAGAGAAGAAAGCAAAGAAACAAATAGGACTAAGAATGTAGGGGACATCTTTGAAAGTCTAGTTTTAGTGTAGCATCGACATAGCAGCAGCATTTTAGAAGGCTTGAAAGGGTGGAAAAATAAGACCTCAGAAAATTTTTGAGAAAGAGAATTAAATGAACAAGTAAGGAGATAAAACTGAAGACTGCATATAGCTGAGAAGGCAGGAAAAATATTGCATAGCTGCTGTTACCCCTTCCCATTCTGCCTGTCAGCTATGCCAATCCTAAATTATAGTTCAGTTAGCATGGAGAAGCACTGTACACACTCACTCTCTCCAGAGTTATTCAAGGTACATTTTAACTTCAGGCCTTAATAACTACCTCTCCCCTGCTGCAGAGATCATGCCACAGACCCCATTGTGTAATCCAAAATTTGGGGCTTCAGTACAAAGTGATTCGTGCAGTTACTGGGATTCTTCCTCTCTAGACTTCCTGGACTTTCTGGCACTTTAAATGAAGTGTAAAGCCATTAAATTTGAAACACTTTCTAAGCCAGACACCTGAGTTCAACTCACAGGCATTTCTACACTGTTTCATCACACACTGAAGAAGAAAACTGCATAGAAATATTTTGTATTATGAAGGACCTGTAGAGAGCAGCTTGCCATTTCATGTGGTCTTGTAAGGTTATTGCTGTGTAAAGCTCACACTTTAACAGCATCAAAAACTGGGCTCTCTGACCTCTTTTGTTAGCCAGGTTGTGATCTGGGCTCATCTAAAAATAAGGGCCAGTAATGTCATGAAGGAAAATGTCTGGGAACTGTTAATCACAGGTTAGGCACAACATACAAGTTCTGGGTGAAAAAGAGAATTTATTAAATATGATAAGAAAAAATCTCCACTTCCAGGTGCAGGTCCTAAGAGGGTAGCAGCAATGTGAAATGAGTTTGGACCAGCTCTAGCTGTCTAAGTTAGACAACTGTATCCTTTTCACTTGGGGTCTTCCACATCGATATATACTGATAATTGCATTTTAGCAGGAAATAAAGGCATTTCAGTGTTTTTAAGGGATTATTCAGGTTAATCTCATGGTATATACAGCAAAACAAACAAAACACATTTTCAGACTTCTGGGAGATGTCATTCTGCTACCAGAATATGTACCTTTAAATCTCAAAATAGAAATTGTTCAATTTGCTCTTTTGCATTTTTTTGCAGCTCTCAGCCACAGCAATCTAACACATCTTTGCTTGTAGAGGTGGATAATATTACAGTTAAAAAGTAGTGATTTCTTTAGTAATAGCTTCCTTACTTGCTTCACTTCATGCCATCTGTAAGCTGTGATACTAGTTCCCCTTAGTGAACCTATTTGCATGCCCAACTGCTTTTTGAAATGTAATTTATAGGGATCAGTGAGTGACTGACACACATCTACAAAGACATAATAAAACCCTATGAATATAAATTACTGTTTTATCCATGATTTTTGTCTGAGGCTCTGTTTCATTCTGTATTACAGAAGCATTAAAGAAACTGCAGATCCATGTTACAGCTCTTTTGGTGACCAACCTAGTTTAAAAGTTGCAAAGCCTTTTTCATCATCAATTCTGGGAGGGTGTCAGTTCCCTCAATTGGGCTGATTCAACTCCTTGATTGTACCCAGATTGCTAAAGAATCAATTTAGAAAGTCAAAAAACAAACAAACAAACAAAAAAACATTACTGCTTCCTGGCTCACCCAATCTGTATTATCTGCTCTTTTAACAGCTTTTCAGGGGCAGTTTTAACAGTTTTTTCCAGGGGCAGGAGGGGGAACTTGGCAGTGGTTTGCAGCTGAGGGCATTGCAGCTGCAGGCATTGAGGGCAGGTACACAACACAGAAGGTGATTTAGAGCTCAGTCTCAGCTGCCAGGCTCAGATAATCTTAAAGTCCTTCTTCAAGTAGGACTTGTAAAGCAGTAGGGTCTTAAATGACAGAGAAAAATGGAGAAGTATACATGTATGGAGTAGAAGAGTTGAAAAATCAAATTACTTGCTTTCAGAATTTCTGCCTAGAAGTTATATTTAAGGTCACATATTAGAATATAATGACTATGTAAAAAGGAGAGGAAAAACCATTACATTTGAAGCACTTTCCTTTGAATTAGGAATTGTACAAGGAGGAAGGTGTGGCACACAGTTTCATAAATGTGCAAAGAAGAATTTCTGCCTTATCATAAGACTAGCAAAATTGTTATTGCCTAGTACTTTACACAATGATGCAGTCTTATTTTAGAAACTCAAACTGCAAAAGTGCTTTGGCATCTAGAAGAGATTTTTTTTCTTATTTTCTATCAATCAAATGATCCACAGGAGCAGTATAATCTCAAATTTGCTAAATCTCTTTATTTTAGGCCTAAAAATGCATTAAGTTGTGGCTGTCCTGAGTAGCTAAGCTCCCAGGTCCTACTGAAATTCTTATGGAATTTGCATGTGGGAGTATGTGATACAAATGCCTACAAACATCTTATTTAGGGATTATGTTAAGAAAATTACTAATGAAACTGATATATGCTTCTTTAGTTTCAACAGCAGCCAGGCAAACAGTGACTGTAGAGATCCATTTTTCCTGCCTGCTGTAGTACCTGCTGTAGTACCCTCTCAGTCTTTTTGGAGACAGAAAGCCTCAATTCACCATGGCTCTAATAAATGGGGCCCAAATCATATTCTCAAGGTTACTTTCTGGGTTTCCCTCCCTGGCTGTGTTGGCTGAGTACATTCAATATAAATAGAAATTTAAAGTCTCCCATATGCGACTTGAGTGAAATCCTAAAAATGGTTCTGTCACACTAGTATTTTGAGTACCACACATGTTTGGCCCTGCTTTCTCTGTCTTATGTGACACCTGGGGCTTTTCTTATTCACAGTATTGCAGGCTAGCATTTTATCTTTAGTCCTCTAGAATTCTAGAAATACTCAAGAATTCCTTTGGCAGAAGAGCTGAGAAGGGGATGACTTCTCTTCTTCCCCTGCAACCTTAAATTTGTTAACATAGTTTTCTTCTGATAGCATCAGTATTGGAAAATGTGACATATGGCAACAAAAATCTATGTTTTTTTAAAAAATGGTTTGTTAGAAAACAGTAAGCTGCTGAATTCTGACCAATGCACAGTAGGGCAGCATATACTTTTTTCTGTCAGCGGAATCAGGAGATTCCAGTTTGTGCTGTCACCATTACAGGCTTGAGTGAATCTTGTAGCAGCATTCTGCACTCTGTTCTTGCAGTCACAGAATGGTTCAGGCTGGGAGGCACTGAAGCAAAAATCAAGGTGTTAAGAGCTTAGCTGAGGGATAGGAGCTTTACATATAATGATTAAAGCAATGTAGAAAGTGGTGAGCCAGTAGAGCTAAGACAATAAATCACTTTGTTGTGTCAAGATGGGTGGATGGAATATTGTTAAAGTGAAGAAAGTGTAACTGCACCTTTGCCCCAAAACCAGCCAGACCCAGGTTGGGAGCCTGAGCCATATGTGGCCAAGGGGGCTGAGAGCCTAGCAACAAGGTGAAAAGCTGAAGTGAGGAAGACTCCCTGACTTCCTCCTAGAAGATCAGTGACCCGTTCAAACGTTTCCAGCACCCACTGACCCATTTGAAGGAAGGAACTGCACAAGCATAGAAGGGCTTTGAGCTCATTTTAATATGAAATGGGGGGTAATGCCTATGTATTGGCATATTGGGTAATTGTATGAATATGTAAGACTTTTGTGGGTAAAAGAAAGCAAGAGCCCTGTGTATTTCACACATCCCTGTGGGAGATTTCTCCCAGGTTTGCCCAGTAATAAACATACCACTTTCTAACTTTGGCTAGTTGGAGAGTCCTTGTTTCTGCATCAGACCACAGTGGGTCATCAGGTCCAACCCCCCTGCTCAAGCAGGTTTATCCCAGAGCACATGGCACAGGCTTGTGTCCAGACAGTTCCTGAATATCTCCAGTGAGGGAGACTCCACAGCCTCTCTGGGCACAGTGCTGTCACCTGCACAGTAAAGAAATTCTTCCTTATACTCAGGTGGAACTTGTCCATCAATTTCTGTCCATTGCCTCTTTCCTCTTGCTTGGCAGCACTGAGAAGAGCCTGGATCCATCCCCTGACATCCATTTTTCAGATACTTCTGCATATTGATGAGGTCCTCTCTCCTTTTCCAGACTGCAGGCCCAGCTCCCTCAACATTTCCTTTAGTTACAGTAGACACCTTGAAGACAGAGCCACACTTGTATCTGAACTTCAGTTTGGAAAATGGGATAGTTCAGATCCCTCTAGTTCTCTGCAATTCAAGATTGAAAAAAATGTGACATACAAAGGGAGAATTGAACATCTTATTTATTAAACAATGTAATTCTAAGCATTGAGATATTACCAATGTAAACTTTCAAGGCCTGATAATACATATATTGATAAAGTTATGGATGGAATAGAATATTAGATATTAGAATATTTGTATAGATGTATGTGTGAAAAACAATGACTTATCACCTTTATACTTTGATACAAGTATTGATTTTGTGGATGACTTTAATCCTGTTTTTAGGTTGGTTTTTTTTGTGAATATAATATATCTTTTAAAACTGAGCAGGCACCTTATGCCAGTTGGCAGGGAAAAAAATCAGATCACTTAAAAAATCATGCCAAATCTGTGAAGGAAGAGTAATCTAAGAAGTCATAAATCATAGGTTAATCCTCTCATGAGTGAGCATGAAAAAGCACTTTTGAGAACCTGGCAGTAATTTGAACAATGGGAATTCATCCTGCACCACAAAGACAGGAAAGTGCCAGGAGGCAATGGACCCCTGCTGCCCTGCATTGTGTGACTTTTAGAATTTCTGTGAGTCAAGAATTGATTTATGCTGTTGATTTTGAGCATAGGGTAATGCTTTTTTATCTTAGTTTTGGAATTAACTTGACTATGTAGTCTGTAGGTGTACCTGCAGGTAGCCCTGGACATCTGGTAAGTGCTTGCTCTAATGACTAGCCCTGGTAAACCTGTGGATGATTAGCTTATTATTGATCACCACAGAGAAATGGTTTAGAAATTTATATTAATGTATTGTTTTAGAAGTGAAACTGGTTTCTTTTTTTTTTTTTTTTATTAAGTTCATACAAGTTCTGCACTCCTACATAGATTGGTTGTATAGGAACAATCCAGAATATCAATTATGTTGTTTATATCTCAGTATCAATTCAGAGTTCAGATGCTGTCTAGAAGAAGACAGTATGCCTTTCCTTAGTCTTTCAGTGCCAATATTTTCATTGTCATTCATAGTCCAGCAATGTGTGCTTTTAATTTAGCTGGTAAATCTACTATAGTCTGTGAAATAAATTACTATGCCCATTAGAGGCATTGAAAAACAAAGCATTTCATTTGGGAACCATAAAATTTCAATGCTACTGATTCACTTCCTGGATTTTCAACTTAACAGATTTGATTTATCAAGACAGAACTATGAAACTTTTTTTTTTTAATGTGATGGCTTGAATAAATGATGTGACATGACATGCTTCACTTACTAATGGCAGCAGTTAAGCAAAGCTGATGCTGTCTTATATGCAGTACTTGGAACAGATGCACATGGTGTCTGTTTCTGACTGTTGGCTAGACAAAATGAGGCAGTAGTTGCTTGGCAGCACTTAGAAATTGTTTGACATATAATGGATTGTAAGAACGTGGTCTCTGTAGAGCAAGAGGGCTTGGAGGGTATCCCTGCTATCAAATTACTGCAGGTTTAAGAAAAGCTTGCTACAGCAAATCATTTAGCCTTTCCACACAACAAAGTAACGGGATGGTTGAAGAAGTGGAAGGAGGATAACTTGCACTGAATCTCATCCTACTAAGTTGTATTTAGATTGCTAAATATCAAGGTTTTTTGTAAAGGACAAACCATGCCAAAAGATTTTGCACTCTTCCTGTGTTTGGATGCATTACATTTTAAATTATGTAGGTTCTACTGCTTTTTGCCAAATCACAGATGGAAACAATGGACAGCTTTGTGCCCAGCATTCTTTGTTCTGTTCTATTCAGGTACATAAATTGAGGATTGCTTGAGTGACCATATTAATTTTTAAAACAAACAAACAAACAAACAAAAAACAGACCCTGAAGCTCCTGTTTTTCTGTGGATAATTGCATTGTCTGGGTTAAATTATAGTTGCAACTTTCTGGGATTGTAAAGGGGCAGTTTGCCCCAGATCAGTAGTATTGGAAGAACCATATAGAAATTGCCCTGGGATCACACACAGATGTATTTATCTGTCTTTTCTTCTGCTATTGCTGGGCTTGTGCAATTCTGGGCCTTGCAATTCTGGGCTTTTTGTCTAGTCTGCCAGCATAGGAGAACCTACCATCAGGAAAAAAGGGGATGAGCAGGGTGGGTCACTGGGAAGTTAATGAGGCAGACTGTGATCCCTGCTGGGATTCCAGTTCTGACCAGCACTCTCAAGGTAAGGAAGGAACATTGCCCTTTCCAGTCTTACTGGAATATCTTGTATGCTGAAAAACCAACAGGAAACAGAAATCCTTTGTCATTAATCTGGTTTTGTGCTGCATAAATATTTTTCAAGTAGCATTGCATCTGAGTTTGTGAGTCTGAACGCCTCAGCCTTGAATGATGACTTCTGGAGGACTGAAAATGTGTGAGCTCAGAGTCATCCTAACCTGATTTTACTGCACATGGGTGTGCCCTTAATTGTGCTGTCAAGGGCAGAGCATTCACAAGTCCATCTCACAGCCACATCCAACAGGGAAACTTATTATCTCTCCTGAGTATTTTGACTGAATTGAGGTAACGTGGATAATGTAGCTCTGCCCTTGAAAAACCAGCT
The DNA here is from genome assembly GCA_034336665.1 of Luscinia megarhynchos. Lineage (NCBI taxonomy): Eukaryota > Metazoa > Chordata > Aves > Passeriformes > Muscicapidae > Luscinia > Luscinia megarhynchos. Next base: position 24,336,784 of record CM067566.1, read on the forward strand.
TGCAGTCTGCTGTCCAAAGGTGATTTGGACATTCAGAACCCTGCTACTGGTGAGTTAGTACCAGCTTTCTGCATTGTAATTGGGTTCTTGCAAAGAGGTTAAAAAAATCCTAAAAAACAACTGCATACAGTGATGACACTGCTAATTCATTTCTACAGAAAAGGTTTGGAAAAAACTAAGCAATCATGGTTTAACCAGCTCAGAAGGTAGCACATAAAGCTGTACACAGAGGCACAGTTCAGATTATGAAAGAGACAGGTCAGTGTCTGGAAGAGAGAATGACCTTGCTTGTTTAAAAATTTATAACATACCTGAACTCCTTGAGACCTTTTCTGCAAGCAAGGACAGCTCACAGTGCTGACACATTTATTCTTACAGTACTAGAGAATTAACTGCACAATAATACTTGTTCTCAGAAATGGAAAATGCTCTGGAGGAACCAAATGGGCATTTGAAAAAATGTGGATTTTTTTCTAGTGAGGAATGCCATCTTCAGTCTGTAGAGCACATTTCATCTTAGCATTGCTAGCAATAAATGGGAAAAAAATCTTCAGAAAATGCTCATCTGAAAATTCTGATGCTTCTGAGATCATCTAGATAGACATTCTCTTCCTCACTATATGGCAAGAGATTGCAGCATATGGAATTGTATCATCAGACAACTACCTCAAGTGCCCAACCTCCTTCTTTTCTCCTTCGTAAGGCATCAGTTCCAAATAACTAATAGGATTGTTCAACTGTAAAACTACCTGGATGAACCCCCTCATTGATCTCTGACACATGATCAGTCTTCTACAATGAGGACAAAAGGATTTATGCCATTTCTGCAAAACTTGGATGATGCATGGAGTTCTTTGCTAGACTGGTCACTGCCTTTTGAAACATAGCCTATCCATCATCTTCTCTCCATATGCCCAGACAGCCATCTGTCAGGGAGGCTGATGTCAGCAAATTCAGAAAGGGGCTGCTAGGTAGCCTAGCTTTGAGGGTGGCATTAGTGAGAAACTGGGCAAAAGATTTTGGTCTGTCTGAGTCTGCACTTGTGCCCTAAATACTCATACTGATTCATTGCTAGTAAAGAAGAGGTCAAGTATATCCTTTACACACTTGCTTTAATATTGTAGTCACTGTATTTTTCACTGCTCCATTAAAAACTTATGAAGAGAAATTCTACAAGATCTTGTATACTGTGATTTCATAAGGCTTCAAAGGAAAGATTTGACTAAAGAGAGTCAAATGGATCTGTGATAAAACCCATATTTTCTTATATTTCTAAATTCATGGCACTAAAAATCCCTTTGCTATGCTTGTAGTACCACTTATGTTTTACTGTCCTCAGTGCAGAGTTACCCAGGCACATATTCCTCATGCACCCAGAAGATGATGTTGACACTGCAGCTGAGTAGAAACCATTCTCAGTCACACTGCAGCTACAGAAGCTGCAAAAGAAGATCTAGCTGTAAAGGAAAAGTGATGTTTCCAGTGATTTTCTTTTCTTTTACTGTTTACCCAAACTTCCAGTAAATTACAAGGCTCTCCAGGTTTGGATGCTTCACTTATAAGGTAAAAAGTAGTATTTCACATGACAGCTATTATGACATCTTGTTTATCTGCACTTAGAAACTGGAAGGCTCAGCCTATCTTGTGCTGTCTAAACATTTTTTTTTCCAGACATAGTTATAAGAGCTCCCTGACTTCCTCCTAAAACATACCAACCTGGTTTTTTAGATACAGATAATATGTGTGTCTAAAGTCACCATTCCAGTACCTGTAAGGTGACTTTAGATACAGCTATTAGCAGGGGAATTCATTGGAGAGCATGACACACTTTAAGAGGCAAACAGCGAGAAAAAGTAACTCAACAAAGCTCAGTAAGCCTCAGGTAACTATTAGAAATTTTTTGTACTTGGTGAAATAAGGTGTGAAGCTAACACTGAACTCAATCAATGTGTCATCTTCTCCACAGCTGTGCTTGCACACAATAAATAGATGCCCCATCCTTGTTTTGGGACAGAGGAAAAGCCTGACCTCAGACCAGGCAGCAGAGGGTTTGCCAGAGTTGGGAGGCTGTGAAACACCCACCAGCCCTGGGCACTCTGCAGCTGGTCAAGCTCCAAAGCCATGGCAGGGATTGCCCTGTCCAGTGTGGTGGCAGACTGCTTCTGTCCTTGCTGAAAGGCAGCCTGCTGTGCAGCTCTGGAGTGAGCAATAAATGGGAAAGGGGACAGGGAATGATGGCGAGGGTGGCTGTGCTGATCTGTTGGCTGAAGCAACTGCCCACTCCCCAGAAGCAAGTCCTGCTCATTTTTGAGGCCAGTCTGTGCTCAGGTGACAGAGTGGACAGCCAGCAGAAGACATTATTGATATTACTCTGAAGAAATTACTTTTGAACGAGGTGACAATGAGATGAGTGATATTTAAATAGGGAGTATCTGGATTATTTCCTCCAAGCTCTCTCAGGCTGAGAGAGAAATTAATAACAAGGCAGGTGTTGAAGTCAAATATGTTGCAGTCAGTTGATGTCTATTTTCACAGGACCATATTCTAAAGTTGCTCTTCTAATAATCTTTGAAATGTCAGGAAAAGTTGGGGAATAACTACAATTTTAAGCAGAAAACACCATTCTCTATGCTAGAGGTAATTGAGTTAAAGTAAAATTTAATTAAAGGCATGTGAGTAAGAAGATCTTAGAATCTTAGATCTTCCAACACCCAGGTTGGAAGAAGCCTCAAAAAATCATTCATTTCAACATTTGTGGGCAAGGGAGTCTAGATGATTATCTAGCACCCTGTCCAGTTGAAAATTCCCTTTGATGGAGACTCCACGATATTTCTGGGGAGATTGTTCTAGTGAATAGTTGTTCTAACCGTAAAAGATCTCTTTATTATATCAAAATGAAACTTCTCCTGAGGTTGGGTGTAGATATATGAGCAGAAAGAAGAAAGGCTGAATACAGCCCTTGTGCATAGGAGCAGAACATATTCAGTAAACCTTAGTTTGGAGGTAGGGTTTTTTAAAGTTAATTTTTGCACAGCAAGGTAATGTACCTCAAAAGCGATCTGTGCAGGTGAAATTGCTTCTTTCTCTACACACCTCCATGAACTTTAAATATTGGTAATCTGCTGGTATGTTATCTCATCACCTGTCTTTGTTGGGTCGTTCTGAAGTTTGCTCCATATCTCTGCTGGCTGGTTTGTATCATGTCTCTGCTTGGTCCCTCTTTCCAGGGTGTGAACAAAAAAGTCATTCAGGCTTGTGAAGAAAAACCTGCTCTTTGTAGGCCCATGTTGTTGCTATTCATTTATCAGTTGTCTGCCTTGTTTTTTCAGATCAATTTCCTTATCATTTGATCTATTCCTTTTGCCAGTACTGCCAACTGTAAGTGATGATGTTCTAGACATTGCCCATCTATATTACAGTGATACCATATTTTCCCTCTTGGTTGTTTTGTTTCTAATGAAATCTAGATAAATATGTGCTAAAGGTGCCTTTGGTTTTCTGAAAGGTCTAAAGAACTCAGCAGAGGTGTGACCTTGCTGCCTTGTGACACATCATCTTGAGTAGAGGAAAGGCACACAGGTCTGAGGGGTAAGCATTCCATTTCAGGGGATGATGGCACACATCAGGTAACATCCTTGGAACACAATCCTTGCTCCATTTATTTTACAAACATACACATAAAATCCTTTCCCCTCAGAGCATAATGGCCACATCCAAACTGAAATCTGGATGCTGGAAAGGCGCCCAAGTCCTTTCCCTTATGCCGTGCCCCTGAAATGCACATTTTCTGTACTTTGTTTTGCTTAAAATCTAGTGTCCCAAATAGGCCCCAGAGGACACCTAGGGGCTCAGTCTGGATTTTGTGTTGTTTGTGCTCCAGCCTACAGTTATATATTGCCAGCAGTCAGTTACTCATATTCATAATGGGAAAGATGTGGAAGAAACTAGCAAGCACTTTAGAGTAAGCAAATTTACTACCAGCTGGCAAAATGATGGAAGGGAAATTCATCTTAAAGTTTAGCCTCTTATATTTACTTTTGTGTATTAGCAATCTTCTGAAAGTATATCTTCAAAAACGTCATACTTAAAACAAAATTAAAATCACAGTTACCTTTAGAAACAAATAAAACAGATGTTATGTCTCGAAAACTTCAAGCTCATTAAAAAATCTTCAGAAGCTACTAGAATCTCTATTTTGCTCCTTAATAATTAGTGCATTCAACAAATATTGTGCTTTGCAGTGGTGGTTGTATTTTATCTGAGAATTGAGCTGTGAGATTAAATCTCTTCTTAATTCCAAACTGACAGCATTTTCATTCTTTCTAATTGCCACCATGAAAAATCAACTCATTTCTTTTTCTCACCTTTGTTTTATATTTATATCTTCATCACCTTCCTCCCCTGCAATTTTCTTTCTCATACATTTTCTCCATTTATTTATGTCTCAGCATTATATTCCTTCTGTGACACATTGCTCCTTCATTCCAGGTACTTTTTGTCAAAACATAATGATGTCTCCCAGTAGAAAACTGCATTAAGCTGAAGAGTTTGTGCTGCTTTATGATAACCCAGATAAATATCTGAAAGAATTAATAATTGTATCCAACCCAGAGTACTGTTTATCTGTGTTCCTCAGGCACAGTTAAACTGTCTTGGATAAAGATATTGCACATAGATTAGAATTAGGGATATATTTTGCAAGGCTTCATTGAACTTCATCTTTTGATACCTGGAAAAAAAAAATTCAATCAGTTGCATTTTGTTTTATGGGATATTCAAGTATTTGTGAAATAAATATATTTCCTCATAGATATGACTGATGGTAACAGCAAGAACCAAGTTGACTGGATTTGAGTCTTTATCATCTCTGGAGTAAATGCATGACTGCTGCTCACCCTAGAGTCTTTCTGGTCCAGAGGAAGAAGGCAAACAGATGTTTGAACTAATACTGTTCTTTAAGAGCCAGAAAATATTATTTAGAGAAGAACCACAGATTGACTAATAGAACAGAAGAAATAGCCCTCTTATTTTCTTAGTGGTACTGACTTAACATTGCAGAGGGGACATTAATATAGTATTGAAAAACAAGATGTATAAATCCTCATTTTTTTGATCAGAGCTTAATGATTTTTTTATAGCCCGTGTAAGTCACAAAGTACTAGTGACAGATTGGCATGCTCATCCACATATACCTACAGACCTTTTTATCCAGTCTACAGAAAAGCTACAGAGAATTTGAGCAGTAAGAGATGGATGCCTTCATAGAAGACATGCAGTGAACTGATTATCTTTGAAACAGGTACCTATTAGATAAGGATATTTTGTTTGGAATGCATGTCTTTTAAGCTCATTAGATTTCAAAACAGAATATGAAAGCAAAATAAACAAAAATGAGCCACAGTGAGATGGATTGCTGAGTCATCTTATTGATTGTTTTAGACTGTAAATACCTCAGGTGATTATCTATTGTTTCTTTTCTGAGGACCATCTGTACAGCCCTACTACCAACATTTAACATATTCACAAGAATACTGTATTTCAGAAGCTGTGTCTTCTGCATCAAGCCAAGATGTTTCACCTTGGTGTGAAAGTCAGTGGGCTGGATACTGAGGTCAAGAAGTAAATGTCACCTGAAAAGTGCCCATCCACTGTTCCTATCAAAAACACATACCTGGTTTGATCTATTGCTTACAATGTTCCTGGTCTTTAAATTAAGGCTAAGGCAGGCCATCAGCTAGATAATATAAAGTGATTGCTATATGCTCTGCATTTCAACTCTATGGTATCAAAATTACAGTTTTTATTTTGGCTGTTCTCCAAGCCTTTCCAATATGCCTTCCATTTCCTTTGCCTCCTACCAGTCACATAGGCCATCTGTTTTCCCAGTGAAAGTTAAAGAGCCAATATAAGAAAAGCACAAGCTCCTTTTAAAATAACTTTCCCCCTGTTTTGTATTCATGTAATTTCATAATGATCAGACTCTGTTTCTTGTTGCTCTTCCTTAGTGCAGGCGAGGTTTGTTAGCTATCGAGGGTGTTGTTGTTAAGTAAATGTTGTTTGAGGTTTTCCCTTCAACTGCAGCTCTCTGAGAAGACATCAGTTGGAACAATCTGGCGTTCTTTCATGAAGATTTTCTCTTTGGTTTGAAAGTGACATATGTGTAGGATGAAAATTACATATTTCTTCAAGAGTACGTGCTATTTTTGGCTATTGTGATTTGTACATTCTGTTCATGTTCCATAAAAGATGAATGTAAAAGGCTTTTCTTTCTTTTTTGAAGTTCTTGGAGAAAGTCTGCACTATAGGCTGTGATATTACAGAAAGAAATTCTGTCCCAGAAATATATTAAAAAGTAACATGGAACAGATTCTGTAGTGCAAGAGAAATAATAGATAGATCCCAGCTGGGTTCTCCTACTTTCTTAATGTTCATTTACTTTCATGTGATCAATTCTCTGCAGTTCTGTCTGGTAGCTGATATAGTACATCAGGGAAATTACAGCTGATTTCTAAAGCCTGTTTCACAGAAAGCATTGAATGAAACTAAAGACTCAGCACAGAAGTGACAGAAAGAGATAGCTTTCCTGCTCCCTCATCTGTAAAGGCTGTACTGCAAATCACTATAAATGCTTCCTTCCTTAATTACTGAAATGTTAAGGATATTGCCTAAATAATCACACTGAAAGCAGGGGATTAAGAAAAAAAAAATCTCAAGTTTTTGATATAACCAGCAAAACCTTAAAAATTCCCAAACTCATAAAAATAGATGAAATACCTTCTAAGGCTCTTGTATTAAATCTTGTGCCCACAGGTACAATTACTCTTATAAAGATGTTGATGGTAATTTCACTTTCCTTTCATATACATATAGAAAGGCACATTATAAGGGGTTAGTTAATCTGTAGAGAGATGGGTACTCTCTGTGCCAGCTGGGAGAAAATAAAAGAAATTGATCTGAAAAATGCATTCTCATGCCATTGCTGACTTCTGAAGTGTAAGTTAACCACTCCCCTAGGTTTCATATTTTTTGAAGACAAGAATAAGCACCCGATTTCAGTAGAATAAATGACACTGCTTATGAAAGAGATGTAAAATTCAGATAATCAGAGTATAAGATCCCTCTTCTCAGTTTTTCCTATATGTCACACTTTCCCTAGAAATGCAAACCAAGAATTTGGAATAAGGTTTCTCCAGTGATAGTTAATTAGTTTGAAAATGGCAGTTGTACAGAAATTTTGATTGTTGCTCTACATTATAGCAGTAGGTATCCCAAATAGCATGATTTGACTTATTGTAGGATACACACAACATATGAATAATTAATCTTTAATGCTAGAAAAAAATGTTAATAATACTATTCATTACATAAAGAGATTTTTGCCTCTGGTTTCCAGTTTAGAGCAGTATTCATGCAACAGGGGTAAAAAAAATTCAAGATTGAATGAAATTAACTAAACTTGTGGGCAGGTTTTTTAAAATCCAGAAATATAGGCATAATGGATAAAGTGAACAAAATAAAACTGCTTTCCAGTGAGAGCTACAGGACCTTCATGAAATCTCAGGGAACAGCAGGCTGTGGTGCTGCTTCTCCATACCATCTGTTCCTTGGGTTTGAAATGGTTTATGGGAATAGTTCATGTTTTCTGTTGACAGTTCAACTTCAGCAGTATGTGCTCAGGCAACAAATGAAAGTCTAAGCAAGTACATACTACCACTAAAATTTACTCTCCTGAAAAATAAAATATGTTGAATGTAGAATCCTATATCAATAAAATGTGATTCAGTTCAGTTTATGAACACATTGAAAAGAGGATACTAGTCCTCCTTGCTTCTGTCTCACCGGGGACTTTGGGTAGATATTCAAAGTATTCACTTAAACTGTTTTAATATTACTGAAAAACTTACATCAATCTTCATGGGAATGACATTGAGCCAACACTGAGTACTTGTTAAGATCTCTGCTCCTTCTCACATTTCTTGAAATTCTTTTCTAAAAGAAAATATTGTTCCACATAATCCAGTTATATGATATTGGGCTCTGCAGTCTGCATTGTTTAAATATGCTTTTTTTGCTGTTTGAGGATGGTTTTGCATTCAGAACGAGTACTGTTTTAACTCTTGGGTGTTATTTTCTTAGCTCAGGTTTGGAGCATGCCATTTAATTTTCATGTATTCCATGCCACTGGCATACAGGCAGATCTCTCCTGACATGTTAGGCAGAAATAGGAAAGACTCATTTGGGGATTATAGTATTCAATTTCCCATCCTGAATTTCTACCCATCACGGAAGAAGTGCTGAACAGTTGGATCTGGCCAGACAATGGCAATTTCAGTTAGGATCCACTTGTGAAGTTTCAGACTTCACACTTCTTTTGTGTCAGATCAAAAGGCTTACAATAACTGTCATCAAGTTCAACACACCTATCTTTGGAAATAAAACTGCAGCTTCTTGGGTCCTGAGTCTCAAATCAGCTTCCAGAAATGTTTGCTCCACCTTCAGCCTGGTGACCAAGGCATGAAACACCTAATGCATTCATAATGCATCCATCTCAGTTCTTTCCAGCTAAGGCAGTGAATAAATCTCAGCATGAGTTTCCCATATTGTCAACAGATTCTCAGTCACTTGGCTAAAGGATTCATAGGTTAGTGTCCTGGTGAATCCAGTGTTTATGATGATTTTTGGTGAAACTCCTACATCTACATGAAATGACACTGATTGCAGTTGAATTTGGTTAACAAAACACATTAATAAAACCTTGGCTGTGTCCTAACGCAGGGCAAATCTTACTCAAATCAGTAAAAAATTTCTTTATGAGAATAAAGGCCATAGTAAAAAAAATCACTGATTTGTTGTCCCATGGAAACTGTATCAAACTGTATAAAACAATTTCTCAGTGAAACTGGGAGGTGAAAAGGCTGCATTTGTCTTTCAGGCGCCTCAGAGAGCCAGGAGGATGCAGTTAAAGTCATGGTGACAGCATGCTGCACTCCTTAGGAGGAGGTTGATCATTATCCACCATTTCAGCTTTTACTTCCAAACTTGCCAAGGTCTATGTACAATTAAATCTTATTTTTCTATCGAATCCAATGTGTGATCTGTGTACATTTCTCTCCTAACTTTATGGAAAGGACTATGCTTGATAGTTTTTTAGCATCCCAGAGTTTTGTTGCTTTTCCCATTGTTTCCATAAGCTGGATAAATGCCAGCCTCACCTGCCTCCTTTACAAAGATTTAAACTCTGTTTTAGTCCCTCACTTCCATCACCCACTTCATTGTTTCTCCATTTCTGCCCCTTCACATCATGTCTTTTCTTCTTGAATCCATTTGGATTGTTTATTCAGGTATTCTGAAAAGAATACCCAGAGGGGGAAAAAAGAAAGCATTGAGAAAATGGAACAAAATAAATAACATGCCAGTTACCAATGCATGTTCTAATATGTGTATAACCATTATTATATAATCAAAATAGCTACCTAAATAATGTATCCATTTATGAGAGAAATAAAATGATTAATAGGAAACTACCGGTTTCCATCAATATTCAAAGTATGTCAAATTCTATAAAACATTAAGTTTAAAACCCTTTTGTATGGAGTAAGAACTTAGTATATGGAAAGGCTGTAGCATCATGCCCTGGTAAAACACAATTGCAAAATGCTTAGAAAATATAAAGTACATTTGTAAGCATAACTATTTTGCAAGAAGTAATAATCTCCCAGAATAAATTGCTGGAATTTCATTGTATTGATAGAAATCTATCCTTCAGTGAAAACCATAGCTTCAAATCCTTATCTTCAGTTGTCAAGATTATTTAATAGGTTCCTACTTTACTTCACTATGAATTTCCTACCAATAACAGATAATTTTTAATCATGCTAGGTATTTTTCCTTTGTGTTTATTCAGAGCATGCTGTCTGAGGAGAGCACATATTTTCATAAATTTTTCTTATACAGTGACAGATGATACTCATCTTTCCAAAGCATCAAATACAACAGCTTGGTTCTATTTAATCATCTGGCTTTTTTTGTTTCATTTCACATTGAGCTGTAATTGCACATTAGAAAAAAATTCTAAAAATCTGACCTAATGTCCCAGAAAAAACAAATTATTTACTGAAGAAACACAAAACTTAATATTTGACAGGTACAAAAATGCATTAATTGTATGAAACATCATTTTTGTTGTTCAGCAACTGCCCCAGTCTATATCATCAGTTCAGAAGGAGCTGGCTTAGCAGCTTGCAAGCTGAGCAGTGACATGTCTTTTTGCCTTCCCCAGTACTTGGAAAAATTTTTCCATTGCTATCTATTGGTCCTTTCTAGATGCCTGCATTAATCATATTTCTTCTTTCCTTTTTACAATAGCAAGAACTTCTGTGAGGTGGGATGACATAAATAGGAAATATGAAACACGTTTCTCAATGTGGGAAGATTCTAGTGTAAGTAGCTAAAATATCAACCTAAAATATGACCTGAAACATCTTCAAATGCCTGATACCAGTGCTATGCAATTGAAGAATGCAGAAGGAAATCTGTTTAAGTAACCATCCAAGATACTGTAAAGCTTTAAAAATAAAAAAGACTTCCAGTCTAATTCTGGTTTCAGTCTGAATTTAGTATGATTCAACTCCTTAAATTTCTCAGCACACTTCAATTTAACAGGAAACACCTGTAGCAAGGCTCTTCACCATGTTGTAGTCTAATTCAAATAGAAATGACTGAATAAGTTTAGTACTCAGAACACCTGCTACCTTAAAACATATTCCTTTGAGACACTTTTACCCTAATCTTTCCTACACCTTCAAAAGACTGTGAATAAAGCCATGGCTCTTTCAAGAGCTTTAATATTCCCTGAGATAAGAGTGGAAAAATGCATAAATTGTTCTTTGTGAAAACAGGATGAAAAATTTCACAACTTACCATCTCAATCATCTCTATTTGGATGTGGAACTCAGTTGTACATCCTGCATAAAGAACACATAAATTTTCCAGAGGTTTTTTTAGGTGATGTTGGACAAAACCAGAGTGCCTGGTCTTAAAAAAAAAAAAAATCCTAATTTTTCCTGCCGTTTTTTAAAGAGTTCTGATGTTCAAAACTATCCTAAATTCAGCAAAGTATTTACATTCCTAAGTCCTGCCCTGTGGACAAAGACAGTGACTAATGATGGATATTTCAGTGGTGTCTTTCCACACTTTTTTCTTGTCTCAGTGATAATGGGATAACTTTGTGTAGGAAATCCAACAGAGCAGCTGTCTCATTAGTTTTCCATTTTGCTGGACTTAAATGACTAGGAAATAATTTTGCAGGTGAATTACATCTCTTAACACCATTAAGATTTTTGGCAGAACAAGACATCATGGCCCCCTTCAGCAATTCAGAAAATGTTGAACTGCAGAAAAATGCTACAGGAGACAGTCCCTAGAACCAAAGAATAGCACAGAGGCAGGCAAAGGGTGGAAGACTTGGCATCTAATGCCAGTAGTTGTAATAAATGTGAGCTTAGAGATAGAGGCAATGGGGCTTTCAAGCTTTCTCTCTAGAGGACATGGTTGGAACATCAGTTCCTGGATGAGAACGGCCTGGATAGGAAAAAGTTCTGTGCTCAACCATCCATAGGCATTCCAGCACTTCCCAGAGGGACAGCTGTGCAGTCAGCAACCCTTGCACCTGGTCTGTAACTCAGCCTTCATATAAACAAATGTTGCTTCACAATCCTACCTTTTAAAAGCAAAAATTAAAGTATTCTTTTCATCATTTTTATAAACATCAATAAATGCAGAGCACTGCTGCTTCTCTTTTAGGGAAAAAAAATTCCCAACCATACAAGCACAAAATATCCCATACAAACATAATGTTTCATATGGTTGGCTAGCATACCGAATGCACAAGAATATATTCATTGAGTGACAGAGAATAGAACTCACTTTGAATCCTACCCTTTTTGTGCATGTAGCCAGACAGCAATATGCACAAAACTTCTTGGTTAGGAGCATGTATTGAAATCAAATAGCAATCAGAGAATGTGTTTAAACAGTCAAGATTTTTAATTAATGAAAATAAGGTATGGGAACTGGAGAAGAATTAATTTCTTGGGTGGCTTAGCATCCATTCTTTATATTCTCTAATTAAATTTTTAGAGTATATCCGATGCTTCTTGCTTCTTTGGCTTTTCATTTTGCCTTAATAAATAATTTAAGCATGGTACAACACGTCAGCTTTACTGATCCTCATGGATCTTCTGTGCATCTGAAAATATTTGGGTTTGTATTGGGACTGTATCCCAGGAACAAGAGCCCATGGTTTACCTCTGTGTAACTGCATATATTACATGCTGCACTAATCACAGAGCACTATTATTTAAGTGATAGCCATATATGTTCATTCTCCAGACACAGACTAGTCATTTGTAAACTGACACTGCAGATTAATGTGATTCTGCATAGCAAGGAAGGGCTTTTGTCTCTTCTGGCTCTTTGCTCCGTTGGGGCTCCCACTCCAACTGCCAGAATCCCCACTCTTCCCTCAGTTACTCGTTACAGCTGCTCACTGCCTTCTGTCATCCTTTCCCAAGCAGGGAACTTGTTTCCTGGACATTGTTTTTTGGAAATTTTTGATGAATTTCCATTGTTCATATACCTTTTCATAGTGTCTGTTGCTTGTGTTTTTCCTCAGAAGAGAAAGACTGTGCTTTAAAGTTGTGTAAGTTGTCTCTTTCAGGCTGTTTGTTGCAGAGAGTGACTGAGAGCCCAAGAACTGGACAGAAAACAGAGATACAGATTTATATTCTGCATGATGTGTGTCTGTCAAGACCCTATGCATGCTGAGTCAAAACGATCAGTTAGAGTTATAAGAATTTCTAGACAAAAATATTTTTAGACCCTGGCATAAAATAGTACACTTAAAAAACTGTAAAATTTTGATGTGGAAATACTGAAATCAGATAACCAAATACTCTATCAAGATTGGCTGTGAATGTTAGAAAGGGCTCTGTGATTAATTCTTTCTGGATATTTCTGGAGGTTTTAATTTCTTTTCAGTCATGTTTTTTTATTTATTAGGGACCCAACTGCTAAACTGTTTCAGCAAAGTGACAGTGGTTATGATAAATGCGAAAAAGAAAAATAATGCTCTATTAATTAACAGATGGAAGAAAAAAAAACGGTTAAGCAAAATCATTGTCTTCTATTAAGAGAAGAACCTTCTGTGTGATATAGCACAGCTTTGAAGCACTGAACCAAGTCAATCAATATCTTCATTAGGAAGAACAAGTAAGCTAGTGAAAATCAGTATTTCACCATCTTCCTTGGCTTCCCCTGCTCCTCAAAGCCCTGTAAGACAAACCTGCTTGCCTGGAGTTGTAGCAGAGATAGATAGGAGCACTGAGATTTCTAATCTGTTTCTAGAATACATTTATTTGCTTCTAGAATACATGTATTTGTTTTCTTAGTATTTTTTGGAAATCTATTTTACTTGGTTCACTAGATCTGGGGATCTGAGGCACTAGTAAATTCAGAAACAAGATGTGACAGTAGGGCTTCAAAGTGGTGTGAATTATGCTGCTTTTTCACTGCTTTAGTTATTTCAATTTCCATCAAAGTGCTGTCTGTTCTTAAAATCATGTGGTGTATGCTACAAGGGAAAATTCAGAGGTTTTCCATCCACTGTGTCAGAGTAGCTGCCTTTGGAACCCTGAAAACTGCAACAATGAAAGTCTGAGTTTTAACGTTGTTCCTTCTAGGATTACACCTTTTTTAAAATATGAGGTGATTTTGGATTTCCTGACTTTTGTTTGAAAATAGTTTCATTTGCCCTACTCATTCTGCCTCTAACACCTACTAATCTATGTTGAACTGTTAAAAAGACTGTTAAAACTGTTAAATATTTCCTTTGTTAAGGAAGCACATGAAAGTTAAAGTTATTCCTTGAAATATGTTTTACTGTGCTAAACAAAACAGACTAATGAGGGGTAAAAATACATGACATTGGCCACTATTCCTGAAGATACTGAATAAGAATGAAAACATTATCATGATTAATTTATATCATAACAAATATTATTGGAATATTATTGCATCAACTCCAATAATGCCACAGATTCACTGTTCTTATATCATAAACTTGGAATCAGGAATCGGAGAGTATTTATTATTTATTAAGTTGCAGTCCTGTCATGGTTGTGGTTTGGTGAATGCTGCCTCACTACTTTGCAAGTCTAACAGCTGTCATAAATCACTGCTATTAGCTTTTATTTCACACAACCAAATGGATTTTGCTGCCCTTGCACCATTAGTGTTATTCCTATTAAAAATTATTTATGGCTTTAGAAAAACTGAAATTTTAAAACTTTTAATGCACTCTTTATAATCTGATGTTCCTGGTAATTTACGTATTAAAATAATGATTTATAAAACAAATATATGCTATTCTTATCCACAGAGAGAATATTTTATGATTAATTTTTACTCTTTTTTTGGCTTTGACAACCTAAACTTAATTGCTTTGTATAAATTTTAATTATTGGAGAAAGATAACAGATTTGGGACGGAGAAGAGAAGGAAGAAGCCAAAAGCAAAAGGCTATTCCCAGGATAAAGAAGCCATCAAAATGCTAATAAGCCCTGTTCCAAAAGGGTATTATTGTTTCTTTTTTCAGCTTTATTTATAAACACAAACATCTGAAGCAATGGTTCCATCTGCATGGACTAAAAGCTCTGTGTCCAAAATGTACATTGCTTCAGAGCCAAGGGAGAATAAAAGCCCTGCTCAGCTACTCAGCTTTCAGAAAATAGCACTGGACTGAAAATTAACAAAAGTCTCCAGAAATCTAAAGTTTAGGTAGAAAACCTGCTTTGTACAGAAACTGTTTTGATCCAACTAAAAAGAGGACTGATTCTCTGTATGATCTCAGCCTGGTGGATGTTCCAATGTGGGTAATTAGTAACCTAACACGAGCTTCTAGGAGTTCTCAAAAGGAAAGAGAAATGTCTGATTTACCCGATTATTTGACTGACAGGTTGGGTTTGGGAGAAGGGAATGGAATCTCTGCAAGTTCTTGATGTATCATCACAGCACTTCTTAAAAATTGTAAGGGAAACAGGAGAAAGGAATGGATAGGACAAGAAAGAAAAACAAAACCATAAATAACCTAAACTCAAGGAAAATCAGGAAAGGATAACTCTCAAGTGAATACATGACTGAGTTGAAAGAGCACTTCTAACTCTTGCCTCAAGGAACATTCCTTTAACTTTGCAGAGCTAAAAAGGCAGCAAGGTAGTCTCACTGTTTGTTACAGTGGCAAGCTCACAGCAGAAGCAGAATTAACAGTCTAAGTCTTATTTATTCATTATATAGATCAATATAACATATTTATCAACACAAATCTGTAAAATAAGGAAAAAAAACTAACTGTACAAATGAATATTTTGAGAGATGGCTCAATGAAAAATAGTTTTTCCCATTTGTGTAGGAAAACAGGGCAAATTCACCATCCCCTTTGGTGACATATTTTCCTTGAAGTGGCAATAGAAGGGGTTGAATTTTTTTTTAACATTTAACAGAATAAATCAAACTGGCACTTAAGGATAGGGAGATGTGAGCAGGTGTACGTGTATCTAACTTTGTTTTTAGGTAAGTCACTTCAGCAGACTTTGTCTCTTGGAAAGGGATTGAGACATTTAGCTGAAATGAACCAAGCATGTACCATTCTTTGAGGTATAGCATATAGACATGGTAATTATCATGTTATAGACAAAGAAAAATTATCATGTGTATATGTATTGATAGGTTATAGATAACCTGCTTATAAACAGTCCTGCCTTGCTTTTGTGGTGGGCAGGCATGACAGATTTCATTGCCTAAAGCAGCAGTATGGAAATGTTTTGAGAACTTGATCTTAGTCTAAGGCAAAGAAAAAATGATAATGGAATTTCAACTTTATTAAAATAGTGAGCCTATGATAATACAAAACAGTTTCTGCAATACAATTGATCTGCCATGTATTTGTTATATTGAAGAAAAGTACATTTCCCTTCAAGTTGTCAACATCTGTAGAATTGATGAAAGTAAGTTTAGTTTTAGTGTTTTAGGACACAATTTCTTCACAAAGAACACCAAACAAAACAGCTACCAACCATACCATAATGAATGCTTCCCATAATTAAAGATCCTCTGATTAAGTTTGGCATATCTCTTTTAAAGAAAGTGTTTATTTTTATGTCTTGCTATCTTCTCTCACCTCTGTATTTTTTTTGCTATATGTATATATACATATGTATGTGTATTTAGCTGTTTATTCTACTATTTATGTTCCCACAACCTCCACTGTTGCTGTTGCTCTCTGGTAACTGTGTGTCATTTGAAACTGGGCAAGACATTGAAGCAGAAGGGCTTTGACAACATGTTGTTTTGGTTTTTTTTATTTTGCATGTGTCTATTTCTTTTTACTTTCAAAATATCAGCCAGTGACATTTTTTATTTGTTGATTTAAAGGATGAGTTGTCAGAGTAGGAGAAAGATGTATGGAGATTATAGTTGGCAATGGCACAGCTGAGAGCCTCTGGGTAAGAATCAAGAGACAAATAAATAATGTGGGTGTCATCGTGGGAGTCTGCTGTAGACCTCCTAGACAGGATGATGACATCGAGGAATTATTCTTTGAGGAGCTGAGGGAGGCTTCCAAGTCAACTGCCCTTGTCTTTATGGGGGACTTCATCTTGCCAGAAATTAACTGGGACCATCACACAGCAGGTAGATCCCAGCCCAGAAGATTCTTGCATGACAACTTCACTTGTCTGACTTGGAAAGATGCCCTCCTGGATCTGCTGCTTGTCGAGAGAGGATCTTGTGAGCAGAGTAATGATTGGTGACCTTCTAGGCCACAGTGGTCATGAAGTGATTCAGTTTAAAATCTCTGTTGACAGGAGGAGAAGTGCCACCAAAACCTCAGCTCTGGACATAAGGAGGCAGACTTCAGGGTGCTCAAGCAATTAGGTAGTAAGGTCCCCTGGGAAAACATTTTTGCAGGTACTGGGTCCATCAGTGCTGGTCACTTTATAAATATTCCCTCCTAAAGGCACAGGAGCAGCCAGTTCCTAAATGTTGGAAGTCAACTACACAAGGCAGAAGGTTGGCTTGGATGAACAGGGATCTTCTTTTAAAAATAAGGCTAAAAAGGGAGGTCTATGCCCAGTGGAACACAGAAAGAATACAGAGAATCTGCTTGCTACTATAGGGAGAAAATTCATCTGGCCAAAGTTCAGTTGGAGTGGAAGCTGATCAGAAATATATGAGACAATAAAGAGAGTTTTTTGAAAACTAATAATGGCAGAAGGCAGTGTAAAAATAACATTGTCCCGTTAGAGGAGGAGAATGGTCACCTCACAAACAGGGACACGGACAAGGCAGAGGTGTTTAACACATTCTTTGCCTGTCTTCAGCACAGGTGACAGACCAAGGGAGTCTCAGTGCCCTGAGCTGGAGTACCACAGCTACGAGAACAATCAGCTCCAAGCCAGCCTTTAAAATGTGGGGGATTTGCTACTCCACCTGGATCCCTGCAAAGCTGTGGTGCCTGATGGGATCACAAAAGCTCTCTTGGTAAGTTTTGAGCGATTTTGGAAATCCAGAGAGGTCCCAGCTGACTGGAAGCTGGTGAGCATCGTCCCTATTTTGAAGGAGGGTGTGAAGGAGGACCCTGAAAGCACAGGAAAAGGGCAGGTCAGTCATGTTCCTGATTGACAGAACAGTTAGGTCTCTAGTCTAGTCTCCTGCTTACCTATTGACACATGAAAAATATCATAGAGGAAGAGTGAGAGGAAGTGACAATCCTCATGTGATAAAGGAAATAGTGCTGTGAGGTGAGGTATAAATGAATATTTAGCCACATTGACTACAAGGAGATGAAGAGAACTCCAACAATGCTCTCTGGACTATGATGAAACCACATGCAAATCTTCTGTTTCTTCAGCTTTTGAATTTCTTCTGGGTTTGGCTGTTAAGACGGCATTTTGTGTACTTCTCCCTCCGGGTTGTTCTGTGCAGACCCTGAATTTCTTGTGTTTATTGCCACATCACCCCCGAGATACAGAAATTAATATGAAATGCTCAGAAAGATAAATTCTCAGAACACCTTGGGATTACCAGTACCAGCTGAACCACAGGATTGGGCTGTGAGAAGAGGTTATGTATCTTTCAGGGGAGAATGTATTAACAGGCCAAAACTGACAACAGTGTTTGCATGGTCCCAAGCCATCAGGTTTGGAAGCACTTAAGGCCTATAATTTGTATTTTACATATCTTTCCTTGCATGGACCTCTGCAGGAACTTAACACCTTCATTTAAATAAACTGAGCAATAACATATATATTACCTAGTTAAAAGAAAACCCAAAAAACCAGCATGGGGACTGACACCCCTCTACAGATGTTTGCCCTCTCTGGAGAGCTGTTGACCTTACTTCTGACAGAATTACTAAACATGATGTATTCTGGATGATTTTTTTTTTAGATAAAAACACCTGTGTTCTCTGTTCACTTCAGAAACTCCCAAGGCAAAGTATGTTCCAGCCAGTCCATCCAATGGAACTTGGCATTGTGTCACATCACATTCTGATAAAGTTTATATCCTTTGAAATGAAATGGTTATTTTCTGCTTTGTTTTACTCATTCCTGTTTAACCAAGCATTACTGGGAGGGCTAACAAAGAGTGGAGAAACTTTAAAACCTTCTTTTAAAGCTGAACTGTATGAAGCCTACTTTGATTTTATATAGAGATTTTGAAAGCAGAAGAATTGGAGTTTTATTGCAGGACAAAGTATCTATCCTATTTAGGCTGTAGTGGAGCTATCACCATGCTTTGAGAGTTCCTTTCACAGCATTTTTTTCAGTGCATGTCTATAATTTTGTCATGCATCTACATATTCAGGTCAGTCAGTTATCCCATACTATTTTGGAGGATGAAATGTCCTCTGTATCACCCTATCTGTCTTGTGACTGAATGTAATGCTGTTAGAGCAAGATCTTCAGATATCTCATTTCCATTTACTAAACATATCTTACAAGGGAGACCACAAACCTCTTCGGCTTCCCTGCCTTCCATCTGAATGTTTACTTTTTTACTTCAATAGCCCCAGAGAATGAAAAATAGCACTGTGAGGTGCTTAGTTAGATATTGAGACAATGGAGATCAATATGAGACAGCTGCCTGCTGCCCTCATTCCTGCTGAGCAGACCCTTTTTGTCTGAGGTTTCAGAGAAATTGCAGATTGCTCAGCCAGTGAGGTGATTTACTAGCGAATATCTGACACTGATATTTTTAGTCTCTTGCTACTAATTGTTGAGGAAAGAAAAGTGTTTTTCCTTCCTTAAAATGAAATAAAATTTAAAAAAGGACTTCTCTACAATAGCAACAAAGATTATATTTTATGCCCAATAGGAGGATCTAGGGAGCAGATACATCTGTCAGGCCTGTTCCTTCCTTCCCAGTATGGGTGCTAATAGTGAGACTTATTTGCAAGTGCTCCTGTAGCCTTTCTATCTTGCTTGAAAGAGCTTTCCAATGTCTTTATTAAGAGTAACTTTGAATTTTTTGATGAAGCAGTGTTTGAGATCTAGTCTTCAAGTGCAGACTTAGCCCCAGCAGGGTTGAGTGTTGTTGCAGACCATTGTCATTTAAAGTGGCATCTCAAATTGCCACATGGGGCTATTCAGGAAGCTGCCTTTCTGTTGCTGCTTCCAGGCAATGGAGAGAATTTTCTCCAATACCATTCTCTAAAGACCTGAGATGCAGTTAAAAAGATCATAAATTATATAATGGTGAGGGCTGGAAGGGATCTTAAAGATCACCTAGATCTAGCCCTACCCTTCCATGAGCAGGGATCAGATTGCTCAGAGCCCCATCCAAACTGTTTTTGGATACTTCCAGGAATGGGTGTCCACCAATTTTTCGGGCAGCCTGTCCAGTGCCTCACCAATGAAAAGAACTGCCAGCCTTCCTGGCTGCTATTCTTCATGAGGACATTTGTAGGGCAAGGTTTGGCTCAGACTGGCACTCAGAAGTCCTTCTGCTGATAAAAGGAAGAGGGATAGCTTGTCTCAGTATAGGCATAAGGCAATCATGGAGCTGCTCAGCATTATGAAGACTGAAGTGCAACTGGGAGAATTCTGGAGAAGTAGAAGATAAATGGACTGAAATGCTTAGAGAAGAAAAAGTCCCTTAGGGCCAGACAGCAGCAGAGCATGGAAGGTTGCAAAGTCCACGCAAGACTAATTTTAAATTCCCAGCTGCAGTTCCATTTTGTGTCTGGTCCTTAGAGTCTAATTTTTTCTTGCCTTTTAAAGGATGTAGATCAAATCAGTAGAAGTTTAAAAAGCAGAATTTTACTCTATGCTGTTACCTTTTATGTTTTTCAGAATTATTTGGACTTTTTAACAGTATTTTTGTAGTGTTGGTATCAGTGACATCTGTACTGAGATAGATCCCTCTGCTTTTATTCTTCTGGATTTATATTAAAACTTTTATGTATTAGCTCAAAAAATATTTATGAATTCTCCTTTGGCCTACTTAGTCTCTTTCTACTAACTGCACAGTGCCCTGCAGCTTTAATAATATACTTTCACCTAAAGTGAATACATATGAGCAAAATATTATATTAGCATATTTATGCATCAGTAATTTGAGCCTTAACTCAATCTCCCTGTCTCTCTTCACTGTCTAATGGGAGTGATTTTTTTGTATGTGTATATTTGAATGACTTCTTTGTTAGTTAAGTTGTGTTTTTCATTCCAAGTAGTTTCTCTGATTATTATACCTTTTGGTATATATTGTTAGCAGAAAAATAAGCACATTAACAGGATGAGTAGTGACAGAATAAAGAAAGACTGATAACAGGGTAACTACATTTCACTTCTCTCATCATCTGTAAAACCTGAAAAATAGTGTTTTCCTACTTTTCAGTTGTGCATCCAAACAGTGTAAGGATTAGGAGACCCTCAGATGTTATGGTGATTATCAGTAAAGAGAACTGTACAGACAAAATGTGTGATGTAACAAAACCAAGTAACTTATTGCAGAAAATGATTGCATACATTGATTACCTGCATGCTAAACAACACATTTTTAATGCACACGATTTTGAAGGCAACAATCCAAACTAAATCAAAGAGGAGAGAGATATATATACACATATATATACATATATGTACACATATATATACATATATATACGTATTTTAATGAAGAATTATATTACTTAAAAAAAAATTAAAAATCCTTCACATACTCATTTTGTCTTAAGAGTGCTTACTTTGTGTAAAAGTGACAAGCTCCTAGGAAGAAATGATCTGTGGCACTGTTATATAAATTCAGCTAACCTGCTGAGACATTTTATTCTCCTAAGATACCAGAAAACTCTATTTTTGCTATTACCTTTGACAATGATTCCTTGAGCAATCTTAATCACTCATTTGTGACAAATTGGCATAGCCAGCATGCTCCTAAATCAGGATTCACAACATTGTGTGGTAAATTATTATACAATTTAAGGGTGTTAAAAATAGAATCAAGTTCTAGTAACTGAAATGTTTAAAATAACAAGTAGCTCATCAGTAGAAGAAAACATATTTCTTCTAGATTTAACATTTGTGCTTCTGCACTAACAAGATTACAAAAGTATTTTTTATCCTGTGTGATCCATAAGAACTGACATATTTTTATATGCTGCAGAAATTAACTTTAGCTAGTGGTGTGCAAAGAAAAAGTTTTCTTACCGCTTAGTGTGACAATTTTTTTCCACATCAGCCTTCACAGCTGCTCCAAGTACTTCAGTTTTTCAGATGATGTGTCTGATCATGGCAATTCAGCCTAATCCAAACACGTATCAGTCATGCAAGCAGATTGTTCTTTGTTAAGGTTCACTCAAAAGAACTGTGACTGGGAGTAGCATGATGAGCAAAAGGTCATCAAGAGTGAATGCTGGTTTTTTTCTGTACATTACTGAGAAAACTGGAGGAACTACAAGCTAAATCTTTGTTTCCCTAAATGACATTAGGATAGTTGCACTTATACAGCACGAGAAGGGAAGGGAAGTTCCTTGATAGACAAATGGTGCCTCAGCAAACTGAACATGACAAATAACTGGCAAGGAAGGAATTGGCAAAAGTAGGAAGCAGAGAGCAGATTAGCACTTGGCACAGGGAAGAAGAAAAGGGAGGACCTATATACAGCTAGCAGCAAAATTAAAGGGTGAAGAAGATAACCCAAATTTCTACCCAAAACTGTGTGGGCACGCTTCCTATTTCCTACCAGAGCAGGATTCTTGTGTATCCATCTGTTAAAATGCTAGAAAATCATGAAAGCAATTTTCTTGCTGTGTTCTATTATTAATCTGAATCCAGATTGATCACGCTCAGCTAATAGATCATCTCCTATCAATCTTAGCATCTCATCCACGCTTGTAGTGACTTGTGTCTTGTACAATGCTCCAGACCAGTTTTGTTTTCTGTCACTCACGGGCTGTCTTCTCATCAGTGAATCACAATGAAACCAACTCAGATGCCTTTAAGGCATGGTTGAGAGTGTGAATAGTGCAAAACTGCATACACTCATTACTGCATAGGTTGTGGTTTTCATCCTCAGCTGTCACCATCA
Organism: Luscinia megarhynchos; assembly: GCA_034336665.1. NCBI lineage: Eukaryota > Metazoa > Chordata > Aves > Passeriformes > Muscicapidae > Luscinia > Luscinia megarhynchos. The sequence goes on from CM067566.1 coordinate 24,359,428, forward strand.
TAAATGGTGGGTAATGGTGTGATTCAGACACTTGAGCTTTGGCCCACTTTTTCAACTCAAAGGTGTCTTTACTTCTGTCTTTAGCTCTGCAGGAATCATCCAGTTTTCTGCTTCTCTGCAAATATAAAATACTTATAGCTGTTTCTCTAGCACATTCTCTCATTTTCGTCTTTTTTTGGTTAATTTTTATTCATGATGGGTCTGTGAAGATGGAAGCTGCCCTTGAATGAACTTTCAACTCATTATTTACAGGAGCAGCAGCTGCTTTTCTCTATCAGGATAATTTTGTTTAAACTAAGGCTCTTCAATCCATGCGTGGAAGTATTTTTATATCTTTCAGGAAGAACACTTTTACCTATTCCTCGTTGACAATTAGTGTCTTTGAAACCTTTATTTACCCACATATACAAAGAAAGCAAGCAATCTTTACTTACAAAAATGCAGAGCATTAGCTTTTTGTCAATATCCCTTGCCTGAGAACATGCTGCTTCACCCCAAAGAATGACTGTTTTGTCAACCTTTTCCTAAGGGTCCTGGCTTTTCAGGTTCTGTGTAGGATCATCCCTCCAAAGATGTTTATTAGGACATGATTAGGACATTGGATGTTTATTTATATCACTTTTGAATTAAAAGGCCACCAGATGGCGGCAGAGGATAAATAGTAGGAATGGTCCAGTACATTTTGCAAGGGATGGTCTCGGTAGTCTCAGGATTGTTCTGGTATCAAAGAGTTAGCTCCATTTTTTTTTTCCCATAATAATCTTGTGTTCTTGATTTATGCTTGTAAGTTATTGCAAACTTATTCTAACAATTTTATTTCACTAATATAGGTAAAAATAGTTTTTCCCTGCTATCTATCTTGAAGTGTCAATGTGGATTTATGTCCTTATTTTAAATCACCTTATGGAATTTTGGTTTGGTTTGGCTTTTTTTCTCCCCCACTGTGTTTGCTACTGTCAGAGAGAGACACAAAACACAGACCTGAAGAGATGCCAACAGCACCAGGGGTGAGACAAGGTTTTCATGGTTTCACTGAAGTCTTTAAAACTTCTCATTCTTAACTTATACAAGGTTGTGCTTATCTCATCTCTTCCCTTCACATTTTTTCCCCCTCTTAGTCAAGTCTTTAGTGTAAGATATCCATTTGGTGTGCCTTTTATTTGAGAACTGGTGCTTCAAACCCGTTTTGTGTGAAGTATCATCCTTGGGGAGGAGCAGAGACAGGAGGCTCCCAGGCAGGGAGAGTTTCCCTGTGTGGAGCCCTCTCCTGTGAGCTGCACTCTGCTCACTCTCGACAGCAGCACTCCCTGGCCAAGACCCGTGTGAATACTGACACCAAGCTTGAAATTATCCTCAAGTCCTTCTTTCCAGGGACATCTGCCAGTGGCATTTTGCAAAGCTTTGCAGCACAGATACTTGGGAAAACTGCTTGTGTGTTGGGAGACTTTGAGGGATCACAAGGTGCTCGTGTCTGCTCCTTCCATGCAGACTCTGGTGTTCTGTGACTCCTCACTGCAAGCTCCAGCTGCTTTGTCTGCATTTTGCCCCCAAAAGGGATGATGTGCTTACTGCTAAGTTAAAATGCATTAAATATGCCACTAGTATTTTTCCATGTTGGCAGTTACAGTAGTTGCCATGGGAATGTCAAATCATGTAAATGGGTGAAGAGGCAGCTCACAAAACAGTATAGATTAGAGATGTGGCCCACAGTACTAAAAACATGCACAAACTGTCTCCTGTACATAACCACACCATCTTCTGTCACAAACAGGCTTCAGGAAAATAAATTGATACTTCTCTAGACCTGTTTTATAAATGAGCATCTTAAATAAATAAAGCATTTAACTGTGATGAGTAATCTCAGTTCTTTAATAAAGGATGGAGTTATGCTAATTGAACAGCAAAGTTGTTTGTCAGGGATGACAGATATCTGCATACTTCATTTATTCCATTAATTCATTTTCTGCAGCATATAATTAGGATCCCTTGCACAAGTGACAGAATCACAGATAGCATTTCAGTGCAGGACTATATATCTATTTTGTTATGATCAGTGAAGTATAGCAGTTATATCATTTTTATCAGGAGCATGCTGAGAATAACTGGAGGAGAATTCTAATGATTATGGACTTGCAAATCTTCCATTTATTCATTAAGCAGTTTATGGACATACATGAATTTATTTTAAATTAATTTTTTTTGCTAGTTCTCAGGAATTAAAATTCAGAGAAAGACTAGCACTAGGAAGTATGAGAGGCATTAAACTCAATAATTCTTAAGCAGTAAAGGAGATAGAACATCTTTGTAAAGAATGTAATTATGGGTAAGGTGTAACTTATATTTCAGCTTATACAGTGGGAAAAAATAAGTGAAATTCCACCCATGTAGACTAACATTTTTAGTTTCAGTTTGTTTTTTCTCATCTGTAAAATGTTGCTTTTTTCATATTGAGATTGTTCTCTTACGTATGAATCATCTAAATTCGAGCAGCTGAATAATGTCTGCCTCTCCCTAATCACAGAATGTTCTTTCTCACATTCTGTAAACAAGCCCTGGTTTTCAATATTCTGCAAAAGTTACTGTAAAATAGGACTTTGTTCCAAATAGGATGGCATTCATTCCTTAATATAGAATCTGAACATCATATCTAGGTATCTTTCTATGAAATCTGTATGCAAGTCCACAAGTGGAAGGAATTAAAGAGTGGGGTAGCTTGGTAAAAGGGAGATATCGTGTCCTTTGCATATACATATTGATTTCAGTAAAAGATTGTTTGAGTTTAGCCAGAATGTGTGTGCTGTAGATATTATCAAATTCATATAAGTAAATTAAATGTAAAATTCATCAGCCTCAGGCATTAGACCTTCTAATAACAAGAATCAGGTATTGTGTCCAGGAGAATACAAAAGGCTTATTTTTGGCAGATAAATGTTTTCTAGAATTGCTCAACAGAACAACTTGTTTCAGACAAGAAAAAAATCCATTGACTTCTGAATGTAATAAAAATTGTCACTAATTTTTATTAATGTCTAAAAATCTGTAGTGAAATTGAAGTGATACCTTCAGGTTAAAATATACTTTTAAAGAAAGGGATGAGTTTTTCATGACAAAAATCATACACTATGTCATGACTGCCCAATCATTTTCTAGGTATGAATCACTTTTAAATGACAGACAAAAATGTGTACCATATTTTCAATGCATCTAATATTACAATAACTGACTTCATTGATATTTGTAAAAGAATGCTGTGTCTAGTGCAGCCAGGTGAGTGTCTTTAGCATGCATAGGAAATACCATCTGTGTCAAGATTTGGATAAATTTTATTTTAGGACCAGTGCAGGAATTTCCAATATTTCATATTTTTGGTGACCTCTCATGAAGAACATCAGATGTCTTCTGAACTCATACACAACATGAGCTGGCAATTTGGTGTCAGCCTCTAAAACAGGAAAGATGTTTCTTGCTGTAAGATGTTTGTTCTCCTCAAAGTATCAGTAAAATCACTTGCAGATTCTGCATTTGAAGGTAAAAGATCGAACTGGTGATGTTTTTTTAATACAAAATGCACTGCACTGCTGAAACAATTCTGCCCCTGTCATGTTTTGGAGGTATTTTTGTACCAGATGTAAATTTGTGAGCAACTTTTAAACATGATCTGAAAACAGAAAATTGGAGGTTATTACCACTGACTCTGTGGTTTTTGACCATAAGTAAATCAGGTAGTTTCTTCTGACTGTATAATTTCATAATGGGTTACGAGCTGTAGGTATTATGAAATTATATAGTATGTTATGAAGGACTGCAAAAATTTACAATGATTTCAGAACTTTTTTGCACTTTATTATCCTTGGAAAATATATGGAGATGGGGCATGTCTTTTCTCATTTTGTAATGAAGTAAATAAAGAAATGTCAGTGTTTATAATGAAACATTCGATTATTAATCATTAGGAAATGAAGAATTGTATAATATTAAATCTTGTGCTATTAGCCTCCTACAAAGACATTTTTCTCTTTTAATCTGAATTACTTACAAGAGGCTGTTGTGGGTATTTTTCAGCAGAAATCATCTAGTGCTCTGCATGGTAAACAGATGTGAAATAAGTTCTCAGCCATATTTTTCTGGGTTGTGCCTTGATGTGGCAAAGAGTAGCTTCTGAGGAAACTTTCACAGATGAAAAACTCATCAGAACCTCCTACTGTATTTTAAACAATACAATTAAAATTACAAAATCCTCCTTGATAAACTATCAAATTCAAAAAAAAAATAGAATACTTGGAGATGTCCCTTGCAGACGTAATTGTGGGTATTTTTCATGTCTTATAATTAGTGTTGATTGGACAGAACAATTAAATATCTTGAGCTTACATAATTTCAAGTGCTAAAAATAACACATAGAAAAAACCTTCCCAAGTGCTTTATCTTCACTTATGTATATATTACATAAAAAGTATGCAATAAATGCTGTCAATAGACATTTTGCACTATGCACAGATGTTCTTGCTGTTTTAATAGTTGTGTTACTAATTACATTACACTTGGGTACCAATTCAATGAACTTTGTTTTAGAATAAGAGTTCTCAATTACACAGGCAAAATAACATTCATGCTTCACTGGAACTGAAAGGCTTGGCAAAATATAAAATATACAACAGCAAAATTTATTTTACATAGTTAGCATAAATTGATTTTACTGCAATATGTTAGACTATTTTCTGCTGGCTAATATCAAAGGGAATGGATAACCACATGACAAGATATAGGACCATAGTCACTGCTTGCTTTTTTCCTACTGGCAAGTGGCATAGATGTCTTGAGGAGCACCAGTTGTTAATAAACACTGTAATTTTATTTTTGTTTTAATTACTCAAGAAATAAGAAGCTTCTGAAATTTGCAGATAATGAGCAAGCTACATTCATTTTAGTGACCCTCTCTGGATATATTTTTGGAAAGCAAAGTGCTTTTGAAATTTTAAGTATGTGTGCAGCTTCCTCTGTTGTGATATGATAATTCATAAAATTAGACATGTTCTTAAATTCTCTAGTGACTTGGGCCTGCATGTTGTGATCTCCTCTGGTTAACAGCTTAAGGCTACAGAAAATCATCAAAGAAATTACAAAATGAGCAGAATTTCTATTACTTTGATCAGGGAATAATAGGGGAAACCAGAACGAGAGCTGTAACATTTATTTGAAGTAGTGGGAGGACAACTGCAGATTATGTGTATTACATATTTATCACTAATATTTTTCTCAGCTATGTCTATTTGCATTTTCATTTTACATGTGTTTTTGTTATTCACAGGAATTTCAGGGGAAAGATTTGTGTGACACAATATGTCCTCAGATTTTAAATGTCATTTATTCTTTGAAAATGCTACAATTTCAACTGCGCTTTTCAATTAAGTATTTGTATGTTAATACATCTACTAGAAAACACATTTTCAGTGTGTTTGAAGCTTTAAAAAATAGAAAAATTTATAAAATTTGGTGAATTTTTGGTTTTAAATATTGATTACATATTTAATAAGAAAATTGAACTTTTGCTGAGAAGAAGGGAGATGAATCAGGAGGGAAGGGAAATGGATGGGGCCCTTCAACACAACCCTTTATTTACATAAACTTGTCAAACTGCTTCCTTCCTGCCCCCCTCATCCAATTTTCTCTAGGGCTGCTGCCAGCTGGAACCTGTCTGTCCCCAGTGACACATAGCCCATATTCTTCTGCTGCTGCTGCTGTCCTGAAATACTCCTCAGACATCGCAGGTACAAGCAGAGCAGCCAGGGTCTCAGCAGCTTTTAGTCTACAAAAAATCTAAAATGCCTTGCAGAAGGAAAATCTTGATTCACTTGCTGACTCAGAGCATGTGGGATTAATCATGGTATCTCCATCTCAAAACACATTTGAACTTTGTTGTGCTGTAGATTATACATAGCATGTGGATAAGGTTGCCATGGTTTTTTAAGAGTGGCTCATAGCAGGAGGCTCATTTCTCCCCTTTCTGCCCATGTCTTCATCCTGCAGTGTCTGACTGGCAAGACTCCTCTGCCTGTGCCCCTTGTCTTCTCTCAGACTTCAGCTGTCATGGAAGCACTGAGGAATCAGAGGCACAGCTGCAGGAGGCGTAGCAATGGGTGATTTACAACCATCACTGTTAAAGTCCTTTCAGGGAGCTTGAACATTTTCCAGGACATTATATAAATGGCAATTTTTGGCATTCAAAGCATCAATAATGAGTGCAGAATTTAGATACATTAATAACTGGCATGTTACCAGCTCTAAAATTGCTTATTAGTTTGGTTTAATTGCTTTATAGTATGAATTCTGGGAACACAATCTGATAAAAAAAAATGAATAAGATACCTGGGAGAGGTACTGCCATTGGGCAAGTGTTTTTGATGACAGTGCATGCTGTGGAATTTTGAAATTCACTTATGAAAGTGAATCCTACAAGTTTAATATATAATCTCATGGGAAGAGCAACATTGAGAAATGTAGGTTTCTGGGAGTGCAATAGTGAGTTGCTTGCTCTAAATTGATAGTGAGTTGTTCACTAAATCTTGAGGCAGTGTTATTAAATCCATGCAGTACCTATCCTGTCTACTTTTGATCTGTTTAAACATTTTCCTGCTAAACTTCTTGCCTGGGCTGGGATATCTGCTGACACATCCCACAGGAGTTGTGGAGGGGCACCAAAATCTCTTTTGATAAAGGAGTTTGGAAGATTTGACTTTGGGAATTAAGGAGCAGCTGTTCAGTACTACTGTAGTGAAAAGCAGTCTTGTCTTTGTAAACATCAGAATGCAAATAACAAGCCAACATACAGATTAATACATGTCACAGGCATGAGATGAGCAGCTGATTTCATGTCCTATGTATTAGCATAATTGTGATTTATTACAGGAGCCAAGCCCAAAACTCCTTCACTGTGCAGTAAAATAGAGTTCACTGTCTAAAAGAGAGTCTGCCTGAGGTGCTGATGTTAAACACCCACATCAGCAGTAGCACTCCTTCCCTGGCTGTGCAGCAGGGATTGGTTTGTAACCTTGGCTCTGACATCCATGTTTAAGATATTGTAAGACTCAGTAGAATGGTCTGAAAGTGATACAGACTTCCAAGAATATAAGGAAACCACGACTCCTTTATCTTTAAATCCTTAAGGCTAAGGAAATAGAAAGAAATAACTTGTAAACAGAAAAACAAAGTGATGCAAAAGTGAGAGACACAAAAAGGGAAAGATAACTGTGACTTCCAAGGGGCATGTCTGGGAAAGTAAGTTTGACTGCAGGTAACAACGTCTATCTTTTTTCCCATTCTGAATTATAGATTTATAACAACCAAAAAGACACTAAATAAGTAGTTATACTCTGAGGTGGGCTCCTTTTCTTTTTCTGGCCTTGTCTCCATTTGGAGGTTCCTATCTGCAGATATTTTGAATTCTTAGCTATTTTTTTCTGGAAAAGGTAACCAAATTTGGACTTCCTCCCTAGCGAGCTGTCATCTGTAAGTGATTTCTAATGTAGAATTATCCTGTGATCACTTATGTTCAGGTAGAAATTAATGATATATTTCTTTCATATATAATTTTTTATGCTTTATTTGTAACACAATATTATTCCTTATTTGTGACACACGTTTTACAGGTTTACATGAGGCACTTTTGTTTTGCTACTATAAAACCTATTTTCTCAGAAGCTGTCCTTGAAATCTCTTGGTTCTGAGTTCATGTCTGGATATCAACAATGAACAGTCAGTTTTTGGCAGTCCTAGATGATGCCTTGTCTGAATCACTCAGCCACCACCTACATAGGTGACCTAGTAGTCATGCTGACTAAATAGAGCATCAAGCTGTGGGTGGTGTCAGCATGGCTCAGAGTAACTGCTGATGTCTGGGTGTAGTTCAGGGAGCCTGTTGTGTTTTAATCTTACATTATTTATACACTTGGTCTGTAGCAAGACTCAGAAATGTTTGCAGCTCACAGAGCAGAAATAGCTATTTTAAAATTCCCAACACAAAGACTTGTGGCTTGTTTTGTTTCTAGGTTTTTGGGTGATGGTTTGTATTAAATTAGAACAAGCCTGATTTAAGTTCTTTTTAGGGAAACACATGTTGTTTGTTATAAATTTTTAAGGGCAAAAATGCCAGAACCTTGTCACAAACTTAATGGCATTTTTCAGAAACAACTGTTACTGAAAATTCAGGAGTAAGATGGTAGTTGTAGTCTTTTACTAGTGAGAAATTTATACAAGCTGATATCTTGTCTGATGGAATGAAAATAGCAAAGCTAAGAGTGAAGCAAAAGCAGAAATGGCATATATATTTATGTAGTGGGTTTTCAGTAGAAAGAGTTTAACTGCTTTGTTGTTCAAAAAGTCATTAGGTTTATATTAGGAAGATTACTTCTTGATGCAGAGGAGCCCAGAATGTGTCTCAGAACGACTCTTGGGTTGCCATCATATGCTGATGTTCTTCAGATCTTGACCAAATCCCTGGACACAAATACTGAGAATAGGATGAACACTGCTCTGAAAATTGTAAAATACTACCTAGCAAAGCTATTGAAAAAAGGTCAGAGTGGCCATTTCCCACCTTCCTGAGCATGACCACTTGCACATGTAGAGAACTGCCAGTCCATACATTTGCAATGTGCCCACTGCCAAGTGTCTGCATAAACATCACAACATCTTTCCAAACACTCTCTATACAAGGAGCCAGAACCTGCAGACTGGGTAGCAGCTGGTTCATATTCTGCAAGCTGCCATTGCTGCAATGGTTGTAATGCCTAACTTGTCTTTAACAGACCACCCATTCAGTGAGTGTTGTCTCCCTCTGAAAGCAAGGAGAGTGTTTTAATCAAAACACAGCTCACTATAAATGCATTAATTCCTTAACAGAAGTTCACATTGCAAAGCTGTTGAATGTGCATAAGGGGTTGTAGCTGCTCAGGTGCCACTATACAGCCTTTGTGATTAGCTCTTGACTTTTTTTTTTTTTTATTTCCCACTTGCACCAGCCACTGAAATAACTGTGAGAATAATTCATTGTGTCATGAACTTGGTGAGGTGTCTTTTTTCTATTTTCCCATTTGTCAATTTTTCCTAAGCTTTGTGAAACTATTTGCCCATAACTCCTGCAAATGATGCCTAGTTCAATATGTCTTTGTTACTTATGGTGGTTTTTTTTGTATGTTCCAAATGCATGCTGTTTTGCTTTTGGTATATTGTATGCTAAGCCAGATGAGCATAACTAGCAGAATGAAGTTTTGCATGCAAATATGTTTCAGCTCAATTGATCTGGAAGCATTCCTGACAACAAGCTCATTTCCTAGAACAAGCTTAGAGAAGAAGCACAATGACAAAAAGTAGCTAAAATGATTTTTCTTTTAAATGTTTTGAGTTACTAGAAAATGACTTTCAGAGTAAAACCACTCCATCACTTCATTTTTCTGGTTTTTATTTTCTTACCAGCACCATTCTAAGGCTTTGTCTGTCTCTTAACACTCAACACTGAAGCTAACCATGGGTGTCAAGTGAGTATAATATGTGGCCCACCACCAAGCAGGAAATTCTTCTCAGGGAGAAAAAAAATCTTTTTTTCAATTAGCTCTTCCTTCTTTCTTCTTTCAAACTCTGCTGAAAGAATTTAAATTCCAGGCTTTGCTCCTTTCAGCCCTGACTTTCACCCAAATTGTGACCCTTCAGCAGAGCTATAACTTGAGAGTTTCTCATTCACATAAAAAAAGTTCTCAAGGCAGACAATTTTTGCAGCTCACTTCTTTCCTTGGCCACTTCTGTCTAATTTCATTTTTGCTCCAGCTCTAGGCTTTGGCTCCATTCTAACTTTATCCCTTGTCCTAAACCTAGGGCCTTGGTTAAGCATGAGTCAATAGTCACAGCTTTGGTCCAGGTGACAAGGGTGCCAGGGAGGAAAACCCCATCCAGCCCACCACTGGAAGCCTCTGTCCAGTGCAGCCCTTGTGTCTTTCTGAACCTTAGCCCTAAAACTGAGCACTCTCCTGAGATGTTACAGCCCACAGCCCTTTGCCATCCCCCTTCTACCCCACTTCAGCTGCAGCTCTGACCTTTCTCTCTCCTAAAGGTCAGATCTTAAACTCATCCCTGGCCTCAAGCTTTAGCTCATTGTTTTTATCCAACCCTTTCAATGATGCCCACTTCAAAGATTTCTCTCAGTAGGCATTTCCCAGCTGTCACAAAGGCTCCTCCTGTTGATTTGTTTGTCCAGGGGTAGGTCCAGACATCTCTGCTCCAGCAATCACCTCTGAGACACTGGCCACCTACTAGAAAAATTGACTAGTGATCTCAGGTGACTCACTGCCCATTTGAAGCACAGACAACAAATACATGCTATTTTTAATTAATAGGAGCAATACTTTGATAATTGGAGAAGGCTGGGAAGGACCAAGAGGAGATGAATGACTCGAAAAAACTTGAGTCTTCAGGAGGTTAAAGCACCTTACTTTGAACATAAACTGTGTTCAGTCATGAGGAAGGCCCACAAAAAACAAAAATATTACAAACTAAATTAAATAAGCAAAAGTTGAGGACATAATATAATGAATATACTAACATTTTAGATATTTTCATTATATTTTCTGTTACTTCATGCAAGTTTCATTTTATTCCCAAGGATAATGGAAGCATAAAGGAGAACTTGTTTAGTAGCTCTAGTAAACTAGGCAACACTTGAGACAGAATTCCTGTGGCTCCCAAATGCTCAGGAAAATATTTCAGTTTTTGATGCTCTTTTTAGGATGTCTTTTACTAATGGAGCACTCTCTGCTCAGAGAACTCCCCCCCCCCTTTTTTAGCTCAGAAATAAGCTGTGAAAAATTACTTTGGAAATTAGCAAGAGCTATTACTATTCAAGGGCAAGACGAAATTTCTTTTTCTGTGGCCATTTACTAGTTTAATAATATTTCTTACAAAAATATGGACTCATACAGTGACTGTCAAAAGCTATTACCTACTCACATGCAAGACAGGGAAAAAATCAATTAAATTTCCTAAATATGAATAATACTTCTCTAAGAATGATTCATGCATACATTAATCTCTCCATTGTTGGGATCTGTAATGGTGGGGAGGGTATTCTGTGTTATTCCACTGCTTGTATCTTTTCATGCTGAAAGCCTGAATGGAAGACTTTGACTCCACTTTTTGAAAGTAATCAGTTGGCATCTGGCAATGATATATATTTCTAATGAACAGGTGTGTTTACCAGACTTCCAGGTTTCCAGATTTTTTTTTTGAAAGAGTATCAATATATCTACTGATTTTTAAAAAATATTTTTAAATATTTGAGAGTGCTAAATAGCTGTTTATAATAAATACATATGAAAATGAAATTAGGAGGAAACAGGTGCAAAAAAAAGCAATGGGTAATTAAATTAGCAATTTAATTTTTCTATAGTAATTGTCTACAGAAGAAGTTTTGCCCCAATAATAAGGCCACTAGCATTATATTTTTGGAAACAATTTTTAAAAAATAGCTTCTTTTTTTTTAACAGAATGGTTTTTTTTATTAATATGCCTTCACTGATTATGCAAAAATTATGAGAGAATTTGAGATTCTCATTCTCTCTATCTCAAAATACTCCTCACCATATTTTTTTTGTCTTAAGCTACAATAAAATCAGGTCAGAATTTCCTGTTCTAACTTCATTATTTTGTGTTATTTAATATTTCTGGAAAATAATGTAAGCACCAAGAAACCATCTATGGCATTTTAAGATCACATTAGGAGGCTGATGTAAACCTGCTTAAAGATAAGTTATGACATTGAAAACGAAGGTGTTACAGAAGTGCCTACTTTCATTTTATGAGATTCTTTTAATTCATTTTTTTCAGTTGGACTAGTATACTTCCTAGATTTTCTATTTATTTTGGAATGCAAAATTTTATTCTTTTTTTTAAATAATATTTTTCCAGTAGCATCAGGTATCAACATGAATGACTAATGCCAAGTTATTAGTTAGGTCATTGAATTTTAGTCTTATGACCTCTATTATTCTCATCAGCAGTACCAGAACTGCCAAAATACAAGGTTTAGAAACTAGAGTGGATTTCTTGAAATGTTTCAAAGGAAAATAGTGTTACTACTGGCTCTTAGTGACTGACAGTATTACATTGTTAATTTTGCATACTGATACTACTCAGTCTGGCTAGTTTAGCATTTCCTTTGCATGAACTGTAAGGATGAAATCTTTAGTTTATATTCTAAACATCTCTTGGTATCTGGAGGCCTCAGAGAACACTTTCTGCTATCTCTAAAAGCTGGTGCTGTTCATGTTCTATTTACTGGTAAGCATGATTCCATAAATTCTGTATCCTGATTTTCACTGTCTCAGCATATTTCTCAAAGGGAATTGTGCAATATGTTTAAAAGATGAACAGTAAATAAGCATTTCTGGCAGCCATAATATGGATGACCATACTGTAATATTAATATCCTGCCCAAAATCTCTTTAGAGTAGCCTAACCATGTCAGAATAGTGCTTTCCTCACAAAGTGCTGAATTCCACAGATGGAAAGAAAATCAGTGAGGGAAAAAAAAATCTAATTGATTTTTAGCATTCAAAGTAGTTATGCCACATGTTTTGAATCTTGGCCCATTTCCTTCAGTAGCAGATTTTTTAATAAAAAGCATAATTTGTTTATTTTTAGTTAGAACTGAGGCAGTTATTAGCAAATTCTGGGTACTTCTAGAAAAGCATTATATTTTGCTTTAAATTGCCCAAAGAATCTCAGTGTCTGTAAAATTAGTCACAGGTGAAGAGGTCTTCTAGGAAAACAGTTAAGAATCAATAGCCTGATATCAGATCAAGTTTATGAACTATGGAAAATCTCCAGGGAAAAGGGTGGCAATGAACAGAAAAATAGGGAATTTTGGGGATATAAAGCTGCCTGTGTATTCAAATCACAATCACTTCTGATGTAATAAAATGCAACAATTAGGTTTTGCCTAAAGACTGGTTGTCAGTCTTCTGAGTATGTGTTTCAGTGCCTTTGTACTGCCAAAAATGGACCAGCTCACAGAATAAATAGATATGAAGCACAGGTAGATATCAGTTCTGATTTTTAAATATTTTGAAGTATTTTCAAATAAATTATTTTCAGGAATTGTTTTTCTTGGTTTTCTTCCATTTAATCAGTGAACTAAAAAATACTTGTGTTAAACTAAGATTGGTTAGCTTTAATTAAGCAGAAAGAGAAATCTGGTTTCAGATTTTCAGATTTTTTTCTCTACCTGGTACATCCCTCAGATGTGTTTGGAATTGGATAAAAATCATCCTCGATGTAGATGAAAATCTTTGCATTATAAAATTTTAGTTCAGTTTATAAATTCTCAAAAATCACCCTCTTGAAAGCTGCTATTGCTCCCTTCTGGGAGATTTGCAGCTATTTAAATTTTCTTTCTTTCTAGCTTCCCACAAATATGCTAATAGTAAATCTGTGCCATCTGCCATGTAAACAGAGAAGTGGAAAAACCTTGACAGCATAGTCTCTCATTTAACCAATTTACATAAGTTATTATTCATAAAATTAAAAGTGTCCTTGAGTTACTAAGAAATTTTGTGGTCATTATGTTTTTCCCTGATCATCTACTAGTTGCAATAAGGAGACAAAATGCAGTAGAACAGAGTGTGTTTGTTACCAATGGCAGAATGATATTCATCATTTTAGTAAATTGAGTAAAGAGATTAGTTGCACAAATGCTGGGGAGACTAATTTCTTAGGTTAGGGAACATATTTGTTTCTGGCCCATGAATGGTGAGTTTATCTGGACCACTGTGTATTTACCTACACCACTGTGTACAAATCACTGTCTAATTGACAGCATCCATTAGTGGCTCTGGACTCTCACAAGAGCTGTGCTCCTCTAAGAGCACAACTTCAATGTTGCCTTTAAAGTAGCAAACAAAATTTAAAATGTAGGAGGACAAAATTAATGGCAAATAGCATTTATTTTCAGCCTTTAAATGCATTGCAATAAAAAATAAACCCACAGTTTCTGTAAAGATACACTCTTTTTTTTTTTAAATTTGGTTTTTTTTGTTTTGTTTGGTTTTTTTTTGTCTAACATTAGGCTTGTTCTGTTTCAGATTTGCTCTCTAGATAGATATAGGAAGAAATCTTTGTAAAACCATTAACCTATGATCTGTAATAATGGCATTAAGGTGGGTTACAATACCAATAAAATGAAGGAAAAGTAATGAAAATTGATTTTAAAACAGAAGGGAACTCCCATGGCAAATATAAGGGAAGCAACACAGTATAAATTATTATTTTGTACCAACTGAAAGTGTCTGGCTGTCTACAGGGACCTCTTTTTGTCACTTTTACACTGACAGCTAAAACTGCATTAGATTCTTAAAAAACTGACTGAATTTTGTGCTGTTAGTCTCTTTTCAGTAAAAAGAGTGAAAAGGAGTGGGCTAGACTATTTTGAATGGAAGTAAGAATTAGTAGTCCTTTATGAAGCAAAACAAACAAAAGAATGCTGAACCACAATATTTTACAGCAATATTAGAAATTAGGAAAAGAAAATGTGCCAGTTTGCATGAAAACAATGACTTTTAAAAAATATTTTATTTCAAGCCAAGCAATTTACCTAATATATTTCTTAAAATCGAAAACAAAAAAAAGGGTATATACTAGGAAGTCCATAGCTTTAGCACTCATATAATAGTGCTGTGATTAATTTCATATTCTACTGACACCTCTGTCATCTTCTTCAGTTTTTCTACACTTCTGTCTCTCAGAGTGTTTTCTTCTTGCACACCAGCTCTATGATGGACTGACAATTAAATTTCAGGCCTTCTTTTGCTACTTAAAAGTCTCACGAATGGATCCTTTACAGGATCACATAAACTGAGGAGAGTGCTGCAAATGTGAGCTCTCCAATTTGTGATCAGTAATTTTATAGAGCCTAGAGCAGAATGCAGTGAACTGCTTTGATTTCTGCAAGCTCACAGAATCCCAGAACAGGTCAGGTAGGAAGGGACCACAGTGGGTTTTGTGGTCCAGCCCCCCTGCTCAGGCAGGCTCATCCCAGAGCACAGAGCACAGGATTGTTCCATGTTCCAGTGCTCAGTCACCCACACAGAGAAGAAATCCTTCCTCATATCCAGGGGAGCTTCTGTGCATCAGTTTGTGCCCAGGCCTGTTGCTTGGCACTGACAAGAGCCTGGCTGCATCCTCTGACACTCTCTGCAGATAAAAACACTGATGAGGTCCCATCTCAGTTTTCTCCAGGCTGAACATGCCCAGTTCCTTCAGCCTTTTCTCTTTAGAGAGATGCTCCAGTTCCTTAATCATCTTTGTTGTCTTCTGCTGGTCTTCAACTTTTGTTCTGACAAACACACCTACAGTGATCAGAATATAAGACAGTAAAGTGTAAATTAAAGCTGACAATTATAGATGAAAGGACGTGGAATCCTTATGAAAAAAATTAATGAAAATATTTAATATTTGCAAGAAGGGTTGTTGCAATGATTTCCTTCCCACCCCAACACCAACTTTAATTTCTGTTTTTAATTGTTTTGTGAATTTTCCTTTGACTTATCCACATAAGTTGCAGTATATGTTGTCCAGCTGACGAGCACAGAAACAACACCCTGTGCCACAGCTAATCACAGTTACTTGCATTCAAACCTACTTAATCAGTCCATTAAAAATCACACAGGCTTTTTGGTCCTTCTCTGCCAAACATAAATTCAGCTTTGTACAGGGACAGGATCCTGGAACATATTGCTCAGCACAAAGTGCTAACCTCAGTGTTGGAGTTGAAATTCTAACAGATGCATTCATTAATCTGCTGAAGTACATTGCCATGTTTGATTTCCCCCCTCCCTGTATGCTGTACAAGAAGGAAACAACCTCCTGGAGTCTGTGTGAAATTTAAATAAGACTCCACCACAGTCAGGATGCCTTGCCTAATGTTGAATACCTCCAGCTGAAGTCACTAGCTGCATAATTAGCTACCACCCATTAGTCTTCCTGACAGACACTGCTGTGTGTATTCCTGCCATCCTGTTCATAGAATGGCCAAAGGACAAAAGACTTTATTGCAAAATAAAGAGAGAATTGTAGGAATAGGCAGAGCTAACTTGTTCTAGGAGGCTGACTTCTCTGAACCAAATGGTCAAAGAACAATATTCTGAAAATAAAAGATAAGTAGCTCTAAGCCTACCTGTTTTTTCTAGAAGTTATGGGCCAGCTGCTGGAGGTTGCTCCAAGATTATGTTCTTACTGAAATTACTACCAAAATATACCCCCTTTTTTTCTCTGTAACTCCATAAACTCATGTAATCTCATTATTTTCCTTTATTTCATGCAGATTCTTTAAAATTTATCTCCATTTTTCTGGGGTTTTTTGGTGGTTTTTGAGATCAAGATATAGCAGTAGTTAGTTTAATATTTTTCTTCTGCCATTGCCATAGTGCAGCTTTGACTGGACTCTAGAAATCCATCCTTAAAAGCAGTGTCTTGTCATCCAGCAGTGCCTTTTCCTCTTTATACGTCTGCACATTCACATCCACTGCACAGTAACTGCAAAGGTTTTGCAACAATCCTATAATATTTTGGAAAGATATTTGTCAACAGCATGTTCCCTGTTGCTCTCTTGTCAGATCAATTGTTAAAGGCCATTTGAAGAAGTGATTTTAGTTCCATTCTGTGCTGACAAGATTCAATTTCACAAAATAAGCAGCAGCATTGTAACCAGACTCAGCTGTGTGAGGCAGAGAAGGTCTGAACTCCTCCCCACCTAATCAGCAGGATCCTGAAAGGCAGGGTAATCTTCAGTAAAAATTAAGTGTTTTCAGCACCACACTCATATTCTGAGTCAATAAAATGATATTCTGGGACCTTTAGAAGAGAAGGCCATCGATTAAACACATAATAAATTGTGCAGGTGGCTTTTTCATTTGAAGTTTCATTTAATTAAATTAAGAAGAAAATAGATTAAGACAAAGAAAAGGAGGTTACTTTTGATACAGCATATAAATAAGTTGTGGAAGCTTCTTGCAGCAGGATGTATAAATTGAAAGTGACTATTGAAGTTCATAGAAGAAAATCTATTAAAAATTTATGCTTTTGTATAATCTTAGGAAGTCTCTTAATGTCTTGCTGGTGGAAACTATTAGAAATTTTATTCTTGTCCTTCTTGACTTATTCCCTAGGGAAATGGTATTTGACATGCCTTGGAAGCACATATGTGGTGACAAACCTTTGGTCTGACCTGAAAGAGCTGATATTTTGGTCTTAAGATCTTAGAGAACCTGAAAAAAGAGTTGCTTAAATCAAGATATAACATTAATTCAATAATTTATCTAAGTATAATTAAATAATTGACAGTAAGATTTACTGCTCTGGAAGTTTCTTTCTCAAAAATATAAACAAAAGTTATTTTAAAAATTGGTAAAAATCTTATTTGGTAATTTAAAAATTAAATCCAAATATGTATGTTTACTAGAATTAGTATCTCCAGATCAAACTAAGTTGTCCTTAATCTGCATATATCTTTTGTGGAGAGATTCATATGCAATTCAGATACTGAGAAGAAACCTAATTATTTGTTATATGCATGGATTGTATCTGGGAGAACTGTTACTCTTTTTATGATCAATTTTTCACCCACTTGCTGAGAAACAATTGCTACTCAGTTACAATTAAGAGGTACATATGAAAAAAAAAAAATCACAGCTAATTTATTCAGTAAAACAAAGAGAGACATTAATTTTGGGGTTTTGTTTCTTTGTTTTTCCTTAGAATTAGCCTAACCTCTTCAGTTATTTATTACAAAAAATTAATGACATGAAAGATTTCTCATAATCAATAGAGCAGAGAAAAAGTGAACCTGGGAGCTGCCAAGTGTAATGAACCAGCAGCACTGTACTTTTCCTGTAGATTAAAGCTGCTTCACGACACATTTCATGTTATTTCATGGGCAGCTTTATATTCCTCTTTCCTGTGCACCTCAAGAATTAAATGTATTTTTCTGTAGTTGCTCAGTATCCTAAAAGCTCATATCTGAAACATTTGTGCACTTTCCCTGTTGGTAATTTGTAGTGCCTCTGTTAAGGTGGAAATACTGTTTTTTGGCAGTCCTAAACTGAACAGGCACCTTGGGCAGTAGTTAGAGGTGTGATGACATATGTTGAAGGCTATTTCTCATGTGGGTGTAGAAAGGCAACTTGTGAAGCTCTGTTCCCTTGTGGATTTGTTAGAAAGCCTAAGGATGGGAAAGAAACCTGCCTTCCTCACTCTTTGGCTCTGAATGCACCATGGCTGTCCAGAGCACCCACAGCAGGATACACAGGAGCTCAGGCAGATATTGTCACCCAGGCAGTAATTATCAATTACAAACAGGGACTCAGTCTCAGTTCTGTATCAAAATGCCTGTTTTCAGTTAAGAGAATTGAAGAGCTGCAGCACTTTAAAATAAGGTGGTCTTTGGAAATCAAACCTCATTGCCAGCCTATTCAATTTTTATAGTACACAGGCAGAGCCATAACCTGGTGTGAGTGTGTGTGAGAGTTAGGGACACTTTTTTTTATTTAGTATTTTCATTATTCCATAATTGTTCATTATTGCTAGTTATGCATTACTACACATACTTGAAATATGCAAACTGAAATTAATGTGTTGGAACTGTTCTGTCACGTGCTGGTGTTCAACATGGTGTTAGTTAGGAGTAGTTCATTCTGCATAGAAGTAAGTAAAATTTCTCTCTCTAATTGAAAGAGAGTGTTTGCTTCTGACTTGTGCTTTTGCCTTTCAGTGTCTTCAACACACAGTCAAGGCAGTTACCCATTAAATGTCAGACACAATAACTGAAACTGTTCTTTTAAATCTGCTGAGGAGAGTTCTAGCTTTAATATGAGTATAGGCTGGGACTAAACTCATCTGTCTCTGTACAGCAAATGACATCTAAAAAGGAGCTAATTGTAATTTCCAACCCCTTCATTCAAAGTAGCTTGTGACTTGCTTAATTCTTTAGGGGATATTTTGTCTGCAGACTGTATGAACCTTTTGCTCTGATCTCTTTTGTGTGGTGTTGCTTCTCCCACTGGTAGAAACACTTAGCTCATGCCTGTCTGCCAGTGTCATCAAACATCTGTTGCAAATGAAACAATTGCCCAAGAGCCAGTGAATTGTGGGACCTATGAATGAATGGTAGGAACCTGCTATGGCATCCAATGGGAATGCAATAGGGAAGCAAAATTACTCCTTCAGAGAGAGCTCTGCAGATCCCAGAAGAGAACAAAAGCTCTATTAGCTGCTACCCAGCCAGACATCACAGCTTTACAGTGAGAAGACTTAGGAGAATTTTTCTGTAGGCTCAGCAGGCAATGCCTAAAACAAACATAAATTTTATGGACACATCAAGAGGTTCATATGCAAAGCTAGAACTGATCCTTTCCTTCTTGTTGGCTTGCTAAATTTTAAGGACTGCATCTGCAACTGGGAAGTAGTTTCTCAGTCTGACATGACAAAATGTAAAACCTAAAACCAGAAACTACCTTCAAACAATATTACAAATACAGATGTACTCTATATTGACATAATTTCTGGAGGCAAAGTTCTAAAGCGTTTCATATTTTCATCGTGTTTTCTTAAGCAGGAGTCACTGCAATTGAATCTTGCTTGAGGCACTGACTTATCTGTGTCCCTCCTCAGACATAAGCTATCAATAAAAATACTTTCTCCTGATCTGTTATGATACCTTTCAGACATGGCAGTGCATTTGCTATGTTTTCTCCAGCTCTGCTGATTTCTAGTGATGTCTTTTTGGCAATGCTTTATGACAGGATCATAAGGGAAAAAAGCCTAAGTATTTAAAGACATCCAATTGTCATACCTTTGGATTTGAGAGATTGTGCTAAGGACATTGGGCATGTGCACAAATGGGTCAGGAGCATATCTTCTCTCTCATACTTTTGTGAGGAAGCTGGCACAACAGAACCTAGTAATAACAACACAGCAGAAAAAGAGACAACTGGGCTGATAAAGTAATTTACTTTACTTCTCATGCTTTTTGTTGCTCATGGGTTAGGGAAAAGAATTGTGAAAACAAGGTCGTTAGACTGTATCCCAGATATTTGACGTTCTTTCTGTATGTGACAAGTTAAGTTCCTTTCTTTACATAATACTGACATGAAACACAGTAATAAATGTGCTTACCTTTACTAGTACCTGCACACATGACAAAACTATGTCTAGCAAACAGAGGGAAAAACTGCAGTGGAGAAATATTTTTTTCCTTGGCTTAGGAGAAGGGAAACAAGACAATATTATTAAAACCAGCTTCATATTCATTATTCTCAGAGCTGAGGATAAATACTAGAGAATACAGAAGTTAGTACAGTTTTAGAACAGGCCAAGAAACACAGGTTCAAAAGAAACTAAAAATGAAAAGAAGTGAGTTTTTTCAATTTTGATGATAGTGAAGATAAATACATCTTCAAACATCAGTTTCACAGTCCTTGCTCAAATTCAAGAAGTCTGTAGATTGGACCAAGTCATATACTGCTGTGTAAGAGCACAAAAAGAATTACTCAGAATGACAATATGTAATGGTCTAGAGAAATAATATTGATAAACCAAAAAGATTTAGGATCAGAATCATTAAAATGTCGTGTTGACACTATGGAACTTATGGAGTCATCTGTCTTTGTTTATTAGGCTCTCAGAAAGACATCAATCTGGGAGAGTACAGCTAAAATATTCCCCAAAGTGTCAAAACTATACGTGGTTAAAAGGGCAACAGAAGAAGTGTGTATGTGTGGGGACATAAATAGGCTTTCCCACTGACAGAACTGCTCTCCACTGGGTAGTGGTTTGTGGTGGATGGATTGCAAACTCTTCTTCCCTGGAGGATAATAAATCTGTCACAGCATGTGATACTTCTTTTCTTGTAGGAACAAACCAGATATCTCTCTTCGTACCTAAATAATTTCTTATAAAAATAAATGTTCCTCTTTTTCTAGGAGCATATTTCTCAAAACAATTTTGTCCTAATTCATAGAATGATTCTGTAGAATGCTTAGGGTTGAAATGGACCTTAAAGATCATCTAATTCCAGCACCCTGATCCTGGATAGGATCACCTTTCACTAGACCAGGTTCAAAAAACTCCCATCCAACCTGACCTTGAATGCTTCCAGGGATGGGGATACTACAACTTCTCTGGGCAACCTGTTCCAGTGCCTCACCCTCCTCACTGTAAAGAATTTCTTCCTAAGATCTAAGCTAAAACTGCCCTGTTTTAGTCTGAAACATTTCCCCGTGTGCTGACACTATCTGCTTATATAAAAAGTCCTTCTGCCTCATATTTATAAGCCCTATTATGGTGCTGGAAGGCTATAATGAAGTTTGTCTGTTCTTTCTGTATAAGTCCCCTTAAAGTACTGAAAGGCTGCAAGAAGGACTCCACAAAGCCTTCTCTTCTCCAGGCTGAACAACCCCAGCTGTCTCAGCCTGTGCTTGCAGCAGAGATGCTCCAGCCCTCTGAGCATCTTCATGGCCTCCTCTGCATCTGCTCTAATGGGTCAAAGTCTTTCTTGTGCTGAGCTGGAGGAAGCCCTCTGAGTGGGCTCCCACCATAGCAGAGCAGAGGGGGAGAATCACCTCCCTCAATGTGCTGGCTATTTTCATCCACGAGAACCCCAAGCCCTTCTCTGCAGGGCTGCTCTCAGTGATGTCTTCTCCCAGTCTGGGATTGCCCCGACCCAGGAACAGGATGTTTCACTTGTACTTGTTAAACTTTGTGGGGTTCCTGTGAGCCTCTTCTCAAGCTTATCCAAGTCCCTCTGAAAAACATCCCGTCCTCCTGTTGTGTCACCTGCACTGCTCAGCTTTGTGTCATTAGCACTGATCTGTGTCATGGATGGAGATATTGAAGAGCACCAATCCCAAGACAGAACTCATAATTCTGAACAACAAAAACATTTTCTGTATGTGACATCTAATTTAACATATGCTATATTTTAAAAGGAGATTAATTTTTGTCTGGCACATTGTATGCATGGTCATGCATACCTTCTGTACTAATGTAGGGGTTTAGTCTTCTCTGTTGTAGAGTCTGAATGTATACCTTTGTAAATACTTTCTTCAATTTATGGTTTTATGAAATAAAACCTGCTTTATTAGTGGGGTGGCTCAATGCATTCAAGTGCAAACTATCCATAAGGAATCACATATTTATAACTACTATAGATGACAGAAATATTTAAATGATGTGCAATTTTCAACATACTTCACTCAGATTATTATTCAGATTTTAAAATAGAAAGATTGATGAATGAAAAAATTGCATATCTGGAGGCAGTTCCAAGTCCCACGTGCAAAAGAATTGCTCATATTGTTAGCAGCAAACATAGGTCACGTTTGCAGCTAGAAAATTGCTTATGTTTCACTTTATCTGGGTATTTTGTGAAGTAAACCTGTCCTTTCCTGAAGGTCTTGCAACAGGCTTATTACAATTAAACTTAAAAAGAAGACTTAGGTATTTTTTTAAAAATGAGTAAACTAAGCAGAGAATATACATTAATAATATCTTAAGCATGATGGCACATGTAAGCACATCACAACATGACAAAAACATACATTTGGGAGACTAGAAACATTTGTCTGTTAAATTTTCCAGCTTATATTCTTATGAAAAAAACCCTTGAGTGTGGCATATTTGTCCCCTGTATATCTGTGTATGGGTAGTTTATGTAGCTATACATTCCTATTTAATAAAATGCCAGATCTTCAGACACTGAGATTTAATTGAATATGTAATCACTGGCATCTCAGCAGGAATCAGAGAAAAAGCCAGAGATTTAACACTGAAGTCAAGGAGATATTGAAAACTCGAGAGTGTCAGGAAATCAGTCAAGTAGGAACTCAGATGACTGTGAATTTGGATATTTCTGTGATCAGAAAGAAATATCTCTGGTAAAGAAAAGAGGCATCAGATGATTCTTTAAACATTGCTTTTGATGGCTTTCTAAAGCACTTTTTTGAAATAGAGTTAGCTTGAAATGTCTTTTTGAGGAAAAAAAAAAAGATAATTAACACAGATAAAGGCTTAGAGAGGCTTATGCTGCAACTGTTGAAAATGATGAAACAAATGTTTGGTCATTCTCTTAGTTGGCCCAACAGAATAGGAAGTGTTACATGGAAAATTTAGGGTTGGTCTGGAGGATAATCAGCAGTGTTTTCATTACTCGACAGTTCTCTTTAAGAAATAATGGCAATAAAATCAAAAATTTGTATATGTTAATTCCTTTAAATGGTCCTCTTTCTGTTTTAAACTCCTCACTTTCTTTTCACAGTTGTGATATATGATGTCCATATTTATTTTTTATTATTCCCAAAACATTTTATACTTAGTATGTTGGCAAAACATGATTCTGACCAGTTTGGCTGTTCTCTGAAATCTCAGCTCACAGCAGATGGTGAGCCTCAACTGCTGTGTGAAACAGGTAAAAAACCCCAAACCTAAAAACCTGCGAACCCTTAAAATAGTGTTGGCAGTTTTATCAAAAATGCTTTTCAGACAACAGGCATTCTAATATTTAATTTTTTTATATTTATGAAACTGCATATCATTTAGAGCTATCTGAATTGATTGCTGATGACCAATGCTGTTGTCCTTTTGATCTTTGTGGATTTTAATTCTTGTTCCAACTCTAGCCTCTGCAGCATATTGTACAACACCTTCTTGTAACCTGGACATTGCAAGAGAGGTTATTGGGAGAACTGGGGTGTTATTTTCTAAATAAATTAACAGATTAAATCTACATGTTTTATAATCTTTATTTACTATGTGGTGCATCCAGGACTGGGACCAGTGCAAGCACAAGCAGGCTGGAGAACTGCCCAGCAGCAGATACAGGTTCAAGAAGTTTGTAAGTGGGACAGAGGTTTTGAGTGAGTGTTAGTTCTACCCAAGGTGCAGCAACAGTTCTTTTATGTGTTGTCTGAAGGCAGGCAGATTATTTTTTTTTCTGTCAGCATTAATGAGATTAAGTTGCTAGATGTTTTGTTCCTGGGTGATGCAGAAAAGAAATTCAAACCTTGATTTCTCTGATATTGATTGGATGTCTGAAGGAGCTGTGACTAATTGTGAAGGAGTGGGATACACAGTGCAATAGAAGGGTGCACAGAGAGCTGCTCTTTGATGTTTTCACCTCTCCTAGGATTACACCGTGGCCTCTGCCTCTGGACCTTTTGTTATGTTCTCCTTACTGCGTGTTCTTGCTTTTACTACCCATGCTCTTTATCCTAGTTGTTTTAAAAAGCTTCAGAACCTAGAAGTAAAACTCACCAAATGGACTGACAGTCGCAGATAATTTTTTTCTTAAATGTCAGAAAGGAACATTGTGTCTAATCGCACCTTTGACTATGGAAGCATTTAGCTGGTTCATTTAATGAAAGCCCCTTATGAATTTTTGCATCATGTTGGCATGAGAAAGGGTCAATATGCATTAACATTTCCAAAGCAGAAGTTTTGTACAGAAACTGGAGACAATCAGTTACCTGTTTCAGTTTACAGACACTTTAAAAGAGGGAGAGAAATCTCCTTAGCAAAACAGTGTTACAAAATATAACCCTGAAGTTTGAAAATAATATAATTCTAGTTTTCTGTCTGAACTCTCTGCAAGATTCTTTGCTGAAAATCTTCAGAAATACCTGAAGAGCTAAGAAGTCTACTAATAAAACCAAAATGTCACTAAAATTTGTGATTTTAGTATAGTAAGTCCTTTCTGGCCAGAAGTGACACCATACGGACTGAAAGCAAATTATGCTGACTTAGTTAAATAATCACACAAAACCCCCAACAACAACAAAACCCCAAAATATCTTGGTCCTCTTTCAGAAAAGCACTTCTAACTGGTAACAGTTGGATCAATCATACCTTTGTAAATATGGATAAATGAGTGGGCTGTGTTATATTTCTTGCTGAATGCAAAAGCTAAATAGTACTATGTTCCTTAGAGGCAGATCAAACCGTTCTCAGTAAAACCATGGGAATGCCAAGGTCCTTCATTATCTTCCTAATGGTTTTCATTTCAAAAGACTGTAATCATAATTTAGTAAAATGATACTTAAAACAACCTGAGTAGCAAAGCAAGACACCAAATAAAATCCCCATTTTGTGGCAGGCTGTGTGACTCCTGGATGCTGAGCTCTACAGACAGTGTCAGACTGGGTAAAGCTCACAAATCTCATTCTGCTGTGGCCAATGTGTGCATGCACAAGCCAGGGGCATACCCATCTGGCTGGGGGCCTCTGCCACAGGAACTGGCAGCTTTATGCATTGAAATCCCTGCACAGAGCCACCTGCTGTTTGCATGGCTGTACTTTATTCAGCAACAAAACATGACATAACAAACACAACATGGTATAACACAGCAACCTAGCCTTGAACAAACACACCAGCTGTCACTGAGAACATTCTCTGCTGCTGTTTGTAAGTGTGATGTCATCACCTCTCTCTGCTATCATCATGGCTGCAGTTGTTGTGTAGGGCTTTTTGTAACAGAAATGGAAATAAAAAAGATCAGCTACTGCCATTTTATGTGAATATAATGAAACAAAGTGAACAGACCAAGTCTCGAGTGAACTAATGTGCTCCCAGTGAATCTACGTCTGATGCAGAAGGATCTGAAAGTGAATGTAGCCTTTAGGAACTCCATAAAATATTTATAGTATCTTGTTCTTTATTTATCAATGCCACCAGCAACAAAACACTGCTTCACTTTACAGAAGCTCCATTTATATAGCACTGCATAAGGGAAGCAAGCAAAAGTAAATGGACAGAAAAATAACAAATAACCCCGACTCTTAAAATGGGATTTGAATTATAATGCAGACAAATGCAGCTCTGAAAAACAATTCCAATCTTTGAGCTGAATCTGTATATTATGTATGTATAAGAATGTCACATATATCATGCTCTTACTAATCAGATACAAATCTGGGTATGATACTCTTGGTTTGATTCTTCTGACTGCTTGTGTCAAATGAATTACTTCAATTTGGATAGATTATGTCACTATAAACCCTTTATGTAGAAAAAAATGAATATTTAGAATTTCTGTCAGATCATAGTGGCCATCTGCAATTGCACATACCCAATCCCAATGGCTGGCAATAAAGAGCTCATTTAAAAGCATGAGGAGAAGCAAAAATGGTCATTCAGAAAATACTCAGTGTTGGGAAGTTTGTGCATGCTAGCAATTTTATATATAACATTTACATTTCAGTTTATTCATTTAACCAAAGAGCACATAAAATTAAGGAAAATGGGAAGAATTTTTGTGTGTTGCCGTAATATCTAGTTTAACTATTTAAAAAGTAAAATAAAAGTACAGCTGAAACTAAATTCAAACCCCAGAATAACTATAGTGGATGGTCTTTCATGTTCTTGCTCAGCAAAGAAAGGATTCACTTTTGATTCCTTTATACCTTTGCAGTACTGACCACATCAGTCACAGGCAGGCAGGGAACCCATTACCATCTATCAGGCATAATTTATAAGATGGAACACCGAGAAGAAACTATATTCTGAGTCATCCTATACCTAACCCTGACATTAATTCTTCTGTCTGTACATTATTCTTTCTAAGATGGACATGAGCTAACATTTAATATTGAAGTGGGCACTGTCAGATCATACTGGACTGCAACATTCTGCTACTTGTTCTACTTCAAAAGGACAACAGGCTGACTTCCAAAAAAAAAAAAAGGGCAAAATCTCATTTCATTGTCATTTATGAATGCTTTGAAATGCCTACAATTATTTTAGGCTTTTGTAGATGTCTGTTTTTGTCTGGCTAAACAACATTCATTTTCCATTTTGGTGGAAAAGTTTTGATCAGTGAGAGAGAAGAGTACACCAATGTTAGGAAAACTTTCTGGGAATTCCTCCCATGATGAAGAATTGAAGGATTATGCTGCTGATTATTTATGCTGTGTTTTGTAGAATGACTTATTTAAAATAGACCAAAAAATCCTGACATAGCTAAAATGTTACTCAATTCCCTGAGCTGCTTTTATGTACCCAATGTCTTTTAAATGCTGTTACATAAGATAAGTCTCAACCTATTCTAATAGTTAAGACTTTTGAAACAAGCTCTTTTGACAGTTCAAGATACATTTAAAAAAAATCAGACCTTAGGTGGAAGTTTCTGCTCTATATGTTCAAGATATGTTACTTCAGTCACCTTTTTTCCTGTAAGACCAAACTACCTTTTACCAATGTTAGGTCTAGAGAGGGAATCTTAGTTATTCATATTCTGCAGCAAATAGCAATCATTTTGTTCTTTTGCAGATTGTATGTTCATCTGGCCTTTCCTAAGGTAGGAAAAAAGCTGCAGAACAAATGAAAGCATCTTTTGCTCCAGTTGTGAAGAAGAAAAAAAATCTCAAGAGAAAATGAAACAAAGGCAAGGGCTTAGATTTTGCTGGCTTTGTGTGTGTGTGTGTGTGTGTGTGTGTGCCTGGAAATAGCTTGTGCTCTTCCCCTCCTATCCTCATAAGGAGAGATGAGAAGAAGAGGTCCCTCATCTCTTTTGAGAACAGTAATGATGCAGTTTAAACTTAGCAGCTCTCTAGGTAACACTGTCAATTCTGCTTTGACAATTAGTGATGAAGGAAAGTGTCCTGAAGCAAGGGATGTTAATGTTTAAGTAGGTGGCATTGTCTTGCTAAGTCAGTGTTGCTAGAGGGCATTTTGATGATGGTGTTTCAAAATGTAAAGCTGACATCCTGGTCCCTTGTAGCTGTTGAGATTAAAGCCAGTGATATTTTTACCAAGATGAATAATAACAGGGAAATCTACAAGTGATTTTCTTCATCTTCAAATAATGTAAAATGAGGTGAATACATGCTCCTAAATACCTTTACTCTTCACTCTTTTCAGTGATCTATGAATTGGCAGTGCAGGAGCTGCTCATAATTAACACTGATATTAATATTGAAATTATAATCTTAGGCTGATGAAGAAGAATTCATATGGATCAGGAATTTTATCAGGATTTAAGTAAATAAAGGTCTGGAAAAAAATGGGGGAAAAAAAGAAAAAAAAAGACTGCAAAAAAGGACTTTGGGGAGAAAAACAGGCTGCACAAATGGCTGCTACTTGGCCCTTGTGTGGCTTCATTCTCAAAATCTTTAAGCTGGTTTAAGCTGGTCTCTGAACGTTTTTATCTGAGCAGTTTGTCAGTCTGTGTTGGAATAATGGGCATTACATTTACACTTACCCTGTCTTATGAAAACTGGTTTATATGTTCTCAGTATGTTGGGAGGGGAAGTCACAACTTGGATTGTCATTCTGCAAAAGCAGCCTGACTTTAAAAATCCCATCTATTCCTGTGTACAAAGCAGCATCTGACTGTACTGTAACCATGGAGACCTGCAGCAGATTCAGCAGCTGATTTTAGGACTCATCTTTCAGACCAGAAAATGTTAGACACTCTGCATCACAGAGGTGACAAAGTCAGCCTCAGGAGAGGGCTGCTGGTTGTGCAGCTTGCATGTGTGCATGCATGGAATTGCTGCATCCAGGTCTGTTCTCAGAAAGACTTTCACTGTGTCAACATCTGTGCACTCCAGGCATAAACTGGGACCAATCCTAGAGTCTGAAGACTGAAAAATATCTTATGCTATTACTTAATTTTCCAAAATATCTAGAATCTTGGCTGTGACCTGAAAATCCAAATTTTGTCTTCCCTTGCAAGGGAGCTATGCCCTACCAGTCTTTCTAGTGAATAGAAGTAACTTGAAGTAAGACTATAGAATTATATCTTGTAAGAATATGGCCAAGAAACTTTCCTTATTAAGAGAATATGTCAGGACTGAACTCATAATGTGGTGTGAATACTGATTTCAGTGTTGTTGCATTACAGGTAAATTTGATCTTATGTTAATATTTTTTACACTATGGCTCTATATCTTTTCCATGTTCTTCCACAATATTCTCCTATCTTAGCAATTTTCATTAGAGAAACTTTACTTAGATCAGGTCATAAATGGATAGCTGCTCTAAGTAATAGCTCCAATAGATCTCTAAACTGTGTTAGTTTAGTTTAGTCAGTTTAGTGTGGAAGAAATCGCTTCTGGGTGTTTCTTGTGGGGTATGATCAGAGTTAGGGACCAAACAAGCTTTAAACAGTTATTTAGCATGAGAAGCTATGCAAGGTTGTTTAAACAGAAGAAAACCAGAGAAACAAGTCTGGAATCGAAAATACAGTAATGTCTAGCTGATGAGAGTAATAGAAATGTATTTTGATGAGGGAAATAGAGTGCATGGAAATTGCAGGATCTTTTCTTTGCCAAAACTGACCCACAGTATATATCAATCTTATTTCTCTATTCAAACAGCAGGGCTTTCAGCAGTTGGCTTGTCTTATCAGTATCATCAGCTCTGATATTCCAGTAGATGATATATAGCCATGTGACTCTGAATAAAAGAGATACATTGATCCTTGTGGCTAACATTCCTTCTGTATATAAGAAAGCTGTTTGCTCTACTGAACAGGGCAAAGAATACTTTAGAATATCATTGCCTAATTGAATAACAAATAACTGATATTGGAAAGAAAAGGTTACCCTTGAAGATTGGGGTCTTACCCATGTAGCCACAGTTAAGGTTTCAATCCCTGAACTCTATGACTCCTCAGAGGATGTATGCTGTCTTTTTTATCCTTTTTCTTTCATTCTTAGATTATTCTCAAGCAGTGCCCAATCAAATATTTCCTTGCTCTCCACTACTGTCTGTGCACAGGAAATTCTATATTTTGTGTTATGTGGGCAGGAAAAAGCATCCCCTATTCTCTGATTCTGCTCATTGGAATATGTTATATGTGGAGGGAAGGGATTGTTACTCTTTTTGGTTTAACAGTAGGAGTGATATAGAGCATTAAATGCTTTCTTTAGTAATAGGCTGTGAACATTTGTGAATACAACTGATAAGTAGGAAAGGGAACTGAATCTGTCATGGCCTTTACTGAAATAACAGTTTTCCCCTGCTTATTGCCAGCCCATCTCTTAAAATGCATATCCAGAATGTTGATGTAAGAGCTGTCCTTTCTGAGGATGAGGCCTTGTTCCCACCCTGAGATACATAAGAGCAAGGAATTTTGGCCTGGCCATGGATCCTGCACACATTAGAGCCTTTCCTGAAATGCTGCTTTCTCTACAGTAACCCTTCTGGCATGGATTGCTGCACAGGGTTATTACATCTCACAGTCATTTTTCCCTTGTTGAACTGGAGCAGATGTGCCAAGAATGAGAGGAGATTCCTTGGAAGATGAGAAAAAAAATGCAAAAATTGGAGCTGATGAGTGAAAGCAAAGAAGAGATAAAAGAAAATGTTTTGGAAGGCAAAAATCGTGGAAGATAATTAAAAAATTGATAAAAAGGAAATGAAAAAAAACTTAATGGATTTCTATATCGGATTTTTATTCCAGAAACATTAGATCTAGACAACAAGGGTAGAAAGCAGTTTCCATGTTTTATTTCTAATCTCACAGTTTTTCTTGCAGCAGTGGGATTAAACAATGCCAAAATCTTTTTATGGTGCCATGGGATTCTGCAGTTACTGCAAGTTCTCCAATGGAATCTGTCAAATGTAAAAACATATTCATTAAGGTCATGCACTTTTCTGCTTCCAGCTCTGTGCAGCTGTGGCATTTTTCCATCTGTGTTTCTTGTTAAAGATCTGGATGACTCATCCTTGAATTTCCCTTTGAGGTAGACTATTTTCCTATGGCAATGAAATCCAGCTGGTACACAAAAAATTTTGTGTGTCAGTGTCAAGGAAGGATCATTCTTCAAAAAGCTCAACTCAGTCCAAAAGCTGGGATTTTAACACTAATTTTTCAGTCTTATTTTAATGCTTTACAGGTTTTCCTGTATACTAACATTTTAAAGGAGCAGACCAAATATTAAGCCTCCCATATGTTTTTAGTTAAACACTTCCTATGGATTTTCAAATAGCATTAGGAACAAGAATCTAAATCTTGCTGAACCCCAATTTCCTTCTCTGAAAATACTGGCATTTTCTACAGTTTAGTTGACTAATTGTACTTGGAAAACTTCAATATACTCTTTGCTATTAGGAAACACTTCTATTTTAGCTGTTTTTTAATGTTTGGTGTTTAGGTAAGCTTTCCCAAATGTCTGTGGGTTATTTAACTCTCTTCCTTGCAGTTGTTTTTTAGGCTCACCAATTAACCAATTTCTTTGCAAAGGCATTAATTGAATTGATTCACAGGGGAGCTGAGAGCATGTACAGTGTCATACTGACTGCTATGTGAATTCTAGAAGACTTAATCAAAATGAAGGCTGTAATATATGTTACACTACATTTAAATAGTTTGAGAAATTAGTGGCAAAATTCACCATAGGAAAATCAGGTATATATATATATATATATATATATATATATATATATATATATATATATATATATATATATATATATATATATATTAGAATACAGAGCATGCAGCCAATCATGTGGACATTAGAATAGCAACATGGAGCTGGAGAAGCCTTGGTCTCATCATTGATATTTTACAATTAAAAGAATGCTTTCCCCCTGAACTTGGCACTGGTGAGGCTGCACCTCTAGTCCTGCCTTCAGTTTTGGGCATCTCATTACAAGTAAAACATTGAGGAGCTGGAGTCAGTCCAGAGAAGGGCAGCAGAGCTGGTGAGGGGTCTGCAGCACAAAGCTTTTGGGCAGCAGCTGAGGGAGATGGGCATGCTTAGACTGGAGAAAAGGGGGTTCAGGGGAGACCTTACCTCTCCCTACAGCTGTCAGAAAGGAGGCAGGAGCAAGATGGGTGTCATCTCCTCCCCTAAGTAAGGAGTGATAGGACAAGAGGAAAAGGCCTCAAAGAGTTCCAAGGGAGGGTTAGACTTGATATCAGGAAAAAAGTCTTGTGAAAGAGTGGTCAGACATTGGAACAGGCTGCCCAGAAAATTATAGAGTCACCATCCCTGGAAGTGTTCAAAAAACTGTATTGTTGTGGCATTTGGGTGGTAGTTTAGTGATTAGCACTGAGCACAATGCTCCTTTAGCAGCTGGACTCAATGATCCTAGAGGTCTTTTGTAACTCTAACAATTCTATGCAAACAAAAAGCTAGTATAAATTTTTTTTGCATTTCTCCTAATAATTACAAGACAGTGAGCACCACACTTCTGTGCTCAGTGTAGTTGTTTATCCAAATATATCATGAAGGCATTCAGATAGAATGAAAGCAAAATCACTGCTCAGAAAAGGCTAAGGCAAAATGCCTTTACACAAAACAAGGTAACATTTATCATAAATACAGTAAAGAATTATTCCCTCCAACAGCAACTGCAGTAGTCGGAAAATACCCAGAAGAAAATAATTACATGATCAACATGAATGCATGGGACAGTGTACAGACCCATGTCAAACATAAGCCAAACATGCCATCAGAATATATAGATGTATTTGAATATTGAGAGGAAACCCTACAGATCAATATCTTGCATTTTAACATAATAGAAAAATCAATGCTTCAGGAAACAAACTCACTGTCAACTTCAATTTCTATGATGTTTCTTCCAGTTAGTAAAAAACTATGCATATGTATTTGAAGTGGCTTTAGCAAGAACAAAAAAAAAAAAAACAAAAAACAAAACCAAAAAAAAACCAAAAAAAAAAAACTTGAAAAAGGGAATGCAATACTAGAAGTAGTACCTAAAACACCAGTGGCTATTTTTAATAATAAATCTTGTAGCATTAACCACATGGCTGTTCTGGCCCTGAAGGGAGTTTCTGTAATCTTTGATATGAATTTTTGCAGGTGCTGTCACCTACCAGTCAGCCCCAATGCTTCTGAACTGTAATAATTTCTGAGGAAATGCTGAAGACAGTGCAACAAACAGTAATTATACATCTAAGACCAAATCTATACTGTAATCATCTGTTCAGTGATCTCATCCAGTGCATTAAGATCACAGAATCATGGAAAGGTTTGGGTTGGAGGAGACCCTAAAGATGATCTAATTCCAACCCCTCAGCCATGGCTAGAGATGCCATTCACTAGATAAGATTTCTGAGTCCAATGCAAACTGGCCTTCAATAGTTCCAGGGATGGGGCATCCACAGCTTCTCTGGGCAAATGGCAATGGTGGCACACACTGAGTTACCAGAATAACATAGGTCACTCTGCATGCTGTTTCTACAGAAAAAAAGACAATTTCACTCTGTAAACTAAGAGTTATCCCTAAAAGCATTTTGTTGAGCCTTTCAAATAATAATAATAATAATAAAAAGTCTAACCTAAGTAAAATACATAGTTTGAAATGCTAAGTAGAAATGAAAATGGGACTCACCTTAAGCCCTGAATCTTTACAAAATGTGGGTGTACTGGAGCAATATTTTGAGGCACACACCTGCAGCAGATGGTATGTGCTGTCATTTTGTTACAAGTATGTTAAGTGCCCGATGTCTGACTGCAAGCATGGACTGTGAATGTTAGAACACGTGTACCATTGCCAACAGCACAGACACAGACATGCTTCCCCTGGTATTGTCCTATGGCAAGAAGGAGACTGACCTTAACCCTTAGCCATCCTTCATTTAAAAATGTCCCTGCTAGCAGAAAACTTGATATTCTTTCCAGAATGTCACTGGTGTACCTAGAATTTTTCATGGATTTGGCAGATTTTGTACGAACAACAAGCAGGAGCAATGCAAAACAACACAATTTCAATTCAAACTTAATTTTGCTTTTGGTGTTGGTTTAATATTGACTAATAATATATATTGGTGGTAAAAAACTGTGAGTTAAAATGCACATTGCACACTCAGTAAGCCATAAATCCAGTAAGTCCTTGAATCCAGGCAAAGGGAATCTGGTGCATACTGCACATATCTTGCAGGATACTTTCTTTCTTGCTTCTCAACAGCTTTCACAGAAATCTGAGGTGGGATAAATGCATATCTTTTGATGAATCAAGGCAAGTTTCTACTGGATGCAGAACGATTCTCAAGATAACACCTGCTTTGGGCCAGTTATCTAGTTAGGTCCTGATGTTGTGGCCCACACGTGGTTCTATTGATGAGACAAGAGCAACAGGATACCTTACTCTCTCTCTCTCTCTCTAAATCTTTGGGGTTTTCAGACATACAGGAATAAAGTAAAACTTTTTTTTGCTCGAATATGTGGGGTTTTTGTTTTGTTTTTTTGCTCCCCAGGTACACTTAGAATGCATGAGGGGAAGGGGTCAGCTAAAGGAGGTGTAGTCACAGCTTGGTTCTGCAGGATGAAACACAGCTGCCACAGCTCAGAAGGACATGCAGACAAAGCAGTTTTCTTCCACTTTGAGGCACATATAATACTGGCAGTAACAGGAAAAAAGCAACCCAAAAAATGGGAGTAAGGTTACTTTCTGATAAGATACTGCAAGCATCCTCCTCAAAGATGATGCAAATAGAATAATTGTTCTCAGTTCAAGATATCATTTACATAAATTTTATTTTTTTTACAAGTAGCCTATGTTTGAAAACATTTTAATATAATGAATCGAAAAATATTCTTGGTATCACTCAATAGTAGTGGATAATAGTAGTAATAAACATAAGCCAGGATTTATTTTACAATGTTTTGCTGGAAGACTGTAATTCAGTATATCATGTTTAGAGCAATGGATTACCTTTATGTCTTTATAGAAAATGTATTTGAATTGTTCACATTAATCATTATTAAAACCATAATGTGGTAAACCCTTTAAACTACCACTCAGAATCTGCCACCTTTGTGAAGGGGTGGCTGAAAGGAACTAGGAGAATGTTATATAAGTACATATATTTGTGAGACCTGTACAAATAACATTTACATAATAATTATATTATGTAATAATAATGCCATAATGAGCTAGATATTACATTACTGCAAAAATATTTGCATACATTTAGAAATTATTTAGTTGATCCTCATAACAGCAACATAAGAAAACATTATTACTCTCCTTATTTTAAACTACTGGCTACATAAGGCAGTGTAGCAAATTTTGATAGATAATTGCTCCCTTTAACAGAAAATGTTAATCAGACCTGAGTTTTTCTCACATTTTACCAGGACTGTGTGTCCTGTATTTTAAAATAATTAGAGGATTAGAAAACATGAGTTTTAAAATGAGATTGAATTGTAAAGTTTAGGTTCTAATTTTAATTTATATGTAACCAAGTTTTAGCTTTATCCTTGTAAACACTAGGTTCTTAAATTGTTCTTAAATGGAATTGGCTAGACTAATCAAGATTTTTAATCTAAAATATATTATCTTCTTAAATATGTTAAAACCTTGGACTGTTTTGTGTTCAGAGTGATTTTTGGTGGAAGGGAAATGAAAAGCCCATTCCTGTAATGCTTTTATTAAAAGATCCATGTAAAAACAAGTAGGAGAATTTGTTTCCTGGAACTTATATTATTTTGATACATTAAAATACTTGTTTCATTCTGATGATCATTTTGTTACCTTAATGCATTTTTTCTTTGCATGTTTTTTGGAAAGAAAAAAGAATGAGAGGAGAGGGAGAGTGTATATTATTAATCTGCCTTAGGATTGTGGGAAGAAACAATTTAGCTAGCTAAGGAAAATTTAGCTATTCTGATTTTTTTCAGATGTGAACTTGATAGGGTTAATGTCTTCAATATTAATAAAAGGATACCAGCCCAGGGGCTTTCCTTCCATATTTTCATATTATGATATGAGGAATATTTATTTGTCCATTCACATGGACAATGATGACCACCTTGATCCAAGAGATAATGATTGGAACCAAGTCATGTGGAACTAAGCCAAGCTCTTTCCAAAGAAGAAATATTATTTTGCAACAGGAAGGACACACAGATGAAAATGTGTGAGGCCTGTATGTTATCAGAACACCAAACAGATTAGGATCATTTAGTATCTTTTACTCAGGTCATAAGTACCTAAAACCCTTCTCCAATGTAAATGACATTTATTTAAATGAGTATTGCATTCTCCCTCTGGGTTTCTGTCTTGCAAACACTGCAGAGTGTTTGTGGCATTCAGTATTGCAAGTTATATTTAATTTTTAAATTAATTATATCCAACTTTCATCTTTAGCAGCAGAGAACTGCCAGATCAGCCTAAACTCTGCTTACCTTTGACTTTTTATCACATATCAGAGAGTGCATCCTCATGGAGTCTGCATATTTCTTTTAAACATTTGTCTCAGAATTGAACAATACAAAAATATATTTTGACAACTTTGTAAAACAAATGGTAGTGCTTATTGCTTCACTGAATGGAAGAAAAAAAGTGGAATTGTTCACCACTGGAGTCAGGGATGCTTGGATTATCACCTGAATGTGTTTTTCTCTCTCTGCCTTTATTTTATCATTGCATATAACTTTTCAACACAAGTTTTTTTCAAAGAAGGTTAGAAAGTTAATATTCTTTTACTTATTTTTATATGAGGAAACAATATCATTAATTGCAAGAAATAACTTGACAGCCAAGAGTCATCAAATATTTAATGGTATCCTGGGTCCTCAGAATCTTATCCTGGGCCTTATCCATCATGATACACTGAAATTGAAAATGAAGAAATACATATATTTTTACTCTTTTGTTGTACATGATCCTGCACTCAAGTAATATATGAAATTATATAACTAGAAATATCATAACAGAAGTTCTCAAACTCCCTTAAGACATGTTATAGTGAATGTATATAAGACTAGCATTGTCAGTAACTAACATCTCTGATAGAGCTGTGGTCTGAGATGCTTTTTCCAATCCATGTAAAAAGAATAAGATTTTTTTTCTGAATCTAGGGAATCTAAAGTATTTATTTTAACTGGGTGAGGAGAGAAAATGTTTAAATTAATGTTTTTTAAAGTACATTTATCAAATATTATAATAAAATTATTTTTAAAAATGCACAAAGCCAGCCATAGCAATTTGAATTTATTGACTTTTTCCTGACCTGATCGACATTTCTTCTGGGATGTTCATATAGTTGTCAAAATTGTCAAAACATGTTGATGTCATGGCTGTTTTCCTTTTGACAAATTCATGTCTAGCTAGCTAGATTTAGTTTTCCATGACAGAAATTTTTACATGTTGATGCTGTCATTGCCAACCATGACTTCAAGAACAAATATGGCATTCACTAAATTTTTTTTTGTTAAATTACAAAATTACATTCTACAGCCATATTGCATAAATCTAGAAATCTCTAAATAATGCTGTTTAAACTAATGTGATCATTCATTTATGACATAACTATCATGAAGTGAACATTACATCACAGTCTGTTGTCAAAAGAATGCTATTTGCAAACAGAGAAATCAAGGCACTCACTGTTTCTCCTAAGTTTGTCCATGACATTAGCTGGGGTAAGAAGTGCTCTGAAGTTCACTGGACTGTGTTGTATGCATTTAATTTCTCCTGTATGTGTATGAGACCCTCAATAATAATGGAAACCTTGTCTAAAGACCAACATCCCAGCTATTTGCAAAGGAACAAAGCAAGATCATCCCCATGGAATTGTGCAAATGCCCCAGTGGAGGCCAGGACCTGTCTTCTTTATCATACTATTAAACTTCAGGTGGCTTCAGGGGCCACCTTGATCTGAGCATAATTACTGGTCTGTTCTTCATGGGATCCAGTGAGACAACATGAGGGACCAGTTGAAAGCTGCACTAAGGGAGGTTTAGACTAGATATTAGGAAGTATTTCTTTACTGGGAGGGTGGTGAGAACCTTCCTAGACAGGTGATTCCTCAAGCCTCTCTAAGAGGCATTTGGACAATGCTGTAAATAACACGCTTGGACATTTTGTCAGTCCTGAATTTGGACTGGATGATTATTGTTGGTCCTTTCAAACTGAAATATTCTATTCTGTGTTATGCTCTGCTATCCTATGCTGTGTTATGATTACTGGTCCTTAGGCACCAGTCAAACACCCCAAAGTACTTTAGAGGGTCTCCAGCCTTTAATTAGATGCCTTCCTCTAAAATGCACAGGCAGAGTTACTCACGTGATGAAGGGGGTATCAAAATGATTGGATAGAAACTTTTTGCTGATGGTTCCCAGACCAGGGATTGCTGAACACTTTTTTGTTTTATTTTTCTTTGAAAAATTAAAAAAAAAAAAAAAAAAAAAAAAAAAAAAAAAAGAAAATATCTGAAGTGTTCAATGGTAGTGGCCCACAGACAGAGATAAAAAGAATGACCCAGTGGAAAATGACCTGGCTGTGCTTGTTAGCAGTTAGCTGAACATGAGCCAGCATGTGCCCAGCTGGCCAAGAAGGGCAATGGCATCCTGCCTTGTATCAAAAATTATATGGCCAGCAGGCCCAGGAAAGTTCTTGTTCCATTGCACTCAGCACTGGTGAGGCTACACTTCAAGTCCTGTGTTCAATTTTGGGCTCTTCACTTCAGGAAGACATTGAGGTGCTAGATTTTGTCCAGAGAAGGCAGCAAAGCAGAATAGTCTAGAAAGGAAATTACATGAGGAGTGGCTGAAAGAGCTGGTGTTGTTTAACCTGGAGGAGACCCAGGTGAGACCTTATCACTCCCCACCATTACCTGAGAGGAGCTTGTAGCCAGGTGGGGATCAGCCTCTTTTCCCAGGCAACAAGTGATGGGACAAGAGGATATGACCATGGCAGGTTTGGGTTGGACATCAGGAAGAATTTATTCCTGGAAGGGGTGGTTGAGCACTGGAACAGGCTGCCCAGGTGGTGGAGTCACCTTCTCCAGTGGGGTTCAAGAAACAGCCAGGTGTGGCATTTAGTGCTGTGGTGTAGTTGAGAAGGTGGTGTTCAGTTGAAGGTTGAACTCAATTATTTTGGAAGTTTTTTCCAACCTAAATGGTTCTAGGATTGTATAAGCATCTTTCTTATCTTGTGGTCCATGGAAACAAACCTCTCACACAATTATATGCTTAACTTCTATATGGGACATAAAATTTTAAAAGCCCCCATAATTTCACTTATCCTAGAAATGCATTATCTTAGCAATTACAACATTGGCCTCAAATCAAATCCTCATTCAGCTGAATTCAATTCAGGAATGGCAATCTTGTCCTCTAGGAATGCCCATCATTATACAATTGAGTGTTCTAGCTTGAGCACCTTTTTTTTCTCTCTTGCTGGAACTCTTCCACTTTATATTAATAATTAACCAAGCATTGAAAGAGGGATGTGAACTTGCAGCTCTTATATCCTGGTTGAACCTCTAATTGCTGGCCTGGCTGCAGCCACCTCATGCCTATTTGCATTAGGTATTCTCTATTTGGAGAAAAATGTGCTTATGAAACATTTTTAACCTGAAGCAGGGCAGTGAAGAAGAGGTCTATATTAAGAATTGAATCACCTAGGGTATCTAGAGCTGCCTAGAGGATCAAAACCCTTTGCAAGATTCATGACAGCCCAAGGCCTTCCTCGTAGGTAAGTAGATGAATCTGAGTTCCTTAAGGAACTATAACACCACCAGAGCTGAATAGCAACAAAGCATTGTTGGCTGAGGAGGACAGTACCAGGTGATGTTAAGGACCTAATTCAGATGGTTTTATAAAAGGAGTATCTGCACTGATATTAGGCAAAGATTTTTGGCAAGAGAAGCTGCTGTGTAGAAAACAGATTAATATTCCAAATTATATAAATGACTGATTAAAAAAGAACCTGCAAATTAGAATAGGGTTAAGAACTATGAATTCCTGTGTTGTTAACTAGAGTCATTACAGCAAATTAATATGTTCAAGATTCTAGAATTTTCTCAAGAGTGTAGTGTATATACCTAGGCTGTAAATTCAAACTTTCAAGGGTTTTTTTCCTCACCTGTTTCAAAAACCCAAAGAAGCTTTTTCTCTTCTCTTTTCCTTTTTCACTGCTATGAATCTTACAGCATTGTCAGACATCAGACTGAAAACCACTGAGTAAATGAAAATACAAACATTTTATTTGCTTGATTTAGCTGTCATTGATTTATTGGTGCTGTCTTCAACATAGAGCTTTTAGAAATGTCTTATTTCCCTTTTACTTTTGTGACATTTCCCAAGGTAATTTGAGATTCTAGTTTGGCACCTTTTTCTCATAGTCAACACAAGCAAGTCAAATTATTTTGAAGGCCTACATTTTAAAGAAATGCTGGTAAAGAAAGAAACCAATACAATTTTTTAAATCCTGTCATTCACAGAAAAATAAATGCTGTAGAAAAGTATAAATGCTGCAGAAAATTTCGTGCTACTATTGTATGGATATCTCCATCAAAGTATTTTATACCAAAGCAGTTTGAATTTTGCATTTTCTGGTGATTGTTCATAGGTCCATTAGCCTCAGTGTGACTCTAGTCAGGAAGAGATGAAGCACTAGAGACACTGAGAGTCCCTCAAATTAGTCCTTTCTCATCTGCCTGGTTTAGCTTGTACCTGCCTTCTCTTCACTCGTGTGTCTAGTTCAATCTGCTTTGTGTATGTGATGGAAGTCTGTCAAAACAGGATTTTAACAACCAGGAACACCAAAATATCTTCCTTATATACAGCTAAATCTTAAAATATCATTACAAAAATCTTGTGTCCTTAGAATCTGAAATACACAGAGCACAACAAGGGCAGGAAAGAAGATATCTTCAATAGGAAGGAATAGCAAATATTAAAGAGCAAATAAAAGCTGCAAGTTACAGGGAAAAATTGTTAAAAATACAAGTAAAGAACAGCTTTAAACAGGAATCATATAGAGATCAACATTACCATGTCAAGAAATACTTAGTATACAAAAACCTCTTTATGCTACCATTTTTAAAGGGCATCAGCTGAGAAAAACTGTCGCAGGCCCTGAGGTTCACTACAGAATTTCACTTAGCTTTAGTCCTAACTGCAGCTCCTGAACATTTGTCTGGGAAGCAGCAGAATCTGTATTGCAAATTGTGTTTATATAACAAAGAAGATTGTATTACTTCCTGCAAAGGTTCATCTGGGGCTGATTCTCATCTCAGATCAGTGGAAGTCAAAATTTTTCTAGGTTGGAATTTATGGCTGCACTGCTGTGAGGGGAAATCATGTCTCTTGTTTACATAACGAATTAGAGTAGTGTCTTGTTGGTTTGGGGTTTTTTTCCTTTATGCCCAAATATGATAGTTTTTCTTTATTTGCATTAGCTATGGTGAAGTATATTCAAGTTGAAGTATGTGGGCCTCTTGTACAAGTCAGCATGTACTCATTATTTTGAATATCTCACCAAGCACGTAATGTGTGTTTACTTGAAGTGCACTGTGATTTTTCCACTGCTCTGTTTTTTCTGGAATATCATCAAGTTATTTAAATTTTTTTTTGTGAATTACTAGCTCTGCATAAGGCCAATATTGAACAGTTTCCTTCTTCCAAAATGTTTTAAAGAAATTTTAAATATCTGTAACTATAGAACTTAAAACTGTTAAACAAATAACAAATTTACTGTTGATGCATATTTGCTGTCAGTGGGGATCTTTATTTTTTAATGGTTTAATCCTGCAGTTATTAAAACATGAACTGTTTTCCCAATGGCCATTATAAGAACTGCTTTTGCTAGATAAATCTATTGTGGTTCAGCCTGAAAAGACAGCTTGGTACTGAAATTCATTTCTATCTCTCTTGATTGCCCCTTCTTTCCTATTTCAGCTTATGCCATTGCTACTGCTTCTTGATCTTTTTCTTCTTTTGTCTACCATGTCTCAAAAGACAGCCCACAAAAATCATGGGAAATGAGAGCTGGAAGAGAACTTGAGAGGCCTCTTATGTATCATCCTTTTTCTCTTCTCATGGTGTGTTCTTTACAGAAAGGACACAGATATAGAGAACTTAAATTAGTGCTTGTTTGAGGTGGATATTCAGCAATGAAAAAAGTTCTGTGCTCTTCCTTTTTGCTCTGTGAATTTCATATGAATACATGTT
Source organism: Luscinia megarhynchos (assembly GCA_034336665.1). Classification (NCBI taxonomy): domain Eukaryota; kingdom Metazoa; phylum Chordata; class Aves; order Passeriformes; family Muscicapidae; genus Luscinia; species Luscinia megarhynchos. The sequence goes on from CM067566.1 coordinate 24,401,400, forward strand.
GTAAGAGAAAACCATTTTTTCTTACAAGGAAGAAAAACACACAGCCAAATAAAGCCAGCTGTGCAGTGTTCATCCTGAGGCAGATTAAAAATATGTCAGGCTGAACAAATTTCTAATAATCAGTTAACATTTGTTAAGAAATATTATGCACTTCAAGATGGATTTGCCAAAGTGGTTTTCATTATTTATCAATTTTCTGTAGACATGAAAATTCCCTCTGGAATCTACCAGTATCTGATTTCAAGCCCATCCAGAGCTTATTCTTGTCCATTCCTCGTCACTCATTCTTCCCTATGGAGGCTTATGCCATTTTCTGATTTTTTTTTTTAATGCAATGGAGAAAGGTTCCAGTAAAAGCATCAAATGAGATATTTCAAATTAAGATAAACTATAATTTTATAATAAAATATTGAGATAAAATTAATACATTCAGGCAAAAGATCATGTGATGCTGACAGATTTTGAATGCAGATAGGAATGTTTGGGTCTCTCTTCCTTTCTATTCTCCTCATCCATCTACACTCATCTGATATCTCCTAGATGTCTGATCTGATATCTAGGGTCAGGACTAAACTCCTAGATAAGAAACATGAGGCAAGACAAGGAGACAAGGACTGAAACTCCTTATTCCTCATAACATAATGGACAGGGCATGGAAAGAAGTGGAAAAGAGAACTAGTGGGGCACAAAGTAGGCATGCACACAATGACACAGTGGCAACATCAATACTTGTGGTAGCAGCTGAAATCAGTCATATTATACTCATTTATTGAAAAATGTAGTCTTATTGTAGCATGGATATATTGTGCCTTACTATTTCAAATCAATATGCAGTGAGCAAATAAAGTAGAAAATCTGCTTAAAAACTCATATGTCCTGGATTCTAAGATTAAAATTCAGGTTTGAAAACAGTACAGCAGAAATGAGGAAAGACTTGTACTTTGGACATCCTGTAGGCCTGGTGTACATTGTAAAGCTAAAATACTACCCCATCACTATGAATAGGGGTATTAGAAAATAGTTCATTATTTGGTGGATTCTTGGTCAACATGTAGTTAACTAAAATGTTTCATAATAACTATAGTCTAAAAAAAAATTTTCCATGGACTAAGCTCTGAAATCCTGTTTCCTTTTAAGTAGTATTCCCACTGTTTTCATTGGAACTGCTCATCAAACTACGATGCATCTGGTGCAAATGTAACAGAACAGAATGCCAAGAGAAAAAAATCTGCATGATTAGTGCAAAAGAGCGGAAAATTATATCAGACTTTTAATGAGCCTTGACCTAGCCACAGTAATCAAGTACTGGAGATGGTCATGACATCCATCAGTTATGGCTCTCTTGCTATAAAGGAATATTTTCAAAGTGGTCAAATGCAATTATGTTTTATGGGTACATAAATGCAGTAAAATGTCATTCAAAGCTGGTTTCTTTCTCATTAACACCCTTATTCTGACTAATACCTGATGTGACTGCTGTGATTTTACCATTTCTGGTCAATAACTTAAACAAATTTTGAAATTTACATCTGAGTATAACCTCAGTATTTCTTCATCTTTGATTCTCTTTCTGTGATTAATTTGCCAAGGCTTTTAAAATATGAAGTAACCTTCATTTGCTAGAGTAGGTTTGCATTTCTTTAATTTAATTGAAGGTTTAAATATACTAGTATGTGTTTAAATAAAACATTAGAGGTTAATTTATACTTGAGGAAGTGTGCATTTGTGCTCATTGGACACTTATGTAATAGCACTGAAACATTGAAAAATGTTTCCTTTTGGGATACTTACTGTAGGCTTTTTTGTGTTAAAGAACCATTACTGAGTGTAATCACCTGAAAAACCAACTAAAGTCTGCTAAAAAGCTGTAAGAGTAACACCTGTGTTGTTTGCAATGAGATTAGAAACATTCCAGGATCAATAACCCTCTGATGACACTTTGTGCCTCAACTTGCAAGGGCTTTTATAGAAACAAGAAGTGCTTGTACTGCATTTTAGATATCCATGTGGATTTCCTGTAAATATTCTCTGCCACAGGAGCTTCACATAGCTGCCTAATGCTTCTCAGCCTGCAATGATGAATAATACTGAATAATATACTTTTATTGTTCTTATTGTGAGTTTTTATCTCAGGGTGATGCAGCATTATATTATTGCATAATTGTGATAGTTTCAAATTGAAAAAAAACTGCTCTGTGCAGGTATTAGTGGTGAGAAAATTCTTTCAGGATCTCTATGAGAAAGGCTTGGCAACATCTTAATAAAACAGAGCAAAGAGAGGAAAACTGATAGAGAGTAAATCTTCTATCCCTTCAGATGCTAGAAACCTTGTTGTCATGCAGCATCAAGCAGGTCCTGGATAGATTTTTGCATTCTGCATTCTGGCATTCTGCACAAGTGCTAGCCACAGAGGGCTTCCTCCCACCTCCTATGCTGTGGTGCCTTTTATCTGGTGTAAAAATCCAACCCATGGATTGTCTCCTGATAGACTGGATGCTCCCTCTGATATGATATCAGTAGTGGTAAAGGCTGCCATGGGGCATGCCAGCATCTTCCCTTACAATGTCTTTTCATGCTAATCCGTGGGCTCCCTAACCCTCAGTACAAGGCCCAGTAGTGGCTTGCCCAAATTACTAACTCCTCAAACACAGTGCTTTCCAAAGATTTCCCAGTAGAATAATCAATTGTACAAGGGCAAGCTCAAGGAGTTCAATCCTTTGCAATGGATTTTTAAAATGTATTTAAGCATTTTAGCTATTTCTTTTGATGTTGCTTTCTGCAAAACTTGGCAAAAAAGTTATCCCAAATAATGGAATTATAGGCCATATATGTTATACGGGTTTGTTGGTATTGAACTGACTTTTACTGACTTAGTTGCTTCACTAAAACTTGCTGTGAAATGTTTAATGCTTCTGTGATGATGACTTTGCATTTGGTGGGAAATTAAGTACCATGTAAATTTTAAGAAGTGAATCTATCTTCAGCTGATGATGCAACATAAAAGCAAAGTACCTCCTGCTCCATTTATATTTAAATACATCAGTAAAATGTATCCCAGCATTCAGATATTTCAGCAATAGTTTCACATAGATGCCTTGAATGCAGCATGTTAAGCATAAAAATGGTAGGCGTGTTTGAAAATGAGGAGGACTCAGAATCTTATCTTGGTCAATCAAAGTTTAAAGAAAAAAAAGATTGTTTCCCTAACATATTGTTTTCTGAGTAGCTGATCACTTCAGCAAGTAACTGAATATCCTTCTCTACTCCTGGTTGTTGACCTTTGCTTATACCTTCCCATTTCTAGGACCACATATATTTAAAAAGTAACTATCTCTGCATCCTGAATGTGTCCAAGTTGGGGGTTTATCAATGTCTCTGTTTTTTATAGTGGTTTCACACAAAATCTTTCAATCAGTGATAATTCCTGCATTTGTAGATGAAAAGGTTAATTGATCTCTGCAAATGAGTCTTCTTGGGTAACCTATGGAGTGGTTCACCTCGTCAGTACAGGGCAGGTGCAGCTGTTCTATTCTGATCTTGCACCAAATGGCTCATGTACATTGGTTTCACACCTGTCTCTCTTGGATTCCCGAAGGAACATAAAAGCCCAACACCTCTGAGAAGGAAGTTGGGTACAAAGAACATTGTGCTTGTTCCTATGGTCTGTTCTTGTGTGTTCCTCTTGGCATAAGAAATGCTGAAAATATACATATGTGGACAAAAGTGGGAACTTTTAAATAGTGCCTTGTGGTCATTGAAACAGCTAAACATCACTTTAATAAAATTACACTTGCACTTATTTGTGTGGCAGGAATGGTGCATCTTTTCTCATGTGAACAAGTATTTGTGGTTTTGTAGTGATGAAGCCCTCTTGGTCTTCAAAGACCATCTCTTTATCTTTGAAATTTTAAGGCTGATATAGGAGGAATCAATCAGACAGGAGTCTGATGTTTTCTTGGCTTTGGCCTCTTGTTCCACTGTTGTTGTAGTGCATTCAGGTAATTTGGATGCTGCTCCTTTTGGGAGTGTGGGACAAGAAAAAGCACTTGATCAGGCAAGATTTGCTACTTCCTTGTTTTAATTAAACCGTCTGGACACAATTCTGTGCCATGTGGTCTAGGATGGCTGTGCTAGCTAAGCAGGGAGGTTGGACCACATGACCTGCTGTGGTCCCTTCCAACCTGGCCTTTGTGATTCTCAGGCTCTGTGAAAGGGTTTCCCAAGCCTGTCTCACTTGCTGTTCTCATAATTGAAATCTAATTTGTAACCTTTTCCTGAACATCTCAACAGAATGTCAGAAAAGTAGCTAATAATATTGATAGTGTAGACATCTTGGAATTTACACAAGCTGAAAGAAAAGATCTTCATCTTGCCTTTGCAGGAAGGCAGAAAAATTAAAAGCATACTCCTATTCATCCGTGGTTCTATTTGAATCCTGATGACAGCAAAACCTCTGGAAAGATAAGAAAAATCTTTAGTATATCTTAACAGGATAAAAATATTCCTCACAACCCCAACACACAGGGAAATAAGGAAACGTGCTGACATCCTGTGTATGGTAGTTAATCATTATATTCCACTGCTCTTTTTTTCCTTTTTTTCCAAGAGTATATTAAGAGATAAATTAAGATGGTTGAGATTTGATTGTGACCAAGACTTTAACAGCATGTGATTTTCTTTCTTTTTACTTAAGCCAACTTATGCCTTTCTGATGGACCTAAGGAGTTCTTAGATGGTGTTCTTGCTTTTATGTGATGTGCCATCAATCACCACACATGTTCTGGGGAACTGTGGGGAGCTGTAGTGATGAAATATCACGAGACTTTTGCAAGAGAGCAGGTATTAATGCCTAAGATAAGTTACAGAAAGGGATTATGTTTCCAAATATTGGATGAGAAAGACAGGTATATGAGGGCATCCTTGTCTCCCTGATCTCAGATGGGCAGGAGAGGAAGGAAGAGAGAAGAGAGAGTGGCATTATTAATTTACCAACAAAATGATGGTTTTCATAATTTAACTACTTTTTTCATATAGCAGCCTGCCCTTTGGTGTCACCTTTCACAAGATAAATAAATCCAATATCACTGAAAAGATTTTCAGAGGCATAGGATCTCAAAAGATCTGAGATCAGTTCTCTGTTTCATTAAACTTTATTTGACTAGAAAATATCAGGGGAAGACTGTAAGAGGAATAGCAACACATCATATTTTATATCATTTGGAGAATGATGTCAGAAACATGCATTGGTATGGAGGGGGGGAAATGGAGTAATGGAGGGTAATGGAGAGGAAAGTGAGTAATCTAAGGGGATTTGATAAAACCTGTATTTTGGATTTTGGATTTATTTGTTGCTTTTCTCTCCTAATCCCACTCTTCATCAATGCATGACTTTTTCATAAGATAACAAGGAAAGGAGATGTGGAAGGAGAGAAAATCTAAGGAGTACAAGAACATGTAGTCTTTGGTTGTTTTTCTTTATGTTGCCCAGTGAATGTAATTTTCAGTAGAACAGTTCTGACCACTGCTGCTTCACAAAGTGCTCTCTCTCTATTTCTATAGAGATTTTCCTTTTCAGGGACTGAAGGAAACCTCATATATCCAGAAGACAGCAAAATATTTGGTCTTTGACTCAGTTGAAATAAAGGTATTTTTTTTTCTTAAGCACAGTTTGGACCAGAAAGCTTATTCTTTTACTGCATTGTTTAGTCAAACATTTTGTTTGACTCTTCATTGTCATTCTTTCTCCTACTGTTTTGGCTTTTTTTTAGCATCAAAAATTCCCCAAAGGGCTCTGTTCTCTATTAGCTGTACTGTAATGCCATTGGTGAGACTGAAAATACTATTTCTTATACAACATGATGTATTGCTGGTTTTCAAATACATTTCTCACCACCACTTTTCAATGAACCCTTCATAAATCCAGCTGAGGGCAGGCAAGATCCATGCAGCTCTGAGAGAAAGGATAAACGGAATTTACTAAAGATTCATGAGTTGTTTTCTCACACTGTCCCAGCTATTATAGCCAAGTATAGTACACCTGATAGAATTATGCTGGATGTGAAATAATGTTTCTGCAGCGAGTTTGAGAAAGAGCACCACAAGTCTCAAAAGGAATAGAATCTCTTTCTCTTAATTTACCATAAAATATAAATTCATTTTAGCATATGAGTTTAAAATTAACTGTAATGACAGTTTAATTTTTTCAAAGACAACATTGTACTTCTGCCTTGCGTGATCTGTATGAGTTTACACACATTGTAAAACATTCTCTGCATACTCAAAACACAAAATGAATGCCAAGCAGATAAGATTTGAATAAAACTGGAACAACACATATTGTTCCACTGATTTTAGTCATTTAAATCTGCAAGTTTTGCATCTGGGTATCCAAGAGTTGCCTTCCTTTTTTCCCTCCCCCCTGGAATCCTTTGGCTTTTAGACAGCAGCAGAACAGATACAGAGGGACAGCAGCAGCTCTCTTCACTTTCCTTGGGCATCCAGCTCTTGTTGTTCTCCTCATGCCTGCAAGGCAAAGCATGCCCATGCCCGTGCCCAAGCTGCAGCATCCCTGGCAGTCAGACAGGCTGGAGTAATTTTCTTCTCTCTTTCTTTATCATAAAGAATAGAGGCAGGAGACAGTTTGCCAAAGTGTCATATTCCCATGTTTTGCCATTAAGCCTGCTGTGTTGCTCTAGTACTGAGGACAAAGAAATTTCCCACACTTGTATCCTTGAAAATCCATGGTAAACTACATTTAAAATGGAGAACCAGAAATTTTTTTTGTAGTATATTTCTTAGCTATATTACTGTAAATCATTAAAAACCATTCCATATGAAATTCAGAATTGCTGCCTCATACATCATCTTAAAATGAATGTTCTAAAAATCAAGAATGTAATGCAGTTTATGCCTAGGGCAGTCTTCTTTGCCTTGTCTATCCCCTGCCTCCCCAGGAAAACTCAAACTTATAATATTTTCTAAAGCTGAGAAAGAATTTAACTATAAGAAGCCCATTTTCCACCTTTGTTTGCATTGGCCAGGCTACTCAGTGAGAGGAGAAAAGCAGATATATCTCTTCACATCTTATCACTGAGCCATGAATTCTTCAGTGCAAGTGGCTACTCCCCTCCTAAGTGATTTTTAACAGTAGAAATACATTGTGGATAATAAATACATTGAACATTGCATTAGAAAATTGATCTCAAAACTATTTATAAAATAAAAATGGATAAATCATCCTCTTCGTAAACTTTTGAGTTTACATCACCAAATACTTGAGTCTGTCCACTGTTTCTTACCATTACACTTTCCTTGCAAGGTACATTTCAAGGGAATCAGATTTCAAGAAAATAGATATTGAGGAATTATATTAAAACAAATCAGTCTGGATGATGAGTAGATAAGCCTTGATGAGAGCATATTTATGGATTTAAAACTATATTATTTATGTGAAGGTTGGGCCAGGAACAGTGCTCTATGAATTTGTGATCTCAGCATAACATAGAGCAAACAAGCCTTTTCAAGTGGATTAAGAGTACTCAAGTGGTCTGAGCAGAGAGCTATAACAAATATTGACTACCAAACCAAGGAGAGGAATGCAGTGAGCTACATTAGGCAGGTTCATCCCTGTCTATATTTATTTTATGTATCCCTGGCAATTGAAAATAATGAAAGAAATGTGGCTTTATAAATAGGGAAACGAGAGTATTAGCCTTGCTAAGTGGCTGCCGAGGAGCTCTGCTATAACTTTATATCCTAGAGTGGAAAAGATTTCTTTCCTTCTCTTCTGTCCCCTGAGGAACCCTCTGCCCTGCTTTCTTATTCTAGTGCTCAGCCCTGTGACTCAGGCTGTGCTGCAAGATAACTCCTTGACCCCACAAGGCTAGATAATACTCCTTCTATATGCTGCACTGTTTCAGTCCTTCTAACATGAAATGATAGCTCCTAAGGGGATAAAGGGTGTTGTTATCAAGTTAAGTTTCTTTAACAAGCCAATGGTCCAATCCAATAAAAAAATCAATTTTTCAGAGCTTCACAATGAAGAAGCATAATGCATTTTTATTGGATCTAGCCCTGAGCTATCTTGTCAAAAGTTAGCAAAATATTGTTCAAAACCTCTTATCAAATCAGGGGCTTCTAAGCTTTGCTTGTTTCCCCAAACACAGAAGAACCCAAAGCATCATAAATCTGTGAAAGGATGAAAAAAGTGAATTGTGCTAGGTGACAGAAATTGGTTATGCATTATCTAAGTTGTCAGCTTTCTGGAAGGAATAACTTAATAAGTTTGGGGTTGGTTATTTCTTGTTTTAAAGTTTGTTGAAAAATCATGCTCACTGACAGAGATGGACACAGATGGTACTGGAAACTAATACTATATAAATGACCTTGTGATTTTCACAAATGAGGACAGTTTCCCCAGTCAAGATAGTTCTAGGTCACTAATTACTATACAGTGACACTATTTCCCATTTTTCTCTTCAGAATACTGAACAAGAGAAACTTCTGAATTTTAGTAAATATTTATGCTGAAGGGAAGGGGTAAAATATTTTTTAGTAGTTTAACTTGGATATAGTTTAATCATATTTATTATAATACTCATCACTCATCATATAATTTTAACATCATCCTAATCAGGAAGTGGAAAAAACCTAAAGCCACACTACCAAACCTCCTTCATTATTTCTATATTGTAAAGTAGTTATTTGATGATGGTCATCACATAATTTTAGAGTTTCACCTCCCTTTTTTATTTAGATTAAGGTCAAGTAACACTTAATTGCTATTAAAAACATAGGGTTTTTTCCAGTGTATCCTGCCAGTTATTCTTATACCAATCCTTTTGAAAGAATATGCATTAAATGACCATCACTGAAATTAGATTAAGACCAGTGCTGGATCTGTAGAACTCTTAAATGTTCCTGTGTTTGTCTTTCTAACAGTCAGGCTTATCTCCACTTAGACTTTTCTTTTTCATCAGATACTGTTGAAATGATGGCACAACTTAAAATTGGGGAGTTCAATGGAACAACATGAGATGATTTTCTGTGGAGAAAAAAGAGATACTCTGGGCTGGATTAGATACATACAAAGACATTCAATCAGAGAACAGGGCAAAACCCAGGTGCAAATTTATTTCAAACCATTTTGTTTTTCCTCAAGCCAGAGAGGCTTAAATCATTACTCTGATCTTCTGCTGAACTCCAAGAGAAAGAGCTGAAATTACTTCAGTGGTATCTAACCCTGAGAGCTATCAGAAGAAGAAATTACTGATTTGAATGCTATAGATACCCAGAAGAGAAACTAAAATGAAATCCCTCACAGACTTTTCTTCCATAGTAAGATTTTAAGAGTTATCTTAGCTTGGTTCAGACTAGGCTTTTACATGCACAGCTTTTGTCTTCACTAGCTGGGAAAAAAGAATATATTATTTGGTCAATACTTCTGCCTTAGTAATTCAAAAGTGGCTTCTCACTGAGATATTTTCTATATTCCTTTTTCATTAGGACACATTACCCTAAGGTTTTCTTCAATAATAATTTTCAGCAATTAAGGCATAGCTGTAGCTATGAGGCACTCTACTGTCACTGCAGCCATTTCAGAAAACCTAACATGCAATCCCATAAACATACTGGGTAATCAGAGCTGGAGAACTAAATCTGCATCATTTTAGTGGAAAATCTTTAAAAATTTCACAATGGTGCTGATTTTGGCTGAATAATTTCTTTCAAAGTTTCACATAAATATACATTGTCTATATTTCCATTTTAGAGCAGCAAACATTACATTGTATCTCAGTCTTCATTCTTTATTTCCCAGATCTATCTTAGTTTTCAGAAATTATGCCCTTTTCCCTTTTTTTTTTGTTTTTTAACCCCCATCTATACAATTTTAGGGGGTGGTCCCTCAACCTGTCATTCAATCATGAAATCTGATTACCTTCAGTGTGATTCCATATGAGAGCTGAAAATCCTGGGCAAGCTTTGTCTGGATGTTTGAGGTGTATTTCCTCATAGAGATGTCTGTGGAGATATAGAAAACACAAATTTTTAACTGAGTGCTTTTCATTCCTTGCTCTGTTAGAAAATGTATATCTTTGCCTTGATTGACTAGAAATTGCTAAACTTTTTTTTTTTAAAAGTCATTAATTCCATCTAGATCCTTCAAGAAAATGCTAGGTACTTGAAATTATTAATTTAAAAAAAAATAAAAATTCTGCACTTGCAGAAAAGTCAGTAATCTGGATTCTTCATCTGGGCTTCCTGAAAGAGTTTTAGATCTCCATACATTTCTGCTTTTAAAATCAAGATTACTTGCTCAGCATGTAAGGACCATTAGTTTTCATGGTGATGTATTCTCCCATTTCTGTGCAGTGTTTTTCCCACATTCTGCACTTCACTGATAAATGAACTTTCGTGCTGTCATAGCAAGCTTATTAAAATAACTAGGAGTTCTTGAAAGCAAAGTCAAAAGTAAGATGCAAGTCACATACATACATGAAAAACGTTAACAAAATAACTTCTGCATTTTTTTGGGGGGGGTGGAGGAGAGGCAGGTTTGCACAAGCAGATGTATTTGAAATTACCAACTATATAGAACTTGTACTGTTTGATTCATTTTGAATGTTGATATGGTGAAACTCAGAGCAAAGACAAGATGTGCTGTTCTTTCCCAGACTAGGACATATAGGGTGGGTTTTTCCCTGAGAAGATAGAAATTTGCAGCCCTAAAACTTCACTGTGATTTTCACAGGCATATTGCTGCCTTGGGATGCAAATCTCTCACCATCAGAGAACTTCTGTGTAGGGTAGGCAAGGCTTTCTTCTGTTCAGTGAAGAGCTGTTGAGTGAGAAAAATTATGGAAAGAGATCTAGACTAAGAAGGAGATAGAGAGGAAGAAACCTAGAGAGAAAGGATATGGAAAGAAAAAAATACATATAGTAATTTTGTTTTTACCTGCTTTTAGATTTATTTGTTCACACTATGCCAGCAAACTCCATTAATTAAGAAACATAATTTCTTTCCACTTTCGTGAAGCTAGGTCTTTTAACTAGGAAAAATAGGATCCAAATATTTTTAATAATCTATCATTGAGTAATTTGAAGTACAGTAATTTTGATTAGCTCCAGAAAGCATAATATTGTCTATTGTCATGTTCAGTAAAAGGCTCAAAAAATGCAGGATCAATTAATTTTGATTTCCTTACTGATCAGTCCAGATGGTTCCCATTATTTTCTGAAGCTGGCTGCAAATGGAATTTTTCTGAAACCATAATTCACATTTTGTGAAAGATACAGATAAAAGGTAAAAGATACAGAACTACTTTTTTGCAGAATAATCAGAGCTGAACCTGAGTCTAAGCTCACCTTTTTCCAGACTTGGAAGCAATTTAGGAAAGTAAAATGCACTATTTCAGGAAAGGGGAAAAACAGGCTATGTTGCATTCTTTTTGGGAAATTGGAAAAATGTTTGCTTAGATAAGGTTCTGTGAGGTTTACATGGTATCTTATTCAAAGGTACTAGAAATTATGCTGTGTTTTACAAAGTGTTTGTTACTTACTTCTCTGTGCATAAGCCATTAGTAGCTCTTCAAACATATTGATAGCTGAACACAATCTACAGTCTATTTTATATAGAGCAAAACAATTAGAAAAAACTGTTTATAGACAGTGTTAATTTAGGAGGCAGTGCAAGCTTTTTGTGAAGACACTCCACTATCCATTATACTCATATAATTTATCTGAACAACAAGTAATAATAATCCCTCACACTTATAAATAAAAATTTAAACAATTCTGGCTCCTCAACGCTTCAAACATCTGAGTCCCATGTATCTCTTCCTCATATGATGTAATGTATCTTGGCTCCATAAATTATGCAGATTTCAGTCTGCATATGATGCATAAGGTTGTAAGCATCAGTTTGATCTGGGACTACTGCTGTAATATTTATTGCACTTCCTACCATCCCTCTTGAGTAATAAGAATTTCAAAAAGATTTATACATTTATGCATGTACACAAACTTTATATAGATGCATATTACATCTTTACATATATTACCTTCAAAAACGTATATACACGTATATACAGCATTTAAAAAGTACAATTTTATCCTTGTCTTAAAAGCCAGTTGAAGGCTTTATGAGTCAACTGGAAATTTTGTTTTAATATATCTGGAGGAATTGTGCAGTTTTTCCTGATTAGATAGTAAGAGCAATCAACTGTCTAAGAATGTGACCTCTTAAATCCAAATTAGCAAGATGATACTTACATGGAGACAGGTATCAGTCATTATTATCTGTATCTTTTTATTTTATGGTTTTAGAAACTATTGAAGCATTGCACATTACTTGTGCATAATTCAGGAGGGAGTTTGAAGGATCCTCAGCACTTTTAGTAGACCAAAGAAATGGGAATTTCAAAGGCTAGAAATGCAATTGGAACTGGGTTTTGTTGTAGAATTTGGCTTCTGAGAATAAGTTTATCCTTGAACATCCATTAACTATCAGATATTTATTCCACCTTCACTAACATGTACTTTCCCAGTACCAAGATTTTTCTTTAAGATTCTTGACCTGATTGCCAACAAAAACAAGAGTTGTGTGATTACATTGTCAGCCTCTTTCTTCCCTCTTTGATAACACTTGAATTCACTGACTAATTGCAATCCGATTTTGCCAGGTGGAAAAACTTTCAAAAATAATTAAGTTCTTAAAATCTTTGTAGAAGTACTCAGCTGAGGAGAGGAGGGAAAGTTTGTGAGCCCTGGATGAAGGGAGTGGCAACTGTGAGCATATAGCTAATGGGGCACTGGCAAACACACAGCAGTGAGAGATGTGAGTGTCTCCACTGCTGGAAAACCTTCTGCAGGATCTTGTACCTTCTTATGCACTGCAATAATTGCAACCCTGCAAGTAGGAAATGAAGCTTCTTGTGTTTTTAGTACTTGTGAAAGGAGGCTGAGCTATCTAGCTCTTATTATTAGAAGCATTTTGGAACCTGATGCAGTCCTAATAGTTATTTTTATTTCTTTTTCTGAAAAATCAACAACTCACTTCTTATGCTCTGAGAAGTTTTAGATTTGAAGGCTCCTGCTTAGAGAAGCTGTGAAGTAAATGAGATAGAACATTACAACATATAACATAAATAAAGTAGAACAACTAATTGAGCTTTTCAGGGACTGTCAGACCTGAGACCTAATAAGCACCTTGCAATGTCAGTAGAGGTAATTGGCCTGCAGCTGCTGAAAAAGCAGCTGAGTTTTTGGGGGAAGAAAAAAAGAAGAATTATAATTAAATAATTTAAAAAAATCTTAGTATCTTGAGCATAAACTACTAGGTCAATGTCATGCCAGCCAGTAATCATGCATGGAGTTTACTTGATGAAAGAGAGCTTCTTAGCAAAATAAAAATTAAAGCTTATGTGGATAGGATAAGTAATTTTTCATATTTTTGCATCTTTTTCATATGCAGCTGTCTGTAGGGCAGATAGAAATTACCTTGTTTGGCAAAAACTTTACTTGTCTCTAACCATTATATCATTATCAAGGTAGCAATGAGCTACATGCCAGTTCTAATTTAATACTATTGAATTAGGGTCATCATTAAAATAGTGACTCATTTGAAGCATAATTAACCAGAAAAATACCAGAGAACTGTGAAATTATAAGCATTAAAAATTGCTGTTTCTTATGACAAGCCTGCTGTAGCTGACACCTGCAGAGCTCAGAGGTGACCAGGAGTAGAGCAGCCTGCAATTATCAGTGGCTATCAGTCTATGCATCACAAGGAGAAAAGTTGCTCCAGCTCCTATCTGAACCTCTCTTTAAGGAGTTTCATTCTCCAAGGCAACCTCTTTCCCACATTTTTTGTGAATTCCTCTTCCATGCATATCATTTAAAGCACAAAGGTAAAAAGTGTCCTATCCTGCAACTTTTACAGTGCCCTTATATTTTGTTATTTAGTTCCTAAATCTTGTTCCCTTAGTTTTTGTTTTGTTTCTTTGGGGTTTTTGTTTGTTTGTTGGTTTTTTCTTTTTTTTTTTTTTTTTGCATTAGGAAATGAAATTTTACTTGGAAGCTAATGGATACTCAGGGTAATGAATGTTCTTCATATTTTACTTATGCAAACCACAGCCAGGAGAATGCTTACAATAAATCAACTGCTTTTGCCACAGACACGAACAGGATTTGCATGCCAGCACATTTCTTGTTTAAAATCAGTCCAGCAGTGGTTTCTCAGGCTGGGCTGCATGGACTGCAGCCTTCCTTACAGCAGAGCAGATGTTCCTGGGTGCAGGCACACTCCTACAGCAGCTGAGGCACAATCACAGCTCGTGGACTTCTTCAAAAAGGAAGAACCACTGCAATTGTGATCCATGTACTACTGCCTCCCTTTAGGAGACATTACTTGGCTTTGACACGGTTTAGAGAGAGGTGGATCAATGTGTTTAGATACATACTTATGGCACAGTAAATTACACAACACCTTCTGCCTCCAGTAAATTTATATTCTGGTCATGGGCTGGTGCAGATGACTTATTATCTCCCAGTTTTTATTATAAGATTCCCTCTTACAGCTGAGAGAGGTCTGGGCTGAGGACTACTGGAGCAGGCAGCAGTTGAAGGTTCCCCAGTGAATTACAGAAGAACTAACATCATTAATTTGTCTTTATTGCTGATGTGTCTCATTGTCTCTTCTGCATCGTTTTGAGGTGTGAGAAGCAGTCCTGTGGTTCATGCATTGAGGCATCCTGTCCCCACTACATGCCTCTGTGTATTCTTCTTTCTACATGGTCTTTGCATATTGACTGTACCAGCATCCTATATTTCATTATTTAAAAGCAGCTAATGGTCCTATGTGTGTATACAACCAAATTTATTCCAACACAGTTGAGATTTTATCTTCTCTATGATGAGCTCATGTCTTAGAATATAGAGATGAAATGTGATACAAATTTTACATTGGTATTAAAAGTACAATAAAATGCTAAATGTATAACTTATCATAGATATTTTACTGCACAGCCATATGAGTTCACAGTATTCCCATTAACTCTTAACTTTTTCACTTTCTGTATGAGAGACATCTAGACATGATCCCTCTTAATTGTGTGTTCACAGATGAGTGGAATTAATTTTATCCTCACATACTGCAGTTTTAACATAAATATTTGTTCCCATTTGTACAAGATGTCCTTGAATACTGCTGAGGAAGAGACTATTTGAAAATGTGACTTTCACCTCTACTTTATCAGGATTTATAAGCAAATATTAACATGGATATTAGTGCATGATCTGCAGTAAGTTCATTTTCATAACCCACCATATTAGAAAGTTTAAGTGAATGAAACCTGTAAAAATTGCAACCTATTTCACAGTTCTGTATTGTGAAAATTATCTGTAATATGTTAGAAAAGCTCTTAATGGCATCTTTGACCTGATCACTTTCAAAGAAAGGCAAATCTTTGCCTCTGTATAGGCAATTGTATGGATCTGATTCATTAGAACAGGAAATTAGAAAATATTGATGCTTTCTAAATCCTTGAGTTACAGAATAGTATGGGTTGGATGGAACCTTTAAAGGTTATCTAGCCCAACCCTCCTGCAATAAGCAGGGACATCTCCAACTAGATTGGTGTGCTGCTCAGGGTCCCCTCTGACCTGACTGTGAATCTTTCCAGGTTTCTTGGCAACCTGGTCCAGGGTCCACCCCCGCTGTAAAAATTTCCTTCTTACCTCTAATTTAAATCTACCCTTTTAAAATTTAAGATAATTGCTCAATGTTCCACCCCAACAGGGCCTGTTAAAAAGTCTGTGCACATCCTTACTATAAGCTCCATTTCAGTATTGAAAGACCAATAGATTATCTCAAAATAATGTGGAAATGAAATGAAGGGTACAGTCAGACTTTGAAATTATATTATGTCTTTTATAGTCTTTTACAAGCTATTCCACAGCATTTTAGCATGAATAGGTGTTAAACAAATGTTTAACTGCTTCACCAAAGCAACAATAAAATTATGCTAAATTGTGACCATAATTCACTATGGATTTTTTGAAAAGAGGAAGCAATCAGCCCAGCAAACTGAATATACCAACTGGCTTTGCAGCTACATATCCATGTGGCCAAGGCAGTAACTGCAATATAAAATGAAGGTCTAATAGGAAAATACAATCTGCAGCTATAACAATTTTCCCCCAATAAACAAAAAGAAAGAACAGGAGTTTATATTGTGATGAACTTTAATAGTATCACAATGTATGAATGGTATTACAATGGATAGGTACCTGGTCAACATATAAATTTTTGGTTCAAAGTTGACAAATGCATGTTATTTTGTAAGTGGGAAGGGATCATCCACAATATGCTCTGCTTAGAAGAGTAGGTGAAACCCTTACACTCCCTACAGGCTGCAAATAAAACTGAGACAAACTGTGGTACTTGAACAGTTTCAAAGGCCAGAAAATTGGGAGCATTCTCTTCAGAATTCGTGTTCTCCACTGTCAGGCTGGGTCTGACCTTTAAAGGACTGGAAGAGCCCTGTCTCTCAAAAATAGGGAGACTCCTGATGCCCAAACACCTTCAATCATTACTAGAGTTAATGGAGCAAATATTTGCTCATGGATGTAATCTACCACTGATTTAGGATTGCCTCCGCTATATACTCTCAGATGAAAGTTAATCATATTACAGCAGGCACATATGAGAATGAGGGTGAGCAGGTTTTAAAGGGTGCATGTGAGTGTAGGAAAGTCAGAGAAGAACATACAAACTTTCTGCAAAGATATTTGATATGCACCTTCACTGGATTTACCTCCTAAGGGGTTTTCTTCATGACAAGTGAAATTGATATTTTGACCAGAACTTTTTCCAAGACTGTATTTTCTTTGCTTGTAGTCCATATTTCATATTAAAAAATGTAATCTCTTTAGCTGTCTATATAAATTCTATGGAGAACATAACCCTGCATTATAAGCAACCCAATAAAATGGTTTTGGCCACCCAAAGCATTGTAGGTATCAACTCAATTGCAGGTTAGTGCATTGCCAATCTGACTTCCTTGCTATCAGAACTAATGCATTTCAACCCTGTCAGAGACAGTGCCTGCCAGAAACACTTCTTTCTCTTTGGGATTTTCAGCTGCCCAGTCTCTTTAGATTGCTCTTTAAATTGGGTCAACACCATGCCTAGTGCACATGGGAAGGGGTGGCTTGCTGCCTAATTGCTGATTCCCATCACAATTTTGGATGAGGTTAGTTATCTAGGTATAGGAAAAAACACAAGCTCCATAATGGCTGTTTATCCTCCTGGTAAGACTTCTATATAGTAGTCCTGTAAGAAGGACAAAGTTCACTTACAGCTAAAACATGAGGACTTGTGTACATAATAGGTTGTACCAAAAGTTTAATTTGATCAATACAAACATCAGAAGAGAAAGTCATCTTCTCTCACTTTACTGTTCAGTGAGAAAGGGTAAGGTAATCCCAAGATAACATTATCACTAGCTGGTCTCATTTAAAGAAACACCTTGCTTGTTGGAATTCTCATCAGATAAAGCCCAGTTTATTTGTTGAGCAATGTTCCTTTTGAAGGAAAGAACAATATTGCATTATTTGCATTCAAGCAGCAGAGCAATTTTCTTTCACATTAGCATAACCTTTTTTAAAACAGAAAGCTATAATGGTTCATTACTATACTACAGCAGCTTGAGGAATTATGCCTCACATTGTGTTTCATACAGTAAGTGGTTAGGGATGGCTAATTTTTTCAGAAGTTAATTTAGGTTCTTGATTTTTTTATTGATGCTCTGCAGCTAGAATATTTTCTTCAAAATAGGATTTCATTTTTGTTTGTGATCCTCTGAGCAGTGATAGCCTTTCTATTTTCTAGACAAAATCATGACTACCCAATTTAATTTTTTCTTGCTCTGTGAAAGGCTGAGAATTTGTAAAATGCATTTCTCTCACTGAAAACAATTACTTTATAAAACTGGTTTCCAGTAGGGATTCAGGTAGCTGATAAAACAGAATGGATTAGTCAATCAAAGGAAAATATGACTTGAAGTGAAAAGGATACAATTTTCTTCTTATTTAACATAGGAGTCACTGAAAAGGGGCACTTGCATTTTCATGCAACATTTTGGATATAAGACTGATACTGTGATAGTTTCTTTAGGGTAAAAGTGAAATAATTGAAGACCTGAAGGGAAGTATGTAAGCTTTAGTCTGGGGAAGGACAAAGGGCCTGAAAAGAGAAATCCACATTATATGATTATATACTGTCACAGCAACCATCCTGACTGGAAAGAAATATAGTCTAACAAATTAGGTCTGAGGCATGGAATAAGAAAACCTGTTTTCTATTCTTGGCACTGGTGATGACTAATGGAGTGACCCTAGAGAGTCATTTCAAGTCACTGTTTCTCTCTTTTCAGGACTGGATTTTAAGGTTCTGGGGAGGGATTGCCTTTTTTGCAGGACCTGTATAGTGAAAAAATCTGGATCTTCTAAAACTGTGATAGCATGAATATTCTTAGAGAAATGCTTCCCTTAAACTTGAGGTGACCTGAACCAGATATTTCTGGAGCATCAAAAACAGTATGAAGACATCTCTTTCTTTTTTTTTCATTGTGTGTTCTTATAAGATGTTATTCTTGACTTCACGTAGAGGAGCAGAAATTCAGTCTTTAAAATATCTCTGTAAAGGCTGCCTTCCAGTATTTCTCTGCAATTTTGCTCTCCAGAGTATTTCAATCATCCAGACTTTTAAGTCTTTAATTACACATTGTCATTGAAGTAAACTTTTGAACCTAAGAGAGAGGTTTTAAAGAAATGGAAGTAACTTTAATGTGCAAAATTCCTGTGCTGAATTCTCAGCATTTTCATGATTTTTCAGATTATTAAACACTGACTTCAAAAACTATTTCTTCAAAGACTTGTCTGTCTTCAGAAATAATGAGAGGCATTTCTCACTTTAGAAACTTTCCCTCTCCAACTATAAGCGTACGCAAAATTTAACTTTAAACAGTGCAAGGGTTTGGCTGCCTGAAGTTTTCAAGAGATATAATCATGACAGGAAAATAAAATAAGCCTTATCTCATTTGATAGCATTGCTATTACTCTGTAAGTAGCTGGCACAGTCTCTTGTAGTTGAATCCCCAAACAGAGGACAGGGAGAAAAAAACCCTTTAATCATCTTGAAGTTAAGGTTAGTCATACATAGCAGTGAATTCAGGGCAAGAAGACTGCCATTACTAAAACCAGTTGCTTATAAAGGTAAACAACTTAAATTTCTTTGAAACCTATGTATTTGCATCTTACCCATTTTGGGGGGAAAAA
Source organism: Luscinia megarhynchos (assembly GCA_034336665.1). NCBI lineage: Eukaryota > Metazoa > Chordata > Aves > Passeriformes > Muscicapidae > Luscinia > Luscinia megarhynchos. The sequence goes on from CM067566.1 coordinate 24,420,738, forward strand.
CCCCAAAAGTTGCTACATTTCTGTTTTTCTAGATTTTAACAGTTACACAAGGCTATAAAGTCTCACCAGCAGTGTGTTAGAGCTCTTCTCAATTTTTGCAAAATTCAGGAGATGTAATAAGCTTCTCCTTTATGCTATTGCTCAGGAATCTGATAGTCCACAATCCTTACATAAGCTTTGCAAGGCTTTTTGGGAATTTCTTAAGCATCCCCCCCATCCTGCTGTCCATTAGAAGAGGAAGCTCATGATGCCACAGCCCTGCTGAGTCAGGAGCTCTGTCAATGAATCTTTTTCTTCATCCTTAAGAGTCTTTGTAACTCTATTATATTCCATCTCTATCTGTGGTAATTTGCTGGGGGCTTTCAGGTATTCTGTGATCAAAGTCACTGGTTTTAAGGAGTGAAACAATACTCCCTCTTTGTACATCTCAAAATTACCATTTGAGAAACTAAGATAAAAGGACTCTACTAAAGTCCTTGACCATCTATCAGTTTTTATGACCATGGTGATAATGATGCCAGGATTATCTAAATATATGAAAATGTGACAGTGTTTTCCCAGACAGCTTTCCAAATGTCTTTTCAAATGTTTTCTTCATTTGTAATCAATGATAATATATGCAATCAATGGGGATATATGCAGGAGAATCAATAAAATTCTGTGTGATTCATCCTATCAGATATTGAATTTTACTCATGGTAAGATATACTGTTATTCTAGATTCCTAAAGTTGCTTCAATTTTAGAAGGAATCCAAGAGATAAAATGAAGGTGGCTGAACACCTGCCCGTCCATAGCCAACATTGAATTAATTACTTGTTTTGTTTGCTTGGGTGTGCAGCTTTTGCTTTCCCTAATACACTGTCTTTATTTCAACCCATGAGTTTTCCAGCTTTTAGTTTTCCAGTTCTTTTCCTGATCCTGCTGGTGGGTGGGGGAGTGAAGAAGTGGCTGCATGGTGCTTGGTTGCTGGATGGGGTTAAACCACTGCATTATATATATCTATTATCCAGTAGAATTAATTAAATTTTTATTTTCCACCAGTAGACTTAAGAATCATCTTATACTTTTGAATTCACCCCTGATAAAAGATCTTTGTGTCTTAATGATATTTCAAATACCAAGGCTGTAGTGCACACGTTTTTGATGCATAGTAATTTTCAGGGTATTATCAAAAGTATTAATTTAACAATTTTTATTCAAGTATTTAATCTTTACCACATGCACTGAAGCTTGGATCTATCAATGCTTTAAACTGAATATTCTTCGAGACTTTCATGTTTTGCTTCAGAATAAAAATAAATCTTTTTCATCTATAGTAAACATCTCTAAATTTAGACAGCCATAATCTCAGAATCACTTTTAAACTGCAGTCAAATCAAGCACAAAAGTCCTAATACAAATCATGCTTTTATTTGTTTCTTATAACAGAAAAGTACAAAGACATACATTCTTTTCTTTCTCCCTCTCATAAACAGCCATACATAAGGCTGACTAGATTCTGTGCTTTTAAACTCATTTCTGTCAGTGCTTAACAGCCTCTCCTTTTGAAGAAGAACAGCAGTAGAGAGTAAGCAGATTTAGTAGTTCAGTCCTTCAAATGAAATAAAGCAGACTTCTTCATGCAGAAGTACAGAATATATGACATTGCTTGTTTTCCCTCCTGGTGACTTATAAAGAAAAGTCTTTTTGTTTTATAAGCAAGAATTGTTTAACACATTTATCTTGATTTTCAAATGCATTCACGTTAGAGAGATCTGAAACAAAAGGTAAAGTTAAGTAATTACCATTTGATGGTTTCTAAAATATTCCTAAATTTCTTGTTTATTTGCAATGTTTGCCCAGGTTTTTGTTCTCTTATTTTATGGCTGTATTTCAGTTTCATGAACTTTCAGATACAGTTTTGACAGGCATACAAGTACACTAGCAATACAGCTGTGTGACATATAATTTTTCAAAATAATTTTTTTTTCTAACTGAATAGCCTTTTATTCCCTTGAAAAATCTGTCCTGCATAATCAAATGGAGTGTTATTAGAAAGAAGATGTTATGTTTTGGTTTAGAGTTTTGTTTTTTGTTTAATGTTTTGTCATACTGTGCCAAAGACATTATTTTTTTTGCCTATTTTCTACTTACATTTTCACAAGAATGCTTTTGACAGAACCATTTATTATAGTGGGAGAAGAACTAAACAAAATCTGCAGATCTGTTAACAACTCTAGTTTATCCACCATCTTAGAGATTTAAACAGAGGACGAGTCCTTTTTGAGACAAATGTGTACTTTTTGCAAGTGAGACTTTCACTGTGAGCTCTGTATCATCAGCACTTTAGAGCTACATGGGAGAGGGAAATATAGAATTTTTGTCCAAATGTAATTTAGTACCTCTAGCCATCCATTTTGAACACTCTGCAGGTAAGTAGACTCATAAAGAACTCGTGGAGCTGAAAAGCATCAGCTGTCTGGGAGTCTGTGTGTCCTTGCAGAGAGCAGATCTATGGAGAGGCTGAGAGAAACAGCAAATGTGTATTTACAGGCAGGTAATTTAGTGTACCTAATTCCAGAAAAACCCTGTGTCTCCATAGTTTTCTGAGTGTATACCTGCCTGTTAGGTCCACTCTGATTCTGCAGAGGTGATTTCTGTGTTTTCTGTTGATACTTCTGACATCTACACTGTAGATTGTTTTATTTCTGAATTGCACCCACACTATCCGACAGACTTGTCAAAAACTGTTACTTATATACTCTTTTTTCTTGCTGAAAATCGGTTTAATTTCTTAAACACAATATTAGGAACTCCACAACAGAAAATTGTTTTAGTTCTGGTTTGCTAATTTTGACTTTTTTCTTGCTACCACATGCAATTCACTAATTTTTTATGAGATACTGCTCTTTCTATGTTTCCTGTCAACCATTTCCTAGTACTAGTCCTTTGTAAGTATCTTACAATTCAAGCAGAGCCATGGGTTCTTTGAATTACCATGACACGAGCAGCTTTTAGTCACTGAAATGACACTCAAGGTGGGCTGGCTATGAGCACGGGTAACTTACATGCAGTCATGCCCCAAAACCACAGAACATCTCACAAAAATCCTGGAATCCATGCTTCTCTTTTGTTTGTATATCAAATCCGAGAAACAGACAGGAAAAGCTGCCATCAAATGTGATGTACAAAGGAATGATCTGGGCTGTTAATTGTTAATAGGAGCTGTAAGAAATATATCAGGGATTTCACTAAATCAATTTGTCCTGAAGTTGCTTTTCAGAAATTGCTTGCAAGAGGTTTTTATTTACAAACAATACATGCTTGTGTGTTTGAACCTGATATGTGACACCATATACCAGTTTACTCCTTGCTAAATTAATAATGCTGTTGGTGGTTTTTTATTAACAACAACAGTGTGCTCTGATCCAAGATATTGTCCCTTAGATAAAGACAGAAACTTGTGCTAAAATGAGTAAGATAATATTCTGTAGGCTCAATAAAACTTTATATTCCATCCAATTGGAGCATTTATCAAATTGATAATTCTATTTTGCTAGTTCGCAGTGAGAAAAAATTAATTTACAAGCAGCCTGATAAATTAATAACATTAGTTTCCCATTCAGGAACTGCAAAATTAAATCCAATGATGCATCCTCTTTTCTCTACCCTAACCCCAAAGATGGAGAAAGCCACAGAGAAAATACAGTTGAGTCTATGTAAAACCACCCTTTTCTGGCCATTTCTTTTTTATCCAAATCATTCCATTATTTATTTCAAGTTACATAGCTGACATTTTAGACTGATGGATGTGCTGATCTTGGTGTACATCAAACCTGCTCTGGGCTTTAATGCCTCCCTCTTGCTTGGCTTGATTGAACTAAACATAGGTGTGTTGGTTTCAATACTTATAGGAGTTTCTTACAGAGTACAGAGTAAAGTACTGTGATAGGCAACATGGTTTATTCATAGATATTTTAAAAAGATCTGAACAGGGAAAGACATGGATTATTCATGGATATTTTAAAAGACCTGAAGAAGGGAAGGAGTCAAACATTGAAGAAAAAATGCTGAGATGCAGCTACTTAAATACTTGACGTTAATGAAAAAAAATTCTCACACACTAGTGCAGAAGTACAAAAAGAAATTATAATGCAATATTCTGTTTAATTTATAATTAGGAAAATAAAACCATTTCTTCATAATATACACCATGTATAACTTAATTTAAGGCATATGTTGCAAGGTATAATTTATTATCTATTTTCACGTGAATCTATACAGAAAACCTTGTTAAAAACAATCTGTATTGTCAGTCTTTTTCATGAGATCATTTCTGTTCTGAAGAAAACAAGGCATGTGACATATATGCCCTAGTAAATTAGACATGGCAAGAAATCAGAAGCAGACACAGAAAAGGCTGGAGGATTTACTTTGTCTTTCAAACTGAAAGGTCTATCACATGTCCTTTTTTTTATAAGTAATGATTTATTTGGGACCTGATCCACAATCCTCTAAATCAGCTGGGTAATTTAGGAAGGATTTCAAGCCCCTTTGAATGTGTTACCAATACTGCCTGAGTTAACCTCACACAAATGGTGATGCACTGAAATGGACAATTTAATGAAGAATCTACAGTAAAGAAGTATCAGTGCATGTATTTATATTACAATTCAACTATTGCCCTTGTCTGGAACTAAAAGGAAAATTTGACACAATAGTTAAATGGAAGCACTACCAATAACCTTGCAAATATACTAGAAATCCTCAAGATTTCAATGTCTTTACTCCACTGGAAAATTGACACTAGTAGTTGATAGCCCAAGAGATTATATAGGAAGTACATTATCTCTTAACCTGTTTGGATTATTAATTATTTACTCTCTCTCAGTATTTATGGGCTTATGATATGTCTGCAAACCAGAGAAACTAGCTTGGACTTAATTTCTGTGACAACAGGGTTTGGAAAATACACTGGGAAATGTAGTGCACTTTTTCAGTGGTATAGCCTGAAACTCCTTTGGTTTGTTTTTTTTTCCTAAAATATCCTCTTTAGCCTCATATTGGAATTTAGAAAAATTTCCTTTATATCTTTTATAGATGGATCTCATTCTGTTCCTTGCCAGAGCTGTAGCACAACTTTATTTACTGTATTTTTCTTTTGTTAAATCTCAAAAAGGTATGCTGGTGGATGGCCCCCCATGGCATATAGTGTAAATATGGGATAGAAGTATCTGATGTAATTTTGGGGTTTGATTTAGGCACTGAGATCTGCACAGAGATTTCAAATTTGTAACACTGCTTGTAAAGTTTTACCTTTCTGCACTTGAAATGCTTCCCTTGAAACTGAGATCTCTCATTACACTGAAATTTCCATTATTTTGATCTTATACAAACCCATGCAAATCCTGTTCTTCTGCATTGTTCTTGAGGTATTCACATGTATGTTTACCCCCAGCAAAAATCAGAGTTCTGCCTTACAGAGTGTGCTGCGTTTTCTTCCTGTTCTGCTTTCTGCATTCCATTGACCAAGGTACAAAGCTTTTTTCTTTTTTTTTTCATTTTCTCTCCACCCTTTATTTCTTTTCTCCCTCCATATTTACTTCCCTTTTCTCTCCTTCCCTTTCTTCCCTTCATTTACCCAGCTTTACAAATATTTGAAAATAACTGTTAATCTTAGTGTGTGACTTTTCACTCTCCCTTTGCACATGTGTATATCTAGGTAGAAAAAAAATACAGAGAATTGTTCACAAGAGCCTGTATAACTCTATTTGAAATAATTGCACTAGAAAAACTATTTTTTTCTCTTGTTTTGGGTGGATTAATCAAGAGTTCAAGTCAGATCCACTTGCAGTTTGACACTTAGAGACCAAGGGTTACCTAAAGCCTGGAAAATGTCTGTTCACAGTAGCATTTATAAGAAATTGCTTGACTTCTGTTGTGACAAACAATTTTCTTGCCTGCAGCATGTATCTGGGGCAGCAATAAGTCTAGCAGAACACAAGCAGAAAGATGTTTCAAAAATTATTTTGTAGGTCATGTACGGTAGTGTACTGTCAGAAATTTGATGGCTTTATTCAGACAGTGTTTGGACAGGGCAACGGAGATTTTACAGCATTTTGGAAGAGTAAAAGTAAAAGATGCTCAAAGGTGATGTTCCCAAATATACTTACCTCAGTATTCTCTAGTGCTTTTAGCTTATTGTGAAGCACAGCCAGGGAAATCCTGGTCATCCTACTATGAAAACTCCCTCTTCATAATTTTGTTGTGACTTCTGTTGGTGACTTCTTTCACAAGACATCACAATTTGACTTGACAGGGAAGATGGCAAAACATTTCAGTGGGAGGTTTACAGAGAGAAAAGAAAACCTGCCACACATATTTGTCACTGATATTTTCAATTGTCTTTTCTTCTAAAAAAATAGTTTATGTGCACAAATTGCACACATATATAACATCTTTCTATATAAAGAGCAAAGAAAAAGTGAAGATCAAACCAGATTTAATAGCTATCAAACTTGAGCTCATTTTGCTATCATTTAAAGCTAATCACAATTAGCTGCATATCTGCCAGCTTTACACGTGTTGTGTTTTTGTCCTTCCATATCTTACAGCATTGCACAAGTTCCTTGCCATTCCTGCAGCATCCTGCAGTGCTCTGGGACTAGGGGAGGGTCTACAGCGAGAGGATGCAGATCTGATTCCCTGGACATTCCCTGGGCCCAGCAGTGTACTTGCAGAGAGCCAGGAACCTCTAAACACTGAAGAATGGTGACTATGTGCACCATGTAGTAAAATGCCATAAGCCCAAAGAATGCACCATGCATGTGTTTCATTTGCCTTTTTTTTTTTTAATATTTCTTTTTATGATATTTTCAGGATTATTTTTTACCACAAAAGACAATGATTTTAGAAAATTTTAAATTCTTTCTCTGTTCTCTGAATTTTTTTTGTAATATGTAAAAAGCCAGTACATGCTAAAGAACACACAAGGAAGAATTGATGCCTTAAAGATCTAGAAACAAAAAAACATGCTTCAGAGATAATATTAATATAGGAAGTAATATAAAAGCTAGTTTTTAATTGGAGACCTCCAGGGCAAGTGTGGAAAAATTCTCACCCCATACAGCACAAATACAGTTTTATAACTTTAGCAAATTAGTATAATTGACAAGAATCCCCAATTAGAAGAGCAGGTGATGAGGTAATTTCACCCCTTGGTTAAACTCTCTTCCACTGCCCCCTTCTGCTGGTTGTTGATGAGAAACTGTTTTGGAGGAGTAGCTCTTCCTTGGTTCCCAGAAAAGCAAGTTAAGGATTGCGACCTCTGGAATGTGGTTTGTCTTTCTGCCTATCAGGATAGGGAAAATTCTGGCTTTAGCTAGGAGCTATATAACTACACAAAAACAACAAATACATGAAGAATATATGAAAGCAAAAATCATTTTGGGCATCACACGTCTTCAATATATGAGCTGGTAAAGCATGAGTTATTCCTCAGTACTTCATTTTCACAGCTGATATCAGCTCTAACACTGGCTTGTGTAGTCTACCATGTCAGGAGTGACTTAAAGGCCTTGCAATTATGAATCATCTTTTCCTTAAATGGGCCAGACCATCCATCTCCTGTTCAAGGCAGCATCTGACTGACATCTTTGTTGGTCATCTGAAAGACAGCTGCCAGTCAGCATCATCATCCCAAGGGAGCATCTCTTCTCTGCTGCAGGGAGAGATGATAGCACTGACAGGACAGAGAGCACGACCTGCACCTCTTTCTGTATTTTTTAGTATCTTCCATGACTTTGAATTGATCAGCACACATGATAATTTTTATTTCACGTGTTATTTGTTCATACACAATTTGTTCATACACATTTTATTCAGCAATGAAACATCTAAAAGACCTTGAATTAAGATCTGTGCCTTTTGTGTGGCACTGATGTAGCCTGAGTAATTTGCAGTTACACTGTTTTAGTGGTACACTCACAAATGAGTGACAGTATAGTGATGTAAATCAGGTGTTTTAAAAGAAAGAAGCACAACACTTTCCCTAATAGTTTATGTAAGTGCTGATGAACCTCTGAAAATCAATTAAAAGTAAAACTAACATATTTTTGATATGGGAAATTGCTTGCAAAATAGCTGTGGGTCTCAGTACATTTCATCAGTGTCTTAATTTTCTAATAAATCTTGAATATATTCATATGAGCAGCTTTATGAAGAATTTAGACCAAGGTTGTCACTAGCAAAATTACTGCACCTCCACCTTTACTTGGTCCTAAACAAAAGACACCTTTTTGGGGTCTTCCAGTAAAAGCAGACCTAAGAAACAGGGATATATCTGAGAAAGATTCATTCAAGACATTTCTTTGTGACAATACAGAATGTAGTTAAAATTAATTATTCAGTGCAGCTGAACTCAGTTGACAGATAAGCTGGCCAGAGCTAAAGTTAATTGTTTAAAAATAGGTCCATGTAATGCAATTTCTGCACACAAAATATGTGACTGAAAAAATTAAAATATTGACTATTCCAGGATTATAAAGTTTTCAATAGTGACTCTAAACCAACTCAAAATAGCTTTAAAAAGTTCTACTGTGCAAGGATGCTATGGTGCTACGTAATATCTTAGACCTTAGTTCACTTCCTGGGGACAAATACCTGTTTTGGATCAAAAGGGAAAGGGAAATTAGGAAGGAAGAGAAAAGGGGGAAAAAACAAGCAGGAAGAAAACAGAAAAAAATGAGACAATTATCATGAGGGGACAGTGTACAGTGCATATTTATATGTATATCAGTCTCTTCAATTTTTAACAGCCATTATTGTTTTCTGCAGAGTTAAGCATACACATTTGACATAGGAAAGTACAATATTTTTTGACAGATTTCAACACGGAAAATTTTAACTCTCTGATGGTACTATCATTTCCCATAATGGGATGCACTTGAAGCCAAAACTTTTGCTTCTCCTATGAGCTAAGGTCAGCAGGACCTTGTTTCTAGATATTTTCTGAGAAACAGCTGAGAGCCAAAGGAGCCCAGCAGCACAAATCTAAATGAAAAATAATTGAATCAACTAATTCAGCCAAAGATACTGCCAATATATCTGCTGGTTTTAAAGTTCATGAAAACTTAACCCTCCATATGCTGAGTGTGAGCTGTGTGGCCTCTGCCTCCTCGACTGCTTGGACAGGCTGAGCTCAAGAGGCAGTAGGTCCCTCCTCTGGATTCTTTTCTAAAACTTGCCTGTTTATTTTAAATGGAAATCCAAGGACATCTTGGAAGATTCAAAGACCACCAGGTCCTGTATTCATTAACAGTTGTGTTTACTGGAAATTCTTTGAGCTTCCCCATATAAAGTGATAGCTTAAGACTTTCTAACAGCTTGACAGATACATGGTATTTTTTCATCTCTGACTGCTGAAGGTACACAGTTTGCACCACTAAAGAGATATGAAGTTAACTTGGAAGTAAACACATCATACTTGAAGCAAATATATGAATTTCTGAAATGGATACTGTTGGTATTTGTAGGATTTCATACAAGGGCATGGTTCCTGGCAGATAGCCTGTCTGAATTTCTCCCAGCTCTTTAATCTGCAAGTGTGAAGTTGATCCTAGAGCATGAAAACAGCTACCTTCTTCTAAGATACACTGCATGTCTAAGAGGAACAGTGAAGGGGGCTTTCAAGATGTTTTGGTTTTTTTTTAACATGCATCAGTCTCCAAGATGGATCCACACTTTAAACCATGGCTCTTTGAAAACTGTTGAAATTGAGTACTTAATTATACCTCTGGAACTTTTTCTTGCAGAGATGAAAAGTTGTGTGTTATTTGCTCTCCAGTGTACTTTTTTTTATATCTGTCCATACAAATCTACTAAAGTCTTGATTTAGAAATCTTCAGCACAAATATGTTTCTAATTCAATTGGCTGAAATTGCCATTATTTCCCATTTGCTGAATCCACAGTGTTCAGCCTAAACAATGAAAAAGCAGTTATTAGAGAAAGTGTTAGACAGCAAGGAAATTAATTTGTTTAAGAAAACTAAGATTTAGAGGAACTAGAGTCAAGCTTGCTCTTTATTACCTTTATGTTTCAATTATCTGGCTGTAAATTGAGGGTCTTAGCAATAGCTGCTTTCCTGTATATTCAGTCTTTGGCCTGACAAGTTTTTCATCTAAATAACAAAAGATAAAGAGCCCTTAAACATATGCATGTACAAGATATGTGACAAAATGCTGTTGCTGGATTGGTAGATTCTACTGTGATCATCAATGCAAGTAATCAAATAACATCTGAGTTGAGCACTGCCATCTAATTCTGCAGCTGGGCTTATTTCTCATAATTGTTTTATATCACATAGACATGCAACCCACTGGGAGTGTGTTTGGAGGTTCAATCTTTAAAACTGCTGCAGTCATGAAAAATTACACACTGAGCAATTTTCTCACTTGCTAGCTGAATGAAACTACTTTTGCATAGTTGCAATAATTAAACAAAAGGAAGATATTTCTGTTGGGGAGTTTGAATAATAACGTTATTTCCTAATTGATATATTTAAAGCGATGAAAAGTTTAAAATTCAGCTACCTATGTGCAAATGAAGAGCATATAGACTCAGTAGATGAACATTTCATCATCTTCTTGAAGTAGGAATTTATAAGTGGTTAACTAGTTTATTACAGTTTCTTAGAGAAACGATTTTGAATACTCCAGTAAAATTTTTTATATTAGCTATTGTCACCAGCAGCCCAGGATTAGACATGCAGATTGAATTTTCAATTAAAATGACTCTGTCTTCAGAAACATCCTTGTCTGCAGTCAAAAACTATGAATACAAAGGTTTCTCAAGAGTCAGTGATTTTCAACATCAAATCCATCTTTTCATATAGCTGAAATAAACAGAATTATATCCTCTATTATAAAAAAGACAGTGAATTTTTAAATCCTTTAATTTGATTCTGAGCTCAGGATAAAAAAAGTAGTATTATTAGAAGTTATTTCCTTTATAGGTATCAATTTATTCTTATTTGTGTGCAGAGAAAAAATGCCTGTATTTTAAAAGGAATTTGATGCTCACACAAAGCTTTTAATGACAGTTTTGGAGGCTGAACTCTTACATAGCCATATAGAATGAACAACAGCTGCATAAAACTTGCAATATTCCCCTCCCAGGATACTGTTGGTACTGATCTGACAAAAGGGAAAACAGTTTTCAAAGCCTGTGATCAGAAGGTATTTGGTACAAGAAACAGGTATCTGTAAAGCAGCCTGGTTCTGTGCTCCATTTTGGACAGAAGATTCCTTCTGACAGCCCTTGAGGTTGTAAACAGTCCTGAGGAAGGAGGAGGAGACAAATAAATATCTTCAAGCTATACCTTTTGCCCCCTGTATCCATATCAGGTGTTTGTCTGGTCTTAAGGACAAGCAGATGTAAAACAATTTCTTGTTATGTTGCATTTCAGTATCTTAAAATTCATAAACAAATGTTATATAAGTGCTAGTCTCTGAAGAGCCTCTCACATATTGTGCACATTAAGAGACTTGAAAACAAAGGCAAAGAGCGATACAATAACTAGATTGCTCTAAAAATTAAAAAAAAAGGAAGGGCTTTTTTTCCTTGTAAAGCAAGATGATAACTGGAAATGTTCAAAGAGTATTATCTCTGAGATGACTAGGTGTGATTTCTGTTCAGAGGCTATGACTGACTTAGAAAAGATGTACCTTCTCAATGTCTGAGCCATTATTCTGGGGCTAATTGGGTGTGTATCTCCATCTACATATAAAAAACCCTATGCAATATAAATCTACCAGAAGACATCTTATACATCTTCCCCACCCTTTGTAATAATGGAGCTTATGCCTAAAAATACTTCATGTCACATTTTATTTTCAGACAGGATCAAAATGTCAAATCTAGGAATAATTTTAGTACAGATACTATTGTGTCTCTTAAATTAAAATAATGCAAAGGTCTCTGAATAAATTAGCACAGTTGCCATGGAAACATAGTGGGCAAGAAATATTTATAGTTGCTGCAAGCAATAGTTTTGCAGTTTAATACTTTAAAATGTCAAGCAACACATAATCTCTAAAACAAAAATATTTTTGGTGATTGTGTATATTCACAAATTTTTGTTAAGATATATTTTCAGTTCTTGCTGCCAGAAAAAATTGAAAATCATAAACCCTTACAAAAATCAAACTTCAATATATACTGTGATTTCAGAAAAGCATTTTTCAGCTGTAAAGACAAATAACACCTTGTCAGGCTTAGGTGTGCTATTTTATGTAAGGGATCATTAGAATCAACAACTGGAGATTTTTCATAGCTAATTAAGTTTACAGTCTCTTAAAAGTCTCTAAGCTCTAGCAATAATTGCAGCTACAACAATTGAACATGCCTTATTCATAAATGCAAGATGGCAAGTATCTGATATTCTTATTAAAACATAGGTTATTCCAAATTTATTCATTGAAAAAGTACTTTATAACAATATACAGAGAAGTACTGGTAAATTATCTACATGTATATTGGTTAGCAGAGGTCTGACAGATTTCCTTATACATCCTGTATCCATTCTCAGCTAAATCTGGTAATCTTGCCAGGGAAACAACACAATTAACTTCATTATACTGGTATGTTGGTATAAATACTGAGCTTTGTAGCAAGGATGGATGAGATCTTCCTTTGTCATTGGGACTACCTATACACAGCATTTAAAAATGCTTTTTTACAGTTCTGCATTCTCTTAACAGCTATGTAGAAAGGTCTGCATAGTCCAGAGGAGTGTGCTTGTTTGTGAAGTGATGTACAAACACACGGGAGGAAGGGAGAAGTGAGCATTAGGGAGGGAGAGGGCAGCACAGTGCCATGCTCAAGTGTCCTTAAAAGATGCTCTTAGAAGGTGGTAGGAACAGAACCAGTCTTGAGATCTAAGTAGGAATAGCAATGCTTCTGGCATTCATCCCCCAGAGCTGTCTCACAAACGCTTTGTGGCATGCTGTGCCCATCCCTGGTGGAACACTCCTTCTTCTCATCATACCTAGCTTTATTTGATTGTAAGTTTTGTAATACTGGAAGAAAACATCAGTATCCTCGGCTATCCAGCTTTCAGGAAGTGTGTGCTGCTCTGTCTCAGGTACAGAGATGGGCACTATGGCAGCTGGTATTTAAGACTTGATGGACCTGACAATCTGAAGGAAGGTGAAGATGGAGCCACCTAAACAATGCAAAGAAGCTAAAGGCTCTCTCCTGTCTCTCTCACTACTGAGATTAAGGAAGAAATATTCTCACATACTTTGAAGTAACACGGATGGATGGATGCAAAAAATAAAATATTTCTTTAAATTAAAACATCAGCACAGTCTATTAGTAGGGGATGTTTTAAACTCAGACTTATTTAAGCATTTGGGGAACTGCTCTACATGTTCTGTACTCTAAAAATTATCACCTTTGCACAAATACAGTTATCTCTAAGGAAATCAAGGGGTCAAGAAGATAAAGAAAACCTACAAAATAAAACCAAATAGTTTTGACTCAATTCCTTGAGTGAGAAAGATTCCCTTTTAAAGCTACAGTGATTCTTCCTGTATAGTTCTTCTATCTGAATAACGTGCAAGAGCAGAATTAGTCTCACTTGTCATAAATTTTGTGAAAGAACAGAAATAATCCAGGCATTCACATCTAAAGAACACTTAATAATTTTCTGAATTTTCACACTTCAGGAACTGCAAAATGCTCTCAATGGTAACAGCAAGCCAGTTCTTAGCAAGGCAAAGTGATAGATACATTATTATTGAATAGACCCATATACATATACTGTAAGGCCATATCTTCTAAAAATTCATCTTCTCCTATTCTGTACTCACTGCAGAACCTGAAGTACTAAGAGAATTATTCAGAAACAGAGGCAAAACTCCTGGAAGAGCAGGCTCAGACTTTCTCCTGTCAGGAAAACCACAGAGGGCTGAGGCCTATGATTTTGCAATCACACCCAAAAGCAACTTCTGTCTGCTCTGTTTACCAAATTGGAAATGATAATTTCATGATTTATATAACATTCGGTGAGAAAAATAAAGATGATATTTCTGCTTGCATACTGAAAGTGAAATTTCTATGTGCTAAGTTTGTAAATAACAGGAAGGCTTCATGCCAAAAAAAATTGATTTCTTGATGATTAACTATGTGCAGAAGGTGTTTTCTGGTTTGTCATATTCCTCTTCTCAAAAACTATTGGTTTGCTCTTTAGTTTCTCTATTAGGGAATCAGCTGCCTCCCTATGTATTTAAATAGGTGTTTGTAGGACAACACGTTTTGCTTGTTCAGTTTAAATAACATACTTAACTAAAGTTTTTTGAATTAAACAGATCTAGTCAGCATTTTGATAGATTGTTAAATTCTATTGCTTTATCATAATTAAACACATTGGAGTTTTAATTTTCACACCATACGCTATATTCTTATAGAATTATTTTGTTGAGGTTTTTTTTTTTTGTTTTAATGGATAAAATTATTTTTAATGTGTGTGTAATAGATACCTTAATGTTTTACATGTCAGCACCATATTTAAGGTATACAGCATCACTGGTTATTCAGTGAACTAGGACACTTTTTATTGCAGCAGTAAAGTGAGAAATAATAATGTGTATTAAAGAAACATCAAAGATATTTTCAAAAAATAAATTGCCTATTAAGCAATGTACTGGGAAGCAAAGGATAGAAGAAAAAGTGTGTAGCACTGCTTCTGATCTTCCAAAGAATCTGGATTAGGAAGCACTGTCTCATATTTACATGTCAGCCTCCAGCAGGATGCCGCTTGACCTGAGGTTGACTCCAGAGTCACAAGCTAAAAGGAACAGTTATGCAACAGACAGTGGCTAAAATTAACCATGCAAAACCCCAGAAGACTGGGGTGAGGGTACCCAGAAACCATGCAGCTGTAAGGAAAAATATTCGCTCCTTGCACTGAAAGAAAAGACTCACATTGTTTCAGTGTCCATCTTTATTCACTTGGAGACTATCGTGTTTCAATTTCTAGGCATAATTTTCTATTTGCCAGCTCGTTTGTTGTAAAATACAATACTCTCCATGTTATTTAGTGAGAGCCCAGGAGCCATGCATCAATATTAAAGAGAGAGAGAGAGGAGAAAAGGAGGAATAAAAATACATAAAAAATACAGCCCAGCATTTTCTTTGAAAGATTCGACTTTTATTATTATCTCTATTCTGCTCTAGTTTTTCTTCAGTGAGGGAAGTAGAATTCTTCTGTAAGAGAGAATACTCAGAAACTGGTGGCTGGACACAGATGGGGGGATGATCAGACCCTTGCTTTCATATTTTTGCCTGTTCTATGGACCACTGCAAATTTACCTGCAGGTCAAGTAGGGCAGAGTTATTGCACCACTTAAGAAGGAGGAGTTACTGCCCATAAAAATTATCTTTTCCCAGAATCAAGACTCTTAAAATTTCCAGTAGCTGGTTTGGAGGCCTGTGGCATCTACCAAGAGCCCCTGGAAGTTCTCCCAGGATGACAAAAGGACAGACTTCATCCAAGGTGGCTCCTTTGAAACCTGTGCTGCCATGTCAATCAGCAGTTTAGGTATAAGAGGAGTGATTATTGATTGCCCAGCAAATAACTCTTTTCTTTGCTGAACAATCTGAGATGCACAACATGTTTATGCAGATGCTACACTACCACAAGCAGTAGCTGAGGCTTCTGAACTGAAACATATATTTCCAGCTTGGCCCTCAGAAGCAGAGGCATTCAGCCTAGCATGTTACATATTAATATTATAGAGTAATCAGAAAAAAATCTGAAAGGCAGAAAAATAAAATACTGCCCCAAAAATGGCACTTTGCATCATCCAAGGACTATGTTACATAAAAAAATACTATGACTTCAGAAAACAGTAGTTCAGACTTATGTTAGAAAATGAACCTAATTAGCAATAAATTTAGGGGAAGGAACGACCACTCTGTCCACTGTTACTTTTACATGCCATTGCAGGAAGGAAAAGCCACAGGTTTTAGCAAGGTTTATTATGTTTATAGACACCATGCCTTATTTTTGGACCCAGAATTCATACCCCAGCTTTGAGACATGTTCTGAGAGTTCTGGATCTTTGCTGCGAAAGTAAAAAGGCTTATGAAAGGGTCAGGTGAGAAAGCTTGGCAGAAACATCACCTTCTTCCTTCTTTTCTTGAATAGCTCTTGGAACATGAGTGTTGTGTTATTTCAGTCACATCTCCCTTACCTTTCCTTCCCTTTCACCACAAATTTCTTTCTCTTTCTTTCTCTTTCTTTCTCTTTTTCTCTTTCTTTCTCTTTCTTTCTCTTTTCTTTTCTCACTTTCCTTCCGCCTTCCTTTCCCTTCCCTTCCCTTCCCTTCCCTTCCCTTCCCTTCCCTTCCCTTCCCTTCCCTTCCCTTCCCTTCCCTTCCCTTCCCTTCCCTTCCCTTCCCTTCCCCTTCCCTTCCCTTCCCTTCCCTTCCCTTCCCTTCCCTTCCCTTCCCTTCCCTTCCCTTCCCTTCCCTTCCCTTCCCTTCCCTTCCCTTCCCTTCCCTTCCCTTCCCTTCCCTTCCCTTCCCTTCCCTTCCCTTCCCTTCCCTTCCCTTCCCTTCCCTTCCCTTCCCTTCCCTTCCCTTCCCTTCCCTTCCCTTCCCTTCCCTTCCCTTCCCTTCCCTTCCCTTCCCTTCCCTTCCCTTCCCTTCCCTTCCCTTCCCTTCCCTTCCCTTCCCTTCCCTTCCCTTCAATTTTCCAAAAGACATGTTTATCAAAGCAAGTTATCTTTTGCACACTTCTCTGCACCAATGACCAGACAGACCAACAAAATAAAATTTAAAATAGTTCATAGCTAGTACAGGTCTCAGCTGACAAAATCTGTTATGTGGAAAGATGAGGCCTTCAAGTAAGGCAGATGCAGAGCCCTACAGCACAGCAGAGCACCTTAATGGAGCACGGGAGGCAGAAAATGCAACTACAAGTAGTCTGTCCCCAGCTCCCTCATCTGTGGAAACCTTACTGCAGTAAAATTAATGCTGACACTTCACTGCAATACACAGCTACTGAGTTGGATTTGCTTCTCTTTTGCTTTTTTTTTTTTTTTTTTTTTTTTTTTTACACGGCTACTGTGTTGGGTTGCAAGTGACTCAGCTTTAGAAAAATAAAGGGGTTTTTGTTTTTTTTTTGTCTTTGCAATCTTTTTGTTTGTATTGAATGTTCTTATAGGTTGTTGTTGGCACTGGTTATAAGAGAGAACACAGATATTTCAGCTGATTTTAGCTTTTTGGTTTTCTTTTCCGACTGTAGGATTACTACTTTCAGGGTCACAAACAAGTCTTTCAGACAGTACAGAAAACTACAGAGAGAAGGAAACAGTCCTAAAATGGCAAGCTTAATTATGCATAATTCAAATGTTTAACTGTATTTCTTGTTTGTGTTGTTTTGTTTTGTTTTGTTTTTCGGGGTTTTGTTCATTTGGTTTTGGTTTTGAGACTTTTTAAAATTTTGCTTCTTTCTAAGAAGTCTAAACTATTTTTAATGGTCATATGGGCACTTTTAAATCTTGTACCTATAATCAGATTTTCAAATTTCTAATATTGTAGATTAGAGGCTTCAAATAGATTGTTGTGTGAAATAAAAACATTTCCTGGAAAATGAATATGATCCAGGGATATTAGTAAGCTGAAATTCGTGAAATTCCTGTCAGCAAGACATTTGGGGCTTGAGAATTATTAATTTACGGAAGTACTGAAAGCATATTAATGTTTTGTACACAATACAGAGAACATCTAAAACTCAAGGAACATGCAAATTATAAGGACAGATGAAAAAGGTTTCAGTGACATAATCTAAAATACAATTATAAAACAGGGTTTAACATAAGTATATAAAGAGTTTGAGCATATAAAGAATTTGGAGCATATCCTTTTCCTTTTCCTTGAATAATGACTCTAAATCTAAAACATCCCAGGCTCTCAATTTCAAGCTCCCAAGCACACCTCAGAAAGAAAGAGAGGACTAGTTCAAGCAAAATCATGACCAGTTTTTATACTGCAAGATAACAGATGGTATGAACTTTTTGTTCTGGGTCAATAGCAAACTTATTATACAGCTGTCTGCCTGGAAGTGCTAACTACAATATCACAGATAAGAACAGAAGCTATTGAGGCCACAACAGCACAGTAGCATGCCCAGAAGTAGCACCTGTAAAGAGAAAACACCAATAGCTTATTTTAATTGACTGAGATTCCCATGTCAGTTCTAGAGATAGCAAATAGGACTCCACAACATTCTGCAGGAAAGAAAACGCTGGGTTGAAGAGTTTTTAGAGATGGATTTTGTGGGAAACTCTGTAATTCACACCAGCTTTTTTCTTCCTGTTATTGTCCTTGCTTGGAATATCAGAATGAGCACACATTGGCATTTATGACAGACAGTGGGTAACAATAATGGGATAATGTGACATGATGTCTGTGGTCATGAGAGCCTGAACACAGGCAGGTAGGAAGCCCCTTGCAACCAAGTGTCTGTATAGACATGCATGCACCAAACCAAGCTCTTTTCCTTATCTAGTAAAAGGTTGACTTTTATGCTCAATTCAAAGGATGAAATCCAAGAGGTGGAAAATGAAGAAGCATATTTTTAATGTTTTTTGTCCTTAATGCATATTTATATCAAAACAAATGTCTGAGCATACTACAGCAAATCCTACACACATTCCTGTTTAGAAAAGGAAAGTCTCAGTGCAGCATGTCATTAAAGATTAATATTAAATAGAAATTATTAGTATATATTTTAATTTCTTGATCCCTTCAGGAAAACAGTCACAGACTTCTTCAAAATATTCAAGCTTCTTATTTCTTTATGATGTATTTTCTAGTTGTTGTGATTATAAACTGGTAAAGGCTTATTCAAACAATTTTTTTCTTTTATCTAGGTATAGTACTGTAGTGCTGAAATATACAGACAGCTTCTGGAAAATATTGCTTTGCAAAAAAATAGTATTCTTCTTTGAGCTCAGACTGAAAATAGAATATAGTTGTAAGTATTACTTCACAATAATACAAGTAAAGATTGTTAGGGAACTTTATAAATCTGCATGCTTAATAGCAAATATTTGATGAAGTGCACTTTCATAGTCTATTACAAGAGACATATTTTGTGACTGGAAATCTCCCCTTTTTATTTTTCATACCTTTTTCCATCTCAGTCACAGCTTCGCAAGGCAGTGAAGCTTGGAGTTTGCAATCTTAACAATCACAAGTTTTAAATGGTTTGGGAAAAAAAAAGCAGCACAGGATCCAAACAATTTCTTTCTGCTATATGGCTGATGATATGTCTGTGTATATATACACGTCTGTGTACGTGGGTGGTGGGTGTGACTGCAGCATTTGAGCTGACAGCTATCCTGATAAAGTTGAAGATGTCTGGCATTCTTTTAAATTGCTTATGACTTGGCCAAAAGTGAAATGTTTGGACTGAAATTTTCCACAGCAGGTTTATGCATCAGATAGAATTTTATTCAAAACATTCAGACAAAATAGTTCATCTATTTCAGAGAATGAGATTAGGCAAAGTATGTTGTTTTACCAGTTTTAAAGAACATTGCAGAACAGTGTCTCATAAAAGCTGGAACAGAACCCAGAAGCTGTTAGTTGTGCCATCTCTTTGGCAGCAAGTACCAGAAAAGCCAGCTGCTGAGTGAATGTCTGTGCTTTCTGATCTTTGCTTTCTGTAGGGGAGAGTGGGATATTTTTGCTACCACACCAGAACTGATGATACTGCAGGTTAGTTTTATAAATGCTGCAGTTGTGCCCCACAATTATGACATTTGAATTTAAATACAAGTTATTGTATTCCTTCTAACTCTCAACTTTCTATAATTCTATGATAGTCTCCATGCAGTCCCAGTAACCTGACAAGGCCCAGGATTTTATTTCTGTTATATATCAGACAATTGTTCCAAATGAATTCCTATAATATGAAATTAATTAATTTATTAAATACAGAAATATTAGTTTAAATACATTCTAAGCATGTTCTGCATCTTAGTACTACTAGATTTACAAAATCATAGAATAGTTAGGGTTGGAACTGACCTTACATTTGATCTTCTTCCAAACCCCTCTACTCTGGGTGGGGACACCTAGACTATGTTGATCAAAGGCCCATCAAACCTTCCAGGGATGGCACATCCACATCTTCTCTGGGCAACATGTTCCAGTGTTTTAACCACCCTCACAGTAAAGAATTTCTTCTTAAGATCTAATCTAAACCTACCCTCTTTCAGTTTAAAGCCACTCTCTCTTCTCTTATTGCTTTATGCTCTTGTAAAAATTCTCTAATTTCTCTCAATTCTCTTTTTTTTCTTTTCTTTTCTTTTCTCTTTTCTTGGGCTGAGCCCATTCCCTAATGCATCTCAAAAGTTTCACTGAGTCCTGTCAAACTCCACAAGTAAATGGCTGTGGGATAGAGGCTGCTCATTTTTCACAGTGAGACATGATTATTCCCTTCCAGATGTGTTTGCATCTCTCCTCAGTACTAAAACTGGAGCTGGCTTCTGGTTGACAAATTCATACCTAACTCCCAACACAGACACTGAAACTTGACAGGAAGCATCTGCAGTGCTGCCTCTGTTTGCAAAACTGTGTGTCCTAGCTAAACACAAGATCTGCAAAGGGTTTTGTTGAGTAATGTCAATTACCAAAACGTAGGTGTGGCTCTGTTTCAGAACATATTCCTTCATTTAATAGCTCTGCCCCCAGCCAGGTGAGCCAACAGCACCCAGTAAAGTGGCACATTTATTGTAGGATCCCAGAATGATAAAATGGGTTGGAAGGGACCTTTAAAGGTCACCTAGTGCAACACCCATTCAATGACACCCATTCAATGGGCAGTGACATCTTCAATAGATCTCAATGCTCAGGGCCCCATCCAGCCTGACCATGAATGTTTCCAGGGCTGGAACATTTGCCACCTCTCTGGACGATCTGTTCCAGTGTTTCACCACGCTTGCAAAAATTTTCTTCCTTATATCTAGTCTAAATCTATTATCCTTTTGTTTAAAACTCCTTGTCCTGTTGTGACATGCTCTGTTATAAAGTTGATCACCATAATTCTTACAAGTACTCTTTAATTACTGAATGGCTAAAATGAAGTCTCCCTGGGGCCTGCTCTACCCCAGACTGAAGAACCATAACTCAGCCATTTCCCAAAGAAGTGTTCCATCCCTCTTTTCATCTTGGAGAACTCTGGACGTGCTGCAACAGGCTGATGTCCCTCCTGTGCTGGGGACACCAGGGCTGGACACAGCACCCCAGGTGGGGTCTCATATCAGCAGGGTAGAGAGGCAGAACCACCTCTCTTGCCCTGCTGCCCATGCTGCTTTCCAAGCAGCCCAGGAAAACAAAGCATCTTGGCACATTATGAGGCAGGTGTGATTTCCCTGGGAAGCATTTTCATACCAAGATAATAGGCACTAGAAAAGGTTACCAGCCAAACTCTCATAATTGGTACTTTCAAGTGCCATAGTAAGTCTTCTAGTGTTTATATTTTTATCCTGTATTAAAGGCTGATTCCTTTGAACTAAAAATATAATTAGTGGCTAATAAAAGAGCATATTAGATTATTCACAGTGTAAATTCATATGGTACAAATTAACTAAGATGTGTCAGCTGAGGTTCAGGTTTGAGTTTAATGTGTTAGTGAGGGAATTTGCAGATGACATCAAAAGAAGTCCTGATAGTATCAAAATAACTGAAAATTAATAAGCAAATCTTATATATTCCTTTTTTATATATAGTTATTTTAAAATTCAGATGAAAAGATAATTAGGATAATATATCTAAATATAGATTATATCTATGACTAGAAGCAGATTTGGTGATTTATTTTTATATGTTACTCAGATTGCTTAATTGGATTAAAACTCTTTTCTATTATATTTTTTAGATTTGATATGCTCCATATGTATCACAAGTCTTTTCCCATGCAATTTTCTATTGACATTATGAATAGCTTTGTATTTCTTAATAAGATTTCTGTTAAAATATAGCTTTGGGTTTGTGCAGAATTATCCCTGAGACCTTCATTCAATCAGGTCACTCATTCAAGTTTGCTTGTACCAGACACACAGTGGAGTCACCATCCCTGGAGGAGTTCAAGAAACAACTGGACATGGCACTCAGAGCTGTGGTCTAGTTGGCAGGATGATGTTCAGTCAAAGGTTGGACTCAATGAGCTTAGAGGTTTTTTTGCCAACCTAATTGATTCTGTGAAAGACAAATGCTGTTGAAATCATACTAGAGCAGACTACCTATTTACAATAGACAAGATATTGATCCTCATTTAACCACCACCTTTCTCACCTCACAGCTGGAAATTAATAGAACTTAATAGGCCCATGGTACTTGAGAATCCAACCTGTCAGTTGTGAGGGCTGTGCAGGATCTCAGAGTTATAGCATATGTTGTCCTGATCTTTAATCAACTAGCAGGATTCTGCAAAACTGAATATTTTTGTTGTTGAGTGGAAGGCAGCAAACTGTGTCACATAGACGGTACAGGCAACATCAGAATAGAGAGAAGACAAGCCATGAAAAAGAGAGCTTTTGTAGAAATCTGTCCCAGAAAAAGAAATTGAGGACTATGCTTGAATGAGGAAAAGGAGAGATTAGGTTTTCTGTGCTAGTAGTCATCTTCATATACCTATGTCTGCCTCTGGGTACAATTAATTGGAAGACCAGCTTTATTTGGCTTCTTTGGAAACAGAACTAGCATTAACAAAATTGTTCATGATAAATGCAACAAAATTCTTTTTTGTAATTTGTAAAATATTATTCTTTACTCTATTCCAGTGAACACTCTGGAAGGACCTAAAGGTGATAATGTTGACTTCAAAAAAACCTAAGAGATGTAGCACAGACAATTCAGACATGGCTTCACCTTAGGAAATTGTTCCAAAATGCCTCACTTAGCAGTGACCCAGGACTGGCTAATTTAGCATGAAAGCCAAAAACTCAGAGAAAATTAGGGAATGCAGTAAGATATCTCTAAACCAATCTACAATCTAAAAGTGTTTCAAGCACTATAGCATTTTTCCCTAATTAGGTCAGCATCCTACAGAATGAGAAGTGCAGCTCTTACCCTGACTCATTGTACTTCAGTGACCTGTTTCAAATCAACAGAGAATGTACTCTTGCCTTTTATCAGCTAAACAACTTGGACTGAATTTTAAAATAGCTCATCTTTCTACATTTCCTTTTAGAATTCAAGAAAATCTCAGATTGCTGTTTTCTCCTGTTTTTCAGCTAATTTCAACCAGAAATTAGAGGCTGAAGAAGTGATTGTGTTATAACTAAGCTACTATTAAGCTTTTGCCTTCTTTTACTCAATTTCCTCAGGTACTCTCAATGTTCTGCCCCAGGTTGCTTGACAGTCTGTCCTGGTTTAGGTATGGGGGCTGGCAAGAAATGGGATCCACTTGACCAAGTGAGTAAGAACTTGTTTGCCAAAGATATTTTCCACCTGGTTGAAGCCTTTCACTGTGGCATGCTGGTGCCAGCATCCTGTAAATAGGAGAGTGAGCAGACATCAGAGGAAGCAAAGATAGGAGGCAGGATAATGGGAGGTACAGATCCCTCAGGATGAAAAAGATGGGTCAAAATGGGACTGCCCCCAATGGATAAGGTAACAAAGGGTTAATATTTGCATGAAAGAGCACCTCAAAGATAGCTGCACGATGGGAATAGCCTTATCCATACCTCTTCTGTTACTTCTGGTTACCTTAAGTTTTCAGACTGTAAGATCATCATCTCAGGCTTTTCAAGCTGTATTAAGGCAGGGTTCACCTACAGCCCACTGTGAAAAGTTATGCAGAGTAAGATACACAATAAATTATCACAAATGTGCTTCCTGATGGTGATGTCATTACCCAGCACCAAAGCCCCATGTTGCAACCATGTGAATTGTGCTCTGACATAGTATAAAAATATCAGATTGCAGGAATGTGCATTCAAATATACAGCCCTTCTATTTTCTTTGTGTTTTCTTTGTGACACAAGTCACGTTGTGACCTTGGTGTGAGTGGAATTGGATCTGTTTACTCTTTATCTCTTACTGCCATCTTTATCCTAGATTTCCCCCCATCATAGAGGTTTAATTGACAACTTAATCCAGAAGCTTTTAGTTTGTGAGATAGATCTCTGAGGGGTGATGAACAAATAAACCGTTTATATAAAAAGTGAGCTGATTGTCATAAACTTAAATTTGCTGCATATTAGTCCTTTCTCTTCAATGGAAGAAAGTACAAAATTTATAAATTCAATTATGTTTTAATTTGGTACCTTAGTACTTTTCTTAGTAACCTTTACAACCTTAAAGTAAGACAGTATAAGATTAGTAGTGACAGGAATATAAATGTCAACAGTAGTTGCTACCTCTACTACTATAACTACTGCCACAATTAATAATATTGTATTGGATGTCATTTTTTCCTGAATTCAGAAATCAGTATTTGAATCGGAAGTTCTTAATTGATTTCAGATCTACTAGTGATTTCTATTGGCTGGGGAACTGCCCCTAAACTTCACAATCAGCTCCCAGTGCTTCACTCATTGCTCATTAGAGGAATATTTAGCACTGAAGTCAGCAGAAACACTCAGAGGATATAAAAACTGTGGAGTTTGTCTCTCATCATGTTGTCATTGATCACAACAGGAAAAACAATTTTCTCTTATGTCTTTACCCTTAGACAAGTAAGTGCCTGTGACTTGACACCAAGTACAGAACATAAACTATGTCTGCTGTTTGTTTTTGAAGTCAGCCATAGTGTCTACTCTTTGTGTTTTAATAAAGATAGTATACACACAAAATTAGCCAAATATTTCATATTGAAACAATTGTGCTATCATAATGCTGTATTACAGTGCCTTTGATTCTCCTGTCACTCACACAAACACAGAGAGCTAATAAATTAAACAGAATGACACCATCATAAATATACCTAAAAATAAAGTCATGCTACACCAACATAAAGTGTCAAGCTATACCATAAATTTTAGTAATGATCTTAGCATCTTTTCATTGTGCTAAAGTGAAAAGACACATATTGATCTTAGAAAATGCAAGCAAATTACACTTAGACAAGTACAAGATAAGCATACAAGAAAGCAAGACAGGAGGGAAAGGAAGAGTTTTTTCTAAAACTGTTAAATAATGTTTTATATATCCCATGAGTGAGCTGAAACAAAATTTCTCACTGTGCTTAAACTTAGACCAACGTGAGACCAGGTTCATAATAGGGAATAAAAACATATGGTCTTTAAAAGTTTAAAGATTTTTTGACAAAATGGCCCTTGCATGCAAAGCTTTATGATTTTCTAAATTATGCATACTCTCCAGAAATTGAATGTTAATACAATGACAGCAATTTTGTGTTGCAGATGAACAGTATGTAGCACTCTGCATATCACTCTGAAGTGTTTTCCTCAAGACTTAACTGATGTGGAACTCTGTGTTAAACTCACCTAGTTTCTACTGAATTAATTGAAACAGTGGGAAAAACAGCACAACACTGTGAAAAAAAGCCAGAAAAAGTTCCTTTCTCAGGATGTGAGAACTCTGACTCGTGACCACAAGTTGCATAATCAAAGTGTCTGGGTCAGAAAACACATACATATCAATACTCTCATTGTGAACTATCTCAGAAGACTGTGCTTAAAGCCACAGAGGTTCATGCACAGCATGCAAATAGAAATAAATACTCTTCATTACTCTTACTATTTAAGACAAAATTTAAGCCAATTCAATCCATTTTTTTGATAGAATGTACTAACCTTAAAGCTGTGAGTTTGGGTCACTCTTGGATCCTTCTACACTTGCATGTTGACTGTCACAGACAAAGCATGCTGGCCAAGGGATGCAAGTCTTCCTGCAGGACTTCAGTGACCCTGGCTCCTTCCCTTCTCCCAGAAAAACAGTTTACTCTTCACAGACAGCAACTGTGCTTGAGTACAAGAATCTCTACTCCTTTGTGCATATTCTTGCTCATCACTGACCTTGATAAGCTCTCAGTTTCTGCAGTACTTTCTAGCAGACCTTCACTGCTAATAGTGTAGGAAATGTTTTCACTTCTAAGTATTGATTTTCCTACCTTTCCATTTCACTGAAGGTTCTTTATTTCTCTATTATGGAAAAAGATTAATTCAAGTTCCTTAGCTGCCTTCTCCATCATGGCTCATTTTGTCTCTCTTTTTTTTCTGAATGAAACACTGTTCTTTTAGTCTCTACTGCTGCAAGAGCTCTCCCATGCCTCTGCTCTTCTCATTATTATATGGCAGAAAGAAGGCCAATGGTCTGAATCTATCCATTGGGGTGACCAGCCCAAAGGATCAGCATTAGCTAAGGAGAAGAAATAATGAACTACGACAGAGGGTTGTACATTTAAAATAAGTTTTATATTTCCATCTCTTTTCTATTTTTTTTAAATCCTAGATTTTAAATACAATTGTGCTATAATACAACTAAGAAAATCTAATGCGTTTTTAAACTGATAAAGACCCTGCCTAAGGCAACATTGAAGTTCTTGAATTGAATAAGTGCTTTGGGCTATAAAAATATTTATTCATGCATTTAACTCAACAAGACATTTTCTAGTGCTTTATAGCAGAGACAAAATGAGACAGTCTATTGTGATTACTTCATGAGTGGCTTTAAACCTGAACATGGTAAGTGTTAAGACTGGTTATTTTATTTAGTGACTAAAAATTCAACGTTTAAAAAGTGATTTAAAAATCTTTCAATTTCAATCTTTCAAGCACAAAATGAAACAAAAAACTTTCAAATTCCTTGTGGTTTACTGGGTAAACATACAAAACATCCCAAATTTCTCTTTGTGACTAGAATATATTAATCCTTGCCATAGTTTACCTCCCATTTGCAACTAAGCTCCACACAGCTGATCACTCACTTCTGCTTTGTTATGTTGGGGGATAGAGAATTGGAAAAATTAGCAGTGAGAAAACTTGTGGGTTGAGATAAATAGAGTTTAATAGGTATAGCAAAAGCCACACATGCAATAGGGCTCCAGCACATGTAATGGTGACTTGGAATGACAAATATCATCACTCTGAGTATTACCTTTTTTCCTCCCTCTTCCCCCATCTGTAAATGCCAGCTGGAGTTAAATCATTAAAAAAAGTCAAACTTCACCTTCAAGGCCTAGAGTTATTCCCTAGGAGTTCTAACTTCTTCCATATTGGAAAGACAACCCAGGAACAACATTTAGATATTCCTATCTTCTTTTTGAAGAAGTGGTTCAGCTCTTCAGAGTTCTTTTTTACTGATTTTCAAAGCTTACAGAATCAGAGAATTCTGTATCACAGAATTCTATCTGCTTCTCCTAAAATAAAACATTTTAAGCCTGCTGAGGTGATCAATCAGCAGCCATTGCCTGAAATCCTAGTTTTATTTGAATAAAACACTCTTTAATGCACATAAAGATGAACTGTGGGTGCCTAGCTTGACACAGATGAATTGTCAAAATAAGACATTAGAGATATTAAAGCCAAACATTTATATCTTGGAAGCAATTCACATGCTTTCTAGAGATGCACACTGGATCTTGAGCTAACTAGGTTTTTCTTGCAGTTGCATGCATCTCTATTTTTCTTCTATCCCATGACCTCATGAGAATTTTAACACTGTCAGATCAGCCTGCTCTCCAATGTAGTTTTGGGTCCTGATCTCACAATGTTAGTGTTAGTGACAGCTAATGAACTGTGAAGCTTTCTCTCTAGTCAGCCATTTCCTTCTGAAACAAACCCACTTGATTGAGGCTTTGGAGATTATGAATCTCCAACAAAAACTGGGTGGTTTATGCATAGAAGAGCAGATAAACCTGCACCAGGTCTGGCTCCCTGCCCCTGCTCTGGCTTTGTGCACTTCAACCTTGGCACACTCAGCTGCACTCTAATGATGCAGCACCTCAGCACCCACTGCAGGTCTGTGTGCTTCCAGTTGCCACTGAAGCATTTGAACAGAAGGGGACATTGGATGCTGATGGTGAAGGAAGGGTCACAGGTGGGTCCCGAAGGCACGGGTGGCACCGTGCAGCTGCAGCTGTTCATCTCTAGACAGAGCCCTCAACAGGGCAGGCATAACTGTCCTGTAGCAGCACAAGAGCCTTCTAGCAGGGCATGCCTGTCAGCAATGCTGGTACACCCTCAGAGGTCACTTTTCTCTCTCATTCTCTCTCTTTTGTTCCACAATTTTATTAGCTTCTTATGCAAATTTTGCATTAGGGTGTTACCAGGACTGAAAGTGTTGATTCTCTATTTTGGTTAATCATTGTTACTTCCTCCTTTTTTCTATTTTACACTCAGCACAAAATTCCCATGGTGCTTCCTAGTTGCATTATAATAAAATATTTATTTAATTAAAAAAACCAAAAACAACCTTTTGGCTTGCTGCCAGGTTTTTTTGCACATTCCAAAGATCTCTTTCCAGCTTTCGTTATTGTAATTGAATATCAAAGCCCTCTGTTGTCACCTGAGTAAGTGTCCATATGAGAATCTACTTTACTACATTTTTAATGATTTTCAGAACCCAAGAAGACTCTTCTGATGGCTTTTCCAAAGTGATGACTCAGGTAATTTCCTTAAATCCATAGGGCAAATAGTAATAGTAAATAGAGGCAAACCTCTCATCTACTTTTTCAAAGGGATCTCAAAATACTATTGTGCATTTTGTGCAACCTATTTTCTATAGGAATTTTAATTTTACAATAGCTTTGTTAAAATGCTATAATATTATTTGCTGATCACTCATGAGTTGTGGTCAGCTTTAATGATCAAAATTGACATCAACTAATTCATGCTCAAAGATTTACCTTTTTTGAAACACTAATAAATTCAGCTGCAGATCACTTTTAGAATAATTTTGTGCTATTTATAATTAGTTGTCCTTAATGAGTTATGATACAGAAGCTTCTTTTGAAGCTTAAAAATGCTTAAAATGAACATGTTTTGAAAGAAATGTCTTCTTTTATTAAAGTAAGAAATACCAGTTTAGGTCTGCTTTTTCAAAGGTGAGCTTGATCTGGATTATAATTTCTTCCAAAAAAATAATTATTTAGAAAAAATCTGAAATACTGTAAAATTCAGAGACTATGAACCCTGTGATATAATTGGTTATTTCTTAAATCAATGTGGTTTTGGATGTTAATTAGCTACAATGACAAGTAAAGACCAAGTAATACAGTTTTACTTGGATGGCTTATGGGTTCTATATACTAGGTAGGTATTGATATTGATATAAGACAGACTGGATCTTGCAGGTGCAAATTTAACAGTAACAACTGTGGGTAGGATTTACTCAGCCTGATTTCTCATGAAACATGAACTTCCTGAACTTATATGGGATCTGCTCATGTCCTCTCTTGGGAACTGCAACTAAATGAACAAAATCACCATTATTTTTTTCCTTTTTTTTAATTTATATTTTTATTTAGTTTATAGGTTCATTATTGGGACGTTTGTCTTTAAACCTTCAATTTTCAAAAATGACTTCTTGGTCTTTAAAAGCAAACATTTCTGAGAAAACAAACAGCTGAAGGGATAAACAGGAAAGTTTCAGGTGATGTAAGGAGAACTTTAATTCAGGTTCCTGCAGTGTGAGAGTGTGAGTTAGTCCCAGAAAGGAGTTCTTCTGGATCATACATTAGGGGAGAGTGCATTTTGTCATCGACAAGTCTGACTCCACGCCACCCTACCCCACAGATTTATACTAAAACATGCTAATATACACACACATATATTTAATATCTATTAGTTTTTATCCATTTTTCCCTGCAATTACTTTACAGGGTTAAAAATGAATTCATTTTAGCCCTATGAGGCTCACTTCTATGTGCATTTTCCTCTGTGTTGTTGCACATAAAGATGTGACTCTTGGGAGGACTACAAGTTCTAGAATAAAATGTATTTCTAGCTGTTAGAAGAAAAAAATCCATTTTTATTTCTCTTTTGTGGCTACAAATTTGAGAAACATCTCAAAACAAAATTCTAAGGTCTTTTCAATAAGAGAAATTCTGTTATCCTTATCCTGAAAAAACTTGGAAGATTTTTCAAAGCCACCTTTTGCAATTGCACTGAGTAGTCCTGTAAGATAGTGCTGCATTCATAAATCACTGTATTTAACTCATGTCATGGCTTATATAAAATGCAGAAGGGGATGTTGTGAGGTTCCATGTAGTTTCTGTCAGTCCTCCCACAAAATAATTGTGGGGTGGGATCTATCTATTAGAGCAGAGGGCAGACTAGAATTTCCATGGAAGATGATCCCTTTGGTAATGGCAGAGCTAGTGACAAACACACCACTACTGGGATTATGACAAAGTGATTCAAATATATGTCAATAAAAGCCAGAATATAGCTACATTTTGGTGTCCTTCCTAACATTTACTCGTTTCACTTATTTCTTTCTGTGTGAAAAGGTTGGTTTTGGGTTTTTTTTCACTCTCCTCTGATGGAATTGTGTCCAGCTTAGGTTATTAGTTGAGCAGATGAAAAATGGGAATTCTTTATGGAACATTTGTCAACACTTGTTTCACCCAACCTACAATATGTATGAGACCATTCTGTAGATTCATTGGATTATTTTATACTGGAATACATGTCTTGGATAAAGTACCTAAAGAAGTTGCTGAAATCCCTCCTATAGTCTATATTTTTTATAGGCTGCACTGACAGATCACTAAGAGTGAAAATTCCAGCAGCTGAAATAAAAACAGTACTTAAACTCCAACAACTGTATCACAGGAAACATCAGCAAGGAGAGAGTGCTGTGGTAGCAGCTCCTTCTGACAGGAATGGGATGATACCCCCTCTCCTCCCAAGGTTTTGGATATCTGTTCTTATCTATGTTTGATAAAATTATATCATGACATTGCTGCAGTATCTGGGAATAGTGATGCCTTACTGGATTTTTTCCTAACTTCTGCCCAGATTTCCTATGTAAAATGCAGCCCTGTTGCATTAATTTCCACGGCCAATAGTGAAATATCTATGTATAGTGGAAATTATAATATATTTTCAACTGTGTGAAGAAAACATATTGAAATTACATCAATAGTATTCTTAACACTGCTATGTTTCAATCAAAACCATTTCATAAAACACTTTTAAAATATGTTGTGAAATTCTTTTGAAACAAAAACAGAGCCAAAGGGCTGAGGGGAGGGGACAGATTGAACAGGACCAACATGCTAGGGGCAAAGTAGAAACTGTGGATATGCACAGACAGTTCTACCAAGGAGAGCCACCCATGGGTGCCCAAAGAGGTAGCACTAAAAGTGTCTATCACCTAATGAAGAGTTGTGCTACTCAAGGTCCCCAATGACTGGAAAAAAGCAAATGTTGCTTCCATCCAAAGAGCCAGAAGGCAACAGGGAAGTGTGAAATATGGAAGTGTAGGCTTCACCTCAGTCCCTGATCCTGATCAGAAAACATATCCTCTTGGAATTAATTTCCAAGAAAAAGAGGAGTCAAATCTATCACCACTGTTTTCACCAGGGTAAAACACACTTGATCACATTGCTGGCTTTTTACCTGAAGAAAAAACCAAATATATGTCTGAGAGGAAAATGGGTTCATGCACCTGAGCAATGCTTTTGACACTGGCTACCAGGCATTTCTTAGCTGGAAGCAGAGGAACTGTGGGCTGTACAAATGGGCTGTTACAGTGTTTGAAAATCAGCTGTACTGCCAACCTGCCAAGCTCATTGTGCAGTAATCAATAGCTTGATGTTCATTTGGCAGAGGTACAGAGCTACCCTAGGGTCAATACTGGAGCTGGTATTATTCAATATCTTCATCAGCAGGCTGGATGATGTGACATAATACACTCTCAGCAAATTTATGGATGATGGTACATCAAGGAGAAAATTGATTCAAATGCCAAATGGCAGAATTTTGATCCAGAAGGATCACAGGAAAATACGAAAATGGACCAGCTGTAGCCTCACGGTGCTCAATATGAGAAGTATAAATATCTCAGCCCTAAGAAAAATAACTATGTAAATCTTCATAGGCTGGGAACTGACTGGCTGAGTAGCAAACCTGTCAAAGACAACCTGAGCAGTCAGAGTGGATGCCAGATTGAGTATCAGCCAATATTTTGCTCTCATTTCAGATAAGACAAAACTCACAAACCGGTTTAGATGAAACTCCGAGAAATATTAACAAGAACATTGCCAATGGATCAAAGAAAATTTTTGGAGTTATTTCCCTTGTTGCCATTGTGAGCTTACACCTGAAAATTAATCTGCCTTTGGGCCATTTCAAGAAAGACATTGAGAAAAACAGTGTTCAGTGGGTTACTGTTAAGGTGGTCAAGAACTTCAAGGAAAATTAATGAACTGCTATGATTGTTGATAAATGTGTAGTTTGACATAATGTTGATACAGTATACATTTCATTATCTCAGGCTTACAAAATATATTTGAAGGGTTTTTTATTTTTTTATTTTTTTTTTATTCTGACCTGATTTTCAGGGATGAACATTCTCAGAGTCAGAGATTGTTACATAGAAATCGAAAAGATATGACCTCTCATGCTTTTCCCAGATGATCTCAGCTGGGGAGCACTAAGTTTCAAAGATCATAATAGAGTTCTTCACTCCTAAAAAAGTTTTAAGATGTCAAGAGACTCATACAGAGAATTCTCGAGGTGTTTTGTATCTTTATTTTGCATTGCACATAGATAAGATGTCTTTTTTAAGTAATCATTGATTTTTTGTGCAGTGACAAATGGCATTAGCAACTGGGACCTTTAGTGCCTGTCTTAATTGGGTCTTTTCCTATATCTGCAGGTATGACTTTTCCTCTATAATGATGTGCTACAAGGATATGCAGGTGACTGCTTCCAGAAAATCATGTAATAAAGTATCTGACATTACAGCTAGTGCCTTCAGTTCAGTGCAATTCCTAAGCATGAAACTGCATCAACAAAACTGTGACCTGGTTTAGCTTGAAAAGCAAGTCTAGCTGTACAGAGTTCTTTGCAAAATCTGGGCCTTATTTTTACCATATGGATAGTGCATATAAAAGAAAATACCATAGTCATGCTGAGAGTGCCCTACTTTGCAGTGTGCCTGGATACTGGAATGGCTCAGCAGGGCCACTTAGATGCTGCAATTCTCTTCTCAGCAAAGTGAATGATCTTGGCATGCGGTGTGTAGATGATAACTACAGGCTCTCTATTCATGGCTGCAGCATTTGGACCTCTAATTGTGTTACTGCCAGAGCAGGCACTGAATTTAGCTCTAAGTGGTCCACGAGCCAAGGTAGGACCTGCTGCACATCTTGCACGTAGCTCTATAGATTTATTCTCCCCTTGCTGCTGGTCATTATGTATTCAGTTCCTATTATGAACATAGTGCTCTTCACTTCTTGTCTGAACATCTTGTTCTTTCTATAAGGTTCCAGACCTGTTGGGAAATCAGCCAGAGATGCTGAAGCTCTCCCATTTGGAATTTAATGTGCTGTGTTAAGCAGCACATTGTGTGCATCTATGCAGGCTGCAGGCAGCCCCACTAGGGGCTTCAGTGCTTTATAGGCTTATAAAAATAGGGTGGCTGGTTTTCCTTCACAAGTCATGAAAACAAAGTGGCAGTGTAATCTCAGGGAGGTGATTTTTCACTCCTACAGAAGCCTGATGTAATACCTGACATTGGCCTTTGGCACAGAGCACCCACTTTCCATCTTTTCTACTATATTGATGACTCTGATAATACTTTAGTATGTTAGCTGGTGCCAGGGAGTTAAAAATTTGCTGTGCCTCTTCACCTGGAGGTGTGTTTGGTGCTGTTCTGCTTGATTACTTGGACACACTCCTGCCATGGCTGTCTATGAGATATTTATTCATATGTGTTTAAAAGTGTGCTGATAATTCTGCAGGAACTTTTTTCTGGTTAATTTTCAGATAATTTTAGTTTAAAAACTGAGGGGGAAAAAATTGCATCAATGATTCTGGAAAAGTAGGTAGCTCTAAAATCAAAAAGACAATTAATCATTTAAATGGTCCAAACCCATATTTTCCAAACAATTAGAAATCGTTCCTTGGTTTTGATGTACTCTAAAAATATCGAAGAAATGGCATGAAGTGTAGATGAGAAGAAGCAGCATAGATTAGTATTTAAACCAAAATGTAATTATTTTAAGGAGAACTAAAAGATTCTCAAACAGTGGGGACCGGCTGATTGAATTGCTCTGTGTTGCTTTGAAAATGTAGTTAAAATTTGACAAGCACTTAGGAGCATAATTCTGAGAAAGGAATAGACATTTAAACTATTTAAAGTGTTTCTTTCTTTCAAGTTCTTAAATAATAAATAAGCCTCAAAAATTATTTTAAAAATGTACTATTCCTGAACCCCAATACGATAATGAAGTCTGCCTGCTGATTTTGTTTTTCACTACTCAAAATCCTAATCAAATAAAGAAAGAATAGGGAGATCATTTACCTAAGGAGATTAAACCTTTAATTAGTCCATAATGTATAACCTTCTCTGTTGGAAACTAGTGCTAGCAAAGTTGCTGGTACTATCAGAACATTGGTCATTCAATTTCAAAGTGGACAAAAACTGACTTGGAACATGGTCATAAAAAAAAAATAGCATTTTAATATACACTATAAATGTATGTGCAATTATACAGGTTTTGTGACAGAAGCCTCTGATAGGGATGTCACAGTACATAAAACTAGGTTTTTTGTGTCTCACAATTTAGAACTGCTAAATATTTTCCACACTGATAGGATACCACTTCTTGATTTTGGCAGACAGTTCTTGTCTCACCACTAGTCCCAAGGAATGTAGAGGCTGTATCTATGAGGAGACCTACTTCATGACAGGTCATTCTAGTCATCTTATCCAGATTTCTTATAAAAGAGGGAAAAAATAACTCATTTTTCCCTAGCATTCTTTCAGATTGGAATTCAAGTGTTCATGAGTTATAATCCACTGATTTCAGCAAAAGGATTGGTTTGAGTTTAGGAAAAAAACTCCAAAAATCAATTTGGTTGGCTTTTCCCATGTATTTTCTGTGAGATACATTCAATATGGTCTCATTTCCAATTCCTGGTGTCCTGCTCAGCTACCTTGTATTTATATGTGTATTTGTATGTATTTATATGTGTGTTTGCTCCTTTGTTCTCTTTTATGGTGAGCCAAAGGGACTTAGTGAGGTAAAAATCTGCCTGCAGTTCTAGAGATAATTGGCTCCTGTTTCTTGCAACCATAGATACAAGCAGGACTGCAGCTTGTTATCCCAATAGGATTTTTGTCCTCAGTCTCTCCCACACACCCTCCAGCCACCCAGAGACCTGCTGGCCATGCTGCTGAAGAGAGAAGATTTGGTGAGGGCCTGCTGTGCTCTGGGTGGGTATGATTCAAGGTAGGGGATGTGGCCAGACAAAGAACTTACAAAGACAGGAATATTAGAATACCAAACTATTCATTGACAGTGGAACTCTGAAAGAGAAATTAAACATTCAGACAAAAGATTTTTCCCATCCATGGAAGTTTTGTCACTGGAATCATAATTCCAAAAATGAGCTCAATATGGCTACTGCAATAATGCATGATTAAGTGAAATGATATGTTTCTGTAGGTAATAATTACAATTATTGTAGCTCTGACATCAGGGGTTATGATCTTGTCATGTACACAGCACCACTTTAGCTGTCTACTGAGAGTTGGAGCCTCAAGTAAAAAGTCAATACAGCTCTAATTCTGTAAGTGTAGCTGAACATCTTTCCTCAACATCAGTACTGAGCATTGACTGTTAGTGAGGCTTTAAGCACTGGTGAAGTTTTCCTAAACATATGGTTACTGTTTATTCTTGGACAATTTTTGAAAATGGGAACTGGATTCTAACAAATCAGGCTCACTAGTATAGATTAATTTAAAGGAAGTGGTAATATGTACAGTCCTGCTGCTGGAATAGCAGCTCCAAAATATAAATCATGAAAAAGTCTAAAAGGATGACTGATTTAGTCTCCTGAGCAAGGAAAGAAAAAAAAAAGAAGACAAAAGGTGCAAATCTTTTTTGTAAGGAGGGAATGTGGCAGAGTGTAGTGATCAGAGCTGGAATGGAGGTGGGAGCCATGACCATTGTGGAAAGGATATTGTGCAGAATTTCAAAAGCAGGGGCATAGAGTCAGAACCTGATGCAGAATAAAGTGTGGAAAGAAAAAACAAAATTGTTCTACAGAAATATTGCAGAAGTCAATCAAGGCTCAAACATACGTATGTCAATACAGAAAATAAAGCACTGAGAAAGAAGGAAGAGCCTTGGAACTTGGAAAATGAGAAGAAAAGTAAAGGGAAGCAAGAGCTGTGTTTGTAAGAGATCTGTAAATTTGTGAGGATGGAAGTGAAAGCATGAATGTGAGGGGAAATGATCAATGAGGATTAATATTTACTTTGCAGTCTAGTCTCAGCGAGCGATTAAAGCAAGGAAAAATACTGAAAATATATAGAGATATGTCTTCTGAAGTTCAGTTTTAGAGTTTCTATTTTAATGATTTGAAAAACTTAGAAAGGTAGTCTGAGGCAAGACAATAATATGAATCCTGATTAAAGGCAAAGTGATGACAGAAGTCAAGTTGAAAAAACAACAGTGGCTGAGTACAAAACTCATAATTTTTTGAGTTCCCCCTTCCTCTACATATACTGAATACAAAACTTGTGTTAACTGCAAGCCCATTTAGTCTGAGGATTTGGTTTATCACTGCTATGAATCTAGAGTATCAGACCAGAAATTATCAAGATTATATGTGTATATATATACATATACATAAGTATATATATACATATACATATACATATACACACATATATATATATATATATCTAAAGA
The DNA here is from genome assembly GCA_034336665.1 of Luscinia megarhynchos. Classification (NCBI taxonomy): domain Eukaryota; kingdom Metazoa; phylum Chordata; class Aves; order Passeriformes; family Muscicapidae; genus Luscinia; species Luscinia megarhynchos. The sequence continues at coordinate 24,457,638 of CM067566.1, forward strand.
GTCTGTTAATTTATTCCTAACTAATCAGGAAATAGCATCATTGCAGAAGCAGACTTTGGCAACTAGTCAGATATAGATTATGTTAATGCAACATCTGAAAGTGATTGTCATAAACAAGCAGACAGCATTGTGTGAGAGAACAAGAAATAAAGAAAGAAAAGGCCAGATTTTTCTCCAGGTGCTGAAGGGAGACAAGGCAGATCTGCAGTGGATGCTCTCCTCAGCCATTCTGAGGTTGTTATTGCCCTATTTTATTTCAGGTCTGAGTTTTAAGTGGCATGGACTGTGAAAACAGTGTGTTGGAAACCTTAAATAGTGGAAATATAAAAATAAAAATAATTATTTTTTTCCATTGAAATAAAAATTATTAAGTGGTGTGTTCTACCATCTGGGAATGTCTTCTGGCAAATTACTCATGACCACCTACAGCAGATAGTCAGAAAGTCTATTCCCTGCTTCTGTTTTCTGTATGATTTGGTCCCTGCCAGTACCTATTTCTGGTTCATAAATTCTTCAAAAAGCAAAATGAAGATGCTTAAAATTCTTGATACTTCTCCTCTACCACATTCAGCTAAATCTGCTGAGAGACAGATCAGAACAAATGGTTGCTTTTTCAGGCGAGTCCTGCCCTGTAGATGACTGTGTTATATGTCTGGTTTTCACATCAATACTTTGGTAGTGATGAGAGAAAACTACTGATTTGCCTTGGGCACATATCATAAACCAAAATTATTTGGGAGGGATACTTTCACAGCACGATCTCCTCAGAGCACAGAGCACTTGTTTTCATTGACATTCCATTAGTGCCAACAGAAGCTGTTCTTGTAACTCCCTGTGTAATTCCAGAAACTTCAATAAAAACTGTAGAGAACCTGTTGCCTTCCTGACTTTTCAGAAATCCTTTATCCAACTCAGATTTTTCTTCACAATTTCAGCTGCTGATTTTTCTTTTTTTGCTAAAAATCTATGGGGTTATTTTACTGTAAACAAAATTGAAAAGGCCAATTTTCTTCTGACTAAGCTTGATTAACTTTTTGTCTCTACCCTAGTAAAATTGATTTCCTGTTCAGAAAGATTTAACAAACTATATTAATTTAAATACACTCAAAGCCATGATGTTTATTAACGATACAGCAAATGTGCCTCTCAGCTTGCAAGATGTAACTACTTAATCTTGCAGTTCTCTGCTGGACTGCATGCCAAAAGCAAATACATGCTCCATGAATTCTATAAAATGTGTAATAGCTACTCCCCATTACTCATTATGACTGCAGCTAATGTTAAAACAGAAGTTTAGAGGCATTTGTTGGAAGATGAAGAAATCCTGGTGAGAAGTCGATATGAGCTACAGCCTGTGCCTAGGAGGTACCAGCACAGCTGACAGCAGCAAAGAGATAATCATGGGCTGGTGGAGGTTTCAGCTGGGGCCCTCTTCCTTCCCAGAATTTCTCTCTCCTTTCCAAATCTTGTGAGAAAATTGCTCCAGGGCTTTTCTTGCCCTTTGCAGATATTTGAAATAGTAAGAACTGCTGAAAGGGCCTGAGCGAAGCAAGGAGAGATGGATCTTTTCCTTGTGCCAGAGCAACAATCTTCATGACTTGGAGAAGAGGAAGTTATTGGTGTTTGAGCTGAAAGATGGGAAAGATGCTTTTATTTGGGGTTGTTGCACTCTTTTAATTTTTGGCCACAAAAAAATATTATCAAATTAATGTTTATGGCTAAGTACTATCAGACACTTGACATTGCCATCTTGGAGAGAATATTTAGGATTAAATAGTCAATTTTTGACAATTTCACTGTGGTTTTTTGGAGGGATGGAGTGGGCCTTTTTCTTTCTGAAGGGATGGCTGGTGCTTGCAAAGTGAAATCTGAACTGCATGTGTATTAAGTGACTAAAGAGATTACAGGCTCTTATGCAGAGGAATGATTTCATGACAAGGAGAAAAAGAACTATATATCATGGAAATTTCTATTAATGATCAGCCAAAGTAGGATCAATGACTACAACTTGACCCCCTGATACTTGCATTTGTTCCCTCATTTTAGTAGGATTCAGTCTAATGGGATTTCAATACTGCCTGCTTGTGAGGTTGAAACTGTAAACTCCCCTTTATCTGTGAAAGCTGGCATTTTTCATTTTCTTCTTGAAATAGTGGTTTGAAGCTATATTGTATGTAATAAAGGGCTTCTGTAGTGTTTTCCAGAGATAGCCAGAGCCCACTAACCTAGAGAGTCGACCTCTATGTTTACTTCTGAAAGTATTTTGTTATCCTGAAATACAACTTGGTGTGTAGGAATGTCAGTTTCTGTTACAACTGAGTCAGACAGAATTCTGATATTTTTGCACTTGTACTGCTTCTGCTTGCTATTGAAAAAAGATATTTAAAAGTATATGAAATATCATAAGTTTTACACCCAGAGAAAGATGGACAAAGCCTTATCTTTGGATTTGTAGACATTCACACAGACCCAACAACACATCTTGAATGCTTCCATTGCAGAAGGGCTTTGATCTGGTCTGACAGAGTCAGAAACTGATTCATGCTGTACATGAATATTTTCACTCAGTGAAAATACAGGCACTTCACCAAAATCAGGAGTGACTGGGATGTTATCGGATTTAGGAAGGTTAGCTCACTGCAGAAGCTGTTGTTTAAGGCAGAGCTGTGCAATACACACCTGGAGGCAGGAGCTGCTGCAGATTTACCATGCTTAGTGAGAGATGGTGAGTGAAAGGATTCTCTGTTGACTAAATGGCCTGTCAGGAAACATTTAGATGAGAGCAATGAGATCCTGTGGAACCCCTAAAATCCACTTGGTTCTAGAAGCAATCCTGAATACAGCTGTAATATTATTTATGTAGTGCTGAAATTTAGATCAGCTCAAAACCTTCAGTATTTTCTGGGTGGCCAGAGCCCTCGGCTGCAGATCACAGGTGCAGTGGGATAAAATTATAGAAACCAGGGCTAATTTTACATGGATGTAACATAGGGCATCAAAGTGAATGTATTGACTAACAGCCTTCTTTCCTAGAGCATGAAATGCACTGCTCTGGCCTTTAAACCCTGATGCTGAGACAGATCTGTTACTGCTTCCAGCGGAGAGGTTAAATTGGAAGTGACAATCCTGTTTCATGAAAGTGAAAGGCAGGCTTTATCTAGGTAGAGTATTGATGAATGAGGAGTTAAAAATATTTGTCTGTATCCAACATGAAAACTGTGATATCAGAACTCCTTACCATCCCAAGCCACTCTGTCCTCATTCATTGGCAAGAAAAGTTCTCTTTCTTTACAACACAAAGACATCCTAAGCTTTGTCTTATGCCAATTTCCACAGAACTGTGACAGAATATACCTAATTCATGATACAGCTGCCCATTCTGACCTCAGGAACTCAGAACATGACAGTGAATGAATATAATCATACCACACAGTGATTTCATTAAAATTATACTTTAAACTTTTTCCTTGTCTGTGAAGTCCTTAGATTTTAATTATGGGATTATTTTATTTTTCCTCTTTATGAGAAAAAATAGAGACTCAACAACATTAGTCTTTAAAGAAAAGGAACCTGTAATAAGACTTATGATTCAAGTCATTTATTTGATTTATTATATGTGCAAAACTGTCATTAAAAGAATACTCGTGGAAAAAAACAAAAGCTAATTTGATTTCACAGCCCACAGCTCCTACTCAGTAGGTTTTCATTTCATCTATATACATACATATGTACTTATATATTAATAAGATATATATTCCACATTATAAAGACATATTGCATTTAACCACATGGATCAAGAGCTAAAATGAAAAGAAATGAAAACTAGGAAAAGTATAAAAGAGAATAAAGAGGAACTTCATGTGAGATATTTCAATGACTTTCCCAAATTTATTTGTTCAAGTTTTGCTTCCAAATTGCAGATTTAGCAAGCATTCAGTGATGAGAGAAGAGAGTGATAGTTTGTATAGAAAGAAAAAGAGTGCAGAATAAAAAAATCATCTGTATGTGAAACCAATTTGTATGCTCCTATCCATACTCTGTAGAAAAGGGCATTTTGATGAATCTATGCATGAAGCTGCTCCCATTTGGAAAATCTAGAGAAAGGCTTAAACTTCAGACTAAACTTTTCCTGCAGAGAACAGTCTGATACTCAAAACTGATACTTATCTCTAAATGTTCACTCTAATTTACTCAATAAAATGAAGATTCTGCTATTTCTGATGGTGCTAAGGATTTACTCTGCAGGACTGCTATTTGTGCCAACTGTAAAGAATACTGCAGTTGTTTATCTCAATATTAATTATCTGCACAACTACTAGCACTGTAGTTTGTGAGAAGAAAAAAAACCCAAAAACAAACAAAAAACCCCAAGAAAACTAGCAATATTGGGATTCCAGTGTTCCACCAAAACATAGCTTTTTGACTTTACAGCTGAGGCAGTTCAGGAAATTCTGTAATAATAATATGTTATTAAACCCATTTCAGTTTTAAAAATTGGAATTCCTTCACCCAACCTTCTATCTCTGGAAATAGCAGCTGAACAGACCCAGAAGGTTCACAGAAGTAGAAAAAGGTCAGGCAGAGGCATAATTTCATAGTATGTGACTATTTAGTTGTGGGAACAATGTTAGAAGAAGGAATTTTGGTTCCACACAGAAGCTGTGCTCCTGTGGTGAAGATGTATGCACAGATGTAGGATGGCCATATGCTCCTTTTTAAGCAGGGCTCATAAACCTCAGAGTCTATATATCCTGTTGGTTGTTGCAGTGGAAACTGCTGGAAGAGTAGCTGTCCTGGCCCTGTGCATACACAGGGAAGAACTATGCATTCTTGGACAGCATTAATGGATAACTTTGCAGCAGCTGCTAAGACAAACACTCTGTGGTATCCTTTGGGAATACATACCCTGGAAAAATGTCACCTAGTTTTGAAGAAGTGAATCAAGAAATGACATTTGCAAAAATGAACACAGGTATTATTTTTAGGTCTTTTTTTTTTTTTTTTTTTTTTTTTTTTTTTTTTTTATTTTTTTATTATTATGAAAGGGCTATTTTCAGAGCCTTTGTAAAGACTTTATACTATATTTCTAAGGGGTGGACTGTAAAGCCAAAGTACTTCCAAGGTTTCAGTTCTAGAAAATAATATTTAAGCAAAAAATTTGTAAAGGAGCTTCAGTGAGCTGACTCTGTTGGTTAGATCTCTCCTTAGCAGATTGTTAACTAAGTGATATGCAGTCAAAATTGAACAGGGATGAAGAATAAATTCCCATATGAGATACTCCACTTTATATCCATGTGCACAAGTGGTATTTGCACAGTACTCTGTTCATGTAAATTTTAATACCATATCGTAAATTCTATCATTAATATTAAACCTGACGTTTGCTGCTTTCAAAAAGTTCTGCAATAAAAACAATCTAGCAATAGCCCCTTAATACTTCCATCACTTTAAAAGAGGCAAGGATGTGAGGGTTTCAAATACAAAATGACTCTCACTCTTAACTTGAATGATGAGTTTCTGTAGACAGACAAAGTGCAGTGTCAAGGATGGACAGCCAATAAATCAAGATTTGTTAGGCTTTGAAGATTTTCAATAAGAATCACAAATAATAATTACCTAATAGAAATTTCAAATATTGATAATTATTCTATAAAAGGACCATCCATTTTATTTCAGGATACTGTAACAATTGTTCTTTGCTGAGCCTGGGCCTTTAAACTTATGAAATGTTTTATTTATTCGTGACAGAATTGCTACATTTGGTGATGTAATGCTCCATGAAAAATTCCTGTTATAAATTAAACTATATTAATTACTCTATATTTTTGACATGCCTAGGATATGCCTACATGGAGAACCTCACCTCTTCTGAACTCAAAGAGGCCATCCAAGTCACACACACACACATGCACACAAAAATCTCTAGTTTAGTTTAACACTTTTAGTGCTTCCTCTCATTTTCGTTGCTAAATTTGTCCTTGGAGAACTGGACAGGCAGCGAGTAAATTGTTTTTAAACACATACTGATAAAAGTTTTCCTGCTGTGAGCCCTACCTATCAGACCTCTGGTCAGTGGAAGCTCTATAAGAAGATTTAGATGCTTCATATATTCTGTATTGTCAAGTTCACTTTCATTGGCCTGGAATTTTGCCAAAGGTAACCCTTGAAAATTCCTGTGGAAAATGACAAAAAAAATTGCATTCAGATTTACTTTGCAGATTTAAGTCAGAGACCTCTGGAGTCGTGATACATCAGCTCCTTTTTAGAACAAAGAGAAAATATTCTCAGTATTATACTACATTAGAAGCGTTGTTAAGACAGTTTAGTTGAAAAAAAATATCTGTAAGATATTCAGGAATAAAAGTACAAAGTTACAGAGAGAAACATGACCTTGGCTGTAAGAAATAAAAGCAACATGAATCTATATGAAATAAACTAGGATGGTTCTTCCATGGTCATATGAGACACTTACAGCACATTACAAAACAGGAAATGGGTAATTAATTTTTCATTAAGGAGATGGAAACAGTGCATTTCACATCAGTCTTTTTCTTTTCAGCTAAAGAACAGACTTAAAATTATTACAAGCAAGTATTTGGCAGTAGCTGTGCAGAGCCAGGAGTTGGACTTGATGATCCTGATGGGTCCCTTCCAACTCAGCACATTCTATGAGTCTATGATTCTGTGATTCTATGATTCTATAGCTAAAATAAAAGGAACAACAGCTAATTAGAAATTCATAATCTCATTTTGCAAAATGTTTTCCAAGTCTTTGATTTTTTTAAAATATGGAAATGCAGCAGAAGATTTTGAATTGTTTCATGGAGTGTGAGAGCGAGTCAACTCATTTTTCTATAACCCAAATTTTTTCTAACCTAGAATATGCCTACCTGTTTATTTAAGATATGAAATCCCCAAAATAGCTCTTCAGGGAAATGAATAACTTTTCAAATTAGGAGGGCTAACTGAACTTGGTCTATCTGAGTCAGAAACTAAAATGTTTGTTATTAATGAAATGTATAAAATTTCTGTACTTCAAAAAATCTTCAAAGAAATTATTGCTCCTCAAGAAAACCTGTTTCTCCCGAGTTCAAACTGAACTCTTCTCTTTTCAAGATATAGTCTTACATATTTTTTACATACTGATATATATTTCACAGAGTCCTAAATTTCTCTAGTAATTTATTAGACTAGCTTCCTTTAAATAATATTTTAACTTCACCTTGAAAAGCTCTAAGATCATAAAAGAGGGACCATTAGAATATTGTACTAAACATCTTTAAACTGTAATTCAACTAGTCTGGGAGTAAAAATGACACGGATTTTTCCAATGTAATTGCACTTTTTAGCAATGCATTATGCACTTATTTACATAAAATATCAATATTTATATTCACGGATGGAACAACAAGATGACTTGGTTTTCTAAATAAAGATGGTACATATCAGTTTGACAGACACAGCTGAGACAGCTGAGTTTATATTTCTAAAAAATTATTCATTTTGTACTTTTTTTATAGAATACTGACAAGGGAATTGCTAATGAAGATAAAAATGATAAGGGTGGGATGTGTAACAGACATGTGGTTCTGTAGAAATTAGAAAGAGATATAAAGCACTGTCTTACTTTCCAGCATTATGCTGAACATTTTTAGTGTTACTATTTTAAAAGAAATGAGATGTACTATGTGCTGTAAGAAAAAAAAAAAAGTAGGATGTGGGGGAGTTTGTTATTTCTACAAGTTACAAACTGTATCATAGAATTTTATAATTTGTGTATCGTAATTAGAATGCAGACCTGATCTTTTAGGTGGCTTCAAGAGAGTTTTTGCAAAAACCTTATGGTGTACCAGTGAAAGCAATCTTTTAATTTCCTTCATCAAACCATTATTGTAAATCACAAAATTTTCATGATTTTATTTTTATGTAGTCTTTTTCTTTAAAAAAAAGCAACAATTTTTTTTTTTAAAAAGCAACAAATTTTTTTTAATTTTTTGCCTTTTCCTTCATTGATGTAATTTAAACTGTTAAAGGTATTGCAGAAATATAGTGGAGAATTTCATGGGGTTTTCATCATTTATATGGATTTAAAATTTTTTAAGTTTTTTCCTACAAACAGTAGGAATTTTCTCTGTCAGGGATCAGTTACCTCATCTGTCCTAATGTAAATCCAGGCACCTTAAGTCTTTCATTTGCTTATATAGGATTCATAATAAACAACAATGAAGTTGCAATATTTTATGTTTTCACCAGTGAGAACTTCAACATACAATTTTGCTTGGGTTCATGGAGTAATGTGCAGAGAAAAACAATGATCTTTCTGACACTGCATGAGGGTTGATGTCATGTTGCATTACCTCACCCAGGCTGCTCAAGCCTGCATGAGTCAGTCATGATTCGAGCCATTTGACATCCTTTGATGGAACCTGACTCTGTCACCACACTCTAATGAGTCACATAAGTAATTAGAAAACAGACTAGCATAGTTCCAGAAGATTGTAACTATTTATTTCATGTGTATATGTTTGTCTTGTAAGTGCCAAAGGATACATAAGTTGAAAACTGTAATGAATACACCAATTCATTATATTTGAATAGATTCTATATATTAAATTATTCACATGACAACATCGACAGCCTCCAGTCAGCAGCATGGAGAAAAGATTCTCTATTATGTTCTAATTGGCTATATACTTATAATTTCAAATTCTCCTGTGTGACTTCCATGCCAAAGTTAATAAAAATTTAGACCACTTAAACCTTAAATACTCCTGAAAATTTATCCATGGTCTTCAAACAGCAACAAATTTTTGACAAAATTGGATATTTTTTCCCCTACTATTTATTTCAAAGGGTAGTAAATAAATTATTTGAATAATCTAAAATAAGATTTCTTTTAAATGGTCTGCTCCAGTTGAATTACATCTCAGGAGTTGGAGGATGACAGTCTATCAATCACTTCTTCTTCTTTATATCAGAAGAGACAATCTTAATAACAATTCTGGTCCTAATGTCTGTGAAAGAAGCCTTGTCTCAAATCTAAGCAGTGGAAGTGCTGTCATTGAGGCAAGCAAGGGTTTCATCCTGTCAATCTGTGAACTCTGCCAAGGCTGCATTTCTTTGTCTTTCATATTCCATATTCTCTATGTGAGCAATTCTTTACTGGTTTGAATGTGTGCAGACTAATTACACAGCTGATGTACCAGCAGAAAGTAAAATACCATTGCTCAAAATTTTGTTCTAAGCAACATTGCCCACACTTTTTTTCTGTGGATGCAAATATGTACACCACAGGTAAAACTGCCAAGTCAGAACTTCCATTCTCTTCCTAAGCAAGGTTTGCATCTATGTTAAATATTTTATATATCCTTTAGAACTAGATCTTTCTCTCTTTTGTCTCACCATTGAGAATCTCTTTCAGGAACATTGCATTATAGAAGCAAAAGGAGTTTTAACTCAGCTTTTTTGTTTTTTGTTCTAGAACCAAGCAGGCATAGAACACTCACTTTATTCTGTAGCAATTTGATGATTGTTAAATGCATTGAATTACCTCTAAATTGTAGGGACAGTTCTGTGTGTGTATGGGTGTGTGCAAGATGGGACAAGGCGACATGGCCTCAAGAACCACATGGAGGATTGAGATTGAAGATTAGGAAAATTTCTTCACTGAAAAGGTGGCCAGGAATTGGAGCCAGGTTACCCAGGGAAGTGATAGAGTCAGAGTTTGGGGTAGATACTTTAAAAGATGTGTAGATGTGGGGCATGGGGACATGGTTTAGTGGTGGACTTGGCAGTGCTGGGTTAGTGGTTGGACTCAATAACCTTAAAGGTCTTTTCCAGCCTAAATGAGTCTGTGATTTTATAATTCTCTTACAGTAACAAAAAAAGCACTATTTCATTTACAATTAATAGTTATAGTTATTAACACATCAGCTACTTATTATTGGCACTTATCCATTTCTATGCATTTTTAATAAAAAACATTTAATGTGTTCTCTCAGAAAATGGATTAAAATAATTCAAGTATTATCTTAATTTAAAGGCAACAAAAAATTCATAGCTCTGATGTTGTCTTTACATATTTATCAAAGAATTCACACTTTTTGAAGAGCATGTAGTTACAGCAATTCCATTTTTCAAGTCGTGTAATGGTGATTAATATTTAATTGCACACTCTGCTGTGCCTGTGTTTGAACTATATTTGTTCCATTCTTCAACAAGTGAACATATTTGGAACCATACTATTTTCCATGTTCACAAGCTGTCGTTTTTTCTCTCTGAATCTTGGTACTGACATGTTAGAGATGTTCTGGCTTTATTTTTTTTACCTTGGTGCCCCACTTCTCTCCCCCACACACCCCATTAGTTTAAAGCTAAGGTCCACTTTGGACCAATGCTTTTATAGGAAGAATTGATCTCAGGTGCTCTTTATGCCTGTTTATCTTCATACCCCACATATATTAGACACTAAGTTAAATAATTTAAGGTACAACACTCATAGATTAGAGATAGAAACTGGCACTTAATACCATGATGGTCTAAGAAGCATTAGAGGTTTTGAGAGGGAGGCAGGAAGAGAGGCTGTGATACAGCATCATCTGCTGCCAAACACTGCAATCTGCTCCTGGTTTCCACAGTAGATCCCTGAAACCTGGAGCTATATGTGCACTTATCTCAGTGTCCATGACATTGAAAAAAACTGAGGAAAAGAATGAAAGAGCCCCTATTCATGGAAAATGTTCTTTCCTTCCTGAAAAACCAAGTAGATAAGGGCTGATGAAGAAGCTCTCTTTGACTGAATGGATGTTTTTAACATGTTAGCAAACTCATGTTTGTGTTGGTGATTAGCTGAGAAAGCACAGGGATAGACTGCCAGTTTTTATGTAGTTAGACAATCCTTTAAGGATGGGAGATATGTTGCCACAAAGATAGACACATAAGGCAGGAAATACTTTGGGAAGCTCATCATCTGTCTCTGGGTCCACATAGAAAGAAAATAGACTTGATAAATCTCAACTTTGCCCAGAGAAAAGGAAATAAATTTGAGGTCATGTCTCAGCATCCTTTCTGTATGATTTATAATTATTTTAGACGCTGATGAAAGGCCTAAGTGTGTAAGTATATATACTTCTATTAACACTTTGTTGCTTCCCTGTATTTCAGTAGTTGTCTTCTGCAGAGTGAAATTTATAAATGTTTTAGAAATACTTGATGCAGAGGTTTGCCTTTTCAGCAATTTGAGCTATTAAGAGAAAACTTTCAATATTCCTTTGAAATGCTTGTAGGTCTATATGAGTTTTTGGTGCTCTGGGCTGTAGTTTCTGCTTCATCTTACTGTGTCTTTACTTTCAATTGTATCATGAAGTTTTCACTCAAAATACAAAATATTCACTGTCATAGAATGAACAAGAAAATTGCTGCTTCATTTTCGTTTTGGTTTGGTTTTTTTTTTGCCTCTGTTGCACAAAAACTTGATCATAGTAATTGCAGAAAAGTTCCTCCAAGACTGCATTGATTTCCTGTTCTCTAATAAGAAATGGTGGGTGATAAACCATAATCTTCCTTGACTTTTATTTTTTCTGGTGAGTTTTAATTCTCATTTGGAATAGGCATTTTTCAACTAGTCTAATTTTTATATAAAGTTTCTGGTTTCCTTAGGGAATATTTTCATATGAATAAGCAGTTTTTAAAAAATTGAAATTTACTTACAGTTTTTAAAGACTTTTGACTTTTCTCTTGATAATTTGGGTCTTTAAATTCCCATGAGATATACTGTTGAAAGTGCAGCAGGAATTTTTAAATGTGAACTGGTTAACATTGTCAAGAGGAGGTATAACTAGAGTTGACACATATTAGGATTTCCAGTTAACTTCATTCCCTTCCTCCAAATGTCTGTGATCTTAATTGCACTTTAAAAAGATTTTCAAAACTTGGAAATATTTTTGAACCTGGAGATTGGAAAACTTTGATATTTAATTCCATCCCACTTGTTACTGCTGTACTGAAAGATGGAATATTTGAGAGAGAAGCTGATGATCCTGCATCATTGCACATTTCCCTGTGTCTCAAAGAATTGTGAGTCCAGTGCTTTGGAGGTTCAACTTCAGCAACCTGCATGTTTGTTATGAAGTTGCTTCAGGAACCTGGGGGAAAATTACAGTGTGTCTCCCAAAAAGGACAGAGTGGGAAACTGTAAGAAATGAGGTGTAATGAATTTATAACTGCAATGTGATTCTTACTGGTAATGCTAGCAACACATTTAGGTATTTAGAGCACATATTCCTCAATCTAAATTCAAAACCACCTTTATAGAAGGAATGCTATGTTCCACTTACTCTGAGTACCTGAGTCTTTTTTCCTGCACCAGGCATTTTTGGCTAAATTGTAGCTCTGACTATAAGGGTAAAACAAGACAAGTTATTCTGGCAGTACAAAAAACTTGTTCCTTGAAAGAAATTCTTCAGAGGAAACATCCCTGGCACTGAACACATTAATTGCTCTGACAGTTATCAGAGAGCAATTGGAAAAATCCACAGGCAGCATGTTACTTACTCTCACTAATAGCTGCACTGGTGACCATTTTTATTGAGCATTAGACTGAAGGAGGAGTCTGGGGATCCCCAACTCCAGGCATTTGCAGTTTTAGACTAGTCAGGACTGCACAGTGTGGCACAGAAAGGTAAATCCAAGAAACAGAAATGACATCTTCCCCAGAGTTGCCAGCACCCTTGCTCACAGGTTCTTTACTTTTTACTTCTTTTTTATTATTTCTGAGTATAGTGCTGTGTTTCCCTGGGGCACATTACTCCTGTCTCAGAGGAAATGTGCAGCTTGCTCAGTTCCAGCTCAGGGGCCTCCCACTGCTCTACAGGGAACAGACACCCTCGTGCTTTTTCCCCATCCCTTTCAGAAAATGTTCAGTTCAATACACATGTAATCTGAGAAAATGTATAGAGGAGAAAGAAAAAAGGTGAAGATGATACATATTAATCTTATGAGCTTTGGATCATCTCAGTGCATCTCTGGGCCATTGGTGTTCACTGTTATTAACAATGACTGCAGGAAAACTGATGCTCTTCCCGATGTCCTGGGTGCTAAATAACTACTGAATTCTGTGTGAGAATTCAATCAAAATATGTGGGCCAAAAGTTTTCCTAAACAAGATATCAAATGGGAATGGTTTGCAGAGGCCTCACTTCCACTGCTGACTTCCCCAAAGGAGAAGTGCACAGGGTCGTGGTCACTTTCTCTTCCTTGGAGGGTGGGACTGAAGAGGGTTATACTGGTCCCCAGCTATGGGAAACACTCACCAGGCAATCAAAACCAGGCCTCCAGTTCTGTTCCAAATGCATTCACACCCTGTTACCATGCCAAAGTAATAAATTTTTAGAAATAGCTTATTTCTGTAGCAATTTTATCTCCCCTCTGTCTAATGCATATTATATTGCAGCACTAAACAAATGCCTTCCTGAATTTCTCATCCTGTTTCCTTCCCTCTTTGTAATATTGTGCAATTCCAGCTGGTTGTAGACTCTCTAGTTTGGAGGAGCAGTAGAAGCATCTAAATAGAGTTAAGCCTGGTGGAAGTGAAGCTGTAAGTATGCATGTATAATTAATAACTAACTTGTACAAAATTGTAGAGATGCAGAGGTGCAAAGTCTCATGTGTTGTGTGGAGTAAGACTTTGAAAGGAATGCTCATGGGTAACTGAGAAAGTAATGTACACTAATATAGGGCTGGATGAGTCCTCCCAAAGGAGTTATCCTGAATGATAAGGATCTGCTGGTTGAGTGCACAAATTCCCTCCAAAAGATTGATTGAATAAAAGCAGGGAGATTTCTCCATTTAAGTGTACATGATAAATTTTTTGCTTATGATTTTTTTTTAATTAGTGTCTTGGACTGTATCTATCTAGGTATTTCTAAGGTTGACCCTGAGCCAAAGAGACTGAGATCGTGCAGTCACAGCCCTTATTATACTCTAAATAAATAAAATGTACATAATATTACACATCTTATTTGGACTTAAATGTTGTGGTAGTGGTGTCAGTGAAAAATGATAGTGGAAGCTGGAATTCCTGCTTTATCAATTTTGGTTCCTTCCAATTCTGCACAGTTTAATATGAAACAGGTAGGGGCCTGGCTCATTCCTAATTTCACAGATGGAGAGAAAGATACAGGCAAGCCCTTTGAATTTATACAAGTGGGAATTCTATATATGCCAAAGTGGTTTCATGGTTGTGGTAAACCTACCAATAACTTTAAATAGTCAGGTGCTAGATAATTTCTTGTTTGGAATGAATCAAGAACACAACAGATTTAAGTTAGCAAAGTGAAAGTAAAACTTGTCTCTTACAATAACTAGTAATTTATGTTGCTTACAAACTACCAGTATTCTATCTTGAATTCTTCCCAAAAAGGCATAAGAATATTATCCATTGGAAGAGCATTCTGCTACAAGATTGTATGTTCCAGAGCAAAATATTTGGAGTCAGTTTTCACTCTCCAGCTCAGAGCAATTTCCATCTAGTGCCTGAGTACCCAAACCAGGTTTTCCTCCTCTGTATTTGTTCTCTGCTTGCTCTAGAGGATAGGACTGAATTAGTGACATAATTACACTCTTTCTTTGTGCCCTCTGGGGACTGAACTATCAACAACTCACTGCTTTGAGAGATCTTTGCAGCTGTGAGTCAGGGATGACATTTTCTGAGACAGACTGGAGTCCTCAGCAGGGGCGTGAAGTTGCTTTTGAATTGTGAACCAAATCTTTTCATATTGATGTCTTGTGACACTTATAACTAGCATGTGGCTCTGCTTGTGAGAGGGGTTTTCATGCAACTTTCAAGCAAATACTATACATCCTGTAGTAACCCTCCTACTCAATAATTTCCTGTCTCTACTAAGCCAAAATCTTGAGATTTCAAGGCAAACTTGATGGGTTTGAGCAGACTAACAGGATGAAGGAAATTCACCACATGTGTACCTGATGTGGAAAAAGTAGATATCTGCTTTTATTGCTTGGCATGGCCTAGTTTTTAGTCAAATGCAAAGGTCCTTGGACAGGCAAGTGTGTACTCTCCCTACATTAAATACTGGAATTTCCTAATTAGGGGCTATCTCCCCACTACCCCCAACAAACCCAAACCACATTACTCCTTTTGTAATTTTTTAGTACACGAGGTTGCCATTCAATGTCTGTAAATAAGTAAGTAATATAGCTTGATCTGCTGTACAGTTTCTTATCCATCAAAACTCTATTTCAGCCTAATCCTCAAAAATGATTTTTTCTTTGGATTTTAATATTACCTTAAAATCTTTTCTTGCATGTTTAGGCAGTCACTGAATCACTAAGCAAAGCTACTCTTTTGCTGGAATTTACTGGTGTTGAAAATTAATGCATTATTCCTTTAATTGCTCTACCCCAGTTACTCTCTTCAAGAATTTCAATGCCACAGCTTGAACACATTGTGAAAATTTAATTCCCTGAAGTACTTGCTGGAGTAATCAAAAGTGGAATCTATGCATTTATATCCACATTTGTCTTGGTACTACTGTGTCTTGGTGATCAGAAGTATTAGCAAGAACTAATAAGCTCATACTAGGCACTGCACTATAAAAGCAGTTTTGTAAAGGTTTTTTAAAATCAGTAGAAGAAGGAGTTAGGGTTTAATTATTTATTAAAACATTGAAGAAAGGCTTGCAATTTTGTTTGTCTAGAATACTATGTTGATGACTTTATATCTGAATATGGAAAAGAATACAGCCATTGGAAACATAGAGTTTCATATTTGCAGAGGTTTTTATGAAAGAAAATGTAGCCTCTAGCAACAGCAGTTTTAAAAGCCATAATATTCACCTTTTTACCATATCTGCCCTTTTCTGTCTGAAGCTGTCATTAATGATTATCAAAAGGTAGAGGAGACCCATAGTAAATTCTACTTAAAATAGTCAAATTCTGTCCTCATGGGAAATAAGTTCTTTTTAGAACTGGTGCTGTAGAATCTGAGAAGTGCTTTGTAAAGATACTTCTATACTGTAATAGCTAGTTTTCACATTTGATTTCACAGGGGGTAAGATACGAAATCCAAGCTGTATATGATATTCAGAATTTGCTAAAATATTAAAGAAAATGAAGCAGAATTTATATTATCAGCAACTTGGAAATTAATAGTAAGACAAAGCTGAACAAGAAAGATCTTTTATATTTCCAAATGTGGAATACCATTAATATAAATTTATACTATATTAACTATATTTTACTTATATAAAGTTGATTAAGATATTATCTAAATTATTCTGTAAATTTACCTATATTAAAAAGTTTTTTTTATTGAAGTGTTCACATAGAAGTTCTAATAAGACAGATATTCTAGTCAAAAGAATTCAAGATGCACAGTGTTAAACCAAAAAGGTGTGAAATCTACTTGCTGGGGATTTGCTGTTTCTGCTTAGTGAGTAATTCTTTCATTTTCCACAGAAATTGGTCATTCAAACTGACATAGTAATTTTCTGACTGGCTAACTGAGGGTACCTCACATTTCTGAGGATAGCATGACATTTTGATGCTCATTAGTTTAAAATGTCATCTGGAAAGGAATTGCCTAATGTTTGGCACTTAAAAATATTTGAGGCTTATTGCAAGTGAATACTTCTTGATTAGCTTTTATGTCTTTTTTATTCTTGTGTAATTAATATGAAATTATGGCATTATAAGGAGTTTCTTTATAAATACATGCAACAAGTAATAAATTAGGATCATCTTAGTTCTTCCATGGTTTCTTAAGAGAAGTTTTGGGTCAGGATAAAACAGGATAAACCTCACTTATTGTTTTCATCATCCTTGGGACTTCTCAGAAGTACAGTCTTTCAGTATCTATTAGAGTATAGTGAAGAGTATAGATATAGATAGATAGATATAGATTATATAGATAGATATAGATATAGATAGATGTAGATAGATGTAGATATATACAGATATATAAATATACTTCCTCCTATTTCAGTGACCAGAACTTCAACCAGTGCATGTGTGCTTACTTGTTTTTAGCATTCAAATATACAATTAATTCAACTTCTGTATGATCTAAGTTGCTCTTTTTTTCCCTTATTGCATGTTTTATAGGCCATGTTCAACAGTGAAAGAAAAGTGTGCTCCCAAGGTTTTGACTTGGATTAGGATGAGGGATGTGGTGAGGACAATAAGTGTTTTGTAAGGAGTGAACAGCAAATAAAAGTTTGCCAACTAAATCCCAGGGTTATCCCTGAAGTGTTATCACATGGAGCTGGATGGATCTTTTCTAGGAAGAATGTTCAAATTCCAAATCTTTCAAAATGTGTGTTATTCCTTTAATAAAAGTCATACCAAGTGTGTGCATATGTGTGCAGGCAAAGCTCTCAGGGTTCATTAGGTTGGTTATTTCCTCCTGATAGCACTGAGGGTCATAAAAACATCTAAGCAGGCTTATTTCTGAAAAATGTCTTAATGCATGTTATCAGTGATTAAAATCAGAGAAATAGGCTAGATGGCTGATTCTCTCATTAATTTAGATTCAGGGTTAGTTAACCAATTTGATATTCATGATGTGTTGGCCCAGCTCCATGTATGAAAATAACAAGGCTCTGAATGAAGAATAATCTTTGAAAAGATTTTAATGATCTTGTATTAGTTTTTAAGCCATGCATTATGGTTATTTTTACCCAAGTATGAAATTTGTTGTAGTATCACAGCAGTTCAGTATGATCTACCAGGCCAAAGTGCAATTTGTTTTGTCTTAAATCTTACAGCTGAAAGTCTCTGGTTTATTAGCACATCATCCCTTTAAGAAATCTACAATAGAGCCAGAAAATTCATATAAACTTGCAATTAAAGTTTAAAGTTTTAGAGCTAACCTATGAATTAAGCTCAGAGTTAAATATATAGCATTCAGTGGTGTGAACTGGTATCCTGGTTCTGGCTGGGGAGGCTGCTTTTACATCTTTGGAGGACCTTCAGGATATTTCAAATTATAAAGATATGAAACCTTCAGCATGAGGAAATGCAGTTCTTAGAAATCATCCATAATCTGCTCATACCTCAGGCTTTTTACAATCTTTTTCTTTGTCAAATTTTCAGGGGAAAAGGTAAATATTTAAATAAAAAACACTATTATACCACAGAATCACAGTCCTTTCTGAGCTGGAAAGGGACTCTAGGATCAAACCTTCAACCTTTGTGTTATTAGCACCATGCTCTGCCTGACTGGGCTCATCTCAGGGTCATGCAGAATTTATATGAATATAGGGGATCTTAAATGATCAACCAGGAGTAAGAAAATTCCTGACTTAATGCTGTCCATAAAACTTATTGGTTTCTATTCACTTGGTTAGGGATGATGGGTTAGAGACACCCAGAAGTCCATGGGCCCTGATGGGATTCACCCAAAAGTGTTGAGGGAACTGATGGACATCATTGCTAGATCATTCCCAATCATCTCTGAAAGGTCACAATAGTTAAGAGGGGTAGCTGAGAACAAGAAGAAAGTAAATGTTACCTCAGCCTTCAAAATGGCAAGGAGGACCTAGGGAACTACAGACCTCACAATCCTTTGCTTCCAAGATACTCTGTGATTCCACATAGTCAAACACCACAATGATAAATTCATAATTTCTTGAAGAGTCTTAATTTTGCTTCAATTTACAAATAGATTTTTAATGTAAGCAAGCCTACTGAAAATGGTAGCTGTGAACAATGTCTAGAATTTAGAGTTCATACTAATTTTAAGATTTAAGATAGCATTTCTTTAATACTTCAGGAAAATATATGTGCTATGAATTTGTTTACCAGTAGGTTTATTATACTTGTATATTGCTTCCTACTTATAAAAAATCTCTTGAGATAAGCTTCTCATATTAAAACATTTTCAGGTTGCTCCAAAGAAAGTAGACATATTGGAAAGATAAATATTGTCAGCAGTGATGGACTACTCTGATGAAGCGATTCATTATTTTAGTTCCAGTACATACCAACTTTGCTGAGAGAGCGACAGGCTGAATGTTCCCTAACACATTAACGTGCTGATCTGCCTTCTAAACTGGTCAAAGCTGTGTTTTCATCAAGTGTGCAAAATTCACATCTCTCTGTAGAAGTAAAGATGCCACAGAATAGATGAATTTTGGGAAGTAATTCCTTTAATTTGAGTAAAGGAGTTTAAAGTTTGCTTACAAATCAGCAGGGTCTTGTAATGAAATAGCATAGTTTTCATAATGAAGTGATTCTGAATCTTAAACATTATATTCTTGGGATTTGTAAACTCTTAGAGGGCAAAGTGTAAGGATCGAATTTTCAAAGGAGAATTACATGCTCAATTTCTGTTAACTAATCCTTTAGGCAGTATTGAAAATCTCTGCCTTACATCATAAATGCCACTGAGGAGTCAGCTTGTTAACATAATGGGTTCTAAAATGAAGGGGAAGGATTTTGGAGAAGAGGGGTAAGAGTGGATGATTCTACATACAAAATGCAGTGTTAACTTGGGATTTTATTTTCCTATTTCTCTCCTTTTATATAATTCTTTTTCTTAAGGTTTGATTTTTTCTCTTCATGGCAGACAGCAGTGGGGAGGAAAGGACATCCCCCTTCCTTTGTTGTTCCAGTGGGTGGCTGACACTATCCTGTGTTGTCCCCCTGTCCTGGAAGCTGGGGAGCAGAGCTTCCTTCATTTTCTGTCTGCTTCTGTGGAAGAGGGCCACAGAGCTAATGTACCCTTGCAATTTAGATATGAAGAGCTAAGGGTAAGGACCCTGACCATTGTTACTAATAAATTAAGTTCATGTTGTTAAACTTGGCCCTAAATAAAGCAGAATTCTTTCACCTCTAACTTAGAGGCAGAGGTCTTCATCTTAAAGTCAAATGAAAAATGCAGGCACATGGGAAATTGTGCCCTCAGGAAACCAGGTGTGAACTTTGGTAGTTATGAAGTAACTCAGTGCTGTTTAGGTCTCTTTGAGGTTTCTGAGTTTTATAAAAGCCCCATCATGCAAGGGACATGGTCCTTGAAGGTACCTTAGTGCTCTCCTGAAACCCATGCTCCAAGACAATGGGCATAACAAATCTTTACTAACATGCTGGAAAGAGAATATCAGACTGGGGAAGAGAATCATCTCAGCATATTTAAAAGTATGTCACATATAGAAATTTCTTCTAGTATTCAGTGCAAGTCTGATGCCTAGTTTAATGGAAATATTTTAAAATAAATATTTAAATATTTTCAGATATCCACGTTTGAATTATTTGAGCCCCAGATTGACCTGAGAACACAAGATATATTTAGGAAGTGGATCAAGAGAAAATAAAAAATAAAAAATAAAAATAGAACAACAAAATCAAACATATTTAGTTTTTCTTTTCTGAAAAACTCTTACTATTTATTTACTGAAGCTGAATCATAGGAAAGAGAATAGAGAAAGAAATTCTAAAAGAAGAAAAAGGAGTTGTTGTGTATTAATAGAAGTGCCAGTGCAAGAAATACTGACATTCAGAGCTGATTGGTAATGAAATGAAGTCAAAAATGTAAGAAGAAAAATGTGCAGAATGAACAAAAGATAAGTACAGCAATGATGTGAGATGCGAATATCTAACATTATTGCTCTAATCTTATCTAGAAACCTTTTCACAGCCAAATCCAATTGCACAAGCAGAAGTGAATGAAATGAAAATGACATTCAGGTCAACGAGGCACAGAGCCCTCAGCAGTTTAAGCACGTGGTGGTCCCAGGATCCACTCTGGTACTCCAGCACAGCCACCCACTGACCTGCCAAGCAGCCAGGTGCTGCTGGAAGATGAGGACCTCCCACAGCTGGCTTTTAACTCTTGAGAGGGAAGTAATAATGGTCAGGTTTTATTTTAATGGCTGAATTGCATCTTGCTTTAATAGATGAATTTAAACTCTCATGTGCTCCTACAACAGTTTTAGTAGTGATTTTGATTTTGATGTGTCATGCAGTGCATCCTATTCTGATAAGAACCTTGTTTTTTCTACTGGAGTGTTAATACCAACATAACTCCATCCCAGGTTCATCATATACTACTTTAATTAAAATGCATTCATTTTGTAAGGAAAACCAGCAAAGGCTTGATTTTTTTTCTCAGGAAAAAATCATTAATGATAGATGTAACATCTAGTGGAAGCCTGACAGTACTCATCTCATATCATTTAACTTCCCAAGCACAGTTTCTCTATTGTCAGTATTCTCCTTTTTGACTTTTTTTGAAATGAGATGCTCTTTATAGTAAGCATAAGAAACTGTTCTTACACAACCTATGTGATATGTTTCAGAGCACTAGCATATTAGATGTCTTTACATCAGTGACTTTCCAAGACATAGAAATACCCACACATTATTGAATCAGATTTATTGAAAATACCTGTTAAAGACTTCAAGGTTTTTCTCTGGGGCTTGTACAGAAGCCATTTGGACTCAAGATGCACTGTGAGGACTCCCAGCTAGCACACTCTTCACATTTCCACTGCAGATTGGTTTATTATGAAGTTGTAAATCTCTGTATTGCTACACTCCAAATTTGCTGGAAGTGATTACAAGAGTAGTTATTCCTATTTAAAGAAAAAAAAAGTCAATGACAGGAAAATACTATAATTATTGCATATAGAGAAATACCACACTTAAACGTTTTGGTAGTTGAGGTTGTCTACCTTGCTAAAAAGGGAACTATAAGTCTCCTTGAAAATGAATGGTTATTTCAGTCTGGTGTGAACTGTAACAAAGATAGTCTATATAATACATGGTTATCTTCCAACATCAGCCAGGGAATGTTGACACTTAAAAGTCACTCTCTTGATATCTATGGCAACCTGCTTTAGAATAATAGTTCCTGTAAAATAAGAAACAGAACAACTAAGCCTGATAAATCAGGCAATATTCTGTTTCTAGGTTACTTGATAAATGCTATTGCAGGACAGTTTAGGGTTGAAGTAAGGAACACAGAGGGAATAAGGGGCAAATACATTGTTTGGCCTCTAATTCCCTGTCTCTAGTCATAGAAGTACTTGTGTTAGTTTATCTCTGCTGACTAATGTAAGGCCACAAAGACTACAGAGAAGAACAGGAACAAGTACACACTTTGTTATGCTGTTTGGTAAGAGCTAGTGAAAAATCTCCTTCTTCTTTTTATATATTTTTTTTCTTTTTAGTAAATCAGGAGTTTACACTCCTATCAAAAAGCTTAACAAAATGAAAGATTTCCTTCCTGATCTTCAATTCTCTTCATATTTAGTACTTCACTCTTCTTCACGTTCTTTCTACATCAGTTGCATGTCATGCAGAATTAACTGCATATATAACTGCAGAATTTGTTGGCATCCATAGAGGAATGTTATGAGAGTCACTAATAGGCAGGTATTTTTAAAATGTCACTATTGCCTAAGAGTTGCAAATATGCAAAACATGACAGAGGTGATACTTAGATTTTTCATCTGTTTCCTCTGGTCCTTATGAAAACAGGAGGTACAATCAAGGGACAGAGAAGAAATGAAAACTTGCAACAATTTTGTAAATTTCAACTTTTCCCTTGTGGTATATCCAAACCCGAATTGCTACCTTCCTTCACTGCATATGACCTAAATACTTTTCTGAAATTGCAGTGATGTGCAAAATCTAAATTAATCAAAATATTAAGAAGAAAGTATGCCTCAGGATAAATATAGAGTGAATTTTGTACTGGATATCTGCTGTGTAAGTTTCAGAATATTAGAATGAAAAAAAAATTAAATAAACAGAAGATTTTTGCCCAGCTACAAAAGCCTACCTCCTTCCAGACTGAGACAAAAAGTGTAAAGCCCTCTGCCTTGTTGATGCTTATCAGAATTTCTGACGGGTACACTAGAGAAACTTCCTGGGAATCTTACCAATAATAATAAAACAGCTTAAGAATTCAAAATCCTGTTATGCAACATTAGCTTATCACTCCCCAGGATGCTGACCTTGCAATGTTCAGGTAATGTTCCTTCAAACCCACTCTCATCCCAAAGCAAGCAAGTGAAATTATTGGCAGTGGTGATAGCCATGACAGAAGCCTGAAAACTGCACACCCTAAACCCAAGCATTTTCTGTTGTGTCACAGAGTCACCACCTGTAAATACAGGTAGGATTTTGGCTTCCATTTTCAAAATATGGGTATGTCAGATACATATAAGGCCATGCAGAGTGAACTTCAGGTTTCTGTCATCACAAATAATATTTTGGTGGCTTTATTGGCTAGAAATTTTGTTTGGTTGACTGGTTTGGGGATTTTTTGTGGAGCAGTTACATTACTTTGATTCATAAATATATGTGTGAGAAGCATTCCTTTTTAAAATGAAGGGGAATTTTTCTCATTCTAATCTGAAGGCTACATATGATCTTTATGGCAATAACAGTGTCTATTGCAGCTTTACAGTAGTCTTATCACTACTCAGAAGTGACAGCCTCTGACAATGTCAAAGGTAGATCCAAATGGAAATTGTGAAAAGTTTGACTGGAAGAACATGGTTTAAAATAAGTAAATTGAAAAAAATAACTAATTAAAACACTAAACACCCATGTACAGTGTAAAGCTGTAACATTCACTATAGATGATGCTCCAACACAAATGACTGAATTTAACAAGTTTAACACCTGTGCATCATTCCCAAAATCCTGGAGCATTAAAACTTGGACAACTTTTGGGTAGATCCACTTTGTAATATAGTCTCTTTGTACTGCCAGACTTCACTTTTTTTAACAAGTTAAAATCATAAGGTGGCATGGGGCTGTTGTGGCAACAGGCTTTTGGTGTAGCTTAGGCCAAAGGGAAGAAGAGGAAGGATGGCCACCGTGCATTTAAACCCTGGAGATTTTTTATTCCCATGAAGGGGTTCAGACTGTGGAGACTCACCTAGTGCAAAGATCTGGTGTTCATTTTCAGCCTTAGCACTACTGTGATCTGTTTGCATAGGATGCTTTAGATAAACCCCCCTTAAATTTCCTTTTTACTTCCCTGTTTCTTATTTGCAAGTAGCTTGAATTCAGAGCTTGATCCAGCAGCCCAGGATCTGGATTTAAGAGCTTCACATTAAGGAGATTGTGTGTACACATTAAAATGTAATCTAGAGCTGAAAATAATGAAATATTTATTTGCAACGTGCACAAAGAGTTTCAGGAAGTGACTAGGAATAAAAAAGTTACTGTAGGAGACATGGTGATTTGCTTCTTAATTTATATAAGGTAGATTTTTAAAATGCTGTTTTAAATTGTGTTATAAAGTGCATGATATTTAATGTTCTTATTTCAAACTGAATATAAGGATAGACATGAACTTCCATCAGAGTTTAATTCTGTGCTTTAGCATATCATTCTCTTGTTTTGTTAAAAGTTAAGCCTTTGAATTGCCACTACCCTTAAATTGCAAAACTTCATGAAATTGATATGTAATGAAGATTTTATTTTGCTTAAGGCATCAGGTATTTTCCTTTGATGTTATAGAGTGGTGCAATTTTTTCCCTATCCTTTACAAATAAAACTTCATCAGCTGATTGTTTGACTACAGAGTCAGCTTGACATTTATAGGGGTGTGGGATCCTTGCTTCTCATTACCAGTCTATTATTTAATTTATTAGAAACTGATGTATATACAATTGAAGAGAAACATGATGAAAAAGTTCCCATGTAGAGAAACAAAACAAAAATCCACTAGTTTTCTGGGGTTTTTTCTTAAATGTGGGATGGTTCTTTCATGTGTGTACCATTAGCACATGTACCATACCATAATGGCTAGGTGGGAAGAAATATTTATCCCATACTTAATAAAAAAGTCTAATGCTTTTTTTTAATAGCATGCAGCCCTTCTTTTATCCCTGCTCTGTTGCTACAGAGTCTATGTAAGATTTCACAGAACACTTATTTATTTTTTTACTATGAGGAGTGGTCAAATGCTTTTTTCCCCAGCAAAATCAAAACCTTAAGAAATTACATTGGTGTTGTGTTCAGTCTGGTACTTCCTGGGAATCCACAGCATAAAGAATGCATTTCACTGTGAAGTCTTTCTCCCTGACTCTTTGTGACTGTTGGGGAGGCAGCTGGAGAAACAGGAAAGCCATTCTGGGTGTGATCCTGATGGAGCTGCTGCTCTCCTGCCTGTCCATGGATGGTTCACACAAGCTAAATGGAAATTTCAGACAAAGTTTATCAGGAAGACCCTCCTGCTGAGTCATGAGGTTCAGAAAGACCTCCCTTTGATTTCTAAACTCCTTCTCAGAGAGGAGTCTAGGTGTGGCTGGATCCAATTCTATTCCCAGGTTTGGTCAACAATTTGTGTCTAAAGGGCCCTGTAGGTGCAACTGAGCTTTTATACATTGTCCTGCAGGGTTAAGGATGACAACCTAAATATGTTTCTATTTATGCAATAAATTATTTATTTAAATTGATGATGACAGTGATAATGATTAGACTAAAAGATTTTAAATCAGAATTATTTACAAGATAGAATACATCACTAAAACTACTAGTAAAGTGTGTTATTTATGGAAGTAATATTGAAGCAATGATGGTAAATGTAGCAAAATAATTAAGTAGAGATTGATGTTACTCACTCATACCAATGACTGTTGGCAAATCTCTTTTTCTGTGCCTGAAGGATTAAACTTGAAAAGGAGCCCAGCTCAAGGGTGGAAGATCCACACACACAAGCCCCTGTCTTTAAAAAGTTGGATTGCCCGTTCACAGTCTAAAGTGATGTTTGTAGGTGAGCCACACAGCCTTTATCTCAACTTTAGTTATCAGTACAATCACTTGCTAATTCTTTCATCAAGAATTCTGTCTGCCACGTTCTCCCTGTCAGAAATTGCTCTGTCAGAAATTGTTCTTTACACGCTCAGAATGTTTAACTTTTGGGTTTATGAGTTAGGCTGGTCTTGGCATTCTTAATTCCAAAAGGAGCATAACCTCCCTTCTCCACCCACCACTGAGAACTTTTGCAAGTAGGTTAAAGTTGAAAGTATTTTACTGCTTAAGCAGAGGTTCTGCTACAGGTGGCCAGCATGCCTGAGGCCAGGGATGCATTTGTATCAGGAGAGGCAATGATTAATTGATATACTAAGTTAAATCAGGGCTATTACAAACACATTTCAGTCTTTTGATGATTTCTCTTAGAAATAAGTGCTATGAAGGCACCACAGCATGAGAGGTGGAGTGAACTCTAAAGAGCCAAAAAGCTTTAGAATACAGGCACAGAACAAACAGATCTCAGCAACTCCTGTTATCATCTATTGCTCAGCCTTAAGTTTGAGTGAACACATATGCACTAATTATTGGAAAGTGAGAAAATGCAGATATCTGGGACCAAGTAAAAGAATAATTTGTAAATGTTTGTAAACTTTAAAAAAAACCAAAACAAAAACACCCCAACTGGATAGTTAGAAAAATCTTTCGATTGTTTTATGGATACTTAGTGTAACATTAAATATTATAAATAATTGCTCAAACCGTCTAAGTGTAACAAATAAATTATTTTAGACCTGGCTGACCTGTTCAAGTCAAATTCAATTTCACCTTTGGTTGAAATAAATGTCTGTACAGACTGGATGCTAAAATTCTTTTCCTAATAATATTCTAAGAATTCTGTGTTTAGTCCACAGAATTAATATTCCATTTGCTATCTTAAAAGATTTTCTCTGCACTAGAATCAAGAGTAGTTTTACATTTCATCATAGCAAGATCTAATTTTACCTTAGGAATCCACTTATTTTTATGCAGAATATATAAGAACTGTACCGTAATAAATCAGATTTTTCTCCCTTTTCTTCTTTTTTTTTTCAGATTTCCATGTCTTTCAAGAAGTTCCTTCCCTTGCCTTGCCTCTTTTCCTTTTCTCATTAATAAGAAATCCAAATTATTTTCAAGCAAATATTGTTATAATGAATGCTTTACTTGTACAGTGCCAGCTTTTGTACTAAATTATTCAGACAAAAATAAACATGGACAGTTTGAAAACAAACTAATAAGATGAATTAAGCTGAATAAAGAATTAATGAAAAACAGTGCAAATATTTGTTGATACATTTAACTGTGAGGAGTAAGTGAAAGGGAAGATAATTTTATTTTTAAAAAAGGCAAATAAAAGTAAATATTCTTCCTCACATTTGCTTCACTGATATTGAAGCTGTTTATGCAGGAATTTTGTTAAAAATTTATTTCATATTCCTGATGTCTATGCCATCATTTAACACGTGGTCCAAATAACTCAAGGAGGCTTTTATGTGAAGGCTGTTTTTAACTTGGTTGCTTGGATGGGACCCAACAGCTCCTGTGTAAATATGTGTTAGATTATCAATTTTTCAAGTCCTGAGACAGACACAGTGTCAATTCAGGCGAGCAAGAATTCATGAATAATGAAGCTCATGAAGAAAAGCTAGTGGTTTTTTAGTTAGATGGGCTGAGAAAACTACCAGAGTAACTGCAGTTATGAATAAAAATATCCTTCTTAATAAAGTATCCATGGCAAAGTGGTATGGAGCCAATCACACCACTCAATTCAGACTGGGCAAGTCAAAATGTTAGGTTGTATTTTCTTTGTTTTGGCTTTTTTTAGTTTGTTTGTGTGATGTTTGGCTTCGATTTTTTTGGTTTTGCGTTTGGTTGGGGTTTTTTTTTTTGTAAAGATATTGTTTATTTCTTGTTCTGTTCCTGTAAAATATTCCAGAGTACTGAAAGGTAAATGATTTACACCTTGTTGTCACATCATATAGGTGCTTCTAAAGCAGAAATATGGATACCACATAGTCTTTCATTTAACTGCTGCTGTGATTTGTGGTCACATATGGTAGTACATCACAGTGATTGTGAATTGAGATTCTGCTGTGCTGTACAAACATGGGACAAATGCATCTAGCTCCAGAGGCTTGCTAAACTTACAGGCTTTCCAGATAGGGTGCTTTCTGTAGAACCAAAATTCTCACAGTTATTACTATTCTTTTATACTTCCAGCACTCTGTGCAAAAATACGTTTCATTGTCTAAGAAAAGTAAAAAATGGATATAGTTCATAAAAAATGCAGTCACATAAATAAATTTCAAAGTGCACCCCGTGTTTCATTGTGCCTTATGTTTCTGATTTTAAAAAAACCCACCATATTTAAAGAACTGTACTATTCTCCTTTATCTGAATTCAAAGATGCACAGAAGAGAACTCTGTGCAAGAATTAGCTTTTATTTTGTTTTTGACAGATTCATTGTTTGCTATTGCTAGGCTCCAAACCACCCACTGAACAACATGAATATTCAGGAGTTGTCAGCAGCTGCAATGAGCTTGATTTTCCTCAAGAATTCTAGTATACATAATGACAATGAATTCACTTTTGTATGCAGAGGTTGTGCATGAGCTGTTCCCTGATATGATTATTTTGGAACTTATTGAAAAAGTCTGAGAAGTATTCATGGTTACCCCAAAACCTCATCAGCTGAAAAACCCTTGAAAAAGCCCATAAGTTACAGATCTTTCTGTCCAGACAAGAATATCTGCTGCCTTATAGACAGATTTAGGAATGTTTACATGTGAATAACTATATTCTCACAGTCAGGCACAGTGAGCCTGCAGGATACATGAATTAAGTTTCTTGGGTGTGGTTTCATAACAGGATTTCAGTCTTCAGTGACTAAGTATGTGGTTTTGGATGGAACAGTTTGTGATTGTCCAGAGAAAGAGGTTAAAATACAAGCATAGAATTCTGGATCAAACTGTGAATGTTTTTTAATTGTCTTCTCTTCATGAAGATTTTGGAGATGTAAGGGACACATATGCATGATGGTTGTGTTATAGTCAAGATGACAACGGTGACGGTAGTGAATACTGATGTTTATGGGTTTTGTGCTGACAAAAAGCAATAACAGCATCATGGACTTTTGAGGATGGCTGGAAAAAAAAAATCTCAATTAGGTGTGGTTTGATTAATGAGAAGCCACTTCTTGGCGTGCTTGAAAATGGTGTAGTCCTGTGAGATATCCCAGGGATACTGTTACAAGAAGAAAACCAATTGCTTTTCAAACCCAAAAAGGAGTCAAATATATTCAATCAGACTCAAAATAGTATTAATATTTTCTGTAACAGCTGCTTGGATTTTCATAAGTGGTGATTGAAATTTTGTTTTAAGAAGCTGTTTAATAAGGCTGTTGTTTAATACATGGGTGGATAAGAGCCTGTCTTGACTGTAGAGTATGGTCAATACAAATGTACCCTTGTTTGTTCATGTGTACTCTTCTAAAGAACATCACTGTCTTTAAATAGTTAAAGTAGATTGTTACTCTTTGAAATAAAACAGTTCAGTTAGAGTGGAGAAGGTTTTATGTAATTTATATTTCAGAATACATTTTGCTATTTGTAATATAATTCTGATTTTGGTTACTCCTAACTTACTGAAGCATGTAAATTTTCTGTTCTTGGTAAGAATTTATTTTAAAGGTGTTCTAAAGACTTGGGTAACCTTTTCATGAGTTTGAAATTACAGAGTATTGTCTATTTCAAGAATGCTCTAATCTCATTTTCACAGTAAAAAAGAACTGGTGCAAAGAGAGACATTGCCAGTAACAAGCAAGGCTTTTTCAAAGTCAGGATACAATATAAAGCCAATTGTAAAGGGCAGCATTCCCTCCTGTTTGACTGACCTTATTAATTTAGATCTCATAAATCCTTAAAGTCCGTCTTCTTGCCTCCCTTACAAGATCTAACTCCCCACATATCCTTACATGGATTGCTTTTATTTAGTTTGTTTTCAATTTAAAGTGGTATTATTAAACTGCAGCAAAACAAAAGATAATGAGGTAAAGACCTAGTTGTATATTCATGAAAAAAATATGAAAAAACAATCAATAGATCAACCACTTTTATTTGTGTACTCCTTTCCTGAGGAGAATTCCATGAAGTTTGGTTTGATGTCCTGCAGTGACTTTATGATGCTGAATTGTATTCCCATTTGTCTTTTTAGCCCAGAAATAAGTTTTGTGCCTTTAAAATTTGATCTGAGACCAAAAGGGGGAGAAGGAAAAGTGATAGAATTTTTCATGGCTGTATTCAAAACATAGTGATAAGAGCTTCGGATCTCTCGGTGTTAACTACGGCAAGGAAAGTTTTTCCAAGGCTGTGTATTTTTTGGGGTTTTTTTTGTCCTGGAACTCTTTAAACCAGCTCTGGATGGAAATCCCAGAAGAACACCAGAAGCTCACACCTGTGTCCCACCAGGGCCAGGACACAGTATTTTCCAGCAGGAGGGATTGATAAGAGACTGAGCGAGCTGAGCTACACCCCACGAAAAGAACTTTCTGAATCTGCCACCTCTTCAGAATGAGAGGTTTTATTGTTAATTATTATTCATTTTTTTCATGTTTGTGAGTACTTTTCTTGTTAAATAAACAGTTTTTTCCACTTCTCTCTAAGTAGGTTTGTGTCACTCAAACCCCTGAGGTAAGGGGCCTCTTGAATTTGCTTTCTAGGGGGACCCCATTTGGAGGTTTCCTCCCAAATTTGCCCTAAACCAGGACAACTGAGTACACATTTCCCATGAAGCCCTATATTACCCAAAATATTATTGGACCTTCAGTTATTAACAATTTATTTTATTTGTTGTTATCACAAAGATGTAGCAGGGAAAGAGGGAATAACCAATTAACTTTTGAGATAAGCAGCATAAGTAAAGTACTGGTGTAAAACAAGATGGTTGAAATTTTGTTCCTTACTTACTGATATAACTTCAGCCAGCTTTTTCCTTTTTGCTTTCTTCCTTTTGTAATTAAATTACTACTTGTTCACAAGGGGTTGTGCCTTTCCAAAATTTCCAACTGTCCTTAAAGCTGTGAAATATGAAGATAAAGGCCACCTGAAAGTGCAAAGCCTCTCACTTTGATTTTACAAATTTGAAGTACTACCTGTGCTGGGTTTGCCTCTGTAGACTAATTCCATTTCTCCACTGCTGAGCTTTCACTCACTCTCCTCATAGTTCTGCTCTGAGGGTTTTTATAAATGTAAAAGAAATTTCATTATAGCAAAAATTGATTCTAAGTTCCAGAAAGCTATAAACTCTTGTGGGAGAGAAGGTGAAGAAAAAGAAATAAATATGGAGCAATAAAGGGATATGATGTTTGCAAACAAAGCAGAAAAAAGTTTTAAGCAATACATGTTACTAATGGAAGTTAATGACCCAGAAGCAACTGTGATCTTCTCAAATTGCTTCTCTCTCTGGTCCCTCTTTTGTCATCCAAATAGCTCCTTGACAGTGTTCTGCTGTTTCTTTTCCTCCCATATCATTCATGTTGTAGTCTTTTGTCACCTGAGTATTAGTTTGGATGGTGAATGGATCTGGTTCAGCTTGAAGCCCAACAGGATTCAACAAAATGAAAAAAAAATTAATTTTGATTATAGGAAGTGTTTTGAAGGGGACTTGGAAGGGGTAAATAAAACATTTTAATTTTTATTCTTGAACTGTGGCTAATTTGCTTTACAAGTCATCCTCTTTTTTGTAGAAACAAGCTGAAAAACTCATTTCAGAGGGGCACAGTTTTTGCTGAATCACCTCAAGTGGCCTCTGGCTTTCCTGTTTGCCTTGAAACTTAATCAGGGCAATGGCTGTGGTTCTATGGTGGTCTAGCAGGAACATAAAAATAACTCATCTGGAACTTGGATAGTTTTTCTTAAAACTGCTACCAATCTCAGATCGTCTGAAGGATCTTCAGAGCTGTTATTTGAAACGTTCAAGGCATCTGTAGTCATACTTGCTTCTCTTGTATGTCTCCTCTCCTCAAGACTTGAATGTTGCTGGAAGTGAGTGGCAGCTAACATTTTATTTAAAATACAAGTTTAATCCCTTTGTCGACAACTTTCAGTTTAATTTTCTACTTATGCTGTGATTTTTTTATGCCAGAGTCCTCATTTTATTTCAATGAAGGACTTTGTGGGTGCTACCAGAAATCCTTGTTAAATACAGCCATTTTTTTTACTAGTTTTTCTTAATATTACAAATGACTTTTCATAATAGGTGTGCTTCTATTATGCTGGGATGGCAATTTGTGGCTACATGCAGAGCAATTTATTGTCAGAGTTCATTTCTTAGCAATTATGTTACCTTCATGGGGCAGTGGGCTAGTGGCCACAGAGGTGAAAAATAAACAGTGCTACTAGTGTTCATTTATAGACAGAGATTGAAGTGGCTCCATGGTATATTGGCATAGATTTATAATTTCATTTACTGTAACTTTATATATTTTTTCATAGGTGTCTGAACATAGAACCCGTTTGCAGGATGCTCATGATTCAGAGTGGCACACTATTGTGAGGCACAAAAACAAAAACTGTGTGTTTTTAAACATTTAATAAGCTGAACCTTGATCTCCTATGGACCATCTAGAGAATGAGAGGTTGTTTTTGTTTTACTGTGATGAGGATTTCATTTTTTATCTTGGTAAAATTAAAAAATTTACCACCTAAATTAGACCTATTTGTGCTACAGCATACATAGCAACTAAAAAATTACTTTCATTTTAGTCTTTCCAAGTCACTTAGGAGATTTATTTATAGTCTGCCATCTACCACTAACATGATGCCAAAATTTAAGTGATCTTTGAACACCAATATTATGTTTTGAAGCAGGAGTGTGCTTTAATAGCATAATTTGCACGCATTAGCATGAGTAAAGGAGAATCTAGATTACTCTTCCAATATTAAATCTTGTCACTGTCTATTTTCTGATTTTTTCCATCGCTTTATATGCATTACCTTTTTCTGCCAATAAAAGAGCCAGAGGAAAATAATTTATCAGCATCTGTAAACCTGTATATTTTTCATTGAAAAAGACACATTCCTTCATTAATTCATTCCTCTATCCCTCACAAAATAGCTTAGCATGCTTAGGAAACCTAGATCAGATCTCATGATCCTCTTCAGAGATACATTTATTTTAGTTTGAACTTGGATGTTTTACTTATTTTAATTTCAAGGGTTTAATTTGAATGCATTGGCCACATGACATGTTGCTTTTTGCAAGTCAAAGGTCTTCAGCTTGTAGGTGAAGAGGTTCTTTCCAAGCAGGGCTGTATTCTGGTTCAGTGTTTTTTGCGCTTACAGAACCTCAACTTTAGATTCAGAAAAAATGATAAACAAGCATTTGGAGAAGGCTCAAAATTAATCTTTCCTTATATCTGCATAGGAATGAATGCAGTTATTTTGTCCAGAAAATTGCTGCTTTGAAATGTTTCTTCCCCTGTTCAAAACTGACTCATCTCTTGTCTCCCACTTTACATGGTGTAGTACAAGCAAAGTCTGTAACCTATTTGTGTAACCAGGGCTTAGTAGCAAATCCCTTGTCCTTACCAGGCCTTCAGTCTGTCCCTCCCAATTCTTTCTTTGAAAGGTTTACATAAGATCTGGGATTTTGCTGGGATGGATTATGGTGGTGATAAGCATATTCATGTCCTGTGAGTACCCTAAGATATGCATTTGTGAGGGTCAACTTTTTGTGTGTGGGTAAAACCTTGACAAAACTTCCACAATTCTTCTATCTTGCTATTTTGAATCATTGAAAGGGACTGCAATTGAACATGGACCTTTTCTTAGCCTTCTTCCACAGCCTGGCTTTTAACCATCATATCTGCCAGCTCCAGTTTTAAATTTAGGACAGCATGGTAGCATGGTATAGCACAGAATCGTGAGTAATGGATGCATTTAGGAAATACAATTATCCTGCTCCTAACTGCAGTTTACAGCTAGGCACAGTTTGCAGTGAAATGAAGACATTTGGACTTCAGATGATTTTCCACAGTGTCAGCATAAAAATCCTCCTAGATTCAGTATAGGCAAAAATTTCACTCACTGTTTTGCTATATAACTTATCATAAACAAAAGAGAGAATTGAAGAATTTTCTTGTTGACCTTTATATATGATGTCAGGAAATCAAACAATTCCAAAGCTTCTTCCTAGTGGTTCTGGCAAAATTGCCCAGGAAAATGGATAGAACAGGACTAAGCAGAAAAAATTTCGAGGTGATGCTTGCAGTGCTCAATGTATAGTAAACAACAGTGCAGTGAAGTGCTTGAGATGGAAAGAAGTCTTATCCAATGCATATAAAATATGATCATCATCAGTGCAGAAGGAACTCAAACAGGTGTTAAGAGACATGAGAATCATGTTTCTTTGTAACAAATAGCTGCAAAGAAAATGACTCATGTACCAGATAATGGAAATAACAATTATAGTATAGCATACAACAAAAAGGGAATGAGTCATAAACCACTTGAATCAGAGAAGAGAAACATAACTGACAGTTTTGTGGTGAGGAGAAATGCAATGAGTGATAGCTCTAAAAACAAAACAAAACAAAAAAAAACCAAAAAAAAAAAACCAAAAAAAAAAAAACCAAAAAAAAACCAAAAAACAAAAAACCCTGAGTTGTGAAAAGCAATTCTCTCGAAAGAGAAAAAAGTCTGGCATTTGTTGTATTGTTCCAAGTGCTACTTTGGTCATTCCATGTTAATGTTGCATGTGTCACGTGCATTTTTTCCTTTCTGACCACAAAGGAAGGGTGATTCTTCAGCTCTGCTGTTTAACTCAGAATCATGAGCACTGAAATTCCATTGTAATGGCTAAATTAGTATCTCAAAGACTAGACAAGATGCATTTGACTGGACTTGGCTGAGTTCAGTAGAGCTTGGAAAACTGAATTACTGTGTGAACCCAAAATCCTATTCCTACTTTCATCACTCCAAATAGTGAATGACGTGGCAGAAGGCAAGCAGAGATTCTCTGCCCTGTTGCATGATAGTACATGGTGCTGACATTCCCCAGACATGACACAACTCACCTTTTGACTTGACTCTCATGTTTCTGTACATCAAAACAAACATGAAGAGAAGTGAAGCCTGTTTGGCATCCATTTCTGTTACATCAGATTCATTAAAATTTGGCAGAGTTGCCAGAGTAGTAGTTCTTGAGGCAAACTTTTATTGAGGTCTTCAAACATTTCTTCATGTCTCTGACTACATAGCACTTGGAATTCACGGTTCTTAGGCATTTAAGTTAATTTGGGTTTGAAATTTAATGATATAAAATATTTAAAGACCTAGCAACACAGCAGTTTCCTGGAGTGAGTTAGCACTCTCCCCATGCATTTAAATACCAGTGATATAAAGCCATGTTTACACAGAGAGCTTGAATCAATGTAAGACAGTCCTCAAAACTTCACTTACTGTCATATGCCTAAAAAACACCAAGTTGATTTCCAGATCAGCCTATTTCTGAAATCTATGTTTCCAGATAAGGAACCAAGATACTTCCTTTTTTTTTTTTTTTTTTTTTTTTTTTTTTTTTTTTTTTTTGGCCTGGTTTTGGCTAGGATGGCATTTGATTTTTTTCTTCCTAGTTAGTATAGGGCTGTGTTTGGGACTTAGTATGAAGATCATACTGATAGCACACAGATGTTCTGGCTGTTTTAGGTAAAGTCAAGGACTTTTCAGTGTCTCCTGCTCTGCTAATGAGGAGCTGCACAAAAAGCTGTGAGGGAGCATAGCCAGGATGGGTGATCCAAACTCTTCAAAAGGATATTCCATCCCAGAGTATATAACACCATACCCAGTATATAAACTGGGGGAGTTACCTGGAACTGGGGCCTATCACACTTCTGGGACAGTGAATGGTGAGCAACTTGTTTTTCTTGGGTTCTATTACTCTCTCCCCCTCTCCTTATTACTAAAAGCATTATTATATTTTGTTTCAATAATTAAATTGTTCTAAACTTAGCCCAGGAGGTTTGCCTTTTCTTTCTGATTCTCCTCCCCTTCAGGGGAGAGTGAGCCAGCATTTGAATTGTACTTAGCTGCCAGCTTTTCTCTTTTGTCTCTAAGTCCAACTGGACATGGCATCCAATCCCTCTGCACTCTGGTTTCTATCTGTTCTTCCAGGACCCAGAAAGAATCAGGAGGTCTGCAGATCAGACCGTGAAAAATTGCATCACATTGCTTAAAACAAGAAAACCTGGAATACTCCCCACTTACAGCAAAGAGAAGGGGAATGTGGGAACTCTGCAATGTGGACCAAGGTGTAAATGAAGAAACAGTAACTTAGCTGACTCTGGTAAACTTTGATGAGCTTCAAGTTTAGAGACCTAAAACCTTCCTGTCCTTTTTCATTATGTTCAGAAATTTTTTTTATTGTTATTTTCTTTTAATGCATACCGGTTTAGAAAAAATGCTGCACCTTTTTTCACTTATAATTTTGTATTTATATTAGACTGCTGGTTTAAATCTTTTGATACAACAAATAATGCTTGGAGCTTGGCCGAGACTTAATTCCAGAAAAGACTAACCATATTAGCCAGTAGGATTGGAAGAAAGGTTGAGAAATGCAGATCCAAAAGTCTTTCAGCCAATGACTAGACCTGAAAGAGTTTCCTTGGAACCCTCCAACCCTTTCAGAATATATTCTGCTTCTATCATCCAAAATTCTATAAAACTCAGGACAACTTGTGTGTGTGTGTATGGAAAATGAAAGTAGTGTGAGTTTTGTTATGTGCAACCTAAGAAATTGGACAGATTTCTCCTAATAGAGTGTACAGTTCTGGAATACTATTTTTATTTCAGCAGCGATTTTTTTTTTTATGTGAACATCTACAGCATCTGAAGATGATTGAACTTACTTTTTACCTGCTTCTTTATTATAAAATATTATCATCACACCAGGACTATCAGAGAAAAGATAGGAAATGTGTCAGAACTAAACTGGTAATTGATAGTTGTAATTTTTTCTCTGATGATATTTTCTGGATTTCTGATTGATTCCCACTGTGCTTATAGTATTTTATGGAATGAAACCAGAGGAAGTTAATATAAAACAGTTTTTTATGCAATAGGAATTAAGAACTGTATGAAACAGGGGAAAATATAGCATATAATTTTCAACTTCACAAAGAATCATGGGCAATACAGGTAAAGCTAGGAAAAACTTTTTCAGACAAAGCCAATGCAAGAAAGCATGATGCAATTTTCTTCATTAGTCTTGGCAAAACACAAGACAAACAAAGTTAAACATGATGGTTTGGGGGTTTTTACCCTCCAAATGAAGCACAAAATTCACAAAATTTTGCTTATTTAATTTAGGAAAAAATACCATATCTAAAGTGAAATCAAGGAAAAGAATATTCACCAAATTAAAAAAAAAAAAAAAAAGGTTGCTCTTCCCTAATTATCGATGTCTCATAAATTCTGAAATCATGTATATTCACCTTTGGTATATGTCATTAGATAGATTACACTGTGTAGGTTATATTGCACTGCCTGCAAATGCCAGGATGTAAAATCTATTGGAAATACGAGTGTTAGTCTAAAGACTCAAAAATGATCTTTGATACCAAGCTCAGTGTTCATTTTCTTCAAGACCTCGTATCAAAATGTTGAGGTATTAGCTGAAAAAAAAAAAAACAAACAAGCTACTAACCAAACAGAAAAACTACTAACCAAACATAAGTTACTGAAGTTAGGTGTTACAGGAGAGGGAAGGTGGCATGGCAAACTTCTATTGTGAACATGGGCTTCAATGTTCACACTCACTACAGGAAATAAAAAGAAACACTGTGAAGTTCTTGGCCTCTGCAACCTACTTAAAGGATTTCACTAGGGAAAAATCAGCACTTTCTTTTAGTCAGCTGTATGGGAGAATCCAGAATTACAGAAATGTGTCTGGTGGGGGAAATACCAGGGACAACAGATGTATAAACTGTATCCCATGTAAACTTCCCCCTTATCAAGTGATTATCAGCAGAGCAGCTTGAGAGTGTGAGAACGTACTAATGCTACAATGCATTGCTCTCTTCAAATATAAAAAAGAAGCTGAAGCAGGAAAGAAAGGTCTCAAAACTCTAAGAGAAACCTAAAGACAAGGTAGAGTGGGAGGCCACCGTGGCTCAGCTGGCAATGAACTACTGAAAAACTCCACACAGATTTCATGATTCTTTGCTAGAATTTTGAACAATAACCAGATTTTTCCATACTTGTCCTTTAGTCAGTGTGCTGTGAATGACACCAAATTACATGGAACAGCAAAGACAATGGAGTTAATGGAGGCAGCACAGCTGAATTAATAAGGAATGCAAGTACAAGTGAGAGGTAGTTTCTAGGCACAGTAGGAAGTCTGAGACACATCTTGTTTTTCCTAATTGGATGAAAAATAGATCACTCGTGCATGCTCCATGCTGGTTTTCTAAACACTTGTGCTGAAGCCCAATTTACCTTTATGGACTAATCAGGAGAAAAGAGCTTGCAGGAAACTCCCTCCAAAATGCAGCTGAGAGAGAACCAGATCTCAGTATATGGAAAAAGCAAAGTGCCCATTGCAGGCAGTGGGACTCTGCTCGGCAATGTAGCTGATAAAATTGGTATTTCTGGTATTTCTGGTTATCCTAGTTGCCAGCATTCCTCTGAACTAGGGTATTTTCCTATAAGACCTGGGGACACTCAAGGCCAGACTGGATGGTGCTTTGAGCAACCAAGTCCAGTGGAAGATGTCCTTACCCATGGCAGGGAGTTAGAACAAGATGATCCTTGAGGTCCCTTTCATCCCAAATAATTGTAATTCTTTTACCTTCTTGAATGCAACTTCTCTAATATATTTCCTGCAAATGTCAATATTCTGTCACCTAGCAAATGAGAAAGAATTCCTTATTTAGTTTTACAACAAAAAATCAACACTTAGAATTTTGTTGACCTGGGAGTATTGTAGGAGGGGTAAGCCAGGGAAATAGAAAGAATTTTGGTTTAGTTTGGGTTTTCTTTCACCTACATTTTATAATTATATTTATTCATGAACATTCTACAAAACTCAAAATGTGTTCATAGACGTTGGCAAGACTAATTCAGACAGATGTGGTTACCACTGTTTCCCACTGAGCTCCTGAATCCTGTACCAATCCTGCCCCAGAGCACAGAGCACGAGGCTGAAATGGTGAGTGTGTGGAGCTGCTGGCAAGTGCTCAATTAAGATTACATGGAAAAATGTCTTGTAAAGACTTTCACTTCTGTTGTTGGCACAAGTTTTCACGAATCCCTCTGCAAATGGTTCCTTTTATATTGGGAGGTTTGGAATGAAAATCATGGTTCACAGGAAAAAAAAAGTGCTTTTTTTTTCTAGTTTTCATTTTAATTCATGGAAGTTTTCTCTACCAATGTTGATGTCAAAAATACCAGGCTTATAGTGTACTCATAATAAACATTTAAGGAGAGATAAGTCAGTGAGAATATTTTCCCCAGCAAACTCAAAATTATTAACCATGGCCAACTCTTTGCTTTGAAACTGATTTGACAGCTTCAAAATTATATAAAGTATGGAAAGAAAGCATCTAAAAATTAGATTTGTTTCTGTCTCCTGAAAAATATCAGAGTTTGATCAGAAATCTTCAATCAAAATGAATTCTCAACAGAAAATATGTTCTCCATGGAACTGGCTGTACTCCAATTTTATCAACCTTTATTGCTTTATCTATTTTTTACATGAAAAAATATTCTTCATGTAAGGAAAAATAAAAAGTCTTGATACAAGCCTAAGCAAAGCAAGGTGAAGGATCTATTTTTGATTTATTTTGTAAAATCATGTAACCAACATGATTGAAAAATGCATGTTAAGACACAATTGGACAGTGTTATTCAAAAATTAATTCCATGTCACTCTTGCTGACATCACTAATAGAAATGCTTGGCTGTACATACAAATTCTTTGCTTGGTTAGTCATGCCTGAACCTGAAAATCAGAGCTGAGGGACAAATACATGTGAATTCAACCTTTACAAATAACTGTACTTAGATTGGTATCCAAAATTCAGTGAAATTGTTTTAAATCCTCTATTATCTTACTATGTAATAATCTGCAAGTACATTTTAGAAAGAAGAAGAGGGTTGTTTGGTTTTTTTTGTGAAATTCCAAACCCAGAAGTTAGAAAATTTACTTTTAAAAGAAACTGTGCAGAATAGTATTTCCCTGAAACATTGAATTCAAACAATTCTTGGGTTTTGATGAACAAAAAAAATTAAATATTTGTGTGCATAATATCTGACTACCTCTAAAGAATGCTGCTATTATAAACAGGAATGTGTGCATGAACTTGTGTATGTGCAAAGCAATTTGTGCCTTTCTGAAATCAATATAAAACAGGTTATACTCAGTAAGCAACTACCAGCAAAGCACGACTTAAATTCAAGACAGCTTTCAAAATAATAAACCATTCAGTGGAGAAGGAGGGAAGGATCATATTTGGCTGCTCTGAGCACTGTAATAATGAGAAATTGTAATGCTTGCAGCCATCAGACCCACGTTGCTCCTTGATGCTGTCCAGCCCCACTAGACCCCATCAACTATCAAAAGCTGCAGGCTTTGTTAGAAAGGCTGGCTGTTGTCCATGGAAAGCTGAATTCTCCCTGAAATAAACCTCTCCTTGTACTTTTTGAGATTAACTTTTGGTGGATCATGATGCTTTTAGTGATATGCACCACAGAGAGAATTTGCCAGTGAGGCAGAAATGGCCAATTGATTAAATTAATTATCCTAAGGAGATATACAGTATGGCGTTTATAATATTATAATAAATGCCATACTATAGACCCCTTAGGATAAATATGGTGGCCTTAGTTCTTCTCAGAGTTTTGTATTGTAAAGTAGTGCAGACAATTATCTACCTTGATAGAGGCACAAACTTCCTTATTCACTGTTATTTCTCATCCTACCACTCCTGCCTGCACTGGGACTCTCACATGGTGAATAAATTTTTTAAGAATTTGATTGCAAAACCTCATTTCTCCTTAGAGTTAATAAAAGCTAATACGATTCTGCAAAACCATTTCTCATGCCTTTTTGCATTATTTGGTCAGATTCCCCACTGAATTCTGACTCTCTTTTTGCTAATTTGAGCAGAAGAAATAGCATGATACATAATCAAGGAACATCTCCATTAGAAAACATATTTCATTAACTAACAGATTCATCCATGAGGTAAGAGGAATATACTTCGGTGGTTATTTCTGTTGTAACAAATGTAGTTTTTGCTCCAAAAGGATGATATAGATGTCTTCTTTTGTTACATATCAGACCAGAATCTAATCTGCTTCGTTTGTGGCTCTATCTTTAGATTGCCACAATGTTACACTACAATTTGTTGATTCTTCTTTAAGTACCAACATTCTAGATATCTTTAAGGATATCTAGAAAGTCATTTATGTGTTAAATAAATGAATGCCATCCAAACCCATTAATCTTTTATCGACGTATCATTTTTGTCAAATTTTTGGTTCCACTGAAACAAAAGACTGTTGCCAAGTTGCTTGACAAAGAGAATTGAATTTATCAAAGCCTAAACGAAGTCTTTTAATTGTTGGAACCTCTGTTCCCCTATGTGTACAAACAACAGTTTGGAAGTATTTCTCTCTTTTCAAGTTAAATGTTTTCAAACATGAGCAGCATGGCTATTTCTTCTGGCAGGGAATCAATCTTCTTCAAAGTGATCAAATCAAAACACTCGGAAGCTTTTGAATTTCTGTTCTGGTACAGTTTTGGCAAATATGAACATTTAAAATTCAAAACCACATTAGAATTCAATATGCCACTTCCTGCTCGTGTGTCCACATTTCTATGACAGATATTCTCTCAAATACAAGCTTTTTCAGAGTTTTCTGACTTGTTTGGTTTCAGAGAAGTGTTAATAATACAGTGTGCACAATTTCTTCCATCTTCCATTGCTTTATCTCCTGTGCAAAAATATCAGAGATAAGCCATACCAAACAGTATTGTGAAAGAAAAAATTATTTGTATTCAAATGTGCTTATAAAGATAAAGTTATGGAATTCTATCAAGTAAATCAAGTAACAAACATAAATATTCTATTGACACCTCTTATACATGTGTGGGATAGGAAAACAAATATAATATTTCAGAGTAGAAGAAATTTGAGTGACAATAGATT
Organism: Luscinia megarhynchos; assembly: GCA_034336665.1. Taxonomy (NCBI): domain Eukaryota; kingdom Metazoa; phylum Chordata; class Aves; order Passeriformes; family Muscicapidae; genus Luscinia; species Luscinia megarhynchos. The sequence continues at coordinate 24,499,619 of CM067566.1, forward strand.
CTGTAAAATCTTACATAGTTTTCTAAACATCTATTACTTTTAATATTCAGTTCATAACTGGGGCTGTATGTGATCAGGAATGCTTTAGCATCTGTCTATCTATATGGAAACTTGGCAGTTCTCTTAAATCCTTCTGTGACTCTGTCTTTTCATTTTATAGTGTCGACTATTCTTACAGTTGCCCAGACATTTTCTCTCTCTCTTTTTTTTTTTTTTTTTTATTTAATTTTTTTTTTTTTTTGGAGACCCTTGTATGTTTTTGCAATATTTTCCCTCACAGCATGGTTTGGACCTCTGGATTTCCTGTGGGTGTAGGTGTTTGGAATTACCTGTCAGCCAGGCACAGATAAGAAGAGTCAGCTTGTCTGACTCTTTTTTAAGAGGACATCAACTCTTTCTCTTCTCCTGGGAAGTAGTGTAGGTGTTTACTTTGCAAAACTTACTCTCTACTCCCATTTGGATAGAATCCAAAAGGTGAGTGAATCAACAGCAAAAAATGCCAACGTCAGTATCAGCCGTATCTCAAAATGTCTAATTTCTACCTGAAATTATTCTGATATGTTTGTTGACATCCTTCTGATTCTTATGTGCATATTTTAAAAGTTCTGAAAACCTAGAAAAATATTTCAGCACTTTACTTGCCAAAGTAGTGATGAGTCATAGTGATGCGTATTGATAGAACAGTGAAAGCTTTTATACAGATTTAGTCTCAGACACTTTGAAAACTGTAGTTTAAAATCTTCCCAGATCTCAGTATTCCATTGATGAATTAGCAATTAGATCAGGGTGAGATTGGAGTGGAACATGAAAGAAACGAGGACCTATGGAGTGGAAGAGGACTTTATCACTCTTCTGATTTTTAGAGAAGGTTAGGCAGAAGTACAGATTTAAATGTTGGTCCTTTCCCTAAAAGAGGGCAGCAACCCTTGGTGGAGCCTTACCACTGGATCCCCTGGACTTTCTCCCCTCTTCTCAGCAGCTTGGTGCTTTCTTACTGATTTCCAGGATTAACTTTTATTTCCTTCTGTTCTATTTTGAAAGCTTAAAAATGGCCCATTATTTTAAATAATGGAGTTTAAGGTGACATTGTTTGAGATAGCTCTTGTCCCAGAAACCTTACAGTTCACAGAGCAGACCCTCCTTTTCACAAACATTTTTTCCAAACTTTGCCTTTTAGATGATCCTGAAAGAGCAGCCATTCCTGCTTGAGCAGTGACATATGTAAATATGCATGCTGGATTTTCAGACACTTCCAGAAAAAAAATTGAAATTTTTGCTAAAATACTGGGCTGTGAATTTTTTTCTTTCCAATTAAAAAATCCCCACACAAATCAATAAATTAGCCCACCAAACAACCAAACCCCCACTCCCAACAAACAAACAAACAAAATCACACCAGAAAAACTCTCTCCTTTTCTATCATGATCACCTTTCTGCATGAAAATCCTAAAACCACAAGTTTCCTGGAAAAGAAAAACTAATTTTATTTTGTCATGCTTCTATACTGTTTCAGTTCCCAAAGCCTTTTTTGTGTTCTCCTGCATTACAGCTCAGTCTCTGTGTTCTTTTTTTTTCCTAAGTCTCTGCCTTCTCAATAGATGCTAAAAGCAGACTCATTTATCATTCCAATAAGTGAATCAGTTAATCTGAACACTGACTTTCAGAATACTAATTAGAGAATGCTTATTTATAGGCATCAAGTAGGATTTGTAGAAACTATATGGGCCATGTCCAGACGAGTTAAGGAACTTTTAAGGTATCTTTTAAGGAACTAAAAGTTGAATGAGAGCTGGCAGCATATTCCATCTCCTGAATCTCTGTGTTGACCCCATTCAGCTGAATCCTAATGCAGTAATGGAATGACATCCACATGTGTTCTTTCCTCCAACCCCATCATCTTGGTGTCCATGGGACAGAAACCCAAGGGCTTGGTCCTGAAAGGAGTCATGGAGGGCACAAAAGGTCCCTGATGGATATGAATGGTGAGCAGGGCTGAAGGTGCTAAGGACTTCTGTTCTTCCATGAAAAGACAAAGACTTCAGATGGAATAAAACATCTAAGCCTGGTGGCAGTGCAGACCAAAGACCCGGACTGTGCTTGTCTAATGCCAGCATCTTGTAAGAGCCAAAAGAGCACTACATGTGCATTTAAAGTTTCCCAAGCCCCCCAGGGTTTGTTTCTGCATGGATGTAGAGGTGCCTGAGCTTCACAGGACTGAGCAGCTTGTGCTGCCACTCTTGCCAAAGCTCTGCTTTCAGTAACTGTGACATCCTCTGCATAAATCTTTGTTGTATATTGCAGATGAAATAGGTGTTGTCTGTCAGGTATCAAACACCTTCTGGCAGGATTTTTTTCCTGTGTGATCTCCCATTCTTTGGTCACATAGCATTAGATCATTTAAGTATCTGAACACCACAGTTCACACTGCATTACAGCAAAGCTTTCTCTGTGAAAATACGTGGGAGAGAAGATTAAAATAAGGACACACGACTGTGTGGGGGGATGCAGGGCAAATAGAAATGAAAATCTTGATTCCAGCCTTCCCTGTGTGCTGTAATAAAAGATGGCATTCTATTGGATTAGGATGATAGCAGCTATTGAAATTGATCCCTGCAGGCAGGAGAAAATACTTTTTGAGAGAATGGTTTGACTGCAAGAGTAAGGACCTGCATTGCCTTCTACCATAGTACAGATAGGAAATCTTGCTCTGGCATCAAGCAAAACTCCAAACTATGAAAGAAAAGGTGAAGCTTAGAAACAAGCTCTGTTCAGTTTGGGTTTTTTTCCCCCTAGCTTAATGTTCTCAACCGATTATCATTAAATAAGTATATGATTCTTATTTTGATCTGTCTGAAGTCTTTTAGAAACTTGGGTCTCATTCCAATGTCCAAAGGAGTAGAAACTGTTCCTTAAGTGTTTTAGTATTTTTATTCTAATGACTTAATGGTGGCATGAATATAAAAGAAAGAATTAAAAGACAATCACATTTGTTCATTTTCAAAATCAAAAAAATCTGATTAAATCATTGCTCACTTAGGAAAGTCTTTTTTACTTTGGTGTAAAATAAAATTAAGTTTAATAAAGAAGTAAATTTTGAATTCTGAAAAATTAAACTAGCTCTTTCTAGCCTATAAATCATGAGGAACACTTTCTTAAGTGCTCTGGGATGACCTGGAATTGTCCTATTTTAATCTTACTGAGCATTTGGGAATGTTCAGGAATGTTTTGTGTTTTATTTTTAGGGGAAGAAGAGAGCTATTTATTGCCCATTCTTAAAAGGGACAGGTGAAAAACAGTAGCCCTACTTGTTTATTTTTGGATCTGTAAATGCAAGTGCACAGTTTCTATAGATACCACTGGGTAATCCAGCAAAAATGTAGGCTGCTCTGTATGGAGAGCTCAAACACAAGACAGGCCAACCTGCTCAGGGGGGCTGCAAATGTCCCTTTTTTGCTACCCTTATGATTCATGCTTTGAGAAATACATTTGTTACTGTGAAATTTTCAGATGTTTATTCCTAATATCCACCATAAATTAATTTAAATTTGCAAATTTCAACATGCTGAAACATATCACCATACTTTGCTTCAGTAATGAAAAGAGAATTCAAAGCAATGTTATAACTGCTTCTGAGCACCCATGTTTGAAAGAGACCATAGGAAGGAGACTTTTGCATTGATTAAAATGTATTGCCTTCTCCTTCTTCTCTTAATGTCACAATGTGACCTTTGAAGTCTAAGCTGATAATTTATGAAAAGTGGGTGAAGTCTGGGAAACAAAGTGAGACAACTTTGAGATTTAACTACCCCTGGCTCAAAATATTTCTATGTTTGTTGCAGAAGAAGTCCATGATTCATCCTAATATATAAAAGTGTTTATACAGCAGTGACCAAGAGGAATGCAGAGAACACTTCTGAGCTTCCACTCAGGTATATTTTTATTGAGCCACAAGTTTTCTGCAAACACTGAATTTGTTTTTCTGGACAAGATGAAATCCAGAGATGGTTATAGTCAATGTTGAGATGCATGGAATGACATTATTAGGATGCTGTGCTTGTTTTGTCATTTTCTTGTTCAGTTTTGTCTATGTTCACCTTGAAAATATATCTCCAGCTTTAGAGAGTCTGTTACTTCTGAGAATTGGGTCAAATTCCTGTCATTAGCAACAATAAAACAAGAAAGAAAAGAAAATATTGGCAAGTACCGATTTCTGAGTTTTGCAATTGGGTTTTATTTATAGAGGACAAATGCAAGCAAATACAGTCAAGTCAATACATTTGCCTTAGAAGTGAAGCAGTTAAATTTTTATTCAGTCAATACAGCCACCATTAATTGCAGTTAAAGGACATGCAGTAACGAGACAATGGTACATTGTCACTTATAAGCATGTCCTTTTATTGGTAAGTTTTTTAATACGTAAACTCAGTTTTAGAGTTGGGACTTCATTAAAAAAAAAAAGAATAATCCATCATATTCTTAAAATACTTGCTGGTATTGTTAGATCTACCATCTTAGGTACCCAGTTAAAGCATCAGAGATTCATTTGGTGTACCAAGAAAAACTTGTAGATATATTTTTCAAGTTTCACCAAACTCGAAATATTCATTCTTTTACATAATGAGACTGTGAGGCTGACAATGATTACTTCAAGTTTAATTAGCTAATTTATCTCCATTACCTTTGTCTTCTGTCTTCCTTACTGCTCTTGCACCTTTCATGTGCAAATTTATCTTTGGCATAAATACACTGGCCTTCAGCCAAAATGCCTCAGTTTTCTATTGGATGTTTCAATTTTAAGCAGCCTGTAAGCAGTCAGAAATTGTATGGGATTCTCCAAGAATAAATCAGATGTGGTACTCAAAAAAGTTGATGTTGCAATAATATTTTATTTTCTCCATGACAGGTTAAGAAATGGGGGTGCAGGTGGTGCTCTGCTCAATTCTTTCAGTAGCAGTGATGAGTGATGAAAGGAACAGGAAAGCTCATGTTATCAATAAGGGGCTTAAGGACTCATGCTACCAGCAGGATTTTAGGATCATGGGGCAACTTTTTGGCACCAGATCTGCTAGGGTCAGATGGACAAGGTGGTGTTAGGTCACAGGTTGGACTTGATCTCAAAGTTCTTTTCCAACCTAGCTGATTCTGTGATTCAGTGATCCTCAGTAGTTTTTTGACTCAATCATATTTTACTTCAGAAAAATCTTAAGTTCTCTGTTATTTTCCAAGGCTAAAGGATACCTACATGATATTCAGAGCTCATCCACCAAAAAAAAAGCTTTCTATCCTGAATGTATTATTATTGTTACTATTATTACTATGATATACAGACCACTTAGTATAAATTTCACCCTGAGATGAGCAACCTAGGGATGCAAAATAAATGCAAATAAGGACAGTAGAAATAAATTGCTCTGTGGCAGAGAACAACCCTGGGAGTACCTCCTAATCTGGTAGTGGCAGTAGGAGGTCTCCTCATGGCCAAGCAATCTTTCTGAAGTTTCTGCACAGTTAGAACAAAATGACAGAGCAGCAGCCCTTGCCTAATTGCTACAGAGCACTTTAGCAGTGATTTACAGTGGCATATTTAAAACTGTACGTTAATTTGTGCAGATAAAATACTTGGCTACCACAGAGATATTTTTATTGTGGATCAGGATAATAGCCCTGACTCATCCATATCGGTGACATTTCCAAGCTTGTGTTTTGTTGAGGAGTTAACATCCCATTCAGTATTTGACAACCAGGGAGTCAAGGCTGACAGTTACCATCTCTTCTACGTGGTGCCTAAGGCTAGGATTTGTCTCTGGTTTCATTTATTAGTTATATAACTCACATGCTATTTTTGAGCTTTAAAAAAAAATAAAAAAGAAAAAGAAAGAAAGAAAAGAAAAAAGCCAATGTAGAGAAAAAGATATTCCCATCTGGGAATTACCCACCAGGTAGCTACATACAGTGGACTGATCTGCATATGCATGTATTAATTTTCATTTAAAATGTTTGTGCTAGTGAAAACAGAGCCAATGAAACCTTTTTAGGGTTACATAACAATGATAAATGTACTGTTACAGTTACAACAGTTACAGGCAAGCACACGGCCCCTGAGATTTATAGGTTCTTTGTCTCTTTTATTTTAAAAACGTCCTAACTTGAAAAGCTCAATTGCAGTGCAGCATCTATATTTTGCAACAAGATTTTTCTTATTTTTATCTAAAGTTTGTATGGCCTGGGTCATGTCAAAATCATAAGCTGAATCTGAATCTTATGTACTACCTGATTCCCAGTTTTTCTTACATTAGTAAATGAGGAAAACAATGCAGTGCCATAAGTTGAGACAGTGGAATGCACACTCTCACTGTTATAGTTTCATCTGGGGCAGGTTTGGGAGAGAGCAGTGAGGACAACAGTGGGGGAATGAAACTGAGCTAAATAACAGCAAGTCCATTCAAGGCAAGTGTGGGTAAGAACATCCCTGTGCACGCCTCTGCCAGCTGCTCCCTGTGCTGCCAGCCAGAAAAGCAGCCCTCTGAGCCCTGATCCTGCTTCTGGTGGGGTGCATCCTTCAGCCCCCCTTTCCTCCACGGACACATTTGCTCATCAGTGCTGTGAGAGATACCATGGCATCATTTTGAAACTTCTGCTCATGCCAAAGGGTAGCAGAGACACAGGCAGCAGTGTGAAGAAAGCTATAAAATACACAAAATAGGGAAACAGAAAAGGTTGTGAATCAATGTTTGCTTTAAAGAGGTAAATGGAGTTTTCTTCATCCTCATGCAGCTGCCAGGTGCCACTCTCCTGTGGGATGAGAGAGGGACTCAGTGTGCCAGCAGGTGCTGCAGCTCATCCCTTCTCACAGGTTTGCAGCCCTTTGCTGTCACAGGCACTGTCCCACCAGTGGCTGTAAATTTGTCATTGTAGGGGAGACTGAAAAGACTTTCACCTTTTGGAAGTTTTGTGCAAGTAAACACAAGTTCAGTTAGTTTTTGCTGTTTAAAATGAAAACTTGAGAGATGAGTTAAATTTAGTTTCCCAGCTGTTTATCAGTTCTCTGGCTGAAGACACTCTAGGGAGTATTTAAGTCAGGCTATCCAGGTAAATTTCTTTCTTTTCTTGTAAAAAATAGATGATGTAAAAACCAGAGCCAGCAGAGCAAATCACCTTGCCTTAAAACTGCCTGTCACAGCAAGATACAGCTGAAAACCAGAAACACTTCAGCTTTGTCAGCAGAAGAACCTATGCATTATCTCTTACTGAAACTAACACTTTTTTACTCTACCTAATGATTAAACAAAGATGATAGCAGTAATAGAACACTATCAGCTGAAAATAGTCTAAAAATGTAGCTTCTGCAAAACTCTGTCTCAGTCATCAATATAGACATATCTGTTTCAGTGAAGAAAATAACATTTCACCATGATGAAAATATGAATCAGATTTTCAGGTTCAATTGCTTCATTATTTTTCTTTCTTTTCATTACTTCTGCCTATAGATCACAGCTCAGATTTTCATTCAGACATTTTTGTGTGTTCAATGTAATACTGCTGCCTTCAAATTGACAAATGGGTTTTCTGCATACTTTCATGCAGTAAGTTAACTATCCTGCTGCAGGCTTAATGAAATCATCAGTTTTGCTTTGTTATATTTTGCTTTATTTTGTCATATTGAACACAAGTCTGATTTCACAGAAACATTTAGGCTGTAAAATACTTCCAAGAGCATCGAATCCTAAGCTGTGACCCATAACGACCTTGTCAACAACCACTGCACTAAGTGCCACACCCAGTCTTTTCCTGAACATCTCTGAGGATGGTGACTCTACCACCTCCCTGGGCAGCCCATTCCAAAGCTTGACAACCCTTTCTGTGAAAAAATTCTTCCTAATGTCCAACCTGAACATCTCTTGGCACAGTTTGAGGACACATCCTCTCATTCTGTCACTAGTTACCTGGGAGACCAATCCCCACCTGGCTCCTGCCTTCTTTCAGGCAGTTGTGGAGAGTGATAAGGTCTCCCCTGAGTTCTCTCTTCTCCAAGCTAAACAATTTCAACGCCCTCAGCTGCTCCATAAAAAGCTTGCTCTCTAGATCCTTGCCCGTGCTCCAGCCCTTCAATGTCTTTCTCATTGTGAGGGGTCCAGAGCTGGACACAGGATTCCAGCTGCAGCCTCACCAGTGCCAGGTAAGGGACAGTCCCTGCCCTGGTCCTGCTGGCCACACCAGTGCTGACACAGGCCAGGATGCCATTGGCCTTCTTGGCCACCTGGGCACAGCTGGCTCATGCTCAGCCAGCACCCCAGGACCTCTTCTGCTGGGCACTTTCCAAAGACTCCACCCCTGCAGTGTAGCACTCTCAGCCTGTAGTGCTGCTGTCGTGACACACGTGCAAAGCTTGGCCTTGGTGAACCCCATACCACTGTCCTTGACCCAGCCTGAAAGCTGAATCTCACCTGAGATGCTAAAGCCTACATTCAGTGTCAGAGTGATTGCTTTTGTACAGGAAAAGATAGATGGAGGTGATATAGATGTAGTTCTAGATCATGGATCATATCGATTTATTTAGTCCACAAAAACTGCCAAACTGGGATTGTATGATTCACGCCTTCAATAAATTTAATTATAACCACAAGTTTTGCAGCACCTTTTCCCAAATATTGTTCTGCTGTGAAATATCACTAAAGAACATTCTGTAGATTTTTTTTTTTTTTGCATGGGAAGACTGCTCTTTCCTACTGCTGCCCAGCACACAAATACCCACTGAGATATTCTTCTGCTCATTTTCAGACCTGTCTTCCCAGCACAGTAAAGAGGATGTCAAACTAAAATTGCTAAAATCAGGTCTCTGGGGAATTGTAATTATGATGTGATTGATTCTATTATCTAATATTTCAATATATCTAATTTTCCTTAAAGTTATGAAATACATGTACCCCCACTCTTTGGAAAATATGAAGAGACTTTGAAATAGAAGGGATCAGTTTAAGTTAGATAGCAGGGGATTTTTTTGTATACAACATAAGAATTAGATTATATTGAGCTGATATTCCCTTATTTGAAGGGAAATAATATTATTTAATACAACTCTCTTAAATAGCTTGTCTGGTTATTTTGACTCACTAACAATTTTGCCTGAAATACATGCTGGTGATAGGCCACATGTTGTGACAAATATTTGGCAGCCCATCTGTGCCACGACCTGCAGCTCAGTCTGAAAATTTTAATGGTACATTGCTTCTAGTTAATTTAGATTGTTTTTCATGCCATTGCATGCAAGTCTAAACACTGCTTACCATATGTAGACAAAAGGAAAGAAAAGAAGCCAAAAAATAAAAACCCCACAACAAACCAAAACCAATAAAACCCTCAAAGCTGAGCACGTTTATTTGAAATAACAGTCTGTGAAAGTGGTAGTCTAAAGAAAGTGAGCTCTTATCAGGGTCTTATGGCTCTAAGCCATACTCTAATGGCCTTGTCTGCCTAGAGCTAGAAATCCTTTTGGCAATTTCCAGTCTCTCTGGAACTGTCAGTCTGACATGTGTGACAAGGTAATTTGCATAATTTTGCAGTGTTATTGCATACCACTTGTTTTCTTAAAGAAATAAGAGAGAGTTCATATTCCATAATGTTATTTTTTTTTCCCTGGGAATGAAAGCAGCCAACTCAGCAAGCAGCCCCCATATATGATGAATGTAGGAATGCACTGGCAGCCTTCATCCTGCATTATGGAGGCTTGAAAGCTGTATTGTGCTAACAGCCTCAGTTTGGGGGCTGGCTCAAAATCCATATGCTGTCCACAAGAAAACTTTTCTATTTGTGCAGAAGTTTGAAATAAAAACAGTGCTCAGGCAAACACAAGATAAGTGAGGTTTGGGATGACAGCCTGCTCTCCTGTTTTGCTTGTGATAGTTTCCAAAAGCATTTCAGTTGGTCTGCTGTGATCACCTCTCCAGAGAGAATAGAAGAGAGCAGCTGAATCACAGTGACTGTACAATGCTCTCAGGAGAAGCAACACACTGGGAAAGGTCATTCATATCAAGGGGTGTAAATGAGGGCAGGAAGAAAAAAATTATTATGATGAAGCACTGGAGAAATCAAACCTAGTGGAAATATTTGGTATTTGTGCTGACACTTCTCGGTTTTCCTTCACTTCAAAAGAAAAAGTCTCACAAAGAAATAATAGCAACCTTGATAGAACAAAAGGGGGAAAATTCTTTAGCTGAAATCAATTTTACATCAAATAATTTAGACAGGGATTTTGAGCAGCCCTTATTTATATCTTGCAGGTACTGCAGAACAAACATATAATCAGTGAAATGGTTTATCTATAGTTTTTAGGTATTATAGGTGCTTTGAAGTGTGCAGTATAGTTCAACCCAGATAGCAGAAACCCTTTACAAAGTAATTCTGTTCTGCCACATAACCCCAGCACTGGACAATACAAGAGACTCCTTCAAAAATTTCATAGGAATGATATTTTCAGAGTCTGTTTGTCTGCAAATAATTCAAGCTTCATTTACATGACCGAACTAGAAAATATTTATTAACACACCTTATCAGTGAGAGATGTAAGTATGACCTAATGAATTGGAAGACATGACAGCATTAAACATGCATGCAAGTACTTTTTAGATATTCATGAACAGCTATAGAGCAAATTTAATTTAGAACCTATAGTGCCTTTTTTTACCAGATCCCAGATGAGTACTTGGAATGAAGTTGGCAGGAAGTAGGAAGATACTTTTTTCAAGGAAACATAGGTATAAAAATAAATAGTCAGGTTAAGGAATTCTTTTCATGGTCAGAATGTCTTTGAAAATTCCTCATGTTGGGTTTATTGTGGTGTATTTCTGTGTGCTTTCATTTGAAAAAGAAGTCAAGGATAGTGTTATGGCAGTACTAATTTCCTCCTTTTTTGTTATATTCTAGAGTACACAAATCCACACAGTGTAGAAGAAATTCAGCAGTCATATAATTATCAATGCTAGAAAACCTTCCATGAACATGGTGCAGCATGAAAAAATCAAAATTTGCCAACACTTCAGCACATTTCATGGATTATCTTGTCTAAATATAGCAAATTCTCTGACACTACTTCTTGCTGTAAATAAGTGCTGAAACTTAATAGCACAAGACTGGATTTATGCTTTTGATATGAATAATGAGCTAAATGCCCTTCTCATCTTCCTTAAAATACTGCATGAGAAAACTGGTCTGTCACAGCAGCCTGTGTAGGCTTTGCCTTCAATAAAACCCTAGTGCCTGCAGCTCCCCATTCACACCACCTAACTGGCTTTATTCCCAGCAGAATTCTGATTTCACCACCACATTGTAAAAGTAACAACCCAAAGCTGCTCCGAGTCTTAAATGACACGTGCAGGGTTGGATGTTGCCAGTCAAATGATGGGAGTGCATGGGGAAGTTGATTCTCATGGAAGAAGGCAGAGGAGGGGATGAGTACAGGAAATTTGGGGCTGTGCAGGAGTATTCAGACATGGCTTCATGTCTTCCTTCTTCCATGTGCTACAAAAGCCTTGGTAGAATTCTCATCAGGGTCACACAGACAGAAGACAAAGTCTTTTTATGTTTAGGTATGTTGAGGTTGGAGAATATGGCACATTACCATGTAAATCTTTTGCAAGTGCTGACTTTCATACCTCTTATCTTCCTGTAGTTGTGTGTGGATTTGCAGAACTCTGAAAATAACATTATAATATGGCAGTGCAAATATTTGTCTTAATTTTGCTTCCAGCATGAAATAAGGACACTATAACATTCTCAGGATCTTAAGTGTCAGCTCTTGTTTCTTTAATGGGATTTTGTTAGTTGTAGTGCATTAAAAAAAGAAAAAGAAAAGCAGAAATAAAACCAAAAGATTAAATGTATATATTATTACAGAAATATGAAGACAGAGTAAATATGCTTTAAACAATTTAGCTTAAATGCAGTTCAGATGTAAAGGCAACACATGAAATACACTGAGCACTGCTTCAATCTCAGTATCTATAATTTTTAAATTATTTTACGATGTTGTTCTACATTAATTTCTTTTCTGATCAGATATGTTTTTGCATTTCTTGAGATTAGCAAATGTAGAGTTGTCAAAGATTTGTACAACTGTTGTTGGAGTCCTAGACAGCCATTCTAGATAAAAAGCAAACCAGAAGGAGGATCAAGCTTCAGCTTCCTCAAGAACCAAGAATTTCAAGAGTTTTTTCCAGTTTTATGGATTTATTAGTACTTAAATATATGCATCCATTGTCTACTTGTCATGTAAGTGCCCAGAGTAGCTAGGACATTTTATTTTTCATAAATAATCATACTTTTAATGTTTGAAATACATAAGTAACACTGCTTGATTTTAATTGTCTCCTTTGTTATTATGGCAATGCAATTATGTATCTCTGTTTGATAACTCCCATCAAATTGAAAATCTGATTTTTTTACCTATCAGTGCTGTAAAATCCAATGGTATCTTCCCTTCTTTTGATATTTCAGTAGCTGACCTTGCAGCTGGTGCCTTGTTCTGTCCTTATCTGAACTGTTCTCAGCATGGATTTTCTCATCTATCAGGTAAAAGCTAAACTGCTGTAGGCCTTGTGATCAGAACAGGCTATAAAAACATAATAAGGATACATTCTAAAGAGCAAAAACTTTTTCAAACACTAATCAAATAGAAGTTCATAACTTAGTTCTCAGACTGTGATCCCTGAGCTTAGGAAGAACCCTCGTCCTTCAGATGTCCCCTTGCTTGCCTTTTGTCTCCCTTGAGCTTTAAGACATTGCCTAAGCTTCTTTTTGCTTTTCCCTCCTGGAGCAAAGATGTGCACTGTGCATCTTCTGGCATCCCTTCAGCTCCTGCATGCCTGCTGGAATTGCATGAATATCTGGGCAGTGGGGCTGGGATTAAATTCCTTTTCTGCTTTTCCTGGATGGCAATTTTCCTCATGAAAATTCTTTCAGCCCTTTCTTTTTTGTTTAGGAAACAGATAGCTATTAATTTAAAATAATTGTGTGAATTAGGCAGCTTGTCATAGTCAGTGGAATTTAGGATCAAATTATCCATGGAAACAGCTCTCAGTAGACCTACATTAAGAGGGAATATTGTCTCTTGGTTTTCAGGTAATGCATTATTTCTGTGAACTTTATAATTAAAGTGTATGCAAACTTGTTACTAAATCACTGTATTGACTAGGTTGCTGTACAAATACTAATGAACTCCATCTCTCTTATTTCTTGTAAAAGAGCACTAATGTCTTTTTTTTATTGCCATAAAACAAAGGTTCCATGAAACAGTCTTATGGTTATAGACTGCAGCTTAATAAATTTGAGCATACCTGGAGACAATATGTACAATTTAACATAATATCCATCAGATTTTTAGCATAAATTGTATTCTCTGTACTTATTGTTTTGGGGGTGTGTTACAGGAAAGGACTAGACAAGCTATTGAAGTGACACTCATGGATTTATGAGAAATTTAGCATGGCAGGATGTGAAGATTTATCTGAAAACTTAATGCTGACTCTCTGTAGGCAGCTCTCTCCTTTTTTCTCTCCCACAAGGTCTTGATCTTTCATTTTCAGGAAACATGGTATTTCTTTTAAATCTGTAATTAATCGAGGAACACAATGTAATTGAAATATTAATTAGAGTTGCTTATTCAGGTACCAATATTTCTGCTACAGTATAGGTTATTTAAGTACGTTTGTGACTGGATTTAAAATCCATATTAACCCAGTTATCCAGAATATGTTCCAAAATAATTTGGTATCTACAGTCTCCTAAGCCAAAGCAAATTGCCATTGAAGCTAGTAAGACTTATGAGGGGAAATGAGTAATGTAGACACAATTGGAAATTACAACTTAATTGTATCTGCATTTGACATTTTTAATTTTTTCAAGTTTTTAGAATGCTAACTTTGGCTTTGTGCCTTTTTTTTTTTTTTTTTAATCCTTCCTTTCCATCACTTGGGACTCGCATGTTTGATTTAAATGTTCTAGGACAAAGAACTGTGTTGAAATGTATGGCAGTAAATCTACCTGAGCTTGATGGTATCATATATTAATTTCTGTGAAGATAATTGCTGACATATTCCTGAATCTGTTATTTATGCTGTGTCATTTTTCTGTAGGTCTACAAGATGTTGCTTCTGCTACGGTGTACATGGAACTGATTTGGAAGTGTTGAACCTGGAAGAAGTAAGGAGACTGGGAATGTGCCATTACATTTTCATTTTGGACACATATTTGCTGTATAAATTAATTGAGTGTGGAAACCTATGGCAATCATGAAACCCCTTTTCCTTCCAAATGCATCCTTTTGTGGAAAGGAATTCTGTGTACAAGTGACCCCTTCTGGAATAACCCTGGCATGGCACTGCCACACGTGTAGTATCTCTGCCAAACCTGCTACACTTACACAGTTCCCTTTTGTGCTGTCATGAATAAAAATAGATGACAAAGAACCCATAGGTATGCTCACAACTGGAATAAAATCAAACTGTTTCACTAGAAGAAATTATCTTCTGCATTAGTCCAAGGTAGCTCTTTTTCCCACCAATCTATTTCTGTGATACTCATTTCTGGAGTTACCACACAATATTTGCCTTGTGCTATAGTTGTTTTAGGATTACAGAGCTGCAGCTCACATGCTGACAATGACATGTGCAGAACAGGAAATCATAGGAATTAAATAATCAGAGTGAGACTCTCTCAGTCCAATGTATTTCTAGTCTAAACATAACATTTGTATTAAGTCTGTTGCTTGGATTATTTTACTTGCCATAACAGAATGGAACAATCTAGGAGTTTCACAGACTCTCAATTAATTCAACCTGCCCTTGCTTTTACAAAGATAAGAATGAAGTCTTTCTTTTGCCCTATCTAGTGAAGCTTTAGGACTAAGGTTCTTCTTAGCACTAAGAAGGAAAAAACCTTGGGTGGACATCAAGAAGAAAAAGGTTTTGATAAACACAATGAGAATAGTATTGTGTCAATTATATAGTTCCACTATAACAAACCATTCTCTCCATGCCAAATTGTTCTTAGTGATAATAATTTGTGATGGTAATTTGAAACTATAACATACCTTTTCTCACAGGATATCAAATTACTCTTCTGCATAACTGCTGAAATACCACATCTCCTTGCTGGTTAAGTAAATTTTGTTTTTCTTTTGCCTGTTTCTCAGCTAGAGAAATAATTTCTTTTTCATTAGAAATAACTGTAATTTCCAAAGATGTCCCATTCCAGCTTCTTTAAACAGAAAGGCTGAAAGACTGAGGACTTTCAGTCCCAGAAAAGATTTCTTAGTGCATGGCTCATGCATTGATAAATGCTATGTAACATTTTTTTTTCCATTCTGAATACAGTACTTCTTTGTCAGTTTTCTATTACCATGAAATTTCTTGCTTGCTCAATACATGATTTATTCCTTTTCTCTGCTAAGTTATTGACCAGTAATGCTGAGTGACAAGATACTTTTCATCTTTCCTTAAAGCAGGTTGCACTTCTGATGAAAAGAAACCAGCAGTGACCTGTAATAGTACTTGTCACAGACACAGAATACATAGAACAGAGATTGTTTAGTCTTTTAATGATTTTTTGTACTCAGTCAGGGCTCCCTGGACTTTATGTTGTAGTGAGGTCTTATGACTTTGAAACATGTTTATTCCCAGCAGACTAAAATGTCTTGTGGGTAAGCTTGATTGATAATGCTGTTGTTTAGACTGTTGAACTGGTTTCATCCTAATTAATTTTAATTATTTTGCTGATGCTTTTCTGTCTCCTGGGTGTCATACTAAAGCACGTGATGACTGTACAGTCCTTTTTATTTTGAGGTAGAATCTTGGAAGTCAGCTTTATGAAACCCATTAAGAAATTTCTGAAAATATACAGTAAACAGTGATGGTTTGGGTTATAGAAACTCTCTCACTAAAAAAACTATTTCATGATTATTCTTACCGATTTTTTAAAAAATCAATTTACAGCTAAAAGGATACATTACAGATTTATTTATGTGAAACTGAAATTGAGCTCAATTTAGGTTTAAAATTTCTATCAGTAAGAAGTCAATTAAGTAACCTGAAAGACATTCTTCAATGTCACTATTTGAATAAGTATAGAAAGAATGAGAAAGCCATCACAAAAAAAACTCAAAAAACAAAAAGCAATCCAAACCAAACCAAACCAAACCAAATAAAAAAATCAAATCTTGAATGAAGTGGACATTGTTCTATTAAGCTTAATTTAATAGCCACTGACTGAGTGACTCAACATCTTTTCCAGGTAGGTGACTAATAGGAAATCCTGTTTTATCCAGCAGTATCAGTAACAGCCCTCTTTTATTTGGCAAATGAGAGGTCAGATTCATAGATCGTTTTGAAACATTAGAAAGGGTAAAACTGACCTCACAGGGGTGTCTGTTTGCAATTTTAATCTTACAGAATGTCTCATTTATATTGATGTTCATTACTTTTGCTTTCTTCTGAACCTTGACATTTCCAATGTTTCCATGATAGTAAAAATTAGATGTTTGATGCTGCTACAGATGATCTAATATAGCAACTGAATGCCTTTTTATAATTCAAAATGCCTTGATTAATGCCACACATATAAAATGAAATAAAATAAAAAGTTAAAAAAAAACCAAACAGATGAAGAAGTAATAGCTGACCCTCGGTAGAAATGTGTTAACAATTTTCCAAAGATTTTGTAAGCAAATTTTACTTCTTAAAAAGTATGGAAAGTCAAAATCTTATGCAAATATTTTAACTCTGAGAGTGGCTAGATGACCAGAAGCCCCACCTAGGGCAGGTGTGGGGGGAAACAGGAGGTCTCAGGAGCAGATAATCCTCACTGCCCTGATAAACATCATTGTCCTGATAAACATCCTTACCATGACCATATGTGGTCATGGCCCTACTGTTCTTGGATTTTAGGGAAGCTGAGTCCATACTGGATCCAAGGTGGTAGCTATATCTTTCTTTTCCTCTCTTTTTTCTCTCTTTTTCTCCTTCTCTTTTCCTAATTTGCTCTTCCTGAAATTTGGGTAATTTGAGGTGTATGGATAGATTTTGCTAATTCAATGCCTTCTGAAATACTGTATTTTGAATGAGTGTTGCTTTAAATTTTGCCAAGTTCCTGTCAGTAAAATTCAGTTTTAATTTTGTGGGAACTTTTTTTGGGTTCTCCTTTGCACCCCTCAGGGAAAAGTAGTACCTTAAGCCCCTTTTAGCTAGACTTGTCAAGCAAGGACGGGGGCTTTACAAATGTTTTGGATAAATAGTAAAATAATTTCACTGCAGGAGAAAACATGTACCTCTGTGACACTGATCAGGACCAGCTTGCAGACCTACCCACCTTAACAACAGTTTTGGTTTGCATCAACATCATTCTTGCTTTCTAAGGGATTATATCACACAACAGGCACTATTGAGGTAGAATTTTTAGTCTAGAAATTCATTTGGGCTGTCTCTTGTGACCATATGGAGATTATTTTGGATTATTCTGGAGTGTATTCTTTTCAGCTCCACTGGGGCACAGTGGGAAGCAAATATCCTCAGGGGCTCAGTGCCACCCCAGTTTCATGGTTCTGATTTAATGAGTGTTTCTGATGAGGGGCTGTCATTGGAGAACTGCTTGTAGAGAACATATTGATGGCTGGCATTGCCTTGCAGAAGTCCTTTCCTGTCTTCTCACTGAAAAGCTGGTGTGGCAACCAGTTGTATTGGATGTCACACAGCTGGTTAAAAGACGACTCTCTGACATCCATCTTTTTATATTTCAACTCTCTAAGTATCATTTTGACTTCTAGGATAACCTGAAGTTCAGGTGTATTAAATCACTTTTATGGAAGTGCTACTACATGTAATGAGATGTGGGCAAATAGCTCATCATTCTAATAAGCTATTATGAGTTGGAGCAAGATTGGTATCACATATCAAAGTGGGTACAAAGATTATAAGCACAGATTGTAAATATATGGGCTGTGATTCTAAGTATTTTTTCAGTCTTCAGTAATGTGCATCTGAGGGTCTGCCTGAGCTAGAAGCTGCTTTTGAGTACTCTTACCAGATATGCCTTCCACAAGTTTGGTTTCCAGCTGAACCATGTAAAGTTTTAATATTCACCACCACCTGCAACAAGATCCACAGTTTGCTTGCCTGTTATATGAGGAATCTCCTCTTTTCTTGAAACTACATGTATTTTAGCTTCTTTGGATGACTTCTAACTCATGTCTTCGAACAGCCACTGATCAAATACTCTCTTTGGCCTTGCATGTGACTCATCTTTTTGTAGATGTCATATTATGTGTCTCATGCAGTGTCTCCCTATATGTGAAACCTAGTCTGTTCATTCATTCCTTCCATGGAGATTGACCTATAGCCTTTGCCATTCTTACTACCCTTCTCCACAGCTTTCCTGTTAGTAAGTACTTTCTTGAGATAGGTTCAACAGGATCCTCTCTACACAATATCCACACTTTGGATCCACAAAATAGGAATCATCCCAGCTGCTGTGAAGAGAACTAATTCTATTCATACAAAATAAAACCGTCACAAAAAGGTTGTGAAAAATGTGAACCACAATTTCAACTGGCTGGACAGAAATGAGGAAAACATTTTTTAAGTTGGGCAATTTTAATCTACAAAGAGTCAAGGAGCACTAAGGTACCTTACAGGAGTAAATCTGAAGTATATCTCCAGAGAGCAGAGCAAAATAAACTCATTCCTTCACTAAACCTTTTGTATATTTGTACTCTACTTTCCTGTAGGTATTAATACAGTTGATAAGAATTTTGTGGCATCATTGTATATGTCTGTAAAAATCAATGCCACTATGTTTGACCAACTCTTGTTTCAAAATGAGGTTCCTGCTCTGAAATCTGTTCTTGTTTTCTTTGAAATGCATTGCATAAGCCTCACAGTGTCTCAAGCTACAATTTTGTAATGAAACCATCTTAATGAACATACAAGAAAAGTTGATAGTCTACAACATGGCTTAGAGAAAACATTTGTTTTCTTGCCGTGCAAATTATGTACTCTGGTTTCTGTACTAAAGACAAGCATTTATAAGTTCCATTACTGAAATTTAGATGACTATTTACTACAAAAAAATCCCAATTTTATCTTTTTGTGTTGGTACCAAACTATTTTTGCATTGAAAATGGACTTATTATGTCTCCTTAAAATCCCCCCATGCTTTACTATGTGCTGTAGTTTTTTAGTTTTCTTTTGATTCTATATATCCTCTTTATTATGATGTACATTATTATTCTGGAAGGGAACTTGCTATTTGTACCATCACCCTTTCTGATAGTAATTCACTTTCTCTTAAAGGTCTCATTTCCATCTGCAAGTGCTCTCATCAGTGACAATTGTCTGACTCCTGGCTGTCACACTAAAAAGTAAAATAAAGCACATAGTTATAATGATAGCAAAGCAATTAATGACAATTTTCAAATAAAAAGCCTGCAGAGTATGATGAGAAAATGGACACCACATTTTTAGCTAACATTTCTGTTAAAAGAATGATGATAGCAGATGGGCTTATAAAACAAAATTTAGCAATTTTCTTGATGATAGCTGAGGACAGATCAGATTGTCACATCCAGAAAGAGTCAGAGTCTTTTTTAGATTATTGAGTGATGCCAAATTTAAAACATATTGTATCAGAATTTCTTCATGGCTTTGTAATAAATGGAGAACTCTGACAGAAACAGAAGGGCTAGATCACTCTCATAAAGCTGCAAGACTATGTTCAGCAAAACAAGCACTCTCAAAAAGCTGAAAATTATGTTGAGCTGCCCAAATGGATCATTGAAAGCCTTTTTGCATGGATTTACTGGTATGAAATATGCTTTGTAATCCATCATGCTGGTATGAAAGACTTGTTGAGTTACTGAATCATTAGTCTGAAAGCAAATCTATGAATAAAGGAGACTCTAGTAGTTGTTAAACAGCATATCCCATAATAGTTTTAATGACCATAGTTTTCTTTAGTAAATTAGTATACTTTGTCTTCCTACTTAGATGCTTGCATCTTTTTTCCTGGTGTTCAGTGTCCATGATTTCTCAGGATCAGCTTATAGTGGAAGCACAGTTTAGATTCAAATTCAAGAGTATGCAATTATCAGTAACCTCCCAAATCTGCTTGTTTTTTTCAGTTTTAACATTTTGGGTTGAGTTTAAAATAAAACTTTGCCTACTTTTAGCATTTTTTATTTGCACATTTAAAGTGTAAACGAGTGTAAAAATGTAGATGAAAGGCATATTATGCTTCAACTTTATGTGGAACAGTACAATTTCACTGAGTTGTAATAATGTCATTCTATTAATAATCTTTTTTTCACAGAAAAAGCCCTTTTTTCTAGAAATGTTTCAAGTATCTAGCTAATACAATCCTTGATGCTTAATTAAATCTGATTGTATCACAGATCAGCAGCCAAGAACTGCAAAACCTATCAAGGTAAACAAAGCAGCATAGTACTTCATATTTTCTCTAATCTAGAAATAGAACAGGCTATCTCAAAACATGCCAAGACAGTATGTACCACATTTTTTCCACTTCTAATTAATATTTGGCCAAACTTGTGCTGTATTTTGTTTGTATTGTATCACCTGCATCTTTTCCAAAGATAGAAGGCTGATTTAATATGTATTGTGTGAAAGAAATCATTTTTGAAGGCAAACAAATTCACATGTCAGCTATGATAAGAAATATTGAACAGTCCCTTAGAGACCTCGGTTTCAATTGCTTCTGCATCAATGTTCTGAGATCATTTTGAATAACCAGTGTTCCTGCATGTTGAAAATAACACCTTGTCCTGAGCATGAATTCTTAGAATTCATGTGCATTTGTGGTTTAGGAATTACTTCACAAAAAATACAGTTCATGATTTGGGGGTATAACATATGCTAACACATGGATTCAGATGTAAAACTTCTAGTGAAAACAGGCCAATGTGCAATAAAACCATTTAGATTACATTAAATTCTTAGTAATCTTCACTTTTAAATTTTAAAATTCACAGATAACTCCTTATAATTTTCTTTAAATTGACATTAAACACACAGTAAATAGCCCATGTTAAGATGCTTTTTCTTTCTCTATAACAGCTTTCAAGGTAATTTAATAACCAAAAATTGCCAATACTCAAATACTATTTTTTAAAACCATTTCAACATTCTCTACACTTTCCTAAGAGCACCAAAATATCCTAGTTGAAAGGAAAAGCTAATGGCATAATAAATAGGCTTTGCATTTCAGAAGAACCATGCTTATCTCTACAAAACTATTGAAAATTTTCATGTTTGTAATGAATAAAGACAAAAATTCCAGTGTTCGTGAATTTTTTTCCCAAAAGTATTTATAAAAAAAAAAACAAAAAAAGAAAAAAAGGTGAGACCAATTCTAGAACATGACTGGCAGCCTGCTTGTGCATAGCTGTGCTTTTTTGCATCACAATTTTATTTCTCAGGCTTCCTTGGAGTTCAGTCTTAGAGGAAAAACATAAGGGCCATAAAGGCTTTGGAGACTTACACATAAAGCTAAGGAATCCCAGCTATTCCTTGTGGATAGCCATGATATACTGCTGTGCAACTGAGTTGAGGAAAGCTTTAGGCTTTGCCAATGACAATGGAATATCTGACTCACAGGTAACACTCACTGCAAATGGCACTTCTCCTACGTGACACTTTTAGTTTATCATGTCCCTGTTACTCCATCACGAACGTGTGACGTTGGCCACATTCAGTGTTTTCTCTTTTCACTTCTGGGTTTGTATATGCTTTCCCAAGGACTATTTTTGGAGTTGTCAGCCAGGCCTGATGGAAATGACAGGGAAACCAGATGAACTTTGAATAAGCTGCTGAGCTGTGTGTCTCTGCAGCTTCAGTGATCGTGAGTCATCGTGCGGTCCCTGGGTGACGGTCACGTTTGCACTCACAGCAGTCCCTTGACTATGCCATCATTTATTTCTATCAAACTTTATACAATGGGAAAAATGTTTTCCCAGTACCTTGTGCACTTGCAAAAAGAGTTCAGAAAACAAAATTGAAAATAATGTCTGATAATAAAAAAAAAGGTGTCTAATGTAAAAAGTGTTTATCTTCTGCGGAGGGAAAGATGTGAAAGAAGCAAAGAAAAATCTTAAAACAAATTAGTGGGTTGCCTATGCTTTTACAAGTGCTTATCTCAAAATTCCCTGGCAATAATTTTTGATGTAATACTACTTGAAACTCAATTTGGTTTTGCATTTAGTAATTTAAATAAATTGGTGTAGAATTTCTGCAGTTGAATTTAATTTTAGAAAACCTGAACTGACTGGAAATTTGAAGTTGCAAGACAAAGTGTGCATTTCACTTTTTTACCCAAAAACTAAAATGGGACCCCCCTTTTTTGAAGCTCTTCTGCTGAGCATGTAGGAACAGCTCATCCCCATGAAGAGGAATTATTAATCTTGTCTGCACACCAACACCTTAACTTTTTGTCACTACTTTAATTTGCTTTAGATCAAATGACATTCACTCTCTAGAATCGCCTAGCCTCTTATCTAGCTTCTAAGGAAAAGTACCATAGAGCTGATCCAGTTTTGAGCAGAGGTTTCTCTGGTTCTCTCTTCCAGCTTAAATTATTTTCTGACTCTAGACACAAATATGCTTGAAATATTTTGCCATTGAAAATAGTTGTTTTACATTTTCTTAACCAGTAAAACTACATTAACCTTTCTAATTGAGCCATATTTCTCATTTTCTTTCTTTTTTTCTCCTTTCTTTTTCTTTCCCCCCATTACACAGAGAACCACTGCTAATGAAAAAAAAAAACCAACAAAAAAACCAAAAACCAAAAAAAAACCTCTAAATAATTATGCAGATATCTGTAAAAAATAGAATTTGCTCTTTTAGCAAAATTGATAAGGTAATTAACTGAATAAGAGCCTTGTACTTAGGCACATCCCAGCTACTACACATCTAGTCTATACTAGCTGGGTTACTGCAGAACCTGACTAAATATGACAATTTTTCTACCTGCTATTAAGACTTGTTAAAGATTTTCTTTCCTTTTCTTCAGTTACCTATTAATCTATTGATCTCTGTAGGTTGATCTATTTGTCTACTGTTGTTACCTTTTGGGGTTTCATTTATTTAATATTCTTTATGTCAATTATTCTCTTAGTCTTTCTGCTTCATTTTAAAATTAATTTTTTTTATTTTCTTCATCTATGAATGCCTCACTGAACTCACAAGTGCATATCAGTTCTCAGGGCTACATACTGTGGTTCCAGTCAGATTGGAACATGTCTATGTAGAGATAAAAGTGTACCACTGCTCTGGTTCCAGGATATGGCTCTGAAAGTACTGTCACTTTGAGGTGTATGACCTACAATGTAAATATAGATGGAAAGTCATGTACAGCATTTAGAAGTGAATTTTGTGAAAAATCTGTGCAAAATCTTGATTTTTACTGAACACCACTTCTTTTTTACTCTATTCTCTTAAATAGCTATTTTTTCTTCTTTTCAACACAACTCTTTGATGTATTTTCCACCAAAATGAAAGTATTGTGCTAGGGATTGCTTTTTCTTTTTTCAGAAACACTGGTGCAACACTTCTAATTAGTTTTTAATTGGTGAGATTTTAAAACAATTTTTATCTTGAAATTCTTTCTAATTTCTATAATCAAAATTTGATTTTTACTTTATTTTTGTCTTAGGTTTAAATTTTCTTTCTTATTATTTTTTCCTTTTGCTGAAAAATACAGTTTATTTTTAAATCAAAGTGGAAAAATACACTTTCATGTACTTCTGAAAGAATCAATCGATACTTTCAGATATTCTTTACAGATCTGAAAATAAAGAATGTAGTTTAACCATGGTTCCAAGCTCTTATTACTTTTATCAGTCTTTTTGAGGAAATCCACATATATTCAAAACAAACCTAAAATGAACATAAAGGCTGCCCAATTTTTTTCTTAATGTCCCAAAGACTGTACAGCCTTAGTGTATCATATAAATGAAGTGGTAGAAAAATAGATCTGATTTAGAAAAAAAATGCATATCATAGTATTTGCATCAGACTTTATACACAGAAAAGCATCAAACTTTGGCAACCAAGAAGAATTAATTTTAGTTTAAAGACTATATTTTGTGCAGATGTAGCAACAAAACCAATTGATTTCAGAATTGTTTTAAAATATAGAGACTAACTCTTGCATGGATTCCTAGGATCATGTAACTCTTACTGAATGAATGAGTACCATTTTTAGGAAGAAAACTAATTTTACCTCATACTTGTAAGGCACAAGGTACAGATGATAGCTATTAGGTAATTTAACATTTTCTCCACTGATCTTTGGAAATGGTCCTGCAAGCCAGTTAAAAAGACACTTTTAGAAGTTATGACTATTTTATATCTCTTTTCATTACATCCATTTATAGTCCTTAATCATATTCCCCAAATAAAACTATTCTTGTTACTCTCTTTCTATAAATAATAAATCAAACCAGGGGACCCGTGAGTGCTTCTCTTGTCCCAAGTGCAGCTGAGTGTTTTAGCCACACCCCACTTGATGTCAGAGTGATATCTGGGCAAAAATCATCCCTTCTCCAAATCTTCCTTTTTCATGAGGATGTGTGTAGAGAAGAAGGGAATCATAACCTGCTACAGCCATCTGGACATATAATAAAGCCCCATTTAGTTCTTACATTGACCAGCTGCACATTCTTCCCCACCCTTCAGAAATGGAATTTTTGCTCTCACAAGATATTTGCAAAGCCTCAAGTCACCTTTAGGACAGTCTTTCATTTTATATTTCTAGTTGCAAACTTAGTATACTGCTCTAGTCACTGTGGCACCAGACTTGTATTTATCAGAACTATTTTTATGTCTTCATTTACGTGTTTTGGGGTGTTTTTTTACAAAAGAATCCTGAAAGGTACTGGCTGAGGATGCTTTTATTTAGCCAGCTAATGACTGATTTGATGTATTGTCCAAGATGGGATCAAAATCGATTCCTCTATAATAACTTCCTCTCATTTGTTTTTCACAGAATATGTTTCTAATCATCATTTCCCCATGTCATTTCTTTGGATGGATTATTAATTTCCAGTGTTAAGGACACAGAAGTCCTTATTTTGTTTCTTTTCTCCAGATATATAATGTTGTACTGAAATAGGCTCACTTTTATTTCTATGAAATTTTAGTAGTAGTAAGGAAGGTTCTAATTTTTCAAATTCATTAAAAAATGCAATAGTGCTTCTGTTAGCCCTGTAATGTGACCACAGAATTGCTATTGTGTGCAAAGTGTAACACTTCATGACTCTGCTTAATTAAATATGATGTTTTCAATGCAATTTGACAAATGGAGAAGACACATGCTTATGACAACTGAAACAGAGAAGATATACAGAGAAAAAGAGAGAAACCAGAGAAAATTTTCATTACAAAATAGAATGAACCTTGCTTTCTATTTTCCTCTGCCTAAGCCATACACACTTAGTAATTGAAAAAGCAACTAAATAAGCACAGAGTTAAAGGATCTTCCATTCTGTTTAACACAGCCTTTTGGGTGGTGGTAAGTGCAGCTGCCTAAGACACCATTTCCTGAGAACCAAAGTAATTTCACTATGTCATTCTCCTTCTTACTCTGCAAAATATAGAAAGCACATGTAACAAGTAAAAAAAGTCTTAATCATATACATACAATCATAGAAAAATTTGGGTTGAAATGAACTTTTAAAGGTCATATAGACCAACACCCCTGCAATGATCAGGGGTTTTCTCAAATAGATTTGGTTGATCAGAGCCTCATCCAGCCTGGCCTTGAATGCTTCCAGGAATGGGACACCCATCATCTATCTGGGAAACGTCTTCCAGTGTTTTACCCCTTCATTGTAAAAAATTTCTTCCTTGCTCATGGCTGGGTCATGTCCAGCCTCCCATCCACCAGCACTGCCAAATTCCTCTCAGCAGGGCTGCTCTGGATCTGTTAATCTCCCAGCCCTTGTTTCCCTAGTGTTTCCCTGATGCTAACACTCAGCCTTGCTGAACCTCCTGAAGTTCATCCCCTGATGTAATCACTCCATCACAGCAGACCATTACGTTGGTCAGATAGGGCTTGCCCTGTGTGGTGAAGCCTCATGATTTAAAGAGTATCAAATGCTTTATAACTTCTTTCAGTGAAGTAACAGCTACAAATTTAAGTGTGATCTGGGTTTTACAGGTTACTGGCAAAATAAGGAATGAATGTTACAATTATTGTGCTTCATCTTTCAAGAAAGTAAAAGCATACTGAATGTCAGAAGCTGATGTGTGAAATTCTTTAGTGCTATATAATCTACATCTCTGGACATTCAACAAGAAATCAGTGATAGTTTTAGAAGCCACAAACAGAATTTCTCCCATTAGATACAAAATAAGGACTCTGCTGAGTTTACATGATACTTGCTTCTGTCAGAGTCCCAGGGATCAAATATTTGCATGTATCTTCTATCATAGCTACCTGTTAAATTGTCTCATTATTTTCCCATTCTTCTCTTGGAATAAGCTGGGAAGTATTGGAATCTCTTGTACTACCTACTGTTTGCAGTAAGCAGTAGTTCCAAACCTTATCAAATTAAAGATGGATATGCATATCAAAGTTGATGGTCCTAAGGGCAAAAAGTCATGATAAAGTTACTCCTTAATCTCTAGACCATGCTGCACTACAATTTTATTTCCTGTCAGCCCAAGAAGCTCAGAGCTCCTGCCTGCCTCAAACCTACAGAGACTTTTCACCAGAATGCTAGAGGCTGATCTTGTAGCTGGATTCCAAATAATGCTACAAGCTCAGTACAGGGAAAAATAAAAAAAAACAAAAAACCCAAAACAAACAAAAAAAAAAACCAACAAACCCCCCCCCCATTCTTATAATGAATCTGAAGCTGTCAAGAATGTTTTGAAAAATTTGGATCACATTTCTGATATCTGAGTTTCATCCAAAATTTATTGTGCTTCTTTGTAAAGAGCAGAGAATTGGCAACACAAGCACCCTGGTGGGGAAAGGGTATTCACTTGGGATATCTGAAATAACGAATTTGTTCATGGTTTTTTGGGTTCTTATGTCACTGATACTGTTATAATGCAACATACTAACACAACAATGAAGCTTAACTTTTAATTTAATGAACAAAAAATATTCATGTGAACAAAATAAAGCATTATTGTGACTTTAGATCAAGTTTAAATGAAGCATAGGCTTTATTGAGCCATGCAGTCCATTAAATAATGGCTGTACTTACTACCACAAGTCAAAGTCTGCTTTTGCCCACAGTGACATTAATTAATTACTCTGTTGCATCAGTGAGCTGCATATTTCCCTCATCCATTAACTCCTCCATGAGCACCCTGGCAGACCTTCTCTGTGATGCACACACCTCCTTCCTGATGCTTAAATCTCAAAAATATTTATTTCACTTGAAATGGTATTTATTCTGTATCTTGCCACATGTAATTTGGAATGCAAAAGACAATGAAGAGGAAGGAGAAGAGAAAACACGTGTAAGGATGCAAATAAACAGCCTGTTAAATTTTTCAGGGCACAAATTTTTGTAAGATCAACTGTGAGTGTTAGTCACACAGATGAATCATAGGAGATCCAGAAAAGAGGACTCTAAGCACCTTCTTCAGCTGTAATTTAGATACATTTACCTTTTTTTAAACATAATTATTTCTTACAATTGGCCTGTGAGTTTGACCTTCTGACACAGCTGGACTCCAGGAGTCATATCAGAGGTATTGTGAAATGAAATATAACTATGTGTCAGTAACTGACTCCAGGGGAGACTCACTGAAGCTAAATGAGTAATTGAGGCTAAGCAAGTTGGGCCAAGGATAATGTGCATCCAGAATGCTCCAAAAAGAGATTTTTGCCATTTCCAGTCACTTCTACCCATAGCAGACCATGGTATGCACAGGATATTTTTTTCTGTATGTTAGGTGAAATACTGTTTTGCTTCTAAAAGCTCAACTTCAAACTGCATTTGAATACCAAATGCAAAACCATCCATTTGATGAAATAGTACAGAAGAGACAAACTCAAATTGAAACCCAAGCGTTGATCAGTTTAGGTTTCAAAAAATACTTTTTCTACAGAGTGCATAGAACTGTCTGCAAAGGATGGGGAAAAAAATTTGAGAAATAGGAAATTATTTAGGTAAATTAGTATTCAACTCTGAAAATTCTCAGGACCTGTGCTAAACTGGATTAACATATTATAAATAAAACAATGAGAATTATTATATTTGAGATATAATCTCAAAGTTCTTCTGGATGAAAAAAATTCTATACTTCCATCATTTTGGAATCCCTCCTCAATACAGTATAATCCTGCAAAAGGACTGTGTTACAGTACAAGATGCATAATTTCCTCATTGTATTTGGTCATAGAACAGACAATTTGTTAGGTGTAGCTACAGTATTACTTTAAGTATGCACACATATACATATGTAGAGAAATCTGAAAGTTGTTGATTTTGATGGTAAATTAATCAAACAGTGATTAATCATGAAAAAAATAAAGACAGAACAGAAGAAAAAATCATGAGTTTTAGATATTTTGGAATTTATGATGTATCCCAAAAAGAATGAAAATAGTCTTCCACTGGATAATGTTTTAATCTAGATAAGGAAATGTTACATCCAGGAGATCTCACTGCAGAGTCTGTCTTCAGAGGTAAAAAAAATTAATGTGAAAAGCAAAATTTCAAAGCCTCAGAAACTTTGGGAGTAAAGTTAACTGTGATTTTCATGGCTTACACAAACTGAATTAACACTTATTTAGCTCTTTGGTATTAACTGCACATAGATAATCCAACAATAAAGATAATTATGCAGCATTTTCACTTACTGATTATTTTTTCATCAGGTTTGCTGATTGCATACCCAATAATTAGGGCACAACACTACTGCATGGTGCTTACCCTGCTAGAATATGGTGCATATTGGACCAGCAATTTGCCTGCACAACATGCTGGAAATGTTAAGCCTGTGGTCTATACATATTTGGTACTTTATTTGCAGAGGAAAAATTGAAATTCATATCTGTAATGGAAAGTAGAAAGTATTCCCAAACTCAAGTAGCTATTTTCAGGTACAGACAGATGCTTGTGTGCATCATTAACAGACTGGTGTAAACATGCATAATTGATCATAAAATGTGTACATGGCAATTTACAGGGAAGTTCTCAGCTACTTCTCTGTTCTTGTTCTAGCAAATATTAAAGTTGAGAAGATAATGATGACTGCAATTCAATATTCAGCTGAACTGTGCTGGAACTTGAATGCAACAGACCAAGAATGGATGGTCAATCCTCCCCTATGGCAGTTGTAAACAAGTCAAGAATCCATGAAGCAAATGCATGATTTTGATAGGTGGCAAACAATTGATATTTGGTCTGTAGACAATTAGCAACCATGTGGAAGATGTCTGTCAGAAAGCAAAATTCTGTGTCCAGGGAGCTGTAGCTAGAATCTTTGGATCCCAGAAACTGGACAGGCAGTGTTTGCTGCTTGTTGAGCAATGTCTCTTTACTCTGCCTTGCTGCCTGCTAAACTGCCTCAGGACAGGTAGAAAAGTTAATTGATGAATTTGGTTTTAATCTGAGTTTGTGTTTAGGGAGAACAGGAATCCCCAGCTTTACAGGAATGACAAGCCTTCAAGGAAGAGTGTGTGACTGATTAACCATAATTTGAGTCGTGGTGTCAAAGCTTGTCCAAATCAAGCAAGGATTTTGAACAGATACTAAGAATAGAAGTTATTCATTTGACTTCAGTGATGCCAAACTTGTACACCATGGTGCTACCTGCACAAAGGCAGTCATAGTCGATTTCAGTGGTATTTGGCTATTTCTGCATTCTTATGTATAATATTCTGTAATATTTCTTTCAATCATATGTAACGCTTGTCTGCAGAAACTAAAATTTCTCTATGGAACAGTAGCTATAATTCTAATCATAGATTTATCTTTTGGGTTTAGTTTAGTATTTACCAGTTAATTTCAGGTTCTTTTAAGAACACAGTGAAATGTTATTACCTTTATCAATCTCTGTTTTCCATCAGTGATTATGCTGTAACTCATTTGGTGATTCATTCTCACTGTTATTTTTCTTTGCCTTTTTCTGAATTTTATTTTTTCTTTAGGGCAGAGAGTTAAGGCAAAGTAATCATAAGATAAAATAAAGACTTTTTCTGTCTTCTTTTAGTAGAGTTTAACAAATCTGCATTGACTGACAGAATGGATTTTTCATTGAGTACAATGTTCTGTTTCTTGAGACTACATTTATACATTGAATATTTTTATGTTATCAGAATAATGATGACAACTGCAAGCAAGCTTCAGAATTTTGCAACGAAAGGAATATATTTAATGAGTTTACTCTCTCAGAAATACATAAAATAGTGCAATAGATTTCTTAAGATGCACATTTTGAGCCAATATACTATTCCTCTAAATGTTCCCCAGATTTTAAATGTATAGTTTTCCATATTTAGATTAATAAATGAGAAATACTTCGCCTAGATATATAATAAATAATACTTAGCCTAGATATATATTTAGTTATAATCATAACAATTTTCTACTGTGCATTCACATGAAGGATGTTGGCCCACATTCCATTTTTTCTGAAATTAAGGAACACTTCTAGCTTCTACAGAATATCAACAAAAGGCTTCCTGGAAAACTAACACACTCTCTGGAGTGTGTTATTTATTAAAAAAAAATCTCAATAATTTATTATGGATTCACTTTTAGATCCAGATACTCAAACAAAATGGAAGTCTCAGTAGAGTTTCATCAGTTCATAACAGCCATGGATTAAGTCTACAGTAAGACCAATGGAAAATTGTACATTTAGATGGAGTAATCAACTATGTAAACAGAGACAACAGAACCAGATCAATCATTATTCCTAAGAAGAAAACCTGAGTGTCATTGATTCTAGTCTCTTCATAAAAACAAAATGACATCAATTTTCTGATAACGGTGGAAGGTTTTTTCTTTTCCCTCTGATTAGTAGAATAACTAAGACAATATATGCTGGAAATATATTCTGCCTAGCTTTGATAAAACTTCAGGGGAGAATTTGTTGAGGTTCTGATACTGCACAGCAGAAAAGGTATGGCCTAATGATAAAAACATGGGACAAATCACAAGACTGTTTTGAAAGAGATGATACTATGAGGAGAGAGTATGGACATTGTTTAGCTGTAGAATAGAAGCTCCAAAGGTGATACAGAAACCATGTTTAAATTGCAAAATATAACTGTGACAACACAGAAAATAAATTCCTGGCCACATGAAAGATGATAGAATGGACAGAAGATTCAAACTAAGCAAATAATAATCAGACAAGATACTAAGAGAAATGTCCAATATCACAGATGGTGACACATCCAAACAGGTTGCTGGACAGGGCCATGGAGTTTGAATTGTTGGAAGTCTTAGGAGTGACATATCATAAACTGAAAATGAATAAAAAATAGTATTCTGTTTTCCTGTGTACACAAGCACTAATGCCATACTGAGGAAAGAATATTGACTAAATAAACTTTGTATGGTCCTTCTAATCAACATTTTTTGCTTGTACTGAAATATATTGTCACAGACCAAACTTTTGGTAGCTGTGTCCATGGGCAAGAAACAAGATATCATTGGAATGACAAGAAATAAGAATCAAGGGAACTTTTTATTGTCATTTGTCCACAAATACTTGCAAATTTTTAAGGAAGCATAATCCTGTGAAGTATTAGACTATAATAGTAATGGCATATGATACAGAATGTTTAATAGCAAAGATTTTTCAAAGAACCTGTTTTTCTGCCTGTAGAACAGGTGAAGAAAAAAAAGGAGAAAATCCTAATTAGTTAACCTTACTATAACTCAAGATTTTAGAAAAGCTCAGTGAAGGGAAGCTCAGTGAAGGATGTGGTCAGAAGAGGAGAATGGGATAAAATGCAGCCAAGGTCTATTGCAGGTAGATTTTGTCAGAACTAGTCTAAAGCCTACAAATTTACTGAACCTAATATAACTGTAGTCTACTTGTGAAAGTATCTGATATGGTCATCTCGGACAAAATATTCCAGGTGAATTAGGTATAGAAGAAATGTAAAATGAATTCAGTTTGCCCACTATTTTTTAAAATTATATTGGCATAGGAATTATCAGTCTTTTCATTCTCTTCTGCCAAAAAAAAAAAAAAAGTTTGAAACAAATTTATGGAAATTTTACATCAAGATCCTGGTAAAGATCACAGCAACTCATTTCAATAATTGTATTGTCAAAACCAGATAAACAGAATAAAATTTAATCCAGCCCAGTTCCTAATAATTTAAAGTTAGAGGGGCTCTGTATTTAATAAATTGCCTGTGTGGGACAAGACTCTTCAGAATACTTGAAATGGGAAAAGAGATCAAGTAGTATTTAGGAATTAGAGACATATGGCATAAAGAAATGTAAATAAACTAATAAGTTATATTCTGAAATTAACATGTAGAAGTGCTTATTTTTCTTGTATTTAGGGAAGCTAACCAAGTGAGTTGACTGATACGATTTTCCTACTGCATTTCACATCCCTAGAAACTTCCAAAAGTGTTCTGGAGAGATGTAGAGATGTTCTTAACAAAGAAATTTCTACATACCAGACTTAGGCATGGGGGAAATAATACATACTTCTCTGATTGGCTTTCTAACCCTAAAGAAATATTTGAGGATGTGGTCAGGTATAGGATCTGCAGACAGCTGAATAGGAAAAGAAATTATGTGCCTTGTGATTTCCATATGGATAGCATGGATACCTTATAATATATAATAAACTCGGTTTGGGATATGCTTTCTAAGAAAATTTTTGTTCTAAATGAAAAATTTTGTTTTGTGAAAAGTCACTGACCATGATTCAATCTATCTATGAGATAAAAAAAATTGCCCGTGATATGAACTGAGTTCAGACCTCCTGAGGTTCATTATAATGAAAAACCAGCACAGGAAAACCTTAGAATGAAATAAAGCCATACCAAGATACAGAAAAAGAAAAAAGAGGCAAGTAAAGTAAATGTTTTTCTGTGTTGTAGTAACTTCATAGTCCAAAAAGTTTTAGATAAAGTTTTAGGTTTCAGGATGTTAGACTCCCTGATGTCCTCCCAGCAGCCTAAGTGAGATTAGCTCAGGTTAAAGTGGCTTCTGGAGTTTCACTTACTGAAAGCTGAAGAGATATCCTGCACAGGAGCTGCTTTTGCTCTCAGCTTCCTTCACCCAGCAGGTGGCTGGAGCCAGAAGATCACAACTTCTTTCTCTTTCAGAAACATTTTCTGCAGACTTATGTGTGTCTTCATGGAGAAGGTACTGAAGAAGCACTTAAATTTCCTGGGTTCTAATATGTAGGTCCTGAAGTTCCCAGAAATTTGAGCCTTTCAGGTTCCAAAGTGCCACCAAGCTAGAAAGCATACCAAGGGAGTGGTAACTACCATTCTCAGCTCCACAGTTTTTCAGCATATCTTCTGGGAACTGCTGAGGTGACTATACCAGCTCTGTAAAGATGATCCTGTCCTGCCCATGAGACTTTCATGACAAACTATCAAATGCTATCAAAAATATTTGCTATTTTGCTCCTTCTGGAAGCAAAACTCAATTACAACAAAAAGGTTTATTTAAATAACTGAGAAATCTATTTGTATGGGCAAGAGAGATCTTGCTGTGTGCAGAACTTCCATTTTGTTTCCTGGGCAGAGCAAAGCCATTCCACCTCTCCCAAACATTCAGTACTGTTAGGTGGGAGAGGCTCAGAAAGAGACTTAAATGTATCAGCCTTCCACTCGGTGGACCAGGGAAAAGCACAGAGATGGATCTTAGAGACTACAGGGCCAATAATAGTTTCTTGGTCTGAGCCAGGGTGGACACATCATTACCTGGGATACAGACAAATGAGAAAACTTTCAGACACTGTAGCATTGGGGTGGGAAAAAGAAACAAACCTATGGCTGTAAATTCACACTTCTCAAAGAAAAAAGAGGGGGGGAAGATATGGGAGAGCAGGGACAAGGCATTTTTAGAAACACATTATGTAGTCATGCATTTCATTTCCCAGGGCTGTAGACAGAACAAATATTGATAAATATTGTACCTGTTCATGAGCATATCCAAGGGTCACAGTTCTGAAGAGTTTGTTTTGGCTGGTTTGGTATATGATTGAATATAATTTCTAGTTCAATTTTATTCTTGGTCTGAAAAGGATTTTGTAAAAGCCAATCAAATGTTTAGCTCTAATGTGCTGTCAAGTAGAATATAAATTCCTCAGTTAGCACTTCATACAGTATACACATACTTTAGCACATTTCACAGAGTAAAGCAAATAGAAATGCTTGATTTACAAATTTGCACTCAGGCTCAAATACAGTGTATATTACACCGTATGCACCCTGTACAGGTTGCTAGTAAGCAAGTTAGAGAAAAGAAAAGCTGGCAACAAAATGAAGACTGGAATTTAATGGCATTCCACTATTCATCTTATTTCCCCTTTTTATATTAGAATGCTAGAAGCAAGCCTTGACAAGCTACCCAAGCACTCTTGCTGATCCTATTTTATACCTTTCTTTTTATTAATCTTCCTCTTCGCAGTAAATGAATTTGTCACATTTCAGTTCTGAAAAATATTGCAATATTTGAACAATACTGCTGGTTTCTGTTGTTATATTACGAGGAATTTTAAAGCAATCATATAAAATTCAGTTTTGACAAGTGTAACATAAATTAAGAGTTTATCAAAGAGAGAATATATTGATCATCCTTTTCTTCTCTTTATTTTCCATGTTGAGGTCATGACCAAATCACCAAAGATGTTTTAAGTCCATGTTTTCCTCTGGAAAACAAAATCAATTGTTCTTCCTGAAGATTGTGAGCCTGTATGTCCTCTGGAGGATGTTCAGCTCCTCAGATTGAGCTGCCATGAATGCAGGTCCTGCCATGGCTCTTTTCTCCCCTTCACTGCCTGGGGACCAACCTGAGCAGCTGCTTCAAACACCATCTCTAAACTGCAGACACCATTCCTGCCTGTAGCCCTTAGCTACCTCCCATTTCCTTCTCCACAGTCTTCTCCATCAGTTTCAACTCTTTCAGTTTCACAGGTATCTCTTTGCTTTAATCCAGGATGCCTCTTCTAATCCAACCACCTCATTTACCAGTTAGATTTTGGTCTCAATACTCATTTATGTTTTAAGATCCAGCTAATCCAGGTAATCTCATCATTTTCCAACAAAATAGGAAAGAGGTAAATTGAAGCCATCCCTTGCTATGTTTTAACTCTCAATTTTGTTTATGTAGTATTAGAACACTTTTGATTTGTATACTACTTTGTGCAGCCAATGTCTTTCCAGAACAAGCCAGATTTACTATAGGTCAACTGACAGAGAGCATCTATAGGAAGAATATTCCAGAGAACCAAGCTGTCCTAAAACAGAGGTATTTTTTGGCACAATTGCTGGGTCACTGTAGCTGGTGTGACTCACAGCTGGCATCACACATTAAGTCTCTTATGTTCCTGAAAGTGATCTGAGTATCAAGCCAAAGTTATCCTGTATTTTCTTTCACATTTAGGAAGGAAAAATTAAAATTAGATTTGGACTGTTCAGATGCTTCAGACAGAAAAGCAATGACACTGTTTAAAGACATTGGTTGTCTTACTATTTGCCAAAATGGCCATTAAAGCCATATGAAAACCTACCATGTGATTCACTTTTGGAATCCATATTCTGAAAATCTGCAATCTACAAGTGTGTTTTATTTGTCACAATGTCTGAAAAACATAATTTTAAAAAATTAAAATTCAACAGATATTTATTTCAGTAATGCTTGTATCAGAATGCTTTTGTGCTATGACATTAACTTTAGAAAAAAAGACACAATAATTTAATTTTAAAACTGAAATGCTAAGGGACTGAGGTTAATAAAGAGCAAGTATTATGCATGAACATTTTTCTATTCATACTTAATATTCATTATCATTATGAGTAGAAAGCATTTTAAAACATTCCAATTTTTAAATATTCAAATTCATAATGAGCTGTATAAAATGCATCCCCTTATGCCATTAATAGCCTAATTCCCATTGACACAGTAGACCTTTCCAATCATATCCATTTTTAAATACTCAGACTAAGATGAGAGATTTATGCAGGTCAGTCTGTCAAATGTGTCTGGAATAAAAATCTGCAACCATGTACTTTTGTTTATTAAGAGAGATGGAAATACTGTATGCCAAAAACCAGGCAAGAATCTTTGGTACACCTCTCAGATTCCTTCTTTCTTTTAAAGTAATATAAGAAAAAAGAAAATATGCAGTTTTTAAGAAAAGGTCTGAATTTCCACCTCTTTCACCTCTCCCATCATTCTTAGATTTAAAAGCCAACAGTTTGCAATATGCTTCTTCCATATCATCACACAAAACCATATTGGATCCTTTCCAGTTTCCTAATGCAATTTTTCTTTCTAAACTGCTGGTCTAGGGAGAGACTTTTCATCCATTCAGATATGATAGATCCGAAAAAAACATTTCTGGTTTCTTAATTTCTATCTGTATAACTGTGCAATTATCACAATATACTGTTATTGACCATATTTATACAGAAGCTTTATAAAGTTCTCTATGCTTTCTTTTCTCTGTTGAGTGAAATTTGACTTACTGAGAGAAAAAGTACAAACACTCTTTAAGACTTTTCTTCAAAATTCCATTTGTCAGAGGAGTCAATAGTTTCAAAGAAGATTTGAAATAGTTTTGTCTCCTACAGGCTAGCATTTGGGAAACAGCAATGTACTGCATGGTTTGCCTTGGATTGTTTGACAGCACAGTGAGCTCTAAGTGTTCAAGAACAGAAAATATTAAGGGTTAGTTCTAAATGTATCTGGGAAGCAATGTTTTCCATAGCAGTGATGACTTCTTAAGTAAAATTGAAAGGGTATTTTTGTTTCTTCAGCATCAGTTTGCCAGTGATTTTTTTATTTTCATTCAGCACTCTATGTGTTGGAAACAAGGTAAGTGCAAACTGAATGTTCTCAAAGAGAATAATGATGATAATAATAATAATAATAATAATAATAATAATTTCATGCTACCCATAGCTTTAGTCAAATGTTTTAAAAATAAAATAAAAACAAAGTAATTGCAAAATAGGCAAAGTACTGAAGGTTTAAAATGTTTAGAGAAAACTTTCTGTTCCCTGAATCTTGAAACAACTTTATTTTTACACATAGGATCAGTTCAATGAAGAGCAAGAGGAGTACCTGCATGACTGGGAAGATCAGGATAAAAGTTCTTTGATGAAAAAGCTAAAGGCTTTTTTTGCAACTTTAATAGCAAACTTGTTGTAAACTTGCCACTGTACATGCACATTTTTAACAAGAAGCTTACCTTGATTGAGTTAAGATGTTAAAATACATGGAAGAATTGGCATGGTAGGAGGAAAGAGTTTGTGAGTATAAACACAGAGAACTATAATGATGTTAAGATTTTATGATGAAACATCAGATCCTTTTAATGAATGACCTGGGAAAATCCTTCCACCTGCAGTGACCTGTGAAACCCTTTGTGTTGTGTAGCAATAATGAATACAAGCAGGCTACATATCAGGGGAAGGATACAAAACTCACAAAAAAATGCTGAATATTAAAGTACATAATATTTTCAAGTCTCAGCACGGTTTCTCTAGAGATTATCACTTTTCTCTATATGGTCCTGTACTCTAAGCTTAACTTAAATGCCTAGCAACAAGAGTACAAATTGCTTGACTGAATCTTAATGGGATATTGCTAAAATCATTTTTATAATGAGAAAAAATTGCTTTCCTTAATATTAGGGAGAATGAAAGAAGAAGCAGTCAAATATTTTCTGTCTGTAGTTAAACTATTAAATTCGTATTTAGCCACTTGAATACAAATGCCTTTATTTTTAAAAATTCTGAGTACCTGCTCCTCAGTGGGCACCACTGAAATCACTTGATGACTGACATCTCTGGAAATCAAGCCCTCTATTTAAATGCCAGGAGTGCACAGGTTTCCTAAGAGTGCATGCAAGATATGAGGGTATTTATTTGATATCTGAAGCTTGTGACTAAGCTTGAGCTCACTCATGATCAGAATACTCAGTGCCAGGCTGTAACTATGTTCGGGTTTGGATCACACAGCTGAACATCAGAGCTGACAGCACCACCAGGTCAGGACGTGGATGGGAGCAGCTACTGTCCTGTCCCAGCCACACCTCCCTCCCAGCGAAAACAAAACTTGTCTTGTGATGATATCATCAGCTCCAGATGATTCACCAAGCAGGGTCCTTCCTAAACCATCTTAGGCACGTGAAGCAGGAGAGAGCCATGTAGAACAGCCCCTGTCAGGCTGGCATGTTGCTGTCACCGCCGTGAATGCGGAGGCGATGGAGGTCACAGCCTCACTAGGCTCCAGTCCACCCCCTGATTCCAGCAATTTATGGCTGCATTGACATAACCTGGCAGCTAATTTAAGGTCCTGCACGTGAAATGGCACTTTTCATTTTAGCTCCTGATTTTATTTGTGGTTTGGTAGCTCAGACTAGCAAGAGTTAGAAATATGTGTCAGATTCTTAGAAGTCAAGCTGATTTAAATAATCACCTGTAAAGGCCACTGTCTTATGTTACTACAGCAGGCAAAACAAAAGTTTAGACTTAGAAGTAGAGAAGCTGAATAACATTTTCTACTTTTTGTGCATACCAATCATGAATGCAACCTGAGGAAAAATAAATGAGACTTAATAATAATGTCTGGTTTAAGTGGGGGAAGTTATTCCTGTGTGGGTATTCTTAAAACAGCCAGCTAGAGGATTGATTTTAAGCCCTTTAAATATACCAGCAAAAACTACTTATGTAATCCTTCAAGCAGAAGGAAAAAGGATATATTCTGTTTATAACACACTAAGTAGGCAGATGTCTCTAAAGTAGATTCCACTTCAATGCAAGACTGTGATACCAATTAGAAAGCATATGCCATATTGCCTTGACATCTTGTTACTAAATGCTGATGAAAGTTTATGATCATAAGTGAAATATGTAAAGTAGGACTGAAAATAATCTTTCAAATTAAAACTGTTAGAATATATACTGTGCAGAATGTATACCAGGTGTTCTGCAATGCAGGCTCCAGGGATGTATTTCTGTGGGGGTTTGTGGAGTACAGCAACAGATTTCAATGCTGCCTCAAGTACTGAGACACATCAGCTTCCATATTTTTCTTGTGAAGACTAACACCAATAGTACATTCATTCTTAAATCAGCATTGGTCAACTTTTGTTCTTCTGCCACTGCTAGCCACTCCTAGTTCAGTTCAGTTGTTTCCCCACTTTGAGGAATCATTTCATTACTTATTAATCCATTTGCCTGAATTTTGTTGGTCTTGTATGTGGTTATTTTTTCTTTAAATTAAGACTTCGTGGAGCAGTAAGCTAAATGCACTAAACAGAATGGTGTTGATGTAATAAGTGTTTCTGTCTTTTCATGTTCTTTACTATTATTATTATTATTCATTATCAGCTTCTCAGTTAATCCACCTGGTATTGCTACCATAATAACCCATTTATAACCAACTTTTTAAGCCCACTTCCAGTGTTGGTAATGGAAAGAAAATTTTCAGTCTATTAGGAATTGTGGTGAGCAGTTCTTTCCCTTTCCTTCCTTTCTCCTCTCTTTCTGTTCTCTGCAATTCCAAATAAAATATTGAGAGTTATTGAGATAAATGTTTCATAATTGTCCTGATTTCAGCCAAGGGACAGGGTTAATTTTTCACGGACAGCATGAGGGGGCAGAGCTGGAGCTGTGTGGGCATGGTCAAAATATTGTCTTGTTCAGTAATATCTTCCAGTTTCCAGTAAATTTTTCTCATCAGTCCATAATCTCTGCCTTTTGTCTTTCTCAGCAGAGGGGATCAGGAGTGCTGGTCCTAAAGCACAACAA
The DNA here is from genome assembly GCA_034336665.1 of Luscinia megarhynchos. Taxonomy (NCBI): domain Eukaryota; kingdom Metazoa; phylum Chordata; class Aves; order Passeriformes; family Muscicapidae; genus Luscinia; species Luscinia megarhynchos. The sequence goes on from CM067566.1 coordinate 24,539,615, forward strand.
TTTTTAGTTTTCAAAAATCTCAATTTACCACCTAAAACAAAGACAGCATGTAAGAACTTTGAACATATTCATGCATCCCAGAAAACTTGGTTTTGATGAATCACACCAAGTGATTATACTCCCTCATCTTTATCAGACGAAAACATAAATTCTCACTCTTTAAACACACTGAAGTATTCATTGAATTAATTTTCCTTTTCATCATCATTGCAAATTCGATTCCATCTATCTTATAATTGGGACAATATAATTTTAGATTTTATTACATGTATAATATGTTTGAACTCATGGATCCTGCCAGAAAACACTCCTGATGCCTTTTGTTTCCTTTTTAATTTCTCCAAACCATTTGTTCTCATTTATACAGTCTTTTGCTTCCTTCCAACACTTCATATTCCCTGTACTTATTTTGCTGTTATTACTTTTTCCTTTTTTTCTCCAAGTTCCTGTTAAATACACTTATTCCAAAGTATTTTCTGTAATTTTTTCATATATTTCTCCTTAATTATGGTGGAATTTCTTTGGTATTCATGAAAAAACCTAACAAAACAAGTTTTTTTCTATACATTCTTTTTCCTTTACTGTTGACTTGAACAAGAAATGTACATAGAAGCTGTTGTATACTTTTAAAAAAATTGTGGGTTGAGACAGACATAGTGGATTAAAGAGAAAGAACAGGAAAGAAACCTAAAATACAGAAACAGCATCTTATGTCATGACAATTGCAATACAGTCTAATCTTAGTCTGCATATACTGGTATTGCCTTCCATCATTCTGTGCATACTTTCCCAAACCTCTGTAGTTTCCTCAAGCCTCTTGATTTGTATATTAAAAATCTAAGGAGAAAAAATTGGGTTTTTTTCCTACAGTTTGCATTAGTCAATCAGGAGCTGCATGGTTTTGACATATCCTGGCCTTGTAACAGACATAAAAAAGTAATATGGTGTCTATAGCCAAACATTAAGATGCATTCTAAAAGCATTATATTGATTATATCCATTACTGACAATAGTGAGTTATCCAAAATCTGTGTTGCATATGCTATGTATATTTAAATTTGCAGCTGTCTTTGAATGGTTCTTGTACCATCTGCAATGTAATTTGTAGCATTTAACTGCATATGATTTGAATGAATATTTCTGAAGCATTACACATACTTTTTTGCTCTCAAATTGATGTGTGTTACTTAGGTTTTCCTCTGATTACCTACAAACAACAGAATTATTATTATCTTTTAAGTGCTCTGCACATGAGTAAGCAAACATTGATATTGCCCAGTGCATGTACTTATTTGCATATTCCTGTAATCATTTTAAAGTCAGTTGCTCTGAATCACTGATAACATTTTTCTATATGTCTGTTTTTTCATGTCATTATGAAAATATTTATTTGATATTATATCAAATATCAATATCAAGGATATTTCTGATACCATTTGCAGAAAAAAAAGGTTTATTCATACTCAAAAAGCACTGTGTTAGGTTATATAGTTGTCTCAGGTTATATAGTTGTCTCCAATAATATTTTCCCCTCTCATCTGCTTTCTGCTTCTTTTGATGACAAGGATCATTTAGACTTTTTTAAGTTAGTGGTGGAAGACTTGAAAATATTCTTGGAAAAAGCAGTGAATTAAATATGAATGCTTAGTGGGCCAGACTGAACTAAATAGATGAGTGGCTAGGAGGAAGGTCTGAAAATATAGTTGGTTTTGGTTTTAAATATATGTAATGATTTCATTCAAGATCTGTGTACTCCCATTACAATGATGTGTCAGCTTCACACATTCCTAGAATATGCAGAAGGAATTTGGGCTTGCCTGTGTTGTGAAGCATATATGATCTTATCTTCTTATTGTAAACTCTTTTCTGGCCATAATCTCAATTAGAACTATGTCTAATCACTGTTTTCTCTCAAAAACATATGTAGTATTGGAAATATACATGAAGTTTTATAAAAAGAGTTTTAAAGTCTCCTAGATTTTATGAAAGGCTGGGGCCACTGAAGGGTACAGAAGTTAAAGACTGGCTTGATATTGCAGTTTCAGGAGATGACAAGAAGCCAAGATCCATGAGGGCTGGCATATGCTTTCCCTCACTTGTTTCTCTTCTACCACGGTCTGGTGGCACAGATGCAGGGAACCAGTTCTGTTGAGACAGCAGGAGAGATTTTCCTCTCATGGAACCAAGTCTACTGGTACCTGCTAACAGTCCAATGACAGGGTACAAACAACTGATGTTAGCCTTCTCTAAGTTTCAATGAGAATAAAACTTTAGAGTACCCCCAACTGGTAGAACAACAGGTAGAACAAAATAAAAAAAAATATATATAGAATCCTACTTGAAGTTTTGAATGGATATCATCACCTAACCTAATATACCTGTTCAGTATTTAAATAGCAAAATTTTAAGCAGCTGAAAAGGTGCAAAACATGTTATTAGAAAAATAACTATGTGGTAGACTCTGCTAGATTTTCCTAATTTTATTCAGGTAACAAAGACTTCAGGAAGCCACAGAATACTTCAGCTAGCAAAACATAAATTACATACCAGTACATTATCAATTATTGTATCTTCAAATTTCTGGACCAAACTTCTTTCATAGTAAGTTATGGCAGTGGGAGTCATACACAGTTTGCCAATAAATCTCTAGAATTTACCCACAGTTAATAGTCACTGCTGAGTTATTTCTTCACGTTTTTCAAGCCTTAAGCTATGAAGCTACACTGGTAGGCAATGGGAAAAAAAATTTACGGTATTGCTGATAAAGGCAATCAAGGAAGTTCCAAGTAGCACAGGAGTGCTTCCTTGCTTTCCCTTATATTTCTCCTTTCTAGGTCCTGCCTGATTGTGGACAGAATGCTAAATACCTTGAGCCTTTCATTTCTGACAGAGCAAAACTATTTACCGTTTATCTAGGGAATGTGAACCATCTCATCCAAACAATTTTGCTGGAATAAAAGAGCATTTGCTGATTGAGAGCAGAGAACTGATGGAATCTTGGTGAGGTAGGTTGCTAAGACATTTGCTCTCTGCTCTTACTTTGAACATTGCTCTTATGGGAACTGTGCATCCTCAAATGCAGTTACACAGCAGTGCTTTGCATGAACCTGTCTGGATTTGTGTCACTTGTGGCCACTGCTGCTTCAGGGCAGTCTGGTGGGAAAGACCACAAGGCATTATGGCAGAGAAAGTGCACAGTATCTCAGTATGATACAGGGAGGAAGCCACAAAGGGAAGAGAGGTTCTTTGGGACACAATTTCAGCATTGAGAAGCCTAAATAATCTCTAAGGTGAAAGAGACAGCTTGTAATTTTTAAGATCTGAGATGGGGTGCTGAATTATGATCCTTCTGTAGGTCCAGGTCACTGGAATAATTTGCTGCCTATTCCTGCTCCCTATTTCTCTAAGAGTGATAGATGTAACCATACCACTCAAGGAGCTCTTAGTCACCCAGGTTTCTTGGTATTTGTTCCCTGAAAGTACAATACAGAACTGATTGACCACAACATGCATTTTCCACCTTTTTCAAACAGGTAATGAAGTAACAGTATCATTACTTTTTGTCAGCAAAATAAGCCACATAAAAATGTGGACTAAGGTCAATATAATAGTTGGTCAACATAAGGTCAGCAAAATACTATCAGTGGAAAAATCCCAGCTTTTCTGTTACTTACATTTTTTTAAACTGCATTCCAGTCTCATCTCTTTTTTCATAACAGTGATCAAGAAAACTGCAGTTGTTAATCCAAAACTCTGTCAATCATTCTACCAAATGGAACAAAGCTCACAGGATATTGAGTTGCAAAACCAAAACATGGAAAATTTACAGATACATCTCTTCAAATAAATGTTTTAAAAAATCCCATGAAGAATATTGTCGAACAAGTCTTGCCTATAAAATGTCTTATGAAATGGTGAGGCAAAGGTTATTATGATTTCTGGTATAAGTTATTTACCCTTACAGAATTGATTTACCCCTTAATCTACAAAAAAAAAAAAAAAAAAAAAAAAAAAAAAAAAATTAACTCCTGGCTCCCTGTGTTAATATGCTTAGTTCTCACTGCTTTTCTGCTTTTTTTCCTTGTGTCTTTGTAGTCAATAACTTTGTTGAAGTCTTCTGTGAGAGACGAGCTAGAAAAAAACATGGACTCACAGAACTAAAAATAAGCAAACATTTTTGGGCATCACCAGGAGATAAATACCTATAAATCAGATGTACAAACTAGTGCATTAGTGAGTCATCATCCGGAGGGCAGAGCACATATTGGGCTCCCTTTCAGGGGAAAGGTGGAAGCTGTGGGCATTGGATGCTACTGCAGTAATCTAGCCAGAAAGAGCTATCATTTAACATTAATTCTGTTTCATAAAACAGCTGGGGAGAAAAGCAAAATTATAGGAGAAGAGTAACAAGGACTGTAGTGCATTAATTAATCACTTTTGCTTCCCCCTCCAGCCCCACTCCCAGCCTGGTCTAGCAGACCAGCCTGACTCCCATCTGAAGGGCAGGCACCACTTTAATTTCTGTATTTGTTTTGTCACATATTGTTGGGCTGGAAATTCTCAAATCCAGTTGCTCCTAAATTGGAGTCTCCATGGCAACATCCACAGAGGTGCACACTGGAGCCAGCTGCCAGAAGAAGACAGTTACATAACACAAACAGGAGGCTTTCTGCTTTTCACTTTTACTGCCCTGAGATACACAGACAGACAGGCAGACAGATAGAATGCAAATAATAGTGTAAAAGTCTGGTGGAAAAGTGGATGATACCTCAAAGATCTTTAAAATAATTTCAAGAATTAAGAAGTTCGATTTCAAAAGGTGAAAATTTTGGTTAGATAAATGACTTAAATTCAACCTTTGTGTTGTTTTTAGTGCTTAAAAGTAGTGACTTGCATCAAGGATATGAAGCTGAGAAAGTAAAGTGGTGGCAACACCAGCTGTATGTCAGTTTACTGCCAGCTAAATCCAATCTCTGTTTCAGTCAGGTAATGCTGGATGTAGATCAGGACTCTCATGACAACTATGCAATGCAAAACACTCATAAAGAAGAGATTTTAGAGAATGACATGTTGGTTTTCCCAGAGTGACTGCAAGGAAATTAGTCTGAAGGATCAGAATGGAGACTAGGTTTGGTTATGGAGCAGAGGAGTAATTAAATAGAGAGAGACTAAAGGGACCATTCTTGCCATCAGATTTTGGAAAGGCAATATTAGGTTCAAAATTAAAACAAGAAAATTAGCAGTAAGACTATGTAAGCAGCAGAAAATGCTCAAGTCTCCAGCGAAGCTTTCCTTTCATGTACTATGACACAAGAGAGCAAGTCTTTTCCTGGACTTAGAGCAGATATTTGTATTTCAGTCATTGGCTACTTACTTCTCCAGGAATAATTTTGACAATTCCTTGACCACAACTGCATATCTCCATACAAAAACACCATTCATCTTGATGCCAGCAGAACCCCACATAAATTTAAAAAGCCCAGGCCTTTTCATGAAAGAGTGACTGAGAATGTTTAGGTGATTTTATAATTAATATAAGGACGATTTTCTTTTCCTTCTCAGAAATGACTGACAAATGCAAAAGTTTGCCTATGCATTATCTAAGATTTCAGACTTTATAGTGTACCTAGCATCATGTATGAAACATGTACATTTATTTTTCACACAAAACCCCAGCCTCCAGAAAGGTTCTGATAGACAGCAATATTTTTTGGGACAATTGCACAAGCAGTTGTCCCATCTGGTATTTTGTCATTCAGATAAATGTTAGTACTGAAAAGCTGAATCTCAACAGTCATCCATTAAGACAAATTTGTGATTCCTTCTCACATCAAAATTAATGAGAAAATAGTTCAAGAAAAACATTTAAAAAAAAAAGAATCTTCTTTCTTTAGTTAGCCCTGTTTCCTCTGTTAATCCTCAGAAACAACATCTTTGTGTAATCTCACTTTACACAACAGTTTGAAACATAATTTCTTCTGTGCTTTAAAAATAAAAAATAAAAAATAAAAATAAAATAAAATAAAATAAAAGGTGGAAGGCTGGTACTGAGTAAGTCTCTGCAGCTGAGCTGACACACATAGTTTGGGTAACATCAGTTCCAGCAAAGCATGGCTGGTCTAGGGTTTGCCTGGCTGATAAAGCTTACCAGGGGTATCCTCCTGTCACAACCTTGAAAAAACCCAATCTTTTCAGTTTCTCCTGACAGGTTTTCTTTGACTTCATGCCATGTCCTGTGCAGGAACAACATTTTGTAAAAACAATGAAAATGTGGAATTTGGAATCTACATTAAGGACTGTTACAGCCTTTAACTGCAACCCCACAGGCATTATCACTTTTCTTATCTTTTCTTTTCAAGTAGAAAATGTACAGAGTCAATGGCTGATGCTGGGCTTCTTAATCACCTGATTATGCACTACATGAAATTAAAAAAATAATTCTGAGGGAGAGAATTCAGAGAGAAAATAAGGAGAGAAAAAATACAGGCCTGAAATTTAGTTGGCTCACTAAAATTCTGAAATTCTGACATTTCGGTTAAATTCTTTTTCAAATTCAGTCAATAAAGGGAGGAAGCAGATGTACCAGAAGTGGACAATAATGGAGCAATTATGAATTGTAGAAATCTTTGGAAATAAATAATCAACTGACAAGTAAAATCAACATAAATAAGGATCTATAAATAAAATGTGACAAAAAAAAACCCCAGTGTTTATTAAATTCAGATTTACATAAACAATTATTTAAACATGTTGGGCTCAATACTCGAGTAAAAAATGTTCGCCATTAAATCATTTTGCAAATCTAGAAGCACAAGTATCCAGTAAAGCAATATTATTCTAAGTTGAAACTGAATCTAGTCAATACCAACAGTCAAAAAAAATAGAAAATTTTAGAATTATTTTTTATCTAACATCTTTATTAATAAAATACTTTCACTTACTAGATTTTTTCACTTACAAACATGTTTAAAGAAAATTCTTAAAATAGGGGTACGATCCAGGATGATGGTTTCCCCTTTCTCTCCTTCTGCATTTTGAAAAACAAAGTCCTAAAAATTGGATAAATCCAAAACTTTTCTGTTTTCCCTAACTACCTTTTTCATATAACTTCTTCATTTTATCTGCAAAGCTGAAAGAATCCTCTATTCCATGTTTCCTCTGGCAACATTTATAAGTAAAAGACCAGAGAATAACTGTAGGCACAGAGCCTTGTTCTTCCCATGGGCACCACAGACCAAGCAGGGGGACAACAGAGCCCTGCCAGGTTCTGGTGCTTTGCCCAGTCCAAACCTTTACACCCCAATTGGATATTGAAGCCATAGATCTTCTTTCTTTTTCTGGAGATATGAGATGTGTTCTCACCATAGCAAACAGAGCAGGGAGAAGGGGAATAGGAGCCTGAGAATGGCAAAGTGAGAGACTTGCACTGATGATATGAGCTCACACATCTCCATGGAGCTTCAGTGGAGCTGACTAAGGTCTCATGAGCTCTTCCTGCTTTTGTTTAGTGCTAATTCATGCAGAATATGCTGCTAGCTTTCATCTACAATGAATTACAGCCTTCTCCTGCTTGTGTCAGCTCAGCTGACCAGTGCAGGAAGTACAGATCATACAGGAAAAGTATCTGCCCCAGACAGCCCTTCAAGGAGTATTTTATTTTCACACCCTTATACTCCCATGTTCGTACAGTTGAACCACAGCATAACTAAAGTTGCATCTGAATGGCAATGTTTAAGCACCTTGCTGGAAATCTGAAAGTAAAATTTATGGGCTTTATGTTAATTTGGTCAAATCACAAATAAACATCTCACCCTGGGATGAAGATAGTTAGTGGGACATCTGTCAAAGTCAGAACTGGATGCAGGGCTTCAGGCTGCCATTTTTGCTTTTGGCTGTTTCCTGCATTGAAATTCAGCACATTAAAAATCCTTTGCCTTGCATCAAAAGCACTTGATCTTTGTGCTGATTTTCTTTCCAAAGGCTACAACTTGTACCTTCTTAGGCACCAATCCTCAAAAAGTCTCAAGTGAAGCTTTCCTTGTGAAAGAGATTTAATTTTATCTAACACAAACCAGGAACAATTTATTATGCCTTTAGCTCTTCTGTTGCCTCTGACTGTCAGTGTTTAAACCAAACTCAAGATTGACATACAGAGAGTAATTTTGCCAATAGCAAGTCCCAGAATTCTGCATACCAGCATCTCTGTACCTGCATTTTTATCTTACAGGATGGATTACCAGTGCTGCAGAAAGTTCAGATCCTCAATGAGCATCCTTTTTCATCCTTATAAAAACAAAACCTTCTATTTTCTTATTCCTGTATCTTGGGCACAAATACCATTTACCACTTTCCCTTACAACTATGTGTAGATTTTTCCAATATAATTTTTCTCTCTTTAGTTCATTTCAGCAGTTCCACTTTCTGGCAAGTAAAAAAACAACATTCTGTATGGTAAGACCCCTGTTCCAGCTGGAATTGATCTTCCTACTTTGTCTTGTTTGTAGTGAGAGAAGCACCTCTCTCTGGAGTACCCTCCTTCCACATACTACTTTAAACAAAAAACACTCTGTTCAAGTGGAATAAAGGTTCTAGAAATTTTGAAGAAACACATTCTGCCATACAAGGAAGAGTAAACATTAAGATCTCAATGTCTTTTCATCTATGAAAACACTTATTTATGTATTTAACTTGCATTTGCTAGTATCACCATGGAACAATAAGCAACTCCAAGCAAATTCCTGAAATATCTTTGGTTTTGCTCTTGACACACATCTTTTCTGAAAATCCCTCTCGAGAAAACTTGAAATTAAATTTGAAGCATTCTGTTTGCTTCACCTCCAAAGATAGTTTACTATAAGTCTTAAAGGGAGTATCTGCTTTTAGGTAAACCTTCATGGGTGATCTCCAGGGACAGAAGGGGAAACATCCATACTGTCTGCAAAGAAATTGGCTTCATATTTTTCTATTTATATTTTTTTCATTGTATTGGAAAATTTCAATATACCAGGAATAAATTCCTTATCAAAATGTCACTAAATAGATAAATAAATAATACCCAAACATACAGCAAAAAAAATCTCCCTTTCAGGAATAAACGATACACCTTGTGTTTATCAGGGAAATTCTCTGTAGATGTGTTTAATGAAAATTTATCAAAGTAAACATAAATATGAGCCACATAATGTCATACTGCTGTAAATGTAAAGTCCAACAATGTTGCTGCTTGTATTTCAAACAAGAAGATCAGGCAGAGGCCTGGACATTTTTTTTCTCTAAGGTTTATCCAAGAGGAACAAGGTGCAAGTCATAAATTATTTATTAGTGCCTGAACTTCTCCCATGAAGAGAAACTAAGCAAATCCATACCAAAGAAAAAATGCAAGGATTTTAACAGATCTGTTCTAATTATCCAGACAGAGTAGTAGCTCTCTTATTCCAATATATACCATCATGTATTGTAACTGCTTCAATTAATGTAATTTACTGGCATAATTCCATAGGCAATGGCAAAAATGTGCATTGTATCAAATTTCTTTAGCAATTCCAAAGTCAGTTCCTTAAAGTAGCTGGCAATGTTATGGCCAGTTTTCCAGGAAAAGAAAACACTTTCCAGGTCATGTTGGTGTTCTCTTAGTTTCTTGTTTCCTGAAAAAAATGGGCCCTATTATATATTCTCAGTGTAGTCTTGAATGTCTTACACATTTGAGGATGGGTGAGCTGAATTGGGTCATTTCTTAATTGCTGTTTGGGTCTGCTTTCACATCTTGGTTGCTAAAAGAGTCACAGAGTATTTTGGATAGTGGCTAAAAAAAACCTAAATAATATGAAATATACAATTTGATGGCTACTAACATTTGTGATGCTTTGAGGTTATAGCAACATTAGTATCCTGTGATTGGCACAAAGTGATTTGTAATTGCTAAAATTAATCAAATGCCATACAGCACTGAGGAGCTATTGGCATCACACACACACACACAGACACACACATACAAAAGCACACAGGGAAATCCCTCACCCAAGAGGGTCACAAGTTCATAAAAATGCTATTTATTAAAATGCTGTTTATTTTTATTAGTTTCTCCTTCATTTGCTGTAAAGACAAGGTTCCATGTGCTCTGAGAACAGTAACATGACAGTGAGGAAAGTTTCATTTAGGCCTCCATCAGCATTCCCTAATTCAAAATGCTGCCAGGGTCTTCAGCAATGCTGAGATACAGTAACTGCCCAACCAAACAGGGAATACAGCAGCCAGATATTTTTTTCTGCTTAACTTAATTATTGCAAACACATACAAGATCTGTGATAAGGTTTTATGCAAGAGTGCAAACTGAGAGGTGGGAAAACAACTTCTGTTCAGTTAATACAGAGAATGCAAGTGAAAGTTTCATGTAAGGTTAAATCACTAATACTGTAAGTATCACAAGTAACATGAATGTGTGAATAATGTCAAGAAATTCTTCCTGTATTAATTCACTTGCTTTCAAGGTTATGGATGTGTAAAATTTGTACTGAAATTAAATGCATCTTTGATTATTAGAAGGTTTTTGCAGCAACTCCAAGAAAGTCTTAACAATATTTGCTGGGTTTTTTTTACTTTTGCTAAGTGTATGTTGCTTTTGCACTTGCTCTCTGCAATCATTCAAGACCTACCAGGAGTTTTTGAAGAATATTTTAAATTATTTCTGGATACTACCAGGACTATTCCTGTACAGTGGAATAAAAATGTCCAAACAGGAGCATCTTAGATGTATTTAGAGACCAAAACCCATTCCATGTGAGAGATGAACACCCCTCTGATCCAAAAAATCTTAAGATTCCCTCCAAAAGTAAATTGTTGCTGTCTAGTCTGCAAAGATCACAACACTGATGCTGATGGTAGGGGTCTGGTATACTGAAGAGACAAATATTTATATCAATTAATCCCATGAATTCAGCAGCCACCTTTGGGATTCTGTGAATGAACAGCTATAATCAGTGTGTAAGGCAGGCGTGCTCTGACTGGGATTAGAAACAGTAAAAGAACTATGCATTTAAGTGATGCTAATTACTGGCTCAGGTGGAAGGAACAGGTACAAGAGAAGAAGAGCTTGTTGGGAACAAGCAGAGTGCACCTGGGTGCTTTTCATTTGATCTATGCAAGCCTTTGGTGGCCAAGTCCAACTAATGTCTCTTTAGATGTATATCTTTAATTTTTATTTCATGTGACACTTGAAATACCAGAACCTTTCCTCAGGAGCTGGACTCTGATGATTCTTTTGGGTTGCTTTCACCTCAGGATATTCTGTGATTCTATGAGATGGGTCCTTTCCAAAACACATCTACACAGCTCTGGAAAAAAATGTCTAGTCCCCTGAATAGCTCCATCTTGTTTCTCTGGAAGCTTCATTTCCTCCTAGTGCCATTATCTGGTTACTTGCAGTACCCCTTTGCAGAAAGTAAATTTTGTTTAGCTTGTTTTCAAACATTGCCCAGAGCAAACATCTAATGTCAGTTTAATGGCAAACTGGCAAGAGCCTGTGTTTTTCTTTCTCGGCCAAAAGCAGAAAGAAAGTAGCATATTTTGTATAAAAAATCCCCAACAAACATTACAAAAATTATGCATTTCTCATTATTATGGATTTTGAAAGATTAATATAAAGAATTATACTATGCTCTTCTATATTCTCTTACATAACTAAGCACTTGGGTGGAAAACAGAGTTTTGTAAACACTGTTTAGTTATTTTCAATTATTTAGTGTTACATGTCAATAAATTGTTCCAGCTTATAAATTAGTTCAAAAATACATGGTAAGGGAGATGACATACAATGTATGCCACTCACTCTAGAGTGTCACTTGGACTCTGAGTAGTTTATTGTTTGAAGATGCTGTAAAACAGTAGAAGCCATTTCATTCTACCACTGGAATTCAACCTTTAATCCACCTAATATAATTGCAACATCTTAATTTCCCTATGCTGTCCCTAGTGAAAATGTTATCTGCAATTCATGCTAACAATATATTGCTCCAGGGAGCATCTTCAGATGCAAGATTTTAAAGCTGTTTTCAGTTATTTCCACCTTGTCAAGAGATGGAATTTAAAAAATCGTTGTTACAAGCATTTTTAATTTTGAGAGCAAATGGTAAAAAGAGATGAGCAAAGAAGATATTTAAGTGCATCATATATGGACACAGAGACACATAGCAATGACATTTAATATGACTGCATCAGTTTTTGGGCCCAGGCAATGTACTGCCAAATAGTTCTGTTTACAAGCACAATCTCCTGCAGGCATTTCATGTGCTATGTTCTTTCATTACACATTTTAGATACAGTGTTTTCAAACTATCAGCTAAGTACCATAACTTCCCAGTAAATCTGACCACTGAACTTGGAAATAGTGTATTTTTGGGCATGATTTCCTTTGAAATTATCAGAAATTGAGTCAATAACTAGCAATTGTTTTTTTCTTTGAAACATCCAAAGCAAGGGTGTGCTAATTCATTCAGTTGCTCTAGTTACCACACAGAACATGAAGGAAAGACCACTCAAGTCAGTCTCCATATTTTTATCTCACTCGTGTTTTCTGACTTTGGTAGCAATTCAAGGCTAACCTCTGCCCAAAACCTCAATATTTGCTTCTGCTCTGCTTTATTGAAAAGCCTTTTTTGTTGCTGTGATGGGACACAGCCCCACTTCTGACTCACACGTTGATCTCTGGCTCTCAACAACCTGTTTCTTCACTGTCATCACAAGTATCCCACTGCAGAGCTCTTATGGGCATAGTTCCTCTCTCCCTGGAAGATTTCACCTGACCAGCACAGAAACTATAAAAAACAGACAGATAAACATCCTTAAATTCAGATACCTCTCCTAAAAGAAGCCCCAAGGTGCACTGAGAAAACTTACAGTAACATGTGGACAAGCAACTAAAACAGGTGCTCTTTCTGCCACTGAGTACCTGTGTGATCCATAAAAAATAGGACATATTCTTGAAGATCTTATGAAACACATACTTATTTTGAAGGTCTATGCATGGATGAGAATACATTAAAAATATTGAACATGTTATTAAATAATATGGAAGAACTGGATGATGATGGATGACATAGTCCTGGTTTGCTCAGACCCAAGGAACCTGGTAAAACATTACAGCTCATATGTCTTCTGTGGAAATCCAACATTCCCTAGGCTTTAGTAAGTTATCCATCCACATTTTCTTGCTCAGCAGAATGTTCATATTCATTGGCTAAATCAACATTCACAAAGACCATGGTGCCGCAGGGGAAGAAAAGTGGGAAGCTTGGAACAGAGAACTTGATATTTATTCCCCCCACAGGGGTTTCTGCAGTTCTGTCTTACCATAAGGTAGCTCCTGTGGATGGTAGACCCAAAGGGGATAAGTGCTGCTTTTGGTTTTTCTCTTGTCCAAATGGCATGCAGTTTTTGCTCTTGCAAACTGCTGCATGTCATGATTCAAAATTCACAATGTGGTAACTGTGGAGGCTGAGATTTGATGAAAGATCTCACTAGTAAAATGAAACTGTACTGTAATTTAATCCACTATTTTCCTTCATGATGTTCAGCAGATCTGTGTCATCCCTGTGTCTGGCTGTCAGCTGACAGCGTTAATTTTCTCAGCAGCCACGAGGGTGCAGAGCCTGGAGCCATGTGGGCACACAGAGGTTGTTGGTCTATATCAAGCACATCACTGCTGGGAGGCAGGAGTAACGGATTCTCACTTCCATTAATGAAATTTTCTGTGCTCAGGAGGAAAAGGTATCAGTGACCACACAGGGGTCCATTTGTTCTTTGTCTCAGGGACTGAGTGGCACCGGGTCCAACTTGTCAAATGTCAAATATTTCTTTGTGTGCCAATCACCCTCTCTTGGTATGCTTTTGCTTTTTATATTCCTGCTGTTATTGTTGTTGCTGTTCTTTTTCTTATCTCATTGCTCTTTCCAGTGAATTGTTCATATTTCAACTTGGGATCTCTGCCTTTTGCCCCTCTCTCCAGAGGTGGGCAGAGGAGGAAGCAGCTCCTGGTCTTTCTGTTTCATCTCAGCATCAATACCACTCCTAAACCATCACACCTGTATAAGAGAGAGATCTTCTAACTCTATAAAAAAAAAAAAAGATTGTTGTTTTTTTTCATTTTGCATATGAATATGAATATGCATATGAACAACAAGGTCTGAAAGATATACAGATACCCATGTTAACCATGATGTTTCTAAAATATTTATCTTTTTAAAATTAGAAATGTCAGATAAAATCCTTCCTAAAAAAAGTACAGCCCTTCATTTTGCATTTTATAGTATTACAATATTTACAAATTAATTTCAAAGTTTTATTTAAATGCTTATTTGGTGCACTTGTATCTGCCTATCTGTACAGCAAGAGACAGAGGGGGATGACTGAGAGACAGGGAGATAGATAATTGGGTAGATAAAGGGACAATCCAATCTTGATGACTACTGATGTAAATGTGAATCACATTTACTGAAGCCAGCATGATATCTCTTGTCTGACACCTGGGGAAATGAGAGCAGAATGTTACTCTTAATGTTTTTTATAAAGCCATTATTGGAGTTACTGCATCAATTACATTCTCAAATACAGTATTTTTCTCCACACACTTATGAGTTCTGCCATCTGCTGAACTGGTCAACTGTCATTTTAAACACCAGCCACTCAATAACTCTTTAAATTAACAGAACTGGGGGTTATAAATTATCATGAAAATGTGAAATCCCCAAATAATTTTGTATTTATTACCAGACCTGGAGAAAACTTTATCATACCGCCAGTAGTAAGATGTATATGATTAGTCACAGCCTGAGAGACATATAAACTGTTCTTGATAGTGTATTTAAACAAAGAATTTTGTTTAAAGAATTTAAGAAAATTTTATATATGCATATCCAAAATGTGTATATTTGAGTAGATATCCTCTTTTTCTGGCACACTAGTAGCTTATGAAGGCATGGGTTCTGCAAACACATTCTTAATTTTATTTAGAATACCATAGAAACCACAAATACCATAGATATACCAATACACTGTTCTTGAAAATTCTTGCATATCATCTATTTCAATACAGGCACAAGATTGAAATATCACTTAGTCTATTGTACTAGCTGTAATAATAATAATAATAATGTTATAAATATATTCAATAATAGTTTGTACTTCCTTATGTATGTGTATGTACATGTATATATCAAGTAAGAACACCAGAAAAAGGATTGTAATCAACAATCTGCAATACATTATTATATTTATAATACTGTAATAATACTAAGGAAAATCCAGGGCAGGACATAATTTTCTTCTAATTGCATTTCATAAGTGCAAGAGTTGTAACAAAACAACAGATGCTAGGCATCTCTAGAGATATGAATCTTTGATTTGTTTTTATAACTGCTCTGACATTTAGGCTGTGGGCTTTAAGAGGAGATTCCAAGGCAAATGTTTTCATCATCATCTGACTCATTTTTGCCTGAAGGAAATACCAATTTAAAAAAAGAGATAAATAAGCAGCAGCAGATTATTGTTAGGAAAAATTTCCTACTGTGGTTCTGCTGTGTTTATCATGAAATGCCTGAACACTAAATTTCACTAAGCATTACAGACTTTCTTACCCTCACACACCATATTTATCTTGATTTGTGTTTGTGGCTGTACACAAAGGTTCAAACAGTCCTTATAAATAATTTCACTTGTCTAATATTTTGCCCTTATGGGGAAATTACATGTTCACTTGAAGACAGTAGCAACTAATAGAGGAAGCCAGCAAAGAAAATGTGCAAAAAACTCTCCAGCAAATCACAAGCAAAATGTCATTGTGTTTAATTACTCTCCCCAGCAATATAAGCACATGATGGTGCCTGCATGTAGTGATGAATATAGCATGTGATTAGCACTGAATGTAGAGGCATGCTCTCCCAGGGGGAAACTGCTCATCTTCCATAATAAATCCTCTACTAGGTTTTGAGGGATATTATAGACCCTATGCACATAGGGCTTCAGAGTAAGTGCAGGACCAGTCTTTCCTTCCAGGTTATAATTTGATTTTTTTAAAAAATTGTTGGTGATGGATCTTCAATACTCTCCTATGTCTATGCTTTTTAGATCAGTTTACCAAAGAGTATGAAGTACAAAATTTTATTTGGACATAGATCTTAATAGATTATTATTATTCCATGCTCAATGGTAGTAATTTATTAAATATAGCTGTGTTTTGTAAATCAATTCTGAATTGGAAAAATATTTGCAGCACCTCACAAGTAGGTAGGGTGCAAGTTAGAAATTTTTCTCTGCTTAGAGGAAGAAAGATCTGAAATGGTCTTTCTATAGAAACTGAAGTCTGTTCAAATATAGCTCAGTGACTGGGCCCAACAATTTGAGTATGACTGGGTGCTCATATACATTCCTCCCTGACTGTGGCAGGAGTCTTCAAATCTTCACAATATGAAGACAAATATTTAAAAGATACAAAAATGCAGTCTCTTAGATGAAGAAACTGCTTCATTTAGTGATCCACAGGGAGTCTTCAAGGGGAGAAGTGGATGTGATTAACTAGTAGATCAGCTGCACTTAATTTTTGAATTAATGTCAATGTTTTTCCAAGTGTTACAAAACAAGAGAATACTAAAGGTGGGGGTGGGGGTGGGGGTGATGGTTGAGTTTTGAGTAAAAGGATAGAGAACAGTCCCATGAGATGGAGGGTGAGAACTGTGGTCAGTTTATTACACATTGTCTCTGCCACTCCCTCCTCAGGAACAGGACTCCTCAAACCTTTCCTCTGCTCCAGTGTGGGGTCCTTCCTGTGGAACACAATCCTCCATGGACTTCCCCAGTGTGAGTCCTTCCCATGAGCTGCAGGTCTTCATGAACTGCTCCAGCGTGGGTCTCCCATGGGGTCACAAGTTCTGCCAGCAAACCTGCTCCAGTGTGGCCTCCTGTCTCCACAAACCCCTGGGTGCTGCCTGGAGTGCAGGTTTTCCCACAGACAGGCTGCAGGTGGACCTCTGCTTCCCCCATGGCTTCCACGGGCTGCAGGGGCACAGCTGCCTCTCCATGGGCTGCACCACGGGTTTTTTCCCCCCTTGTTAAATACTTTATCCCAGAGATGCTACCATCCTCCCTGCTGGGCTTGGCTTTGGCCAGTGGTGAGTCCCCCTTGGAGCTGGCTGGCACTGGATCTGCCAGACATGGGGGAAGCTTCTGGAAGGTTGTGACAGAAGCCACCCCTGTAGCTCCCAAAGCCTCACTGTGCAAACCTAACACACAGGGATGTAAAATATTGGCCAACTTTCTCTCCTGCTTACTTCAAGAGTGAAAAGCCAATAAGTGGTAGCTAAAACTTTGAGAGTCCATATTAGGAACACCTTGCAGTTAAGACTGCAAGTACCAAAATGTCTATTTCATATCCTTTGGGAATTTTGACAGTACCGCTTCTGCACAGCCATGCCTTCAGTCTCTTCTCTGAGGGCTTGAAGTAGAAGCCAGAGAGGTCTATAGACCTCCTTGAGTCCTTTCTCTTGCATGTGACCTGCAAGAATGGAACTCTTAGGTATTTGTTTGGAGTTTAGATTAATTTATTTTTTGCAAATGAAGATCTTCTAAAAAACAGAGCAAAATTAGTTCAGTATCCACATTGTTGTTGGATAAACAAAAGCTAAATAAAGCAGACTTCAAATGTTATTCCTTTCTTAAAATGAAAGACACATCTGAATGGTTTTCCATATATAAGGTAATAGATATTTTGACTGGTTCAGACAAAAAAGTGGTCTAGATATTGACAGAAGAAATGATCTCTCATGTTGATTTTTTAATGGGTTTTGTTTTCTTCACTCATTTAACATGTTTTGTAAAGAATTTCACTGTAAAACTCAGAAGAAAATTCTATATCACATAAGGATATGTAGAGCTCTTTACCTGAAAATGACATGGATTAACTTGCAGAATGAAATCTGGCAGTATATGTTCAAAATAAATGGAGTTCTACAGTAAAGTTCTTTTATGGAACTGTCGATAGCTGAGGGCAAAAGCTCCTGCAGCTCTGCTGAAGAGCTTCAAGAAGGAATCATAACTTCAAATTTCTGTTCCTAGCATTTAAGATCTAACTTACAGGCTGGAAATAATAACTGATTTCTAAACTTTTTCAAAAATTCTTTTGGAAAATAAAAAAAATCTCACATCTTTTTGAAGAGTTTGCAAAACAAGCATGAGCTCTGGCTCTCCAGAACTGTACAAGACCTATTGTTGAAAAGGAAATAAAAACACTTCAGAAGCCTCCTGTTTCTCTTTTAAAAGTTTTCTTTTATTTTAGGATTAAAATACTAATAATATACATGTGCATCCTGTTTGCTGTCCTGGAAGTTTGAACTGTGAAATTACATGCTTATGCAAGTTTGGAAAGTAACCATATTTACATAGATTAGAAATGTGCCCAGATAGATAAAGAAGTAAAAATTACTTGCTAGGCATGTTAAAAATACAGGGGGAAAAAAAGAGCTTATGAATCCTGTACAAAAAAAAAAAAAAAAAAAAAGAAAATGCGATCTGGTCTAATACTCTTTCGGAGCACCAGCAATAATAAAGGTTTTCTTATTCAAATTCTTATTTGAGTTTAGTGAGATTTTACTTATGCTCTCCAGATCATTTTAACATAATGCCTCATTCTTTGTTCATTTATTTCAGTGGTTTACAGTTGTGAAAAGGAGCCACATATTTTCCAGAATAATGGATGTCTGAAATAGTGTGATGACAGCAGGGCACACTATAGTGCTACATTTTCCATTGTTGAGCATTTTGTGGAGTCATTTACAAAGTGAGTTCAAATTGCATATAGACATTCTAATTTGGATTTGGTAACAATTTATACCTGTTTGCACAGCTGTAACTTCACAACATGCTAGCCAGTGAGGAAGCAAGCTCAGTGCCTTCGACAGAGCCATCCATTTCTTGCTTTTATATGCATATCTATTGCCTGTTCTTCAAATCCTTTTTTTCTCTTAATTTTTAAGGTTATATTTTTGTCCATATTTCCCAGAAAAATAATTGGAGGGGTACAGGAGGTCAAACAAGATTAATTCCTTGACATGAGTGGAGATTGAGAAGTTTCCAGGCTGTTGTGGGGCACAGCTAGCAGGCATGTGTGTACTAATGTTGAAATAATAGCTGTTAAAGCAAGTGACCTTTAGAGCAGTGAGAGAGGGAGAAACAGCACAATTACATCGAGGTGGGTGGATGTGCACAGACCAAAGAGTTGGTGCTGCAGACATCATACCCTCATGCTCACTTTGAATGGATTTTATTTCAGACTAGCCCCAGTTTGGTCCCTTTGGTGGAGTGACAGCAGCAGGAGAATATTGGATACATTCCTGGTGCATATTTAGGTTCACCTTAAAGAAATCCAGTGCCTTGAGACCACTCCACAATACAAACCAACCATCTTTGCTCTAAATAGGAACGTTTGGGGGATTCACTGCAAAAGCAGGAGCTGACCAGACTGAAGAGCTAAAACAGCTGCAGCTACAATACAGCACATATCCTGCAGAGCTTTGCTGCATGAACTCACAGCTCCACTAGTTTTCAGTACAACTACCCCACCAAGCAACATATAAGCAAAAATTACATTTGTCTTCTGAGGCTATGACTACCAGCAATACGTTCCAGAGACCATAAATCAGTTTCATCTCTTCCTCTGTTTGTCCTGAAATAATCATTGCACCCTTCAGCCTCCTCAGACTTGTCACTTCCAAAACAGAGAACATTTTCTTGGGAACTTAGTATAGGTATAATATTTTCTGTGAGGAAAGAATTGTAATAATGAAAGTATCAAATATAATTCTGCATAGCTCAGCATTAAAAAATCACAAGTTATATCTCTGGAGACTGTATTAAAATTCAGATGATTAAAAAATAATTAGAGAGTGTGGAATGACTGAGATGTCACTGATCTTATTGTAATTAATTCTGTAGAGTTCATGTTATGAACTTTCCATTATTGATCTCAGAGCTAAAAATATAAAAATCTGGAAATCTCATGTGGTTTAAATCTCTAGCTTTGAAGCAGATGGAGATCTAAAAAAAAACAAACAACAAACTACTAAATACCATTGTTTTTGATTATTAACTGGTGAAAAATTGACTTTTGTGTTGCTGGTGACTTATAATACTAAAACTGATTAATTTTTAAGTCTAGTCCTTAGAATAATAGTGAAGACATTAAACAGTTAGCACTCTACTGTCATATATGGCTTTTAAATATTCAGCTACTTGAAGTATTGAACTGTATATGTAAAATTTCAGGTGAAAATTAGTAACTATTTTTTACTTTGTGAGAAAAAATTCACTTTGGGGAAGAGGGAAAAAAGAGGGCAGTCTGTTGTGGTTAAGGGGTCTGAATTATTTGAAAAGCAATGCTTGGAACACTGTGGCTACTGTTCCTATATGAGTTGAAAACAGAACATGGATGTCTATTTCCAAGTATTTAATAAGAAAGCACAGTAAATAATTTATCACTGTCTCTTTTCAAATCCTTTGGAACTATATTTAGTAAAAATCTTTACAGCTTGCACAGTACCATTCAAAGGCTCAGCTATGTCTTCACGTAGACATCCATATTTATCCATCCTACACGGTGGTCTATCAAGTTGTTTTCTGTCATTATCTTTGACTGTTTGATTCCAGGGTAGCAAAAAATAACAACTGTTGACTCCTGCAAACAACATGCCTCAGACAACCCATGTCATGCCATGTAGATTTACCCTGGAAGTCCTTGATAGAGTCTAGACAAATCAAGAAAATAAATTCCAGTGTAAGACTTCTTCTGTCAGATCAATTGTCATTTTATTCTATTTCTTTTGAGTTCTCAACTGCACACTGAATGTACCACTCTTATGGCAACTGGATCTCTTATGTTTTGAATACAATCTTTCCAAATCCATGGGATAATAACAACAATGGCAACAAAAGTAAACGTAACCAACCTATATTATTATCTTTTTTCTATTCCACTCACACTCCAAGAAGCATGTTTTACAACAGCTAGTCTAGATCACCCAATCTTCTTAACTCCAGCTGACAGCTAAGTCCCAGACAGCTGCTCACTCACTGGTACCCTAATGGGATGGTGGAGAGAATCAAAAGGCTGAAAGTGAGAAAGCTTGTGTGTTGAGTTAAAAACAGTTTAATAGGAGAAGCTAAAGCCATGCATGCAAGCATGGCAAAGTGAGGAGTTCATTCACCTCTTCTCTTGGGCAGGTATCTCTAGGAAAAGCCAAGCTCTACCACATGTAACAGCGACTTGAGTAGACAAATGCCAACATTTTGAATGTCCTCCCATTCCTCCTTTTTTGGCCAGGTCTATATGCTGAGCACAACACCATGAGGTATGGAATATGCCTTGGCCAGCTGGGGTCAGCTGCCTTGGCTGTGTCCCTCCCTAACTTCTTGTACACCCTCAGTGCACACCCTGCCCACCTTGCTGGTGGTGTAGGGTGAGGAGCAGGGAAAATTCTTGGTTCTGTGTAAGCACTTCTCAGAAGGAATTCAAAACATCCCAACAACACCCAAAGAAATCCCAAAACATAGTTCCCTACCAAGTACCATGAAGAAACTTAACTCAATCCCAGCCAAAACCACCCCATGCAACACAGTTTGTACAAACTTTGCTTCTGTCTTCAAATTCCAAAATGTATTTTGGGATTTTATGCTAAATCAGTCCGCATGGGTTTTTTCCCCTCAAATACTTGCTCATTTTGGGATGCAGAGCAATGGGATCACTTCTTCCTAAGTCATTACCAGTAATAAATTACCAGCACATTACCTTTTGTCTTTCAGCTCACCACAGCTGGCCAGCTCTAGGCACATGGTGAGACTCTTGGGGCTGTCCTATACAGACCCAGGAGTTGGACTTCAATGATCCTTGTTGGATCCTTCAAACTCAGGATATTCTATGATTCTACTGCCTCTCTGTCCCAGAATTTTGAAACTAATTTCCTCCAGTTTCTTTTAAAACACCTGGAATGTTGTCAGTGCTCTTCATCAAAACTAAAAATTTTAAACCTTGAGTCAAAACTATATGACTACAAGAAATTGAAAATGAAATCACAATTTTCAGTGAGCTCACTGGAGCTAGCCAGGAGGTAAGTACCTGAATGTGTGGTATCCTGACTATACCAGTTTTATGTTACCAGAAATTATTATTTGCATGTATGAACAATCAGTATGATGAGTTCTGGAGGGAAGCACAATATTTACTCCTAATTTTAATATTTAACATATGGGATAATCAGTATTAGTTTACAAAATTTTCAAATTATTTTAATGTATTTATTTTAATTTATTTTTCATGTCCAGATTAGAAGTGTGAGATAGAGAAAGGAAAAACTGCAGACTTGCTATGGGTTAGAACCCTCTGCCACATGTTTTTTGGGTGTTGCTGTAGATATGTAACCTGATTATAATGAGATATCGAATTTAAAGAATTAACATATACCTTCTTAGACCTATTTATAGGAACACAGATAAATCCTGGAGGTATTTATGATGATATTCATGCCCTCAATTCTAAAGAATGTCATGGTTTAAGTCCAGCTGGAAACAAAACACTACATAGCTGCACAGTCAACCCTCCTCTCCAAGTCAAAACTCCATGGAATGGGAAGGAGAATCAAAGTAAAGCCTTTAGGTTGAGATAGAAAGAGTTTGATAATGAAAAATAAAGTAAAAAATACAGTAGTAATGGGAAATTATAATAACAATTAATAAGGGATGCACGATACAATTGCTCACCACCCACTGACCAATGACACACCCTCCTTCCAAACCCAGATGCACTTCCCTTATGGGTAACTCTTCCTATTTTATTTACTTGACATCACATTCTGTGGTGTGGAATATCCCTCTGGTCAGTTCTGGCTGTGCCCAGCTCTGCTCCCTCCCAGTTTCTTTGGTTTACCTGTTCACTGGCAGAGTATGTGAGAGAAAAATAAGTCCCCGACTTAGAATAAATATGACTTAGCAAAAGCCAAAATCGTCACTTGTTACCAAAACTATTCTCATTCCGAGTCCAAAACCACAACATTGTAGCAGCCACTTAGCAGAAATTAACTCTAAATAGCTGAAACTAGAACAAAGCATTATGGTCTGGTGCCCAGTGGAATTATACTCAATTGTCATGAAGAATGATGTATGAAATAAAAGTTTAAAATATTGTCCCTGAATAAACATGGTAAACAAGTAAAATGTTGCAAAGTTTGAGGATACTCAGAAGATCAGCAGTGTTAAGTGCAATATATCACCTTAAAACATAGATTTTTAAATTCGGTACTCTCCAATTTCAGTGTATGTTCATCTCCTTATCTTCAAAATTAAATTGGATATAATGAAAATTATGTTTTCTGTTTTTATTGTGCTATAATGTGCCCTAAATTTTAGGGCATTTGAGGAAAAGATCGGTGGCAAGGAAACCCAGCAAAAACACAAAGCTGGTTTGTTCTTTGCTTTTCTAATCCATCCATGGATTCTAACAGTTAGAGCATCATGAAAGTTCTTCTTTTGGTATCCTTTCTGCTATTCTGAACACAATACAGCTAATATACAATATTTTATTTATTGTATGCTATTGTGTTGATGAACATGTACATATCATAATCTACTGAAATGCCAAACTTCCTGAAACTTTCAATTAATAAATAAATTATTCTGAGATGCAACAGATAGAAAAATTTCTCATTACTGAATTTTCATCATCTAACGTGCAAGACCAGCCTTTTAAATTCTGTATTTATGTGCATCCTTTTTTTTTATTGTATGTGAGTGCTAACAAATTCAAAGGCTGATATTGCTACTTTCACAAACCCATTTCTCCAGCAGAACAAATAGGAGAACAAGCAGAAAATTATAGACATTTTTCTTCTTCACACTTGTTAGCATACTGATGATGTGAAGTTGTCAGAGCTACCAGCATCTCAACTTACTAATGATTTCTTTGTACCTTAGTCGGGACAAAAGTGACAAGGAGACAAGCTGAAACTCCAGTTTCCAAGGAGACCGTTCTGGAAACATGTACGAAATATTTAAGTAGGTACAACATGTCTCCAAGAACTTGAGATATTTTTCCCCTCACACAGTGACATGTGTAAGCTATGTTGAAGAGGAACCTGTGCCCTCCAGACTCCATTCTGAAGCTGAGGTCTTGTGAGTTAGTGTGGCTTGCCATCCAAATGGCTTGCACAGGAGAATAACGAGTTCTCTGGATTTCAGGTGGTTATCAGTCACAGGCACAGAGCAGAACTCTGTTCTCTGCATACTTACTATCTGTCCAACTCTCTCTCTAGCTATCTGAGTGTTCATTTCGCTGTTTTTATTTATGGCCACAAGAAAGCACCTCTTCTTCATTTAAATTTCAGTAAGACATTCTGTGCTAAGATATATTGTGCATGAAAATAGAACCAAACTGTAGAGGGATGCTGGAAAAATACTTGATGTTACTTGAGGAAAACAGCCCTTAGGATTACCTTTCCTCAACTCAAAATGTTGCACACAAGGAGGTTTTTTTTTAGAGTACTAGATGCTGCTTTTCCATTCCCATGTTGCCATGAACATCTGTTGTTTCCTGCTAGATTACTTTACAGCTGATGTTGCAAAACATGTAGCTCTGTAATGAAAACTGCCTCAACTATCCCATACAAATGCTTTTTCCAACTTTTCAATGGAGAC
The DNA here is from genome assembly GCA_034336665.1 of Luscinia megarhynchos. Classification (NCBI taxonomy): domain Eukaryota; kingdom Metazoa; phylum Chordata; class Aves; order Passeriformes; family Muscicapidae; genus Luscinia; species Luscinia megarhynchos. The sequence goes on from CM067566.1 coordinate 24,564,335, forward strand.
ATAAAGAGGGGGAGAGAAAATTTCCTTCCAATTATTCAGTGAATATGGAGAAAATAAATGGTGAAGGAGTGATACATCCAATTCAGTTTTAAACAGCTGCATTGGCATCAGTGAGCTAGGGATCTTTGCAGATCAGAACTCTGTTCTCACACACAGTTCATATTAACAATTTTACTGTACTTACTTTTCCAATATATAAGTATTACAAGAACTAAAGAGATGAAGCCTGTCTCTACTAGATCCCTCCAGAATTTTTTCATTTTTCATTCCAGATGCTGAAAAGTAACTGGGGTTAAACCACAACAGCTGGCAACTAAGGACCAAACAGCCACTCACTCACTCACTGCTTCCTGGTGGGATGGGGAGAGAATTGAAAAAAAAGGATAAAACCTAATGGTCTGTGATAAAAGTAGTTTATTAATTGCAATGAAGTGAAATCTACTAATACCACAACTACTGCTACTACTACTACTACTACCACCACCACTAATACTAATAGCAACAATAATAATAATAATAATGATAATAATAATAATTAATAACAGTATTAGTAATGAAAAGGAGAGAAAGAATACCAAACCCCAAGAAAATCAAGTGATACACAATGCAATTGTTCATCACCTGCCAATTGATGTCCAGCCTCTCCCTGGGAAGTGACTGCATCTTCCTGCCCATGTCCTCCAAATTAAATAGTGAGTGTGATGTTATGTATTATGGGATATCCTTTTGGTCTGTTTGGGTCAGCTGTCCTGGCCATGCTATCAATGGCTACTTCTGCACCTTCCCATGGCAGACCATGGGAAACAAAAACATTCTTGACTTAGACTAAGCACTATTTAGCAAAAAATCTAAAACATTAGTGTTATCATAATTATTCTCTTATTGAATCCAAAACACAACCCTGTCCCGGTTACTAATAAGAAAATAAAATCTGTCAGCTGAGATCAGGACAAAAACAAAAAGGCTCTGACAACAGAAAAAAATCAACAACAAAAATTGAACCCAGAAAATGCCACTGATAAAGAAAATCTTATTGAAAAACAGGAAAAAAGGCTGTATGATGCTAAAATCTATTCATTCCACAGGGCAAAACTCACAAAGCAAACTCCTACTTCCTAATCACCATAACTGTATGAGAGGAAGTGTCTCCTTTTTCAGTAGATATATTATTTGAAAGATTCATTATGACAATTGAAACAGTGTTTAATTTTGATACTTTTCAAATGTAAGGGTGGATAGGATAGCATTTAAAGATTATTGTGTTTAATTGGTTTAAAACACTCAATTTTAGCAAAATACAGTATGAAACAAGTCAACATTAGGCATTTAGTTGGACGTGTTTGTTAGGGTTTTCTGGGAAATGGAAGACAAGTTCCACAGAGGAAGAGAACAAAAAAAAGAGGATCTAAAAACTGGGAGTTGCAGGAGCTCAGCTACTCATGAAAAAGAGTCAGTAAAATCATAGTTAAAATACCTGTGGTTTCTCACCAGAAAAAAGTACTAACTCATATATTTCTTTGAATCACACAGGAATTATAAAAAAGGTTTATTAGGGTTTGTAATGAGGAAATGCTGCACAATATCTTATCCAGCTAGCATAAATCTTTCTTAGTTTTTTTTTAAACACAACAAATTAATATAGAAAATTCTTTCCTAATTATGGTGTCACTGATGGTGAGACTCAGTTTGCAAATCAGTCTATTTTTTAGCCCTCCCTTTATGGGGTAGGCATCCTTTGCTGTGTTCCCTGTGGACACTGGACATCAAAGGATTCATTTGGCTGTTTGCCCACCTGCTTGTCACCGCATTTGGAGAAGTCTTGCCCTTCAGCTGGGGCTCAGGAAGGGCAGATGTCTCCCAGAGATTGTGTCCTGCTGCCAGTGCCATAGAAATGTCTTATAAACCCTTTAGATGACTCTAGATCTTGACTGCATGGAGTCAAGGAGCACTGCATGGAGCAACCACTTGGGAGCAGGATTCAGTTGCTAAAGCATAGGATCTCTTGAAGTGCCCTATAATACATCCAAAGTATGCACAGGGAGGCTTTTTTGATATATGATACCTGATAGAAAAAAAATTGTGTCCTGGACTAGCCATGACAGGCCAAATTGGACAGTGTGAGATATCTAAAATGGTCTCTGAACAGCTGAATTCTTCTCCATGTTAGGTGAATAGCTCTCCTTGCTCTCCCAAATGTTTTACTTATATATAATTTAACTATCACAAGAGCTTCAACTCAAATGTAACTTTGACTATGAATCCCTCCTTCGATGCTGAATCTCACTTTAAGAAATAAAAGAAGACTTGCTAAGATATTAACAGTGGTTCTTCAGCTTGTATTACTTTCCAAGAAAACTTTGGGAAAGGAAAAATTATAAAAGAGGCTTTTCTAATGCTTAAAATAAACATGACTTGTTGGAAACATCAGTCTAGTGTAGAAAAGTTCGAAGAAAAAGTAGGGCTTGTTCGTGGATTACAAAAACAAAATTCTGAAACACTAAGGTACTTATGGTGGGTAGTAGTCCAAAGCTTATATGAAAATAATGGCAATAACAAAAACAATTACAATTATAATTAAATAAGAAGAAGAAGAAGTAATAGTAGTTAGGGCAGCTAAACAGGACCATATTAAGGAGTGAATAGGATGAAGGCTCTAAGCAATTTCAAGCATGAATATTGAAGTCAGGTAGACAGCTACAGCTAAATGCTGGTTAAATAAATTTTAAAAAGTGACAAATTATAAAGGTTTGAGAGAGTTGTCTGTATTTAGAAGAATGTAGGAAGACACATTCACTCCACCTGATGTAGCTAGACTTTACCAGTTTTGGCAAAGGAGAAAGTAAAGCGAAAATTTTATGTAAAAAAAAACATATTTCAGATCATTAAGCTCACAGTTCTTCCAAATCATAACATTAAATAAACTAGCTTCACTAGCAACACCAAGAATTGTGTTAATGTTTGGCAAATATTGAAAAAATATTAAAGGGCTGAAAGACCAAAATGGAAACAAAGAATGACACAAAAGGGAGTCATCTAAGAGTGAAGAAATAATTAGTCAAGTTGTATAAATAAAGCAGTGGATATAAAGCTACAGGAAAGTTTTATGGAAGTAGGGCCCTGTCCAATAAAGTAGTTTTCTTCATTTAAATGAGATTAGATTTTTGAATAAAGCATGTTTGTGCGTGGTGATGCAGCATTTAGATTTCTCCAGGACATTTTGCTATAGGGATATACAGCATGCATTCTTAACTAGACTGTATTTTATATGAGGAATTACATGGTAACTTAAGCCTTTTCTTGTTAATCTTGCATATTTCAAAGGCTGATATTTTTATAAAGGCAAAGGCAAGACGTTATTATAAAATAGTCAAAATTACCTTGCTAAATGGTCACAATTCACTAAAAAGTGTTTTTATGCATTCAGAGGCAAGGTAATAGTTGAGAGTTTCAGTGATAAAAATTATATCAGCAGGAGGCAAATTCTGTCTCTGAAAGTAAAGATCTGAAAAAACTTGATATCAACATTTATGAGTAGCAGAAGAAAAATTCTGTAATGGCAAAAATATTTCTGCGACAATCCAGTATAAATGAAGTAAACAGAATAGGCAGCTCCTCACTTTACACAGCATTAGTAATGAGTACTTGTATGCTTATTTCAAACACAGATATGGGAGAAAAAACTCAAGGAAAGTTAACAAATGAGCCATGAGGCAGAAATAAATAAACAAACAAAAAAACACTTTGAAAGAGAAAGTTGGGACGTTACCTGATCTCTGTACTTTGAAAGGCATTTAAACATGGTAGAGACACATTACTAAAAGCCTTACAAATGCATAAAATAAAAAAAAAAATAAAAAAGTGGCTAGAGAGTGAAGGTAAATAAGTACAGTTTTAAAAACATGTGCAGTTGCCTGGCAGTGATGACAATTATTATGGGGATAGGGAAAGAACTATTCACCTTGAAGTGATTGCTTTTAAAATGAAGTATGGTATTGGTAAAAAAAGATCTGTTTTAGCACAGTTTCAAAAAGAAAATTAGTGCCCTGTGCATGTGGTTAGAGCTGGATAAACATGGAATGGCAGAAAACCTAAAAATCTGTGAATTTTGCAAACCTTCTGTTCAGTTCTTTCTCCTTTGTCATGGGATGAAGAAAATTACCTGTATTGAAATCCTTACAATAATGAACCCTAAGTCTCTTGATCAAGGTATTCACTGCAGGTGAACCTCATCTCTCAGGACCTCAGCTGAACAATTTCAATAATTAAGTAGGTTTTTTTTCCCCTAGCCACAGCTGATCATACATGTTGTTGTTCCTTCATGGTTTTTATTTCTATTGAGCCTCAAAAATAATTTAACCATAGCTGGTGATGATACAGGGACCAGTGAGGCCAGGTATGTGCCTTGTCCATATTGTTGAGGGTTTAAGAGCTGTCACATTCAGGCTTGGGGCATTTTCCTGCTAAGTAGGCTGACTTTTTTTTCCCTATACATTTACCTATTGAATAAGATATAATTCCTTTGCAAGAGTCATCACAGCAGCTCTTTATCATTGCAGGAATTAGGACAGTGACATCTTAGTCATTCCTGTTCCCTGCTAAATCAGTTAGGTCACCTAAGGACTGGTACAGTTTGCAGTAAGTACAGTCATTTGCTATCCATAAGGGATCTCTATGAAATTTGATATCCTATGAAAAATCAGAACAAATGGTCTAATCAATATTTGTGGCCTTCTTTTTCATTAGGGGAAAAAAAATTACAAAAAAACAAAAGAGTATACAAATAAGAGAATACATAAAAATTGAAATATTTGGTATAAGAATAAATTATGTGTAGGATGATTACTATTTGTTCACTTTGCAGCAGTGCTCAAACAACTGTGATAAACACTTTCCAGTTTTAATATTTATGGGGTTTCCTACACATAGAAGAGATATGCAGTACCTAAACATATTTAATTCTTGCTAATAACAAAGGCATAACAAGATCTAGTGATTGAAAACTAAAATGTGTCATTTTCAATCTTGAAATTAAGGGGGAGTTCCTAGCAGTAAAGTTAATTAATCATTGAACTAATTTACAAAGATAGGTAGTAGAGTTATCAATGTTTGTTATTGTTCAAAAATTAGATCAGATAACTTCCTAAATGGCACATTTTTTTAAATTAAACTCTGCTGGGGAGGGCTGTGGTCATGGATTTTTTCTCTGTCCCAGGTATCTCTGAGCTTTTTGCCTTGCCTCATCCATTTGACACCTTCAAAAGTAGGTAAAGGCAGAGGTTGAGAGGTTGGAAGAGCTGACAGTATTGTCAAATCTTCTATTTGTGAAGAAGCAAAAGATATATTGCAAATGTGTTCATGATGGAGTACTGATACAATATTAAGTCCCCACTGTATCAGGTATATTTTAGCTATAGGGTAGGATTTTCTCCAGCTGAGCTTGGAATTTAAATAGGAGGGCAAAGACTTGGGAGGGTTTACAGATCAGTGAAGTGAATATCTGAATGCACCGTTTTAAAATCACCTATTACTGATTGAGAGTCTTGATATTTCATTTAAGAATTCTGTAGTCAGGGGATTTGCTAAGGCAAGAAAAGAAAATATCAGACTTGATCACAGAAACCCAAAACCAGAATGAGGATGTGAAGAGGATGATAAACTAAAATATGGAAGACTTTTAAATGAATGCTGCAGAAAAGAGGTTGAGGGCAGACTTGCTAGGTGTAGTGTCACTGGTTTTATTGGTTTAAACCTCTGTCATCCTGAATTATGATCCTGTCTGAGCTCACACAGATGGTGCTGATTAGGCCTTGAACACCTGAAGTGGGTAAAACTCTGCAGTGTGAGGAAAGGTGATGTGATCCTCCTCAGCTCTCTGCTTTCTCCAGCCACAGGACGAGCTTAAAGGTCTTTCTAATACTTGTCCTCACTCTTTGAATTGGAAAAATTGTTAAGTTCTGAAGACATGCAGCTTGCAACTCAAAGTGACTTCACTTATTCAATACCATGAACTGTGTTCAAGACACTTTACCTTTGTTTGCAGCAGAGCTTCTGGAAACTGTGTTGCCATGGAAATGTGATTTGCTAGTCTAAGAGTGTGTGCTTGGGGAGAGCTAGTGAGCTCTGACTTTATCTCTGACTAACAAATAGGGTTCCAAACATAGTATACTATATATAGTCTAGATGAAGCTACCAGAAAGTCCTCAATTGTTTTTCTGAAGTCAGTATGACTGAGGAAAGGGATGGGAGTCATGATGGTCTGTTTCCAGACCATGACTGGAATCCTCTACATCACTTGGGAATCCAGCAAGAGCTGAAGCTCCCTGTTCCCTTTCAAAGATAATTACTCAGATACAGGAGTAGCACAAGCTCGTCATTAGAAGCCTGAGTCTCTTTTCACCACTGCAGCAAACAAACAATTTTGAGGAAATCTGTGTACATAGGCAGGCACATCCGAGCATAAACTAAACAACAAATACTGATGACACTTCCTTTGAGAGCCTGTGTGGAAGCATCCTATGGGTTCTGTGAAAAAGGGAAAGGTTTGATCCTGCTAGAATTTTGGAAAAACTGACTTCTATTCATAAATGCTGCAGGAGTATTTTAATATGGGGCATGTAGAATTCTTCCACAAATAATCTTCCTCCTTCTATTTACCCAGTTAACAAAATAATCTAAGGCACCAAGGAAAACCATAAAATGGTTCTAAATAACCTCTTCAAACTCTCCCAAAAACACTTCAATCTTTTTTTCAGAGATGTAAACTTTCACTTTGCAGAAGAATTTTTTTCATTCTTTCAGATAACTGCTCAGTAGACACTGTGAAATATATACTTCAGAATGCAATAGTTATCAGGGCTATTGATGCCTTTAGACAGCTGAGCTTGTGCTTGGGGCTTCTTTCCTCAGCTTTTGGTTCCTCCAAAATCTCTCATTTTAAATCTTTGACCTTTCCAATTTGCAAGAGTTCATCTTTTATTTAGCTTTAAATCCTTTTTGCTGCAATGTGAGTGGAACATCACAGTAAACTTCCTTACTGGGAATCTCTCAGACCCTTTCTAAAAGACTGAATTTAAATAGTGTGACTCTTGGGGATATCCTGTGCAGGACAGGGAGTTGGACTTCATGGTCCTTGTGGATCCATTCCATCTCATCACATTCTGTGATTCTATGAAATTACTAATTTTTGTCTCCTTCACAGCGTTTGGGAGTTTTCTTGCCAGACATAGAACACAGCATGATGTACAGCCATGTTAGATAAAAAATCCACGTTTTCCATAAGTATTTTGCTTATGTTTTTCTTGTTTCTTAAATTGATTTGTACTTTTACAAAATTCAATTGTTACATGTCATGATTCATGCTGACTTATGAATACCTTTTTATTATAAAGGTCTTTAAAGAAGTAAAATAATTTTCTTCAGTCTGCTGTACTTCTCTTTTTCTTTTGACAGAAGGACTACTTCTGTTTTTCAAACACCTGTATTAATGTTATTGTCATTATCTCACCTATATCTCTAGGTTAAAACTGCAGAGTGTTAAATCAGCTGGTGGGTAGCTGATTTAGTAATTCAGGGATATAAACCTCTTGCACAAAAAACCGGCAAGCAGAGCACTCAGCTGCTCTTATATTCTGCAGATTGTAGACCTCAAGGTACAGTTTTACTTGGAAAACTGAGACTAAAAATTAGTGGGAAAATCTCCATGCTGGTTGTGTGTGTTTTTCTTCAACCAGTAACTCCTGCAGACCACACCAGATTTCTCCATACTCTGATCAATAGTGCATGCAACATATGGCACTTGCAGTGATCAGGGAAAGCCCTCTCTGTTGTGTGAGGTATGTGCATTCACAGATGCTCCTCATTTCCTCCATCTCGATTGATGATAGAGCCAAACATTTATCTGAGTTGGGTAATGCAAATGGGCAATTAATATGACTTTAGGCACTGAGCCTACAATAAGCCATTCTGCCGTGCATCAGCAGAAAAATGAAACAAAGGTGTGAAATTGGTAACCATTTTTTCTCTGTCTTTTCTGAGAGAAAAGTGACATCTTGGAAGTGCCTTGCATGAGATACAGAACATAGATTAGAAGTACAGTTTATTCAAAAGTTTATACTTTATTTCTGTGTTCTGTATCTAGAGGCATGGACAATGTTACTAAAACCGTAACAGTTGCTGGAGTGAAAGCCCACACCAGTTCTATGCCAACTTCAGAGCACCTATAAAGATTCAGAGATTCAGAAATGTCAGTCAGCTTGCTCACTGTACACTGTCAGACAAGCTCATCTGCTCAAACAGAAGCGTTGCCTTAGTAGTAAGGTAAAATTAAATCAGAACATTGACCAGCATTGCTTATTCTTTTCCAACTGATGCTTTTCCCCCAACTTTTTCTGGGGCCAGATCATCAAGTTTCATCATTTCTGCTTCTTGAGGTGTCCTGGTTTTGGCTCACCAGAGGAATAAATATTCCATACCATATGACAAAAAGCTCAGGGAGAACTCGAGCATAAAGTACCAGGGAGAACACTGGTGGGAGGTACACTGCCAAGGGACTGACTGGGCATTTGTAGGTTGCTGTTGATCAATTCCTTTCATTTGCATCACTTGTCTTTCTTGTGTTTTATTTCTCCATCTTCTTTACCTTTTAATTACAAGTTAGATTTGCTGTGGTTGTTATTGTTATCATTATATTATTTTTATTTAATTTCAAATTTTAAGCTTCTTATCTCAGCCCATGAGCTTTCTCCAATTCTCTTCACCCAGCCTACTGGGCAGGGAATGACTGAGTGTTTGTGTGATGCTTAGCTGCTGACAAGGTTGAAAACATAGCAGGGGGAAAAAAAGATTAACTTGAAGAGAGCAGTGAAATTTTCAAAGAAGATATGTTAAGGTGACAGGTATAGCTTCCCAAGTGGAGTAGCTGATAACACTTATTTGATTATGGACCAGAGCTAATTCTGGCACTGGTCCTAACATTCCTATAGCCAAAGCTTCCAGCTTATGCCAATACATTATTTAGCAACTGTATGAAATGACAGGGATGTAAAAGGGTTCACCATGTTGGCTCAAAATTATTTGGAGTGTGAGAAAATTCCTCAGTCAGCTCTAAGGCACTCCAAAGGCAAACAGAAAGGATGTAAGAGGAATATGAAAGATGACTTGCATTCTAGGGCTTCCCCAGCATACAAAAAGTAGATTATAGCTGACATTTCTACACTTTTCTGCAAGTCCATTTACAATAAATATTTAAAATCAAGAAAAAAGTATTCAAGAAACAAACCCTGAAGGGAAGAGGTGGATTCATAATTCATCATAGGACTGTATCTTGCACACACAAGATGTGTGCTCTGAATGTGAATTGACAGTAGTATCTTGCCAATTTGTACATTTGAAGAAGAGTGATACTGAAAAACATTTTGTGTTGTGTTTAAAAGACAAGCATTTTTTCTTTTAATGATCAATAAAACTCACTGTGTTTCTTTACTTTTGTCCTTTTTTACTTCCTGGATACAAAAAAACGGTTTCCTCTCTTCAAAAACATCAGAATATTCTAAGACTGAGTAGCTTGTCCTATTCAAAATAAGCTTAAAGAAAATGCTTTACTGGTAGGCAAGTTACACAACATGTGATCAAAACAATACTTCTTCAAATATTTGCTAATTCACATGATAAGTCCTCTTCCATTTCCTTTCAAATAGGATTTTGTTCTTACTTAAGGGATTGTGCTTTGCAATTTAGCAATCAATAGCTGCCAGATACCAGCTTTCAAATTAAAGTTGATTTCTATGATTGACAACTTGGGGTGGTTTTCTGCTTGGTTAAGTACAGAATCTAATGTAACCTGTAATCTAAACCAAACCATCAAAATCAGCAAGAAGAATAAAGCCCTGAGATAGTCTTTGGACTTATGCTCACTAGTGATGATCTATTCAGGGACAGGACCAGCACTTTAGGGGACATAAACAGTTTTTTCTATCAGTGTTTAGAGCAGGAAAACATGGGGAGATTCCTATGCTGTATTTTGGGATTAACGAAGGATCAACCTGATTAATGAAGGACCAACTGAAACAATGCTGTAAGTAGAAGGTGATCACAGTAAACAGAAGTAGAATAGAGCTAGTTAATGACCAATGCTAGATGGTATTCACCCATAAGTCTCACCAGTATTCAAGGATGAAATAGTACAACTATAGATATACCATGCATCTCTTCTACTCCTGGCATCTGAAGATCTGACAGTGACCAATAATGTGACAGTCTTTTAAAATAAAACTTTTCGAGGCACCAAGGGAAGTGTAGACCTGTAAGCCTGCAGGCAAATGAATAAAGTGTTAGCACTGACTGCGACCTGGATAAATGGAAGCTACCTGAGAAGAACCCATGTGATTTCCACAAATGGAAGTCCATTATTACAAACCTTTCAAATTCTTTTAAGAGGTCAAAACCCTTGCAGGTAAGGATAATATACTTGGCATGTACTGCTTGGATTTTCAAACTTGACTTTTCATAAGGTCTTGTGCAAAGCACTTGAGAAAACAAACAGAAAAGGCAGATCCCACATCAGTAAATTGTTAAAATTAGGGAAAAAGTGGTTAAAAGAAATACTTAAAAGTTACGTACAGTGAATGTTCCCAGTGATTTTCCACAACGGATGGAGCTTGTACCTGGAAAAGGTAGTGAAAAGTTACATGATCATGGTTGCACACAATAAAGGAATTCACAGGTCAAAGAGTGAGGACTTAGAGAGCACAATTTCCTTTCTCCAAACACTGTTACCACAGAAGGACTGCCATGAGATAAAGACAGGATGGAGTGACAGGATGGTGCTGACTCCAGACCTGGAGGAGGAAGATCTACTTATCACATCCTGGGTCATGCATCTGGAAAAGAATTCCCACCGTGGCAAACTCTGTAAAGAAACACCTTCTCATCTGTATATCTCTGGTGAAACAAAGATGACCCCAAGTTATGGGACAGATGGAATCTGCAACTTCCAAAGCCCCTCCCCTGAATACCCTCCGTGGATACCTGGAGCTTGGACTGTAGGTTAAGGCACCACAGAGATAACTTGAGGTTAAAATAAAGGTGGTATTCTTGTCCAGGTGTTATCTCAGACTCAGGGGGAGGTAAACAAATCTGAGGGGAGAAGAATGTATCACTGATAATGGACAAGGAAAGCCAACACAGCAACTGTGCTAAAATAAACTCAGACTGAGTAAAAGGTAATTTTGGCAGAGGGAAGATCACAACCCACCTACTCAAGGAATCCACTGACTCGAAAGAAGAGAAAGACTGAGCATGGAAATAATTAGCAATAGAAGTGAGGTAATCATTCAACCAATAGAATAAGAAAATTAACATTAATTCCTTTGTTTGCAACAATGTATAGTGAACAGTTTTGAATGACATCAGGAATTTGAACGGCCAAGGGTGAAGAAAGGCTAATGAAACACGGCTGGATCCAAGGCTGGTGACTATCTTCTGCTTGATCTCTCTCACTGTCACTCTCCCCCTGACCCTCTTTCTATTTCTTTCTATCTCTCTACCTCACATTTACTGTTAAATAAAAGCTGTATTATTGATTTGGCATGTAGTCTCATCCACGCCTTAATTTGGGAAGAGGCATCTCTCACTAGTAGGATCTTTACACAAGGCAGTAAGTATGAGGGCTGACTGAAGAAACGCAGCCTGCTCAGAAAAATACTGACTGATAAATTAGCAGATGAAATTTTGAAAAAGAGTTTGTTCTTTTTGTATGTAGGGCAAAACAAACCTAGCTTCAGACATAAAATTATAGGGTCTGTGCTGTCTGTTGCCATTGGAGTAAGCCTTTGTGTTTGTGAGAGATGAAAATATCAGCTCAGTACTTGCTAGGAGTGGAAACATGAATCATATATTTGACTTTATGAGGAAATGAATAAAGAAAAAAAAAGAGCATCATTATGCCACTGTATAAAATCACAGCCCATGCACACTCCCAGTTAATGTTCATGGTTCTTGTCTTCCTCAAAAATGTCACAGAAAATTTGGCAAAGGTTCACAGAAGCACCCATAATATGGAATAATTTTCTTAGAAGAACTGAGAAAATTACTTTGGAGGAAAAGATAAAAATCATGCCTGATGTAGAGAGTGTAGGTAGGGATTTACTGCTCACCATTTCTTCTTGTACAAAATATAGGACCACCATATGAAGTCAACAGAGGTCAGGCTCAGAATGAACAAGAGTTGTTTCACACTGGGGAGCCAGTGGGGGAGGAGATGGGAACAGACTTGTGGAATGGTTTGCTGGCAGAATTTTGGAGGCTAAAGGTTTACATATAATCAGAGTATACTGGACAAATATTCTGAAGGGAGATCAAGTAAATATTAGTATGGAAACATACAGCTTCAGACACAGAAAATCCTCTGAGTTGGAAATGTGCAGAAGTTAGGGGAAAGTGTCATATATGTTCTTAACCTGCCATCCATTTACAGGGAAATGTTCACACATGCTTTTAATATGGAGCCATAAGAGATCATTTAGATGGGGGCAAGATTAGACACAGCTTGAAGCTATTGGCATAACAATACCACAGGCTTTTGTTTCTCAAGTCAAAAGCAAGCATTGGCATATTTCAGATATGGTTTATGTACCTGATTGTAACAGCGTTTGGTAGGAAACATCAGACAGCTTTGTAAGATCTCATTGTTGTACAATTTTCATGGCTCCACTTTGCTGCATGCATCCAATTATGGCAGGCTGAACTCATCTCACCCATCTGCAGGAATCTGGAAGTGTTTATTCTGAACTGACACCCAGATTCTCTGGGTGAGAAAATGGAAACTCCAGAGTATGAGTCATTCCATCTTAAAATAGATGTAGAAGAACTCATAAGAAAGCATAAGTCTTATTAAGTTAAAAAAAACCCGAAAACATCAAAACAAAAAAATACTTTAAACAACTACATTTCTATACTACTCTAGCTAATGATAATACTGATTAGAGAATTCAAAGCTAGATATACTGCCTAGAGACGTGTAATCACCACAGATCACCCAAAAGAAACAATGAAAGAAAAGATTTTCTGGCTGCCAAGAATTTGTTCATCTGGCTTGAAAAGTCTGTCTCTGTGTGTGTATATCAGGCATCTAAGTGACAGCCACAGGAAAGCTGTTCTTGGTGTCTGTAGCTAACAATAGCTAGCCAAGAGTGAAGTTCTATTTCTACAAGTGTTCACAATCATGGCAAAGATCTTAAAGTCTAAAATAGATTTTCAATACATTTGAAAATTTTATTTTGGCAAGTGAACCAGGTATTTCTAGCATACAACAAGCCTGAACTGAGCAAAGTGTGTTGTGACGTGTCTTAAGACTTCAGGGATATAACACAAGGTGAGAATGTAAACTCAGCACTACCACTCATTTCATTGTTCAAAAATAGAGTGCAATAACATTGATAGTGCACTGAATTTATACTATAATAATAAGACCATTGTATCTAAATACTTCTTTTACCTAAAAAGCATTCTTTCCAATAGGTCACAGTCCATTTCTGAAATTTCATGTCCATTTACAGCCTGGAACCCAAGGATTTGGAAGAGAGGATTAGTACATAAAGATTATTATTTCACTTATTTCTAAGCTTTAAGTGTAGCATTTCCAGTCATATATCATTAAAATTTGCCTACAAGCTTAAAAATCTAAAGGATGATTCAGATATCTAAGCATAGACATAAATCATCACGTCTTGCAGTGTCCCACTTGAATTCTAAGAATGAATAAAGGATACCAATACCTCACCAGATATGTGCTATTGCTGTGTAGATGTCTGCTCCAACACAAAAAATCTTACATAACATTTCATACACAGGTCACCATGCAAGATGTTCCTGGTATTTGTTGAAACCTATTGTACTGGGATGAGGCACACACACAAAAACTTCTGTGGAGCCACTGAACAGCAATCAGTAGGCAAGTTACTGCTCTCTTGTTTTCAGGCAGGAAATCCAGAACAAAGGGAAAGAAGAGTTTCCCTTGGTGAAGGAGGATTGGGTCCGAGAATACATAGGCAAGCTTGACATGTCAAAGTCCAAGAGGCCCTGCAGAGATGCATCCAGAGTGCTGAGAGACACCTGGCAGACATCATGGAGAGGCTGCTCATAGTCGTCTTTGAGAGATCATGATGATCAGGAGAGGTGCCTGAGAACTGGAACAGAGCAAATGTCACCTCAGTCTTCAACTGAGGCAAGAAGGAGGACCCAGGGAGCTACTGACCCATCACCCTGGGAAGGTGATGGAGTGCCTCATGCTAAAGGATGTCTCTATCCCAGTGGATGACAAGAAGATGATCACGAATAGTCAGTATGGATCCACTAAAGGTAAGTTATGCTTGACCAATGAGATTGCTTTCTACAGTGAAACAACGATCTGGATGGATGAGGGGAGGGCAGTGGACATTGTCTACCTCAACTTCAGCAAGGCTTTCAGCACAGTCTCTCACAACATCCTCACAGGAAAAGTCAGGAAGCGTGGGTTGGATGAGAGGGCAGAGGGGTGAATTGAGAGCTGGCTGGATGGCAGGTCCCAGTGGGCTGTAATCAGTGGCACAGGGTCTTGTTGTAAGCCTGACACCAGTGGGGTCCCCCAAGGTTCAATACTGGGAACAGTGTGGTTTAACTTCTCCATCAATGACTTGGATGAAGGGGCAGGTCCCTCCTCAGTGAGTTCACTGATGACACAAAGCTGGAGGAGCAGCAATACCCCAGAGGGCTGTGAGCCCTTCAGAAGGGCCCCAACAGGCTGAAGATGGGCAGAGAACTGTTTGAAATTCAACAAGGACAAGTGCAGGGTCTTGCAGCTGGGGAGGAACAACCCTGGGCACCAGCACAGCCTGGGGCTGACCTGCTGGGGAGCAGCTCTGTGGAGAAGGACCTGGGGGTTCTGGTGGACAACAAGCTGTCCATGGGCCAGCAGAGTGTCCTTGTGGCCAAGGGGGCCAAGGGATCCTGGGGTGCAGGAGGAGCTGCACTGCCAGCAGGTCAGGAGATCAGGATCCCACTCCTCTGCTCAGCCCTGGAGGGGCCCATCAGGAGTGCTGTGTCCAGCTCTGGCTCCTCAGGACATGGGAGACATGGAGCTCTGGAGCAGGCCCAGTGGAGGGCAACAAAGGTGACTGAGGAACTGAAGCGTTTTTTTCATGGAAAGGCTGAGGGAACTGGGCCTGTTCTGCCTTGGGATGCTGAGAGGGGCTCTCATAAATGCCTATAAGTATCTGAAGGAGGGTTTCAAGAGGATGGAGCCAGGCTCTTTTTGGCAATGCCAAGCAACAGGACAAGAGGCAGTGAGCAGAAACAGTGCCCAGGAAGTTCTGCCTGAATATGAGGAAGAATTTCTTTTCTGTGCAGATGACTGAGCACAGGAACAGCTAGCCCAGAGATGACATGTAGTCTCCCTCATTGGGGAGGTTCAAGAATCATCTGGACACAACCCTGTTCAATGTGTTCCAGGATGACCCTGAGAAGGGGGTTTGGACCAGATGACCCAGCATATTCGCTTCAAGCCTGATGCATTCTCTAGTTCTCTAACAGTCAAAAAAGTGAAATTTTCACAGTAGCTGCCTGATTTGTCTGAAAATCAATTAAGAGAAATGTGTAAAAATTTCAATTTGGCTTTTCTGTGAAGAAGTAACATTTATTTTCAAATATAGCTAATACACAAAATGAAATTCAGTGTCCAGCCCTCAAAGGGCCAATAGGCCAAGAAAAGTCTGAAAATACATTATTTTTGGTATCAATATCAAGCAGCAGATTCTTGAATTTATGGGTTTCTAGCCTCTTAGCAGTCAGTGCTTGCACAGATTTTTATGAGGTATTGGTACAGCTATCACAGATAACAAAATAAATCAATTGAGAATAGAAAGCAATCATCAAAACACTAATGAAAAATTCTGTAATCTGTAGTCCTAACTGTTTATGTAAGATTTAATTCTGAATATTTATGCAAGCAGCATCAAATACAAACTGAAACAGAGAAGGATGCAAAGCTGACTGTAAAGGCCAGTAGCATCCAGTGCTGCTGAGCAGATACACTCTGCTTTTAAAAACTCAGCAACAAAACCTGACACATGGAAAATCCATGTGACTCAACATTTGCTCAGAAAAGAGAAGAACCACACATGGCAGCTAGTTTCCCAGGCAACTCTGAATCTCTGGGAATATATCCTAAAGAATTATGTTTTCTCAGTCTTTCACAAGATAAACTATTGTTATGCAATGGTAGGTTACAGAATGCTTTTCTGTTTGAGCTTGATTACAGTTTTGTCCCAAACGCTCTCCAGACAAGGAGAAATTATTTCCTTAAGGGTTTTCAGGTTCTTCCAACTTTTTCAAATTTTGCAGTAGATTCTGTTTCATTTTGTCTAGTTTTGGTGGGATGAGATTGCCCTCCTCCCATTCTATCTCCTCTTTATTTACTTTTTTCACTTCCCCAGAAAACACGTACTGCAGAAATCTCTGATGGAGATGATACTGTATGAGTCATACTTCTGTTAGAACCTGGTTTAAAAGATCCTCTGAGAATATTTTGTCTCATAGCTCCAGTGTGGCCATGCTTTTCCCAAAGGAAAATATATAAATAAGCACTGTAAAAAATAAAATCACTAAAAGAAACTGTCATTGCTGGTAAAGCACAGGAAGGAGGGTATCCTGGCAGATAGGAATATGTGCTTTTAAAATTTTGCTTGAAGGCCATCCTGTCATTGGCAAGCAACAATTCATATGAGCCAGTTTCTCAGTTGAAAAGTTGGTGGATATACAAATACACAGAGTACTACTCCATTACAGTCCAAGTGCACTGAATCTGGCTTGTCTCCAGTAGGTCTGATCAGCAACACCTCATGTGTATCTGAGGATATTTATTCTAGACAATAATGTCATCAGAAATGGAATACAGGCTGTTCATCTGGAATGAGAAGATATTTCTGATGAAAACACTGGTGTTGTAGGTTAGCACTGGTGGGCAGATAAACACTGCACACTCGCTTGGTCATTTCCCTCACCACCTGATTTGTGATTGGGAAACAAAGTGCCTTGGTGCTGTGCAGACACTGCTCACCAAAAGCTAGAATATTGGTGGTTACAGCACTGTCTGGTCAAAAACCTAAACACAGCACCATATAAGCTGCTATGAAGAAAACCAAATAGTAGTAAAAAAAAAATTTAAAAAGTAGCAGAAAGGTGAGGAGTAGCCAGGACCACTACAATTAATGATGATCATTCATTAGGATAAGTCTTATTTAACCAAAAAAAGAACAGAGTATAACCCACTCCCAGGATATCTGCTTCTGTAGTCTCATCAGCTATTCTGCATTTGAATGGTTCAGAATTAACTGGTTTTAACAGATTGGCAGAACATCTGTAAGTATTTTTAAGTGATATATTTATATATATTATATGTTATAATATATAATATAATAAATAAATTCTCTTATCTTTTTTATTTTTTCCTATGAAAGACACCCTACTGTAGTGACCGGAAAAATGTGGAAAATTTGGTTAAGGACTCATTGGTTTGATAAAAAACTAGGTTGTTTTTCCATTACAGTAAATAGCTCTTGTTTTTGAGATTTATCCAATCAAAGGCTCAGAAGTAAATAAAATAGCTACAATTTTGAATAGTCAAAATAAATCCTTGCAAGCTAGCAATGGGATAATAATCCCTCTCTTGAATTATAGGTAAGCATTGCTGTAAAGAATTCATAATTTAAAAAATGAAAGAGAACAGCAATCTTTTGTATTTTGTGGGGGATAAATTAACATTTTTATGGTAGTGTATATCTTCTACATGGAATTCTATTAAGACCACCAAAGCAAATTTCTTAGTACAGTAAAATTAAAGGGTTGTTGCTTTCTTTTCCATTAAAAGCAAACAAAATAAGTGAAAAATAGCTTTTATTTTCTGCTTAAATGCATTATCATTTTACCATAGCCTATCCAGACTGA
The DNA here is from genome assembly GCA_034336665.1 of Luscinia megarhynchos. Classification (NCBI taxonomy): domain Eukaryota; kingdom Metazoa; phylum Chordata; class Aves; order Passeriformes; family Muscicapidae; genus Luscinia; species Luscinia megarhynchos. The sequence goes on from CM067566.1 coordinate 24,582,311, forward strand.
ATAATGCATAAGTAGCATCATGTTAGTAAAGACTGAATCATGGCTACTGGCTCACCAATATATCTGATCTGATAATTCTCTGAAGCAATCTCTACCTTTAAATAATATAACTTAATGTTTGCTGTGTCAACAAAGATATGTCTGAGGAGTAGATACTTGCATGGACTTCCTTCAAGAAAATGCATTTTTTAAAGTACATCTATAAATTATGCAATACGTTTTTTACCTCTGTGGTTTGTTTTTGTTTTGTTTTTTAATTTTTCACAAAATATTGGTATCATTAAACCAACATTTTTTCCATTCAGGTTCCTACAGTGTCATAGTGCCCAGAAATCAAATATGGAGGAAGTAAACTGATCCTAAATCTCACCTGGCACCCCTCTAACCTCACAGAAAAAATAAACTTTAAATGCTGTAACTATAACATTTGTTTACCTAGTCTCTTTAGAGTAAATGCCAGCTTTAATTGTTTCACACAAGATAAGTCAAACCTGGATTTTAAGGTATATGTACCCCTGTGGCTGCTGTGGGCATAATAAACCATGAAACTGAGTAAGTGGGCAGCAAGGTCCCCAGAAAGCAATGTGGGCACTGACTAAATCAGTTCTGGGAGCTGTGTCCCATTTTCACAGCATCATATCAGGTCTAATATCCCTGCACTTTGATGCAGCCCCATTAAACTTACACCTTTTTCTGACCTTGTGCAGCTAAGTGTGCATCTGTTCTCTGTGGGCTTATCCCTGGAACTTGTACAGGTTGAAAAATTCAACAGAGCATTAGTTTTCTCCATGCAGACATCTTAATATTCTTCTAAATAGTTTCTCCATTTCTCATATCACTGTCATGGTCCTTTTCAGCATCTGAATATAATTTGGACTCACTTTACCCAAGTGTCAGTAACAACAGAGGGCACTGCACACCATTTAAGGATTTGTTATTGTGATATTCAGGTTAAGGAAGGAGTTTCTGTTCTTTTTAATATTGTATTTTGGAGGAGTTATCTGTATAGAATAGCTTAACTTTGAAAATTTAATTTGCTACATAGCTCTGCTAGATAATCTATATTTCATAAAAGCAGAGATATTGCAATGGCATTTGAAGAAAAAGTCGTGGTGGGTGGTAAGCAAGGGTTTTTTGTATTTTATATTGGCCTTCTCTGATGAGCATGTAAGAGATATCACAGACTTCAAATATTAAATTTGGCAAGATTACAGAACAGCATTGCAAATTATTATGCCCTAGTTGTCTGATAATATGAAACAAACAAACAAACAAACGTTTCAGTTTATGTTGAAAAAATTGTTTTAATTTATTCTTTCCAGGATATAAATTCTTTTTTGGCAAGCATTTTTCAAATTTCAACTCTCTTTAGAGATAGTGTATTTTTTGCATAGATATATGTTGTGCATGTCTTGTGACTTAAAAGGAGAAGTATGTTTGGTAGGTAGATCTGAGATGCAAGAATAAAAGATTATGTTTTTAAAATCCACTTGTTTTAAAGGTTGATAATTATTAAATAAATATAAAATTATTAACTACAGTCATACTTTCCTGAAACACAAATTATCACTGGATATTAACAGAAACTGAATTTGATGGCAACTGAATAATTTCAAAATGATCTAACTTTATGTCAATGTTACATTTCTAAATAGTTCTTTGAGATTTTAAGAGAAGGTCAAAAGCTGTCTATTTAAGCAGTTCATTATTAGACTCAAAAAGATGAACTGCTTTCAAGCCACAGTCAGATTTCGAGCCATAGTAAGTTTAGGGAGCACACGTATTCTCTGTAAAATCCATGTAAAATGGGCTAGAATAAATAATTATTAAGTTATTAACAAAGACATAAAATAGTTTTTCACAAATTGCAGAATCCGCTCACATACATTTATTTTTTAATTTAGTTGTATAAATCATCTAAACGTAGTGTTCTGCAAGAGACTTGGGTTACATATATTTTACAGGTACAGGGCACAAATGCAGCCATTGGAGGAAAAATGTGTTTGAGGTAACTGCCTCATAGTATAGGAGTTTGAATTTCTTGCTTAAATAGATCAGATCTGGGCAGCTCAGCTTTGCTTTAGAGTAATGTTCCAGTATTACTAGCTTTTGGTATAGAAACAAATATACAAGATGTCAATAGATTTAAGTACTCTTAGGTTTGTTATTTTAACCTGTAAATGCAAAGAAGCTCAAACAGAATAAAAAATGATGTGCCTGATAACCTGCCTTAAGCATGACACTGCTGCCTTGTGTTAGGTTGCTATTTCCAGAGGCAATGCTTATGCTCAGACAAAGTCAGTACAACAACTGCTCCTGGTGAGGCCCTGGCTGCACTGCTTGCAGAAACTTGCAAAATTCCCATCAAGTGCAGAGGTTTTTAATAATCCCTAAGATATAATGATCACATATAGTCTTTCTGAGAGAACTGTCCTTCAGGCTATGATTTTGTTATGAGTAAAGAATCAAGGTTGTTCCAGTCAGATGGGTGGCATAATGCTCTGCACTAAGAGTTACTATCAGATGTACAGACAGACTTTTTCATAAAAAGTACACTTTGATCTCACATCCAAGAAAAACAAAATGATTCCTAGTTCAGCTATGACGTTTTAAAGCACTTGGCAAAACTAATCATAACAATAGAGGTTTTTCTGTGCAAAGAATAAGCATAAGGAGAAGGAAAGATATGAAACCTATTATTATTTTTATCTAACAGGCACCAGTCACTTGAGTAGGTAAACCAGCATCAAGACTTGTATGCATGTCCACAGCTAATGAAGGTTAACTGCTCAGATTGCATTATGCATATTAATTTCCTCCTGAAGAAAACATTGGCTCTGTTATTTATCACTTAGGTGGTTACTGCTGACTGGTGAAATCATACTACATCCATACTGCATTCTTGGAAGCATTTTGTTCAACTAGCTGGCCCCAGGAATGGTTTAGAAGAACCCCTAACAGAGGTATCATTGGCTGCATGTAAAGGAACACATGCTAGAAAGGATCAAATAGCTCCCATTAAAAAGGCAGGAGGCTTTGGAAAGGAAAGAAAAGATGTGGACTTGTTGGAGGGATACAGAGAAGGGACCATGAAGATGCTTAGAGGGTCAGAGCACCCCTCCTCTGAGGACAGGCTGAGGGAGCTGGAGCTGTTCAGCCTCAGGAAGAGAAAGAGGCTTCTGCAAGACCTTAATGTGGCTTTTCAGTAGCTAAACAGGGCCTATTAAAAATAAGAGAGGGACTTTTTAGCATAGCCTGTTAGTATACAAGGGGCAAGGGGTTCAACTAAAGAGGTTTGATTTAAGTGAGATACAGAAAGAAGTTTTTTACAGTGAGAGTGGTGACCAGGTTGCCCAGAGAGGTTGTGGAGCATTTTCTCCTCCCTGAAAGTGTCCAAGCTTGAGTCAAACAGCACTCTGAGACACTGGATCTAGTTGAAACTCATTGTAGAGAGACTGGAGTATATGACCTTTAAATTCCCTTCCTATCAAAACTATTCTATGATTTCACGATTTTTCAGCTTGTATTTACTAAATGTCAAAATTAATTAAAGAAATATTGAGACCACTCCATCCCCCGGTGTAAGAGAACTTTTATTTTAAAAATAGGAAAGAGCTACTGTTGAAAGCAAATCTGTCAGGCACTTCACACTCTAATCACACAAGACCTCCACATTTTCTAGAATTAAAAATAAAATTCCAGAAAGATACTGCTCAGAGATGAATTTGCAAAATATGCCATTTATCCTGGAAAAGTTGTCACTTGTGACACATCAGAAACACACAGGGACCGTTGTGTGTTATGGCAATGGTCCCCTAATTAGTTTTGTCATTAAAATTTATTTTAAACCATTTTGTTCTTGATATTTCTTAATTATTTCAATGACACATTCAGATGCCTCCAGATGGCTTGGAGCAGGATAAATAGCACTGAGAAGCTTCTCTAATAGCATCCTACTCTGATTGTTAATATCATTCATGGAATATCGAGCTTCTCTATATTAATTTTAACATAATTAGGTAATAAAAGTCATGAAATTCCTTCGGTGATGTTTTGTGTTTGGAAGAAGTACCTTCAACTGCAAAGATGTACAGTCTGAAAAATCAGCAATATCAAAGTCTGAATAGGGAACAAAATTTTCTACTGGGAGACTTGGAAAGAGGCTTCCAAAACATGCAGATGGCTCGATTACTTATTTCCATTCTCACACGGGAAATTTTAAAGTGATATTATACTATTTTTCTTTCAAATAAAGTTTTCGGCCAACTAACAATTGCCAACTACAGTTGCCCAAAAAATTGTATTGAAACGTTGAACTGCATTAGCCCCATTAGTTTCTCAGCACTTATCTTAAGAAAGTTGCATCTTCATTTCAATAAAATGAAAAACACAGATTAAAAATGTCAAGATCACACAGCTGAGACACTGTAGCTACCCATAAGGGGAAACCAGTCGTATTTTTATGATATTGGAACCAAAAGTATCATCAGTTTCTCATAGGAAGAGTATTCCCTATTTCTTTATTTAAATCTAAAAATATTTTGGATTAGCTATGACAGTATTTAAAAACTCCTATATGATGGGGAAGCTATCAAAAAATCTAAGCCTCTGTTAGGCAGGCAGACTGATTTGGTCACCAATCTTTGATATGCACACAGGCACTTGGACTAAGGTAACCCACATAAGGTAGACTTAAAACAGCACATGCATTGTTAACCAAACTGCCTTTCTCTCAAATCCTTTCACATCTATCATTGTGTTTGTACTGTATCCCAAGATCTTCTATGAGACAGAAGTTTCTGAGACTATTGAGAAATACAGTGATTTACTCATCCTTGAATAAAAGCTAGAAGAGAGGTTGAGCTACAATTTTCTTATCTGTTTCCCAGATGCTTCAAGAAATGAGTCATTTTTAAGAGGACCTAATTCTGTGTCTTCCTCAAAGAAAGGAAACAGTGACCTCAAGTATCACTGTATTTGACAGATTTCTGGCTGAACAATTCCAGTAGCCCAACAGCATTTGTTGCTGGAGCACAGGAGAGGACTTTTGAAGAGGACTACAATTCTGTAATTCTCTAACTTCTGCTCTAAGCACCTCATAAAATGATGAATTTGGGAGCAGTTTCTAAGAAATCACAGTTTGAAGAAAAAGAGGCAATGTAAGGAAATACACACCAAAGAAGGCAAATATGTTTTCTGATCTCATTTCCAACTTTACACTTTGTCATTAGGGCCTGTTCTGTGCATTATCTAATTTTCTTTACAACCCAACGAGCTAATATTTAACTCAACACTTCCCAGGAGCATTCTAACACCTCATTCTAGGAAAGGTCCCTTTTGCTGATGATGTCAACACACACCCAATCTTCAGTTTCTGAGACAGGGTTCATCTGAAATCCTCAAGCAACATCATTTTCAGTTTGAGCAAGCACCTAGTATCCTGTGAGCACTTAGTTGTGATGCATTTTCCAACTGTTTTTCGTGTCTCCATAATACAGAATCATAGAATTATTTAGGTTGGAAAAGACCTCTGAGCCCAGCTTTTGACCAGTGACAACCTTGTCAATTAGAAAATAGCACCAAGTGCCACACGCAGTCATTTATTGAACACCTCTAGGGATGGTGACTACAGCTCCTTCCTGAGCAGACCATCTCAGTGCCTAACAATCCTTTTCCATGAAGAAACGCTTCCTGATGTCCACCATGAATCTCTCATCCTGTTGTTGGATATCTGGGAGAAGAAGTCAATCCCCACTTGTCTATAACCTCCTTCCAGGCAGCTGTAGAGTGGCAAGTTCTCCCCTGAGCCTCGTTTACCTCAGACTAAACACCCCCAGCCTCTCAGCCACTCCTCACAGGACTTGTGTTCTCAAACATTCACCAGCTCCATTGTCCTTCCTCTGAACTCACTCCAGCACCTCAGTGTCCCTCTTGTAACAAGGAGCCCAGAACTGGACCCAGGATTAATGGTGTGACTTCACCAGTGCCAAGTACAGGGAAGAACCACTTTTTTTATCCTTCTGGCCACACTATTGCTGACACAGACCAGGTGCCATTGGCCTTCTTGGCCATCTGGGCACACTCTGGCTCATGCTCAGCTGCTGCTGACCAGCACCCCCAGGTCCTTTTCTGCTGGGCAGCTTTCAGCCACTCTTCCCCCAGCCTGTAGCACTGCAGGGTAGTTGTTGTGACCCAAGTGCAGGTCCTAGTACTTGTCCTTGCTGAACCTTGCTGGCCTTGGTACTTCAACCTGTCCAAATCCCTCTGCAAAGCCTTTGTACCCTCCAAGAGACCAATGCTTCTGCTCAACTTAGTGTCATCCTCTAAATTTACAGAGTATGCACTTCATCCTTGCATCCAGATCACCAGTAAGGATGTAAAACAGGATGACCCCAATACTGAGCCCTGGGAAACACCACTAATGACAGCCTGGCAACTGGATGTGACACCATTCCCCACCACTCTCTGTTCCCAGACATCTAGCAAGTTTTTAACCCAGCAAAGAATGCACCCATCCAAGCCATCAGCTGCCTACTTTTCCTGGAGGATGCCATGGGAGACAGTATCAAAGGCTCTTGCTGAAGTCCAGGCAGACTACAACCACAGCCTTTCTCATCCACCAGGTGAGTCACCTGGTCATAAAAGGGAGATCAGGCTGGCCAGGCAGACCTGCCCTTCCTAAACCTGTGCTGGCTGGGCCTGATCCCCTGGATGTCCTGTATGTGCTTTGTGATCTCACTCAACATGATCTGTTCCGTATAGATACATTCAAATCTGGAGCTCAAATGCACACTTAAAAATTAGGACATTGAAGAATTTGCCTAAGTCTTGCACATGGTGGCACAAAACTGAGGGATTGTATCCAAGGAATCTGGCTTTCATGAATCTCATATACCTATAACATTCAGCATAAAAGGGATCCCTCAGATGCCTGAGAAGGATCAAAGAATGTGACAAAGAATGGAGAAAGACTTTAACTGAATTTTAGGGAAATACAAAAAGGAGAGGAAAACAGAAAAGTGGACACATGTTCGGTTTCACTGCAGATCTCCTATGGAAGTTCAATATGGATTCATATCGTCCCTGTAAAAATCTCATATTCTACATTGGAGTACATTAAAAAGTGAAGACTACTGAAGACACACATACACACAAGAATGAGATATTACCTGAAATAATTTTTTTTTAATTATCAAAAGATGGAAAAATTGTAAAGTTATAAGCAGATATGGTTTAAGTATACTGAAAGAAAATATACTAATTGTAAGAAAGCTAATATACATTAATGGAAGTAGAAATAATGGGAATTTTTAAAATGGTGAGTAAAGTAAGTTTAGTGAAAATTGCCAAAGACTGGTAGATAGTGTAATGAAAATAGTATATCAGCTCTGAATCTAATGAGTTATAAAGATGATAGTGTTAATATTGGGAGAGTTATTCTAAATTATGCAAACATTTCATATTCTGGATGATATTTAGCTGTGTAGAAGACAGACCCATTTTTAATTATTTTTTTTCAAGAATTTAATAAATAAAATACAAATACAATACAAGTCTTCTGAAAAAAAGTAGGATAAAGATAAACATGGCAGGTCTCAGTAATTTTAAAGACCAGGTGAAATAAAACAACTGATGTGGAACTAAAAGCATATCAAATAGAGAAAAATCAAAAATTGTCTTTTTTTTATTAAATGGAGTTAGTTTACAGCCTATGGGGCCACGGGTATATTTTCAGTTTCACAATAATAGTAACATCTCTCTCAGCAAAAAAGAAAAATGAAGGAGGGAATTAATCAGTCGTGGAAAGCACAGAACATAGTGAACATACAGTTAACACCCATCTGATTACCTGCATATTTGAGGTCATCCAGACCAGTTCTAAACCCAGAGCAGAACTATTCTATGCTCGTCTCTGTCAGGTCAGGAAGCCTCAGAGGAATCCACAGGCAAAGAATTTTCTACATTTTCTTCTTCAAAACATTCAGGAATTCATCTGAGACCTACAAGATACAGAGACAGGGTATTAAGTCAAAGAGTGAATCAGAGGTAGAACATATTCCTCTAAGAAGTTTTAGGCAGTGACTTTTCACAGAAAATCTTAGGATAAAATGACTGGACATTTCAGACTGGGTTTTGTGTTTATTATTTCACACACAGGCTTCAGGATATGATGAATTTCTTATCATGCAAATAATAGATCTTATTTAAAAATCTTGAGCTCTGAAACACAGCTACTTATTCCACTATCTAAACTGGAATTTTTTAAAAAAGAAAACAATCTATTATTTTTTTCAGCAAAAACCAACTGTGACACAAATTTCCTCAGGATTAATGGCAGATTAGTCAGATGTAGCACCAAAATTCTGGAGCATTTTATATCTAACAAGTTATTGATATCCTTGGAGCAAATGATGAAAAAGTTACTCCATTCAAGTATCATCTAAAATTTCACCACTCTTCCTCCAGACATCAAGAATGGCAACAAATGGAAGATTTGCTTGAGCAATGGAAGATAAAAAATGGCCCCTCATTCTGTCTGGAACAAAACATTACACCTGGGAAAGAAGGCCAACAGGGTAACAGGTATTTGAAATAAACATGTGGCAACCCATGCAACCTTTTCAAAATCGAGCATCTTTTCTCAGAAAGCCACTATCAGCCTCTTGACTTCTAAGTAGATCAAGTCTACTGCAAAGCAGAAGTGCTAGTGCCAGAAAAGCCTGGAAATCTTTAAAGAGGATAGATTCTGATTTCTCAGGAGGGAAAAAAGAGCATGAAACCCATAGAATGTTACTAGGACTTTTTTTGCAGCTGATTATTTTGAAAACTAAAAATATTTCCTGAATCTGCTTTTTTTTTTTTTTTCCTTGAGATGTAATGGCTCAGTTATAATAGAGAATCAATGAGGCCCAGTTAACCAGATAAAACATGCCTCATCTTCTCACATGCTCAGTAGACACAATAATTATAAGAAAGGGCACCTAATTAATCAAAGGTAATTCTGACAATCAGTTGCTAATGTACCCATGCAGGCCAAGGTTTGTTAACCGGTCTGTCTCCCAAAACTTATTGTGCCAGTAAAGAAAATGAAAGAGAACAGATACCTTCATTTTTTTATGCCTTTTTTTCCTTTCATCTGTTAAACTAGTAAATATTGCAGACTTCCAGAGCTCTACTTAGGCAGAGCTGGTGAGGAGATGATCACAAACAAAACAAGGCTAAGCTCAGGGTTATTTTTAAGGCAGCCTTTGGAAAGTGCTGCCTCGCTTCTGCTGCTCCGACTTGTGTTTCCATGGAAGCAGGACTAGACACGGACACAGTCACCAGCAGAGGAGCCAATTTCAACTGCCAGTTTCTGGTCCTCAGCTCTGTTTCCATGACAACTGGCGCTGGCGCCCTGGAAAGGAGGTGAGGTGTTTAAAACACTACAGTACTTTTAATAAATATCTGCTGCTGCACGCGCGCAGCACAGACACCTTACATCTCCAACTACAAAAACACTGCTCGAAGCAGCACTGAAAATACATCTTGCTGCCAACTACTACTATTTCCCTGGGCAAGTTTCAAGGATGGGTGGTACCTGAGAGCTGATTCCATCCTGAAATCAGGAGCCAGGGGGAAAGGTTGTTCCCATTCTTTCAAAATGAAGATGAACGCTGTGCTGAATATATATTATTGTTTCACGAGGAAAACACATTATATTTCTATAGTTTGTGTCATTTTTGCTGTAAAGAATTAACCAAAGCCCTCTTGAAAAAGCGACAGTGTGGCAGATTTGGATTGAACAGCTTAACATAGTTCTCAGATGCACAGAAATTTTGGGGAAGCAACTGCCCTTCGCTTAATTTTTCCACACTTTTTGAATAGCTACATAAATCTTTGGTCTTGGGAAGAGACAGGTGCAGTCAAGGGCCATCTTCTTCTTCCACTGCTCTCTTTGGAGAAAGGATACAGAGGCATCAGTTCTGCCAGCAGGTACATGTCACAAGAAACAGCTGAAAACCAATTCTCATTCTAACCCTAGCTGCAGTTTGAATCTGTTCCCTTTCCTTAAACATAGAACTTTAGCTTCAAATAATTAAAAAAAGAAAAGGAAAAGCCAATTTTATTTATCTTGTTAAGAAAAATTTAATATGACACCTCTAGGAATGAGGGAAGGTGGATTTGTGTGTGTAAATTGCTGTATGAAAACAATAATACATTTTGTTTAGAGGTTGTGATGCTCTGTCTCAGAGAACCCAAAGGGTCCATACCATTCCTGGTGTAACTTCCAGGAAAATTAAAAAGAAGGGATGACATGTTGAATAAATGTCACCTCTAATTCAAGCCTGTAATACTTTAGTGACAACACTGCACCACTATATATTGCATATACCAAGAGAAAATGCTAGAGGCTTTCTCTCAGCAATGAAGCAGAGAATAAGCTGGATTTATAAGAAAATTATTAACAATAAAATTGGAATAAAAAGCCTTAAAGCAAGTATTAAAACCAGATTATCAAAAGGCAGCACAAAATTTGATACCAGAATTAAGAACAAAGCTGTGCTTGTGCTCCTCTGTCTTCCAGAGGTGCCTAATTATTATAATACAGGGGTAATATAGGCTAGTGGAATTACATTTGTCAGCGCTCTCTCACATTGTGAAAACTTCAGATTCCATTATATAAATCAAACCTACCAGTGACTCTTACATGATGAAAGCTGGTCAGATAGGTCCACAAATTATTGAACTCATGAAGGCTTTAATTCAATCTTTTATAGATATGCACAGTAGTCTTTATGAAACTAATTACATTTTAACAAATGAGTTTTTGAAGATAATTGTGTGTTCAGCCAAGTTAATAAAAGTACTTGCTTTGTTGGGAAGGTATAAACAGTTGGAAATGCATAACATGTTATTCAAAGAAAATGACATGTACAAGAGAAACAGAGATTAAGAATGAGATTCCTTTATTCCTGCTTGAAAGTTGCCTTCAGTGCATTTACAGCTGTCTGGCTGCTGCACCTACCACATAAGGCTGTGGTGGTAAGAAAACCTACAAAGGATTCTGAAAAGACACCAACTCAAGAATACCAAAGGTTTGAGAGCATTATCAATCTTAAGAATATCTTGCTTGATTTGCCCAAGAAATAAATCGTTGATTATATTTTTGCATGTCTGTACAAAGGACCATCCTGCCCCTTGCCAGTCTCTGACACATCTTTTAGAAGGCATCATATGTTTGAATTCCCATGCCATACCCTTGAAATATTCCAACAAAACTGAATAAGGATAACAAAAAAAACAGACATTAATAGTATTTTTAATGTTGCAAGAATTATGTTTAAGTTTGTCAGCCCAAGCTACAACAGCTTTCCATCAGAGTGAAAAAAAGACTTTTGATAGGAAAGAATTATGCAGAGAGGAAAAGTCAGAACAGAGCATTAATTTTTTAGAGAATAAAAAAATTACAGGTTAGGAACCAGGTCCTTATGTATGACAAGACTGCAGTGGAGCCAGAATTACATTGCATAGTGCTTCCTATTAATGATTCTAGTGAACTGCACTAGCACAAAACCTGACAATCTTTACATTTGCCATAGAACTTGTACATGTGGAGGCAGGAAATGCATCCACAAAGAAAACTATCAATGCCTGTAACCTGGAAATAACACTCCTAGCCTTGCCTTGAGGCACAAGCAAGCTGGAAAAAAGCCTTAAAGCACACTGCAAGGAAGCCATTGCTGAGTATACTGAACTAAAAATCAAATGCTATTGAGAATTCAGTGTGAAGTCAAGACTATTTGGCGATGTCATTTAGGGTTAGGAGCATAGAGCATGACTTTATTACAACACAGAGAGATCTGTGGAACAGGAGGCACAATCCGTCACCATGGACAGCTTTACAGCTTTGACAGAAAGCTCCAGGAAATACAGAAATGCACTGACCGGTTTTATGAGTGCAACTAGAAAGAGAGAAACAGTTCTTGCTCTAGTTTGTGCCAGGTCTCCAAAGATGACAGTCAAAAAAGGTTTCCCACATGCTAAACTAAAGATAAGCTGCGTATGACAGTTAGCTAAATTGTTTATATGGGATCAGACAGAAATCTCAGAAGCCTGAAGTGCTGCACTTGTCACATCTGCCTATAGAAGCAGGTCCATGGAGGGCACATGAGGATGAGTCAAGCTTGAACATGAAGCAATCCAGTACCTGCTCTGAGGCAGACAGAGGGAGATTACATGAGAGTAAAAGAATTTAATATTTGGCTCTTTATCTAGGTCAGAAGAGAAAAATTTACTGCTACTTACAGTAGATTATGCTCTTACCCACAACTGATTACTTCTTCAACTTCTGAAAGGTATATCATGGGAGAGAAATTTAAAGTAGTTGAAGGGATGTGGGTAAGAACTTCTCTCTGTAAAATCAGAAAGAGCAAAGTGGTAACAGAGCTGATGTCAACTAAGCCACAGACAAATTAAATCAAATAGGACATTATTCTGGCCGTGTTGGATCACCTCAAAACGTTTTTCCATGGGCCAGATAATATGAAATACATGTGCAGAAGGGCAGGAGACAGGTATTTCTCTTTCCCATAAATCCCTGGCTGTGTAGTGAAGAAATGCCATTCTGAACAAGCAGGTTGTCACTGCTAACATAGAGCTACAACTGAATCACCAAGTAGTTACATGAGACAGAAAAAAAGATGGTCACAGCTCACAAAAGATAATTGCAGGTGATTCTAATATGCAAAATGGAGTCAGAATTCTGGGAAGACATGCTCCTTCACTCATTTTAAGTTAATCCTACTCAAAAATATGTGAAGAAAAGAGGTAGAAGGCAGATTGAAAACCAGCTGATTCTCTAAACTGGAAAAGAGGAAGACATTAAATATAAGGAAAAGAAAGTAAAATCAAATAAAATGTGCAGCTACGTTTGGGTTTATTGGTTATCACTGCAGTTAGAGATAAATCAAAAATATTTCAGTTCATTTCTGAGTCCAAGGTTGATAGAATCACAATTAAAAGGAGCAGCAATAATAAACATTATGGTCAAGTTTCTGTGTTTTATTGCTATGCATAAGCAAGAATATGTTTCTTTTGACTCATATGCTGTAAGTAAGCACTGTTTCAGGGATCAAAAGAGACAATTTTTAACATGACTGCTGTTAGCCAAATGACTGTATAAATTTCAATATTTCTCTGTTCATTATTCTTTTAAATAGCATTTTAAAATTCATATACTCCAATTTTTGCATTCTCTTCACTGAATCATAAATAGAGGAACAGGGCATTAAAACTACAGTTTTTCTCCAAAGAAATGATAGAATTTTAGAGTTTTCTCTTTCCTGTCAAGTTTGAAAGAAAATGAGCAGCTGTCATGATCCCAGACAACAAGAAAAAGAATATTCCCTTTATTAAGCCAGATATGTGAAATTCTATGAGTCAAAATCAACAAATTCACTCAGTAGATCTTTCGTTTCAGTAGCTCCTTGTCACAAATCAGAAACCAAGCTGCCAGGAAAGATATGTTTCTGTAATGCTTCAACTTCATGTCTCAATAAAGTCCCATTTCAGCCTTATAGGCTGTCAGTATTTGTGGTGGCATCATGCTGAAAGGATCACTGAATATTAGTCATCCAAAGAGAGCTTTAGGCCCTCTTTCCTGTGCAGCAATAGCTAGAATTAGGAGCTGAGTCATGCAGCCATGCCTTCCTGCAAGGTCACCAAGCCCTGCCACTTATGTTCAGTGCCTGGGAGCCTGTGGCAAAAAAGGCTCCTTTATCAGGAAAAACAGTGGGTTTGAAGTTTATTCTTTTCTGTCTTAATCCAAAGTAGCAGTCTTATTTGTTATGCTGGGAAGTAAAATTCTTTCCTCAAAAAAGCTCCCATGCTTTCAGTCACGTGTATGTGTCTCCCCACATCAAAATATCCCTTCTTTTTATGGTAGCAACCTCAGGCATTGCTGTGCTTTATGACAGGAGAACTTCCTGTAACAATGTTTCTAGAAAAAAATAATTTTCAATTAAAAAAGATTGATTTCCCAGCATTTGCATATTAAATTTTGTATATTTGAAATACTTAAGATTTCAGCTTATCATAGTTAGCATTTTTACTTTCTGCTTTAGAGATGATTGTATTTTTCTTCACATATTCCTTTAATTTCATAATTTTTTAAGAAACATTATCTTCACAACTGTATTCTGTATGTTTTCAGTATTTTATAATACTTTACTTACTTTTATCAGTTTTCCAATTTCCTTGAAACCTTCAATTATTTTGTTTTCATTCTTAACCATCATGAACAACTTTATTTTTAAAGACAAGAGGTTGCAGTGAACAGAGTCAATCTTTTTTGTCCATCAGTAATTTGTTCTGTCATTTCTGTTATTCAGTGCAACTTTTCAAAGAGAAATTTAAGAGGACGGCCTGAGAAAGTGTATGTAAAATATTTTGAAGTGCCCTGGTGCCTGTCATTATTCTTATTTACCTTTGATCTTTTGCAGACAATTTTCTAAAGAGAAATTTTCCACCATGGAAATGCACAGGAAATTGAATGGAGTTTTAGACCTACCTCTGTTTTAAATTTGTGTTTTATATATGCAAAAATCAACATTACATTATCTAAAGGTCTGAAAAATTATTCTGGATACTTTGCAGAGCAGTTTCCTTGGAGATATTGTTTCATTCAAACATTTAGACCTCTACAGTTGATATTTCAAGATATCCAAAATTGATATTTATTCCATGCTAAGTATGCAGCAATACTTTTTGCTTTAAATTTTCATGGGATAAAACAAAATACTCCATCCCAAAACAGCCAGTAGTTTTAAAATATTCATGTAGTGGACACAAGAAAAAATCCCTGGCATATCTATTTCAAAAGAAAAAATTGCACACTTTGTCATAATTCCTGGCATTTTCCAAATCCATAAATGTTTCACTGTTTTGTACAATAGACTAGGTCTAATGAGAAGAGTTGCTAATAAAGACTATGCATCTGTACTCTGAAAACCAAGGTTCAAGCCTCCTACCCAGCCTAAGGGAAGACTTCAGCCAGAGTGTTACTGGTAGACAGATAAAGACCCTTTTCTCACACTTCTGAAATCTATTTTTGATTTTGCACTACAAATCCATCCTACACTTGGGACTTCTTTTGCTACAGATTTTCTTTTTTGTTATGCATTTTCTTTGCTATCACATTCTTTCTGAAACAAAACATGAAAAGGAAAAAGATAAGTAGAACAGTAGAAACCAAAAGAAGCAGTGGCTTTAGCACACCTAAGGCCAAATTACTCACCACAAGAAGGTCATCTAGCTTATGCTGCAATTAATCAGACTTTTCATTATTTAGTAACAGAAATTCATAGCACAATTTATTATTGCCAGAGTATAAAATATTCACTGCTTTAATTTTATTTTATGAAAATAAAATCTATTTTGAATAACTGATTTAAATATGTAAAATGGATGTTGTTTGTATGCAATATGACATATTAAGTCAATAAAATTAGAAAAAAAACTTATTGTACAACAACAAAGAAATTATGATCCTCAACATTTCATCCACCTTTAAGCAGGAGCTGAAAGATCCCAAGCATTTATGACTGAATTTTTGTAGACTGCATAAACTAGAAGGAATGAAATAAATGGAAAACAAGTTTGAATAAAGATGTAATTATTCAAAATTTTCTTGTAATGAAAATTGATTGCTTTTCATTGACACAAGCAGCATCACTTGAAACATAGTAAGACTACTTTTGTCTTGAGAGCATTTTAGAAATTTCCATGGGACTGAAAAGGACTCAGACAAGGAGGTTTCTGGGTCACTGACTTCAATTCTAGTTGTAAGTACCTATAGATTATAATAAGCTCTATAAAGATGAAGGTTTCATCTAAAAATGTGTTACTTCTTTTATTACAACAGATCCTACTTAATTGCACCATGCTCTCTATGGTTTAATGACTTTCTTTTAATTTCCAACCTACATCTATTAAGGGAATTTATATCTGTTTCTCTCTGTGTTGTTACAATTTTTATCTAAAAAGATATTCTATCTGTATGGTGCTTATCTTTCTGGTGTATCTAGTAAATGCTGGGAAGAGAGTCAGTGCATTTTAGAATACTCAATTCTATGGCTATAAGATGGAATGCCATATACAGTAAACCAATATTAGGAGATCTTGAGTGTTTCTAAATCACTGGATTGTAGAAAGTTCTAAGTACTCTCAACTCCTATTAAAAAGAATCAGGAAGAGAAAACGCCTGCCCTCCTGCATAATCAAACCCTCTGAGAGTACTAAACATGGAGTTGAACTGCAATATTACATCCAGGAGAGAATTACACTGAAATGCTTCCAAGTTAATAAAACATTTGCATATGATATTCCATGAGTACTCTATTCTCATTTGTATAAAAAAGCATTTACAGTTCTGTAAGAAACATAATTTGACTGAAAAATGTTTTCAGAATTAAATCACAGATGTTTATGTGGTTTTCATGGATGTTTGCAGCTCACCACAGAACCTTCTTCTGTGGTTTCATGGTTACACATGAAGGGCACATCAGCCCTTGCACAGGAGCTGCACTGCACGGGCTGTGATTGCCAGGGAAGAAGTGCTGGTGCCTGATGTTCTTTCCTGCCTACATCCTCCTAGCTCTGGCTGCACTCAGTTCTTCTCTGGGCTGAACGATGATGTTGGCCCACTGCAGTTGGATGGAGGCACCTGTGGTGTTTGTCCAAGGATGCAGCCATAAATCCCAGCACAAGGCAGTCAGACTTGCAGCAGTTCAGGGAGAATGTGGAGAAGGGCAGATTGTTTTCTGATCAATATAGCAGAGAGATGCTCTGCTCTCCCAGATGTGATGCTTCCTGCCAACCTTTGCAAATACTGCACTTTTGTGAAAACAGCAAAGTGTTGCAGTGTGTCAATGCAGGTTTAGAATATAGGAGAAGCAAATTTGCTTTTTCAGTTTTAGGAAACACTCAGGAAATAGGAAATACATCAACAATTAATGTTTTTATCCCCAAAGAAACTGTTACCACCACTGAAAAAAATAATGCTGTCACTGTGAAAAACAGTTCTTTATACAAAGCAGGCTGTATATCTCAGTGCTTTTTGTTACTGTAAATTCAGATCCAAATGAACATCTCTTTGCAATACTGTCTTTTCTGCAAAGCTCATGAATCTGACATACCAGTCCCAGTGCCCTTACAGAAAGTTTCCTCTGGCAGCCTCCAAAGGAATCATTCAAACACTGTGCTTGCAGAAACATCCTTTTCATACACATCAGTTATATGTACTGAAACAGCAGTTTGTCCCTATGGTTTTGCATATTCTGTGCCATGTAAATAGGTAAGAAATTATCAGCAAAACGCAGAGCAGTATCTTCATAAAAAGTCCCTAGTTAAAAATTCTGATATTAATTTTCTACTGACAACTACTATTCTCCTGAGAATCCAAATAAGTCTTTGTGTCTTCATTTGCAAGTTTATAAACTGCAAAGGTACTCTTTCTTCTGTTTTGTTTTTAATTTTTTTCTAGATATATATTTTTAGGGACTGATTTTGTCTTTCATTGTCAGTGGATTACAGCTACAAAAAATGTTTTATTCTGCAGTGTTGTTTGCTTTTGGCTTTTGACAAATAAAGATGGCAAGGAATCCTTCAAAATGTAGAGGATGCACTGAGGTAGAATGCATCCTATGTCATTGCATGCAGTATGTACAGCAGAGAAACTTACATAGGGGTGTCCACCAGTTTTAAAAATGCCTTGTGCTTTCTGTTGTGTATTCAAAGTGTGTCAGAAACTTAATAAGTTTTCAAAAGCAAATGAAAATCCAAAGAAATTCTGGCAGATGACACCCATTAAATTAGAACCAAGCCAGTCAGAGTTCAAGGGAGTTCAAAGGACATACATAGGAGAGGTGTCTTGATTCTGGAGAGGATCAGAAAAAAGACAAAACTGTCTGTGTGATCAAAAGAAGATCTGCTTAAATGATACACTCTCCTCTGGGATCAATGCTAATTAATGGAAAAGTCACAAATTAAAAACAGCTTGGCCACCATAATGTGTTCTGGGGAGAGTTTCAGGTAAGTCTGAGGGAGTGTCTCACATACTATTCAATCAAAGGCATGTAAATCTCCTCCCAGGAGATTTAACAGAGAAACAAAGCCCCTTGAGAAAGAGTAAGGCAGAATGGAGTGACTGCCACTTCAGTTGATACTTTGAAAGCAGTGGCCCAAAAGTGCCCCTTTTAGGGGTGACAGACAACCATATCCATGGTTTGCATCAGGCATCTCACTATTTAGGAAAGAATTGAAGTTCTGTGGTATGTCCCAGTCTTTGACAAGCTCTGCCATACAAACTGTATCATGTAGCAAAGCTACATAATCTCAGAAACAAGGTTAGAAAACATCATGTTTTCTGAAGCATCAAAATGTTGGCATTACTGGTATGGACCAACTAAAAGGAAGTGGAGGGAGAACTTTTCAGAAATATTTGTATGTATTACAGATAGGACATTTGGTATGTGTAGTCAACCCTGGGACATTATATAACTGTCTCTCTTTAATCTCAAAAAAGTATGGCTATTAAGAAATTCACTGTAGATTTATATATAATAAACAATATGCCACGTGCAATATATTCTGAAAATATCAATTCTTATGTTGCATTTCACCAGAAAATCTACACATGTGCAGATTTCACACAGTGCCACTGTGCTTCCTGTCACACCAGTTATGTAAGTGGCCATGCAGATTTCCTCATAGTAGGTGTTCTAATCTTTAATTACCCCAGAGTATTTACATCCAATGATAATTCTAACTTCTGTATTTATTCACTGAAACTTTTTATTGGTTTCCTTCAAACTTGAAAAGTACCTCTTAGCTCTTTCTTCTAACTGTTTGCATATATAACTATCAGTCAAGTAATATCTCAGTTTCCTCTTTAATATATTGTTAATAGAGTGTTAATAAATTGAGTTTTGTCCTTAAGAACTGGATTGAACTTTCTAACTTGTAACTTGTCCTCTAGCCTTTGTTTTAGTTTTGTGACCTGACAAGATTGTTGATACAGATATTAAATTGAAAGAAACCAAGGAAAATCTGTTAGAAATGTGTCCCACTGGAGAATGTTTTGCCACTTACTTTATGAGGTCTCAGAGTAATTTTTCTGCTTGATATTTAGTTCATTCTAAATACCATGTGATAAAGAATTTAAGTATGCACTATGATACTAGCAGCCCTTATTAAGTGGAACTAAAATTTTGTTTTTAAAAAGGTAACACACTTATTTGAAAAGACCTCTTTTCCATGAAACCATGGTGATTGGCACTGGCTATATTTTTAGCAACACCTCTTTGGTAAGCTAACGTGCATGGAAATAGAAGCTTAATAGAGTTGAACAGATGATTACCTCAACATCCTCCTCCTTTACACAAAAATAACCATTCTATAACACTTCAAACACTGTATAATTCACAGTGTTTCACAGGTCAGTTTTCCCAATATTGAAAGTGTTCAACTTCATTAGAGTTGGAAAACCTGTGACAGAAATGCATAAGGCCTTTACTGATGAAGGTTAAAGGGTGTCTTGCCGGAAAGTTCCTAAAGATACGCTGTTTAAAACTGTAGTAATAGTTTCAGTAATTCCAGGGGGCCATAACTCAGATTCAGGAATGTCTTCCTTCCAAAAATTTTTGTGAAATTACTGAATCCACACACTACATTGAAATCTTTACCCAATGTGAAGAGTAATTGATTTTGTTCAGTGGAAGAAACTATTTTTCTTACCAGCCCATAGGCTCAGTTTTCCTTACAATTCCTCTAGGAATTTCAATAGAAAAGATGCTTTGGTCAAGAAATTGGACCTAATTCCTTTTGCACTATATGGCATTTGGAACAGGGACAGCTTCCTTCTATGTCTATGAAAAGACGTTGAAGGCAAAGAGAAGCAAGAAAAGCGTTTTATTTCTTTATTAGAAAGTTGGAACTGTTACAGTCAGGACAACAGGAATTCCTTCCTTATGTTTAACCAGTCTTTTTAAATTACTTGAAAGCAAAAGAAAAGACTGGCTGTTCCTAAGAATTAAAATTAATTCTATTAATTTGGCCTTGGTTTTAAGGCTTCAGAAAGTTGTCACCTTCCAATCCATAAGGAACTGCTTAGTGAGTGGTGTTAGAAAGTAAGACAATAATCAAAATCATTCTGCTCCTCTACAGTGCTCAGGTGATAGCCCACCTTGAGTACTGCATTCATCTCTAGAGTCCTCAGCACTGGAAGGACCTTGACCTGTTGGAGTGAGTCCAGAGGGGGACCACCAAAATGGTTAGAGGGACAGAGCACCTCTCCCATGCTCAAAAACAGATGGTATCAGATGAAGTTGCTCAAGACTTGAATGTCTCCAAGGATGGAAATTTCATCACCTCTATAGGCAACTTGTTCTAGTGTTTAACCACCATTAAAACCTTATGAGGCTTTCAACTTGTTGTCCTGAAATTTTGTTAGACTCTGTAATGAAAGTACCCTGGAAAGGCATTTAAGAAAATTCTTTTATATGGTATTGGTTCAGGTGCTGTAACCTGAAGAGATGTAAGTGTTGACTAACTGATTTTTTTTAAAACCAGATTGCCATACTTTTAAATAGTTTACTTATTTATTATAAAAATCCATTTTTTGAGGCTTGGTTATGAAAAGCAGATCATAAAGAAATATTTTTTAAATGTCTCTGAAGACAAAGTCTGTTATATCTGCCAAATATATTCCTCAAAGCAACTCAAGGAAAACATATATTAAGCTAGATTTTTACCTTTTGAGTATATCTCCTTGGTTTTAATAATACAGAACACTTTCTACTTATTTTCTGCTGAAGTAAATCCAGACATAATTTTACCAATGAATTAGACTCAAACCTAAGATGTGTGAAATGCTAACTATTCTCCATCTATTCTTACTACAGTATGACCATTAATAGCAGGGAAAAAACCAGGAATTAGATCAAGCATGGCTTGATTAACAGTAAATCACCTTTTCAGGGCTCAGAAAACTCTATTCATTCTCTATATCCTCTCCTCTCACTGCTCTACTACTGGATGAGTGGCACCAATACACTTAAACGAACATAAAGATGTCACAGAATCAATCAAATGGAAACTTGTAAATTCATTTTATAGTGTCTGAAACTTACTGAAGTCAGTGGGAAGGTCAGGACCTGTGTTAGCATATCGAAGAATAAATTGATTTAAATGGTGTAAGGTTAAAAATCAACATTGGATTCCACAGGCTTTACAACGGTCAAGATACTTGACAGTAGTTGATCCTTTCACTATTTTTTTCACCTTAGCCAAGGTACTTTAACTAATGTAAATTATCCTTTCATTCCAAATTACTTTTCATCATCCATTTGCATTTTATTTTTATTTTTCTTCTTCAGCTAGAGTGCTCTCCCATAGCAGAAATAGATTATTTTAAAATGTTTTTACAAACACTTTTCTTGTAATGCTACAACAAATTTCCAGATTTATTGCAATGTCAAGTAAATCTTTAAAGGGAGAAAGGCTTCACACAGGACAAGGCTTCATTACAGGGCATTAATTTGTTTCCCACAACTCCAAATACTGCAAGCAATATAGAAAGCTATTAATTCAGTCCTTTTCAACTGCTAGAAGTAATTTTTAGCTTTGATCACATCAATCATTAGCATCAATAACATGATCACTATGATCTCTATATTAATGCATATAATATATATATATATATGCATATATATATTCCTACTATATATATATTTCTACCTTAATTTCTCTATTCTAATCCTATTTGTCTAAAGTAAAAGAATATTTAAATTTGCTCACACTCTTTGTAGGGCAAATTTTAGACAGCTCCATATTTAAAGGTACTGAAGAAATAACCATTATTATTTCAGTCTCTTATCACATTGATTTTCAACTCAGATAATAAGGCATAATTTATAACCACTATATAATACTTTTTCCATCACTAACTAAAATAGGTTTGACATTTTAAAAGGATTTAACTTTGCAGTCATGTTATGTGTTATTAAATCCAAGTTGTTTAGTGCTCAAAAATCCCAGTGCTTTACCCCAAGTTGCTTTACCCCAAGTAATCCATGGTAATGTCACTCAGGCATGGACAACCAGTCATAAAGAGTTTACCACTTATTTCAGGGCACTGCTGCTGGCTCAGAGCTTTGATTTATTCTGCACTCTCATGTTGCTCTGGTGTCATTTTTTGTTCCTCTTCTATCTTGTTTGCTTCTGGCTCTAAAAAACATCTCAGATTTACAAGGACAATGTCCATAGCAAGAAGTGAATCAGGGACCAGATTCACTGGCACCTGAGAGCATACTTACACATTCAGACTTGGATTGATGATACTGGTAAATCTATGCCACAGCTCCAGGTTTGGAGTTGTTTCATATGTAATTTTTCCAGATAATTTCTTGGTGTAGATTGAAGGTTATTGTGGGCCAGGACACCAAGAGATCTACTCACTGAATGGCATTTTCACTTTGTTTGTCTGTTTTGGAATGGGGAAAATTTGAATACTTCCAGCTTTCCTTAATGCTTGAGAAAAGTGTTAGTAATTGTATTGAAGTGTTTGCAACTGGTATTGAATTGTCTGTAGCTGGAAAGACTTAAATCATTTCACTTCAGTGCAATTTAAATATCTACATTGTATGAAAGAAAATCTCTATTTTTTTGTAGCAGTTAGATGCTGAACAATCCTAAATGCCTACAGCCCAAGATAACTTAGATAACTGCCTGATATGGCAGGAAATACTTTGCTTTTTACAGTAGTTTCATACTGACTTGAGATCCTGACAAGAATAAAGAAGACATGGACATGTCTTCCTCATCACAAAAATTCACTGCTTTTTCCATCTCAAAAATTGCCATAACCACTGATAGTTCAATACTTGGAAGGAGTATCCCAGCATGGCTCCACATGCTCTCCTGGAAGATAAAAAAATGTTGGTTTGAACGCCCTCCTTGTGAGAAAGGAATTTAGCACACCTCTGATTTGGAGTGAGTGCAAAAGGAAACAACATGGTCAGCTCCCTGCTCAGCCCATCACAAAAATTTCCACCCAGGAAGGCAGCTGGGACTGAAATCCCAGTTTTCCACAGATGCAAGATGTAAAGAAAATCTGTCGGGCACTCTTGCCTGCCCTAGGTATTGCCACACACAAACTCTTCATTCTAGGAAATTAAGATTTATAGATGAATTTTCCCCTGTTTTGCTCAGGAAAGGAAAGCAACTAGTTCATTCTTTTCCTTCCTGGAGACAGTGCCACAGTGCTCAAGATGATAAAGCCTAAACACTTTGTAAATGTGAGCCTAAATTCTCAGGGAAGGTTGGGAATCCTGAGGTATGGAATTGCTTCCGTTAGCCTGTAAATTAGGCATGAAAAATGCTTGTGGCCTGTGAGGTAAAAATCATGGAAAACCCATAGCAACCCGTAGCAAATCAGTGTATCCTGTCAGATGGTACAACCTGGTCATAGAACAACTCTCACTGTGTCTGCCATCAACATTGAAACATATTACAACAAATCTGCTTAGGTCTAAAATGTGGGTGTCAGGACAATTTGATCTAAAAAGTACACTTTAATGTACTCTTAAATAAAATTGTTATGTCCTTAAGCAGTTGAAGTCTCCAGACAGCTACAAGGCTGAAAAGCAGGGGAACAGGGAATTACAAATAGCAATGGCACTGAATACTGAGCTTCAGCTGCTAATGAGACTTTTACGTGCTATCAGTTTTGCCTCTGCTTCCAAGGACAAATTTTTATTTCTGACAAGTAATTCAACAATGAGGATCTGGTCATGTACAAAAACCACATAAAAATTAACTTTGTCACTGTATTTGCAATTGCTGCAATGACACAAATGTCTATGCAATTCTGATAGATAGCTTATAAATGCACTCATCCCTCAGCTACAAAATTCTGGTACAATGGTTTTAGAAGATATTCCATCTATTTGACGTTATTGGGAAAAAAACTTATGTCAGTAGGATTCTTTTTCCCAGTTCAAGCCAGTTATTGGCAAAATGTTTGATAAATATGTGAATCATATAATTAAACATTTGTTAATAATAATAGTCATTTCTTCCCTGTTTGCCTATACATAAGACATTTTGTATCAAGGAATAAATATTACATAGATGGTAGTGGAAAAAGTGTTACAGATTTTAATACAGAAGTTCAATTTTCAGATTTTCCTTTTGTAGCTTAGTAAAATCATGAGCAATGAATGATACATTCAAAATTATTATAATCAACCATGGAGTTGTTATGTGGATTCAGAAAAAAAAAGTTAGCATGAAGCCACTCTGGCTGAATAGTTTTCTAAACCAAACCACAGTGTCTTAAATCACATTTTTCAGTTATATTATCTTTTCGAAGTTTTCAATTGAATCAGTCATGTTCTGTTATGCTGACTCCTAACACGTGATCATGTGATGGAGGAACAAAATGACACTAGACATTTGCAATAAATCAGTCAGAAAATCAAAAAGCAAGAAAAATATCCATAGCAAAATAATTCATAATGAGTTTTTTGTATAATCTGTAGATTGGAGGTAATGAATTTTTACTGTCTATAAATCTAAATTTTTAGGAGTATCTTACAAACTGATATCCAAAATGTGAAGATATTTTATAGTATATTTTGTACAGGAGACATCTCTTTACTAACTTTGGATGTTTTCATATGTAACATATGTAACAAGTGCATTTTAACTCTGGTTTAAGATAGCCCATACATGCAAGCTGCATTCTGTGTGACATAAAGCCATTTTGAGGTATGTTTTTCTATGCATTTAAATCCATTTGAAGATATGTTCTGATCTAGATCTGAATATTATAGGTGTGGGCCTCTATATGCTCTTCAAACATTTAAAAGTCATTTTCCCTGGCTGACACTAGGAACTTGAAAAATAAAAAAAAAAAATTCTCAGAAATTTTATAAATAAAATTAATTACATTTAAAAATTAGGATAGAAAAATCAATAAAATTTTGACCACAGTAGGAAGAACAGATTAGATGGCTGATTGCAAAGGTAATAATGGAAAAACTTTGACTAAAAGCCTCTTCTGTGACTATGTAAAAATTTCTGCTATAAATGAGAAAGTTCGGGTTTTTTGCAATTATAAATTTTTACTGAATGCTAGGTTTTTATTAAGTACTGTATCATAATTAGTAATGATCACTATTTTTTTACAAATATCAAAAATAATTTCAAAAATGCATATTTA
This sequence comes from Luscinia megarhynchos, assembly GCA_034336665.1. Taxonomy (NCBI): domain Eukaryota; kingdom Metazoa; phylum Chordata; class Aves; order Passeriformes; family Muscicapidae; genus Luscinia; species Luscinia megarhynchos. The sequence continues at coordinate 24,607,575 of CM067566.1, forward strand.
ATGGTTTCTGTTTTCTTCTTTTTAAATACTCTGTGTAGGACATAAATATATTGTACATCTCGTTCAGACTGAACTCTTCAGAAGGATCTAAGCACTTAAAAATATTGAACAGTCCAGGACTTACTAAAAAGCTCCTTCTTGCAGTAAAATCACCTGTCTGTCCAGTGGTGCCTCTCCTATGGACCAGAGTTCCTTAGCAGTCTTTCCTTTTTGCCTCCTCTGTTCTTAGTCAAATGTTGACAAAACCACAGTGGTGTTGGGTGGAAATTATCTTTTTTTTCTGTAGTGGATTCCTGCTTGTCTAAGTGAAATAACTATTTATTGTAGCTAAGATCAAAGCATAGAAACAGTTTATCAGGTAGATTATGGTTGTCCCAGGTGAATTCACCTCCCATTCCACTGCCTCTTCCCTGTATCATACATAATGGGCAAGAAATGTCATGCAGACAGTCTGGCACAAGCAGCCATAACAGCAGTGGAATTCCAGAAATCTTTTATGTGTGTCCATAGTACATCATAGTACTTAAATTGTTAAAAGTTATCTTTTGTTCCCAATTTTGTTATGGAACAAAAGCAGCATGTAATCTGCCTCTTCTGTGCTGTGGCTGATATGCAAAATTCACAGTCCCACTTGTTGCTTCCCTAAAGCATTTAGACTTGCATTCCTAGGCAACAATAAGGCTGATGGAGTGCACATGAACCTAGGCTACTTAATGGTGTTTCCTGGAAAAAGAGAATTATGGATTCAATCTCTATCCCCCCTCATACTGAGCAGTATTTGGAATCTTTTTGTGTGAGTTCTCCAACAACTGACCTCCTAGAATGTGGGTATTTCCAGTGAGAGCTAGGTGAACTGGAACTTAATGTAACAGGGGCATACATTATTTCTTGTTAATTCTATGTACATTCAGAGGTAGATAGATTCATCATCTTTGTCTTCTACAGTTAATGAAGCAAGAGAGAAATACCTCCAGACAGTGATCCATCTCATTTTATGACCCTTGTCTCACCCTCCAGAAATACTTACTAGACATGTGATATATTGTGTAATAGGTAGGTAGAAACATAGAAAAATGTTAGAAAAAAGATTTATATACCAAGATTTGGGCAACTAAAGTTAGTGGAAAAGAATTCACATCCTAAATAAAGCAGATGGAGGCACTCCAGAGATATTTGAGACACCTTAGTGGAGGAAGAAGCACCCAGTTAAAGAGATAGTTTCTCCTCCTCCTACAAAACCCGAGAGAAAGAGAGCTTCAGCAACTATCCTAGATCACCTGGGTTACTCCTTTTTCCTTGTCTCATTTGTTCTTCCACCCTCCCTGAGGCTGGGGGCAATATCTGAGCAAAATTGGAGTGGCCCTAAATCTGAGTAACTAAAGAACAGAAGGTCGATTCTTAGTAACAAAGATCTGTTTCTGTTCTGCTTTTGCTGTTCACACGTAGGGACCAAAAATGCTGGCCAAGAGTTCCATCACAGTAGAATTACTGAAGATACTGATAGTATCATCTAAAACAGGTTCATGAACAACCTGAGTAGCTTACTGTATCCATGCCATGGAAAGACGATTTTATCATGGGCACCAGAGTCTGTATGCTCAGCCCTGGGAACCTTGGCAATCCTCTTCCTTGATGGGGCTGGTCAAGAGCAGTTCTGCTGAAGGCAGCAAGGGAAAATGTGTATAGCTGTCATTACTGAGGAATGGTGCCTCACATGTTTATTCTGAAATGTCTTGATGGGACTTGTTCATTTAACCAGGACTGTGGTGAATGGCTGAAGGTGGACTGGTAAGCTCTTTCATCCTCTCATGGGCATCCCAACTGGGGCCACAACTTGTGGGCATCTAACTGGCATAAAAGATCACAAGCCATTTCCTCCTGGATTATGGGGGCTTTACTCAGCTCACCACTCCCAACTTCCACCACTGGGAACTGGGTATCCTGAGGACAACTGGTTTTGGCATTACAAACTGAGGCGAAGAAGACACCTCAACCTTGTTTTCATTCCCTGACTTTAAGCTACATTTTGCATCCACTCTGCAGAGAGTGGAGACTCTCCTCTTTCACTGTCAATGTCTTTATAGAAACTTTTATTGTTTTCTTTGAATCCAGTGGCCAACTTAAGTTCCAGTTTGGCCTTGGTTCTTCTAATTTTCTCACTATATAATCTCACAAAATACTTGCATTCCTTCTAAGCTGCCTTCACTCTTTCTGTGGTGAAACACTTTTTTTTCTCCCTTTGTTGCAGCTGAAGTTCTCTTTTAAACCAGGATGATCTCTTTTCCCACTAGCATAGAGGGGCAGACATCTCCTGTATTGATAATATTTCCTTCTTAAAGTATATCCAGCCCTCCTGGACACATTTTTCCTTCAGGACTGACTTCCAAAGGACTCTAACAATCTATATCTTAAACAGGTGAAATTCTGCCTACTGAAAGATGAAGGTGGCAGTACTGGTGATACCCCTCCTTACTTTGATGAGGCTGGGAAAAGACAGGGAGAAAGGCATTTATTTGTTTGATTTAGATTTGTTTTGTGGGGGTTTTGGGGGTTTGTTTCTGGTTTTTGGGTTTTTTCGTTTCTTTTGTCTTGATTTCTTACTAGCCAAATGTATTTTAACTGGTAATAAATTAAATTAATTTTGTCTCTCTTTCTTTTTCTCAACCCAAGGGCTTTTCCATTATGTTTTCTATCCCAACCTGAAAGACTGGGTATCTGGATGGGAGTTTGTCCCCTTAGCCAAGATCAACCCACCACAGCAATGAAGACATTCTTTCCTATTGCCTACGTGTCAAGTAGCTTTGAAAGTCACTGAAAAATGGTACAAACTTTCTTTTTAGACTTGGTCAAATGAATTCTTCTGAAACTTTTTTCTGCATTAGTTTAAACCATTGTCACTATGAATTTTCAAGAGGATGCAATAGGTATGAGGGTGAGTGGAAAAAGAAAATCTATAAAAAGTCTGCTAAAAAAAGCCTAAGAAAAACCAAGTTAGCTGCACTGTCGTGTTCTTGAAATAAAATTCCATCAGTCTAAGTTAATGGTTCTTAATAAATGTGGTTAATAGCTAAAAATGGAGTTGAGTGTTCATTCCTTCAACATTATAAGCAGTCATTTCATACAGTAATAAAAATAGAAAGAATGACTTCAGGTTTTTTTTCACTTTGAATTGAGTTGTCACCTATTAAGGTTTAAAGCATAGTTCATTAATACACTGTCATTGATGTGTGACTCCATTATCAAATTCTTCAAAGATCTAAATTTTCCAATGTAAGCTGCCCATCTTTCTAAAACTTTGGAAAGGAATTCTGAATTCACCAAATATTCAGCTTTATAATGCTGTCTCATTAGTTTATTTTGTTTCATTTAAACTTTCAGGCTCACAAAAGTGCATTTAGCTGCACCTAGACCTTCATACTTGAATTAGAAAAAAGGCAAAAGCCAGGTGTCAAATTATGTAAAGTTGGTATTTTCTTATCTGAGGTGCCTCTTGTAATTCACATCACATTTCAACTGTTGAAGTGGAAATAGTACAGCAAGAAAGTAGGCAATATAACTCATAAAATATAAAGGGATAACACTGAATACATCTGACAATCATTATAGCAACTAGCAATTCCCATGGATTGCCATCCTCTATAAACAGGCAACTCAACAGGCAAGAGCTGTAAGGCATAAGATATTTTCCCTCTTGTTGAACTGGAATAATTATGCCATTAGCTGTGGCTGCATGACAGATGGAAGTGCATCAGATGGAGCAGCACAGCAACTTTAAATAAGGTAACTCTGGTAGCTGCAGTAGACCACAGCTGCATGTAAGTCAATTTTCTCTCTTGAGAAGTCAAAGAACTAACTTGTATTACCATAACCTAACTATCTCTTCTTTTAGCATGATCTTGAGCCTTTGGATGATGCCACATAGAACAGTGAGAAGAGCAAGTGCTCAGCTGCAAGTTTGGAAAAGCAAGGTGTTCCTTTAAAACACCTGTGAAACACATGGCATTTCAGCAAACAAAAACTCAGTAAATTGTTTGATACTAGCAGTGGTATTTCCAGCTGGATTTGGTTCCATATAACTGCAATTAAGATGGGAGATTAATTATCTGCTAACTTCAAAAAACTTAAAGTATGCTTTACTTGTGAATGTAAGTTGTGATTGTTTAGAATTAGTAGAAATTTACTTTGGATGAACCCTTAAATTAATTGAACATTAGTCATACTTTACTTCTAGTTGCACAAGGTTGTGCTACATTAAATTTTGAGCTGTGCTCTTGTGTCAAAAAGTCACCATTATTAATTAAAGAACTGCATCATATTATTTATTATTCATAGCCCCACTTACAAGGAGCAAGACTTACAGGATTTTTGTTTTTATCAGCTAATCATCATTGTCTGCTACACATAAGAGCTTCTGCAGTCGCACAGAGTAGAAATCTCATGTTGGTGCAAAAAAAGAATTGAAGAAAAGTCATCCCCCTCACCTAGTTCTTGAGAGGAAGAAGAATGATCTCAAAGTTACTTTTGCATTTTAGTCTAAGACAGGGGACACATCAAAACTCCCAAAACAGTGGTGAGACCCAATGTCCTGATAATGAAGACACCATTGCTCCCAGAGGTGTGATATCAAGAGGAAGCAGGTGCTGGCCAGGAATAAAATATGTTCCATTCTAGCATGTTCCATTTTACCAGTATTTATATATTATACATTATGTTGTATTATATCCATTAGCTATTATATTCTAGAAATGAATCCATGAAAAACTGGAAAATAATCTTCAAAAGGCCCTAAAATATTGCAGAATATTTTCTCTTAAAGAGGTTTTCAGTTTCTTACTCACATAACATTTTTCATTCTTGAAAATCAGTGGCATCATATGGAAATTATAAAATGTGAAGATCCAACTACTTTCTAATGCCATTCACATGTATGAGGAATTTAAGCTGTAACTAGGATGAGACACAGAGTTAGGGAGAGTTTTGTGCACAAGTATTTCATCCAAACTACTATTTAATTAAAATGAAAGTTTTGGTGCAGAAATTTCTAGGTTTCAATAAAAGTGAGATGAGGAAGTTCTTTTGAGTTTAAAACAGAAATTTTATGCAAGCTGACAGAACATTTTTTTAAAAAAGAAGAAAAATACAATTTATTCAAAAATAGTGAGAAGAATTAGATTGCCACCTAGGCTTTGGGGAACTGATGGGATAGAGAGCTGGGTTTCCCATAACAGATTTTCCCATATATGCATGAAGGTGATATAATAATATGAAAATTATATTATAAAATATTAAAACTGTTAATAAAATTAATAAATCTACAGTTTTAAAATTCTTACATGAAATATAAAACTACCTATCAGGTAAATCCAGTCTTTCCTTGAGATAAAAAGAATCAGCTCCCCGGTATTTTATTGCAAAAACTATAGGAAAAGGAATTTTATATGATGACAATAAGAAATCTCTGTGAAGATCAAGAGGAAGCAACAGCAAGAAGAGGCCTCTTCTTCCAAAATCCAAAGGTAAAAGGAGAAAGATAAACACATATTATATGTGGTTACTAATTGTATGTATTAAAATATCATTCAGCTTTTCTCTTTAATGACATTTTCATATTTGGCTTTTGAATTTAAGCTGATACTCAAAGTGGCAATCTTTGCTTTAGTGTACAAGCCAACATTTGCTCCATTATTTACATGGATATACAGAATAGCTTTGTCTAAAATGGTCATCAGAAGCACAGCATAAAGTCATGATTCTAAGTCTGGGAGCATGCAAAATAGAAATCAGATGGTTCTGCTTTCTCTCCTGTGAATGAGCCAACCCATTAAAAATATTTATATTTCAAAGCAAACAGAAAGACCAAAAAATCCTAACATCCTATACAAACCTATATCACAGGAATTTAAAAAACAATTGAATATATTTCTGAATATGAATAAACATAACATTCAAAGTGAAGACAATTACTTATACCTGAATAGGCTCTACATTTAGTCAAACAGGTGCTAACCTAGTTCTCTTCTCTTTATGTAAGCCAGTTTCAGAGGTGAGGCACCCATGCTCAGCTAAGCAGAAGGAATTTGTGGGAACTACAGCTAAGACTGTGAGATGCTAGATACCCTGGAGGATTAGGATTGAGCTAGGAGACAGAGTAAAGAAAAGCTGTGCTGTGCTGTCTGCTTCACTTTGGGGAAGTGAACTGCAAGTGAAATTCGTCTTGGCTGGACAGTAGTTCCCTGCCTTCCCTGACTGCTGAATTGTCACCCCTTACAATGTCACCACAGACATTGCCTGAGCTGCAGCTGTTAATGATAAACAAAAACTGGGTTGTTGAATGGTTTAAAAATGTGCTTCTGCTCCTTGTTAGAAAATACATGGTATATTTGTTAGAAGTGCATAACATTTTTGAGAAACATATGTTTACTTGCATGAGAATAAACCACAGGCAGCCAGTACCAGACAGACTGAGGTTATCTGAAAGAGATTCAAGGAAGGAATAGTTTGCTGCTGATGTCTTTAAGAACCTAAACCATAACTACATTACAGATGAAAGAAAGTGAGCCAAAAGTAAGTTCCTAGACACTATGAAATTTGATAAGTGGGGCTAGTAAGAACAATTGCTTGAAAAGCCACCAGTGAAATCCAGCAACTATACATATATATATACATATATACATATATACATATATACATATATACATATATGCATATATGCATATATACATATATACATATATACATATATACATATATGAGACCACCATCTCTGACAAGGGCATCTTCAAGAACTGAGAGTTCATAGTTAAATATGGAGTGGGCTCATAAACCCCCACATTGAGCCCTCTTACACTTTGCTGAAGTACTTGTCTCTTGGAATCAGATATAGAGGTTCTGAGCATTAGCTAGACTTTTCAGAGGGCAGAGATATTGGGGAGCCTAATACAGGGGACTGCCAACTGAGTAGAAAACTATCACAGAGAGAAGTGGACCCCAAAACCAATTTTTCCTAAACCTGCTCCAAGAGACAGCATTCCCCATCTCCAGCATCTGTATTACTGTTTTGTGTTGGGGTCAGACCTGAATCACGTTATCTGAATTAAACACTTGGATCCATTTCTGAGTTGGAGTAATGGAAATTCTCAATAATGTCATTGATACATAGTCACACAACCAAACATTTCTGTTCACTCTTATATTCATCTGTTAGTGTGTTTAGGCAAAGCATGGCTACTTGAAAAGAAATTCATTCATGAGCAGCTGAAACTCCAGGAAAATGAACCTAAATGAAAATTTAAAAAATTAATTTGGAAGTAGATTGTAGGCAATCACAGCATATATGCATTAAAGACTTCAAATTCCCTGCTTATCTGCTGTTTTACTTTACATTATTTTCCATACATGAATGTCTATGTTACTACTTGAATTTTTCTTACTTTGATGAATGAACAGCATGGGTTTCAGGGGGCCTAATCAAGCAAGTCTGTTCTAATTAAAACCAGAAACCATTGTCATTTCTTCTCAAGTTATTGGCTAACCTGCACTCTGGCGTTTTCATTTAGTTCTTTCCTTTTTTTTTCTCCCCTAAATTCTGTTGTCATGGGGATTCAACAGTTCAAATTGTATACAGACATGGTATTTTTATTTGAATAAAAATATGGATTTTTTTTTTCCTTCAAATATTATTTAGATTTTTCCTGCTTGGAAGGTTGTTGTTTTTTGGGGTTTTTTTTAAGAGTTCCTTCAGATTGATAAACTGCATGCTATAGAGAGAAGCATTTGAAAAATGCAAAATTAGTGCAAGCAGCATAGTTTTCCATGTAATTGCAATGTAAATGTCACTGTATTCTTTTAGTTGAGATAATTCACTGCACAGACACTGTACCTTGGAATGTATCTTGGTTGAATTTCATTACTTAAAAATTCCTAAGTTAAACTATTCCTCCATATTTGGGACCTTTCAAGACATGAAAGTAATTCTGAGAACAGATGTAAGCCAGACAGGTGGAAGCTACCCTTGATTCTAGGTGATACAAAGAAATCCCTAAAATACAACTGTCCTGTGATTTAGAGCCCTACTTTGGACGAGAAAAAATTAGATTCAATTTTCAGTTTTGCCACAGACATCCTATATGACCTTGGACACTGTGCCAGAGGCACCTAGCCAATTGGAAACACAAGACTTTGAGATTTAGCTGGCATTCAAATTGTCTGAATCTGGGCTTTAGCCTCTCTGTGCCTCAGGTCCCTGTCTGTGAAAAGAAGATAAATTGACTTCCCTGCTTCACAGTAATATTGGAAGACAAATTCTTCTGAGACTCTGAGGCACTATTGTGAGGTTTGTGTAAGTATCTTTATAAAAATGCATTTTTACTTTTTGCTGTAGTGTCCAGCATAAAGTGGAGAACACAAGAACTGAAGTTATGATTTTGTCACTTGATATAGCAAAAACTATGAGCCATAAAATCCTGGTTTCTATTCCACTTACTGTCCAACAATCAATAGATATTGGTTATTGATAATAATATGTGTGCATGACTTGCACTGGATATGCATGTGTCTTTTATCTTATACAGGCATATACACTTATATTTCTGCTGAGTTATCTGGATGTGTTCATGTATGAACATCATTTGCTAATTTAAAATGTTTCTGAAATTTCTCCTAACAAACTTAGAGTTTACACATCATACTTAAGTTAGAAAATATGCCTGTATACACATCCCAGTAGAGCCTCAATAGCCTGGGTTCATCCCTCCTGGTGTGAGACCAGAGAATGGGAGACTGAGATCATAATGAATTGCTTGGCATCAGCTAATCATAAGTCAAGTATAGAGACCTACAATTTTCAAATACCAGGTAAAAGGCAAAGTAGTTCCCTTAGGATTTCTTATTGTAAGGATAGACTAAATAACAAATTGAAAGTTCTCTTACAATTTCGTGTTTAGTGGAGCAAAATTCTTGAATTTCAAAAATTAAATATTTTTCCTATCAGGGAAAAATCTGTTCTCTTCAGAATTTATTGTGGAAAGAGTAAAATAATAGAAGTGTGATTTTGAGCCTGTCTCTTACTCTTTATATATCAAATTGGTATTTTTAAGGAAAAAAATAACAACAAAAAAAAATTTAAAAGAAAGAGCAGCTCTTCAAAGTTATAAAAATATCAAGCCACATTAAAATATAAGTCAAGTCCCATAGATGTACTGGTATTAAACCAAAATTATTCAGGTTATTGACAGATGTAACTACATATGTAAATACACATTTATGTGCATAATTAACCATATACACATCTTTTGCAATATTTTTATTTTAGAAATGTGTATTTTGGTTAAAGTAATTCTAACTAAATATGTTTCATGTAAAACAAGGAAAACCCATAGCAGATAAAGTAACCTCCAAATTCCTTTTATTAATATTATTTCTCCCTTTCATAGACACCTGTGGTCATTATTAAACACTCTCAACTTTGGATAATACTTGCTAGCATTTTTTTTCAGTATTCATCAAGAAAAAACAGAACTATTTGCTTCTCTTTTCTGTTTTCTGCTGTAAGGTCTTTATTTATTTACCATCTTCTCTATGGACATTGATTTTTAAATATTTCTGCCTATAGACACATAGCTCTAGGAAAAAAGTACTGTGCTGCATGCAATTTAACATCCACAGTTACTTTCAGGTTCTTCCTAGCATAGTAGATTAAGAACCAATTAGCTGCCTGCCTGAAAATCCTGTAGAGGCAGATTAACATTAATTGGTGTCATGGAGGTTGTGTGGAAAAAAAAAAATCAAACAAAAAAATTAAAATCCTGAAATCATAGAATCCTTTAGGTTGGAAAGGATCTCTGAGTCCAAGTGGTAACCAAGCACTGCCAAGTCCACCAATAAACCACGTCCCTCAGCACCAAGCATGATGGTTATACAATAACTGAATTGTAAGCCCTTGCAGAGGACTGCAGCAAAGGAATATACCACAAATCCCTGAATTCTCTACTGGTTTTTGTCTGGGATGTGTTTTGGAATTGTGAGCAAGCCAGTCTTGAAAACACAGGGATATTTTCTCTGCTGCTGAACAGCGCCTACACAGCATCAAAGCCTTTCTGTTTTTTCATGTTTTCTGACAGTAAGTGGATTGGGGGTGCACAGGAGCTTGGAAGGTGACACAAACAGGAAAGCTGAACCCATATGCCACAAAATATATCATTGTGCACAGTAGTAAAATGTGGGGGAAGGAAATGGGAGTTCTGGACTTTGTCTTCCCAAACAACCATTACATGTGGAGAAGCCCTGCCTTCCTGGAAATGGTTAAACCTCTGCCTGGAAATAGGAAGAAATAAACAAATTTCATTACTTGTGTGTGTGGCTTCACCTATCAAACTACCTATATTTCAACTCACAAGTTTTCTCATTTTACCTTTGCTAATCTCTCCCCCTACTCTGCACTGGGGGCATTGAGAGAGCAGATATGTGGGGCTGAGTTGCCTTACAGGTTTAAACCTTGACAATTCTAAATGGAGCTCCCTAAATTAATATTGATTTGAAATCAGTGACTTTTTGCATAGTACTGAAACAAGATGCTAAATCCCCTATACATCAGTCTATACAAAAAAATCTATTGTTTGAGAATATCAGAATTCAATTAATTTTAACAAGGTACAATTCAGAATGTAGTGTAGGAAGACAACATATAATCTTTAAACAATGGAATAAGCTGCAATTATTTCTAGCTTTAAATACAATGCTAATTCTTAATTAGCTTTATGCTCAACTGACAAAATGCTAGATACTGGTTTTCTATACTAGCTCTTAAGCTTAATGAGGAATAATTAATTGATCTGATTAAATATTTTTTCCCTATAATTTCTAAGTTTGTTTCAGACTTACCTTATTTCATACATTATGGTTAGCAGTTAGCATTTCTTCAAAGTATAAAACACCATAATGAGAATTTCATAAATGGAAATTGTTTACTGAATCCTACAGTGCACATGCAGGGAAAATTCTCCCTGAAGTTGCCCTTTGCTCTTTCCTCATAAAGCTCTGATTCTGAAAACTTCATTAATTTCAACAATTTTTAGAGTTATTATTCCAATAAGGATAAAAAAAATTCCAAAGGGATTTAATATTAAATGTGTAAGTACATTCCAGAAAAAAAGGACAGATGTAGTGTATTTTAAGTGTTGAGTCTCATTTCCTTACCTTAGATATAAGCAGTATGCCAAAAATTTTATGTAAATGGATAAATTATAGCTCATATTTGAGTAATCTATGAACAAACTGATTCATTTGCCCGCACTAGAGCTTCCTGTCTTCTAGAGGGGAACAATCCAGCTTCATCTAGATTTGAAATTACAATGAACCATACAGGACTTCACTCTACTGATTACTAGATTACCAATTTGAAAGCAACTAACAGATTTTAGTATGAATTAAAATTAGACCCTCAAATGCAGCTGCTTTGCATCACTATGCATCACAGACTGATGATTTGCTATAACTGCTGCAGAAATAATGGAATGTAAAACTAAACCTCCTGGCTGCACTTACCCAGCAAATACACTTCTTTCTGCTTGCTTTATTTTCTTTTGGAGCACCAGGATAGCCAACATAATAGAATTTCCTGTCAAACTACACTTCATAGTCTCAGATGATATTTTATACATAGATAGAAAAGGGTAAATATCAAATAGGTAGTTCTTTAATTTGCTAAACCAACTAGATTAAATCAATTTCCAGGTGTATTTAAAAACTGTGTAATCGATAGTGAGATAATTGCAGTTTTCATTTTGTTTAAATGAAAGAAAACACTTTTGATTTCAGAAAATTAATTAATTTTGGCACTACAGTTGAATTTACAGACACTATACAAAGCCAAGAATTTGAAATCTATCCATATCTATATTTTTACTGCTTTGGAAATGAATACTGGTTACCTGGTTGCCAAAAATACTGTGTCTATTCATATTGTGTTGTGCAAGTTCTTTGATGTCTTCTTTTAAAGTCTACACACAGGAACATTTATTAATATCACAGTGACTGTCAGAAAGGAATGCATGAGAATGACTTTTTCTGAACCTAATAATACTGTTCACAAGTTCAAAGTTGGATATGTATGCCTTCATAAGGTTGAGATCTAAAACAAATTTTCACTGTTTAAATAGGTTGAAAAGCAGCTAAAAGGAGACTCTGGCATGAAAATGTTTTCTTTTGTAACTTTAGCTCCTTGAAGCAAGGCAAAACGATAACTCTGGAATATTTCTTGACTTTCTTAAAAGAAAAAATAAAGAAAATTAACACAGTCATGCTCAATCAGAAGAGAGTTTCACTTCATGTTTCAATATATTCTAAATTCCTACTATTTTTTTTTTTTCATTATGAAACTGAAAGTCCTATGGTAAAACCAGGGTAGGGGCTATGGAGCAACACAGACGACTGAGATGCCTTGTTATTAAAGACATAAAAGTGTTTATAACCTCTGTTGTGTATTTAGTGCCTGCTGCTGTGAAGATCTCAACTTCTGACTTATAGGCATAACTGTAATACTAAACTTTTAAAATTCCTGTAGCTATCATGCCATTACTTGCAAAAATACATTTGCAAGTATGGTATATGTACAAGTGTATGTCTCCAGATATATCAGGAGGGATTTATTAAAAAAAATATAAGAGCAAGAGATGGCATAGGAGACTCAAAAAAATGCATACATCAAAAAAACTCCCAAATGCAGTAGCAGGACTCTCAGATTTGAAAACAGGCCTTCTCTGCATGATTAGAGAAACAAAGTCATTCAGAAGGTCTGCCATGCAGAAAAAGAAGGCTAAAAAGATTGGTTTTCTGCAAGTATTTGATACTTTGATCCTCAAGAAATCACAGAGCTCAACTCAAACTCATATTTAATCATGATTGACTTGAGGGAATAGCAAGCCTAAGAAATACAATATGCAACAAGGTTTTCCTTATTTGACCAGAATCTTATGTATTTTCTTTGAAATGACCTCAAAAAGTATTACATTCCATGGACAAAAGCCAGTTTAGTGGTATTATAGATTATTATTCTTCATAGCTGCCAGAAGGGAAACCCATTAACAACGCAGATAATTAGATTGGCTTGGCAAAATTCATGGAGATAACCATGAAATGGATGGATATTGGATAGATACACACATCAGCTGGAAGAAGGGGCATGGACTTGCTCCTCAATAGGCAGTGTTCTTGGGAAGCTTGTAAATTCTTGTAAACTGACTTATAATAAAGTGTATAATGTTACCATATTTAAATACTGTTTCAAGAAAGGATTTCTTAAAATCCATATTATCTTTTCAGGTGCTCTATGCACTCCTGGTCAGTGTCAGTAAACCTCATTCCTGAGAGATAGTAACTTTATGCCTGAAGAGCCTAGCATGTACACTGGAGGCCTTAAACAGCAAGCCCCAGAATAACAGCTGTGGCTTCTCTGTCTGCCACCTCCTGCAGAATGGGATCCAATTGGCAAATTATTGTCACTACTATTCCTCATCAAGATGCTTTTGGCTCTTCAGTTATCTTTTTCTCTGCAGGTATAGTTAACTCAGCAATTGCCTCCTGGTAAAGTTTTAACAGAAATGTTCTCATTATGTACCACAAATCTTTAGGTACTTGATAAGGAATGAGTGGGAAGCAGCAAGCAGAGAGTTTTCCTTGGGTATGTTTTCCTGGGGTATGTTTTCTCTCAGTTTTTGACATGAGCTAGAGGCTTTATTCAAAGCATCATATTTCATAGCTGTTTAATGCCTGATGGATCCTGCCTATGGGTTTGTTTAATCCCTTTTTGAGTTCATATTTTTGAGCTTCAAAACATTCTCTGGCAAAAAATGTAAATGACACATCAGGTGAAAAATGCTTCATCTTATTACTGGTTTAAGCTTGATACATAATAATTTGATTTTTTAACTCACTGGTTCTCAAGCTATCAGAGTTATTAATCATCCTACCTTCTCCTTGCCATTTGTGATTCACATATTCTCTATACACTCACTTGCTTTTTTTTTTTCCATTACCAGATTCAAGTATCTAAGTCTATCTAGCCTTTCTAACCTACATGTATAAAATATTTAGTGCTTCCAACCAATTTTTCTGATGCTTTCAGTCTTTCAATTACTTTAGATTACTCAGAGTAATCTTGAATTAAGATTTAGAAAGGTACACAGGATGATCCATGCATCTTTTTCTTGTACATGATGGCTGATGTAGAGCTCATCATCACTCATGTATAGTGTCTGTTGGTTCACTTCCATAGTTTGGGTACTTTCATATCAAAGAGCAATGAAGCTGCTGAAGGGTCTGGACCACAAAACTCACCAGGAGTGTCTGGGAGCATCTGGGGTTGTTTAACCTGGAGAGAAGGAGGCAGCACTAAGGAAGCATCTTATAAAACAATCTTAGAAAATTTTACTATTCAAGAATCTATGCATTCTGCATTCCAGAAGGCAAGGTGATCCCATAAAAAGGGATAAACTATGGCATTTATCTGTTTTCAAGGAAAAGTGACTTTCAAGAGAGCCCATTCGAAAAGGGATCCACAGTGAACACTTTACAGCATGAGGACATCTTTCTAATATTGTTCAGTAGACACATCTTAATTCAGCAGATAAGTTGCCAGCTTTTTCTGTAATTGTATGAAAATCCAGAACTGTTGTTGCAGAGCAGAAAACAAACACAAGTGGTGTTTAACCAAAAAACAAGTTTCACTCATTAGTTGTACCGGGCCTTAACCCAAATGTAAAATACAGGCACAGAGCAGCATTTATAGAATTGTTTAGTTAACTTAGAACTCTAAACTTATATTATTTCAAAATAATGTGAAATTGCTATAGTCACTATCTTCAAATAACAGAAAAAATATACAAAAAACTGCACAATGGAAGAAATTTGCAGGAGGCTCTCCTTTTATAGCATTTCTATGTCTGATTTAGGAAAATGAGCTCTGCATCACAAAGTAATGTGAAAAGGCTTCAACTTTCAAAAGAAATAAACACTGAAGACACTATGATATGACTTAAACATATATTTTGGTCTGCTAGGTAAAACAGAGCTCCCCTGCACACTAAAAGAAAGGACAACTACTTCAAATTTGTTCTTCCCTTCTGTTCTCTCCATAGTGTTGGTGAGGACAGAGAAGTTCAGTCCCTGAAAACAAAGTGATGCTGTATCTCAGTCATTCCCAGGAAAGTTGTGTTATAATCAGGTTAGGCCTTCTGCTGACTGTAACATACAGAGCTTCACTTCCAAAGCACAGAATAGAGGAGAATTATTCCTTTAAATGATGCCTTACATTTTTTTGCAATCTATTTATGTTTATAAATATTACTGAAGCTTGCACTGCTGCCTCTAGACATGAAAACTATGACACCAAAGTCAACATCTTCATTTCAGTAACAATACTCTTCACAGTCATTGCAACAGGGTTAATAATACATGATTCTGAACTATAAAAATCTAATAGCATAGAATCAACACTGATAATACCAACCAAATACAATTCAAACACAATTAATTAAACTATCTTCTTTTTTATTTTCTTACAGTAGAGCACAGCTCAATTTACTTAATTTAGTCACACAAAATCTCAGATCATAATTAAATTTAGTTCTTTTCAAAATTAACTTATGACTAAATATGTGGAGTGGAGTAAACAAGAGAGAAAGCTCTTACAGAATCCCAAGAAAACAATGCAAAATCTGGATTTATTAAATTATTTGCTTCTTTTTATAATAGCATGATCAAAGTTGAACTCCACAAAGCTTACTCTTTAGAAACAATATTCTGAATTTCGACTTTTACAGCGACTAAGTGACTTAAACATCAAATTCATAACATTATTTGTTAATTAATCCCCTCTTAGGTCATCTCTTCCATTCAGAAATTCAGTCAGGAATTCATTCACACCAATCCAAGTGAATACTTATCACACTCTTTGTTTTAAGCTTTTAAAAGTCAGTCTCCTTCAGCATTTCCTTCTTACATGCTTTTATAAGTGCTAGAAAGGTCTGCAGAGCCAAGTGTTTGCTTTCCCTCTGCACTCCACTGTCTTGTACCAGCAGAGCCTCAAAAGAGAAAGTGAGCTGTTTCTGAATTTGAATATTTAGGATGGATCTGAAATTAAAATTAATAATGTTGGTTCAATAGAAAATATTTTTTTAAAATATAGATATTTAACTGAAAATATGTTTAATAAACAATTTAGGAGATTTTTGTTTCTATACTAGTACACAGTATATTACAAATATGCTTTTTCACAAAAGAGCTGCAACTCAAAAACATTATCTACATTCTGTCTGTTCTACAATAAGCAGCAGAAATGTATTTTTGTTCAGACCTCCCATAGAGGCCTGGGGTTTGGTTCTCCCCAGCCTGTTCCCTCTGCTTTGCCTTTTTATATTTTCCCTGCAGTGTGCAGAAACAAAATCAAGAAAGGTTAATTCCTACAAAAAAGTTAAGTGCTACCAATCTACTCTTGGCTGGAAAACCACTATAAAAGTTCATAGACTGCGTCAGCTTACTTGGCAGAAATAATGAGAATATCTGGCACTTACTAAATGTTAAGAATAGGTCAACTTCCTTCTTAAAACAAAAAGCATTGACCCTAAAAACACTGCAAGAACCATGGAGCTGATGGACAGCCTGCAAACCTTTGCAATCTTTTTATTTCATCTCTCTCCCTTAAGAACCAGCAGATATAACATATTAAATTCATACTGCTGAATTCTTCCATTTTGTAGAGGATTTAGACCACAAGACTTGCTGTTTGGAGTCAGAAACTGCCTCTAGGGAGTGTGATAGATCTCTTGACTACTCACAATGTCTGACTCCTGCTCACTTATTAAGCACTACAAATGCTTACCTTGTAAGAATGATAGCTAAGATCTTTACAGGTAGCAGATTAAAAAGTACCTTTAAAGCTACTTATATCAGGTACCCACACCAATTTCCCAAGCTGTCAATAGCAGCTCATTTTAGTAACACAAAATTGAATTTAAAAGTGGAATAAAAAGATTGTTGTTTGAAATGAAAATGTGTTCTAAATTTTTTTTTCCCAAGCCCATTTTCAAAGAATAAAATACAGCTTCAATATTCATGATTACATGTCTGTATCCTTTTTGAAAGGGCAGATTTTTGTTGCACTGAAGTCAGCTGCTATGTTTTGTTAACTTGAATTCCATCAGAATCAGAACTCCATACCCTGCCACTCCCTCTCTCCCCCTTCCAGTTCCATTTATTCTGCAAGAACTTTCTGCCTCATACATATTTTGCATGTATGCAAAATTACCTCTTAATTTTTTTAAACAAAAAAATCCCATTTCTAAGATAAAAACAAAGCAACTTTCATTAATGTGCTAACAGGTCTTGTAAGAATCAGCATAAACCAGTAGTGAACACCAAATCTTAGATAATGATTAAACAATTAATTTAAATTAGATACTCTTGAATTGATTGTGGTATAAAATGATGCTCTTATGAACATTTTTGAGCCATGTTTTCTTGCAGAAATTCTCTATCAAATGTCTAACTTGGCCATACCTCAAGAAATGCATGCCTATATTTCTTGACATGTCTTAAGGCTTCTCTGCCTGGCTGAGAAACTTCTTTCTGTCAATGCTGAAAATACTCAAAACAACCTTTTTCTAACAGTCTTGACTAGAAAAAGATTACATGATTTTTTTCTTTACAAAACCCATAATGATAACTTTTTACATCATTTACACCTCGATTTTTAAAAGCCTTCCAACGGCTGGCCATTGGTCAATACACAATAATGTTCTTTCAATGTTACTAGATATTCAGAAATACAGAAGACTATTCACATTGGTTTAGACCCCATGGTCTTCTACTTTAAGCAGCTGAGAGATCTGCTCTCATTGCTCTATGCAGATATCAGAGCAGTGTCTGAGCTGATGTGCACAATGGGTCCAGACCCCACCTCACAGAACAATACCTCTCTCCCAGAAGAGAGGTACTCTTCTCTACTCTTCCACCCTTTCACTCTCCATCCTCTCCTTCTCCTTGAAATCTTTAAATTTTACTTCCTTTCTATTCAGTGCTATCCCTCTTTGTCTTTTTATCAGGAAGATTTTATGATCTCTAGAGAATGGAGATCTCTGGAGACTTTTCAATTTTACATTACCACAGGAGCAGGAAATCCATCAACCTTCCAGCAACACAGATCCCACCTGTCATTTGCCCTTGTGAGGCTGACCTGAAGTATTGCATCCAGCTCTGCTCTCCTCAGCACAAGAAAAATGAGGACCTGTTAGAGCAGGTGCAAAGGAATCCATGAAGATAATCAGAGGCAGGCTGAGAGAGCTGGAGTTGTTCAGCCTGGAGAAGAGAAGGTTTCATTGAGGCCTTCTAATACCTTAAGGAGTTTTATAAAAAGAAGGGAAAGGGACATTTTATATAGCCAGGTAGTGACAGGATAAGGGGAAATGGTTTAAAACTGAAAGAGAACAGAATTAGACTAGATATTAAGAAGAAATTCTTTATTCAGAGGGTGCTGAGGCACGGGCACAGGTTGCCCAAAGTTATGGATGCTCAATGCCTAGAAGTGTTCAAGGCCAGGCTGGATGGGGCTTTGAGCAACCTGGTCTAGTGGCAAGTGTCCCTGCTTATGGCAGGGGGTTTGGAACCTGATAAGTTTCCTTCCAACCCAAACCATTCTGTGATTCCCTGATTTTAAAACTCCCCACTTATGGGGTTTGAATCACTCTACTGACTTCTTGCCTCACTTCTTGGGGCTGGAACTTTATTTTTTCTGTTCTTTGGTGGGTTTGTACTGATTTAACTTATTACTTCAAGCATCTTCAAAATGTTTTTATAGGCTTCAAATTTCAGATTTACAGTATTTCATAATTCTGTGACCTGTTTTATAGTCTTGGTCTGAATGCAACTGTGCATATGTAGGAGACCACAATCAGGCAGAACCTGGCTGACAGGTGTGAAGCTCTGCACTGCTGCAGCAATCCCTTCATTTGGTTGTACATGTAGGAGCAGGATGAGGAACTCCTCATCACAAACCAGGATTTACTGCTGCTAATTGAGGTGATATAATGAATGTGTCAGCTCATCTGTGCTGACAGCTCCTGGTGATAACCTAGCAGCAGTGAGAATTCACAAGTAGCTTAATCTTTTCATGAAGAAAGGTATGGTTATAAATATATGTTCTCAAATTAAACCATAAAAAGACAATTTTTATGTAAAAACACTAATTAATACAACTATACAAAATTTAAGGAAAAAACCACATTGCTAACTGGCATTTATTGTAATAAAATTGTTTTGGCAAAGATCAGAATTTTTATTACAATATATCAGTTTTGTGGAGATTTAACCAACTTTTTTATACTTTAGATGACTTTTTCTTTTTTTATTGTTATTTAACACAAATATTGAAAAGGTTTCTTACTCCTTTGTCTGAGTTTTTATCTTTCCTTTTTTTATCTCTTACTGCCATCTGAAACCAGCAGCCTTACACCTTTTTTATATCACAAAACTTCCAGAGGCCTGTTTTTCAAAATATATGAATCAAATATAACATGTAGATACATTTTTGTGAAAAGATGGCATCCACATGTCTTGGAAATATTACATTATCTTTCTCTTTCTTTTATTCTCCTTTCTTTCTTTCTTTGGCTTTGTTGTATGTATGTATGCCTGTCTGCACCTTTCTTTTTTGTGGATGGTGAACTCCAGCAGGACCCCTGAAAGAAAACTCAGAATTTTGAATAGCACTTTAAGTTAGCTTTTAGTGGAGTTGGTATTCTGTACTATCCTCGAAACTGACAGCTGAAAATGTATTATGAAACCCCCAATTACCTTTTCCCTCGTCCACTAAAACTACTTGTGGCAACATCAGGGTTGTGCAAAGACACTGTTGTGAAATCAAAGTCAAAAAACTTCAGGTATAGGTTTGTCAACATAAGCAGTAATGTTATTTTGTACTTATATTCAAGATGCCCTTAAAATATCCAGTCAGGATCCATGAGAGAGAGACTTACTGTACTCTAAACAATTTACCAGGATTCAGAACATTAGTCATAGGAAGGAAGGCTAAAATTTCATAAGTAGGACTCACAAACAATAATTGAGAGGCAAATGCAAATATTAATCAAATCTCATATTTTCTCATTCCCCCACTCAATATTGACTTAATTAATGTCTCAGATATTCTTACCCACAAGAACTCCATTTTACTGACATGCATGTAAATTGCTTGTTGAGTCCTCTCCAGATAATTAGAGACCAAGGAAGAAGATACTCAAAATTAATCCCAGAGATACAAAGTACTCATGAGAGCAAACTGCAAATAACTGAAAGTTCATCATGTAGCCATGCATTAAGCAAGTCGATTAGAAAAGAAGAATACAAAAAGAAATCACATATTATTGCAATATAAATGTAGGTTTCAGATTTCTTCTGCAGGAGAAAAAGGGAGCAGACGTTGTGCCATCTCAGTTCTTTCTACCAGTATTTAACCAGTTTTACAGAAGTACTTGGCTGAGTCAGTTGGTTCTGGTTTAGCCTGTTGTAAAACTCAAAAATTAAAAGTTTCAGTCCCACATACTTTTGAAATTTCTTGCCTGTGGTGCTTTCTTGCTCTACTATTTAACTCAGAGTGACTGATGGCATGACAGCTTGCATTGTCAGTATGTCACTTGCTCATGTTCCTCTAAACTCCTGTACATCTCTAATGTTTTATCAGTAACTGTACTAAGATCCACTAACACCATACAGTAGGTTTTCATGTTTGATTAGCAGTAAACTCACATTCATTTCACTTTATCTACTGCCATTTCAATAAAAAGGACAGAATTAGTGAACTAAGTTAATACAAATTTCTTTGCTAGAGCCAGTAAAAATTATTCAAATGAAATTACTGTTCTACCAACCTCTCGTCCCTCACTGAAGTGATCAGCAAGTCTGTGGGCAATCTGCTATGCATAACCTACCAGGGGTCTTGAGGAAAACTAATCAGCCATGGCATAAAAAATGGTTCTAGTATAAATAAAAATATTCTAAATGAGAGGAAGCAAAGAGTCAGTTGTAGTGGGTAGAGTACTTCTTTACAAAGGAAGCCAACCCTAGAGATGCAGATGAGCACCTGCTGAGTCCTGTACTGTTCAAAGCATCCAAAAATTGTCTGGAAAAGTGAGGAGTAACCCTTAAGTTTGATGATGACACAAAATTTATTATTGTCAAAATATATATGTAGCTATATTAGTGTTATAATAACAATATGAAAGTTGTGGTTGAGGCAAGAACTAACTGCAGAATTGAAGAAGGTTCTGAGACAAACAGTGGGATAAATACAGAATAATTCAGGTTGGAAAAGACCTTTAAGATCATCAAGTGCAATCATTAACCTGGCATAACTAAACCCACCACTAAACCATGTCTCTAAGGGCCACATCTCTACATCTTTTATGTATATCCAGGAGAGGGGATCTGCCACTTCCCTGGCCAGCCTGTTCCAATGCCTGACAGCCATTTTGTTGAAGAAATTAAGATGGATGGTAAAATCTGAAACAAGAAAAGTGCTACACATAAATAAAAATAACTAACCTCACACATCATCATGGTTTCTGAAGTCGCCTTTTATGAGTAATCTTGAAGCTGTGACACTAGCATGGTCACACAGTAACTAAGTGCTTGGGTGGCAGTCACTAAGAAAGTAAAATATTAGGAATTAGGGAAAGAATGAAAAATCTCTTTGGAAACGGTAACACTGAGACCTACTAGCTTCATAAACTTCCTCTGGGTATTTCTGTGTTCTTATATAAAATGTTCTAGTAGTCAATCCACAAAAGCCACCTCAAAAAAGTGGTAACTACCCCATGCCATTACCCGAATACATCAAGGTAATTTGTCCTGTCTTCAGTGGATGCCTTTATTTTCCCCTCTGCCAAGCAATAACTAAATCTCTGTATTTTTGCTGGAAAAACTTCTTGCAGAGAAAAATCTGTGACAGGAGTTTGTATTTATATGTTAAGAGAAATATTTTTTTCCTTTTTTTAAATGCGGTTTTCTTCAATTTATACTCTCCAACCAATCCTGAAAACCTGGTCTAATAGCACATCAGAAAAACCATTTCCTTTTTTCACTAAGGTCAATAAAATGTTAACACCTGAGTATTCCCAGCAGACTCTGACACCAAAATTAATTTTAATCTAATGGAGGAGAAGCTTACCTTCTACCTGTATGGGTGGGTCCCTGTAGAGTCCAAAATTAACCATGACATACATCATCCTAAATTATGAATACATGCTTGCATCATTAGAAAAAAGAACCTGAAAGATTATGTGTTCTCCTAGTTTCAACATCAGCCATACAAACATTAATGGTGTTGTGAAACTTTTTAATTCTATTGGGCATGCTAGAGAGAGGGTCAAGATGCTGACACCATTTCTGAAGTATCAGAAATCAAAAGAGTTAAGACAGCATTGAACTTTCTACTAACTTTTTTGTTTTTCATTATGTTTACCACAATCTGATTGTCCTTTAAAAAGTGGATTCCAGCTCTAAAATAAGTCTTAAAAGTACCTTTTAGCATTCCATTTCATTAAAGCCTTTCAAGAAAAGAAGGAAATGATGAAGTAGGCAAAACACTTGTATCCTAAGCTACATGATAAATACTACTATGAACAAACATACCATTCGTACCGCCTCCTACATTATTTAGCTAGTTTAACAAATGTAAATTAAGTACTTGAAGTCAGCAAAATTAACTGTAATAGATGAGGCTTACAAATGAGTAATTTTGTACAGCTGCCATTTGCTCAATATTATAAAAGCTCTCTTAATTTGATTTAACACATCTGTAAAGTGATTTCATTCTATAGATTTATCATCTGAATTTGCATTTTTTTTCTGCTTACAGGAGGGAAAAGGCAGCCAATTTCAGTTCAAAATTCTCATTTATTAGGCTGTTATATAAATGTCTTCTATAGAGCTTTGTAATGCAAGTATCAGCAACAGCAGTGAATATGGTCCTGTGGTAATTAGGGATAAATGAATAGATCTGAGTTACAAACCTCTAAGGTTTTGTTTAGTTTTGTCACTCCCTCTCCCTCCCCCAGTATATCCCTGCTTACTCTTCTGCTGTTGATTTTGAAAACCTAGACAGGTACACATGCTTTTATGATTCATTAATCAAGCTAGAAAGAAATTATATCCTGTTTCAGTGATTTAGCACTCCTCTATTAGTTTGGGTATAAACCCTACATCCACTTAAAAATAATGCAATCATCCATGTTAATCTCTTCTGTTGCATTAGTTGTCTTTCCTTACCTGGTATATGTAGAAATAAATTTACTGGCTTCAATGAAGTTAATGCAGAGCATTCTTAACTCCAGCATATTCAATACCATTTTGGCCAGAAAGCATCTCTCCAATCTTAAAAAATAGTTTAATTCTATCTAAAATGGTTATAAAAACAATATATAGAAAAAAAGTTGCCTTTGTATATCATCTATGAAATGTTGACCTTCTTGCCTTGAAGGACAAAAGGTGTGTAAACACATTATTGAGGCTACTGCCAGACTGTAATGGATCACAAGGTTTTTCATAAATCTGTATTGTGTGCTGCATATCTGAGGAGAGAAGAGCTTCAAAGCATATTCACACACAAATTCCCTAATTCAGCCCAGTTATATTTATTTGTTTTCAGTTCCTGAAAGTTCATACTGCTCTTATTAATTATTTTAATATGTAATGACTGAGTTAGAAGAGTATTTCAACTCCTGTGTGTCACCTAACTATTGTCACTGCAGTGAGGCAGCTGATGCATGACATTGGAGGTGTTTAGAACTTGTCTACATGGACAGAAAATCAATTCCCATGTTGAAGAATATTCTGAGTAGATCTCACAATAACCTTGCCAATAAGCTGTTCATCATTCCAGGGAATAATTCACGGATCTTATGGCAAGAGTCAGGAGGAAGCATGGCAATAAAATTGGTGTTTATTTCACTCTTCATAGTAAAAGATGAATGAAAGGTAGATCTGAGTCTTATCTCCAATGTAAATATAAACATTCATATATGCTATAAGATCCAAGCTTTATTATTGTTGTTGTTGCTATTATTCTTATTATATTCATTACTCTCTCAATTTTTATATTAATAATTTTTAGACTGGCATCTGGTCTTTTCCTGTCCCAACCTCTATTGGGTTCCCTTAGCTAATGGGCAGAAAATCTTCCCTCTCTCTCATTTACAAGTCCCTTCATGTAAAAGCATTTTTATTCTGTTTGCCTAGCTCTTTCATATGAATCAGGAGTAAAATTATCTTTAAATCTATGAGAAACTTGAGACACTTAGCATCATGTAGTAAAGTTCTTCCTGTTCCTGCCACTTTTGCTGTAGCAAGGAAGTTGGAAGTTAATCTCAGTAAACTTCTCTGGGTGCTAACACAGTCATGCATTCTGGCATTATATAGTGGTCACACATCTTTTAATTTCAGAGATTGGCTCTAAAAGATTAAGAGAATATCTGTTACAGACCAAATTTAACCTAAGTGAAAAATGCCACATTAAAGCTGAACTATGAAACCCAGCTAAATATTTTAAGGTCTTTTTGTTCTAATGTTTCTGAAAATCTGCTGCCCATGATTGAATACATGGACATTTGTGTTATATTCAATCCAAGATTGGCATGTTATTAAAACAAAAACATATTTAACAAAATACTCTTGTAACACCTATGAGTTTTCTTCATATTTTTGCTTGCATCATTTTACCATGAAAATATATAAAATACCTAAATCCTTTGGATTTTTCCTAAATGTCTATGATAGGGTTATAATGCTAACTATAACTCTAGCATAAGATAAGTATTTGTTACTTATTCTCATCTGAGGAGTGGTCATGTTGTAAGGTACACACATAAATATAGACAGTCAAATTTCTGAATGAATTAATTTTTATGGAGGAAAGCCAGGTTCAAACACCAACCACACCACTTAAACAGTAGACAAAAATATTATACAATTTTCCCTACTGTTCTGCAGTCTCTATACATTTAGAAGATATCTAGATTCTTATCTACAGTCTTCATTTACCACATTACTGCAAAAAGAAGACAAAGTTATGTTTGTTATCACCCATTCTACATGGCTATAGGCAGAAACAGAAGGAGGAAAATAGACAATAGTTGTGTATAGATACAAGGTTCTGTCACACCAAGCTTTGTGTTCAGTCACTGTCAAACAAATGGTTCAAAAAAGACCTATAGAAATGAGAAGATTTACATTTCTTTCATTAATTACTCATTTTTCTATGCAGTCAGTGTAATAAGTAGGAACAAAATTTCTTAATGTTCCTTGAATATTTTTGCACATGATGAATAAGACCCTTTTAAGTCTGGAAACAGTGATAATTATATTTTGTACACTCTGCACTGAATCTATAATTCTCATTAGACATACAAGCTCTTCCACAGTATTTCAGGTAATGAAGAATAACCACAGCCATGCTGCATTAAGAGGCTCATTTTTCCATGAAGCAATAAACCATACAACATTTATATTAGTGGCTCTCTCAAAGTGCACACAGTAGACATAATAGCAGTTACAACCATCCATCTTATCAACAACAGTGACGGGTGTTGCCCAGAGCTCTAAGCAACACAAACACCAAAAAGCAATCAGTCTCTTAAAAACTGGTTAGAAATCATACAATGGGACACATATTTGATCCTCAAGTAATCAATCATCCACATGTATTTCTTCTACGTGCTGAAGAAAGTTATGGAGAGAGCATAAAGTACATTTGCTTTGAAGCAGAGATTTGATATAGCTGAACAGATATAAAAAGCAGATGAAAAAGTCTAGCAATGCCAGAATGTTTGCACAAGCTAAAATCTCATTAGGAATGGGAATATAGACACCTATAACAGTGAAATGAATAGATCTGGGAAGACCTAGGAATAAATCATATGGTTGTTTTGGTTTTTTTTCTTTTTCAGAACATTTTCATTTTGTTACTGAGACAAGCATCCAAGTTTGCTTAAATACTTACTGAATGATATAACATTCTTTTTTTTTAATCTTCTACCCCTTATGTTTTAATGAATTAAATTATTATGTAAATTAGATTCCTTACATCCAAATTTGTTTACTAATGTGCAACTTTTAATTGCTGTGAAAGTTCATAGTGCAATATTTTCTAAGCAAGCCTTCTTTTCATTATTTGAAACATGGACCCTGTTCCAACTTGAGGAATATAAAATATGTTTTACATAATACCTAATTGTCCTCAAGAATTCAGGCTCTCCTCCCTGTTTATGCCTTTAGAGCTATATATGTTTATAAGATTTATTCACAAGCCTGAGCCCTACTTTCTGTGCAATATATTGAAACTCACTTTTTTAAGAAGATAATATCCCCAGGTAAATTTTCTCCTAATAGCAAGTATTTAATAAAATATTTATGAAAGACCAACCTATCATAGCCATATCTTTCTAAATAAAATATGCAGGGTTACTAGCCTGCATAGTTCAATGTTCACCAATTTTGTTTCAGTATTCTTTCAGGATTTTCACAGAGAACAAAGCTTCAAAAGTAAAACAGAGCCTTCAAGACTATATTGTACAGCACCCACCCAAACTTGCTATCACAATGTATGTACTTCCTCCCTCATGTAAGGTGGTTCATAAGGAAATCCACTTGGACTTGCAATATTTGTTTTTTCTCAAAATTCAGCTCGATATTAAAGAGTGATATCTGCACTGTGACTGATTCCCATTTAGTATTTTTTATGCCTGGCAGGACTTTTGAGTGTGGATCAAAACTAAGGGAACTTTTCAACAACTTGGCAGTGATAAGAAGCCTGAAAATGAATACAAATGTGATGTGCCCACTTCATGCTGTCAGAGAGATATAAAGTGGTCTCAGCATAAATAAGAAACCCTACAGAGTTCGAGCATGTCAGTGGATAGTAGCTCAGATGCCTGTAAAGTATTTCTCTGCATATCAAAGCATTTATAAAGAGAGTATCATTATAATACAAGAAATTGCAGTGTTTGAGTGAATGCTGATGATGAACAGAGCTTTAACTACCTACAGTGAGTCTGAAGGACTAATTTTTTTTTAGTACCTGCTGGATAAAGAGAGAGCAAAGGAATATATTTTGAAAGGGGTTTTGTCACACCAAAACAATAAAACAAATAATAAAATAGTAGACAAAATATTGTATCCTTCATGATCTAAAGAACAAGCCATATGTTAAACAGTTTTTGTTACAAAAATCTATTAGTTTCTTACAAACTAGAACTTGAGTATTTATGATGCACACAACAAATCTATCTTAGCAACATCAGAATTCCTCAGAGACCTCATTTATAGAAAAACTACTTTAACTTCCCATATGCTATTTATAATCATCTCCAATCACTGGTTCATTATAATCTATTTGAATGATCCCATTTTATTTTCAGATATTCTACTCTCATAAAACTCACACACTATCACAGAAATTGTGATGACACACTATTGTCACAGAATCACAGACTGGCTGAAGTCAGGAGATCTGAGGAGGCCACCCAGCCAAAACCCCTTGCTCAAGCAGCACCACCTGGGAATGATTGCCCACGTTCAGGTGGCTTTTGAAGACCTCCAAGGGCAGAGACTTCACAACCTGCTGCTCAGAGTAAAAAGTGTGCTTCCTGATTTTCAGTAGGAACATCCTGTGTATTTTCATTTGTATCGTTGTCCTGTCACTGGGCAGCACTGAAAAGAGCTTAGATTTGTCCTCTTTGCATCCTACTATCAGGTTATCTATGTATAATACTAAGTTCCTCTCTGAGGCTTCTCTTCTCCAGTCTAAACTGTTCCAGCTTTCTCAGTCTTTCCTCATAAGAAGGATTATCCAGCCAGATGATCATCATTTTTGTGGCCTTTTGTTGGATTTTTTCCAATATGTCTATGTCTATCTTGTACTGGGGAGCCAAAAATTGAGCACAGAACTCCAGGTGTGTCCTCACCAGTGCTTAGTACAGGGGAAGGAAGGATCACCACTCTCAGCCTGCTGACAACTCTATTTTAATGCAGCCCAAGATATCCACCACCTTTTTTATGGTGAGGGTATGTTGCTGGATAATGTGAAGCCTGGTGTCCACCAGGACCCCAGTATCTTTTCTGTGAAGCTGATTCCCAGCTGCATGGACTTCAGGATTTATTGATGCCTGGCATTGTTTCCTACCAGCTGCAGGACTTCACACTTCTGGATGAAGCTCATGAGGTTCCTTTCAGCCCATTTCTGCCAGCCTGTCAGGGTCCCACTGGATGGCAGCATGGCCCTCTGGCTTATCCTTTAATTCCAGCTCTGTGTCATCAGCAGGCACATGATGAAGATGTTAAACAGGATTGAACCCAACACTGTCTCCTGGACTCACCACTAATCACTGGCCTCCAGCTAGTTTTTGTGCCACCACTCTCTGGGCTCACATATTCAGATAATTTTCAATCACCTCACTTTCTCCTTATCCAGCCCATAATTTAGCAGCTTGTCTGTGAGTGGCAGTGTCAAAAGCCTCACTGAAATCCAGGTGGTCCATATCCATTGCTCTCCCCTCATTTACCAGTTGAGCCATTTCATTGTAGGAGTTTATGGAATTGCAGCACTCCAGTCATGGGAATCATCCCACAGCACTTTCATGATCCCAAAAAATCCATAACCCTGCAGATGCACACAGGTCTTTAACTGAGTGTGTTTATTCCCCAGACTGTCTGTATTAGGGTACAGGCACTTTAGAAAGGCACCTCCACATGCTAAGTACCAGGAGAGGATCTCAGGGATTTCTGTGTAATTGTTATAGACATTTCCTTGCTTACATGAAAGTGTTGGGGATGACTTGATTTGAGAGATATTAAATTTTTACATTTCACAAGTTATGTGATCTCCATGCAGCTTCATCTCAAATTGTTTCATTCAGAATACTAAAATGTGCTTAATATTTTATCTACTTATATGTAATATTAAAAATAAACTGCAAAATTATTTTTATGACATTAGCACAAATTATATATCCTTTGTTAAGTTAAATATGAAGCATTATAGTTTTATTAAATTGAAAATCTGCTTGCTATTTTAAATGCTTTCAAATCAGTCATAGATACTATGAAAGTTATTCAAGCTTCTCCAGACATTCTCATGCATTTCTAAGCCTCGTTTTGTTTATAATACCAGTGTGAGGAAATATTGCTACAAGATAATTAACAGCTTGTGTGTAAGGTTTAGATACCACCAACTTCAGATGCACTGACCTAGATCATTGCTAAATCAAAGCAGATCCCCAAAGCTGCTGCTGAACCACAGATGAAGGTTAAACATTTTCCTACCATCATTTTCCTTTGGGCAAATTGCAGGTATCTCCATGCTTAGGGAGAAACTAACAGCGTCTTTGAAGTCTCTGTGCCATCTATGCTGTGGCAGTAGGCAGATTTTCTGAGTCAGACAAGAGGAGACCTATTTAGCAAACATGTCAAATTTTCACAGCTTTCACCCTTTGGATGTTCCAGCACAGTTTTACCAAACGTTTCTGCTGTTTCTGTAGTGTTCCTTGCTCCAATAGAGCACAAAGTTATTCTCACACAAACTGTTGGATAGCAGCCCAAGGTGATGACACCCTCAGGAGAGCATGAATGTGCATGAAGGTTGGTAAGAGCTCCCAGAGGCTGCTTGCAGCCCCATTGCATAAATACACTGTTTAGTATAATCTGGAGATTATCCACTAGAGAAATTTCATTACAGGTAGTTTCCCCCACATTGCAATTCAGTATATGGGAACAAAATATTTACAGCTGAACACTCAGCATTACATGATTGATGTCCACTTTAAACTCTCTTGATTGCCATCACCCAAGTGTTTACCTCATTCTGTAGTCATTTTTTTTTAAGTTAGTAATTCTCAGTGAAGGTAGACCCACCTTATCCCCCACACAAAATTTTTAAAAGTTAACCCTACCATCATATTTTGATCTCTATTCAGTGTAATTCTTCCCCCTCATGCAGTTACCTCAGGCTGACAGCATTTAAACTAAAGGCAACATTAAGCATATCTCATTATGGGAAACCACTATATCAGAAGGAGCTAGTTCTGTATTCAGGAAAAGGATTGAGACACTGCTGCTAAGATATATCTTGTGAAATCTCCCATAAAGAATAACAGAAATTGTGGGGGTTTTTTTCTCCAAGTCTGAAGATGTTCACCAGACCTTATAAGGGAATTTGTACCCACTCTTTCAAGAATAACTGTGTTCTTGTAAGCTTGAAAGCTCCAGTGGCTTAATCAAAATCCTGTTCACCATTGCTACCTATTTCCATTTCTCAAATAAGGAGCACTTAAACCAAAGTTAAAAGCATCAGACCAATACTGGCCTATTCTGCTTGAATTCCACTTTAAAGTTGAGTTTCTCATTTTTGAAATAAATGTACTGATGAAAAATAGATATCTTCTAAACTCTGCTGGAAATTTCTCAGGTATAATACTTCATTTTAAAAAGCTTGTAGATACTAGGCTTAAATTTCTAAATCATTATCTTTATTATGTTCCTAATTTCTTACAACGTTCTGTCTTAGGGATGGGAGCTGCTCCAGTACTCATGTCCCCATTGTTTACTTCAAACTATTCTTTGCTGCATAGAAGAGCCACATAGAACTCTTTTTTAATAGTTGCTTTACATAAAATTACCAATGCTTCCAGTTCTTTATTGTAGAAACCATTCAAACAACTAGACGAAGCATCTGGACAACTCTCAAATGGGAAGATTCAAACACATCACATTTTTTTAAAAAGGCATGGAAGATTTTTATCAATAATTAGGCTTCCATCTGGAGACTATGCTGAGATATACCTAAATTATTTTTGTCTTTCTAAAATTGTATCTAGTCTTTGAAATTTCTCTAGCTTTTACCCTTAAATAGTACAGTGTGCAGCACAGACATGCAGTGTTAATAGTCCTTGCTCAGCCAGGAAAAAAACAAGCACCCCATGAATTCCAGTTACAATTCCTGCTAGAGAGACCCTGGTGTTTCCACAAGTCCAAGAAGAGCAAATATCCTGATAGCTTCCCATAGTCTTCCTCTCACTGCTCCAGCCTCACTTTCCCCTCTGGTTGCCTCCTATCAGCTCCTCAGCAGGCTGCAGAGATTACAGCCTCAGTTCAAGGTTTCTGAAGGAGGTCACACAGCCTGCATGATTTCCACAGCTGGGCTGAACAACCAGCATGCTTCCTTCTACCTTCAGAGTATTATCCACACATACAACCTTGTGCATAATAGAAAGGTGAATTTCCTGGTGTCTTTACTAGTGTTACCATTTATATCAGTAGTGGATGTTTGGGAAAACAAAAATCTAACACATTTAGGTTAGAAAACCATATTATATAAAGAAAATTACTTAATTGACTGAAATACAAGTTAAGACATACCATATGTGAGTACAAAGTGAATATGAAATATTTTAAACTATCAGATATTTTAATACAGATACACAGTGTTGTCTGTATTTTTCACAGAAAAGGAATGCAGATTGTTGTGAAACAGATATAGATTTTTCTGATAATGATCAAGACTTTTTATAGTTTTATTTAAAATAATCCTTCCAGTTTGTTTTCTTTGAGCATGCAGTTTCATTGTACAGCTGTTTCATGATGCCTTGAGAAATTATTGATCTTACCTCTGAACTGCAAAATCTGCCATCAGTGAATTTGATTCCCTTATCGAGAATGCATCACTTGAAATGCTACATCATTAGTGGGGAAACAAATTTCTAATGGTACAATGTGACTGCCATAACTAGAAAAGAAATATTCTCAGATTTTGTTGAACATATTCATATCTCTGTGGTGGATTTTACAAGATCAAAGAAACAACAGCAAACATCAAACACAGTTGTTTACAAAATGTTACAGGCAGAAGACAGATATAGCATATGTGTTAGTGATTCAGAAGCTAGCTATGAGTTAGCTAGTTGCATACTGTGTTTCATGGAAGAGGTTTTTCATATTGTTAGAAAAGAAGAAAGGAACCAATAGATCTTCTGAGCCTATGGTTCTGTGCATGTGATTTTGGAGATTGACATTTTTTCCCCAGTAACTTTTTAGTTTAAAGTTTTAACAATATTTTAAGCAAGCTTATTTAATTGGCCCATAGAATTCAGTGAATAATATCCATTCATAGTGGCTTTATATAGGCTGATCCATTTTATGGTTTTATAATAGTCTATTAAAAACAAACAAAAAGAAAGGGGGGGAAAGAATTTATTTATTTGAGAATAAATATGCTAAGATCTAATCACAACAATAGTCAACATTTTCAAGGGGTCAGAAACCCTCTTCACTTATTAAACCTAGTTTGGGAAGCATCTGATCATGTATGCTTCCATTTTTAGTCAAATATTATTTAGGAAAGACTGGCTGAGCTCTCTGAAGTGGGAAGATAGAGGAAGCACAGCAGTGACTACAGTGGGCTCACAGGTGGAGAAGTGTGTAGGTACTCACAAAAACAAAGAACATTTCTTGCTAGAGAAATATCCTGGAACTTGCTTCTGTGGTACTTTCCCTTCCTGGATTTAGAAGGCAGGATGGTAACATAAACAAATAAGCAATCTAAGAACTAAACCAAACAAAAAACCCTTCCAGCATTAACAGAGAACACAAAATGCAACACCACAGAGAGGGGTATTTTCGTGAACAAACTACAAAAAGCTTCATTTTACTCTACTGGGAGAAGAGGAGAAATATTCTAAAGCAAATATTGAAATGTACTGAAGAGAATATGAGAGAAAAAGGCATTGTTATCCTAAGAAGTTTTAGATGCAGCATACCAGTTTGTTATTTATTATCATAATGCAACAAAAGCTACAAAATAACCTTGTCAACCTTGTCATTTCAATTTTTTATGCATTGGGTTTCTTTTCCTGGATACGTCAGTGAATTCTTCTCTCCATAACATATTGCCATAGGCTAAAAGCACATAAAAGGGGTCTGTCAAAGACATGTCACATGTAATAACATTATACCATAAAGAACAGTGTCCTTGGTTGCTTCTGGAGGTATTTCTGCACCTGAAATATCCCATCTTAGACTGTACTTCAGCTGGAAGTACATGGTATTTGTTCTCACCTTTTGTCCTTTAGTGAAAAACAGTGTATAGAAAATGACCTTCACAAGGTCTGGATAACATCCAAATTATGCTGGAAGAAAGGTGAAGGGCTTTTCTGGCCATCCCTGTTCACTCAGGGATTTGATCTCTAGGTTTCAGAGGGGCTGCTGCTCCTCAATAATGCAGGTAGGCAATGCTGAGACCAGCCCAGTGTTGAAGCTGGGAGGATGATAAGCAGCTAAAACACATCCCCAAATATCTTTTGGAAGTGATCAGAACTTGCAGTAGTTTGGGTGGCATTACCTCTACTTCAGTGCAACTAGTTCTTTGCTGAAGAGCCATCTGCATTCTGCTTTTGTATTTGTATTTGTATTTTTCACTTCACTTCACGTCACTATTTCTATTTAGCTCTAAATTTTAGAAGCCAACTAATATAATATTCTGTGGTTTTAAAGCATCACACGCACAAAAATATACAAACAGCTTGCTTGAATGGTAATTTCAGTATGTCATACGTGCATGCCAGCACTATTTGTGGAGTAATAAGAATTTTCAACTTCATTAAAATTTTAATTTTTAAATTTAAATAATGTAAGGATGAAAACCTGTCACTAATAGGCTTCAGCAAACCCTGTGCTCTTCAATATCTTCATAAACAACCTGGATACAGGACTAGAACAAGTACAAAGATGATAAAAAACTGGGAGAGCTGTAGATTCCCTTTGAAGGCAGAAAATACCTCAACACATTAGAGGACTGGGCAATCACCAACCATATGTAGTCCAACAAGGGAAGGTTCTGAGCTCTGCACCTGGGATGGGGCAACCCTGGATCTACAGACAGCCTGGGAATGAGAGAGCAGTTCTGTAGAAGGGGACCTGGGGGTCCTGGTCAGTGGTGAGTGGAATGTGAGCCAGCAATGCCTTGGCAGCCAGGAGGGGCAACTGGGGGGCATCAGGAACAGCATCACCATCCAGGCAAGGGAGCAGATTGTCCTGCTCTGCTCTGAGCTGGGGCAGCCTCACCTCGGGTCCTGGGGGCAGTTTTGGGTGCCACATCATAAAAAAGGCATTAAACTATTAGAGAGCATCCAAAGGAGGGCAGCAAAGATGGTGAAGAATCATGAAGGGAAGATTCCCCCCGTTCCATATGAGGAACAGCTGAGGTCATTTGTTCTGTTCATCCTGTAAAAGAGGAGACTGAGGGGGAGACCTCATTGCTGTTACAACCTCCTGATGAGGGGAAGAGGAGGGGCAGGCACTGATTCTCTGTAGTGACTGGCGACAGGACTCAAGGGAATGGTCTGAATTTATGTCAGGGGAGGTTTGGGCTGGATATTTAAAAAATATTCATCCTCCAGAGGGTGGCTGAGCACTGGAACAGGCTCCCCAGAGAAGTGGTTACAGCACCAAGCCTGACAGAGTTCAAGAAATGTTTGGACAATACCCTGAGGCACAAGGTGTGACTCTTGGGGACTGTGCTGTGCAGCACTAGGAGCTGGATCCAATGTTCCTTAAGGGTGCCTTCCAAATCAGCTTGTTCTGAGATACTTTGATAAATGCTTCACCAAAATGGCCAAAGACAGGGGGAGAAAAAAAAATAAAAACCAGGGAATGACAGAGGAAAGAAAAGATAAGAAAATAAATCAACTATTCACAGCATCAGTGGAAGGAAGAAGTTCCAGTTCACTGGAACTTCGTGTTCTTCATGCTTCAAGGGCTTTTGGAATAACAAAAAATTGTGCATGCTTCCTTTGCCAAAGCAAGTTGAAAAGACAGATGTTATCCTAACTTACAAGCAGGGAGTCTGGCTGCCCATTCCCATGGCATACTCTGGCCAATTAAAAGCTAACATCTTTAGAAGTGAGAAGCATTAACACAAGCATGAGTCCAATGCTGACTCTGTCTGCAAATTCTGCATTTTCCATCTGAAAAGACACACTATTTTGAGTACAAAGGAATGCTTCATTGGTGACATTCTGCATTCTGCTTTTAGAATAAATTATGGTTTTAAAGACTGACTGGTATCATTGCTTGGCCTAGAGAGTAGGATAGATCCAATTCTCATTGAAGTTAATAGAAAGGCTCATATTGAGGCAAATGTGTTGGGGACAGAACTAGGTCTCAAACTTTTTATTTTCTTTGTAATGGAAAACCAAATTCAGCAGCCTTCCTTGCACATTCCTATTGAGCTATAGAATGGGCATATTTTAACTTTTTTTCATGTTTGACCTTTATATTAAATGTTAAATAGTTATTATAATTTTGGACTTATTGTTCACAGAGACATGTTCGCAGACACTTTAGAAATGTTTTTCAGCTCACTTTCAACTTTTTGAAAAGGCAAACAGTAAAAAAGGTGCACTTCTAAGTTTCCTCTAGTAATGAGATAGAGGAAGGCATTCTGCTTTTCCTCCCACTTGTGTACTACTTTGTTTATAAGCAATAGTCAATATTTGTCTGACACTTCCAAAGTTTAAAAGGAAACTTCCTTGCTAATGCACCTAATGGGAATCCTCCTAGTAAAGGTTTACCTGTCACAACAGTTCACTAGTCATTCCTGAAACTACTTTTCAGTCATCTAGCTTGAACATTGTAAGGAGTACAGCTATTTAAACCCAGAGCTGAAAAAAAATCAAGCAAGAAATCTCCAAAAACCTGAATTAGACTGTCATTAAAAACTGCTCTCTGAAGTGTTTCATCCAAGGATGCACATGTGTATTGCAGTCACATTGGTAGACAGAACACAGAAGAGCTCCTGTATTACTTGCAGATGTAAATATTTCTTCTCTATATTTTTGCTCAAAATTTGAATGAGTTACTTCCACCTCCACTGCTACACCCATCTCAATTGTTCTTATTTTCACGGACTGTGCAGGTTAACAAGCTTGTCACTTGTACTGGCATTTAAATTGCTGTTTTCATCTCCTTACTCCTGTTTAATTATCTTCTCTTTTTTTTTGATAGGATCTGACATTTTTCTGACTTCTCCTTCTTACCATTTACAGAGATGCTTCCAGAATAAAAGTAAATAAATCAAAATTAATGATGAATGTGACAGCTTCCAAAATTGGCAACTATTTTTTTTCCATTTCCTCCTATTACTCTAATAACAGATAACAGCATGACATGGACATGGACATGGAAACAATGTGCTTCAAAACAGCAGTGGACTTATCTAGGGAGTCAGCAAATTTGTTTAAAATCTTTTAGGCAGCAGAACTAACCATTTCAAAGCTGTAAGACAATGTCTGAACTCAAAAAGGAATTAAAGGTTGCACCTTCAGGCCTCTCTAAAGATCTATAAATCAGTCACAATTCACTTGTCTTCTTGCTAGAAACATGAGAATTGATGAACAATACGATTAGTTAAAACAAACTGCCACTACACTGCCTACCAGGAAAAATGCCCAGAAAATGCACTTGCACAAAATCTTTAGTTTAATTCACATTCTACTATGGCTTTGCTGATTAATCTGCATTTCAGTTATTTGCACTTTCACTCACTGCAGTAATTTAAAACACAAAGCCAGACATCCCGAGTGTGTCAGGAAAAACAAAACAAAACAAAAAACAAAAAAGAACCAACAACAACAAACCACAAAGCTAGTATTCACTTATGGAGAAGTCCTCCTGATGTCCCTACTAATTTTTAGTCAGCCACCATTCATATCAACCACAACCTAACACAATAACCTGGCCAGCAGGATAGGTCAGCTCAGAACAGACAGCCCACTTAGAAACAAATCAAGAAACCAACGATGAGAGGTGACAGAGATTTTATTGCTGGTCCTTACTAGCAGCCACTCGTTCTACAGGTACATAATTAACTCTGAGAAGAGTCAAGAACATACTAGGAACTGTAATGTACTGAGAAAAAGACTGAAGAGGTATAAAGAGTGTGTTCCTCCATTGCTCAGAGTGAATTTTCCTGACTTCCCACCATGATATTTATACCACACAGTTCAACCAGTTTGTCCCCAGACACTTCAAAATGGGACATGAGTATGATTTGCTAAGACAGCTGTGGACACTAATTTCACAAAGGTAATTCTGCTGTTATGTCTTGCTATCACCTGTCCAGTATTTCTCAATGTGTCTTTTTTTAAAATGATTACTCAGTGTCCAATACCAAAACTCTCCTATGAATGACTGAAACCTTTCCAGTGCTGTTATTAAAGGTAGAGTATCCTGTAAAATCTTCAGACTTATAAATGTTTGGTCTCAACCTCATGGCACAGGTACTCAACTTATATACTCTTCATTAACAGGGTTGTGAGGGTTACAGAAGAAACAGAGAAAATTATTAAATTTTGACATTTTTGAAGTTCACAGGAATGTTTTAAATATGAAATAATATTTCACTGTGGCACTGAGGATGGCACTGGTTTAATACTCATAGAAGCCAAAGATAAATCAGAGGTACAAGCAAAAAAACCAAAAAATAATTACGGTTCTAAAGAAAAATTTATCATTAATATTTCTTGCAGGACCTCGAAATTGTAACTTAGTGTCAATCTGATTAGCACTTTAGCCAGGATTGTCCCAAAAAGCATTCAAACTTGGGGATCTGGTTTACAGGTGGTTATGGTGATACTAGATTGATGGCTGATTGATGGCAAAATATTGGTCCAGCACACAAACAGAGGGCCCAGCCAGGAAGCAAAAGGAAGTAGAAGCAAAAAGAGGATGGTATTCAGCTATTCTAAGAGGCAGGTCCAGCCTGAGGCTGGAGGTGATGTGGCCACAAGCAGGGTGTGGGGAGTCCTCTGGGCAGAATAACCAGAGCCATCACCTTTAGTCCCCTCAGGGTATAGATGTTGAATTTCCAAATCTTGAGACCACAGAATAAGCTGAGTAAGAAGGGACCCACAAGGAT
Source organism: Luscinia megarhynchos (assembly GCA_034336665.1). Classification (NCBI taxonomy): domain Eukaryota; kingdom Metazoa; phylum Chordata; class Aves; order Passeriformes; family Muscicapidae; genus Luscinia; species Luscinia megarhynchos. The sequence continues at coordinate 24,645,580 of CM067566.1, forward strand.
CATCAAGTCCAACTCTTGGCCCTGCACAGCACCATCTCCAAGAATCACACCATGTGCCTGAGAGAACTGAGAAACACTTCTTGCATTCAGACAGGTTTGGTGCTTTGACCACTTCCCTGGGGAGCCTGTTCCAGTGCCCAACACCCTCTGGGGCAAGAATCTTCTCCTAATATCCAACCTAAACCTCCCCTGACACAAAGTCAGACTATTATCTCGGGTCCTGTCATGGGTCACCATAGGGATCAGTGCCTGCCCCTCCTCTTCCCCTCCTGAGGAAGTTCTAGACTGTGATGAGGTCTCCCCTCAGTCTCCAGGCTGAACACACCAAGTGACCTCAGCTGCTCCTCACAGCTTCCCCCTCAAAGCCCTTCCCCATTTTTGTTGCTCTCCTCTGGACATTCTCTAATAGTTTAGATTCCTTATGTGCTCAAATAGGTGATCTCTCTGTAGGCTGAGTAATGGACTGCACTTCTGAAAATTGGGAATATATACCCTCTACTACAGCTGGATATGTTATGAGGCTATTAAGATTTTAGCCTTTCACTTCAAATCCTTGTCAAATGTTGACCTTTGTAAAACAACTTACACTGAAAGCAAGCCATCTTTACCAAACCTGACTTAGAGGTGTCTCTATTACTTGGTGAACTTTTCCTGAATTTTCCAAGCATTCTGAATGGCTCAATTACTAATTTTTCAAGTTAAGTTGTAGCTTTTTTAAATTCAACTGGACTGTGAATTATATGTGATTTTAATAAAAACCTGACCTTTGTTGCTGAAACATCTAATCTTTCAAGAAGATTCAGGATTTTTGATGTAGTTGAAACACCATGGAGACAGCTAAAATCAGCTGCTTTCCATAGGTTCATTTCCTTATTTCTCCATTGTTTACTACTGTTTGTTCTACATTGCTTATCCTGTGCATTCCCACAAGTCTAAGCTCACCTATAGATTTTGATGAGAGTTTGTCTGAAATAAGAAGGCTTCCAGCTAAGCAGAGCTGGGCTTTTTGTTATAGGAACCTGTTGCTTTATATACTGCAGCAGAAATAGACCATGTCCCAGGAATAGTTTCAAAAATAATGGTTGCAATTTGTTATCAAGGTTTCTATTATCTCATTTTGATAACAAATCATGTGAATTGTCTTTGATTCATTCTCAGGTACCTTAAAATATTCACTAAATTCTCCGGGTGCAGTGCACATATTGCTGAATAAAGCTGCAGTCATCTTTGCATGTAACAATATATTTTCCAACTTTCTCAAAATACAAATGAGTGATTGGAAGAGATATCCTTAATCCTCAGATTTAGTCATTTGTTTGTCCAGAATGTTGCTCTATAAAAGCATTAATTTACAAAGCTTATCTTTAAAGACAGTCTTCTTGTTTGGTCGTTTTTTTCATTCTTATTGCTTCCTACTCTTTCCATAGAAGAAGATGAAACCATATAACTGCCTTAAGAACTTGCTGTGTCTTTTTAGCTTATCTTTATTCCTGGCTTGTTTATCTCCATTTCTATATCATTTATACTTCTCTGTTCACACTGGATGTCACTGGGTTTCTATTATTATGTTTTTCCTTTTCTGGTGCTCATTGTACCAGTAGTTTCAATTTTGTCACCACTAATATTAAATTCCCTTTTGTATGTGATATCAATATGAAAAGGCTTTCCTACATTGAGGTTTGTATCAGAAATTCTTGTTGGCACAAAAATCTCCATGCAAAAGGCACTGCATTTTCACTATTAGTCTATTCAAATTTCCTAGTACTACTAATCCTTATTAAAATTAATCTTGTTTCAGTTATTCCATTTCTTAATGTCACGTGATTCTTTCTGCATGATATTCTGTACTCTAATGTTTCAGCACAAAGTTTGTTTGGTTAGTTTAATGCATATTACTTCCTATTTCCAGTATAATTTTGCCATTCTCCCCTTACTTTTTTTTCTTTTTCTTTCTTTTTTTTTCTCCTGAAAGAATTAAAAGTGCTGGCATGATGCCCTGCTAGCACATTACTGAGATTCTCTACTTTGTTTTTCCCCAGCTAGGAAAGTCTGTCTTGTGGAACAACTTATCTGTTAAACTATTTCATACCCCAATAACATTAAAAGCAAAGTACACTACTAGATAGAGAACAGTGGAGTCATTAAATCTGCAGGAACCTTGGCACTGTCATTATTTTCTGTATTTAAAATTCACAGGCTTTAGTGTTGGTGTTTAAGAAATACTTTTGAATTCTGGAATTTAATTGCAGTGGGTGGTGTGGTAGAGCTAGGACTTACCTCTGTGCAAGCTGCAAGCTGAATGCTGCCTGTAGTATGTATTTGGCAAAAACTATTGGTAGGTGATTGACACGTATATGACTGGAATTCTGCAAGAAGAATCAAGTGCAAACCCTATCAAGTGTTGTTTTCCCTTTATTATCACCAGTATTCCCCTATAGAATACACTGGCTGTTTGTATTAGCCAAGAGGAAAAGTACCTTTATACATCAGTAAGAAATACCTAGTATGATGGTTTTGTTCAAATGTATCATCTATGGCTGGCAGTATTTTAGAGGCAGAGCTGTAAGAATTGCTCCTAGCACTGCCCTCCTTCCCCCAGCATTAGGTGGAAACATGAGCTTTAGATATTGTGTTGTCATCCCAATAGGGGCAAGTTCTTCCAACCACTTTCCCTTACCCAGTTGCATGTGATACACTTCATGTCACACGAGACTCTGCTCATCAAAGGAGGTGGTTTACTGCCTGCTGACTTGGGTGGAGCTATTTAGGGATTTATGCTGGCCTGCATCTTTATTAACAGGAAGTTTTCAGCTGATCCCTGGAAGCTGCCAACCTGCTGCCTGCACCAGGTAGTGTGGAGTTGTAGGTCAGTCCCCTCATTATCCCAAATGGCCAAAATCTCTAATTCTCTGCAGAGATTTTCTTTAATCTAGTCCACTGTGTCCCACTGTGTCTATTAACTGAACACCTAGAGGAGAAATCATCACTAAAAATAAACTACCACCACTAAATTCTATCTGGGATTTGCAAAAGTTCCTTTTACAATTTCCAAAGGGAAATTGCAGATTTATGACAGTAATTAAAACTACAAGCTTAATTTAAGCCAGCCAGCTAAGGCAGTGGTTAGATAAAGAGAAAAGAATTAACCTCACTATAAAATAGGTGTATAAGGCAGTTGGGATGTGTATGCTGCCAGGGCTGGCTGCACAGAGCTCAAAAAGTGCCTTGACTTAGTCTGGATACCTAATTTTTAAACACCTAAAACTTGGGTAAGACCCAGCCAATATTTATGTATTTAGTGTTCAGTACACATAAACCTCATGGTATTCATGTGACTTCACAAGTTGAAATTCATATTTTTATGTTTCCAGCTCAGTTTGTGTATATCTGGTGCTTAGGCAGCAGCATAGGCAGCAGACACTGCAGACTTTGTGTGTGTGTGTGTGTGCTTTTATAAAGCCTGACTCTCTCACATGATTGGTATTGATCACCCATCAGTTTTCTGGCACACCTTCCAATCAGATTCTTATATTAAATAGGAATAAAAAGCTGAAAGTGATTTCACAGATCAAAGAGCATTTCTTTCAGTTGTACACCATCCAGGTAAGAAAAATACCAAAGATACACTGTAAAATTCATCATCAATTTTCTCACACTATGCTTGTAGGAAAGCTGACTTAGAAATATTTTCCTTTCATAATTGGAACATTCTTCTGATTTACAGCTTAAGATCTTTTAAAATCAACAGTTCCTTCCTATTTTTATATCACCATTGACCTAGAGAATATTTATTCTCCTTCTTTGCCATTAATCTCTCACTCCCAATTTTTCTATAAAGAATAAATATATATCTTTGGAGTAGTGGTTTTCACTGCCTAACAAAACAGGTATTTTCCTATATGTCTTTGCATAGGTTTTTGTACCTCTTGAACTGGATTTATCATACACATGATATTTAAAATGCTATTTTATCAGTGCCAAGCAGAGTGGCAGCAGTTTTTTTCTTTTGTTTCATAGAAAGACTGTACACAGGCAATTTTATATGGCTAAGATGAAATTTATAGATGTTTTATAGGTTCATAACTTTGTTGTTTATATTATACTGTTAGAAAATGATAGCTGTTCCTGCTCACTAAAAGAAATTAATCGGGTATTACCAAGGTTTTTATTTGGTCTTTATACTGAAAGAATATAAAGGATATATATATATATGTGTGTGTGTGTGTGTGTATGCATATATATATATATGTGTGTGTATATGTATATGTGTGTATATATATGTGTGTGTGTATATATATATATATATATATATATATAAAAAATACATATTATCCTTAACATAAGAGGGCATATCAATAACATTTTTGTGCTTTTTGGAGTGTAAATGAAGTAGTGAATGCTTTGAATAGCATTTTCATAGAAAGTTAAGGGAATTTAAGCAGTATTGGGGCTGACATTAACCTATCTGTAAGGTCAGACTGTGATAATAATACATACAATGACACCATTCCTGATAGTACTGAAGGGATGAATTGCATTACTTAACCAAAAGCCTACAGTCCTCTAAACAAACAGAGGTAATCTGGTGTTTATTTAGCAGAGTGCACTTCAAGTGAGAAGTGTCCTATCCTTACATTATGTCCAACAAATAAACAAGGAGGTTGGAAAGGGGAGAGAGCACGTGACAACAAAAAGCCAACAACTTACAGCCAGCCATTTCCTCTTGGTAAGCAAGGGCTCTCCACTCCCACCACTTCTTGGCAGTATCTTTAACTGGCTCCACTGCTGTACTGTTTGGTTCTAATTTGCATCTCCTCTGTGGATGCCTGCCCTGTCTCCCAGCTTCCTGCAGCTGATGGTTTCAGGCTATGTCATTAACAGCCTCATTGCCCTCCCTTGCCATCCGTTTCCATGCTCTTTCTCTTGCTTTCCTCTTCCCTCACCCATTCCCTCAAAAGTGCTTTTCCAGCTTTGTTGTTCTCTTCCCACCTCCTCCCCTTATCCTGAATCCAGCTGTTTCCATTGAGACCAGCATAGTCAAGCAAAAAAATTCTGGGTCTCAATGAGATGTCAATGCATAATGCTAATTTTTCACATTTTCAAAGACAAAATGTTGATTTAACTTATGTGTATGGGTACTCCTTTCTAGCTTCTGGAGCCAGAGAATCATTTTGAAAAGCTTTAAACAGCTATCTGTCTTTGTCTGGGATTTTATTATTATTGTATTTAGCTTCTAAATGAAAGATAAGCAGAAACTGACCTTCCATATTCACAGAGATGGGTTTTTATATTTCAAATCAGACTTATTTATTTTCCCTGTGGATCTTTTTTTACTATTTTTGTGACTTAGTCAGTCATTTCACCCCCTAAGCAGAAATGCCTGTGAGGCCATTTCGCACAAAGGGATTTGGCTTGTTTTCTAAATTCACAGTGTAGCCCTGAACAGCAGGAGTTATTCATTGGGGGCTCCCCCCTCCCTATGTTCCAATCATTTTATTGTTAGTGAGTTTCAAAAATAAACATGTTTTATCCCCTTGAGCAACTCACAATATTCAGCAGAATTGAATAATGCATTTTCAACCTGTTTTACATGTGCCAATTTAAATTTTCAGGAACAAAACTGCTCAGGAATATGCAGGGTTACATATCTATGTATCTTTCAATAAAGTGTAATCAGATTTCTTGTAGTCCTGAATCATTGTTGAAAAAAAGATATGTGGTTACTAGTGAGCATGCTTGCTTCAAGAATACTGCATTTCTACATGCTCAGAATAATTTTATATTCATTTTGATTAGAGCAAACTGCTTACTCTCAAGAGGCTGACAAACACTAAAGATTTCCACTTTAGTGGTTTACAATGACATCAAAGTGGCCTTATATCTTTGCAAAGATCTGTTTCCTTGGTAACATGAAGCAAACTGTTCATTTCAGAGGTGCCAATAGAGAGCAACTGAGATTTTATTTTCATGTTAAATATCAAAACTTAATGTGGATAATGACATTGTAAAAAATATATGTCTGAGTTTAAAAGATATTCAATCTTCAAATAAATAATAAAAATGTTCACGTTGGAATATCAATAATTTATAATTATATTTAGATAATATTACTTGTTGGAAGTCAAAGTATGATATGTTTTAATGCTTATGAAATTAACTTTAATGTAATTAAATAAATATGATATGTTTTTTTAAAGGTAAACAACAAAACCAGAATAATGATTGTTGAAAAATCACACATATTAAGAAATACTTTATGGAAAAGGATTCCCCAACAAGTAAATTTTAAAGAGTTTGCAAGCACTGTTTAGTTAACAATGAATGATTTCTCTGTCAGGAGTATCATTCTCTGCTAAACAAAAGCTTTATGCACACAGAATTCCAATGAAAAGTAGCTCACTTCATACAATCAATAAATGATTAAAACTCCCCACTCTGGCTCCATTTATTAGACTCTTTTGCTGTATCTTAACTAAGGACCTGAACAGGAAATGCATCTAAGCTTTGGAGTGGCAAATATTTATATGGAAACCATCTGAGTCTAGGAAGAATTTGAGGATCAGATGCAAAACTTACAAATTCTCATGAACACTGTGAAGCTGTTACAGCTGAAATTATGGCACATGTCTACATGCAAATGAGTGTTCTTTTCCTGACAAATCATCTAAACAGCTGTCAGACCATCTCCACAAAACAAACAAACTGACACTCCAGTTATGATCAATAATCACTCTGCTCAGGGCTCATTAGAGATGGGGAAATAGCTGTCTCCTTTTTGTCTTGATGGAAAGGTAGGGAATGTGAGGTTGAGGTTCTGAGCAACAGGAGGAGAGGTGAAATTCAGCAGGACCCAGACAGAGAAACCTTAAGGAGAAACATGAGGATCTCTGTTGGGAGAAAGCAGGGATATGCTTTTATAATCAAGGAGGCAGTATACTACAAAGGCAAAGTGTAATTTATGGGTGCTGAATAAAACTCCTGCAAAAAATTCAGCCCCTAGCATCTTCCTAGACCCTGCTCCCATAAATTATTGTGAATCATGCAGGTTTAGCTCTTCCAGGGAAACTGGGATTATCTGAATGAGCCCTTTTTGTAGCAGCACCACATCATCAGTCGTTTTTTTTTTACCATTTCCTTGCAAGTAGAGCTGTGAGTGCATGCAGTAGTCTCTTACTTCAAATTATTTAATGGTGTATTTAATTTGCATAAAATATCTAGTGAGCTTCAAGAGTAGTTTGGACAGGCATCCCAACAATCTGCCTAACAACAAAACAAAAGAATTGTAGCAGGTCTCTGACAGGACATCATGCTCAACACTAAAATGTGCAAGAAGGTATTTCTTGTGCTAAACATTAAACATTCTTAACAGCAACTATGCAGTGCAACATATGCTATTGTGCAAATTAATAGACAGAGTGAGGATACAAAACCTTTTTTACAGGGAGACATTAGGTAACAAAAACTTTTTTTTTTTTCCTTCCACTAGATTCCATGCCAGTCTTCTACATAAAGTCAAGAAAACTGAAGCTCTTTTCCATGAAGTACTATGTTGAAAACACACTCATGCTCTTGGGTATTTCTGTTCTGGACTCTTCTTCTCGGTCAAAGGAACTGAGGGTGGTAGTATTTACTTTTCTATACTATAGTTGAAAGATTTATAAATGAATAATCAGTGTGATCAAGTCTGGCATCATAGAGAAACTAATTAAGTTTCCATTCTTACATCATTATTACATTTGATAGGTTTGGTTGGATTATTTGTTTACTTATTTGAATTTGTTGGAGAAATTTAATTTAGCTACACATTTGGCCATTAGCAGGCCAAAATTGCTATCAGATAATTTATTTTCTGTTGTTTTTAGCTTTGAAGCTATAGCAGTATGGGCTGTAATTAAGTGATACAGCTGTGAACAATCAGCACAAAAGGTGTTTAACCCACAGAGCATGAGCAGCATGGCCCACAAGGAAGAGGCATTCAACAGGAAATATCTCACACGTTCAGAGAAGGTTTACATCACCAAAGATGTGGTGTATGCATGTTGTCAGGAAGAATCATTGAGATGTAACCTGAGGTTCCGTGGATAACATGGATGTGAGGAAGAGTTACCTCATTGTACAGGTGGGAAAAGCATGAAACATAACAGAACACTAGTGTCAAGGCAAAGAGTGGGAAAGCAATAGCCAGTCTTCACATTTTATAAGAGCTCTTCTGGTCCTTGAGGCATCCATTTCAAATTAGGGGCTACTTTTTAACATTTTTAACATTCCATTTTTACCATCCTCTGCTTCTTACATTCAGAAGAAAACCCCACATGACAACCTGCAAATTATAAAACCAAGACCCCTGGAAATTTTGCCCATTCCAGAAATTTCAGCAAGGAACAATCAACAGCAAGTTATTTTCATCTGATGCTAGTGCTATCAATATATTTAAATTCTTCTAAAGGGACAGGGATGACAAAAACTAATGAGATAGGAACCTCAGTGCTCAGCACATGGATTCCTTGTAACTCCTATTGCTTTTCAGTTCAAATAACTCCTTCAACAGGACTTATCTGGCAGTGGGCATATGAATGTTACTTTCCAGTTGTTTTGTACACTAGGCAGGAAGCAGAATTGTGTAATGCTTCCAAGCTACCTGGGAGTGAAAGGGGAGGTTTTTCACTCCTTGGGTGATTGGGGTGAGAAGAGAGACCTTCCTGAGGAGCTGAACAAAGGCAGGATGGGACTCTCTGCAGAGGTATAAAGTAATTTCCTGGCAGCAATTGGGAAAAGACACAATTTGGCAACAGGCTCTATCACCACAGAGCAAAGACCTAGATTACCAGTCATTTTAGTTATAAAAATGTACTGGCCATCTCCTGAATTTACAACTTTGTGTATCCAGGAGAAAAGGAGTATTTCACATGGCATGACCACAGCAATGGTGATGTCAGTGGCAAAAAAAAACATCTATAATAGTAAGAAAGCTAAATTTCCAGAGTAGTCTTTCAAAGATGTTTTTTATTCCACGTTTACCGAGTAACAGAAAGTTGTAATACTTTTTTCACTCCACAAGTAAACGCAGCTTTTTATGAAAAACACATTTTTTGGTGTCAAAATAACAGCAAAATTATTGGAATGAGAGGAGATCTTAATGAAATAATTTGGAGCTTTACAAGCTTTTGCAATCATTTAACAAATATGATTAAAGTTGGTAAGGCCATAACTTTACAAAATTAAGATTTAAAGTTTATTTCTGTAGCTCAGATAAAACCTGTAGTGTTTTTGTGTGTAAACAAGAGTTAAACACAGGGAAGATTTTTTAAAAACAATAAAATCCATGAATAATGCAGATATATTTTTACTGATCACTGGAGGAAAAATAATTCAGTTCAAAAGAAGTAAGAAAATTAAATAATAACAAAATGCAATGCAGCAATAAAAAGACAGAACTATTTAATTATGCAATAACAGATTGATATTCACAGACACTCCAGAAACAGAATAATGTGTGTAAGAACCTTGACTATGCTAATATGTCTTTTTTTGTTTGTTTGTTTGATTTGGTTTTTTACACTGGCAATTATAGTTGAACAGAATTCAAGACAAAGGGTTATCATTTTTGCAGATTATTTCATTTTATGAAACCAGATCATATTGACTTGCATGACTGCAATTCTATCAGCAAATAAATAAGGTTTTTTTAGTTTTAAAATTTAATTTTTCCTCTTTTTCCTGTATTATCTTGTCCTTCTTTTTATATAGTAGGAATTTTTTTGTTTTGTTTTGTTTTTCTTTAATAAAACTGGTTTTTCTCTATCTAAATATCTTATTTAGTTATTTTCACTTTTCAAACATACTAAGAAAGTGACCACCTGGCAGAAAATAAAGTCACAGCAAGAAGCAAAATTATTTGCTGGAAATGAAATCCATAAAATATGACTATCAATCAGACTTTTGAGCCTAAATATTTAGTGGAGACAATTCACATTCTGCTACCTACTCTGCCATGCAAATTTATTTTATTCTTCTTTGGTTGTTAGTACATTGGTGATATATTTCATTTTGTTATTGAGAAATGGAGCAATCCAACTCCACCTAAGTCTTAAGACATATGTGCTATCCTTTTAGCAGGGTGCACACACATCTTTGGACAATATTCTCACCAGGAAGTTTCAGAGATTTCGCAGTAACCCCAGGTCAGTCTTTGTCTTATGAGTGTCTGCCAAGAAGGCTATCATCCAGCTTAAATTCCTTCCCTCAGGAAAGCATTAGCTTCATTGTAGGAATTGTATGAAAATAAAATGCTTTTATAACCTTATGGGTGCTGTTATGAACACACCACTGCTGCTGGACACGTTGCCTCTTTCTTTCAGTGTATGAGACAAACACTCATTTGAACTTGTGCAGCATTTTTTGAAGGTGCATTTGTTCAAGGGGAAGACAGTACATCTTTACAAGCATACAGTTCAGCAGCTGAAAAGAAAGTTCCACCTGTACAAATCCTTTTCTTTCAGGGGATTTTTTTCTTCTTTCTTCCCCTTTATTTAAATCTAGGTTTTCTTGTTTTGATACAATTGCCTGCTTGTGCTACATATTTGATGCTATCTCTAACAAAGTTTTCAATCTACAATGACATTTCCTCTCACCTCCAATAACTCTTTTCCTGGCAATTCCCAAAACAGTTGAAGTTCAAATTGTAATTTCCTGTCTTTACTCCCAAGATAATTCAAATTCTGGTAGAAAACAGAATACAGAATGCTCCTTTTACTCTCCCTTCTTGATTCTTCTGTTCTGACCACTCGTGAGGACCACTTCTCCTGTCATGTCCTATAAAGCTCCAAGGATGCATCCTAAGGAAGCTGGTGTGCTTGTGGTCCAACAGAACTTTTCAACAAGCAATAGTTTCACCGTTTTTCCCTTTCCATCTACAAATTCAGGAAAATCCTTTGTCCTAGTCCTTGGAAATCTCCTGCTTTAAAATGTTAAATTAGTGCTGGTAAAAGCTGTGCCTCTCAGTTTGTAGGTCTCTGTGTGTGAATGCATATGTCATCCAATATACAACAAATGCACAGAGATGTAAATGAAATACAGCAGAGTTACCAGTTTCAATTACCAAGTATAAAGAATGTCTAGACAAAGCATATATTTGTCTTCCCCAGAGTTTCAATTTGTCTAGGCATGTGGAATTTAAGAATATGCTGGTGTAACTCAGTATATTCTCAGTGACTCAATATACAATACTGCTAAAGCAATTTATGCAGAAAATGGTCTATGTGTTGAATGCATATCCATGCTGCTTCTGAGAAAGTGAAAACCAATTAGCCCTTAGATAAACAGATTATGGTTATGATGTGGGACATAAAGAGCAGTGATGAAGAAAATTAAGAAGTCTCCTAACTCCAGCAGCTGTATCAAAGCTTGGTATTTTCAAGTGGAAAGAATAACCTTGGCTACATGCATTTCATGGCTGCACAGGGAATAAGTCCTCCACTGACAAATCGAGACATGGAAGAGTTTCAAAATGAACAATATATGCATATACAGTATTTTACAAGTTTGGTCACTAAACAGTTGATAACAGAATACAAAAATAATTATGTGAATTTAGAAAAGCTTATGTATGATGTTAAATTATTAAACTTCAACAAATATGGATTTTTTTAAAAAAAATCATTATGCAAGTAAGTAAATCAGACAAAAGTATAATGTAATATTGCACTGTCAGAGCAAGAAAAATCCCTTCCTTCTAAAGTTGAAAGGTAAAAGGTTTCAGAAGTTGGGAGCACCACATTCTACCAGAAGTGATGGAGACCCTGCCCTGCCAAAAGGATCTCAGCCATGCTAGGGCTGATGGCTGAGCCTAAGAGAGAGCAGCTGGCCAGCCTTGTCCATGACTGGGGCTGGGGCAGAGCTTGTCATAGCAGCCCTGGGAGGTGGCTGGACATTGCTTGTGGGTGGCAAAAAATAATAAATTCTATTTTTTTCTCCCTCCACGTGCAGCCTTCCACTTTTGCTCTAGCAAACTGCCTTTCTTGACCTATGAGTTGTTTCCCATCTTATTTCCTCTCCCATGTCCACAGGAGAAGAGGATATGATAGAGTAGCTTGGTGGACGCCTGGGATCCAGACAAAATCAACCCCTCACACCTGGCAAAAGAACAAATGCCAGAGCCTTACTCATCTGATTTTCCAGAGACAGTTACACAAACACAACTTAGTGTTTCTGTCACTTGGATGATCACAACCAGACAGCCCCAATGAGATGTGCCTCCATCAGTGAGAGAGAGGATTTTCATTGAGTGCAGCCTCCCTTTCCTTAGGCTGCTATCCCAGCACAAGTCATAGTCCACTTTAAATCATTCCAGCTTGCTGTCTGTCCACAGATTAAAGTGGAAAAGAAAATAGTAGAATGAAATATTCTGTATTTAATACCAAGTTAGACAATAGCAAATAGAAAAATACTTAAGACATATGTACCAAGGTGGCAAATATCAAGGCAGGCTAGGCAAAGGAATAAAACACAGCTAAACTGGTTAAAGAAAACTGATCTTTTTTCCCAAGGAGAAGTTATTTACTAAGGAAACAGAAGTAGAGAGCTTGATTCTATAGAAATGTAAAAAAAATCTCAAGCTGCTTCACTATCTAAGGAAATAAAATCAATAAAATGTCAAATAATTATTTATATACTTTTATAGAAACATCAAATATAGAGGTACATATTGGTATTGATTTAAAAATAGATTTAAATTGCACCATTTCCTTTTAATTGTTAAACTATTTTAAAAATATCTTCTCCAAGTGCCAAGAAAAGTCAAACTGGTATTTTTACCCATAGTAGGGTTGCTTTCAATAAATTTTAAAACCAGAATATATTTTCTTACTATATAAAACAGCAAACTGAAATTCAAGTATCCCTTTCCAAAGTCATCTGTGATCTAGACATAAACTTCTTCAGGACACAAAAGATTTCTGGAAATCCAGCAGGCTAATATCTGCACCAGGTTAACCAGTGGACTTCCTTCCTCTCCCCAGTGTTCTCATGCTCGACACTGTTAATTAAACTAAATCCTTTTCAGGAGGCTTATTTTTCAAGCACCTGGCCTCATTTGAGAATTCTGAACAAAAAGCAATTTAACTATGGCAAATTTTTAAGTTAGTGAGGAAATGAATCTCACCAAAAAAATCCAAACAATCTAACCAACAATATATAAAAGCAGTGTCTAAAATCCGTCATGCATGAGAAATGAGGAAAAGAGAAAATTCAAAACATCAGTCAAGACATCAAACACTTTGTCAAGTATATTTATATATCCACATTTGAATTGTAAGTATCCAGTTACAGTGTGTGAGAGTTTTATCCTGGTGAATATGTGAATACTGGATCCACCCAAAAATCCCCTCAGTTGTGAACAAATGGAGGCCCTCTTTGCTGGTTTATTTAAAATGAGCTTGATCAACAGTAGTATATCCATTCCCAAATAATATCCTGCTGGTGGGTTTCTATGACTTTGCATCTGTTACCACAGATGAAAACAAGGATATAGAAAATTATTCTCCAGACTGTACCAATTGAACTAATAATGTGGTTTTAGTGTTTCTTCTATTATAATCTAGGTGTTCAGACTCTTAAAACTCAGTGCAGAATCCCCTCACAGAGAAGTACAAAATTAGAAGCCTTGGACAAAGCCCTTGCTCATAGAGAGAGGCCTTACCTAAGGGTCCTTCCCCCAAAATAGCCCATTCTTCCAGATCTCCAGGTATCACTTATTTAGGGCTTTTTCTGCAAAATTCCAGATGTTCTTTTCAGAAGCACAATACTAGTCAGAAAAGAGGGAATGGCACAAAGAGATTAAAGGCCTTTTATAGTAGCTTTAGAAGAAAATTTACCAGATTAATCACCTCAAGCCATTCTGAACAGGCTACCTACCATAATGCCTCTTTTTTAATTAAAATCGATTAATGAGCTACATCCATTCACCTATTTAGATTTCTGTGTCAAGTATTTTCATTACAGTACAGATTACTATAAAATATAAGATTCAGCAGAAAAGACACTTCTCACTGAAAAATACATCTTAAGTTATCAAAGAAGGGAATTGATCCCTTCTGAGACAAAAGGTTGTTAATTCATCAGTCAGACACAGGAAATTATATCTGGCTTCAGAAAAATACTGAAGCCTGTGAGGATAAGAACTGACACTAATTGAGAGGAATGACAAAACAGTCTTGCAAATAAGGAAGAAATTTAAAAGTTTCATGGAGAAAGACTAAACTTACCTGAATAGATTTCAAGAATGAGATCTTGTTATGCAAAGTTGGGTTTTTTAAATTTAGGGTTGCCCTACTTCAAGAAGTTCCTTATCAGGCATAATCAAAGATCTAAGGTGTGCAGAAAGAAAGAATCCCTAATTGAATGGAAGTAGAAAAGTCTTGGAGAAGTCACATGGATAAAGGAGTAAGAATTTTCATTCCACCATCTCTGACTTTTATAAATGTTTGTAACAAGTCTGTCTATTCAGCTATTGCAATCTTAATGATTTTGTGATGCATATTACCTTGAAGACAGTTTGAAATAAGAGTGATTTCAAGATAACTGAATAAGAGAAAAGCATTTCTGTCCAGGGAGATAGGGTAGCTAACCCTAGAAATATTTTAAAAAACATCAGAAATAATATATATGTATACAGTTCTATTCTGAGCAGTGTGTTCATGCCCATAATGTACAGAAAACATCCACATAAATCTGAGATGTCTTCTTTCTGTAGTGAGGTGCTGGAGTACCTGGGCAAGCTGCCAAGAAAATCCCAGTGCCATGGAGAATAAATCCTTACATGGAGCTCTTAACAGTTGTAAAATACAGAGTGTTCCAACACTGAACTCATTCCAACCAGTTAACTGCTCTGGATACATCATCATTAATGGGGTTTAACCTAATTCTGGCTCTGCAAAACTGCTTTGTAGAAAACAGAGATAAAAGCTAACCAGAACAAAAGGCAAAAATAATACTGTACAGAAGCAAGAGCTGTAGCAAAGACTTTATACAGTGATTTCAATCTGAGAAACCCTTCATAAATTCCTGATCAATCTACCATTAGGAAGAAAGGGGACTTAGGTATTTAAATTGTAATGTATTTTAATTAGTGGAGTGTCCAAACAGATTTAGAATTTGTTTTCCTCAGATTTCCTCTGAGAAAGTGTTTCACTGGTATATGATGGCCTTATAGAGTGTGCTTGAGTTTCTAGTGTTTCATCTCCATTTAGACCTGATTACTTATTTTTGAATACTCTGGGTAGTGTCTTGGAGATAAATCATCTGGCATATGATTTAGCGCAGCAACATATTTTTTGAGAAAGTTAATTCCTTGGTTTCACTGAGAGAGTTTTGAATATCTTGGACTTGCAGAGAGACATTCACACTTATGTTGCTTTGGATGATTGATCCTAAAGAAAGCTTGCCTTTGTGAGCACATAGAAGGGCTTGGACATCAATCTTAAGAAAATTTGGTTAATTATGCTGTCTGATACATTCCTCTATAAATCATCTGAGAATACAGTTCATTCTGACATTTAAAGTCAAGAAGAGTGTTAAAACACTTTATAAAATTTCAATATGTGGTCCCGATTGAATTAAAGAACATAGACTCACAATGTTAACACTTTAAAAGTTTAGATTTGTCCATAAGTTTTGCTTAAGTTTCATGGGGCAAATGGAAGCAGGAGTCAATAAGCAGAAATTACATGAAGAGTGATGTTTTTCCATTTTTTTATCCTTACTTGAACATTCCATTTCCTGTTCCTGTCTTGGATCTCAGTTTAGTGACTGAACAGCACTTAAGGCAACTCATATGTAACTTAGAGATGGCAGGACTTGCAAGATTAGAAGAAAGAGCAAACTAAACTTCTATTTGTGATTTTTTTATTTTTGTTTCCCAAGAAAGTTATCAACACTTCACTAATTCTGCTTATGCTGAGTAGACAGCACTTTGGAACTGACTATAGTGCTGGCAGAATTTGGGAAAGTGCTAATTGTGCCTAGGAGCCAACACTAGTGTTTAAATGAGAACATCAACTTTGGATGAATTCTTCACTTTTTCTCCTAAAATTTCATACTTGCCATACAGTTGACATAATTATCATGAAACAAATCAATTCACCAACAAAATAAAAATAAAAATCAGAGTATTCAATGACCTGAGCCCATGATATCTAAAGGATGACTTACAACTCCAAGATTGTATAAAGTTATGAGATAACCAACAGTCATGGGTTATCAGATAAATTGAAACAATACAATCTATGAATATGGAGACTTGGATCTTCCAAACGATCCAATATGGATCTTCCTTGGTATACTTTCTAATGCTGTAGAAGATCTCCTATACCAAATAAAAACATACCACTATTTTTTAATCTTACATGCAAAGATAATTTTTGTCCTTGCCTCCAATAACATAGAAACATGAAAAAGAACACAAGTAGTTTAAACTAATAGCAATAAAAAGTCAGCCTCCGAGGAGAGGAGAGGAGAGGAGAGGAGAGGAGAGGAGAGGAGAGGAGAGGAGAGGAGAGGAGAGGAGAGGAGAGGAGGAGGGAGGGAGGGAGGAGAGGAGAGGAGGAGGAGAGGAGGGAGAGGAGAGGAGAGGAGAGGAGAGGAGAGGAGAGGAGAGGAGAGGAGAGGAGAGGAGAGGAGAGGAGAGGAGAGGAGAGGAGAGGAGAGGAGAGGAGAGGAGAGGAGAGGAGAGGAGAGGAGAGGAGAGGAGAGGAGAGAGGAGAGGAGAGGAGAGGAGGAGAGGAGAGGAGAGGAGAGGGAGAGGAAGAAATGCTATGAGACAGATGTTAGTCATGGAGAAAAGTACACCACTGGAAATTTTCAGATTTGTGAAGTGATGCAAACAATCTATATAGAACAGGTTCTCAGTCTTCTGGGGAAAAGCAAGTGATCTCCAGAAAATTGCTTTGACATTTTTTGTAGGTATTGCAGTGAATCATAGTCTAGCTTCCATAGGACATATGGCAACACTGTCCATGAATCTCATTATGTTATTGAGCCTGTTAAAAAAAAAAAAAAAGGCTGGTTCTGCCCTGATGCCATAAGTCTGAGCAGACAGCACTGGAGAATATTCTATTTTGCACAACTAAAATCACTTAACACTGCTACTGGGAGTCATGGTCTTGTGCAGAGCAATTCCTCACGTAGCCAATAAAGTAGGAATGATCATAGGACCACTTTCTGTGTCAAACATAACATCAAATAGCACTCGTTACTGATGAGCCACAATACTGCTTTTAATTTAAAAAAAAAAAAAAGTACTGATGTTAATAGTGATTCGTGAATAATCCTCCTCCTTCTTACTAGTAGAAGAGTTATTTTGTGAACACACCATTCTCTGGCAAAAACCACCAGTGGGTTTAGTTGGAAGATTTTAAGATTTTTCTTAGTACAAAACTTTTCAAAAATTTATTTGCAATTAAGTTAGGGATATGGAAATACTAATGAAGATACTAAAGTGTGAAGATTTCTTCCTGTTAAAACCATGCCCCTTATATGGACAGCTAAATAGAAGAGATTCAGCCTGGCCTCCTCTCATCTAAGGGAAGAGCCTTAGCCAGGAAAAAATGCCATTGGTTTATTCATCTTTAGTATTTCCCCTGAACAGCATTTGTACATGGTAAGTTACTATACAGCCTTATCTGAAATATCACCCGTTGTAGTTTAAATTAAGGAGGATTCCAGACTGCTTATGAATCAACAGGCCTAGAAGTTTCATTGTCTCTATACAATTTTGATACCAGTACAGTTGAACATTTTTAATGGAAAAATCATTTTAGTGACACTTTCACCAGAAACTAGGCCTGTTGCATGGATCTCAGTCCTTTTCTCCTATACCTCAGTGGGATGTTGCAGAGCTCAGAAAATTCAAAGCTTGTGTGTTAATGGTAACTAACTTATGTATCACCATCTTAGGCACAGGACAGAGGATTAGATTTTTTGTTCCCCTTTACCTTTGGAAGTACCATTATTTTTGCTGTTCATTTTGAAATGGCACTTTTCCTGTAAGTGGAAAAAAACCAAAAATTGTTAAGAAATTCCCATAATTGCTGTTGGCCAAGTACATAAAGTATTAAAATATTTGCAGCATATATTATTTAAGTACAGCTGAATAAGTAATGATATTACTTACTGTGGCTGTTTGATTACTTTAAAAGTAGCCACATAGTAATTTTATTAGGAGGTGTGTTAAAAATAAATGGCTTGAAATTTGGCAGAATGTCATTGGTTGAAAGTGAGGTGAGCAGGTTGTTCTATCCACAAATCAATGCCAAAGGAGAATTACTTTGCTTCTAGATAATTGTCCAAGTAATGATCTGTTTAAGACAGCAGAGTACACTGTACATAAGTTAAAACTTGCTCTTGAAAACTGGATCTTCTGTTACACAATAATTTCTCTCAGTCATTTCAAAATTACAGAAAATATTTTAGTTCTGCTAGAACAGAATGGGCAGGCTGTATTTCTATATAGCTGTATAGCACTTTGCAATTAAAGAACATTAAATTTTTTCCTGTTATTAAAAATTACTTTGAATGTCAAGTGAGTCTAAATAGAATTTTCTGAATTTTTTTAAAATGAAAGATAAGTATGAAGGATAGAGACTTTCAGGTTCTGAAAGCAAGTAGCTTTAATGCAGTAATCTCATAACTCTGATAATCTGATCTTTCTGAGTGTAGAATCTGGGACAAGAATCCATTCATAAAATGGAAAATTACAGCTCAGAAATGAAGAGACATATTGTGGTCATAAATATATAGACTAAAATGAATTGTAACAAAGTAGAAAGAATCAGAAGAGATTTCTTTCAGAGGTATACAAGAGCTCTCAACTACTTGACTTACTATCTCAATCTAAGAAAAAAAAATACTTTAATCAAATTCAGCCACAGTCTTTGACAAAAAAAAATAAAAAACCCAACAAAACAACAAACTTTACAATATATTTTCAGTCTTGGCTTCAGACCAAAGGCTGACTATGGAATGATTTTAAGAATTATGCACTGATAATATTATTACAATGGTGGTGCAGAGTTAAAGAATGTTTCATCAGTGGTATAATACTGATTTTAACCTGTTTTTTTTTTTAATGTGTTAAATGCTATGGAGCATATTATTCCCCATAGTACCTCAAATACAGAATCAGAATATTTCTTTTTTTTAAAAAAAAGGGGCAGAGAGTTTTCTAAATATTGATTTTCCTAAAGGAAAGCTTCAGATTAAGATTATTTTCTTTCATATTGTATGAGTTTTTACTTTTCTAGTGCTAGATATATTTAATCTAATCATAAATGAGTTCATAATAAGAGAACTCAACATCTGAAGGAAAATCTATACTTCACAGAAAATTTAATAATATTCTAGGCACTTATTTAAAGTGTAATTCAGAAGAAAAACCACATTGCAAACTCTCTTCTTGGCTTTTTTCCAGCGAGAAAAAGCATGTCACTTACTCCTTAAAGAAATACTACTGGCCTTAGAATTGAGAGATGAAAATGGCATTGATGTCAAAATGGAGTAGTTCTGTGAGTGAACAGAAATATTCTCAGATACCAAAATAAAACCTGTAGAGGAGAAACGTATGGAAAGGCACATCTAAGGTTTGGTGGCACCTCTGAGATGTCTAGGTCATAACTTTGAACAAAAGCACAGGAATTAAACCTATATTTCATATTAAGCCTAAATATCTTTCAATATATGTACTGCTTTTAATCATGCTGGTCTAGAACATAATATTTGCTTTAATTTAATTTTTGCACATGAGCCCAAGTGACTCAAATATAGACAACCGGAAATCAGTTCAAATGCCTTACACATCCAAATAGCAAAATTACTGATGTTGCTCCTGCCTGGTACTAGGAATCTATATTTACTCCAGAAAAGGACCCTCTAATCCTATAGATTGAAAAATAATACAAAATAAAAAAGAAACTTTCTTTCCACAACAGTATGTTGAATAATATGCTTGTTAATTCAATTAAAGTTAAGTAGGTTCATGGCATCCTGGGGTAAGGTCACAAAGAACCCACATGAGATATAATGTTGTCAGAGTAGTCATCCTATCAAACACACAAAGAAAATGTTTTTAAAAAAAATTACTTTTCAGTAGCAACTGCAGATTTTCCCAGGATTACAGGAATTCAGAGGAAGTTGTTCTAACCAGTTTACCAGAAAATCAGAAGTTGTACAGTGTAAAAGTCCAATTCTAATGTTAGCCACCCAAAGTTTCCCCTGGCTTAATGCCATGAAGTGCAATTCTTGTTTAGCTCATTTTAACCAAGATCCAAATCAAATTTTGTGGTGAATTTAGGAAGTCACCGACTGCCCCAAGTAAAGGAAATTTCAGAAGGAAGTGGGGCCAAAATGTGCAGACACAGAAAACTCTTTAATGTGTTTTTGCATTTTCTGATCCAGAGTTTACTAAACATTGTGTTCCTCCATTTTTTCCCACTCTAGCCTTCCCAAGGTCAGAAAGAAAAATAGCTGAAGGTACTAGCAGTGAAGAAAGGAGAGAGAACAAGGGAGAAATATTAGAAATCATCATCTTCAGCAGTCTGCAGATAAGATAAATACATTCTTCTGCTGGAACTTTCCTAGATCACTATAATAAAGTAATTAATCTCATATGGGTAAGAAAAAGCAATAAAGTGACTTTGATCTTGTTAATAATTATCTGCTGAATGCAGTGGTCACAGATTTCTCCCACCTGTAGGGCTGTCTCCCATCTCCTCAACCTCACCAAAAGGAAATTCTGATTTATTAGTAGAGGTTCATGGGAGTAGGGCATTGTTCATTGCAGGGATCTTAGTTTTTTTGCTTTCCTATTTGAGATATCAAGAAGGACTCATTGTGAGGAACAGTAAATGTACAGACACAGGGAGAAACATCTACTGTAAGTCCTGCTGAAGGAGGCATTTATGTCTAGCCTACTGAGAAATGTAAGGGAAGAGAAAAAGGGGTAATGGAAAACGCTGAAAGAAGGAAGATGATGAAAGTGTTGTGGAAGGAGAAAATTAGGAAGCTAGGGAGAATATTTTAATGTGAAAGAGAAGCAGCCTTTAAAGTTCATGAAGCAGACAGAAGCCTGTTGTGGTCTGCTAGGGACAGAGACAAAAAAATCAGAGGGCCCACCTTCTTTCATCTGGTCTTACAGAAAAGCAAGCATGATTAGTGCAGGCTTTCTAAAGGAAAGGAGGGACTATTTGCTTTACATCTTTAGATATTAAAAAAAATAAAATTAGTCAGACTAACAGAATGGAAGAGCACTTGTGTCTGACAGAGGTGGAATGGCTCTTACCATCATTAGCCTGGCACCAATGTGAGTTTTTGCTGCCAGGACCAGCCAAAAGAGATACAGGAAGGGATAGAAAAAGAAAGGGATAACTCAGAGAGTTATATCAGTGGGGAAAGAGGAGACTGAGAAGTCTTGAAAACACAAACCCTTCCAAACAAATTATTTTGTCTGCTGTGAATGCTCCACTTTGTTTAAATATGAACCTTATTGTTCAGTGTTTCAACTAAAATGTTAGTGCTGTACAGCATTGTGAGAGAACATAGATGGTTAGGAAAAGTGTACCTGACAGCTGTGGAGAAATATTAAGTAAAAGTGAGGCAGAAGAGCACAACTCAAAGGTATTCAACTGCATTTGAAGTATACTCAGTGAATTAGCAGACAGTTATTACATGTAAGCTGTGCAGGTAATACAAAGGGTGGTCACATCATAAATAGTAGCAAAGACAAAGTAAAAGGACAGGGCAGTATTCCTACAGTGATAAAACAAGGTTCAATCACACTGAATGCAGTTTTTTCAGCTGCAGACAAAGCAACATATAAAGAGTATGAAATACTGGATATGTACTGAAAAAATGTGAAAAATATATGCTTTAAACACTTTAAATCTTCAAATTATTTTGAAAGAAGATATACAACTGGGATTACAAAGCAACAACAGCAAAGTGAATTTTCACTTCTCCTTAAGTAATGAAAAGACCAACACAAGCATAATGAGTAGCAATAGGGGTTCACACTACAGAAAAACATTACTGAGAAATCACAATGGGTGAGGAAAAGTATTCAAAGGCTAAAGAAAATGTCATCCTGAGGGTGATAGAAAGAATTCAATCACTACAGTTTATGCAAAAGAAAGTTAATGACAGTTAATGTGAGTGGCTTCATAATGTCCTACAGAGAAAATCTCTGTTGAGACACTTGGTGAGCTATAAGAGAAAGAAATGTAAAACCCAATGTCTGGGAGCTAAAACTGGACAAATCCATTATGAAAACACACAGAGTTTTAATACTGATTAATGAATGGAAAAACAATTATCAGAGGAAGTGATAGATTTCCTCTTTCTGTCTTGATTCTTTCCCATTAAGACTGGCTTTCTGGAAGTCAAACAGTAGCCAGACCAGTTACTGGGCACAGGAAAGGGATAGCTGAAGATCAGCTGCATAGCAATCTCCTGATCCTTCTAGGTTTAGGTATTCTAAGTCCCTGTGCATCTCAAACTGGGGACATGAGCAGAGCACGTTAGAGGGCATTCACTAGGTCTTTGGGGGAGGCTGATGGGAGCTAATTTGACACAAGAACAGACACAAATCTTGGTCTCATTTGTATTTCAAATACCATCAATGTGTAATGCTCTTGTGCTTGACAAGAACATCAGATCCACGTTGAAAATAAAGTTATTGTGCTTAGCAAGCTTACCACTGCTTAAATCACCATGTGACTTGACAGTGATGGGAGAAGCCCATTTCTTACTGACCTGTATGTTACATTGCTACAACAAAAGCAAAAGTTGTCCCTACATACCTGTCTTCTAGAGTTAGCCCAAACTGGAATATCCTTTAGTTTGTACAAAGGCAGGCAACAAGGAATTATAGTGTGTGTTCTTCTGAGTGATGTGCCTATCTGACATGACCCGTCTCCAGACTCTTGTCCCTCAGGACATCTTGCTCACAGGCAGCTAGAGGATAATTAAGGACAGCAGTTGCTTTAATTAAGAATGCCTTTGCCTTTATCCATCTTAGCAAAGCAGCTTTAATAAGCTGTCAAGTGTTTGTTAAGTGTCTCTTAACGTCAAATGTCCACAGATATTTGTTGTTACAACCCCTAATCACACAGCTGTAGCTTTTTCATACAGATGGTAGATAATAAAAATGTGTCTCTGTTATTTCTTTATGGTTTATCAAATTAATAATTGTCATCCAGCTTGGGTTTATTTGGGATATAAAATGTTGGGATTGCTTCTCATGATAAGCTTCATTTGAGAACAGATACATGAGCAGTTGTGTTGCTACCATTTTGCTTCTTATTATCTCTAATTCTAACTACCCCCCATTTATGCTGTCAGGGCAGAATACATTAAGATTTCAAAAAAAATTTTGGTACTGATCGTGCTACTGATTATACACTATAGAAATGGAAGGATAGCCACTTTCAAAGGAAGAAAAAACTTTCATTGCAGAATTAATGATAAAATGCACCTGTCCTTCAAAAGGACTACATGGGATAGAAACATTGGTTTTTAACAACGTACTTAACACAAAATGTTGAAAATTAAGCATTTTATCTGTTGCTGCATATTTTATAATGATTTAATTGACTATGCCATTTGAGACATGAATGACATTTTGGCTGACAAAGTTCACAGTAAATTCAGCTGCTGGCAATGTAATTATCCCCAGTCATTTATTCATCTGTGTGTTTCCAAGCAGCAAGATTTCTGCTTTTACAGATATGATAGGCAACTCTGTCTCCTTTTCACAAGATGATACCTATGTTTCTTTTTATCTGTTTATTTCTGATCATTACAGAAGTGCACCTGAAGGCCAGTGTGACTCAGTTCTTGTAAATAGTTTCTTGGAGAAGATTAGAGTGAAACAACAGTAAATGATCAGTGTTTATAAATATATACACATGTGTAGGGTTAATTTTAGAACAATTTGGCTGCAATGGAAAGGGGATATGTAGCCATTATGGTTGTTATTATTTATAGTAATGTACTAATATAAAAGCCTACTTTACACAATGTATAAGGAAAAGAAAAAAATAGAAAATATAAGAGTAGAAAGACATTGCCAGTCAGGCATCCAGTGACAAGACTTGATTGTTGCAATTTTAATGTCTGTTGATCAAAAGTTGTGGTTGCAGTCTTGATCCATCAGCCATGGGGAAAGCCCATGAAACACAATTTTCAATGGGTTAATATATGCTCTGGTTATGTGGAAACACACAGATACCTCCCCTTGGGGTGTGTTTTACACTGTCTTTTGCGTCTTTGTGGCTGTGTTGATCATGGGCAGTCCTCCCAGAATTTAGTTTGGGCATGTCTGGGGAGTCTTTGATGGTATATGATGCATCTAAAATGTGATAGCTACATCTACCTCTCATGTCAGGGTAGCTGAACCAGTTATACCCCATCAGAAGGGTTGAATAATGTGAATGTTCCAATACCTTCCCCAGCTGATAGTGTGGGGTAAGATAGACAGGGCAAGACTTTTACAACTGAGCCTCTTGTGCAAGGAAGGACGTCAGCATGATAAAAAATATTAATCAACCTCACTGGATCTGCTTCTTTTTGTCTTCTTCCCTTATCTGTCTCAAACTCCAGCTTCTTGCTAAACAGAGGTTGCTTTGTCATGGTCACCCCCTGGGGCTCACACCCTCTGCACCTGGGCTGCTCCTGTGCTCATCCCCAGCAAAGCACCTGCTGCTTTTGCAAGTGGCTGATCCACCTATTGGCCAGCAACATTTCAGTCTCTCACAGTGAAAGGAATGGTTGAACTTGGTCTAATGAGAATAATACACTCTTCCTAGAAGAAGTGAAGAGTGGAAACTGGAGCACCTACATTTTACAAATAATCCCAATAGTAAAGGATCTCCAGTCAGAGATTCTCAACAAAACAACATACAAAATCTCTTTCATAATCAGTGAAAAATATGTCAACTTTAATTTCAAAATGCAGTTTTAAATAAGAATTTGGTTTTTTGGATGAAAGTAAAACATAGATTTTTATATACTCGTGTTCATGGCCCAAATAGTGCATCATGATTACACCACAATAATTTCTTCATTCTAACTCCAAGACTGGAAAACGTCATTTTGTGATGAGCAGTCCCATGCTGAGTATCAGTCTAGATTAAGTTATCTCCTTTCTGTGAGTTTAGATGAGCCTTGGGAAATTAACCTTGCTAGCCTAAAGCTAACCTTTGCAAGTCCAATCTACAAGTGCTTTTCTGAGGTAATTTAGAAGCTGCCCAGAAAGAAAGTGGTGCTATAAATTATTTCCCTCCTCTTCTGTGGATTAACTGTCTGTGAACACAAACTGTAAGTCACCTGGATAGCTCTGAAATTTATATTCACACTTTTAGCTTCCAAAAACCACCTTCTTGTCATACTCAGGCATAAAGTCTCGACCTTGGCCAGCATAGAAAAAGCAGGAGATATTCAAAATCAATCTGTAGAAATACTCAGTCAGAAAATCTCTAATAGAGGAGTTTACTTTCCGAGAAAACTTTGAAGGTTCCTGTTGTTCTCTAGTGCCAGCCACAGATGCAGTAATCACCAAAAGACACCTGTACTAGGCAATCCTGCATTTTGTAAGATATTTTTACTGGTCATCTGAACTTAATATGGACCTTGTACTAACAAATAAGGACTGATTGTGGGTTTGAAGGTTGGAGGCAGTCCTGGTCACAGTGATCATTTGATGATGGTGTTCAGGATCCTGCATGTAAAAGAAGGAAGGCAGTAAGTAGGATTACAACCCCAGATTTCAGAAGAACTAACTTTGTTTTCTTGATGGTCCTACTTGGAGAAATTCCACTTTAGGTTATGGCTGTGGAAGAGAGGTAGTTAATATTCAGACATCACTCCCTTAAAGCTCAGTATCTGCACATCTGTAAGTAAGAAATCAGGGGTCAGGGAACCTGCATAGATGAGCAAGAAGCTTCTGGCAAAACTCCAACAGAAGAAGTGTACAGAATGTTGAAAAAGAGACAGGCCACTTTGAAAAAATATAGGAATATTTTCAGAGTATGCAAGGATGTGACAAAGAAGGCTAAGGTCCATTTGGAATGAAAGCTGGCAAGGGATGACAAAGACAACCAGAAGAATTTACATAATTGTATCAGTAAGAAAGGGAGCACCAGAGAAAATATCAGCGCACTGCTGAATGAGGTTGGTGTCTGGTGACACTGGACACAGAGTCACTAAATGCCTTCCTAGTTTGAGCCATTAAGTCTGGACCTCAAGAATCCCTGCCCCAGGAGACCAGGAAGCTCTGGAGGAAGGGTTTCCCTTTATAGAGTAGGAGAGAGCTAGAGATCAATTAGGCAAACTCAATAACAGCAAATCCATGGGTCCTGATGGAACACATGCGTGGGTGCTATTGATAAGCCACTCTCCATCATGTTTGAAAGGTCATGAAAAACTGCAAAGGTGCCTGAGAAGTGTAGGAAAGCCAGTGTCACTTCAGTCTCCAAAAGGGCAGAAAGGAGGACCCAGGAAACTGCAGGACAGCCAGCCTCACCTCAATCCCTGGAAAAGGGGTGGAACAGCTGCTCATTCTGGGTGTCATTGGCCATGTGGAGGAAAAGAAGCTTAACAGGAGTAGTCAACATGGATTCAGCAAGGGAAGTATTGTTTGACCTATGCAATATCCTGGAATGACTGCCTGGTAGATGAGGAGAATGTTAACCTCGATTTCAGCAAGGCTTTTAATGCTGTTTCCCACAACATAATCATTAGCAAACTTAGGAAGTGCAGGCTGAATAATGAGTGGACAGTGCAGAGGATTGAGCAATGGCTGAATGACAGGTCCCAGAGGGCTGTGTTCAGTCCTAGCTGGAGGCTTGTGCCTCGTGGTGCAACTCAGGAGTGAGTACTGCCAGCTGTAGGTGCAATTTTGGATTTTTTATACTCCAAAAGTGTGAAGAAAGTTTGACAAATTTTTTCAGAACATTTCAAATTTTGTGCAGTGAGTTTTATATCTTAGATTAAAGAGTGTTATATTTTATTTGAATTTCTGTTTAACTTTAGCAATATTTATAAGCAAGAAATTATGTGTATAATCAGACGAATTAGAAAGATCAATAAATTCCAGTAATCCATTTTTAACACTTTTTTTACATTGCTTTCCATTCTGAGGAAGCTGAATGCAATTCTAATTTATTATATATAAGATTTCTGATCTAAATAGACAATTTTCTTTGAATTATATAGCTGCTATTCAGGCTAATTTATACATGACATTTCTTAGGTGATAAACTCTTAAGTTTTCTAGAATTACAAGGCTTAGTACAGTGTAAAACTTTTCATGAATTCTCTAAAGGGATGAAGTAAAGAGAAAGCAGAAGAAAATAAGGTAACCAACCCATTATAGTTGTTATTGGTGGGTGCTTTGATTCAAACTTATAGATCCAGGTCTGATCTTTAAAAAACTTCATAGGCTTAGATATCCCTGCTGACTTCTGAATTAGAATGTGCAAGATAAAAGCAAATGCAATCCTTAAATCATTACCATAGCAACATTATTAAAGTTATGTTATTTAAGACTGCAACAATATTTCTACTTTTAAAAAGCACAAAACAATTGTGCTTCCTCCTCTTTAGTAGTCCATATAAACTGGACCATTACAGAAATATTTATTTCAAGTCCACCTCAAAATTAGTGATTATTAACTCAAGTAATTTTCAATCACCACTAAAATAGTGTAAAAATTTTTGGCAACTGATACATTGTATTAAAAATTTTACACCCTGAAATAACAGATCTAAGTATTTTAATTCACAACTGATCCACAAACAGTACTGAAAATTCCAATAAATAATGTAATTTGGAATATAAAGCCAATATACTTTCTGCTCATTCCAGCAGCTGCTACAGAAGGATGCCTTTATGTATATATGCACACTGGGTTTGCTAAGTAAAACTTTCAGTATTATTTGCAGTTTGTATTTATTCAAAAATACCCAGTACAATTCTATTTCTGTATGTAGCAATGCATGACAGGTATATTTTCTCTTTATTCTAGATTATCAGAACATTTCTTTCCACTTTGCCTAAATGTCTCCTAATAGTAAAACCTCTTTCTTTCTCCAGGAGATAATAAAGTAAAATATAAAATATGTTTGTTAATCATGAAAAGAGCAATAGTTGAAAAGTATTCATCAGGAGATTTTTGAGTGAAAAAAAGATAGATATGGTCTCTGAAGTGTCATCCTTTCAATATTACACCAACATTTTAATGGGTGAAAAATTAATTTACATCAGGTTAGTTAGGCAGTTATTGGAAGTAGAAATGGACACAAAACTCACAGAGAACTGGAATCACAGATGACCCCAGTGCTCTCATTTGCACAATGCTTGGATATCTTCCCTCTGCCTTTTCAGAAACCTATAATGGAAAATGCACTGGGAGAAGATGCCATAAGGTTGCTGTGTCAGCCAGAATGATTGGCACATGATGCACATTGTCTTTCTTCTTGCATACACTTGCTTCATCCTGGAAGGCATTCTAGGCTGCAAGAGAACAGGAAACAAGGTATTACTTGTAATCAGTCATGAATCCTTGGCAAGAAAATGAGAGAACAGTGAGTTTCTTGCTTTTAGACAGCTTTAACATCTTTTTTCTTTCGGTGCTGTGTGTTCAGGAAGGGACAAGCATTCATTCAGGCTTTGCATAAAATAAATACAAAGTGCTTCCTATTTCCAGAAGTAATAAATGCTTATTCTGAAACAATTTATTGTAGTCAGCCTGAAATTAATAGCTTCTTCTTAATGCCAAAATCTTAATTTCTGAAATCAACCCCACATCCTCATGAAGAGATCTTTTTGTTGCAGTGAGATGTTGATCTGCATGCTCTCATTTGAAATGACATTGCTTCGAAGTTTTCAGAATTTAGAATTACTTCAAAAGATTTTTTTTTTTGCTTGTTGCTTTGAGTTAATGTCCTGGTTTCCTGGTAATAGAATTAGGTTTTTTGCTAGTATCTGGCACAGGGCTGTTTTGGATTTAGTATGAGATTAATGAAGACACACATATGCTTGTGCTGTTACTAAGTAGTTCTTACTCGATGTCGAGGATTTTCCAGTCTCCCATGTTCTGCCAGTGAGCAGGTGGACAGGAAGCTGTGAGGGAACATGGACAGCACAGATGACCCAAACTGGACAAAGAAATATTTTATACCATAGGATGTCATGCTCAGTATATAAACTGTGAAGAATGGCCAGCAATATATAAATATTATTTTAGTACAAATAATTATAGTAAATAATTAATAATCAATTAATAATATAAATAAATAATAATTAATAAGTATAAATTATAGAAATAATATAAATAATAAATAAATAAATAGCAATATTATTATATAAATATTTTTAATTGTTTTTAAATTTTATTTCAATTACTAAACCGTTCATAACCTACAATTTCTACGTTCTTTCTGATTCTACCCCCATTTCACCAGGGAAGGAGGGTGTGGGGAGCAGCTGTGGTGCCTAGCTGGGGCTTGTACCATGACAGTTAACCAGATTTGAAACATAGAAGGGTTATAATGAGATTTCCATCAATGCCAGGCATCAGCAAGGATGAATTGTAGCAGGAAGGGTAAAACTCATCATTACATAGTGAGGATCTGTCTAATTAAAATTTGCAAAGGGAAGAATGAATCATGTTTTATGTTCTGGAATGCTGTGAAGCTTTCAAGGTGAAAAAACCTCACACTTCTTTCAGCATGTTACCCAGGTTGCTTGTGTGACCTAGCAGGCACTCTTTGAGTCAAAGAACACTCTGAAAGGAAAATTTGTCTTTTAAAGTTTCAAACACAGCATATGGTAGAGGTGGGGAAGAAAGTACCAGGTGTATATATGAAATGGAGATTTTGATTCTTCAATAATAATGGATGGACAATCTCCCTTACCAATTCTTTTTCCAGTGATGCTCTAAGCTGATATGTCTCAGAAAACAATGCCACATTTAAGCCTTAAACATTTGATTTAAACATGATCGTCTTTACTAATAAAGAAGTGTGATAGCTCAGTTCACAGTCTTATAATTTACCTGAAGTATTAAATTATTAATACTTGCTCCTCAATTGTAATTATGAACTTAGGAAAGCTGTTGGATTAGCATTTCAAGTCTGATGACCTATTTTCCCTTTCTTGCAGAAGTGCAGGTGTCTCTGTAGGCAGATAATGAAGCAAACATTAACCTGGCAACCTTATAGGGAATACTGAGACAGTGTTCTCAGGGCTTTGTTTTTCCTAGTCTCAGGAAGGGACCTGGGGCTCCTGGTCAATGGCAAGTTGAACATGAGGCAGCAGTGCCCTGGCAGCCAGGAGGGACAGCCCTGTCCTGAGGCCAGTTGTGTCCTGGGGTGCATCAGGGACAGCATCACAGCCAGGCAAGGGAGGGATTGTCCTGCTCTGCTCTGCACTCTGCCTCACCTTGAATATTGTGTGCAGTTGTGGTCACCACAATATCAGAAAGATATTGATATTAAAGAGACTCCAAAGGAGGGCAAGAAAGGTGGTGAAAGCCTTGAGGGGAAGCTGAGGTGCAGCTGGAGTTGCTTGGCCTGTTCACCCTGTAGAGGAGGAGGCTGAGGTGAGATCTCATTGCAGTCTACAGTGTCCTCATGAGATGAAAAAGGAGGGGCAGGCACTGATCTCTCTCTGTAGTGCCCAGTGACTGGACCTGAGGGATTGACCTGAATTTATGTCAGGGGAGGTTTAGGTTGGATATTAGGAGAAGGTTCTTGGGCAATAGAACAGGCTCCCCAGGGGAGTAGCCAATGTCTGAAGGCAGGAAGCATTTGGACAATTCTCTCACACATGGTGTGATTCTTGGCCATGTCCTGTGCAGGACCAGGAGTTGGACTTTGATGATCCTTTTGGGACCTTTCAACTCAGGATATTCTATGATTGTAGTATTTTTTATAGTTTTCTAATCCCAAAAACACTTCTTGCAACAGGATTAATATCTTGAAATTAGAATGAATGTCTTCATCCAGGCAAAGTCCCTCTGCTTAATATTTCTTATCCAACATGGTGGTCAAGAGCAGATGTCAGGGGAAAATAGTAGGACCAACCAAGTGGGCAACAATGCTTTCCAGAACTCTCTTGTAGACTCCAATATTTTCAGATCAGGTACTTTGTGAAAATATATATGCTCGAACTTTATAGTCTTTTTGGATTTCATTGATTTGCCTAATGGCTTTTTGCCCTCATGTAGACTTTCAACAGTCACTGCATGCCATGCCATGGAGATCCATAGCTCACCTATCTATCGTGGACAGAATCACTTCCTTTAGTTCCTTTTGAGAAAGAATCTCAACAGTTTCACCTGGCTCCTTGCTCTTTTACCAGAAGAAATTTTGAGCTGCCTCTTTGCCATGATGTGTATGTTTTTACAGGTCATTACCTAGTTTTTTACACTATTTCTTCTCTAAGCAAGGGGTCCTACTTTGCTATGTAGAAAAGTATGCCGTCTATTTGATCATCCTCTGAAAATTTTTTTGCCCCTCTCTCAACTTTTTCTAACTTTATCACTGTCTTTTTGTAAAGGGAGGAGTGTGGGAGAGGCAGATATTAAGAAAATGCACATCATCTAAGATAAAGGAGCACCTTGGATTAATTTTAATTAAATTAATACCAAGATTTCACTTTAGATTACTAATAGCCTTCTTACAGCCTAGTAGGTTCTAAATTTCCAGCTAATTCCCTTGCCAACGATGAAATCTAAATTCTGTTTGCTTATTGCAGTAGAGCAGTATGGCAATGAAGTCCTCCCACATGCTTCTGGCATCTTAGGTAAAGTATATAATCAATACTTCTTGGTGTCTTCAGTA
The DNA here is from genome assembly GCA_034336665.1 of Luscinia megarhynchos. NCBI lineage: Eukaryota > Metazoa > Chordata > Aves > Passeriformes > Muscicapidae > Luscinia > Luscinia megarhynchos. The sequence continues at coordinate 24,677,470 of CM067566.1, forward strand.
ACACCTCCCTTCGGTTTGTGCTACCCACTGATCAGCCAAGAAGAAGGAATAATTGTTCCAGATGTTCACAAGTTAATGTTAGTGGGGTAACTGAGCTGCAACCAAAAGTGACCTGATAAGATTAATTACATTTAAAGGAAATAATGCCTTCTCATGGGGAAAATAAAGCTCCTGTTCAGAACCTAAAGGCTTTCAGATTATTTCAACTTTATTAATTTAGTCAAGTCTACATGGCCCAAATTATCAGCAGCATTTTCTGCCTAATTTAACTTTCTTTTATCTCTCAGTTCTATGAGTTTAAAAATTCTAAGTTCTGGACTGGCTTGTTCCTAGCAATGTGCTGTTTGCTTGTACTTATTTTATGCAAAAAAAAAAACCCAAAAGAAAATAAAAGGATGATAAATTATATTTTCTGGGAGGTGTAACAAATCTGCCTCAAATGTTAAGTGGCCAGAAACCAGAGCTTACAAGCTGACTCACTGTCATTCCTAATGATGTACCATGTCTACAAATTATTATCTTCCTCAAATCAGTCAGCAGCCACATCTGAGCTCCATGAGAGTTCCCAAGCTTAAAGAAATTTTTCCTTTCTCTCAAAATTATGTTCAAAGTCAAGCCAGATGAAACTGCAGCCCAAAACTACCTTTAGTTTTGAGCACAACTCTTGCAGTATCCTATTAAAATTCCTGCTCTCATTTGTTTCCTATGGAGGCTGACAGTGTCCACAGTCAGTCCTATTTGGACGTAGACAGCTCCAGGTGGTTTTTGGGGGTTATTTTCTTTTTGTTTTGTTTTCTCTGTTTTTTTTAGTTTTGTTTTTTTTTTTATGTGAATGCAACAAAGGTAAAAATGGCATTCAAAATTAAATTCTGCTGCTCCATATTCATTCTACCACAGTGCTTTTTAGCTCAGTTTCCCCAAATGCAATGTAAAGATGATTTTCACTGACTGGAAGCTCTGTGAATACATGCAAGAATATGTGGGTCACTGTACAGCCATGCACTGGAAAATGCACTCACTGGAGCACAGAGCAGGACAAGTGGCAACCCTTTTTAAAAACTCAGTCTTTATAATGATTTATCCCTGTAGTGGAATTAAATATAACGCATTATGTTTGAATATTAATGTTACTTATAATAGTGTGACACGACAAAGGAAGACATTTGAATAAAAATAACTCTGGTATTAGTTTGAAGTACATTTAAAAATACCATTGTACAGAATAACAAAGCTACACAGTGGTATCTTACTGCATAATTACATCTTACAGCCAGGTTTGTGTTGTGGACAGAAACAATTAGAACTTTACAGAAGGAAAGATGTTTTTAAAAAATTCTCTAACAGTGGCAAAAATTTCCCATCAGGTTCAATAAGTGAAAGAATCGTTTTTTCACCTTGCAAACTCCTTTAAGTCATTGTTACTCAAATCCTGAGGCAGACTCTGATGTACAACTGAAAAAGAAAAGGCACTGGCCAAAAATATATCCATGGGGAGAGTGCTGGTGTGTTTTGCATCCCATTTTTCATTCAAACAAAGGATAATCCCATTCAACAATTCAAGTAGCAGTCAGAAACTTTTATTCTGTTTATTCTTTATATTCTATTGCAATTTTTATTGCAATCACTTATAGGTTTTGTTAAAATTGAAAAATTATAGAGTTATTTTATTACAGGTTTTGTCTAAGAACAACATGATTTGATGTTTACCCAAGGTGTAAAGCCAAGCTTTCTGTGAAAGCTGAATTAATGTGCAATTTACCAATCTTAGTTGCACAAAAAAATCAGACCTCAGATTTTGATAGTCAAGTGTCACGGTGTGACAGGTTTTGCCAATTGTAATATATTTAATTTCTTTTAGAGATAGGATTTAGGAGTAAAGACAATGCAGGCTGAAAACTTAAGAGGATATAAGAAGAAATTTATTAATAACACAAAAAGAATTCAGAATGAGATTTCTAGATTACTCCATCCTCCCTTCTTTCCACATTTCTTAACAACAACATACAGAACACACTTCAGTCAGTTATCTACTACTAATCATTTCAGTTCACTCTAGAGAGAAAAGTTTCTTTTTTGGCTTAGGCTTAGGGGGTGTCTTCACAATCTACATCCGCCCAGGAAAATATTGCAGATTATGACTTTCCTCACATTTCCACAGTCCTTCCAGAGCTGTGCTATGGGTTATGTTACACGCTTGGGGTACCACTTTTAAAGGCAGGCTGCAGAAAAACAAAATTCTCTTCTTCTCTATCAAATGTCTCTGTTCATATTCCAGTCCCAAAACAAAGAGCTCCATTTCCCCAAGGCAAAAAGTCTTCTTGTCAAGCACCCAAACCTCCCCAAGTATATTTCACAGTTTAAAGGAATTTTTGTGTAGTCACATTCCCCTTATAGCCCCACAAAAAAGGTTTTCAGCTACTTATCAGTTGCATCTTTTCAATCTCTTCCCATCAGGAACTTTATCTTCATTCCACTGACTTCTGTAGACTCCATGCTTTATTTCTTCTCATTCAGGGGAGCTCAGGAGATCGAGAATCTTATCCAGGCATTAAAAAGAGTTAAAATTGTATCCAGAACGTGAAGAAGAAACGTGGTCAGCTGGAGGCCTCTTCTCTCAGAACGGGGTGGGGGAAGGGAGACCCCATTTAACTCTGAATGCTTCTCTCCAGAATGAACAAACTAACAGGAATAATTATTTTCTTTAAGCTCTGTCAGTGCTCTCAGCACATAAGCATGTCTGATACCAAAACCTGGGAACGGTACCCTATTCAAAATGTCAGGTTTTCTGCAGCCCAAAGTTTTGGTTTGGTGTAATTACTGACACAAACATTTTAACTGGCCATCTGTTAGGTGCACCATAACAATAAAATTTCTATGTGATATTACTTTCTTGAATGTTAATATCCAATCCTGCCTTTGTGATACCCAGGAAGTCCTGGAATCCTGAAGAGTATCAGGTTCCTTCAGGATAACCAACATCCTGCCTGCCCCAGGTAGAATGGGAGCAGATCTATCAAATCACCCTAGAATATAGTGAGCTAATAGAGCTAAGAAGATATAAACTCACGTCTTTTAATCCAGAAGAGCCATAGCTGGATGGTTGAATGTTTCAGAGACAAGCATGCTGAAGGCAGCACCTTCTACCATGTTACCTTCTGGGATTCGAGGGAAATATACAGAGAAATGGAATAAAAATATTTAGGAGAAAGAAAAAGCGGTAGCAGTAAAATCAATAGTGTGGCTGCATTATTCAAGTTCTTTAGTATCATTAAAATCCATTAGAGATTTACAAATTCCAGAGATTATACAAGGAGATTCTACACTTTTTTCAACTCATTTGACAGGAAACACATTAATAAGTGAATTCAGGTGAATTTGAGTGAAACTATTAGTCCACGGAAGAGTAAAATTATGTGATATGTCATGAATTGAGAAAAAATGTAGATGAATTATGAGAAAAAATTTATGAAGTCATCCTACTAAAATGGGTTTTAACCGCCCAAATCCAAATCATGACTGTGTAATTGCTGCTAGCTAAATTTGCTTTCAGCTGCCTAAGAGGAGAGATAATGCACTGTACCAGGAGTTAATCACAGAATGATCGAATTTTCTGAGTTGGAAAGGACCCACAAGGATCACTGGATCCCACTCGTAGACTGGGCAGGATATTCTCTGCAGGGCCTCCCTGCCTTCAAGGAAGTCAACATAACATGCACCTTTCTGTGACATATTTAAGAATTAAAAAAATTATAAAGGTCAAAGACAAAGATTTATCTAAGTTGTTCTGTTTTCCTCTAAGAAAGAACACTAAAAAAAAATCTCAACTGAAGATTATTAAATATTTAAACAATAAGAAAAAAAATAAAAGCTCTTTTCTCAATTTTTAAATTATTTTAAGAATTAGACAAAATATTAATTAGAGAAAGATAAGAAATTCCTCTGTAAAATAGTGTCATACACACCCTAGTAGGGAAACCAAAGCTTGAAAGTTCTAGCACTCCTAATATTGGCTTTATCCTGGTGAAACTTGCCATTTAGACTGGAAATAATCTTGCTATTCCTTTTAGAGCTGCACAGATTGTTAGCATCCTGGCAAAGTTCCTGCTACCAAGCTTGAGAGCAGTAAGTAATGGACAGTGGGGAAAGAGGGCAGTTTTTGCACTGTGTATGAGCAAAGTCAGAGCTAAGGTTCGATAATCTGTGATAGGAGGAAAAACCTAAGTCCTGTGTTCTGCAACTTTGCAAAGATGAAAACTTCCCTGAAACTACTTGATTCTAATTAAATACATCTACAATTGAGAATCTTTTTTTCTGTGGATCAGCTATAGTAAATGAGGTTAAATTTGGATGTGCTAGTTCTGAGAAGTTGGTAAAGCAATAGACCCACTTTTACTCCCTTGTCACAGGTTAGTTTTTATTCAGTGCTTACTCTTTCTATCACCAGTATTGGTCTTAGACACCTAGAATTCAATTCTTCTTTTATTAAATAACCTTTCCTTTTCATTAGATTAACCTCTTCAATATTTTCATCTATTGTAACAACAACAATTATCACTCATATCAGAGCTAAAGGAGGCACTAACTTCCATAAAATTGTTAAAATTATCCACATCAAGGTATTTTCAGATCCTCATGAATATTTTTAATGGCATACATAATTATATCTTTGTATATATGTATCATATATATGTAATTATATGTTCATCTCTGCATTTATTGAATGAATGAGAAGGAAAGCAAAATGAAGCATGAAGTCTCTGAGGGAAATATTGACACATTACCAGAATAAAGTAGGTTGATTTTAAAAAGGATGTAATCTTGAAAGAAGAGTCTTTAAGGACTAGCTTTCATTTTCCCTGGGGCCATTTGCAAGTATGGTTAACCAACAATTTTTTTTATTTATTTATTTTTTTTTATATTGGGTAACTATAATATTATTGAGGTAAAAGAAAGTAAGTTACTATTTTATTTTCTAAGATCTAATTATTCATAGACAGTGAACAGTCCAAAATTACAATCTCTGCAAACCACATCCTGATGAATGAGCAAGATATTCATCCACCAGTGATTAATTTTCTGTTGCTGCACAAGGAAATCAGCAACATGTCAGCACACTGGAGGAAACAGTATTACCATTTCCTTATGGGTCAGATGAGAAACAGGTTTTGATCATTCATTGCTAGCACTTAGAACCACCTCTCATCTCCTCACATTTCCACCTACCTCCCCTCAAAAAAACTTTCAAATTTACAAAAGCAATTATGGAGTCAGCATGGGATTATTCATATAAAGATTTAAGAAAGTGTTATACCTACTATATTATACACTTCTGAGACAAGTGTTGTACTGAAGTCTGTGTGCAGTTCAGAAAGTTTCGAAACTTTTGCATATCTAAATAAAGACATCGTAAGAAAAAAAAGTCAAAACACCACAAAATAAAACAAGCAAACAAACCACCAACGAACCAAAAAAAAAAACCTAAACAAATTTTGAACTTTTGCACCATACTAAGTGCATAACTGTCATGTCACTAAAAATGTGGTGCTTAGGAACATGGTTTAGTGGGGAACCTGGCAACATGAGGTTAATGGTTGGACTAAGTGACCTTAGAGGTCTTTACCAAACTTAGCAATTTTATGATTCTATGATCAGACACCTTATTTTCCTTGACAGTTTATGGCAAGGAGTAAGAATTATAAAAGAAAAAATTCAAAATGGAGGAATTTAAAGAAAATGAGATACCAGGACACCTGTCAGGTTGCTGGAAGAGAAATGAATGACTGACACTGAGTAGGTTGGGGCACTGGGGTAAGACATTAAAACACTATTTCTCCAGCTACAGAAAAGTGAGGTGGTAAAGTGTTGACAAGGTAAGCACCACAGGCTTGTTAGGTTGGATCAACCATAAAAATGAAATAATGTAATGTGAAATTATTCATTTAACTTCTTTCTGAGACTGAAGTGAATAATTTTTTTAAATAGTGTGTACTGACTTCAATGGTTTTAAATACTTGTTTAAAATTTTGCTTACATGATCTTCACTGAGTTCCAAAATGTTTCTGGAGGAAAAAAGTAATTCATTATTGCACTATTAATTCATTAAGTATTATTTCTTAATATTTGAAAAAGTTTAAAATTTAAAGGGAAACAAATGTGAATATAATTGCAGAGCAGTATCTACTCTACACTATTTTAATAGCTCCAAAACTTAAATAACCCAGCAATCAATCTGAACAAGCCTTTTCCCAGGGATTACTGAAAACAAAAAGAACTGTAATGGTATCTTTCCCAGACTTTCCCAGACATCTGAGAAGACCTTTATTTTTAAAATGAGATTTTTAATCAAGGATCCTTTCATATTCCTGGCATGAATTTTTCTTTTCACAAAAGCTGGAACCTGAAATCACTCAAAAGATACTTAAGAACTAAAACCCCTGACAGGAAGAAGACAAATATGGATGAAGTCTGACCTAACAGCAGACTTCCTACACTGAAAGGCTACCTCCTCATCATGAACATTAGAATTAGTGGGAGGCACTCTTGCATTATCAAAAGCAGTCTTAAATTTATGCAAATAGCAAATTGCAATTTCACAAACTACAAACTGCTCCTGAAATTCACATGCTATTTCAAAACTGGAGTTGGTTGAATAGTAAAACTGCTACATGAAAAGAACACTGCTCTGACTCCCAGTGTAAAACCTTATCTTTTTTTTCATAGGATTCAAAGAGAGAAAATGGATTTCTGGGGATGGAAAGTCTTATTTTGAATGAGGCAACGAAGTCTGAATTATTCAAGCTTGCTAACAAAAATTTCAGTTGCATGTATAGCATATAGGATAATCAGCTGTACAATAACAGCATTGCAACATTCCTTACCTGGAAAGTAGCCCAAGGGGAACAGCAACATTCCTGCTGGAATTTTGAAAACTACAGTAGTTACCAGCTTGAGTTTTGCCCTGAACAGAAGATTATTGATGACTGAAGCCAATCGTCTAGTAACCCTGTGAGCACTGGTCCTGAGTGAGGCCCTTTGAACTCTCCTGGACTGCAGTGAGCTGCACCAGTGACTCCTCTGAATGGGACATCTCTCAGAGCTCGTGAGCCTTCACGTTTGCCATACTCAAAAGACTGTTGCTGATAATGGAGCCTAGTCTGATAGAATAACAGACACACTTTAGGTGCTACCCATGCCTGTTGAGAAATGCTAAGAAATCTGTTGTATTTCAATGAACAAAATGAGAATTTTTGGCAGGTACCTTTACACTCATAGATACAGATGTAGACTTCTTTTTGCCTCTGTGTGCCTATTTATTGTGGTATGAAGGTTATCATGAGTCTATAATTAATTCACTGTTTTAATTGTAACAAATTCTACTGACTCACCTCATAAATGTTAAATTAGTCGATGATTAAGTGCTGCTAAACCCTTTAGCACCCTTACTATTTTTTATCCATACCCTTTGTACCCTTAATATCTTGCATCTGTGAAAATCTTTCTAAACTGATTTGAATCTGATTTTTCATGCATACTTCATCAATGTAGTAAGATATAAAGAGTTATAAAGTGAACCTTGCTACAAAACTCTATTATAAAGTTCTCCTTTAATGGTGATTCTTTGAGTGGCCTAAGTACTTACTGGCAGCAAACCTCCACGCGAATATAGAACACAAAATGTTAAGCTTTCTCTCAGACACAGCAGTAGTGTATGCAAGTAGGTACCAACAGGTGCATGTCATCTTAATGTTAGAGCAGTAAGCATAGGTTTAAAAATAAGTGTCAGCTACTTTACTAGGACACTTGTTACTTGATTTTCTCCCTTTTGACAGGTGCCAATGGGAATTTTTCTCCAGGTATCAATTAATAGAAGGAGACAGATTTGTTAACACTAAGAGAAAATCCTGTTTTTAATCAGTACTTCTAGTACTCAAATTGGAAAAATAAAATAAAAGCATTTACTACCCCATAGTTTTCTCTGCACTGTAGTTAAAATAATGAATTTGGTTTTCAATTATACCAACAATGTAAGTGTTTCACATTTAAACACAAAAAGCTAGAAATAAACTCAAACATCTAGTATAGTGTTAAACACAGTGAATTTTTAATGAAAGAGTGAGAAACACACCCACAAATTTAGTTCTTAGGTGACAAAGGAGAGAAGGTTCTTTGCACTGAATGTTGTAGCAAAGAAAGTTGCCAAATCAAAAACAGGGTAGGTTCTCTCTTTTTCACTTCATTCTTGCTGCCTTCTTGGCACGGCTTTTGCTGCCTACTTGGACTTTCTGTTCTTACTGATGGTGGTGGATCTCACATCACCTCTCTTGTGGGAAGTGCCAGAAATGATCTCCAGGAAGATCCGTAAAGTGTTCTGCAAGTACTGGCAAGTCAAAACATAACTTTGCTCATCTGAACTTCTGTCTTCCTGGGCATCAGTCATCAGTTCTGCTTGCCATGCTTTGCTGCCAGGCACAAACCACTCTTTTGGAAAGATCTCTGGGCACTTTATAAGTAAAAACAAATGAACTTAAGTTAATCTAAGGTCTTAATAAAAACAGGTTCATTTCACTATTCTGATAGTAATGGCCCTGAAGAATTACATTTACCTGATTTACTGATATACAATACTGATTCTCAAAACATAGTAATATTTACAGTTCTAATCAAAAGGAAATAATAGCATTCACTTTCATAAGGGAGGACAAACGCCTGGTAAGTACTGGTAACAGCAGTTATATTCCCCACCTTAATTACTTTTAGCAAAAATATGTCAGATTGATCAGTGGCTCAAAGTCATCCTACATAGTTTAATTAATACTGTGCTAGCATCTAAAATTCCAATCCACAACTGGATTTCTGTCATATCGGTTTTTGCACATACAAAAAACCCCATAGAGACCAGAAAGAGTTCTTGCAGGCTCTGCAGTTCTCAGGAAAATATTTAGATAGGGTGTACCAATAAACAAGCTATTCCCACTTTCATTATGCCAGGCTATTTCCCCTTTCTTTTATCTACAGAGTTGTGCACAATATAAACACAGAAAAGTCAGATTATTTTGCAGAGTTACCATCTACTGTTGCTGAATAATTTTCTCCTGTTCATTTTCATAATGTTCTCAGCAGTTTCAAATGGACCAGAAACAGTATTTCTATTGTTTGTCTAAAGGACTTACATTACCACAGATGGTTCTAAAAGTGGAAAAGATTTAACTTCATCATTATCTTTTACAGGGCACCATTATAGAAAATGTCATTACCTACAAATGATAGCCATTCAAAGTTTACACACTGTAGGACCATTAAGGGAAGACAGCTTCATTATGAGCACTCACCTCTGGAACCCAGTATGAAATAGTGCCTTCTGTGCCATAAGTGATGCCTTCTGCTTTGTCTGCTTGATTTCCAACATTTGGGAATTTCCTGCCATTGTGCCCTTAGAAGGTGATGCTTAAAAAAAATAGACCAGCACTGCTAGACCCCAGCACCTCCTACCTATATATATATATATGCCTGTGCATATATACATATGTATGTATAAATAAATATTTACAGATTTCCGTTCTTTCCATTATATGGAACTCTGAGCAAGAAGGAATCAAATCAACAGATGATACAACCTGTGGTGCAGATGGATGAAGTCAAAAGGAATTTATATTCAAAAAGCTATAGACTTTTCCATAAACATAAAGAGTGCTCTTTTTTTTTAATATTCATACTATTGACAATACAAAATTGGACAAAATATTTGCAATACAAACATCACCATACTTTATTTCTCCCCAGATATAAGCTAGTAACATACAGAAAGCAAGTAGAATAAAAGGATGAAAAATACAGCAAGTTTATGGAAGGATGCTTAAAAGGAGCAGATGAACCTGTCTTCTTGCAAAGCACTACAAAAATATTAAATTCTATATCTAAAGAAGCCATGTTCTAACATATATATACACACATATGATATAAATTTGTATATATATATATATATACATATATATATATATATATACACGAGATTACGAGGTTTGCACTGGGTATTTACATCTGCTATAAATGTATTGCCTTTAAATACACGAACTGCCTTGTCAGGCCTGCCTTCATATCCATACAAATACCAGTTTTGAATTCAAAGCTGAGGAACTATTTGCAAAGGCTCAATCTATAAACAATACATGGCATCTTCTCAATATCAGCTCATAGTTTTTACAAACAACTTATATGAACATTATTAATTTCCACTATTTTCTGTAAAGGGATCCCCTTGTTTGCCCTACATATCAAGACGAAATAAAAATAGAGTTAAATTCCACTTTAAGCTGAGCATCGAACAGCAACAACCAAATAAAAGAAAATTCATCATTATGAGTGTGAAGATTAAAAAGCAATAATAATAGTAATAATTAAAATCCTGCTACTCACTGCATTGTGGGCAGGACTGATCTTCTCCACCTTGACCAGCAAATCATCTATATCAAATTCAATGGCTTCTTGAGGTGTGTTTGGGTTGCCAGTTACACTACGGATAGGACGTTCAACCTTTCCTGGCTCCCTGAACTTCTTGACAGTCTTCTTTTGTCCATGAGCAGGTGTGGTGTCAAGAAACACAATGCAGAACAAAGCAGTCAAGCCACAAATGATGATAATTCCAGGCAACGAGGCAACCAGAGAAAGTAGGCAATTGCACATGACTGTAAGTGCCCTGATGTGGTAAGAGCAAAACAAACTCCTTCAGGCAGTGCCACGAGTCCATGCCGGCATTCTGGTGACCTGTTCTTAAGCCACAGGCAGCAGTTTCTGCTTCAGCATGTAAAAAGTTCTGCTATGTCACAGTTGGTGACAGAGGGGCAGAAAAAAAAACCTTTCATGTTGACTCTATCCTTGGATAGCTCCAGCTCTTACACATCATAGAGTCATAGAACCAGAGAATCATAGACAGTCTAGAGCTGGAAGGTACCTTACATATATTCTAGTTCCAACCACTCTATCATGGCTAAACAATGCCAGCTGTCTCAGCCCCTCCTCATAGGAGAGATGTTCCAGTCCCTAATGATATCAGCCATACTCCAAAGTTATGATAAACCTTACAATTTCCTCATCACCCAAAGGAATCAGCCAACTTAGCCAGCTTGCTGGAACTTCAGACAAACTGGAAATACACCAAATTTAGCTTCATTTTGAAGAAACACCTAGTTCATCAAAACAACATTATACCTTATTTTTGGTATGTCTAGTAGTCTTGTTTTTAATACAGTCAGTAGAAAACAGTAGGAAAAACATGTATTAATATTGCCACTTAAATTGAAACAGTGCACCAAGAATCCATGTAAATATTTATAAAGCTTTTGTTATTTGTTGAGAATGTTTTGCTAAGTTTACAAGAGGAAAACCATATCAGTTTTGTAGACTCAACACCATTCAAAACCATTAATTGCAGATTCAAAAACTTTGGGTTTGTGCTTGAAAACATAATTCTTTGACATATATTTTACTGAGTCTACTTGCCAAGACAGCTTCTGTGAAAAAGAGGAAGTTTAAAACAGTTTTCAACTTAAGTTATGTATAACATTTTTCATACTCTGAGTATGAAATTTGTGTACTATTGGTTTAGGCAGTTTTGTTTGCTTGCTTCTAATTGCCAGCTTATCTTCCTGGGTATAAACAATGCCTCTGGAGGCACCATAGTGAATGGGATTGGCACTGACTCAAACATGCTGAACCCGAAGTTTGTATTTAACTTGGAAAGATGTAGCTTTTTCCAAGAAATCAGAGGACTTTCATTTTCACAACTTTTTTAGTCAGAATCCCACATCTAAAAATCAACTTTTGGCATTTGTCTGTGGCTTTAGAAGGCATGCTGATTTGCCTAGAGTGAAGCAGAGACTTCAAAACTTAAGCTTTTGGGGGCTTTCTAGTAGAAGGAGAAAGGAGCAAAAATCAGCCTTAGAAACATGCATGTCTTATCTGTATAACACCTTTAACAGTTTCATGACATCCTGAGAGTCCAGATGATTCAGCATACTGTTTTGTTTAGGGTACAGAAATTTGGCAGAAAATTAATGCTCTTGCTTTCCAGCTAGTCCTCAGAGATCAGAGGGGCTGGGTGCAGCTAGACTTAATTTCTGATTAGAAAAATTCAGCACTGTCAATTCTGTTCACATTCAATAGGCTCTCAGAGGCACAAATAGTGTGGATTATGATGCAAGTCTGGTCTCATTCAGAAATAGCACAGTTTGCTATTTCAACACTTAAAGTATGAGTTCAGTAGGAATTTTCATACAGATTCACAAATAGTGTGGTTTACTGGAGCAGCAGACTATAGATTGTCTCCAATTGCCAGTGACAAGTTCATTAAATGTTCAAAATATAAGGATAGATTTCAAAGCACTTTACTTCATATCTTTGGCAGTTACACGATAAATTAACCTTCTATAGAGAAAAACTGAACCTTTAATTTTAAGTTTTCTTCGCCTTCTCATAAAATTATGAAAGGATTAGATTTTTTTTTCTGGTAAATTAACACCCACATGGCCCAGATTTACAGAGCATCATTAACAAGATCTAGTCAGCACACACTAAAAGATGAAACAATATGCATCTGTATTAGCATTTTGGAGAATTTGAGGGCTGCACTTTGGAATTGAACCTTGTGCTTACTACCACCTGCTGCACCTTGACGAGCATTGTAGAGAGGAATGAAAGTGGCTTCAATGCACCTCTTTTATATAAAACCAAACTGGAAAATAGACAAGAGCTATTTTGTATCACCTCCAAGATTATTAGAACACGGCTGACGGGTTCTCAGGGACAAATGCTATTCAGACCCCTTCTGTTAATCTAAAATACTTGCTAATGGAGACAACACCTTTCTTTTCCCCTACATCCATTATTTTACTTCCGCTGAGATCTTTTAACCCCAAAATTTCCTTGAACTGAACTGGCACATGTTCTGCCTGATAATAGGAACTGCAGCTGCTATTAAAGCCAATTAAAAATATTTCTGCTACCATGGTAGCTTGTAAAAATCTGTAGACAGAAATACCACTGCAATAGATGCTTGGCTATCTGGTTTTTGCAATCATTTGGGGGTTTTTAATAATTAAAAATTTAGGCAAAGATGCATTAAAATTTTTTTTTCAAGGTCAATTCCAATGATCTGCTCTTGGATACAAACCTATTCTCTTCCACTGTAGTGTTTCATCTCACTTAGGCAAATGAGGTATCTTAACCTTCAGCACACATGGTGTTTTCATACAGCAAAAATAAAATAGAAAAAGAATCTTAAAGGGAGAAACACTAATGCATTTTGCTTCAATTCATGAGGGAAAACAATTTTATAATTTTCTTTCCTGTATGACTTCTTGATATAAATATGCATATAGACAGATTTATTTTTAAAAATCACAGTCTTTGCACATTTAATTTTTATAGTGTTCTAGACAATACATAATGCATAGTCTAATGAAATTCCAGTGTTGTGTCTATCATGATGAAATTAATTATTGCAATCAGACTGGATGATTTAACTTTCTGGGGACAGCCATTTTCTACCAAAACAGGTAAGTAATATTATCATTCATTTCCCCTTCATAATGAATAGAAAAAGATAATATATGATTTTACCTAGAGTAACTCCTCCTGTGATTGCTTGTGGAAAAATATTGTTTGAGAAAAATCTGTATTTCTAGAGTGGGGTAAGTGGACACTGTTTAGTGACTGCAGTAATTTTTTTTCCAGGGGAGTATACAGCTTTTACCTTAGAAGTAAAAAGTAAACAGTAACTCTGTGAAGATTAGCTCAAACATGAAGAATCTGAATGAAACATTTTTATCTTAGGTTTCAAATCCCCCTTACAAAGGTTCATAAAAAAGGTAGTTTTGTGTTGACCAGCCTTTTCTCTTTCAATAAGAAACAAACACTTCCAAAGTATTAAGAAGAAAAATTTGCATGTGCTTCTATAAAGAAGTTTTGATTTATCTATTTCTTTTCTTTTCAAGACAACAGCTAAAGACATCTTGTGAATGCATATAATGCTTCAATATATATATCCATAGATTTGTGAAGGGAGAGGATAAGGATGAAAAAGTGGTTTATATTTTGTACATAGTGACAATTATGTCCTCGCTACAATAACCTGAACAGCAGAGTTCCTTGTCTCTGTAGGTACCAAAGAACAAGAATTCAGAAATTCTCCGTTTCTCCCTGTAGAAAGATAAAAAGAAGTCAAATTTATTATTGGAAAATTCCTCTCCTTTATAAGTCTTGAGCAGTTGGAAACAATTCCTCTATGGTTCATTTTCGTGCTACATGAAAAATGAATCCTGGTCCTCTTTCTCTTTTAAAATTACTGCCCACAACACTGCTCACAAGTCAGGCAGGTCTAAACACAACTGTAATTTTGATACTGTAGAATACTGATGGCCATTCCTTGGAAGTTCAGTTCTGTTTACTTCCAACTTCTGATTTCTATAGATTTTCAATGACCAAGCGTCATGGTTTTGTAATGGTATTCTCCAATTTAGTACTCACACTATAACCTCCACTCACCTCTCTTTCCTCCTCCAACTGGAAGCACAAAAGGCAAAGATAAGAACAATTTATTGGAAATAGCAGTGAGATAAGAAAACGAACAGTAACAGCAAAAATATTAATAACAAAATGTAGAAGACAAAGAAACGATTTATACAAAAAACCCCCCAAAATAAACAAATATCCATTTTTTCAAGCTCAATTCCTATCTTCTGCTGTTAGACACAAACTTATTGTCTTCTGCTCTAGAGTTTCATCTCCCCTTTTCACCTGAAAGGGGTAAATTAGGGGCTCTCTCCCACCATATTTTCTCCACCTGAAGGAAAGCCCTTCTCCCCTGAAGTGAGAGTCCCTTTCCCCCAACCCTGGTTGAGGTTGTACACAATAACATCAGGATCCTGCCCACACCCCTTCACATCTATTGCAAAAATTAACTCTGTCCTGGCTGAAAACAGGACCATGAAAATATGACTCCAGTTTTTTTCCTTACTTTGTGGTCCAAGCAATGTCATGCAAATAACCCAGGAGAACTGCTATTCAAGACCTCACAATTAAGGGCAAGAAACATCTGGCTCACAGTGTGGTTTTCAGTTTTTCATGTTCCTTCAGCTGTCTTTATGCTTATTCTTTGCTTTTTCCTGTATTTATAAGGTATTAATGAAAACATCAAAAAGTTGCCCATAATGTTTGCACGTGATGAAGACAGGTGTTTTTCTTAATCAGGGTGGTAATGAAATGGAGAAAAACCCATTTCACTCTTCAATTTCTCAGTAAGAGGCATAGAAAATGTGAGAACATCTTCTCTGTACCTGTAGCCTCCCAGAAAGGGCCATAATCTACCCATTGCAGGATATTCTAGTTATCTTAATGAGATGCCACTTCACTCCTGAAAAGGCCATGAAAAAGCATGTTGAAATGCCATTCCTCATAAACTCCAGGCAGTGAAACTGAAATGGAGTATGAGCTTCAGGAAACCCACTTTTGCTGACTATTATTAGATCTATCTCCATTTAAATGACTTGTGAGTTGGAAAACTGTTATTATTACATTAAATGTGTCATGTTCTTTTCAAAAACCACATAATATAACTCAATATAATAAAATAGCTTAAATCTACAGAGTTTAATTGTCCCTCCTTGTATTGCATAATTATTGGTGCATATTCAATGGGATATGCTCACTTAAAAAAGGCAAATTTTTTCAATTTATGTTCTTCTGGCCTTCTCAGGATAAACACCTCTATACAAGCTGTATTTAAAGGTGTAATATTTAAGTCTAAAACAATAAAAACTTTTTTAAAAATATATCTTTATCCCTTATAAAATACAGGAAAAAAATTCATTTACTTAATATTTCACTTATTGCCAAATTTATGATATGTGTCTGGACTAGCTCACCTTCAGAAATTCTGTCCATTTCTAGAGTGCACAACAACAGAGCACCAGTTTCACTTGCACAGGGCCACTCCTGTCCTTTTCATAGGTATGAGACCTAAAGTTTATATTTATATTAATCATAATTGCAATGTAACAATGCAAATTGCTAATTGCATTTTCTATCAGCCAAGTCCCAACAGAAACAATAAAACATGAAATTCCTAAATTAAAGGGGAATCTAAGAGAACTAGCAACAAAATTCAAGAAAGCAAGAGATTATGCTGTGCTTCCTAAAAGTACTTTAAAATTTTATTTTCTACATATGAATGCTTTTAGACCTACCTTTTCTCTTTGGATTTGTGGCTTATAGAGGGGCTTAATGCAAACTGAGTCAGAGAAAAATATGTTTCAGACACCTCCTGGGACTCACATAGGTCTTGGCATGCCTCTGACTATGTGTCTGCTAGCAAGTTGACTTCAATAAGACTAACATTAACACGGGAAACTTTAATTAGCTGCAATGGGCAGCATGTAATTGGCATGGATATACCTTCTGCAGAGCAGTCTGATTGGTCATAAATAAGCATTGCAGTACTGCTGAGGGGAATAGATGAATACTGTGTTTTACTGGTACCAAGGTTTATTGACTCAAATAGATCACAATGAAAACATTGTTTTAATGAACTGCAGCTGCCAAGGCAAAGTAGAGAACAGTTTGGATCATAAAGTTTTAGCCATTTGCTTTCTAGTCAGAGTACAGAACCTGGCCACTGACTTCTTTTAAAAAGAACCTAAACAATATACCTTTTACCCCTCCACCCCAAGGCCCAGAACTTTCTTCCAGCAATACATCAGCAATTTCATGGTCAATAGTAAACTGA
This sequence comes from Luscinia megarhynchos, assembly GCA_034336665.1. Classification (NCBI taxonomy): domain Eukaryota; kingdom Metazoa; phylum Chordata; class Aves; order Passeriformes; family Muscicapidae; genus Luscinia; species Luscinia megarhynchos. Next base: position 24,694,247 of record CM067566.1, read on the forward strand.
AATGATATAAAATGTTAAAATTTAGTTTAAAAAATGCTGTTGATAGCATCTGAGGAGAGCTTTCTGTTTCACAGTTCTTTCACTAATATTACTAGAGCTTTAAAGGCATTCTACCTAGAACCCTTTCTGAAAATTTTGGTTTTATTCTATTGCTTGGTTTTATTCCCAGCTGCCCTGTAACCACTACTTGTGGAACAAGTGTAGGATGACAGGCACAAATGTGTGCCCCTCTGTTTGTCTTGACCATCTTTCTAAGCATCTGAATTTCAAGTAATATTCTGCATGAAAATAAAAGTTGATTCAATTTCAAAACGTTAGTACCATGGCATAATACTTGCTGCATACCAAATACATTTTGCTCATTCTCAGCAGCACTGAAGGGTTTTTTTTTCTGTCTTTTTTAATAGATTTCTTAGTGCAGAGATGTTAAATAATGTAATTTCAACCATGATGAATTATTAGAGCTTATTACCAAGTCTACCACTTGCTCTTTGCAAATGTCATGGAGCAAAGAAATTAAGGTACTGAATTTAGAAACTTAGAAACTTTTGTCTGTTTTGCAGACAAAACATTTGCCTTTCTAAAATAAAAAGGCTCTGCTCCTGACTTAAAGTAAATTTAGAACACACATTTTTATACCAAATAGTAGATAGTAAAAATCACAATTTCCTCTTACTGTTTTATTTATTTATTCCACAGCCACCAATGTAGCATACCAAATTTTACAGGACTTCTCATTCTTTCTTTTCTTCACATGCCTTGCTGGTACACAGATACAAACTACAGATGAGAAGTTCTAAATAGGTATCAATATGAAAGTACTTACTAAGAAGAACTCAAAGATATAGTGTAAAAGTTCCATACTTATCTGATGAAGACATTCCAAATAAAATTGTTGATAGTCACTGGAAGGAATGGCAAATCCCATTATTCACTACAGGATGAAGTCAGCTGCTGCAATCAGTTTTGAGCAGTCTGGTCCACCATAATCAAATTCAGTGAAGAGATTATATTTCCTCTATACTGAATTTAATACCATCAGTGGTCAAAGTGATGATCATTTTGCCAGAACGCTGAAATACTGATTCTATTGGTGAAAAATGCTTTCACATGTGGCAAAATTTGCATAAAGCTTGATTTTCTTTGCAGGAAACATTGGACTATTGAAAAGAAAACAAAAAAAAAGCCAAACCCCACCAAAAAAATAAAAAAACAACACAACTACCCCCATCCTCCAGAACAAACAATAATCATTTTCATTTAATCTAAACTTTAGTACAATATTTAACACTTTTCTCTACTTCTTTTCCAAATTTGCTAAATAACAGGATGCTCTACAAGTTTTCCTTAGTATGAACTGGCTCAAAATAATTTGCCAGAAAATTTGAAATCAAGATGCAACTTTTAACTGCAGTCTCTTCTTTAATGAGAATTCATTGTTTCCTACTGTCATTTTCCAAATGAACATAGTTTTTTCCGTTTTCAGTCAGGCTTTCATTTGAGCTAACAAACCTAAGAAGGTTTTTTAATTGCATCACATTTTTAAACATTCTTCTTCTCCATTTTTTCCGTGGTACCTAATTAACATGAAAGGAAATTGACTCATATAAGCCCACTGGAACTATTTAATAGCAATACCATTGTCATTCCAGATACAATCTTCAAATTATTGTTTTTTAATAATTGAAAATAAGTAAGCACACAGAAATATGCATTTAAATATCATCTCTTGTCTTTTTTCTATCAGTTGTCTTTATCTGTATGCTGGTAGACACAAATGAATCTCTGTGGAACCAATTGGTCTTTGCAGCTCGGTTGCAGCAAAGATGTTTCTGCATAATCAGAGACAGAGAGTAGTTTTGCCTTCCTAAACTTGTGATAGGCAAATCACAGAATCACAGAATCCACAGCTGAGGGGAGCTAAATATATCTTTTTTTATCTCAGTCAGAAACATTCTATTCTAAACAGTCTGACTGCATTCACCTTGCCAATAATTTCAGGTAGCTATATTCCAAAACAAAAGCCATTGCAGAAGAAGGTTCAAGATTTGCTTTGCAGTCCCAAATACACACCTGAGTTGAGGGCACTATGGGAGTGGCAGAGATAACTAAAAAGCAAAAAAAAGTTAAGAACAGTCTAGGTTTCAAACCCAGTATGCTAACCTAGCCCACAATATTTAAAATGACTGAAGAGAACATTTTCATTACTATTTTTCAGAGTCCTTACTCTGTTCTTGTTACCTTTAATCTCTAGGACTCTTAAGTCAACATAAATTAGGCCTACTGAAAAAGAAATATAGTTTTAGGATTCTCCAGTATCATCAGTTCTTCCCTGATGCTCCTTTCCTAAAGAGTAGTAGACAGTATTATCTGATGACATTTAAAATACAGGTCAGAGTACTGAAATGCTGTGGTCCCCTGACATTCTGGTTTTTGAAAATATATCTGGGAATAAAATTTGTGAAGCTGCACATATATATCATCAGTCTAAGAATATATTTTTTACTGACAGAAATTAAGTCTTAGTGATTTCAGACGATTCAAGATTAAGGAGATACAATTTTGGATTTCATCACTAAATGCATGAATCTGCATGAATCCTGCTTTGGAGTTTTAATCCTCTGTAATGTCACCTTTCCAATCAGAAGAGTAAAGAAATTTTTTTAAAGAATCAGTCTGCCAGTCAGCAGAATGTGAATGGAGATGGAGACAGAAAATAAATGTATCTGGGGAAAGAGTAGGAGAAACAAGAGAGGAAGAAAACTCCAATTCACATTCAAGTTTCTGTTGTGAAGTTCAGCTGTAGAAATACCCATATGACTTATTTTGGTTAGGTCATTCTCAGAAGGAGGTTGACAAAGACCTATTGGTCATGATGATCAGAGATGGTGACAGCAGTAGCTAGAAAGGCAAAATGCACTGCCTTCAGCTCACAGATCTCCTCAGCATGGTCATCAGCTGAAGATGTTCAAGAGGTAGAAAGCCTGTTCCATATTCCTCAGTCTGTCACACAAGTTTCCATATGTGTGTATGTAGCTCTTGCTTATCTGACATAATCTCATTTACAAAGCTCTGAATGAGCAGACTTGGCCCATGCTTAAACTGTTGCTGAATACTAACTTTCATCCATTGAGCTGATTTGGATCTTTTTTCCTACAGAAATTCACTAAATTTACACATTTCTGAGCATCTAAGCATATTTCTACCATTGAGTAACATCACCTGGTACACAGCACTACTTTGGATTCCCTGAAGCTCATGCTAGAGCTTCTTAAATATCTATCCAAGGGTAAACACAGGGGCAAATAATAAAAACAAGAGCTGCTCAGTATAAAGCCAGCTGGAAGATGGCAAGCTTCCATAGAAAGAAAGGAACAAGGCATTGAAGGAAAAAGAAATTTTCACCTTCTACTAGATTGTTGAGACAAATGCAAAGCAGAATATGGAAGTCTGGTTAGAGGTCAGCTGGGATTTCAGTCGGCAGTATTTTTGGGTTTGGTCGGATTTAATGCTGAAAGAATGTATAGCAAACTAAAAATAAAAAAAGGTGCTGGCTCATTTGAGGCAATTTTTATAATTGCACTAGCAGGAATTTCAGGAAATAACCATTTTGCACGCATGCATCTTCTCAGGCAGATTGAATCAGCTTGAGCAACTCAGAAAGAAGCTCTGGGCTCTGGTTGAGTTGATGAGACCACTTATCTTTCTGAAATGGTGTCTTCCAGTCTTTATAGACTAAATTCCATTCAACCTTCCTCCAGCAGCTGTGCTAAACCTCAAGGGCCTTTTCTTAGCCACATCTTTCTTTTAAGCTGCTGTTTAAAACTGTGTGCTCTACCTACATACCTTAGTATATTCTAGACCATAACACTGCTTAATGTAATGCAATGGAAGGCAAACGTCAGCTTGAATCACTGCTAAAAACAAATTAGACTTTTTGGGGCAGACTAGGACTTAGAAATGGTAAATAAATATTCTGCTGTCAGCATGTTTCTGCATCAGGCTGATCAACAGTCTGGCCTTTCCCTGCTGGTGTACTCTAAACAGCAGCAATTTTGCATTTACATTTTAATAATTATAGCAAATATTATCAAGGGGACTAGAACTTCGAAACAGTAAATATTCAGTCTCATGAAGGATGTTATTCTCAGATAAAACAGGATAAGTACCGTGCATCTACAGGGAGAAATCAAAATAATGTGGTCTGAAAAATTATTTAGGCGGTATAAATTATATTCTTCTTGCCAAAGGAAAATTTAGTTAGTTAACAGACTCCATTGCAAAGTTTTGCTAGCAGTAGATTCATATTAATGGTTGTTTTTAACATTGTTCAAGCAGTTAGAATGATTTAATAGTATGAAAAGCATAAATAAATTGGTCACAGGATTGCAGCTTACTGACTCTCAGAATTTACCTCTAAACTCTGAGTTATACTTGCAGAATTTGTAATTCATTGCTGATTTTAAAATATGTTTTAAATCACTGACACTCAGTGAAAATCATCTATATGGTGATTAAAAACTGTATTTTCAGACTGTAACTGTCATTCATTAGAATGAATTACCAACTTTTAACCTCCTGCAATGAGGAATGTATGGTTTCTACAAACATCCATCCTTGGGTCCCAGAGGACTTCAAAAGTGAGAATGGTCTTCTCAGTACAGTCATGACTGTTTAACAAAATAAAATAAAATGTTTCAAAATACCTTCAGAAAGTTTGCTTCTCGAAGCAATTTTCAGGCATAGCAAGGAATTTGTGAACAATTAGCCATTTAATAAGAGGGGCTTACTAGCATTTCCACTACACAAGTAACAGAAATAGAATGTCAGGAAGGCTGTTCTGCAGATCAGTAACTAAGGCTGACCATGCTGCAATGACAAGAGCCATCATTTTCCAAAACTATATCCTTACAGCTTGATTCACTTGTGTAAATATCACAATGCCTAAATATATGTTTTGTTTTGTTTCCAGCCTGTCTCATAAAGACTCCTAACAGAAATATAGGAAAAATCAGCTAATGTCACATGTCTTCATAATGAGATTGTAGCAATTCTCTTAAGTTCCTGTCTCTAGATGTACAGCATGTTCCTCTTTCTACCTCAGAAAGAGCAAGATTATTTTTCTAGCACAGCCCAAAGAAAAGCTAGTATCCATACCAAATTCCCTCTGGATGGCACTCTGTCTTAGAAACATCTTTTGCTGGCCAGAGGGTAAGTCAGTAAAAGTATGACTCAGCCACCCTGTCTACTATGTAGAGGCAGTCCCAAGCAGCAGTAACCTACTTGACAAACAGGTCCTCTACTACTGAAATTAAAAATTTAATTGGTAAGGCATTTTCAATAGAATTTCATATACTACCTTGCCACAGATAAGCCTCAACAGCAGTTGAGATTCTTCCCTTCAGGTCTCTCTTTAATTAACTTCTCTACACTTCCAAAGGTTGAAACAATCCATAATATGATCGAGACACAATGTAAACCATCTTGGTAATCTTCAGCGGGACTATACACGTGATTATCCAAACACTGATGTTTCAATTGTAAAGGAAGTCTTCCTAAATAATTATATTCTATTTCCATACTTTTATTTTTCTGTTTGTGAACAGCAGAATTTAAAAAAAATCATCTAGCACCTATAAAGAGACTGCAATTCAATTTAAGTTTGAAGTAAACTCTTTAAGGTCCAAAACGGTTCTTCCTGACTCCATTATTTCTTATCTTCAGTTCAAGCATAGACTTAACCCAGCTGATTGTTTCATCCAGGTCACACAGAATGGATTGCTCTTCCTAATTAGTTCTACAAGTGTTCTTGCACCAGGCTTAGGCTAAATCCGTGCCTAGAAGCACAGTTCCAAAAAACCTGGTAATTTTGTGTGAGCTTAGTTCCCCACAGAGGCACAAGGCATTCCATTCAGCCCAGATGAACCCCCTGCATTCACCACTAAACCACATCCTCAAGTGTCACTTCTGTGCCTCTTTTAAATACTTTCAGGAATGGTGACTTGAGCCCTATGCCTGGACACACTGTTCCAATGCTTGACAAATGTCTCTATCAAGAATTTTTCCTAATATCCATTCTAAATCTCCCCTGCAACCTGAGACCATTTTGTCTTGTCTTCTTGTTATATGGAAGATCTGACTGCCTCCAGCTTGGCTACAATCTCCTTTCAGGGAGTTGTAGAAAGTTATAAGGTTCCCCCCAAGCCTCCTTTTCTCCAAGGTAAATACCCTGAGTTCCCTCAGCCCTCCTCACAACACCTGTGCTCCAATCCTTCACCAGCCTTGCTGCCCTTCTCTGGGCAAAATCCAGCACCTCAATGTCCTTTTTGTACTGAGAGGCCCAGAACTGGACACAGGATTTGAGGTGTGGGCTCACCAGTTCCGAATCCAGAGTCACTGCCCCTGTCCTGCTGGCCACACTATTGCTGACACAGGCCAGGATGCCATTGGCCTTCTTGGCCACCTGGGCACACTCTGGCTCGTGTTCAGCTGCTGCTGACCAGCACCCCCAGGTCCCTTTCCACTGGACAGCTTTCCAACTACTCTTCCCACAGCCTGTAGTGCTGCTTGGGGCTGTAGACCAAGTGTAGGATGTGGCACTTGGCCTTCTTGAACCTCATACCATTGGCCTTGGCCCATCAATCCAGCCTGTCCAGGTCCCTCTGCAGAGCCCTGGGGAACACCCCTGGTGGCCTCTGCTGACTGGATTTAACTTTATTCAATGTCACTCTGGGTGGTACATTGTCTGAGGATGCACTGAAAGGTAGAGTGTCTTCCTCTGACATTGAAAGTTTTATTTATCTCCTTCGGTGCTTGGATCTCAATCTTCCTGCTTTATATTGCTTCTTCTTTCTAGGAAATTCCCCTATAGAAGGAGAAAGTGAAGAGACTACTCTTGGAAAGTTTTGTCTGGGTAGAAAAAAGGAGCTCCCATCTCCCAATGAAGGTATCTCCAGGTAAAACATGGCCTTCACACAGTTTTTCCCTAAGGGGATAATGCTATTAGAATGCAGTTTTGGATTACCTCACAAGCAACTATAATTTTCCTGCTCTATTATGAATTATGAACTAGTGGTTTATTTATTTTCAGGCTAAATTATCAGCTAATTATTTTTTCTCAGGCAAGCCATAATCCTTTTCATGAGGGAAAGCCTTCAAAGGCAATATTTTTAATTGAGAGCACAAAAAAGTTTAGAAATACAAAGCAAATAAAGGTTAATCTCTGCTTGGTGCAAGCTTTTTGCCTTCTCCACGAGGTCCAGAGCCTCTAAGGGTGGGAAAAGCCTCAAATACAGAAATTTTCATTTACTCTTCTGCTGCAATCCATTTAAAATGTACAATTGTGAACCTGCCTGAAAGTGAAATGGTGACAAGCAAGATAAAACACTAAGAGAAGAAACAGCAGAGCTGGTAAAACTGAGGCGAGCTCATAAGTAAAAACACAACTTGCCCTGGAGAAAGGTAAAATACATGATTTTGTGTTCTCTGATAGCACTGGCCAGAAGGTATTCTGCCAAATTAACACTACAGGTTTTTTACCAAGCAAGAATATAGATATTCTCTCAGATACTCATTTCCAGTTTCATTCTGAAGTACTGCACCAACCAGCCCTGAAAAAAATCTGATATGGACTGTGTGGTTGGTGGGGGGAAAAAAGATAATACTCTCCTTCCTGTCTGTGAGCCATTAGTCTTTTAGTAGACAGCACCACTGCCTTTCTCACAGCAGAAAGCAGTCTGGAGGAAAAATGTGAAGTCTGACTCTCTTAAAGCTTCTTCTCTCCCTGCTGCACTAAGCAGAGGTGCTGATAAGACCCCCACTAAGCAAGGCATTTATCACTGAGGCTGTGTATGCAACGTGGGGCAGATATGCCTGCAGCACACCACCCAGCCCTGGTCTGGACCTCCAGGACAAGGTCAGTGGTCCACCTGGGCCTGCTGCCCACAGAAACCACCAGATAAACAGAAGAATTTATTTGGGTCCTGTCCCAATCTCCCTTCTCTTTCTAATCACAGAACTGAGTCAGGATGCAACTACCCCCAGCCCTGGGAAATAAGTGTTAGCATAGCTTTACCAAGGTGTCTGGGGTTGCAGCGCAGGATGTAACCAAAAGTATGTAATCTATCACCATCTGTTGAAACCAGGTGGGGCAGTGTTCTTTATCTTTTCCACAGCCCATCCTTCCTCCAGGAAGATATCAGCTGCTGCTGGGCCATTGAGTCCCACTGCATGGCAGATAAAATTGCATCATCCCACTGGGAGATGCTCCAGCCAGGGGGAGGAGTAAAGTTTTTCCTACCTAGATAAAAACTGAACATCAGAGCAGCCTTTTCCACTGGATTCCAGAGGAAACCCGGACCCTTCCCACACCATCCCTGGACCTTCAGAGGAAGACTGCACCTTCTACAGGAGCACTGCTTCAACTGAACCACATCTGCCACTCCAGGAGGACTGCAGCCACCATTTAATGGGACTGCTGCCAACACCCTGACTGACAGGGTGTCAGGTTGTATTCTGACTCTATCAGTGTTTTGGTTCTTTTGTATTACTGTATTTCTATTTTAATTTTCCTAGTAAAGGACTGCTCTTCCTATTCCCATATCTTTGGCTGAGAGCTCCTTAATTTCAAAATTATAATCTAGAGGGAGAGGGGTTACATTTTCCATTTCAAGAGAGGCTCCTCTCTTAGCAGACACCTGTCTTTTAAACTGAGACAAAAGGATCATGACAATCAGGAAAGCACATCTCAGCAGAGCATGACATAGCACTCCTAATAATGCCAATAGGTCCTGAGGCACTCACATCAGTTCCTCTAGCCATTCCAAATTTTATTTTGAACTCATCCATTTTGTCTCTTATTGTCATGTTCTGAGAAGCAAGGATCGAATGAGATTGTGCAGGTGCCTTTTCTGTTATAAAATAAGAATTAAAATATTTAAATTTTATTTTAGTGGTAGGTTTTAATTTCTTGGTCCAGTCCTGCCTGTTTATCTATCTTTGAACTTTATTTGTGTGCCCAAAATGTTGAGCTGCTTATCTACCTGGCTGATGGCTCAAAATGCAATGCAAGCATCACTGTATGGGTTGATAGAGTTTTTTGAGTACTAGTTCTGCTGTTGCACCTGAGTTTCCCAAATGGAAAGGTGGCATTAAGGAGAGGAAGAGGGGACATAAAAGTGCAAAATCATGAAAGTCTCTAATGCAAGTGAGAGATGGGAAGCAATGGTATCACCAGATGCTAGACCCTGCAGGAATAATGGACTGAAGGTAAGAAAAAATATTTACAGAATCATAATAGAAACCAACAGATGGAAAAATCTATTAAAAATAATTTGAAAACATTACAGATTTTTACTAAATTTTAATTAAGTATCAGAAGTTTAATTGTAGCAGGTGCCCCTAATACCATAAATGGAGCATTTTAGCCATGTAGCTATGTATTCTACAATAGTGGACTGCCAATAACTTGCATCTCTTTTAAAGTCATTAATTATTTTATGACTTCTAGTTGTTTAAGTAAGTAGTTGTTAACATCAATAGTTGTTTAGAAAAGGGAACTGTGTAATGAATAAAGAGTCTGTGCTTGTTCAACACAATGGTATAAAATATTCTCTAAACACTGCTTGTAACAGGGTAAACATGTCTCTAGTACAGAATCATTGGGCAAATACACATTCAGCATTAGCAAATCTGTATTCCAATCTGAAGAAGTTAGCTAAAGATATTTCTGTTGTATGTTCTCTCCACTACAATTAAATCCTAGAATCACAGGACAGTTAGGGGTGAAGGGATCTGAAAGATCCATTTCACTGATCAGAGAGGTTTCAGCCTTCTGCCTTAGGTAGGGACTCCTTTAACTAGACCAGGCTGCTCAGGGCCCCATCCAGTCTGGTTTTGAACCCTTGATAGGGGCATCCACAACCTCTCTAAGCAGCCTATTCCACTACCTCACTACCCTCTGAGTAAAGAATTTCATTTATCATACAATCTAAATTTAAAACCATTGCCCCTTATCCTGTCACTATTTGTCCATGCAAGAAACTGCTCTTCCTCTTTATTAAGCCCCCTCTAACATTGCAGTAAGTGGAAATTGCACCAGTGTTCTTCATCCAGTTCCCACTTAGTGGCTCCTGCCCTGTTTCCTAAGGCAGCAGTAGGATGGTACTGGCTTTGTGCTAAACAGAGATATGAAGAGGTTTGCTCCTGAAGAGCAAATGCTTTGGGACATCAAGGCTGCAGAGCTGTCACTAAAGCAAAAAAAAACCAACCTCACAGAGAGAAAAAAGTCAAATGTACAATTAAAGCCACTGCCCAAAACTAACAAATTCAGAGGGGTCACCAGCAGAGACACCACAATGTAATTTAACAGGTCAGAGGTTCAGTGAACCCATCAGGAATATTGTTACCACATCTTGTCACGTGGACAAGAACAATCACCCAAAATGTGTGTGCACACACATGCACACACACTCACACATACACAGAGGCCTCTCATTCCAGGCTTCCAGGAAGATCTGATTGCTTCACAATGAGAGCTGGAGCTGCTCAGGAGAGCTGGGCAGGGGAAGCCTCTGTGTGTGCCCAGGGTCACCTTCCCCTCTCAGGGGTCCTCCTCTAAGGGATTTGACAGCACATGGCCTTGAAGTGGGACCTGTGGCCATACATGGCAAAGGTCCAGAAAAAAAAATTTCTAACATGCACACAGCTTCCAAGTTCTTGCAAGTTTCTGACTGCTGCCTTTGTTTCAGAGCACTGCTTCTGACAGCGAGGGCACCAGTCATGGCTGCCTGCACTCTCCTGGCCCTGCTGCCCAGTTATTGACCACTAATCCCTGGCAGTCTGTAGGACATGTCAGCTTTGATGTATCACTTCCCTTAATGTGTTTTTTGGAATGCTGTGGCGATAACACACTCACATTTATCTTCATTGTTGCTGCTGGGAAATGTGAAGGTTGTCTCTAACAAGATTTTCCCATTTAGATAAATAATTATGTTAGAATTTTAAAGCACTCTGGGTTATCAGAAGGCAGCAAAAAATCTCAAGCCAAACAAATGCTACATGGTGAAAATATTTTAATAAATTGTATTTTGGAGCCCTTTTGCATGTTTCTGTAGAAATTCCAAATATAGGGAATCAAACTTATTTCTCAGCAGAGGTGACTGTTCTTAAGCCACAAATGTGTGTGCTCAGTGCAACTGACTGCATGGATTAAGTAGCAGCTTCTGATGGAAACAGTGCTGGATGCTCCTTGACAGTCTGAATGATGAACATGTGATCTCACTGTGACTTTACTATGTGCTGAGAAGGCTGTAATTCCAAACCAAATATTTTGATGCAAAACACTGCTTATACTTTTCAGTCACATCAGAACATATAGCTCTTAGTTACAAAATAATTTTGGTCCTGCAGCTGCAGCTGTAAATCAGTTCTATTGATTGCAGAGGAGAAATGCTGCCTTACACTGAGACTCTGGTCCTGTCAACTTTCAAATAAAATTAAATCAGCAATCTCACTACAGCAACTAAACTTTGCTATTAACTTTATTTATTGGCTGACAGATTTTTTTTTCCCCCACTCATTCAATCCTCAGGCAGTGATGAACTGTACTTGTGACTAAAGCTTAATTTACTGCAACTATGAAGGTCTTAGAGTTCCAATACTGCCTATGGGGCAAACTACAAATAAGCCCATTATTAAGATAGCATGCTTTATTATCAGCAACAGACCCAAAACAGGCAACAGATAAGCAGGATAAAATTGCTCTTGTGTATTAACAATAATAACAGAAAGATATCAGAGTTCCTAGTTTCACACCTCCTTCTGAATAGTTTTCAGATTCAAAATTTACTAGCCAGATAGCTCTGCTCCTTATTACTTCCTGAGGGGAACCCTGATTGCTAAATTCTGAGGATTTTTCTTCATTAATTACTAATTTATTTACCTTAGGAAAATTCCAGACACAGAAATATCAATCATCTGCTTAATCAGTATACTTCTGACTAAGGGGATACATATGTTTCTCAGAATTTAAGTTCAAAAATATAATTTGTTCTAGTTTTCTGATAGGTCCTTTACTAAAAAAAAGCTGAGTACATTGCATTCATCAAGTTGATGTTATTTTTAACAGCTTTATGAGTAGCATTATTGACATCTTATAGATACAAACTGAGCCACACAGAATTATTTATCTCCAATAAAATATAAAATATTTGAGCCTTGCAAATGCAGTGTCAGTATAGGAAAAAGCTTTGAATTCCAAGTCTTAGGGACCATATCTAACCTTTGATTCATGCTCTGATCCCAGCCCCCAGGGCTTCTTGTAGGGGTCTCTATGGAAAATAGCAGTCAGGAGCAGGGAAATAAGGTCACTGCTGAGGTATTGGTGCCCCCTTTTCTTTAGGTGCAGCTGGCAGGAAGCTTACAAAAGTGTCTGAATTTTTGGCCAGGTTATCTGCCCAAATGCTGTAAGGGATCCCCAGCATTCAAGAACCCAACCTCCTTTGGAGGCTCTGCTGCTGAGAGCCCACTGACCTCAACAGCAGGACCGTGTAGCTAACAACCTAAACAAAAATCATTCTCAAGGATATTTGGTCCTTTTTGTCTTATGGCCACCTTAGGAGAGTGTTAAGAAAGATCTACTGCTTATTTTCTATTTCTTATCAGATGACTTGCACCAGACAAAAGTCTCTGAGTTGTTCTTCTCACAACAGGAGGCTGATGTACTGACTTGTCTGACTGCTCATGGTGTGTGAGGAAATGTCTCTTTTAATTTGTACTGCAGATATTATTAGCAAATAATAAAATTGGATATTATGAAGTAATATTTATTTAGTATGACATTTGTTTACAATTTTTACAAAATAAAAGGTTATTTTATATATTAATAAGATTAAGTAGTTGGGAATTCTTCATTTTAGCTCCTTACAGGTATGTATAACTACTGACATTACCCTATTGACAATAATACTGAAAAATATTTTCCAGATGACAGATTTTGCTTTGAAGTCTGTACATAAAGGCTTTGCTAATTCCTTCATTCATCAACAGCACTGTGGAAGCTAGAGGTTTGATTCTTCTGACCTAAAAAACCTTTCAAAACATTTTGCACTCAGAGGTTTATTGTTATGAAATACCAGAGTTCTTTCCACTGTGTGTACAATGGACACATCAACAATCTTAAAGAAAAATATATTAATAATTTAAGTAACAGCTGTCAAGACATGATACTGGAGGTAGTTACCAGGGAAAAAAAAGAATATAAAATGCTAAAGGGAATGTAGGAATTTCTAAATTTAATCTGAAAAGGATGTGTAAGAGGCTGCAGAAATCTGTGGCATTTTCCAGAGCTACCAGAGACTTTAAATATCTTTGACCCCTTTCCCAGGGTTTTCAGGTTGACTGAATCCCTTTTTCATCACTTTTCCTCAGTCAGTTTAGAATGCATTAAAATATTTTCTGGGACTGAGTACATGAGGAAGATAACATTTACAGGCAGATCCTCTGGTGGGACAGTCAGGCCAGAGAACAGAATGTATTTGAGGAAAATAATGAGGAGTGATTTTCCCCTGGATATTTGCTTCAGCATGAGTTTCTCCTTGACCTGAAGCATGTCTAATAGAGCATTACAACTTTTCCTAAAATGACAGAACAAAGAAGAGGGAGCCACACATCATGGCCATGAGGGATTCTGGAAAGGGAAAGAGAGTGGAATTAGCCAAGCACCAGTGCTGGCTGAAGTGAAAGAGTTGTGTGGGAGAGCAAGACCTCTCCTCTTGGCAATTACAAGCAGGACATACTGGTTAGCTATAAAACTGGTCCCCCCCATAGTGGTTGATAAAGTGGAATTTTAGTTCCAGAGCTTTATATCTTCTATGGCATGACTGGTGCTGTTTCTACATTATTATCAAAGGAAGGAAAGAGGAGGGGAAAGGAAGGAGGGGAAGGAAAAAATTTAGAGCAAATAAAGGATTGCTGTATATCAGAGCAGTGTATAAAACTATTTTCACCAGAATGACAACTGTCATCATTGTCTTAAAGAGAAAAGAATGTATGGCATAGAGACAATAAATAGCATAAGAAAGTAAGTAGCCAGGCACTATTTATTTTTTCACAGTGTAACTAATCAACTTCACAGCAGATACAGTAAAAACAATGCATTACAACTGCTTTACAAAATTCAGTGTTGAAACTCTCTTGATTCTTGTCAATTTGAGACATCAGAGCACAAACATCTAATCTATTTATTTTGCACAGAACACACGTTATTCAGTGGTGGGGTATAATTCTTTTTTAAGACTATGGCTTTCAGAGTTTTACATTTAGAAGATTACAGATTACATCTCAGTAACATCTGTATGAGCCATGCACCTGGGTGCAAGCACATTTCCTTTCAATGCACAAGGACTAGTGCAACATTTATATGAATATTCAGTAGATGTTAACATTCACAGTAGAGTTATGAACTACAAAACCTATCCTTCAAACCACTGTTAGTTTCCTGGCAAAAGGTTTCTGAGATTTTTTTCTCTAGAGGTCCTTATAAGACAACTCTTTCTCACAATCTTATTTCAGAATTTCCAAAGAAAATTGGAAAAAATTTCCAAAAACTTGTTTCCAAAGCCTTGTGCCACCAAGTACAAGCCCCTTCTGATAATGGGACCATAAGCATCTCCTTTCTGAGCCTGTTGCTAGTATTCTTGTTACCAGTCTCAAAGTCTCATTTGCACTTCAATAAAATCAGCTTTTAGCAGCTGATACACTATTCTGCATGAGCTATGTTGCTGAAAACAAAACAAAACCAAGCAACCATAGGATGAAATCCCTCCCTTTGCTTTCACATTTCCCAAGATGTCAAGAAAATTTAAAAAAAAAGAAAGAAAATTCCCCCAAAGACTATGAAATTCTAGCCTTGAACTATAATTGAACTTTCTGCACTATTCTGTAGCAATCTAATTTATTAAAAATACTCAGTGATGCCTAGTTACTTTTTTTGAAGTACTTGAAACTGAATGCCCAAGAGATAATTTTTTAAAAGAGCTAAACTTCTGAAAAGCAAATTTTTTTTCTTTCATATCTTAAACTGCACATCAGAAAAGGAGGCATCCAAAAAACAAGAGTATACTAAAAAATGCAAAACTCTGAGTCAATCTTTTACAATGATACCAACAGAGTTCTGAAAATGGAAAGCAGAATCCATCTACTCTGCAAATGCTGATGCAAAAGAGGAAATTTGCTCCTACCTACAGATATGTATGTCTGAAATATTATTCATATAGATGGCATTTTCTCATCTAACATAAAAGCTGTTTTTACCTTTAGTGATATCATTGCCCATGTCTTCTCTCTTTCTTCCTCAATAAAAAGGAGTAAAATTAAAAATTAATCCACAAGACCACATCAAAAAAAAAGCCATAATAATTTTAAGCTTCTGAGCCACTCCTACATTCTAAATGTACAAACTTAAGTGGATTTTCTTAGGACCTTTTTGGTCACATTTAGAACATAAATCTTATTGGCAGAAGGAAGCTTGTTAAAATGACAATCAGAAACTGATGTATAAGTTTTCATATCTTTCTTTCCAGTCTACATATATATATATATATATATATATATATATGTTGTTGCCATTGCCATTATAATTTCTATAACACCCACGAAGTTCTAGCTGTGTATGGGATTTAGCCAAGACCATCATCTGTTTATCATCTCTGAAGTCTTCTGGTTCAGCCATGCTCATCAATAATGTCAAATATAAAAAAGATGATATCAGTGTGTCATTATAACCCAGCAGACAGGCTTCTTTAAAACTGAGAAGCAAGTAAAACTCAATTTAATACCTGAAAATGCTTTAGTTTTGGTATTGCACACAAAAGATTATGGCATTTTAAGAGAGGTTGAGGATGTCATGGCTTAATTACATTAATAGACTGTGAGGATACCTTCATGTTTCCAGGTAATTGAATATAATAATGGATGAATACTATTGGAAAAGTACCAAATAACTAAGTAGAATTGTAAATGTAATAGTAATAGTAATAGTAATAGTAATAATAATAATAATAATAATAATAATAATAATAATAATAATAATAATAATAATAATAATAATAATAATAATAAATACTCCAAGAGAGGATGTTTTTGGAAGGAAAACTGAAATGGAAGAATAAATTTGGTTCAGTATCATGTACTTTATATATAAACCTTAGAAGCAGCACAGAGAGTTGCAAAATTTATCTTATGTTCGATGTTTCTTACAGTAAGTTATCCACAAGGGCATTAATAAATAACTTTAAAAGGAACACTGATGCATAATATTGCCACATTTTCCATTGATGCCAAAACACTATCAAATTAAATGCACAGTATAAATATTCACATAGGTAGTTAAAAATATCAGCATTTTTTAAACAATGAATAAAAAACAAAGATGTACTAGTAAGGCATGAAATCTGAGTAACTGAAACATTATGTGAACTATAGATGCCAAGACAGAGATTTGGATTAATATAATAAATACAGAGACACATCATAAATCAACAAGTGTTATTTTTCAAAGATATTTCTGTAAAGTTAGGGTTTAGACCATAAATTGCAATTGTTTACAAAACTTTAATGTAGGGAAATATAAATTATAGCAGTATTATTTGTTAAAGTAAATTAAGTAAAAATATTTGATTTTTTTAAAGTATAGGAATCACTATGAGATTACCACACTCTGAAGTATATTCTATAGCAATTTAAACTATAATTGAAGGTATCATAACACAACATGTTCAGACAAATAGTCCAAGTGTTTGTAGTGGACAACAGATAAAAAATACAAAAGATACTGTGAAGATGCACAAACCATTAAGATTATTTTGTCCTTGACTGAAGTGTGAACAGAGATTATATTTTAATACTGGGCCTATAAATATGCAAATTTCCACACTTATCTTTCTTGGAAAATCTGAACTCTAGGTACTTTCATTTCTACTGCCCTTAGGCCATTGTTGGGCAGATGGATTAAAGTGACTTTACTGTTTAAAGTGACCATCATCTCTTTCCTGAATATTTCATAAACTAAAAGACTCCTATATATCATCTTTGTAAGGAAGAAAAGCAATTCAAGGGGAAATATATATCTATAGTAAAATGATGACTCATCCTCATTTCCCACCCATAGTAACAGTTTTGGATTTTGTTTTAAAATATCAAATTGGCAAAAGTAACACATCCTCTGTGGAGGCAGTATTGGTCTTTGCTCTTAACAGCCTTCAACCTTCTCAGGTCTAAATGACAAAGGAATCCCAGTGCCATCCCAGAGAGCCAGTCTGTCTTCTCAGCAGGATCAACTGAAAAATTTTTCTGAAAAATGTTTGGCAGGAAAGCATCTCCTACCTGCAATGCCTGGACAAGGAAACTTCAAGAGGAAACCTTTTCTTTTGAATCCAGCAGGGCTCAAGCCCTGATGATTGAAGACATCGTATGAAGACAGAAACACACAAAAGAATTGCTTCCAACCTGAAAAATGTTTTGAATCTCAGGTAGGCCTGCAGTGATGTATGGAAAAGTAGCTACTACAAAGAATTGCAAGAGAAGCCTTATTACTGTGAGTCTCATCCCTTTGATCCTGTCACTGGGACTCAGGCCCTGTTGTCAGTAGAAAAATTGTCCTCATTTACACATGCCATATGCCTACTCTTCTGAACCTCTTTCCTTAAGAGAAGGAGCTGAGAAAGAACAAGGTAGAACATTTTACAGGTCTTCTGCCTTACATCCCCGTGGCTCTCCTCATGCAGTTTAAGTGAGGTTGATGTACCATAAGCACAATCTGCAGGCAAAGCAAGATTTGTCACTGGGAAGGGGAATAAGAATTTCACAGATATTTTTTTTTCCCCCTTAAAATGCCATGAGGCTTTCAAAGTTTTTTCAGAATCAATATATTACTAGTGAACAGGACTCATCTGTGGTATATCACACCATTAAAAAAAGGGATATATCATTCAGTCTGCTTCAGTTTTAGCCAATCTCCTGTCTCCAAGGGCCATCTGAGACTTCTGCTAAAGCCTTCATTACCCTTCTGGCTTTTCCCAGTGAGCTTCACTAGTAAAAGCAAAAGTTTATTTTTGGCTTTTCACTAGCATCATAACATCCAAAAGGCAACTGTGACTGATCCCTGTGACATGATTTAAACACCTTGCCCAGGAGTGCCACCAAAACTCTTCCATAGCAAGCAGGGAATACCTCAGTGCCTCATAGCAGGACAGTCAATCCAGTGGAACTGCTCTTGTGCAAAGGTAAACATTAAATGCAGGGATGCTTTTCCGTCATTGTGGAAGTCACAGCACAGATCCATCTTCAATTACAGTCTCAGGCAGAAATGACCCTTCCTTTTAAACAGAAACCAATCTCCTGGAGCACCCTAGCTATCCTAGTTCATGTCTGGTATAATCACAATTCATTTTTCTCACTTCCTGGTGGAAATAGGGGATGATAACTGAGTGCAGTCTGAGTCAGGTTTCTGTTCTCAAATATTTTAGCCCTTGAGGGGACTAAGAGCAGTTTAGACTGGGTACTAGGCTTTTACCCAGTGCCTATTGCTCTAATTAATAGCTCAGTAATTTTAAAAATGGTTTCAACATCTAATAATAAATGGAGATTTAAAAAAAAACTTTTTCTCGTTGATCTCTGTTTTCTGTTTGACATTTCACCAGAATATTCTCTCAAGATAACTTTCTATTGTTCTTTCAGTCTGTAGTTAACGTATAGGAAATACACAATATTTTTCTTTTTATTTAAAGCATTAAAAATATTTATTTATGTTGCAGAGAAATCAAGGCCATGATCACAAATACCAGTGAGAAAACTATGGACTAAGTATAAGGCATTCAGATCCATGTAACTTGATTCTGGGATCACTGCCACTATCAATCTTTCCCTCATACCATTGCTTCCTTTCCTCCCACCAGTTTTCAGTGCAGATTCTCAACTGAATTGAAAAATGCCCAACACATGAAGCCATCCTTCAGCCTCCAGCTGCAAACTCCCACCACCTGCCTTGGAGAAAATCTTGGTCATAATCTTGTGTGTTCAGTCAGATGATCCCACCCATCTGTGTGAAATATTAACTAATTGAAAGCAAAATAAAGATAATTTTCAGGTTTTGTTTCATCTGGCAACAGAGCATTAGAACTGATGCTGCTGATGGAAATAAAGCAGAAACAAGAGATCACTGAAAAAGGAAGGACAGATATATTCCTTTCCTCCATTTGAACCACCTGTGTAGCAAATTCATTGCATGAACCAATGTAAAAGCCTTTTCTACACTCTGGAGTCTATTCTACCTCTTCCTGTGAGTCAGTCTCCCCCTCCAGCACATTCATGAGGCATGAGGACATCCACTGAGCTTTTTCAGGAACAGAAGCACAGTAATTCTTTCTGATTCTTGGCTTTGTGTTTTTCAGCTGTGGAATTCTGGATTAGTTTCTACCTTCTGTAGCTATTATAATGAATAAAAAATACAATATTATTTCATAAACATGAACGATCACATTAAAGGTATAATTGAGAGAAACTACAATGAATTTAAAAAAATAATTATGCTAACAGAAAAATGCATTTGCACTAGTTCTCAGCTATTTGGAAACAGTAGACAGAAATTATGACTGATAAAATTAAATTAAACATATCCTACTTTAGGCAGATAGATATTTAAATTCAGGCTACTTCTGTTCTCTTTCAATTGTAAGATGCTCACAAATTGCAAAGTACAGTTCATATATCAATTTTGAACAAATGTTTTACTACCATACCAAATAAAGAATAGAAAGTTATAAAAAATACTGTTGGAGGAGATTCTTCATCAAAGTCTTACACAATCCTATATCTCTGAATGCCAGAAAACTGGATAAGGTTAAAGTCTTTGAAGCACATCAACATGTGAATACAAAATACGTCACCCAGAGTTCATGCTTTGGTTGCACTGCCACCACATAAAACAGATTCATTCAGACACAGAAGACATGCACTGGAGATCAGTGAGGTACAATCATAGACAAAACCTTACCAAAAATAACACACTGCTCTGTACTCACTACTAAAGCAGACAAGTGGTAAACACTAATACAGAAATATCGAGGAAAAGTCTCTTTTTTGAAAAATACATTTCAAGAGATGCCAAAGATAGGTGCAGTATAAAACAGTTTTCCCAGAATTTTTCCACTCTGCCTTTACAGCAATTTCTCCTCTTATGTCCCTCTCTTTCAGTGAGAAAATCTCTCCTTGAAAAGGCTCTGGCTCACATCCTTAATGTTCAATTATTTGAGCTACTGAACACTCATTATTGAAATTAGTGCAAATTAAGCATGTGTTAATGGCATCAATTCATGATAGCATCACTCTTTATGACAGTACATAAGCACTCTTTTTTCTGAATTCTGGTCTAATAACAGTACTAATTAGGAATATGTTTAAGTGTGTGCTTATGCAGTGATGGTCAGAAAAATATGACTCCCAAAAAATGTGATCCCGGCTAATAGTAAACAAACTTTTTATCCTGGTAAGTTTGAAAACTTATTGCAGCATCTAACTCCAATTAATTATACTGTTTGTTTCTTGCCATTTTTTTAAAGTATCACTTAGATTTCTTGAAATCAAGTGTCTACATGCAGATTAGAAAGAAAATACATAGGACTAAGATAATACGTTTATTACATTCCATGTTACAGTTCACTGCCTTCTCATTCCTATTTGCACTCACAGTACTATGAGAAACTAAAATTCTTTCATCAGAAACAAATGAAGTACACAGAAAAGTTTGTCAACAGACAGAAGCAAGTGTATCCATAAGCCAAACAACCATAACATTCAATAGGTTTTAATACTCCATTACATTGTTCCACAGAAATTAGAGATGAAAGACTTCTTATCCATCCCTTGCCAATTCTGAATGTTTTCTGTTCTCCAATTCAGTCACTGGAGGCTGATTGGCAACTGAGCAACCACATGAATAGAAAAAGCTAACTAGATGAGCTAACTAGATGAGGAGAGCAGGCTGTGAAATTTGTATTTCCTCTTGTGAAGTGCCAAGTTCTTTTAAGTTTCCTTTGTTTAAAGGTGAATTAATGAAACTCAGGAGCTCACTAAATCTGGGCCTTGCATTGCACATCAAGCTGACATCTTTCAAGCACATATCCGACATGCTGCTGAAGCCACCTTCATCCCTCCTACAGAGGAATGTGTTCAGCCTGCTGTCAAAAAGCATCAACCTACATTATGGAATTAAAACTGACATGTTTCTTTTAGACTGAACATTTTATGAAATGAGACTCTAAAAGACCAATGAATTATAGCAGGTCAGTTTTGTTAATGAACCACACTTATATGCTCAGTCCAACAGTCAGAAGAGCTTGGTACTCAGAAAGGTCATTCCACAAAGAATGCCAGCCATCCTCATCATCTGGGCTTTCAGACTCTCTCAAACTACTTCCATATTTCATCAGCTAAATACTGAAATAAAGTGTTTATTAAAATTGGATCTTCTGTCACACTTCCTTCTGGTGCAACTGCACGTAATCTCACATTCTCCATTGAATTTTGGGGCTGAACACTGGAGTAACATTTCCTCTGAAATGTGTATTGTATATCATATCTTTACTATGTCTGGTACCAACTAGACTATAAATATAGTAATCTTATCTGAGAAATTCAGGGGTGGGAGCCTATTCAACAGAAATTTTGGGGGGAGGAGGGCAGCCCTTCATGCAGCATTTTCTACACTTAGCTATTAATCATGTCTTTATCTTTAGTACTGAACATCCTTACCTACAGCCAAATGCTAATCCCATTAATCCTCTTTAAAGATCTGTAAGGTCTTCTGTGTAATGCTGACTTTTACTTAATGTATATCTTAATTTTACAGTGATTTTTTGCAAGATCACTTGAGACCAGTTTCTTTTTGAGAAAGGAGGAAAGACTACACTTTTCTGTAATGAAGACAATGAATTTAAAAATAGAACTTAGATAACAAGTGTTGCCAGCCAGCAATAGCCAGCAACAAGAAACTAGTCAAGAAAAACCACTACTGAAGGATTTCTACCAAAGTTCTCACCACAGAAAGGATGGAGAGCTGGTCCTATGATTTTAGGGGTATGTATCTTATCTTGGAGAAGATTCTGCAACACATAAAGATTATTTTAACTCCCCCTCCACACCATGTCATTTCCATTAGAAACAAACAAGTGTCAAGAAGATAAATACCAGCAATCCACACCACACATTCAATACATCAATACCACTTGGCTTTGGCTCAGTCAGTGGCATGTGCAGTGACAAACTGAATCTACAAAACCATGCTGTATGCAAAGTGGACCAGAGCACACACTGCACTCTTAGGATTGGGAGTTTAACACAGTGACTTTGGGTACATTGACTATAGCACTGTTACCAGCCGTCCAAATTCTGTTGGTACAAATCCGTCCAAATGTTAGAGTTATGACTTTTTCTCCAACTGAGTATGTGAAGATCATCGTGCTTAATGGTCAGAATCTTGGCCAACACCAGTCTGTCTTCCACGAAAAGAGCAAGCAATGGCAGCTGGATAAGAATTTCTGAAATTTGTAGACCTCTTGGACAGCTTCGGGGAACTCATGACACTGAAGTAACAGGAAATGAAGCACAGAAATAAATGTAATCTAAGGTTGAAAGCCAGAAGTCTGTATCCATGATCAGGATAAGACAAGCTCAGAATTATCCTTGGGTGTTTTGATATATCTATTCTTTGCTGCTCTAATACCTGCATTCTGTATAAATCTGAACTGATTAATTATCCTCTAATCACACTTTTTAACATACTGGAAAGAAAAATGGTTGATTTAAAAGCTAAATATTATATTTCAACTTTTTAAAATTAGGGATTAATAAAATCATCACCTTGTGGATGAAATAGATGAGAGTAATTAATCCCATTTAATTAAGGCTTTCTTTGTAAAGATGTAAGAGATGCTACAAAATCCTTCTGCATTGTCATTTAGGATTGAAATTGAGAGCTTATGTAGGATGGTTCAGCTAAATAGCATAGCTTGTGATTCTGCATTTTCGTAGAGCTGGAAAAAAATATACATATGTGTGTTCAGGAAAGATAAATCTCAGGGATTTTTATTTTAAAATATTCTCTTCAAAATACCAGTATCAGTTCTACAGTTGATCACAAGAGGGAGACTACATCATCGTATTTCCTCTCATTGTTTCAAATTTTTAAAGCATACAAACAATTTGAGTCATTTTGGACCAGCTCTAATCTTTGTTCAGTTAAAAGTATTAATGACTATTCAACCAGTAATGTTTTTTCTGAGTTTGTCAGACCTCTGAAATTTACAGATAGAGATAGCCAATCCAGTAAACAAGATTGAACAATGCAAAGGCAGTTGGAAAGAAGATTCGAGAGTAGGAGTCAATTTTTGCTATACGGATGTGTATTCTTCCTTCTCGCCAAGATCCTGTGCGGCAGTCTTCAAAACAACAAAAGAAACTAGCACAGTCTTTTCCTTCTAGGCACTCATATCCATAATCATCATCACGTTCAGGGAGATGATTAATGTTATTAATTGGAATCAGTGTTGATCCAGGTCGAACAGCAATTGCAGGTGGTTTCTTAAGGAAAAGAAAAAAAAGGGAAATACAGTTTTGTGTGGTTTTATTCTCACATTAAGTAATTCCATAGGCTTTCCCTGGCAATATAATCACCTTCAGTACAATATAT
This sequence comes from Luscinia megarhynchos, assembly GCA_034336665.1. Classification (NCBI taxonomy): domain Eukaryota; kingdom Metazoa; phylum Chordata; class Aves; order Passeriformes; family Muscicapidae; genus Luscinia; species Luscinia megarhynchos. The sequence continues at coordinate 24,717,990 of CM067566.1, forward strand.
AGAAATTCTTATGCTAAAGAAAACAGTTTGGGGAGCTTAGAAAATTATGAACTGCTGCATGTAATTAGCGCATGCAGGCAAAGGATCATAAACGACTTTCACCTGGCACAGTGAAAATTGGGTTGTGCTGGGATTTGGGAATAGTAGATAATTAGTTACACAGACAGGGTTAGCTGATCCCATCTACACAATACAGACAAACATTTTGAAGTCACTCACTTCTTGACAACTGGGTCACAACCAAGTCCACAAGCTATAATCATCACTAACAAAGGAATTATTGGTCCTCCCATCTTTTGGAGTTTTTACAAGGAGACTGGATATGTTCCTGGAAGTTCAATTTTCACAAATATATAAAAGCTAATGGGTTTAGTGCAGCATCACTGGTGAAATTTAGCAGACTGAGACACGTCAGGCCAGGCTGTGCTGTCTTACCCTCAGATGTTAAATCCCTGAACAACACAGCCCCCCTTCAGAATCCAAGACACAACTCCTTAGGAGAATGCCGCTCAAGTCACTGATTAATTCAGTTCTTAATTCTTACTTTCACTTTCTGTGGGCATAACAGCCTTCTTGTATCTGACAAAAACTCAGTGTGATATGTTAATAATTCTCATTGAAAAAATCTGGGTGGCTTCTTGCCTAGTACATATGGTGTTTGCTCTTCTCTTATTTGTGACTTCTGCCTTTCCACCCTGCTTTCACTTACAATAACACAACCCACCTTTCCCCTTTTCATTTCTCTGTTTCTCCACAGTCTTATATGCATCATCCACCTATTCTTTATCTTCTCTTTCTAATACTCATGACTGTTTTAAACTATTCCATAATCCTCTTTCAACTCTACCCCATCCCATCCCATCCCACCCCACCCCACATTTAGAATATTATGGAATAGCATCTCTTCTAAAATATTCAGACTAAAGAGAAGGGTTACATTAACACTACTCTTATATTGTGTTCTCTCTTTTCTACATTTTTCATATTTTGTCATGTAAGAACATAAAACAGGAGAAAAGAAGTAGTGAGAAAATCTAAACTGGATATTTAAGTTCTCTTTAACCAATTATACATGATAAGCAATGAAAACACATGAAAAAAAATATGGGAAGTTGGAAGCCATAATTTAGCTTCTTGTTTTGCTTTAAAGTCCCACTTCCTGGGAATTACTTTGGCCAGTACACTGATCTCTACACATTGTTAAGGTGACATTCTTTTTCTTCAGGGGCACTTTACCCAATATCCCAAGGGATGGTGTTAATGCAGTGCAGTATCCACCATGATTTCAAACAGCTTTATTTAATAAGTGTCTTTACCAGAGAAAGTTTCACACAGAATGCTGTTTCAAAACTTATTATACATCATAACCTATGGAGCTAATTATCATCCTAAAGGACCTCATTATTCTTTTTAGCTATGATAAAATACTGACAATACTAAAAAACAGGCGTTACATGCTTCTATCCTAATTTGAAGCATTGTAAAGAGGGCTTATTTTTATAAAACATGAAAAAATAGTTTGATTTTTTCTGAACTTAAGAAAAAAATCTCTATTCTGCTGAAAATAAACAGAGAAAGATGCTTTTTTCTGATGCACACCTACTCTGGTTTTACAAAAAAATTTCTCACTGTTGGTTTTGCCCATGAAGGATTTATGGCATGAGTTGTTTCTACTTGTGGGATAAAACAGGAATCCTCAACACAGAAACACCATGGGAGAAGGAAAAAATTACAGTACTGCTTTCCACTGTTCTCATCACCAGCACAGACTGGAGGTGGCTCCTGAATTACAAGTTTGAAGAGGTGGTTTGAGAAAGGCAGACACAGTCATCCTGTAGGCTTAACTACCTACAGGAAATACATAAAATATGTGTAAGAGGCAATGTGAGGGAAAAGAGGAAGAAAAACCAACACCTCACAAAAGAATGTCTTTATATAAATTGGCAGAAACTGAAAAAAAAAGCCAAAACAAAACAACAAAACACCCACAAGTAGATATAAAATTACATGCTGGTTTTTTATGGATATGCTTACTGAAATTGTAGATAAAACTTCATGTATTGTGAGACCATTTATAATACACTCTGATAGGATCAAACCCCACCTATTCTGCAATAGCACTAATACAAGTCCAAAAGAAAGCCATTGTCTTTGGAGATCATGGCACAGCTGATACACTCATTTCAGGTGAAATGATCATCAGAACAAGATCCACAACTAATTAAGTTTAATCTTTCCTGCCCAAACTCATTATCCTTACTAATGTGGATTTGCATAAGCCAATTCATACTACCTTTCTTGAATGATGCCAGCACATATTTTCTAGGATAAAACTACTGAAACAATTTGTAAAATCTCATTCTTTTTTTCATAAGATCATTTATTTTGGCTTATTGGCACCAGTTCCTGGAATAGTAACCATTTATTGCATTTTGCAGTAGAAATAGAAGATCTATGCAAGGCAAGTTTCCCAAGGAAAAAATCACTTTTAAATGAGTTTTCAGAAGGAATTTAACTGACTTTTAAAATTAAACTGGTTTTTTGAGTTACATATCTGTGACTACCAAACAAAAAGAATTAATAGAAATCTTCGACAAAAATAAAGGGAGGAAAAGAAAAGGAAAAAAAAGAAAAAAGAAAAGTATTTGTAATGGAATTATTTCTCATTAAATAATTAGATTCCTTCTTTATTTATTTGGAGCAAGAAAAGTCACAGCTTTTTATAAAACATCGCCAGAGAAACTCCTATCAAATTAGAATCCTTGCATCTAAGTACATTAAATTTAATTCTTCCTTTTTTCAGTGTAATCTCTTTGTTTTTATGGTCTTATAACAATAACATGCTTAAAGAATTCTGTGCAAAAAGATTTATTTTTTTCAACTTCTTAGAAATAAAAAGCTTTTTACTGGGTTCGTTTAAGAACCCAGTAAAACACAATTGAACAGTATTTTTAGTATTATATTGCTAATTTTAATCTTAGTGCAAATTCCAGCATTTTTTTCAGTCAGTTTCATAGTTTCTATCTCATCATTATTCTACACTTAAAATTTTCATATGCACTGAAAATCTCAAAGCACTTGGAAGATTATTGCACACATGGGTGACGTGTGAACAGATTCTGCAAAGTGTCATTATTTCATTCAATAGAGCATACTGGCAAACTGCTTCAGTGTCTTTTGATTTGTCAGCAGCTGATCTGTAATTTCTGCCTGGTCTGGATAAAGCACTGCTTTCCTGGTATTTTCACCTTCTCTGTGTTGCTCATGCCAGGGGTAGCCCTGCCCAGCTCCCTGCTCGTAGCTGAGACCTCGCTGCAGCCCCAGCCCGAAATTGAGCCTGCTGTGCTGGCACTGGACATCCCCACAGCCTCTGTTACCTTTTACCCTCATAACCCAGCTGTGGCCCTTGCCAAAGCCTGCATTCTGCCTCTTCTGTTGTGCCCACATTTATCTCTACCACTAACGGGAAGCAGGTTTGAGGTTCCCATTTTCCAGTTTTCCTGGCTGTGCAGGATTCCCTGAGGATCAGAGTGAAGTCTGACCAAGGCAGCATGGGGAAATATTAACACTTCACCACTAGCCTTGTCCTAACTACACAGCTGATCCCCTTAGACCAGCTCACCAAGGGAATCCTAAGGGCTCTCATTTCCCTGGAATCAAGGCCCAACAGCTCCGCAGTGCCCCCATAAGAGAAAGGCCCACAGCACTGCTGCTCAGAATGCGTGCATCAATTCTTGCTGGCATGATTTGGAGAATGGATATGGTCCATAACAGGATTTCTGCACTTCCATATCTGCAACTACTTCTGTAATTTCACATCAATTTCTGGTTTACCTCATACGGAGCTGGTATTCAGCCTTCATCCTGAAATGGCAAGAGGTGTTATGGTTCAGGTATGCTCCTGCATCTTTTGATGCAATGATTTAGAAAGGGGCTTTACAAAACTATCCTTCCTTCTATTCTGTCCAATGTTTTCTTATTTTAAAGACTACCTTTAAATATTTGAACTGACTTCCAACATTAAATTCTTTGGACATTGCAGTATGCTTATTGCAGAAACAGAAAGCCTCTTAAAATTGAATAATGCTTGATCCCGAGATATGAGGAGCTTTACCATAAAAACATCAACTTGTAAAAGTAGAAAGTTAATTTAACCAGAAAGAAACATAGAAGCCAATTTAGGAAAAAATTAAGATAGGATTTCTGTAGTGGGATTCAGAATACTGGCCAATAGTAAGCATTTTTTTTCCTTTGCAAAGCTTTGTAAGACTTAGGTGATGCAGATCCAAAGAAATCCTCACAACTTCAATCCATTCACATTATCTTTACTGGGACAGTTTTAGCTGTGGTTCTCTGCCAGGTGCTGTTTTCAGAAGCACTGTGCCCCTACAGAACCATCTCTGTGGGCACACACTTCATGGGCAGTTCTAGAAGCACCAAGGGCATGGAATATTATATCAACCCACTCTCCACCTTAGGCTCATGTGTCCTCATTCACATATGTGAAATCACCTAAAGCCTTTGCTCACTAGTTGTATTCACACAAGATTAGTACAAGCCCCCAACTGCAAAAAAAAAAGAAAAAAAAATATAGTGTTAATTATCTTTAAACATTAGTGTTTCTAGTTAATAAGCAGTCTCTCAAAATAAATGCTACCAAAAAAACCCCTCTGTATTTCTTTTTTTTTCTTGTTTGACTAAACTTACTGATGGCTTAGATTTTGCCTTCTTTTCTTTTCCTTTGTCCCCTTTTCTGCTGCTGGTAAAGTAATGTAAGGTGCCATATTCCATCAAGGCAGCAAACACAAAAATAAAGCAAACTGAAACAAAAAGGTCCATTGCTGTCACGTAGGAAACCTTTGGGAGTGACTTCCTAGCAATTGTGCTCAGTGTTGTCATGGTCAGCACCGTTGTGATCCCTAGAAAGAAAAAAAGAAAGAAAGAAAGGAAAGGATAGAAAGGGAGAAAGGGAGAAAGAAGAAAGAGAGAAAGAAAGAGGGAAAGAAAGAAAGGAAGGAAGAAAGGAAGGAAAGAAAGAAAGGAAGAGAGAAAGGAAGAGAGAAAGGAAGGAAGGAAAGAAAGAAAGGGAGGGAAGGAAGGAAGGAAGGAAGGAAGGAAGGAAGGAAGGAAGGAAGGAAGGAAGGAAGGAAGGAAGGAAGGAAGGAAGGAAGAAGGAAGGAAGGAAGGAAGGAAGGAAGGAAGGAAGGAAGGAAGGAAGGAAGGAAGGAAGGAAGGAAGGAAGGAAGGAAGGAAGGAAGGAAGGAAGGAAGGAAGGAAGGAAGGAAGGAAGGAAGGAAGGAAGGAAGGAAGGGAGGAAGGGAGGGAAGGGAGGGAGGAAGGGAGGAAGGGAGGAAGGGAGGAAGGGAGGAAGGGGAGGGAGGGAGGAAGGGAGGGAGGAGGAGGAAGGGAGGAAGGAGGAAGGGAGGAAGGGAGGAAGGGAGGAAGGGAGGAAGGGAGGAAGGGAGGAAGGGAGGAAGGGAGGAAGGGAGGAAGGGAGGAAGGGAGGAAGGAAGGAAGGAAGGAAGGAAGGAAGGAAGGGAAGGAAGGAAGGAAGGAAGGAAGGAAGGAAGGAAGGAAGGAAGGAAGGAAGGAAGGAAGGAAGGAAGGAAGGGAAGGGAAGGAAGGGAGGGAAGGGAGGAGGGAAGGGGAGGAGGGAAGGGAAGGGAGGGAGGGAGGGAAGGGAAGGGAAGGAAGGAAGGGAGGGAGGGAAGGGAAGGGAAGGAAGGAAGGAAGGAAGGAAAGGAGAGAAAGAGAAGGAAGGAAGAGAGAGAGGAAAGAAAGGAAGGAAGGAAAGAGAGAGGAAAGAGAGGAAAGAGGGAAAGAAGGAAAGGGAGGAAAGGGAAAGGGAGGGAGGGAGGGAGGAAGGGAGAGAAAGAGGAGGAAAGGGAAAGAAAGAGAGAGAAAGAGAGAAAGAGAGAAAGAAAGAAAGAGAGAAAGAAAGAAAGAGAGAAAGAGAGAAAAGAGAGAAAAGAAAGAAAGAGAGAAAAGAGAGAAAGAGAGAAAGAAAGAAAGAAAGAAAGAAAAGAAAGAAAGAAAGAAAGAAAAGAAAAGAAAGAAAGAAAGAAAGAAAAGAAAGAAAGAAAGAAAGAAAGAAAGAAAGAAAGAAAAGAGAAAGAAAGAAAGAAAGAAAGAAAGAAAGAAAGAAAGAAAGAAAGAAAGAAAGAAAGAAAGAAAGAAAGAAAGAAAGAAAGAAAGAAAGAAAATGAAAGAAAGAATGAAAGAAAGAAAGAAAGAGAAATGAATAGGCAATCAAACTATACTGTCACCAAAAAAAGTAATCATATTAGCTCTTAATTCATGGATGAGTCATTTAAGAACTGACCCACATGAGGGGTCAGTGGGTTCACCACTGATTACATCACGTGCATTGGTGCAATGACAAGAATGTAACCCTATGGATGCAGCAGCCTCCATGGGATCATAAAGAAAGCAGCACTTTTCACCTTCCCTTTAAATCCCTTCTATTTTTAATACACACTAAATAAAAAAAAACAGTAAGTTTGCAAAATTTTATAAATCTGACATAAAATGTACACATAAATATAGTAGAAAAACAGGTACATCTAAACACAGAAAATTTTATAAGCACAAGGAAGTCCCTTAGCTTGAAAAATTAAAATGTTTTAAACTATGCATTCAGAAATAAAAGGTGTATTATTTATCAATTATTTCAAATTTTTGACAAACACAAAAAATGGATAATGTTTCCAACTGTCTGTTTCTGAAGAAGACATAGAAGATCAAATTTGATGACATTCACGGTTTTCTGATCTCATTCACTAAATTATCAGATATACTTTCAACGCTGTGTCTTAAGTAATAGAAAATGTTTCCCTTAATCCACTTACATACGAGCTAATTAAAAGAACAAACTGTCCTTAATAGCTATGTGTTCAAAATCTCAACTATACCACTCTTCATTAGTTTAGCACTTGTAAGGTTTTAACATTTTCTCCTTATATTTGATGCTTCAGGGAGATGCAAAGCCTTTTACATAGTAGTCCAAAATTAAAGTGTGACCTTTCCTTTGGAGAGCAATACTTGAACACACAAATAATTTGTTATTTACGTGCACACGATTATTGAAAACAAAAACAAAACAAAAATCAAAACATTGCATCACTGGTCACTATGGAATGTTCCTGCAGCAGGAAGGCAGTAGTGTTTTTCCAAGAGTTTTCCCAGTGAAATTACATGCCTAAAAGGGCAAACAGATAACCAAAGAGTTCTTCAAAAGTGCTTCACTCCCACCAGATACTTTTGAAAATCAATTTGGCATTTCTCTGTATAGTTAAATATCTAAATATTTTTATCACCTCAAATATTTTGCTCTGGGAAACCCCAATCTTCCAGGATGTTCCAATATATAAGAGGGGAAAAGGTCCAGTCTTTTCAGTGTACCAGACTCCAGCACACCCTCTGGGTGAGAGGTGGCACCCACCATTCCCTGTACTGACTTCCATTCAGAGAGGACAAAAAGAGACACGAGTTTTTCCAGCCTTGTCTGCTGTGTGAAAGGCATGGGGGCTGTCACAGGGAGAAAACTTCAACAGCAAAACAGCTACTTGCCATGATAAACCTTGCTTAGTTTTGGCTTTCTTGTACTAATTTATCTTTTCATATAATTGTGTCTATTTGGCAGGTACCCTCTTTCTCCTTCTCCAGAACATTTGCATGCAAGAAAAGTCATCCTACAATCTGTCAAGTGATGGCATTTGTGTGTTTACAAGAAAGGAGTTCAGAGCTACCTGCAGGGAGCTGTAAATAAGATAATACAAATGTTTGCATCTCATCTCAAGTAGATGAAGGCTAGTACTGCTGAAGTGAGTTCAACTTAACCATGACATCAGAGATCTAGGTCCATGGCATAAAAAAAGTACTTTGTACAAAGAAAAAACTGGATACAGAACTAGAAGCATACTAATAGAACACTTTTTTTCCTGTTATAGCTATTCTATTATAACTAGTCAGAATCCACAATGATGTTCAATGATTAGTCAAAGAAATCTGATGAGATTTCTGCATCAAGGTCTAAAAACAATCAAAAATAAATTTCACTTATTTATTCAAGGTTTTTAGACTCTCTTCACTAAACTTTGCAGCATTTTCAAATAATATAAAGTCTGAGACTTAGATTTTCTTCCCTAATTTTTTCATTAGGCTACTGAGCCATGCTTGGTTTTGCTTTCTTTCTCTCTTAACCCATTAATCTGGTAGGCTTGCTGGTGGTCCCAGTTCCAGTGGGAAAGGCAGTGAGTTAAAGTGTGCACTCATGCTTCTGGTAGTAAATGATCTTGTAGGGTGGGAATAGTGTGTTCACAACACTATAACTGATAAGGAAAATTAACTCACATCTCTAACTTCCTAGGGTACAACTCAGCTCTTGTCCTCTCCCCCAAAAGAAGTCTGCTGTCACTAGTTCTGCTATATGCATCTGTCCCTGCTCAGCTCAAAGCTGTGTCCTGTGTGCCCCCTGTACCTGCTTATCAGGCTTTATGTGGGGACTGCAGCTTTTCTCTAAGGCAGCACATGAATCCTAAACAGTCACACTCAGCAGACTGATGCCATGCTAAACAGGTTGGCCAAGATGACACTAACACAGAATTATCTTTGTATTAGAACTTGTAACACGCTTCAGTACTGTCTGTAGTAAAAGCAGGAGGTTTTGTGAATTATAGGCTTAACTGCTTGAAGTGCAAATTTGATTGTAAATTTTCTGTCCTATTCTGGGTCTAAAAGAATAATTGAATCATTATATTAAATACAAACAAACAAACAACCCCTCCAAACACGAACAAAAAATCAATGCCAACAACACAAAAAAAACCCCCAACTAATAAAAATATTAAACCAGATTGTCACCATTTTTACTCATGTAGTAATTACTTGATTTGTTCCATGATGCTAAGTGTCAGACTAATAATTGCCACATGACACTCCCTGGAGATGGTAAAAAAACATAAAGAAGAAAAGATGTGTTCATGTGAACAAGAGCTGACCAAGACTTGGATCAAGATTTCCGTGCTCAGCATATCTTCATTAAACTCTACCATGCAACTACAGCAGGATTCTCTCCTCCCAATGCTGTAGTTCAAGAGAATGACCAATGGTCACAATCTGAAGGGGAATAAACTGTGGTTAATTTACTCCCTGCTGCACATTTGTATTCTTTGGGAGTACCAGATCCTTCAAGGCTGAAAAAGACATTCTTACCCAGAGAAGTCCTTGCAGGAACTGCATCCTTATTGATCCAAAATGACACCCATGAAAGAACAACTGTGAGTATACAAGGAATGTAAGTCTGAATAGTGAAATATCCCATACGTCTGCTGAGATCAAAGAATATTGTCATAATAATATAATCACCTAAAAATTAAAAAAAAAGAAGAAAAAATATTTATATTACTTCTAATATGAGTTTCAGTTGGATCTTCGTTAGTCTTGATCTAAATAAATATTGCACAAAATAAAACTTAACACTTTTCCTTACCAGACAAGGTATGGGAAATTTCAGTTGTATTTCGTAGCCCTACAAATGCAAACTGATACAACCTCCAGTATTTTGGATCTGCCACTTCAACAGAGGTTTTCTTCCATTTGTATTCAATTTCATTTCTGGGATATCCATCTAGAATAAAACAAAACAAATCAAACATTCAGCCATTGAATGTACCAAAGCACGTTATCTGATCTCTGAAGTTACTTATAAACTAAACCAGGGCTATACATAAAGTGGATCTGAGACCTGATACACTTAAAATTGAACCACAAAATATATGGTTTTAAGCCTAGGTAAATGCAAGATCAATCAAAAACTGTGTAAATATAAATGTTTAGAAAATATCTACATGGAATTCTGGAACTCCAGTAATAAAAACTGGCTCCGAATCATCACTATTAAAAAATAAATGTCATTACATTATCATTAAGTGATCAGAAAGAGCAGAAAACACTTAATAGCAGATAATTTGATGGTTTAGGGACGACCTCCTGAAAGGAGGCTGTAATAAGATGGGACTTGGCCTCTTCTCCCATGCAGCCAGCTACAGGATGAGAGGACATGGCCTCACGTCTGCATCAGGGGAGGCTCAAGCTGGATACCAGGAAGAATTTCTTCACTGAAAGGTTGTGAAGCATTGGAACAGGCTGCTCAGGGGATGGTGGAGCCCCCATCCCTGGAGGTGCTCAAGAAACGACTGGACGTGGCACTTTGTGCAATGGTTTAGTTGAGAAATTGGTGTTCAGTCCTAGGTTGAACTTGATGATCCTGGAGTTTTTCTCCAACCTTAATGACTCTGATTACAATAGCAGAATTCCCTAGTATTTTTTTTAACATAGCTTGCATTAAAAAAATAGAGCCTGAAGGTTCATAAAAGTAAGTCCCACTCAAAAGAAAAGGCATTCTTATACTGATTCAGCATTTACAGGAGCAGGTTGAAGAAGATAAATCTTATTTTTTTCTTTTAAGTATATCATATTGAACTAATTCAAATGTGTCAAGTCTTGAAGGCATAAGAAAATACAGTTTTTTCAGGACAATGCATTTACATTAACTGGAATTGGCATTGTATTAGACTCCTAAACAATAACATTATCTTTAAAGCTGCAAAAAATGCATGTGATTCAACTCATACATTAGTGTATTAAATGCAATAAATCTAGTCAAAACATGAATGGTCAGTTCTTTCTTTTGCTGCCAGGCTTTAAAAACTAAACCTTTGCTTTCCTGATGCCAAAATTTAAGTAAATTTAAAGCCCGAATGTAAAGAGGACAAAAAAAGTGTTTTACTACTTACAGCTTGAAAACTCCAGAGGACAGGAGTGTTCATCCATAGGAAAATTATGAAGCTGAAGATAACATTCAGCATTAATTGTCAACCTAATTAGAAAAGGAAGGGGGGAAAAAAAGAAAATAGGTTATATTCAAGACTTCAGATACTTCAGACTACATAGTGAAGAGCATGCTCAGAAATAAATTTTGCCAATTAATGGATATTATGAATAGCCTCACGTGTATCAGAAAAGCAACATCCAGCATTAGCACCAAAGAACAAAACAGGCACTATTATTGCATGCAACTTGAGGGTCTGTGTTGTTTCAATTGGTATTTCAAGCCATTTCAAAAATTTCAATTGATTTGGGGGGTTCTCTCAGCTCTATGGGAAACAGAGGGATAAAACGTAGGGTCTGAAGATGGGGTAGAAGAAAGTTTTTGTAGAACACTTTTATCAAGTCAAATTGCATTTGGCATCATTGTATGTGGTGGCTCTACATAAGTGAAAAATCATGGGGGACATTGGATTTGCTCTATACTCATGGAAGCAGTTCTAGTACAGACTATTTGGATAGGAAAAAGTAGGCAATGTTTCTACTTATTAAATGTCTAAGGCATTCAAATAATTCACAACTTATAAACATTTTAGAACTGGTTTAGGACTCATACTTTTCTGAACAAAATCACTTTCTGCTTTTGAAAATGCCATCACAGATTTCCAAGCAGTAAGTGCAAAACCCAGTTCTGCTACCTTTCACTAGTAAGCCAAAGTAAGGGGCTAGACTCCAAACTGACTTCTTTGCATTTAAAACACCTCCTCCTTTGTTGGCAACACTGTGTAGAAAGTCAGAATGTCTTCTAAAATCAACTTTGAAAATTGACATAATGCTCTTATATTTGAGTGTGTGCAATGCTTACATATTAGACGAGAAGGGATGGGAAAAGACTGTGACACATGCTGCCAGATAGTTCTTTAAGTCTTTGAACAAAGTATTTATTCTACAGTAACTGCCAGTATGACCTGACCAAAGTTTTATAAGGAAAAGTTCATTTCTTACCATGCACTGTGGGAGACAGGGAGAAAGACCCTTCCCCAAACTTTTAAGCAGAGTGCTTGCATCGCTATGGACATGCTTTTCAAATTTGTCAACTATGATTTATGCATTCATTGCCTTTACTTTCCATTTTCAATTTTTGGATAGTTAAACACTCAAATAAAAACAAAACAAGCTGAGCCTTGTGTTAAAGGCACCACAACTAGATCTGGAATCACTGTTGGTGCAATGGACAGACCATGGGCTACCCTCAGAGGAGATTCAGTAAGGATGATTAACATTTTCACCACGTCTGCTCCCTGAATTATGAAAAGGAAAGAGTGATGATACAGGGCAGACCACTAACCTGGAGCATTGTCAGATCATATTACTGTTCCTTCAGTAAGCAAGATATTAACCTCTCAATGCTGTTTTACCTTAGGTCGAATTCAGGCCATATCCTCACCCATACAGATGTTTCATGTTGCAGTGCTGGTGAAAACCTGTTCTGCTGCTCTGTTACCAGCTCGTTGCACTTTATTTCTCATACTGTGATACAGTAATTCTAACCTATTGCTCTGTGAGTGCTCACATGATTTTTTGGCTCATATTTCCTTCTGTTGCTTTGAATCTCTTTAGAAGAAATTTTGCATTCAAAATGAATGGACAATGGAAGGGTAAAGTCCAAGTATGACTCTACAATTGTTAATTAGAAAAAGAAAAATAAATTAGTGTGTCAACAGAAGGGGCTCTCTAGAGGCTTTTATAAACACCAACTGGCATAATAAACCATTTAAAAAGTGCTCTTCAGAGATGTCTGTATGTTCTCAAATGTTTAATACTAAGAAAAAATTCAGAGAAGAGAATCCTTGTAAATCATTCTAATTATTCTTGCATTTGATACAGGAGAAATTTATAAATTGTTCATACAATGTAGACTGCATATGAACACAGCATAAATGATTGAGAAGAAAGCAATTAAAAGTGCCACTTTTTGTTTTAAATAGATAAATAAATAAATAAATAAATAAACTTTTAAGAACAAAATCATATTTATGGCATCCTCTGCATGGAATACTTCTTGATCAGCTCCTAGCTTCTTACAAGATTTTTTTGGCATATTTAAAAAATATGACAGAGATGACCCTAAAATACTTTCTTGTAGACTACAGCCTTTCAAGAACTGTTTGAAGAGTGACTCAAAAATCAGTACAGATAGCCTTAAACTTAAAAACAGCACAGGCATCTCCCATTTGCCAAGTAGAATTATCACCAATATGTTTGCTCATGCCTATTTTGGATTAACAGAGCTGTTGGTTTTAATAGCTTGCAAGCATAAAAATGTTAAGAAGTACATGCAGGACTGGGGCCTTAGCTTTAACCAAAATTCTCATAGATTTTATTATTTGAAAAATTTAATATTTTACTTACAGAATTTAGTTTGGTGGAAATTAGATTATGAAGTACTTAGACCAAAAAAAATTTATCTGCAGTATATTAGTGACAGACCACCATGATATTATATACTATACAAGATCCTTTTTAAAATCTTGCATGTACCTAAATGAGACCAAAATTTGCTGTCCCCTTCAGTTGTCCTTAGGCAATTATCTCTGCATTATACTTCAATACCATGAATTTCATCTTTTTCATGATCAAATGATATTTTTTTATTTTCTTGTTTAATCAACTCCTTGCAACTTCCAGTGGTCCATAACAAAAGAGATGACAGGAATTTTATTCATATTCATCATTTTCATATTCCTGGTCATAATAGGGTTTTGGGTTTTTTTCTACCCAGATAATAAAAACCCACCTTAGAGTGTACAATACTCTTCCATCACTCCAGATTCGAAGCAAGCGATTTGGCGTTGTAATCCAGTGAGCATCAGATTTCCTCGAGTTCCGGAAGAAAGTGTCTGGAATCCAGATTTTTCCAACCATATTGCTATTAAGCATAAGCACCTTCATTGAGCTGTTAAATTTTAGACGACTGTCATACCAAGTCTGGGCAAAAATTATATCAATAGTGTATTCCTAAAAGCAGAGAAACAATCAAAACTATGTTTGTGTTTACAAAATCTGCAAGCCAGCTGGTTTTTGACTCATGTATAAATCCAAACTTCCTCTATTCTCCTTTGTATGACCGTTTGCATAGCAGCCAGCAGCCAGTGAGCCCAGAAACAGAGACAAAAGATGACACAACCTTCTGTCCCTACCTCCTCTCCCCTGACACACACTGATTACTTCAGCAAGAAGTTGGTGATGGGAATGCAGCTCGAGGTTCCCACACAGTGCAATCACCTCTGGGGGCCCTGGACAGAAACTTAAGGGAAACCTTAGCACTTCAGGGCTAGACTATGTTTGTTCAGACAGATATCCTACATCTTTTAAGAACCAAACATGTTTTCCCTCAGACTTTTCAACACACAATTTAATGTTTTTCTAGAAATTTCACATTATGAAGAATTAATGACTACGTGGAAATTAAACATGACAGTTTGCAGAACTATCTGTTATCATCTGCCCTGTATACCTACCAACATACACACAAAAATTTATATAATCATAATCAGGAAGGAAATTTCCCTAAAGAAAATCCACTTTAGAAAACTCCTTCTGTAATAGGAAATCAAATCCCTCTGTAAACTTATGGCCAGAAAAGAAAGGTGAAAAACAAAATAAATCAATAAAAGCAAATCCCCTTTTATGAAGTCATTCTTGACACAGTAAAATTAGAGAGAAATAAGGAATACAGATGCATAAAAGAATGCTGCTTTTTGAAGAATCAAGTCAGTTGTTTCTGCACTTCAGGCAAAGGGGTCAAAGCAGCAGCTCTGAATGGCCCAGGAGAATGGACAGGAGGGTTGAATGGACAGGAGAAAGTGAGGAAAGAGACAGTGTTTGTGCTCTTGTTTGAGCCAAAGAGGTTAGTACTAGTTCATGTGGTTATTAAAAATGCATAGTGCAGCAAATCAACTCTGTTTTAAATAAAAACTGAAGGCTTCATTGATTGGACTGGATTTTTTTTGTTCATTTTCCTTTCAAGCAATCACAGCAGCCAACTGTACAAGTTAGAGATTTCTCACTAATTTCAGCAACTGATACCACCCATCTCTCAGGAAAGTTTGAGAAATTTGGCACATCATCCTTGAGAAGTACCATGGCAGATATTCCAAGGCTGTCTTAACCTCTTTAATTTTCCCACCTCATCAGATGGGAGAAGTGCAAGTTCAGGAAACAGATATGCTAGAGGAGGTTTTCTCTTGCTCTGTGGTGTATAGCAGATGAACTGTGGTAACTCAGTGTTTTTCATAGGTTATGAACAACTAATACGTGAGGCTAACAGTGGAGACACAGAGAGAACAAAAAGACTATAAAAATGCATTTTTAATGTGACTTTGTTCTAAAACTCTGCATATTTCTTGACAGTCACTGCCATCAGAAGGAAGATTCTGCAGGTCATAACAAGTCCTGGATCTTTTCTTTTTTTTCTGTAAACAGAGTTTCAGATACCTGTGAAAACTCTGGAACTGTTTAACCTTAAAATTCAGCTTTCTGTGCTCATCTGTAGTGGTTACAACTGAAAATGAAGCTTGCCTTGCTGTAGTATAAAGGAGAGCCCAAGGCAGTTCACAAGAGAAGTGTTCTAATGGGCTTTAATGGAACAGAATGAACAAAGATTTATGCATTGCCTTTACAGTACAAAGGAGAGGAAAAAAAAAAAGTGAGTGAAATCAACAGACACGATGAAATGTACAAAAAATTAAGACTGTCTGAGTTTGAAGGTACTACTCTAAGCAGCTACTTTACAGTAGCACATCCAGCCAAGCAAGAAAATACAGCTTGTCATAGAATATCAACCATCCTAATAAATTAGAATAAAAAAAGGAAAGATTATTTTGAAGTCAAAAAGTAAGGGAATAGCCTCAGCAGACTCAGATGTTTGCATTCTTTTACATTTCTGTATTAAATGTGCAAGTTTGTTTCCTGTTAAACCCAAACAGCAGCACTGCACGAGCTACTAAGAAGAAAATTAGTTCTATCCCAGATGAAACCAGAGGAGTTGTTTAGAAAACTTTTGGAAAAAAAGTGAACACCACAAAAAAACCCCAAGAACAATTCTTTATGGTACATTTAAAACTGTTCAAAAATAACCCAGTACACAATAATTTAACATCAGAAAGTTAGTAGCTGCTTGTTTCAAAGTGTCTTGCTGAATGCCAAATGAGGTCCAAGTGCTAGCCTCTTGTAACACACCTGAAGAGACTTGTCCTCCATTTATAAACTCACACTTCTGCACTCAGAAATATCTCTCTCCCTCTCCCTCTGGAATCAGCCAGCTACAGACATAATCCATAATCCACAATCCATAATCCATAATCCATAATCCATAATCCATAATCCATAATCCACAATCCATAATCCCACCATTCATCCCACCTGAAAGACATGGATTTGCAGCCTCATATGGGTGGCAGCAGCAGCTCACCTTGCTCTCCAGCAGGGACCCAGAGACAGTGCTCTGATTTCACCCAAGAGCACTTATTCCACTTCTCCCATCTGCCTTGGTGACATCTCTACCTACTTTTACAACATATCTATTTTTCCTATGCCTCCCTGTGATCTCTTTGTTTTTGAAGGTCCATAATACATCCTGAGGTGGCACATATTCTTCACAAAATGCATCTTACATGGGATCACATTTTTAACCCAAAATATTTCCTACTTCTTTTTAATAAGGGTAAATCTGGGTCTCTAAAATTTGTTAAAAATTAGGTTAAAAAAATCACCATATTGTCTTTTCTGAGAATATTTTATTTCTAAAGCAAGTTTAATAAAATCCCTATCTTCTTTTAGAGATTGCATAAACCACACAACAACAACAACAAGATTTATACGATATTCTTTTAGTGCAACAAATTGTTCTAGCCAACTATTTTGCTTTCCTTGTTTTCTTACAAAATTCAAAATTAACACTTATCACTTCTACTCGTTTTTCATGAAACTCACCATTTAATGCCACTTTGCAACCATAAAAATTGGTTTTCTACTCTCTCTTTCAAATTAAACTAATGATGAAATAGCCATGCAGAGAAAAGTGGAATCCATCTATGGCTGTGTTAGTCACAGCCAAAGCAGAATTCATGCTTATTCATATTTAGCCTCACAGGGTTCAAGAACAATGGCACACACTGGCTCATATTTGGCATTTGATTAAATTGCTGAGTAATTTTTTTTCACAGCTGGCATGAAGTGCCCACCTGCCTAATTATTTACAGATAACTTCAATCTTCCTCCATCTTTTTCCTCTCTAAAAGTTGGTAACAAACTCCAAAGGCTGGGAACAGTTTGACTAACCAGAGGTTACCATTAAAGGGCCAGGCAGGACACAAACTGTGACTATTGACAAACAGATTCATAGCCTGAGTGGAAGCAATTTAATATATAAAAATAATTACTTCAAACAAAGCAGGAGCAGGGGGAAGGGGGACAAATAGAATCCTCAATATGTTTCATTGTCACGAATGTTCAATTACAGTCAGCCTTGAAAACAGGTCAGTGGATTGCTTTGGTTTTTTGTTTTTTTACTGGAAAGCTGTGAAAGAAAGAGAGGCAGATATCATCTAATACAACTGTTTCTCACTATAAACTGCATCACACAAATTCCAATGTCAATAAGGATAGGAAAAAATCCAGCAAATAAGAGAAAAAGAATTCTTGGATATTTTTCCTGACAGTCCAACAACTGATTTGATATTAAATAAAATTTTAATTAAAATAAAAGAATTGTGGAGAAGGCAAGTAATAAGTAGCAAAATTGCTGGCTGGATTATATTAAATACAACACATTTTGTTTGAGAACAGGAGAAAGCGGTCTAGACTCATGAGGCCAAACAGAAAATCAAGGAAGAGTCCCAAAAACCAAACTCAGAATTAAAAAAATTGTTGCAAGCTATAGCAGCCAATGGCCAGTGAGTTTCATAGAAAAATGAATAAAAACTATAATTTCTTTTTTGCTCAGAAACCTACCCATTTTTCTTCTAGATCCAAAATTTTGTGTGAAGGGCACCTAAAGGTTCTTCTAAGGCACATTCTGAAATCTGTTTCATATGGAGCCCCTCAAAGCAGTTCAACTAATAAGTTTACATGACTTCACTTTAGTCAGTTATTTTATTATTCTATTCAGCATTTCAATTCCTTAAACTGGAATTCAATGTCAGTGAGACAGGGAATTTTTCAGAAAAAAAAATTAAGAAGGGGAAACTAAAGAAAGAATTCTACCAGTCTATATGTTTCCACAATAAGAGATGTGATTTAATACTAAACATCAATTTAGTATTATGATTAAAAGATTTTAAAAACAAAAAAAGTCATAGAAAAAAAAAGAAACCACATGTTTTGCTAAGAGGTAAGCACAAAATGAAGCATCGAGCATTAGCCAATTTATCTTCATCTTCCCAGGGTGCTGCCAATAAACACTTGTAACCTTTACCTTTTCTCTCACTCAAATTTCTTTTGACATCAATAAGGGGCCATAAAGTAATTTATTAAAATACTTAACCTATCCTTGATGTATAACCACTCTTAGCAAATGTTGAAAATGTGGCTACCCTCCTTGGCAGGTTACTTTTAAAGCCCTTTAAAGAGTTTTTTGAGCTGCTTCAGGGCGAATGATGGTTTCAGAACTTAGTCCCCGTGGCTGAGACCAAAGCAAAAAGTAAAGCTTCTTGGTTTAGCAAACCATTTTAGTTTGTTCTCTAAAGCAATCTGAACTTACTGACCTTAGGGTGAAACCTAATAGATCCAAGAAACCACAGTGCTTCTGACACATACCTGTAATATTACATTAATGATCCTGCAGCCAAGGAAGAGGTGAGGGCTGCAGGAAATGCAGTGAGCAGCAGTGCATAACCTCTGCTTCCAGAGTCTTTTAGTGAGTCAGATTGCTATAATTGCACAGATAATCACACTGGAGGATGCTATGGGAACATATGCACAGGGTAAGTGGAAATATGGCAAATCATATCTACAGAAGGTAAGGGAGTACAGCAAGACCTACATAGTCACAATTCTGAAAAAAATCTCACTCTTCACATCATAATTTGGCATCTGTGCCAATCTAGTCCTTATTTTGAACATGCAAATTGACAGATGCAAACAGCCATATGAATAAAAGGCAAGACTTATTTCAATGTTTTGTAGATTATGAACTATCATTAAAATCCTGCCAATAGTGAAAAGATTAGCTAGAAAAGTAAATAAATCACTTCAGCAGAATCTTTGCTTTTATTTCATCAGCTTAGATTTTGGTCATTTGAAGAGAGCATAAGGAGAGAAAGTAGATAAGTTATATACATAATCTATATACATTCTCATGGTAAAAAATATGTAAAAAGTTTTGATTTACTTTTCAAAGAAAAATTGAATATTTCAGTCAGTAGTTCTAATTAATAAACATTAAACTCTAGAAAAAGCTAGAGAAGAGAACTCAGAACAAAACAAAACAAAAACCCACAACAAGAAGAACCAGGAAAAAAACCCAAAAAATTGAAACAAAAAACTCCAACCAAACAAAAAACAACAAAAAAAAAAAACCCCCACAAAAATAAAAACAAAGCAACCACCAAACATATTTAAATATGTATATATATATATCAAAAATCCAGGAATAAATGGATTTGGCTTAGAGATTGTCAATAATGATTTATCAGCTCCATTGACTGTACTTTCTAAAGTAAGCAGCTACATTTACTTTCCTATGATTAGAGACACTCTAGCCAAAATAGGAACCACAGGCAACTTTAAAAACAAAGCCATACCTTAGTCAAGTGTACAAGGTTTTGTAGTTTCCCAGTATAATTAAAGGGGAATACTTCAGTATGATGCAACTGTTTTCAAAGCAAGACTAATTGCACAGTTACTGTTTGGTCTTTAATGTACATGGTTTTCCTGCCATGGTTCCAAATCCCAGTATTGATGGCAAACAGACTTATCTGTGGCTTGGTTTCTACTCTGCAACTCCTGTAAAATACATAATCCTACATGAAATGCAGCATACCTATTCGGTTTTCTGGTTAAGGCAGAAAGCAGCTCCAAACATCAATCATCTGCTACACTATACAAGATATATAAGAATATGTAGAGCTATCAAGAACTTCCTGAAAGGAGTCTCTACTTACTTATTGGTCTCGAGAATATAACCTGTTGTGGAGATACACCTCTGTAATAGAGACACTACTGTTATTCAAAAAGGCAACATCTCAATCAGCATTTACTGCATGCTGGTGAATGACACACTTCAAAATAGCTCTGGAGAAAGAGTTTTAAACGTGTATTCTCCATGGTGGTCTAAGTAAGCACCCAGACGTGAAAGACTCGGTGAAATTTAAAAATCGTGCAAAACCAGAATAAAATGGAAGCCAAAACCAGAACAAAATAGCTGACACAGAGATAAGAGGTACAGACAAAAAATTAAATGTATCTTGTCTTAGCTGCAGACACAAGGGGCACAACACAGCTGAAGAAGACAAAGTGATTGGAGAGGATATTAGGGCACAGAAAGTAACAATAAAATGTGCATCAGAGCAGACAAGTAGTCTGTGCAGATTTGGGGTGAAAAGGAAGAGTAAAGTGCTATTTGGGTCAGCTTTAACACTAGTCAATACCTTTACCTTTTTAATGAAGTGCTATGGAATATTTACACTAACATTACTCTTGGTTTACTTCATCTCAGATCACAACTGAGCTATGCAGGCACTCAATATTGCTTATACAGGACACACAACCTCTGCAAGGAGCTTATGACTTGAATTTAACATAAAAGTCAAGATTTGGAGAGCCAACAGGGGCATAATTACAGATAGCAACTTTAGCACAACATGAACTTAATTCTTTGTAACCTTCACAGAGCGGAAAAAATGGGAAACAAGCAAAAGGAAAAGTAAGTTTAAACAGAAACAAAATGAGAAACAATGAACTGTCTTTGCAGACATTCATAGGAAGTTTCTTTCAAGCATAAAGTGCAGCTTGGGAGAAATTGATATAAAAAGTTGAAAGTCTGGGAGCAGAATCTAGCAAGATCTGAGGCAGGAAATGGCCTCTTGAGGGAAAAAAAATAACCCACAAAAACAACTAAAAATCTCTGAGGACAGGTTTTGAAGTGCCTTGAAAGTGAAAGGGAGCAGTTTATGTGTGAGATCCAATGAAAGAGAAGACAAAAGAAGAACTTGAGCAAGAGATAACTCAGTAGAAAAAGTGGAAAATTCTATCTATAGGACATCTCTAGATGATATGAGTGGAGCCAAGCTGCAACTGGAAAGGTTACAGAAATACGTTAGTATAACCACAGGAATTTGGACAAGAGTTTTTCATGTGACAGCTTAAAAAATAAAGGAATATAAAATCCCTTTGCATTCAGAATTTGCAAGACTAAAACTGAGACCCTACTCCTGGTTCTAAGATCCATCACATCATAGAAAGTTTTTAGATTTCAGTCTTCAATGGCATAGAATAATGGTTATTCACAGCAACTGAGAGTGTGTAAGAGGTGAAAAGTTGTAAGCTTTAAAGCTGTGATTCAGTCATATTGAGCTAAAAAAACAACTGTGAACACATATGAGTGACACAAGACAGAATTTAGACTGGACAAAAGGAGACAGAATAGCAGGTGACCGACACAAAAAGATGGCTAAATTTGTGCATGAAACTTTGCAAGAAGGAACTGAGCACAGAAGAGAAGGTGATCATGGAAGACATACTGTGCAAAAGTAACAAAAGAAAACCTTTAAGAAATAAATTCACATCAACATTTAAATAGATCAAGTATTGGGAACACAAGAAACTACATGACTTTATCACAGCACACTGGCAGACTGACCACAGATAAAAAGAAAGCTTTTCCAGAATTGTTGCCTAGCCCTGTTCACGTCCACAGCTCAGCACTCCAGCAATTTCTTTAACAAATTGCAGAATCACAGATGAGCCCTATGCAGCTACAGAGCACTTGGGTCTGAAATCTCAGGTACTTCAGAGGCAGTTTGGTTATTGCTCTGGCTGTGAATGCTATGAGTCTGAGATGAAACAAACAGGATTCCCAATCCGTGTGCTGGCACACTCTACTGAAATCAGGGGAGTGAAGTAAAAATAAACAGTAGTTGTAGTAGTAGTAGTACTATTACTACACTGATTATTATCATTACTGTAACCATGCCAGCTGTGGCTTAAGTGATGCAGTGGTACAATACAAAACCAGTATTTCCCAAAGCATGAACTAATCTAAGATTTAAGAACCAACCACAGCACAAAAAGACTGCAGCCTTACA
This sequence comes from Luscinia megarhynchos, assembly GCA_034336665.1. NCBI lineage: Eukaryota > Metazoa > Chordata > Aves > Passeriformes > Muscicapidae > Luscinia > Luscinia megarhynchos. The sequence continues at coordinate 24,740,123 of CM067566.1, forward strand.
TAATAGCATTATTATATGGCATATAGGAATTAGGCCATATTTTACAACAAAGAGCAAAGATTTTCCTAGTGGCTTGTGGGGAACCTTCAGTACCTCTCCTGGCTTCATACCTATTAAGGGACAATTGGTAAACTGCAGCTGAAAACAGGAAAAATACTGAATGCTGTTTAAAGTTGGGACTGAAAAGATGTCTGTTCTCTGCTTTGGTTTCAGAAGGCTACAGAAACACTTGTCAGTTGTACAGTAACTACATTTTCCCTCACCCCTCACCATTCCCTTCAATCTGATCACAGAAATTGAGACCAAAAAGGGAATTGCTATGGTGCTCCAGTATGAGCAAAATACTGTATGTATTTGGCCAATTCTCCCTGAACAAGACAAGTTTAGAGCTATTTTCCAAAAGCAGCAACCAAACTGCAAGAACCAGATTCATCAATTAAAGCTAGTCTTTTTGGAGAATAAAAAAAAAAGAGAGAACAACCATGAAATTGTACTTGTGAAGTATTACTCAGTTTCTAGAGATGGTAACATAAGAAATGCAGAACTTGACTTATGACTTCTGGGGGTTTGACTTTTAAGTATATTCCATTTTAAAAGCCTCACAATGCTCAAGGCTACTGAAAAAATATTTATTCAGCTGCTGTACATGAACAGCATCCATCAATCTCAAACAGTCATCTGAGTCAGCCAATTAGCCATGATCACTTGCAGTGCTGACAGGCACCACAATGATTGGAATCTATCTTCCCTAATTGAAATAAAAGTGTACGTTGGGAAAAAATATAATTCTAACTTCTTTCAAAGACACTGTGCAATAAGAAACAGGTACTATTCAAAGACTCATTGGTATTTTGTCATGTTTTATGAACAAATTGATCACAGAATTCCTGCCATTTGAAAGAGAATTAAACCAATTTGCATAAAGTACATATACTTGACTTTGCAAAAATTTCTATTGCTTGCACACTGAATCCACACAACCTTTAGGAAACCTCATAAATTCTCAGGTATGGGCCAAAGTGCTCCCTCATTATCTTCCTTTCAGTCAGTCTGTATAAAGCTCATAGATGCAGTGGTTCCTCTCAAAACATCTTCTTCAAAAGTGAAAGCAGTTCTAACCTCCAGGATAAGCTTCAGGTGCATTTCACAAACCATGTCAAGACCTATCAAGCAGTGTTCACCCAATCCTGAAATATTACTATTATTGCAGCATTTGTGTAGCACTGATGTACTGTGTATCATTTCTCATATGGAGCTGTGTTCATTTAGACATTCAGCTGTGTAGCAGACAGACAAGGAGGGAAAGACAGAGTTCATATCTTTCCTTTTAGACAATTCCTATTTTGGATTTTTTTCTGTAGTGTTTGTTAAATCCTTAAATCAATGTGAATGTGAAGTCAATGTTCACACATAAACTGGCTAGGTATCTGCAGGATCAGGGCCTTGCTGAATCCAGCATCATTGAGTAAAACAATATTTAATATAATTCAAAAGCAGAGTTCAAACTAAGTTGTCTTACAGAATAATGCACAGAGAGAGTGTGTATCTTTAAATACTGGATTTCAGGGTACTTTCAGGTCATGATTACTTATATTTTAGTGTATTTTGTGTAAATTAAATTGAATTGTAAAGTAAGAGTGCAAACCTTCAAACCCTCAATACAAATTTGGTGATCATCAGAATAAGTGCAGTGGTGCACCTGACCACAAAGTATCCTCCACAAGTGCAATAATGTTGAGCAATCTGTACTAGGATGCTGATCCCATTAATAAACAGGTTCCTTGAAAAAATAAAAGTAAAATATCTGCAGCTTGTTACTGCAATTAAAGAGTGACTTGGAATTTAGAAACTAAAGGATAATTAAAATCCACCACAAGCACATTCTACATAAAGTCATAAATGGTACAATACGACAAGAAAAATTGTATCCTACCAATATCCAGGCCGTGCAGTCTGCCTACCAAAGTAGCATATTGAATACTCTGTAAGTATCTGATTTGCCAAGTGTTTCAGCTCTCTTGTTAAAAATAAGAGTGGTAGGCTTTAAAATATGGCTTCAACCTCTGATCAGAGTAGCATTCAATGGTTAATAAGCAAAGATTATATTACAAAAGCTAAATTATCCACAGGAGAGAAATGCTGGAAAACAACAAGAAAACTGAACTACTCTAGTGAAGTGCAGTCCTAAAAATCAATTCTGGAATTTTCAGATTGGGCCTTCTAACAGCAAGTTCCAATAATAAATACAAAAAGGGAATACAGAGCATCATCTCATTCACAGGAAGGGAAATAAAAAATAGTAGCTGTCAAACACACTAAAATGGAAATGATATCAGAATGCTTCAAAGTGTTAAATCATGATTTAGAAACTCTTTTAAAAACAAAGAAATTTAAAAACATCATTTTGTTTCTGTAAACCTGTATATTTATATATGTATTTAGTTTTATACAGACAGATATAAACAATCTGGTAGAGCACTTTCTTTCAGTTTTTAGTCAATCAGTCACAATGTCTGTGAATCTCTATAGAAACAATCTGCTTCTTTCTATCTGTTTACTATATGAAACTGGAGTAAATATACATCAAATACAGGGGAAGTATAAACTCATCTCTTTGCTCTTCAGTTTTGACAGAATGATCCAATTCTGTTTCTTACTTAAGGAGCTGCACCTGCATTCCTTTTCAAAAAATTCCTCTCATTTGTGGTTTCAGTCTTTTGTTGTCATAAGAGTTTTGATCAAACAGAAATGACAAGAAAAGGTCATCTCTTAGTTAAAGGAAGGCAGAAATGTCTTGGAGGGGTGCCATGCCTCTCCCAGCCAACTGAACTGTGGACTTGAACAGCCTTGTCAAGCCACAAGAGCTGTGGTGCTGATGTGGTTCTTCCCTGGAGAGCTTGGGGCATCAGTAGCACAAAACTTTGCATTATTTATGAATATAGGGTTTGGGGGAGGAGTACAGGGCAGACAAAGCTAATGAGGCCAACAGGCAGCATGGATCAATATGCATTTTTGCACTGGGATCATACATCAGACTCTACAACTAGTATTGCCACCAAACAATGGTTGCTTTTCATCTTGGCCCTATTTGGAAATTTGGAAAGTAAAAGCCTTTTCTATTTATTGTGTTCAACATATAGTAGAAATAGACTCTAGATATCCACTGCATGTCTAAACTCTGTAAAGAAATCCCTAGAGCACTGCAGAGCTACTGAGGATCAAGATTTTGCTCATAAAAATGCATTTAGAATCATCAAATTATTAAAGTTGGAAGAGAGTTGTAAGATCATCAAGTCTGACCACCAACCCAGAAATGTAGCTCCTAAACCAGTGCACCACATCACCCAGCATCTGATCTAGGCACTCCTAAACACCTCCAGGTGACTGCTGAAGGTGATTCCACAACATCCCCAGGCAACCTATTCCAATGCCTGACCACAACAGTGAAAATTTTTTTTCAACATCCAATCTAACTATCACTGTCTCAGCTTGAGGCCAGTTCCTCTTGTCCTCTCACTGTAGGGACAGTAGAAGAGACTGGACTCCACCTCACTACAACCTCCTTTCAGGGAGTTTTACAGAGTGATGAGATCCCCCCTGAGCCAAGAGTGAACAAACCCAGTTCCCTCAGCTGTTCTTACTAACACGTTTTCTAGATCTTTCATAAGCCTCACTGCCCTTTGCTGGCCATGCTCCAGCAGTTCAATGTCCCTTTTAAAGTGAGGGAGCCAGAACTGAAGCACTCAGCCCCAGCAGAGCTGAGTACAGGGGGCAATCACTGCCCCAGTCCTGCTGGCCACAGGCACACTCTGGCTCATGCTCAGCTGCTGCTGAGCAGCACCCCCAAGTCTCTTTCTGCTGAACAGCTCCCAGACCATGCTTCACCCAGCCTGCAGCACTCCATGGGGCTGCTGTGACCCAAGGGCAGGACCCAGCACTTTGCCTTACTGAACTTTCTGCTGTTGTCCTTGGCCAATTGGTCAAGTTTGTCCAAGTCTCCCTGCAGACCCTTCCTAGCCTTAAGCAGATGAACAACCCCACTCAGTTTAGCATAATCTGCAAATTTACTGAGGGTGCCCTTGATCCCCTCATCCAGATGATAAATAAAGATAGAATTCTCCCCAGTATGGAGTCCTGGGGAACACTGCTAGCAACTGGCCACCAGCTGAACTGGGCTCCATGCACCACAGCTCTCTGGGACCAGCCAGCCAGCCATTCTAGAGTCTACCCACCCAAGCTATGAGCTGCCAGTTTTTCCAGGAGGATGCTGTGGGAGGTGGAGTGAAATATTTTACTGAAATCTAAAGAGAACACATTCTTTCCCTTGTCTACTAAGCTGATCATAGAAGGAGATCAGATTGGTCAAGCTGGACATTATTTTCACAAGTCCATGTTGGCTGGGCTTGATACTCTGGTAGTCCAAAATATGCCATGTAATGGCACTCAGCTGCATTTTACATGGTTGCTGCATAATGCATAGCATAGGTTAGCTCCAAAAGACAGATTCAAAAATCTTTAGAATTAGTATTAAAATCTCTACTGATCCAACACTTGTTTAAAGTGTTTACTCAGGATGCAGAGGCCTGAAGAGATCACAAGCTCTAGGAAAATGTATCTTGACCATGGGAGGACTACAGAATCTAAAACGTTGTGTAGATATTGCTAAATAGTAAAAGCCAAAATACAACAGCCTTCAAAAACAAACTCCAATGAATGTCATGCATAGACCTCGATTATAAAAGTGGAAGTTTATCAAATAGCAAGAGGAAAATGGACAATTAATAAAACAAATCTGATTCCTCTCATAGTATGTATTCTCTAAAGCTTTCAGACCAAACATACTCCTTTGATATGCTGCTACAGCATCACTGACAGAAAAAATACCCTCTACATCATGTCATATTGTATCCAAACTTTATAGTCAAAGAACATCATTTACCAGAGGGAATTAATGTATTTGGAAAATGAGTAATGCAATGGAGATTGGAAATCACAGAAAGGATATTCTCTTATTAAGTGATCAAATTAGGAGCTAAGGACAGCCCTTGAAATGGAAGCAAAGTTTGGATTATTGGTTAAAAATCTCAAACAGTATTGATTCCAGGGAAAGTGCCTTCCTAATGAAATCAGCAGCTCACATAAAAGGAGCTTACAGGGTAAAATTTGGTATTATTTATTTTGCTGAGAAAGTTGTTCCCCAGAATAAAAACGGGTTTTTTTTTGAAACCTTAATCAAATTCTTTTCAAGTAAATAGTTTTACTTATTTTTACAAAGGTTTGATCTCTGTACTGAGTTCAGATGCTCATAAAAGCTGTGTTCTTGAAGTGCAAGTCCAGTGAAACCAATTGCCCCTTTATGAAGGCCACAGTAGTTTTAGACTGTGATTTAAATTGCTAAGTAGTTTTCTGTCCATTTTTAAAAAGCACAGAGTAGTTTTTAAACTTCTATATCTTAGTAACATTTACCTTATTACCCTTTGGTGGCGTGCTTCATATTTTATTTTCTTTAAAGAGAAATCAGAAGGTCGGAGAGAAATATCCATTATTAACTATTAGGATCCTACTCTCTAGTGAAGTAATTTGCCTTTTCAGTAGGATGCCAATCCTTACCTCGGACTTTAAGGCAGTATGACTGGCTTTTACTAGCAGCATGGCAAGGACATCACCACCCAGCTCTAGGACAGCTCTAGCAGACATGGAGAGACCTCTAAACAACTGGCATGCAACAGTTCCATGGCTGGTACTCCCAAGCCTTGGGCTGAGTAAGCAGAAAGAAGCTGTGGGCACATGAGAGGTCATGGTCCATGGCTGAACCATAGCTGGATGTCTGCCCAGTGGCTGCAGGGACAAGAGGAGGGCATGGGAGATGGGGTTATTCTGCAGAGACAGACATGTGCTGGCTCTTTAAAACTAGAAAACTTCTAGTTTTACAGCTTCATGCAAGCATTTCTCATGCTCAGTTCCAGTGTGTGCAATAGCTACTGGCCACAGGCTGGAGAGCTTAGATAGGTTACTGGAAAAAGGACTCTCTACCACTTGCTAGATCCTCCTTACACATCCTCACAGTTTGCTTCCATAGTAAATTCAGAAGAGGATTGAAAGGGAGAAGCAAAAGAGAAAAGACTGCAGCAGGGAGACAGACAAAAACAAAGACACCACTTACACCAGACATGGAAGCTGGAAAATGTTCCCCACTCAGCCACTCTTATGATCTATCACACATTTCATTATATAAAGTCCTGGCCTGAGACATGGACTTCCCTGCCACAGCCCCAGGTAATGACAGCCCTAAGCTGGTTAGACCATTATGCTAGAATGAATGTCCTTTTGTCACAGATCTGCATCTTTTTCCACAGTATCTAAGTAATACTGGTTTTTCTTGGTTGGCTTCCTCTCACTGAAAGTCATTGTTCTCCACCCCCACATGATGACATACATCTAAACCACAAGATCCTTAATAATAATTGAGAATTACTGCACTGCCATGTAAGTTCAATACTGTCAGTAATTTTGTGGGGAGGAAGTAAAGGAGGTAAACTCAAAACTACCTGAGGGCAAGTCCCCATCCTAGTCCTGATCAGAAGCCATTCCAAAAGGCAATTCTAAAGCCTCCACCATTTTATACAACACACAATCTAAGAGCACTAAGAAAATTTTACATCCTCAGCTTCCTCATAAGTGCTGTTTAATTCAGTGTTGGTACTAAACAGATAGGTCAGATCTCAACAGGTGTACCACAAACTAGGAGAGATGCATTTCTTAACTTCTAAGAAATCAGTCATAAACACACACACACTGAAAAGGACAGAAGACTAAAAACAAAAAGGAGGAAAAAAGAGTTAATTTCAAATTTTGCTTTCTACAAATTTGAAGAAAAACCAAACAAACAATAGATCATTTCACTGAAAATAGTTTTGTTCACAGCTGCTGTGTCAATTGTTATTTTTCTTAGGCTCTGAAGAGTAGCTCCAGGAAATCAAACTGGGCCAGAGATAAATCAGGTATATACAAAGATTGTGGAAATGTTCAATGCAAACTAAAACAAGGACCCAGATACAATGTACTCAATGTGACCTCACAGTTTTAAAAGGAAAACTGCATTTTTAAAATTACAACAATTTCAAACACAGAGACTAAATGTAGCTCTGAAATAACTACAATCCAACAGCATAAGAATACACAGTAAAAATAAAGAAACTTATTTGAAAGGGATAAGAGTTATTTCACAGTATTAACTCATGGCAACATGCAGATTATGTTTCCTGTCAATAATCAGAACTTACCATATTGATTGGGTCGACTGGACCAATGCTGTTAACATAGACATCTGTTTCAATGACTGTAGTTCTCACTAAACAAAACAGTAACCAAAATAATTACATATTTAATTAACTCTGGCCATTGTTAGTGCAATTTAATTTATTTAACTAAAAGAACAGCACATCTGATATTCTTTTATTAGATTCAGAATAATTAAATTTCTGGTTTATTCACTTTGTGAAGGATCATATATGACTTGGCTCTCTTATTTCATGCGACTTTTTAAAATTATCAATTTGAACTTTTTAGTTCATAATGCAATCTCCACCTGTGCTTTTTGATCAAATATAAGATGGATTTAAAAGGTAAAGGAAAGGAAAAAATGAAGCAAAAAACTGTAAAATTGTCTTCCAACATAAAAATACAATCCTAAACAGAAAACAAATTTAGAACATTTTTTTCATACAAAAAACCATGAGGTCTGGGTCAAATGGGTTAATCAGCTGCAAGAAATCAATCTGAAGTGCCTTCTAGCAATTTCCACTGAGAATGTGTAACATACAAAATAACTTTTCACCACAGGTTTCTTGAATCCATGAAGCTATACCACACCTAGGAATTATGAACATTCTTTTATCAGCTTGATTAATAGACTGCTTAAAACACCAAATTGAAAGCTCCTCAATGACAGTAATTTAAAAGTTAAACATTACCAAACTTACTTTTCTTTAAAAGCAGGGAAAACACTGCCACTGTACAGAAAAAAGACCAAAAACTTTAAAAATATATTCCATTACAGAACATACTGTCTAATTTGTGCATTTACTGAAGGACACAAAGAGTGTCCATGAAAGGCACACCTGAAGTACAGAAAGCTAATTTTTTTCTCCTAACTGGTTTATACAGAAAAAAAAAAGGCACAAATGAAAGAGGAGAGGAAGCATTTTAATTTCATCATATTACCAACCATTTTCTTCTAGTTTGTGCTGGAGAACCAGAATGTGGACAGAAGAGGATATATGTCCTTGTACCCAATGGAATGAAGAGAGATAATAATAATGATAGGGCTCTGATGGTACTTTTATGATATGACACAATAAAATAAGCATCTCTTCAATCTACAGATAAAAAAAAGTGGGAAGGTACAAACAAAAAGGCATTTTGATTTCATAGGAGAGGGACCCTAGGTCATCAGATTTAATTTTTTTTTGTACAGCAAAACTTCAGAAATTGCCCAAGTGTTTAACAACAAACCTAAAATCTTAAGGTAGAAGATTTTTCAAATTTCTGAAAATTTGAACAGGTGTGCAGAAAGAACTGACATCTTTGCCAGCTACAATGACAGGAAAGATGCATTTCCTAAATATCCCAAGATAGCTTTTCCCTGTCAAGCTAATTTGGGAGGAAATTCACCCTGATTCCTGATCTGGTTAAAGGTGTGAACCTAAGCCTGACAGGAAGACACACTAGTGAGGCTGCACAAAGGGTTTTCTGTATGACCACAGAGCACAGAGTCACTTGGTCACCATCCTGTCCCCAGCATGCTTCTCAGAAAATTTAAACAGATTCTGGAAACCAATTTATTCCCTGGGGAGAAGAAATAAGTACTTCCTGCAATGATCCTTATGGATCCCTTCCAACTCAAAATATTCTGCAATTCTGTTATCCTTTGAGTCTGAGCTGCAAATGTTTCCAATTTCTGCAGAGTTCACAAAGGAAGGGAGACAGCACAAGAGCTCATACACAGACTGAAATATCAGAGTAAGAAAAAAAGTGTATAATGTGTGTATATAGTTATATGTATAATGTAAGCTTTTAATATACATCATATTCTGCAAACAGATATCCTCTTCCTTTAATTTGCAATCCTATTTATTTTTATAACATCAGCCCCACTGTTAAACCAGAATACAAGTAGATGGATTGAAGTACACCTTGTCTTATTCCTCAAGTAATGTTAAATACTTCATTAAGAAGAATCTCTCAACTTGAAATACAACTCACAGGATTCTTCCCCCTCCACCTCCTTTTCCCCCTCTCAATTCCAGTTATACTGAAGGAGCAAAATACTCTGCAGATGCAGCCACTCCCTTTCCAACAGTCTTTGTATCATCTGCCAGCATTACTACAGAAATGAATTGCTAAAATAATTCTAAATGTCATTATTCTTGATCAAAATTTTCTTATGAGAGCACACTATAGATATCCGAGCCACTGACATCCCTTATTAACAACTAAATTTCGAGCTGTCAGTGACACCATTTTTAATGGGGGCTGTGTCAATTTTAAAAAATTCCAGTTTGCATCATGCACTACTTTTCTGCCACAAGGTCTTTCCTGTAGTGAGCCACTTAGTTCATTTTTCCATACTGCTTTTCCATGCTGCTCTGAGTTAGATTATTAGGGGTATTAAGAGACAGTGAACAGTTTGAAAATCTGCCTCTGTTGAAATTTTTTAAATTGACATACACAGTCCAGAGTAAGAGACCCAATTCAAGAGGACTGGAAGAAGCCATTTTGTTGCCTTAGTTCTTCTGTATGGTACAGAGAAATGTACTTCTGAATTAGAAGGATTAATTTATACTACTTGTGTTCCTGAAGTAGAAGTGACAAGAGGTCATGAAAATGACAAAGCTGCAGGAAAATACCTTCTTGATACTTTGAGAAGTACAAATTGTGAAGATTTTCCTACCCTGACTGCTTCTTATTTTACTTTAAAACTTGGCATGAGCCTTGTAAACACCACAATTAGGAAGAAGGCTATTTAACACATCCTGCATGAAGTGCAGAACATCAGTGTTCTAAATAAGGGGAGAAAGGGCTTGAGCACTTTAAATATTTACACTGAAAGGCAATAAGATGCAGGCTAGAGTAAAGCAAGAAGGTGAGAGGGCAACAGAGTGCACATTCAAGAGGGAAAGGGTAGTCAGAGAAGAAAGAGCAACAAGAAGCAGCTGACCACAAGGCCACAGGGAACCTGTTTGGTAAACCCAATCTAGAGAGACATACTCACTTTCTGATTTCCTACTTTGACATTTTTTCACTAGACCCAACTTCCGGTTTAAAAATTTTGAAAAATGTTTATTCCTGATAAGGCAAGTCATTGTAATAACAAACCTATCCTTAGTCATTGACAAATTATTTTACTAGTTTCCCCTGACATTCAAAGGCCTGGTTTTTAGCCTCCATTTTTGCAGGCTCAGTTTCACCTTTTAATATATGATATATCTCTTCTTGCTAAACTTAAGAGCTCTTCTTATCAGCTATTCTCATTCCATAAACACCTAGCTCCTGACAGAAATAATTATCATTCTTGTAAATGTCCAGAACATTGCACTTTTATGGCTTAATACTGCTATTTTCATTCCTCCAATCCATTACTTCAGTACATTAACCAAAAGCATGGTAGTCTTTGAACTCACTAACCAGCCCCCATAGTTTACCACAATTCCCTCATTTTCTAATGAAGATCTAAGTCACATCACCTTCGTTTTTAATTAGTACTTATTATGCTATTTAACTTTAACTAAGACCACTTTTGTAACTTCACCCAGGCTTATTTTCTTTGAGCATGTTTTCTATAACTGCTCATTACTTGCCTAAAGAAGCATCCCTATAGTGATGAAGCAGTTATTCAGCAAAAAAATAGGTGACTACCATATTCAGGAATAACAGAGTCCTTCAGGTTGCAATAGCTTTTAATGGAATAATGCAATTCTCACAATCACCTATCTAAGATTATTACTTGCATGACTACTTATATTGAAAATTCAGCCTAGTGTTTACATCAGGCTTCCAGGTCAACCTCTGAAGAATTTTTTCAAAGTGATTTTGATGAAAGCAAAGCCCTGTTCTCCAAATTTTTTATCCTTCTGTTTTAGAGAAATCCACACACATCCAGTGCTTCAGTATTCCCTGAATATGCTCTTCTACATCTTGGTCTTGTATTTTGATTTTCTTTAATTCTTGGAAGATATCCTTAAACTCAAACTCTCTATCTCTCTCTCTCTCTCTCTTTCTCTCTCTCTCTCTCTCTACCTTTCCTTGATATTCTCCTACTTGTTTTGCTGCCTGGAATAAAACTCAAAACCTTTCCAAACAGTGTTAAAATGATTATGTAAAAGCAAGTCTTTAATGGAAATCTTTCACAGTGGCACAATATGGCAATTTGCACAGTATTACAGTGATACAATATATTACAATTTTTATAAGGCTATTTAACTAGTATATCTAACAAATATTGTCCAGTTAGAAGAACAGTTGGTTAGGTAATTACCCCCAGGTTCTGACCCATTGGAACCTCCCCCAAATCTTTTAGCCCTCCACCTTATTGTGTCTACAGTGTATGGTGCAAAACAAAGTGTTCTTGCTAGACTAATAAATTTCAAGAATGTATTACTAAGAATTTGTTAAACTATGGGAGAGGTCAGGAAAAGTACTGGAAGTTATAACTATGTATTAACAGTCTGCAAAGTTACAACTATATGTAAAATATATAAAAATCTAAAAATCTTAAGGCATCAGTTTGAGTTTATTACTGTTCTGCCCATATCATACTTTCATTGCTGCTACACTAAGAGCACCTGTTCAACAGAATACTTTCTCACAAACCTTTATTTTTTGAGAATTAGCACTTCTATTTGAAAGCCCTGTATTTTCCATGTATTCTTTATATCTCTTAGAACATGACTGTTCACATTAGTGCACTTAAAAGATGTCATTATTTACCCATGCCCTGCTTATAGGACAATAACAACTATCCAAAAACATCCATGAGCAATTATCCTTAAATTCCCACCATTTTTAAAATTTCAATGAATGACAATTTGCCTTTCTCTGTTAACTGAAAACACACACTAAAGTTATAGATATCTGATGGCTGTTTCCTATTTTTAATTAAATTTTCAGATAGTGCAGTTGTGTTTTACCCATACACACATCACTGCTGGAAAAAATTATCTGTACATTGATAGGATAATATTAATATATCTGTGTCCCTAAGATGAGAGAGGTGAAAAATCAGCAGCCAGAATTCCTTCCTTTAAAATGAAAGTTCAAAAATAAAAGCTACTTTGATGCAGGACTAGAACTAGAACAGTGTGGTTATAAAATCATGCTGCCAAAAGGTAATGTTACAGTGAGAAGAATACTGCTGTATTAGTACATCAACACTCCGAGGTTGTATCTGTAATTAAAGGTATTTATACCACAGATAGGAGACTTTATCTGATAGCTACTATTACTTCATACTGAGTACAAGAATTCTAGGACATTTATATCCCAAACCTACTCAAGCCTACTATATAAATTGAGTTAGACTAGTAGTATTATTAAAAATAGCAAAGGGTAGAAGTTAAGTAATTACTAAAACTCGTGGTTATTTGAATGAGACAAACAGAAAATGACAGAGTGTTTTTCCCCCTATTAAATTTCAGTATTGCCTCCAAAACTTCAATTTTCATTTGGCTCTCCTTTAGCATCTCCCTCAACTAACTGCATGTTTAACAATGAAACTCCTATCTCGCTCTGAGATGCTGAAATTCTGTGTCAACACCAGGAAGAAAACAAAATTCTGCTCTGGGATTCGAACCCAAAAAGTCTAAGTTCTAAACAAAAAATGTTGCAATTGTAAATGAGCTTTGTAATTCAATCATAAGAATGTTCTGTGGGATACTAATGGTTTGAAAGATAATGAAAAATCCAGTTCAATAACCTTGTTGTACAAAACTGACATGCACTGAAGGAAGGAATCTTACACGAGATTTTATCTACCTATTTGAAGCGAATTAAGATGAATAAACTATAGCCTGATTTTGCTTTTCTCTCTATCAAATATCTCCTGCAGTTCCCAAATAACTGGACAGAATGCAGCGCCCTTCACCTGAAGTCAGAAATTTCATCTTATGCAGTCCAAAATTTCTTCCTTGTGGCAGAATCATACTTAACATTTCTTGTCCTCAAAACAAGGTGAATATTCCCAAATGTTTCCCTTTTTTTGTTACTCTGGCTGATTATTCATGAACTTTATGTTCTAGTATAGTGGATGGAAGCAGGCCCCAGACAGCAAAGGTCAGATTGGTACAGAACTTTGGAGAAGAGAAAGGGTACATTTATGTGACAGAAGCTAGAACTAAGTGTCTTCTTTTGGGAGCTGATATTTTGAATCTGTACATTGAGTTACTCACAAAAAGACTGAGTTTTGTCCTATCACGACTCAGAATATAACCCGAAAAATAAAGGCAAGAATTATATCAAAATTTTTCCATGACTATTTAAATGCATTCAAAGTGTCAGAATAAATTCTTCCTCTGTATTTGCTCCATTTACTCATAAGTTTTATGGGGAAAGAAGAGAACAAGAATTATCTTTTCTTACATCCCCACCTACAAGCTAATCATTAGAAGAAATCCTAGAAGAGACTGTTTATTTCCTCATAATCATCTTTTCTGTCTGTTACATCAAATGGGAAAAAACCAACAGTAAGCTATACATTTGTCATACATTGAGAATATAAAGAAAAATATGTTGGAGGACTTTTTGTGTTGTCTAAATGTTTGTAGTAATTCAATTAAATGAACATGAAGAAAAAGACTTAAACCAAACTTTATGAGATTCACATGTGATTATATTATGACAGGGAGAGAATTATTGCCTTTCAACATCTCCAAGATAACAGTCACCAATAAAACAGAACACAGAAGTTTGGGAAAGAAAGCAATTTGTCAGAAGCTTTCAAAGGAAAATGCACAGTTTGAGATTGCATCTTTTTCTTCCCCTACATAAATGAGACAGGTCTAGATTGTTGAGCTGTTTAATGTATAAGCAGCTTACAGACTCACACGGCATTCCTTTGGTACGGAGTGCCAGGTACATCACAAATACTTGTGTCCTCCACCTCTTCCTTCACATTTCAGGAAACAAACTCAGAGAAAATACATTGTTTTTCTTATTTGATCCTGCATGCAAGGGGTAGACAGGAGCTGGCAAGGTTTCATGTACTACACGTTTTCAAAACAAGGTTCTTCCAAATATTTACGCTTGGTAGCTATATGCAAATTGATGCTTTGACTATTGATAGACAAAATTGCCTTCCTACTAGCTGCAAAGTTTGATCTATAGCAATGCAGTTTTTCTTCCTATATTCCAATAAAAACATGGCTCCTAAGTTATATTTTCAGACTCTTGAAATTTTTTTCAAAATCTTGGTTAAGGGAAGAAGACAATTAAGTTGAGTTATATTTGCTCAAAACAGACACAACACATTACCTACAGTAAGAATAAAATGTCTAGGGATAATTATTTAATGAAGTCCTAAAGACTTAAGATCAATTTTTGAAATGACCGTGGCTGGTTTATATCTACAATTCTTGCTGACAGAAGATCTTTGTTAAACAAAGTAAATTATAATTGCTTTTTATTGATTTATTACAGATTGCTCACTGCCCCCCAAAACCAGTACTTTCCATTAAAAAAATATATAAATAGAATATGAAGTCTAATAGTGCGTAGAATTTTTTTACTAGTTCCAGAAAATGGCTGCATTTTATTACTCTTATATTTATCTTGCTATATTGAGTTTTACATATTGCAATAATCTTAGTTTTTCCATCTTTGACAAAATGCACACCCTTTCTAGTTCACATTTTCTATTACATTTAATCATTTTATAAGCTTACCCCCAATATCTGGCCGAAGCTTATTGTCATATCCTTGAAGTAAGGAGTCCAGTATGTGAGTTACATCACCACCATGAATCTTTGGTGCAAGGACCCATGTTTTATTCACCATTAGATCTTCATCGTCCTCATCATCTGCTTTATCAGCTCTATGTTGTGTGATTAAAAAAATAAATAAACAACAAGACTGGGAAAAACACAAGACACAGTGAAACTGAATACACAAGAGTTGGAGAAGAAAGAGATAAGATATTGAACACTATTTAGAATAGTTTGTGAAAACACAAATGCATTCTGGTGCCAAAAGAAAGAAGCAGGCCCTTATTTACAATACATACGTATTTACCAACATTTTGTTTTATGGTGATGTGGGAGTGTGAGTGGTAATAAAGGCATTTACACATCACCCATATAGAAAACTCAAGCCATGAGTCAAACCCATAAAAGCAACAGCAGCCACCATCTTACTGTCAGCCTTTTCCTGTTTTAAAACAAATGTGTAATTCCAAAGCTTTTCCCTACATGCATTTCTTTTGCAAGTGATGCTGCTAAGATTTCTAAGAGATGCCTAATCTTCAGAATAGCATAACTATTGTATGCTACTTAAAAGAGCATCAACAGAATCTCCTTCCTAGTAGCCTCTGTTGTATGATGTGAAAAAAATTACGACTTGCATACTTAATTAAACTTCATTCACATTTTCAGCAAGCAAATATTACATCCATGTGCTACAACTAAGCACTTGCAGAAGCAGAAGCTGCAGACATATGTCAATTATGTATCTGGATGTGTACATGGTATAGCTAACTGAAAGGAATGGTACACCACTTTCAGACCTTTTGTCAGCTAACTATTTTATCAAGATGAAATCATTGTACAAGGAAAATAATTACACATTCATTTATTACCTTTTAATTACCTTTTAATTAGATAAGCAGCAATAGATAGCTAATCCCTAGATCATTTTTAAAAATTGCAATACCTTCATTACATCTGCAAATTCACTCAGATATCTCCAAAAGGTCAAAGAATGCCTGAAAGTAGTTCTCTTTTCATTTCAATCAAATGAGTATGGACCTCAGAATTACTCATGCAGTTTATTTCAAGGCAGTGCTACAGGCTTGAGGTCAAGCAAAGTGCATGAGACTGACACACAACCCACCTTCACAGATGGGCACTGGCTAGCAATCACAGAAAATATGCAGCCCCTATAAATCAGATCCAATGTTGACACAAGTACAATATTCCAGTAAAAGAAAAGAATTAAATTACTATCCTTGTGCCAATTCACATTGTACACCAAAAATTAAAAAATGCTACTGCTTTATTAAGGGCTTCTAAATTAACCCTCAAAACAAATAGTGGAAATTTTCAGCAAATTTACTACAGGAAAGAAGAACCACCTTCCATGTGCTATGTTCCATGTGAAGAAAGGACAGGAAAAGTCAGGAAAGGATAGAGTAAGAGAAGGCATGCCTGTCTTTTATTGCAGTCCTTTGTGGGAATGCCTCAAACCAGCCTGTAACAGCAAGGCCTTGCATCACCTCTTGGATAACACTAGCAAGTCTCACTGAAAATCAAAACTGTCATGGCTGTGGAAACTCTCAGGGGTTTTGGCATGCCTGCTTCATTTGGGAGGTATGACAGAAACCTTGCCACAGCTCAGTAGGTTCCCAGAGGATGAACAAAAGGCACTGTTTGGATATCAGAGCTTTCATACCCAGCTTGCTGCAAACAAGTTGAAAGAATCTATTATAGCAGAAAGTAATAGTCTAAATACAAGGCTCACTGACAGCTTCCCTGCAACAGCCTGAATAGTGCTTTCATTCTTTTATATTGAAATGAACCATAAAATACCTAATCTTTACTGCACTACATAGACACTTGAGAAATGTCAGATATTAAATATTTAACATTTCCCATTAGCAGGATCCCGCTAATGGGAGCACTAAAACTGCAAAGCCAAGTTTTGTAAATGTACACTCTTCTTCCCTCAGAGATACCTATTGCCATCTCTTTCACGTTTTGTTGCCACACAGGTATTTTTTGGGTTTTTTTAATATATCTATTTATGGTCTTCTTGCACCTTTTGGCATCTAATTTCTTTATAAATTAGCTGACAGTTGCTCAGAGTGCAGAGGCAATCTCAGCCTTTTCCCGGAGGCATTAAGATGATAAGGAGTTAAAAGTTAATTTATAAGTAGCTCTCTAAGGAAAGAGACATAACCATCACAAAACTGACCTTCTAATTTTTGTCTTCCATCCCATAAAACTTAGAAAGAATAGGAAATTGACAGAGTTCCTTGCAGATACAGGGTGCCTGATTCTCTGGATCAGCCCAGTTATTTGCAGAGAATTTGAAGTGATTATGGCACTTTTTTGTTCTGCTTTAATGTTTTTTTCCACAATGCTATTGGAAACAGCAGAGATTTAGCCAAAATGGAAAGTACAAGAGGTCATGCCATGACCACCTAAACCAAATAGAAGTTACAGCCACAACACCTCAACTCGCAGTCACTTGAATATCCTAATATTTCTAAGAGTCCTTAATTTCATTTCACAGGACAATCATGTCAGAAAGAGGTCATGAGAGGTCTCTCCAGTCCAGCCTCCTGCTCAA
Source organism: Luscinia megarhynchos (assembly GCA_034336665.1). NCBI lineage: Eukaryota > Metazoa > Chordata > Aves > Passeriformes > Muscicapidae > Luscinia > Luscinia megarhynchos. The sequence goes on from CM067566.1 coordinate 24,757,679, forward strand.
AGCAGGGCTTGCTCTGAGGGCACAGCAGGCTGTTCATGGCTTGATCAGGTTGGTTATTGCAGACATCCAAAAATGGAAGCAAAACCTCTCTGAGCAACCTGTTCTCCACTTGGCTCTTTTCTACTATTTACAATATTTAAATAACATTGAAATGAACAAGAAAAAATACAAAATAAACCACATTTCAAATTTTCACTTTTCATTTTTTTCACTTTCTGTCTTATTTACTTGGAGGACCTCTGGTCCTCATCCAATTTTGAAACTATGAACTACAAGTAGGTATACAATGCCAGCTTACAGAATGCTATTAATGCAATTCCTGGGGGAGGAATCCCAACATCTGAATTATTTTCCTCACACTAGTAAATAAATCCATTTAAGAAGATAGTCTTATTAGAGGCAACATTTCTTTACTTAGTGTCTGACAAGTCTTGGTTTAAAATGTGTATTTCTAAACATTTACATGGAACAATTTGATTTTATCTATTGTACACTGAAAAAGGAGCCCACCACTAGAAAAGAAACACAGTTGACCTCTCTACTAGTACACAAGGCCAACAAGAGCTTGTGACTCACTAACCCATTCACTTAACTGGCAAGGAAACCAACATGAATCAGACAATAATGTAACCAAATGTGGAAGACCTGACTTATTGCTGTTCTACAGGGTGAAAACAACTATTCTTACCCTATCCTTTTTCAGAGGTGATTGACTGAGATTAATCCATCTCACTACCTGAATACTGTTTTTTTAACTCTTCTTTAAAATGTGCCCAAGATCACTAAGTAATAAAGACTATAATAAAGTAATAGAGACTATAATATCTCTGAAATGCTGATGGCACCCAGTTCTGCAATTCTGTTTCCTAAGCCACAGCCACTGATGTGCAGCAACAAGACTGTGTAAGAAGGAATGATGCTGGATGGAAGAAGGAAGTGACCAGAATATCCAGAAAGTATTTTGTAGACCCTCCAGTGAAGAAGAGCACACCACCTGCCAACTTGGATTGTCAATCCATCTGGTTTGGGGGGAGTTGTAAAAAGCTCCCTCAAAAGAGCACCTAGTCATGTGAAGGCAACAGTACAGGCACTGTGTATATTCACTTCTGGGAATCTGAATTACCAATATTTGTCATGCTAAACAGGTTGAATTAGATTGTTTTAAAGATCAAAACCCCTTCAGATGTACAAAGTTGGAAGGATCAGTTGGTGTTATTGGGATCTGATTCACCTTGCTAGGCCATGTTCTATAAAAAAACATTCACTTTAGAAAACAAGATGGGTCAAAATTGTTAATCTTTTACCAAGTTTCTATGTATCTCCAGCATTTTCTCCATTATTTGGAATGGGATAGAAGGAAAGACAGAAGGCAGAAAACTTCCTTCCAAATCAGAAAATAGAATGTTAAATTCAGCTGTGCCATTCAATTATTTAGTGACAGTTAACTTTGGCTGAGGACCTTTTTACTTCTTTGCCATTAAAATAAATCTAAGAAACCTATGAAGATTAATGTCAATTAACTCCACTCCTCCTTTAATGGTAGCACTTTCCCGTCCCTTTCACAGCCCCAAGAAGAAAGGCAAACTTAATTAAAGAGGAATTCTTTTCCTTTCCAAGTTCATCTAAAGGTTATTTCACTATACACAGAACATAATACTTGATCATCTTTCCATTGACTGTAAAACATATTTATTCCAGCTAGATTCACTCAATGTCTTTTTCAGAATGTCGAGAGAGATTATGATTTAGAACAAAAATACATCATCAAACATTGAAACATTTCTGTTCCATGGCACAGTGCTACTTTGCATCTATTAATGCAGGTGCTAATTCTCATTTTAATGATTTTATAAATAAGAAAGAGACCTAACTTATTAAGATGCTTGCTGTTGTAACACTTCACCTATCCCTCATAAACTCAACAATAAACTGCATGTACACAGCTACCAGCAATTAGGCAAAAAGTGCCCCCATTATGCTCTCTGTCCTTCAACTAATTGGAGACATTACCATGACTAATAAATCTCTGGGCACAAGTGACTAAGGACTAAATAAGTCTTTTCAACATCAGGCAACATGCTCCTCTTCTGACATTAATATCATAGATTTTTGTTCTTAAAATATAAGAAAAATCAGTCAGGTGAGTTTTGTGTTACAATTAACATCTGTCAAGTTATGCAATGAACTGGAAGAAAAATTAATAAATTTAGTGAAAGTGTTCTGATTGCTATTTGCATCATCCATGTCAAAGTATTACACACAGAAGTACATGTACAGAATAAATGAGAGTACCTAAACATAGCTAAGCATCAATTTTCCACTCCCAGGCTCCTATTCCTATCCAACACAAGAAAGGATATCCAGTCTTCTGAGATGGGTTGATCTATAAGGAACATGCAGACCTCTGGAAAAGTAAAGACTTGTCAGAGAACCTGAGTTATCTCTGCTGAAGCTTCAAGTCTGTGCACAAGCAACTCAATCAAGCTCTTGGTGCCCGTGAGGTTCAGACAACCTTCACAGTGGCCTTGTCTCTTTGGAGATAGGGATCCTTCTGTACAAGGAACACTCTGATGATTATTTAATAAATAAATAAAGAGGAAAGTGAGTGTTTCAGATAATTTCTATGCTGAACGAGCTAAAAGAAATACACTTTCCTTGTTACCTTACATATGTGAATGAAAACAGTAAGGCTAGTTCTGTTTCTTCATTTACCTGAGGATCTTCAGTTACTTCAGGAGTTTCACCAACACAGGGGTAGGGCACAGAGACATTTACCTAAATGATGAAATATGCCATAAGACAGCTGTTATTCACTGGTTGTGCTTTCCAGGATATGCCCTTTGTCTAAATATTATGCAATTTCACCTTTATTTTCTGTTATTTTTTAAAAATTTAAAAAGAAAGAAAGAAAAAAATACCAAACCAATTAATTATCTCAACTTTCAAAAAAAATTGTAATGTTTCTTGAAGTGTAAACATGACAGATTACTTTGTTAGCAGCAGAACTGCTTCACAGGTTAGTCAAAATAGTGCATTTAACCAGACTGGCCTTCATAACAAGTCAGTCAAGACAGGTCAAGGTTCTCAGGGAAGTTTTCCAGCAGATCATCTAACCAGACACTAGTTTGCTCCAGGACACCAAGCACTATATGCTTGTATGTGGTAAAGAAGTATATTTCATAGCCCCATCAACAAGAGGTCAGAGCTCACCTGACCTAGCCAAATTCCACACATGAAAAAAAGATCTAAAGCTCTGCTGAAAAGCTAAACATGGTCACTGACACACCTAAGTCCAGAGTCAGAGGCTGTGATGTACAGAGGCTGGTGATGATTCTAGTTCAGAAGTTAAAAATGCAGGTGCTTGGTCATGTGTCCCGTGGATGACCAAGGCATAGGACCAGATGTAGCAGGATGTATCATCTAGCAGGATGATAAGTTTAAGAAATGCCTGTAACTGAGCAAAATCCCTTAAATACAGAGAAAAATGCAACTTCAACATGGAAGGAATGAGTAATTACTCTCACGTCAGCAATTTAAATTACATATTTGCATATGTTCTTAAGGTAAAACATAGACTTCAGATAAACTTGTAGTATCCCCAGAAGCTGAGAAATTATTGTGACTCCTTCATGTGTGCAAATACTACTCTCAAATAGCAAAAAAAACTTAGGACCACATAGTCATGACTGCTGAAATAGAACTCAATTCCATTTTTCTACAAAAGACTTTCTTGAAAGCTCACTATCACTGCAAGCTGTCAGTAGTGAATGGTTTAAACATCTCTCAAGACTTATCTTCTTCTCTCAAGACTGACTTCTTAGCCAGCAGTTCTGTTACAATTCTGTGGACATGAACACTTTTGCATTTCATCATCAGTGTCTTCACTGATATGCTTTATGTGTCGCAGAAAATTTTTTGGAAAATAAATGTAACTGCAAGCAAAAAAATACAGCTAGTGAAAATGTCTCCAAAAAGCATTACTTCTCTTAATCCTGTGGGATATAGAGCCATTGATGTTGTAGTCCTTCCTCTTTATCCTTCCTAAACTGGTTTAGACATTATCTTGACAAAAATCTCTTTTCCCCCATCCATTCCATCTCTGATGTTTTGCATCAATTTCCCACTCTTTCTGCCTTGCCAGACTCGGGCACATTCTTTTGTGTGTCAAAATGTATTCCTCTCTCCCACTGAAGTTTGTTTTACCTATTCCCTATATCCTTTTTACAGTACACCTACCACATACTGTTAGGTTGATTTTTCTTCTGAACACACATAGTGCCTTGTGCTCTTTGTCTTATTTCATATTTGGCTGTTTATAATTTCCTGCCTTGCTTCTTCTTTCCCTTCTTTTTCCTTAGCATTTAGTGAAAGGATTAATTTGGACATTAATTATTGGGAAAAATGCAGAAAAATATTAAGAGTTCCTACACAGAAACATTTGAACACTAGATGAGAAGTATCAGCTACCTAGAGAAGTTTACTTGGTATTAAATAAGTTTTGTTGCAAAAAAACTAAACAATCATAGCAATAACAGAATTAAAACATGTACCTGTGGTGTTCACTCCCTGTAAAAAAAAGTGTTGTACATATCTGAGTGTTTAAACAATTAACCTTGTGATAACTTAATACATATCACAAGCATCAGGGGATTAAGATCTTTTGTGTCATTAGATCTTTGAAGTACATCTCTGAAAAATACGAAACATTTTCTACAACACACAATAACTTCAGTCCAACTAAATTTAATCCCAGAAATACCTTCACTTAAAAGCATTATGACATTTCTCCTAAAGTCTTCAACATCTTTGTGATACTTATATGCTAAAAGCTAATCCAAAATTACTGAACAATAAAACCAGACTCAACTCTGAATACTTAATAAAGACACAATCTGACTGCAAAGAATATTTATAGAAATGTGGTTTTTTAACACGAAGAACAACAGATACTATTAAACCTATCTTCCAGGAGAACAATTTTGTTCTGAAATCCACACAAATTGTTCTTCTCCAAGTCAATTTTCCCATAATGTTGCATACTGTTTGAAATTACACTGGTCAAATGCTATTAATTCAAATGGATTTTACAGATGTCACAAAATTATCATAAAGACTCAAAGCATCTCAGATATACTTTATCCCTCAGCCTTCTCACAAAAAAATACAAAGTTTATCTTCTCTCCTTGAAAGTTCATCTGAACACTGATATGGTCAGACCAGATAACTGCTGCCTCTACTCCTATCAAGCTGCAATCCAGAAATCAATTGACAATTTTTCTAGCCAAGTACAGGTAATTCTCTGCACTTCACAGCTGCTGGATTCTCAAACATATTCAGCTTGATTAGTATAACAATCTTGCTTTGACCATGTCTTTACCTCCATATGCAATGACAAAAATATTCAGTTTTGTAGACCTGAGTCAGAAAACTACCTATTTCTGCAACTCCCTTTTTGTGCTACACAATAGAGAGCAAGCACTTTGAACAAGTAACAAAACAAAACAAAAAATACAAGCTGATTACTGCAATTTTCCAGAGAAACTATTAGTTTTCACATAAAATTTAGAAGGAATCTTGAGAAGTTTACCTCTGTTTCAAAGAAGGGCCAATACCGAAATTTAGACCAGGGTGCTTGCCTAATCTAGCTGGTATATAAAATTCCATGGAAAGACATCCCAAACCTTCACTGGACATCTTGTTCTGCTGTTTAATTATTGTCCTACCAATTCTTTTTATCTGGTTGAGATTTCCCTGTTGCATTCATCACCATTGTTTCTCACTCTTACCATGCACCACTAGGAAGTGCCTGCCTGTGTTTCCTGGATCATCTCCCTGTGGATGCTGGGAATGCTGAATCCACACAAAGCCATCTTTTCTCCAGTCAGATCAGCCCTGCCCCTTAGGACAGGTGCTCCTGCCTGACCAGCTTGGTAGCCCTCTCCTGGGCTCCCTCCAGTTTGCACCCCAAACTGGATGCAGCATCCACGTGCAGTTTCACAGGGGCTGGGCAGAAGGAGACAGTCCCTTGCCTGAATGTGTGCCTGATCCCACAGGCTGCTGGCCCTCTCTGCTGCCATGCTCCCCAGCAGCAACTCCAGGTCCTTTTGGAAGAGCTGCTCCCCAGCCAGCTAGCTCCAGTCCTGCTGAGGGGGACTTTCCATTCAGGTGGAGGACTTTAGTATGCCCTTGATTAATTTTATAATGTTCCTCTCAGTCCATTGCCCCAGGCTCTTCTGCTCCCTCAGAACAGCAGCCCTGTCTGCAAACGTATGAACTTGGTAAAAAAGTAATATTTCAAGATGGAAAAAAATTTTCTTCAAGAAAAATAATGCTAAAATCTTTATTCTTGATGCTCTGAGCAGTTCTCACTCTACCCCAGACAAAGGAGGAAAAGGATGCACTTCTCACTTCTCTTTTCTTGCAGCAGTTATTCCATCTTCTGATTACAAACTTGCAGAACATGTTGTATGATGTCTTTTCACAGAATCGTGGAACCATTTAGCTTGGAAAAGACCTCTGAGATCATCAAGTCCAACCTTTGTCTGATCACCACCTGGTCTACTAGACCATGGCACCAAATGCCACAGAATTGTTCCTTGAACACCTCCAGGGATGCTGAGCCCACCACCTCCCAGCACAGCCCCTTTCCTATGCTTAACAACCCTTCTGGGAGCAAATTCATCCTGAACCTCCCCTGGCATCGTTTGAGGCCATTTCCTCTTGTCCTGTCTCTAGTTGCCTGAGACAAGAGGCTGACCCCCACCTTTAGAATCTCCTTTCAGGTAGTTGTAGAGAGTGATAAGGGCCCCCCTGACCCTCCTTTTCTCCAGGATAAACACCCCCATCTCCCTCACAGGACTTAACCTCTAGACCTTTCACCAGCTCCATTGCCCTTCTTTGGACACACTCCAACACCTAAATGTTTTTCTTGTAATGAGGGGCCCAGAAGTGAACACAGGACTTGTGGTGCAATCTTATTTTCTCAGTTGGTAAGTTTTATCTTCTTTGTGGGTTTTGGCCATACCATGCAATCAAATAATTGAAATGTAAACAACCATAATCCACTGTTCATCTAGACCAAACAGCAGGAAACAAATGAAGACTTGAACAGAAAGTAAAAAGGATGACCAAAGCAAATTATAGAACTTAGACATAACTGAAGAGGGACAACAGGTAGTAAATAAAGGTCAAAATATCCCCAAATTGCTAAGGAAGGACACAGTGTTCTTCAGAGGTAACTTCTCTGGATATGTGAAACATGTACTAGCCATGGCAGAACAAGATCTCCTGGGAGTCTCAGACTGATCATCACTCAAAGACACAAAAGCAGGCACGCATAAATCCATGTGCCACACATCAGCACACCATTCACACACTATCTACACTTGACTGATGAAAGGTTAATTGCCATCAAGTCCAAAATGAATAGATACACTGTTGATGGCTAAGTGCTTTGATCAAAGATACACTTTCCACAGTGAAATTAGACTTAAAACAAACCTTTGATAAATGTATGCTGAGACCTATAACCTCAATAAAAAGCAGTTAACCTAATTAAATGCCATCCCACACTAACTACAAAATTCACCAAATTGCAAAGTCAATTTTTCTACCTTAAAATATCACCAGCATCTCAGAGGATATATCAAATGAGCAATCCTTTATAAGGCATTTTCAGTTATTCAAGCTGAATATATTTCAACATATCCATTTGAACATTTGTTCTAACACAATTCATCACCTATTTCCTGCAACATCTTCAGGTGACAAGAAATCTACTACAACCCTTCACAAAACCAAACTTATTTGAAATAGTTCCAAATTCTGGTACACATGTGAGCAGATACCATCCTCCTCCCACAAGAGCCAAAGAAATCTGCATGGACTGAAGCAGCAGCAGGACCAGAGATTTGCATTGAATTGCACACTACAATTGCTGCATATAAGTAAATCTGGCTTGAAATCACATAAAAAACCATACAACTACAATAACTAGGCAGTGGCAACATGTTCCAAATAGAAAAACAATGAATAGGTTCTACAGAAATTTCAGTGTAAAATTAGGCAATTATGGACTAATCCAAAGGTCAATTAAGTTAATGAATTGCATAGAAAGGTGAATATATTCTGTAAGGACTAATGGAAATACCTAAACCATGTAATCAAAAGCTTGCTGTTTCTCTCTATGCACAAATTTATGTCTTTTTTGATGTAACTTATTGTGCATTACATGTAGCACATATCTTTAAAACAGGAGAATTGCACCTCTTCTTAGATGGTGCCTAAAATGTATGGTAGTCAGAGTTGTTGCCTGCTGGCCACAACCCACAGGCTGTCAGCTGGATGCCCTCAGTGGCAAAGCAAGAACCCAAGGTACAGGTTACAGGTCCATAGGTCACCTGCAGCAGGTCTGGCCCAACCCAGATAGACATCCAATGCCTGTATGGAGATGATACAAAGAACTGCTCTCCAGAGAAAACACTTTATTTTGGAAAACATCTACATAATTTAATCTGTCATGCAAATTTAACATCGGACGATGAAATAAAAAAATTTGCATGATCAAGTTGACAGTGTGCCACCTAAATGGACAGTTGATGCTACAATTTTTTACCAATATAAATTTCATCCAGTCGAACTTTATTCAGAAAGAAAAATTGGGCAATAATACCATATTAATAATAATAATACTTAACACCTCATGGTACACTGCCTTAGACAAGAAGAAAACCATATTAAAGGAAAGGACCAGCAATTTATTTGAGACATCAAATAATTTAATCCAAAGGAGATGTATCTCCTTCTACCTCATATTTCTCCTATCCATTATGTCTGTTATCTTCCTGAAAACAAAGAAAAAATGCAGTATGTAAATTTAGAAACACAGAATTAGCCATTCACACCTTACCAGACATGAATGTAGTGACACAGAAAAGGATTTGACAACCAAGGGAGAAAGCAAAAAGAACATGAGTTATACCTGAAGAGTACCAGAGCTAATCATGTGAGAGAGTATCTGAGAGGTATGAAGTAGCAGTGAAGCAAAATTCTGTGTGTATCTCTTCTTCAAACAAAAAAAAAAAAAAAAAAAAAAAAGGAAAGGGCTATAAAGTAGTTAAATATAACAAAATATAACTAACAATAATTAAATATTTTCTGAAGAAATAACTTAGATAACAGATAACTTATGTGAGAGGAAAATGTAAGCAGCCATCAAGTTGTCTCTTAAATTACATATACCAGGGATGTGCTTTGAAGATTAGTTTGCATGACTGTAGAATGGGTAAATCCAATTCAGAGGAAATTTCCACTCCATATAGAGTGTCTCCAACTGTGACACATTTGTATAGAACTTTCATTTTGGACTAGATCACCCATCCTGTAACAACTGCTTGGAATTTAACCACACCAGAGCTTCCTGTCACCCAGAAATGAGAAGGTTTCTACAACATATTATGAAAGACTAGGCTGGAAAGAGAAAGGCACCAGGATGTTTTCTGACCAAAATGCTGATTCCTTTAAAAATTTTAAGGATTCACTTGAAGAATTTTCAGGATTCACTGGAGATACTCCGAGCTCTTGTCAGGGCAAAACTTGGCAGAGACAATCAGAGCAAGGAAGAGCTTTGATGAGTGGTTGGTTTTGGTTTCTTGTTGAAGAGCAGATGGATGCAGACCACACTGCTCCTGAAGAGCAGCTGCAGCCATTGGTCTGTACCTTGAGGCTACCCTGCAGAACCAGAAGTGTTAAAGAAGATCTGGATTTCCCCACAAAGAGATGGACATGGGAATCCAGTGGCTGAGTCAGGTGCAGCAGGTTACACTGGGAATGGGAGATCCACTGGCTGGAAGCCAGAGAGACCTCATACTAGAAATACTGTATAATATTTCATCAGATTCCTCCTCATCAAGTCTGTATGCAGGGACTTAGTTAAGCTCAAGGAGCAAACCTGATAGAGAACCCAGGGTAAATTCTCCAGTTTTGTTTAGCCTCTGATATATTCTTATATAAGATCAGGTTATCTGAACAGATCCTACTGACTGGAAAATCCCCAGTTAAAGCAGGTTTTAGAAAATATTTATTTCCATCATATCCATATCACTGAAATTGCCCTCTTCTTTTTTCTGATGAACTCCTGATGACCTTCCTAGTCTCTCTACTTACCTCTATTATTTCAGTGTTGCTCCATCATTTACAATTTAAGTTTATATATATAGAATCAATTTTTTACATAGGCCTGTAGGCCACTGAACTTACCACACTATTTTCAGTCTTAAAAAATGTTTGCTTGCGTAAAAATGCAAAAATCAGGAGTTCTGTGTCACCTTCAGATTAATTCAATTGCATCTGAATTACTCTGTACAAATGATTACTATTCAGAGAAAATGTTAAGAAATAAAAGTTAGTGTTATTGTCACCCACCACCCATTTAAAGGTTCCTGTCAGTGTGTTACAGTCATTTATAATTAGTACTTGTCTCTGCTGCTCTTTGCCAAGTAAGTTATGATACCATTATTTTACTTGTGCACATGATCAATTTAGGATGCATTCAAGAAAGAGTTATACAAATAATTCAAAAAGTGCTACTCTCTTCTGTCATAAGTGGTGCTACAAAAATGGGGTTTGAGATGATCACTTTTGGTTTTCTGTGAATTCAACACACATGACTCCTTTAATTTTATATATATGATAGCCCAAACCAAAGCAACTCACTTTCAAACAGTGCATATACCTAATCCATTTCAGTGGTCCTATCTACTAGGTGTTCTGTTTGACACAAATTAATACAATTATTCTAGAGCTTCAAAGAAAAAACACCTATGCCCCTGATCCCCTTGTAATCTACTCTGTAGACAGACTTATGTGTTCAGAAAAAGAAGTTGAACAAGCTCAACAAGTGCTCACCTGTAACTTTTTTTGTCCAGCTCAAAAAGGCTTGAATTTGTAGTAAAGTGCTTTTTTTTTTTTAACTTCAGGCATATTTAACAAAACAGAAAGTTAAAAGTAAATGAAAATTTGTTTCAATTTGCTGAGAGCCTTTTTCTATTTAACAGATCCACAGTTTGAAGGTTTCCTTTAAACCACTGTAAGAAGATTATGTGCAAAGAATATAAGTATTTCTCAATATTTATGTATCTTTAAACTTTATACCAACAAAAGAAAATATTAACAAACTTTCAATAAAATAAACAGTATTTTAAGCCACTGGGACTGCTGAACAACAAATTCTTTGTTGTCACATCAGGAACAAAGCACATAACAGTGAGGATGATAATGAATAAACATCACAGATGCTCAAATGAAACAGTAAATCACTATTATCAAGCACTAAGAAACCAATATTGTTATGACAGGCTTAACTCTGATCCAGGAATTCATATGAGAAGAAAACGTAGGCTGTATTATATATTTTCCTAACAGATACTTTGAAAAGAAAATATTAGTTGGCATTTGTACTGCTGACAGTTGCATTTCAATAGAGCATTTATAATTGCTTTTAAATCATCATCTTACAAAACTAAAGAGAAGATATGGCCAAAATTAAGTTAAACTTACAATATACTTTTAGGCATGCTGAGCAGAAAGTACCATTTAAAGAAGTATAATTAGAAGAAATGTTACACTTATGGTGCACCTGTATGGTTGGAACTAAGAAAACAACGTTAATTATATTGTCAGTTCTTATGCACTGCCTATCAATTATCTGTTTATTTGAATTTGACAAGAATAATGGGTTTGTTGAACATTTAGGACTGCAGTGACTGCTGGGTAAGTATTCTTTCCCTGCACACATCCTGCAGAAAGGCTCACAGCCCAATTTCTGCTACAGAAATCTGCTATTGACAAAAGTAGTCCTTCAAAATACTGACCTGTGAAATTAAATCAAGTGCATTGGCCATTCTGACCTGCTAGTGCTGAAGGTGAAGAACTGAGGGTAAACAACTGCTTTACAGGAAAGAGTTCCCACACTTTGGTGTGGGAAGTTTGGTGTAATGTTATGGAACAGCTTTTGGGGCAGTATCTTAAAAGAATAAACTCTTGGTTGGGCTCAACTTCCAGTGTCCTTGCTTAGGCTTCAGCCCAATTTGTTACAGCTGAAGCAACTTTACTCATACTCAGCACAAAGTACTTTGTGTATACATGCATACTAAAAATGATGCAATTTGCATCCTTTTAAAAGTATGTGTTGAAAAGGCAGACTGGCTCATGCAAGATGGTTTTAGAAAACTGACAGAGTTGGTGCAGCCTGGTCTATTCTTGAGAAAAAGCATTAGTCCTGTATTTTAGTTTGAGCTTCAAGGAAAACCTTGGGCTGAAACTATAGAGAGGCATCCAAAGAAGCAGAAAAATAGTATTTCCATCCTACTTTGTGGCAGACTGTTAAAGAGCACCAGAGGTCCTGAGCTCCCTGCAAACACCCATGAATTGCAATGCACTACATACCAGAGAATCATGATCTGCAACACTTGTCCATTTGAGATCACTTAAAAGAAAAAAAAAAAAAAAAAAAAAAAAAAAAAAAAAGAGGGAAGGGGGAATCTTTCAAACACCATTTTTCCATGTAGCCTCTGAAAAAAAGCCAAGGGCTGAAAATAGTTGATTCGGATACATGGATATTCATACCAAAGGTTCCCTTTTATTTGAGATGTCCTGGAACACAGAACAAAAGAATGCATGTAAGTTACCTCTTTTTCTCACTTCTTATCAACTTATTTATAAATGTCAACGTTAATGAGATGCATACATAATAATCTACACCTAGTTTTATAATCCCAACCACAGTCTGACAAGCAAAGCAAAATAAATTATTTTTTTTAGCCAGTCTTCCTCCTTTGTAACTAAGTCTTTGAACGGATAAATTAGCATGCATATTCTTTTCTCTCAAACCACCTGATAATTTCTTTCACACCTGAGGTACACTATGATCATTAAGAAACATTCTGAAGATGCACAGCTGCACTGGTATCATTTTCATCAATGCCTTTGAAAAATATTTCCATAATTTATCAAGGTTTTAAAAGACACGGGTTAAGAAAAGAAAAATCAGTGGTGTTTCTACTAGGATAACACAGCAGTCGTCTGAAGATGAGAGATGTGATGAGATCAACATACCTCACACAGACTGAAAAATCATCAGACAGTATGGGAAATGGGTCTAGAGTACAACAGACTTTTAAAAATGTTTAATAGATTTTTTACCATTTGTTTTCTTCTTTTTTTGCCAGCCTTACACTACACATTTTTGTATCCTCTAGAATTATAACTTTGTCTTTCATTTAAAAGAAGCACACACACTGAGCAACAGTCAAATACCCTTTATTTACACCTAAAGTGGTGCTTTGTGATTTTTATGAGTATAACCTGTGGAATGGTTCCCATTAGCTCCGCATTACTGATGGAGTTGAATCGTCACACTGCTTTTCTTTGTTACGGGTACCAACAACACATGTACACAGCTGTACCAAACTGTTGTTTCTTCAGAGGTCTCCAGCTCAATTTTCTAACTCTCCCTTAAAACGCACGTTTCCAACTTCTGGGACTTGAGCAGCTGAGAGTGAGCCCGATGCCCTCCGGGCAGATCCGGCTTTGGGGATGGAGGGGGGCCCCGCAGCGGGGATGGAGGGGGGCCCGCAGCGGGGATGGAGCGATGCCCCGCAGCAGCAGCTGCAGCTGCTGCAGGACCCTGCACAGGTCCCGCAGCGGGGATGGATGGGTGCCTCGCAGCAGCACCAGCAGCAGCAGGATCCCGCGCAGGTCCCGCAGCGGGGACGGAGCGGTGCCCCGCACAGCAGCTGCAGCGGCAGGATCCCGCACAGGTCCCGCAGCGGGGACGGAGCGGTGCCCCGCAACAGCACCAGCAGCAGCAGGATCCCGCACAGGTCCCGCAGCGGGGACGGAGCGGTGCCCCGCAGCAGCACCAGCAGCGGCAGGATCCCGCACAGGTCCCGCAGCGGGGACGGAGCGGTGCCCCGCACAGCAGCCGCAGCAGCGGCCGCGCCAGCCGCGCTCCTGCCCCGCTGCCCGCCCCGCCCGAGGGGACGGGCGGCACCGCCGGGAGCTCCGGGCGCCCTCGGCAGGGAGGGCTTTTCCCAGCACCGAGCCGAGCCTGGACTCGCCAACCAGCCCAGCGAACAAGTGGGATGCGGCTGAAGTTTAACTTTGCCGGTGCCGGCTCCCGCTGCAGCCGCCCGCAGGAGCCACAGCGGCAGCACGACACGTTTTTTTGGTTGAAGTTTGGCGGCGCAACACGCCGCCTCTGCCCCCTGCCCCCCTGCCCTGCCCCCTGCCCCAGCTCAGCGCGGGCGATCCGCAGGTGCGGAGCCGCGGCGGGCGGCGGTGCCCCGGACTCACCCGCTCCCCAGGCGCACGGTGAGCAGCAGCAGCAGCAGCCGGGCCCCGCGGCGGCGGATCCAGCGGGGCGCGGGGCCCCCCCACGCATCCATGAGCGTGCAGGCGCTCTCCCCTGCCCGAGTTTTCTCCGGAGAGGCTGGGAAATAGCGACCCTACCAATCCCACCACCCCCCGGCGCTCGGCAGGGAGAGGGGAGGGGAGAGGAGGGGAGAGGAAGGGGAAAAAAAAATAAAATAAAACACCCAAACAGGTAGAAAACCACTCTGCAAGGACCGAGCAACTCGCCCAATAGGCTCATCAGGTTGCTTCATAAATTATCCTAAAAACTGCTGGGCGAATCAATCCCTAGCAGAGGTGGAGCCTCCTTTACTAGAAGAGAAACATGCCTGGGAGAAAGAATGGCATTGATTTGGTATTTTTCTCCAAAGAGGGAAATAAAATAGACCATATATATATATATACACATGTAAATATAAATTGGCAAAATGTAAAAAAATGGTAAATACACGTTTAAAGCTACACATAGGCATTCAAATATTTACATTTTTGAAGCTATTCAGAGGGCGACTCTCCGAGAGGCAGCCGGTCCGCCCTGCCAAGCGGAGCCGCGCAGCCGGGAGCAGAAGCGCCCGCGGATGCGCACGGACGCCCGCGGGCACCGAGATTTCGAGGGAGGCGGCCCCAGCCGCGGGGAAGGAGCATCCGCCACCCGCTCTTTGGTCCCCAGGAGCGGGAGCGCAGCCTCCAGCCGCAGCGCCCACAGCCGTGCGGGAATTGCGCGCCCCGGGCGGCGCAGGCTCGGCGGTGCGGGCGGCTCTGCGCGGCGCTGCGCTGGGAAATGCGCATGCAAAACGCAAGGGTATGGGGTTGGTTTTTTCCTTCTTGTCTCCTCCCGGTGCTCCCTCCTGCTGGTCTCTCCCGGGAAGCAGCCAGACGTGCGCCCCGCCATCCCGCACGCAGCCCGCACCCGAGGCAGGGAAAGCACCGCGGCCGCGGCGGGCAGCAGAGGATCCGCGCCCGCAGCCTTGGGGCGGCCGCGGGGGCGGGTGGGCACGTCCCGGAGGGACCAGCGCTTAGGCAGCGCGTATTTATTCCCTGGGCTTCAGGCTGGCACCAGCCCAAACCCCTGGCCCCGGCGATGCCCTTGTTCGCACCTCTCTATAGGGCTCTTACGGAGTAACCTGTGCACCGAGTTCTCGGTGGAAGTAGCAAACTGTTGTACAGTCATCATCATCATCATCATCCTTTGAGTCAAGTTGTCACTGTACAGAAATGCAAATAATCCCCCATCCACTGGTTATTCCGATTAAAGGCAGTGTTTTGTCTTCTTTACACATCATCATCTGGTTATTATTTTATATATACAGCTTGCTGCTTTAGTGGTTAAAGAAACTCACCATGCTTCAGAGAGCTGCAGTACATTAAATGAAAATTCAACGACTTGAAAATTAATAGCCAGTCCTGGGGGTACTGGCAGACGGTAAAGGCACATATTATTGAATGACCTGAGGTCTCTTTACTGGTGGATTAACACAGCAGGCAGCATCCTAGCATGATGGCAGAGGCATGAGCTCAGAGGAGAGCACATGCATTTATTACAGAGTAAGTGCAGAAGCAGCTCCTCTGCTGCAGCTGGTGGCACTAGCTCCGAGAACAGGATTGCTGTCCCCCTCAGCCCACCCAAACCCACAACTTAGTGCAATAGAACACACCCCCAAGTCCTTTTCTCTCTGGGAAGTCCTTCTGCCCTGAAAATGGCCATGGCCCTTAGGTTTATTATAAATTGATCTGTCAGATTGACTGTATTTTGCAAAATAAGCAATGAATGCTTGTGTCTTTGCATTCTGATGTTTACAGAATCATTAATGCTCTTTACCAGTCTATAAAATTCCACCCTGCCACTAAAAGATTTGCAATTAAAGTAACTACTGCGAAAATTTGACATAAGAAGTTTAAACATACTTACAGGATTCCAAGATATCTTCTCTCTACATGAACAGTTTGGAGCATCTATTTAAAATCTTAATTTCACCCCTGTGTAGATCCAGAAGCTTGCTAGCAGTGAAAGAGGTGGAAAATTACAGCTAAAACAACAAGTAGCATGAATAGTGAGAAAATGCAATTTTTCATTTGATTTCAGGGTTGAGAACACTAAGGCACCTAGAAGTACTATTAAAAAAATTAAAAACAACAACAATAATATTTCTCAAATGATGCAAAACTAAGGATGACATCTGGACAACCTGATTTCAGGTAGTCCCAAATCTGATTTTTTCTTGTACTTTCATGTGAACAACAGAAATCCATCCCACTAAAAACTAGAGAAGAAATTATCCCATGATTAAGTAAACATACTAGATGAGAAATAGGTATAAAAGTTTTGAAAAGCCAACAGGTAGCAGAAAATAACAGAAAAATGGTTCACCATCAAAAGAAAATATGAAATGAAAAAATGAAAACTGAAAAATAGAAAAGAGACTATCAAAGAAAGGCTGGGGAAATTACCTAGTTGGGTGTCAAAAGGAGATATTGACTCGGGACAATACACTAAAAGATAGTGAGTTAGTCACTAAGGCCTGCAGATATTTCTCATCTGCTTGATACTGGCACGACTAAACCTGACAACAGTATTTAAATTCTCAGTTAAAAACACCTTTTGATGCTGGAAGTAAGATGGCCATCTTAAAAAAAAACATCAGAGGTGAAGAGAGGAGTTAATCCTGTCGCTTCAGAGCTGTTAGGCATAATTTCAGAAACATCAAATTGACCAAAGGTAAACAAAACTGTAGGATTAACATCACTACTATTACTAAGGAGGAACAAACCAGAATGGCTTCTGCAAAGGAAAACCATGTCTCTGTCTCCTTCAGTCATATTTAATGAGTCTATCAATAGGAGAACAGAGCTTCATAAGTCACTGTCTTCCAAAACCATTTCAAGTCTATCAGGAATTTGTTAAAGAAGCTGCGTAGCTCTGGAATCAGTAGGAAAGAAAGTAAGTCCATCTTTCAGAAACTGCTTGAGAATACTGTCAGCAATTAGCTTTCCATGTTAAAAAGTAGAGTGCTTATAAATCTGCTCTTGAGATTATTGCATTTAACTGATTGCTCACCCAACTAACGGTTTAAAAGAGAAGAAATAAGAAAATTTGCAGATAAAAGTTTCAGATTGGTGAAGTCTATAGAAAAAAAAGTGTATATATTGTTAAATCATCAGAGTGTAGAATATCAGTTATAAAATCTGGAGTGATAACATGCTGACAAATGGAAAAAGAAAAATAATTCATGGGCTGAATTTGCTAAAGATTGTAAGCACCTAAATGCATAATCACATTTCAGCTGTAAGCTCTGCTGCTGCCTAGTAGTGGAAAATCCAGAGAGGACATATATTCAGACTTAACTGAAATTTCTCCAGGACTGTAGAGGAATACCCATACAAAAAAGAGGAGCACTAATTTGAGCAGCTCAGAACTTAAACGCTGCCCAAGCTCGCTGGAAAACTTTCTCTACTCTTCAGATTTGAGTGCAAAATAGGATAATCCAAAGTAAAAGGTCTCCAAATCACAGCCACACTAGATCACCAGTTCCCTAATTTCTTAAAAGTGTTAATTATTGATTTGGCTTCCATAGGAATACGTCTAACCTCATGCACTCTAAAAGGAGCAAAGGCACTTAATACAAGCTCTTGATTTCCAGTCTGGAAACCACCTATTCAACCACAAGGTACCTAAAAACTGTGATTCATCTAAAAGGACATGAGAAAGAATCGTCATGCTTAAAGATGAAGTCCAACAGAAGAAGGAGGAAAAAAATCTGCCACATTAATATATAAACAGCAAATACCACTGTATTTTTCAGTCTTCATACTTAGTATTGAAGAGCATTTTGATTCTTCACAATTCAATTGCTCAGGACCATAGAGGAACTTAAAAACACTCATGTGTAATTTTACATAGCTGACATCCCACATCTGCTGTATTTCTCTTGGTTATAGCTACTTCCCTGACAGGAACATATGAGAATTGATGCCAGATTTGTATGCCTGCATGCCATTTCGAGTGCATAAGAGCTTTGAGAACCTAGACTTAGTGGATGGCCCATCTTCATTCACTGTGCTTGAGGGAAGTTAATTGCTCTCATGTTGTTCTGTGAGGAGCACTTACCCTGCTGAGAGCAAAGTTATCCGGCGTGTGGAGATGGAAGAACAAATTATTATGGTGTTCTGTCCTCCACCAAAAAAAAACCCCATATAGAACAGCAAGAGCTCAAGGACCACTGCTGTCTTGTCTTCAAAAGGGTAGGTTTGCATAACAATATTTTGACAAAATTGCATATCTAGACAGACCTTAACCGTGTATTCACAAAACAGTTTCCTGTGTTCACCTCAAACCTTAGCTTTATAGAATCAGAAAATACTTTAAGTTGGAAGAGACCTTTAAAGGTAATCTAGTCCAATCTCTGCCATGGGCAGGGACAATTTCAAAGAGTACACACGTGTCTTTTGTGTGCTTCCATTTGAGTAAGCACAAACATAAGAACAGTCACATGCATGGTATTTAAAACCTGCAACCCAAATGAAAACGGTTCCATTCTTCTCAGGGAAGTTCAGAAAATGTGGCTTTAAATATACATCACCATGGTTAATCCTACCTGAATGTTTGCTCTAATATAAATTTTAAAAGCTATCTTAAACAGCATAGTAGCCTAATGCTACTATAAATTTTAAAAAACATCTCAAAAATAAAGAAAACTAATGTAAACATTTTGATACTGGCCTTTTTAAAAGGGGCCTGTAAAAGCTGGTGGATATCCATGGGAGGAGAACAGAAAGATGCAGAAATGTTAACTTCAGTACAGCTTTTATACTGTGATTTGAATCACAAAATAATTGCTTTCAGTGAAACAGTCAACATCTTAATAGAAAATAAATGATAAAATTCACACTTTCCATAACTAAACACAATTTTAATTAGGACTTCATCTCCGATACATTGATTTAACTGCTCACTCACATTACTAATTAAAATGATTACTACCACACACACACACATCTTCAGCTGCACTTAAAAATTAAGCAAAGGAAGTAATCTCAAGTAGAGAAAAACTGATGAAGAAAGAAGACTGCACCTATCTTTGCATCCAGGGGAAGGGTAAGTGTTCCAGCATGTAAGATGATATTCCTTTACATTTAGCATGTTACACTCCCTCTCCATTTAAGTTAGGATGAAATGAAAAACAAATTGAAGTATAGACAGATCTATGGTGACTAGGCTGGAGTGCTTAGGTACAGAAACATAACTTCAAACCACAAACATTCCCTTGGTCTATTACTGTTGTGGACCAATGTAGCCAAAGCCACTGTGAATTATTAGAGGACTAGGACCCTGGTATGAATCATGGCAACACAATGTGCCAATGTATGTTCACCCATAGTTTGGAATCCCATAGCAAAGAAATATTTTCTTTTTGCTGATTCCTCTTGTCTGCAGCTAGGATGAAAATTCCCTTCAAGTGGTTAAGAATAAGAATAATTTCACGGCTTATAGGATGCTCTCAGGAGAATACTATTTGATTATCTGTCTGGTCTTATTTTGTTAGAGGCTAACAGGGCAGCTGTTCTACCTGACTACTGTGAGCACTTACTGTTCCAGCCAGATCAGGAGGACAAAGACATGTGAAAATGAAAAATAATGGGGCAGGCAAAGACTGTGGTCTGTACTTTTTCCAGTTTCAAAAGGATTCGGTTGATACTTGGCTCAGCCTTTGTTGAAAGTTGAAAGTGGCTTTTCAGTATACCCTATCCTGAGCAATCCTCCTTAGAGTATAAGTTTTTTAATCTGCAAAGCACAAGAGATAAAAAGGTCTCTTCAGAAAACTGGTCTGTCTGATAATTGGAAAACATTTTCTCCAGAATGACAATTTAAACTCTTGGCAACAGTATCCCATAGCAAACCCAAAGGAAGGGTGAAATAATTCTATCCAGAACATTAACACTCTGTCTGCAATATATTATGACACTTGCTGAACTTCTACAATTGCTATTAATTGACCTCTAGGTCTCTCAATTGTAACAAAAGTCTCAGATATTTAGAGATTAGTTTTTTGGAATATTAGACTGCATTTTTCTTGTTTTTACATTCTCTAAAGTTGCACTAAACTTATCCTTTTGCATCTCCATTTTTCATAAGATTCCTTTTCCATCTTCCAATTATTGGTTACTATACTACATATGAAACAAATGTTTAATAACCCAATTGAATACATCACACTCATAAATATCTCCTGTGCTTGCTAGAGAAATAAACAGAGATCTGGCTGAGCTTCAAATTATTTTAATTGTTATTGAATATTCACTACATCATCAGATAGAACTCTCCTACAATATACCTTGGTGTAAACTCAGCTGTCAAGTCAATAGATTTATTTACATTTATAGGAGTGGATCAGAATACATCATGTAAAACCAGCATTGCTCCCTAGTTTAATCACTGAGAGAAAAGTAGTCTGTTATGATAGGTTCTCACTAGACAGGTAAGATAAATACCATTGATTATCAAAACTAATTTGTTGTTAATATCAAACATATAAACATTTAACAGCATTGGGATAGCATGGAGGTTAAAGAATATATGCATATTCCACTGTGTCACAATGCACAAGTCTGTCAATATTTTAAATACATATTTCTTGGTATGTTTTCAAAACCAGTTAATTGCATCATCAGTATGAAAATGTTTTGATTTTTATATTTTTAAACATGTCCCAGAGAAGAATAATTTTCCCTCTCAAACAATACCAGAAAATAGGACTAGAAGACCCTTAGTCTTAGGTCTGTTGCTCCTAGACAAACTCTTTTTTCTGTGGTTGTCTTTAATCACCAACTTGCATATTCTAGCATTTGCATATGATGAAAATTCATCATTCTAGCATGACAAAAAAATGTTGCTGTGCAGAGATAATTCTAGTGAATAACAGAGAAATCAACTATTCTTGAAAGTGGAAAAATTATCCTCTGGTTATAATATGCTCTCAGCAAGGCCATTATCAGTTATGATTATCAATACCAATTCACTCTTTTGATTGGAGAGTGATGAAACAGCTGCTTTGGCTTGCAGCATTGATGACTATTCTTAAGAATGATCCTTCTCTGGAGTAAATCAACCATTCTCTTGAAAGTATCTTCTAAAATAATACCACTGACAAGATTGGTGATACTTATATAATCTTCTGCTTCAGCTGTGTTGCAAATGATACTCTATATGTCAGAGTCTGTGATTTCCCTAGTAGCTGTTAAAAGCATTGAATGCTTTTTTGAAGTTTCACCTTAGTGATCACACTGTATTAGCCATGTAAAACAGCTTTACTTATTCTGATATAATTTAGTCTGATTTAATTTAATTTTCTCATCTATTTTGTTTCATATCTCTTTTGCTTTAAAGTATTTCTTCTAAACTACTAATCTTTTTCTTTTCTGTTAAATTCTCATTAGCTCCTGGCAAAACGTTGTCCACCAGAGACTTACCTTTACTTTTTAGAAGTGTTGCAAAGGCTGCAGTGTGTTAATAGCTGCCAGTCTCAGTGTGCCACAGGCTTATGACAGGTGTGGAGCAGAATCTGCCATTTGTGCAGTTTTGCAGTGTCCCAGAGCTGAGGAATTTCCATGACCTATCTTCCATTTATCTTTATCACAGCATGCAGTTTGGGGCACCACAATGCAAAAAAGACATAAAGCTATTGGACAGCATCAGAACATGTGCATGAGGATGATGAAGGGACTGGAGGGGAAGCTGTATGAGGAGTGGCTGAGGTCCCTTGCTCAGTGTGGAGGAGAGAAGACTGAGGGGAGACCTCACTGCAGTTACAACTTCCTCACGAGAGGAAGAGGAGGGCAGGCACTGATCTCCTCTCTGGTGCCCAGTGACAGGACTCAAGGGACTGAAGCTGAGACAGGGGAGAGCTAGCTTAGGTTCTTCCCCCAGAGTGTGGTTGGGCACTGGAACAAGCTCCCCAGGGAAGTGGTCACAGCACCAAACCTGACAGAGCTCAAGAAGTGTCTGGACAATGCTCTCAGACAGATGATATGACTTTTGGGAATGCCCTCTGCAGGGCCAATTGGACTCCATGATCCTTGTGGGTCCCTTCCAACTCATAATATTCTCTGTCAGTTCCTATTTCCTTCCAGATCAATACTGGGATCTGGATGCCTGTTTCCAGCAGAATTTGCAGCTCTTCCTGCATCACCGTTTCTGCTATGAAAAGATTCTTTTCAGAGGACTATACCACTACTCCCATTTTTCCAACTTGAATCTTTTTCACCCCAGACGTTTTTCAAAGTAGCCATTGAAGTATCAGAGACTTTGTATAATTTTTTTAACTGCCTCATTAAATTTCTGAGCTAGTTGCACAAAGTCCACTTAGTCAAAAGTGTAGGGTGTGAATGGAAAATCTTATGAGAGGACAAAAAGAGAAGGGAAGATATGAAAGCAGTCACTCTTTTCAGTGTTTGCATTCTGCAGAGCCTGTGTCCATCATGAACCTTGCTTGGCTTTTCTCATTCCACAAATTGCTTCCAGTAGAATGTTAGTTGTCATCTGATAAAGTTCTGCCTCCAGGTTTTGACATTAATAGCCTGGCTGTGAGCATTACCTGAAGTCCAGCTGTGCTCTCTTGGGAAATCATGGCAAGAACAGGAGACTTTTCTTTTTCTTATCTTTGTTGTAGCTTTACATGCTGGGTTTATAACAAAGTGGGATCTGCCCCTTGTAATAAATGATTGTTGCTTAGGAATGGTATTCTCCAATTCAACATTCTCACTAAATCCACATACTGCTTCCCTTCCCACCCCCCTCATGGGTTGAGATAAGAGCAATTTGCTGGAAACAGCAATGAGATGAGAAAACTCTAACAGCAACAATAACAATAACAAAGGGTATAAGAGAAATAAACAATTTGCATGGAAAACTCCCAAAAATAAACAAACTCCAGATCAATCCATCCTCCACACTATTTACTCAAATAGTAGGATGCCCTTTTCCTGGGAAGAGAGAGAGTCCCTTTCCCCTGGTATGGGTACCCTCTCCCAGCTACTGCAAAAAATTGACCCCATTCCTGCCCAGAATCAAGGCACAAATGTCACACCAATGGAAAAGACACATTTCTGCCTGTCTCTTGGCTTTGGGTCACAGTCACATTGTGCCAAGCAGTAGTCCATGTGTAGGCCCAGATAGAATGAATCATAGCTGTACAAAAAACAGGGATAGCCAGAGCCTACTGCAAATGCAAGATACTCTTCAACAGCAGTGGTGCAGTCCCCAGTCAAACTGGCAGTCATGGAACAATTTTGTCATGGTGAGTAGACACTAATTGTCTTTAAGAAGGAAAGCAATTTGCATTTTCAGGTTGATGGAGACTTTTGCTAACAAAAATTCTGGCTGGAACCTTATGTGAATGTGTTAGCCAGGAGCACATATTTCTTGTTTGGACTCAGACTAAGCTGCCTATTCAAAAGCACACAACTCTTCAAGACTTGTGACATCTTGTGACCTGACACACCACATCTGTTGAGGACACATGAGTTCATAATCCTGTTCAAGCTATTGATGATTAAGAATGCATTGAAAATAAACCTGAAGATAAAATTGCATCTAAATAGAGTTTGGATAACATAAAATGTAGGGTGTGTTATTAGATGTACCTAATGTCATCTTACCTTAGATCTGTTAATGTTTGGTTTTTTTATTGTTTAGAGGTGTTTCATGATAACACAATAAGCTTTTATCCTGTAAGAATGTTCCCTGCAATAATGTCAAATTTTCCATGGAGAAACAGTCTGGTACAAAAAAAAAATCACTGTATTGAAACAACCTTGATTTTTCATCTATACCTAGGAAAGAAAAACAAGTAAAGTTTTTAAAAGTCATCTGTATGGTTTACTGGTTTGTGTGTTGGGAAAGCAAGGTGCTTAAATCCAAGTTATAGATTATCTTGAGGCCGACACAGCTTTACCTCAGTAATAGCAATGTCTCCAAACTGAAAGATGCTCCTGAGAACAAGCTAATTTTTTTTCAGTCACCAAGTGCTAATCTAAAATTAAACATTATTATTGATGTGATACATAATGCAAATGTATTGTCCTAAATTATTGAAGCTACCACATTTTTGTGTTAACACATATGCTCTTACACTCTGTTGCAGTGGTCCTGTTCTCTCAGCTGTAAGTAAAGAGTCATGACTGCACTGCTGGAGTGCTCCTGGAATGAATGGGGCAGAAAAAAGTGACTACTACTATACACACAAGCACTACTCTCACATTGTAAATTGTGGTGATGGCTTTTAACAGTAATTTTCCTACAGAGTAAGGGGAAATCATATTGCCAGCACCCTCAGTACCCACAGGTGAATTCCCTGCAGCTCCATGGATTTGTGTCTGAGTAGAACAGGTCACTAACAACTTCCTCCTGGCAGAGATCCTTGTCCCAGTGTACCGACTGGAGGCTGGCTGTCCTGAGGATAACTGGCCTTTCTGCTAAAGACTGAGGTAAAGAAGGCATTAAGTACCTCATCCCTGGTGACAGGCATGTAGTACCTAAGTACTTCATGCCTTTTCCTTATCCTTGGTGACAGTATTGCCCTCCACATCCAATAAAAGATGTAGATACTCCTTTTCCTTTCTTTTGTTGTTAATATATTTACAAAACCAGTTTTTATTATCTTTCACAGCAGTAACCAGATTTGACTTCTAGTTGAGCTTTTGCCTTTCTAATTTTTTCTCTACATGACCTAGCAACATCCTTGCAACAAGATGCAACAACTCTTCCTGGGTTACCTGCCCCTTCTTCCAAAGATAAATTCTCCTTTTTTCCTTTGAGTTCCAGCAAAAGCCTCTGCTCAACCAGGCCAGTCTTCTTCCATGATGGTTTGTGTTTCAGCACATACGGACAGCCTGCTCCTGCACCTTTAATATTTCCTTCTGTCCCACCTTCTTGAATCTCTTTTTTTGTTAAGGTCTGTTTCCCAAGGGATTTTCTGACCCAGAGTCCTAAACAGGCCAATGACCACCCTGTGGAAGTTCAGTGTAGAGGTTATGCTGACCACTTTTCCAGCATGTTAAGGTCTCCCACAAGAACTAGAGCTAGCAATCACGAAACATCAGCCATCCACTCACAGAACACTTCAGCTGCCTCTTCACCCTGGTGGTTTATAGCAGACTTGCCCCAATTCTTTCCCAAAAACACACAATTCTACCATCACCATCACTGCAATAGTACACAATTAAAACACTTCCTAACACACAAGGTGCTCCAAGAGTTCTCTCTCTCTCTGTCTGCCCCTTCTGAAGAGCACATAGCCATCCATTGCAGCACTTCAATCATGCAAGTTTTCCATTTCAGTCCTTTATCCTTGGCTACAGAAGCATTTATGGCCCTCATATCTCTAAATAATGGTGACTTTCCAGTAGCTTCTAGTCTTGTTTTAAATGTCACATTTCTGCTTTTGTGTGGGATCCCAAACTATCACCCAGGCTTGCTGGCCTGGAATCTTGTGCTGCATGCAGATTCTTCATCCTTATCCCCATACAGCTCTAACAGAGAGGATAGCAGAAACACATCTGTTGTATCAATTTATGCCTTCTTGGAGGGAAACAAGTGTAAGATAGTCTATTAGAGCAGCTGAAATAGCTGGAGAAAGCTTGGAAGTACACCATGTTTTCAACAAGTCTGAAAAAACATTTGTGAAAAATTCCAATCAAAGCAGAGATAAAATGCACTTGCTTTGGATTTACCATGGTTGTATTTGTCAAACAGACAAGTTGAAAGCAAAGAGCACTTAGGACTTGTTCAACAAAGAGCTACAGGAGTTAGGAGATGAGGTATGTTTGTTTAGAGATCAATTTGCAACGTGGATTTCAATTTGAATTTTAGGTTTTAATAGCTCCCTGGATATTTGGTTGCTGGACTAAGAGAATTGATGATTGGTTCCTGGAGGTCTGAAGAAGGGTTGACTTTTTGGAACTGATTTCTCAGAATACCAGGGGAGTGTTCTGCCACCAGGTCTTGGTGACACTATTTTTCCATCAATTGCTATAAGTTTTAGTACCTTCTAATGCCTTTAAATCTTTCATTAAATCATTTTTAACTCCTTGCCAGATTTATTCAAATAACCATTTGAAAAATCAGTTCAAATTTCACTACCTTGAAGATTTTCCACTAATACAGGTTTTGGAAGGTTTTTTTCCCAGTTCTCTTTCTTTTCTGAAACAAGTTTTACTACTTTCTGAAATTTTAGTTTTATTGCTATTTCTTCTACTATAGCTAGTCCACAGATTTCACTAAGGAATTCCAAATAATATTTTAAATATGCAAATGTCAAAATGTCTGATCTTGAATGGGAGAGGACTTGGTAATCAACATATTTCTGTGCCCTCATTCTGTTGCCAACCTGCTTGAGGTGGTGTAAACACCTATGCAAAACATAAATGGATTGTAACAACTGCTAAGTTTATGACCAGGATTAAATCATGGTTATAATAACAAGATGGAATCAATGAGTTAGAAATAGCATCCCAGTCCTACCTAGCAATGAATTTTTCACATGCAATGCACTCAAACAGAATTACTCCACAGTTAATCCTACACAGTTTTGACAACGTGCAAAGTGCACTAAGGATTTGAGTTCAACTGTTCAAATGTGCCTTTAGCTCTAGAAGCTACTAACTCATACTGACAAGTTATAAACACCAAAAGTAATGCACTGTAAACTTTTTAAAATTGCTACTCCATTTCTAGTGGCTGAAATCCCTCCTCTGGTAAAGCAGTTTACAGTAACAGTGATACTGCCATAACTAATAGGTACTAATAACAAGTAGTTGCCAAAACATATCAGTATACAAATAGATGTGCCCATAGAGGATTCCTCCTTGTGGCATGATCCCCTTGAGTTACCCTTGAATGAGGCTGTGTGCTTGACTGGATTGTGCTAATATAATGCTACATTACTGGGAAGGAACAGCTCCAGGCTTTTGAAGAAAAACAGTGGTCTCCAAAAATTCACCACAAGATGCAGAATGGGTCTTGAAAGTGAAAAAGAAGGATGGCATCAGAACTCTTAGGGCAGTAGACCAGGGCAGCAATGGATGTAGAGGTAACAAAAGGCAGCAAAAGTCAAGTATCTAACACATGGAAAACACACTATGTACACTAAAACCCAATGATAACATTGAGTTTGCAGACCATTGAAGAAAGGGCAAATAAGTTTGCTAGCAAACACATAAATATAACAACAAGTGAAACCAGAAATTGGGAGTCCTGTCAGTGAAGCACCTCAGTAGCTGGACCCACAGTACAGCTACATTCTCCTATTTATATTCTGCTTAACAGTAACTCCATCTGTCTGCTGACCCAGAATAATAGAGGTGTGTGTAAAAGAGACTAGCAAATCTGTGTTCAACAAGTGTATTTTAAATGAGAAATTGTTGCAATTGGCTAATTCCAACTATATGTGCTAGCACCATTGTAGCTAGATTAGTAATAAATTTTTTTGATTAGATGTCTAGTACTTTAATTGGACCAACAGTATATTCCTGAGTTTGCATGAGGTATTTCATTATCCAGATGCACTACACA
The DNA here is from genome assembly GCA_034336665.1 of Luscinia megarhynchos. Taxonomy (NCBI): domain Eukaryota; kingdom Metazoa; phylum Chordata; class Aves; order Passeriformes; family Muscicapidae; genus Luscinia; species Luscinia megarhynchos. The sequence goes on from CM067566.1 coordinate 24,785,652, forward strand.
AAGCATTTGGTCTGCTACCTTACACTTGATTGTAATTTGAATGCACTGCTCTTTTAAGTTATGTAGCATACCTCAAGTATTTTATTCTTCTTTGCATACTCATCCAATGTAATGATAGACAAAATTAATAGGACAGCTTTTCTTTTAACAAAAGGCTGTGCACATATAAATGGTATGTTTCATCACTTTTGATGCCACAACAATCAAAATGAGAATAGTGGGAGTTCTGCCACAGGCTGTCCTAACACCCTGATGCTCTGGAAAGTTCAGGGACAGCACAGGGTAAGGGCACAAGCTACAGCAAGGGAGGAGCATGAGCTGCCAGCACTGAGTGGCACTTCCTTACTCACATGAGTGAGAACCCTGTGTGACACACAGAGAAATAACCTGCACCCTCAGTTCACTCATACAGACACTGTTTGACCTCCTGTGCATCTCTGGAAGGCCTGCATGCTCTAGCTGCTGCAAGTGCAGAAGAAGATGCAATCCCATCTTGGTGCAAGTCTGCCCAGAGAGTTTCTTTTCCACTCAACAGTTCCTCTTCCAAGGCTCCTGTAAAGCACCTGAGATCAAACTCTTCCCTTTGCACAGAAAGTCCTACTTCCTCCTGTCTGCAGAAGAATTCTATCTAAAATTACAACATTTCCAAGGCTTTTCTGTGAGGAAGTCACACTGAAAAAATGTTCCTTATAGCTTTGATTTTTTTTAATAGTATAATTACAATTTTTCACAAGTAGAGTCATACTACATAAACCAAGTATTTATAAATTAGTGATAAATGCTCATGTAATGAATTTGCTGGAATCCTTTATAAAAATTATGGCCATTCAGACCCAGACAGAGTTACTGAAAGATAACAAACTACTTTGTACACCACAACACTTTTTAAAATAATCTATAGCAGACCCCCTGGAATACATAACCTTGCAAAAGTCCTTTCCAGAGAATCCATGTCTCTTTACCTCCCTGATGTGTCTGATTCCTTCACAGAGCTCTTAAATAATCTGCATCCTAACATAAATCACTAATTTTTAAGGAGCAGATCTTCAGGAAATTTCTTTTAAAAGGAGTAACACAGTAGCTTGTGATTAAATATTGCAAATTATTAATGTGTTTGCTTGTTACTTTCCCCATTCTGAATTGCCTAAGCGAAATTCTTTTTCCCCTGTATCTACTTAGTAGACATTCTTTCCACTTCAAAAAACTGTCTTAGTCATAAAGCATCAAAGACCTATAAAAGCTGACTTTAAGTGGTGTCCTGAAATCCCTTAGGGACTATCCAGCATTCAGCAGATTAAAGTAATAGTTTCTCAAGACTGAAATGATATCTAAGTGTGAAAAGTCCTTTTAGGAAAAAAATAACTCTTGGATACTGTAGTAGACAAACAAGTCTTTTAAAAGACAGCTCTTGAAGAGCAAAGCTGCTATCTGGGTATTAATCTATGTCTCAAGCCTTTTTTCATACCCTAAGTGAAAGTGTCTGGGATAAAAAAGGCTGCTTGTGCTCCCTTATCGTTTACAGTATGCAGGACTGAGCTTGGCTAATGCTTAGTCATCTCCCAACTCTACCTGTTGCTGTGTAAAGGCCTCTCTAATGGAAAACAAACCATTCTCACTTAAAATTAATGGCAAAGTTACCAGCTGGGCTTTAAACACAGCATCTTGAAGATGCTGTGGTGACTGAATATGGTGCAGCAGCCCCAAACATCCCCAACAAAACAATTAACTGTTTGCAGACAAACGAGCTAGAAATGTTCTTTTGCCAATAAACATAAAATGCTCATGCCAATGAAAACACAACTAAAATTAGTAGTGAAGGTAAACTTACCAGTACTACAAATGTGTAACAGAACTGAGGAATTATATCTGTGGCACAATACCCCTGCAATTACTCTTCCATGGCTGCAGTACAAGCAGCAGGGCACTGCAGGCTCCTAGGAGGTTTATAATGTTGGAGGGAAGAGCCTCTTGGGTTAGCAAAAGCTTCATAAATCTCAAAATCAAACTTAAGAAAAGGTATCTGAGGAGATGAGACTTTGAGGTTGACCTTTCTTTGCTGTTATTTCTAGAGAAGGAAGTGATGGGACCATTTCACTCTTCCTGCTCAGACAAGAAAGTACAGTTGTATTCTTTGTGCATGCAAAATAAGTGGGAAGAATTCTTGTGAGGCAAGGTAAAGGGCAAACAAGATAAAATTATTTTTCATGCAATTCATACTAACTGAACTGGGAATGGAAATACTGAAGGAAAGGAAATTGTAAAACTCTGAGCTGTATTTTATCAAGAGCTAAAATGTGATCTGCTTTAAGAGAATTCCCTGGAGATCAGTCCAATATGCAAGAATTAATATACACTCCCACACAACATTTCAGTAATAATTTAAAACACCATGCAAGTTGGAAGAGGTAGAAAATATCTTAAATAAATTTAAGTTAAATATCCCTTATAAAAATATTGTGAGTTTACTGAGCCAAGAAGCTCCTTTAGGGCTATTTAACATTTGCTACAATTCTAATTTTCTCCCACATTATTCCAATACTTAAACAATCTCAATTGCTTCTCAATGGAAAAAATATAGCAAGCTACTTTGCCACAATGCACCAGGTCAAAGTGTTTGCTTACATCTGATGCATCTAGAGGGAATTTATTCCCAAAAGTGCTTCTAAGGCACCTGGCTATTTTATTAACACAACAAATGTACTCCATCATCTTTTTTAGAGTACTAACATGGGATTTTCTGGGAATTAATAAGGGTTTGAGTTGTCTCTAGGCAAATTTTTGTTTCTGTAGAAAAAATCATCTAATGATACGGATTCTCTGCTTGATTTAACTGCATGTTTTCTTTGATGTCTTGATAAGTTCTCCCACTGTCTCCAACAAACTCTCTGTAATTCTTCACCATGGATTTTTGAGATAACTTTCGTGGCTGCTATTTCATCTCACTCCAGCCCTTTTTTTCTGCTGCAAAAGGATGGGTCACACTAACCTGCATGCAGCCCTAGTCAGTTTGCAACTAAAAGAGGAGACAGCAAACAGCCTGGCAGCTGGGCAGTTCCCTCCCTGCCCCTGCTGCCCTGCAGGAGGGGGAGCCTCACTCTGCTGTTTGCACCCATCTGCAGCTCCAAAAACCTCTGGGTATCTCCCCCCAGCCAGTGGCTGAGCCAGCCCGCAGGAACCAGGCAGAATTTCTCAGATGATTCAGAGAAGCTAAGGAAAGGATTATGGCTTTACATATATTATAAATGCTTATGCCTTCATACCTTCAAACCATCTGCAAAGGGTATTATGTAGTTGAGGTTTGCCTGTTATTTTGCCTGACTTCTCTCCAGTGCGTGCAGAAGTTTCTGTAAACAAAAAATGTTTCTCCCTCAGAGTTCTGTGCCTCACAAATAAGAGGGGTATTGAATCTAATCTTCCCTGGGCTGGAGGGGAGATAGGGGACTCAGAAATGCTCTTGTAAGCTCTCATACTTTTATAGAAAGAAATATGACGTTATGTATTGAATCCAAGGGAAAATTCATTGCACTAAGCTGAAAAGGAATTCACTAGAATGAAACATGTCAGGAAAACAACCAACATCAAATCTAATAGAAAACAACCCCCAAAACCCAAAATGAATGGAATTTAAACAAATTATTTTCAGAAAAGTTTGAAGGTGCAAAAAAAGTGGAAAAGGACTGGAAAATCCTGACCCTGAAAAAAACATTCTTTTCAACTAAACTAAGGAAAAATTCATTGGGATGAAATGTTTTAGGAAAAACAAAAGCAAACAAAAACCCCTTAACCAAATGGAATCTAAACAAACTGGTTTTGTAAAAAGGTATTCTTCCTCAGTTGTTTAGCAAGTTTTCTTTGAGAAAGTACAAGTTCAATAGCTCTCTGTTTGTCTTTCTATTGTGAGAAAAAAAAGCGCAAAGATAAAGTATTTTTCTTTTGATAAAACCCTCCTTGCCCTGTACATGCATTACAAAGAGCTGAAACAATAACAACTGCCTTTATCCTGAACAAGTCACCTTGAGAGGTACAATCTAACCCTGAATTTATTTATGGTGACTGTGAAGTAAGACTATTGAAATATGACTGTATGAAAGGGATATATGGTACTGAAGAATGGATATGAAATACAATTTAGTTGAAGTGGCACGTTATTACATAATCTCTCCTTTGTTATATAGCCTCCTGTAATCTGATAGAAGACTGCAGGAGTAAAAGGGATACATTTTAAGTGGAGGAAGATTTTCTAAAACTCAGTTGCAACACGAGCTCCCTGTTAAGTATGAAGTCAAATCAGCTACAGCCCCCTCTTCCAAAACTCTCTGTGGGATAGCTTCCAAATAAAAAGCACATCTAAGTACTAATGTTTGGGGAAGGAAACAGTATAGAAGAAGAAAAACTCACAAAAAATATTTTTTCTTCATTAATTTTAAAGAATCTGCACTTTATCTTTCTTCTGCATGCCTCTATCAGCAGGAACCATGCCCAGGTTGGAGCTGCACATCTGCACCTTCATCTGCCTGGGACAAGATACTAAGTCAAGGGTCTGTTTATTCAGTGATTGCATTAGGATGTGAGTTGCCTCAAAATATTGCCTGTTGAAAACTGGAATAACTTTTCCTAAACACTTATACACTAATTTTAAATTATTCACAAATAATACAGGTACTGATATTCACACACTGATCCTTTCTGTGTCAGATAACTTTGAGTTACTCCCCAATTATCTAACTAATGACAATTATCTAGACTGTGTTTCTGACTCACAATGAGGGAAATAGTCCATGAAATGAAAATACATACTGCTATCCCAAAAAACATTTCTTGAAATCCAGGTGCCTGTTAAATATTTTTATGCTTTAAAGAGTATTATATTATACAGTTGCATGAGCAGGTGAGATGGAAATCTTATACAGGTTTTCTTATTATTTTCTAAATAACAAGGATGATTACTTTAAAAGCAGTCCTTAAAGAACCAGTGATCTCTCTGATGGAAGACTTATCTAACTTATTTTTATTATAGGTGCTCCCTATGAATGAGAAACTTAGCTTTCATGCTTCTGTATACAATTTGCTTTGTGCAATCTACATTTTTAACAATAATCTAAGACTTTACTGAAATGACCATATTTCTGGCTTGGCAAGAAATATGCCTGTTGTGCTTTCTTCTGAACTGCTTTTTAAAAAGATGTATCAATAAATCATGTTCCTTAACATAGTCAGATTTTCTGAAGTGAAAAAGAAAATTATAAGCATCAATTCTTTAAAGGTCAGACTGGGAGGCAGTTTAGATTAGAAACACGAACATTTTCTAACATTTTAATTTTAAAATCCTTTCAAAATATTCAAATATACAAATAGTATGCCAAATTGCCAAGATTCTTTTTTTCTATAATTTGCTATGAAAATAGTGTGAGTCATTATCCTGAAGTATTCTACTTGAACAATTTCTCTCCTTCCAATTATTTCTCAATTAAAGTAATTATTTTCTTAGATGCTTTGCATATTTCATTTTCTTTTATCCTCTATGGTACTGTACCACACAACAAATGTGTTGCAGCTTTTTGCTCTTTAAATTAAACCATTTTTAGGGAGGGAGAATGGTGCATGGGGTAGGGGAATTCACTGAGATACCATGTCAAAAGGCTGTTAAACATTTACCCAGGTTATTTTATGGCCTCAACATTTCTTTATATTTTAAAAGCTTTTATGCAAAATGGCAAACTATGAAAAATAATGGTCCTTGAAGGTTAGACAATGCCTTCAGGCTTAACTGCTGGCACTGCTCCTGGATTAGGTAGTTTGAAAATTCTTGGTACAACACCTATGAAAGTCATTCTCTTTGCTGCAACAAGGCACCATTATAGACCATTACAGAGGGAGGAGAGAGCACTGGCCTCATCCTCACTGCATCCCAGGGCCTTTCCCTAGACAGTCTCCATCACAGGGAGCCTCTGAATTCAGCAAGGTGGGAATACCCCACACCAGACCCCTTCTCAACCTGGGAGGGCTTGCTCTGCAGTTCAAGCAGAGGTCTGAGCTAAAGAGACACAAAGGTGAAGGACTAGCACTTAATAATGTTTAATTTGGTCTTTTCTCCAAATGAAATTTAACATGTAGGCTATTAAAACAGGAACATCACACATATCATAAGGTCAGGTGCTCACCAGGTCAAAAATGCTTGCTTCCCTGTGCCACTCCAGCCTTCTTGTTTGTTTGCAGTAGAATGCTGCACTTAATTCCACACTCAAATCTATGGTTTTCCTCAAGCAATAGACAGGAAGCAGACTTTATCATCTCAGTGGTAATTCCTTCTAATATAGACACATAATTATGATATGCAATGACACACTACTCCACTGAAAAAATCTTTAGGCAGACAGGTTTTTGTTTCAGATTTTACATATCGTCTACATTTTGGAAATTGTAATCAATAAATGAACTTGCAAATTAAACCATTAATCAGTGTGAATAATATATCTATCATTAATCAGAGATTTGAGACTCATGAGATTCCTTTGCCATGAATCAAAATAAATTCTGATGAAGGACACTTACAAATGTTCTGAAAAATAGTATTAATTTGTGATTGCAACACATAGCACAATGGAAAAAAAGCTAACTGTTCCTGGAAAAATGGAATTGGATGCAAGGATATAGCAATTGGTGCTTGATCAGGTGTAAAGGATTCAGGAATATTTACAGCAGTGAGACACAAAATGCCTACATACATAAAAAAATAAGTGTCAGAAGTAATACTTCTATGTAGAAAGGGAATAGTTTACTCACCTTTATTTACAAAAAAAATCCAGTCAATAAAACCAGGTAGAAACTCTTGAGTGGAAAAGAATAGGATCTGCAATGGGAGTTAGTGAGGGAAGTCAAGCTGAGGCATATTTCTTGTCATAGCCCAAATACACTGCTAAAATTCACAAAATATTACTCATAGCAGATTCTAGTTTCATTGTGGTTATTCAGTTATCATTGATGATCACTATTTCATCAACAGTGGAATAATTACAATAATATTGGTATGTGCATCATGCTCAAAGGTTTTGAAAGTTTTGCCATTATTATTATAATTTGTCAACAAAGAAATTACATTTCAGATATAAATACTTAGGTTTTAGCAACAAGTGTGATGTATGAGTAGTGAAAAAGGCAACAATTTCAAGTAGTCATCTTTTTATGACATTGTAATTAGCAATCATCTTGTTGCCATTTTCTATCAAAGTGAAGGACAATTTTGAAATTTTCATTGTGAAAATGGAGAATGGAAAGTAGGCAAAATGTTGATTCAGTTGCAGTATCCTGGGATTAAAAAGACTTTCATGCACTTTTAGAGTCATAAACATAAGATACCAAATTTTAATAGGAGATCTAGTCATTCAATACAGAAGAAATTACTAAAATCATGAAACATATGTAAAGCCTTCTCAACACCAGTTTTCTGTGTTGGGCAAAAGAGTTCTCCTCACCAACACCAAAACAGGCCTGCAATTCTAGCATGTGTTCTACCACAGGAAGAACTCCTTATTAAAGGACAGGTGTCTGTGTTGCTAGTATGGATTATAGCTTTATAACTTTAAAAGGTTCTTTTAAATATGTCCTTCCTTGCCTTACAACCTTCAAAACTCAGTTCTTTTGGATTCACTACAGTGCAGCACTGCCTAAATTTCAGTTGGCTCTTATTTTATGATTTTCTCTTTCCCATCTCCTAGGCACTAAAGTTAAAAATATGTGTTTGTAGCCAAGGAGGGGAAACAAACCCTCTTCCATGCTCAAAGTACCTAAATTGTCTTAATTGGAGTACCAATTAAATGATTAACTGATTTTTCCACAACACACTAAAATGGCACTTCTCAGAAGTGATCTATTGAGTCAGATTGTCTGCAGATTCAGGGAGTGCTCTGTCTTCTGATGTTGACCATACATTTCTGAGGCTTTCTTTGCAGCTGCAAGGAACAGCAACTGTTGCTCTAAGGCAAAATGAGACATCAGGACTCAAGGTAAGGAAGGGGACAACGGTGAAGGGCTGCCTACTGTGTTGACTGCTGTGGGAATACAAGAGATATAGGTAATTTTTCCTAAAACTCTTTAATGTAGGAAAAAAGTATTTGCAGAATCAGAAAAAATCCTAGCACCCTAAGAGTAATGTCATACTACCAGTACTGCTGGAAAAGACACACTCCTTGATGCCAGATTTCACATGGAATGTCACACACATGGAGTTCAATGGGTCTGCTGTCTTTAGGATGTTTGAAAGTGTTTTCCAGGAGTATTTCTTTCATTACAAAGAAACCAATCAAGAATCAAAGTAAAGATGACCTGTAGGTCACCAGACCCTCCTTCTACTCCTGTCTAAAGGTAGAAATAATATTTTCTTTCTTCCCATCCTCAGACTTTTGTTTTCCCATGAATGTCTCTAAAAACTCAGTGTCTCTATATTCCTTTCCAGGTCACCCAGCCTTGCTGCCACCTTTTTATAGTTGAGTTTAGTCAAGGCCAACTTGTCTCTAAAGGCCTCCTGCCACCTTGGCTTGACTTGTTGCTTGCCAAGTTGACTTTGCTTGAGGTTGGAGACAAATTTACTTGAAAATCAACCAGATGCTCTGGACCTCTTTTGTCTCCAGAGCCATCTACCTAGGGATTCTTTCAAGCCTACCCCTCAGCTGCCTGGGGCTGTGAATGGAATTAGCCCTGTGCAGAGATCAGGGCCAGTCTGTTCTCTTGCAGTCCAGGGCTGGTATCCAGTTTTTTGCCTTGTTCCCTCCCCTAAGGATCCTGAACACCTCCATCTCATGGTCACCCAAGGGTTGCACATCACTATCCTGTACATTCCTTTTGTAAGTATGAGCTGCAGCAGAACTGCATGAGCTCCTTGATACTACCTAAGGGAGGAAGTTGTCATCAATGCACTTCAGAAGCCTCCTATATTTTCCCTGGGTTTTTTCAACTCATTTTTTTGGGGGTGGTTAATACTATGTCTTCATGTGAGGTGTGAAGTTACTCTCACCATTGGTAGATGGCAGAGTTGCCAGATGGATCTAGTCTTTGCTGTTCCCAGTATCACCTGATCACTGGCTCATTACTGGGCACTTGTCCTAGTGTATTAATGCTGTCAGAACCCTTTTTTTAAAAATAGAAATACTGACCTAAAGTGTTTTTATACAACCTACACAACCTACAGTAAAACAGCTGAACTCCACCTATAGTGGAACTTGAAGCATGGTTGACTCTAAACTCCCACCACTGTCATTTCTGAGAACACTAACCTGTTTAGTGTCAGTTGGCTGTGGTAGAAAGGAATAACAGAAAGGTGTTTGGAAGGAAAACGTGTTCCATCAGAAAGGTTTAAGAGCACTATACCAAGCCACAACTTGAGGGCAATTTTTACTGCTGGTTCTCACTTCCTCCATTATTAACAATTAATTTGGGGGTGGGGGGTTAGGGAGAGGGAGGAGTGCAGAAGTTAAATATGTTGCTCTACAAAAAACAGTAGTCTTCATAAAACTGTCACATTCATTGTATTTGTCACTCATGTCCAGCATTAGTAAAAAGTGATGCTAAACTTTGGAATGTTGAAGAGACATTAAATTCCTTCCTCTTTAATAAGTTATACCAGGGTCTCAAAAGATCTGCAAAGAACTTGAAAGCTGAGTTGCTTTTCAATATTTAAAATGTTATGAATATTCATCTTTCACTTTTACTCTGACTCCTATCCACCACAAATGCACAGGACAAAATGTTCAAAATGTTTTCCACGCTGGATCTACTTAAATGGTTCTTTTCTCCCATATGGCTTGTGAACTCTGCAAATATTACTCAGGGCCCTGTTTGCTTCTTATCCATACATAAAGCACATTGATGAAACTAAAGTCCTTATTCACTGCAGTCTGATTTTTGGATTAAGAGTTTCCTGAAAAAATATACTGTATTTTATTTTATACTATATTTATTGCATTGCTGTTAATCCCTCAGCATTCCATAAATTGCCATAAGCAGGGACACCTTCCACTAGACCATGTTACTCAAAGTCCCATCCAACCTGGCTTTGAACACTTACAGGGATGGGACATCCACAACTTCTTTGGGCAACTTATGCCAGTTCCTCACCACCCTCAGAGTAAAATCATTTCTTCCTAATATCTAATTTAAGTCTCTTTTAGCTTAAAACTATTACCCCTTCTCCTATCACTATCTGCCCCTCTAAAAAGTCCTTCCTCCTCTTTTTAACAAGCCCTCTTTAAGTACTGAGAGGCCACAATGAGATCTCCCCATGGCCTTCTCTTCTCCAGGATGAATAACCCAGCTCCCTCCCAACACTGTCTTCATGGGAGGTGTCCCAGCCCTCTGAGCATCTTTATGGCCTCCTCTGCACCTGCTCTAATATCTCCATGTCTTTCCTGTGCTGGGTCTCTCCAGGGCAGAGCAGAGGGGCAGAATCCCCTCCTGGAGCTGCTTTTGATGCAGCCCAGGATGCCATCAGCCATCTGATCTGGGCTGTGAGCACACACTGGTGGGCCATGGCCACATCTTCACCCATGAGAACCCCCAAGCCCTTCTCTGCAGGCTGCTCCCTGTGACCTCCTCTCTCAGTCTGGGCTCGTGTCTGGGGCTGCCCCAGCCCAGGGGCAGCACATTGCACCTGGACTTGCTGCACCTCACGAGGTTCCCATGGGCCCACCTCCCAAGTGTGTCCAGGTCCCCCTGAAAGGCATCCCTTACTTCCACTGTGTCACCTGCACTGCTCAGCTCTGTGCCATTGGATCTCATTGTCTGTGTCCTTGACAAAGACATGGAAGAGCATCCATCCCAAAACAGAGCCTTGAGGGACACCTCTTGTCACTGGCCCCCACCTGGACATTGAGCCATATATCACAACTCTGTCTGTGTCCATCCAGCCAGTTCATACCCATCATACAGCCCACACCTCAAACCCATGTCTCTCCAATCTGGACAGAAGGATGTCATGTTCTTCATCACCCATGAAGAACATTTATGTGTTTCTTGTGAGAACATGTGACTTTACAGGAAAAGAAAGGCTCATCCCAGAAAAATCTATAGCTTTTCCATTGACAGACTTGGAATCAGAATGCTCATTTTAAAAACAGAAAACCAAACTCAAATCTGCACCTTACTATAGTCTTTTGTTTATTTCTAAGTAAGCTTTGTTACCCTATATATTCCCTCTGACAAATTAAGCTGTCTGGTAGGAGGTTTCTTATGCTCCACATCATTTGGTTGTTAGTGTATACCCAGCAGCAACATACTTTTATAACCTTCAGAAAATATGAAACATTGCCATTTGTAATATGAATATATGAGGGTATTCTCATTATATAAAGAGGAAATCTGTTAAACTCTCACCAAGCTGAAGAATATTTTCTTTACAATATATTGTTTGTTTCCTTTGGGAAATACTGTTTTTAATAAAAAAGCACCTTCACAGAGGTTGTAATGGGTTGTTTAAAAACAGGAAAATGAAAAACCCACACAAGTCCTAAGAGAAAAGACATGAAGGAAATTAAATATTTCTGCTGTCAAGGCATTAAAAACAAAAATACAAAATGTGCTATATTTAAATTAACTTTAATAAGAAGTACAAAAAGATAATGTTAAGCAATATTTTGCATGTGGTTAATAAATATTCTTCAACAGCAAGCAGTGACACATTCAAACATAAATCCAGTTATTTCTTTTACATTTTAGAAAAGTAACAATTTTCCCAGTTAAAACAAGGTCACAAATTACAGAATATTATCATCTTTTTAATTATTTATAACTATGAAACCTACTAAATAAGTAAACTGTCACCCAGAAGATTTTATATGACATTGATGTTCAAGGTTAAGTATACTTACATTTATCATGCAGTTTCTTGCTGTGCATATTTGATTGGTGTTTAATTTCAAAATTACTGGTTTCATTCATTCCCATTCCCTTATTTCTTTTTAATATACTGGGAGTGCCTATTTTCCAAGTCCTATACATTTTCACACCTAAGTTGACTCACTAAAGTAGATTTTTCATACAATGTATAAATGTTTTCTGACTCCAGCCCAGCTGAGAAATTGCAAATCATGTATGAATCAGAGACCACTTTATTTTTACTATTTTTTAATCAAGTATAACAGCATTTAGTGTAATCAATTCCATTAAAATTAAAGTGCCTTCAATGTTTCCTAGTAAAGTGGCTGTTTGGAGGGGAGAGGGTGAAGGGGTGCAGTTTAGGAAGTGATTTTTAAACAGTTTATAGATACGGTGCATATGTATTCTAATAGATGTAAAGTACTGCATTGCATTCCGTGCTATTGCTAAGCTACAGCAGCCTATAAACTGATAAATTCAGCCAAAATGAACATCTAATAAAGAATATCAAAAGCAGTTGATCAAAGTAATATCTTGTTCCATTCGCTAATTCCATCCATCCTCAATGGCATAGTTTGATGGATAAAGTATTGGAAAACAAATATAACACTTCAAGCTGTTGAAGCTCACCCCTTTTAATATCAGATGAATGAAAGCACTCATTGCAATCATTAAAAACCTTGAATGCACACTCCAGAACACCTTATCAAGTAAAGTATTCACAGCATTATGTAATGAATTTGAAAGCAAAATAGAACTTTTAAATTATCCAACAATAAAAATATAATCATATATATTTATGTAGACTCCAACACTAGAGGAAGAGTATACATCATCTTGCATATTTTAAAGTATCCTCCAAATTCCTTTTTGTTAGTGTTATCACCTCATCCTAAGTTATAGCACTTTCAAAATATTCTTAAAGGGCATTAATAAATATCAAGGAAGCAATAGGTGTAAGTCCTGTATTTCAGTATGGTTGACACTTCTTTTAAGGGCTTATTTTCATGTATTAAAGAATTGACAACCCAATCCAAAGGAGAGCACAGGTGTAGTTAGGTGTACTCCTTTTCTGTAAAAGTCCTTACTGACTTCATTGACAGAAATAAACTTGATGCGAATGTAAGTTAGTTTTTTTTTAATTCAGTGCAAATTTTGCCCTGGTCTCCATCAGAGATGTCAAGCCCTCAAAATTTTCCTCTTCCAGTAGTATATAGTCACAGACCCCAAAAAGTGTCAAAAGATTCACCTAGAAGGATCTAAATCTGGAAAAGTAAGTGGTTTAAAGTAGAGGGGAAAAAAAACATTTCATGTGATTAACACATGCCATGCATTGCAACAAAGTTTTGAGCCTTTAACTTCTACTGCTAAAGGCCTAAAGTCGAGCACTGATTCTCAGATGGCCATAATTAATAACTGGATTCAGAAAATAATTTAAAGTTCTATTTGTTAGGGAGTTTGGTCATCTACAGAAAAGACATGGAGGTTTCCTTGACTAAAAAGAAAAAATACGAGATATTAAAGAGATGTAGCTTGAATTTATATTGCACACTAAGAGCATTTTAGCAGGAGGTCCATCATTGCTGGGATGAGATGGAAGGAATGCTAACTCTGCCTTATAAAGAATCATTTGCTTTACTCAAGGCTGAAGGGTGATCTGACTTTTACATAAACTCACATAATTAATTTTAGCATTTAATTGTGTGTAAGATAAAACTTTATATGTGACATGAAATTATACCACACTAGGGGAGTCTATTTAGGTATGTTTAGACATTTGTATAATTGCCAAACTCTGTGTTTTTAATGAAACTATTTCACTTACTGGTTTTATTTTAACATGTTTTCTTCCTCTACTTTAAAACTCATTGCATGGCTTTATAATTTTTCAGCATTATGTGTCTGCACATAATTGGGCATAGATGATGATAGCTTCAAATCCACACTGAAATAATCTTTCATACAAATTTTTTAGGAGTGCTTCCAGCATAGACTTCATCAATTTTGTGAAGGCCAAGGCAAAACCTTGCACTAAGCTTTCAGAATAGGAATGAGAGGTATGGAGGATGAGTGCTGACTGTCTGTGCTCAAGTGAAAGCCATGCTTTTTAAGAAAACAAAGTGCAGAATTAACAAAATTCTACTTAATTTCTGAACCTTCTTTTCTCCTTCCACCCAAGATGTTCCAAACAGCAGGAGACACACAGCACTGCATGGTCTCTTTTCACAAAGCAGTCAGTAGACGCCTCTCCCTTTCAAAGGCACAACTAGTGTCCCTCAAGTTCAGCAGAATTTATGCAAGTATTTCCACTTTATGTGCTCTAGAAGTCACTGTCCACAACTCACATGTGGCAGTGAAGGCTCAGACTTGAAGCTGAAACAAAAATACACATTACCTCCCTCAGTGACTCCTTCCTCCATTATGTCACATCCCACTGCCATTGTAACAAAGCCACTTGTGTGCTCTCCTTTCTCCTTTTCTCCCCCATACATCCCTACCTCCTCCCTGCTGCTCCTCGTTGATTTCATGCAGACAGTTTTTGGTTACTTTTGAAAAGTCTCTCCACCCTGTGTGCTATCTGTAACCACTGGGAAGGGAAGGTGGTTCAGTAAGGCTCTTTCTGTGACTGTATGGGCAAATTGGCTCCTTAATTTAGAATAATGTTAGTGGTATGAGTAGTCTCCCAAACTAAAGCTCATATCTCAGAATGCCTACCATACTATTTTTTTAAAAAGATGCTTGACAATGCAGCAGTTACAAGTTGAATTAGGTCACATATGACAGGTGGAGGTAATTTAATTTGCCACAGCATAATTGAGAAGTTTCAAAGCTACTCTTCTGTCATGAAGTCTCCAGCAGACAACTCTACCTGATAAACTGTGCTGATCTCTACTTTTCATGCTGATTTATAAATTAACTGACACAGGCATCCAGAAATATGTGTCCCAGTACTACACTGGAAGCCTATTCATAAACCTCATTTAGAATTACTGTAATTCAAACTATCTTTACCACAGTGTTTTATCTTTGTATTTATTTTATTAATTTCTTAAGTCATAAAATATGACACACTGACCCAAGAATAATGGGAGAAGTAAATTAGATTAATATGTCAACCAAAAAATTCACTGGCAGATTCCATGTGCAAGTCCTTGATAGAGAAATGACTCACATTTTCTCACTCATACTCCCCACATTAAGTATTTAAGACCTGCAAGATTTACTCAAATTATAGGAAACCTCTTCATATTTGGCACATAGATTTGTGGCATTAGCTTTTAAATCCCAGACATGAATTCTATACTAAATGAAATGACACAGACGCCTCCAACATGAAAATAAGGCCTAACTCTTGTATTCTGGTATTCCTTGCACGATGCTCCCCATTCACTTAAGTCTTTACATTTATATTCACTTATCCAATTGATAGTCTTGCAAATTTGCAACTTATGTTGGGTCCCTGTAAAGTGTTTCAGCAGTGAATCAGTAAAGCATACTCCTCCTTCCCATAGAAGGAGAGTGCTTTAATGTAGACCAACTAACTAAATTTTCTGGAGAGTGCCCATTTAAAAACCTTGCCAATGCCCACAATAACTGCATGTAAATATTTAAAATGTTTTGGGTTTTTTTTTTTTTCACTGACTTTATAAGGTATGCCTACTTTTCTATACAAGTGGGCAACAAATGTAACTTTACCCTGGTGATAAACGCCTGTTTGGGTTTTTTACTGACTCAAGCTAGTGTAGAGAAAAGGGTCAGTGAATGAAAAAATATTTGTACCAACAAAAGCAGTAGCAGCAGGGCTGACTAACATGAGACAGCATCGGGCTTCTTTTGTGCAAACTGAAGATATGTTTTGCATGCAGCTCTGAGTTACCCAGACGTTATTTTCCAGAGAAATCTTGTTGGAGAAGACTTTACCATTAAAAGCCTTTGAGAAGGTCCCATTCTTGGATAAGGATGCAAAATCCTTCCTTATCAGGTGGTTGAACGTGACTGAGCACACTCATATTTGGCATGAGGAGAGTTCTGACTATACAGTGTCGTGCATGGAGAATTTCACAAGAGTTCAACACTGGGAAGGGTTTGAGTACCTGGGATGTAGCCAAGGGTGAAACACAAAACTCTGTTTCTCAAACCCAGCGAGGTTTGGAGAGTCCCTAGATCTTGCCCATACGAACAGAAGGTAAGAACTCTCACTAGGTCACAGGAAGGAGCCCTCAGCCACAGAAAACACAATCAAGCTATTCAAGTTCAAGAGCATTTTAGCAGGGGCCTCCATTAAACTATACAGTCAGAGCCCTTTGCCAAAAACAGAGCTAAAAGTGAAGGGATTTTTCTATAGTTCTAATATTTACAATTATTTGTACATATGTACATATTTATATATTTATTCATACCTGGACAATGTGGTGTTGAAGGGAAAATTTATAATTTACAAATAAAACATTTTAAAAATGCATGCTTATACCATGAAAAAACCTCTTTTTTATTGCTTGCCTTCTAGCCTTTTGTTCATAATCACACTATTGCACACATCTCCATGTTACATGGAAGTTCTACATTTACATATAAATATATATGAAAATAAGGATATTTTTATTTTAATGTTCTGAGTAAAGTGCTCATTTTTAAGCTACTGTTGATGAGAAGGGTTTAGTCTGACAGTTTAATTAGAGGGAATTCAAGGGATACACACCTTGTCCATGCTTCTCCCTTTCTTTTATAACCTACTAAATGTCTTTATTTTACTGATGTCAACTCTGTCTTAACTATTAATTCTATTTATAATATGCATTTGTGACCTTGGCATCTATACTGTCACACAAAGTACAAAACAGAATCACATCAAAAGCAAAGAAAAAGCAAGAAAATAAAACAGCAAAAGAAAGCAGTGTTTCTCTTTGTTGTTTTTAGCACACTTCCATGTCTTAAGATACTCTTTTATTTGATTTTAGAAATATTTGTACAACTTTTTTTAAACTCTGAACATATCTATTTTATGCACTATACTCAAGTTACTGTACAAAACTGCAATAAATGACACTATACGACTACATATGTCTCTACTAGAAGACATCATCATAAAGGTGTATCTTTTTTAAAGGTCAACTAATAACTGCTAATGTATGTGTGAATCAAAATATTTTTGATTGGCCAAGTATGCTAAAATCTAAATACAGTACACAATTATTATTTATGCTATGATTTACCAGGCCTTTAGGGGCATCAAGAATCTTTGCAAAGGCTCAGAAGAAAAACAATTTTACTGACAGTATTAAATGTTCTTATAAAATTGCCAATGGCAGATCCAATTTTGTTGTATTTGTGTATATGAAATACAGCTGATGCCTACTGATGATGCATGACCTTTTATTAAAAAAATAACATTCAAATCTTAGCAAAATCATTTCTAGTATACAAAGTTGTTGTAAAGTTATGTCAGCGAAATGTAAAGTTGCAATTTACAAAAGCAGCAGTAACTTTTATTATATGGACATATTCCTGAACTTAAATCATGGTTCTTGTTTCCCTTGAAAACAGTGCTTCCTGGGACAAATACAGGTAAATATTTTAATGGCAGGCTTTAGGAAAACATTAAGCAAAGAAAAAAATATATATTAAATTACTGATAAACTTAAACGTGAAAAATTTCTAAGTCATTCTATAAACCTGAAAATAATTCAATTAAGAAGAAAATCAAAAATAATAATAAAAATATCCAGTTTTGCTGAATCAGACAATCCAGCTTAGTAACATCAAATAAACTAAAACAGTGAAAAAATAAGTATCTAACTAGCAGAAGTTGGTTGATATTGAATTTGATTAACCCTTTTCCCTGCAATCAATTAGGTAAATTTATTAACAACTTCAAAGAGGACAGAAGTAAGAAACTTGTGGCTTTTGCCATATAGTAGTGTTTACTACCTCTTCAGCCTAACTTGTATCCAGAATGTTTGTGAAGAGCAGAACTGTACGACCTCTGTACTCTGTTATGTACATGGGCACTGCTGTTGTATGAAACAATTACACCTTTTTAAAAAAATCACTTTTTTAAATGACAGTTTCTTTCACTAAAGTAGAATTAGTAACTTTATAGAAAAATATTTTAACTTTAAATTAAAAAAATACTGCTCCTAAATAATTATGTAGGATCACATCTTCATCTCATTGTACGGAGAGAATATAATTCTGTATATTTGAATTCTAGTTTAACAGAAGTCCCCTGGGTTAAACTTTTAAAGAGCTGGCTGTATTTGCCATGGGTGCTATCTGTTTACAGACCCATGAGCTAACACTGTGTCCCTCCTTTGGAGACACACAGACAAGACATTTATATACACACTGTACATAATGGTTCACAGATTAGCAGTTATTAGTCGGACTGTACATAGCGAACAACCTATCTGATTAGAATGATGCTTGAAGTCCTCAGTGCAAGTCAGCTTTTAGGTTGATGGTGCAAAGCCAAGTAAGACAGGCTCCCTGTTTAAATATGTAGCCCAATACACTAAATTAAAAGTACCAAATAAGACTGGAAACACTATTCTAGACATTCTGTCAATTTTGCTAACACTGTTGAATGTCTTCTTTGCTTCTTGTGGCTTCGCTTCTGGTTTTGCCTTGTTGGGTTCTGCAGTTGTAGCACTCTTGGAGATGGTTGGTAGCACTGAGTCCTTGGTAATATTTGGAGCATAGTTGGCAACAGCCACTGCATAGGCATTGTTTTTCTTAATGACAGATGCTTTTTCTTTTTTCTATTGGAAGACAGCAGGAAGTTAAATGTGTATTTCCCAGAACAGACTTAATAAAACATGATTTCAAAAGTAAAAGGAAGAAGTGAGCATATCAAAATAAATACCATGCTGATAAATTCAGATATAAAGACATTTCCAGTCTATCCAAAAAGAAGGTTGAGGTGACATAAGATTGCTCTTGCACCATCAAATGCCCTACTGAAGTTATGTGAGGAAGTCTCTGATACTGTGATTGTAAGCATAACTGGAAAAGAGTTGGTCTTTCTGTAGTGGCTTTCCATCTGTCTCCTTACAACAGAATTGCAAGTCAGTTACAATGTTTTCTGTGGAGATTGCATGTCGTTATAGTAAAATTAAAATTAGGCCACCTGTCTCCCATAAAACTAGCATGACTATTATTTGGGCACGTCATAACATACCACTAATAAATAAATTAATTTCACTTAAGGGTATACATTTTTTAGAGGCTCTGGGGAAATGTGTTTACACCTATATATAGACACACATATAGAGAGGTCAAAAAGAGATTGCAATTAAGTAAAAGAAGGAATCCAGACTGATAGTTTTAGAACTGAGCTGAGATTTAACCATAAAACTATTTCTGTTTTTCATAAATTATTGGTTAAAAAACGCATAATGATGAAAACAGGACTAAGAACCTAAAAAATGGCAGAAGAAAAGGAGAGTGGGATGGAATTCATTTAATGAAGCTCAGGAAAGAGCAATTTAAGTCCTGCACCTGAGGAGGAATGAGCTATGCACTGGTGCAGGTTGAGGCTAATGGGTTAGAAAGCAGCTTTGTAGAAAAAGCCAGGAGGTCCAGGTGGCCACCAAGTTGAACACAAGTCAGCAGTGAGCCCTTGCAGAAACAAAAGCCAGCAGCCTCCTGGGCTGCATTACAGAGTGCTGCCAGCCAGCCAAGGGAAGTGATCATTCCTCTCAACTCAGCTCTGGGAGGCACATCTAGAGTGCTGGATCCAGTTCTGTGCTTCCCAGTTCAAGAGAGACAGGGACATAATGGAACTAGTCTAGTGAAGGACCACAGAGATGATTTAAAGCCTGAAGCATCTGAAATATAAAAGGCCAAGAGAGCTGGGGCTGTTCAATATGGAAAAGAGAAGGCTCAGGGGGAGTCTTATCCATGTATGCAAATATCTGAGAATAAAGAAGATTAGACTTTTCCCTGTGAAATCCAGTGGAAGGACAAGAGGCAATGAGCACAAAATGAAATACAGAATATTGCACTTTAGTATTAAAAAACCTCCAATTTTTACTATGAGCATGATCTAGCACTGACACAGGATACCTAGAGAGGTTGTGGAATCTTCATCTTCAAAGATATTAAAAAAATACCAGGACAATGACCCTGAGCAACCATCCCTAGCTGACCCTGCTTGCACTAGGGGAGATAAATTAAATGATCTCCAGAGGTCAATTCCAACTTCACCAATTGTGTGTTGTTATGGGATTGTGTATGCTTCCACAGGGCTAAAGTTCAACCAGGGGCAGTGCAATGGAGAGCTGGGAGTTCAATGCACACATGGGCACAGGGATGTGTAGGGAATGAAAACAGGCTTGGGGTTTTAGACCAATACAAAGGTTCACAGACTAGCTCTGCAATAAGATTGCAATGCTGTAAATTGATCCAGTGCTTTGCAGCAGTCTCAGACTGATTTCTAATCTGAATTTCTAATAACCTACAGGAAAGAATGGAAGGCAGCTTCTCAGGAAGCAATATATATATATTATCTCCATATATATAAATATAACATATCTAACATATATAAAACATAATACAATAAAACAATGTAATTTAAAATATACGTATGTAATTTAGAGACAAGCAAATAAATATTAGATTTAATCCATCTCTTTCACAAAATACAGAATTAAGCAGATGAAGAAATAGTTAACTTCTGGATCATATAAAAACTCATCAGTTGTATTGGTTTGTTTTGATTTTTAATCTGATGAAAGTGACACAAGTAAGAGAATTCTTTTGACATTTCTCATATAGGTGCATTTCAATTTTTTACTTCCACTGGGAGGCATCTATTACATTTGCAATTTTGGTTTCAAATCTAATTTGATATTTATCTGGGCCATCTAAAAATCCTTCTAAGATCTTCATGGGTAGATGTTGTGCCCAAGATACCTTGTCTTATGAGATGGTGTCACATAAAAAGAAAATCTGGGAATCAGTTGGGAATTCAGTATTGTTCCTTATTGACTGGAGAAAAATAGTTGATCAAATACGTAGCTTTTTCCTGCAGCTGCTTTTTCTGTGAGGCAAATTCCATGTCAACAGCACCCAGACAAGAATTTCCATATAATGTGAACACAGGTGACTATCACTGAGGAAAAATATTTCATTTTAATTGGTAAAGAGTAAGCCTGGCTTTAGGTGTACAGATGTGCTCAGCTAAAAAAAGGAGCCAATTACCAAATCAAATTATGAGAGGAACACTTTAATTCATCTATAAGTCCTTCCTTTCAGACACAATTAGTGTGTTTTTAAAATGCATCTGCAATACCATTAATGAGACCTGCATAATAAAGCTGAGCCATATTTTTGTATGAGAAACTATGACTATGGTAAAAGCTTAGCTTTTTGTTAAGTCAGTTTGAAAAAAGTAAAGAACTGGACATATGGATAGTATATAAATCTTAGAATATAATGGATACTGTTGTCACTCCTAGGGGAGGAATACTGCCCAGCTGTTAAACAATTGCCACCCCTAAAATCATGAGACAGCCCTGTAGTACTTGAAAGGAATAAGCAGAGGATGATCAGAGAGTTTATAAGGGCTCCCTACATTACTACAGGGCAATGTGCCAGTCTGAAAAGCTTCACTCATGCAATGTTGATAAACTTGCCCTGATTTACCTCTAGCAGGAGGTAACTGATCCTGAAGTTATGGATAGCTCATGCCCTTCCAGAAGTCACAGGGAATTATAAAGAACAAACGTTCCTTCCAATCCTTCTTTACTATTAACTGAACAGCTTTCTTCTTTATGCATTCAAAATTGTGAGAAATTAGTTAATGAAACCTGCTTCACATTTACTACAGTCATTTAGAAAGCAAATAAAATTCTATCCTATTTTAAGAAGAATCACAGAAATCTGTGCATTTTTCAGAAGAAATCTGTTTTCGTTGGTAAAATCAAGGACTGAGATAGGAAAAAAGGAGAAAATATATTCAGTCAAAATGAGTGAGCTTTAGTAATTGTTCTGTGTTATTACAATTCTAAACTGCAAACATACAAATTTAGGTGTGTCACCAGCTCATTGTGTGTGAAATGAGAAATTCTATCAGGTTAAAACTTCTTTATTTCATCATGGCTGCACCATTATAAAAACCAGAAAATTAAGGCATGACTGTTTCTGTGTACTCAAAGCATTAATATATCACAGGTGAAGAATTTTGTACATCTGCTATCTAAAGTAGTTTTAAAATTACTGTCTAGCTATCATTAGCAATAAATTTCAGAATACTGGAAGTGCTCAGAAGTTCTAGATTTTGTTACTCATAGTACTTACATATATGGATATTAATTTGTTTTTATAAAACTTACATACCATGAAAACTAATATACATAATATATTTCTGTATTTTTTTCTTATTTCTAACCCAATTGAATTCAAAAAAATTTTAAAAGTGGTCATCCAATATAATTTGGATTAAATTTTATGAATTACCAGATAAACAGTAGTATCTGAGGAGTCAAAAAACAAGATAGACAGTTCCCCAAAAAAACCCAAAACTGTTCTTGATAACTAAATCTGGATTAGTGAGACCAAATGAGATTAGCTACAAAAAGGCAGATATATTTCTGTTCAGGACAGAAAATATATCTACATTCTTTTGATTTAAAGCATCTTTTTTTTTTTTATCATAAAATATCAAAACAACATTATTAGAGCTGGTTTATGTAATTGAATGGAAATAGGACTATTTCCTTAGGACTTACCTTATCATTCACTACACTTTTTCCATCCCAGGCCCATCCTCGTTTTGTGAAATAATTTACAGTTGCAAATTCAATTAATGCAGAGAATACAAATGCATAGCAAACTGCAATAAACCAATCCATAGCTGTTGCATATGCTACTTTGGGGAGTGAGTTCCGAGCACTGATGCTTAGTGTTGTCATTGTCAACACAGTTGTTACTCCTGCAAGGGGACACAAAAACAGAACATCAACAATTTCACTTGGCTTTTGAATGTTAGCAAAAATAAACCAAAAAATATTATGGTATGTTTTTGAAACACAATGCAAATTTTTATTCTAAGTTGGTGACAAACATTGCTTAAATTACATTAAATGTTGAATCTGGATTTTCCTTTGAAATTGTTTAATTTCAATTTTTTGTCTAAACTTACCCTTTTTAATAAGCTCATGATATTACTTACAGAATTTTTCTTTTAAAAAAGAAATATTTTAAGGGATATAATTAATAATTTCTTCACAGATTCATAATATTTAGCAACATTAGAGTAATAATGAATAATATATTAATGTTTGGTAGCTGGCTTCTCTGCAATGGCTGCAGGTCAGGCACCCATATTTACTGAAATTACTACACAAATATACTTTTGTTATGAGAATTCTTTCGGTTTTCTTTTTGCTTTTTCTTTTTTTTTAAATACAGTAATTGTCTTACTAACCAGTGACATACCCAAAGACATAAAAAAGGTAAGTCCTCATTCAGGTAACATAGATTCTTTTCTAGAACAGCATTGGTTTGAAATGACAGATTATTGTAACTGTATTATGTATCAGAAGAGAAGAGTTGGTGATGCAGGAAGGTTGTGATTCACTATGGTAGTTACTAAAAGAACTTTGCTGCACTTTTTACATAATTAGGACCCATTAAATGCAAAAAAAAAAATCCCTCCCAAAAGAATCAGGAAGAAGATACATGGGAGGAAAGGAAGAGAATAACTTTTTCTGAATCAGATTTAGCAAGAAGAATTCCATAGCCTTATCCTTAAGTAAATCAGTTCTCCCACCTCAGGCTGAATCACACTTAGACAAACTAAACTATTCCCTTTGTGGCACACCATTAAGGACGTCTCCAGAATTAAAAGTGACACAAAGTGATATACTTAGCACAGATCAGCAAACCTACACTTCACTGTGACAGGCAAAGGAGATGCCATGGCAGAAATATTAGTAACAGCACATCACAGCTTCAACAAACACACACTCATAAAACTGTTGTAGGAGGCTTCCCAAGAGAAAGTAAAGTCACTCTCCCTAAGCCAGATCTTCTGCTGTCAGCAATCTGTCACCTGGGTTCTGCAGGATAGACATAGCTCTGATTTTCCTTCAAGACAAGAAGCAATTTTAACCACTGTGTGAAAGAGAGGCAGCAATTATATGTACTGAGACCTCTTCAGACTTCACAATTTTCATCCCTTCAGGAAAGAAACTCCATTTCTGAAGGTGCTACAAAGGGTGGCAGAGCAAAGCTAAGTGGGCTTTCTGTGGTCTGTGCAGCAGGGAAAGCAACACACAGAAACATCCTGCTGGGTCACACAGTACTGAGACACCTTAGCAAATATAAATCTCTAATTGCTGTTTTTTCAGCCTCCATAAACTAAAGAAGTGGATTTGGCCTGGAATCAGCCATGACACTGGTGGTATCTACTAGCCTACACAATGGAAAGGAAGCAGCTATCATACAGTACACTATGAAAATCTGTAGACAAGATACATTTTGTAAAAACTTAGTCTCTCTCCTAACTCTTACAGAACATATGGCATAATTATTTTCAGCACCTCAGGGAAAAGACAGACTATCTTACATTTAAAATTATCACATGTAAATTTTAACACCAGTCCTGAGCTGCAGATAAATCATTATAATTATACAGAATTATCAGTAAAGTGAATGTTTCTCAGATATAAGGTGACCTTATCTACATGTAAATATATACAGTTGCTAAGGTACTGCTCAGTTTAAATCCCACTTTATAGAATAAATTAATCTTCTGGAAACCACATTGACTTCTTCAGAAATCTGATTTAAGATTTACTGCTGACCTTTCTAGTCTCACTTAAAACATTGTGAATTTATATCTTGTTACCATTTGCTGCCACTTGACAATTTCTCTAAAAAGTTCAGCAAGTTACACCACTTTGTGACCCAAATGCTAATCAAGCAGCACACTGTCAGACCATTGCTGACATACTTTAATTTATTCCTTCACTTTATAAATTCAGCAATGCTCAAGCTCCACAGTCACTTAACCTGAAGTGAATGGGAAAAAATTGGACAGAAAATCTAATCTGTAATATCTGTCAGTTTAGGATTCTCTAGTCCTTTTATATTGCTATTATTCTTCAGAGAAAAGACAGATGATTTTGCACATTATAGTTAATCTGAAAAATCAGTTTTATCAAGCCTTTTTTATGAAAAACTACTGAACAGAAATAACCTGTCTCCTTGCCAGTGCTAAACCTGAGAGGATGGAAAAGTTATTAATGTGGAAGAACATGGTCAACTTGTAAAACAAAACTCATTTATTGCACGAAGATTTAACTTAAAACCCCACAAAACCCATGCACTGATCAGAACTAAACTGTTCCTCATTGCTTATCTAATTCATAACACTAGTGAACTAAAACTGGTATAAAGAGCAGCAAGTAGATTGTAGCTCCTACAATGAAGAAGTCAAAAAAATATTTAAAAGGCTACGTAAAGACTGCATATTTTCTATGTTGTAGAAAAAACACAGTTTACATACAGGTCAAGAACTATCTTCTACAGCCCAGCACCCAGCAGATGTGGCAAATGAATTGATGCCAGAAGAAACAGTCACATATTATTTTGTAAGAGACCATGAGCAGTCATCAGTTTGTCTTTGAAAAAGATCCAAAAAATAACCCATCAACATCTCCTTTATCCAAAAAAAGCCCAAGCATTTTTTTACTTAACAGTAAACATCCTTACAAGGTTCATTCTGAGCAGTGCATGCCTATAAAGCTAAATATCTTCTATCACTACAGGTTTGTCCATTCCAGCCAAGACTGGAGCTATTTCATTGCCTGGGATTTTTTAGTTTTTCTTTTATATATGGTGTTGCTTTTGAAACAGCATTTGCTTCCTAGAGAGCGAAAATCCCTTTCCAGAGCTGCAAATTCAACACTTTTCACTGGCACTAAACTTATACCTCTGGAAAATACCAGCTCTGTTATGCTTGTAGCAGTGGAAGAGGTAACCTGAAAAACTAGAACTGTCTAACTAGAAACAGAGTGGAAATTGGAGCAGCTAACATATGTATATTGAAGTTAAAATCTGTCATGGTGACTACTTTATGCCCACATTATGTGCAAAAGTCAGGGTACTCCTTGACAGGGACAAATTTTTGAATCTTAATTTCAATTTGTGTATTAGCTGATTTTTCAAATTTGAAGAGACTTTAGTCAACTAAACATATCCTAGCCTTTTGTGCTAGAATGTGGACACTTCTTTTGAAAGGGAAAGGCCTAATTAATGAGTTACCAAAGTACAGTTCTGTAATAAAGAGGTACTGTAGCTTTGCAAATACTTTGTACAAAATGTTTTAAATGTGCTTTATGTCCTATAATTTCAGGCTACTTCTCCCACTATTTTATCCTTTCATCACAGAAGTTTGCAGAGTTAGGCATAATGGTTGAAGAATATATCACAAAAGGATTGATAAACTTTTTTTTTTTTTTAATTTAGGAAATTAATCTCATTGTTTTATTTCTTTAACAGCAATTGCGAGTGTGTTTTGGTAATTAGATATCCCAACCTGGTCCAAAACCCAAAGAGATTCATAAATACAAATAAAAGCAGAAACTTGTTGGCCATTTCAGAGATACAGATTACTACTTCATTTTATCATTCCAAGACCAAAATAGTTAGAAGTGTAAACAAAAGCTAAACAATTCTGTATGTAGCATGATATTAAAGTATTGCACCAAAACATTTTGCTACACACTATGTTGTTTGCTTTTATTTACTCAATGTATGTGTGTTACTAGAGAATGCAATACAAAAGGAGTGTACCATGATTTTAATCAAACACCAGCAGGTAAGTCTGAACAACCATTGAGAGAAAGATTACAGAAAATAGCTCAAGCACTCTGTCTACACTTGTTAATAAAACAACAACACAAACCACCCTTTTAAAATAGGTTGGGAGGCAGAAAAGTTGAATTCAATCAGTGGAGTAAGCTAGGTATCCATCCACATGGTGAAGTCGGTACCATGCTGCTTCTCTGTATCTATACTGAGCAGTGGAACACAATGTCCCATTGAGCAGACAAGCTTATTCCCTAAGCCAAATGACAAATGCTGTTTACCCCAGGTCCAGGAAAAGTTGCATGCAATTATGCCATCACTGGAATATGAACTAGTGTCCTCACACATCACTAAGGTGATGAGACATACTAGTTTGTTTGCAGCCAGCTCAGTCTCTTATTCAGGGCTAATTTTCCACTACCCACTGCCTATCACTATATTATTATATCCACATTTACCAGAAACACAAATTAAGAATTTATAAACAGAAATGTGTGAGTGGTGGGATATCTCTAAAGGCACAAAAGATAACCTGCAGCATGGGAAAGGAGAGAAGAATAAAGTCAATTGAGTTTTTTTTTTTTTTCAATGAAATGGGAAAAGGTACTTTCTATAGAATTGTTCAAAAGGACAAGTCTCTATCATGCAATTCACATGTAAAAATAACCAGAGAACAAATCTGAGCTTTTCTTGGGTTCCACTTTCTGTAGTGTCACAATTTGAAAGTTGCTCTGGGTTTGCATGGCAAGGTTTTGCTGGTGGGGGGCTACAGTGGTGGATTCTGTGAGAAGCTGCCAGGAGCTTCCCCCATGTCTGGGAGATCCAAAGCCAGCCTGCTCCAAGAGGGACCCACCACTGCTGGCCAAGGCCAAGCCCAAGAGCAACACCCAAGGGCAGTGCCTCTGGGGTGACATATTTACAATGGAGAAAAAGTTATATTGAGCAGAAGCAACTGCAGCCAGAGAAGAGAAGTGAGAATATGTGACAGAAACAACTCTGCAGACACCCAGGTCAGAGGAGAGGGAGGGGGAGAGGGAGGAGATGCTCCAGGCACCAGAGGAGATCTCCCTGCAGTCTGTGGTGAAAACCATGGTGAGGCAGCTGTGTCCCCACGAAAGAACAGCCTGGAGGAGGCTTTGACACAATGGTAAGCCTGTGCTGGAGCAGGCTTCCAGAAGGACCTGTGGCTCCACAGGGGACCCCCATGCTGGAGCAGTCTGTTCCTGATGGACTGCACCCCATGGAAAGGACCCACATCAAGAACAGGTGAAAACAGACACAGGAACGCAGAGTAACAATAAAATTATCACAGTGAACTGACAGAAGAACATAGATATGTGAATTTAAAATTCTTCATCTTGGACAATATAATAAATATTAATACTATTTATGTTCTTTCCTGCTTCAGTAACAAAGAATATATAGCTAACTACATTTATTTTATCATTATCGTTGATACTCCATGTGAGTTAAAACATAGACAACTGTAGCACTAAGAAAAGTAATTCCTCATTTTCTGTCACCTGCATTTAATGCTGCTATTCAAATATGTGATGCTTCTAAATGCTATGACCCATTAAAAATGAAGCAAGAATCCAATAAGCTGCACAAGATTAGTTTTGCTAATATTGTTGACACTAGATACATAACAATAAACACATTACTAAATGAAACAGATTGTAATCTTGCACTAAATGAAGGCATTATGAACGAGTCTTATTCTCCTTCATTAAGAATGCAATCAGATTTATCTGCTAGAGGAAACACATTCAAGACTTATCTAATCAACAATGACAAAACTTTCTTCTTCCAATAATTTAAGCAAAGTTGAAGCAATATAGCATTAGGCCATAATTCATTTGGGATAGGGTAGGTCAACAATATTAAGCGGGTGTCATAAAGAAAAGGGATTAAAGAGCTCAACTGTAAAATAAGCCTCATTATACCAACCCCTAGTGTTAACCTAGAACGTGAAACCACATTGCATGAGAATAGAAAGGGAAAAGTAACTTCTTTCACCCATGAAATAATACATGCTAAGGGGTGCTTTGAATAGGTAGAAGTTATGTTTCTTTAAAAGGAACAGTATTCCAGTAGCTAGTCTTCAGCTCTCAAGAAGGCCATTTAAATAAATTTCTCACTGATTTTTATTGATTTTCAAAAACACTTTGTCAAAACCAGTAACTTATGTTTAATTATATTTTAATATTTATATATTTAATAGAAAATGCAAAGATGGATATCTAGCAAGTGACTACTCCATATAAAAACCAAAAATTAAGTATGATTAATAAAAGTGTAAAGGAATACCCCCTACAATTTTTATATTCCCTGCTTATGGTAGCTTGTTGCATTATTACTGTAACATGGGCTTCTTTTGTCACTGGATGGAGTCTACTTCAAAGCACCACCCAGATGAAACACTGAGTGTACCAGCCCCACTCTAACTGACAAGAATATTTCAGTACAGTCCAAAACCACGAAAGAGCAATACACAACCTTTGTTATGAAACTCTGACAAACTGTGCATTTTTGTACCACACTCAGGCTAGAGAGCAGAGGGTATCAGAAATCCCAGGGACAGCTCCTGCCAGCAGGTATGGAGAACAACTGGGAGATCCACTTGAGGCTGTGTATTTAGAGAGCCAACTGGCAGCTTATGCTGACAATCTCATTTAGAGAGCAAAAGAATGTCATGAAACAGCTCCTCAGGGAAAATCCAACCCAACCCAGTGAAAAAGGCTAAGCCTGAGGAGCAAATGCTGCATGCTAGGGCTAAGGTTTCTCCAACAGGCAGAGCCTGGATGTGTCTTGTTTCCCTGGGTGCAGGTGCCAGTCTACCCTGGTCTGGAGGGGACAGAGCCCTGAGTGACACACAGGGTGCATGTCTGTGCAGCAGGAATAAAATACTAGCATAAAACTGCTATGTCTGCAATAAACCCATGGTTTTCAGTAAACAGATTTCATGTTTCATGTCACTGAGTGGTGTGATTCTGTTCTTGCAGCCCTACTATGCTCTTCCTCCAGACACCCTGAAGCAGGACACTTCATTATCCACGTTATACTAAATTCCAGGAGAGCAAAGCAGCAGGCTGCCATGCAGATACTACTTATTTCTAAAAAATATATAAATTACACAAAAAAATAAATCAAGAACAAGGAAGAGGTGTGCAGGAAGGGACACATTTCAGGAAAATTATCCCAGGGCTTTGTTATGGATGGAGTGCCTTGTTAACAGGGACACAGTAACAGAAAGTGCATTTTAGGAAGAGCAGATGTGAGACTTTTTTTGGAGAAACTAGTCATACTGTCCTGGAGTGGCTCAATGTAATGGAGTGACTACAGAAAAGGGCAAAAACAGAGACATTGAAGGATTTGACAGTGTACTTGCAAGGCTGGAAAACAGGAGTGTACATTTTCATAATCAAAAATGGATAAATTCATAGAAGATTTTGAAGAGGAATGAAAAAAATCTGCCTGACAGGTGCCTGGAAAACCATGGCAGAATTCTGGTCCCACTGAAACCACTGACCTATTTCATCTGACTCATATTCAAACCTGCAATTTTCACAATGCTTTGGGTGGCATGTTCTCTACCAGGAGTGACAGTAAATGTTTTGTTGTGCATCATACTTAATATACATTTGAGTTTGGCCTATTTTTGAAGAGTACATGGTGTTTACTGATGACTAATCACATAATTTTATGCAGCATTTTAGATGGCTGATTCCACATAGACATTAATTTTATTTGCTAATCTTTTTTCTTTAAAAGCAAATAAACTAAATGAACTTTATTTCAAAAATAAGAAAGACATTTCTTACTTTGAGAAACACATTTCTGCTGCTCTTCTGAACCTATCTGCTGCCTCATAGTAATCTCCAATTTGAATTAGTGAAAAGGTCTTGCCCAAAACTCCAGAATAGGGTTTATTTAAAAGAACTTCAACTTGAAATTTTAACACAAGTAATTCAACAAATTCAAATTTAATTTGCCTCATTTACAAATAATTTTAGAAATTTGCTTATCTACCAAGTACCAGAATACTTGGATAATACCAAGGTAAGATATTTCAGGAAATCATCTAAGTCTACTAAATTTACTTTTTAAATAGAAACATCATGATGTTTTGCTATTATGTGATTTTTTTCCTTCTTAAAACAGTCAAGGATATATGAGGACAGTTTGCTTGTAGGTACTAATTTCCAAAATCTCTGGGATTCTCAGGAGATGTGTAAGGTGCAGTTGAAAACTGTTTGGACTAGAAATCATGTCACATTCTACAAGCACTTGAACTTGAATGAATACTTTATTCATTTACTTCAGAAGTGCTTTCTAGCATCTTCAGCTATTGCAAAGAGAGCTAATGCCAGTCAGTATACTCACCAAAGACTGTCCTGGCAGGTACAGATTCTCTGTTCAGCCAGAATGACACTTGAGACAGAATGACAGTCATGATACAGGGGAGGTAAGTCTGAATGACAAAATAACCAATTTTTCTCTTCAAGTGGAAATGAGCCGTCATTACTGTGTATTCACCTAGGTGCCACAGACAAACAAAATACAATGAGACAAAAGGTTATCATCTTAAGAAAGTCCACTTCTTTGATAAGAGAAAGTTTGCTATATTTATGTGAAACAAATCTTCTAGGGTTATACTGTACCAACAGTACTTTGTAATAGAAAGCATCCTATAGAATGTAAGAAAGATTTTGAGCACAGCTATTTCTTATTCCCACTGTGTTCCATGAAAGATGAGTGTTCAGGAACTTCCAGGAACCCTTGTATGCACTGACAAGTACTTCAGCCTTGAAGGCTTCTGCTCATAAGCAACTCTGCATTCACACCAGAGCCCTCTGAGAACTTAATTATGGTTAGAAAGCAGTCATGGGAGTTCATCACAGCCCTGCTGTGCAGGAAGAGTCTAGGGTCTACTAGAATAGTCCAGTGTTTAATGTCAAAAAGATGATGGAAGGGAAACATGGTTGAAACCTGTCTGCTTTACCATTCAATAGACAAAATCTATGTCATTTACAGTCTGAAATTTAACAAATATCCCAACCCTGGGTTTGGGACAAATGTTAGGATTTAACATGGAGCTCCAGATAGAATTTTTAAAACAATAACTGAGGGCAAGTTCTCCTTTGCAATCACCAGTTAATTATAATTTGAAAGAATCAGTGAAGTACTGATTTGTGTTACTTGTACAGTACATGCCTAATAGATCACATTTTTCAACATTCTTTTTCAGAAGCCTTTAACACCACCTGGAATATAGTTTTCACAGCCAGTAACTGCCTTTTTCTCCAAAATATCTTTTACTAACCTGTACTTGACTTAACTGTCTCTTTTCCAATTGTTTGGCCTAGAAGATCATACTGATTCAGTCTTGAGCCATCTGGTGCCACTTGCACTGAATCTGAAGCATTATAAGTCCAAATGTATGTCACTTCTGAAGTTGTGTATGCATCTGAGAGAAACAAGGTAAAATATTTTGTCAGCCATTTAAATGAAACAGCTTCCATCAAAACTCACAGAATTACAAGAGCTACTAATTTTTCAAATAAAAACTCACTCCAAAGAATTTAAAATTATGTGGTAAAAAGTATCTTTGGCTGTTTAAAATAGCTTTACAGTAAAGTGCCTATTGCAGCATGGGAACAGGGCACTCACTTGTGATCTTACTAACCACAATCCATTTCTATTAAACTACAAACAACATCAATTCCACACTGCTAAAAGACTTGCCAGAAATTAAATACTATATGTATCCTATTATTTGTGATAAGGCAGATGAAAATAGACATGATTTGCAAGATTTAGGACACAACATTTTTAAAAATTCATTCCTGTGTAGTTCTGACCTTCCATTGTCTCCACTCTCACCTTTGGGGATGTATCACAAGAATTTTATTATTATTTGAAATCCAGACTAGCAGTGACAACATCCTGGTACCTTGTCCTGCCTACCCTCTTAAATTTCACTTGCTGGCATTACTTTGGGGGCACACCAACATTAAACAGGCTGCTCTCTCAGTACATTCATGATCAAATATACATTTAGCCTGGCCTCTCAAAATAAACTATAGGAAAGTAATTCAACACTGTATTTTAAACAGCACTAAGCCTCTCCAGTAAGTATGAAAAAAAAATTAGTATATCCTGAAAGTTTTTCCAGTCTAATATCTATTAACAAATTAAATATAAAAGGAAAAGGGTAAACCACTGATGGAAGAAGGTGTGTGTTCATTTTGATTGACCGAGACAAGTACATTTTAAATCTTACACCATAATTGCTATGCAATTGAAAAGTAAAGCATCATTACTGTTGGTCTGCAAACATTTTCACTTGAGAAATCTCTAGAGGCTTCTCAGAAAGTAGCTTCTTCATGCAACTAGCCATAAATTGCATGACTAAGAAAATCTAGCAAGTGGGTAGAAAGTAGAGATTTTTAACACTTCCCATTTATCCTTCCAGCTTTCCACAAAAATATCTCTGCTTTAATGCAAACCAGAATATGGCAAATTGTTGATTTGTCTCCATTCTCTTCACTGTCAGCTAGACTTTTTGAAAAGAACAAAAAAAAGCAATCTATTAAGCTACAGCTTCTCCCATACATTCAGTTTGGCTTTTATGTATAAAAAGAGACATTCATAAATGCTGATGATTCTCCTAGCAACACAAGATTAGCAGCATATGAAGAGCTGTGACAAATATATACCACTGGCAAACTTGCCTTAGTTAAACCAAAATCCTCAGGACTCCTGCTTATTTTCACACTATTCATCATTCAGATTCTATCCCAGAATAAAAGCTGAAAAATGGACAGTTGTCTAGAAATGAGTCCTAGATAAAGAAATAGAATGTGTGTGAAGCCATTCAAAATGAACAGAAATTAGAGTCCCTTGAAGGTGCCCACAGGCTGGAGCACAGGTGACTTTGAGGGAAATGAAAGATACTGTTTTAAAAATCACATTGCTCACATTTAGAATTCCTCTTATTATTAGAAAACCATAGAGAGAGGAAAAAAAACCAGCAAGCTGGTAAGAAAAACAAACAAACAATCAAGACCAATAAAAAGAGAAAAAAGGAAGTCTAATACACCTAGTCATAAGGAATTCCAACCTAAAACTGCTCATGAAGAAAGTAGCCTTTTGGCCTGAGTATGTGTTTCACTATTACAGGAGTTTTCAAGTTGTTTTGAGGCTACATATGAGTTTTTTTCTGCAACACCTTATAAATCCAACATGCCTTGCTGGGCACATTATCTAAGTATTATTAGCCAGTAGCCAATTTTGGCTGACATCTCTGGTGTCAGATACTTAGGCTGCATTATGTATTACAAATATAATATTGAGGGGGCAGGAAAAGGCTCCATGATGCTAATAGTAGTCATTCTAATGATC
Organism: Luscinia megarhynchos; assembly: GCA_034336665.1. Taxonomy (NCBI): domain Eukaryota; kingdom Metazoa; phylum Chordata; class Aves; order Passeriformes; family Muscicapidae; genus Luscinia; species Luscinia megarhynchos. The sequence goes on from CM067566.1 coordinate 24,819,741, forward strand.
TTTTATCTCCATAGCTAAGATTTCCTTCAAGTGTGGAAACATCATCAGAAGAGCAGCTTTGTTTAATTGGCTACAAACTCCAAGGAAAAGGGATACTGGAGAGAGTGTGCAGAGAGGCACAGTGCTATGACAGGCATCATGTGGTTAATGATGTCCTTAGTGGCAGCATATCCCTTGTTTTGCATTCTGTGGTTGCTACAATTATTGTAAAGTCAGCCAGAATTTATAGGTTTTAACTTGTTTCCTCTAAAAAACCCAATTTCCTTTCCCGGGCCCAGCAGAGAATGCAAGCTGCAGCCAATGAAACAAAAACAAAAAAAACCCAAAAACCAAAAATCAAAAAACAAAAAAAAAGTTTTTAGTGTACAAAATCCAGGAAATATATATAATGAAGAAGAAAAAGAATGGCTGCAATTTCACTAAGAAAGTGAAATAATGTTGCTGTTAAAAATAATACCAGTGGGGTCAAATTTCATCTGTAGCATGCAGATGCACTAAAGAATGAAATTTTTTATCACACAAAGCTATTTGTTATTGCCTTTGTTGACTAAGAACATTAAAAATATCATTAACAATAAAGAGGAACTAAATTGTCAGGATAAATTTGAAAAACCCACTCACTGAAGTCTTTGATTTGTTCTCTGTTAATACTACACAGGCTGTGTGCATCCAGTTCTGTGTTTGTCAGTATGATCTGCACACTGCAATGAAAGCAGACCAGTGCAGTGTTGATCAGGTGCAAAGTTTTTAATGTTAACTAGAGTAATGAAATCTTTAAAATACACTAGAAGACACAACACTTGAATAGAGAAAAGAGATTTTGATAGGTCAGGTTACTTTTTTTTTTTTAAGTCCCATTTTGTGGTTTACATTTCTCATGTAACAATTTACTGAAACAAAATTGTGCTGAGAAATGTTAGATATTCACTAACCAAAGGCTGTACTTCACATTATATACTTACAGCTGCCAAATTTCAGTGGGCACGAGTGAGCATCCATAGGGAAGTCCTCCAAGTGCATTGGACATTCAGCTTGGACTGTAAGCCTAAAAGGCAAAAGACCTCCATTCATTTAAGTCATTTAGCAGGACAAAAAAATCAGTTCCACAGAAATGAACTGAGTTCATGCTGATTTAGTAGAATTGAAATTTTATATTAAACTAACAAGAATTTAAATCAGTTTTTATTTCTTCCATTTTATGTGCTCCTTTGAAAGGCATTTACTTATCACATCAAGAACCTGTAAAAGCTGACCTCGAAGAAAGGTCATTTAAAGAAAAATACAAATTAAGTAATGCCAGGTTGTTAAGAACAGTAATTTTCTTCTCATAATATTCTGAGGAACATGTGTGCAAATACTGCTCTTTAAGACTTATTTTAAAAGCATCTAAAATACAATTAACTTGCCAAAAAACCTTACTCCAAACTTTTGAATTTAATTTTTTTACAGTTTTAATGGAAAACACAGAGCAAAAATATTCGTGTTCTTTAAAAGAGTGCTGCTGCTCATTCTCCATGTTACTAGTGATTATTTTTTATATTTATGTAAAGTGTAACAGTATATTAACAAAGCATCTACCTTAGCTCATTTTGTGTAAAAACCTCAGCAATATTCCAGTATCATTTATGGGGATTAGTACAACAAAAAGAATTTAAAACAATTTAAAGAAAGCTTTTAATGGACTTCCTCATTATTTTTAATTTAAAAATAAAAAAATAAAAAAAAAAGCCAAGACAAAACCCTGTGTTTCTCCTTCCTATCCTGCAAATTTTCTCTGGGTAGAGATTTTTTCTGTATGCCTTTTCTTTCTCTTCATCCAGCCCCGAACATCAGTAACATCCTTCTGTACTCCCAGTGGTTCCTAGTCATTATATTCTCTGTTATTTTCTCCTAGCTTTCCACCAAAAAATATTTCATATTTCTATTCCTCCACTCCCTAGGAATGTTTATCTGAATTCGAGGGGCACAGCTGAAAGCAAAGGAAAGAACTGCATGAGCCTCTGATGTAAATCACAAATCATTTTATGTAGACACAATAAAAAATAGCTGTTTAAAATCTAGGCAAAACAGTTAGATCAGTGTACACATTAATCCCATACCCTGAGAATCAACATACTTACAAGTAAAGAAAATGCTTAGTTAATTATAATTAACCTGACCCAGCTTATACTCCATAATGGTTTCAAACAGTATTTCTTATTATTTATAGTATATGGTTATTATATCCTCTGGAGGAAGAGAATTTCAGTCAGCTTATACAGATAATTCTCCAATATTGATTTAAGCCAAAGCAAAAATACAACACAGGGGTCTCAATTTACTTCAAGCAAACTTTTCTGAATCTCTCCAACCACTACATCCTCCAATATCATTAGCAGTCTATCCAAACTCCAAAGATTTCAGAGCTGTGCAGTAAAACTGGGTTTCAGGGATGCTGGCATGGCTGCATGGAAAAAGTACCACAGTACATGTTAACTTTGAAGCTCACAGTTTCTATCTTACTTAGGCTGGGGATTTTAAGTTGACGTTCACAGCAACTTGAATTTATTAAGTATTCTCCAAGAAAAAGAAAAAAACTAAGTCAGGGGCTTCTGGAAACTTAGGTAAATATTTCAGAAAAATTCACATACGTAGGTAACATTACTGCCAAAATAATTACCAAAAAAGAAATCAGTCTTATAAAAATGCTACTAATATCTATGCATACATGATTTTTTATACTCTTCATATTCTATATTCTATATTCTATTTTTAAGCAAATTTAATATATTTTACCAGCTAAATGTTTATCTTAGCTACAAATGATGCGCAAGATGGAAAAATTAAAATTCTATGTTAAATATTTTAATTAGATATAAAGAAACTAATTACAGTGTAAGACATTTTTTCCCTTTAGCTCTTGCTGGAAAGAATTTGAAACCTTATTACCTCTTTATTCTTGCACTGTTTTTTTATTGCCCCTGGTCTTAATGAAAATTTGCTTAGAGGCTCACATATTCAGTACAACAGCTGTAGCAACAGGCTAAACTCCTATACTATTTCAATCATTCTAAGATAGAGTTGGTAGACTTTACCTGAAGGTCTCAAATATATTCAATACAAAAATTTGAAAACTGAGGCACATGTAGGAAAACTGATCTAACTCATTATCAGCCAAGAGACTTTTAACAGAACTGGAAACAAAATATTTTTCTAGCTTTCTTTCTGCTTAGAGAGAAATAAAACAAAGGAAAGCTGTCCTGAAACCTGATTTAATTGTTCAATGGAAAAATGACATTGAGAAACAGCTTGAGTAGAGATGAACAGACATACCTCATGGTGTACAAGAGTGTCCCGTCGTCCTGGATTCGTAGAAGCTTGTTTGGCATTGTCATGTTGTGAGCCACTGACTTCTTCCCATTGTGAAAAAATGTATCTGGAGTCCAGATCTTGCTGGCCATTAGGTTGTTCAGTCGAAGAATGTTCATTGGGCCTTTAAACTTTAACCTCTCATCCTTCCACCTCTGACGGAAGAAAACATCTATTGTGTACTCCTGTAATGGAATAAATAAATGCTTTTTTTGACACCATGAAACACTAATCTGCTTTCTGAGAACAAAAATAGAAAAGCTTTGTTTGCAAAACTCCTTTGGTAAAATTGTCAAGGGGGAACGGTCATCACAAAAAATTGTACAGCACTGAGAATAATAAACAGGAACTCAATGTATTACAAGTATGACACTCTTCATGCTTGCTAGCTGCTGTTTTTGTATTGAACATTTTCAATATTTAGATTTCTATATCTGATACACAAAGTATCCTCAACATGAGTAATTTCAGTAAACACAATAAGGAAGGAAAGTAAGGAAAAAATATACAGGACACTAAATAGTTCTTTCAGTATCTTCTCCTGCGGAGTAACCCAGCATTTCAAGGGCATGGAGGATGGCTGAGCCTGGAAGTAAAGAAACAAGGCAATCCATAAAGTGTACAGTATATACAAGAGAGTGATATAAGATTCTTCCAAAGAGGAACATAAGGCTCTGTAATGGTGTGACTTTTATGAACAAAACAACAGCTGATGATTAACAGGTGACACACACTGCCTTGGTGAACCTTACTCTGATGCCTAATCTTGGGGAGGCAGAACAGTTGGGGAAAAAACGATGCAAGCAAAAACAGACTGATGGCCTAGATGCCTGGGTATCCCATCTGGTGGGATTTGGTGTTGTTCAGTTGGTTGCTGGCTACCAACTTGCTGGCTACTACTGGTTGCACAAACAAACAAAAAACTGATTAGACATTGATAATGTAAATTCATCAGTGATCTTCAAAATGGAACTGTAAATGGATTTAGTGTTTTGCTTCTGTCAGCACAGCATATAAATGGGGGAGCTTAAAAACTATGTTGGAAGCAAACTCTGTTCAGCATATTGGCAAATGCTACCTTGGAGCAATTTTGTTTTGTTGGACAGGTACAAAATTTGGTCTTATGACTTCAAAATATTAGTATGCTGCAACAGTCTGCACTACTGCAACTGCTCTGCAAAAACCATTTTCAAGTAAACTACTTTGAATGGACAAGGCCTGATAAAAGTTAACCAATATAAAATTTTCAAGGGATTTCAATATAAAAGTGACTTCAAGGAACTTATCAGCCTCTATCATCTTCTGCTGGCTCCCTTGTGTGCTGATTAACAAGGCTTAAGGTTCTTCTCCATCAGTCACAAAAGGAGTGCTGACTAGACAGCCACAAGTGACAGCTCTCTTCAGCTCCTTTGGTCTGTGAGTCAAAGAGCTGAGAGGACCTTTTCCAGGTCAGGGCCAGAGGCTAAGGAGAATAAAGGAAAGAGGGTTTTGTTACGTGAAGGAGCATGACAGGGGCAGGAGAGAAAGCTGTTCTCTTTATGAACGGCGAAAAATGCAAAGAGATATTTTGGAAATTATGGATACTTACAAACTAAACTGACAAAAATCAGAAGCTCAGTTTTTAGCTATACCAAGAGGTTGTACATTAATGTAATAAAACTTTGTCATTTTTCTAATTAAAATTTAAAATAATACTAAATAAAACTAACACAACAGTATGCTGAAAATTAAATTGCTTGGTTTTCTTTAATCCCATTTTCTATTCTCTAAAAATATTTTTAGTAAATACATCTGTTTAACACAAAATTATGAAGCTCTAAGACATGTATTCCTTTGATATCATACTTGATTTTCTTCAGTAGCTCATCCCTGCTAGAGACACTGCCTCATAACAAGTGCTTTGCTCACTTCTCTATGATAGATCACATTTAATTCTCCTCTTTTATTTGCTGATTTATATGTTGCTTTATTTATTAAAGATCACATGACTTAAAATCCCATTTACAAGTAACAAGTTGCCTATCAGTTCAGTTGCAGACCAGGGAAAGAGACAAAATGCATAATATCATGGAGGATCAGGAGCAGCAGGGGAGTATATGAAATCTGGATAGAAATACCAGGTAATTAAAGGAGAACAATTGTCCTAAGATCCTCCTCGTGGCTGTCATCTGAGGGGCTTTACCAATAAATCATTTTTATGATAAGACTGATCCTTGAGGCATAAAGAATTGGGAAGAAGAGCCTGAAGATAACTAAGACTTTGAAATTCCACTGAAATTCAATGGCAGTGAGTGATATGTCCTACAGGTTCTTTTGACAAACATCCCTGCACATAAAAGATGAGAATATAAATCTCAACTTTTTTGCGATGTTTCCATCAATAAAGAACTTCAAAGATCCTGCTTTTTTTTACTGTCTTCCAACATACATAAAAAGAATTATAAGAGAAATAAAATAGGGAAAAAAAAGAAAGCAGACATGAAAAGACACTAGATCAAAACAGCAACATTTCACAAAAGCCCACACCTGCTGCATGGCAACAGCTCAGGAAGCAGAATGAGCAGCAAAGAATGAGCAGGAGAATGGGCTGCAGCTTTGAGAGATCCTACTGAGAAATCTCTGACTGACCCACAGGTAATGGTTAATGGCTCTAAGACCATTAATGTTATCACCAAAGGACTGTGCCCACCGTGGCAAACTGTGTAAAGAAGGAACTGCTCATCTGAGACCGAAGAACTCCCCTCTCTCCCTCTCCCCAGTATGTCCCTGTGAATTCCTGGAAATGTGGACAGTTAAGCCTCCTGATGGGAATTTGAAATAAGATAAAGGTGCTGCTACTGTCCCATTATCTCAGATCTAAGGAGAAGTAAACAATGCTGATAGGAATGCATCCACAAGAAATTCCAGCTCAGCAGATGTGCTGAAAATAAGACTTGGCTGGGTCTGGCAGGGGGAGACCAGACTCATTTCTGGGATCTTCCACCAGAGGACTGCACATGATCCTCAATTGCAACAGATCCATGGTGTTGCAGAAGCCAGTGTAAAACTCCCCCATGTAAACCTGAATGTATATTAACCCATTGAACTCTGTGTCTCATGGGCTTCCCTCACCCCTGGCAGATCAAAACTGTGACCACCACTTTGACTAACAAACACAGAAATTACATCAAATCTTGTTCAATCCATGGGTGGTGATATCTTTCTATTCTTCTCCTTTCTTTCTCTTTCTTTCATTTCCTTATAAAATTTTTTCAGTGTTAATTTTATGCTTTTGTATTGCTATATTGCTATTGATAATAATAACCAAAATGGCTACATACCTCCTTCCCATTGCAACCAAAATGTTCCAAAACTAACTCATATATATATATATATATATATATGTGTGTGTGTGTGTGTGTGTGTGTGTGTGTGTGTGTGTGTGTGCATATATATATATATATATATATATATGTATTTATAAACATTGATTATTCAGTGTTCTTTCACCCTAATCCACTCCCAGGGATCAATTAATAAAATTCTGAGTTACACTCACCTCTAGGGTAGGTTGTAGAATCATCCAGTCTGTGCTGGAGATCTTTACTTCAGAACATCTCATTTAGAAGATGGAAACAGGGAATAAACCAAGGTTTGGCATGAATGATGACAAACACCTTCTGTTTCCATTTACCACAATAGAAGTAAAATCTCACATAGTTCTTAAATAACTTATCTTTCTAAAGACTTCTTTGCATTTTTTTCAATGGAAGTATTGGGGTCTCAGTTTTGTCGTTGTCTATTTAAAATTATTATTTAAAGCAAAATACAGCCCCTGCCTTTGCATCCCAGTGCTATATTCACTGATCCCATGTTCCCTTCTGTGCCAAATCTATTCTACTTATGATCATAAATATCCCTACTGATGTTTACCATATTAAAAATGAAGAAACAGGAAGGTATTGAAAGTATTTGACTATAATCAATATGATAAAAAGGCAGCTACAAAAAGATGCTACATAAAGATTTTGAGACTAATTCCTATTCAATATATTTGAAATATACCACTTTGTAGTAAATGCTGTGTAGTTTATTTTTCAGTCAAGACTAATGTTCCATGACAAAGGCAAATCTGGACTCTAGGAAAAAATATTCAGATTAATATCTGATACTAATTTCATTCATTCTGCAGATATTCTTCTATAAAAAAACCCTGCTCTCTCTGGATATGACCTAACCACTCTCCAGTATATAGTGCAGTATCTCCACAAAATCACAGGAGCCTACTTCCAGGTCTACAGAGGATTCCTGTGATAATTTCTAGACAAGAAAGTGCTTCCTACTGTGTTGTGTCTAAAATGGTGCATATGCAGCCAGACTGTAATGCAGTATGATTAAACATAATCTTTCAAATATGTATTTTGCTATTTTACATGAAATTTTAGGTACAGACAATGAGATTCTTGCCACGGTTTTAAGAAGCTCTTGACCCTCTGCCAGTTCAATGGTCAGAAGAATAAAATGGTGAGGAAATTTCATTTCTCTTTTAATATGCAGTTGTTGTGCATAACATTATGCACCATAAAAAAAGATGTTAGTATCTCTGGCAGAAGCTTTAACTGACCTGAGTATAAGCAATCCATTCCTACTACACAGCAGTCTTATCTTTTTTTTTTTTTTTTTTTTTTTTTTTTTTTTTGTTAAGGTCAGATTTGTATGGGAGAAGTTCAAATAACATAAAATGTACTCTCATCCTTTCCAAAAGTGGTTGAGTGGTTGGCAGATTTTGGCAGTTTTAGCATCTGGAGTAAAGATGGACGTGTTCCAAATATCTCAAAAATTGTAAGTGCCCATTAGCAAGCAGTCTTGTCCTGAAGCAGACAGAACATTTTATTAATTACCTTCTGGAACACAACATTTTGTTTAATGAATAGTTCAAGCCAGAGTTCCTCATTCCCTATTTGTACAGATTTTTCTTAGTCATTTATTTAAAGTGTATTTTTCTTTTTCCTGACCACCCTTAAAGCCATTAAGGGACATATATATATATATATATATATATATATATATATATAACGACAAAAACAAATTTTAAGTACTGTAAAATATAAAACTTTTAAAAGGCAAATAAAAAAATTAAAAGTAAGCAAAGGGGAAATGGCACATATAGCTTTTCATTGAGTCCTTAAAACAGTCAGAAATACTGTGGTTGATACACTGATGAGACAGTGCAGATTCATGGACCTAAAACTCACATAGTTAATATAGGAACTGCATATTAATATTTATTTTTAAATCAGTATCATTTTAATTCTTAAAATGTACATTCTTGTTTTCATATCTGCCTTAAGGAAACATGTAATTTTTCTTTTGGATTTGTTTAAAAACATTAGCAATCTTAGTATGTAACTAGTGCTGTAGAATACTAACATGATTGGTATGCATCTAAGCATCAAAATTACTTCCAAGAAAACCAAGAAGGAGTTTAGACAGAAGATTCAAAAAATGTAATTAGTCAAAGAAAAATAATCTGCCCAGTATATGCACACTTACCATAACCTGATATTCATCAATGTGATGAGCATAAGATGAGCACAACTTCTGCAATTCAATTTATTAAACTTGCACACTAGATATTTTCAGTGAGTGCTGAAATTAGCTTTACAGTAGGAGGATCACACCATTAGCTGGTTGTCTTGGTGGCTGTCTCTGTGGGCAGATCTGTGCAGGGTGCAGATGGCACACAGAAGGACTAACACACCACCACAGCCTGCCTAAGCTGCTCCATCACTGCACTGCCTGGCTTTACCCAGGCCCACCCACCAGACTGGACAAACAATCCACCTCACTTTCTACTGTTCTATTCTCTAAAGAGAAGCAATTGTTGTACAATATGAGGACTGCAAGAGCTCTCCTCTGAACCTCAATTCTCCAATCATAGGCACTGACTACTCAGGCTCTGCACAAGCACTTGTGTATCAGCATCAAACCTCACTGCACAGATAAACAAACTGAGTCTGTTTCCTCTTCTCCAAAATCTGCCTCTTGATGTGTACACAACACAGAACACAGAAGGTAGCAGCAGACAGCCAGAAATTCCCTTCAGGTCGTTTGGAGTGTGGATCCTACATAGTGAACAGATCCTTGGAAAACATTCTGATGAAGGAGGACTGTGGTTTGAAACTGCACTGTTGGTTATTTTCTATCAAAACCCTTAACAGCCCTGTTAAAAACTGAAACGCAATCCTATCACTGCATTTCAAAGGAACATGTATTCATTTTTAAATACATAAGTAATGTCTGCCAGATACATATGACCTTTAATACTATCAAGAATATGTGGAATGTTTCTAGGGAATTGCAGCACAATTTTTCTCTATTTGAAGAACTTGCTTCAAGCCTTTTATTTCTGTCTAATCTGTCAACTTCAGTCATTTTTGTCTAAGCATTTAGTCTAAACATAAAATATTAAAAAACTGTGGAAAAAAAATGTGTTTAACTAGTTTGAATGAAAGTGTCTAGGGAAGAGAATGTCTTTCTATCCATATTCATTTATGAAAAGGACCCTCCCTGAATAATTTTCTCTCTTTTTTTTCCATATACCTGATGTAGAGTGAGCTCTGATTCTAAAAGAAGCACCAAGAAGGGATAAGAGAGTTCTGTAAAAGACACAAACAGGGATTACTTGGAAAAGAGACTACAGGACATCTTTCCCACTGCTGTCACTGAAAATAAAAACACTTGTCATTATCCCTTTTTTATTCAGACATGGAGAAAGAGCTGAAACACAGTGGATGCCTGGTGCCAGGAACAGGAATCCAAACAAAGGCAGAGAGAGAGCTAACAGCAGTGACAGGCTTGGACACAGCCTCTAACAAATCCATCTCCAATATTGATCCACTTGGCAGGATGCTGCACAGAGAAAAAAGCCTTCCTGACAGAATAAAAGGACAGAAGCTCTGAAAGAGATCATGTGAGATACTCTCACCAAAATTTCAGTGTATGGATTTAACTTGCAAAGGCAATTACCTGAGCCAAAAATAAAAGGAAAAAAAGCAAAAAGTTTATTGACTTTTCAGAACCTAAGCAACACAACCTAGATGTTCCCCAATGCTCCCCAAAACCCAAAATGTCCAAGAATATTTATAATTTCTTTTACTCTTTGGTCTTTTCTTACTGAGTTCAAATAATAACTAGAAAAAAAAATTGCAATTGTAATTACTTGTTTTAATATTTTTGAAAAAAATGATGCATTTTGATGCATTCCCTTATTCTGTCTAGACTTAAATATCATACTAGCTCTGTAAAGCTTCTCTTAAGTCAAGGAATTCTAGTCAATAATTAGACTCTGAAACAGGGCTAAAAACAAGTTGCACAGGAAAAAAAACCCAAACAAAATCTGAAATACAAACTGAAATTAGGAAATCAGAAAAACAGACAGCAACTGAACCTGGAACCCTGTTATTTTTTTTCTGTCTCTAAAGAACCATCCTCAGTTGCAGTGATGAATAATGTAACAACCCTTCTGATTATTTCTGTATTTGACTTTCAGTTTTCAACTGAAAATTTCTATTCTGTCTGTTTTGAAAAATCAGGAACACTCATTGACATTTCAGTTGAAAACTGATGAGATGGAAGTGTGTGTAGTGACGAACTAGCTGTGTATGACAATCTCTACAGAGAAATGTTCCTGTTCCTTGACTTCCAACTGAAAAAAGGGAAGTCTATCATCAAGAAACTAGGGAACAAAGGTGTAACCACAGTAAATAAAACTCCCCAATAAGTATGAAAATCTGAGACTTCAAGGTGAAACATAAAAGTTTCAGAAAGCTTCTTAATTTTAATATTCAAGCGAAACTGATTCAAGTCCTGCCACCTACTAATGGTGTGATGTAGGAAAGCAGGAAAGACCACTCTCAGCAGCAATCAGGAAAACTGTTCTGAGGCAAAATTTGCTAAATCTTGGCAAAGCTTTTTTCACAGCAGACTTTATTTAAAGGGTCTCAGCACCTACATAATCTGTCTTACATAAAATAACTATTGCTCGGAGGGATAAAGAGGTCTCATTTATTATATACTTTTTTTTTCAATTGTGAACATCAGCACTTACTATGCCTCTGTTTATGGGGGAAATTTGTGCAGGCAAAGTGTCAAGTCAGCCTGGAAAGATACCAAGTCTGAGAAAAAGAGGTAAAAATACATTGTTTTCAGTGATGAAATTTAAGTTACCAGCATGTAGATTTATAATGATGGTGCAGTCTTCCAGATTTCAAATAATTAATTTTTAAAAACAGAAAAGTAATCAGGTTTAATGTTCAATCCTTTTTATCCTACAAATTATAATACAACCCAGTTCATCATTTACCTCTGAGTTTTCAAATATTAAAAATGTTAATTTCATGATAAATGCTTTAATTAGCTTCTGTAATAATAATTTAGTTCTATAGCTCTTCAGAAAATTAAGAGATGCTTTATTTTTCAGTTGTTCTGCCCAATTTTTCATTTGTTTGTTTTTCTAAACAATGCAGCTTTTCTTCTCTCGGGCTAATGTCAAAATAAATTTGTTTCACTGATTGGGTTGGAAGCCTATAAGGCATAGCATCACAATACTGAACTTGAACATTTCTGGGAAATAACAGCTCAAAAAGACAGAAGAGTGAAAGTAAAATCTATTTAAACTCATGTTTTCCTTTGCCTTTCTTGATTCTTACTAGTTTGCAAAAGGAAGCTGAAAATTCTTATGTATTGGCACGGCATATTTGGCATTAAACAGAGTGGTTGACATACAATAGCTTTTTTTTTGACACAAATTATAGAAATACCCAAATATTTTTGTTCATTTGAAGCACAGTTTGCAACAGACTCCTGGCCAAGGGTGAACAGATTTGGTAGCTGACTATTTTGGTCATAACAGAGAGTAGCATCTTTTGAACTTCATCAAAATGTTAATCCACCAAATGTTTGTGACACTTAACACATTTGCAGAAAAATCTCAGCCTCAGCTTCTTCTTCCTGAATTTATCAATGGCAACTTCAGCTATCTTAAAATCAGTCAAAGACCAAATTCCCCTGGACATAATTATTTTTTTGGCAAAGTTGTGATACTGGAAAGAGTGAATATGAATAAAAACCCACATTCTAGTAATCATGCCGAATCACAGATTGAAGCCCATACTATATTACCATTGGTGGGAACTGCTAGTGAAGAAAACAGAAACCTCACAAACTCATAGCAATTCAACAACAAAGGTTAGAGCTACATTTTATGAACTCTGTGAATCAACAATTTGTGAAAACTGCATCCTTAGCTCCTATACACCCATCACTGCCTGTGTGCCACTTCCTTCTTCCATATTCTAAATGCATACCAAACATCTCCCTTGTCAGTGAGTCCCCTTCCTGTTTTCAAAAGATCCCCTCTTCTTCTAAGCTCCATTGTCCTTCACAAGATACTAACCAAGGAGGAAAAAACAAACTGGAAAATAAATCATGCAAAGAAGTGCAGTCACACACCTGTCGATTTTACTGCTGTAAGAAACCCCAGTGGAAGGAATCCTAGGGGCAGCAATAATCATGAGGGTTTTGGGCAACAGCAATGTTCAGCCTAAATACCCCATATGACTGAGGACCTCACCATCCACATTGTGACAGCAGAGGAAGTCAGGGGCTGGAACCCAACCTTCCTGAAAAAATCTGAATCTGGGATCCTCTGAAAATTCTGGAGGACAGGGGCATGGGTCAAACTTATTCTTCTAATTAAGCCTTTTAAAGAATAAATTTAAACATTATAATATCCCAGAGTTTTTCAGCATTTACAGAAGAAAATATCAATGAATCCTCTGTATAATAGCTTACATTATGGATTCAGTCATGCATCTCCTAAATGAAAAAGCACTTATGGTTAAAACTCTAATGTCACCTTCATGTTCGACAGAATACGTGATGGTTTGGAAGCTATTATTTCAAAGCTCACATGTTGGAATTTTCTAATTGACTGCTCATACGTGGCAAAATTATTTTATAATTATCAACAGAACAAGCTAAATTAACCCTGAAGCTTGTAGTAATAAGAATTAAACTGCTCTTACTTATCTATCTGCTTATCTGCAAATAAACCTACCCATTAGAGTAACATCTGCCATTCTGATGCACAGCACTCTGCTTTGATCAACACCTCTGCACAGATCTGTTAGAGCTGTAGCATGAATGGACCTGGATCCTTACTGCACTGTCTATGTCTTTGCAAATAAACACACAGAATTCTCATACATTTATCCACTGATGTCAAAAGTGTGTTGGGAGTGAGGGAATAGGCTCAGGGAGCTTCTTATTACATTTCAATTTAAGCAAAGATGACTTGCACAGCTTTGGTTAAGTCTTCTTGTGCCTCAGTATTCACCTTTAAAAGTGGATTAATATCACCTTCCCATTAGACAGGACTGCCATAAATGCAAGACTTTACCACTCTAAAGCCACGAGATACTAGACCAACAAGGTCAAGATGTTCATATCATCTTTGTACATAGCTGTGGATACTTTTAATAAAATTATTAACAAAATATGAACAATTTCATAAACCTAAAATCATTACAAAAAGTCACCTCAAGAGAATCAGCAACACATACAGTAATAAAAACAAAGCTTATTTCTCCTATGAAATGGTCTTTCATGTGAAGCCTTACTAGTGCATGCATAACTTTCAGAACAGAGCTTGAAAACTGAAACTATCCCACACAAAAAACAAACACAAAACCCCACCAGAATATATTCTCCAAAGCTATCATTACCTGGCAGTCAGTAAGCAAATAACTTTTAAAATGTACAATGTACTGCGAAAAATTTAGCTTCATAAACTTGTTCACAACATCATAAGGTTCCCTGTTTTTGTGTGATGCATAACCTGAATTTTTTAATAGAAAAAGAAATGTTGTCTGATTTTAAAAACAGTAATTTTTTAGTAATCTACAGATATACCTAGGTAATATTTTATATGTCTCATACATAATAAAGAATGTTCAAAACACCTCAAAAATAATTTCTTGCAGGATTGGCAAGGGTAATGTGAGACCAAAGGACAACAATCAAGTCTCTTTGCTAAATCCATGGATTATATCATTCTACTCTTATCCTTTCTTTCTCCCTTTCTTCTAAAAATACATGGTAAGCCAGACTAAAAAATTCCTGTCAATGCCTTAGTAAGTGCCTTGTGTCTGGATTTGTTAAGGTTGGCTAAGTTTAAGTTTGCTAAATTAAAGCTTGTGATGTACTTACTTTGCCTGGATGTTATTTTAAAATTTGTAAAGTACCTTATTCTATCTCAATGTTCTAAATTTTGCAAGTAAAAGTTTGTTGTTGAATCTCTCCTACACATTGCCCAGAGTCAATTTAACCACCTTCCCCTAAACCAGGCAAGTGGACAGGAGCATAAAAGGTAGTTAAAGTAAGTTTGAAATTGTTCTTCCTTTCCCTTTTAGAGAAGCTATATCCATAAAGTCTTTCTACCCAGTGTGAAACATTCTCCCTAATCTCTGTATTATTTGCAGAGAGCCTATAAACATTTCCCAATGCTTCAGAGCAATATTCTAAAAGTTTCTTTCTTTTTTAACTAACTTCCTTAAATGCTTACTAAACAATGTAAATTATCAATTACAGGTCTGTAAAACACCACAATCATGTTGATGACTCAGCTTCCAAGCTGTGTCTTTCAAGAAGTTTAATTTAGATTTGACTCCCATCAGGTCCCTTAGTCTATTGTCAATATTAAGAGTGCTCCTTTCACTCCAAGTTTCTACCTGAGAGAAATCCAGGTCATCCATATCAAGACTGCTCCAGAATATGAACCAAAGTACAGCCAGTGGGACAGTCAGAAGATTTACTTGTCTAAACTAAACAGCTAACACAAGCACACTTATCATGTAAAGTGTGTAAACCAATTTCCAAATTCCAAACTACATGGGGTTTGGCACTTTCTGATTTCAGTGAAATTGTTTCAAATTCATCCACAACAAGTAAAAAAAGAATACAAGTTTAGAGGAACTTTGTGTATCTCTTACACCATTTACCCATATATGCAAAAGATTCAGGAACTCACCATATCAGTATCTGACACAGGTCCAAAACTGGTCACATAGATGTTAGTGAAGACTTCCGTAATACTATCTGATATAAAAAGAAAAGAAAAAACAAGCAAACATTTTAAATTAATAGTATTTTTTCTAACTCTCTATGTAAGATTATGGGACATTTTGAACAGCTTTCTCTCTTTGCTCACTACCCTTTGCCAGTATCCTGTTGTAAATACTGGGGGCTTCTCTTCCACTTCCCACAGAAAAGCTTGTTTCAGTTTGTTCAACTATAGTTGAACAACTGTAACATCTAAATCAGCTTCTAACACATATATCCCATTTCTCTGCCAGCAAAAACAACCACTGCATCTTGGACTTAACATGGAAGGACAGTTATGCCTAAACAAAATGCCTTTGTTGTAGAGGTGCTGCCTCACTTGCTGCAGATCTCTCCTATTAAAGCCTTTCTAGCTGAAGGCTGGTTTCCACATCCTTAATAGCTTTTTCTTTGAAAAAGATGAGAAAAGGCAATTATTGACTGCACCAAATGTAACAGAACAGCATCCTACTTTTCAATTGGGCATGTGTTTTGAGTGGCACACATTTTAACATAACACTTCCTTTCCTTGATATGCAATGCTCCTGATACATTGCTGTGGTACTGTGAACACAGAGAAAATGTCCTTCCTAATCATTGCAGTCAGACAGCCATGAAATCAGAATATTAGATATTGTACTGCAGGAAAAAATAATTGCTTCGTTTTCTATCTTCAGTTTTCAATTAGGCTCAAAATAGAATGATATTCACTAAGAGGGGTGGTACACACAGGAAATTTCTTACAGCAGATGCCAACTACAGCCTGCATTCTAGACAGTCAACATCTCTGCCTTAAAGCCAGCTGCTGATTGGAAAAGAAACATTTGAATATAACTAGGTGCAATTTGACTCATCGCAGAATTTCTCATTCCCAAAAATAATAAAACTGCCTGTTGTATAAGTGATCCTGCTGTTATATTATGATTATATTTCCATATTTAATCATTATTAAATGTGGGTAGTTAATAGTTTTCTTTTCATAAAAGCTGCCTTTTAACAAATACACTATATAAGCAGATTTTACTTCTAATTATATTAAGGCCAACAGTATAATCCCTGCTCTTTACTGAGAGAAACCAATGGTGCTCAGTCATGACAGCAGAGTCTCTACCAGCCACCAGGAAAAGGCCAGGACTGATCCATGAGCAGCTGCATGGGAGCAGTGCATTTTCAAAGGGATGTAGCTGCAAAGATACAGTGCTTTCAGACAACTTCTGGAGCATGAGCTAGGAATATTCATCGGTTCTCATCTATAAGGAAACTTCCTTCTTCAGCCAAACACTCGAATACAGGACTTCATAAAGCCCTTCCTTACCAAAAAGGATCTTTTTTTCCAGGATCATGTCTTCTTTTAAGCAAATAAATAAAGACTGACTCCTACAATTCTCAGTACGTCCTGAGATATGTTTATTTGTATGACAGAGACTTCTGGAATCTCTTATGAAGCATCCTTACAGGTGAGTTGGTTTCTACTCCAAACATCTTACAAACAAATCTTGTCAAAGGTCAGTGGACAGAAACAGTGCTGAGTCTACACTATTTTTGGTATTCCACAAGGATAAAGTCCAGGTCTGGCTGAAGTATCCTATAGAAGCCACAAGTACATTCCAGAGGACTAGAGACTTCATGCTGCCCATGGGAGACTCTCCAGAAAAAGGAAAAAAAAAAAAAAAATATTATTATCTCCAAATGGTTACTTGGCACAGACTGGAATGAAATGGGAGGGTGACAAGAGAACTACTCTTCAGGAGGTAAAATGGTGCTGCACAGACTAACTGTGAAATTTGGCCTGTGCTGCGATGACAATACAAAATATTAATTATAATTCCCTTAAAAGCACTGTATTACAAAAATATGACTGAAAATCAAGCCTCCTAACAACAGAGTATCAAGACTAATTTTAAATATATTTGTGTAACTTGAAGGAACAATACTTTAGGCAACAAAGTCACATCCTTACCTGCACAATCCCCACCCACCAAATGCTTGGAAACATGGTCCTCTTGTAACCTCTCTCTAATGCTATCAGTTATTTTATATTATTTATTATTTGACACAGAGGAATGATTTTAACAGTTGCATATAATAAATTACAGTACATGGAATCTTCAAGCTTGCCTTGCATTCCAAGTTTTAATTAAAAAAAAAACCCAAACATATTATATTCTGTTCTTCAGTTTCTAAACTCTTCTGGATCTACTCTTCCATCAGAAATGAGCAGAGAAAACAGAGAGAAGAACAAACTTATTGACCACTTATGCTATTAGAACAGTCTGTAGATTCCCCTTGTTGGTTTGTGTTAAGAAAGAGAAAAGCACACTAAGAAGGAAATAGCCGATTTTTATTTTTTTGCCTCCTATTTTCCAAATTCTGCATTGTTAAGAAGTTTCTATTCATACCCTATCTTTAAGATAACAAGTTCTTAAAAACAAAAGAAGCTGAAAGGTAATAAATCTTGAATTTCTCCTGTTACCATCCGTTAGCAGCCTGAGTCTCATCTTTGTTTCTTTCTTGTTACATGGTGCTACAATAAAGGTTCCTCTGAATTAAAAATTTGAACTTGAGGGTTCAGAATCAATGTCTACAAAAAGAAAAAATACATCCTCTTTTACAGCAAATATTGTAGCTATTGCTTTGAAGGAGTATATGCTTGTCACACAAACAATTCAGAAGCACAAAGTGTTTCAAATGGACTCTCTAATCAAAATTCATCCAGCAGGCATCACAGGTTTTTATAACTCATAATCTGTCAAGAACAGCCTAAGTCATCAGACTTAGCCCACCAGAGATTCAAACAGCTCTGGATCATCAGTTTTCTTGTGGAAAAGCCAAGGAATATACTCAGCTAAAAGATGTTCAATGCAACATATGTTTGCATACAAATCTCACTTGTTTTTTTTTGAGAAAAGTTAAGGACAATCTTTTTCTATTGGGATTATAAAATCTGTTTCTTCAAGTGACATGTAACTAAAAGGCCTGCTTTTCAAAAGTGCTTAAATCAATGGAGGCCCATATTGAAAAACAGTCAAGATTTTAAAGAACCCTCTGTTGGGAGGAAAGGTGGTAGATTCATCTATATTTGTGGGCTCTTAAGTTATTCTGAATCACTGCTTTTGAAGGTTATACAAAAAAATGAGAAAAGCAAAGGGTAAGGATATCATTTCTATTTAAGTTGCTTCTTTTAGGGGAAAAAATCTCAGGCAAAGACTATAACACGCAACTGCCACTATCACATCTAAAATTCTGCAAAGGCTATTACAGCACACAGCAATTTCTAACTTGGTGTGGTCATAAATGTTAAAAAAGAAGCCCTATCTGACCAGTTTCTCAGATGATGAAAGCCAAAGGTAAACTGACAAAATATAGTCAATAAAGTTAATGATAAAGGAAGGAAGAAAAGCACATCCCATGGAAGTAAAAAAAAAGCAGTAATTATTAAGATCATATTGCACATGGTTCTCAAGCACTGATTTCTTCTGATTCCCTTTCCTTAATTGAACACACACGGTATCATTACTGGAAAAAATAAAAAAACAGAAAGTAAGAAAAAATAATACATACACCAAACTACAGATTTATACATCCTTAGCTGGAAGTTTGCTGTGCATTTTATTGACATCTAGGATTTTTAAAAACGTTAATTATAACAAGTCCTCTATGAAAATAATAATTTTATTATCCTCAATTTTCCATACTTGGGAAGCTGAGGCAGACGGACTGCATTATGTATAAATAATGTGAAGTACAGATGTTTGCCAAAACTAAGTAGCCACACTGGAAAATGTGAAAATCATCGACTTGTCAAAAAATTAGAAAAGTGGTTTTGAGCTCAGCTAGAGTTGATATCAGTGGCATCACCAATTCCTTGATGGCAACTCCCCTGCTGTTGGGATATCCTTTCTGATGGTCTGAAATCCTGCTGACTTGCTCCTCACTAGAAGAGCTGGCTCAGCTGAAGTAGGCTGCTTGGCAGAGAATCTGCCGTGGCTGAAGTCTAAACCAACCCAGGCTGAGTAATGGAGATGATCAGAAAAGTCAGATGAAAAGGCTCCTCATGAGCCTTTACCAGTTTGTCAAAATGTTAAGATTCCACAGAGGCATTTAAATTTTCAATGAGTTCCTTTGGTCTGCTGTCTGACAGCAGTTTTCAAAATTTTTTCGAGTTCTTTCATATGTCCCTTCTCATCTGCCTGCAACCCTGACAGGGTACACATAGTTCCAGTATCTGTGATGTGAGGTAGCTAGACATGCAGGATTCTGCATACCTGAGAGCTTTCCCTTTCCTGGAGAAAGCTGAGAAAGCATTATTTTTATTTAAATAAATTTTTCAGGGTATTTTTCGTATTTGAGAACAACCCGGGTATTACTCATACCCTCTTTCACCAAAATAGAGTCCTTTCTTCACAAAGAGTAGGAACAAAACATGCATGGCTCATTCTATGTATGTTTAAAAGAAGAGAAGAAAGGAGTGTGATCACTGAAAATCTTCAGAAAGGTACCAGATGTTTGTTTGCATGAAACTGGCTACATTACTGATTAATGTGTCAGGGCTGTTTTCAAAAGAAAACAGGCCTAGTAGATTGTGTTGGACCTTTAATTATTTTTAGTTTTAGTTTTTAGTCAAAAAAAGCTGTAAATATAATTTTGGGCAGCTAAAACAGAAGACAAGCTCTTTGAGATAACCAAAAACCATCAAAAGTGTTCTTGGTGGGATAGATCTTTTAAAGTATGCATATGCAGTTCTAATGCATACCATAAAAAAAATTCAGACAAACATTATCTTAAATGTATAATTAACAGTGCCTGTGAGAACACTGCAAGGCTGTAACTGAAAGGCTGCTAAAGCATACAAAAAAAAAAAGACAGAGAAGCAAAAATAAAATACTGCTCTTTAATTATGTCAATAACAACAACAACAAAAAAGGAGGTCAAGTTGCAGTGGTATAGGAAAACTAACTGAAGATTTCTGAGTTTTTGTGGAAATGCTGTCAAAAGCTTGATGTTAATTTAATTATTTTTCTATAAAAATTATTTAACTGGAATTGACATTGTTCTGACATTGTTATATGGTCTCCAGGGGCTTGCTTGGCAATGTTGCCCAAAGGCCTTGAAAATGTCATTCATAATACAAGTCAGAAATTGCACAGGTGAAACAGCCAGGGTCTTAATCCATCAAACACTGCTCCAACTCAACATGCTGCCCTTATCTGACAGGCTCCTTAGTGTTCTGTTGACAGCTCAAGACACTGACTGGCTGGCAGGGAATGGGGGTCAGAGGAGGTCATGCAACACGGAGCTGTAAAAGCAGCAAAATCCATGGGAACGCAGCTATTTCAAAATCGTGTTCTGCCGTTTTTATTTTTGGTTTAGGTGGTTTATGCAACAATTTTATTTATCCTACTTCAGCATCTTCAGTCATTATCCACTATTAAATTACAACAGTCTCATATGCCCTACATAAAACCACTTCCAATTTGTAAATTGAAGTCATCTGTGAGAAGAAAAAAAATAATTTCTCCCCTTGACATCAGCACTTCACTCCCAATGGCCTAACTTTATCCATGAACTACCAGCAAGAAAATTTCTTTATATAGGCCATGATTCTCTTTCAAATTTCCATCTTTAACAAAATATATGTAGAGTAATCTTGCCAGTAAGAGCTACTAATACCTCTGAGTATTTTATTGTAAGTATTATATTGCACTATTGACTCACATTTGTGTCAATAAGACCAGAATCAAACACTGTACTTAATTTCTCATGGTGTTGACTGGAACAAGAATATATTCTGGAGAAAACATCTGGAGGAAGAGACAGGAACTGAAAGCCAGTAGGCTGAGACCCCAGCTGATTGACCTCTGAAGAGCTGATATTAACAGATATTATATCACTTATTAAATTGATAGCTCCATGTAAAGTCTACCAGGGGCACTCCAAAGGCCTATTCAGAACTTACAAAATTCAGCAGCCCTGTAAAGCAGTACCATAAAGACTACTATGTCATTTACACTAAAAGAATACTTGGGCTGCCTATAAGCTATTTTATTTCAACTAAGGATTATTCATTATTCTGAAAGAATTGAAACTGGTTCAAAATAACAGGAATTTGCTGTAATACAATAATTCAGTTAAATATTAGTGTTTCTTTAGAGATGAGTGAGAGTTTTTGACCATCAGTAAAACACACTAACCTGGAAAAAAGAATTTAGCTTAACTGTCAACACCTCTCTCTACTGTAGCAAAAAATATGACTTGGGAAAACATTCTCAGATATGTTTTTAGTTAAACTAACAGCTTTTTTTTAAGTGTAGGTTACCCACAAAATGTGCACAGAATGGGACATCTGCAACACAAATAATGTGATGTATTATCATAGTCAGTATTTACTCTTTGTCCTATAAGTAGAAGACACTGGTGCAAAGTGCTTTAGCACCATTACCAGATATCAAAAGAAAAAACAAAAAATTCTGTGCTGAGAGAACATTTACACATTACTAAGACAATTTTCAGATGTATATAACAAATTTGAGGCTTAACTCTCAGTCGAAAAGAAGAATGCAGATCCACATACAAACATTATATTTACTACTTTTTCTTCCCTCTCTCCCAAGAGACCTTTAATTTGCAAACCCTTATTACTTCAGGTCACAAATTTAAAGACATTTCCAAAAGGTCTTTTGAATGAAGAACCTTGGGTACAAGTGGCATTTGAAATGCAGTTTTAACTTTATTATATGCCTTCTCCACAAATTTGAAAAAGTTGCTCAAGTATAGAGCTTAAGACTGATTTTGGTGCCCAATTATCTCTTAAAGTATATTGGACAAGCTCCACAAAGTTATTTAAGCTCCAAGTTTCCATTTAAATCAACCAAATTAATCTGAATGTCTCTGTGGTCCAGATCATGATGACTAAATTTTGCACTTATATTTATCTGAATCCCCTTTATTCCTAAATTGCTGTCTAACATTGTCAGTACCTAAAATTCCCTGGCTGCTTATATTTCCACCTTAAGGCAAAAATATCCCAGTGCTGCCAAGCAGCCTAAAGAACTGGCTCTCTACCAAGTCCCAACAAGTTCCTCAAACTATAAATAATTACAAATTTACTGAGCCAGAAAGATTTTGAGAGAGAAAACAAGAAAACAAGCAAGAGGCTGATTCCACAGCCTAGCAGTACTCATGGGATAGAGCAGAGTTAAATTGAAGCTCTGCTCAAGATCTAATTATTTACACAAAGCAGAACAATTCCTTCCCAAGACTGAGGAAGCATCCTGTATCTTAGAAAATTCACCTTTGTGGTCAAGACAGAACCTGACACAAAGTAACTGAGTTCATGTCTCTGCTTTAAATTAGAGCATGCACTTGACAAGAGCTGCTCTCTATTTTAGAAGTTTCCATTAAACCCGACTATCAGCTTCTCTCATGGCTCTTTTCAGGAAAGGAGGAATGACGTGAGCTCTAGAGGGGGAGCACCCCTGTGAACAGATGAAAAGGAGACTGGCAAGGTTTTCAGACCCAAACTTGGTTGTTTCACATGTGCTGCTGGTAGGGAAAGGCTTCAGTTGCATGCTCCTCTTCAGCATTTTAATTTCTTAGCTTGACAGATTCCTACTCAGTTTATCGACTTTAAGAACCACATTTGTAGACAGTTCTGCCCACACCATCTCTGAGATGTGCCAACATCTCTCAACAGCTTTAGCCATGTTCCACACAGGATGCCCAGCCATTGGAAGTAATGAATTCCACAGTATGTGGGGTCCAGGAGATGAGGGAACAGA
The DNA here is from genome assembly GCA_034336665.1 of Luscinia megarhynchos. NCBI lineage: Eukaryota > Metazoa > Chordata > Aves > Passeriformes > Muscicapidae > Luscinia > Luscinia megarhynchos. Next base: position 24,843,008 of record CM067566.1, read on the forward strand.
CAAACCTAATCCCTCAGTATTGTGGGGGCAACTGGCCAAAGACCATGAATGCCTCTAAAGGCCAGCAGGGAAAAGGAGACCTCAGTCCACGTTCTCACACATAAGTAGCTATTTTTTACAAATAAACAAGCAAAACATCTCCAGTGGAAGAAGCCACCTTTCCAGAATTATCAAAAGCCCCATGTCTACATACACAGTTTGAAAAGTGTGAAATAATGAACTCAGATCCCTTTTCCAAATCAGGTAGGGAGCAACTAAGATGTTTAAGCTGGAATGTACTTTACCCCTAATGAGAAGGCTACTGTACTGACTGGTGCAGCTCATATCACACTGGGCAAATCAAACAGCCAGTGCCTAGCCTGAATCCTGCCAGTACTTCAACATGAAAGAGATTTCAAACAACCCAAAAGTGCATAACTTAATTGGTTCTTTGCAGTGGGAAAAAAAAATAAAAAAAGATATTTAGATACTCTCTCACTCATTACTGTTGGACTTCACAGACTTTTGTCACCTCCAGCAACATTTTGACAATCTCAGAGGTATTGACTGCCAAGTGATTAAGAAAGCAATTAACTATCTAGACAGCTTTTTGGATTTTTTCCCTATCATTTAAGCAGAGTATTCATTCCTCCAATTTACAGGTTCATTGTAAAGGCAGTAATACAATATGGACACTTTGGTTGTATAAATACTTGGAATAACTGGGTAATTATGAACAGTAGTGTTGACTATGGTACAATTTAAAAAGTGAGAGACAAAATGTGGAAAAGAAGTAAATTAAATCATTGGGGAGGACAATTTAAACACATGGGCAACATGAAACTTGTTCCCATAAGACTACCATGAAATCCACCAAATCTCCTTTTTTTCCCTTTTCATTACATTCTCCTACACCATGAAGGAAAAACAAAAAGGAAAAAAAGAGAGAAAAACAATTTTAAAGCATTCAACTCTAAAATACACTACCAATGTGAGGAATTTTTAGTTAAAGTTGCATAAAATGTTCAATAGAAATGTGAAATTGAAAATGTAGTTGAGTTTGGTTGGAAGAAATGTGATCTTGCTGAAATGGGCTACTTAAATGCTGAAGAAAAAGGAACTTAGCTAACACACAACAGATTTGGCAGCAAACCAAAAGCACATCACACAGATGAAAAGTAGAACATCAGCACTAAACCTTGTCCCTTTATACACTACAGCTTCCATCAGGATGAGGAGTGTTTATAATTACCAGGCTGAGTAATAGATATGACTACTGCATTGTTTAGATCAACTGGATGAGCATGACAGAGCTAAAATGAACCAGACTGCCCCAACACTCTCTAAAGAATGAGACAGAGGAAGACAAAAAGAGCACTCAAGTCTGGAAGTCTGGAAGGGAGCAGACTTTGAGAAAGTAGAGCAGTAATTATTTGAACTGACCTGAATTGGTGTCATCACACAAGTAGGGAGGGCAAAGTTATTATTCGCATGAGACCATATTTCTGTCTTCTCTGCTTAGAGGTTTTGTGCCATTAGAAAGAAAACCATAACATGCAGGTAAGGCAGAAAAATTCCCAAATTTATTTCAGATTGTAGAAACTTATACTCTGAAGTCTTTATCTCTCTTCTTTTTTTTTTTTTAATGTTTGAATTTTTTGACCTCAGTACTTAGAGTCATGGAACACCTTGACAAATTCTGCTGCATTACACTTCTAGGCTAATTTCAGGTTTAATCTCTGTGCTTTATTCCAGGCCATAGCATTTATAAATCATCCCATTTGATACACTCGCTCTGATAGGCCCTCCTGCATTTCAAACCACATCTACTCCAAACAGCAGTATCATTTTTAAAAAGTAGTAGCTTCCAGCTTCTCTTTGTAGTCATAGCACAGCAAATTCTGGGTTTCTTAAGAAGTACTTCTATTGTATAATGGCTATTGACTCTTCAAAAACGTCATTTTTTGTTGAGAGCTTATTTGCTTGCCCACCACATAGGCCCAGCTGCTTTTCTAACCAAGATCTCTCATCCTAGATTTTATCCAAGTTAGATTTCAGAAGTGACTTTGGTTCATATATCTATTAAATATGCAATGTATCAACTTGCCAGTGAAAGTACAAGTTATGAAACCACACTGTCCTTCAGGGCCTTCCCACATTCTAAACATTAACCCATAAATTCTCATAATTTCCTGGAAGAACATCAGAAGTCTTCTGCATCAAGCACCTGTAAAATGGCCACAGAATTCAGTGAGATGGCCAGGAAACTGTGTTAGTACATAGATATACACAGATATACATAGAGCATTTCATTATTGGGCTACACACTATTTTTTCTAACCTAAAACAGATTCTACCACAGTGCTTATTAACACTGTTAATAATTTAATGAGGAATTTGGATGGCATGCCAGAGCACACTGAAGTCAGTGAAAAAGCCTTCCCCTAGTGTCTCCCAGCTTCAGCAGAAGCCTTTGGATTTTGTCTGTCTCTGATGTCAGCCACAGCAATAAGTAGCCCCCCCTGGAGCTGACAGAAACTGTGCTGAAGCTCTGGGAAAGACTGTCTTGCTTGTTCTGGGACAAGCACTCACGTCACCAGAAGGTGCATCTTCCCAAGGCTTGCTGCCATCAGAACAAAGTATGAAACTCACATGTTCCAAAGTCCCAAAGGCTGATGGGAGGTCCTCTACAGATCAACAGACATAAGAAAGCCTTGAAAATGAAGATCCTTTCAGACAGATTAATTTTAATGTCTGTGCTTAGTGTCTGGGTATTATAGTCCTGGATTGTGTAGTCATTAAAAATGGAGCTGCAGCTTTTTTATCTTTTGCAAGCCTTGTACTTTGCATTCAAGCATGACAGGAACCAATGGTAGAAGGAGGTAGTGCCTTTATTTAATAGAGCTGCATATTAGTGGGCACTTTTAATGCATTTTTTGGCAGCAGGATCCTCAAATACATTTTTAATAGGTAACTCTGTATGAAATTCTATAATAGTATTTCAGAAAACTGTGACACATTATTAAAAAATAAAAAAAATTAGACAGCGTCCTAATCCTTCTATCAACCAGGCAGCAGTTCCTATTTCAAGCCAGGTAAAATATCTATGAAGTACAAGAAATTAATGTTTATCCAGACTACTCTATATTCTCAAAAAAGCTAACCAGAGGAATTACTAAAATCAGCCAGAGGTTTTGTGCATGTTAACACCCTAAATACCTAGCATGCTTAAGAACATGTAGACAGACGTTTTCCTCACACTTTCCTGAGCCTCACAGCTGCTGAAACACAGAGAAGGAAGGAGCAGGGTTACAGTTTCAAGGCACAGCACAAATCAGGCTGCCAAGCCATCCTTTATTTTTTATTCTTAACATTTTTTGCTTGGCATGACAGCTCTGGGGATGGTCATGGGTAATAAGCTTCCTGCTAAACAGGAGTCCTGACAGACAAAGAGTTCATGGCTTTATCCAACAGTGAATCATTTTAATACTTAAACAAGCATCTCCCAAATAAGCAAAAAATACTGGCATGGACAGCAATGCAGCAATTTTTAAGTCCCATTTTAGCATGTTATAGAGTTGTCAGTTATTCTTCTGTTATCCAGTTAATACTAAAAAAGGTTTTAGTCTAAGGCTGTGTGAAGTGTCTACAGGAAGTGTACTGTAGCACTCAAAAGTCCCACAGCTGAGTCACTTGAATGTCCCCAAGCTTTACAGATAACAGTGTTTCCCAGCATCTCCTCTAAAACATACTCCCAGGATAGTCCCAGAGCTTGGATTAAGCAGCCTCAAATTTGTCTTTTATTTTTATCAGTGACAGGAGAATTTGCCTCTGGCTGTCCACGGAACTTTGAGAATCCACTAGGCTTCTATATGTGGAAAGGTTATATATTTGGGACTGGAATCTCCTTTTAATATTAAATTAATAGTTTGGGCTTTTAATATTAAATTAACAGCATGTAAAAACGCTTTTTACAGGCATAAATTTAAGAATAGGGTGGGGTTTTTTTACTTGAAATAATGCCTAATATGAGTTTAATCAGAATCCAGTTTCTAAAAGTTCATATTCTTCTAAGCCAACACTATGGCTTTGTGAAAATGCAGGCAATATCTACTGCAGATATTATTTTGAAATAGTCAATTATTTTAAAAATATCATGCAGTAGCAAACCAGATTATCTGTCCTATTTTTTTTCTTTTAATGGTCACTAAAGACAAAATGTCTAGTAAAAACATAAAGAATTCTCTGATAACTTTTAGCAACCAGCAAATGGAAAGGGATTATTAAAAATGTGACCATTTCCTTATCTCAAACAACAGGCATTTCTATTTCTCCCTTCTCATCTTTACTTATTTATTTATTAGTTTATTTATTTTCCCAGGTGGAAGTCTCTTCCCTTTTCCTTTCAGAAACTGCAAGAGATGATGCAGTACCAGAAGTTCACATTTTGAGATCTGGTAAAAAGCTCTGTTTGATGCTCAGTTAAAACTATTGACACAAACAATCCATAGCATTTCAGCTATGGAATGCTTAGGATGGCAGAGGGGTTATAAAAACACAGCATTGCATCTAAGACTAAAACCTTTGGTTTTCTCATTTATGTACACCACAATATAACTCTCTTCAGCTGCTTCTCATTCAGTGAGCCTTTAGATTCTAATTTCAACTAGTGAGAATAAACAGACATCTACAGAAGCCTTTAGATTGTCACTCAGAATGAAATATCTAGAACATTATGCTGGTGTATTAAGGGTAGGAATTGTCCCTTCAAACCACCTCTAAATTATTGAATATAAACACAGACTTTCTCACCTGTTCCATTTCTTTTCTGCTTTCTGGTGTTTTGCTGAGAGGCTTACATACTTGAAAGAATGGAAATAATAACAATAAGCTCCTAAGATCTCCCAGTTTCCTGATAGGAGTGGTGTGAGGAACCTGCTGTCTTAGATCAACTGAGAATGGATACAAGAAAGAAAAAGGAGGGAATGTGTTGGAAGACAATTACCTCTCTTGGATGAGAGAATCAGCACCAAACAATTGAGATGAGCAAAGAAGAACTAGCAGCATTCAGGGCAATCATTCAGCCAGAAGATACATTGCTTTCATGTCATCTAGGTATTTAAGGGATAGAGAGTATGCAATTTTTAAAATTAAAGACAGAAGTAGGTGCTAAATGAAGATAGGTAACTCCAGGAAACTACTTTCACATCAAAAGCCATAAATGCAAGCAGTCTATAAAATTTTACAGCATACACCAGTTTTTAACTGATTTCTATTGAACCATATGTGAATGTGAATGGTGAATGTGAATACCACTGAATTTTACCTTCAATCAACTCCATTAGTCATAACAGTACACAATTATAAAATACTTAATTTGCAGTCTGTAAAAAAACACAGACTAAGCAGATGGAACATGGGACACCCAGGTTTTCCCAAACAAAATGCAGATAAGGACATGTGGTCTGTACTGGTTCAATGAAAGAAACACATGGGTAGGACCAAATATGTATGCATATAAAAATGAATGCAATTTGGTCAGACTAGATCCAATCTCTGCAGCTGCACAACTTCACTAAAGTCTTTAATGTCCTCTGATGTGCTCAATAATCCCAGGTAAGAGGGGAATTGATTTACGTTGCTTTCACAGTGTTAAATGCCCTAATTATTAAACAGCCCTCAACATATGGCAAGGAATTAAGGAATGTAAATCAGGAGCCATGTGCTACACAGAAATCACATAAATGGTTCCCAAACAGCAACACCACTTCTGGAAGGTTAGCAGAATCATATCTTTGCTGATTTATACACAATTTCCACAAACTAGTGGTGAAATGCTCTGCATGATAAAGCAAACTATTAATAGGGTGGCAGTGGTAAACAAAATTTCCTTTAGATTGTGATTAATTTCATTAGAGCATTAACATGGAAAAAAACAGATATAAAAATATTTTTAAAGATTAATCTTGGCATATTAAAGTGCTTTGATTCTTATAATTAAAATTTGTTAGACTTTTGACAGTATTAATTCAAAATCTGCTGATGCTTTAATAGTACAGCAACACATCCTCTATAGCTGTTTCTTGAGATAGATGACTCATTGTTGAACCAACACTAATATCAGAAATTTAAATGTATGCATATACCATAATGATAAAATTTATTATCTATTCTACTTTCGAGTTTCCAACGGATATTTGAATAAAATATCATAGATGCTTAAATCTGTTTAAAAGTGGTCAGTGGTTAGTAAGACAATTTTACCTCCCTCCTTAACTCATCATCTCTTTTATTCTGTCCTCCTTCCCTTTCCCATATTTCTTGCTCATAGTGGTTTCTCACCTTGGCTTGTATTACCCTAATGCTAGGTCGTTGAAAAACAGCTTTTTTTTTTCTACTTCATATACGTTATTTGGAGTACTTAGAAGCTACTATTAGATATTAATTGTAGCCACTAATACTGCCAATTAAAACAGATTAAAATATTGCCAAAAAAAAAAGAATGTGTTTTTTAATATACAATGTCCTTATGCATGATCCTTTCTAATTACATACTTCTCTCTCTCTCTCTCTTTTCACACTATAAATTCTAAAAATTGGATGCACGTGATTGTGCATTGAAAAGGTTATTCTTAAAGACAGCCACGAAATGGTAGCATTGCAAGAAAAGAGAAACAGGAATATGTAGCCAGGAGTCCTGCCAGAAGGAACAGATCTGTCTCAGACCAGTCAACAACACCAGAGAACTGTGCTGGCACAGAACGAAGGCCACACAATCTGTGGGTAAAGGATAACCTTTGCTTTCTACCTACCTAGGAGTCTGCTGTCACATCATTCCAACCTCTCCCATCCAGTTTCACTGGAAATCTTCCAGGCAGCTGAATGTCAGCTGCTGTACCTGGGAGGAGGGTAAGGCAAGGCTGGGTTTCCAGCCTTGGAAAAAAAAAAAATCTACACAGCTGCATCTACATGGCAGGTCTCACCTGGACCTGAGCAACACTGTGCTTAGATGGAATCAAGTAAATTCATCAAATCTTGGCCAAAAAAGACAGTTGGGCATTTTTTTACAAGAATGGGCAAAATAGGTATTAAGAAAAGAAAAAGGCAATATAAAACCAGAAGAATAGAGCAGGAGGAACTTTGGATGGTGTCTCAGGGCACTTCAGAAGGGCAGTATTAGAGGTTCCTGGGAGAACCTGAGGAGGTGCTGGTCTCTAGGATACACAGTGCTGTGCAGATTCCCAGTTCCCTGTACACTGCCAAAAGCAAACTGAGAGGGATTCAATACAGTGCCTGTCCTTTAAAATACTGTCTTTTCACATATTTAACCTTCTCAGGACTTCAGCATAAGGTGATAATAGGAAAAATGTGGCAAAGACCATAAACAAGGATATTTCCTCTTCATTTTTGCAGAGCCTGTCTGCCCAAAATCTTATATTTGTCAGTGGGTCCTTACAAATAATACACTCAAGAGTTGTACAACACTGTGCATCCTGCTGTTCTGAAGCAGTTTAAACTTTTCATTTCCACAGACTTTTTCCTTCATCTATATATTCAAGATCTAACATACTAAATTTTTTTCACCTTTTCCAAGTAAGATGGAAAGCTGCAGCCATTTTTTCAATGTCTTGCTGGCAGTCAGCTAAAAAATCTTAGAACAACTGAGTTTAAAAATAGCATTTGGAAGGTCCAAAGCAGAGCAATCTCTGAAGACACAGCAAGTTGCCCAGGCCATATTCTGTCAAATTGTGAGGATCTCCACAAATATGGAAACTCCACCACAACTCTGAGCAGCCATTATCTCTACAACTGTTGAAAATCATCAGCATTGGCCTAATAGATACGAGTTTGCCTAATAAAGCTAAGGAGGGGAAGAAAATAATTCTTTTTTTGCTCCTTTAAGATGATGTCTCATACAGACAGACAGCATTGTTACACTGGTTGCCACAATCAGGCCTTGAATGTAGTAGAAGCCTGTTGTGCTATGCAGAATCAATGTCTCCTGGCAGTTTTTTCTTTATGGATGCTAAAATACAGAAAATATATTTAAATGTATATTTGCCATTAGAGGGCTCAAGAAAAAAGTTTACAAAACCCCCAACCTTTCCTACTCAATTAAGCTGAAGGAGGTATCTGTGTCTATTTAATCCCAAGTTTTTAGTTTTCATTGAAAATAAAATTTCAAAACTTGCCAATTAATTGTCTTGAAAGTTATGCATGACTATCTGCTTAAACATTAGCTGTTGTCACATAAGCAGAAATCAACATCACTAGTGATGCTAGTCATATCACAGTATGATATAATTGCCATTTTTCCTTAAATCAAACATATTCTTAAGGTCCATTTTTTCACCTTTGTGAAGGGCAGTGTATTCCAAACACATTCTGCATCCTATACATCTAAACCCAAAATGTCAAAGACCATTATTGCTTTATTATAAACTAGTTTAATAGCTTTTCACCAAAATTTTCACAATATCTTTAGGTGATTATATAAGTGAATAAGAGATCTCTATATCTTACATTCATAATTATCACTCTTTTTTTTGGTATATCTTATTTAAGAAAATATTTAAAATGTAATTTTCTGTGTGTCTCCTATAAAAAGAATATACAAAACTGAGTACTCCATGTATCACAGCAGTAAACATTAAAGGATTCCCCTGACATTCTTTATAAGTACATCTTTTAGTGTAACCCAGAATACTATCAATTTTGTATCACAAAATCTCTTCGTTTCTCCAGATTGACTAATAATTTTTTCATTGTAAGCAACATATACATTGATTACTACATTTTAAATTCACTTTTTGCTTGGTTAAAATCCACTGGTAAAAATCCATTAAATCCATTAAAATCCCCAAAGTTATCCTGGATGAATTTCTAATGCGCTTAAATATTTCTGAAAATGTTTTAGAGTTAGATCATTTAATAATAATTATATTTCCAATTCAGGTGGCTTAATGCAAATTGTATCATTACACAAGGGTAATAAAAACTTTGGAACTACAATATTGCATTCCTTTAGTACTTAGATATTTAAACTAGTCAGCCTGAATGAGAAGCAGTTGTATATTTCAGATAGAAAAAAACATCATTGCAAGATTTAATATGATAAAAGGTCTTAGTGGAAAGCAGTCAACAGTAAAACACCTTGGATATCAGCAGTGCTTCTCAGCCATTTCCTAAATAACCCAGAAAAACTGCATCACAGAGAAAAGATGATGGCTTTGATGTCTTTGTCCACCAAATCTGGCTGGAAAATGTAACCACCCCGCCAGTCTGATTTACAATGAGCACCAGTGAGCTGCACAGAAATCTGCAGGATCTGCTTCCACGGCTTCCTTGCAGATGAGACAAAAGTAAGCAAAGCTCTAATTCAGCCTTGGTGTCGTCAGCAGTAATTCTAGCATTAGAAGCAAATGCTGATGCTTTGCCAGGAGAGAAAAAAAAAAAAGTACTAAATATACATGTTCAGTGAACTGGGAGAGCCTCCCAGACTAGCTCCTCTATAGGCAAATATAACTTCTATAAAGTACCTGCATTTCTGGTACCTCGTCTGAGGCAGAGCATTTGATTCTTTGGGATGGTGCTGTGCAGGCCCAGGAGGAGAGCTCAATGATCCTTGTGGATCATTCCAACTCAGCTTATTTTGTGATTCTGTCAATTTTTTGCTTTGCATCATGCAACACTTTCCCCAGTTGCACTATTCTGCACAGCTGTAGCATTAATTTTGTTTTTACATCTTCACTGTTGATTTATTCACAGACTTTCCATAAATAAATAACCAAATAACCTCTGTCTAGCTACTCAGCCCCTATCCTATACTAGATAATTTTTCTGGTTTGTTCTTTAGTATCAAAGAGGTTTCTGTGGGTGTTTTTATCCTTCTACTTTCCTAATGAATCGTTTCTGTGGGGTTTTATCCTTCTACTTTCCTAATGAATCATTCCCTGGAATGCTTATAGCTACTGAGTTAGTTCTGGTTTTGGATTTAGCACTGGATGCCCTGGATAAGTTATTAATGAGATTTTCATATCCTCCTCTCTATTGCTTTTCCATTTTTTACAAGGAATGCTTTTTGTCAACATACATTATCCACAGCTCTAGCATAAATTAACCTGACTTTCTTGCTGACTCCTCTGAAAGAACTATTATGGCCAGATTCCATGTGGCCCTTCCAGGTATGCCCCAAAAGAGGAGCATACAGTATCTTACCCCTTTGTGTCCCAGCATAGCTACAAAGATTGTGGGCTTTTAGAAGATGTAAATGTTTCTCTGATTTGCTCTGCACTAGCACTGGCAGAGAGATGCTATCATTTCCAAAAGATGAACCTGGAGCAAAGAAAGTCTAAGGAAGCAACCAGAACTGAGATGGGGATGTTGAACTTTTCCCCTTTAAAAACAGTAGTGAAAGCTTTCTAGCAGTGTTCTGCAGGAAAAAAAATAGTCAAAGAACCTTCCTTTATGATACTCTGAATTTGCATTAAGCATGTTTGGGGCTGACAAATATCTCTTAGGTTTGGCTCAGGGACTAACCAAGTGAGAGTCCCCCAGCTCGGGATTGCTATAGCTACAAACTCTTCTAAAGCCTGTTAAAAACTCTGAATCATAGCAATGTATAAATACAGTGCCCTAAATTCAACATATTCCAGATTATCAGCATATGGCCATGGCCTGTTTCCTGGCAACTGAAAACCTCCAGCTATTTGATAAACACACACACAAACACACACACGCACACACACACCACACACACACACGCATGCAGCTCTCCTGATCTGGGCAGGAGACAAAGACAATCTGTGAAAAAATGGTTTTTCCTTGTGCTCATATTGGTGAGCATATCACACAACTTTTAATCACCAAGTCTGATATTCTACACCATTACACTGATTCTATGCAATGAAGATGAAGGATCATGCCTGCAAGTGCTCATTGGTGACCATCTCTCTGATAGAAATAGTCCACAAAAACTCCCCTCCATTCTCTTCAGTTTTCCTGTTCAATTGATTTAGAAAATGTTGGGAAAAAAGAGGGTTTTGTCTCTGTATGAGAAAGCAATGCAGATGCTTACTAAAAGCAATCAGAAGATTTGGAAGTAGAGATGGTTCCTTCAAAATGCAATCACAGTGCATTTAATTATCATCTACCTACTGTCTTATCTTCCTCTTTTTTATTAACAGCCAGTATTCAACTATTTGGTTACAATAAGAATGCCATTCCTGAAACTGATGAGACAGATCACAGTTTGCAAAAGGATCCTGACATTTCCATAGATCTTATCAGTGTCAATATGGCACTTGAAACTTTAGGATATGAAATCCAGTCCTCTGTCCTTGTAACTTCCCATTTGGTTTGGTGTGGTGTGTGTGGTTTGGTTTGGTTTGGTTTGGTTTTTTTCTCCAACATTTAAGTTTTCTATTCAATTATGTTTTATAAGTTTCGGAGAGTAGAAAAGACAGTTCTACAGCAGTTGAAAAGGCCAATTTCAGATGTGAGAAAGTAAAGAAGTCTGAACAACTTATGGAGATAGAATACTGAAGTATCCAGCATGATCATATCTGTTCATGGGGCAGAGGAGAGCAGACAGATAATTCAATCACTTCCAGATATTTTGGTTCCTTGCTTAGTTTTAGTGCCCATTAATGCATGGATTTCCTTTTCAGCATGCTAATAAAAAGCAAAGGATTTATGAAAAAATGTTACCCTAATTATCTTGCAAACTTACAGCAAATAAAAAAAGAAGAAAACTACCTTCATGATTTGTAGAAAGTCATAAACAATTAAGGTCTGTATGACTTGCCATTTGCATGGCTATATTTCATACAAATTAATGTTAATGATACAGCAAATTTGTTTTGAAGTCAAACTTGTAATTTATTTTGATGGCTAAACAGAAATGGCAGGGAATGTTTGGGTAAAATAGTTCATTTCAGAGCTGAAAGTGCAGTCAAGAGTGATCCAGCTGCAATCCTGTGCTTAGCATAAAATGAGTATAGAGAAAATATTATCTGCCCTTGAATAAACCCATGATTATCCATATCAATGCAGTAGGTTGGGCTATATATCTAAATCATATGAGATGCCTCTGGCTTCAGGAGATGGTGCAGTGCCATCTTCCCCCTGCCCATACCCATTTTGCAGATTATTTCCTCACTGTAGTGTTCCTCAAGGATCCCAGGAGCTAGAACAGTCAACAGCCAATAGCCAAAAGTTGTTTACTGGTGTACCACCAGTAAAAGTAAAACCTTCCTCAACAATCTGTAGAAAATAGTACTCAGTTTTGAAGTGCATCAGTAAAGCACCAAGTTACATACTGTCAGTACACACACCAAGCCTCCCAGTAAAATGAATTACAAATCTATCCTTTAATTCAGGAACCACCTGCCAACCAGACATTTACTTAGCTGAATTTAATACACAGTCTTTCAAGAAGTCTATACATTTCCTTTCTGTTGGTCAATAACTAGATAAAATGCCAGTATTAACCCAAAACATCTCATTGCTAAAGGAGCAGTTGTTTACAATTATCTAAATTCTTGCTGCAAGACATCACTGAAAATGTATTTCACAGCCAGTGAAAGTGGGCTGACAAGCAGCTCTTGCTTTCAGATGACTTTAGAAGCATTCATCTCAGACCCAGGACTATTTCTGTTGTAGCATGCAAGGCCAAACTGTGATCCCAGCCACAGTAGTGATACGTGCACAGTAATGCAAACTGCTATGCCTGGTTCCAAATGAGCTATTTCAGATTCATATAAATGGAACTGAAACATAACTGAGACTAGGTATCTTAAATTAATGATGTGTGACATGGTCAGAATGCAGTAATCTCCTGCAAAAATACTTTTAGAAATTCCCAGGGCTTACTAGGCACGTAATGTTAAAAAAAAAAAAAAAAAAAAAAGGCTAATTATTTCCAGATCTCTTTTTAGACTATAGGTCAATATAGAAAAATGACTAAACTGCTAGAAAATTTTTGAATTATTAAAGTACCTAATTACTAAGCACTATTTACAAAAGCCTTGTTTGGTATGTTTTGCATCATGAATTATCACAATTGCCATTTACATGTGTTCTTTTAAACTGTAAGAATCCATTGATCCACAACTGAAGTATTCTTGAAGATTAAGATTAATGTGTCATGAATCACCACGGTTTAATATGCATGACACAGTTTCATTTCACACATATTCTGCATGGGTTGATTGCCATGTATACCAATATCAAACAGATGTTAATTCTTTAATTTTTTTGCTCTCAGAGTATGTTTTAATTATCTATGAGGCTTCATAAAGAAAAAGAAGGAGGTTATTTTGAAGCAAATTTAATGAAAAATATAAAAGAAAAATACATTAGATTTTTTTCTTTATTCCATTTTCTCAACAATAAAATTTCAATATTAAAAAAATACTTGATATGCAAGGGAACTGCAGACTGGTCTCAATAAATGACTCATTCCTTGTAAGCAAGAAAACTTTGATTATTTTTCTAATAAAATGCATGATTTTAAAAGTCCTGCCAATTCAACATGAGCTTGGTGATATGAAATGTTTCTGCAAGTCATTGTATGTGTATGCTATGCCTAAATTCTTAAATTTTTTTTGCAAAAAAATCAAAACTCCAAGTAAAACATGACTATATAAATTCTTGCATGAACAGTGCCATAGGTGCCACGTATCATCCAAATTAAAAAGTCTTTAAATACAAAATATTTCAAAAGCCTCCACTGTACAGAGGCCAGAAATGGAAATGAAAAGGCATCCTAGGTTAAAAGTAATGTATAACGAGAAAACTGTTTCAGTCAGTGTCAGCTCCCACTTTCTGCTGTGTCAGATGCAAGCCACAATTCTCCAGGACCAGAACAGCAACAGAGCCACAGGTCAGGATGGAATACTGTTGGATAAAAACTCTGAGCTTTAACTAATGCCTAATTTTATCAGAGTTGTTATTGTAATTTCCATGGGAGTTGGAGCATGCCTCTAGCTTTGGGCCTGGTCTTCCTGAAATCAACAGGAACAGGAATGGTTCCCAAGGATTTTGCACTAGAATTAGTTTCATCAAGCTGAAACAGTCTCCAGGTTGAAAATTACAATTACTATAACTGTTAATAATAGTAGCAGTAGAAGTGTATATTTGAATCGCACATGTCAATGTTAGATAGTATAAATACAGATAAACAACAATAGCAGATAAAATATTGTCAAAACTAAGCTATTCAGCCCCTCCCTATGCCATAGAGATTTTTCTGTATGCAGTAATATTTTCAACACCACAAAAATTATTTAAATTTCTTGCCTATATAACACATACTGACATAAGATGGCATACAGCTTTAAAATCAAAATGTGAACTGACATTTTGAAAAATAACTGACAGTCATGGCACAAGAGTGCAATGACCTCTGTCCTCCAATATTCTCTTTTTCTGTATTTTTTTTCCAAATGCCCAAAAAAGTGCAAAGTGCCCAGAAACTAAATGCATATTACCAGTGACACCTTAATTCCAAAGAAGTCAAAATCACAACATTTTCACTGAATTTACTGGGCCAAGGAATGAAGCTAAAATGTGGGATTTATACACATCACACAAAACACTTGTGCAGATTTCTGAGAAGACACATCTATCGCATTGCAGGGAATTAAGCCTGCATTCCTTGTTCAACCAAAATTCCCTGACCGGAATAACAGCTTTAGATGTTATTTTTGTTCACATTCTGTTTTACTATGTAAAAACACCAGACTTTTTTTCTTTTTACTTAAGATAAATGTGTGAAAGTGCCTTCTTTCCATTCATAGATGTTATCTTCCTCAAACTTCAAATGATTCATCTGGGTGAATGTAGTTATAAATAATTTATCAAGATACATACCAGTTGTTAGGGAAAAAAAAACCCTGAAGGAAGAATATCACTGCATAAAATCTGAACATTAAAATTGATTTTTTAAAATCAATCTTTAATTGGTTTTATTACCTCCTAATCCAGGTCTGAGGCGATTATCATACCCATCCAGAAGTCTGTCTAGAATTCTTGTAAAGATGGTGATGTTATTCTTAGCTTCGTCTTCCAGGGAGTCAGCCAGCACTGATCTAAATGGATATTTTACATTTTAGAAGGTGCTAAGTATGTTTTAACATAAACTCAACATGCATTTTTTTTCAGGCTGGCCTTTACTTGCTGCATTCCAACAGGAAAGGTGCATTTAATCGTATATGAATACACAATTTATACATAACAAGTTCAGACATATAAGGGTCAACAGCATACTGTTTAAAATATCCAGGAAGTCATTTTCCAGTAGACTCTACTTGTAGGCATTGTTGCATTACTGTGAGTGCTACTTCAAGCTCCACTAACATCATTAGTGGAGGCTGTGCTGGTGCAAAACCCTAGAAGAGCTTCCCAGGCTTTGGTGGCATGTCACTCCTGGACTGATAACCCAGGACCCCATGCACAAACCCACCTCCTTCCAGCTCTGTCTTATCTGTCCTCACCTAGGTATACTCTATCTCTGGATAAATCCTGTGGATTTGCCTCCACCCAATGGTCATGTAATGTACATGACCAGAAGAACTAACATGAGGGAAAACTCCAGCGATCATGCTCAGGGAGTCCTCTGACGCCAGCAGTTGGTGGGAGGGAACACCAGTGCTGACTAGCAAGCTGCAGGATAGCTGTGGACAGCCTTCATCTTTCTAAAATGCTGTTTTGCCATAAAAACCACTAGCTGATATTCCATCAGATGCAGAAAAGCCTTATAAAAGTTGGATGGAAAAATGAATCATAAATGTAGCGTCAAGAAAACTCTGTAGCTCAGTGATTGTTTCAAACTTCCCCCAATAAAGAAAGAGGCATTACAGCCTTTATGGATCAAATCTCTGTGGAACATGCCAGGGGCTGGAATATGAACCTTCTGCCCAGCCAGCTCCACAGTCCTCCAGACCCTGGGCCCCCAGACCAAAAGGGTTTGTGCCAGGGAAACCCTGACACGCAGAAAGCCTTACACATGCAAATGTTACCGTGCCAACAATTTTAAGCACTGTGCATGTGAAATACATGAGCTCATCAGTGTTATCTACTTAAAATCAGCGTATTGGTATCAAGGAAGTAAAGCATCACATGCTACACACATTATCATTTACACCTTTTCCAGCTACCCAAATTTTTAATCCTAATGTTTGAGTATTAATCATCTCGAAATGAAGACATTCTGAATGCCATTATAGCAAGCATGTTTTCCTCCTCCTCTTCCAAATCAAAAGTAGGTTTGGGTGCTATTTTCTCTAAAGCAAGATATAAAATGTTTAAGAGAAGGCTGTATGTTGGTCCCTAGTTCAATAGCATAAAGAAGTATTTAAATGTAAATCATTGCAGTCTGTGCTTTCCATCATATAAACCACAGAATCGACCCAAATCAGATAACTTATAAAGAACCTATGAAAATGTCGTGTGTGATTTTACTCATGTGTCAGTTTTTTCTTAGTTGCAATTACTGGATGGTTCCTTTTTGTAAAATGCATCATTATACTCATGGACTACCAGAATATGTCTCTGCCATTTTTAAGCTTCCTCTTTGAGATACAACAGTTTTTGAAATCAAGATTCCACTAAAAAAAATTAGATCAACACAATTACATCAAATTAGGGTTGCATCCTGCAAACTTTACTTAGGCACAAAGTCTTTGGTAACGCATATAGTCTCTTTGACGTCAGCAAGATTACTCACTTGAGTAGGGTTTGCAGGATCTGGCCCACTGTGACTCAACTAATACTGCACCATGGTTAGGAATAAAGTGAAATAGAAAACACAGTTTCAGAAAATATTTTGTTCGCTGGGAAACAAAGAAAAATATTGGAGACTCGCTAAATCTTAGCAAACTTGCATTATATAGCATAAAATCTTTACCATATTAGGACAAGACCCACTGCAGCCAGAACTAATATCAAAGTTACAAACTACAATTAATTACGTGTTTAGGAACTGTGAGCAACACGAAAGTATACTGCAATGAAAATGACTTCCTCTTATGCTCTCCCTTTAGAAATTAAGAACTTTAAATGACATAAGAAAAGTTGATTAATAAATGATGCTATTGTTTTATTATATGTGATTGTGAAGTTGTATGCTATCTCCACCTAGAGGTTTAAAGCTTAAGCATCGTTTTGAATTCTATTATGTTTGACCAAAAAAAAAAAAAAAAATCAAGAAAAAAAAAAAGGCATGTCCATATCGATAAATACATAAGCATTATTTTTAAGATAGTGATTTGCAGTGTGACTTCATGATAATCTATTTCTCCATTTTGTAAGGTACAGAACCACAGGGATACAGTAACTCAAATCTTTAAGATCCAAAAAAGCATTTAAAGAAATTGTTATATTTTAATGGTGAAATAAAGCATCAATTCACAAACCTTTTGAGGACAAGAGATCACGCTTTTATGGTCCCTAAACTACATTCTACTGCATTTGCTCTAGAAACTGTGCAATTCTGCATTCCAACAGCTAAGAAAGATTTTTTTATTACGTTACTACATACTATACTTTTATAACCCCTCACACAAGCTCACCCTCTGCAGATTGTAACATACATGTTCGCACCGAACAACCAAACTAAATATCCTCTCACCTTGTTGGTAGCCACACCAATAAAACGAGAAGAACCAACTGCATCTCGGAGAGTGCCAGCTTCCTCTTCATCGCTGCTCTTCGCAAAACCTAACGGTGCAAGAAAAACACAAACCCACTCTCAGCCACAGTCAGTCTCCGCCAAGCAGTGCTTTCAACTTAACCCGAGGAAAATATGTCACTTCACTGGAGAAAGGAAACCACTGGATTTCCGCAGCACTTTTCAGTACTAGCAACTTATTGTATCTCCATCCTTTCCCAACGATCCTGCTCTGTGCAAGGAGGCAACGTATGATCAGAAGTGGCATGTGAGCCGGCGCATCAGATGCTTTCCTGTTCCGTGATGTGAAAGCCCCGAGACGAAAAGGAACGGGAAAAAATGAAAACCGTATGTATGGGAGGATGGGGGTTTAACCACCCCTCGCCTCAGCACGGCACACCGCAGCCGGGGGGCGGGGGCGGGCGGGAGGCACAGTCATGCCATTCGCCGGGGCGCGGTGCGGGGACCGCGGGCGAGCCGCCCCCGCCGCCGAGCGCCCAGCGCGTTTGACGGCGGCTGGGCACGGCGGAGGGGCACGGCGGAGGGGCACGGCGGAGGGGCACGGCGGAGGGGCAGCCCGCGGGGACACGAGCTGCGGGGCGAGCAGAGCCCCCGGCACGGGCGGGGACCCCCGGGGACCCCACCTGGGAGCGGCGGGCGGCCGAGAGGAGGGAGAGGGAGGGGAGAGGGAGGGGGCGAGCGAGGGAGGGGCGGCGAGTGCCGCGGGCCAGCGGGGCAGGCGGCGGCGGCGAGCGGGGCCGGCGCCGGGACCGAGCGGGGCCGGTGCCGGTGCTGGTGCCGGTGCCGGTGCCGGTGCCGGGACCGAGCGGGGCCGGTGCCGGTGCTGGTGCTGGTCCCGGTGCGCGGGGCACAGAGGGTGCGGGGTCCCCGCCCAGGGCGGCACCGACACCGGCACCGGCACCGGCCCGGGGCGGCTTCCGCGGCCTCGGAGGGCGCGGCAGAGTCGCCGGGGCGCGAACGAGAAACGGGGTGAAAAGCGCTCCCCGGCCCGGTACCAGACATTTTCCGTAGCCCTGCCTGTCTGCCGCCCTCCGCGGGCTCTCAGTCGCCCCCGGCCAGTGTGCGCTCGGCGGGCACAGCCCCGAGCCGCGCCGCGCTGCCCGGACTGCGGCGGGCGCGGGGAGCCGCCAGCCCCGCTCCCTCATTAACATTCCCTTCCCCACTTGCCCATTGGCACAGTCTAATTGGAATGCAGAGAGAAGAAAAGTCTGTCATTTAATGTGAGCTCAGGATGCAGGCTGACAAGGAAACGAGCCTCGCTTGTATTTTTTTTTCCTTTTTTCCCCCCTTTAAATTGCATTACTTTTTGTGGTATTGTCTTTTAAAGCACGTTGCCCTCCTTTCGTATATGCAGTCCTTCTCTGGTAGTAACTGGATCGCTGCTGGGATTCATTCCATTGATTTCAGGTTTTTCAGTACAAGTAGAACAGGACAGGCTTGATAATTAAAGATAAGGGTTTATATTTAGCGTACCCTCGTTTTGCATTTTTAATTCGGAAATAATTAAATAACGCTGGCAATAATATTTCATTGTTCCTTTTTCTTTTTAAACCAATCCTTATCTATCTCCTTTCCTTTCAATCTTTAACTGCCCAAAGCACCAACTCAATTATCCTCTCTTAATGTCACTGGTCCGCTTATTATAGTGTTTAACTGAAATTATTCTGATGCAGTTTGGTCCTGAATCAATACCAATTCCAAAGTGAACATGTGAAATAGGATGAACAGACATGGGAGGGAATTGGGGGGGGGGGGGGGGAGTTGTGGAGAGAGGGGTGAGGGGAGAGAAATAGGAGAGAAGGAGAAAAAATTTTTTAGGTTACCTATAGAATTGGGGTGTTCCTGCTTCCTAATTGTGGCAGTTTGCAGCTGGAGTTGTCCTTGTTTCCTTCTCCTTTTGTGGTTAATGACTCCACAGTAGAGGATAGGAAACAAAAGAAGAAAAACACTTGGGCTATCAAGACAATTTGTTCCTTCCAACTTTGAGTTATTTTGTAACTTGGAGAAAGACTGAGAGAGGAAATAAGCTGAATAGCTTTGTTTTAGAATAACTAGTAAATTGACAGCCCAAACGGTGGATAATGACAAAGATGAGGACACAGGAGCAAAAACTGAAATCTGAGAAACATTCTTTCAGCAGCCATCTAACCCTAAGACACAAAGGCCTTATCTTTCCCTGTCCAGACGTGAAAATGTGCTCTGTTCATTGCCAGTTAGGTATCTATGGTCGATCTAAAGTCTTCTTTGGATCTGCCTGTAAATCCCACGTATTTGGAATTAACAACTGATACTAGATGCAGAATCAACCCTCACAGTAAAGAAAACAAGTTTTAACTACTTGTCCTAAGAAAAAGTGACTTCGCAGATATCAAAATGGAGGGGAAAAAAAAGAAACTCTGAAACTGAAGAGTCTTCATGATTTGTTCTTGTATGAAACCCATTATGTAATCCAAGCAGAATTATTTTCTTTTCCACGGGTATTCATGACAATCCTTCTCAAAACACACTTCCAGTAATAATAATAGTGAAGCTATAATCTAATTTTCATATGTAAGTTGCATCAAAACTAGAAAAACACATTCATTAAGGAGAGCAGTCGCAGTGGCTCCTTGTTGCTGTGATAGGATATTGTCATTCTTCAAAGGCCACATGGGGCAGGTATGCATTTATAATGAACTTGTGATCATAGACTTTCCCAAGAAAAAATATGCTGGGTTTTTGGCTCTAATCACAGTTATTACCTGTGGTGTTCTTTGAGATTTACCATAGCTTCATGCACTGGAAGTCATGCTTCAAATCTGAAATTTTAAAATAACCCCTCAAACCCATTTTAAACAAGTTGGACAGCCCTGTGAGGCATCTCAAATCACAGGAAAGCTGAGTACAGGGACAAACTACTGTGACAACATGAAAAATCAGAGGCAATGTAATTACTAACAGACAGAAGGGTTTTTCTGCTAGGCTCACATACTTACAACCTGCATTGCCAGTGAACTGGAAAGTATTTGGGGATAAAACTGTGGTATTGCTGGGGTGCTGTTGTTTTGTTGGGTTACATGCAAGCATTGCAAAAATATTAAATGTATTAGCTCTAGTTGGTTAGAAATGTGCACTTGAGCCCCCTCAGGTGCAGAGTCAGCAGGGAGCCCTTCTTCCCTTCTGCATTATTATTTGTGTATTGAATGCTGTCATTCATTATTGAATTTCAATTAACTCTAAGTGATACCAGGCATCCAACACATCACCTGGGTTTGTGAGACTCCCCTGAGTCGTGATGCAAGCACCCTGCAAGGTGGGGAGTCATGCCCTCGGTTTGAATAGGACCTAAAATAGTCCACAGAAAGGCAGCAGGTCTATAAATTGTTACTTTGAAAGTATAAATTAAAATATTTTACTTAAAAGGTTTTATTTCTTTTGTGCTATATTTGCTGCAATATATAAATAGAATTCAATCCCTATTTCGATATTTTAGAAATGTGAAAAACAAACAAAGGACCTTACAATCCTATTATCCCCCTTGCCAAGGATCTTGAAACTCTGCACACACTGATAAATGATGTTTCAGAATTCTTCTGTGAGATTGGAATGACTTCCTCTGTGAGCACAAATTGAATAGCAGGGTAGGTATGTAACATTTCCTAAGCACTTCTTAGAGTTTGGAGGTAATAGAGACACAGGAGAGGTTAAGCCAAGGCCTAGTCATTATCCAGCCTGCAAAACACTAGATTGAATGCTTCCTTTAAAATTGTGCTTAAAAGAATCAGTTATATGACAGAATTACACCATCCTTCAGACAAAATAAATTACTCAGAAACAATACCTCCATTTTGTAGCCACTAGGGAGGTCGCAGTAATCATTTTCTGTCATGGACATAATCAAGTAATGCAAAATAGAACTTAATTCTGATCTGGTGTACATTCTGCAGTATAACATTTCCAGAAAAAAATTGGCAGATTGAGGTAATCAGCATTTACTTTGTACTGCTTGAGAATAATCCCCACCCTTATATCTAGGCCAGCAGCACTCTGAGCTGTAAAGATATAAACAATAATCACTGGAGTTAAATGAAGTGATGCATATGTGTGAAAATTGAAGTGATATATCAGAAATTTTTGTATGTGATATGCAGTGGATCTTTTTAGTATAAATTATGCTTTTTATAAATATTTTTATCTCTAAAAAGGCATAAAACCTATTTCAATATGATAATAATTTCCTGATAGACTATTTCATCCTCTTAAAATTTCTATTTCTATTTATTAAGTAGTTAAATATCAGTTCAAATGTTTGAGATATATCCAAGACATAATTTCCATGTCATTTTAGACGTGAATGTTATCTTACTTCTGTAAATAATGATGAAATAAAAGATTGTGGGGGGAATTAGTTTTTGACCTAGTCAGTCCCTAGACTGGCTCATCATGCTGATACAGGACTGCTAGTCTGAGAAAAAAGAAGGAAGAAACTGGCTTTTTTCAGGAATCCCATAAAATGATGATGGAAATCATGTCTCTGTAAAAAGACTCAGGTGTCCAAAACTCCTCCTTATGCAAAATTGCAACCCAAATTTCTCAGTGTTGAAATTATTTTGAGATGCACCATCCAACACTAGATGCTAGTATAACAAGGAAGCACAAAAAAATCTTACAACTTTATGCAGTCCCCACCATTGTAAGGGTCTGAGCAACTCAGAGATTTCAATTTGGCTGTGCCATTTACAGATTGGGAAGAGTTTCTGTGCCTGTTTGTAAGCTCTAGCTATCATACAGTCTTCCTGACTGAAGAGCAAATGCAAAGGGCCAGTGCCAGCTCTATTTCAGCTGTGTGTAATTGGCTTTAAGTTGCTTTTCAATGTGCACTGAGAAGTTCAGCCAGAACAGGAAATTGAAATGAGCTTTCCCACCTTAAATATTGATGAATGTTTCTTCTTTCCCAGGATTATACTTCTCCCAGATTTTGACCTTAAATGCCACGAGTATTTTTAGTTTTCTCCAAATGCAAAGATATCTACAGAAAGAGGGAGCAGAGAGTCTTTGCTGTCTATCAGGAGTAGTGAAACTTTCATCATCCTTTTAGAGTAGATCTTCCTTGCTGGGAGAAATGGAAGACAAGCAACAGAGGGCAATGTAACACATTTACCAGCTGGGATAGGAAAGCTAAGGTAAATAGAACTGGTTAATCACTCTAGGTCTGAGTTGAGAGAAAGGGGACATCTGCTTTTATAAAAGCAACATTTTTCTTCATCTGCAAATCTCTCAGATTTTCTGCTTTATGGCTAAAAATGAGTTTACAGCAAAATGAGATCTTTGCTTAAGTAGACAACACAGAATGCTGAAAATTAAAATATATGTTAAATTGTTGTGTAAATATAATTAGTTTTGTGTTATTTGTATAAATACAGCTTATCTTTCAGTTGTTCACTCAAGTATTTCTTGGACTGTGAAGATGTTTTTAAGGTTAAAGCAACACAGATCAATGATGTTTCCAGTTTGAGGCAAGTAGAACTTGTTTACTAGAAAGATAGAAATATACTTAGTTTCTAAAAATCAGTGGTACATCATAGAACTACTTTGAGTTTCACTTTGAATATCTTTTAAATCTCAAAACCAAATCCCTTTGTATTGCTACAATAACATTGATAATCAGAGAAAACCTTACAAATGTAGGGCCCGTTATAATCAACCCTTTTTCCAGGAATAGAATGAAAGGAAAGACACTAGACTTCTGCCACTTTGTGTGGCCTAAATATTTGCCATGTGCTGACTTTGCAGCCTGGTAATACGAGGATTCATTTGTCTGTGGTTATCTTTGTTTCTGCAAAGGCCTCATCTCCCCCTGTCACTAGCTGTTAGTGGCCATCCTAAATAATGTTTGAAGCACATGAATTTTTCAATGACCACAGGATCAGCCTCAGAGCCTCAGACAGCTCCTTAGAGAATGTGTTTCTGCACATCTCTTACCTGCACCACAATGCAGACTGTAGGCAGATGACACAATTGAGCGGTGATATTTCTGTGTTTAAAATATCTATTGAATTACTTAAATTCTGCTTCTGAGGATTCAGCAACATGAAAGATCAGTTAAAATAAGCAGAAAGCTAAATTGAGTATAGTATGTCAAACAAAGAGACTAAGAAGGGATGAACTTTTCAGACAATCTGGTTCAAAAAGTACTGTCTTTTGTAAATAAGCACAATTCACTCTAGAACAAGAAGCACAATACAGACCCTCAGATTGCCTGAAAATTGCTGAAACTGGCAGTTCTGGCAGTGCCAGGTTTTGAGCAGAAAATAATCATGGGCTGTTTATTCCTACTGAGAGCCCTTTTAAATTTTAAAAAACTGATGCTTTTGTAAATTCCTTATTAAAAAAAAAATTGTCCTTTGACCTTATTTCAGTGCTGCATAAAAAAAATGGCCAGAATACAGTTAGCAGTCTGTTCAAGAGCTGCTCCTAGTCATGAAAGCTTTTGTTGCTGATCCAAGACTACATTATCTTGGGTGGCAAAAAGTTTGCATTTTAAAAATGATTCTGCCTCCCAGGACTTCAAAGAGTTTCCTCCTGTCTTTGACTTATGTTAGCTAAAACACACACAGAGGTGTTCTTCTATCAGTAACAACACATAATCGAAAGAGAGTTCTAACATGAAATGTCTTGCTTAGCTTCAGCAAGAACAACAACAACAAAAAATCACATTGCTCCATACTTGAGTTAACACAAATGTAGCTTCTTCATTGATGGAGTCTAGGAGAATTGTTGTGCTATGTCCCATGTTTTTTTGGAAAAAAAATAAACTGCATAATTGCTTAGGGGTGTAGCTGTAGTTTATAGCAGTCTCCTCACATTTTGCAGAAGCATGGAACTATATATATCTGGGTTAATTAACTGCCATTACAGTATTTTTATGCATTTAAAAGAAGAATTTAGCTTTTCAGCACACTGCAGATGACATATTATGCAGGAGACAATTAAATCACAATATAGACAATTGCATAAACAAACTGCTGGATTTCAGTGCCTGCTGTTTCCTAAACTGCCCTTTGCTGCACCAACAGATAGATCAGGAAGCTTCCAAGCTGGGCAGATAAGAACCACCCCAGGACCTAAGGATGTGGTTAGATGGGCTCTCAGCCTGTCCTGCTGGAAGAGGTTGAATTACCCAATTATTTCTCCTAGCATGCACCTAAGCTGACAGTATGAACCCTTCCATCACTCTTCCTTGCTTAAGAGCAAGAGATCTGTGTGTGGATGAAGGTTCTGCATCTCATCTCTCCTCACTTCAAACATGCAGATGCTAAGTGCAGCCCAGAGCCTGAGAAAAAGCTTCAGACCTCGGCCGCTGTCAGCACGGCTGCATTCCATTGCTTTGAGAATGCCCCGGGCTAAAATAAATAAATAACCAGATAAATGGATGACAGTTCATATAAATAGTCCTGATTTACCTTCCTCTCCTTTCAAGCAATGAATCACCAGTGAAAGAGGGATGACTCACTAGGGGAATCCAAAACATGCTTTCTCTTTCATATGTGAGTCTGCAGTAGCCATCCATGCTCCAAAGGGGGAGAAAACTGGGCTGGATTTTAGTATTCATTTCAGCAAAGCTGAGTCAAAACTGCTGGTAAGTGCCGAGGGATTTTCAAGTAAAAACAGCTGCCCTCATATCTCACGGATGTAGTGAGAATGTGTAAATAGTTGCACATGGCAGATAGTTTATGTCAACACAGTATTGTATTTGTCAGAGTCTAGGTACCAACTGCTGGACACAAGAGAGCATCTGCAATAAAAATAATATGCTAATGTCTACAAAGTAAGAGCTGTGTTAAACAAAAGCTCTGCATGGTGCTATTCAAGCTTGCCATACAAAAAGGGGTGCCTGGGGTAAGAGTCCATTAAACCATCACCAGGATTATTTGAGAAGAGAGCTTTTTGTGTCCTTTTTAACTGATTCTGTGGTACCTGGCTTTCTGCTCTGAGCTCGTTCTGATGGTCTCTGTTGTCTCTCTAAGAACCTGGACAGGTTTTCACCTTGGCCTGGCCAGTACTCCCTGGCATGGGTGGACAAGTTGCATGCCACGTTTTGGGAACGTGGCAACAGACCCCTCTTCCCTGTTTGGGTTTCCCTTTTCTCTCTCACAATTTCCTCACTGTGCCACCTGGCTTTAGAGGCTTGTTTTGGTGCATTGCAAGTCCCTTTTTCCTGGGAAGCCCTAAGGGATGCTGTGGGTGCACAGGGACAGCTCCTTCCCCACCCTACCTGGGGAGTGCAGGGCCACATTTGATGAAGGAAGCTTTTAGCTAACCCCAAATTGCCACAGTACTGAAAAGCAGGCATGAGCATGGCCAGATGTCACAAATATGATTGTTAGCTGGGGCAAGATGCTCCAGTGCTGACTCTCCCTAAGCATCTCAGTCTGTTGTCACAAACACCAGAGGCAGAAGGACAGAGATCTGCGATGTAAGAGATTGAAGAGCATGGAAGAAAAGAGTCATTTTTTAATTTAATTTACCAAGTCTTACAGCTTAAACTTCCAACTTTACAGTCCTCACAGAATTTCCACTCCTCCCTTTTGCTTCCTATTTACCACAGGCAACAGTTCACCGGGAACCTCATATCGTCATATCCTTGACTGTGTATTTTTTTAATTAGGTATTTACCCAACAGCATTATTTCCACAAAAGAAAAAAAAAAAGTGTATGTGACCGTTGCAATTCCCAATCAATTTCTCTTCAAGGAAAAAAAAAGTTGTAGCTGAATGGAGTCCTATTTAGTTTTTGAAAATTTAAAGGACTAGCAGGGGGTTCTGTTTGTATAAGGACCTTTCTATTTCTCTGAACCTAAAGCCTACATTAAAATCTGTAGCTAAAAAAAAAGAGCTCAGTCTACCAAAAACCACCAAGAGCTTAGATTCAAGAAATTGAAGAAAACATGCAAGATAGTCTTTGTGCACTGTTTGTATTAGAGATGTATCTGCAGCCCAATTTGGCAGATTTGTAGCTTTCACGTACTTCCATTGGAGTAGTTTGGATTACAGAGGTTTTTTTTCTCTAGTTTTTACTCATGAGGGACTCAATCCAGTCCCCCATGAGTACATTCAGGAAATGAGGGATTTTTTTTTTCTTTCTGCACAGCAGCAGGTCTATCTTTAATTCAGTATAAACAGAGTGCTTCCTCTAATTAATTCTTGTCATGCATTAAGAAAAGTCAAATAAATCAAGCTATTCAAAGAGACTATAAAGATTTTTTTTTAATTATTTAAATATAATTTATTTATCTAATTGTCTTTTTTTTCAGGGTGATTTTCTTCTCAGCTTCCTGCATTTTTAACCAGCCTATTCCATTTTAAGAAAAATATCATGAGCTTCAAGTTGCTCCTGTGTTGCATCATCAAAACGCTGGGAAAATTTCTATTTCAAAGCTAATTGTCATGACTACTTTTAATTTTGTGAACATTATTTTAAATGTAAAATGAGTCTTTGGTGTTCCATCCCTTAAACTGAAAAAATATTTTGGCAATGAAGAATTTTGTACTTTACTAATACGCCTGCCACATTGAGAACAAGTTCCAAAAATTATAAACAGTTCTTGTAAAGCCATGTAAGTCTTCTCAAATGACACAATATGGTTTTATTTGTCTGAAAATGGAAGAGTAAATCTAAGTTGATCCTGAATACTATTCAAATATATTATTTAAACAAAGACTGCTTGTTTGCAGTTTTCATTATTTTATATGTTTTGTACTTCGACTGTCAAAATGCACTTTGTAAAACATAATCATATGACACCAGTTGCATATTGTTGCTGTGTTTCCTCAAGTTTTTTATGAATCTCTGCATTCCAGTCACCTGGCAAACCAAGCTGTAGTGTTAAAACCCCAACTAATTCTCATTATTTCTACAGGACCCATAATTCTTTCCAAGGGTTTTCACTTCAGAGACTGATTTGAAGGTGAGTCCTTTGGATGCATTTCACAGAAGAATGGCAGGAACTAGTACATTATTCCACTTAAATACCTGTGTTTGAGTGAGCATCTGTATACTGCAATTACTGTAATATACTGCAATTTTTTGGGAAAGAAGTGTGAGGAAGCTTCAAAGCAGCTCAGATTCTGTCAGCAGTGTGGAATTTGGCAATAGGAGCAAAAAAAGTTGCTTGATAATGACCTTTGAGACAGCAGGGTGAACATTCAATGGTAGGTAACTCCATGGCTTTAGTGCTATAAACCCAGATTTGTCAGCAGGTTGCTCTATATTGGATGTATCAGGATGAGTCCCCCAAAAACCTAATGATTTTCATACAGTATTTATGAAACATATTTAAGATCTAAAGTTTTGCATATGGTCTACAATCTCTTTTCTGTGATCTGATGGACTGAGGGTGTAGGGGGAAATTAACACCTTATCAACTAAAAAAAAAAATGGAATTTTCTACATTATTAGTTTTAGAATAATCCTGAAGTATTATAAGATCATGGAAAGACTATTAACATAATATATTTATACAAGGACAATGTATATTTAATCAGTACTTAATGGTGATATAATAATAGGTTTCCCCATAGAGAATGACATGATTTTCATCTTCCTGAATTAATAATCCTGCAGAATACTGAAGACCATTTTTACATTTCACTCGCATGCAGAAAGAAGAAATCCTTTTCTGAGCAAGTAAGGAAACCTAAAACAAATCACAGATGTGGGCAGTCAGCACAGAAAACTAATTAACTCAAGGCGAGTAACCCAGGAAAATTAATGCTGGACTGGGGGGAGTTCAAAGACTTTAAGGGTAGCAGCTTAAAATGAAACGTTTATGGCCTGGAATAGTTGAGACCTTGTGAATGGCTATATTCTTTTCATAAGGCATGAAACATCAAAGGCAAAGGGAACAGAAATAAATCAGTGCACAAAAAGAGCCAAGAAAGAGAAAGGAAGAGCTTTCATTGTGCTCACAGAAGTGAAAGATACCTCAAGATCCTCAAAGTCTACTCGGGGGAAAGTGACCACTGCCATTGCACTATGAACAGGATGGCATGGATGCAGGGAGATTGTCAAAGGACCATGTGTAGGGGCCCATATATGCTGAGTACCCCTCAGGTGGTGTGTCTGGTGGATGCTCCAGCTGTGTCAGGATCTCCAGCACACAGTGTGTCCCATGTCTGCAAGGAGCTTCTTCTATGTTGTTGCTAAATTCAGTGTTCATTAGTCAGAAACAGAGAGGAGAGGTGCTTCTGAATCACTGGTTTAAAGTGGCACTGTAAAGCAATTGTGATCCTAGGCCACACCAGGAAGATTTTTGCAGGAGAAATAAAGCTTTAGTACCTCAGTATAGGATGCTTATGTGGTCTTGTCGGGAACAGTAATGATCAACTTTTAAATGGATGCTTCAGAAGAAGTAATTGAAACTTGGAACATCTGTCCAAAAGGGCCATGGAAACGACAGGATTACTTGCATTACAGAAGAAAGTCAAGAGTTTTTCCTTGTGCCTGCTACAGTGAAAGCTAAATAAAGAGGGGCAAAAAGAGATAGGAAGTTCTGACAAGGTGTCTTTAGGAAACATCAAAGCAAAAGAGAGATGTGGCTGCTGAAGGACAGAAGAGGTGGGTAACCACAGGTCTCAAATAGATGTACCCATGAAAATAGAGGGCTTTTAGCAAAATGGAACAGCTAAAACAGGAGACTGTGAGAGAGAAAAACAAAACTGCTGTTAGGAAAAAGGGAGAAAACCAGCTGTTTGAGCATAATTTTTCTGGATGCTTGTTTTGGGATATATTTCTCATTCCTTGATTAAACTTTGAAAATACTGGAAACCCCTCATCATGTTCGACTAGATTTTCTACTGAAAGACAATGTTGACTGGGAAAGCTTTAGACAGGAGCAGAGTGAGTTATTTTACTTCCAGACATCTAGAATGTTACAGCACTATTGCTTGGTGGTAGAAGAAAAAATCAAATTAATGATAGCAACAATATTATAACAAATATGGTACAAAACTGAGGAGAACACTTTATTGTAAGCACCTACAAACACTGCTCATGAGTGTTAGTTTGGCAACACTGGTAGCACCTATTGCACAGATATTTAAATACTAGCACTGTCCAGTTTCTGGATGAAGCTGTATTGCAGAAAATTTTATTTTCAAACAAATAATGTGTACACTGATTCCTTACACATGAAACCTGCCCTTTTCCAAGCAACCTTACTATGTCAGCTCATTATGGTTATATAAAAGATATAGTATTACAATATGTTACCATGTCTGCTCTAGAACTTCTAAACACAAAATGTACACTTTTTTTTGTTTGGTTGGTTTGTTTTGTGGGTTTGGGGTTTTTTTGCTGGTTTGTTTTTTGGGGTTTTTTTTGAGATTTCTTAGCTGCTTGAGACAAACTCTACCTTCTTCCAAAAGACATAGAGAACAAGTTACAGTTCTTTCCCTTGTTTTGTACGATTAGGATTTTCCCCTTAAGGCTCAATATGGATTCAGTGACATCACAGTTGTATATTTTATAACAACATATATTCTGAATAACTCAGAAGAGTAAGATGCATGCTGACAGAAGACAGAAACAAGTGAAGTGTCTCAAGGCTCATGCAAATGTATGCATGGATGAAGATCGAGTTTGGAGATTTTCTGCTGAACAGGAAAGTATTTTTACAAAACTGTCAAAGTCTTTATTAAAAATTTTTTAGTAATACAGCATCTCATTATAATTTTACTGTATAGCAAAAATTACTGGCCCTACAGCATCAGTGTATTTTATTTGATATGCTGCTACTCAAATTTATTATTTCTTTATTAGAGAGAATGAACCATGACATAGATGTGTGTGCATCTATATCTACACATTAAAAAACTGTTATTGATTAGGCCTGATTTTGATTAAGCAGATATGCATTGTTCATTTCCATCCCAAAAGGGATGGAAGGTAAAAAATGAATGAAAAATGTTAGCAAAGTCATTTAAGAATGAATGTGATTAGAATCCATATCCTTCTTACTGTACCCAGAACTCTCAAGAGCAAAGGGCAAATGTATTCCAGCCACTGGCAAGCAAAGACTAGATAATAAATCTCAGAGAAATGAGAAAGGTTAATAGAAGACCATAATAAGGAAAGAAAATTATCTCATGAATTCATTTAGGAACTTTGATATCTAAGGCTAAAAGTAGAAACCAGAGATTCAGAGATACCTGGACATAGAATTTATGTCATTGAAACTAGAAAATAAAGAACAAAAATGCTTTTTGATAGAGAGAAGTCAGTTTTACTCAGGTGGAAGAGAGACAGAAGTATTTAGTCCACCAAAAAAGTTTGTTTGCTAGCTGGATGGGTTACTGTTGTGTTGCTATATTAAAGCTGAATTGGACATTTGTGTATTTCCTACAGTGTGATCATCTGTCAAAGCCAGTCTCAATGGTCAGGAGTCTCCCCTCTCTCCCTTGTTTCACGAGGGGGTGCATTCCCCAGTGAATTCCACAGCCTTGTTTGTAACCTTGATTAGTTAAAGAAGAAAAATAGGTAAGTATAAGTAAAAAGAACAAAAAGTTTTCTCTTACTTTGGGCTGTTATTACTAGGGGATACAGTTAACAGAGTACCTTACGACTTCTATCAATTCACCTCCACATCCTTATCCAGAATTACAAATCAGAAATACAGAAAAGCTTTTGCAAAATGTTACTTTATGATTTTGTAAAAATCATAAAAGACAATTCTATTTTAAAGGACAAATTACAGAGATAAATGTACTAGGATGTTCATAGAACTCGAAGTTAGAATATATGTCTTTCTGCAGCAAAAACCAATTAAGTATCGGGGGAAAAGAAAAGGAAAAAAAAAAAAAAAAAGGGAAATGTCTCCTGGAGCTCAAGGAATAGTTGTTCACACACTTGGCCAGGAGAGGGACTGCTGATGTCTGAGTCATGCTATGCCCAGCAGAAGCTGCCTTAGTTATGCCAGAAAGGCATTTCCCGGACAGCACTGCTGCCAGCTCGGGGGGTTTGCCTTTGATACTGACCTGCAGCATGAAAGCTGTCCACCTGGAGATTCAGTAAAGTGTCCAAGCCTTCAAAAAATGCACACACGCCTGAAAATGCTGCATCGTGCCCTAATGGATGAAGAGGTTTATTTATATTTTAAATGACAAAGACATTTTTCCAGGCTTAAATGAA
Source organism: Luscinia megarhynchos (assembly GCA_034336665.1). NCBI lineage: Eukaryota > Metazoa > Chordata > Aves > Passeriformes > Muscicapidae > Luscinia > Luscinia megarhynchos. Next base: position 24,874,845 of record CM067566.1, read on the forward strand.
TTAATTATACAGCAACTACAATGCAACTAAATCTCAGCAATATCCTGGCTGTTTGTGCACAGGCTGAAACTACTAGTCAGTCAATATTCAGCATTCCTTTCCCTTCCTCTTCCTCCCTTATCTGCCAGGCAAGCCTTTGGCTCTCTCTGCACATTCTCTGTTTCATTTTACAAGTGCAGACTGGACCACTATGAAGACAGAGTGATTTCTGTTTTAACCTGCATACTTTTATGTTTCCAATAAAGGGCCCAGAGCTCCAAATAAGGCTTTGAAACATGTACTTTTATAATTCTTCTCTCCCTCCTTTTATATATTGACCTAATGCACTTTGGTTTCGAACATCTCCAATTTGCAGACCTCTAAAATCACCCCCATGGAGATATATAGTGAATGAAAGCCTGCCAACATTTCACAGTTCCATTTCTCAGACACTTAGAGAAGGAACCCATGGACTTTACAAATTAAAACCATAAAGTCTAAGCCTTATCATGATTGCAATCAACCAGTGAATGTGTCCTGTGACTCTAATTGTACCATTTGATTTTACAGGCCTTCCTAAAGACAGAAGGATATAATTCCCATTTAAGCAGTAATAAATTGGTGAGAATTGGCTTACATACATATATTGAAGACAATTTTGTATTTCCTTAGCAGAGCTTTGCCAATGATGGTTCACTTTGAAGGGATATAACTGTGAAAAATTCATCCTTTATTCACTAGAATATCTTTCTTTCTAAAAGTCAAGTGCAAACATATCTAGAAATCACTTTATGCATGTACTTTACAGCCAGAGGAGTAGTATTCTGGAGAACAAATTTGCCTTCTGCATGTGCTGTTGTCACCTCACATAGGGCACCCAGGAGGAAAATGGACTTGTCATAGTCTGGCCTGTACCTCATTTTTCCAGACATTGGTGTGTTCACAGTCCTCAGGTCCCAGGCACCCTGTAGTGAGACAGGCAATTGAGGCTGTATCCAAACTAGGACTTAAGCACATTCCAGACCTCATGTTCCATACCTCAACACAGGGCATGCAGGAAGAGGGAGAGCTCAAACAGTGTCCAGAACAACTGTCTGTTACTTACACACATCTTCTCCTGAGCTTACAACTATTTTAAAAATCAAGCTCTTTTCTATTTTCAGAAAATACTGAGGCACTTGGTTCATACATTCTAGGCAGATATTTATCTGCCAAATACATTCGGACCCACTGCTCCCATAAGGACACCCCAGTCACTATCCTGCTTTTGTGTGACACTATGGGAACTTGCCTCCCCACATACAGAACAATCATACATACCAATAGAAGTAACTCCATCTCTGTTGTGGGACCATAGGCTGCTACATAGAAACAAAAGGAATGGCCAAATGATGGAGATTAAGAGAAGATTCAAGGATATTTCTATCAAGGTATTTTCCTTCAAAGCTATTTCCAGAAGGCATATGTTCTGGAGGAAAAAACAAAACGAAACAAAACCCAAGAACAAACAAGGAAAAAAAAACCCCACCACATACACAGGGTTTTTATTATTCTGCACTTCTCACTGAGATTTCTGAAGAATTTGCCTGGGGAAAAAATAGAGAAAAGTTAAGTTACTCTTTCTTTTCCCCATATCTTCATATTTGTCTAGTTTGGTTGAAGAGTGGTGGGTGGGTATTTTGGATTTTCAAGGACACTTGCTCCAATTGAACAGAAGAGCTCAGCATCTATTCTGCTTTTGGCAGAGCAGAAAGTGTATAAGTAGCTGGCAAAGTAGAAACACCAAAATCTGTGAATCCTTACTTGAACTTAATGCCCAAGTTTCTGCCTATAGGTGACACACTCCATTCCAAATTGGTGCAAATCCTTTTAATCAATGTATTACTTCAAATCATATGCACTGCAAAATAAAGTAAGGTGTGTTTGAATTTCTTGTGCTGCAGAGAAATATACTTCCTATTGTCAAAAGTCACACAAAACATTTTTTGGAGAAAAAGTTTTGGAGAAAAATCGAGTGGCTTATGCAACATGAGACAGGAAAGTGTTGCATGAAAATGCAAGCTGTGCTGTGTAGAGGTTTTTGCAAAGCAATCACTGGTTTTTAAAGCAATTTCACTAGACTATTTAAAAGAGCTGTTAACCCAACTTCTCATTCACATGTTGAAGTTTCATAAAAATTCATTTTTGAATATAAAGCAAATCTCTCCCCAGCCATTTCAAAGAGATTGTATCACTTGTTTCAAAATATTAAGATGCTCGGCATATGATTTTATGTACAGTTTTAATATGACTAATAAGGTTGAATTAGTGTGTTAAATAATTAGTCATGAAAATAAGTGTGAGAAGAGGCAACCTAAGGCATTTCTATGTTTTTCTTCCTCTGAATTTATAGCTATAGTTCTGCTATTACCCTCTAAGATTTTTTTATGGTGCATTCATATGTTTAATAAGCATTACAGTCCAAATAAACTTTTAGATAAACAAGAATAAAAAAAAACCTTAAATTTCATCAAGTCAGGGACACAAATATGTTAGATATATTAGAAACCAACTACATTAGTAAATTGTGTTCATTTAGGACCTTTCACAAGAAAGTTCCCTTTAGTATTAATTTATTTAAGTAGACTGAAAAGCCATTTAATAAATTCAGTCATCATGATCAACAGAAATATTTTCTGCGTGGTTTCAAGAGACAGAACTGCTCTTCCATATCATAAGTATTTTTGCCAGTGAATTCTTGCAATATGGACTGCACATTTCAGCCTCTAATATGCAATATTTGCTTCCATCTCAGAGGCACTACTGCACATATAAATGACTGCTTTTTGTGCAGAGATTGCATGAGTTACACTGGGTAAATAGTCTGAGTTAAATATAATCAAATTTTAACGCTATAAAATCACAGCCTGGATTATTTTTGCCTGCTTGTAGTCAAGAGATTTAAACGAGCATTTCCAATAATCTCATTTTAACATTTGTGATTGACACTTCACAATAGCTAAAGTTGAGTCAATTAAATGTCTGGGTACCAGAATGAGGAAGGAAGGAGACTTTATTTGAATTTATTGACTTTTTCATCTGCTCTCAAGTACGTCCATAGCATGCCCACTGTCCTTGTCTTACTCAAAAGACACTACTTTGACCATAAAATGAGGCTTCAGTTTCAACATCAGAGAAGAGATGGGAACATAGGAATGCTGAATTATTGGCATTAGCTATCAGTTATTTCCTTGAAAAATACTTATTTCAGAAAGCAAGAAAGGAACTTGTAATAAAACATCTCAATTCAGTGGAACCCAGCAGTTTGACATCGTATAGATACTGGCTTTCTAGCTGATAACACAGTTTTTTCAAATATATTTGGGACAGCTCTGATACAAAAATTGCTATGCAGAAATGTATGGGTAAAGTACACTTGGTAAATTTTACAAGGAACAAGCATTTTCTTTCTTTACCCAAAAATACATATTTTTCTTTAAGAGCTTGGAAAAGAAGATCACTTTTTCCCTTTCAAATTTTAATTCCAGCTCTGAAAAGAATCTGGAGACATAAAAAATATTTTGAGTCTTTATGCTTAGTTGCAATTAAAACCTTCACCAAACTCGAGCATGCCCTTGTTGCTTAACATTCAACCATGGTGACCAGTCTGAGCTCGCTCCCATCAGGGATAAGTGCTTGGGCATCTTAAAGAAAATGGATAGAAATCCTGTCCTATCCCATGTCTCAGCTCAATTTACTCTCTGTTCCAAATGAACATCCTTTTTACATGGACACTTAATAATCATTCACTATGCAGTCTTTGGGCTGACGTGCATTGGTGGAAATCTCTGCAGTCTGTATGTCTGGAAGATATTGCTCCCCAGAAATAATGTGTCTATGGTGGCAACAGGAGGACACAGAAAGTTAATTTCCCATATTATCCACTGGAAAAAGCCATTTTAAATGAACAGATTTTAAAATGAACAGATAGAGAGTACATCAGAAAATTGCTCATCTCTCCAATTCGTGCTATTTCAGTAGCACTTGGGGACTGATTTGTGATAATCTTGTGATTCACTGGAAAGAGCTGAAGAAACAATGTCTCCCCCTGTTGACAATGATAAGCAAGAATGAGATTTCTTCATACTGCCAATGTACCTGCTGAAATTACCACTCAAGTACTTTTTTCTATTGGTGTTTTTTTTTCCTTCTGTTGTAATTAAAACACCAGAACACTGCCTTCTGATGTGTTTCAATTAAACCAAAGTCAGCTTCTCCATGAAATCCTGTCCAAGAGGTTTACAAGGGGAACAAGAGATGATACACTAACTTTAGCCCTCTTTCAAAAGTTTTTAGCACTTTCAGTATTTAGCAGGGCCTTTATGTCAAAAACTGCATTTCCAAATATTCATGAGAGTCCAGATGATTATGGGTTTGGTTTTTTTTTTTGAGGTCACATCCTCATTACTAATTTAACTGCAGTAGGGCTGCTGGTTGATCCTAGATACTGGAGGCACCTAGAATGCAACGGTGCCAGCATGTGACCTGAGTGTTTATCATGCAATGACTCAGATAAAATTCCATTTTCTTTCAATAGTTGATTTGATGGAAGAAAAATAAGTGTGGAAACACACTCCATGATCTGATCCAAAACTTCAGCCAGATTCACAGATGTGATAGTAAATGTAATTTGAATGCCAGTATCAGGTTTATTGACTAACAGCTGGGCAACATTTTCTTTCTCTACATAAATTGGGCTTGGCTGTGACTTAAGTTCTCAGCCAAGAGCCCAGCCCCTTCATGGATTGACAGCTGGGACCTCATGCCTGCAGAGCCAAGACCTACTCATACCAATCACAAGACAGGGGGAATGGAGCCTTCAATCCGCTAGTCCTGCACACTGAAGTACTTGACTCATTATGTATGAAAGTATGAAAGGTGATTATTGCTTAAAAGGACTGGGATTAAATTACTGCTGTGGGATATGTAGAGCATTTTCCCCTGGAGATTTTTCTCTTAATCACACAAGTTATGTCTCTATTGCTAAATAAAACCAGGCAGGCAAGTGTCCACATGTTTAAGGACACTGACATAACAAGTGAGATGCTATGGTCCAAAACAGGGACAGGTAACAAGCTATCAGTTCAGTAATTCAGGTAGTCAGGAGACCAATATTTGATGTCAGTTTCTGGACCTCCTGTTAACAAAATAGAGGCATGAAAGTGGTGCTCAGTAACCCACTGCACAGAACCATGGCTCAAGTCACAGTCCTCAAGCATCTGCCTTCCTGCAGTAGCCATCTCTTCTGTCTATGGCACAGGGCTCCCTCCTTTCCCCAGGCTGTACAGAGATGGATTGTCTTAGGACATGGACCTAATGTCTGGTCCATACCACTTGGAAATGTGCCAGTCTTACGGGAGAAGAGAAGAAAAACAGCGAAAGGGAGGCGACAACAGATGTCAGTAAATATAAAGGCAGAGAAGCTATGTCCATCCCATGTCCAGTTCTACTGACACAGCTGTTTCTTTACTGTTTCTTTATAATCTCTTAATCTGTATCTATGTACATATGTGCATATGTTTTTATATGCAAGTAAGATGGCAGTTTAATATTACAGCTAAAGGAAACTAACCCCCATCTGCAATCAAGTGGTCCCAACATTTGCCTTATACTATTTCCTTAGCATTTGTCTCACTTGCAATGTATCAGTTTCAAACCCTAAACACCACAACTGTACCCTAATTTCTGTCAGCTCAGGTCCCTGAATAAATTAGCCATTGAACACTGAAATTAACCATAGAACATTAATAAATTAACCATCATGGTGAGGCTGTACTGGAACCCAGAAAGGAAGGTGCTTAACTGGGAGGCAAAAGGAGGAGCAGAACTGGCCTTTGTGTCAACCATCAGCTATTTGGCAGGCTCAGCTGTACTTTACAAGCATATTGTCAGCCAAGAAGATTTTTATTTAGCAGAGATTTGTTGGCCCTAACAATATCTACTATTGCATGCATACATTTTGACACAAGAAAGATTTATTCCTGAAGATTTGAAAATACAATTAATAAATAGATTTAGATACATGGGTCAATTTGAAACTGGAACACTTTCTACTTCTTAGGATGTGATGTCTATCCAGCCCTACCTTGAATCTCACATCAAAAGTAAGATCCCAGCATGTACCTCCTGCTTCCCTTTCAGTGAGGAGCCATAAATACGTAAGTAGCAAAAAACCTTTGTAGTCTGAAACTTTTGCTTATCCTTTTGGACACTGCTTTCTGGGCATATCAAGAGCAAATAATTTCTATGGACTGAATCTCTCAGAAGATCACTGCATTATTAATAGCTGATTCAATTAAGCTAGTTAGACAAAGAATGGTTTCTGAAGTCACACAGGATTTCAACCACCTTTTTTATATTTATGTTACTTTTTATGCACTAATTGTTTCCTATGCATGGATTGCCACACAGCTATAATTCCCATATAATACTAAAATGAATAGCTGCTAGGCAATGCTAATCCTTGCTACTATCATGCTGGACATTTTATTGCCCTCCCTGTTTAGATCTTTCCCTGAAAATGCTTTTTAACTTCATCTTGAAATTGCATTGTTGCATTTTCCTAGTCAAGCCTTCCCACTTCTCCCACCTCTCACCAGAGATGCTTCTGCTGCTAATTTTTCATTGAGCTCTAGCATATCATAGAGCCAAAAAATGTCTTGGGTTGGAAGGGACCTTAAAGGTCATCTAGTTCCAACCCCTCTGCCACAGGGGTAAACATCTTCCTCTAGATCAGGTTGCTGACAGCTCCATCCAACCTGGCCTTGAACACCTCCAGGGATGGGGCATCCACAACTGCTCTGGTAGTACTGTAAGGTACCTCACTGCCAAGGCATATGGGGCACACTCAGCCATTCTGATTTAGGAGAGCAGCCAGCATGAGGACTGTCCTCTACCAGCATGGTTTTTTAACAATGAAATCTGTTCTAAGAAGAAAGTTTTCAAAGTAAAAATAATGCCTCAGCACCAAATCTCTTTCAAAAGGCAAAGGCAGTGACAATATATTATTCTGTACTTTTCTCTAAGATTAAGAATAAATACAGTATATCCTTCAGCTGCTTCTTTCTAGATACCATATTTATATTTATTACCTGTAACTGAACAATATACAGCAACATTCTTCAATGATGTCCTAGTGACACTGTGCTGAGTTCACTTACAAAACACAGTAAGTTTTGTGTCACCAGCAGATATATGATTTCTGCTCTGAGGCTTTTTCTGACTGAACAATTTCTTCAATGGTCATAACCTTACACACACAAATAATAAAATACTTGCACAAAGGATTTTAGTTAACATTTACAAATATCTTAAGAACTTAAGAATGGTAATTATTTTTCTCCCTGCTACTTGTTCCATTAAAAAATTTCTCTAAATGTTGAAATGGAAAACAGTAGGTATGGAGATTCCAAGAAAGAGTAGTAGCAAAATATTCACAGATACAGAGAAGGAAGCTGACATTAGCAGTCCTATTTTTTTTCTGGGAAAAAGGGAGAAAGTGATGGTAATCTTGGGAAAAATGCACAATAAAGCAGTCTGAGTGCTCACAATGTATGAGACTTAGAGCCTGAATATGCTGGGCCTCTGTTGAAAAAGAAAGACTGAGATTTAGTATGAGGGAAAAAAAAAAGGAAGCCATGCATGAAAAGCAGCCTGGGTCTTGGAATCCAGCAAGAAATGAGGGTCAATCTGCATATTTTATAATCCATATCCCAAGACAAATAATAACACTTCGAAAACACTTTTTGCCTTCAGTTTTATTAAATTACAATAAGTTACTTTCTCATCATTCAATTAAATAGGCAAGACTAGAACTTAATTGTGTATTCCTGAGTTGGTCTGCCATAAATCAAGCCCATAGTTGAATGAGTGTTTAATTACGTGTTCACAAACTCCAGTGTATAAAGGAATTTACCTACCAGGTCACAATTTTTACTTTTGATTTGAAAAACTTGTTTCTCATTAACCACTGATTAGTCACAGTGAACTTTCTTTTCAGCCTAGTGTCAGGACAGAATCTCACCTAGGAAGATCCTAAGGGGAGGCTGTATGGGGGACAGCTGAGGTCACTGGAGAAGATGAGACAGAGGGGAGACTTCATCTCAGTCTCCACCTTCCTTGTGAGGGGAAGAGGAGAGACAGGCACTGATGTCTTCTTTCTCATGACACCAGTGACAGGACTCGAGGAAACAGCACAAAGCTGAGTCAGGGGAGGTTTAGGTCAGATAACAGGAAAAGGTTTTTCACTCAAAGAATTGTTGGGCACTGGAACAGGCTCCCCAGGGAAGCAGTGACAGCAGCAGCTTGGCAGAGTCCAAGAAGTGTTAGGACAACACTGTCAGGCACATGGTGGGACTTGGGGATGGTTGGGCAGGGGCAGGAGTTGGACTCAATGATCCTTGTGGGTCCCTTCCAGCTCAGAATATTCTCTGATTCTATGTGTTTATTGACTCAATTAATTGCCAGCTTGAGGCAAAGACTCTATACCTGGCAGAAAGAGGATTATTTTTCAATCTGAATGCGTATGCTTCTGACTTTATCTTGAATTTGCTGTATTTGGCCCACATTTGTGAAGCGAGTACAAGATTGAGAAAAGCTTTATATCAAGATACAAGCAGCAAACTTATTTTTAGACAACAGACTGCGTAAAAAACCCATGAAGAGCAAGAGCCTTTTTCATCTATTGTGACAAGAAAAGCCACAGCTAGGACACCTTCCAGTGCAGCCAAGAGCAAAAGGATCAGAAAAATATAAATTTTCCAGAATGGATTGTGTGCCCAAAAGGTGTCATGACATCCATTTTTAGTAAACTTAGTAAATAGTTGGACCATAACCAAACCACCGTGGTTTGCAATCTTTCTACATTATTTATGGAAAAGCAGCAGTCACCTGAGGTTTTTGCTTGCTTTTAGGAATTTTTAGCCTAATGGATGATCACATGTAATCTGTTAGCACTTCCTTGTTAATGCAAACAATTGAGTGCATTGGGCCTTTCGAGGCTCTCAGGCTATTGGTAGATGTATCTCAGACTCCTAATGCAAATCATTACTGCCCGAGAGGGAGATTTTCAGAGACAGTTGTAAGGACAAAGCTATTTGGGAAGCCAACACTAAGTTCCATAATAATAATTTTTCTCCTACTGATATCCTAAGAAATTTACCATTAAGAACTATTCTCCCATCTTCTTTATTTGTTCTTTTCAATATATTGTTATCTTGAGAAACAGCCAGGAAATCCACATTTCCAGAGTGACTCAGTAGCCTAAAGGATGATATACGATCATTGTCATCAGTTAGTGAACCACTATGGTGAGTAAGTCATGAGAGGAAAAGAAGTTTCTAACATCAAAACATATAATGCTTAAAAAACCAAAAGAGTTATATTAGATAGAATCCTAATAACTCATTGTCTTTGACCCCAATTTATGCATAAAGTACTTTAAAAAGGTAAGTCATCATAAGTTTTGTCCTGATCTTAAATTTTCTTCTGTTATAAAAACATGCCTTTCAATTTGCATATAACCACAGTATTAGGAAACCTGTATTTTCCTTCTTACACCATCCCAGCCAAGGCTGGTGATACTTCACAGAATTTGATTTCTTAGAAATAGCAGGTCTTTAACAGGTTTGACTGGTCCCAGATGCTTTCACGTGTACAGAGAGCAGATCACCCTATTACAGTGGCCTTCAAAATCAGTGGAATATTCTTTAATAAACTTGCATAAGGGCACAAGCTCAAAATCTAAAGTCAAAAATAATGTATTAATTCTAATTTATGATGCCAAAATCTTTATCTTACTTATTAAACTTCTGCTAATATATATGAACATGTTTGGAATCTATAGAGGTTCCTACTGGAAAACCTAGTTTAGCCAGAGATCTGAGAGTTGCCACTAAAACTGTACCTTAACATTTTGTTGAAGAGCAGTGAATTGCATGCTCTTTTAATCAACCTCTAGCTTGCCACAAGAAAACCATATCCACACTCTTAGAAGATGATCTGAGAGTAGTAAAATTGTACATATAGTGCAACTTTTAGGGTGTCACGGAAAAATTGCTGATTAATTTGAAAGGATAATTTCAGGCTCTTTTCTGAGCAATTATGACTCTTGGTGTGGGATGAGAACAGTCAGAACCAGGCAAAGCAAGAGATTTCCAAGAGGCATGAAGGACATAGATGCTTCCATCTGGCACACCTGTAATTAGTACTTTCCTGGTGCAACCATCTTAGCATGCAGTAAATGAGGCACTCTAACTATTTTCACCCAGGTCATTCTTGCCAAACTCGATCAGCTTTGCATTTTTTACTGCTTGGAGCCAAATGATGATTTCCCTTTCTACAATACAGGATACTCTTGGATGAAAAAAAAAAAGAGAAAATGCACAAAAGCCCCCAGTGTTATGTTTCCCCTCCAGGGGGTGAGGAAAACTGCTGAAATCATCTAATAATTTCATATGATTGTTTGGGAGTGTGGAAGTTCTCCTGTTGAGCATTGGCTGCATAGAAATGTATCACTGCTTGTACAGAAAAATGTGGATTGTGATCTTTGCTGTACCAAACACCTGTGACCTCAGTTTCTGGGCAGCTTCATAGACATGAATAGGTTGATACATGAGTATAGACTAGTTTAAATTCATAAGCAAGATATTTATTTACAGAATCCCAGGATAAGTGTTCTCCTATAGAGTGTCCAAGATTTCAATTTGCTTCAAATATGTGTCCTTGCCAAGGACGTATCAGAAGCCAGATAAGGTTATTCAGAAATTTATTACAGCTCTAAGGCTTTGAAGTAAGACAAATCAAAGGCAGATTTTAAATTTGAAAGTAATAAGTCCTTAATATCACGTTGGTACTTGGCAAGTTCAATAGGTGGAGGTTTTTTTCTTTGTAGTGGGAAAAGACTGCATATATTTCCCAAAATCAAAATCAATCTTGTATATTCTTTCATTTAAAGCAAATGAACTTTTTTTTTCCCTTTTAGCACCTTCATAGTTTATTCTGATTCAGCAAGGTGCTCAAAATTTAAGGCTAGAGATAAGAATGTGGAGTCAATAGAACTGCATGTGTCCCCCAGCTAAGGAACTTGCTCTGACATGTGGAATTCAGCCTTAATTAGTTTCCAGCCCTCATAAATGCTTCTTAAGACAAGGAAGATATGGAGTACATCTTGGTTGGAGCATTTCATATACAGCAGGAACCAGGGTTATTTTGATCTAGCCATGAATGTCCTAAGTAATTAACCAGCTTCATTATGACACTTACCAATGTATTTATTTTAAATAAGTAGAGAGAGAGAAGACTCCTAAATTTGGAGTTATCCTGACATTGCTAATACTACAAAATAAATGGCTAATGAGAATGAAACAAAGAAAATCCTGAAGATAGAAAAGCAACCACATAAGCAGAAAGAATGAGGTACCTTTGTTGTTGGTGAAGAATTAATTTAGACCATCATATTAGGTCTCTCTACCTATTTGTTCTTGCAGACTAAACCAAATGAGTTGTTTAAACTCTGTTTACTTAATGGAGGAAGTCACTGCACTTTTTTAGTGGAAAAAGTGGAGACAAGAGGACGAGTCGACTTGGTTTTGCAAAATGTATTAATTATGTTTAGACACCTTTGTACATACACTAGGAATGCTAATAGGAAATCAGAAAATGGAGCCCTCTGCCTATAGGACTCCAGGACAGAAAATTTTTGTCTTTATATGTAAGACTACACATGAAGAGAGAAGGCAGGCCTCTAGTGAATAAAAGGAATAGAAAAATGGTGGATGACAAGTGAGTTTTAAGAACAACTTTCTATGCAAAATTTTAACTGGATGCTAAATTAATTAGAGTTTAATGAAATTGGTTTAAAAAACATACCTATTTTTTGCTTGCCAGCTTAAGTCATAGCTTCCTGAAATCTTCATTGCCACATCTTCCTTTCTCATTCTTCAAACAGGAACAGAAACCTCTGCAAGTTGCTAGGATGTGTGATGCTTTTTGATTCTCTTCTTATTAATTTCTCTGCTACTGGATTGTGCAAATATTCTGCTTCCCATATTTTAAACTACTTCCCCTAATACAAATAATAAGAGTCAGAAAATCACTGGAGTAAAAAGTTTATTGACAAAGATAAATGTAAGTGAATAAAGTAATGAAAAAAGACAGAGGCATTTATATCTTGAATACCAAAGAAAGCAGCTGTCTGGTGAATTTCCTTTTCCACAGCAAAAGCCATTTATTTAGCTTGTTTAAGGATAATGGAAAATAGTAAAAATAATTAATAGAAACAGATATCACTGGGGCTACTTAAGTAAGAAAAACGAATACAGTTAAGTACTTGAAGTGATTGAACATTTAATGATGGATACTTATAGGGAACTTTATGTGTTCCAGGAACTGCACTTACAGCAATTAATCCTTAGCACACCCCAGGGAGATGACTTAGTAAGAAATAGTTTCCTGCTCAGTTTGAAGAAGGGGTTACAAGCATGGAAACAAGCTGTCATTGTGATATGCCCAAGACTAAATAGCACCTTGATAGGAACAGCAGGGCAAGAACTCCTGAGGTTCTGGATCTCTGTTCTGCTTTCATGTCATAAAAATGGCAGGACCAGAGTGATGTGGGAGATAAATGTACACAATTACTTTGTGTGTGTGTGTACCTGCACGCTCTGCTCTTAGAGTGGATCTCATACACTTAAGTCCCAGAGAAAGATACCTAAAAACCTATGCAATTTTCAAAATGGAAATCCGTAGCTTTCCTTCATTATTTTCAGTGCTATGACTAATAGAAATTTAAGCTGCTTTAACGAAGTTAAAAAAAATAATAACAGTTGGGTTGTTTTGGTTTGGTTTTTATTTCAGAAATAATGGGGAGAGAAGAGTATTTCTTTGCTAGTGTTTTGAAGATGAAACAAGAGCTGGCATAAGTTGAAAATGTCTCATATTTTCCCTTGGGATTTTAAGCATCAGTGGCTCATTTGAACAACAGAGGATGGACAATGAAAAAGAGAAAATGTGAAAAAGGGCAAAAGAGAGTATAATCAGAAAGGGAAGAGACTTAGCTTGCAATTTCAAATTCCTGTGTTGTATTTGAAATACTTAGTTTTTTCCCCAACAGACTCATATAAGAAAGTCTTCATCTACCTTACTGAGGTTAACACAATAATTTAATGTGTTCCCATTTACAAGATTTTTATTGAACATAGCAATTATAGACTATTATCTTTATTAGCATTGGGTACAAGCAGTAGACCAACCTGACATTATAGAGACAACAACAAAATCATTCTGCCTTGAAACAACTTACATATTATTTTTAATGGGATGTGTAAAATATTATAATGAGAACAGTTCTGAATTGCAGTGATTTTTCCTGATTAAATGGTGGCACGTACAGAAACTCCAGAGATGATTTTTTTTTCTTGTAACCCTTATATTTAAAATAACAAGAGTTTTAAAGCAAGCTTAATAGAGAATTATATGGTCATGGTCATTTTTATTCAGAGAATTAATTGAATTATCCTGTCCTGAGTGCCAGTGATAAGTCTATGGACTTCAGTTTGCATGCTCAGAATGTTTATTGTGATGTTTTCACAGTTCCTGAATAGGAGGGATGTATAACATATATTCTCATAATATATATTCTTAGTCAGATATGCTCAGACATTGTTTTTTGCATTCTGCCATTCCAACTGGATCCATAATCCATTCCTTCAAAAACGACAGTACAAAGAGCAACTATACTGTGAAAACAAAAAGTGACTCTTGAAATCCAATCATGATTTGAAATACAGCTATTCAATTACCATACTTTTCTCCTCAAGGGAAAAAAAAAGGGGGGAGGAAGGAAGAAAAAAATTATTATTATGCTTCCCATGCGGCAGTGTGCTACATGCAATTTGAATCTATCCTGTAGTTTTATGTATAGTAGCTCCCCTAGTTTGCACTTCTAGTTTTTTATTCTACATCTGCTCTCTTAGGGAGAAAACAGTTATAATGTATCCATAATAACTCACAATTAAAATTATACATATTGCAATGACATGACCTTTTCCTAGAAAGGAGGAGATGTCAGATTTTTTATTTTCGCTCTTTTGCCACATATGAGAAAGAAGATAATGCAAAGCTGGAAGTCACAAACTCTCAGTTGTGCATGAGCAATGAATCCTCCTCCTAATTTAGGAAGATGAAGTTCTCTTACAGACTTAATTTGAAGAGCTAGAAGCCAGGAAGACTAATTAAGGAACATGGTAGAAATATGTATGTGATACAATTCTAATTAATTAGAAGGCAAATTTGGAGAGAAAGAGAAAATAAATCTAACCCCTGGTAACAAGGGATAAGAAATCATCATTCTTACTACTGGTGTTCAAGCAGCCTCACAAGAGAGGAAGTTCACAGCCATGCATAAGAAAACCAAGAAGAAAGTCTACTGAACACAATGAGAGAAACTCACTCTAGGGGAAATATGGTTTTAACAAAGACCAAAAGAACATCTTACAGAAAGAACTGTGAAAAAGCCCAACAAAATAGGATAATCCCCCAGCACCTATCCTAGCAGAAATGCTGAGGCAGTGAAAGAGGCAGCTTTAGCAAAATCCATTTTAAAAAATGAACAAAGAGGTCCAATAAGAGAGGAAAGCCTCTGAGCAAATGGTATACAGAACATTTGAGCTAGTTACTGTGCCCTAACAAAGAGTAATTTGGAGCAACTAGGGAATTCTTGCAGTGCCAAGACTGAGGCAGAACTGCACTCTGTGATAGCTTATTGGTTTGGGGGGTTTTTATTTCTTTTCTGACTTTTATGTTTTAAAATTTGTATTTTAAGAAACTTATTTTTATCCTGAGCTGAATATGGTGATGAGTACTCTCAGACTGCTTGTCAGAAATGCCCCGGGCTCATCACTAAGATATTACCAGATATTACCCCAGCTATTTCTTTCTTTTGGAGCAACACATCACAATACAGTGAGGACTGAGGGCAGAAAGTTTGGCCAAGAAAAGGGGGTATTCCCAGGAAGCACTGGGATTTGTGGTTCACATCAAAAATATCCTAAAGAAAGTGTGCAAGATGTAAGTGCTGCCTTCATCAAACAGAAACTAAGGAAAACTTGTTAATGCCTTTGTTCCTTTTTGGTTTCCTCTTTCTCCTCCCCCTTCCACAATTCTCTCCTTTTTTCCCCCCTTTTTGAGAGGAGTTCTTTGGGTCCCAGGACCAATTCATCTCAGAGAACAGGCCATGTTTTTCTGTAAAGAGCTATAACTCTTATTCTGCACATCTCTTTGCTCCAGACTTCTTGTATCTCCAAGACAAATTAAATTCCTAAATAACATGCTTTGGGGCTGGTGTTAGCCGTAAAAGTTCTTATCCTTCACTCATGTAAGCCATAAGAAAAAATAAGCTCAGCAGGAGCAGGCTTGGGGGAGGGCTTCTAGTCCTTCTGCGCAACAGCAAGTCCCAGCACTTCACATTCACTGCCATTTGTTTCTGCAGCACTTCAGCAACATGTAATTCCTTATCCTGCAGGTGACAGATATCTTTGGTGTTATTGCTGCTCTGTGGGCAGTAAATCTCCACTCAAATATAAGTCTAGGTCATGCCATGTGACAACTTCTTTACTTATTTGCA
Source organism: Luscinia megarhynchos (assembly GCA_034336665.1). Classification (NCBI taxonomy): domain Eukaryota; kingdom Metazoa; phylum Chordata; class Aves; order Passeriformes; family Muscicapidae; genus Luscinia; species Luscinia megarhynchos. The sequence continues at coordinate 24,890,485 of CM067566.1, forward strand.
TCACTGTAAGGCGGCCTGGCAATTATACAGAAAGTATGTTACCATGGCAACACAGGGAAACTGCAGCATCTAAAAAAATAAGACTGCAGAATTACTTAACATTTTATTCTCCAAAGACTTCAGTATTCTGAGTTTAAACTTTGCACAAAAAAATAATAATAAATGGTGACTATTTCATAAATAGTGCTTTCTACATCTTTTCGAAGTAATTGGTTCTTCACATCAAAGCATTATATATTTTCATTTTCATGGACTTAGTGAGTAAAGAATTTAATGAGTAAAATATTCCTCTATCCCCTGTCCAGAATTTTTTTCTTGGCAAAAAATACCACTTATTAGTCAAGTCAAATGCAGTAATTATTTCAGCACAGTTAATGCGTAATTCCCCTCACACACCTCCCACACAAATGACTGCAGACAGCTTTGACAGTGCCTGAGTCTTGGTAAAGCTCTGGAACAGCACAAAAGAACAGCTGACATATTAGTCTGCATAGGATGGAAGAGCCAAGCAGTCTGAATTGTGAAAACGGTCATGAAAAGGTAAGAGGGACACAACTACCCAATGTCCAAGTCATGGGCTGCTACCCACTGACCCAAGATAAAAAACACCCTGGCTTCCAGCACAAGTCAGAAGGTTCCTTCTGGCTTAGTGCCTGATTCAAAACTGAGGTTCAAACAAGCAAAGATGGCTTTATCATCCAGGTCCCACCAGCTGCATTGGTTTTGGATGCCACATGATTTTAACCTTTTAGTCATGTGCTGGTGATCAGGAAAGCAATGGAATCAGTGCTTGTAAGCCATGGCTTTGTAATAATCTAGTATAAACTATTGCTGTCATATTATTACTATACATAGTGGCAATACAATAAAGTACACATACAATATTAATGAAATTCAAATAAATGAAAAAAAGAAATCACTACATCCCAGGACATTTTCTCTCATGCTGCTACCATTTCATCTCAAACATGGTTCATGCATGTAAAGGCAAAAGCTGTTTAGTCGCCTAAGAGTTATTCTGTTCCTCAGAACAGAAATAATTATAAGCATACATGAAGCAGTCATAATTTTAGGACACCTTCCAGAGGGCAGGCAGAGAGCCCTTTTTGACAAAAATGGAACTGTGTGACACAGATAGAAAATTTTAGAGGAGCCCATTAATGCACAACTAATGCTCTCCACTGAGGTAAATACTCTGGCTTCAATTCTTTTTCTAAAAGATTTGACGCTACTAGCAGCCTACTTTAAAGTCTGATTTTGTAAAACACACCATTCATTCGTTCATTGGCACAGTCAATAGAAAAATACGTATTGCCATCTGAAGATCAGAATTTGAAAAACAAAGTCTTGCTGCGCTGTGTCTCTGATCTACATTCCATGATAATTAACCTATATATTTCAATTGAAAACAGAACTTGCTTCCTTATCAAGAAACCTAATTATGTTACCTATATTGCATTTCTGAAATAGATTATAAAGTCCAGTCTCAAGTCTTTGTTAACACCATTAACAAATAAAATTCACAGAGAGCTGGTTAGGAACATAAACTCTAAAAATGTCCAAAGCATTTGCACAAATAAAGCATACATACCTACCCAGAATTACCCATTGCCTTAATATGTACAATAACTATGCAACAATAAATTCAAAATAGCCCACCTGTCTTTAGTAAAATTCTAGATCTTAAGGCCAACAATACAACAGACATAAACAGGTCAATAAAAACTCAGAAATATAAGCAGTATGGATATGCAGACTTTTGTTCCAAACAATAAACCCGATGAACAAGAACCAAAATGCCAGGCACAGGAAAGAGCAGCAAGAGAAGCAGAGGTAACACAAGGGGATACTTGATGTTGTCAGGGAGTCTACTGATATGTCAACTGGAGAAACAAGATGAGAGCTGTGAAAAGAAAGCGGCAAACGTGAAGCAGCAGCTCAGTCATTAACAAGCAACAGCCAACTAACAGGGAAAGACATCCAGCTACCAGGAAGCCAACTCTTAACTAAAGCTGCCACGGTGGAAAGGTGACCACCAGGCATCACTGAGAAGAAAATAACAGACTAACTGTGTACTTATTCCTGTTTGTAAAAGTGCTTAATTGAGTGATATTTCTGTTCATAGGATAAGATTGCTTCCATACCACAGCTATATTTCCCATCATGTCATGCCCCAAATAAAACCACATGTCTAACTAAAGAGAGGGAAGAAGTATGACACAGTAGCATCAACATGGGAAGTGAGGAGTGAAGCAGGTTCAATTCCCTGCCCTGCCACACCCTTCTGGAGTAAAGTTTTACAGGCCAATTTAGCTAATTGCAGTCCTTCCAGTATACTATATTTCATAGTCTTGGCATGGCTTTCCACTGGGCTCTGCAGGTGATGCACAAGCCTGCACTGGGATACTGCCTTGTAGTAACACTGGAAGCCTTCCTATCTGTTGAATGACCATAACAATCTTCCACATCCTATAAAAATGTGATCTGGGCAGAGATATGGATGGCAAAGAGCTAGTGAAATATTAGGTCAGTATACCGTCTTTATTCACAGAGCACAAACTGTTGAAAAATCTAGTGGATATAGCCTGAAAGGAATGTACAGCCACCTCTACAGAAAACATATGGCTGAATTCAATCTTGGTGTAAACAAAAATACTCTAAGTTTCACACCATTTTTTTTTCCTTATTTTTATTTCACACTTTTCCCAATAGCTTCAAAGTATCGTCAAAGCCCATCACAGATGAAGTCATTTCTGCAGCCAAGCTATGCATTTTTTAACGCCATTTTATCTTTCCCCATATGTCACTCCATCTATTTCTGTTGCTCTTCTTCACCTTAAGCTGATTATGTATCTGGTAATTCACTCTCCAGCAAAGCCTGATTCATCTGTAACCACGTAAGGACAGATTCCATGATGAAATCTTTAATTGAGATAGTTTGGAGGAGGGAAACTTCACAGTTTCTCCAAAGATATATTTTCAAGGCATTCTGATTCTATGAAACAAAGCTCTCTGAAGCCTGTGGAATTAACATAATAAATAATACAAACCCTAAGGCCAAAATTGCAAAATAGAGAAGCCTGTTTCTGGACAGGTTTACTTTCACTCCCTTGTTCATTTTTTTCCTTTTTAAAGACACTCTTGGGAGTGATAAGTTATATTTTACTGTGTCTATAGTAAATACAAAATTATTTCACCCATTTTTTGAGTCATCCTTCCATACTGTCACTTTTTTTTTCTTTTTTTTTTTTTCTGTAATATCCAGTCCTTTGACTCTAAATCAATGGTTTCCCTACCATTTACTTTGAATGTTTGGAACTCATGGATATGTTTTACCACTTCCATAAAAATATGTTATTTATGCTGCTAAATTGCTAGTCCCTAAACAGGTCACTAAATAACTATATTATTTGACATATTGTTATTTTAATACTTCTGGTAGTCCTTCAGCACTTTTTTTTGGAACATGTGGTATTACTCTTTCCAAGTAAATGTGAAATAATTTTTGTCAGCTGATTTCATAGAATGAGATAATAATCTGAAATTAAATCCAAATTTCATCTGCTGCAGTCTGTACAGCCACTGATGTTCTACTGTACTTTCAAAAGAACAATTCAAAACATGCCTAATAAAAACAATTTTTATAAGAATCATAACACTTCCTGCTAAAATGGTTTTATATATTTAGAGAGATGGTTTTTGTTACAATTATGTTATGCCTCTAGAAGCAGAAGTTAAGTGTATGGAAGGCTCATGATTAACTTGCTGCCTCCATCCCTATCTTCTCTCAATTTATTAATCAGTACAAACAGGTGTGTTTTTCTCCCATTTTCAAGCAAGTGACAGGTTGTGTTCACCCTGAACACAGCAGAATGCCATAAATTCTCCAGAGCAACAAGTCCCCCAAGCTCTGCTTCTTCAAGTGTTTCCTCACTTGCTCCCTTGTCATCCCCTGAAATTATTTCTGTATGACCTTTTCTTGTTTCTAGTTTATGTGCACATTTGACAAAGAAATTTTTCAGAGAATCTCAATCTTTGCCATTCTCAATCTATAATTAATTCACTCCTCTTCATTTATTAATGAACTAATTTCTTACTAAGGTTAAAGTTATTCAAAAACGAAAAGACAGAACTTTTTCAGTGCAAGGGCTCATCAGTAAAGAAATATGTTTTGGAGGCCTAAATCCCATAGGAATCCATACACTACAGCAATTAATAACACAAGCTGAATGTTTGGGAAAACTGGGACCTGACATCTGCTTTGGACTTGTTTGCACTTCTTTGTAAGCCATATAAGTCTGTTTAGACTATTTAGAGGAGGAAAACAAAAACAAATGCCTCAACCATTCCCCTATAAACATCTACAAACAAAATCTTCTTCACAGCTTTTGAAGATATGCCTCCCCACCTTCACATGTGTGGATAGCATTTATTTTCTGAGGATCATGAAAGCAATTATTTGAATTTTGATACAAAAAAAACTTTTATGATCATTAGCATCCTGGAATAGGAAGCTCAGGATTTCAAATCTCTAAATCAGGAATTTTTTGGCATAGCAGACTACATCTCAGTGAAACTTTTACCCTGTTGGAGCAGTGCAGTTGTGCAGGTTTGGCTCACAGTTTACATATATAAATTCTCCCCTATGTACAGACTGATCATTACACTGAGCTGCACATTCTTTCCTATATACTGTAAGGCAAGGGAAAGTGTGGTAAGTGAGGATACTGTATCCATACTACTTGCAGAAACATTTTTGAATATTGCATGCCACTAACCACATCTGCTGGATTATGCATGCCTCCTGTTCTCCCTACCCTCTTGTATGATTGAATGTTACACACTGATTTCAGATCAGGCTCACTCTGTTTCCACTGACATTACGTTCTCATTTCTGAGTTCTCTTAGAAAATGGGTCTTTAGCTCATTTGACTATGTGATACGCACATTTCTAAAACAAAAAATAAGGTCAGTCAAGGTCATCATTACTAATGGTGCCTATTCTAAAATTATATAGCCCAGATGTGATTTTTTTTTCCTTTTTTAATCAAATGTAGGACAAGACTAAAGAGTACTTGAATTGACACATTACTATAGGAGGCACGCTATGTGGAGAAGGAATTAGAGTTATAATCAAGGCCTTATGCATAAGAGCAGATTGCTTCAGCTATGTTCAGAGTGGAGTATAATTTGATCTGTCTATCCATTTTGATTTCTTTATTGCTTTGTTACTGAAGACTTACATTGTATTTCTATACACAGACACACAAGCTGTCAGCAAGAGATCATAGATACTGTTGGCAAGGAAACAAGTTACTGGGTGCTGAAACTCACATTTCAAATTAAAATTATATTAGAATTTGAGTCAATTCATACTTATAATTGTCTGTGAGTTTTTATTTGTAGATATTTAGAGCAGGAAGTCAGTAACCGAGCTAATATATTAAAGAGAAAATTACTTATTCCACTACTGTTGAACTCAGGGAAAGATACAAGAAATAAATTGCTAAAGAATGTGTGGCACAAAAATCAAACACATCAAATTGCAATAACTTGCCTCCCACAGCTTTCAGTAATTTTTGAGGAACCAAGAAATCAAAAGCCAGGGTTTTTTCTTTCATTTCTGTTAAATTGCTCCTGTAGTCTGCACCTGAATTATCTGCCTTCTCACAGTTGCTCTCCAGAAAGAAAACAACTGTAATTTCTCTTTCTTATTCTTGCTCATGTTATATTCACATGCAGTCTTTCTCGTACCCTTCTGTTGCAGCCCCTTCACATTTTGTGCAGTTGTTCCAAGCAATTCAGCATCTCTACTTCTCCTTACATTTTAAGACAATCAAGAACAGAGCCTGGAAATATTCACTGGACTAAGGTTGTATAGACCTAGAAGCAAAAGAGAAAGAAAATGCTTACTCCTTATGGCTCTTCTGAGGCCTTCAAAAAGCAGCCAGGAAGGGATGCTCTTGAGTATCACACACCACTAGGATACTGACAGCATTTCCCTGACAGGTGTTGTTTGTTACCAGAACAGTGTGCAATTACATTGTCATTAAACAAATTTCATTGGTCCTAGATGGAAAGATCTGAACTTTAATTGAAATGTAGTGCTACACTAGTTCTTTCTGAAGTAACATTTTTGTTTTTCTTCCATATAGCAATTAAAGAGTTTCAGTAGGGATTACTGAAAATGTTACCAGTTTATGTGAAAACGTTAAATGTGAAAATATAAAGTGTGGCAGTACAAGTGGTAAGTGGAACAAGTCAGCATTTTAAGTTTTCCACGTAAAAATCATTTTGTCCCATGTATCTTATAAAGATATAATAACTGAAGAAGCTATAATTCATTTCCCATTCTGTTCTCATGATAAAGCTGGTATAGTCTGGGAATGTACCACCTCTGCTTGAATCACTTCTAGGAGTTACATGCATACTGTATAGTGAAAATAAAACTTCATGTCATATTTTGAAAATGGCATTTATGGCATTTATGGTCTATTTATGGATTCACAGTTCAAGGTCATTTACAGGGATCATTATCTCCACTTATTCTGCAAATTCTTTCAATAGTTTGACATAGTCAACTAGTAGGGTTTCTGAAAGTATTAAAGGACAAGTGGCCTTAGTTTAAAATAATAGTTTAAAATCTTTAAAATATATTACAACTTGGATACATTGTTGGATTTCAAATTAGAAAAAAAGCACATTATATATAATTTATAGACAAAGAATCACAGAATATGCTGTGTTGGAAGGGACACACAAGGATCATCAAGTCCAACTCCTAGCCCTGCACACAATCACCCCCCAAGAGTCACATCACGTGCCTGAGAGCATTGTCCAAACACTTCTTTAACTTTGTCACCCTTGGTGATGTGACCACTTCTCTGGGTGGCCGCAGCACCAAGCCTGACAGGGCTGGTTCCAGTGCCCCACCACCCTCTGGATGAAGAACCTTTTCCTAGTATTCAATTTCAACCTCCCCTGACTCAGTTTCATGTTATTTCCTTGAGTCCTGTCACCTATCATGAGTGAAGAGATTAGTTCCTGCCCCTCATCTTCCTTTTGTGACAAAGTTGTAGAGTGCAATGCGATCTCAGTATTCTCCTCTTCAGGCTGAACAAATCAAATGACCTCAGCCGTTCTTCATAAGGTTTTCCCTCCAGACCCTTCAATGTCCTTGTTGCCCTCCTTTGGATGCCCCCCAATAATGTCTTGCTTACACTGTGGGAGCCAAAACTACACACAATATTCAAGGTGAGGTTGCCCCAGCACGAGCAGAGCAGGACAATCCCCTCCCTTGCCTGGCTGGTGATGCTGTCCCTGATGCACCCCAGGACACAACTGGCCTGCCTGGCTGCCAGGGCACTGCTGGCTCGTAGTGAGCTTGTCACTGACCAGGACCCCCAGGTGCCTTTCTGTGGCACTGCTTTCCAGCCTCTCATTCCCCAGTCTATAGACACAACCAGGGTTGCCCCATCCCAGGTGCAGAATCCAGCACTCGGCCTTGTTAAACTTCTCAGGGTTGGTGATTGCCCATCTCTCTAATTTGTCCAGGTCTCTCTGCGGGGCCTCTCTGCCCTCAAGGGAGTCAGCAGGGCTTCCCAATTTAGTGTCATCAGCAAACTTACTCAGTATTCCCTCGAGGCCTATGTACAAGTTGTTAATGAAGACGTTGAGTGCTGGGCTGAGGACGGAGCCCTGTGGAGCCCCACTGGTGACCAGACACCAGCCTGGCCCCGTTCACTACAACTCTCTGTGCCAGACCCGTGAGCCAGCTGCTGCCCCAGTGCCCAGCACGGTTATTCAGCTGTGGGATGGACACTCTGTGCACAAGGACACGCTGAGACACAGCAGCAACAGCTTTGCTGAAGTACAGAAGATTGCATCTACTGGAGTTTCCTGATCAACTAGGTGGGTTACCCTGTCATGGAAGGAAATTAGGTTGGACAAGCAGAACTTTCCCCTCATGAAGCCTGTAGGCTGTGACAAATGACTGTGTTGTCCTAGAGATTTTTTCAATAACCCCCTAAATAATCTTTTTCATTATTTTACCAGACATTGAATTGAGACTGACAAGCCTGTAGTTTCTGGGGTCCTCTTTCTTACCCTTATTGAAAATCAGGGTGTTAGCCAGTTATATTATAAAATACAAGAGTATACAATTAACTAAAAAAATTTAAGCTTTTTATTTTTTTAAGATTCCTACATTCCTGGAATAATTATTAAATTCCATATGGAAAATGGCTCTTCTAACTATATGTCTTTCTGCAAAACAAATACTCCTTCTAGTTCTAACCTCAAACACTATTTTAATTTTTGTTGTTGTTGTTGTTAAAAAGAGCATTTTGAATTAATGAACTAGAAAGGATGCTTAGGAACAAGCTATTAAATACTGCTATATGTGGGAAGATGGTTCTAAATCTCTTGGACATTTTTCAGCCAGCAATATGTCACAACCTTATTATATTATGAGGTTTATTACATCTGAATAGAAGGAAAATTCTTACTGATTTAACTTCATTAACTATGCATAACCATCAGCAAATTTAAAGAATAGAATTATTAGAGAGTTTTCCTGCTCCCTCTAGGGAAATTTTCCCACTCTTTCCAGAAAGCTGGGCAGAGCTGCCCTACTGCAAGTATTAACCTCTTAGCATCTACAGAAATGATACATTTTCCTTTTCCTCTCCTAAATAAAAATAATTTAGGTGTTGAGTACTTTAATTATTACTTCTTAGAACCAATGGCTCTTTATGCAAGTGGATCTAACAGCACTGAATTATCAGTACTAATGTACCTGTATAACTCCAACAATGAAACTGGCATCAGGAACTGTGTAATGCTGTGAATCTTATTATTTTTAACTTCATATGCCTACAAAAAACTCCTTATTTGCCTACAGATGATCAATAGAAACAAGTGATGGACCAAGTTCTTTAAAGATATACATTTGTTTTAGTAAGCACCAGCAAGTAAGATATACAAAGCCAAAATATTTGTATTTGAATGTTAATACAGACACTGGCTACACCAGACTTAAACTTTGCCATGTGAGCTTAGAAAATCTCAGTTTAAGTTTGGTGTGGTTCCTTGCTGCAGTTGTCAAAGGTGCCTTCCAACCTAAGGATGATGATTTTATCCTAGCTGTGTTCTCAAAGGACTTCAAAGCAGTGAACACATCAATTTCAAAAGGAAATGCTTTTGTTCTTTTAGAAATACCTATAACATTTTTCTGGCTACATTCATCCCAGAATGCCAGTGCTTTGTAAACACAGCACAGCACTTTGTTAGCGCATTGAGGTGTAGACAAAGGAATAAATCCATCATATAGGGATTATTCTAGCCAGAAGACTGGTGATTGCTATAGGCAATTTTTACAATTAAAATAGCTAATAATAAACAACAATTCTTTCATTCCTTCTGTACTGCCAGCTACTAAAACAAGTCTTCTCTCTGTTGCATTTCTCTTTAAGCGGGTTTCAAAAGCGGGATGCCACATGTTCAGCACCCGTATGGGAAGAGCATGCCCAATCCTACTAGGCTCAGGAGCCAGGGGCAGAATTGTGGATGCCTGAAAAAGCTAAGGAAAAGAGGCTCTTGCTGACTCTCCAGTCCTCAATGACAGTGTGGGATTTTGTGCTATTGGTGAGAAATCAAGCAGCAGGAAGCCAAACATAGCTAAAATGTTTTCCAGCCCTGAAGGTACACTTTGATTTCTCCTTGCTTTGAATGCTTTTCCTGAGCCTCCTAAAACTTCCCTTTCTTCTCTGCTGTTTTTCTCACTCTGCTTTCACCACACTTCTCACAGTAACCAGTTGCTCTATTTGTGAAAGATAATTTCATGCTATGTTGGTACATCTAGGAGAGACGATGCTGCCGACAGAAAGCTATAGAAGCTTTTGCTGGGTGTGATTTTGTGGAGACCTGTGCACTTCAGTGTGTGTATGCACACAGTGTTTTCCTCTTTCCTCTCAATCAACATCAAACCAGAAGGAAGGAATGTTTCTGAAAAAAAAAAAATTCATAACTCTGTAAATTAATTTTAAACCAAAGCCACTTGGTTCCCCCAAATTATAGGCAACAACACTGGCAACTAGTGTTGCTGACTCTGCAGTGGGTAGTTCAAGGGAGTCAAGGTGACTGACAGCGCTCTCTGGGCTAATAACCACTGAAGTTGAGCCATGTTTTTCTATAGCTGAAATACTCCTACAGAAGCTTAAAAGAGCAACACAAACTTCTGCTTTTCCTCCACTTTAAAAATATTTATATTATTACCAGTTTAGAGCCCTCCAGAGCACTTTTCTGCTTTCTAACCAGATTTTGGTCATATGTCCTCATAAACACAGTGAGGCATATGTCATCCTTGCAACAGATCTCCTTGCCTTTCTACTCCTTTTAGGTTACCTACAAGGAAATAATAATTTCAAAAAGAAATCCAAATAAAATATGATACTGGGAAAAAAACAAAAAGGACTTTGTTTGGAGTCAGAAACAGTTCCCATGATCTGAAGAGAATTTCTGAAATTACAGTGGAAGTTTTCTTCTCCAAAACCTAGGTGTATTTTCACACATTTCCTGACTGATTCATGGAATAGTCACTAAGTTGATGGACTAGCTCTAAAGGATTTAAATAGATTATACCAATTAAGTTAGCTTTAATTCAAGAGAATATAGATTGCATATTCTGTTACAATGTAGTATATTAAGAAACATCTGACTCTTTTTTATTTTTTCCAGTAAGCCCTGGATTGAAAATCCATCCAGTTTGTCTGCAAATTTTCTCTGAAAAACAATAATCCTGCTCTCAGCAGAGTGTTTTCCTTAATGCAGAGCCTCATTGAGAATTCTCTTTGGTGGAATTTGGTTCTCAGCAATGCAGCACTCAGATGTGCCATGAATAGTGTACATACAAACTACCTCTAAATTTGTTCATTCCAGTAGTGTAAATTAGCAACATTCTGAACAGAGCATTCAAAGCATTCATCATGGAAAAAAAAATTTAGATATTCTACGAATACTAGTTCTGCTTTAGTGTCACAGCAATACAAATCTGTCTTCCCAAACATATGGGAACATGCTCTTCATTCTATCATAAACAAGATTAACTTTAAAAGTTAGTATTTCTTTATCATTTGCTTCACTAAAGCTGTGCTCTAACTACACTAGTGCTAAAAATACAGCCAGTCAGCCAGTTGTGTGTCTGTTCAGCAGCACTGAATCTTTTACACCTAAAACACTAAAACATCTGTTCAAAACATGTCAAATTATTACATGGTGAATAGAATACTGAACAGAAACCACTGTTTGCTGGTTTGTGATAGGCAAGAGATATAATTTCCTACCCATGAAAACAGTGAATTTTTTAGGACTTGCATTGTCGTTATTAATGCCTCCTAATTTGCAGCCCACAGCACTGCATGAAAAAAGACTCACATAGAGAAGGCATAACTGATCTAAATTCCATTTTGCCAGGAAAAAGCCATTACTCAATCAAAGAGCACAGAATTGAGCACACAGACCTTGACCATTTGTCTCATATAAAACAATGTATGGTTTTCTAAAATAAGAACATTTGACACTAATCAATTCTATTTCATCTTCCCATCTGACAAACAGAAGTATGAATGTTTATATCCCTTCTATAATTCCCGCTTCTAGTGCAGTAAATATTGTGAAGAGATATATAAAATTTTAAGACTTTTGGGTTCCTGTTTGCCATCTGTCTGCAATGATATCTTGGGGCAATACATGATAGAGTTTAATAATGCATTGCAAAAAAATCGTAAGTATTTTTTACTTAGTTTCATGTTGAACTGATTGAATGTTCCCTTGCTGTCAGCATCTAGGAACTGTGAACATGAAGGACTAAAAGAAACCCCAGCAAATCATCTAGCTTAATCTCCTCTCAGAGGAACATAAATACCACTTGCCATCAACTAGAAGGATGCTCTAGTCTGTGACTTGTCGGTTTTAAGTTGTATTTGATGAACAAACATTACTAATTTTTTTCTGAAAACAGATTGAAGTCTTTTCTTATATTCAGTAAGTATTAAACATTGCCTAATAAGTTTAAATTGCAAAAGGGGGTCACTACAGAAAATAGCCAATTTCACTTATCTTTACAACCTCAACAGTGTCATTCCATGATTCCTGAGTAACATTTAGCATAATTTCAGCTTCCAGTTTTGATATCTTTAAAGTCATTACTACAATTCTTCCCAAGGGACAAATTCCTGCTATTTGTAAAGACACAAAGAAATTTTTGCTGCCTTTCCTACAAAAGAATGCACAACAGACAGGGCTGACTTCAAGAACAGAAAAAAAAATTCCCAGAAAAATCTGTGGTGGGAAAGCAGGTAAGGTAAAAAGACTATTAATTTAAGCATAGTCCAAATTCAGTATTCAAATGGCTTGTGGATCCAAGATAATTTGCTGGGTCAGAGCCCATGCAGCTTCAGGGAAGTGCTAAGTTTTCTTGCTCATCTAACAAGATGAACAAGTCCTGAGATATCTGGAAAGGTTTAGCTGACTTCTCTATACAAAAAAAAGCAAGCTTCTGCCGAAGCAAATTTCATTGTATGGAGCCATTTAATAAGTCAGTACTGACACAACATACTCAGGACTTTATCCTCATGATGGAGTGCTTCATCACTCAGAGCATTTCCAGCCTTTCACTACCAAACCTGATCTGCCCTCCAACTCCCTCTCTGAGTAATGCACAAAAAGTTGTGCACAGCAGTCCCTTCTGACTCAATTCATTGCTACCTAGTTTCTGATGATGTATATGCATTCTAATATTTCATTCTTAAGTTTTCCAGTGAATCCATGAATTCAATTTGTACCTGTAGCCATAACCAAGATGTTGGGTTTTACATAAGGATGAAGAGAATATTATAATCTAAATATTTTGGTGAAACTTTTAGCTTTTGCAGGAAAATCTGTGTGCTTCATTCTTTAGCTGTCCTTTGTAGGTCAGCTCTCTCCACCTGGAGAAAGCACCTATTTTCAAACAAAAGTCCTGTTTAGTCAAAAAGTACTTCTGCAGTGAGCATGCCCAAGTGTAACTTTCCATCAACCACAATGCCAGCACAACAGCAGAGGTTAAAATTTAAATTCCTGTTAGCATGTTCGTTTTATAGTCTGTTCTTTCTCATTCTACTCTTTAAACCTCTTTTGACATGAAAGGATGCATCTCAAGAATACAGCTAATGCAGGGGAGCACAACGTAGGAACTATTTACAGTCAAGGCTAAACCAGCCCTTACCTCATTAAAGTTATGCTTTGGCAGCTGTTACAGTCTATCAGGAAAGGAAACTAAATAGTGTAAAATAACTCAGCACAAAATTAAGAATGGTTTGGTCCTACCTCTGCATCTTCCCAGTTTAATCAGGCTCCTGATGTTAGTTTAGCATATTTTTTCTCTGAATTCCATTTTTAGTGTTTAAAAGGAGAGAAGTCGAACAAACATTTATAACAAACATTTTAATTAAAATTAACTGTGCTGGTGAAAAGAACCAGGCAGACTTCTGATGGAACTCAGTGCAGCAAAGCTCCCATTTTCCCCAAAGTGCAGCAGAGTTTAACAGGAGTGACCTTTTTTCCTAACGTCAGGTCTCCTCATGAAAACATTTACTTTTCAGAATGGGCTCCACTGTCTAGGAGCACCAAAACCAAATTCATACCACTAATGTCATTGTATCAAGACTTCAATCATACAGGCTTCTGAATCAATCATTCTGATCTTCTACTTGATACCACAATGGTATCCTTCCCATCAACCTCACAGGCTGTACTACTACTTAAATTACCACCAGTAATATTGGTGCCATAAAAGATGACTACCTGTAATATTTAAAAATAAATACACAAGCATATCCTTAATATACATACATTAATCCTATATATTAAGTATACATAAGGACATATTTATGTTTATGTTTAGAATAAATACATATGTAAATAGTTAAAGCCAAATATTATTTATTACCCAAGCCACTGAAGAACCAAGTATGCTGTATGTTTCATAAAAAAGTCCTAGCTTCCCTCCTTTCTTAGGTTTCTTCCAAAATGACTGAAAAATTTATTTCCTTGTATTCCAGTTAAACTATACATCTTTATGAAGAGTCTCCAGCCCCTTGCACCTGACAGAGCTCCAGCCACACACTGAGGCACAGCAAAGCATAGAACTTGCTGTCACATGTTTTAGATTTTCAGACTCAAATTAGGCAGGACTTTTGGGTTTAGTAATTAACTGCCCTTGATCAGTGATCCAGGAATATAAATACATGCATCAACAATTTCAAGTTTATTTCTTCAAGCTTTTATCTTTAGCTGTACAGGCATGAAAGGTAAAGTAGCTTGTATACAACTGGCAGACTTATTTTTACAAAACACTTAAGCACAACACCCAAAGATCAGTTCTGTCATTGAATATGTCAAATATCACCTTCAACAGAAAAAAAAAAATCATTCAACATACTTCATTCAGTACTGAAAGTGATAAGAATGGACAATATTTTGTTACAACACGAAGTCCATTTTTGTATGCACCTTTCCTAACTGGAATAGTAGCAGCAATTAATGTGAAGTCATTCTGGGACAATTTTCTATTCTGTGTCAAATGAGATGCACAGACACTCATGGAGTTTTTCCACACATTTTTCAAGCCATAGTAATTTTTACAGAACTACCTAGATTACTGTCACTCAGAAGTAGTTTATCTGAAGACTAACAATAAGAATGTCTGGTTGCTCTTATTTCACACTAGATTGAGGAAAAGAAAAACCAAACCACTATGATTCATATTTTCTACTCTTGACTAGATCACCACTTTTTCTGTTCTTTCTTGACTCTCAGGCAATAAATATTTCCAAATGTCTTCCCTCAGACACACTACAGCTAAGTTAAAGACTAAGCCCATAGGAAAAAAGATGACTCAATACTGTTTTTTCCTATAAAATGTAAAAAAGAAAAAAAATTGTTTACAGAAGTCAGTTTTCTTTGCCCTCTAAAAATAACAACAGGAGTATTTGAAAGAATGTCCTTTCTTACAAACAGTTTTCTCTAGTTATCTATGAAGCAATCTCTTGAAATGGTGAGGAGGGTAATAAAGAAGAATGAAATGGGGGTAGAAAGCAGCCAGCTAATAAAAATGTAAGTGACTAACAAAAGACAGAAAGAAATCTCCAATTTCATGCCATGTTTACAGAGCTTAAACAAAGAGAAAGGCACTACATTACCTACATTCATCTGTCTGGCCTTCCTATCACTGCTGATCTACAGCTTACTAAACAACAAAATGCACACATTCTTCATTTCTTTATGACTTGCATGTAGGATACAAGTAAATCTAATGCTTCAAAATGATGTATGAGGGTTTAAAACTTGGGTAACTGCTGTCATGGATCATTGTAATTTCTTGCAGACACACCTAGTCAGAGCCCCATCAGTTGATTTATACAGAAGTTTTACACTTCTTAGATGAATAAATAAACAGATTTTTTTATGGAAAACAAAAAAACAATGTCCAAGACAAGGAAATAATGAAACATCCAAACTAATTTACAGAAGCCCCATTACTACCTTCAGTTTCAAGAGAAAGCCCCTGCCAGCCAAACCTAAGGAAGGCAGCATCCCAGAAGCTTGGACACTTCCAGGGATGGGACATCCACAACTTTTCTGTGAAACCTGTTTGAGCACCTTGCTACTCTCCAGGTAAAGTACTTTTTCCTAACATCTAATCTAAACCTACTCTGTTTTGGTTTAAAGCTATTCCCTCTTGTCCTGTCACTGCATGCCCTTTTAAAAATCGCCCTCCATCCTTCCTGTAGGCTCCTTTCACTTACTGGAAGGCTGCAATTAGGAAACTCCAAAGCCTTCCCTCCTCCAGGCTGAACAATCCCAATTCTCTTAACATTTCCTCATAGGAAGGTGCTCTATCCCTCAACCATCTTGGCCTCCTCTGGGCTTGTTCCAGCAGGTCTGTGTCCTTCTGATGCTGGGACCCCAGAGCTGGATGCAGCACTGCAGGTGGGGTCTCATTACAGCAGAGCTGAGAGGCAGAATCACTTTACTTGACCTGCTCACCATGCTGATTTTGATGCAGACAAGGTCATGGTTGAGTTTCTAGGCTGCAAGTGTGCAAATGCCAGCTCATGTCCAGCTCTCTTTTATGTCGCTGCAAATGTTAAAATCATCCTAAGTAAAATATACATTTTAGTTTTGCACCCTTAAAAAAAAATAAAATACAGAGAAAGAGAAATAGATCCATTGTAGGAAACATAAAACCATTGTAGAAAATATTTTGACCCCATTTTAAAGTATCAGGAATTTGCACAGTGTCATCAGTGTCATAACTTTCGAAATAGTGCCCCTCTTTTGAAATACTGGATTATCCTCCTATGAAGGTGCATACTGCTTTGAAACTGGAGGTTTTCTAATTTCAACTTACATCTCCTGGGTTTTGAGGGAGGCAGGAGTGGACCAGGAAATGCCTTCTGGTTTGGTGCCTCACTGGTAGAGATTGATATAATATTCTCATCCATTGAATGTTTTGCTTTCTTCTTAGCCAGGTCACAGGTATTACTGAATGTTGTGTTTTGGGAGGCAGATGGGTTTTTGTTTGGTGGGGTTTTGTTAATATCACCCAGCTGTATTGTTTCAACATCCTCATGGGTTCATGGTTGAAGAAACATACTTTGGAGTAAAAATACAACTTGAGTGCCTTTGAAGATCTAATTATATGCTTACAAATCATGTAAATTTGATACGTTTAATTTTCATTGATAAATCTACCAAAATTCCCTTTGTTACAATTGGCAACCTACCTTCCACACTCTATATGATGGAGCTATTACTCTGCTTCAGAACAGGGTTAGCTCTTGAACCACTTGCATCTGTGAATGCAAGCATTTATAATCAACATTTAATAATAGCTATGTCTCTAAACAGAGGTCTTTTATTCCTCAGATTTATCAAAGAATGTTTGCATGATTTTTAGCCGAAGTAGTCATGGATATTTGATTATTTCTCTACACTATTTCATCAGCCATGTCTATGATTAACACTTAGAATATATTTGATTGTCTTCATGCGATATAAGTAATTTCCTCTCCTTTAAGTAATATGGATTATTGCCTAATGTAACATCCCATTCTGCAACTCTTTCCAAGAGTTTGAAAGTGTCTCAGAGTGGTGTTTTTCTCAGACTGCTTTGGACTAGTCTCTATGAGGAAGCTTCATGCAATATCATAACTTAGGTTTTCACCATTTTTCCCAGAGACAGACCAAAAAACCCACATACACAGCACCCAAAAGTGTTGGTGTCACCTGGCATGAAGCAGAAGTGGCCTCATCCAGCATCAGGCAATCAGAGAATTCTAAGCCCTCTTGGGTGCTTAACTTCACCTCAATACAAATGAGAGGCAGGATACAAAGAGCAACAACCACAGTACGTGTTTCACTTAAAACTTACCGGCAAAGCACAGTTCCTCTGACACTGCTGTTTTGCTAATCCATATAACACTCATCAAGGCAACATGACTATAGGAGATAAAGGAAAGGATATGTACAATTAATCCTTATAATCAGAGAGGATAAAAGAACATTTATCTTAGTTTGCTCTCAGACTTCTGGCACACTTAACAGCTCCTGTCTGGCAGACATGCTTGCTTTGAAATCACTGGGACAAATCTGACTCTTGTGTATAAAAGGATAATACCCTACAAATCAGCTCAGCATAAACAACTGCAATGGAAGAAAAAACCTTCACATTAACTTCAGTAGTGGACTAGCAGGCCATTTAAAATTGCCACATTCAGTATCTTCTGTTACCTTACTTAGGGGTTTTCTAACTGCAGCAATGAAAGGAAGTGTTACCAAAACTCAACAAAACACCTTAATACCAATGCAGCATTAAGAAGCAGGCATTCTTTATTCAGTCAGAATAAGGGGTACCACAAGGGAATATCTCCTCCAAATATCACCCATGCTAAGTAGAGAAAAAGCACCTGTTCATGTACTGCACGTTGCATATATTTTCATTTATTCTCCCAGAGTAAACATACAGATGACAATTATTTCCCCAAAATCATTAACCTATTTTCCCTCCCCTTTACACATCTAATCTTCTGTCCTGGGAGACTCTTTGGTGGTCTCTGGTTGTCAATGACCCCAAAGTAATCCCTGACTTCCTGGTGAATTGGTAAAAGTTGACACAACTGGGCTGGTTGCTTCCCAGTTCTACCTACAGAATAAGCATTGTGCAGTTCCACAGATCGGTGGTTTTTGAGGAATGTGCATTTTATTAGCCCACCACATGCAGTAAACAGAAGTATTACCATGGGGAGAAACATCTCAGTTTAAAGCAGGTGACAAACTATTCATTTTGTGGCATGTGTGCTGCAAAGATGTAGCATGTAAAAACAAGACTTTTGGTGCTGTTGCCTGCTAAAATCTAATCAGATAACTGTGAGTGCATGGATCTCATGTGCATGCAGCTAATGGTTACAGAGCCCCAGTACCTTCTTATCTTCCTGGATTGTCTTTCCATGGCAGGCATCTGGTTTTGGAGAGATGCTTACCTGGCATGTAAAGCTATTGGTCTTAACACTGAGCATTGGTGTTTGGAGAAGACAAAAAGCATTCAAACCCTAAGCTGAATATGAAGCAACTTTGGAAACACTGTAAAAAATTGTGCATTTTATGAACAATGAAATCCAGTGGGCAAGCCACTTGATTCATAAATCACATTTAATAGTTCTTTTAAATTATGCCAAAGTGATACAATTATAATTGAGAAAACATTTCAGAGCCTTCACACCAATTTTAAGGTATTCACAAGCAATGAAATAGAAATCAAAAGTATATCCATTTTTATGATGATAAACACAATTTTAAAATCTGCTCATGAATAGCTTCTCCATTATCTGTGGGTTTTGAACAGATGCATAATAATCATAAAATAATTCAGAGCCTCTCTGAGACATCCTACCCTCTTACTCTTATGCTTTTTATTTGCTGAAGAGTCATGCACACACAGAGAATAAGAAAAAACTATGAGGAAAAAGATACATAAATCAGACTTTCCTGCTTAAATACGGGCATTGCATTTTTCTGAGGTAAATTTTTTGCCTTTCTTATAGATGACAATATTTATCCCATTTTTCATACTCTGTATAGGTGATCAATGGCAATCAAGGAGTCAGTAGTAAATAAAAAATGTTTTATTTTTTGGAAATGTCAATCAACAGCCTTCAAAACTGATCCTAAAACTGATTATTTTGTTCATATAATTCCCATTATTTTGATCCTGATTTTGCCCTAACATTCTATTGTAAGAAACTTTCCAGTGAACTTCATGACCTTAACACTCAAAGAGCAATTTCTCATGTGTTTATATTTTGGTTGCTTTCTTGGTGACATGAAATGCTTAAACGAGTTAAGTAAATCAATATTCAATCTGTTTTTGACTAACAGAAGCCAAAGGGAAGCCACCCTCTTAGCGCTGAACCCAAGTGTACTCAATCTAAAGAAATGCAAGTGATTCTAGAAGCATGTTTTTTACTTTTTGTGTTACTTCACATCCTGTGCTTTTTTAAACAAAGCTTTTTAATAAACACATGTAAATAAAGAATGTATACAATGTGGCATTATGAGTCATATCAAGTATGGAACATTGGGTAGAAGTTTGATTTTAACCATTCTAGAAATGGATATAAATTTTAAAACTCCTTGGTCAAAACACAAACAATGCAATAAGACACACAGTCTTCTTGCTATATAGAACATATCACTCCTGTAGAGGCAGCAGCAACTTACAGAGATAACTAATCAAAAAATTGAGTCCTGCTTATGCTTTAGAAGGGGATCTGTGTGTACAAAGGAAATGTACTGTATAAAAGAAGTATACTGAGCAGACAGCAACCACAAAAGCAGAAGTGATGCCAATGGTATATTTTATGAGCTGAAAGCTCATAGAAGTTTATCATACCCATCTTTTTGCCTGAAAAGTGGACAAAAAATTTCAAGTCTTAACCATAGAAACATACTTGGGATATGGATAAAAACAGTGTAACATATGTGTTACCAAAACAGAAAAATTTTTCTTGCTGCTGTATCATCAACTGTCCTCACTATTTACAACTTTACCTGTAGATATGTTTACTCTAAAAAGCAAGCCCTCAAGCTTTCATACAATTGCAAAAAACTTCGGCTTACACTAGTAAAATATTCTATAAAGTGGTATAAATAAGCCATAACTTATTGAAAAGTTACTCTTAATTAAAGACTGCTTAAGAATCATCTATCTTTTGAAAAGTAGATAGTCTGACAAATGAATATTTTTTTAAAAATAAATCAAAGTAGAACTGGAATTATGTACAGTGAGTGAAGGTCATCTGTAAGTTCAGGATAAATTCACACTTGGGAATATTTTTTTTAAGATCATGCAATTGGAAAAGTCAAAGAATAATTAAAAATGCTAAATAATCTAAATGGAGTATTTCTGATTAGATTTCAAGAATTTGTCATACAGGAAGTATTTTATCCTCTTATTTTTGAAAAATTCTGTTCCAAAAGAAATTTGAATTATATTTGCCTGCTCCTGTTCCATGCTGTGGCAACTGCAGAGAAGAAAATAAAGATACCTCTTCACCCTTATAAATAGGTAAGATAGATCCCTAAGAAAGATGGTGTAAGAATTAGCACTCAAAAGATGTCCCCAGAGCTTTCCTACTCCTGAGGTGAAAGCAGTTACACCTCCAGTGCATTAGGAACATGGCATATAGATTTTTATGACCTGTCCTCTGCTCACTCTCTGCATTGACTTCAGATAAAATTCACCTGGTACAAGGTAGTTCTTATCTGGAATAGCCTGTTCCACAACTGACCAATCCCTTCATATCTCAGGGATTTATGGAAGATGAAATATCCAGTGTAGGAGTGTGAGCTGCATGGAAACTGTAACGATTAATGTGGACCAAATGAAAAACATGAACACACACACAGAATGCCAAATACTACTTCTCTCATTCTAAGGCACCCCCAATTAGTTCATAGATAAAATTTCTAGCTCTCAGAGATTCCAGTATTGTCGATCTGTGATGCTTGTATGGTCAGCCAGTATGGTGCCTTGTCTAACAAAAATTGAAACAAAGGCCACCAAGAGCTATCAGAAATTTATGAAAAATCAGCAGAGAACACATAGCAGTAGGGCAGTACCACCTTCTGATATCCTGAAAGAATACTATAGTTTGATAAGATTTGCTCAACATTTATGACTGACAGTAAAATGTTGATAGGTAATGTTAATAGCAAAAACAAAAACAAAAGCCAACACGTAACACAAACACAATAATTAACTAAAAGAGTGACCAAACACCAATAGAAGCATTCTAGAGCTGAGGAACCTGTTCCACTCTGACAGGCCATTGCAATGGATGGTTGCTTTTTAATTAGAAGCTTCATTTATTTCAAGTTTGAATATTTCTTCTTTCACAAGTCAGATACTGCAGATCTCTTATCAAAGTTTGTTCTCACTGTTATAAATAGATCTTTTCAGCACTTAAATTTCTCCTTGATAAGTTAAACAGGCTGAAAGTCTTTAGGAACTATTTAAAGACCTATTTTGTATTTGTTCCCCTACTCTTATTTTTTTCTTTTTTGAATCTTCTCCAATACTTTGTTTGTCAATTATAGACTTCAGAACGGAACGTAGCATTCAGTAGCCTCATCCACATCAGAGAATACAGATATTAGCAAGAACCTATAACTCCAGCACTAACATTATTATCTTGACATTGTTCCTTAAGCTCATGTATAGATTCTCAGTGGAAAAATGCATAGTGAAAAAACCAATTTGACATTCTCCTTATGATAATTTTTTTGCAAAGTCTCTCCATAGGTCTCAGTTCTCTCGGCACAACCTTCCCATTCTGTTGTTCTCCACAAAATGGTTTCCAACCATTCAGGTTGTCACTAACATCCCCTAGAGCATATTTTTTGAAAAACACATGCTCTTTTTTATTTCTTTCATTCTTTCTCTGTGCTTTCCAGGAAAAGTTTTCCTTTGGGAAGGAGCTTAGCAGAGTTTAAGTGAAAAGACTGATGAAAAAGCAGTCTTAAAAATTTGATTTCTCTTAATTACTGTAAAGTAGATGCTTGTTCTCCCTCATTTGAATCAAATGGACCCAAGTGAAATGCTTTGTGGGTCGACCCACTTGAAAAAGGAGCTATGAAACTGGTAGAGGTGACATTGGGAATGGACAGCAAGAGGTAGATCACCAAGAGTAATTTATTCCTGCTAGGCTTGGAATGCCAGCAAGAAAGGAGATATCTTGATTCAATGAAGCAGTTAGAAGTGTCCTGAGGGGAAGATCACAGCCTTCGAGGAATCATGTGGTTCTAGTAAGCAGACAATAATACTCTCACTCTTATCTATTAATTATATTTTACTAGAAATAAAGCCTGGGTTATTTCTGAAAGAGATATTTTTTCCTACATGCATTCTATTTGGATAGTAAACTCAACACGAAAAAAAAAATCTGTGCAATATCCAATATTGTTTTACCCCGATGACCTGTGAAAAAATGAAAATAGCATTAATATGCTACCTTTTCAGATGCAGACTGCAGTTGCTGAGGATCTTTTAATTATTCTTAATTACACTAACAACAGAAAAAAAAATTTTAAAACCTCTATAAGACAGAAAACCACATTTGACTCAAGTACTCCTCAGTGTGTTGTGTTTAGGTTAATTTTTTAAAGGTAAGCTTTCTCCCTTTCATCTATTCCATATTATCATTCTAATTTTAGAATTTTCATATGACTATTAGGTTAACAGCAAGCAGCTCACATACAATGTCTGCAGAACGTCTTTAGTTTAGTGGCAGTAGCACTTTACTCTCAGTGGATGTTTCTGAGCAAAGACTTTAGTTTAGTGGCAGTGGCACTTTACTCTCAGTGGATGTTTCTGAGCAAAGACAGTAAGGACGAAATATCTCTTGATTCCTTCTATTCACAGGAGGAACAGCCCCTGTCGCCCAGTCCTGCGGCTGTGCCGCCGCTGCTGCGCGCTCGGCCCGGGGCCCTCTCCGAGGGAGCCTGCCTGGTCCTGCGCCTCTTCTACAGCCCTGCAAAGGGTTTTCATGCTTCCAAACTGTCCGACAATTATTGCTTTGCAATTATTATGAACTCTGTGTCACTTCTTTTAACTCTTATTGTAATTCACTGTGAAATTCATTCTGGCAAAACCTCAGAGGCCTTTCTCCCTTCTGTCCCTCGCTATCTCTGAGGCTCTGAACCCTCACACGCCGCGACCTGGGCTGAGACTGGGTTATGCAGAAACCTCGCTCACCCTGCATGAAATTGAAACCATTTTTTGCTAATTCAATCATTGAGAACACCACCCTTAGCTGTACGAACAGATGTAAAAGCGGTGTGGGGCGGGCCGGCGGGGCGCGGCGGCTCCCGCCCCTGAAGGAAGGGCTCCCAGCCCTGAAGGAAGGGAAGGGCTGCTGGACCCCTGAAGGAAGGGCTCCCGGCCCTGAACGAAGGGCTCTCGGCCCCCTGAAGGAAGGGCTCCCAGCCCTGAAGGAAGGGCTCTCGACCCCCTGAAGAAGGGCTCCTAGCCCTGAAGGAAGGGCTCTCGGCCCCCCAAAGAAAGGGAAGGGCTGCTGGACCCCTGAAGGAAGGGCTCCCAGCCCTGAAGGAAGGGCTGCCGGGCCCCTGAAGAAGGGCTCCTAGCCCTGAAGGAAGGGCTCTCGACCCCCCGAAGGAAGGGCTCTCGGCCCTGAAGGGAAGGGCTGCTGGACCCCTGAAGGAAGGGCTCCCAGCCCTGAAGGAAGGGGAAGGGCTGCTGGACCCCTGAAGGAAGGGCTCCCAGCCCTGAAGGAAGGGCTCTCGGCCCCCTGAAGGAAGGGAAGGGCCCCCTGAAGAAGGGCTCCCCGCTCCGTGAAGGAAGGGCTCCCGGCCCCCCGAAGGAAGGGAAGGGCTGCCCGCCCCTGAAGATGTGATTTTCCGCCGTGCTATCAATAGATGGCAGCAAGGAGCTCCTGCTCTGCCGAGAGGAGCCCGCAGAGGCTGTGCCCTCCCCGAGGCAGGGAAGGCTCCCGGCGGGAGGGCAGGACGAGCTCACAGCGGGGCTCAGCAGCCTCGGCTCGCCGCGGAACGGCTCCGTGACAAAGCAGCGCTGTGGAGATGGCCCTTCAGA
Source organism: Luscinia megarhynchos (assembly GCA_034336665.1). Lineage (NCBI taxonomy): Eukaryota > Metazoa > Chordata > Aves > Passeriformes > Muscicapidae > Luscinia > Luscinia megarhynchos. Next base: position 24,914,693 of record CM067566.1, read on the forward strand.
AAAATGTCTCGATGTGTTTGCAGTGCATTGGCAACGGGTCAATAACAGGAACTAAAGTACATTTTAGCCGTGAGCTTGCTTGGGTCTTTGCTGGTGTGGGTAGAAGTCCCAAAATGGTGAATAGTCAAACCACGTCGGGATGCCATTTGCGTCGAATTAAACCACAACTTTTAACTCGCAAGGGGTGAAACTTTGGTACAGCCCACTAGACAGTTTGACCAGTTTGTGTGTTTAGATAAAGATGCAACTTACATTGCATGAAAATTTGAATGTGTATTAAAAATAATTTTTCCCTAGCAAAGATTAGTCCTTCAGGAGTGTCTCAAAACTACTGCGTTCTCCCTCTCTGCACTCAATGTGACTCTTTTTTTGTCAAGTTTTTAACTTCCTGTTTTGCCACTTTCATCTATTCGAAATAATACTTTTTCCATTCACAGAATGTCTCTTTAATCACAAATAACTTTTTCTCCCACCCCACACCACGTACCATTCCTTAACATCCCCTTTTCCTGTCTCTTCATCATCTCCCTTTCATCATTTCTCATGCTCTTAGAGTGAAAATCTTCACACTAAAGCATCTCTTTGCTGTCCCACGTGTTGTAAATTCACTGAGTTGGATAGGTTATCTAAACTGACCGAGCGATCTGGTGACCTCTGAAGGATGTGTGAAATGGGAATGAATATGACAAAGCCTTGCTGCTGCCATACAAATGGAGACACTGTGTTGGGACTGCTTGGGAGACAGGTTTTACTATGATATTTGATATATCTGCTCATAAATGTAAGCTTTTAAGCTACAAAACTATTAAAGCAGTTCATTAATAACGTTTTTTTTGCACAAAAGATGTCTCAATATAATATCCTGAACAGATAATATCCAGTAAGAGTAAAATATGCCTTCTTCAAAGCATTCAGATTAAAAATCTTGAATTTCATTGTTCAATTTCGATATTAAAAGCGACTCAGAACATTGACTTCATGATCCTTAATTTCCTGCACCATACTATATACTTTTAGGAAACAATTTTGCAAAGAAAGAAAAATATTTTGCTATTCCTTTCAGTAGCCAACCTATTATTTCTGCTTAAGGCTTCCTGAATTCTGGACCAATTAGCAGTTTCTTGCACAGATATTAACTGGGTTAAAATGCTAAGTCTACAGCATCACCTCTGGATGCCTAAAATTAGTCAACAGGGATATTGTCCTTCACATCCAGTAGAGTTCTCAGTCTCCTGCATGTCTACAGCAGAAAGCACTATGAGTGTCAATGGCAGTTAAAACTACATTAAATTTTGGCTTCTTATCAGCAGTGTTATAGTGGTAAGTTGAGCTGGAAAGAGATGGATAGACTTGTGGAGGGATCTAACATTTTCACTTCGTGGTCAAGGTTGGGGAATGTAGGAACTGGACAAGCTGGAAGTGCCTCAGCATACCACACAGCTCTCCCAGCAGGTTTAAAAACTCTTTTCTCTTTTTTAATTTTTTTGGTGGGTTTTTTTTTTTGTTGTTTTGTTGTTTGTTTGGTTTGTTTTTTTTTTTTAACCTGTTTCTCTCTTCCATCAGAAAGTTTGTTGTTTGGAATTCACAAAGACATAGCTAGCTCACCATGGATTGAAGCCTTTATCATCCACATGCTTTTGTGGCTCTTCTGACTTCACTGGTCACAATCTCTCTCAGAATCCTTTTGGGGATTGTAAGCAAAATCATGTAGTTAACATTGCCTTGTCTTTAAATTTTAGCTGGATGACATCAGGCTTGTTTTCTTGAAGCTTTTTTTTTGTTCCAGTCTTTTATTCAAAGCCAGATATTCAGACTTACCACAGAAGTCTCCTTGTTTTTTTATGCTGGCAGAATAACATTCAAGTATTCTTGGACTCATCTCCAAGCATGTTTAGCTAAGCTTCAGGTTGGAGAGAGCTTTCTGCCAAGATTAAAAGAGGCAAAGGAGAGTCATGAGCTTAAGCGGAAAAGATTTCCTCAGAAGGGTGAAAACCAACAGTTTTCCTGTGAAGGTCTGATAACAGGGAGATAGCCCAGGGCTGCAATCAGAGGTAAAAACCCTCATGCTTGTTAATTTATTCTCCTTTTCTAAGCAACAGAGATCACTGCAGAAAGGTATGACTGAGGAGATATGAATTGTTGAAGATAATTTATGGTATGCAATTATATTTCAACTTATCAAAAATGTGCAGAGGAGGGAAATGACACCTACACTTGCAGCCAGAGGGTGGCCATAGATTTATTTCTGCTGCACTGAAGCTGCATCCCCCTCTCCTGTCACGATTATTTGCACATCCAGTACCCAGTCAAAGTGCAGTCACATCCTTGCTGTGTAGCAGCATCAGTCATGGGACTGTGGTGTGGGGGAACAGGCTGAACAGCTAGCTCCTCTCTTCATCCTTGCAGGTCATGGATGTTGCAGGATGCACATCTGGCACATGTTAAAAAGAAGCGTTGGTTTTCACACAGTGGATATGTGATTGGTCACGGCAGAGAAACTGCTGCAGAATGCTGGAAAGCTGCCAGCAGAAAGGAGCTGGGGGTGCTGGTTGACAGTGGCAAAGCAGGAGCCAGCATGTGCCAGTTAGGACAAGAAGGACAGTGGCATCCTGACCTCTGTCAGCACTAGTGAGGCCGGCAGGACCAGAGCAGTGTTTGTCCCTGTGCTCAGCACTGATGAGGCCACACTGAATCCTGTGTTCAGTTCTGGGCCCCTCACTACAGGAAGTACATTGAGGTGCTGCAGCATGTCCAGAGAAGGGCAGTGGAGCTGGTGAAGAGTTGGTTAGCCTGGAGAAAAGGAGGCTCAGGAATGTTATCACTCTCTACAAGTGCTTGTTAGGAGGTTGTAGCCAGATGGGAGTCGGTCTCTTCTCCCAAGTAAAAAGCAACAGGAGAAGAGCAAGCAGCCTCAAGTTGTTCCAGGTGAGCTTTAGACTGACTTTTGGGGAAAATTCCTTCCCAAAATGTTGTCAAGCATTGGAGCAGGCTGGCCAGGGAAGAAGTTGCCACCCTGCCTAGAGGTACTTAAAAGACACATAGATGTTATGATCAGGGACATAGTTTTGTGGTGGACTTCACAGTGTTAGGTTTACAGTTGGACCAGATGGTCTTGAAGGCTTTTTCCAACCATAGCAATTCTGTAATACTGTGAAATGAGAGCAGCTTCTGATTGACACCACAGTATTTTGGCTCTGTGACCCCTTCCCAGACACAAAGACAGTTCTTAGATGCACATAGGCAATTGCAACAGAATCACACTGTAGAAGGCAGGAATTTTGCCATAATGTACATCTGGCACATGAACCACATCTCAAATAATACTGCTTTGATGAGCAAAAACTTTGAAAATTATCTATTATTCTTAACAGGTTATATAGCTAAAGGAAAGCAGAGTAATGGCAATGAATAACACAATGCACTGTCTTCACTGAAAGCTAATGCACTAAATAACATGCAGTTTATATCCTCCAGGAAAATATTTTCCATCATGAGAATCTTTTCTACAAGAGTTAAGATGCCATTCTTCAAGCCAATAATAAGTTATACTCTGTATTGCACACAATTAGGAATTGTTACATAGGTGAAAACCCTGGTTTTTTCTGCTTTACAAATGGGCATTAGTGAATTTCTTGAACTAATTTTTTTATTACTTAATTAAGTTAACAATTAAATTTCATTACCTAAAAAATTCCATTCATACAGCGATCTTGATGTAAAGGATGAATATTTTAGATGTTTGTATTAATCAGATCTCATACCACACAGACCAATTTGAGTATGATTCCCCTGGCAATGCTTCTGCAAACTGCACCTCACCTCAGGATATTTAAAACAACAATTGGACCATATTCCCACTGCTTGTTTTATCTCCTTGCAGCTGTTTGCAGTCTTGTAGTCATACACAAGACAATTTAAGGGGTGACTGCCATAAGTGGAAGGGATGACCCATCCTGTGCCATTTTTACAAGGCTTATTCCCATCTCTTCATCTCCTTTCATCAGCAGAACAGTGGACGCTGTGACCAGGAATCAATTGGAGGGTCAGCAGCAGCATCTGCCACATTCTATTGCTGCACACATGTTTTAGGTATTGTAGCTCCCTCACTAATTTACTGTGGGTCAGGCTGGTGATGCCTTCTGGCCACTTATTGCTACCACCAACCACCTGTTTCCTGCAGAGATTTCAAATACTTTTCAAAGCTTTTAGAAAGAAGAGATTATATGTCTGAATGATATTCTGTGATCTTATTTTCAATATGTATTGTGCCCTAATTTTGTTATCGAGGAGTTTTTTTCCTCTTAATTTATTATTTTTTAAATTTAGAACCACAAAGCTGTTGGATCATGGCCAGCTTCTTCAATTCTTTAACCAGCCTTTTCAATGGAAAGGGGGTAGCTTGAATTATTAAACTGGGTCTTTCTCTTTACTCTGTTTGTTTGTTTTGTGAAAGGAATGGGTTTTGGCCTCACAGCAGGTTGCATGATATACTTCATTTTTCATCAGTTTCTTATCTGGAGACAGCATGGACAGTTAAATTTGCAGAGTGGTACATACTGGGCAGATGTAAGAGCCCAGACTTTATAAGTCATCAAGCTTCAGTTAGTCCTCACTTCAGAGAGTTCTAAATAGCAAGAGCATCATGTCTTGTTTTCTTCATTCATATTTATTACTTTTTCTACGATATCATAAATTTGTTTCTGCAAGGGAGTCAGAAAAAGAAGGATGCAATTGGTGGCAGCAGACAGAAGCTGCCTTCTCAGAAACATGGCAAAGGTGGTAGGAGAGAATTTAATTAACCCTCAAAAAAATTAAGAAGTGGAAACAAGTTGTATTACTGTACTTGGGAAAGGAAGAAACAGTGAAGCAGAATGGAGAGGAAAGCACCCTTTGGATCCTTTGAAAGAAGGAATGTGTGCTTTATAACATTTTCTAAAGTAGCATGGAAAGGATGTATTTACCAGTTCCAAACAACCATGTGACACATTTTGAAAAAAACAACTTTAGCATGCAGAGAGAGAGGAAAGATGAGAATTTAGATGGCCAGGTGACAGTTATCTTTTGCTTTATGGAGTTTTCTTGACACTGTATAGAAATCCATTAGCTACCCTGCTTACTATTCTAATACCTCAATTTCTCCATTCAGTTTAGTATTGCTAGTGAGATCTGCAGCATTTCTTATTCTGAAGGCCTTGCGATATTCCCAAGATGCAGTATTTCATTGTTAGTTTTTTTATCCTTTAAAAAGAAGTGTGTGGTGTCAATCCTATTACCATTTTCTCATTGTGTGCACAGTCAAGGTAAATGCAGTCATTATAAACTTATTTTCACTATAACTTTGCTCAGAATGCTAAGCAAGTCTTACCATTTTTCTTTATTTCTTTATCTTTCAATAAGAGTAAATGTAAAACTGCACAATTGACCTACACAAGACTTTTCAAGGATCAAGATGACAACAATTACCCTTGCTTGTTGTGGGCTTGTTTTACAATAACCTTTAACCTGCAGAAATATAAACTGGGGGGGAGAGAGGAAGAGAGAGAGAGAAGTGAAAGAAAGAGAGAGGGGAGGAAAGAAAGAAAGGGGGGAGAAAGAAAAAGAGAGAGGGAGGGAAGGAAGGAAGGAAGGAAGGAAGGAAGGAAGGAAGGAAGGAAGGAAGGAAGGAAGGAAGGAAGGAAGGAAGGAAGGAAGGAAGGAAGGAGGGAAGGAAGGAGGGAAGGAAGGAAGGGAAGGAAGGAAGGAAGGAAGGAAGGAAGGAAGGAAGGAAGGAAGGAAGGAAGGAAGGAAGGAAGGAAGGAAGGAAGGAAGGAAGGAAGGAAGGAAGGAAGGAAGGAAGGAAGGAAGGAGGGAAGGAAGGAAGGAAGGAAGGAAGGAGGGAAGGAAGGAAGGAAGGAAGGAAGGAAGGAAGGAAGGAAGGAAGGAAGGAAGGAAGGAAGGAAGGAAGGAAGGAAGGAAGGAAGGAAGGAAGGAAGGAAGGAAGGAAGGAAGGAAGGAAGGAAGGAAGGAAGGAAGGAAGGAAGGAAGGAAGGAAGGAAGGAAGGAAGGAAGGAAGGAAGGAGAGAGAAAAAGAGAGAGAAAGAAAGGAAGGAAAGGAAGAAAGGAAGAAAGAAAGGAAGGAAAAAAGGAAGAAAGAAAGGAAGAAAGAAAGAAAGGAAGGAAAGAAAGAAAGAACCTCAGTGACTTCACGTTACCCCCTCCTTGTCTGGAAACCATAGAAACCACACCGAAAGTACAGCCAAGAAGTTCGTCATTTGGCTATCTCTGGCTGATCTCCATGGAAACATTTCACTTTTTGTTGAAAGGAAAGATTTTCAAATCAGACAAATGGTCACAGTCTGACAGGTTATGACATCTTCGGGAAGAATTAAAAGAGCAAAAACAATGACAAGTGTTTCTGCTTTACATATTCGTATTACACTTCTATTTCACGCCATTCATGCCTATGTTATTTAATTACAATTAAAGTCCTTCCTTCAGAGTTTTGTTAGCAAATCAGACATTACATATGGGGGGAAAGTAATACCCTGCCAACACACCAGGGTCTACTCACTCTAGCATCCAATTTAGATGTTATTTGATGTAAACTGTATAGATCACCCAATGCCTTTTTTTGCATGCTTTGCCTGGAAGACTGAATAGAGGTGTTTAATGTGTCATAACAGCTAAAACTGAGAGTTAAGAAAATGTTCAGCACTGTTCAGCATATCTGAGTTATTCTTTCACAAACCCTACAAAGCCAGGAAGGTATTTCTTCCTGTTTCCCATCCCCATACATTTTGAATTACAATTAAAATAAGCACTGGATGATCAGATCATGGGAAAAAAAAACCACAGATAAAACAACTAATATGAAAGGCACTTTCACAGGACTCAAGGCTTTTATTGATCCCATGTAAGTCTTTGGGTGCTTAGAGTTCATGTCTGTGAGGGTGCTTTTATTAAAGGTGGAGAGGTGGAGTGACCTGAGGATGTTGCAGAGGCTTCAGAGTGTGGTCAGTATCCAGCTGCTCAGCCACATCAGCTACAAGGCTGCTCAGGGCACAGCAGAAAGAAAAGGCTTTGGAAGACTCCTCCTTTACAACTGTGTTTAGTTGTATGTAGGTATCATCTACACTGCATATACCACCTACACTGCTAAGATGTGTCTAAGCAGTAGAGATAACTCTGTTGAACTATGAATTCTGCACTGAAAATTAAAAAGCCTTACACAGTGGTCTAAGGCACTAAAGCCTAATTTATTTGTCCTTAGGCAGTTCCAAGTTACTGCTGCAACCATTCTACTCCTCTAAATTTTTATTTGCTTCATTTACTGGTACACATAGCATAGGTGAGAAAAGGGTAATTTTTTTTCTGCTAACTTAAATACACACAGACACTCTACTACCAGAAAGCTCTTAGGCAACAAAGGAAGGAAAAATACTGATCTCATTTTACCTTAAACAGAAAAAAGAAAATAATCAACAGCCACCCTAATACTATTAAAGAATGATTCTGTTTATCACTGTGTACAGCTCAACACACTACAATGCATATGGAATATGGCTTACAGTCTTAGAAAAGCCTCTAGACTTCTCTGATTCATTGTGCAATGAAAATTATTTCCAACATCAGCATTATTGCATTATGACTTAGCTAATGCCTCAGGGTGGCAGTTTATTACACTGCACCTATCAGTGGCCTACCTGCTGAGAAATAGTGACAACAGAAATTAATGTAACAGAAGTATTACCAACAATGAAGAGACATCATCTGACTTCAGCTGCAGACAAACTGTCACTGAACAAAAGAGAGAAAATACACTGATGCTTTCTAAAATTTGAAAGACTATCAAAAAGACTGCAATGAATTATAGAGACAGAAGTAAACAGAGCAGGAAACTCAAGGAAGTAATGAAAGAACATTCACAAAGAGAAAGTGACAGGCAAAATATGGCTCTGCTGAAAGTTTTAACAGTCAAAGTAAAATAATAGTCCAGAGACAAGAGCAAGAAAAAAGGTCATATCTACTCAGTTAGAAAAAGGTACTTTACTAACATACAGATGAAGATTTGTATGAAAAAGAGTTTGGTCCAGAATATTCAAATCTGCTTAAGAAATATTTTGTATATTTTGACCACATCTAATTTCACTGTGCAGTTAAACAGTTAGGCTCTAGAAGACTGGTCAGAAGATGCTCTTTTTATTAAAACCCCTCTAATACCAGAATATAATAAAACATGATATAATAAAACAGTTGTGCCAGAGCAAACTGTACAGGATTTAGGTTAGGTTTGCTCAATGATCTTAAAGCTCTTTTCTAACCTAAATGATTTTGTGATAAAGGTCGTTAACAGTGGTATAGTTATTACTTTCACTTCCCATAATTATGGTATGGATATGTCAGTTCTGTAGAGTACTTGATCTGTAAACATATGGGAAGGCAGGATGTATATTTTAACTCAAAAGGCATAACAGACTGACATTTTCTGGCTTGATTCTACTGAAATTTGGATGACTTTTAAATAAATTCTTGAAATTCAAAATCAATCTGAATAATTTTTTTAAATTATTGGGTTTTTTGGGGGAAAAAAAAAGCATTTTCTATTTGTGCTTAGATGGGATTAGCTGCCCAAACACAAGAAGAAAGTCTGTTGATCTATAATTAACTTAAATACCCAACAACATCAATCTAAAAGCTCCCTTTGTGTCCTGATGCATATATAGAAAAAAGGGGCTGTAGGCAAGGCATCCAGCTTGTTCCATTCAGCATGTCCTTCCTTGCTGCTTCCCACAGAGGATCAGTTTCAAGAAATTCATTGATCAGCTGGAAAGAACCTAGAGGAAGACAAGATAAATAATCAGAGGGCTACGAAATATCCTATATGGAATGACTGAATTAATTGCACCTACTTTGTTTGGAGAGAAGGAAGTTAGAGGGAGTCTGAGCTTCCTTCTGGTATGCAAAATCTTCTTGTAAGGAGAATAGATCAATCTGTTTCTGTGTCCATTGCAGAAAGGTCAAGGAACAACAGACTTATACTGCACCTGGGGGATTTGCTGTAGAGATCAAGAGAGATGTATTTCTAACTTTAAGCCTTGTGATAGTTTTCCTAAGATAGTTTTCCTAGAAATAGAGAAATCTCCATCACTAGCAGTTTTTGAGACCACATCACACAAACATCTGTCAGAAAGTATTTTTACATAATTGGTACCGCTTAGGCCAGAAGAACTGGATACATCAGTTTTTCCCTGCTTTACTCTGGAGGCCAGAGCCACAGGCCCTTTTGATTGCAGCTGAGGCCAGGCAAATTCCATTCCCTTCTTTAACCTGGAAAGCCAGAGGGGAGCTCCTCACTTAGTTGTAAAGCACTGGCCAAGTTATTTCAGCTCTCCCAGACTAGACAGCCTCCCCAGGTCCATAGACCTTGTTTCCTATAAGTTACCTCTTTGAAGGAAGAACAAAGGGTATAAGAGCATCTCCCCACTCTTCCTCTGCCAGGCCTTTCCCTTTCCCTCCAGTGGGACAGGAGCCTGCACAAGCTCCCAGGTCACTGCCAATCCTTGAAGGCAGTAAATATTCCTTCAGCAGTAAAAAGCCAGGCAGTAGTGAGATAGGGTAACCAATAATTACTGTGCAGTCTGGATAAAGCATCCTTCAAATGTGCATCACTACAGGGTAGTTTTAGACTAGAATTTCCTGGGTTTCTATATTTAATAATTACACTTCTATTGTTCTTGCCTCAATTGAAACTATTTTGTGGCTACTAGGACCACCCTTCCATGAACAGCTTCTTCTTTGCTTTCACATAAAAATATGAAATTTTCCCCTTGACTTTTCTTGCTGCAGCTTGTAATAGAACTGCATCTGGAAACACTGTACCATATTCTTATGCTACTTTTACAGCAGGAACTGCTAAGTACTTTGGCTTGCTTACAAATTCCTCAATTCACTGAGATATAATTGTGCTGTGATTCATGCCTTTGCTAAATCTATGCAAGTTGTGGGCATGATTATTAACATCACATTAAACCCTAGAACTAAAGAGATTAGCAAACAGATTTTTTTTTCCTGGACATTGGCACTTAGGAGATAAATTACACTGTCAAAATGTTTAAGGAAAACAAAGCACAATTATGACAGAAACGGTTTTATTTTACAGATTGCTCTATTTTGAAAGAGTTCAGCAATTGTTATATGGTAAAATGTAGCATAATTGGAGCATTTGTTTATCCATGGAACAGCACAAGCACAGCATAAAATAACCTTAAGTGCTCGATTCAGGAACCCTTGGTATTATTCCTTAATTTCAAGAGAATTTCACACTCAGGATGCTAAAAGTCTCTGTAGTGACATACAGTAGCATAAATAGGCCACTGTATGTCACCTTGTAATTGCTGTGAAGACTATAATATCTTTTTGAACTGAAACCATTGGGCCACAAATGGCCTCAATGATTTCATTTCAAATTTAAGTTTTGCTCAGTTTCAGATTTAAACTACTGGCTTTTCTTGTGAGTTTTTCTGCTGACTGATATCTCTTCCCAGCACAGGTATGCATCAGCTATAATCAAATGATCATTCAAAACACTACACTAAAAATCATGGCTTCTTACTTTTCATTTCTGGGCAGATTTTTAATTTTTTTCCACATCCTCTACATGTTTCATTCAGCAGATTTATTTTTTTTTTAATAGGATACTGCTGATTTTCCAAGGAGGGAAGGGGTAAAGTAGGAAACTAGCAGGCAGGGTAGAGGGGTGAACTGAATTGGTAACAACACATGCCATTGATTTTACAAAACTTTAAAGTGTGTTAAAGAGTAACAGGAATTATTCTGTGGCTGCAGAATATTGTCACTGCTGCTTCTCAGGAATTTCTCATGTAAGTTTGCAAAGGAATTCCAGTGGAAAAGGGAAATCTTGCAAGAAATAACAGATTTAACATTTTTTATGCAAATTTGTTGATGAAGATGTCTTTCCAGGCCAGTTAATGGTGGCAGAGATCACCTTCTTAAATAGTTTTAAAACTTAATTTTTTCACATCCTTTCTCATCAAGATCATGGCAAAGACCTGTGCTTGAGAAATCATGGTTTGGGAAAATATTATGCTATATGCATCATCCATCACAAGGAATCTCTGTTAGCATGATGATACAAGTAATCTAAGCTAAACATGAAGATTCTAATGCATTTATCATAATTTACTTTTTTCACATGTATGAAACAAATAGATGAAAAAAATATTTATTTCTAAATCCACTAAGGTAATTTGCTTTATTAATAGTGCATTGAGGTTTATAGTAAGTGCTATTTTGCTCTTACTCCTTTAATAAGTAAATCCTATTACTTACAAAATAAATAATTAAAAACACATCAGTGCCTCTAGTCACTAATCACTGATATCTAAGAGCTTTCTCATGGCAATTGATTGTCTTGGTAGCTACACACTAGACTATTTTCAGATAAATTGTACTTAAATGCTTTTGGCAAAGAACAAGGGAGATGAAAATACTTTTCTGTTGTTTTTTTCAGAAAATTGTAACATCAAGACCACACGGATTTTCTTCGGTGTCTGATAATAGGAACAGATCAAGGCTCATTCTTAATAAGGTAAAATTTTGTATTCAGATGTTCAGCATACTGAACACACACACATACACAAGAGAGACTTGCAGAGATTTTGGAGCTACCTTGTGCAGGAATTCAATTCACTTGAGAGTAGCTCTGAGATAAGAGGACTAGCTCAGCACACCACACCAGGAATAGCAAGAGAAGTCTGGAGATGGGAGCAGAGTGCCCAGCCTGAGCAGCTGGATCTCATGGATGGGAGGAGGGAGCCATGCCCACCGTGGTCCACAGGCTTGGGGCAGGTCTGGGGCTCAGGCCTGGCAGGGCAGAGCAGCAGGCACAGGGACTGGCATTCAGCAGTTGTTGTCATTGTTAAGGATGTGGGACACAGCACCACAAGTAGGCTGCTGACACAGCAAGCCTAAAAATCATCCCAGTGGTTTTTTCAGTCAGAGCTCACTGCTGAGGCATCTTTGCTTTCACAAAGCCTGAATGAGCATTCACTCATCTCTATAGCTCACTGCTGGTAATACCAGCGAGCCTAAGGTTCAGAGCTGCATTATTCAACATATTACTGAGATTAATTTCATCATATAGCCATGGTATAATTCAAGTACACCACCTAACAATCAAACTAAGAATTACTAGGACTATAATTTCTTGATTAGCTTTCATAAGACTTCAAAAAGACAAACATAAGTAACATTTTTGACCTGGATAGTGTACAGTCATCAAAAAGCCTACTGAAGTAAGAGAGGAATAGCTCCCAACTTAAATCTGTTTTTAAGATAAAACATATTAAGTAAAGATTCAAAGCAATGCACAGTACTAACCTGCATAATCACTTGCAGCAGATTGCAACAGAAGAATCAAGAGCTAATGGGCAGCAGGTAAAGGCCAAAGTCATTAGTAGATTAGCAGTGAAAGATGATTTTGTTTTGATCAGAGACAGATAAGGATAATTACCAACTATCCTTATTTTTCCCCTAATCAGTTTGCCCATCCCAAGCCTCAGCCTCGTTCATGATGATAATGGCTGTTAAGCTTTGCAACCGTAAACATGACAGAAGATTTTCATGACTCTTTTATTCTAAAAATATTAATGTCAAAGAGTAGATGACACAACAGATAAAAAGCAATTTCTTGCTTCATTTATCACAATTTTCTTGTTAGCTACAGGGCTCTTTTTAATTACAGCTCAAGCATTGCTTCAGCTACTTACTTTCTTGCTTCTGACAAGTTTGTAATTGTTAGTGTCCTCCTTGATCCAATGCAATCATTAGCAAAAGAGTGCAGCACTGAATCTGACATCATCATCTAATATCTACCCAAAGAAACACCATGAAAAAGATTTATCAATGTGGTTCTTTAAAAAAAAATGACTGTAACTCAGAGACCGACTAATTAGTTTTCTAAGATAGTAGCTCATTAAGCTGTTATTAACAAATACACATTTCTCAGGTCCTATGATTGTTGCAGTACTAGACAATATCCATATGCAAAAGAGAAAATTAATGGTGCTTTCTAGATAATCTTTTTAAGGCAATCTAAGCCTGTTGCTTGTAGAAGTAAGAGGAAGGAAAGAACATGTCAAGAAAAGGACTGCAAACACCATTTAACCACTGTTTTTTAGTGTTGCTGGTTTTTAGAATTTTGGTAGGGCTTTTACTTTCCTCAAGTAAATAACAGTAAAACCACTGTGAACCACTTATATATTAATTTCTCTTCTACTGGAAATAATCTCCAGTCCTGCCATGGCTCACTGTGTGGGCCATGCTTTAAATCAGACAAGAATAAGTCATTTGCTACTCTGACAAATACAAATGAAGGCCATATGAGTGCATGGTATGGTGAATGTTTAAGAGCTATGGAAGCAGAAATCTATTGTGAGGAGCTGTTTCCATCAGGTGTGGATGCAGCAGTTGTAGTCCAGTCACAGACATCAGTTGTAGGTAAAATTTGCAGCTGTAGATTATGAGAAACAATACTGTGCTTCATCACTGACCACACTTACTTGAAAAGTCTAAAAGTTACAACTGTGATTATAAAGTTGTTATTAGGAAGTATTATGTCCCTCTATTATCACTTTAAATGGGGGTATTACTAAGAATGTAAGTGATTTAATTAAACAAATTTAACCTGTACCATGGTGCAATTATATACAGAAAAAATCATGACCATTTTAGTATAGGTCAGGGGAATTAAATAGGATTGGTATGCCTATATTTCCCTAGAAAAAGAGGATCCCAAGTCAGCTGTAAACAAAGGAATGAAATAAACTTAATGTGAATGTAATTCATACTCCTTATAATATGCCATGGTAGTGTATGCAAATGTAGGAGACTATAGCTCTCCCAAGTATCCAAGGTACCTCCTGGTTTTCTTTGAGACATACATTTGCACATTAAAAGCATCAGAAAATTTAAAGGGGATGTTTATATAAAAGTCTGCTAAAACATGTTCAGTGTTTATCAGTGTTTAGAAGTTCACTGATCTCTCCATATAAATCCTTAAACAAGTTGGGATTTTTTTTTTTACTATTTAATCTGTACAATTACATATTTTCATACACATATATATTATTTTTTGCAAACTATAACTATTGTACTACTCATTGTTATTGAAAGAAGTTCAGCCTCAGTAGTTACACTACTAAAGTTCAAGAGCATCTTTCAATAAACCTCTGCTACCTTTACAGTGTCTCACATGAAACTTCTTCATTTTATTTTCTCCTTGAAATAGGCCCATGCCAGTTCTGAGTCTTCATATTTTCTATTTAAATTCAATTTTGTTTCATCTTAGCCTCTTTTGAGATGTGAATGCTTTTTGTTCTCCTAGTGTATTCTGATTTCGTGCTGTGCAATCCATATTTTTCAAGGCTCCCTATGAAACTGCTTTATTGGTGCTAGCAGTTGTTCACTGTTATGCCAATCTAGGCTGAACATTTCCATGACTTTAGAAAACAAAGTTATTAGAAAATTTGCTCTGGATTACAACTTGCCAAGGTGTTACTACTTCAATACAAAAAGCTAGACATGGAGAACAAATAATTTCTGAACAGAAAACTCATGAAGTCTGTTTTCCTGTGTATGGAGAAAGAAGCAGCCCATGTTTTATGATTTCTATCCCACATTGTACTGGGTGATAAATGAACCAAAGAGAAGGTAGAAGTCTGGAGCTCAGAAGGCCCAGACTTTCTGTCAAAGAGAAAACTAAATCTCTCCCCTCTCACCATCCACAAAACTAGGACCAATTTCATGTCTTTGGAGATCTCTACCCTTCTGTCATGTTTGGCTGGAAGTGTTGGGAGTGCTGAGAAGTTATGCCACCTTTCAGGGAAGGGGAGAGGAAGGAGCTGGTACTGTGGAAATGCACAGCTGAGCATTTGGGTGTCTGCCTTGTGCCTGGTGCTACCTCCCACTTGGCAAAGTGGCCAGTGTGGTAAAGGTCACTTGCAGTAATGAAATGCAGCCCAACTGCAACCATGGCAAACAGAGCACCCCGGTGGGGTAAATGGACCAGAAATATATTCTGAAGCTGAAAATAGCTTCAAGGGCTCTGACCACAACTGGAGTATTTCATAGCTGCTCAAGGTCTCTGACCACATTGAAGAAAAGGAAAGTAAAACAAGATGTTCTGAGTTGAGGGACTAGCCACCAAGAATCCTAAACTAGCATAAAATATTCTTGAGAACAGGTCTGGTTTTTTGTAACTTGGGTAAAGTGTTATTGCCAAGATTCACCCTAAGACCTAGACAGTTATCTATTACAGTAAAAAAGGGACTCCTGAATAGTCTTTTAAACACTAGACACTGTTAGGTTCTTGTTCCCATCTGAATGTGATGGTTACTTTAGAGTAAGAGTTGACTAACTGCTTTTTGAAAGAGTATTGAAAGAAGAGGTTGGAGGTGAAAAGAAATAAAGGACTAGAAGCTGAATTGTGCTTGGTTCAAGTGAAACTAAAGACAAGTCTTCTTTATACATCCTGCTGAATTAAGCATTTAAGCTAAGGAAACCTGGATCAAGACTTGAAGTTTCTAGTATAAAAAAGCATTCATTGTGCTAGATATACTTTGGAAATTGAGACAACCAGTTTGTTTTACATAAGCTACCAAGACTAATTACTTTCAGTGATTATTGACCTGGACCAAATACAATACACCCTCCAAAAGGTGACATTGTCTCTGCACTTTAATAATCCTCTACAAAAATGGCAGTCAATAGTCCATGTTTTGCATTACTCAAAAATTTTGTACCTCCCAGAAATATGGTGGCACTGTGTAGATGGTTTAAGATACTCCTTAAATTTTAAAATCATTAATGCCTTTCCAAATTTACTTTTCTTTAGGAGAGGTCAAGGTGGAATCTCCAGCATCTGTGTTTGGTTTGTGGGGCAACAATCTCAAAACTCCCACTTCCCACTGGTGTTCAGGTGCCAGTCAGAATTCATCTAGTCAGCACTGTGTTAGGTCTCCTTCACTCAGTTCGTGGATGGTTTCTGTGCCTATTTCCAGTTAATCCATCATTCCATCCACCCATTCATCTTCTGAATACCCCTTCAGCTAGACATTTACAGGTCTCAAGATGCTGTAGACAGCAGTGAGAATTGTTTCACTGAAGTTTGTTGCTCTGTAGATGACAGAGCTAAGCTTATATTGAGTGTTTTCAGCTCGAGAGGCTGACTGTACCAGGACCAATGGCAAACTCACAGCTCGTACCTGTCTCAACAAACACACCTTACAATGTTTAGTCTGACAATGAACAAAAGAGTACCCAGTGCAAGCAGGCATCTGGGGACCATGGCTAGCAGCAACAAACAAAAGCAAACCAAACAAAAACAAAACAAAACACCATTCACTGTAATAAAACATCTAAACAAACAGAAAAAATAAAAGGACATTCATATAAAATGGGATTGGAAAAAAAACTTAACGACTTTATTTCTGAAGATAATTTGATGTAATTAGCAAGTTAGAACCATAGAATCAACTAGACCTTAAGATCATCAAGCCCAACTATCAGCCTAGTAGCATCACCAGTGAAAACCACTAATGTCCTCAAGTGTCATATCCACATATTGTTTTTAATACTTATAGGGATGGTGACTGCAGCACTTCCCTGGACAACCTATTCCAATGCTTTGTAGCCCTTTCCATGAAAAAAAACTTCCTAATACCTAACCCAAACTGCTCCTGGTCGCAGCTTGAGGCCGTTTGCTCTCATCCTGTCACTTGCTACCTGGGACAGGAGACCAACACCCACCTCACTACCTCCTCCTCTCAGGTAGTTCTGGAGAGTAATAAGGTTCCTCCTGAGCCTCCTTTTCCCCAGCCTAATTCATATTTAGTTTAAAGCTCTCTCCACAATCCCTGCTAACTCTTAAGGTATGATTCTTTTTTCACTTTGAGACAGGTGGACCCCATATGTTCCCAGCAGACTCAGTGGCATATAGACCAACCCATGATGAAAAAGAAAAAATACCAACAAATTTCTGCTGCTAACATCAATCTCAAAGCATCTCTTCATCTGCATGATTTTTCCATTTCCTACCATTCCCTGCAAATGGCAGGAAAAGCTATATTACAATCTTTAATTACATTGTGGAACACAGACAATAAAACTAGGTTGAAATTCAGAAGACTTTCATCTTTAATGGAAAAAAGATGGTATAATTTAGCTCTAGAGGAGTAACTAAATGCCAGCCTCAACTAGCTGATCCCATAACTTTGCTCTAAGTGTTCATTTTGTACATGCACATAATCTTAATGAACACTACTCGTGATTCCCTGTTTTCAGAGACTGAATTTGCAAAAATACAAAACAGTTTTTGACATCAGGTGGAATATGCATAATTTAAAGTTCTGCCAGAATATTGTAGAGGAAAGGTATTTCATCCTATTGCTTCACATGCAAAGACAAAAAGACATTCTAGGTGTTTACTTGTCCATTGACTGATCTGAAAGGGGAAGAAATGAATGAGAAAATTCATGTAGAATGAAAATGAAAATACCATTAATTACAAAAGAAATTGAAGAAATTAAGGAATGCATGTTCTGTGTTCTGAAATATCCCAGAAAGCATTGTTCCAATTCAAAGGTAAAAGAGAAGAAGGTATACCTGCTAGTACATCATGATGCATTTGAAAATACCACTGCATTTATAGTGACAAAAACTTTAAAGCTCTCCCAGATGCTCAGGCTGACATCCTGTGCTTCAAATATAATAGAAACACTCAGTGGGTTTGTAGGGTTTGTTTTTTAATTTTGACAGGTTTAAAATTAACTGTATTCTGAACAACAAATTAGAACTGTGTCAGAAATTCCTTTTTTCTATGTTGCTGGCAGCAAGAACCCAAGGCAATACATCTCGAGAGCTTCTTTGGTTGTTTCTGACATACCCTGACAAGAAGTAATTACAGGCCATATACATTCTTTCACAACTTCTTCTGAAGTAACTTTTTAAAGATAGATAATACAGAGCTCCTTGTTTTTCACCTGTCAGCAGCCCCCTATTCAGAGTTGCTGCTGTTTCTTGCACACCTAGGTAAGAAGCATATCTGGGAAAGAAGTTATGCAATGTGGTCAGAAGGAGACTTAGGAAACCAAAAGCACCTTAGTCTAAACTTAACACAGAGCCTGGTGTAATGAGGCAGATTTCACACATACAGGTTTTTTTTCTGTAATAACTGTGTCAGTTATTCACCATGGTCTGCAAATGTCTGGATATGCTGAACATTCTGGATACCTCAGCAACTTCAGCCTCCACATGCTCCCAGATCAGGAGACATGCAGGAAAAGCAAACAGAATGTCCCAGGAGTCACTGTGGCCAGTGTCCACTGTGTGGGCCAGGATAACTCACTGCATGGCCCTATAGCTACAAAGGGCGAGTTGCAGCCCATGCCCAGGAGCTGTGTCAGGAAGATCCTGATCCTGAAGAACCTGATTTTTCTTCAAGAAAGAAGGTAATCTGTACCTTACTGGAAACAAGAAATTTCAGTGGACTCTCATTTCAGTGAAATTTTGCCTTGATATTCAGGCTAGTGGAGATATTTCACTGAGTTGAAAAGATTTTTTTTTCACTCTAAAAGATAAAGGCAGGCAGAAAACATGCAGGAACTTGTCTGAGAACAGTAAAAAATTAACATTTTTCACTGAACCAGTCTAAAAGTTTTAAAAAAGCTATCAGAATAGGTCTTGTGACCCATAAAACCCCCCCACATTTCAGTGACTGGAAGTATACTCATGATTGTAAGACTAGGAGTCTGACTTAGACTTCTCTGCTGTAGAAAGAAATTGTTTAGAAATGTATTTGATCCTCTCTGGCATTTCAGTTGCTATAGTATCCACTCACATGAGCAAAGACTTTCTTGGTAAGCTTTGACTGAAATTTGGTCCCATTAATGCTGATAGAATTACAGCTAAGTGATTTCATTATGAGAAGTAGATGGAAGGACTTGCTATTTGGCAATATCAGTTTCAAACAAAAGATGTTCAGTTCTGCTGACTAGAAGCTCTCAGAATTTCTAGCTAAAAGTCCATAAAATACAGGATTTGGAAATAGCTGCTGAGGCATTAGGTTTAACTCACATTTGCCCTTTAATTTTAGTACAGAACAGGATATTTTGGCCAGATTGAGGAGGAAGAATATTGTAAACCTTACCACGACCTCCTTGAAAGGGAGAACATTTGCCAGCAATTTGTCTTTTTCAGATTTATGCTTGATCATATCAGTGGGCTAAATGTTAGTCATTTCATTCCAAGTAGGTGAGCAATATCATGCATCAATGCAGCTAGCCAGGTGTGGAGTGCAGTGGAACAGGTTAATGGCATTGTCAACTGAGAGAGGTCAGGAACATGCTTTGATATAGGCAGCAGTATTTCTGAGACATACTCCATTAACTCAAATTTTAAATGTTAATGATAATTTATTAGAAAGAAGCAGCTGAAATTAAACATATAATAGCTCAGAGAATAGAAATATATGCACAGATACAAGTATTCTTAAATGGTGACGTGGTTCCTGAGTCATTATGGCATTTCTTTTCCATTAGACAGCAAGAAAAAAATATTACAAATACCACGGATGGATATTTATACTGGTGGCTTTATCCATCTGTTTAGCTAATCATAAGGAGACTCAGTTTCTCTTGAGTCTGTGTATGTGTGTGAATATTAAAATACATATATATATGTATATATGTATATTTGAAAGACATTGTGTGACGCTTCAGTTAGAGGAATGGCTGTACAAACTAGTAACAATAGCTTAAAATCTTTGTTGTAACCACGTGGGTTATAATGAGGTGGGTAGAGGATCATATATGCAGTGGTTGCTATAGTTACTGTGTGTCTCTCTCTCTCTGTCTCTTTAATGAGGAACTAATCACTGTTCTCTGACCAAGACATCCATATTTTGCTCATTTTTCTCTTCACCCACACCAGGCAGCATTTCTTTCCCAGGAGAAGGCAGATATAGCAATATTAACCCTTTGGAGCAAAAGACTCCTTAACTAGCTAATTCCAAACCCTGCTGAGTTCAATAATGGGCAGGAATCTGCCATGCCATGGCAGCAGAGACCACCACCCACCTCCCCACAGCTAGCAGAAACACTAAAGGGCTTCTGAGCAGTTACATATCTTACATTTCTATTTCCACATGTCAGTAAATTGAATATCAGAGATGGAGAAAAAAAGAACTCAAACTTGCAAGTGTTTAATGAACAGCTTGCTACAAGTCCCCAAAACTTAGTAGCTCCTAAGACTGAAGAAACCCACAGGCTCTATGTGCATACATAGTAGCTTTCTCCCCTTCTGAAATTTTATCTTATAACAGTAGGAGATGAATTGTGACCCAAATCCAAGAAGGGATTGAAGGGCTCACATCCAACAGTTAGGATGCTCTGCTTCTCAAAATATCTGCCAGCTGCCTTCAGTACCTCCCTTCCCAGATCTATTTAGGTCTTTCCTTCAGGCAAAAAGGACAAGACTCAGGGCCATAAACGTGGTTGCCAAATTCCCTTTTTAGGCACAGCTGGGTTTCTTAAACCAAGTCTTGTCATGTCGGAATCTCACCTGCTGATCTGATAGGTACAAATACCTCACTACCCAGAACAAGTGCTCTTTTACACAAGGACCAACAAGGGAAATTTAGAGCTATCAAGCTTCACAGTATATTTTATCTCTAATGCATGGGACACTCCCCCAGGAGATTGAGGAGTCTGTTATCAAATACCCTAACTCATGGGTATCTGAAGAGTTATCTGAAGAATGATTATTACAATAATCAGCTACTGACCATTTAATATCGCTAAGTAAATGCAATATTTTGTCATTTCTGTTTCTATCCTTCTGCATTATAAAGGATAAACATCAGCGGCATTAGTCAGATTTGACATCATGTTTTACTGAGCATAAGCTCAAGCTAAAGTATAACCAATAAAGAAAAATCAGTGTTAATGCCCTGAAAACCAGGTACATCTATTACTACTGTAAGCTACAACTTTCAGCATTTTCAGGTTAAATTATAGGCAAGCTTAATGTTGAAGAACAAGGGCTGTAATAAGCTTCATGATAGATTTTCCTCAGTTTAACTAACAAGCTGAAATTGCCCCTACTTGGTCTTTGCCTCAAGGAAATGAGGTTTAAAGTCACCAAGGATTCACATCTCTGTGTGAATATCTATGTTTGTTCCATATCCCTATAAGCTCTTCCTCTTTTGCAGTCATTGCCATTTATCAGATTAATATGACAGAGTTGAATGTGCTATTGTAAATACCATAAAGATGTTAAGAACTGTCTTTTACACATAAAACATTTTTTATCCCTACTTTATATCCTAACTTTATATTCTTAATTACACTGTATTTTTTTTCCTAGTTTCATGAAGATACTAAGTCTTGTTAATACAGATGGCCAGAGAGAGAAGCAAAGATGTGCAAGTGTCAAGGTAAAGATTGTGTTGTGATTTCCATCCATCCGCACCAGGGAATCCAGATACAAGACATAAAAAATGGGTTTCATTGGTTTCAACAATGGGCAACATTTTATTGAGATTCTGAAAACCAAGCTAAAATAAAATAGGTTTATTATTTTATGTTTGAGACAGGAAAAGTATGGTTATCAGTTTAGCAAAGGTTTTTCACTGTTCTTAACAATTCCTTTATTATTTGGAAGAATAAATTTAAATTTAGCATGCTAGTTCTTAGACAAAAGAAATGACACCATAAAACCTGACAAAAATATGATTCAACTGTCATTGCAGAAAGTCACTGCAGTCTACAGGGATTTTTACATCCTTTGGGAACAGCATTTCAGAAGAGTTTCAGGACAGGACACAGACAAAATAGCCTTTCTTTTCTCTCTACTTTCAGTCTCCCTGGTTTTCATTAAAAAAAAAACCAACCCTGGGTCAGTATCATGCACAAATAGTATATATATTAATGTTATTGAAGGTAAACTTAAGATTAGTCAGTTCAGTTTGGAGACTTTCAGTCTAACTGCTGAGTGGTTCAAGTTGGGCCAGCAAGATATATTCCTTAAACATACATTAAAGATATCATAAATGCTTATAGAGTTGAGGAGATCCTTCAGGGTTTTTTTCCTTGTATTTTTTCATTTGTTAGTGGTCTATTTACACAATGGTAAGAAGCAAGAAAATAGCTGATGAGAAAGAAACACTGTACAAGCAGGAGACAACTAAGGCAACTCTTGCCTCTTTGTAGAAATCTTTTCTTAAAATATCATTTTGCCTTTCATTTTAGTAAATCAAGAAAATAGGAAAAAAAAATAATTATTCAGACAAGCGTGTGATACATGCATATTAGCCAAAAAGTGATAGACAGCTGCATAAGCAGAAAAAGAAAAGAACTTTTAAGAAAATTATAGCACTTTAATTCATGAAAAGGTTATTGTTTTTGAACATGCTCCCTGTTGTTCAAAGTTCTGCACTGATAGCTGCAATTATTTAAAACAAGAGTAATTATGTTCCATACAAATTGACACAGATTGTGAACCTGTTGATAAAGTAGATGGCATCATTCTATTGTAGGTTTCAGCATTCTCTACCCTATTAGAAATACCTTTGCTTCTGCAGCAAGATTGAAACTTTAGCTGCTATTATACCTGTTTCTCTGAATTTCAAATATGTAAGAATATGAAGCCTAAACTGCAATGAGCAGAGTCATCCTGGCTAGATCCTTCTTATATATATTCCCTGCATTGGGAAGACAACACTTTGTGAATGTTACTAACAAGGCAGCTAATAAGTCACCCTCTTAGCTGTAAAATGGTTTATAAGACCAGAACTTGTCTATTTGCATATGAAAGACAAAAAGAAACAATTAAAATAATCTCCAGAAGACAAATTTATTTTATCATTGCAGTTATACATAGAATTTGTCATATCACATTAGCTTTTTCTTGTTAGAGTATTATGCAAAGCATAACCATTTCTTCCCAACACATTCTTCTGTGAGGCAAATGAACAAATTGTGTATTTTAAACACTTCTGCTATGTTTTTAATAGAAAGTGGGTCACTGGGGTTTGCAGATAATTTAACTTAATTCTCTATTGTCCTGTATGTCTTGTTATCAAGATGAGCATTAGATGCTACTAAATCAAACAGTGCTGTTTAATCATGGGGGCCAGCAAACAGGTAACTTCACTCCATATTTCAAGCTGCAGATCCCCTTTCTCTTCACATGCTTTTTAATCAGCAAGCATCTTGTGGGGAAAAATGAGCAGAGCTACTGCCCTAAAAACCTCAGAGAGCAGAAATCAACAGGAATGGGTTTTGCTCCACTTAGGGCCATCCTCATAAAAATCTGGTGAATCTTCTTAGCTTATGCCCATAACGGAGGAAGGGACATCCAGCTTCAGGGTAGGACAATTTATCAAGAAATCATATGACACCAATATTTGAATATCTGTAATCTCAGCAATACCAATAAAGAACACAAAATTATCTCTGCAGAAGTCCGCAGAGAGCAACTTCTTGAAATGGAGCACTCTATATTCAAATTGAAAAAACAAACCAGCTAAAATATGTAAGTAATCAAATGCTAGTAACAATAAAGTGGAGCAAAAGTGGATTTGACTAGAACATGCCTTTTGGGTATGTTCACTTCCCTTGTAAACAGAAGAGTAAGGTCTCGGGAGCTGTAAGGCAAGCAAACCCAGGGAGCATCTAGCAAAGGTGACTGTACCACAGAGCAGCAGCTGCACTGCAAGCAGACCTCAGCACAGAAACAAGCATCTCATGATCCTTCTCAATTTATCATCTCCCCACTAGAGATGTAAAACATGGAGAGCAGCTGAAAACTGACATCCTGACTTTTGCCATTTGAGGTGTAGAAGGATAGAAACAGAAAAGTGCTGTAGCAACTCCACTACTGTAATGTGCTAGATAAGATTGTAAAAATGGGAATGATACTGAGTATAGTTGAATGTAGTCATTATTTGCTAAATGAGAAGTCTGAGATAAAGAATTTAGTTTTCCTATTCAGAACTAGCACTATTATTTGCTGGATTATCTATCTTTGCTATAAAATGCTATACCAATATTACCCTAATTTTGTTAAATACCACAGTTTAAGGTTAACTGCTCCAACCTCAGGAGAGAGAGCAGAAGGGAAAAAATCAGGTAGAAAGAATTTAAATTTAAATCTTGGGGATGTTTTTTGGTTTGCAGTTTGGGTTTTTGTTTGTTTGGGGTTTTTGGGGGTTTTTTGGGGTTTTGTTTGTTTGTTTGGGTTTTTGTTTTGTTTTGTTTTTTGGGGTTTGGGTTTTGTTTTTGTTATCGTTTTTGTTTTGGGGTGGTTTTTTTGTTTATTTTTTGGGGTTTTTTTTTGCATAGACATATTCATCTTTATACAAAGCTAGTAGAAAAGGTAACACAGAGTTTATCAGAACTCTGTATTTTATTGTTCTAGATCTTACTGCCATCTGGGTGTTCTGCAAGGTCATCTTTCTGTAATGTCAACAGTGCAAAACAATGATAAATTTGGGACAGCTATTAAGCTGTATTGTAGCATCTTATGCTTTTATTTCTGGCAGTCTTGAATATAGCAAGAGGCTATGCACAATATTATAAAGCTTAGGCAGGTGTAGTACAGAGCTGCTAGTATAATAAAGATGGCTTCATAACTCTACCTTTTCAACAGCTCTGAAAGGATGAGAAAAAGACTAACAAAAAAGCCATGAAGCCCATTCATGCTTGGCTGGACTCAAAATTAGCTACTGTCATTCCCATATTGACTCAACAGCTTCACACAATGCTCTTGGTTAAGCCTAAGCTTGTGAATCCATAGTTGACTTCATACATATGCAGTATTTTTCTAAATGGCTTTATTTTTATGGCAAAAAAAAAAAAGAGAGAAATTTTATGGAATCTTCAAAGCTTACTTTTTCTTTCATTGGCCCTTTTCTGAAATATTCTTTTACTTTTATCAGGGTTTAATAGCAATTAAAGTTCTGTTTCAAATAAGTGCAAATAACTTTACCTTCTACATAGAGGTCCATCAACTCTCCAAACTGCCTTTTAATTAATTCTAACACCTATATAGTAAATTTTTCTTTATCATTAGCAGTCTTTTGAAAGACAGCTGCTGCCATAAGGAAATTGGTTGGTCACTACTGTCAGTCCAAGCGACCATAGATATTCTCTCCTCAGATCACTTTTTACATCAGACCACAGCTGGAGTGTTTGCTTAAACCAGTACACTATTTATACACCATCTCACAGTTCAAACACAATGTTGAAAGTGAGTTTTCTGTGATTTATGTTAAGACAAATAATATTTGCACCTATACATCCCAAGAGATTTGGCTAAAGGATCCTTCTCTGCCTGAAGGAGAGTGTCTGAGATGAAAATTCCATCACCTTCCAGTCGTGTGTTTTTCTTAAAATATGAACATTCTAGACAAGGAACTACTTTAGGTCAGAAAATTCTTGCTTCCTCTATAGAAGGATTTAAGTGAGAGTTGTAGTCACCTCTAGAGAGGGCAGAGGTTAAACCCTACTCCACCTCTCATGCAGATCCCAGTGAAGCTCAAACCAGTGGCATAGCTTTCGTTTAAACCATGGAGACTCTAATTTACCTATGAAGGAAAAGTTTGTGATCTAGTTACAGCTGCTGCATGAATTTTGTAGCTTTCCTGACTTAGGTGATTGCCAGAGCAGGGATATTCTTCATTGCTGTTTTAATGTGGCTGGCTTATGAGATCTTATCTTAATCCTCCTGAAAAATCCTGACTCATGTCATCCAGCTTCTCAAGAAATAATAAATGGTGCACTCTCAGGAAAAAAGCCAAGTGCTCAGAATGGAGATGCATAGCAAAATTTAGAAAAGAAACACATGTAGCTGGGTATGGAGATGTGCATCTATCCATCAGGATAGTCCTGTATCCTTCTGAGCAATATAACATGACTGTATATTTTAGCCAAATGTTGTGGTTTCAGCCAGGACAGGGTTAATCTTTGCAGCATCCAGGAGGGGGCATGGCCAGGAGCCAAAGGTTGTTCTGTACCACCTCACCATTGCTGGGTGTGGGCATGGGGAATAAGTCTCTCCTGGGGAGAAGGGGTCCCATCTGATCTAATAAGCCAGATGGGTCATGCTGCATCTGAGCAATCACATAGGAATTGTTGGCCTATCTTGTACACTTTCTTATCAATATCATTGCTCTTACTGTTCACTTCCTTATCTCATTTCTGTTTCCAGTAAATTGTTCTTATCTCAACCTGTGATTTTCACTTTTGTGCTTTCAATTCTCCTCTCCATCCCACTACAGGGAGAGGGGGAGGGCGAATGAGACATGCATGGTTTGAAAAGTCCAAGTGGAAATATTAAATTGGAGAGTGTAATTCCTGAGCCATGACACCAAATTAAAGACATGAGTATTAATTATATACCAGTAAAATGGTATGAAAAATGATTGAGAGCAGTGCACATTAGAAAAATACATTTCAGAAGGTGTCCTAAGACTGTCCATTGCAGCTTCTTTGACTAATTTTAATTAGCTTGGAATTGCAGGAGCAATAAATGACCAATTTCATGATAGTCTTATAAAAACATATTTACCAAGTATAGAAAACAACCATTTTTAATTTGTCATCTGATGTTTAGAGGAATGTCAGTTTCCAAGGTATAAAATAATCACAAGGAGATTAGAGTATTGCTTCTCTGGAAAAAGTATGAACATCTGACTTTTCACAAGTAGTCTCCTGTACCATTTTCATCCTCTCAATGTGAGGACAAGTAAGCTTCAAACTGTAATGTAATAGTGTTTGAAATCCATTTGACTTTTTCTCATACACAAAGGAGAAAGAAACCAATTCTATGTATTTCAAGGAAAAAAGTAAAGAAATAATACTATTATTTACAGGCTATTTGTCTGCTTTTGTTGAATTCAGATAAGTTTGAAGAAAGACAATCTACATTTTGGCTTCTACATAAGTGATCTTAAGAACAGTAATTGAATTAGAATTATGAAAAAAAACAGAATGAAAACTTATCAAGCTCGGGATAAAGTGAACCAAAATAATCATCAGTCAGTCTCCTTTTTGTTCACCTGACATTGAATCTCGAATATATTAGATAACAATTAGATTATCAGTCAGCTGTCATCTTTTAGCCATAATCTGATGGGACCACACAAGCAGAACTCCTGTATATATCAGAAGGCTACCAATCAACCTAACTACACTAGTGATCTTACTCTCCATCAGCTATGTTTCAAGTTCATCTTTCCTCAGTGTAGGTGACCAAAATCAGGTGATCATTTCCCAAGAGGAAGTCTCACCATGTTCTTTATACCTAAATGCATTTTAGAATGCAATAGAATTGTGAGAGCCAAGTATTTGCTTAATTTTCTTATTAAAGCTCTGAGAAGTTGTTGTATCAGCTGGACCCCCAAATGTTGTCTCTTTGCCCAGTTAGTACAGCCTGGCACAACACACTCTCACTCCAGGATGGGTTCTGCTGGTACAAATATTTACCAGTCCTGGTTTTATTTGCAATTATCTGTACCAAACCTAGAATACCGGGTGGTAGACACACCACTCTTACCTATTGTCACTTTTTGAATTTTGAGGTTTGGCTCCACAAGTATCTTTCTTGGAACTGAAGAAACAGGACCCCTGAATCCTGGAAGAACTTACTATATTTGCCAAACATCAGAATAAAAAAGCAGCATAAAGAAATGAACTGAAGATCAGGAGATGATTTTAATGATTGCATAGATACCAAGCCTTCAGAGAATGTAACTAACATAAATGAGATTAAATCTCATAGGGAATGTGTATGTCTGGAATTAAGCATGATTTTTAGATGTCCCATGGTGACAGTTTAGCTGCTGAACACAGAAATTCCACAGTGAGGTTGAATTTGAATTTTTATATTCTTTAGAGAGCCTTAATGCAAATAAAAAGAATTTTAAAGTTCCTAGGATCAGAAGCTAGAATCTCTTGGTGGATGATGCTGATGCAACATAAATTGGTTGATGCCACAGCAATAGGAGTCTATGAGCCTGTTATGAGCCTTTTGTCTTGATGGTTTCTCAAGCAATTACTTAGCAGCACTGAAGATGAGATTAAGCAAACTAAATTAGAAAAACACTCATATATTTTACTTCCATTCATCACCAATAATTGCCAGTTAAATTTAAATTTGTTCACATTCTGGATGATAAAGTAAAAATGTCCTTAGTGGAAGTATTTGACTACTTATCAACTCAGGGGGAAAATTGGGCTATTTATGGAAAGTTAATGCTCAGACCATCTGAAAAGAAAAGCACATATTAATCCTTTACATAGTAAGATATACGCTGTTTTACAAAAATGTGTTAAGATTAAAAAGAAAAAAAATCTGCAAACAGAAATGCCTATTAAATATGTAACAGCTTTTCATGCTAAACTGATCACAAAAGAGAAAAAAAGTGATACAGCATATGAGCTAACGCTAAGTGAAGAGACAAGGCTTTCAAATATAATTCTGCAATAACTTTTTTTTTAGAGTTACACAATGAGCAAAAATCAGTTTGCAGTCAATACACAGCATGTGATGTGACCTGGAGATAAGTAGCTAAGTTATAAAGCTATAAACACTGAAAGCTCTATAGTGGTCTAGCCAAGACCAGAAAAAAGGGAGGCTCAAATTTCTTACTGGCACAGCATGGCTTTGATCATGCTGTGATCAGTCCAAACTTGGTATGATTTCTGTGACATGGATGAAGGAGAACAGCTACAAGCACAGAAACTGTTAGAGGTTGCTAAATGTCCAAGGCCTTCACCAAGGGCCTCAAAACTGGGTACCCTTATTTAAGAGGTGCCTGCTCTATCAGCAGGTTGGATATTCTCTAGGTGCTTTGGAGTGGCAGTGGATCCAGCCTAAAGAAATCCTTCCTTTCAGATTACTGATTATCCTAGAGTCAGTAATGCATTACCTAGAGCTGCACAGCTGCAGCTGAGAGGTGGCTCACATTCAGCCAGCTTGACACCTGAAGAGACAAAGCTGGCATCTGCTTGAAAACACTAGGTAGATATACCAAGGGCCAAACTATGCTCTTCTTTTCTCTCTGGCATCCACAAAGCTTTTGCATTGTGCACCTGCACAAGGGAACAGCTTTAACACAGGTCACCATTTACCCAATGCTCTGTGCCACTTGAGGGCATTCCTCTGGGACAGGACAGATCTACTGAAAAGTGTTTAATCTAGACTTCCCTCTTCCCACTGGTGTGGCTGAACCTTTACATGCAAACCAGCTTCTTTTCCCAATACAGGCTTCTACCACATTATTGCAATGGACCCCGTCCTATCCATTAAGTGAACCTAAAAATTCCTGGATTTTCAGTTTTGTACATAAATTTATGCTTAGGTATTTGGTAGGATGCTGTAAGAGAAATTTCCCTTCAGATTGATCAGAAGCTGATCTGCCAAGCATTGATAAATCAGGCAGATATACACAAGTGTAATAATCTAGATTGAGCACCTTGCTGGTCTGAGCTATTAGAGTCAGTTTGCAGTGCTGGGGTTGTGGCAGGAGCTCTTACAGACTTGCTTGCCACCCTTTACATATCAACTGTGTCTACTCTTGGTTATGTGCTTTTACTAATCAGCTTTCCTCTGTAGTAGAGATCGGGTCATATTCCTTTTCAAGGGCAGATACAGTAATCTTAGATATGTGGGAGAAATGAGACCTTTAATGCCCACTGCTGGATGGGACACTTTGATAGAAACATAGCAAGGTTTGGGTTGGAAGGGACCTTAAAAATGGTCTCGTTCCAGCTGCCCTGCCATGGGAAGGGACACCTTTCTCTAGATCAGGTTGCTCAAAGCTTTATCCAGCCTGGTTCAGATGCTTCCAGGGATGTTTCATTCACAGCCCTGGGAAACCTGTTCCAGTGCCTCACTACCCTCTGGGTAAAGAATTTCTTTCTAACACTAATGTAAATATTCCCTCCTATAGTTTGAAGCTATTCCCTCTTGTCCCATCACTACATGCCCTTGCAAAAGGTCCCTCTCCAGCTCTCTTGTATCCCTATAGGGAGTGGAAGGCTGCTATAGGGTCTTTTAGAGACTTCTCTTCTCTAGGCTGAGCAACCCAAATTCTCCCAGCCTGTCCTTATAAGAGGAGAAAAAGTGTCCCAGTCCACTGAGCATCTTCATGGCCCTCCTGTGGACTCATTCCAGTTGTTCCATGTCTTTCTTACACTAGGTGCTCCAGAGTTTACTTCAGAACTCCAGGTGGGGTCCCATAAGAGTGAAGCAGAGGACAGAATGACTTCCCTTAGCCTGCTGGCCGTGCTGCTTTGGCTGTAGCCCAGGACATGGTTGGCCTTCTGGGATCCAAGCACACATGCTGGCTCATGTCAAGTTTCTTGTCCAACACCCCAAGTATTTTTCCATAGCACTTCTCTTGATCCACTCTCCAACCAGTCTGTACTTCTGTACTTCAGTGATTGCCCTGACCCAGGTGCAGGACCTCGCAGTTGGTCTTGGACACAGGCCCACTCCTAAAAATTGTCAAGGTTCCTCTGGATGGCATCCCTTCTGAGGGTGCTGACTTATTTTGTTGACTGTCAGCCTCCCCAGAATTTCAGGTACCACATGAGTAGGCCTGATCAAGCAAAAAGGGATTTGGGGGCTATCCTGAAGGCAAACTGCTGTGGTGACTTAGGATGCTCTTGAATTGCTGTGTTTACATCACAGCCATTAGACATTAGCCATTAGACATTTATATCTACTCCATATTTCACCAAGATGACACAGCCAAAATATTCTTCTATTCTGTTTTTACTCTATTAATGTTGATATTTTTCAGGGATGGTGAAGTCCATTGGCAATTTCCCATGGCAGGATAGCTTTACACTAGAAGAACTGATAGCAGAGCATGTGTAGTTTCCAAATTTAGTTTTTTAATTTAAACCAGTAGGCCATGACAAGCAGTGAATTCCTTGAATGGTTATTGCAGGCTGCAGGAGGCATTAAAAGGTACAAAACAGAAAGCCAAATAGTTTTTTAAGCACTCAAGCAGAGTGCTGGAAATGAAGAGACTGGAAATTCAAATGGAAATGAATTAACTGAAGTGTGTTGTTGCTACTGTAACTTAAAATTTAAGCATCAAAACAGAACAAGGCAAGATGTATTTTAAATAACAACTAATATTGGAGAAATGCAAACTAGGCAATCATAAAGGCAAACATTCTGAAGAAGGTTTAGGTATAATTTCAGACAGATCATAATTTTGATGCTTTGAATCTTGAATGAGAAAACTTGTGAGACTCTTCACAGCTACGCTGTGCACCCAGATCATGGTTTTTAATGAGTATTAAAGGATAAAAATGGTTCCTAAGTAAAAAATATCCAAAAGCATTTAATTATGAGGAAAAAATGAAAATAATTAGCTAGAATTTCACTTATTCATGTATTTGAAAAAGTATTTGGAATATTATTAGTTATATTCAAATTTTGCCCAAATTTCATGAATTTAATTCTGGCTACCATTACAATAAGGTGAAATCAAGGTAGTAGCACTTCTAAAGCTTGCTGCTATACCCAAATTGTTCTTTATCCAAGAGAGTTTATCTCTTTAGGAGTTCTTCCTCATTTCTAGACTCAGGTGCTGCAAAGCCCAAAAGGCAAGTAAGCCCCTTTTGTATCTAGACCCAAGCAGGTACTGGTGTCCCCACTGTGAAGTTGCCCAGCCTTCACAGTGACATAGCTCATGCCTTGCAGCTGCCATATTAGCACTCAAAAATTTTGCAATGTAGTTTAGAAACTTCCAACAGAAATGTCTAAAGCTGCTCTCATGTGAGTTTCAGTTGAAAGTTAAAGATGAGATTGGCCTAACTATCGCTGTGGATGAATAAGAACCCTAGAAGATTGGAGATCTGTGGCAGTTTCTCATTGGAGAGGAAAAAGTCTGCATCCACTAATGGCAGCCTCCTGTCTGGATTTTAGTAGAGCATTTAATTTAAAGAGCACTTGATTTAACTGTGTAAACATACACTTAAAGTTAAAAGAGGCTCAGCAACTGGATGGCATGATGAGTCAGGGAGCCAGTGACCATCCCCAGAGGGGAATACTGAAAACTGGAAAAGAAACAATGTGGGACACTTAAATGTTTCACTGAAGTACCAGAAAAATCCAGAGATGTTCTGGATAAGAAGATCTTGCAGGAAAGTATTCATTTCAGTCTTTTAAATTTTTAATTGAAAAGTAAGAGAGGGATTTTCTTTCATTTTTATTTTAACAGCAGAAAATCTCTATAAAGCAACAAGCATTAACAGGCTGGGAGAAAAGTCTAAATGTACTACATTCTGGTTGCTTCTTCCTTCCTTCTTTCCCATTTCACTTCAGCCTTGTCAAAATTAAAAAAAAATATCCACAACATTTTCCAAGCATGGATTGTGATGTGGAAAGCTGTCCTTAACATAACAGCTTTCAATGTCCCTTTGCTAGCTTAATTATGTATTTGCCTTGGAAATCTCACCTGTTGCTCTTTTGACACTCACAGGGTGCACCATTGACATGCTGTCAAGGTTTTACTCCTCTAGAATTGCAAGAACTGGATATATCCATTACCTAGCAAAGTGTTTGAAAACCCAGGATAATATTCAACTTAAAAATTTAAAGCTGACACAGTTTTTGATGAAGTATTTTTTCAAAGCATGCACTGTGTAATATTAATTGTAGTTCCCTCTTGCACACACATTCACTGCTGAAAGAAGATTGCTGTCACTTCCATGCTGGAAGCCCTTCTGGGCCCTGTGACACAACAAAATCTCAGGTCTAGAGGACTCATGCTCTTTGCATCTTCATAAGTGATATGAAAGATAAGTAATGCAACTTCCTCAAGCAGAGAGATGGGCTGCAAGAGACACTCTGTCTTTTGAGCACTACTTAGGTATTGCAGCATCACAATCCTACCACACTGGCCCCATGTTGGCTGTAAAGTCTTCTGCATTACAGTTGGCAGTGGTAAGTGTCAGCCTTGAAAATAGGAAAGATGTGAAGTGGTCACACCAGCAGAGGTCCAGCATGTGCTGTGTTGATTAATGACCCTCCTTTGCATACTCAGGAGAAAATTCACATTTGGACAGGTACAGTTAACATTGATTTTGGTCACCTTCAACTTTTTATGACCTGGGATCAGATCAGGGATTTTAGTGAGCAGGAGTAATCATGGTATATTTTAATATTCCTTAAGTAATTCTCCCTCACTAAAAAGTATAGGAGCAGTTTTCACTTTTTTTGTAGAAGAGTAATGCTAAAAGGTGCAGAAAACAAAATGCTGTTTTAGATTTACTTTGAATTATATGAAAAAGATGGTTAAGATAAAAAAGAATTGTGGCTGGTATCTGGATAAAGGCTAACAACAATCTACACATGTATGGGTTGCACAGTTTAAACAAAAAGACATGATTAAATCCTGAAGTACATATGAGAATAAAATACTATTCAGATGTGCACATGTAAAAAGAGAAACAAGGAAAGGGACTGACAAGGTTTGGAGATCCAAGGGCAGCCGAAAAATTTTAATTTAATTTTGTTCCAGTTTGTGCATTTTGACAAATTCTAATTTATGTTATCTCCAGTTTAAGGGAAATAAAAATATTTTATTTAAATTCCTACAACTCTCAGATGGGCACCAAGATTTCTATGCAGTCATCACATTTGAACTCCTCACAAGATCAGACTAGAACAAAAGAAATTAAACCTAGTTTTCCTTCTATATAGACTTTCCAGAAAGCCTTTTTGTAATTTTCTAATTATAAATAGCATCAGTTTGTAGAGGAAACTGAGAATTAAAATCAGAATACCTTGGCTGAAAAAGGAGAATATCACTGGCTGACACATGCTCCAAAAGAAGTATTAAGAAATCAATTGGCATTTCAGTTGAGTGGGGTGTTCAGTCATTGTTTGTAGTATCAATATTCCCTTAGCTGAAGAGGGAACAGCAGCAAACTGACACTAAACTCTGGAGACAAATCTTCTTTCTCTTCAGCCAGTTTCTCTTTGCAATAATTAACAATTGTTGTTACAGTAAATCCCTTTGGAATGCAAAATGTTCATCAATCAAAAAAAGACAAAACACTGGATACAGAAAAGGCTTGACTTCTTGGAGCTCTCATTTTCCTCTCATATAGTTTTGTGTAAAAGCAAAGAGTTCACAGTATAGTTACAAGAAATGTGGAATTCACATTGTGGGAAAACAAAACAATGATCTGAAGATAACTAACCAAGCACATCAGGTGTAGTCACAGTTTATTTGTGTGTTAATCATGAGCCTGATGAATGCAAACAGTTGACTCAAAGTGTTCCCTAAGCAGTTCAGAGGTCTCCCTGATCACATAAATTAGTAGCAAGTGGGGCACTGACTATATTGGTTATATGTTGTGCAGAATCT
This sequence comes from Luscinia megarhynchos, assembly GCA_034336665.1. NCBI lineage: Eukaryota > Metazoa > Chordata > Aves > Passeriformes > Muscicapidae > Luscinia > Luscinia megarhynchos. Next base: position 24,949,146 of record CM067566.1, read on the forward strand.
TCCAAACTGGGGAAGGGAAGACCTTTAACATCAGGAAAATAAAAGACAAATAGACACACATGAAAAACAAAAGTCTTTCTAAAAGACTTTTCCCCCTACATTTTGACAGTGTATTCAACATTTATCTCTTATTAAGCTATTTGAAGAATGGCAAATTAAGAACAACACAGTATGGCAGAAGTGGGCCACCACTTAATTAAATATGCATGACCAATGGGAGCCATTTGTGTGTGAAAAGTCACTTTATTTCCATGGTTCTGAATAAAGACAGTTTTGATGAACTTTGGTTCACAAACCCTTAATTGATAGACAGCCTGTGTCCAAAGACAGTGGACCCATTAATCAAGATCAACCAATTTACCAGCAAGTAATTTTGTGAATAGGGGCTAAAACAACAGGGATTCTGAAAGACCTTATGGTCCTTCAACCTAGAGCATTTGCTTAACTGTGCATGGAAATGTGTCAGTGCCCCAAACTGGACTTAGACCTAGCACCACCTCCCAAGAGGTTGCTCTGATGCAGGAATCTCAGTCTCTCCTCCTGCATCAATTTTCCTCTGCTTGGCACACTAGTACCACCCTGTCCAATTATAGCCACCAGATTTAGCACAGCAATCAATATTTTCTCCCTCTCTTTGGCCCACTCCATGGAAAGCAAAGAACAAAGTCATAACCTCCTCACCCCAGAATAACCTGGAGCAATGTCTTCCTGCACACAAGAAATTGCTGGATCCAGACAGCAGTGATAAGAAATTTTCTTATTACTGTCACAATTAAAAAAAAAAAGGAAAAAATGGTAAACATCTTTGAAGTCTTTTTCTGTCTTTTCTCTCTGAGTTCACAGTATCTCACTACTCAGCAGCTAATTAGCATCATGTTGAAAAACAGTGCTGTGAGTCAGTGCCAAGTGACAGGGGAGGGGAGAGGGCTGGAGACTGGTTCAAGCACATGCACTCCTTCCTCTGCAGCCTGACCACAGGCACAGGGAGGGGAAGAACCTGACTAAGAGAAAGCATCATGATTTCTGGCAAGCCACAGACACAATAATGGCTCTCTCAGTGCTTCTCTCACCTCTTCTGCGATACTTTTCAAGCAGGAATTTGGAACTGAAATAATTAAACAACATAATTAGACATTTATTTTAACTCTGTGGGCCAACGTGTTGGCTGAGGCTTTGCAAATGACGAAAACCACAGCTGCCATGTTCAGCTTTGGGAGCAGCTCAGCTGCACTATGTGTCATCAGTTCCCATCCTGCTCTCTTGTTTTAATTAGACTCTCTTGCAGGCAACAAATCAGAGTGATATTCTTTCTAAATGCTGCAAGTGCCCAGAGCAAACTGTGAATACTAAGGGAAAAACAAAGAGACAAACTAGATGTTTGTGTTCTCATATATGAGATACAAGAACTTTACCAATACAGTCAAATCTATTGAAATAGCCACGTTCAAAAGTGGCATGCTTCTGTTGCAGCAGTGTTACTTCAAAGTTGTTAGGCAGAAATTCTTCTGGCAAAGAGACTTTCCATGTGCTCAGGCTTGGATTATGTAAGGCTTCTGGCCCAGGTCCTACCTCCACTGTTCCTTCTTCAACATTTCTCCCCACCAAGGGGATAATGCCAGTGTATTGACTGTGGCAGCACAAGGAAAGAATGGATGTGGCAGTAGGGATGTGTTGTCCATGCCTCCTTCCAGTCTGCTCAGTAAATACCACAAATCCTTTAATTTTAAAATCCTCAATTGTCTCACTTTGCCCCAAAAGCAAAGGATCAGATCAACTCCATTTAGTTAAAGTCACCATGAGAAAATAATTTGCCCTTCTTCAGATGAGAGCACAGTGCACTCCAGACTCTAAAACAGAAACATACCTCTTTGCTTTCATTCATCCCTCTTTCCCCCACAAAAAAAACCAAAAATCTCCCCTAAAATTAGAGAGATGGGAAATCACCAACCATATGAAGTTTAACAAAGACAAGTTCTGGATCCTGCACCTGGGATGGGGCAAGCCTGGGTGTATGGACTGGGGAATGGGACACTGGAGAGCAGGACCACTTACAGGGAGTCCTCATCGATGACAAGATGAGCCAGAGTGCCCTGGTAGCCAGAAGGGCCAAGAATGTCTTGGGGTGCATCAGGGACAGCATCACCAGCTGGGCAAGGGAGGGGATTGTCCCACTCTGCCCTGCTCTGCACTGGGGCAGCCTCACCTCAAGTCCTGTGCTCAGTTTTGGTTGTCACAATATGGGAAAGATAGAAAGTTATTAAGGAGTGTCCAAAGGAGGGCTACAAAGATGGTGAGGGATCTGAAGGGAAAGCTGTATGAGGAGAGGCTGAGGTCACTTGGTTTGTTCAGCCTGGAGAAGACTGAGGGGAGACCTCACTGTGTTCTTCAACATCCTCACAAGGGGAAGTGGAGGGACAGGTACCAATCTCTCCTCTGTCATGACCAGTGACAGCACCCGAGGGAATATGCTGAAGATGTGTCAGGGGAGGTTTACACTGGATATCAGGAAAAGGCTTTTCACCCAGAGGCTTGTTGGAAGAAGCTTTTGGACAATGCTCTTGGGCACATATTTTGATTCTTGGGGGCGTCCTGTGCAGGGCCAGGAGTTGGCCTCAATGATCCTTGTGGGTCCCTTCCAACTCAAGGTATTCTATGATTCTATGATTTTGTAAAATTAAAACCTTGAATCTCCCTTTTTTTCTCAATATTCTTCCTTTTCTTGAAGAACTTTTCGAACCTGTGAGCTATTTCCCATCACCTGTGCTTCCTCATGTTGGCCAGTAATATGTTCTGCCTGTGTTGTACATCAAAGGACTTTGTGAATTGCTCACATCTTCCCCTCTCATGACTGCATCTGCCCACACAGTCCCCAGAAACACACACAGCAAATCACCTTGTGAAAAGGGGATCAAGTGGAGGAAACAGCTGTAATGAGTAGAAAATAGAACTTAGTGAGGAGGAAAAGGATGAAGCATGTCAGGGCCTTGGCAATGCATCTTGAGATGAATCTTAGCTCCCACAATTTCTCATCAGCTGCAGAAGAGATATTTCTATAATAGGAGGGAGGGAGGGGAAATTCTAAAGCCCCCCAAAAGTTAAGAAAGTTATACTAGTATTACAATACTTGTTAAATAGTCATAAAATATTAGTATAGATGTTAAATGTAAATTTTAATATCAATGTTATAGTTAACTACCTATATATGCAATATAAATGCTGTCAAAGATTCAAATGATAGCTCCCATCACTAACAGACAACTGAAGGGAATAAATCCAGATCTCAAACATGGAATCATTCATGCCAGACAGCAGTATATATTTGTTGTCACACTATCAAAGTATTCTAAGCACTGTAATGCCTACTTTTTTCCAGAAAAAGAGTTCCAGACATGATGTGAAAAAAAAAATCCATTGTAGCAGGTTTCATTCTTTGAAAGAGGTGGGGGATTCTAATCTCTAACCTTTCTAAATTGGCTAAAACATGAAAAGCAGCTTCCACTTTTTAAACTATTTCAATGAAATTTAAAAATATATATTCCCAAAGAAAGATATTTTAAGCCATTCTCAAATCAGCAGATCATTCTACATTAAGGTCTGAACTACTTGTATACTGCATGAGCCATACATTTAATTACTGAATAAACTACAGCTTTGAATGATGATTACAACTGAGGCCATGGGCATGCACAGAGCAAGATCCTATAATCTGAAATTATCTTGATTGGGAATCAGAGAAGTAGCTTTTCTCCTGATGTGAAAGTAAATTGTTTTACTAAGGCAGGAATGCACTGTTGCAGGGAAATTAGAAAAAAATAGCTAATGAAGACTCTCTCCAGAATGTCAATATCTAGGTTTTGAAAATATGGGACTCACATTCATAGTCATTGTCATATGAGTAATATAAATTGCATGATCCTGATCCTGAAATATATGTATTCCAATATAATCCCAAAAGAGCATAAAAGGTTGAATAACTAAATCATTAGAGATGTGACTGTATGAATTCACAGATGACAAATTCACAATTCTGGGCACTCATTTGATATTCTTAAGTGGGGGCATATGAAAAAAATACTCAGTTGTTGGGCTGGGTTGAGAGAACTGAGGGAATAAACACTGCTAGAATAATTGCACACTGACACATTGAAAAGCAGGTACATGTTTGCCAAGGCAGGCAGCTCCTAGGGATTATGCTTTTCTCTGAACAGCTATCAGCCTGCAGCATGTATCTGAGTTTACTAAAAGAGGTTTAAGAAAATATGTTGAACTGCAAACAAAAATAGTACCAAGTGCAGGCACAGCTCAAACAGCTGCATTGCAGTAGATGTTTGCTTTGAACATCGTGACAGAACAGCATTCAACAAACCATCCAGTGCGTGCACTCAAAAAGGATGCCAGGATGTTGCCGGTTCTTGTACTCCCACTTACTGGGATGACAAAGCCATGAACACAATTGTCAGAAAGAAGGAATAAATGAGGAACTGTGTCGAGGTGCTTCGAACAAAGGAACGTAAAGATTTCTGTGATCAGCTTACATGTCACTAGGCTGTAAGGGGGAAAACGGCACAGGGATGAGGGAATGAACAGACTGATGAGAGCACTAGAGACACACACTGAAGGAGAAAGGATTGGCACTGCAGAGGGAAAAACCTCTGCACAGCACTGGAAAGAAAAGATGAGGAATAGACCATAGAAGAATGTTGAAAAACTAGGTAATCTAAAATCAAACAAACAGTGAAAAGCTCGTAAGGTCTTTGGGTCAAAGTTTATCTCCTCCGTGGTGCCTTACTAAATATGAGACATAACCCTGGGGTTACAGCTACATCTCTGACAAGGGTGTTAAAGCAATTATGTTCCTCAGGGCCCCAGGATCTATCAAATCGCTTGCCAGATGTCCTTCACTAATGAAATGAAGTGTGCTGAAAAAGATTACAACACATCAGTTTGGTTGGTTGTTTTTAAGTGAATGATATGAGCTCAGGTTAAAGCTTTTTCTGTGTTGAAAATTATCTGAGCTAATAGCTACATGTTATATAGAAGAGGTAGGCAGACTCCATAGCAGGACTTATTAAACCAAATTTTTTCCCATATAATTGCATTCAGCAACCTTCAAACTGTGGAAGTACTCAAATCCCTTTGAAAACACCCCAAATCCTCACTGACAGCCTTCTACTCTTGTACATGTCTGCTTCAGCCTGCCTAATTCAGCATCTAATCTCTAATTCACCACCCAAGTGTCAAGAGGATGCCAAATTAGTCATTCATCCACCAAAGTCTTGAACAGAGACTGTTTTAACAGGTTTCATAATGTCCATAATTCACTCAGGACCAGACACTGTGCATGCTATTTGCATTGAAACGTGACCCAGAGGGAAGCTTTCCAGCAACAGATCACCTTTGCAACGTGCAGAGCCTTCAGGGCAGGTTCAACATGGTCCTAGAGCAATTACACAGCTTCTCACTCAGAAGTGGTGAATATACAAGCAAAAATGTCTGTACATTCAATTATAAGTATGTGTGCCTCTAATGTTTTATTGAATACAGCCTCTAAGCTAATTTTAAACCTAAAAATATCATATTCTCATTTGTTGATTTTTTTTAAATCCTATGTCATTTTTTTCTTGGAAGGACAGAAATGAGAAAAGCTGATTTTAACTGAGAGCTGGGGTTTTTGGGAGTTCAACATCCTTATTTTCTTTTTAAGAGATTCTGAATTCTCAGCTATTTTTTTCTGACCCATTAGCTTCTTAAAACTTAATGGACCTATTTTCTCATTTCCTTTTCTTCTTACTCCTGTCCACTTAGTTAATGTTTTTAACACCTGATTAGTTTCAGCCAAACCAATTCACTATTCTTATTGTTTATATGTTGATTTTAATGCTTTCTTCAATGCTCTTGCAAATGTCTTCTTTATTTTTACCTGCCTCTAGTTTTTCGTGAAGCTACTTTACTTGCTTCTTTTTTCACTAAGCTGTCACATCATGCTTAATCATACTTTCTCCATTATCATCACCCACAAGTTTTGACTCAGAAATGAAAGTTCTTCTATTAAATAGACTGCTATTTCAATCCCTGATGGGTAGACACATCATTCTCATGATTTTTCTCATGCATTTGTATATTATTTCAGTACAACCCTCTATTATTATTGTTATATTATTTCTCTGTAATATTGTTCCATCCTAATACTATTTTTTAACATTAAATGCCATTATCTCCTGTTTATTTACTGAGCAATGGGGCCTTTATTTTAACTCTGTGTCTGAGGTTGACTGTAATTTTCTTTACCTACTCATTTTCTGATCTCTAAGGCATTTAACTCAAATCTTCAGCCTTTCTTTGACTGCTTGATGGTAATCTCAATTCTTCCCAAAACCTGATAAGTTTACTAATTTAGAAAAATACAGAGCTCTTTTATATGATATTTCAATCTCAAATTTCCTGATCTTTTCTTTCTTTCCTTAATTAAATCCCAGATATGACCTTCAAATCAGTTTCTGGGTTTCATATTTTCATTTGTCTTCAGCTCAGTTTCCTTCATTCATTGTATCTCATAGTTTAGTCTGAGAATTGGACATCTTAATTATAGACCTACTTATGTTTTCACAAAATTTAAAGAGAACTGACACATGTCAGTTCAATCTCAGGATGTTTTGTATTATCAGAACTTTTTTCACATTTTCAGGGCTTACCACACTATCTCTTGATACAAATTTATGTACAACCATATGTTCAACAGTGAGTTATAATATTAGACAATAGAGGGAAGCCAGAAGAACATGTGACTACAGACAGACAACTATCTATCTAGTAAACTCCACTTTCTTGGCAATTAAGATCTAACATCTAACCCTAAATAAGGAAAACACAAACACACCCTAAATAATAACAGTATAAAATAATAACCACATCCCAACTAAAAATATATAACATTTTTGCACCAATTAAATACATTTCCAAGAGTATATGATACTAATGCACCCAACCTCTTCTTGTCCCCTATCCCAATATACTGATATCCCAATATCAGTAGTGATGACAGCAGTAGTAATGAGTAGTAATTAACAGCCATGACTCCAGTACATCACAGTTACCCTTCCTCAAAGCCAACAGGATGCAGGTTTATTCCCCATTCTGAAGCATTCATATTATTGATATTCCACTTTTTACTGTCACATATAGCTTCAATTAATTCATCTGCAACCTTTACTTCTTTGGCATCACATCTACCTTGCTCTGCAGCCCATTCCATCATTGCACTGCTGAAATATTTATTCAGAAAGTTGTGTAGATGAAGGGCTGGAAAAAAAGAAGAGCAGGACCTTTTAGCTGCACCATCAAAAAAGAAGATAGGACACAATTGGAATTGTCTCAGTGAAACACAGTTTGGATCTCACCATTTGCTCTACATTTTATAATTCAACAAGGTAAAGCTGAGCTGCAGCACAGTTAAAAGCTAAAACAATATTAAGAACATCATAGTCTAAGAGAAGTTTTTGTAAAAACTACATTTTTATTTTTAAAAAATAATATTTTGATCATTTTACATGCAAATGTAGCTTTTTTATTTTTACCTAAGAAAAATGAATATATAGACCAGAATTTTGAATGGAATTAGAAAAGAACTAGGCAGATAAACTGTCAGTCACCAAATTACTCTATGTGACAAAGATTGTCGCAGGAGACCTTATAACAAAGATGCAAACTCTTAAGAAATACAAGGAGTTATATTCACAAAAATATGACTCAAAATAATAATTTTAAAAACCCACATTTGATTAATTGTTTTCCTGAATAAAGGAAACACACCTTATTTTTCTTGAAGTATTGACCATAAGAGATCAGCTAATCTAGACACAAGGCAGGACCAACAGTATTGAAATATATCTGATACAGGTTTTTTAAAAAGAAAAAGCAATAAAAAAGACTCAAAAAACTACCATAGACACTCCTGTGCTTGAATACAATAGCAGCTAGAAGATTTTTCCCAATGTGAAAAGTATCCCTCATGGCTTGAGTGTCAACCCATGAGCTTGAGTTGCTGGACAAAATGCAGAAGACTAAAGGGTAATCTTCTGTGCACAGGTAATCAAGAGAGCACATAAAGCCAACAAGATGGAAACACACAATGAAAATCACTGAAATACACAGTGGAGTTGAATTAGTGAAGTGGAACACAGTATTGTCATCCTGTGAATGTGTCTGTTTTTCCCCAGACACAGAGTCACTGACCATCTTCTCAGTTTTAAAGCATGACATAAATAAATTTCCGGGAAAAAACACTCCCTGGTGGACATGGGTCAACAAGCACTGGGCTGTTTGACACCACCAGCAAAGAGCCATGAATCCCAGGATAGCTGATAAATCTGAAGTGGTGCAGGAATTTAGGTCAGAGTAAGAATGTACTTTCAGTTCTGCCCTGCAGTAAATTGTTTACTATCCCTATATCTCTCCAGTGATACTCCCTTCACATTTCAAGTTTTCATCAGGTGTATTACTTCACTTACTTGTTCATAGCTGTTTAAAGGCCTCCAACAAGGATGTTTTACAAGGACTGTCTAAACCAGCAGTTGCAATTCCTGACATGAAGAAAGGTAGGGAGCATATTTTCCTGTACTAGCTTGAAGTCAAGAGAGCATTTAGGGGTTGCTTTTTTTATCCCTTACAATTTCCTGTTTGAGGATCATAGAAGCTATTCACTTTATGTAATTGTTTCCTTAAATTGCTGTTTTTAATTTGCATAATGTATCATTTAAGTAAAGGTAAAGAAGCATTTCATCTTGATAATTTCTGCCACAGCTGAGATTGCAAAATTGCTTCTTGTTAGAAGGAAATTTTTAAAAAGTGCAATCACTGCAACTTTCCAGATGGCATCTAACATATTTTTCAGTCTGCTGCACTAGTGTGTTATAGATATGCTTGCTATTCAGTTCAAGCTAGGAAACATTTTCTCCAGCTGAGGTAGGTCTTTTGGCCCCACTTTTTCATATTGCATCACATTCCATGATAATTTCCTGATTTGTTTTTTCCATAGTTCTAAACATTTTCTGGTATATAAAAATTTCTCTGCAAGTTTGACTTGCCAAAACACTGTATTTCTCCATTGCTAATTTCTATTAAATCTTTTCTACAGACTTATCTAAGAATGCCATAATTTAGCCAAAATGCCATTCTACATATATTAGTAACTTCTCCTAACTTCAATTCTCTTATATTATTAATAGCAGATACTGATTCATGCAGTACCCTGTACCTCAGACATACCCACAGGTTGAAATCCTCAACACATAAAACTTCTCCTAATTTTCATGCCTGATACTTCTCTGGAATTAGCCTTTAAATATAGTGTTGCTGGAAATATAAATGTCATTATATTGAATAGTTCTGTGCAGGTCAAAAATCTGGCAATTGATCTATAAATATGTATTGTTTGTACATGTTTAGTCCCACATTCACCTGAGCTTTTGAGTCAGTCAAGTATATGAGACTTATGCTTCTGTAAAAGCACCACTTACATGCCTAAACTTGTGGCATATACCAGACATTTAAGTATTTAAATAAAATTAATTTTTTTAAAAAATCAATCATTTACAGGTGATAAAGAACATATAGATCATGGTGCCTTAAATAATCCTATTGCTAGAGATTGCAAATCAGACCCAGTGCCAGACAGAGAGAAAAAAAAAACACCACTGAGTTACCTCCCCAAGCTCTTCACCTAGGTCAGAAATCATTCTTATGTACCTGAATATTCTCCCTTTGCACTTCAAGGCAAGCAGGGTACATATCCTTATTGCATCTGCAGTACAGGGTCATACACCTGTGCAGATAGTCAGCAAAGTAAAACAAGATTTGTCCTTGATTCAATCATCTTCCTTTTCTTGCATTTAGAATGCTATATTTCTCTATCTCTCTATCATTTGCAAGTCTGCAAGCTGATGCAACCCCTCACTTGAAATTCTTTCATTAGATCAAGAGTATTAAAATGGGGCATGCATATCCCTACTTGGTTGCTATATTAATCTGTCTTTTTCCATAAGAACTGGACAAAATTTCCAAAGTTTTAATTGAAAATTTGAAAATCTTTGTTTTCTTGACTTGAAAACATGGGAATTTTAAGGATTTCTTTTTCAATCACTCCTGTTTTCAAGCTTAATTTTAACAAAAATCTATGATAATATCATCTTTTATGACATCTCTCTTGGTCAAAGGTCTATGACACATTTCAGCTTCAAAGAGCTCCAGTGCTTCCTTTATGTTTCATGACTATGACATGGACTCAAGAGATCTGCAAGATCTGCAGGAAGGCAGCAAAATCTGCCACCAGCATGCAGTCAGGACTGTTTACTGCCAGACCTGAAAGACCACAAAGAGTGCAGAGTTTATCTAGATTATGTGCACATCAGCCATGTGGCTAATGATTCATGAAGCTATCACCATATCTTAGTCTGGGTGGAATATGCTGTGGGATGTCTCAAGAGGATTGTTTGCACAGCACTGCTTGGATGTGGTCAGAGGCTGTGAAGTTCACATGTGACAGCACCAGCAAGATCATCTGAGATGTCTGAAACATTAAATAGCCCTATCTCAAACTGAAGGACTGTGTAAGGCTTATTTCCTAGAGAATCAAAAGCATTTGTAAAGGACCAAATTGTAATAATGCATGCAATTTCATTTTGAAATCAAAGATTAATGGCACAATGCCAGCAATGGTAGTTAAATTTGCCCTACAGCAAGGATTATTATAACCCTGTGGGGTACTCCCCTGCAACTGCTTTTAAAAATTTTACTTCCAACAAAAAAGTTTGCTGCACACTTCCATGGTCTTTTAAGGAACACAAAGGACTCTTCTCCACCCCCACTGCAGCCTGGTGCACCTATGCTGCCAAGTTAAACCTGCCCAGGAGTGTGCCTGCTGTTTAGGCCAGCTGGCACTGAACAGAGTGGTCATTTACTCCTCTTGCCCTCCAGTGAGGGAAACTATGTATTCAGAAAGTTCCCATCAGGAACTCCCACTTGTGTCCAGAAACCTACCACTTGGTTTCCTGGTGCAAACTAAAACCACCCCAAATACCAGCTGGGTGCTTAACTTCTAGCATGGACATAGTCAAGAAGAAACAAAATTAAAAATTAAATAAAATTGTCTTTCACAGAATCATCAAGGTTGGAAGAGATCTTCAAGATATTCTAGTCCAAACCTCAACCCAGGAGCACCATAATCACCACTAAACCACAATCCAAGTGCCTCTTGGGCAGCTCCAGTTACAGTGATTCCACCACCTACCTACACCAATCTTGCAATTAGAAATTTTTTGATATCTAATCTGAACCTCCCCTAGAGCAAGTTAACATCATTTCCTCTTTTCATTTGAGACATGGCAAAGACCAATCCCCACCTCACTACAACCTCCTGCCAGGCTCCCTCAGCCACTCCTCACAGGACATGTGCTCCATACCCTTCACAGCTCCATTGCCTGTTTCTGGACTCACTCCAGCACCTCAGTGTCTTTCTTGCAGTGAGAGGCCCAGAACTGGACACAGCACTTGAGGTGCAGCCTCCCCATTGCTGAGCACAGGGGACAATCCCTGCCCTGGTCCTGCTGGCCACACTATTGCTGACACAGGCCAGGTGCCATTGGCCTTCTTGGCCACCTGGGCACACTCTGGCTCATGCTCAGCTGCTGCTGACCAGCACACCCCAGGTCATTTTCTGCTGGGCAGCTTTCAGCCACTCTTCTTCCAGCCTGCAGCAGTGCAGGGGGTTGTTGTGACCCAAGGGCAGGACCTGACACTTGGCCTTGTTCAATCTCACACTACTGGTCTTAGCCCATTCATCCAGTCTGCCCAGATCCCTCTGCAGAGCCTTTCTGCCTTACAGCAGATCAACACTCCTACCCAATTTAGTGTTGTTTGTCAATTTACTGAGAATGCTCTCAATCCCCTCATCCAAATCATCACTGAATATATTCTACAGAACCAGCCAAAACACAGATCCCTGAGGAGCACTGCTAGCAACCAGCTGCTGGCTGGATGTAACATCATTCACCACCACCTCTGGGCACAGCAATCCAGTTTTTCACACAGTGAGGAGTTTCAGTGTCCAAGCCAGGACTGCAGAGTATAGCTACTGCACTGGGGGATGCCAGCAAAGGCTCCTAAATTATTATATAATTTATATAAGTATATAAGTTATTTCTCTTCTACTGTTGGTATCTCAGAGGTTTATCTAGTTGCCTGAACAATTTATTAATAAAGTGATTTGTGACAAAATTAACATAAACAAGTTGTTCTTGCATTTATTCATAACTCAGAAAACTCTTCATAAATGTTACTTACTTCACAGTTTCAGACTGATTAACTAGAGCATCCTTCTTCAGGAGAGCACTTGAGCATGTCCTCAAGTTCCACTGAATTCAATTATTAGGTTAGTTGAGGGAATCAGTTACAAAGAGAGATTGGGGTGGAACACTGGACAAAGAAAAGCAAGAACTAAATAGCCAAGGAGAGAAACAGAACGTGGGACAAAGCCTAAACAAAAACAAAACAAAGCAAAACTGAACAAAGAAAAGGGTGAAAAACCCAAAGTTTGAGAATAAATCCGGTGGCCTTGTGCCACTGTACTTCAGCTGTTGTTGGAATCTGTACCTGGCTCTCCAGTAGTTTCAGCACACACAGAGTAGAAAATGTCTTCTGTACTCCTCTTATGAGTTTCCTCATGAGTCTTGCAAAATTCTTTATTTTATACAACTTTCCCTACAAAACTCTTTAAATACATGTTAGTAACACAGCACAAAGATATTTGTAACCTGAGTTAAGTACTTGTGATTTCATCCAAATTTAAAGACATTAATGTAATGTGTTAACTAAATAGTGGAAAAAAAACCTAAATAATGGTTACAGGCAAATGCAACAACAATGTATTTGCAAGGACATAATGAATACCCATGGGAAAAAAATCCATGACAATGAATTAAGCACATGATTTAAGTAATGATTTGGTTGATTTGCTCCATTTAGCACACCCTGCTACTATGTAATAGAAGAGATGTTCACACTATATAATTTACTCAATGAATTTGACTTTCATGTGAATAAAAAAACAATAGATCAAGGTGCATGACACAAAAAAATGCTCAAATTCATTCCCTCTGCTCTCACTTTAAGCACCTGCCACCTATCACTGCCACAGGTCATTTCTTCCCATCTGATTGAACAACCAGACCAGAGAATGTGCAGGGATGGAGGCTCAATAGTAACTTCTCTGTTCTAATTTGAAGTTCAGTACATGTTCCTACATGATCAAACTTAAACATTTTTCCAGGACTTGCATGGCATACTTGTTCAAGAAAAAGACATGAAAACAGTGACCCCTTAGATAACAAAGTTTTATATTGTTCAAATTATGCCAATATTACCTGAGAATAGAGTTGTCTTTTCGTCCCATCCATTATCCAGCCTTACTTCCCTGTTACCTGCCTTTCTCTCCACCTCCCCATTCCTAGAAAAAAATGCAGGAAGAAAGGCCTTTGCCATGGTATCAGTATGACATAGCATCTGCTTGGATTTAAGTTCAAACTTTACTCTAGGTGTGGATGTTGGATTTCAGCAGGAGGAACCAGCAGCTAAAATGCTGTGCTTGTTTTAGCCCAGGGTTTGCAATGCAGAGGCTGAAAGGAGAGGCTGTTGGTTTCTCCCCTCTGGAAGGCTCTTTGTTTTCCTCCTCTGGAATTCCTGGCTCCTTCTCATAGGTTTATCTAAGAGTTAGGGTGCCTAAGAAAGAGATTGCAAAGATAAGGATGCTAAAGAGGAATTGTCTGGAGGTGGCTCAAAGGAAAACTGAGAAGACAGTATATCCTAACCTTTCCTCAACCACTTGTTTGGGCTTCACTCAGGTTTACAATGAGATATGTTTTCTCCTGGCTAAAAACTCTGGGTGGGCTGCTGCTAACAGTTTTTGTTGTTTTTTTTTCCCAGCAAACTCTGCAGGTCTCATATTTCTAGCACACCTTCTCAGTTTTTCCCTCTAATGAGAGCATATTTCTTCCTTACTGGTAGCATTTATATGCTTTGGTATTGCATTCCAACAGAGAAAGTAGTCAATGCCTAAGCACTTAAAAGGCATATCCAGCACACTAACAGACATTTTCATATGCAGGTTTTGATATACCTACTTACCCAGCTTTGCCCACAGACACCTCAGATAGAGAACTGAGAAATCCATTAGAGATAAGCTCTTTCCAGACCTTTCTCAGCATGCAGACACATGTATTTTTAAACAGATTTCAGAAAATACTAAACCAACTTCCCTCTACATCACCATTTGCAATATCAAACTGATGACCATTTTTCATGTGATTCTATTCATATCCCAGAAAAGACTAATTGCTTGTATTTTAGAATGCAGCTTATTGACAACAATGTATGGGTAAGGGCAAGATAAAACATTCATTATGTAAGAACTGATTGAAAAAGACCAGACAGATGCCGTGATATGTGCGTGGTCACAAGTTTGATAACTAAATACATTCAGAAACAAAAATATTGACATCTTAATCTAGATGAATGTGAAAATTATCAAAGCCCAAGATGTCTTTAGGATCCCAGGTTGTTAAAATCACAGGAAAAGAGGCTTCCAGTTAGAGAAATTAAGCAGACTTAACAATTACCCTACTTGTGTTGTTACACTCATAAACAGGTATAATATTTTCTTAAATTCAGGAATAGAATTAATCACATTTGCTCTCCAAAGGTAGTATTTATTGTAATCTTATATGATCAATTTAAAACATAGTAAAAGGGCCTTAAAATAATGCCAGCTGTGCCAGTCCTCAGACACAGCCTGGAGCCACATGGAGAGAATGGAAACATCTCAAATACCTCTTTGCCTGTGATGGCCAGGGAGTCTGGTGGGGGTCTGCTTCTGCACTCCTAAGGCATCCCAGCTTCTTGACTTTCAGCTGTCAACATACAAAGCAGAGCTTGCACACACTGTCTCCAAACATTGCTGTGCTTTATAGCTCACAATGAATCACACAGCACAGATGCAATGCTGTTTAGAGGAGTTGGAAATTTAGAAAAAACACAAGCACAACTTCCAGCCTGAACTGACAGATGTAATTCGTTTCCATAAAAACAAAGACTGTTATTAAGGAGGATAAAGGGAGGAATCAAAGTCAAATGATTGGTAAAAAAAGAGGCTGGTATATTGCAGTAGCAAAAATAAATCAGACAGGCCCAGACTTGTGCAAATAATCAGGCTTGTTTAACTTCCAACTGGACACATGTACCCTACAAATTCTCTCTTTGAGCCCCATATCAACACCACCGTAACACCTAGTCATAAAGCTGGGGTGGAACTCCAAGGATGGTTGTGTCCCTGGGGAAAAATAGCCTTCATATGGCTGGAATTGTGTCCATACAACCCACACTAGCATTTGGGCCTCTTCAGCTGAGTCCAGGTCCCTTCAGGGCCAAGTCTGTAGGCATTCTAACACATCTATTCAAACTCCATGTACAACATTACCTGGTGCTAGGGCTTGCTGCATGTGTAGGTTCCTCAAACAAGGGGTCCAGAAACACTGTGAAAAACAATTATCTCCTGAAGGAGTAGTGGAATCATACACCTCTTTCATCTTCAGATCCTGGACAGACTCCTGAAGCAAAATACCTTCTGCTATGCCTCAAGGGATCCTACAGGTCTTTTTCCTTTCCTATAATGGCCCAATGGTTATGATTACTTCATACTACACACACAGGTTTTATAGACTTTCAACATCTTTTATGGGCAAGTGCTGTAATCATTAGCTTTGTAAAAGGAAGGATATAACAACACCTCCATCTGCAATCATTTAAAAAAAAAGAAACAAAAAAACCAAAGACCAACCAACCAAGCAACCAAAAAAAAAACCCAAAAAACCAAAAACAAAACAAAAAAAAAAATCAAACCAAACCCAAAAACAAAACAAACACCAAAAAAGCCCCAGTGGATTAAACACCAGGAAGCCCCGAGTTGTTTGTGTGATTTTGGCAGGCTCTCCCATGCTGTGAACAACACTTCAGAGTAGCTTTTTGTTCAGCTTCTTGTCATCTGGAAAAGAAAATACTTCAATGCATTTTTAATGAATTTCCTGTAGTTTGAAATGAAATTTTCTCAGTCAAGAAAGTAAAAATCTCCCCAGAACAAACAGAAAAAATCATTTAAGAAAAATAGCCAAAATTGCAATTACAGTGAGTACATCTGGACACATTGGCCATCCTAGAATGCCTTTGGTGATTTGCCCCAACAGCTTCCCACCTGCTAGGTCTCCAGCAAGTTTCCTTTCCCACTATCCATCAGGATTGACACATAATTCCTATCCAGAGGCTTTCATCAGCATTAAAGCAGTTCAGCAATACAAGTAAGTTCTCTATTCCTCTTCAAAACCCTCCAGCAAATCTGAAAAACAAGGCTTTGACCTATAATTTCTCTAAAGTTTGCTGGCTTGATCACATCAACTCTTGCCTTCACCTTCCCTCCCCTAACAGCATCAGGGTGCAACCAGTTCATCCCTGCACTCAGACTGGGACCACCCTACACCCTGTACTTTGAATTTCTCCTCCAGGCTCGCTCAGCCTGCTGAAGTCAATACAGCTCCTGTCTCTCTGTGCCCTTCTGACATGACAATTGCTAGCATGAGCTGTAAAACATCACGTGAGCTACATCCAGCCTTGCCCAGGTGCTTCTTCACTTATATCTGGAGCTGTCCTCTAGCTAGTTTCCTAGAAAATGTTACTCTTACCATCTCAGACCACTGAGGAGGCTGAGCAGATTTTACCTTTATGTGCGTACCAGGTCAGAGGCTCTTCAGCAGATGAACACTGATATTCAGCGTTTCAGACCAAGATTTTTATTCAAGTAACAGCATACTTAATTGTCTCCTCCAGGGCCATTCCAAAAGAGCATCCAAATACAAATCTGAGAATACAAATTTGAGACTGATCCCTGCAAAAGGAAGGAGGAAAAAGGGCAGAAGGCATGGTAGGCAAAAAGCCAGAACCTGACTTCCACAACCGAGTCCTCCTCAGCTGAGTTGTTTCTCTTAGGAGAGGTACCAAGTACTACATATAAAAGTAAATATATCTTAATGGGAATTGAGAGCACATATTCCCAGCTCAATCTCAGATATTTCATGGGCCCACAGTAAGACCACTCTGACAGAAAGCACAAGCACAATTCCCTTAAACACAAACTGAAAATATATACAACAGAAGTCTCATGCTCCTAAATGGAACCAGAAATGGATCTAGTGCTCTCAAGATGCTCTAATCACACCCAGTATACAAAGAGGTATTAAAAATTAATTTAGGAGGTGTTTTTCACCAGCCCAGATAAAGTTCCTGATAATTTTCAGCCTGCAGGCTGAATTCCTCTTATACTACCAGCAGTTATAGTTCTAAATTACATAAAACCTGACCCCAGCATCCACTGAAACTCTCCTTGGATGGGCAGGCCTCATCTATAACCCAAGAGCAGAAATCCCTATTTAATCAATGTAAGGGATGTGAGTAAAATGTGAGATGTGGGGTAGGTAGCATCATGCCGTGTAGCATTAAGTGGCAGCAGCAGACTGTATGACTAATTTGTGCTACAGGCTTAAAAATGACAGCCACAGAAGCTAGGAGAAAGGGCTGTAGTCTCCCACATCTATGAACTAGCTGTGGTTGTCAAACATAGCAGATTTCTTGGCATCAACATCTGTCCCTGAAGCAAGCAGCAATTACAGCACTTTGCAGCACTGCAAGCCATTCTGACAGCCATCAGCTCAGCCTGCACGGAGATTTGATGGTCCTGGCCACACTTAGCAAAAGAAATTAGGGTTCCCCACTCCCTGCTTTGCACGGGCCACTACTCATACTAAAATTATTTCTTCCTACATGCCTCTATAGAGATATTTTTTCAAGCTATAGTTCTTTTTGCTGAAACACAATTTTTACAAGTCTATGGCTTCTAATGTACAGAAGCTTTGCCAGACCTAAGAAAAGAATAATAGAAAATCACTTTAGGTCATGTAAAAAAATAAAGCAGCTGACAAATGGTCTGTTGGCAGGTAAGGCAAAAAAGAAATGCTCTTAGATTACCTCACAAGAATTAAAAAATAAAAAAAAATATATAATAAAGTGGGCATTGCTAATCTGTGTATTATTTGCTTCTGCTGCTGTGAGAAACACAATGTAATTCATTTAGCTTTGAGCTTGTTGACATCATGAGATACATCATGACAATGATACACCAGTAGACTGATCTGCCAACTTAATAAATAATAAAGCAGATTAACATCCATCATATTGCTCATGAAACCCATCCCTTTATCTGCTCATATCTAAAACATTAGGTTGATGGCATCATTTAGCTAGCACCAATGTTACAGCAATAATTTCAGGAGAATCCATATTAAAGAGGTTTACTGTATTCCTTCCTCTTTCTGCTTCAGGCCACAATTAGAAAGACAACTGTTTAAGAACTCTCACAATTGTATTTTATTTGACATCAGCAATATACACTGGAGTATAATAGGAACAATTTTTTTTGCACAATCTTTCTTGCAAGATGGATTTATTTTCCAAATACATAGATGTTCATAATACAGGAAGGTAACAGTTAAGCTGCACAATAGCAAAACAAGTTGACAGCTATCAAACCACCTTTTAAGTTTGTTAGTATAGTCAGGTGACCAGCATTGAACATATCATTCAAATAATTTAGTTAACCTCTGATTCTTCAAATCTTCCCAGCCACATTGTTCCATACAACTAAAATGTGCACCAAGAATAGTATAAAAGAATTCAGCCAAAGGCTTCCATTACTTTGATTTCCTTTCAGTTTTTCCCCATGTATGAGCTAATACAAAGGGATAAACATCAGAATTTGGCATGGCACAGGAACTCTTGCAACATGCATCTAGGATAGCCATTGCAGTAGTAGTAGGTTATTGACAGAGAAGATAGAACTTTCCTATAGGGGGTGGTTAAAAAGCATTTTTACTATGCTTGCTTTAAGTGTATATTTTCTGCATGCCACTACTTTTACAGAAAAAAATACATTAAAGTACTTTCAAAAGCTTTGTATTTTTCACTGGGAGTCTTCTTTGCAATGTCTAAGCCTAAACCAAGATGTTTTGGTTGCAATGGACAGGGCTTCTCAGGAAAAAAAAGCTTACAGTAAAACAAAATATCAATAAATATTCTTTCCCCCCTCCCTTTTCATTTTCAGCTTTAAAATGTCACAGAATATAGCAGCTGCTTCACATCACATATAAATTCTTTTTTTTTGATTCCTCAGTTGGTACCGGTCCTAAACTTGGAATTAGCGCAGAAGTTGGTATCTCCTAGTCTGCCTCTCGACTGTGAATTTGTGAGTAGAAAGGAGAGAAAGGATGTTCCTCATCATTTGTCAGATAGACTGATTTTAACAGCTCACTAAAGTGCTCCAGCAGTTTGGAATATCAGAACTGGCAGGACTGGCAGAGTGCAAGGGTGGTAGGTAAAGGTCAGGAGAAAAAGGTACCTGAGGCAACTTCTAGGCACCTTATTTCCTTAGTACCAACAAGTAAATCCTGTGCCTGCAGACAGACTTTTAACACACTGTCTCTGCTATGTATGCTTGCTAATGATGCAGCACAGAGCACAAGTGGGCTGGCAGTGCTACCAGTCATCCAGAAAATTTAGAAACCCAAAAATGTTTTGTCTGTTCTACAGCTGATCTGTATTTCAAGCAGCCAAATTGGTTTATGCCACTGCACTAGCACTGGATCTTGAAGCCCACTCAAAAATCCTTACACACCATACTTTAGGACTCCAACCTTACTCACACTGGCATGGATGCACACTCTCTCCCTGCCCAGATTCTGCTGTCCAGCTGGTGATGGAGAGCCTGTGGCTAAAGGGAAGGCATAGGAATCCCACACCATCCCAGAAACTGCTGCTCCTCACCTCAGCCACAAGGCAAGGGAGCAAAGTCAGGGACAGAACTTGAACAAATCAAAATAGTGCAGAAGTAGCAAAACATGCCAAAGAGTGGGTTTAAATTGTCCATTTGGGAAGTTTAAAACAGCTAACAAGCAGCCCTTAAGCCTAATCCAACTCTTATATCTTACCTCAGCAAAACGCCTGAGCTGTTCTTATCCAGAGCTAGGATACCTTCTCCTGCTAAACAGATTACTTACTAAAACATGCTCCTCACTCACAAGGCCAACACTGAATGCCCTTCTAACTGGACTGATTAATTGAACCTAAAAATTCCTAGGTTTTCCACAGTTCACCCATGGCATAGCAGAAAGAAAACTTGGAAGTATACAGAGAAGCTGCTTAATTGCACATTTAGTAAGATCAGCTGAGAATGTGAAGATCAAAAACTGTCTTTTTTTAACTCACATATCTTTTCTTATCTGATTTCACTATATTTATGCATATGATAGCCAGAGAGGAAGTGAGAAGTAGCATTTTATGACATCTCCACAGAAATTTCCCACCTTCTGTTTATATATCATCTCCACATTCTCCAAAGGAGAAAAATTATAATCCATGTATTTATGAAAAGGCTACTGAGTATCTCACAGCTAAGCATCTGGTTTAGCTTAACAGAAAACCCACATACCTTTTGCCTTACCTTTTCTAAGTGAAATGTCTACAAATATGATTCACATTCTCAGTATAGAGGAAATATTTTTGCATTTAAAATTTTAGAAGTTTTAACTAAATATTCTCCAAATTAGAGATCTGAAAACAAACGCTACCTTTGTGAGATACTCATAGACAGAAGTTTGCATAGAAGTGTTTCCTACCTTCCTGAAGTTTGCAATGGAGCTTATGATTTCCATCATGTGTGCAGATGAGGAAATCTCTTTAAAAAAAAAGTTTTAAAAAATGAGAAAGATTCAGCTTGATTTTCTTAGTAATTATGCAACAAAATGAAGAAATGTGCATAATCATGCAACAAAATAGAGCATCAAAGAGGAAACCCCCTTTTTCCAATGTTTAAGTTACAGAAGAGATGCTAGGGGCATAATAATTATACCTACAAAAAGGTCAGTGATGCAGTTCTGTCTCTGGGAAGGCCCACAAGCAGCAGCTGGGCAGGAGACTGTGGGTACTTACCAGGCAGCAGCACTAAGCATCCTCTGTTTCATTACCAGACCTGTATTTGTCATTCCCACCACTCTTCATTTCAAAGCATTTAGCAGGTAGGCCAGGAGAAGACAAGACTGCCATAACCTTGGTGGTCCTTTGGGATGTTCTGTGCTGTTTCAGTGTGTATGAGCAGTGCTGATCTGAGGGAAGTTTTCACTCTGCCCTATTCTGTATTCCAAATAAGTATTTTCCATCCCACCCCCACTTCTCCAAAGACCTTGTTTAACTACAGGACAGCTTGGATGCACAGCAACATGAAGGCATTCCTTCTTGCTGGCAGCAGGAGCTACCTCACATCTTTTCAGTTTTCTAGCCACAGCATCAAAAACCTTAGGGGAGATTAACTGTGCTGATCCTTGTGCAGGATTTGCAGTTGGAGTCGAATTCCACATTGCACTCAGCTTGCTCCTAAGCTGCCTATTTGGAAAAGAGTTTAGGAGGCATTTTCATAAGTGGCTTAATCCAATATAAGCTCTGCTCAGCCTCTGAAAGAGGCAGTCACACTCTCCTCACCGTCTGTTTCTTGCCATAGACTTGAATCTTCTCCCAAATGAGCAAAAGAGCAGTTCCCATGCACCCACAGTGGGCTGCACACACACCTCTGCCTTTTGTGGGATCTGTGCTCTTCAAGTGCCAAGCTGTGGACATAGATTTTCAGCCATGGAAACTTTATATGCAGGTGCAACACACAAACTGTAGCAGTGACTGGATTATCAAAAATGCTCAGGATTAAACAGCGCCCATGCACTCAGGTACGAGAATGAAGTCTTCAGATTTAGTAGAAGAGCATGATACTTTAAAAAAAAACTCATTGTTACTGTAATGAAAGCTGTTTTCTTCATCCACATCTGCTCTGATAACTGAATTAAATCAGAGACAGAGCATTCTCTCTACTTAGCATCTCTTAAACATAAAGCAAGTTAAATGCTAACATTCCAAAGTGCTTCATTACTGAAAGTTAAATATATAGAGCCCCAGAAAGATTTTTTTTTTTATGTTGCTGTTTACATTTTTGGTTGGGAAATGTTCTAAAACAAAGGGAAACTATAATACTTAATAAAACTCATTCTTTTTCCCTTCCCATTCTGTCTCCTAATTCTTCCTGGTTGACAATGAAAATACCATTTTCAAAAACCACTTCAATGGAACACAAATGTTTATAATAGGACATTAGACACTTTTCTTTATTACTTTCTCATTATATTTATAATGAAGAAATAATTATTTCTAGGCTGTTTCCTGCCAGATGCAGTTCTAGTACCTCTAATAGGACATATCTTAAAATAACTGCTTAGTTGAGTACTGCAAGAAACTAAATTTTTCATCCATACTCATGTTTTCTCTTCTCTTCCTTTTCCCTCTCTTCAAATAACTTGATAGATTTTAGGCTCTTTCAAAAATTGTCCTTTTTTTTTTGTTTTTGTTTGTTTGTTTGTTTTAGTCCGTGATTTGTCATTGATATAATTCACAAAATCACCTTTGTGGACACTGGAGGTTTGAGAAAGCCTGAGAGAGCCTCTATTTTTAATGACAGTGGAGGTGAGAGGAGAATCCTCAAGACTATGATTTCACACCAGCATTAACCCAGCTCAAAGCATCAATCCAGGCTCCTCACACTCTCCTTTGTACGAGCATTAAGATGAGAGCCAGATCAGACAGATCCCACTACCACTAACCAGCCAAAAGGAAACAAGAAAATTGGGGGTTTAGCTAGACAAGTTATTCCAGCCTATCCCCCACAAGCACTGAGATACTTCCCCACACACAAAGCAAGGCAATAAAGAAGAAGGTGAGAGTGCTACATTCAGCAGTAATACAGTTTTATGGTGGAGTCCAGAAAAGTTTGCAAAAAGCCCCTGGATTCTATTTGTAGTCTCTGGTGCAGAATGCTTCAGAAGATGGCAGGACATAAGCCAGCTCTAGTTCAGAAGCCTTAGAATAAACATGCCCTGAGTCCTGCCTTGCCCAATGTGCTTCATCAGCCCTTCAAATACGGGTTGAGTATTCAAGGCCAGGATTTTTCACAGGTGGATTAGTTTCCACCACAAAAGCACTGCTGTATTGATTTGCAAAGGCATGTATCTATGAAACAAATATTTTAAAGTAATTACTCAAGAACTCTTGTTATCTGAAACACCTCAAATCTCCACTACCTGTCTAGTGACAGAGAATGTTGCCAAAAATTATTTTAAAAATTAAATACATGTATATACAGAATCATCTATTCATGAAAAGTTAATTTGACAACCTGGTACAACTTAACAGAAAAGGAGATTTTCAAGCTTGCAAATATAAAGCATACTGTGACATTACTGTTAGTAATAAGGTTAGCTATCTCATATTTCAAAATAACTTTGAAGAAATACTTGTAGACAATCTTTACTTCTGAGCCCTCCATCCTCGTAGCAGTTTTACTTACCATGGAGATGAGCCACCAGCACAAGATGATGCAAGACAAAGCAGTACTCAACTAAATTTTTCAATGTATTGAGCTCAGAAGTACAGCTGAGTGCTTCATACTGTCATCTGCTTCTTCTACCAAACTCCACTTAAGTTTTTCCAAGGATGAAAACATATTCACAAACAATGATTTCCTTTAGTGTTTCTTTATGTCACCAGATCATCCATAGATTGCTATGTCAGTTAACAGCAAACCTGGATACAGCACTCACAAAAACACTAAGCAAATGTTGACAGAACAGCAAGATGACCAGCAGGAAATAACCCAGATCTTCATGCTATTTGAAGATTAATTCAGTAATACCACACTCTTCCTCCAGATGTTTTTCTTGAAAATAGTTAAATGAAGATAGTAATAAATTTAAGAAAAAAACCTACCTCACATAGTGTGTTCCACCCAGAAAGGCACTCTTTCAATACAGAAATATAGGCAAGTACATCTTGAGTTTGCCTCCTTAAAATTCAGGGAAATAGAATTATTTCAAGAGATATATGTATATATGTATCCAGGCTGCAACAGCATTAGTATTTTTAAATGCTAAAATTATGCTATTTAAAAAAAAAAATCAAAAATTGATGTGGGTTTGTAAGGTTTTCTAAAAAAGGGGATCTCCAAGGCTTTTGTTTTGCTGCTGTTATTTTTATTTTGAAGAAGCCATCATGCTCTCAATTCCTCTTGCACAAGAAAATGAAAACAGAATTATGACCAAAAAAAATAGTGAACTGCAATGGATATTAACTGGTTTTCTTTGAAATTCTTTCCAGTGGAATAATACAAAAACCTTAAAAAAGTCTAAGAGATACTTTTAGATGCAGTAAGTTATGGACTAGAAGACAATGCTATTCAATTCTGAAATAAATATCTTCCACATTTCTAACTCATATGAAAACAAAGTACGTTTTGCAAATTCCATCAATTTTACAATAATTGCATTTTTCATTCCCTCCAGTTAACATAGAACATAACACTAGCAGAGAGAGATCTTTACAGGGTGCTCTGTACTTTGCACTACTCTCACTTGCCTGGGATGTGGCAAAAATTTACTTCCAGAGCCTGATTTACTCAGAACATGCTGAAACTCTCACCACACTCACATTCTCCAAAATAGCTACATCTTGACTCTGAGGAGAGGCCTACAAACGACGATTATACAAATTAACACATTATCAGACCCTTTCAAAATGGCATTTTTCCTTACAGTAAACTTTCCATTTAAAGTGAACTACAGTAAATGACAAACACATATTTGTGTCAGTAGATACCAGTAGAGGTTCTTAAAAAATGTAAACTCACCTTGGAAGCCCACATTGAAAGATCTTGAAAAAAAAAATTTAAAAAGATGCTACTGAAATTTAATTTAATTTAAATTTTTTTCCTGGATTTTTTTCCCCTGTTTTTGGGGGGGTTGGTGGTTAATAGTGGCCTCCATAATGTTATTTGCCACTTGGATTTTCATCGAGTATGAAACTTTGTTTATGCAGTTTTGTTCTACCAAATACAAATGGAGGAGCTGTACTGCTTTGCTTTATTGCTTTACTCCTGTCAGAGTATGAAGGGAAGCACCTCCTTTTCTCCCCACTTGGCACTGACCTGCTGCAACTTCCTGCTGTATAGCCCTGCAGCTCTGTAAGATTTCTACAACTTTGATCACCCTTGGCTTGATCAATATCATCAGCAGATGTTACACCAAACCTAGGCTTCTCACAACCACAGCTGCTTTATTTCTAATACTAGGATTATTCAATACTAGCATTAAATAAAACCAAGGGTGAGTTTTTGTCAGCTGTCTATATTGCAGTTCATAACTGTGCAAGCCACACAAACCCTTTCTGTTTTAGTGAGGTCAAGCCCTGTTGGCAAGTCCCAGGAAGACAAGGTACAACTCACCAAAATTTCTTTCCTCCTTAATCTTCTAAGCCAAGCAAAAGTTATAAGAAGTGTGCAAAGTCCATGATCTACTCTGCTATCCAAACAGACCTCTTGGCAGCTTTTGGGATTTGGATGCAGTGTGCTATAGCACTCTGAAAATGTTCTCCTAAGGAATCTGTAGTGTCTGTGGAAAAATGTCTCAGATGGCAAGTGTGTGTGTCTTATAAAGCCTGGCCTTCCCTACACTTCTAACAGCACAAGGAATATGGGAAGTTAGGCTTTGGATAAACTGGATAAATAGATGCTGCATACCTTGGCATTCTCACATGGCATACAGACAATGAGCTACAGCATTAAGGTACACTGAGGCCAAATGACATACAGGAGGTACACAATACAATGGAAGAACATGGAATTCTGGGCATATCAAAAAGCTAGCAATTCAAAGTTTTGTAGAAATACCAGTTAAATCATATTAAATAGATTTACTTGGTTTCCCCATTTTTTGGTAAGGTCCACTCTGTATGATAAAGGTCATGAGATGCCAAAGGCTACACCTGAACACCCTGTAATCAATAAATCTTAGCTCCTCTTAACAGAAAAGCTCTAATCACATTCCTCATTAAACTATTTACCTCTTTCATTCAATTATTGTCCAGCTTACTTGCCTGATCAAAGGGTAATGGAGAGTGGATAACTAAACAGTGTAAAAAGTCTACTTTTTCCTGTTCAAAGACACATGGGAGTAGAAATGCACTGCCTACATCTGCTTGATTGAGACAAGTCCATTTTAATAGAAGGAAAAACAGATACCAGTACTGGAATTCCAGAATTCCAGAGCTGGTGAGTTCTCAGAGTTCAGGTCACCTTGAAGGGCTGGGGTCAGTTTGCCACCTTACTCATCGTATTTTCACAACTGCAGTGAACTCTGTTAATAGTGGGCTCACAATTGACTACAAATCACACTTCAGTTCCTGTGGAGGCAATCTTCCTGTACCAAAGTTTTAACTGTTTTTCTCAAAGGACTGCATTAGTGGTCAGGGCTGCATCACTGCAGTCTGTGGGATTTTTGCTGCTGGTAATGTCTCCAAGGAAATGTCAGTGGAGATCAATTTCTGTTTCCTTGTAAAGATTTTTTGCCTTTCTATCCAGTTTTCTTTCCTGTTGATAGATGTGAGCTTACCTGAAGGGTTTGATTAGTTTTAAACCACTATGATACTGTCAAAAAAACCAGATTGTTCAACAAATCCAATGGAAAAAAGAACAAAAAACTAAAAATATAGCTCCCATAGAGTTCATCTCACTGAAGCTCATCTCTAATAAGCTATTTGGTCACTGAAATGACACCTGCAATGTTCTCCCTTAGGATTTTAGTTAGCAGTTTTGAACATTTGGGCTGCTATATTTAGCATATTCCTCCTTTTGTGCTTTCAAGTTATGGTGTCACTGAGTATACTGCAGGCTCTCTGTTGTTGTACTGTTTCAGATCATCCAGGGAGATTAAAAATAATGAAGAACAACTGTTAACAATAAACTCCTATTTACATTGTCCACATGTACTTTGGAGAGCTAATTATGGTAATTTCTTTATATGCTGCAACATAAAAATGTAGTACAGTTCAATAAATTAGTCTTAGACTCATAATGATTTTTGTTTAATATACTTCATTTTGAATTTAGGCTTGGAAGTGTTGGAAGGTACTTCAGAAATACACTGGGATTTAAAATAGGTAACTTTTTCTGTGATATCATTAAAAATTTCGCCCAAAATGGAAGCACAGAAATAAATATTTGGAATTGATTATTTTTGCAATCCTTTTTCTTCCTTATAAGTCCTTAAAATTAAACAGAAACTACAAGTGAATTCAAGCAGCACATTTAGGTCAATCTTAGGCTGAACTAGTGCTGATTCCACTGAACAATGCACTAGGAAAAGCTGATTATAAAATCAGTATACAGGAATGAGTGGAAGGAAGAGAAAACTGTTTCTAATGAATTGTTTAAGGCTCTGCCTGTGAGAAAACATCCTCACTTTTCATCACAGAGGAAAGCAAAGAGTAATTTCAGTAAAATACTGGGTTCTCCACACAGCAGGTCACCATTTGCATGCTAGAAGTATTTTATCATTGGCACAATTATAATCAAGAATTGCCAGAGGTTTAGCTTTGTTTATTCTGGCTAAACCAAATAAAAAATTCTCTCACTATCTTTTATTCTAACAATTTGTAACAATGTGACCTAATTAGAGAGGAAAAAGCTACAGCAACTAGCAGGACATGCAAAGATACAAACTATGCATCTTGCACAGGTGCTCCATTTCCAGTTCTGTGATATGCCACATAATGTTTTTCTAACGAGTGCTGTGATCTCAGGCATCTTCTAGATGTATAAGATGAAAAAGGAAAGAACTATAACTGGCCTTTTGAGAGCACCCGTAAAGTAAAAGAAAGACTAAGGCAACTGTTTATATCACTCCATTATAATAAAGTTATGTAAGATAGTCCCACTGCAATCTATCATCTACAGTTCATTATTACACATGAAAGACCCATCTGGGATCCATACTGCACACTCTAGTATCTCTTGCCAGGTATCTCCCAGGTCCTGTAAGTTAAAAGTCAGAATCTCAGCCATGAGCTGGCTAAAAGGCTTGGAGAGGCACGGTCATAGTTTCACCATTTGGGGTTTTTTTCACTCTGACTCTTGTCCCAGCATAGTCTAGGGCAATCTTACGAATGCCTTTTGTTGCCAGCAGCTTGTGGTCTCCCCAGGTCCCTTGGTCATTATCCAGGCACAGAACCACTTAACACTCACCTGAATCTGCCCTGCAGCATACGACTTTGACAATAGGCTACCAACCTGCTATTCCATCAACTGAAGCTAAGGATTAGTCCAGACCTTTAAAGGCATAGCCAGATCATGGCTGAGAAGTTGGCCTTTGATTTTCACTTGTCACCTGTACAGAAACACTAACCATTTGCTAAGCCAGACAGATCTGTACAAACATTTCTTGTACTTACTGGCAATATGTTTTCTACCCATTCTAGTGAAAATAACATCCATGATCAGGATTTCTATCAGGTTTAACTAGTCAATTCTTTAATAATGTTGCCTGCTTGCATACCGCAATTTAGCAAGAAAAGCACCTATCCGTGCCACAGTTTAAAATAAATAAATGGATCGTAAATTAACTTTTTTAGCCTGGGATCCACCTAGAAAGTTTACCATCTTATTTATATCACAGCAGTCATTCTCAAAAAGAGTGTCTTTATTCACTCAGTGACATGCTACACTCATCTATGCAAAATTGGGCGCTTTTTTGCTTAATTTTGAAGCCACTTTTAAAACTGTGTTGAAAATTTAACTTGACACAAACATTACATAAAGGGGGAGGCGGGGGGGGGAGGAGGGCAATGGAGTATGTGTTTAAAGGAAATCAGGAGTGTAACTGAAAAGTATGGAGGAAAAAACCCAAAAACAAACTAAAAGCCAAACCCCAAAGCATCCGAAGAAAAATCAAAGAAATCAAATAATAAGTTGAACATTGTGGTCTGGTCCTCATCTACTACAATTGATGGAATTTAGGAATAAATCCACTCAAGCTGGTCAGCAAGGTCAAAGAATAATCGCCCACTTAAGATCACCTTACCAAACAAGAAAATCCAATTTTGAGAATTACATCAGATTTCAGATTTTACAAGGTTCATTCATTCTTAGTTTGTTGTGAGAATTTCCCAGGTTACAATGCAAAATAATGCTTAGTAAAAATATATGGAGCTCTACAACTCCTTTGCATAACTTTCCTGGAGTTGCACTCTCCCAGGCTGGAGTCTCTTCCCTTTTGCCACTATTGATTTTCTTCCCCCCATTCTTTCAATTTAACTAGCAGGGAAAGTCCTTTTCTAGCAAGCACTGTCAAAATATTCAGGACATAGACCTCACACTCAGAGAATGCAATGCTGTGTCCAGACAGCAGTGCTGGGTGCCTCATTTGTAATTGCCAACATGCATATTCCTAGCAGTCAGATGTGTTCCACTACACAGCTGTGCACCTCTGCCTCTGATTTTTTTTAGGTGCATGCTCCTCCCAAATGCAAGTTCTGTGCAGCCAAAACAGTTTGTCTTGAGCAAGTGTTGCTGGCTGAAGGGAGGAAGACCCATTACTGTTACCCCTTACTCTGTTAAGAGTTAACTAATTATCCCCAGTAACTCCAGCCTTTAGAATGGGAGAGTAGCACACAGCTTTTATAAATAAGAATTACTGACCTTTTTAAATAGTTTCAAAAGAAGAAACTCTGCATCAAATGTGAGTATAATTTAGGAACTACTACATAGCAGCAAAACTACATTAAACTTTCTGATTTTTCCATGGTATCCTTGGATAGATACACCACCCAGTAGACCATGTTAAATGCTCCGAAGGTAACAGGAAATAAAATGCGTGCATATTTGTCTATCTTACTCGTGCCAGAGTGGGAGGCGGGGGGAGGAGGTGGTGTGACAGCAGATGGCTTTGCAGATGCTCCTAATGTGTTAGGTGTGGTGGTCTGAATCTGCTCCAGTCTAGATCCAAGCAAGTGCTGAATGGAAGGGGATCCAGCTGTGGCATGCTGGGATACAAATCCAGTTAAAATTGGGGTAGAGGGAGGAGCTGGAGGGGTAGCTCTTGCAGAAGATAATGTCTCTGATGCGTTGATTCGTGTGAAAGGGTTGGGACTTGATGCAGAAAGGGAGTGGGGTGTAATGTCAGAAGACCCCTGAGCTACAGAGGAAGGCTGGACAGAGCTGTGCCTTGTGTCAATTCGGCTCCCACCATCAGCTTCAGACTGTACTGTGGCATTCGTTCTTTTCCTCACATTTGAATTGGCATCTGTATTCTGCAAAGTTACAAAAAATACTTGTCAATCTTAAAATAAACACTCAAACAAAAACAATGGAAACTACAATCAAGCAGTGTCCGAGTAATACTCACGAATATAACCAGTAGCTTGATCCTGAAGAACAAAGATACCAAAAACTCATGAAAATATATTTAATAGCATATAAAGTGACAAACAAGAGTTCCTGTTACCTGTGGCTGGAATACCAGAGTGAAGACATGAAGCTAAGGATTCTCAGGTTAGAGTCACAGTTTTTTCCCAGGCTCGAGCTCAAAACAAGATTCTCTAATGTGTACCTATTTCTCTGATAATATAAAAACATTCTAGATGCAACTTACCAGCCATGAACGTTTGTTTATGCTTTGTATCTCCAGAAAAATAACCAAATACCATATACTAGGAACTCTAGTCTTCTTACAGAAGCAGCTGTAAAAAGGCAAGCATTCAGCAAACCAAGTTACCACATTGCTGGTCTTTCAGAAAAAACCCCAGTGCTTTTTCACATCATCCATAGGCTATAAATTCACCAAGCACCACTGAACCAGGGAATAAATTAGTCTTTCATCAACTACTGCTCTACATTCATTAAGTAAGAGAAGTAGTGAATTCTCCATCACTTGGTGTCTTCAGGCAAGTCTGGATGTCTTTCTGAAAGGTATTCTTCAACCAAATAGTACTTATTAGGCTGCAAGAGAAACTGAAATACAGATAAGGAAGCACAAGAATAGGAAACCCATCAGAGATTAATATTTTTTTGACCTTTGGTAGTAGGACTTAGTGTCTGCCTTTCTTCTCTGCACTTAAGAGAAGGACCAACATGTCCTGGACTTCCTTCTGGAAAGGTATCTAAAGAATTCTGACCTTCAGCCCTGCACCTAAATATGATATAATATATGTAATGCTTTAGAAATAATATGTAGCTATTCTAATTTAATAGGATATTATAATTCTTCTAATTAAGAAACTAACTGCTTTCCAGAAGACAAAGACTTGAGGACAGATAGGGTCTAAGTACAGAGAGGATGAAACAACCACTTGTTATATATTAAAAAATCCTATATTTTACACCTCTCTGATGATACCACTCCCAAGCATTGCCCTGCACCCTATCAACTGTGCCTTTGGCTCTCCTTCCCTCCAGCCTTCCCAGAGAACCCTGCCAAGGCTCACAGCACAAATCAAAGGGAGAGAGAGCAGGTTGTGATGTCTTTCCTCCTTCATCCAACAGCAGTTCTGTCCAGCCAAGTGACAGAGCAGTCACAGAGAGAAGGTTAGGTGTTATTCAAGGTACTAGTAGTACCTTGGGTAGTGACAAGAGAGGCACTGTGTCTGTCTGCTACACCTGTTGTGCTTCACTGTTCTGCTCAATGAAACAGAGAAATTGAAGCTGAAAAGAAATCTAAATAACTAATTAAAAAAAATCAAATTGCTTGATAGCATTCCCATCATGACCAGAATGCTGGTACCTAATCCTGTTAATTGCAGTACAAATCTGTCACTGGCAATACTGTTGGCCTGAATTTATCTGAAACTGTCACAGCTTTATGCCTGTTCATAGCTGATGCGTTTGCCAGCTCACAGTTGACATATCAAAGAATCCTTCTTAAATTTCAGTTTTCCTTCCTGCATAGAAGCATGTCAATCCTTATTCTGCATCTGCAATCCAAAGAAGCTGAGGACTGGAAGAAACACCAGAAGAAACTGGTATTTCCTGAAAGAAATACTAATTTTACTGTTTGATGGAGAAGCCTGAGTCACTCTTTGGGAAGTGCAGAAGTACACACATGTGCAAACTGGATACTTTCATACTAGAGTTGTCAATGACCCAGGAACAGTAAAGCCTGCTAAATTGAAATTATAAAGTACAATCAGGACAGGGGTACCTTTACTAGAGACTTGGTAATACCTGATGGAGTGCATGTCACTTGAAGGCTTGCAAAGCTAAGCAGATGGAAGTCATCAATGTTCAAAACCAACAAAACCAACAAAACCAACAAAACCAACAAAACCAACAAAACCAACATCTTTGTGTCATGGAGAAGATGGCACTAGTCAATGAGAGGAGGTGAGTTTTATCTTCTACATGCAGATCCTTGGACAACCTGGCTTTCTCAAGTATGGGTCACCCACTGGAACGTTCTCAAGCAGTGCCAGGGAAGCAAAAGTCCATGGGCTGGGACAGTGCAAAGAAAATCTGCACTGGAACCAAGACATGTCTCAGGTCCTTCCTGTTCTCTGTCTACATTAGACAAGCAGCTTAGAAGTGCTGCTGCTGGAGAAGAGAATTAGCACATCTTTAGTCACTCCACATACAACCATAAAGAATAGTCCAAGGAGCAAAACAATAAATTAGGTGCAATTAATTTACAGAGGCACCATTTTATGTTCTTGCTCACTTGTGCACCATCACAGACAGACACAGGTAAGACAGACAGGTAACAGTCAGGCTCACCACATTCCTGTCATTTCCATTTCTTTTGTAGGAACATGTTTCCATCAATATTATTTGCATAATACCTCATCTTCTCCCCTACTTCAATTGTCATCTAAATGACCAAATCAGACATGTTGCTATTGGATTCACTACTTATTCTACATTAAAGTCCTTATTCTAGAATAAAATTATCTATACTATTTCAAATTATCAAAATGTGCATCTGTGTAAAAGCTTACTGGGCACTTGCTTTCTTGTTACTGATACAGAAAACTTCCAATACTTTAGAAATCTTAAGTTTAGAGAGAAACATAATTTTCTCATAATGTACACATAAATGTACACATAAAGCCCAAATACATAACATTATAAGATCAAAAAATAACACAGCATAACAAGCACCAAAGATGCAGGTATATTTTTTGTTAATTCCCTGGAAACCACCTTCCAATCACTCAGAGCGTGGAAAACAGAAATGGCATTTCTAACACGCTCCACAGACAATGTATCACGGAAACCCTGCTGTTCTTGCACAATATCATTGCAATAGTTTGGATTTGTGTTCTTGAGTAGAATTTTGTTCTTGAAAGATACTGAAACAAGCACACTCCATGGAGCACCAAGATCCATGCCCTGTCATAGCTCAGCAGAATGCACTCTCCTTGTCAGGGTGGCTTCACCAGCACATTGACCATCACATCCCCTCATTTATTCTTTCCTTGCACTTGTTTTACTCAAGATAATATCATGACAATAGCTCGTTATCTTCATTCAAAGCAGTCAGATATCCCTCCTTGTTTAATTATCCAGTTAAAAGATTTCTAGCAAAAATTCTTATTGGTTTTATACATATGGCCCTTACATATTTCTTTATTCAATGTGTATTCCTTCCTACATTAGTCTATTTCTCCTCTGTACAGAAGATAACTCACAACTCTACATCGTCTGAAGATAAGAGACAAGGTCACTAATAAAAGTATTGAACAAGCCTGATTCTGCGGCAAGCCTTAATGAACCAAATTCTGTTGTAAAACACAGTAAAATACAACACTCAGTTTGTATTAGGAAAACATTTCACAGTCATTTTGGTTATGGTATATATCCCTAGTAAAAGCATAATGTGATAATGACAATCTGACCAACAAAATTATAAACATAGCAAAAAGCACTTGCTACCTCCCAAAATTATTTCACTTTATCTTTTTTAAAACAACAGCAAGAAACACAAAATTACTGCCTTTTAGTTTGGAAGCACTGATTAGGTTTGCAGGGCAAGGTTTGCATGGCAGAGGGGCCAGAGGGGTGGCTTCTGCAAGAAGCTGCCAGAAACTTCCCCTGTGTGTGGCAAACATAAACCTGCAGCCTGCGGAGGTTTTTGAAGGACTGCACTCCATGGAAGGGACCCACACTGGAGCAGCTCATGACAAACTGCAGAGCCTGGAAGGACTCACATTGGGCAAGTTCATGGAGGACTGTCTCCCCCAGGAGGGACCTCACACTGGAGCAAGACAAGAGTTTGAAGATTCTTCCCCCTGAGGAGGAAGGAGTGGCAGAGATAACTTGGAATGGAGTGACTGTAACTACCATTTCCCATCCCCCTGAACCACTGCAGGGCAAGAGATTAATTCAGGAGTAAAATTAAGCATGGGAAGAAGGCTGCAGGGAAGACGTTTTAAGATTTAGCTTTTAATTTCTCATTACCCTACTCTGCTCTGACTAGCAATAAATTAAACTAATTTTCCCCAAGTCAAGTCTGTTTTGCCCATGATGGTAATTGGTGAGTGATCTCTCTCTGTCCTTACCTTGACCCATCAGCCTTTTGTTATATTTTCTCTACCCTGTGCAGTTTAGAGAGGAGTGATAGGGCAGCTTTGGTGGGCACCTGGTACTCAGCCAAGGTCAAGCCATCACAGGCAGAAAAATAAGAAAAATAACATGAGAATCAAATAGAAGCCAAATGAAAACGCAAGCCAAGAAAGGAAGGGATTATCCAAGTAAGGATTCTTTTATGAGGGCAAATCAGGAAACCACTCAATCGTCCTGAGCCAACAGGACTGCCGTGCTAGTCCAGACGGGGCTCCACAGGAAATACTGAGCACACATTTTTCACATTCTCGCTCTAGATTGAGAAAGACTCTGATTTTCTGGAGGCATTTCAGTAAGACTTTTGGGAGACATTTAAAACCGTATAGGTCAGGAATGCAAAATGGCAGCCTGGAAACTACCATAACTACCAGTCTATTACACTGTGGAGCATCAGGCTTAATAGATCTGATAAAGATTGCCTGTCTATAAAAACAACAAATTCTGCTTAGGTAAATGAGGCCTCACCTCTCCTTTGAAATAGTCTATCCATCTGATAGGTGCAACCAATCGGTCCAACCAATTCCACACACACCAGAAACTCTGATTGTAACCACCACCAAATCAGAAGTTTAAAGTACTTTGCTCTGATATATCCTCCTTCAAGAGGAAACCATCTTGCTATAGATCCTGTGAGGAGAATTCAGCCTCTGAACCTCTACTGGCAGAAATAGTATGGATGAATTTCAAAATTTTGGGTGATCTGAGTGCACAATTCCTGTCTGTGCGTAAACAAAGCTCTCAAGAGAATACATATATTGTCCTAATTCTATGACATCTTCATTGGCTAAAGCTCTGTGGCTGGCTGGGATACACTAATGCCTATTTTATTTTTAACAGCCAAGATCAACAACAGTAAAAACTAAATTCCAGCTGTTATATGTGATTCATGCTAATTAAATTGTAACAATATTGGCAAAATTGTCGCATTATAATTAATCACTAATTGTATTTAAGTGCTATAAAGCAAAAAGAGATAAAGGAAATGGTTAAACAAAGCAGAAAAAACTCACCCTCCAGATGTTAGATGGGAGGTGGGATAGGAAGGGTATAGATCTGAGAACAAGTGTCTAGAAATAGGTTTTCGACCTTGAACTGGGCCAAATTGGGATGATTCCAAAGAGTCGGTCACTGGACTGAGGCCTCTTGTGGGAATATATATTTATTATATAACTCTGAGCTCAGTGCACCTGCGTTACCTGCCAGGTCAAACAGTGAACACTGAGGAAGACCCAGAGCCTTCATCAAAAACAAGAGCCCCGAAAGGAGGAGAGACCCGACCACTGGTGACGCATGTGCAGCACAACACAGTGACGTAGATTTTAGGAATAGAAACTAGGAGGAGCTTTCTAGAACATTCTGTATTAATATGAATTAGTAAACAGCATATAAGTGAAATTTTAGCTTGGCTGATTTGGTACTGTGCGAGCAATGGCCCTGCCCGTTCCCCCAGTCGGGGTATCCCCCAGTCGGTTTTGCTTATGCTTTATTCACCCGAACCACTGGACCTCTATTATACTTAAATTGCTGATAAATTTTGTATTTACTCAAATTTACATAACTCATATATTTTGATTGCATTCATTTATATACAATTGCTATTATTAATAAATTACTGCTAAATTTAACTTTGTTGTTTGATTAATTGGACAAAATCTAACACATCCAATACCCATTTATAACACAGCCTTGATGGGAGTTCAAACATTTATCACCAAAACTTTGATCATGCCAGAGGTAGACAGGTGAGCCAAGGAACTGATCAATATGAGAAAATGTGGACACTCTTTTTCAGAAGAGATTGATAACTATTCCTCCTTTCTATCCAAATGAATATTTCCTTAGTATATGCCACTAAAAAAAAGGAAACACATCAAAAAACGTGTTCAGTAAAACAGGTTTAGAAAATTCCCATCCTTTGCATAAGCATACTTCACTGAGGAGGAAGAAGGCTGTAGGATAGGACAGGAGGTTCAAATTTAGTCAGACAAGTTTTGTCACATAGCATGCAATATACAAAAAGATTTTTGAAGTATTTTCTCTTTTAAAAGGCATAGAGATTTTGCTTTAATATTAAGTATCACGTTATTTCTCATGCGTTTTATCTTTAAAAGAACTAAATCAGGGAAAGAATCATTGCATACAAATTCTTCCTATGTGTAATGTCCTGATGCAAGATGCCCTTTTGCTAGTACTAGAACAGAAAGTCCATTTCATTTGGCATGAAGATAGGACATCTAAACCAACCTCTTTACAAGAGTGTGTAAAATGTGGAAATTAATGCTGTATCCTTCCCTTGACCAGTGGATTCACATGCAGTTAACCATGAATAATACAATGAAAGATGCTGTTAGCATAGCTCAGGATACATCTATCCAATTTATTGCTAAGTACTGTGGCAGATTTTTGGAGTAAGTTCAATGGTCAGCTTCTATGACAGAATGTATAGAACAAACAAAAAAACCTCTACAACAAATCTATTGCCAAAAATCAACCCACACGTCATTTGCTTTTCCATTTAAGCTCAATTTTGATGGATACTACTGTTTACTACAGCACTAAAATGATGCGCAAATACGAGTCGATCTAAATTCTTCAATATTTAACATGGTTTGTACAGCATAAACAGCTGCTCACATAATGTGGAAATTCTGAAACTATTTCGAAGTCTATGTAAGCCTCAACTTGAGCCAAAAAAATAAAGTACTGGATTGTTTTGTATGTATTACCAGTTTTTGACAAGCAAGGCAATTTTGCACTTCAATGAAGTCAAGATTGCAAATTTAGCATGAAGTGAAGTAGCGTGCAGCAGCTGAGCTGAGGTTCAAGGGAAGGGGATCATCAGCACAGCAATATGCAGTACTGAACTGACAAACTCAGTCATCTTGTTACAGAACAAAGAGAGCTGGTAACAACCACACTGCATATTTTCCTATGATAAGGCCAACCTAGAATCTGCAAAACAAACAAGAACATAATTTGGAAGTCACAAGCCAAGTCCTGGGGAGAATGCAGCAATGATAAAAGTGATTACCAGGACATCAGGGAACTTAATCCTTAGGACTGTATTTAAAAACAAAAGCAGTGAGAACACTGCAAACTGTGAGAAACTCTTGTGTTGGTACAGCATTGTACAGTCAGCTGTTCCACACAACTCAAGAGCATCTTTCCATAGCCTGCTAGTGCTCTACATAGCAGCTTTAAATCAGTCTCTGCAATTTTAAATTTTTTCACAGTTTTTATGATGGACACATCCTTTTGAGATGTGAATCTAAAATAAGCAGCTCCTACTGCCTGAGCTAACAGATTATCAGTAGTGCTCAGCATGGAAAATCCCCTTCCTAGGACCTCTGATCTCTAGGAAGCACAGCCATCATCGACTCCTGAAAAACAGGTGTACATTAAAACTAGAACCATGGCAATATAACTCAAATGTAATTTTCCTCAGGACTCCTTGGAAAACAGCTCAGCAGTTGTGGTGTTGGATATACAGACACTTCTGAAGACGTGCATCAGGCTCACCCTGCGACAGAGCTTCACAGCATCCCTGTGCAAGATCCCAGGGCTGCTTTTGCACTGTTTGTTTACTCAGCTGGAGAGCTCACTGCTGCAGGTCAATACATTTTCTAGTTCACAAACAGATCTTTGCCACTGGGTATCACTGAAATGGTATCTCTCTCTGAGACTGAGGTAGCACCATACTTAAACCAGTAGCTTCTCTTTTCCCAGGGATAAATGCACAGCAGAATTTACAAGTCACAACATCATCATCTGGTACCAGTTCTAGTGGGAGAGAGAGCTAACACTTTGACATCCAGCAAGCAGCTGTCAAAGCTGGAGAGAAA
Source organism: Luscinia megarhynchos (assembly GCA_034336665.1). Classification (NCBI taxonomy): domain Eukaryota; kingdom Metazoa; phylum Chordata; class Aves; order Passeriformes; family Muscicapidae; genus Luscinia; species Luscinia megarhynchos. The sequence continues at coordinate 24,987,663 of CM067566.1, forward strand.
TGCCCTGGGTAGGATCACAGCCTAAATTACATGCCTCTGCAGAAGGAGCCACCCAACTGTATCCACTGCTTCCAGCTCTGAGCTCTTTCCTGAGGCAAGACAGCTAAGTCACACAGTAAAAAGACACTCACAAAAAAACTCTGTCCTCCTCTACTGTAACCCAGCAACCAGGAAGGGAACAAGGGTTTGGTGATAGGAGACCACTTCCCAAATCTGTCCTGACTATCACAGGGTTATCAACACAGGCTTTTCACATCTCAAGCGTTTCCCCACCAGGCCACTGGATATTCTAGGACAAGTGAGCACCATCTCTAACAAGAAAGGATGATTTTCTCCACACTTCAATCTTGCCCTCCCATTGCACTGCATGCACAGACAAGCTGGCTCCAGAACAAATTCCTCTCCTTCTCCATGGCTCCATATAAATTAACATAATGAAAGCAGTTTCAATAGAACTTAACATGCCAAGGACTATCTAGCAGTCTGGCTGCTAATCTAATTCTCCAGTACTGAAAACTTGAGGACTCAAGTCTGCTCAGATTCTCATGTGGGATTTGTGGAAGGCTTTATCTAATAGGCATGCTGGCCACTGAGTTGAAACAGGGTAGGAATCCACCTAAGATGCACGACAAACAAGAAGCAGCAAGTCAGTTCTGTACATGCCTACCCAGGGAAATTTAGTAATTAATTCTTTCAGGTATCTAATCATCATTTTGCATACTTCATCTCCCTAAGTAAAAAATAAAACTCAAGCACAAAACCAACAAGTAAAAAAAAATATTTCCTGAAAAGGGCACAACAATCAAAGCAGCTGTAAAATTTCAAGAAATTTTAATTGCTTATTAGAATAATCAGGCATGTAACAATAAAGTATTAGTAGAATGAAATAAAAAATGAATGGTCAATAAACGATCTTTATGCTTTTCTGTTAATTTTCCAAGGATACAATTAGTGTCTTTCATGACAGCACTACTAAAACTTCAACGAGACACAGGTAAATTAATATATAGGAGAGTCAGTAATGTGTTATATGAGAACATGGACTTCCAAAACTGGGAGAATTCAATTAATCCAAGCTAAAATTCATACAAAAATTGGAAGACTTAGAGCAACCAAAGTCTGACATCACTTACTGTTTAGCTACAACAACAAAATTGTTTGTATGGTAATTTAGCAATATTTTACTATTGAAATCTACCATAGTGGTTTTATCCTTACCAATCCCTCCTAGGAAAACAGTCTGTTCTTCTGGGAGGACATTGTATAGCCTGCCAAATTCACACTATTTGACATTTATCAGGGAAGCAGCATGTTGTCATCAGTGTAAATAATGCTGCTTGTCCCAAATCCCACTGAGTCACCATATTGACCTGCTGTGAGCAAAAGCAAAACTTGGAGGAGAAATCTACCCTGTTTTACTACTGTGTTGCAGAGCCAGTCAATCAGAATTTTACTGCAATACTAGAGATTTTGGGTTGCCTTCTAGAGCCCTGGAATATGATCAAGTAAAAGCTCCACCTGCCACAAGACACAATGAATTCTAGTCCATAACTCTAGCAGTGCAGAGAGCAGTGCAAATTATTTGGAAAGAAAAAACAAAGGGGAGATAAGTTACAAGAGCCAGTCCACTATCCACTCTGCTCATTTTGCAATCTGAATCATGTGATGGAGGGGGAAAGGGGCAAGAAGAGCACTCCATTCTATGTTCTACCACTAGACAGGCATAAAAGTGCACAAAGTAGGAGAAAAGTTAATACAAGGTTATTAAAGAAACATAAATTACAAAAACCTTTTTCAAATAAATGGATGCCAAATAAACCCATCCATCTGTCTGCTGCCTAAAAGACTTACACATGCAAACATGTATATATATATATATATATATATATATATGTATGATTCTTAAGCATGGTGGGAACAATTCTTAAAGGTTTTACTTATATTATGACAAAAGGAAAGAACTGAAAACATAACTATGGTAGGGAAAAAAATCTAATAGTCATGTCCTAATGAACTGTGGAGGTGATTTTTGCACATCTCTGAAAGAAGAATGGCTGATTAGGAACCAAGGACCAAATTTAGTTATTTTCTGTATCTTTCAATTTTCATTGACCTTAAAGCTGTATTTAAATTTGCTTTAGTAGCTTGCTGAAAGTGCTTGGAACACTCATTGTTGTAGATTTTCCCAAGCCACTTAATGCTTATTTCTTCTGATTTCAATCTCCCAGTGTAAAAATGAAGTCAGCCAGAAATCTCACACACAGCTGGGAAACTCAAATGTGATTTGGTGTCATTGGATGCAGCAGTATTGAAAACTTTGTGGAGAGGAAACAAAACTAAAATGCAAATATAAATACATGAAAAGGTTTAAGCAGAAAATCTGAAGAGCCTTGCATTCAGGGACATCATTTCATATTAACCATCACAGGGAAAACTAACAATTTTCAGTGCAAGGGTTGATGCTGGACAATCTGAATATTTTACCCCTGTCACCATAAAGGATTGCCCTTGACTTGATGTTTCTGAAATGCTATCACATATTTTTTGACTACATAACATTTCCCTACATAAAAAAAGATTTTTTTAAAAGGGAGAAAATTGCCACTGTATCAATAGAAGACCTATCTGAATGCCTGAAACTGGTATTGACAGGAAATTAACTTACTATTAAACAGAAACAAAAAACCCTATAACCAAAATCAACAACAAAACCCCAAATGAGCAGAAAACACATCCCCCTAAAACAAACAAACAAACAACAAAAACAAAACAAAACAAAACAAACAAAAACAAAAAAAAAAAAAGAAGAAGCAAAGCAGCAGCAAAACAACAAAAAGGTACATAAAATCAAGGAAGCATAAAAAGCCCCACTAAACATTGTACCTGAACATCACAGCCAACAAAATATTTTATGAACCATTTTGCATCTATTCTATCTTCAGTTACCCAAACATTGAAACTTCCAACTAAGTCACTGCAACCTTCTCCCAGGCAATCTCCTATCTTTCAAGCAGCATTTAGTGCAAAATGTGCCAGTTGTTTATGACCTGCAACCACTCTCATCCTATTTAAACCTGATGCTAGCATATCTTGACTGTAAATCATCAACAACGACAATGTTGACTAATGAAATTAGAGCAGCAGAAAATTGTTGATATGTCAAAGAAATTGTTCACATGGCAGAGCAGCCTCCATTTGTATGGTCCTGCCCTGATATTTAGATGAACTCCATGCATTTCTTGAGCCTGACATCCTCCATTAGAATCTGAGTTTTAAATGCCACTGCCCTAAAAAACCCCAAACTGTAAGACCCTAGGCAGGGGAGATGTGCTGAAGCAGAAAAAAATAGTCATTATATTTCAAAACTGAAATGTTGTCCTAACTGCAGAACTGTTTAAGTCAGACAAAGGAGATAGGCTATGCATCCACATAAGGAGTACAGAAACCAGACCTGTGGCACAAGTATTGCCATCAAGACCAAGCTGCTCTTCAGATATTTCCATTTATATATGAGGCAGGAGGGTTTAGCTCCACTTCACTATTGCTGGGACAAAGAAAGGAAGCTATAATTCTATTACTCCAAAGAAGAAGCAAAGTAAGTGGCACTACTCTAGGTCTGGTACGTTTTTTGTACCTCTCCATTATGTCTGTGTATTCAAATATGTATTCATTCAGATTCAAATACAAAGTTTTGGTCCAGAGGCTAAAATTTTCAGTTTCACTTAAAGTCTAAACCTTAGACACAAGGGTGTATTCTGCTGACATCTCACCATTAATCAACTTCAGTGATTCAGAACAACAACAAAAAAAAATGGCACACTAAAAAACAAGTATCCTACCTATAGCCTCAAGATTGTATGCAGCCCATCAGAACGATTTATCAGGCCCAATCTTTGTTCTGTAAGTCAGGAGTTTGGAGAACAGAGCTAGCCATCAGCCAGATTAATTGCTGTAGATGTCTGTTCACCATAGGCCCTCAAAGGATCTTCACTATTCTCCCACTCCATCATGTAATTTGAGCTGTGCCCATGAATGACTAAAAGATAAGGATTTCATACCACAGAAAATACATCTGAATCACACAAAAGCAGTATGCAAGTAGTCCATATGACATGTCTCATAATCTTGGGAGGTGGATGCCAGTCACATACGCCCAAGCAAGGAGAGGAGTGTGTGCCTAAAAGGCAGGGAAGAGCTTGACCCCCAAGTTCCTCCATTAGATGCTACAGGACTTGCTAGAGACAAGATGGCATTTAACTGTCTCCATAAAAGAGGAAAAGAAATTGAGTTACAACCTACTTGTGACTGAGTTTGAAGAAATAATTCCATTCAAAAGGGTTTTTTTGAGCCTGACCCGATTTTTCCTGAGTTTCACACTCTTTTAACAAACAGCTGAGGTTGAAGCTCATGTTACCAGTGTTTAGGAGTCTATTTTTTTGAAGACTAAGTAGCATTCTTCATCTCCAAAACTGGGTAGGTCTTTAAAAATAAACTTCATAGGAATACAGTGAAAAGGAAATAGTACAGAAGCATAAAAATAGACTCAGGAGTCCAATAACAAACTATAAATCATTCATTTCCATCACACATTGACTTGCAGCAACATTTCTGCTTATGCTAACAAAAGTAGTTCAGGACATTTAGGGATAGGTTCATTCTTTCTAAACAGAAAGCATTTTAACTTGCTCCCAAAACAAAGAAATCACAAATAACCACGGTGTAAGTTACCTCTCTTGACTTACACAAATTTCAGTGCTATAGTTCTGTGCCTGACAGAAAGTTTGTCCAAGTCCCTTGTGAACTCACGGCAGACCTCAAAAAAGCTTGGGTCCTACTCCTGGGAGGTCTTCTGCAGACCTGCACGCCTCCTTATTGAAACATATTAAGTTTGTTTCAAGAAGTTAAACACATGAAGAAGAAAGAGTTGAAATAAGGTAGGCAGGAGAAGCAGTATAAAAAAAAATTGAAGATTACTATGGCTAAAGTCAAATCAAGTGATACAGGAACACAAGCTGCATCTGCAGCCATTGCAGGCTTGCTCCTGCTACCCTCAGCCCAGTAAATTAGCTTGATACCAGGATGTTTTTGTTGGAATTAACACCATTCAGACTACTACTTAGCTAACCTCTGAACTGCATTTAATGCTTTCTTTAATCAATGTATTCATCAGTCACGTCCATCATGTGGCTCCAAAAAAAGTAAATATAATTACATATGAGAATAACTTAGAAAAGCAGATAGCCCACATTTGCTACAGTAAAGATTTATTGGTTCTAGTGAAGAAATATATATGAAGTAATATATCCAAATCAGTTGATCATAACAATAAATGATAGGAGTAGCCTTTGATCCAAGACAACTATAAAAGTTGTTTTGACTGAAAGGAGAAAAATAACCCATCACTAAAAATTCTAATTAGCATGAGTAATGTAATAACTGATTCAATACAGAAAACCACTTTAATTCTATGGTCATAAATTGGTCAAAGATACATCTGCCAAAAAAAGAACTTCTAATAATGTGCAATTTATTTTACCAAAATTTATTATTAATATGTCTAATTTCTAGTATCATCAGATAGAAAAATCTTCATATTCTATAAGTTTCATAGCCCAACTTGCTCCCTCACAGAACCCTTTAAGGACAATCCCACCACGTTACTTTGAGGAAAAAAAAACGATCAAATGCATGAAACCACCCAGTCAATAATGCAGAATCATCAGCTCATAAAACAAAACCCTTATTTAAAAGTATAATGTCACCACGTTTGTTTTCCTTAACAACCTCAACTGCTCCTTAATTTTTCAGTACAGATGGAATCTCAATTGCAAAAAAAAGTGGTCAGAGACACCTGCATGACATTTCAAGACAGGCTAAAGTAGAGGGCTAATAGGCTTAAGGCAGGGATATAGTCTTAAGTAGCAGTAGAAGTAGTATTAGAAGAAGATCCAAAGTACATTGCAAATGGTGAGATATTCAGCAGAAAGAACTGTAAGGGTTAGGTGTTCAGGCATCTTCTTTCACAGTTAGCATACACTTTCTCCCTGAGCTAAGTGAAAATTTTTAATTTTGGGAGACTGGTAAATTTAGTATTTCAGGCAAAGGCTGCTCAAAAAAAGTTTCCAGTTTAAAATACAACTTTTCCTTGAGCTCTGGCAATTGTACTGCTGCCAACAGAATTTCTACCACAATAGTGCCAGCACAGTACAGATTTTTTTTAAAATACTGACTGGATCAAGAAATCAAGCCTATCATTTATCTATTGAGAAAAAAAGGTGTAGATTTACATTAAGAAACATTGCTTACAAATTACATGCTACAGACCATGTATTGTCTGGCATTCTTTGTGCACCACAAACTCACCACCAATCTCAGTACCAAGGAAACTGAGATTTCATTCTCAAGTAAATCAGCACTGACTAGACAGTATTTGTGCAGAACAAAAAGCCAGGTTCATAATAAAGAATGAAGAAATAGCATAATAATAACAAAAGATAAAGTAATATAATACATTTTAATAAGAAATAAAATAAAATTCTAGGTTAGTCCTTATAAGCAAAATATAGCAAGGAGTATTTTACATGTCAGGCTGGAAAGCAGGGTGTGACATCCATGTTAGGTTCTAGAGAAGTAGAGCAGTGATCCTGGCTTCTGCACAGTAGGAGACCAGAAGTAATCCTCTAGTCATAGAAAGGATTGCACAACAGTTAAGCCTTTATAGCAGTAGCTGTGGCTCACCTTGTACAACTGTCTTGGAAGAGCAAAAGTCTCAAATCTTAGTATAGGAATAATTAGGCAGAAAGCCATGAAAAAAAACAAAAAACTGTTCAAGGTACAATCAACACTATCACTCTTACATATTCATAACATTTATGTGTAACCCCTTGAGTAGATTGCTCCCCTGGGTCCTTTCAAAATCTCCCAATCCATGAGAACACTCCCATATTTATCCCAGCAGTATTAATTAAGCAGTGGAATAGAAGTGTTAATTAATAGCAGTGGAATTAAGCAGTGTTCACATCTCATTTTATCTATCTTTGGAAAGAAAGTTGAAAGTTGAAAGAAGATGTGTGTGTTCTCTTGCTGGTTTTATTTTTTAAATAATAATAGCAATAGTAGTAATAATAACAACAATAGGAAAAAGAGAAAGAGGTATTTCTCCAAAATGGGCTAAGTATTATTCACTACTAACTTAAAGCAATTCTGTCAGAGAACCAAGAGTTTTCTGAAGCCTCCGTGAGAATAAATTTTATTAAGCTATCTGAGAAAACTACTGGTTTTTCCTATTTTTTAAAATAAAATCTAATAAATAAATCTAGGATTAAACTGTTCTTAAGTAATCCTTTTTTTTTCTAGGCATGCAAATAAAAGCTATCACTAAAAGCTGTATTTACTTTCACTCCTCAGGAGCAGCCAAGATACTCTATTAAGCTTTGTGCTGCACAGCCAAGAAGCTTAGCATAAGCTCATAGCACTAATGCTTCCATGTACAAGGTGAACTCCATGCTACTATAAACATATTTCTTGGTTCCTCTCTTACCAGCAGCCAATGGAGTGACAAATAACAAACTCCTCAGGAGCATATCTATCCTTTTAAGCAGAAATGGGAGCTAACATAACATAACCAGGAGATTGAAAACAGTATCTACAGTAGGAGAGCAAAGAAGAGGAAGAAAAATGGAAGTGGGTGGACAGCAGCTGCGCAGCAATAGAAAATGGAAGGGGTGGGAAGGCAAAAATGAGAAGATGAATAGGGAAGGAGACAAACGAGATGTGAAAAGAGACAGAAGACAAAATTAACAAGTTAGTCTAAAACAGCACTTCTTAAATCCTGCCTCAGCCAAAGGAAATTACAAAGTCAGCCTGACAGGAAGAGTAAGTAAATTACAAGGCTGCTGTCAGCGTCTCACTTCTTGAGTGGTGCTGCCACGAGTGGGTCATGGCTGGGAAGCCTTGCCCACTGCATGGCTGGGACAGGTGCTGCAGTGACTTTCTTAGCTACCTGTCTTGTGAATAGATGCTTCAGAGAGTAAGCACCATTTATTGGGAATGGGAAAAGGGAGGAAAGGGTAATCACCAGGGAGCTCAACTGGAAAAGAGATCAAGCCTTTATTAGCTAGCCCACACACTAAACCAGCTCCCACACAAGTCACACTTAATCCAAAGCATTAGGAAAGCATGAAAGCATTTTGTTAAACAGAGCCCCAAAAACTTATCAGGAATTGATGTGAACTACTGTGCAAAGATATACAAATTATATTAAAATTATATCTATGGTAAAAAAGTTTCCATCCAACGTTCCTAAAAACATCCCTGAAACTGTAATAAATAAAGAAAGAAAACTCTTCATAGGCAACCCATGCAATGCAAGAACTGTGATGTTTAGGGATGTGGTCCAAGGTATAGCTGCAATACTCTAACATATTTTAATTCATTAAAGACATTAGCCACATAAAATAACGCGATGCCCTTATAATCTACAATATCTTCCCCTGTATAATCGAGTCCATACAGAATCAATGTGGAAAAGGAAAGTAAGTTTCCTCAAACATTCCCATCCTAACTGGCCTTCACCAAAACATGAACAAACACAGAAGAGACTGCACGTATAGACGGACATAACTGCCACCTCTTCCCTGAGATTATTCAATAATGTAAATAAGAATTAAATCATGTTTTACAGGTTTTTAGAGTTGAATATAGTATAGTATAGTATAGTATTAGCCTTCCATTAATCTGGTGTACAACGAATCATTAACTCAAAGGGTAACCTGGGAGGAAGCTGAAGGCCAATTTTTACTGAGAAACACTACCAAAACCACAGAAAATGTTTGTGTAAGGTGACAACATACCGTGAATGTCTCTTCTGTACTTCTTTTTCTTTGTACTGGAGCAACTGGAAATTCAAGAAGGGACTTTACCGTCTTCCTTTTGGCTTTTTCCATTTGAATGTTAGTAAAATAGTTGACAGCAGCAAACTCAATAAGAGCAGAGAACACAAAGGCAAAGCAAACCGCTATGAACCAGTCCATGGCAGTAGCGTAGGATACTTTTGGCAGTGAATGTCTTGCACTGATGCTCAGTGTAGTCATTGTCAACACTGTGGTTATTCCTTCAAAAAAAAACAAAGCAAAAGAACTGTTGAATCAAAGTAAAACAAAGCAAGAGCTGGCAAGCAGCTTCAAACAAACAATTTTAAATCCCTTGGGTGGGGTCTTTCTCTGCTGCTTGTGAATACGGCATTAGATCTAGTCATGGCAAGCTACACATACCCGTGAGCAGCTAAGCCCACAAACAGTTAATCACTTTTTAAAGGAGGCACAGAAAACCATGACTTCAGCAGATCATCTACAGCATCTACATCACATGAAGAAAACACAGAAGCCTTCATTTCATGTGTTTTTCACTCCAAGTTCAGTAGCACTTTTTACAAGTTATTTTGCTAAACATTTGAATAAGATTTAAGTTGTTAAATTGGGGTGTACTTCTTAGACTGCAACAAAAACATGACTTTTCTTGTAAATTGTTCTGAATGCCACCTATTATTCTGCATCTGTGCCTCTGATCACACTTGTAATCCAGGAGTCATTAAGTCATGACAAATTATTTTGGTGTTAAGGATTATCTTAAGAATTCTGTTAGTTAAGAAACCATCAGGGTTTTTTACAGCCTTCTGCTACTAGTCAGCCAATGAAAATTAATTAAAATTTCATCTTCTGAAACAACAACTTTAATTAAAAAGGGTGCAAGCATAAACACTGAACTCAAAAGATGACCACAAATGAACGGGGTCTTTTTTTCATTTTTCATCCAAAATATCCCATATTATACAAATGTAAAACCCCAAGTATGTAGTGAACACTGCATAAATCCTAGCATGATAACTTAAGCAATGAGTGACTACAGATAGAGATGTCCTTACTCTTATGAAAAGAACACTATACCCATTCTAATTCAAGATGCAATTCTTATGCTCAGAAGAATTTAAACTCATTAAGAATATGTTTTTCAACAGATTGTTCACATCCCTATTTGCTAATTGATGGTACTCCATCACGGTAATATAATTTAAAAAACGCTTCATCTACACACTGCCATACAGGGAACAGGTCACAATGAAATCAGTCCTCCCTATTAAAGAAGAAAAATGCAAAAAGTAATAGCCAGGTCACAGAAACTCAAAGGATTTCTCAGTGTTTTCAGGAGGACAAAAATACAGATGCAAGCACACAAAACCGTCTTCAGTGGGAAGGTGTTGAAAACCACACCATTGAAAATGTTTAAGTCTGAGAAAAAAAATTATGAAAAGTTGTTAGGGTTTAGGTTTTTTCCTGGAAGAGATGCATCGCTGTTTAGCCTTATCCTGTCTAAGGACCTGGGTAGAGCTTTGTCCACTTCAAGTAAAAAGTTTGTCCAAATTGTTTCTAAAAATGTTTGTTTAATAGATGTAAAAATAGGGAAAATAGTGAAGTGAAATAAATGGCCAAACATTAACCAAAAACAAGCAGGAGATGGTACAGTATTAGTTTACTGACAGTCTTTATCAGATTTTTCCCTATTAAATCATTCTTCTGGAAAACCTGGAGCTGCCAGTACAACTACAGCATCTTGCCAGCATCTAGCAGTCTATAGAAAGGTTTGTAGTAGAACATTCTCTTCCTGCTTTAGGCTGCTTTTAAAATGTTTTCATCCTATTTCTTTGTTAGGAAACATATTTCCATTTAGATTCTCGCACTTTGTCTTTCACTGAAGATTTTCTGTTACTTTCACTGTGCCATCTCATTCAAGCTGTATTTTGAAGAGAACAATTTTAATATCTTGTGATCATTTTGCTTCTGTAATTCATTTTCATGATGGCAGTGGTAGAAAGGAAAAGACAAGCACTAAATATGAAATTACAGTAACAGAATTTCAGCCTTACTCATAGCAAGCTTACACTGATGACACAGATACCTCGTAACAAGATGCTGGCACATCTCACACACTCCAATTTATTTTACAAGTATTCTGCAGAGTTCAAGTTCAAGTACTTACACTACTGTCCACTGGAGGATAAACCTGATCTGGGTGTAGACTAAGGACTTGAGTGTATTACTCAGATCCAGGGCTTTCCAGCTTGCTCCCTCAAGTAGGCAGAATCCCTAGATCAGAGCAGCCATTTGCTACAGGTGACTATGCAACCCTTCTGGTTATAGATTCCAAGTTTCTCTTCAGATTCCAAAGATTCACATAACATTCTTCATACATCAATAGCAAAATTCACTCTGAATTTAGATTATTTCCTTGTTTCTGCAATAGCATGGAGTATACCCCAAAGCACTAAAAAGGCCTATTCTAGTGAGAGTTATGGAGAGAGAAAGTACAAGTTAAAAAAAAAAAAAAAAAAAAAAAAAAGGGAAATAATTACCAAATACAGTTCTAGCAGGAACGGATTCCTTGTTTATCCAAAATGAAACTTGAGAGAGGATCACGGTCATAATACATGGGATATAGGTCTGAATCATAAAATAACCCATTTTCCTTCTGAGGTGGAAATAAACTGTCATAACAATATATTCACCTAAAAAAAAAAGAAAATATTTCTCTGTGTATAAAATTTGTATGTCAGACTCTCAAGTAGGATAGTTTAAGGTGGTGCTATACATATAACTTAACATGTACAGAGATATCTTCTTTAGAACAAGAATGAATGAAGGTTTTTTTAAAAATCCTAGGAAGAGTAGGCCCTTACAAGGAAGCTGATATCAAAAATACTGTAATACAACTAATACTGTTGGATTAGATTTAACAATACAAGCATGATTTTAAAAATCCTTTGGACAGCTGCTGAAGAAGAGAATCCCAAGACACAATTTATTCTACCTACCACAGAATCCATAATATTGTGGTACTTACCTGATGAATAAAACAATAAGATGAATGATACACATCAAACATTATGCAAGCATCTCAACTTTTTGCTAGGTTTATAAGTCAGCCCTACTATGATAACAAAACAAATGCAACAATCATTGAGAAGTATTAAAAATACTCTAAATCTGTCTAAAATGTTATCATTCATGTTAAGCAAACAGACCAGAAAAGCAGTTTTACCATAAACTCAGTAAACTGCCTCAATAAAGCACTACAGATTAAGCCTTTTTGTACAGCAAGGACTTTTACTGTTAACACATAATAATCTATATGCTGAGAAGTAAATTTCTAGTGAATTGCAAAATGCCATTTTATCTTTGAGTAAAACATCCATAGAGCAATATATCAAATATATTTGCTTTATTGGTTTCATTTTGACTATCTCACAACACCCAAACCTGCTGATGCTTAGAAAATTATTCCAAATTTTAAAAATATTTTGGGAATATGCTTGTTTATCACCACACTGCTCATCAGTGATACTTCACTCATTTTGGATGCCTGTAGTTGCCATTTGCCTTATTTCTTACAGCACAAATCAGCAGAAGTAGCTATTGTGACTAACATATTTGTGCCTACCCTTATCTGACTAGAGGGTTTTTATGGCTTTAATAACCCATTCTGTACGCTGTACTTCTATCCTGAGCTGTTTGCACCACCAAACAAAGGAAGTCTTTTGCACATAATGTGGATACAGTGCTGAGAAATTACTTCCTTACCCAGGCATCCTCTTGACTCTTCAAACTGCATTTTAAGCAGTGATTAAATGCTCATTTTGTCCCTTGGAGTAATGATCTCATTCTAGCTTTCTGAAAGACTGTCGCAATCTACTGTAATGAATCTGCAAATGTAAATCTCAAGGACAGAAACCTAATTCAGATTTACACTCTCAGCCTTTAATACATATCCTATGACATTCAGTAAAATAAAACTTACAGGAAGGAAAAAAAATTTTTAACAAAAGTTTTGGGCAATGTTACAGGTTAGTTTTATCTCAAGTTGATTTTTACTGATGAAGTTCCTACCTGTAATAGATTTAATAGTTTCAGAGGATACCGTATGCCCAAGCAGGTCATACTGAACTAAACTGGAAGACTCCTCAGGAACTTCCACTGACTTCTCAGGTCCTTTTGTCCAGGTATAAATCATTTCACTCTTTGGATAAGCATCTACAACACAGCATCAGTTTGCATAAATAGGAAACTTTTCCCCATGCCTTACTAAGAACCCAAGCCAAACCTACTGAAACCAAACAGTAAGACACACATGAACGACTTCAGAACATACCCTTCATGTTAAGTCACCCCCAAAAAGCCACCCTCAGAGTAGAATAAATAAGAGCTGAGGTTATATGTCAAGTGTCACACATAAATTCACTTCACATATGAAGGCTAAATGCAAATCCCTTCCGGTTCAGCCCTTACTGGGCATGCAAAGTTTATCTTTATTTCAGTAATTTTTGACTAAAATTTTACTATTAAAATATATTAATCTAAAAAAATAAAAAAGAGTGCGTACAAGGAGGATATATTTTGAAGATTTGGGTCCACATTACTTTACAGAAAAGAATGATTATACTAAAAACGTCAATATTTTAAACTTCTGTTTAAAATATTTGCCAGAAACCATAGGTCAATAAAAATTCACAATGGCCCCAAAATAAGGACACACAAAGAAACATTTTACATTTAATGCAAAAGACATATCTCAGGGTAGCATTCAATCCCTACACAGTCCAAACTCCTGTTAAAATTGAATCAAATAAGTCTTACATTTGAAATGGCTGCATGTTATTTCAAGTTTCACTGTGGGAAACATCAGACTAGTGTTCAGCACAATTCCTGCTGAGTGGTGATTCTGTCTGAAGTCACTATCAAAGCACCCCTATCATACAGCTCATACCAAAGACAAATCTTGCAGCACCTGGTCTCCACTGATGAAAAATCATATCAGAGCAGTGTCTTTCATACCCCAATTCAGGCTGAGCAACCCAGCTGTATAAGCTAAATTTATGCAATGGAAAACCTCTGAAGGTGCTCCAGTCATGTCTGACTTCAGAGCTCTGGGGTCAAGGAAAACAGATTAATGTCCAGCCATCAGAGGGTCTAAAGCAGTGAAGTCAGTGACCAAGAAGGCTTAAAAGAATAACAAGATAGTTAATGGAGTGGACCAGCCATCTCCAGGGGGTCTCAGAGTCTCTGCTTTTGATTGACATCAGGGAACCACAGCTACTCTCTTTTGTTTGTTATGCAGATACCCCAAACTGCTCCTTCTGTCCCAAGTTTGAATGTCTTTCAAAACCTGTATCTGACTTCAAAGCAGAAAATCATCCACACTAAGATTTTTCTCACCAGTTAAAAAGTTGTTTATCTGGTCTAAACTTTCCATGCAGACTCCTCTTTCAGGCCAGAAGACAAACAATTACAACTAGAGGTCAAATCTCTGCACATAACCTACACCTTTGTCTTAAGATGCCAATGTGCTTCCACTACCTGTAGAGAAAGTCAGCTAACCTGCTTCCCTAGGTGTCTTTTACGTGCCTGTTTTAAGTTTGTCTTTTCTAGAGAATCTCTCACTTCACTGAGTATCCAATTCCTCCCCAAGAACCAAGAAAAAACAAGTATTTCAAGCAACTGTGTAACCAGAATAGTGGGGTTTAACGTAATAGCTGAATCACTGCCTGCTTTTTAGTTCTTTAGGTTTAATTCTGAGGTCCAAAATTGAAGTCCTGAGGAACTTAACAGGAGTTTTTTCTGCATAGGGATTGTATATCAAGACATAACTGAAAAATTCAGAAACTCTAGTTACTGCTCAAAATTTAATTCTATTATTTAAATTCTGTAGTTACAAGAAATTTCATAATTGCAACTTACAACTCCCAAATTTGAGAGGACAAGCATGACCATCCATGGGAAAATCCACTAATCTCATGGGACACTCTGCACTTATTGTAAGCCTATAATGGAACAAATTAAATAGTCTCTGGTTGCCATTTTGTCTAGGCAGAAAAACTTTTGCATACAGTAATTTTAAGAAGTCAAACAGATCAGATACCTCATTGTGTACAGGATGGTGCCATTTCTCATTATTCTGAAGAGCTTATTTGGGGCTGTCATATTATGTGCAACAGACTTTTTCCCGTTCCTGAAGAAAGTATCAGGAGTCCATACCTTCGAAACCATCAAGTTGTTAAGTCTTAAAATTTCAATAGGGCCATCATATTTTAACCTTTTATCTACCCATGTCTGACGAAAGAAGACATCCATTGTATATTCCTGTATTAAATTGCAAAAAAACAAAGATCAAATTTGCATGTGTGTTTCCTGTAAAAGAAGAATTAGAAAAATAAATCCTAAGTCCACTACACAAACATTTTTCCACCAATTAAAGTGTCTTGGGTACTTCTCAAAAGCTTAATTTCTTACATTAGTCATATCAATAAACTGCTACACATTTAATCATTAAGGAATAATTAACCTAATTAGGTTGCAGGCAGCAGACAACTGAATTTGAAGTCAAGCATATAAATAGAAACAAAATGATCTCTGAGAAGAATTGTCAACAGATTTTTAAAGAATATATCCATAGATTGGTTGCTGATGGCTAAACTGAAAACACGAGGACAAATTAGTAGTTCCACTTTAAAGTTATGAAAGAAAACCCAACTTCATCTCACGGAAAGTAAGCTTTTAACTGAGGAATGCTAAGTAAGTTCTTTGCCATGCCCATAACCCATAAAACAGGGGTAATAAATTGTGCAGAGATTCGCATATAAATACCTTTTTTTAAATTGTCTTACTATCCCATTAATTTCGTCAGAAAAGCCACTCAGATGCTCCAAAGAAAACATGCAGAACCGCAGACACAGGCACATCATGAGAAATCATATGTGAATGGATGGATGAAAGAATGCATTTCTCATCTCAGGAAGCTACACCAAAAAAAACTATCATGTGGCATTGAAAAAGGTCACATGGAAGGCTTTAAGTCCTTTCTAACTTACAGTTTTGATTTTGTTGTTAAGGCAAACAACGTTTTCTGACTTAATTTCAAATTCTTCTCCATAATGTTTCCATTGAAATTACTTGTAAGGCCATATCTATCTGCATTGGCAAGGAGGCATGTCTACTAGTGTAATGCATCTTAGGATTATATCTGTCTTATTTTCCATGACTGTATCCTCTACTGTGATTTACAGTTAATTCATGAGAAGTGTTTCCTCTAGTGTCATTGCTTGATGGAAACTTCATATCTTATAAGAAGCAGTTTCTGTTATTAGCTTCTACCTGACAGATTTCATAATATAAGATTTCAATGGGTAGAAAAGCAACTAAAAAGACATTCTGTACTGAGACCATAGCACACGTCACTGTTCCAGCAAGTTTTATGAGAGCAGCCACATTCAGATTACATTGGGTCACTAATGGATATATTAACTAACAATGGATATATTAATATATATTAATGGATATATTAATATAATGGCTATATTAATAAACTATTAATAATAGTAACAAGATATATTAACTTGTTAGTTAATATACCTGATTCCTGTATCCCTTAATAGCCTGCTAAATCATCCCTAATGAAGAAAGGGGAAATATTAGCTGTAAACTCTCCTCTTGCAAGTTCCTTACCTATCTTCAGCCCATGTTCTCACTTCTGCCTATATATGTGCTCCAGTATAACTAATAACTTCCCATGAAAATGAAACCTGAGAGATGCCATGCAGCCCTCACTATAGATTTGAGGCACGTACTAGATTTCCTTGGGACCACATTTTTGTACCCCTTCTCACTCTGATAAGCATCATACTGCACAGGATAACCAGTGAAGAGGTAAGATGCATTTCAACATGAGATTGGTGTCAGGAATGTAGCTCTTGAAAAAATATCTTGCTATCACGTACCTTTTCCCATAATAGAAGTAAATCAGGTGCAACACAAAGTGAACAACAGCACTATATGAGAAGAAAATTACTACCCTGAAACTGCTTTTTTCCATGAAGAAGTTCAGTTCAGCACATGGAACTTCTTGAATATGTTATAAAAAGATCAAGTGCTGTATGATTTAAGGGTACATCACTGTATTTTAGAAGTTGACGAGAGTTTTGATGGATTTGACCTTGAAAGCAAAAGCCATTTAGGCACAAATAACAGAACATGCAAATGTAATATTTCTCCTCTGTTACAATTCCATGCATGTCACTTGGACATTTTGATTTCTGCAGATACTTATGAAAACTCTTATCAAATATTTGCTGAAAGTGATGCTTAAAGGAGCACAAAGATCAGCAAAGGGCATTCATCTGAAATGAAAACGTCAACAAGTATTTTTGAAATGATGTCATTATTATTCACCTGAGAATAACACAAGTTTCAGAAATGAAAAGCAATTTCAAAGATATTATACATTCTCCCCACAGTAGACTTACACTTAGACACTCCCTGCAAGGCTGGATTCTGCCTCTGTGCCGTGAAAATCTGTCTTAAATCCTATGAAGTGAATTTCTTAAGCCAGCCAAAACCCACTGAAAGTGTGACCAGAATCAGGCCTTATGTATCTAATTATAACCTGTAAATTAAGCTGTTACTAATCTTGCCTAATTTGCATGATTGACAGAACAGTACAGATGAGGCATCCACTCCTACTGCAGCTAATGGTTTCTCAGAACCAGGAAATGGCATTTTAATCCCAGAAATACATACCATTTCTACATCAGAAACAGGTCCAAAACTGGTGACATATATATCTGTTTTGACTTCAGTAACAGGACCTAATGTATGAAAAGGAAGTGAGCAAGAAAATTTGAATTTTGCAGGTCAACAATTCCCATAAATGATCCTGGTGTGTGAACAGTTACCGCTTTCAGGGTTCTGTGGATGAGCAAGAGCAAAATGCAAACACAGGTCAATTCAGATAAGTTTCAGATAAGAAGCACTGCTCAATTACCTTTACCACATAAGTAAATCAAAAGCAGCATTTCCATGCAAATCCCCATTCAGAAAACCAATGTTGACTCAAGGGCTAAGAAAACCAATGCCAAAAAATTTAAAGGCTCACTAAAAACACCATTCTACTTAATGAATACTTAATTCTACTGAATCCAAGAAATCCACATTCCTCAAAGCATTGATTACTAATATTTGGACCTACTGGTAATAACTGGACTACAGACATTAGCATGCCATGCACTGAGCAATTTAGTATTGCAGGATCAAGAACTGCATCCATTTCCTGAGATGCACTTAAGTGCTTTGATACTAATACCCAAAATAAAAGTTGGAGGTCAGAGTACTTTTGAGGGTTTGAACCAAGATCCACATTCTGCTAAAATGCCTGTTTTGAAAGAACCAATGATACTTAGGACACTGTCAGAAACAGTGCACTGAGCAGAGGTTTTGCACTGTCACAGCTGCACATGGCAAAGCAACTACCAGAGAAAGCAGTTTCATTGTAATGTATTAGTTCCTTTACTACCTTGAAATTTTAAATGGGCATTCACTCTTCAGTACACTCTACATTTCCCCTTAAACCAAAGAATACATGCACTAATTTCACCGGGATTTAGATCTCTTCCTAATGTAAAAGTCTAGAAAGCTGCTAATCATTATCAGCTGTTATGACAATTTTGTGATCAAAGCATTAGCTAACAGTTTAATTCAGGTAATTAACTCACATTGTAAGTTAAAAAAAAGAAATCTACTGAAGGTCTTACCAAACAGTATCTGTTTGAAAAAACATGCATGATCTACAATCACAACCAGCTTCTAAACCCCTTCAATTCATTTTACTAAAGAGGATAAGTGGCTCAAGTCTGATAATTTGGGTTTTATCATAATATTTGCAATCTCAAAATGAAAGGAGGAAAGACCCAACAGAGTTAGCAGCAGAAGAATATGTGTCACTTGAAAATTAAAAAAAAAAAATAATTTAAAAATCATTCTTCACAGATGTCACTTTGAATCAAATGGTAAAACATTAGAAAAAAGAAGTAAGCAATGGGAAAACAGGCAACCTGAACATCTTGCACCTAGAACAAGTCTCAAGCTGTGAACAAAAAGAAAAAGAAAGCCGTGTAAAATTGTTTTACCACAGAATTTGCCAATTATTAAGAGAAGAAAAGCTAAGAATTTTTCATCTAAATGTCAAAAAAGATTGCTTTGCTGTAAGCTAAGTTTCACAGAAGGGCATTTTTTCAAAATAACTCTGAAGAAAATTCATTGTACAACAGCTAATAACTCAGAGGTCCCTGGAAAGCTGCATAGTTTGACATGTGTGTCTCAAAGAGGTTTTAAGAAGCAACCTCCTAATTCCATAGAACACACTTTCATACCATGCCATTTGTTTTGCAATGGGTTGGTCTCTAAACATGTCAAATGGAAGCTGCTCCCTTTTCTACAAATAACAAAGCATTCATCCATCAGGGAAATCCATGAGTGCTTAGATCACTCATTTCACTAACAACGTAGTCCACTGACATTTCCTGAATATACTTAAGTCTGGAGAGCAGAAGAGCTCCAAGAGATTAGAAGTGAAGACATTTATCTACAGTGCTAGAAAACAGGAGAGAAAAGCCCAGTTATACCTACATGTAGGAATAGAAGAGATTCAATTACAACTGACCTTGCATAAGCACACTATTAAAGTTTACCCAGTTGATTTAAATACATAAATATTTTTTTGTATTTGAACTTGAAATATTTCTGGAATCAGTTCTATAGAAGTGAGAAATTCATTTTTCCACATAGCTTTAATAAGAAAATACAGTCTTTGTTAGTCTTTGTTACTCAATAGTAAGAGAATACTGAATACTGCACTCAGCTCCTGCAAGAATCACTTCAGGAACTGAGTTCAACATTCAGCATTCCATTTTTACTGGGTAACAGAGACAAGTCCCTGAATTCCTTTCAGGGAACTGCTTTAATAGGAATAGTCCTTAAATAAACCCCAGACCTTTAAGTGTTTTTCATCTGATGATATACTCTTTTCTGTAGCTCACAGAACACTGTAATTTCACAATCATACCAAATTGAACAAAGGGACAGATTTTCCCACAGGCATGAGCTGCTTCTCCTCAGAAATTGATTTCTTTTGTTTTATTAAACGATTACAGCTTCATGGGCAACAGGCATTGAGAGGCTTTTGCAACTTTGCTTTTTGGAGTTTCTCAGAAAGATGGGCAAAGCTAAGATCAAGAAGCTAATCTCCAAATCAGCAAGCCTACGACTTAATGCTATTAGAAACACTATAGCAGCAGCACAAGACTAAAACTTTGTTTGAGTTCACTCTCTGGTAACTGCTACTCTGTTCTCAAATATTTATTACTATGACCCATGAGAAAGAAGGAAGCAGGAAGTCTCAGACATTTATGAGGCTACAAAATAAGAGTTCACTTTTGGTTGCTTGTCCAACACGATGGCAGAAGAGTGACAAAACAGATGTTAAAATCACATTTTATTCCACTAGAATATGGCAGATGAATGCGGATCTAGAAATACTTTAGACATCATAACAGTTATCCAGCTAGCACAGACATACAAATCCTTGCTTTGCAGCCAAAACCTTGGCCAAACAGTTCAGTGTCTGGTAGGAGCAAAGACAGTGAAGCTGATTATCTCCTTAATCCTTTCTCTCCAATTGCCGTCCTCTCACGCTCCACGTCTTCCACCTACACTGGCCTTAACAGTTGTGAAATGACAAATCTTGGATTTTCTAGCACACCCCAGTACTTAATGCCAACCCAGGAGTATCTATGGCGACACCAATACCTATCTCTTATTCTTCTTGTTCTAGAAGAAAACATAGCTGGTAACAATAGCGGGGGTATAAATAGTGAGTCATGCTGCTGCTTCTTTTTTAAACTATTATTAATCGTGGGAATTCCTGTCAACGAGGAGGTGATCTATAGTCACCTAACCTACTTTTACTGGTGATTTAAGCAGCCCTCCAAAACGAATGTGTTTCACCACTTAATCAACTCAGGCTCTGCAAGCAGAAGATCCTATTAGAATCCTTAATGCTCTATTACTGGCAATAAAATGCAGTGAGTTGTAAGAAGGCAAATTAACTTTAAATATGACCATTTGGGCTTACCCCTCAATGGATCTTCACAAAGTATCTATCCACCATAAATCTTCAGGAATGCTGAAGAACTATTTATATCATACTGGTGTGTATTTTTATGTCAATGAAATAGGAGGAGAGTCCTACACACTGCAGTGGGAACAGTTACGTCTGAATCACTGCTTGCAAGATAATATACTTTAAAGAAGCTCAGGCAGGATTAAAAGCAACCCCTGCAAAAAGCCAGAATAGTTCAGCGTTATAGATGTTACATGTGGGCTGAAGAAGTGATGCCAGGCCCTCACCCTGGGAAGAGGAACAAAAGAGAGCTCTCCCATGCATTTTATGTCTACATATGGGTTGAACTGCAGCACAGCTCCCAGTGAAAGACTTCGGGCTCCATTATCCCTGCGTCTCCATAGGCAACTGTCACTGCAGAGATCTCTGCTGTATGTAAACACTCAAATCCTGCACAGGCTTTCTGTATACTGCAAATTTTTTCAACAAGGGTCCCACTACTAATCAAACATTAACAAGTAAGTCTGTACAAAGGTTTCGACATATAAAGTACAATTTAAATGCTGTGCAGTTATTGGAGCTATTATGAGATCCCAGGATATATAAATCACATAAAATCCTATTACGTCAGTTCCTAAAGCTACAAATAAAGTAGAAAAAAAAAAAAAAGGAAAAAAAAGTAATTGCTACAGATTTTTTTAAAATATAACTACATGAGAAAGATTTGGTGTTTTCTCTTTCCAAATTCTTGCTGTCTGAATAGGGTTGACATTTTTGAAGAGAGGGGAAAAAAAGAAAAAAACCAATCGTATGAAACATATTCTCTTGTTTCATTCTGTCAGAAAGAACAGCTAAAGCTAAGGACACCCGCTATATGTAAGAATTCTGTTCAGAAGCTAGAACTAGGTAGGACATTTTTTAAAAATTAATGCAAAATTCAAACACATGGGCTACATTCTCTACCAAAAGGCAATACAACAAACACAGCAGCATGCAATAACCTTTGTCTCTATGTGTGTTCATCCATCAGCATGTCTGAACCTGAAAAGGGAAAAGTATACCTCCAGAAATTAGGAGATTACTGTTTCTTTGCCTATTTATCAGCAAAACATCTCTGCTGAGACAGCCAATAAACCTAATACTGGTGCCAGTTTTCATGATGTGGACACCTGTCTACTAAGAACTGGACTAAGAATATCAGCTAATTGTATACAGATCACTGAACAACAGACAGATGGTAATGACTTCAAGCATTACTAACCGAGGCCAAATTCAAATCTGTCACCTACAGGTATCTAACACCACATCCTGTTAAGCTTTGAGTCATCAACCTTCACCAGCTGAGAAAGAATGGACAACTGCCGGAGAAAAAAATTACCCACTTCACTTTTCAATGCTCACTACAAGTCCATTTGCAATCTAAATAGTATAAACAAATTATAGTATCTTTTACACTCAGCAATGGAACCTTTAAGGTATGCTTGAGTTCCTAGTAAGAGCAAATAATCATGTAGATATTTTTATTTTCTCTAAAAACAGAAAATTGCTTTTGCTCTTCAAATGTATTCCATGTTTATTTTCTGACTAAAGTCCTGCATAGACAGGAAATGAAACTCTTCAGAAATGCTGTTCATCAGCTGAACAGCACACAGACTAGAGGGGCAGAGAATCCTTCTCCCACCCTTCTCAGCAGAGACAATGGCCAATATATTTAATTCCACCAAGTTCTCAGCTTCACTTCCACAGTTACAAGACCATGAGAAAGAATACCAAAAGGAGGAAGAAAAGAAAAAGGGAAATCAATGAACACAGTCCTTTTATTCAGGACTATTCTATTCCTTCTAATCAGGAGTCAGCAGTGGATGTGGCAATTTCCAAAGGGAAAGCCACTGAGCTAATCCCAGTAGGTGATAGGGAAACTCAAAATTTATGCCAGATTCTACCTCACACAAAGGAGCAGACCTCAAGAAGGGAGAGGAGAGGGCTCCAGCTTTCACCAGCTGATGGGCAAACCACACCACAATGCACCAGCAGCAGGCTGTGGACAGCCAACCTAGGAACTTCGGGCAGAAGGCAAGGCACACAACACTTTCTTTCTTCGGCCTGGCCACACAATTGGCCATTAAAAACCAGAGATCAGTTGTTCTCTGAAAGGCACAATTCATTAAAATTAGCAGATACATGGCAGCACACGGCGCTGTCACCCTCATCAGCTTCAGTCATTCCTTCCTACATCCCTAAGTAGAGGTTTAACTGTGATTAGTTACTGTATCATGAAAATTTCAAAGATACCAGTACATTTTTTTAAAGTTACCATCCAATACAGGTTTGAATCAGCTCTTGCAGGCCCTTGCTAGAGTCAAGAATCACTCAGGTAAAAGTCAGAAACCATGCAAGGGTTTAAAATGGCAAATCAGACCCAGGTCTTTTTACTTCAAGTGAATAATGCTCCTTTTTAAAGACTTTGGACTTCTACTGTCTCTTTGAAACTAATCACCAGAAAAGGAATTAGGTGATTTTCAGAGAAAATATAACTTGTGTAACTTTCTATAGTTTTCCTTCATGTAATACACCAAATTTTAAAAGCAGATGAAAACTGTAGACAGGGTTCAGCTAGAAATGCTTCTACTCCAAACTTTTACGGCTGAATCAAAACAGTACTCTGGTAGTACTCTTGAAGTTTTCCAGCAGATGATGATTTTAATTAATGACACTACAAGCAGCTTCTGTAAAAACACTGTTTTTATAGAGTGGTTTTGACCAGGAAACCTACTTGGATTATAAATTGCATGCTGAAATTCAGGATAATGATATAAGAGAGCATGTAGGGAATGAACTAACTTCATTTCCATCACACTATTTTCAAACATCATACAGCATTACTTTACTCGTTAGTCCCTAAATACCTTCCATCTACTCAAATTCAAAACTCTTATGCACTTAAAGTCTTCCTGACAGCAGTTCCAGGGTTTTTTTTCTTTCCTGCATGAAACTGCCCATTCTGCTTTACTTCATTCAATTTCTAGGTGACATTTCTTTGCTTCTTTCTTTAGATTCTCCTCCTGCCACAACTTAATGAGAACTTTCACCAAAATGGTCTTCAGTAACCTTTAAAATAAACCCTTCTGGTTTTGTTTCCCACACTACCAAACCTCAGAGTGCCTAGTAAGGTGTTTTTTAAGTTTATTAAATTCATTTAATAAAGAGAACTTATAATGCAAGATGTCAATCCAATGACATGGGAGCTCCATTCTGCTATCAACCCTCAACACATGCCATGCTCCTGCCTAAGTACCACCAAGAGAAGCTTCCACACACTCCACTGGGGTTCACAACTCTCCCAGGAGACCAGATCCACAATTGCAAGCATGCTGAGGCAATTGAACTTCTCCTCTATAACTACCAAAAATTGTGCAAATTAATGATAGTACGGAGAATTTTGATCCAGCTGTAGGAATATTCCAAAATCGCTTTTTGTACTTTGCTCTGCATGTGAATTATCTTCATGTATTTTTATTCGTGGTAATACTGGAACATGCCAGCAAAATTCAGAATTTGGCTACCTCCCTGAGTCTGATTTTAAACATAATTTGTGCCAGAATTAGAAATATTTTCATCAATTTGAAGTTTAAAATCAGCAGCAGTTAGTCCTCTGTGAGGCCTTTTGTTCTTAAAATAAAACCTTCATTTCAGGCCCTGTGAAAACTAGATGGTGAATCAGCTTCAAGAAGAAAACAAAAATAAGTATTCTGCTGTTCATCAGAAAGTGATGTCGCTTTAACTTTACCAAAACACACTACACTTTCCCATCTCTAAATATTCCCATACTCTCTGACATTTTGTTTGCAATGCTATAAACTAGTGAATGACCCACTTTCAAGACACAAATCCCATATGTGATAAAGATTTATAGAAAAAAAACCCAAAAATATAGGTAAGAGTTGATGTTGATATTCTTTATTTCAATAAATAGTCTGTAGTTATTACTCTGAGCAAAAAGTGAAATCTGATCAATTACAGAAATTTCTTTCTTTGGTTGGTTTTGTTGTTTGATTTTGTTTTAGCCAAAGTTGTTCTTCTCAAATCAAGTGCAGATAATTTTCACTATAAGGCGCTAGGGAGGCAAGAATCATTTTTAAAAACAAAGCATTTCGCCCCCCATGTTTTACTTAAAAGTTCAAAACTCAAAAGATGAGTGGTTAAATGTAAACCATAGAGACGGTTATGAGGAAGGAAGAAGCAAAATAATTCTGTGAAATATGGACCCAGAAGTGTTTTCCCCAGGCTGAAATCTGAGTTTTTTCCTCCCTCTCACATTTACTTCAATACTGCCAATGTGAAAGTTCAAGAATATACAAAGAACTTTTTCTCCTTTATTGCATTTTGCTGGAAGTCTGCCACACATATAGGGGAAAAATACCTACTCTTGCAAAACATCCTGCAAAGGACAACTGTGTTAAAATAAAAATCACCATATATTACATATTTAGTAGTTGTTTAATTTTGGAAATCTGATAATGCTCATAAAGCATCTTTGCTGGATGACTAATTAGTTGGCATTCAACCTAAAATGATGCCAAACTTAGCACATCTCTTGTACGCGTGCAGAAGTGTCTGTAACCTCTCCACAAAGACTAAATTGCAAAAGACTATCAGTTCCCAATGACTCCTCCGGGTGTTAATAAATTTAGCTCCCTTCTCACTTAATGTGTAAGCTAACTTAAAAAGGCCTCATTTTATTCCACACACACAAAATAATGGGAGTGGTCCATGTGTGCCAGGTGCTGTCTTTTAACAATCACGACCATGCATGTGAGAGCACTGCATATGGCATGTGGGGAATGTGCTGGAATACATGTCAGTGTGGATGGATCACATGTATGGAGAAGGTACTTTCAGAGGAGGAAGAAAGTATTTCGCAACATAAACCTACGCAAGGATCTCATTCAAGCCTGTATTGGAAGCAGCCTATGAAAACCTCGTTACAGCTTTGAGCATCATAAAAAGGTCTGTAGCATTTATTTATAAATATGTTACATTTATTGGTTTTACTTTCAAATTTGCATTTTTACTATCTTCGTTCCAGATCACAAAATAAACTTTTATTTTGCCTGGTTCTTAATGATTTTTGGTTCCAAGTCCCTACACAAAAACATCAAAATCATGAAGAACAGCAAGTCTGGCTGCTTCTTCAGCATCACAAAACTGCATCTTAACAGCCTGGGAGAAAGGAAGAGGCCCAAACCCCCAAACGCAGAACACAGGTGAAGGCAAATTTGAAACTCCACCACGTCTAATTCCTATACGGCAATTAAGTCTACTACTTCTAAATCAAAGCCGGAATTTCAGCAACTGTGGTGAAGAACTGGCACGTGAGCTCTGTTTTTCTCTAACTAGTGGAATAGAATCCATCAGACCTAACCTCTGGGCTGGTAAAAGTACACTTGTTTCTATTAGGACCCGATCGCGGCATTTACGGGTCGAAACCTGCCAAGAGCGAGAAGAATCCGGGTGTTAGACAGGTCACTCCATCCCCACCAAGCCAACGCACACCGGCTTCAGCGCTTATTTTCCGTCCAGCGCAGCAGCAGCAGCCCGAGCCCGGGCTGTGGGCAGAGCAGCCGAGCGGGGGCTGAGCCCGGGACCGCCCTCAGCGGGGCCCCACGGCCGGGGCTGCCTGGCTGCCGGCCCTTCCCGGGGGTGCGGACCCGGGGAGTGGGGACACAGCCCCACGGTCCCGGTCAGCGCCAGGTCGCTCCGAGCGGCGAGCGCTGCGCCCCCGCCCCTGCCCCGCGACCCCACCGCGCCGCCACCGTACCCCCAAATCCCGGTCGCAGCCGGTTGTCATAGCCATCCAGGAGGCTGTTCAGGATGCTGGTGAAATTCTCCGGCCACAATTTCTCCTCTTTTTTGGTCTGCCCCGGCGGCCCGGTGAGGCTGCGAGGCAAAGAGGGAGCGGTGAGCGGAGCCCCGGGAGCCCGCGGGAGCAGCGGCCCCGGACCGACCGCCCGGGCCCCCGGCGCCGCCGCCGGGCTACTCACCAGGTCGCCAGGCACAGGCAGTGCAGGAGGGCGATGGAGAGACCCGAGGACATGGCGGTGGCTGGCTCCTTGGCAGAAACCATCTTTGCATGCCATACTTCACGCCTGGGCACGTTAAACGCCTTGTCCGGGGCGGGGAGGGGGACGCGGGGCCCGGCGGGGGGGCGGCGGTCCCCGGCGGTGCCACATGCGCGGCGCCCCGGTTGCCAAGCGCCCGGCACGGGCGGAGGAGCGGCGAGCGAGTTTCCCCGCACCGTTAACTCTCTCGGGGCAACAGGCGCCGGTCCCGCCGCTCCCCCCGCGCCCGCCCCCGGCCCGCCCCGCCCGCGGCCCGCGCTCCGCCCCGCGCTCCCCTCACGGCCCGGCCCGGCCCGGCCCGGCCGGCGGCACCGCCGGGGCGGCGCGGGGGTGACCGCGGCGGCGCAGCCTGCGCTCGTCCCGATCGCCTCCGCTCCCCGCCCGGGCAGCGAAACCCAGCGCGGGGGCGGGCGGGGACGATTAGCTCCCCAGCGAGGAGGGCTTGGGGGCGGGAGGGTCTCTCCGCCCCAGTCGGAGCGGAGCTGGCAGGAGAGAGGTAGGAACAGGAGGTGAAGGAAAGCTTTGACTTCAAGGTTAAAACAGAGCGCGCCCGAAACAGATGGAAGCGAGTGGGTTATCCCAGGTTTCTAAACGCAAAAAATGCCAGAATAAGGGAATCGTTTCACGTTATATCTGGTGGGTTTTTTTCTTTCTTCTTTTCTTATCGTTCCTATAATTAGGAAGCATGATTTGGTGACCCAAAAAAAATCCATTATGCAAGGTCCAAGGGTTTCTGAAGAATTACGGTAAAATCCACTCAGAAGTGTTGTTAGTGTGTTACAGGCATTGGGAAGGTGGGGTGGAGGGGGAGAAATGAGGGAAAGGAAAGAACAGGGGGTATGTTCCACACGCAGTAAGTATTGGTAATAAACAACTTGTTCTTCTGATCAAGTGTGCTGCAGAGACAATTGTTGAGGTTTGAAAATCAGTGTGCATGTCAATTTTAATGAGGGTGGTGAAATTCATCATGCACATAGGGCAGGTGTTGTAATTGACTCAAAGACTACAGTACTGTCAATGGCAACAGTAAAAAGTCTTTATTCATTACTTACTACAGTATCTTTTAGCACTGAAATGCCTGATTATCTTCAAAACTACTGTACTCTTGAAATCTTCCTGATTGTACTTCAGAGCTTGTTCCAGCTAGGGTGCCCTTTGCTGATTCGTTTGAAAAACAATTAAAGCTGTGCTTGAAATCCATTTAGCCTGCTGACGCTGTTTATCTTTCAAAAAACTCTGTCTAGGCAGTCAGTTCTGCTTCCAATTTTAAAAGCCCTATTTAGGCCTCTGCAGATTACTAGTCTGCTTCCTGAGATTTTGACAAGGATCCTCATCTCCTGACTGCTTTACAGGATCCTGATCTGACTGCCTTAGTGGAATGACAGATGTGCTGCCAAAACGCCACTGAGTGGGGCAGCCTGCCTATGGATGGCACATGCACTCTGTGCAATATTTACAAACCTGGACAACACAGACAGTAGGATGTCACACCAAGGTCACTTCAGCTCTTGTGATGAGGCTCTGGGAGCAGCTTGTTTAACTCCACACACAGGTGAAAACCAGCACAACAGCCAGAGTCCACTGCTCTGTCTCCATTAGCAATCTGATCGGGAGCAACAGAAGGATGGATGCACAGCTCTGCAGAAGTCTAATTTCACCAGAGCCAGATAAATTTTTCTGGGTTAATCAACCACTTGGGATCTTCTGTAAAGTGCTGTGATTTGTTTCTCTGGATCAATCGTCTGCTCTAGCATGGACTATGCCAAGGGGATACTGAGAACTGGCCTCCAGTAAAGAGAGCGTCTAGTTTTTCTCCCTTGAAATAAAAAGTAAACCCCTTATTGCAGAATATTGAAAATATTTCCTAGTGAGATTATCTTACATAGGGATACCTCAGTAAAATTTTGCTGGCAGAAGTGAAACTCAAAAAACTAAATTGAGGGCAATAGAGGGTAATTTAGAACTGGGCAGAACCCTGCTGGCTAGTCACAAACTTGGAGCAAAATGTGTCTCTATGGCACTGTCACTTATTGCTGCTGCTGAGGAAGAAAACAAACACCCAGGCAGAGCTGGGGATACCCTTGGGTTTAGATTGTTTTAATACTTTCTGGATATGTATAGACACCTGCGTGAGCTGAAATAGCAAAGTGGTATTCACCAGTAATGATCTCACCACATCAATGTCGTGAGAAATGATATCACACAACCCCCTCTCAAATCCATGCCTGGAGTCAGTAGTTCTGCTACAGCTAGAAATCAGAGAAATTCCCCCCTTCATGAAATCTAGGAACTGAGCTGGTCTTTGAATGGTTTCCAAGTTCTTCAGAGCAAAGAACAATATTATTGATGCCTTTTGTCTCTTCAGTACAGGTACTTCACTGAAGTAACTGAAGTAACATTCAATAAAGGTAACATCAGGTTACAAGATCTGTGGACATGCTGTGCAAGGGCAAGAAATACTCATGGTGTACTCATGTTGCTTTTTCTAAGAAAATGTAGGCGTAGTGCCCTCCTGTCACGCCAAGCCTGCCTCAGGTTGTATTGATGCAGTATCTGGGTGCCACATGAGTGCATTCACTCCCTACAATGAAAACACACTTTCTCAAAATCTAGAAAATTAATTCCAGCACATCTCAAATTTATGAGTGGTTAATACCTTCCTTAAATCCAGTAATAATTCTCAAGGAATCCATAAGATTAATACCAAAACCAGACTGTTGTCCTTAATATCTAAAAAAACTGTATCATTTGTAGGTTGATGAAGTATTTACAAAACTAGACTTAAAGCAGTTCAAAATAACAATAAACAGTCCTGTAAGTCACATATAGTACCTCTGTGTATTCATTTATTACTTCTCATATATGCATTGCCTGGCTTAATTTCAATATTTTCTGAATTACAACTTAAGAGGTATCCTTAAAGGGGTTTTTTTGTAATGTATTTGTAGCATAGACACACAGAAGCTCTGGAGGTGCTTCTTTGTCACCAGCAGATGTATGCTGTTTTGAAAAGTACTGCTTCAAATGGTCTTTGATCTCTTCACAGAATATCTGGGTTATATCACCTCTCTAAAATAACTTGATGACTCCAAGAAGGATTTAGTGGCCACAAACTCGATTGGTGGTCCCCAAAAGTGTTTGCTGAATTCAGCATTTTCCCAGCTTCTCCAGCTTTCACCACCAATTCTTACAAGGTTCCTCTGAAGAAATCTCACCCATCAGGCACTATTGTAAGAAGGCGACTATTTTTGCCAGGCTCCATATGCTCAAAAATGCACTTGAATTTTTTAAATACTTTTTACTGTCCCTATACTGATATATCCTACTACTGATTTTTCATGAAACAGACATTCTGGCCAAGCCTCAAAAGCAGGTTTATCCAAAGCTATGGATCTTAAGTACAGCTTAATCTTTTTTTTTTTTAAATTTATTTTGTACAACACAGAAAAACAGATTTTTTCATCACTCTTCCCATTTCTACTTTACCATCAGATTAAGTGGAAAGAAAAAGGAAATCAGTTATTTTCTTGTGTAACTCATTACCTAACCTTTACAGGTTTGTATTTTTTGGGTTGACTTTTTTTCCCCCACTTTTGTAAACTATAGGCTTTATCAACACTACAGGTTATATAGTAAATTGCAGGTTCCATCCTTTTCCCCAGCAGATTTAATTATTCAGCTGATTTTTACCTGATTTAGTTTTGGCACCAAGTCCAGGAAGACAGACAAGGTAATATTGAAAAGGCTGTGAAAATCTTTAATGCCCAGCTATATGTTGCATAGTTAAAACCTCCAACTCTTAGAAAAGAGAAGATAAAACTGAGATCACTGCCAAGTATCTCAATAAATAAATAGTTATGACATGGATATCTTGGATTTTTTTGGTTTCTATCCATATCAGTAGAGTTTCTTACAGTCTTGAACAAACAACAAACATATACATCCTTTTAAAAAATCAGGGGTTGAATATCCATTCTTTGGAAAACGCATAGATATGGATACCTTTCTTGTACTGACTAAAGTGTCTTGCATTCCCTTCTCCAACAGGCAAGCTGGTTAAAGAGATCATGGAAACCTACATGTCTTGGCTTTATCATAGCATTGATCTGTAGTTCAGGGAAAGTCTGTACTACCTGTACTACCTGTTCAGAGAAGAGTTTTCAGTCAGTGGGGATACCAGGACACTGTGGGTCTTGACTGCACCTCTAGTGATGCACTTATATTTAAGGAATGTAGATTTTGGGTCTATTGATTGAAACTTAAGTTCTGCTCTGGGAATAGTAAGATAGATACATAAGCTCTTTCTGACTCTTCTTCCAGTTCCAGCTTTCCCTGTAGTTCTCTTTCCTGGTGTAGTTCTAGAAGTTTTCTTTCCATGTTCCTATTTCAGCATCTGATCACAAAGTTTTTACCTACGCACTCTCTAAAGAGCTTACAGTCTAGATAAACAGGACTAAGTAAGGACTGGATACAAGAAAGTACTGTTATTTCTGTTTTGCTGGGATACAAAAAGTTTCAGTGGCAATGCAACACAATGTACACAATTTAACCGCTTCCAATATAAGAAATTTGAAGCTGAACAGGAGCTTAATTCCAGTCTGCTGTGTCCCAGATCAGTTTTCTGTCACCTCCTCATCTGTCTTTTCAGAGCACAGTATAAGCTCTGTGTAAAACTGAACCTTCCGCTGGCCCAGCTTTGCTTCACTTCCATGGCCAGAACTCCTACGGAACTGCAGGAGCTGATGCTGACATGCATTTAGCTGTGTATTTTTTCCTCTGGCATATGGTATTTACAAGACTGCTCTACAGTGCCATGGTTATTTTAACACATATGTCCTTGATTGCTGGGAATAAGACTAGAAAATCCTTTGAGTACCAAATATATATATATATGTGTGTGTGTGTATATATATATATATATATATATATATATGTATGTATGTGTATATATATATATATTTGCCTGCATATATTGCTATTACTGATTGCAAGAAGATTTATATGGATTACACATGATTGACACATGAATGTTTAAGGAGGTAAACTGTGAGCTTTATAATTAAGGGGACTTCTACTCTACACACTGCAATGGAAATGAGTTTGTGGAAGAATTCACTGCAGGAACTGCAATTTGGGGCAAAAAGTATTGTCACCAAGAAAGCACTAGAGGATTCATGTGCCTTCATGTCTTCTTTCTCGTCTGACACCAATACTTTCCTGGCACACACACTCATATCATTTGGCATGTCACTGACCC
This sequence comes from Luscinia megarhynchos, assembly GCA_034336665.1. Classification (NCBI taxonomy): domain Eukaryota; kingdom Metazoa; phylum Chordata; class Aves; order Passeriformes; family Muscicapidae; genus Luscinia; species Luscinia megarhynchos. The sequence goes on from CM067566.1 coordinate 25,020,036, forward strand.
ATTTCACATCTGCAGCCAGGGCCATCAGGACAAGTTGCAGTCATGTCCTCAATGGCAAAGTGGGGAATCAAGGAGATCTCCTGATTTCCATCTCTAAAATGGGCATCCCCCAAAAAATAAGATAAGCAAACCCTCTTCATGCAGGGGGAAATTCAGATTTTCCTAAAAGCAGTACAATCTGTCTCTCTTTCATTTCATGGCAGCCAACATTGTGGGGAGGAATCTGGGAAGCCACTGCCCTGTATCCTGCCTTTTCCCTGTCAGGGCCTCCCACCTTTAATGGAAAATTTGTCAAAAATTTTGGCAGCCATGAGCAACAGCTGCAAAGTTTCTGCGGCATTCAGAAGTGACAGGCAGGGCAGAGAGGGGCAGGGGGCTGAGGCAGGGGAAGTTTGTGGGGGCTACCATAGCTCTGAAGGAGAGAGGAGGGAGGAAAACTGGATGCTCCCACTTGCAGTCTCTTTTAGATTCCTGCTTTCAGGCAGAGCCTGCTGCTCTGCCTACTGGTTTTAAGACAGCTGCATCCTGCTGCTGGCAACTGCTCCCAGAAGGAACAAGAGAGAAGATGCACCAACAAACTGCCTTCCTGGAAGGCTTCATTGTTCCCAGTCATTACATGTTTAGTAATCCCAGAAGTATATGAGTCATGAGCAGATACACAGTGAATACTTAAATATTCCATGGAAGCCACAGGTCTGGCCCTTGACTCACAGTGAAGCCGTTGGCAACAGCTCTAGTGATTTTCTTCCTGGTGCCTGGCTTGCACCAAATGAGGAGGAGCCTCATTTTTCTTTAAAAGGAAGAAAGGAACGAGTTGCAAAGTCTCTGGACTGTATAATGCCAGAAAAAAACCTGAAAATTTTACCTAGATGATTTACAATTACTGCATAAAGAACCCAAAATCCTGCCTGCAGGTAAGTAAAACTCATGAGCCCTGTGGGGCTGACTTCTGGTTCTCAAAAGTCTGGGGCTAGCAGTACTAGCTAGAGGCTCTGTTTATGCTGCTCTTCCATCATGTTGCCATGCTGGGGGATTGGCGAGCTGTGCTCAACACCACATCTTCACTGACAATGATGTTCAGCTAAGAACTTTGCTTTGGTTGGCTCATTTCTCACCACTGCTTCCTTTGCTGATGACAAGCATGCACAGTAACAGACTTTCCTTTCTACCTTGAAAGAGGTACATCCTTCCTAATATTTGGAGAAATATAAAGGCAGCAGAAGCAAGGAATACAGCCACTTCAAGGTGTTCTGCATCTACCTTCTTACAAGAGATAGCTCATATAGTGGTCAAATCTTCCTTATAATGAGAGCATTTTTTAACTAAATTATAGTATCAGCATCTGTGCATTAGGTAGAGAATACCCCCTTTCACATATTTTGGTATATAAAAGCAAACAGAATGATTGGGGAATTTATGCAAATAGAGCTGCCAAGCAGACTGGCCCAGAGGTAAACAGCTGAACAAATTGGTGTTTAGACCTGTAAGCTCTGCTAGTAAAAGCAAAATTTGCCATTGTGGTAATACACTAAATCTACAAAAGACACTCAACTAGTCTGCTCTTCATTACCATCTGGTGGTTGTTGCATGGAGTGGCATTACTTGCATCTCAAAGTTACTGAGGAAAAATTTCATATCCTCAGAAAGGAAAGGGCACTGTAGCAGCAGTGGGCAGCACAAGGGGGATGGTTTTGTCTTACAGGCATCAATACAAAGGCATCAGGCGAAGAAAACACTGTAAAGATGAGCAGGTAGAAAAGAAGTAAGGAGTATTTTTCTCAAGTATTTTGAGGTGTACCTGAGTTTCATTTGCAAGGAGCTGAGAACTGCTTGGGAAGCACAGTGTACTGCTCCCTCCCACTGACAGCAATGGCAGCTGAGACCACTCAACAAGATAAGATATTTGTCAGCCACTTTCCATAGCTAGTTCCCAGATCTTCACTGCTCACCCAGAGAGGTGTTTTACAGTGGTAGCCTAGCAGGGGGCCCATATCCTCAGTGTAAGCAAAAGGGAGCTAATCCTGTTCTACAGCTATATGGGGAGCTAGCTCACCTCTTGCACAGTGAATAGTCTGTATCTGTCCACTGTATAGTCTCTACCTCTTCCCCTTCCCACACAATGACTCCCACTCACAGGGAAATTGCAGTGTAATTCAGCTTGGAAGTGACTTTTAGAAGTCATTGGTCCAAACTTCTCAAAGTCAGTCTCAAAAGTTACACCAGGTAGGTTCAGGGCCTCTGAGGAGTTCCTCACCCTTTTCAGTGTTTCTTATCCTTGGAGTATATCTTATGAAGGGAGGGTAGTCTGCTCTTATACAGAGTGAAAGAAGTACAATAATTGGCAAAGTGCAATACTCTTTTGCTTTTACCTACTTGTATGAATCAATAGGTAATTGATGTGCAGTGACAAATCCACTCTAAGTAGTTTGCAACAGTACCAATATAAACTCCTGGACACAGTCACAGTGTGTGCTCATTTGTGTACACCATGGGGTTGATCCAGTGCAGCTGCAGCATTTAATGTCTTGTGTACCAGACTGAATTTTTCAAGAACAGCATGAAAGAAATTCATTATTATAATGAGATAATTCATAGGGTATAATGCACTTTAAAACAGGAATAGTTTTATACCTCAGTTGCTTTTTACCTTTAAAGATGCACTCTTCAGATCCTTTCTCAGCTCTGCCACTGATTTCTGTGACCTTAGATAAGTAATTTAAGCCAAATCTTCCAACAAGTGTAGCTCATTCTACATGCGTCAATTTATACATAAGACTGACACAGACCTTGTGGAGGTGAATACCCAAATCTGCATTTAAAATTATGATCTCCACACCTCCATGTCTGAATTTCCTGGTCTTCAAATTTTAGAAAAGACTTCCATATATTGGAGGGACATTTGAAGGCATTAATTAGTTCAAATGCACACAGTGAATTAAAAACATATGGAAATACTAAGTATTATTACCAAATAGGTCAGTATTTAACCAATGGCTATGTCCTTAGTAATTTAGACATTTTTTTCAACTCTGTGTCTCATTTCAGAGCTTTAATACATAATCAGCTTTCTAAAGGTTTCTCTGCTGGACACAGATATAAGAGTACATGAGATTAATCACCTCCCTCACCTCTTAGGCCACTTAGACATGAGAAATGAAGACTTCCACTGCTGATGGTGGAAATGAGTGGGTGGAAAATCCGAGGGACAAAAAGAAAGATGAATATTTAACAGAGACAAATATACAATTCTAAGAGGCAGACTTCTCAAGATGAATGGTTTTAAGAGGATGGATAAGGTGCATTTTGCTGCCTTACTAACCCAGAATCTTTTCCCTACCCAGACTGAAGAAGTAAAAATCTACCCTGACTTAGATGTATGATTTAGATACTAGGGTCATTTAGGCCCTGCTCCAAAACTCACTGAAGTAAACAAAAACCCTGCCACTCATGCAGGTGATTCTGGATCAGAACAAGATAGCATTTTCATTTTGAGTTCCTAATTTGACTATAGTGTTGGGGTTTTCTCTACATTTAAAATACTTTGTTTTCTTATAACCCCATTATTGTGGTTTAATCCTCTTTTGCAAATTTTCTAATGCTTCAGTTCCCTATCTGACTATAGGCAGGCAACATTTTGCTCTCTTAAAGGGGGGTGAAAAGGAATTTGATTTGTCTGCCACTCACCTAGCACCTCTCATTGAAAAACATTTTTCAAATTTTATGAAATTAAAACCTTGATAATGTCCAGAGCTGAAGTAAAAATTAAGCCTTAATATACCAGGTGAAGGGAGAGAAACACTCTGAATCAAAGAACAAATCACTGAAGGAGACATTTAGCAAGACAAAGCAAGACACAACAAAAAGGTTGAGAATATGAGAAATCGACTCAAGTGAATTATTTCAAAACCATTCCTTACAGTAGGAAAAGATGAGAGAGAAAGTGTTACAAATTATTAATGCATTGATATTTGTTCTTTTGGCCTCTTCTGCACACAAAACTAAATCCTTTTTCAACCTCTATTCACTTCTGTCCCAAAATGGTACTAAAACTGTCTGAAGCTAATATTGACATCACACAAATGCTTGATGCTGCTCAAGAGAAGCTCAAGGGAACAAGGGGATGCTCCTGAATCCCTTATCTCACCTTTTACTGCTTCCTGAGCTTTAACATGCTGCTGATTGCTCTAAAAGACAAGTCACGATGGTTTCACCCTCTGAGCTAGGTTTGAAGGCAGCCATAAAAAGTTCAGTCTTTTCCAAAACATATGAACAGTGAATACCATCACTCCTGAGCACCTCAGAGCAGTTATCCATGGGAGCATCCTTGTGCCCCTCTGCCTGCCTCTGCAGTGGGAAGAGATACCAACAGGGGCTAAAAAAGCTGTTTTTATCCCAGTTCTATGATCTGGCTGAGGAACATCTTTACCAGTTCCTTGTGTTCAATTTATTTTTTTATTCAAATTCTTAACTTTGCACTTATTTTAGCCTTTATTTTAAGGCTCTTTTTCAACTAGCTAAAAGCAGCAAAAATGACAGGGTGCAATGCATTTCTCAGTATATGGACTGCTTCCAGTGACTGCTGCCAGCCCACACAACATATATAAATCATGGATTTGAGACCTGCACCCCTACATCACTTAAAGAGATAAGTAAAATTACTTGTCTTACACTTCCCCGATGACAAAGTGACTCCCAGCAGAAGAGATTCACATGTGCTCTTTATTTCAGCAAGCCAGAAGCATCTATCTCACTCTTCAGATGTGCTCCTGAGACAAGAAAGGAGTGTGCAAGCAGCTGGTGTGTAGGACTATTGCATTTGTTAAAATCATGCCCACTTTGTTGTCTCCTAGCGTAGATATGACTGTGCATGGTGATACCTAATGCTGTCATTTCCATGGCTGTAAATTGACAACAGAATTCCAGGGGAATTTGCCGTCATCAAAGAAAACAGCCTGCAAGATTTCAGTTTGGCAGGTTTTATTGTTATATTTTGCTCTTTCCATAAAACTCAGTCTTAAAAGTGACATATTTGTAGACATATTCTTGAAATACAATGCCAATTTTTCTTATTGTTTCCGCCACCTTTGGAAGCAGCATTTTATATTTTTACTTGATAATGAGTGGAAATAAAAAATGCCTACCTTTCATGAGGCAGGTGCAACAGCAAGATAAAGAACTGTTTCTATTTGTGATGCCCATCCTTGGCTCTGTTCTAGCTTTTCTTTTTAGAGTTTTAGCATATATAGGCACAACCTCTTAAAAAAATACTATAAAATCTCAACAAAAATGTGTGTTTCCTTTCTTACTGAAATTGGCTGTTTGAGGAGTATGTGATTTGGAGTCTCTCTCTTCAGTGCACTAAGAATACTTTTGAGTAGGTTTAATTTTAAAACTGGAAGTGGTGGCCAATAGAAAAGGCCTGTGTTCAGCACCAGTTTTCATCACAAATCAGATTTAAGTCAAAACCCCAAAACTTCTAATGCAAAACTAGTTTTGAGGAACAACCAGCCAGGATCTTCAATCTCAGCAATATAACACACCAAATAAGCAGAGGCTACTACAGATTAAAAACTAACTGGAAATACTATTTCTATGTAAGAATTATAAACCAGAAGTAGAGGCAGAAAGCAATGTTACCACACTAAATTCACAAGATCACAAAATACTTGAAATTAGAAGAGGTAGTTGAGTATCTGATGCTCAACTTGAGAGCCAAGCTCAGTTTCTTCTCTGAGATGCATTAAACTCAAAGACAGACCAGGCTGCTCAGGAGTTTCTTTTAATTCAAAATTTCTTGAGAGTATGTAATGTAAAAATGTATATTTTCTCAAAGAAAATTTCATTTTGATCCAGTTTTTACCTAGTTCTTCTTGAGAAAGGAACTCTCTGAGCTACACACTTATGGAAGATATCTCCAGAGAAATTGGATATGTGACTAAATCCAGCTATTCTATCTCATTGCTAGAAGAAAACAAGCTATGCTTTTATTTATATGACTCACATTCACAAGTGTTTGCAGTGAGTGCATCATATCACTGAAATGGGACAAAGAGACACATTGCATTCTAGTGGCTCTGTGTGGTAAAATGCTTGTGAATATGAGAATACTACTCATAAAACCTGATAATTTAAATAGGGATTTGCAGGGAGCTGCTTCAAAAAACAATGAAAAGGCAAAGCTGGGTAAAATTAATCCATTTATCAGTTAAATAATTCTGAGCCATTCCACTAGCAATGTTCAGTTTATTATGCTAAAAGAAAGACTACAAATCAAGACAGAAGCAGGCTTAAAAAGCATAGAAGCAAAGTTCTCGATCCTACAAATGTATAAGCACCTTGTCACAGTATGCATCAGACTCTTAAAATCAAGGGAGCTGAAGGACTGTCCTAAGCATTTTAGAGTCTTTGAAAATAAAGTACAATGTGCACTAGAAAGATCTTAATTGATCTTTACAGGGTATAAAAAAAGGGATGGAAATGGAGCACAAAGAGAATATGTACCTTTTTCTTTCCTGAGATAAGAGGGAGGGCTTACTGAGAGACCCAAAGGAAAGGGAAATAGGTGTGAGAGTGAGGTGGTCTCCTCAGTGTATAGCAGTATCATACTGTCTACAGTTCCCAGGATAAAGCACAAGTTCAGCATGTCAGTCCTCAGCTCTCCTTGATCCTTTGTGCAATTTTGCTGCTGCTGAAATCTGTAAGGTGCACTAAAAGTAATCCCAGCTTGCAGTTTTCTGTAATTTGAAAAGATGGCTCACAAGTTCTATTTGATTCAAGGGATTACTATAGGTATAAAACAGCAATAGCACTATCACTAAGCAGATGAAATAAGTGACCTATTTCATTACCCACCTCTTTATGTATAAATATGGACAAGATTTGTTTTTTACCTGCACAGGTAGTTATTTCACAATTCCAAGGTTTCACTTCATAGTTTTCAAACCTAACCATTCAGCTTAACTGTTTAAAAATTTGATCCAAAATTTTGAATTTATATTATTTATATGATTACTGCAAAATATCACCTGCTCAGTGCCAAGTAAAAAAAAAAAAAGTGTACCCATCTTAATTCTCAATTTTCTTTCAGCTATGTATGTAGTATGAAAAATCCACACAGCAATTCCAGTTGGACACAGATTAGGAATATCCTGGATCTGCAAGTCCCTACCTGCAATTTCTCAAAACCTGTCAGTATCACAAATATTAACATTTTCAATCATCACCTCCACATACAAAGTCTACAGTATGAGGGACACAGCTGCCCTTTTTTGTTTGGAGCAGAAGCACAGAGACCTACTTTCATCCTACTTTTAAGAAGGCACAAAATATCCCTGGAAAGAGATTGCATAGTCATAATTTTTGCATTTTTCCCCCTTTGTTTCTTTAAAATTTGCAGTCTTCCTGCCTACAGATCTTATCTAGTGGGACATGGAAAGAATTTCCAAATTTCCCTTTTTTCAGTGATTTTGCCTTTTTTTTTTTTTCTTTCTAATTAGCCAACATTATCTGAAAAGGACATTATCTTTGTATGGTGGGCACTTTCTGATGACAAAATTAGCAGTGCAAAAAAGATATTTAATAAAGTGGAAACATTAATTTGTGAAAGAAAAAAGATTCCTTCCTGAAAGTTTGAACACATTGAAGGTAAAAAATGAACATACATTTGGCCCAGGATAGTTTCTGCATCACGTTTTATGATTATATTATTTGTCTTGCTTCTAGGAAGGATTTGACATGCCTTAGAATATGAAAAAAAAAAAAAAGACCAATATGTTGGACTAGTGAATTTCAATTGGTTTAGTTTATTTGTGCTTACATACGTTTGACAAATACAAAACTGTTCCCTGCCCAAAAGGTCTGCCTTCTCTAACACAGAAAATATATTTTTAAAATCTTATCTATAAGCTTATCTACAAGACTCTGTATAGTACTAAATCCAGAAAAGAAGTGATTGGGGAAGGAATTTGGCACTGTCTTTAGCAATGGTTTCAAGAAAACTTATTGAACAACAATATGAGAAAATATCCATAAGAAAAGACCATAAAAGCAGAAATTGAAGCCACCACAGGTGTTTGAAAAGCAAACTGAGTTTGGTACAATGGGGTTACAGCTCCTATAGGCTGAGAGCTGGCTGCATCCCACCTCAGCACACTGCTGGTGTCACTAAAGAGCACACATGGGTCAGGGTGGCAGCTCTGCCATGGGAGCTCAATTCACTGGCAGAGGGGTCAGGAAAGGTAATAGCAATAGAAATATTTAATTATTTCTGTCAAGGTAGACACTTCCATGCAGAGGATGTGCACTTTTCTTGGTATAGCACCTGTGTTATCTCCATTCTTATTAAAAAACACAGATTTACAGCTGCATATCTCAGAAATAAGAGAGAGAACTAAAAATATTGAGAATTACTGGCAAAACTCTCCAGATAAAGCTCCTAGAACTTCGGACATTAAGCAGCCTGATTCCCAAAATTGCAAATTAGCCATATTTTTTTTTTTTTGCTGCCTATATTCTGGGGTGCTCAGCAACTTCCAAGATGCCCAAAAGCCATGGTGAGTACCCATCAGGTTTCACTCAGCCTGAGTGATTGAGCAAACCACATTGGAGTGGATGGAGAGACATACTGCTGTCCTTTGAATCAAATGTATTGACTGCAGAAGCAGCTGCCATTTCAAGCACATGTCAAAAACAGATCACCAGATGTCTAGTCACCACTATAAGCTTTTAGAAAATGTTTGTAAACAATAGGGATAGTAGTTGAGAGTTAGCCCCTTCCCCATAGTCATTCATTTTGGGTGCCTTTGTTCTTTGTACAAGGGGCTGTTAAAGAGATCCTGAAGTGAGAATCTGTCACATGGAATGCTTTTATCAAAATTATGTCAAAATTGTTCCACATTGGTGGCCTGGAAAGGCATTCTATATTCTCCTAGAAACAAAGAGAGCAGAACTTCAAATTCTTAAATCATAGACTACTTCAGCTAGCAACATGTGTGAAAGAGGAAGTCCTGCAGATAATAAATAAATAATAAAAAATAATAATGATTTTTCCCCTTTTTCAGTCCTGAAAGCATCACCCTCTCCATAAGGCAAGAGAAATCCTTCTCACCCCCTCTGCTCTGGCAGTGTAATGCAGTTCCTCCTTTGTATGGTTATTAAAATACCATATAAATCTCTTTGTTCCAAAGCCCCCACTACTGAGGGATCTTTTCAGTGTTGTCTCCACATTGCAGTTGTTTCAAAATCCAGGTTTAGAGCCTGGATGTCCCCAGTAACCAAGCTGTACAAAATGGAGTTGAATTTCAAGTTTGGGTCTTATTTTTGGGATGTTCAGTGGAGTAAGCTAGAGGCTGGTCTCCAGAAGCCAGCCCAGCTTGGTTGGGAGAGCTCTCAGAGGAACCAGTTTGCCAATAAGAACATCCTCATCCCTCCTGGAAATATATTTGCTGGGCTGAGACATCCTTCTGATTGCAGGAGACCTGCAGGGCAGGCTTTGCTCATGCCTTCTCAGACTAGATGATAAGATCAGAAATTCACCTAAAACAATTCAACTATTAATGGGCATTCAGTCCAGGGGCCAGACTACAGTTCATCTGAACTGCAGCTGCCCTGAAATGTGCAGCAGATTAAGAATTATAATAGAATAAATCTCTGCACTTATGTCTGAAGACAGATCTTGGCAAGCTATGGAGAGCAATGAACTCCCAATGATTAATCTAATTAGCTGCTTCAGACAAACCAGGTAACTTTATGATGGCTGTGTGGTACAACACTCATTAAAAAGATACTTTTTGGTAGACAGCTAGAGGTAGGATTTCTGTTTTTTTTCTTTTTAAAGCACCTACCCAAGCCAATTATAATTGAACAAACTCTTTCCAAAAAGCCATCCTAAGAGTATTTTTAAGTTGAGCTGGGAGGTCACATTTTTCAGCAGCTAATTATGAACTAGGAGGAAAAGAAAAAAATATAAAATGCATCAAAGAAAATTGAAAATATATATTATATACTGTAGCAAAGAACTGATAAAAGAATTATTTTCATAAATTTGTACACTTATGGTTGGAGAAAGCAGATGTGAGATGAAAGACTCCCATAGCAATGTCTCAGGAAGCATGTTGTGCTCCTTCTCCAAGAGTGACAAACTTTCATAGAAAAATGCATTGTTCAAAAATTTGTTCCAAAAGATGCTCAAAACTATCACTAGGATTTGTGTCACAAACTATATTGCAGCATTTTTCAAATATAGTGGCACATTTCAGCTACAAAAAACATTACCAGGTCTGCCATTTCTCAGAAACAAGTCCGCATGACGATGTAGCAGACTGAAAAGCATCCAACGCTTATCCCAAGGCACGGCAGGCAGGACTGAAGCGCGCCGAGGAGATGGGCTGTACCTGAAAGGGACAAATGTTATTGGTTGCGCTCCGATGTAGCGAAAGCGAGCGGCACCGGCAAAGCCGTGAGCTGCTCACAGGGCTCGCAGCATCAGTCCCTGCGTGCTGAACCGCACACAGGACAGGTTACATTGGAGCATCCCTTCCGAGAGTCTTTAAAAAAAAAAGTTGAAAATCGCGTTCTAAACGGAAGATCAATTACATTGCTTAGAAAATTGCAACTAAAACCAGTTACCCGGGGCACCGCGGGTACCGCTGCGGGGCAGCCCCGCCACCAGCTCCGCCGCTCGGCAAAGCGCTACCTGCACCAAAACGAGCCATTTCTACCGCATTTGCCATTCCCCTTCCACTTGACGGCTAACATAACACCGCGGGGAATTTTCACGCCGAAGCGCCCTCCACAATCTCTCACTGACTCGACGGAGCGGCGGGGGGCGCGCCCGGCGGCTGCACCCTTCCCCTCGGCAGCTCGGGGGTCCCGGTGCCGCTGTGCCCCTCCGGCCGCGGGGCCCCGCCGCCCCCAGCGCTCCTGTGGCACCTGTAGCGGTACCGCTCCCTCAGATCTCCGCCCCTCGGCCCCCCGCGCCCTCAGCGCCCCGCGGCGCGGCCGGGCCCGGGCGGCCGTGGCGGGCGCAGGGGAGCCCCGGGGCCGCAGCGCTCGGCTCGGCGCATGCGTCCCGCTCTCGGGAATTGTTTCTCCGCGGCGCTCCGCACCAAGTTCCAGTCGGCGGCTCGCCCCCCGTGAGGCGGCGGCCGGCATGGGGGCGGCGGCCAGGCGGGCCGGCCCGCGGGCGCTGCTGCTGCCGCTGGCGCTGGCCGTGGCGTGCGCGGCGCGCAGGTGAGCGCCGCCGGGGCGCGGACGGAGGGAGGGACCGCCCGGCCGCCCCCCTGACCGCTTGTGTTCTTCCCGCAGCGCCGACGGGCCCAGCAACATGTCCTACGTGAAGGAGACTGTGGACAGGCTGCTCCAAGGCTACGACATCCGCCTCCGCCCCGACTTCGGAGGTGAGGCGCCCGCGCCCCCCCGATCCGCGCCCCGGTCCCCCCGGTCCGCTAACGCCGCCTCCCGCTCCCCCCGCAGGTCCGCCCGTGGATGTGGGCATGCGGATAGAGATCGCCAGCATCGACGTGGTCTCGGAGGTCAACATGGTGAGTGGCCCCGCGGCCCGCGCTGCCATCGGCCCGGAGCCCGGCTGCGCGGGGATGCGCGTACCGAGCATCACACGGAATAACCGAGCACGTCGCAGTTGCTAGGAAAAGTTATTTGCGTTTTCGAGATGATTTTGGCATGCCTGCGGTGGTCCTTGAGAAGAGCTCCCTGCCTTGGTCAGAATACCTACTGCAGGTGTGAGGTTTTGGGTCTCTCTTGCCCTGGTTTGCCCTTTGCGTAGTCAGCAGCTGCCGTCGGAAATGCTGGAGTTTCTTGAGCTGTGGCAGCGGATGGCCAGATGTGCGTGTTTTCGTGTTAAATTATTTAAAGAGTTAGTTCGCTTAGCAGCCTTGAGTAAAAGGTGCAAAGAGAAAATTAGAAGGACTTCTAGAAAACACTCTCTTGTAGAAGGGAAAAAATAACTACACTGTACATAAGGATGTTTCCAGCTGTCAGAATCAGAAGTCTCATAGCTACAGGTGTGAAACATACTGCATTTGATTTCAGTTCTTCTGCAGGAGGGAATGCTAATAGACAAGCAAGCTTAAAGAGCAAAAATGTGACTGTTTAGTGCCTGCCTCATTTGACAGTCTTTTCCCAGAAGACAACAATGAATCAGTTGCAAGTTTGAACGTTGTACAAAATCATGTTGAATTAGTCAGCATCATGGGCATTTTGCTCTCACTCTCTTTTCTTATGTTTGATCTCAGATGAAAATCTCAGATGCTTTCTGTACATAAGGGAACACCTACTTAGTTAAAAGAAGCTTAGAAACCTTACAGTTCCATCCTGAACAGCAGTTTATTTCACTGGGTGATATTTGCCCATTTGAAGTAATTTACCCAAGAGTGGGGATTTCTTCTTTGGTATATTAGTTAATAGCTGTCATTAAAACAAACTCTTCATAGATTTTTTTTGTTTTTACACTTAGTTTTTTCTGTTGTTTGTTATATATATCACAGCTTCTGTTTGTGTGTTAACTGTTTTATTTGCTCATGAATATGCATGGTAGAGTGGGGAGGAAACAGAATTTGTCAGGTTGTATGCAGGTCTGCAGACTGCTAATGCCACACAAAGACAACATTTTGCAAGTTTCAGCTCCTGGTCTTCCTGTTGCTGTACTGCACTTTCAGGGAGGAACAGACCACACAGATAAAGTAGAGGAAACAGAACACAGACCTCATCAAAACAAGCAGAGAACAAATCTACTCCAAGCTGTTTCTACGACGCTGTAGTGGGATTTCTGCTTTCATACCTGGAAAAGCCAAACAGAGCGAAACACAAAAACACCTATTCTGAAAAGTCCAGAACTTATCTTGTAGAGTCTCAACACCTGAAATACTGTTATCTGTAGGGGAGTGGATGTGACAGTTTCCAATAGCAATCTTACAGGGCATTAATTGTGTTGCACCAGCTCACAGCATTTCTTAGTTGCCTGTACCTGTCAAACTTTTTTCTCTGTTCTAACACTTGCACAGCCTCTGGGAAAGAGAAGTTACATGATAAATGGATTATATGAATAATATGTAGGGAGCAGCTTGACTAAAACTGGTCAAAAAGTAAGAAAATGTTTTCATTTCATAAAATGCCACATCTCACAGCAGAAAGAAGCAACTGGTCCTAGCTGCAGCTGTAGCCATTCCTGAGGGCAAAATATGGAGTCTCCATTCTGAATCAGTTTGAAAGGAATTTCCAATATCACAAGTGCTACCTGTACATACCCGTATCTAGTTCTCTGTGTTTATTGTGTTGCTAGAGATTGTCTGCCTGGTTTTGGACAATGATCAGTAATTTCATCCATCTTTGCAAAAACAAGGCAGTCGATATCTTGGCGTAAGAAAAGGTTTTTTACCTAGTAAAATGATGCTTTGTTCTAGTAATTATTTTTATTTCTGAGAAATCACAGCCTTGAGATGCTTAACGTTGCAGCCACATGTAAGTCATTCATCTTCTTTTTCTTTAGACTGTGTCTTATAGATTTTGGTTTTTTAAAAATTTATTTAGGAATAGCTACTATTCTGTGACTTCAAAGCCAAAAATGTTCTTCAGAAGATCTTAATTTATAGTGTCCTCCTGCTATAGGGCAGTTTTGGTTGGATCCACTAGAATTCCATCAGTCCAGTCATGGTGCCCACAGAGTTGAATGTTGTATTCCAGTTTCAATGTGTAAATAACAGTAAAATTATATAGAGAGAGAGGGAGAGAGAGCCTGTGAAGGAGGTGTTCTCCTTTGGTGTGTTGGGTGAGACATGGTCATGGCTGTAGACCGTCTGCCATGTCAACAGACTGATTTGTATGTCCAAGTACATCCAGTCCTTGGGTAAATAGTGGAGATACAGGCAACAGAATTTTTTTGAATTCTGAGGGCACCAGTAGAAGTAACTGCTTGTTCAAACAGCTTGGCTGGTTGAAGTGGCTTGTTCTAATTTACTAGACTACTGTGGAAAACTCAGTTAATGGACCAAGACTGGCACAGTCATGAAATCAACCATTCTGTTTTTTTTCCCTTACTACTCAGTCCTCATCTCCTCAGCTTGTTAAATAGAATTGCTTTATGCCTGCTTGGTAGTTCAATAATACTGTGGTGAACTGCCATTTTTACAGAACAATTTACAGAACAATTAATTGAAGCACTCATTCTTATGACTCTCCCATTGGATATCAGATATGTTGTCTTACAACAAACAAGCAGAAGTAGAATGTAAACATCCTAGTGACCATTGCCTGTTTCTAATCATGCTTTCTCCCTAATATACCATGAGATAAGTTTTAGTTTAGTTTTCCATCAGATTTTCACAGCCTTGCTACAGTAAGTGCAAGTATTACCTTCCAAAGGCATGAGGTGACCTTTCTCCTTGTCTCAGTTAGTGACTGTTCAGCTAATTTTCATTCATGGCAGAGCTCCTTAAGTATTAATAGACATTTACATGAATATAGAGTTCATTCAGAACCATGCTATGACTAGATCTATTAAGCTGCTGTGATGTCTGGTTTACTCTGATGCCTTTATGTGCTTAGTAGAAGGTGCTGCTTGTACATCAAGAATAAACATGGGTAGAATGATTGGCAGTAATTAGTGTCATGCTTCAGGGCAAGCAAACTAATAATGTGTTGCTCTATCTACTAAGAAACGGTTGAGAGAAATAATTGGGCTCTAAAAAAATTCACATGCAGTACATGTTGTAATTTTCTCTAAAATGTGTTCTTTACGGAAGAAAAGGTGGACAATATAATAGGCAAAAGATGTCATGTACATATCCAAAAGTTTTAAAAAAAATGCATATGATAAAGAACCTTTTATAGAGTAGTTAAAAAAGGCACCAAAGAGGGAAAAAAAACCCCACTTTATTTTGTATTGTTTCTGACCTACCATACTGATTTTACACTGACGATGTTATTTATGTGATCACCGACTGAAGGGTTTCATGTCCCGAGCAAAAAGAGATAAAAGAAAACATGGAAAGAATGTATAATTCTTTAGCTTCTCTCTGCTTGTATTCAAGGCTCTTAAATTTATCTGATCTCCCAAATATGCCACTAAACTTGTAGAGATTAGTTTATTTCACATCCCAACCTGTTGGGTAACATCTTTTTGTCTCAGAAATAATTTATATTAGTTTAAACCACTCACTTTTTGTATCCTTTTTGTAAAGAAATAAGCCAACTGCATGAAGATGTGTATATGAGCTGGGTAATGCTTAGAAGCAAGGCACAGAAAGTTTGGCCATTAATCCTGGCAGGCCACTGCTCATGCATTAAACCCCAGCTCCAGAAATAGTAGAAGGACTTTTGTATATTGATGTAGGTTATTTTATGGCACTTTTTGTAGATTGAGGAAGACTTAAGCTGTGTTTACTGGTGCAGCCAGAATTTCACACATCTTATTCCTCCTTTCTGTCTTAATTAAGTATCTAAGAATTTTATATGGTGGCTGTTGTGAATCTCAACATAGGAAGTAAATCCTAGGGAGCCAAATTGGCATTATGAACCTCATCTCATACCTCTTTGCATCAGAGCAGCCAATCTATTTTTTTGTAATTGTAAGTCTGGTTCATATAGAACTAAAATGTCAAAAATTCCTTTAGCCCAACCCAAAGGGCTATTTGTGGCAACACAAATGATAATAAATGGTCCTTGGTCTAAATAGATACACATGAAGATGTCATACAGATTAAACTAATATTTTTCTAAAAAGTCATAAAGCTTAATAATTATTAATGAAAATTTACTTAGCTGTAGCGCAGAAGAAAAAAGGAGAAATACTTTTTTGTTATATAGCAGCTGTCCTAAAGAGCATGAAGGACATGCAAAGGCACTTTAATATCAATAAGAATGTTCAGTAACAGATTTTTTTTCAGCAATTGTGGAAAAACTAATAAAGTAATAATACATAAAGGCCAGATCATTTCATCACTGTCTATTCCAAACAGGAGTAATTATATTAGGGAGTAAAATGTGGAACGAATGTAGAAATGGGCAGCTTGAGGTTAAACCACTGGTTGTTTTGTTGGATTGTTTTTCATTTTACGAGAGTAAGCATTTCTTCAACAAAATTGATAAATAGGCAAAATTTATAAAGCAGTAATGTAAATGTTGTGTCATATGATCCAGAAATCTGATATATCTTAATCTTTTAAACATTGAACAATCTTGAGACCAGCTTCAGTGTTGATATAAGCTGTAGTCCACATTTTCTTTTAGGCTGACAGGCACAATACTTTTCTGATTTCAAGGCTTACACCAACTAGCTGTGAATGCCCTTTAGAAAATACGTATTTATTTTGTCTAATGTTAAATGTTAATGTCACAGTTCCCCACAAGTACAACTCTCCTGACTCCAGCAATCTACAGTTAATCAATTATATCACAGTGGTGCCTTTGAAATTAAAGAGGTGACAACCTCCACTTCAGTAGTGGAAGCTTTAGCATCCAGTTTGAGGTGTGTAGATGTAACTAAATAAGAAGTATGCCTACAAAGAGATAGGTTTTTTAGTTGTGTGGAGGGGAAAATGAAAGGATTTCCCCAGCATTGCCTGTTTAGTGTACCTGCCTCAGACAACATGGCTGTGCTGTGACCACTGTAAAACATCCAGCTGGTAGTCTGTTAATGTGCACAATCCCACAGCTCCGTGGTACAAACCTTTTGAAACACTAACAGTCCCAAATGGTTGGTTAATAATGGAGCAGTCAATGATTAAGACAGAAAGACTCATTCTCCAAAATGAACTTCTTTCTAAAAAAAGCAAAATAATTCTATAAAATCAAATTTCACGTTTCTTTCCTTGTGTGCAGGACAGGACAAGTGCATAATTAAAAGCTTTCACATTTTCCACAATTGCACTTCCCTTTTACTTCTGATTTTGGATTTTACATCTGACCTCTGAAAGAGAATATCAGAACCTTCCAAACTAAGCATTTTTCTTCACAGGGAAATTAAAGGCATACATTTCAAATGTCTGCAAAACTTAGTCCATTTTTTTTTTAATCAGCTTTACTTTGTACTCTGTTGCCTGAAAAGTTCCATACCTCCTCTAGGCCATAATAATAAATTATCTACCAGCTGCAGCTCAGTACAGACCTGGAGCTGAAGCTGTGCAACCAAGAGAGGGAACACACACCACCAGTTCACCCTGAGGTGGGAAAGGAGGGAGGAAACTCAGTGGGAGGAACAGTAATAACCTGAAAATCTATTCCCAGGAAGACCTGTTCCTCTTCACAGTGTTCTGTGACAACAGCTGAAACTGTTAAATCAAACCCAGAGACTGCCTTCATTCAAAGGTATCCCCAAATGATGTATTCCAAACAGCAGCTGCTTGGGAGAATTCTCTGTGGTTTTTCATCTGCCATCCATCTTAAGTGTGCTGTACTTTAAGCATCAGTAAAGTCTGAAAAAATAACTCTGAGGTCTTCTAGCAGGTAATGAAAAAGTCTAAGATGGCTGCCGGAAAGATTTTACACTTTAATGTTCTTTGAAACTCCTGATTTTCTTCTAGAAAGAGAACCCAGGATCTCAAGGTATGCACTTTTATGCTTGTACAATTCTCTCACATAAAAATAACTGTAACTCTGGCAAGTGGTCCAGAAAACATATTATAATAAAATTATTTCCACCCCAAAGGCTAAACTACTGCAAATATGTTCACAAGGAAATTGGTCGTAGGAGTCACTGAATAATCTAGCAGAACACCAGATAATGCAGTTGATTCCTTTCTCTAAGCAATAACTCTGTGTTAAGGTTTAGGTGGGATGGAGAATGTAGATCAGATCTCTTGCCTATCAACTTTTACAGTAACCTTTCAAGATTAAATGGTTGCTTTTGGCCAAAGCAGTGTCACACTGTGGTTGATTTCATCCTCTGGTGGGGCAAATCCTTGATGGTTTATGTCATGAAACGAGGAAAGGTAATTTAAAAGATTCAAAGGCAGTTTCTAGAAAGCTGCATTACTGCTCAGACATCCACCTTATAACAAGATTGACTTGTATGGTTTTAAATGCTCACATTACAGTACATAGTTTCAAAGCAAAGATTAATGATTTCAGACTGCCAAATTAAAAGTTGGGATAAATGTTCTCCAGTAAAACTCATCAATCCATTTGACTGAGATGGAAGAATTTCAGTCATGTCTTTTTTAATTGACTATAGGAAGAACTGAAGAGTTAGCAAAGTTAAAACTGTTGAAACAGATAAACGGTGTCTAAATATTATGCAGGATCTTAATCATATTAAAAGAAGAGTGCAGTTAATTTCCCAGCATATTTTTAACCTGAAGAGCTTCATAAGTGTAAGTGAAGTAGCATGAGTAGAAGTCAGTGGCAGGTAGATACGTTCATGCTTGTGAATCTCAGAAGCGTCGGTAAGTACTAATTATTGGAGTACCAAGGACTCTGTCCCATCCAACTGGACTAGATGCTGATAGTCCCATGTTTTCAATGAATATGCTCACAGACAGAATTTCTTACACCAGCTCAACAGTTTACTCAGCAGCTTGCAGGAGCAGTTTTTGTTTCATTATAATTTTATGTGTTGCTGCTCTTCAACAACATGAGAGAATAACCAAGCCTGGAATGATCCCCTCCCCTCCTGTGTTCTTCCATTATGATTTCTCCTTTCTTTAACCAGTGTTTTTTTTATAACCCTTAAGTGATCAAAATAATACACTGGTCGAGGAAAGAAATAGATGAGGTTCAGAGGCTTCATTCACCTTAATGCATTTCACAGGCAGTGCAGCTTTGTCACTGGTTTCCTATTGAAGAGAACAGAACATGGAATTGACAGCCATGTGTAAATTCTAAAGTGAAACATTAATCTGCAGATGATTCTGAGGCTTATTGTCTGGGTTTGTTGTGGAACCTCATGGTTTCAATTACTTTTTCAGTTTCAATTCAGAAATCCAGGCAATAGTGGTGCTCCAGTTCATGGAGAACAAGTAAGTGGAAGAGGCACTGCTGGGGACAACCTGCTGTGCCAGGGAAGTAGCACCAGGGCCTGACTTGGCAGGATGGGACTGCTGGCTCAGCAGGGACCCTGCTGATCTCACTGCTGCTTTGCAGGGCCCATCAGGTCAAGCTGCTGTCAT
Source organism: Luscinia megarhynchos (assembly GCA_034336665.1). Taxonomy (NCBI): domain Eukaryota; kingdom Metazoa; phylum Chordata; class Aves; order Passeriformes; family Muscicapidae; genus Luscinia; species Luscinia megarhynchos. Next base: position 25,039,154 of record CM067566.1, read on the forward strand.
GGCAGATGGCTAATTCTTTTCAACAGATTTGAAACAGCAATACTGTGGTTCAGATTATTTTTATAGTACTATATAGAGCCTTTTACAATGCAGGCAACATTTTTTATGAATTGCATATTTGTTTTTTTTTTCCCAAGGATGTTTGTGGGGCTAGAAGGAGCTTGTCATAAAGCAATTGTGCTGTTTTTTTCTCATCCTAGTGATTACAGTAATGAAGAATTCAGCATAATGTTATAGAAAGGAATTTAAAAAATGTGGAGCTCTGTACCTAAAACATTATGAATCCATTAAACTCATTAGTATGCATAATTTTTGCAATTTTTAGTCCAAAAAAATGGAACGTCAGTATTTCATGTAACTTCCAGTAAGCAGGAGTGATCAGTACAACATGTTGTAGCATTCAGGAACTCTGGAGGAAGAACAAACTGGACAAACTTTATGCAACAGCAAGCCAAATGCAATTTTGAACCAATACATTTTGGTGGAAATACTTTATTAGCTAATATTTTTATGTATCCATGTGCTCCTGAATCAACTTTTATAGAAATGCTATAGAAGAAAAATATACTTGATTTCTTGGTAGGGGAAAAGATTATTTCTATTTATTAGCTGTTCTTCCACTTTTGAATATCAGCTCTAAGGGGCTTCTCTGGAGTACATGGAGCATTGAAGTGTTCGGCTCATCTTGTTCTTTGGTTAGGTTCCTCTGCAAATCAGTGAAGTTGCATCAGTAATGAATCAAACCAACCTTAATAAAGGTGATTATACTTTCCTGTAGTAACTGCATTTTCTTGGAAAAATTTTGCCAGTAACATGTAAACTCAAGACAAAATAAACTGTTCTGAACACACAGGCATCAAGAAAAAGCTTTTAAAAATGCTTAATTGTTGTGATGGTGCCTCTGAGAAGCAAAATGCAAAAAAGAATGAAAATGAGCAAGTGAGAAAAAACAAGAAATCTGTTACCCTCACGGGAATATATTCTCTGTCATTGCAGAGTCTTGGCTTGCAGACAGCTTGGTTTTCCTTGCAGCTTTTTTACAATTTTCCTACTGATATATTCATACATCCTAGCCTAGTGTTTAAATTAAGGGTTGGAGCAATCCCCAGTGTCAACACAGGCTGGGGATGTACAGATCAAGAGCAGCCCTGTTGAGAAGGACTCGGAGGTGCTGCTGGGTGAGAGGCTGGACATGACCCAGCCATGGGACACTCCCAGCCCAGAAAGCCAAACATGTCCTGGGCTGCATCCAGAGCACCGTGGGCAGCAGGGGAGGGAGGGGATTCTGCACCTCTGCTCCACCCTGCTGAGACCCCACTGCAGGGCTGCATCACCTCTGGGATCCCAGCACAGGAAGGACTGGCTGTTGGAGCCAGTTCAGAGGAGGCCACCAAGGTGGTTAGAGGGATGGACTAGCTCTTGTATGAAGAATTGAGATTGTCCAACCTGGAGAAAAGACACCAGGGTAACCTAATTGCAGCCTTCCAGCCCCTAAAGCAGCCTACAAGAAAGATGGACGGGGACTTTTTACAAGGGCATGTAATGATAAGACAAGGGGGTAATGGCTTCAAATTGAAAGACAGGAGGTTTAGATTAGATACTAGGCACAAATTCTTTACTGTGACGGTGGTGAGGCACTGTCACAGGTGGCCCAGAGAAGTTGTGAATGCCCCATCCCTGGAAGTGTTCAAGACTGGCTTGGATGGGGCTCTGAGCAACCCGATCTAGAGAAGGCTGTCCCTGTCCATGGTGTGGGGGTTGGAGCTAGATTATCTTGTCCCTTCCAGCCATAACCATTCTGTGATGGTATAATTTAAACATTTGTATCAGAAGCTATCAATCTTTCCAAGACTAATCTCAGACCTCAGTCTCCTTAGTCTGTGCTGAGCCAGCTCCAGTGGAAACAAAATGAATATGAACTATGCATCTTCTTTTTTATTATTCACGCCCACAACTGTGTTATCAGAATGGCATACAAGTTTTAAAAGTCACAAGTGGGAATCTCTCTGTTCTTTGTAGATAGCAATCAATTACCTTTGATTTTATTTGTATATTTGACTTTAAAATAAATCAAAATAGATTCATAATAGGAGCTTTCAATTTTTGTACTGAAACTGGGGAAGTGTGTGGGTGTTAATGCCTCTTCCTCCTGGTAATCACAACAGTCATTGTAGCAGCAGAACAAAGATGTGAGTGGAGGTCCTTATTCCAAAGGAAAAGACAGTGATTCAGGTGGCTTGGATCATGCTCAGAAAGTGTTTTGGAGGCCAGTGTCTTAGATTTCACTCTTGTGTTCAGCAGATCAGTGCCTACAGGGGTTATATGTTCTTTGCTTTATGGAAGGAATGAGTCTCAGGGGAGAGATGCCAAGTGGAACCAAAGTGTAAATTTCTGTCCTTACAGGGATTTTTTGGATTGGTTTGTTTGTTTCAATTTCTCTGCTCTCAGTTGCTTCTCTGTTACAATTTCTACCTTACAGGGATAGTATCAGAATTAAATGCATTTTGTGAGCATTCATTTGGACAGTGAGCAAGTTTCTGCACACTCGGGTGGAAAGAAAATGCATACAGCTTGCAGCTATAAAAGAATTTATCCCCTGTGACCAGTTATTTCAATACAGCATCATGGCTTATGACCCAGCTGGTCTGTTCCTACATCTCTACAACAATACTCCTGCAGTCCTGACAGGAATTTATTTCTTACTTACCTAGTGAGAAATCCCAAGAAAGCACAAGATGTTGCATAGTAATTACATTTTCCTCAGTGGTATTGCTGAATGACATATTGTGATATATAAAGAGGCAACTGTGAATTTAACTTCAGTCATCACAGTGCTTTGCCCAGTACGGTAGGTTTCCAAATGAACACAGTGAATGTAAGAATAGAGAGAAGTTTCTGAATACCACACAGCATCCTGCATACTTTGTCAGCATTAGCTTTCAAAGCACATACGATTCTGTGCTGGCTTGGGAAATCTTCATGTATTCATTATTTATTTAGCTTGTATATTCACTCTTAATACTTAGGAATATATTTAAGAATATATTGTTTGCAGATGGTTTCACAGGAGAAGACAGTAATGACAGTCATTTGTCAGAAGAATCAAACATCAAAATATGAAGCTTTCTCTTTCTTTCTGTTTAGTGTTTGATGCCACTAACTGCTTATTTCTTGTGATTAACAGAACAGGTAAGCAACTTGCATGATTATTGTGTTAGAAAAGCTATTTAACCTTAGTTCATTTCAGAACATTATTTTCTCAGTTTTTGGAACATGCAAAAGCAGAAGGTTTTGCTGATTGTTAAAGAGGTGGCAGATTTTCATATGTATCCTTCAGTCATCATATTGTCTTTTGCAAGATATTGCAAGGCTGGCATGTGGGGAGGAAGAAACAATAAAGACTGGCACAAATTCTGCTTTTTCTCACACACACTTACCGGGCATGAGCAGAAATTCCTTCTGTGGAAAAGACATTTTACTTTATGTATCTGTGAAATAGTTTTAGTGCATCCTAACAAACAATAGCCTTCATGCAAAGTGTGTGGCTGATAAATGAAAATACTCTTCCCAGGGCTGCCATTCTTATTTCTAGAGTGGACACTTACTTCACTGGGTGCTCTGTCAGTGCCAGGCCCTTTGCTCTTTGACAAAAAATGTGTGTGTAGCAACTCTGCATTGCAGTTTCAGCCCTTTGGCCTCTTGGTAAGTCGTGTCTTACGCTGGGAGTAGCACTTTTAAAGTCAGCCATCCCTGAGGGGTGAAAGAATGTGGATACCTAGCTTTAGTTCCTGGGTAGATGAGGAGGTCAAGTACTTCAGTTCCAAAACACTGCTACTGATGTGCTGGAGTGCGAATTGAGTGCAGTAGTGCCAAATATCTTCAGTTGCTATCAGTCTACTCAAGAGAGAGGTAATGCAGGTTCTTTAGACTGACAAAGAGGAAAGTTTTCCTCCCTCTTCTAAATAATTTGTTTTAAGTATCCTTATCTCTCTCTCTATTTAATCCTATTATACAAAGTCTATGCTGATATTTCTTTAAGGTTAGGAAGCTGAAGTTAGGCAGTATGAAGACCCTGACAAAGATTTTTTTTCCCTGCCTCATGATACATTACTCCTTAAATTCAAAGCATGGAACACTTTTTCACTCAGCAATTCTTATTCTCATGATTCAAGCATTACTGCATTACCAGACCAGTTGTAAAGATGTCTGAAAACTGTATGGATATATGTGTGGTTTGGTGCATAAAATTGCTTCTTGGACTCATTCTCTTGGCCATATCTCTATGAGAAAGGCCAGTCAAAGGCAATACAAGGTAATATGTCTGGTGTGTGCCAACTGGAAATTTTTGAACGCTTGATAAGAAGTCCCAATAACTGAGTGAACGGTTGTTGTAGCTGCTTAAAGATACTGAATGAATAACAGGACCTAAGAATGACAAGGTATTTAGATCCATGTCAAAACCTCGTAGATTTGTTGAGAGTAAAACGTGAAATGAGAGAAGTTATCTAACTTAATCTATCCACTAAATGAGGAGAATCCTGCCCTTCGTTGTGCATTTACTGTTCTTACTCCAAGCCAGTCTGAAAAACTCCAGCAGCTAAACCAGAACATTGTTGAGCTGTCCTTCCCTATCTCAGGGTGTTACCCTTGGCTCCAAGACATTATTTCTCATCTATTAATTTTATGACTTTTGTATCACATATAAATATCTACTCCTTTCAGGAAAGGAAAGGAGTAATTTTGTCTCCTTTATTTTATATTCCATAGTGCTTTTTTTCCTCACATTTTTTCTCTGATATGGTAACTTTAAAATCAATGGCCATTTTACTTACTTTCAAGTTAGTAAAACAGTACATCATATGCTACTGCAAGTACCAACCTGTGTAAGGATCTGCATTAGGCAGTCTGGTGCATGTTTGGCTATGATCCTGCTTCCTAGGTGTATTTTCAGATGCTGCTGAGAAAACTTAGCAAGTGGTGTGTAAAGCCATTACACATCAGAGGAGCAGTCCATTTTCGAGCCATACTTTCCATTACACATTGACATTGGATCAGAAACTCTTGCTCACCAACACTATTATAAGTTGGCTTTCACTAGTCTGAAATTAATGAGTCGTATTCAGGTGAAAGAAAGAGGGCAAGCAGACAAAGTGTATTTTTTTTCAAAAGCCGACTTCTGCATATGTATGTATTCCAGAACAAAGTGTCTTTCACATGTTGGATAGAAAGTAATTGCAATTCAGTGTATCATTCCCAAATCTTATTTCCCTGTAATTGTGTTCCTTACAGCACAGCCCTACTGGTTTTTTTATACTATAAATAATATTTTATTAATTCTGTTTTCATGTCTATTCTTACATCTAAGCAATCTTGCCTAAAAGTACCTGCAACCTGTTTATTTTAATACATGACTTCCTGCATTCGCTTAACTTTCTGGTTGTCATCCTAGAAAATGATATGTATTAAATTTGTTTGAAACTAACTAGGAGTAAACAGATTCAAGATACTTTGCTGGCATAAATTATTTCTCAACAAGTTCTTGGGTACTCTGACAGAAGTAAGTTTGGAACCAACATTTTTGAGATAAGTGATGGCTTCCAAGCATCATAAAGATGTAGATAAAAGGCTTTGACCACTCAGCCTGGGTGTTATTACAGACCTGAAACAATCTAATTCCTGGATGGGGTGTATTTTCCACAGTATGAATTCTAGTAGATAGGCAACTTCTATATTGCTTTCCACATCAGTGCCAAGAATGAATTTTCACGCAAGGCTGAGTGAAAATATGTTACAACAAGATAAGTAAACACATTTTTTAGTGTCAGCAATCCACCTCATTTTCTCAGGTTGAGTTTTCCATTGAGTATGCAGCAGTAGGCTATCACCAAATTTTTTTCTTTTTGTATTCAGTATCTTCTGACACAAGAGATATGCACAAAGGGCAGCAAAGCTGAAAGCTTACAGGGTGTCTGATTTATTGTCATTGAGGTGAGCAACAGAACATCTGCATGCAGATGTGAAGGGGGACTTCTGGTGTCTTCTAGGAGGATAGCCAGCTGGAGTTGACTTATGGACCTGCTGAAATTAGCCTGCACTTTGACAGTCATTTAGGCAGCGTTCAATGGTTTTTGTCTGGTTCCAGGGAGAACACTGACATTTTGAAATGGCACTGGAAGCAAGAAAAGCAGTGTATGAACCTTCAGTCCAGACAGTGAGGCATACCTTAGAGCCAGGTCAAGAACAGTGCTTAAAAAGAAACCAGAACAAAACAGTCATCTTGTCTCCAGCATGTTTCTGAGTTTGCTGAGGGTGGGCAGTATGTTTCCCTGAAGTGAATTCTATGCATCAAGCTAGAATATGTTTCACACCTTAGCAGAGAATGGTATAATACCTTGATAGCAGACATGGGCAATTTCTCAGTTTGTTTGTAGTCATGATACACCTAGACAGTCATATAGACAATTTGAATTCAGAGTCAAGTGATGAAAGTGTATCAGAGGATCAGTGAAATGTATTTCAGAAAGGATCAGCAGAAAACATGTAAATAATATGATAACAATGTACCTAGAGCATGCCAGACTGAAATACAAATATTAGATGGTGTATTGTATATAATCTGTCATAGTACAATCAAATTTTTAAAAATAACTACATTTTTTATTAAAGTAAAAGATGGTTTCTGAACAACGAAATCTCTCAGAAGAGAATTAAACATTAAAAATTAAATACAAAACAATTGCTTTTTTGTCCATCTTTGTTAATAGATTAAATCTCTACTATCTAGATACCTGTAAGCCATAATATAATTAAGAGAAATACAAAATGTAATTTAACTTTAATTTTTAAATTTTATTTTATAAAATGTTTTATTGTCTGTATTTAGCTGGATGGGAAAAGATGGCCAAGAAAATTTCCTTTCAAAAGAGAGCTCTCTGCATTCTGCTGTCCCATGGCTCCCATCTCTTGTCCTCATCTCTTGCTGTGTCTCAAATGATAAAAAGCCAGAACTCGTGTTTCAATAATGAGCAGTAGAGGTGTTTGCTCAGGTAGCTGTATAACTAGGGATTTGAGTAGGAGGATTTTGGCAGAAGTATGGTGGGGGAAACACTGTCTCGAAAAATGCTTCCTGAATTCCTGTATTTATTTAGTGATTTAGAGAGACAACTGTTTTTTACTTTCTTTTCCATAATTCATCTATTCTGGAATGAAAACATCTGGAAGCAAATAAGTATAAAATCCTTCCATAATTAAACCAATGTGATGCTGGCCAACATGGACAGAGGAGGGCAAGATCTGTTGGTACAGCACTTAGTCACCGTGCTCTCTTGCATTTACTTCTAGATCCTTTGGGAAGTTCTCCTGGTGTAGACTACTGTTTGGTTCAGAAAATCTGAAAATGCAGAAGATAGTATAATGATGAAGACTGGAGGGAAAGGCATGAAAGAGATTGAGAATTGCTTATCATTTCTGTAAATTTTGACATTTCAGAAATACTGGCTTCCCTATCTCTACATAGCTGTAAATTTTTTTGTTTCCTTCCCCATTATGTTGTTCTTGGACAAACCATAGGTTCATCCAGTCCTTTTGCTCAACTTGCAAAAAACTCTGCTTCTCCATTACAATGGTATTGAAAGGTTAGTTGAGAAGAAGAAACAGAAGGAAAACTTAACACTTCAGTTTTTAAGGCATGTTCCTTTAGTGATTGCAAACGAGGCAAAGTATGCATGCAAATAAATACAAATAGCTCACAAAGGAAAAATAAATAAATAAATAAAACGCTATGACTGGTGGTTCCCCTTTGCTGTGCAGAATATTGTCTATCTGTAATCATTCCAGAGTTCAGCCATTATGTTCAACATTTCCTCTGTGTTCAAATCTGAGTAATTTTCTAGCTGCCTGTAAATCTGCCATTGGGTAAAAAGCATCAGTGGTAATATTATTCAATTTCTGTGCAGGTCTTCTCATAACTTGTGACACAGATCAAGTCTTCTGGCATGCTTTTCAACATTAGAACCATCAGCATCTTCCAATACCTTTGATAACTAAAGATGTGATTATTAAAATGTACCTTTTAAAGGTATTGAGTAATTTGTTAAAAGGCAGCAGAGAGTATTTGCTCACTGTCTAACCAATATCTCTTTGGAGCAAGTAGGAGTTATTCTCCTCTTCTCTTCTCTTCTCTTCTCTTCTCTTCTCTTCTCTTCTCTTCTCTTCTCTTCTCTTCTCTTCTCTTCTCTTCTCTTCTCTTCTCTTCTCTTCTCTTCTCTTCTCTTCTCTTCTCTTCTCTTCTCTTCTCTTCTCTTCTCTTCTCTTCTCTTCTCTTCTCTTCTCTTCTCTTCTCTTCTCTTCTCTTCTCTTTCTCTCTTTTCTTTTGAATGATTGTTCAAAAATAATTCAAAATTTAGCACAAATAGTTGAAGAATCAAAAAACACTGTTTTCTCAACCAGTTTGAAGTCTCTAAATCTCTTCAGATTTAGCTTTGTCACTCATGTAGTGTTTGGACTGCAGTTCAGACAGAGTAGGAATAGCAAAGACCAGTTCACAAATAGAAGGAGGTGTAATCAAGTTCCCAGTCCCATTTCCAATCCCGTTCTAGCAATAACAGCCTCAGCAGTACTTAATTCTCACAGGTAAAGCAACAGTAACTTCACTTATATCAGGGGGTTATACCAACAGCAGAGAAATCAGTATCAGGTTTAAAAACTGCAGTAACCAAATACTGGCTTCTGTAGCATTTCAAAGGCTCACATAATGCTGATGCTCTTTGATGATGCTGTTTTTATCAATAAAGCTGTGAAGCACTAAGGAGAAAAAAGAATACACGCTTGGTATCCTTGAGATACTCTTTTCCTAGAGAGGTTTCTAAAGAAAATGGGACAAGGTCAGTACTTTAGTGTTCATAGCCCAGTTGAGATGTGTGACAATATATTTGGGAAATTAATATTAACTGGAAAAAAAAAGTGATTTCAGGTAAATAAGGTAAATATCTTAAAGCTTGAAAATTATGTTTGTTGGAAAGAAAAGGTTTATTTAAAACAAAATCACATTAACCAATCAACTACATTTTTGGAAACCAATGAAAACTTCAAATGGAAACTTTTTGACCATCTGACTGAAAAAAAAATCATACTGCCTTGACTACAAAGAAAAGAAGCAGAAGAGGAAGTGATTACAGGCTGAGAATTTATATTCCAATTATTAGTTGGATGGTTGTATTGTAAACTCCTCAGATTCATTATGTTCACACTGCCAAGAATTACTCTAATGTAGTAGATGAGAATTGCTCTAATGTATTACTGTTGGCTGGAAGTAATTATTTTAATTCAAAGAACTAATGGCATTTACTAGTATTGCCATGCTGCTTTATTGCAGCTTTGGAAATAGATGGGAATACTCAGTGGTGTGGCATTCTAAACAGACTAAATTTAGAGCCCCGTTCCCTGCCCTTTCCACTCTTTTCATGAGACCAAATCTGAACAGCAGCACTTTGTGTCAGGCCTGCAGTGGTGCAGTTGAGTAGGTGGAATGGTACTTTGAATTACAGACTCTACAGCTTACCTGGAGAATGTGAGGTATCCAAGACAATGATTGGTCATCCTGTGATGGAGTGTAGGATAGTCATGAAGCTGATCCCTTTCCAGGGATTCCATGTTGCACAGGATAAAATGACGATACTAGTTTTAGTCTGGAAGCCGGGAAGACAGATCTTGCAGCATTCTGCCCAAAATAATTAGTCCAGACTCAGTAGGGATTACTAATTTAGCCTTGGCATCCAGAAATACAGCCGTATCACTTCTCTTTCAGTACAGACATGTCTCAGAAGCAGTTTAGGTTGCCTGTACCAAGACTTGTGGCAAAAGGGTCACATGCACGAAATTAAAGCATGGGGTCAGCTCACTCAACCTAACCTAGCCAGACAGAAGTTGTCTTCCTAACTGAATGCTCATGGAGTGGCCATGCAAGCCAGATGTTTGTCACAGAGGAGAAAGGCTCAGTACTGCTGTCTTTTCACTTGGCCGCCTTTGGGCTTGAGCAGTTGTGCAAAACAAAATTTCCGTGTTCTAGAGTAACTGATTTCATGCCTCCTTAAGGAAGGGACTGAACCAAGTTATCCTGGTGCTGTGCTAAGTTGCTCCTGTAGTAGTAATTGTATGCTTTTGAGTAAGAAAATATGAGGTGTAACATATCTGAGATCCTGCCCTATCTCCATAAATGCTTAGTATTAAAACCATACTAATACCAGATTAAAATGTTTGTATATGCAATTCTGATGGGAATGGTCTTTCCCCAGGAGTTAAGCAGAAATCCAACAAACTTACAAAGTAGGAATGTGTGAAAACTCACAGTTAAAATCTTTCATTGCCTTGGCAGGAGTAAGGACTGCACATATCCCCTGTCCAGGGGGGCTTCTTCCCCTGTCTAGAAATCTATATGGGTCTATGCAAGAACCTATATTACAAATTTTTAGTGCACAACATTTACGTGACCACATTTTCAGCAGAGGTAAGGATATAGAAGAAGTTAAATCATAAAGATAATTTGTATTAAGAGAAACAATATATTTCTCTGGATTTTCTACAGTGAAGTTGTAAAACCTCCCTAGAAAGATAAAAGATGCCTGCTTAGAAGATTATTTGGATATTTGAAGTTCCTCTGTACCAAATGTGAAGACAGGCTTTGTTTTTCAGATGACAAATTTTTTAATATGAAGTCCCTTCTCAAAGGTACTAAAGTCTAGCAGCAATACAGCAGTAGCCACAAGGATTATAAACAGGAATCTGTCTAGTCATAAATAATTTGTTAGCTTTCTCTAGTCTTGTAGTAAATTCATCATCAGAATACATGGTGTGTGTAATTCAAACTGAAATACATACCCGACAGCTCTGCATGAGTGGTTGTACTGGGAATTACAGACTGTGGAGCACATGCAGCATCCTGCTCCTTTGTGACTGCATATCCTAAAAAAGGATATGAGGCAGGAAGTCAGTAGTTCCCACTGCATCACCACATGATTCCCAACTGGCTGGTGCAATGTATGGGAACATAACTGTTATTCCTTACTGGTTTGTGGTTCCCAGATAGAGCAGGTTAAAACAGAGCTCTGAAAGCTGTGATTAGTGATGGCAAAGGCTCAATGTTATCTAAACTAAGCAGGTGCTGAACACAGATAATTTGTAGGGGTAAACACAAGCGGGAAATCCTGTAGTTCTCCCAGCAGTGACCCCAACTCTACTCCAGGTTCAAGCCCTCTCCCAAAACTCATTCAAGTGCCCTCTCCCCATGCATCCCTGAAGGCAATTCCCTCTTGCACTGCAGCCCTGGTTCTGCTGTGCTTGCCAGTGCTGACACAGAAGGAAAAGACTGTGCAGTTAAAGCTGCTTTGGTGGGAGGGAGAGGCAGCTGGCAGCCTTCTCCTCACATTCCTCCAGACAGCAGGGCACGATGTGGGTACATGAGCTCGGTATTGGCAGGGACAGCAGCTGCTTTGGGTGTAACTGAACACACAACAGACACAAGCATGGAAAGGCTCATTCGGCCTTTGCTTCCAACCCATGCAGATAGATGGTGCCTGACAGAGCCACTCTTGTGGCTGTGAAACTGAATTTTGTCAAAATTAGTGAGTTATTTTATCTTATCCTCAAGGCAGTAAATTTATTTGTTTGTACGATAAGGACCAAGCTTATATGAAATAAGCTTAAGTTTTCTATGCTTTAATTTCCATAAGCCTACCCTCTAACTCCAGAGGTCTTCTCATCCTGTTTTTGGCTAGTATAAGGGTTAACTGTGAAAGAGCAAGTATACTCTCAAATTCATCCTAGAAGAGTTAATTCCATTTCCAAAAGAGAAATTTGTGAAAGAACCTAGAGCCTGAACTGATCCTTCCATCTGCAATCCCAGGAAAGCAGCATCTGTCTAGAGGGTTAGGCTGTGATTCAAACAGAGAATTTGCTGCAGCTATTATTGATGTAAAAATGGAGTTTTTTTTACATTAGCTGTCTCATTTTTTCTGCTACCTGACAAAACCTTTTCAGATTTTTGAAGGGCAATTATGAAGGCCGAAAAAGTATAAACTAAACTGCTCACCTACTGTGAGCCTTGTTTGTGTTCTACCAAGGCAGAAATTTTCACGTCAAAGCACAGCCCCATAGGTTGGGAATCCGGTCCAAATAATAATCTAAGCTCATTTTTACTGTTGTAGAGAAAGAAATATTTGCCCAGCAAGTTATCAGTTAATTTATTGTCATTTTAAGATGCATAAAATGTCTGTCAAAGGTATGATGAAAAATATTCTACTCTTAAGTGAAATAACATGTCAAATAAAGAGAAAAAATGATTTATTAAATGAGGGGGACAATTTACGTGAGATAGTGGGCAAGGGGAAAAATCAAGAATCAGCAATAAAATACGTCAATAAGCCAGAGTAATTGAATCAGTTGCAAATGTCAGTGATATTTTTTTCCATTCCCAATCTGAAGCAGTGAGTGGCTGTAGCAAAGTTCTTTTTGGAGATACTCTTTTACCATCTGGAAGTGGCGTGACAGAAACACACTGATGTGCATTTAAACACCCACCCACACTCTCAGAGGTCCCTGTTACATAAGAGTATGAAGCAATTAAAGCCTCCTGGAAAGAAATAATGTTATTTATTGCAGCTAATTTTATGCCTCCTTCTTACATGCAGTGCTTATTGAAACTACAGCCTTGGTGAGCTCCATCCCTGTGCTGGGAGGAGGCATTTCATGCCATAACTTCAAGTCCCTTTGGTCCCAATTCTGCAGCCAGGGAACGAACAGGGAGCACAGTAATGCTTCTCCTGCCTATGCACTTGATTTCTCAAGCATGGAAATTGAGTTGGGAAGATAGAACAAATCACAGTAATTTCAGATGTTGTCAGGCTTAGTTTGTAGACTTAATTTGTGTAATTAAATCATAGAAGCACTAGGTCTTAGGAGCATCTGATCTTGTCAGACTTGCACTACTGAGTTAAAAAAATAAGATACTGTTTTTCTGTGTGCATTTCAAATTAAAATTACTTTCCTCTGAAGGAGACTTCATCATCCAAGGCATATGGGGCTGAAATTTGAAGGCATGGTGACAGTTAAGAGAGTCATAATAACAAATTATAAAAAGGCAGAAACTCTGTAACTTTTTGTAAAAAAAAGTATGTCAAATAAACATAAAAACATAAAAATAACTATACTAATCAAGTTACATTTGATAGGAAAAAATGTTGCACCTTACTGCTCTCTGTACTAGTTTAAGTGTTAATGTTGCAATCAGCAGCACTTAGGTTTTTTTTGTTGATAAACCTTCAAAACAGGAGGGTATGTTCATTTTTGCTTAAAAAAGCAAGGTTCCCTGAATTCAGTTCCTATCTGGACCAAATAGACTGTGTGCAGATGTGTTACCACAAGGACTTTTTTTAAAATAGTTTGATAATGAATTAAGCATTTGCTAGAAAAGAGCAATAGGAGAAGTTCCATGTTAGAAACATACCATTTTTTCTAAATTTGTCTTCTTTCTTGTTGCCAAGTACTTCATAATGGATTTTGCTTGGAGTAAGAGTATCCCAAAAATCTTTTAGTCCATACTTCTGACAGGTTTTGCTCCTTTCCTCTCAAGATCCTCTGGTTGCTCAATGACTAGTGTTTCTGAAGACTTTTTACAATTTTTGCCATCTTTCAGTATAGTTTACAGGGCCAAAAGTAGCATTTCCAATTAATTAATCTGAGAATGAGAGCAGCTTCCCTGAGGTGGTCTTATATTGTGCTCTATCCCTTAGCTTTTTTTCAGTTCACTTTGCTCAGCAACTAACTGCTTGCAAAATTTTTGTCTTGACTCCAGCCTCTGATTTCATGTTGAGCTGATATATAATGCAGTAAAAAAATAAAAATAAATATAAAAAAATCAGATGGTAAATGATGAGTAATCAACTTGGAACAAGTTGAACATAGGTTCAATACCTATGCTTCACCTGATAAGCAGTGCCAGCAGCCCCCTCCTCTATGTCCTAAAACACTTCCTTTCTCTTCCATCATTTCTACTACCCCTCTACCTTTTTTTTCAACCATGCTCTACTTTTTTCACCCTGTGATGCCCAATCCTCACACAGGGCTTGGCAGCTTTCTTCGTTTGCACTCTGGCTGAACAGTACAGTGGACATCTTAACAGATGTCCAGTTTCATATGCCACATATTGAGCATAGCATACCATAATAGATAAGATTTATTAAATGTTTAACTGGAAATCAGGCACTAATCAAATAATCAAGCTCTGCTGTTTAGAGCCATTTCCAGAATGAGTGCTCTACTCACATACCCTGCCAAGGGTTTGACCCGAAATCATTCCAGTTATTAAGTTGATCCATTGCCTTAGGCAATTTGAGCCAGTGAAGGGCAGGAGAGCAAGTACCAGAGAGAGACACAGACATCTTTGCATAGAGGGAAAATCCATGTGCAAGATGTTAATCAAACAGTAGGTGGTATCTCTGACTCAAAAGACTTCATCATCTAAGTTACAAGTCTTAATACTTTGATAAAGGAAACAAGTGAGCCAAAACAAAAGCATGTAGAAATCCAGCTGGTGTGGAAAAACTTTTTTTTCTTTTCTTCTCACATAGTGCCCATAGTCCTGAGTTCATGAATTAGAAAAGGTGGTTCTGATTACAACTTACTATCTGTCATCATCAAATTGAGAGACTGTATGTTGTTGTAAAGGGGGTTGAAGAAGTTGTCTGTAGGAAGTTTTCCACAATCAGAAGAGAATAAAGGTTTTGGTGGTGTAGGGAAAAATAAGACTTCAGCTGAAGATGACCTGCAGTTCTGGTAACAGGATAATTTCTATCATAGAGATCATTCTGTGTGTATTTAGGACACTTTCTTGAGATGCTATTAACATTTGCTACTGAGATGTTAGGAATTGGCATAAATAGGTATTTGAGTAATTGTAAAATAAATTCATGTACTTTGAAACTATGTTGCCATTTGTCCTGCCTCTTACCAAATACTGATAATTAAATAATGCAGTTAGACGTATTGGCATAATTCCAGAGAAGCCTGAAAAGGTTCCACAGTCCATTACTTTGAATACTGCAAGTGTTTGTGATGCTATAGTACCTGCACAACACGTGGGTAATAGGTGCTTAGAAACTGACAGTGACTGATCCCCTGTTGCACCCTGAAGTAAGTGATGTGAAATGTATCCTCGGTATTAGAAAGTTTTCCCCTTGCTGACATCTACTTTGTTGTATTCTAAGCCCATCCTGTCTTGACTTAGCAGGTCAAAAAGTCAGCAACAGGTCGAGTCACCAGTAGTCTTTCAGGCATTTGAAGACTGATATATCTTATGTCCTATATGTCTTCTCTCTACTGTGTTAAATACAAGCTGTTGCAGATTCTCCTTCTCTTTACACATCCCACTAGAGCATATGCCACTTTTCCTTCTGAAACAGTTTGACCGTAGTCCACGTTCATTTTGTAAGCTACAGACAGATCATTTTGCTCAGAGCTGCATCTTACTCCCTGTCCTGTATATATACACATTGAGTATATATATATATATGTATATTTATATGCACACACACAGGATGGGGATACTGTACACAGTATTACTGTTGAGTATAGGACTTGAATATGTCATTACCTGAATCCCATCACACTTTTTTCAGGCTGTTTTTTGAGTTTATCAAGATCTTGGCACAAATACAAGATAGGTAAAGGAAAAGACAGAGCCGAATCTTTTCTGTCATTGCAGTCATTCCATTTTCTATTAAAGACAGAAAAAACAACAACAAAAAAAAACAAACCCTGAAACCCAACAACAAAATAAAACACAAAAAAACCCCAAACCCAAACAATTTGTCACTAAACATGTTTAAGGTTGAATTCACCATAATTCTGACAGGCTTCTGTCTTAAAATTTCTTTATAAAGTTGTTATAGATAGTGACAATTTCCAGTGATATTTTCTTCTATAGAAAGCGTGCTGAAAACGCACAAAAGAAAGCCAGAATGGGAAGTTAGTCCTTTCAGTGTCTCTGATAGCTTACAACTTAATATGAAGTCACTTAAAATAATCATGGGGAAGTCACAAGCCACAATATTTTAATACTGCATTTTGCCACTTCAAAACATTAAATTATTTTTTCATGTAATTTTTTTTTTGAGATGTGATGTTCATCAGCTTCTAGGAGCCATAGAGAAAGCTCAGCTTGTGGAACTTCTTGTACTGTAACAGAATCTAAGAGAAATAGTCCAGTTCATAACACATTAAATTAGAGATAATTATTGAAGCAAGAGATGCTGCACTCCCTCTGCTTATAACAAAGGGTGGAAAGTAATTTAAAAGGGTAATGCAGAAATCAGCACAGTATTTTTACTGTGTAATATTTAGGATAATGTGTCCAACTCCCTTTTTACAGTTATTACAGCATACACATCAAAATACTGCAAAAAGTAAAACATTAAACCAAGATTGGAATTTGCAAATTCCCACTCCAAATGCCATTGGAAACAATGGTATCCTTGCATTATCTCAAAATAAATGTGATTAGTAGGCAAAGATTAGAAAGAAAAGTTAAGGCTTTAAATCAGTCTTGCTGAATATCTGTAATCCTCTAACATCCAAAATGTCTGTCCAGAATCAAGTAATCTTCTGAGATCTGTATAGAGGTATAGTAAAGCAGCACTTGTCAAAATTGGGAATATCTTCACTTATTCATTTCATATTTTAATACTGAGACAGAGTAAGGGTTCTTCACCTCAGAAAGAAAAATTACAGATCATAGTAACCTTCTGCTGTGGGAGATGCAGAGCTCAGATCATTCACAGGTCATTCTCCAAGCTGTACCAGAAAGAAGAACTTATGCAAAAAACAAATCCACGGCCCTCACCTTTCTGTGAGAGCAGGTAGGGCAAGAAGAAGCTGGACTAGCATGATTTAATACCTGCCAAGGATGCTATTGCTCAGAATATATATTTTACAGTACCAAGTAGCTCAAAATCTGTGATGTATATATGACATCCATGACAGGATGGATTTATAAAAGACAGCTCTGACAAGTTGCTAGGTAACAGTGTCTTGTCCTTACAACTGCTGAGTGCTGATCATCTGTTGTCATGATGCAGTACTGCATCCTCTTGTCCTTGCTCAAAATTAGTGTGTATACAGATTTTTAAATAAAAGTAGATCTGGGATGATCTAATTTACAGAATGTTTCCTTTGCCAACCTTTTAAAAGTCTGCCTAATTCATCACACTTATAGCAAATACTGCTCTTCATATCTTCGTATTTCTGGGAAGTTATTGCCTGGTCCTCAGTGCTCACTTTTTCTGACAGACCAATTAGGAAATTTTACAGCAGAAAACTCACCCCTCTGCCTGATTCTATTTAGAGAATATATGACATACAATATTGCATTCAAAGTGTACATTCAGTATAGTGTCTACTAAAAAGAAGAAAGTATTCCAGCAACACATACAAGTAACTTTTGAAGTTTAAGGATATCTGAGAAGAAACTACCTCTGCAGCAGGACTCTCAAAAGACCTGAAACAGCCTAGAGGAACAAAGGTGGTAGCTCCAAAACATATCCAACTAAAAAGCAAGTTCCCCACAGCCCATCGTAAATAATGAAACACATTTGCTGCAGACATAACAACACTGGGATTTGTATGATTGAGTGTGACAGCCAAGGAACTCTGACACTAACAGTGGCTTTGCTTGGGCTTTGTTTTTTTCCAAGCATGTTAATGTGGCTTAGCCATTCCCTTGCTTCATTTCACTGTGGCATTTTGTCCTTCCTGTTTTTTAAAAAGCAGAGTGAGCAATATATTATAGATCGTTGTCATCTGGAGTTAGAAATTCAAAGCTGAGAAGTCACTCTCTGAGGAGTGAGCTGGTACAGCAGCTCCCTGGGGTCTCAGGTCTGAGGTGAGCACAAGGACTCTAAAAGAACAGCTTAGCTGCCCCATCTATTCACTGTGATGCTTTACTCCCCAGCAGTGCAGGCAAAAGCCATGAAAACCTAGCTGCAAGAGCCCAAGGAAAAGAAACAAGCTCACTTTGCTATGCATAGAGCTCTCAAAGGCCATGAATCTTCGGCCAGATCCATTATAACAGGAGTAACTCAAATTGCTACTTGAAGTGATCCCAAACTGCCCAACAGTGGTGTCCTGCTTCTGGCAGTTGAGATCAGTTCCAGTCAGGAGAAGAGTTATTAGCTTAATAGATTCTGTTCAGCCAGAAGCCAAATATTCTAGAAAATAGCTTTTTGGAAGTAATCATCATATTCTTCTGCTGGGTTTCTTATTTTTCAGTGTATTGCCCTAAGCATTCTTTGTACTATCTAGAAGTAATGGCTCCATGCTAGAGACTCTGAAGGCAAACAAGAGTTTTTAAGGTTTCCTTACACCCTTTCCAACAAGTGCCACAATTCAAATGCATCTGAAATGCCCCTCACTCATGTTATAGACACTTCCCAAGTAGGACAAAGACTTGCTTTTTCACCAAGGTTAAATCTTCACAGTCATTAGGTGCCATGACTTCAAGCTAGGCTGCACAGTGTGCCCCTGACAGAAGCTCTCCTCCACCCAGGACACACAGAGCCTCACAACTCTGCCAGGATTATTGAATAATTCATCACATCCTACTGCCAATGGTGTTTGCTGTATGGGGACCTAGTTCCTTAAAATTTCTTCATAATGGGCAAGCTAAGTAAATGAGATAAAAGGCAATGGCACATCTGACCGCTACCAAACCATAAAATTTTCTTAAAATTTTTGTTAAGTTAAACTTTTTCAGGCACAGAGTGGACTTCAGTGCTGACTTCAGCCTCTTACTACCTGCAAATTCCCTTTTCAGTGCACAATGCAACTAATTTCAGCATCTTTCCCAGGACATAATACTTTCAGAAAGTCTCTTTGGCCTGGTATCTTTCCAGTTCTTCAGAGTAAACCTGAGTTTGCAGCTTACCAAATGTTGCTTCCTTAGATGTTGCATCTTTTATGTCACACTCAGTCTTTGAGGACATACTGGGGTGTGTCTTCATGCCATTGTTGTGCCACTACAACACATTCCCCCATTCCAGTGTGCAACACCTTGGTGAGCTGCCTCACAGGCACACCGACCACACCTTTTCCTCCTCAAGGAAACACAGTATTTTCTAGAAATTGTTGCTATATAGTTTAGAAATCTCCTGTTGCCTGTGTGTATTTGAATCTGTTCCTTCTTCTTAAAAAAGCTGAAAAAACACTCCACAGGTTTTTTTTAGGAGTGATATTGGACACAAAAGGAAGAGTTCAAAGAAAACGGAGACTTTTCATACACGTATCACAGCTGTAGATTTCCTCAGATTCTCTCTGCTGCCACAGTGCTCTTTTTTCCTTATTGTATTACATGGGCTGCTGTCAGCTGCCAGTCTTGGGGTAGGTTCAGCTGTGAGCTATTTGGAATATTAATCTTGAAATAATTCCTTTGTAACCAGAGATTTCACTTATCACAGCTGCAGGATGAACTATGCGACTCTCCATTTCTCTTTTGTAAATAATTTTGCAGATATTTCAAATCTGAGAGCCCTAATTTGCTACTGTTGGCTAAATGTTATGCATTAAAGTCTTCTTCAGTGACTACTACTGGTTTCTCAAAACTTTCCCTCTTCATAACACAACAAATTATAAAGAACAATAATTTTGATATTTGTTACCTGATTAGGACTAGATTTATTCTTCCTTATAGTCATCTCAATGCCAAACTAGTCAGTACAATTCTTCATTGCCACATATCTTTACCCATTAACCTTGCAAGAATGCACCACAAAAACACTTCACAGTATAAACCAGGTGCCATGTGTATGAATGTATTCCACATGAAAAAAAATTCTGTCATTTTATTATTTTTAAACTGGCTTGAGATAAATGTGTGTCTATAATTTTACAGTAAATAGAATAATGTAATTAAGCTCCCTTTCAGTATGAGGAGTGAGTTTAGTTCATATCATACTTCTGCTTGGAGCTGCTTGTCTCTATAGCAGATCCACTCCAGAATGGATCATCCAAAGGCTTCCTAGACTCATACATGAATGTTTGTTTTTTAACTACCTGTGTTGTATGGCACAACAACATCATTTTCAACAGACATCAACATCAGAAACAAAATGACAATGCAGATTACCCTCATTCTACTTGAGACACAGAAACTATATGTAGATGTCAAAGCTAAACATCTGGGACTCCAGGAGTGTTTTAGCTTGTTGAGCTCACCACATGCCCAGTGTTCCCCTTCAGAGAATGTCTCTGCAATAGAACTTTTGAATGAAGGTGTTCATAAAGTGCAAAAGTGGGAAGCAGGAGACAAATCAGGTACCCAGAAATTTCACTGAGAAGTTAAACAACCAAAACACCTGCAAAAAAAGGTTTACAAGATTTTCCATTTTCTTCTAAGGAGTGGATGCCTGAAAATTTCCCTTACTTATAGTAGATACCTGTTAATACCACGTGTCAGCTCAAATTCTCTAGAGTGCATCACGTATTTGTTCATTTGCCTTCATTTCTCACTTTCTAGCATGCTGTGACTAAGGGAAAAGGTATATTACTGTGCATGGGATGATTCTACTTTATCCCCTCTCTTTAACACTGGTTGTTATTTCACCCATTAACACTAACTGCTGCAGCAGAGCTATCAGATGTGGAAAGCCAATTCTCTTGCAAAACATTTAGAACTTTATAGAGTAATAAGGCAGAAAGCAGCTAATGCAGCATGCTTAGATAAACTCATTTGAGTCTAATTCACCTTTTGCACAATCTCAGTAAACATTTCAATCTACTGAATAAATGTGTATTGGTGAAGGGTGATTGCCTAAGTCCAAACTCTCCTCAGTAGACACTGCATCTGCATAAACATCCAGGATGTAAACCACCTACAAACTGCAAACTTCATGAACTTGACATTGGTAAAAATCACAGAATTGTTGAGGTTGGAAGGAACCCCTAGAGGTAATTTGGTCCAACCCCTCTGCTCTGTCAGGGCCACTGTAAGTGTGTTGTGCGGGACCATTCCTAGACAGCTTTTGAACATCTCCAGTAATTGAGTCCAGGACCTCTCTTGGTAAGCTGTACCAGTGCTCAGGCACCCCCCACAGTGAAAAGGATGTTTTCCAAAATTCAGGAGAAACTTCCTGTGTTTCAGTTTGTGCTTTCTCACTATTTTCCTGTCACTGGGTACCACTGGAAATAGCCTGGCTCTGTCCTCTACACAATCCCTTCAGGCATTTACAGACATGAATGAGATTGCCCCTGAGCTTTCTCTTCTCCAGGTTAAACAGTCCCAGCTCTCACAGCCTTCCCTCAAGGAGAAGTGCTCCTGTCCCTTAAACACCCTTGTGTCCCTTTAACTGAACTCTTTCCAGTAGTTTCATGTGTGTTTTGTTCTGAGGAGCCCAGAACTGGACACAAAATCCAGCTTTGGTCTTGCCAGGGCTGAGTAGAGAAATTATCACCTTCACTAACCTGCTGGCAGCATATTGTCTGACAAACGTAGCCCAAGGTACCATTAACCTTCTTTGCAACAAGGGCACATTTCTGGCTCATGTTCAGGCTGCTTTCCAGGTGGGTGTCCAGAGGATATACCAGTGAATGGTGGTGTTCCTCCCCAGAGGCAGGAATTTACATTTCCTCGAATGTGTGTGTATATATGTGTATGCATGCATGCATATATATATATAAGGAATTGCAAATTTCTTAACCAAATGTTAATTTTGTCCTCTAGGGTAGCTGCAGGGAGTGTTTTAAGTAATAAATACTAATTAAGTTGAGAGTAGCTGCTATATCCAAACTACTTGAAAGGATAAAAGGCAATTTCCCTCCTAAGCAATCCAAAAATCACTTGGGATTGCAAGTCTACCAAAATCTCAAGCAGAAATGTACTAAAAGCCTTCAGAGGAGCCACATGCTTGCAGTTCCCCAGGCAATGGCAAATACACTTTGCCTGGTTCTGAATCAAAAAAAGGTCTCAAAAAATATAGTCAGTACAAAAGATACTATTTCTAGTACCAGAGCTATAGCTTTCCAAAGGATTCATCTGCTATACATGTAGTAAGTGGTAGATTAAAAGGATGCCTTCAGTAGTTGAGTTCTAGAGCATCTTTTTAGGCTGGAGACACTATGTTGTCTTTTGTTTTGTCTCCACTTCCCAAGGTCTACACATTCCCAATCTGAACAAGTCTTGAAAAGTAGCAGCAAAGAGACATTATACTGATTTATTTTTCATTTCTCTTCCTTTCTGCTTTTCTAATTAAAAAGGTAAAGGAGCCTTCAAGAGACATATCTCTTCCCATGTATGGCTATTTAGACATTTCATACCAATTAAAGTGACATTTTCTATATCAAAATATAATAACTACAGTCCTTTAATGAATGTAATTAATTAAGTCTCAGAACATCCCTGTGAAATAGCCAAGATTTATTATTTACAGGTGAGTGAGCTGAGGCACAGAGAAGTTAGGACCAAGAAAAAAGTGCTCAGTGAGAACTCATCACAATCATTTTTACACAAATGCTGTTAATTTTACATTTCTTGATATTAGCAGCTTATTACTTTGCAAGAAGACATTCAGAATTGTCTGTTAATAGTGAATTGGAACTGGTTTTGAATAGTATGTTAAGCTTTCCCCGTCCCCCCAACCTTATTTTTCTCCTTCCTTCAGTTTAGCTTATAGCTTGAAAGTCTATTTTCAGTGTCTGAAGGTGCTACACATAGATGACTTCTGAAGGTCATTAAAAAAAAATTATAAATTTCTGAAACTGGTTATAGTAGAAAATGATGGATTAATCAGCCTTACCTGTCACTTGTACAGTAGACTGGAGCATTATCATGATGTATTTTAGCAGCAATAAATCTATACTATGTCTAGTCTTATTATGGTTTATAAAACAAGCCACTGAATGTTGTAAATAGGTAAAATATTGGCTAAATAGCACATAAAAATTAGAAAGTAAAGCATGGCATAGTGGATATAGCTGCAAATAAACCATGTTTTTAAAATTGTGACAGCATTCTGGGGCTAGAATGATTTTCATTTCTCTTTGTTTCCAGATTCTTAGTTACATCTTCAGATAAGTGGCCTGATTTTTCAAATAAATGCTAGAACCCACAGACCTACTCTTTGGGAGTGTTTCAGCATGTGACATATATCTGAGGTTTGTGCCTGTCTTTTAAGGTCCTGGGTGTAGTTGTAGAATGTAACTGTAGACCTGTTAATGGTCGTGGAAGTTAAGGCAGAAATAGTTGAGAACTTGGTAAAATGTGCTCCAAAGTGTGTCAAAGAAAAGACACTTAAGCAAAACAAAACTCTATCAGGACATTTTTTAGGGATTGTTTTTCAGCTTTTCCCCTTCCAAACCACAGAAGCCTTGAAGAGTTTGTCCCAAAAAAACACTGTAAGCATCCCATGTCAGATTTCCAAAGGGATTGCCCAGGAGGTTTTTCACAGAAAACTGTCCTCTGGAGAAAGAAATAATATCCTCAGTATAACTGGGCTGGCAATCTATACTAAAAATGCTAATCAAAGGATTAGCAATGTCATATTCTGTAAAACAGACAAATTAATTGTATTCATTCACATGTGTGCCAATTTAATTTTTGAGCGATATTTTTTATTTTTTTTTAAATTATGTTCCCTTTTCTGTGGCACAATGTTTATGAGTCCATTTCAAAGTTGTTTATCACAGGGTTTTGACTCAAATCTCTGTAGGTGGCTCTTTAGCACAGAGCAGAG
The DNA here is from genome assembly GCA_034336665.1 of Luscinia megarhynchos. Lineage (NCBI taxonomy): Eukaryota > Metazoa > Chordata > Aves > Passeriformes > Muscicapidae > Luscinia > Luscinia megarhynchos. The sequence goes on from CM067566.1 coordinate 25,062,922, forward strand.
TTCATTTACAGAGCAGTTGTTTTAACATCTGTCACCACTCAGCAGGACAGGTGACCTATTTTACATTGCCATGTAGTCCTTGAGACTTTGAGATCTGGTTCTAAAGCTCATCCTTTCTAAACTCCTTTGTTGTATACTTGTTTATTCAAGGGTTGATGTTTATACTTTCAAGTAAACTACTAAGAGTTAAGTCAGCACAAGTATAAGCCCAGCACTCAGTTAAGAGAAACATGCCCTAAATCAATTGATGCTCATAGAAACTCACTAATGAAGTATTTGGCATGTCTAGTGATATGTGTGTTCATGAAGTGAACCATGAGCTAACACAAGGTTCTGATGCAGCTGCATCTTGGTTTCCCACAAAGGACCAGATAGTACGTGTCACTACTACAGGCAAGAAGGCACAAAACATTTTTCCTGTTCTTGTCCATACTATAAGTTTCCTTATAAACTGGTCCTTCCATGCTAGTTCCTGGGCCAGAACCTACATGTAGTGCTAATTTGCTGAATCTCATACAGAGGCAGTAGTATTATTCTCAAACAATTGTAGCAGAGCTTCTTTTTACTTATTTGTCTGTTTACATGGATGCTTCATCTCAGGTGTCTACATAAAACTCTTTTCTAATTCAAGCCTCCTTCCTCCACCTACACAGACACAGGATTTTCATTTTTTCCACAGTTCACCTTATCTTCCTCCCAGAGAAAATTTATGGATTTGGGTAAATTAATGCCACTTTCAACAAGTCCTCTGGCTGGGATGTCTGATATACCAGGTCCAGTGAGGGTACAGCAGAGAATATCTGCTCAACATAGGTTGATTCAATGACAACAGGACACAAGAAGGCAAAAGTTCAGGCTTCTGCCCATTAGAGCTCTGGAGATAGGTACTTGTTTGTTCAGTGTCACCTGGAAGTCAGCTGTGTGCCAGGTTGTGGGCTCCATTATATCTACACATAATAATGTTTCTCATTAAGATGAACCTGGAATTAGGAAGATATAAGAAGCAGGAAGGACTAGGTGTCTGAGCATGCATCACATAAACTCAACTTACAGCAAAGCTAACAGAAATTATTTCTACTTCCCTATTCAAGGGAATTTATGTGAAATATTCACTAAAAAAACCAAACCACTGCAGCTAACAATGACTGCTGAAATATATTGAATACAGTGAAGAAAAGTGAGTTAGGAATATTTGACAGAAACCTCATTCTCTTGAATTCCATACATTGATGGAGATTCTTGTTCAAGTGGAAAATACTTGCTACGAGGCACCCTTTTTATGCAGCATCTTCCAATGTATGTGAAAAGTATGAGACTCATATAAGAAAACTGAGCTTTAAAACATCTAACAGATTGTAGGCTTTAGACTTGCTTTTGAAAGAGAAAAAAAAACAAGGCAGACATGCTACCTAGATTGAGCTGAAAACTATATCATCGTGTTAGGAAACTGAAAAAATATGGTGAAGTAACCCTCGTTTTAAAGGTCCACGTTGTGTCTGTCATGGAAAGGAGAAATCCTTTGGCAAGGGGATCTGTGAGTTTTCATGATGCTCTCAGCAGGAAAGGATTAACTGAGTAGCAAATAACTTGCCTTTCTTCTCTATGAAAGGAGGTCATGTTTCTTACGGATTCATTTCAAATTAGTTAAGCTTGGCCCATCATTTCTCTGTAGGGTTACTTCTTCCTTCATCTTCTAAAACACCTTATATCAAGTCTGTTAAAAAACAAATTATGTAAATGAACTTGACAGCCTCTCATACTAGTAATTTCTGTAATCAGTAGACAGTTATTCCTATGACAAATTACTAATTTTATATTCACATAGCAAAAGGCTAATATGGAAAAATGGACTATTCTGTAAGAGAGGAATTTGGAAGAAAAAATGAAAGAAAAGGAATTCTGACAAAATAAAATCCTTATGATCAAAAAAAAATTTTAAATCTTTATCATGGTAGTAATTCTGATACTCATCATTGCATGAGTATCTCTGACAAATATGTTTTTAAAGTACTGAGAAAATGTTGAGAAATTTATTTTTCTTCATTTGTGATGCACTTAGAAAAAGGCACATTTTTTTGTATTTGAGACATGTTTTAGGTTAGAATCCTAAACCGTGGTAGAACTCATATGATTGGCTGTTGCAAGGGGCAAAACGTCATTTTACTCCAAAACAAAGCCTCTCCAAATACTGCCTTTGTAAACACATTCCCACAAATGAATGAAACTTTCCTGTGTAAGATAATGGACATATTCCTCTAACGTGTTCAAAACTAGTCAGTTCACAAGTGAACTTTGTTACATAAAAGACATCAGTTTTACAAAGAAATGAAAACCAATTATGTGGTACAAAATAAGCAAATAACAAAAACGGAAACAATTGCAGAAATTCAGGCCAATTGCTTCAAAATTCAGGTTGTCGGAATAGTCAAAGCGGTATGCACAGACTTTTTAATTTACCTGAAATACAGCAAAACAGACATCAAAAGCATATATCTGAATTTAATGATTCCATTTCCTTTAGAGGTCTTTGTCAGACATGAGTCTGTGCTCGTTAACATGTAAGTTCTTGTGAACAAAACATTCAGAAAATTCTGCTTTCACATTGTAATATTACAAATTTTCTTGATGGGATCATTATTCAGTAATACTTGATAGCTAGTGAACCTCACACTAATCCGGGTATTTGAACTTTAGGGTGGGCTAATTAACCTTGCTTTAGTTGCAAAGCAGGAGGTTGAAAGTTTCATATGTACAAACAGGAATGGCAATTAAATGCTAAATTTACTTAACTTGCTAGAGAAATAGAAGCACATAAAGAAAACTCAGAAGAATGGTCAAGTGGCTAGCGTGTATAATCACAGAATTTAATGCTAAATTCTCCATTAATGTCCCCAACATAATCTACCTATTTTGCATCTCTTCACAAGCATTTTCCAAATTACCTCATCATTGTAGGAGAAAAAATTGCATGTGGCCACTCACAGTGGAAAGCAGCAGCTAAGGGAAGGATTTTAGGTTTCTTTCATTAAAGCGTTGATTCAGATTAGTATCAAAAAACATATTCCTATTTCAGGATCCGTGAAATGTAAGAGTTGTCTTCATGAGATCAGGGAGATTGCCTACTGATTACCAGCTGATACTACCAGGCATTACAAATTAATGCATTTTTTCATAAAAAGAGCATTGATTTCCAAAGGCAGTCAACATCTGCCTTTACCAATTTTTCTCTGGAAAGGTAGTGTGCTTCTTTTCATTGCTTAAGGAACTCCGTGAATCCCATGTTACTTTCTTATAATTTCCTGGGTTTGCTTGCTGTATTACCTATGTCTTTCCACTTTATAATACATGTAACAAACCTTCATAGAGTGTATTAAACCTCTAGCCCCACTGTGCTAGATATGGTTAAGATCATAAAGATAAATACTTATCCATCAGAAATACTAACTTCTTTCAAGAAAAAGACCTGGACCCCCATCCCAATGCATCTTAATATCTGTTAAGGAAACAAAGGAGTGGCTTGCTCAGTAATGCATGATTGAAAGGCAGAAAACAAAAGCTTTGTTCTAAATCCGGCTGAATATTCTTCCTGAGAGGACACTGCAATCAAAAAGTTACAGAAAGTACCTGAGAAAATTAGTGTCAAAGTTCAGATGATCAAATTGTGTGTTCATACATATCTGAGGTATATGTAAGAGCTTGTGAAGCTCTAACAGAGCAACTCAGTATGTTAAACAAAACAAATATAAAAATCAAGAGGCTCAGAAACAATTCTTGTATGACATTAACACCTCGATAAATTTACAATAAAGCTTCTGATTTTCTCCTGTAATTTCTTTTACTAGATTTTCCCAGGACTGAAATAAGATATTTTTTCCCCTGCAATACTGCCTTCCTCTTTCCCAGCACGTCCACTGGCAATTTTACTTTCTCTTTGTCCCCACGCAAATGTTGTATTGCCTTCACCACCACCCCCTCCTGTAGCCTGTCTTTGCAGTCTGATTGAAGAAACTCTGTAAGTCTGGGCAAAATCCAGGCTGTCTGTTGACCTAACCAAAGCAGTGTTTACAGAAGAATTCGAGACAGGATGCATTGTGTTCAGAATTTGTAAAGGCTCCAGTTTTATTTTGATTCCTCCGTGGCTTTGCAGCATATGCTCAGGAGGTGAAGAGAGCCAGGAGCACTGTGGCTTGAATAGGAAATATTATATTTGTCATAGCCATACAAAACAGCCACATCAAAATAGAAATTGATATTAAATAATATTTGCAAACAGATGAGAAATTAATGCAAACACTGTCTTAGTTCCTATGGCTTCTATTATATTCCTTTATCATAATATCGGTGTCTTCTGTTAGGGAAATACTTCTTTTTTATTAAAGAAATATGATATACCTTAGAGAAAAGAAAGGGAAATGAACTAGTATTCTAAAATCAAATGTCAGATCTTTCTCTACCTAAGCTTTCAGATGATTACAAAAGGCTTAGCTGGAAGCCAATTCTTATGCCAAGATACACACTGAAGCATTCCTATAGACTTACGGTTTGAGCTGCACTCTTATTCCTTTATACATTGTACATTGGCCAGAAAGAAATATTATTTGCAAACACCAGCTAAAGAAAATGCTTGATATATTTGCAAATCACCTGTGCATCTCTATAAGTATGCAAATACAATATTTGATGCCTAGCATTTCTTTGGTGGAAGTATACTACAAAGGTTGCTTTTCTTTCCTTTCCTCCCCATCCCTCAGTTTTCTTCACACTTGGGAATTCGAAAAGAATCTAAAACAAAGTAAAGCACATCTGACTTTTAATACTTGTTACTCAAAGTGACTCAAAGCTCTCACTATTATTTTCTTCTTTATTAATAAGAATTCAATCACAGTAAAATGTTCTAGATTAATTCTTCATGAGCTCCATTTCTGTCATTTTTCTACTGAGACATGACAGCATTTCATGGCTAAAATAAAATTAATTCTCAGTATTTTTCCGAAACACTTGAAGTTAAAAAGGAAAACAACATAGACACACACAGGTGCTATTACTAGAATATTACTGGGTAAAATAATGCTGGAGATAATAAAAAAATAATAAGAAAATATCATATGTGAATGAAAGTAATTTCCTAGCTTACCTACACCTGAATGGGCTACAGATTTTCTCCACCAGGTCAGGGTTTAAAATCAGCAGCTCAATACATGTCTGTGAGAAGTTTTCCTTTATCTGTAAGTGAAGATTTAGCAAATTACAGAAGCCATTTGATCTACTTGATTTTCTTTGTACATGTTTAAAGCTAAACATTTTAGCCAAAAATGTCAAATATAAACTTCATGGAGAAGTAGTTATTTTACAGATAATTACAATAGAGTTGAAACTTTTAATCATACATTATCTTATGTTGTCACACAGTTCTACTTTAACATGCTTTTAAGCAATGAAACATTCCCTGTTCAAAAACAAGTGTTAAAACGTCATGCAGGAATATACAAGAAGAATTTAAAAGTCAGTATCATCATGAAGTATGTCAGTTAGCAATTAAGAATAGTTAATTAATCTTAATAATTAATAAATAATAATAATCAGCTCTAATGAAATTTTCCATTCAGTACATGAGCTTTTTTGTATTTAACTTGCAAACATCATAGGGATCAGATGAGAGAAAAGGGGCAAAAGTTGGAATATGAGAAATTCTGACTGAACATAAGAGTGAAGATTTCCCTGTTAGGATGATGAAACACCAGAACAGGCTGTCCAGGAGGGTAATGGAGTTTACATCCTTGAAGATATTCAAAACTCAGGTGCATGAGGCCCCGAGAAGCCCAATCTCATTGGATGTGCTGTGAGCTGGAGGAGGTTTTCTGGAGCTACCCTCCAACTTGCATGATTCTATAATTCATATAAAAACTGGTACCTTAGAAAGAGGTTGAGCACCCACACACTTTGAATCACTTAAGTGGAACTTCGAGGAAGGGCTTTCATAACAGAAATAATTTTTTAAAAATTATTCATTAATTTCTTCTCACAATTTATGAATTTTGACCTCTCCAGTGTTAAAAAACTTGTGTCAACAGCCTGATATATTAATTTTTAAGATTATATTTTTATAGTATATTAATATCTGTTTAATTATTTAATAACATAATTTTAAAAAAGCAAAACAAATATGAGGTGTCATTTGATTTAAAATATTTTGAAGGAACTTTCATTAAGTATTTACTTTCAGGTGATGCAAAATTCTTATAATTTTCCATTTGTCTTCTGACCTGAAAAAAAAGCCAAACTTCCCTTGCCCAGACAACAAACAACTTCCTTCTGACTCTTATTTCTTGATGTTCAAGCGACATCAGATAAGTAAGCATTCAGCTCTTTCATCTTTTTTTTATCCCATTCCCCAGCAAGATCTCATCTTATAAAATAATTCCTTATAATTCATCTCCTAGTCTATGACTTTTCTTAATATTCACTTAAGTGCATATAATCCCACTTCTACTATCCCAGCATTCAAGATGATCGTTGTGATATTCTGATCCTCCCTGATGGTAACAGTGGCTCCTTACTTTAATATGACCTGCAAATTTCATTGTTACATTTTGATTTTTCTAATGGCAGAAAAAATATAAGAGAAAAAAAAAATTTGTCCCAAATCTCATCCTATGAGTATTTCTGCCCAGAATCTCCCTTGGCATGTTGGTGTTCACTGTACAGTGCTGGCACTGCCCCTTTAAACCAGAATGTTTACCATTCTACTGTTTTTTCTGGGTTTGGCTGGAGTTAGTTAATTCTCTTCACAGTTGCACAGTATGGAGCTGTGTTTTGGGTTTGTGCTGGCCACAGTGCTGATCAGACAGGGATGTTCTGGTTACTGCTGAGCAGTGCTTACAGAGAGGCAGGGCCACCTCAGCTCCTCATACCACTCACCAATGAGGAGGCTGGGGGTGCACAAGGAGTTGGGAGGGGGCACAGCAGGACAGCTGACCCCAGCTGACCCAAGGGATGTTCCATATGGTGCCATGCTCAGCAGTATGCCAGGGCAGAAGTGGCCAGGTGCCCCTGCTTAGGCCCTGGCTGAGCTGTGGTCAGCTAGTGATGAGCAATTGCTTTCATTTTCATCACTTGTCTTCCTTGGGTATTATCACTCTCTCTCTCTCTTTGTGATTTAAATTTCACTGCAATTTATTACTAATGTTATTTTATTTCTATGATTAAACTGTTCTTATCTCATGAGTTTTCTCACTTTCACCCTTTCAATTCTCTTGCCCCCATCCTGCTGGGAGAGGTGGGAGAGTAACCAAGTGACTGTATGGTGCTTAGTTGCCAGCTGGGGTTAAACCATGACACTTCTTCTGTTCTAATTCCCATATTCTCTCATTTACATCACGTAATCAAAGATGTCTTATTGAACATTAGATAGCCGAGGTCCACCAGATTTCTTTTATCTAGGAAACCAGTCACAGAATAAACAAGAAGTGACATTGATCTACAATTGCTAAGCATATGTTGCATTCTATTTAATCACCAGCTGTTTCTAAGTTTGTCCCTTATGGTATTAAAAAAACAACTAAACAAAAAAAAAAAAAAAAAAAACCAAACCACTACACAATTTACATAATTCTTGAGATTCCTCTAAGCAAAACAAAAAACTCCAGAGTAAAAGAAGTTATCAATTAATCTCAGATCTTATATAAAAATGAAACTTAATCTGAAACAATGCATGCTTTTAAACATCCTCAATCTGAAAGTCAAGTGAGAGCAGCAGCTGCTGCATCCTAATTTATATACCAAAACAAACAAACAAACAATTCCCATGGTAAATATGTACTAGGTAGTTGTGATACAGTTGACTTAGTTATAAAGTTCAAAGACTTGCTGGAGAATATTCTACAACATTATATTTAATAGATTCAGAAAAAAAAACAACAAAACACAATTCAGATGAGTCACTAAATAGAAAAGTTACTTGCAGTTAAACATTATATAAGATTTCAGTTTCCTCAAAGACTCAAAAATCAGTATCAGAAAATTGAAAAAATATATCAAATGAAAAAATACGGTGTGCTATTTACAGCTGAATAGAATTTTCTTAAAGATTTTATTAAAAATTCTAATTAGTTTTGCACTTCATTATGAAAAATTATCTAAAGAATAAGTCATAAAAGCATAGAATGGCTTGGGTTGGAAGGGGCCTCAGAGACCATTTAGTGCCAATGGGGAAAACCTCTCAGTAGGGCAGGTTGCTCAGAGCCCCATGCAACCTTGCTTTGAACACTGCCAAAGATGGGGCAACTTCTCTGGGCAACCTGTTCCAGTACCTCACCAGCCTCACAGGAAAGAATTTTTTTTATTATATCTAATCTAAATTTACTTCCTTTCAGTTTGAACCCATTCTCCCTTGTCCTGTCACTACATGTTTTTGTGAAAAGCCTCTCTCCATCTTCCTTGTAGGCTCCCTTCAGATAGTGAAGGCTGCAATTGCATCATCACAAAGTCTTCTTTTCTCCAGAATGGACAAGTATACTGTTAAATGTTATGAAAAGTGGTAGGATAATGATTTCTTTGAGATTAGCAAGTAGTGCCAGTTCTGAGAATTCAATAACAAAACCCACATTGTCATGATTTGGGATGTAGAATTTCTTGCCCTGCACTAGTTAGCAGTCAGGTTAGAAATTCAGTTCACAGGGAAGTCCACACCTTTTTTCTCTATCCTTTGAGCATAAAGCATAATCCTGTATCCTATCCTGAACTATAGAATGGTCTCGACTAGACATTTTCTATCCAGATTCATTTGTATGCCTGAGCCACAGTCAGAAGAGACATTTGCCAGCTTAAAAGCATTATTTATCTAGATTTTCCCGTTAGACTTGTCTCTGAGAAGAGCCACTAGTCCTGCACTAACAGTACTCAAGCACATCTCAACGAATCTCCCTGGGTGATTCTGGTCTTGGGTTGTTAATTTGGCTTGTTGATGGATACCTATCTATTACAGAGAACTGTGGTAGATCAGTGATTTTCTGCCATCTGTAAGCAGATGGATTGAAATTAGTTACTAATTGGGGTGAGAGACCTCAACACATAAAGTATCAACCACCTGGGCCATAAAGTCATCTGCTGTAGGATTGCAAAACCCTGGTGCTTCATAAAGCTCTCGTAATGCCTAAAAATGGCTCAGAGTGATGTCTTCATAATATTTGCAGCTGGGAAGGATCCAAGTTTCAATCTTTCTTTTGGCTGTCAGTGTTGACACAGGCTTCAAACCAGGCAGCGATAAAATCTTAGATTTCTCAGTTTGAAAACCCAATATTGCTTTGAGCTGCATTTTAAACTAGTAAGCATTCTTTCACCTCTTATGAAAGCAATCCACTTGTAATAGCAGACCACTGTCTTGCAAGTAAAGCATTGCAATGGAATTATCTCAAACTGTCAATGTCTGTTTTAACACTTGCAAACACGATCCCAAGTGTCTGGGGGTGTCTCAAATATATATATATTTCGCTGCAAGCTTTAAGACTTAAATCTTGGATTTGTTGCTAGAACTGGATGCTGTAACCATAGTGATTACCTTTCAGTTGCTAGACTTTGACTCTCCATGAAATGAAGAAGGAAAAGGCTTGGGGAGGGATTAAACCAATTCACCCAATATTGAACTGACACCTACTGCTGAATCTATGTTGATACTGCAGAAAATAGGTATCTTTATGACAAGCAATCTTTAAAGACAGAATTTGAAGAAGGAATACGATTAAAAACTGACTGGAATCAGGATTAAAGAACAAGAATTCTTCCTGTAAATACAAAAAGGGAGAAATAAAAACACTGTTCTCACACAGAACACTAATCTTTAACATAACAGATATCCTCATCACAGAAAGGTTTTTCCCAAACACCAGTTTGGTGTTACAGGAGAGGATATATGATAAAAAACAAGTGCTGGATAGGGACTAAGCCTTCTTAGTTGCTCTCCTGGAGCCAAGACATGAAAGCATTATCCATGTCATAGAACTGTGGCAGCAACCATTGCAGCAGACCACACATGACACCTATTAAGCCTACTGAATTTCATTTTGCAGCAGCCAAAAGTAAGCTATTCTCTCATCCTGTCCTCTACACATTCTCAGTAGGATTACATTACCTATACATGTTTCTTGCAGAAGCCACAAAGGTCTAACTCATCTGCAGCTATTTCACTGCTCAATATGCCAACACTTGTTTGTCTGTTTTTTCACATCTGTGATCTAGAAGAGACCCAAGTGTTAACATTCATCTGGCTGTCTTAGAACAAGAGGGCTGTCATGATAAGACTTGGTGTCCATTTGAAGTCCTGTCTCCACTGTAGCCAGCATCCAATGCTATATAAAATGGTACAAGAATCCTTCAACACTGAGAAGGGCAAAAATCTCCCCCCCCAACATTATTTTCATTTTGACCCACAAAAGGGAAGTTATTTTACCCTGAACCATGCTAATTTATATTCCTCCCAAGATTTATTTACAACACACTTTCGTAAGCCTGTTTTAACAAGTGCAAATTAGGTGTCACTTCTATCACTAAAAATAGCAAACTGAGAAACATACCAGAAGAGTAATCTATTTCACTCAAATGATGAGAAATTATGGGAGATCTCCCCATGACAACACTGGTGAATGCTGGAGATCTTTTTCTGGTATTGTGTTCTAGGGTTCAGAGTGGGTGGAAAAGGAGGCAGGACTATTTGCTTCTGATGATGTGCTAATACCAACTGTTAGAGCAAGGTGTTCAAGTCCCAGAGCCACTATCTGATTTTCTATCCTTTTCCAAAGGATATGGACTATTGCATCTGGAAAGTTTTCTGTAGGGTATGTTAGGAAGGCAGTCTAGTGAAAGGAATGTAGTAAGGTGAGAGCAAAGAAGGCAGAGCTGTCCCTTGTTGTTTTCTAAACTCCATTCTGCACTCCATTCATTAGCTCTATAATTATTGTCTGAAAAGAGTTGCTCTTCAGGGAACAGATGTTCATACTATCCTGAGAAGTCTTAAGATGTTGTAATTAGCTGAAAGTGAGCAGGAGAATAAATTATTTTGTAGTTCAGTAAGTTTATTACTATACCCTAACAGATCTAAAAGCCATTCCTGCTATAAATAAGTGAAAAACTACAAAGCCATTCAGATAAAACATCCATCTGGAGAGTCCTGTGACTAGCCAGCATGTTTCTCTCTTAGTATTCAGTGTCTACTGATGCAAACCCACTGGTTCTGTAACTATTTAATCAAGGTTTATTTGATTAAGTAAGGCAAATAACAGACAAAATAGGGAAATGGTTCATTTTACTAAACCCATGCTTGACTTCACCTACACCATATCATCAGGAGCCTTAACTGAAGGCGCTTGCCATACCACGTCAAAGATTTTCTTGCTGCATGGCATGGTGCTGCTATGGCTTCACTTATCTCATTACCTATGAAGTCCTTAATTCTGATTAGAAGCCACCAGCCAGAGCTGTTTTATCCTATTGAAGATTAAGATTCACCACCATCACCACGAAGAAGAAAAACCTTCCCATCATCTGCATTGTTGCTCATACCAGGAACAATGACATAACTTGGTCACCTCTGCCATGCACCAAATCTTCCAAACAACTGTCCCAGGAGTTCCCCCTGGCTAGTTTCTCACTATCATCCCCTTCTTGCCACAGACTCTTTTTGTAAGTGGCAAGAGGAAAAAGAGTAACAGCTGTCCCATAATTTACTCTTCTATATGAGTACTGCTTCACTGACACTGGTTTCCATTTGTGTCCACAAACACCTCATTTATCAACACTGTCTTCAGAAAAGCCAAGCCTTCTGGAGTTCTACACTTCATACTGCTCTGATAACAGCGCCTGTGATTAGCTCTGCGAGTAGTTGAACCAGTCCTACAAAAGGCTGTAGGTGAGAAAATACCACACTAGCTTTGAACAGTGTCACAGACGTAGGCTTCACAGTTTGGCCAGCTGCATGTAGTGCTAGAGATAGAAGTCTATTTTAGTGGAAAATTAGTCTTACTACAAAGTAGAGGCATTAAGAAAAAGAAACAGAAAAGCAGTCATATTTGTAGAAGGGGGAATAAATACATAGGAACAATGCCTGTTTCACTCATGAAAACACAATGAATTTCCATTCCTCTCTTGGACTGAAATTGTCTAATTTGCAAAACAGTGAAAACTTAGCAGTAACAAACAGCTGTTTTCTTATTTCTAATTGGAAAAATATTAATGAGGATTTTTAGTTGACACAGTTAAGGCATTACAATGACTCCAGAAATTAAAGCTTCAGAAGAAAATATTGCTTGGCCAACAACCCATGGATTTTGGATCCCTTAGCCATCATTAGTCCCTCTAGCATATATTGTATCAGTTGCAATAAATTCAGGAGACACCAGATTAACACCATCTGCATCAGTGATCAAGTATGGGTCACTTAAAACTTTATCCTTCATAGTGTAACACAGCTGTCTCTAAAGAACACCAAGGGAAGTGAAGCTGTGTGCAAAACTGCTACTTGTACTTTTGCTGACCTTTCTAAGTGGACTAAAAATGAATATTTCAGAAGCTCAGGGACATGTTCAAACAAACAAAAAAAAAACAAACAAACAAACTAACTAACTAAAACTAAACTAAAATGGACAAACTCAACAAACCAACTCCATGCTTCTGCCAGCAAGGCTCCAACTGCCCCTCTTAGAGGTCACCATGCTGGACAAACTTCACAACAGCACCTCAAGAGTCAAGAGTGGCTTTCCTTGCTTTTTCAAATGTTGTGGATGCTAATTTTTTTGTTCCCCCAAGTTAATAAAACAAGCAAAGAAAGGCAAAGTAGTATTGAAACAGTTGACTGGCTGCTGAGCTCCTGCAGTATTTTAATACTGTGAAAACACTAAAAAATGTATATAGCAAATATAAGAGCAGATGGGATACTGGATGCCTACCCATGAGATGCTTGGGTGCCACAGTCATTTGAGAAGGGTTGGTGCAACCCTGGCAATAGATCTGAGCTGCTTCTGTCACTCTGACTTGACAATTGTACACAGCTACCAAACTGTCTCAGCTGTAGCCCTGTGCCTGGCAGCACACTGCTAACTCACTCTGGTTTACCCTGTCCTCCTTTGGCTAGAAAACATGAAAAATGCATTGACTGAGAACAGTGGTATGTGTTCCTGTGATCTTTCACAAGATCATTTAGTTTTTCCTGCCTCATTCTAGGGATCGTAAATCCCACTCCAGAACTACAGTTTCACAGCTGCTCTGAGCTGCTCTGCAAAGCTGCTTTGGCTTCCTCCTTCACTCTTAGTTGTCCTTTCCTGCCCCAAAACCAGTGCTTGAATAGCCATTGGTGGTGGAGACAGGATCGAGGAATTTACCTGAATAAAGGAATACCATGCAATAATAGTAATGACAAAGTTCATCTCTAACCTGCATTTCTTCCACTTCCTAACTAGTTATATGTGCAGAAGGGATGGAAGTAGCAGTTGTCTTGGGCTTCACTGAGGTGAAAGCCTTCTGAAACTTCAGTCTCAGAGAGAGGTTTTACTGCCCTAAGCATTAAATAAAACTGATTTTGAGGTTTGCTTTATTTATAAAGTCATTTACATGAAGACACTCTCCCAGATTTTCAGTACATTGGCACCAATCTCAATTTTCTGCACTAAGCTACTCAATTCCTCAAATAATTACTAATCGCATGTTCTCCATAGTTACATATTTTGCAGGAAAGAGACCCTGCAGCTCCATATCCTAATCAGTACTTAAGAGTATTAATCAGGTGCTTTCCAACTGACTGATGAGTTATCTGCTCTTGGTACTTTTTTTCTTCTCCTAAAATGTCTACACATACTATACAGTATTTTGAGATGTTGGTTCCTGTGAGACTGGCAACAGCACTGCAGTTGTAGGGTTTTAATCAGATTAATCATATTAAATTGGCCTGTGCCATTAGTTATCCAATTGATTATGCTGCTAAAATGAAAATAAAACAAAGTCCTTTATTATCAGCACTCTAAAAATACTCTGCACTCTACTCTGAGGATTAAGTGTCAACAATACATGCATTTAAAGGCAAACTGATTCCCTGCAAAAGCCAAAAGCAAATTTTCTGTAGACAGTCTACATCAGTGTTGTATATGCATTGACTGTGATGTTAGATTATCATGTAAGCAGCTTAATAATATTTGAATTATGCAGCTCATGAGAAATCGCATCAAGAGCTTTTTCTCAAGCTGCCTTTTGTAGAAACATCCCAGATGAAAAGCAGGTATTTACAGCACATTTGGATTGCAGTGACCCCAAGATGACAGAATTCAGGATCTGGAGGATAGCTGAGACAGTGAGCACTGGAGTTAGGACTCAGGACATCAGGACAGTAGAAGTACACTTATTTGGGTAATTGCTAAGTAAAATTCTCCAGCAAGCAGTCATCAAGCAAAAAAGAGATGAGGCTGAATTTTTAAAAAAAACAGGAACAATCTTCTGTATCATGCAAGAAGGCCAGAATTTCACCAGCAGAACTGCCAGGCTAAGACAGAAGCCTCTCCATGAACTAAAACACGGGAAGGAGCATACAGGAGGAGGAAACAAGGCAACAGAACTGGCAAGGAAACCAGCAAGAAGAATTACTGTTCAACTGGCTGGAAAGTAGAGGAAATTGAGCTGCCCTCTATGTGAGAAAACAGCTGGAATGCTTGGAGCTCTGCCTTGAGATGGATCAGAAGCCAAAAAGCAGTTTATGGATCAAGATTAGCAGCCAAACCAACACTGTTTGGCATTGTATTTTGGGTATCTACTATAGACATCCTGACCAGGAAGAAAATGCAGATGAGACTTCCTTCCAGCAACTGGGAGAAGTCTCATGTGCAGAGGTCCTGTTCCTCATAGGAGATTAACCACTGCTGTATCTGCCAGAAGGATGGTACAGGAGGGCTCAGGAAATCTAGAAGACTTCTTGAGTGCACTGATGACAACTTCCTGGTAACTGAGAAGCTAACAATAAAACATGATCTGCTAGGCCTTGTGGCTACAAGAAGGAAAATTTGTCTGAGATAAGAAAGTCAGAGGCAGCCTTAGTTGCAATGACTATGAAATGGTAGAATTCAGGAATCTGAGAGGAGAGGAAAACAACAAAAAGCAGGATCACAGCCCTGGATTTCAGGAGAGCAGCTAAGGCTGTCTTTGGCTTTCATGTCTCAAATTCTCTTTCAGTCTCAATGAGACCCTTCCAACCTAAATGAGTCTTTGGTTCTGTGAAGCATGAAAATACTGCTTCAAACCCTAGTTGAACCTGACATTAAAAACAGACAGGGCAACAAGAAAGGCTTCTCTAGTTACATTAAATGTAAAATGACGATGCATACAACGTGGGTCAAAATGTAATTTAGGAGTTCCCTGAGAATAATTTCAATACTACTGCCTGCCCTTTTGAAAATATATGTGTCATCAGAGAGGTCTCTGGTGATGTGAGTAACAAACATACCCATCTCTAGGTCCAGCTAGGAAACTCAGAATTCAGCAGATGAGAAACTCATGGATTAAGCAGCAGCTGAATAAAAGCCACAACGTGCCCTTTCATCATGTAAACTGTATACTAAGTGACTGTGTTGGGTTGATGTGGCCAGGAATGTGTGTTCTATCACCATCTGTTGAAGCCGGGTGGGGTAGTGATTTTCTTATCCCCGTGGCACATATTATCTGCTAATGGGCCATCTTTAAAACCAGGTGGGGCAATCATCTTTATCTTTTCCACAATCCATCCTCCCTCCAGGAATATGTCATCTGCAAATGGGCCATTAAATCCCCCTGTATGACTGATAAAATTACATCCTCCCACTGGGAGATGCTCCAGCCAGGGGGAGGAGCCAAGCCTTTCCTACCTAGATAAAAAAACTGAAATTTTAAGACAGCAAGATACCATCTTTCCACTGGATTCCAGAGGAAAACTGGACCTTTCCACATCATCACTGGACCTTCAGAGGAAAACTGCACCCTTCAACAGGACCACTGTTTCAATTGAACCACATCTGCCACTGCAGGAAGACTGCAACCACCATTTAATGGGACTGCTACCAACACCCTGATTGACAGGGTGTCAGGTTGTATTCTGACTCTGTCAGTGTTTTGGGATTGTTCTTTATAATATTGTACTTCTATTTTAATTTTCCTAGTAAAGACTGTTATTTCTGATTCCTATATCTTTGCCTGAGAGCCCCTTAATTTCAAAATTACAATAATAATTTGGAGGAAGGGGGTGTACATTCTCCATTTCAAAGGGAAGCTTCTGCCTTCATTGGCAGACACCTGTACCTCAAACCAGGACAGTGGCCCTGGCAGGGGTATGGGCAGCACAGAGGGAGATTATTACCCTCCCATATTCTGTAATGGTGCAGCTGCACTTCCAACAGTGTCTCCCGTTTCTTTCCTGATGCTGAGAAACTGAAGAGCTACCAATGTGGCCAGGGCCTTGAGCACATAACCTATCAGGAGAGACATGGGAACTTGCCTTGCTTCAGTTGGCAAGGAGAGGAGCCAAAGGAAAATCTCATGGCAGCCTTTAATGTCCTCAAGGGAAGGTTGCAGTAAAACCACTCAGTAGTGACAGATGAAATAATGAAGGGCAGCAACTACTAACTGCACATAGGAAGGGTCAGAGTAGATGTCAGGAAAGATTTCTCACGAAAAAGGTAGTGCAGCACTGGAAGAGTCTGCCTGCAGATGTTGTGGAATTGCTGTTCTTGAAGGTCTTCAAGGATTTGCTAGAGAAACTAGTATTTCAACCTGAGACAAGGTTGGTTGGACAGTCCTGCTTCTGACAGCAGATTGGACTAGACATTCCCAGAGGATTTTGCAACCAGCATGTCAGTAGTCTTCTAGGTCTATGACACTAATACCCTTAGTGCTATCCACTCCAAGTGCTAAAAACCTCAGTTTTGACTGTCATTATAAAGGAGAAATGACATTATGTTCCTCTATCCTTGGTTTCCAAATATAGCGCAAAATATGAGTATCACCTTGACCTACGATTTATGGATTAGAATTCTGTAAAGTAGTCAGGGTGCCAAAAATATACAGGAAAAGTATCTCTGGTCGTGTAAATCATCATAATTGTGACCATTTTATAGAACACTATTCAATCATAAGCCTAATGAACAATGAAATAAAGTTGTCCTGAGCATTTAGGGGAAAAAAAGAAAAGTAGTAGTTACATAAAAAGCTACAAAGCAATCAACCAATTAAAAAAAATAACAAAACAAAATACCCCACCAAAAATACCCACACACACCAAAAAAAACCCCCAGTAAGGTATACACAAGTTTAAAGATCTGGCAGCAGCTATGTAATTACTGTTTCTATTCCAGGTAGAGCCACTGACTCATCGCATGTCACTTTGACCTCCATCTGCTTCTCTGGAAACTAAAGAGAATTGATATAGTAGAATGACAGCTGAGAGCCAGGCAGGAGGAATCAAATAGATTTCAATCACCAGACACATAGAAATAGAAATAACTCCTGCTCCTAAATGGGTAAAAAATAAATTTTATATATATATATTAAGACATTTTTAAAAAAAATCAGTTGCTGTTTTTATAAAGTTAGCCCAACCTCATACTGAGATATATGTATCTTCCCTCCTACATTGTTAAGCATCTTTTGCCAAAGAGTCTAGCTATGGTTGACTGTCTTTAGTTCTGATTTCTTACTTTTAAGTTTGGCTTAAGATAAGGTCCTGCTCAACACAGAATTAAAGTTTGTGGGGATTTTCTTCACATGATCAGCTAGTTTGTCCTGTGACTCTAATTAATTTCTATATTGCTGATACTCGCTTTCTAGTGGTTTTTTTTAACTTTTTGTCCAGTTCCTGTAAGATTTTTGATACTGTTAGTGCTTATACAATAGGGCTCAAGACAAAAGTCAACAAACCTCTCCCATCTGCTCCTGGGATTGCAATCAGTTCAGCTTCGCCTGCAGCACTGTGCACTGACACCACAAGGAATTCTACTGAGCTCTTAGCACTGTGTCATCCTCCTTAGACATTCAGTGCACTCTATAATGGGCTCATAGTTCACCCCTGCTGAGCTAGATGGAAATTAAAAAGGAAAAAAAGAATCAAGTGCTTCAGCAACAACCATTGTTAGAAAACAGGCTGCTTTCCAATTATCTTGCTTATAGGTAGCAAGGGAAGTGGGGTTTAATTAATTCTTCTCTTCTACAATGTTTTTTACTTAATGGGAACTTGAAAGTGCTGCAGCCTT
The DNA here is from genome assembly GCA_034336665.1 of Luscinia megarhynchos. Taxonomy (NCBI): domain Eukaryota; kingdom Metazoa; phylum Chordata; class Aves; order Passeriformes; family Muscicapidae; genus Luscinia; species Luscinia megarhynchos. Next base: position 25,081,167 of record CM067566.1, read on the forward strand.
CCAACTATTTTTGGCTTAGTTTGCTTTAGTCTTCGCATCATATTGCATGTGATAGACCCTCAGAGCTCATCTATGCCCAGCTATGAGTCAGTCCTCCAGTCAGGAGAGAGCCATCTCAATATAGTCCACACAAAAAGATGGGAAGTACAGTTTTCACCCAGATGCCCATTCTTACTCCTTTGTATTGATGCTTCATCTCCAAGCTGGATGAAATATTTTGGAATGTCAGTTAAAGCTTGATTGGTGTGCTTTCCTCACCTATTTGCAGAGAGGATAAGGACAACACTTTCTGACACAAGGTCACAGTCCTCAAATGTCATTCCACCATTTCCTTTCACGCCTGCATATGAACAGGCAAGTTTTTGTAAAACTCAGAGGAGAAGAATGCTAAAATAGTCTGGACTTCAGCACAAACCAGCATGTAATACCTAGAATAGCTTTCCACTGTAGTTGCCAACTGTAGTTGTCAAGTTGTAGGTGGTCTTGAGCATTAACTGGAGTCCTCTGACACAAATAGACAGGTATGGGCCACCTGAACAAGCTGCATTTGCTTGGGAGGTTTTAGCAAGAACTTATTTTAGCTGTGTCACAGAGAGGAATGTGAGAGAGAAAACATGATTTTCTCTTACTGCTGTCTACATTTGTATCTATGTTGGCTTTTATTAACATGTTGGTCTGTGGGGTACTTGGCAGTAAGAAACTTTTCTGTTCCTTTGTTTCCTCTTCAGTTGTTCTTTCTGAAACACAAGTGTCCTCACTGGAGCTAGAGTGTCAAGGGCACTGTTATTTGCTGCCTGTAAAAAATACATGACCACATTGAATATAGTTACTGCATATACCACTACATTTTCATTTCTTTACTCCAGCATTCATTATAATGACATCTTACTTGAGTGTGTATATCTCCTATGCCATATTTTTTTCTGTTCTCCACCCTTCCCCTCATGCATCTTTATAACAGTATTACCCTCTAAAAAAAACAAAATAAAACAAAACAAAACAAAACAAAACAAAAAAATAGCAGTTTCAAAAACAAAATCAATTACCATGGGAATACATACCATTGCTTGTTTCCTGCTAAAAGCAGTTGATTAATCTTTCCAGGAATATGAATCATACCATGGACATGCTCTGATTCTTTTGTTGGCAACTTAGCCACTTAAGACAGAGATGGTATTAAATTTGAACTGTGAAAGATGTTATACTGGTGTATCTCACTGCTACCCCAGACAGTGGGTTATGCAGCTGGAGGTTTGAGAATGATAGAGTAATTTTACACCTTTCTCAAGGGAGCTTCCAGCATGGAGTGAGAATAACAGTAACACATCTCTAAGCCTGCTTTACCTGCTGCCTTACTTTCCTGCTAAATTTTGGCAAGTCCACTTCTAATCAAAGTGATCCATATTAGTTTTAGTAACATCATCTCTCTTCCTTCTGTATAAAGAGCAAATGGCACATTCAAGCCTTTCAGGTTAGCAAAGTTCAAATAATACAGAAAAAACCAGCAAAGGACAAGGCAGTGGGTTATTGTTTTAAAGTTTAGAAGTTCTTACTCTTCTCAGGAGGCAAAACAGAACACACAAGATAAAATTGGGATTTTACCCTCCTCTGTGTTAAATAATAAAGAACCAGTGGACCAGAACATTTTTTCAGAATCATTTTTTATTACTTGTGCTAAGTTTTACTACTAAAACACTTAACAAAATACAACAAAATACATAGTTTATGGTTGCAAGTGAGAAATGTTTTGCTTTGCTCTTCCAGTAATGATTGGATGTAATTCTTATCCCATTGTAGTTCAGGGACTTCTGCTTTGACTTCAAGGAGTAATACTGGGTCCCAATGCAGTAATGCCTTCATTTCCAACATTATTGAGTCTAATCTTGTTCTTGGTTGTGCTTTGAGCAGTAAAGAGCATCATCATTACAGCTATATGAATTCCTGATAGATGTTTGCTTCTTTCTGTAAGACCCAACTGTGATGCCACATACAAAATTATGAAGTTATAAATGCCAACACTTTCCTGAAGAATTACCAGCACATTTGAACAACAAAAATGCACTTTATTAGCAACTGAAACTACCAACTGGATCAAGCAAAAATCACAGAATCATTTAGGTTGGAAAATACCTCTGAGATCACATCATCCAACCTTTGACTGATGATCACCTTATCAACCAGACCAAAGCACTAAGTGCCACATCTTGTTGCTTCTTGAACACCTCCAGGGATGGTGACCCCACTACCTCACTGTGCAGTCCTTCCCAATGTTTAACAACCCTTTCTGTGAAGAAATTCCTGCTGATGTTTAGCCTGAACCTACCTGGTACAGCTTGAGACCATTTCTTCTTTCCATGTTGCTCATTGCCTGGGTGAAAACACTGACTACTTCCTTTCAGGTAGTTGTAGAGAGAGAGAGAAGGTCCCTCCAAGCCTCCTTTTCCCTTTTGTCCAGATTAAACAATCCCTGTTCCCTCAGCTGCTCCTCATATGACTTACACCCCAGACCCTTCAACAGCTGGTTGCTCTTCTCTGGAAATGCTCTAGCACCTCAGTGTCATTCTTGCAGTGAGGGGCTTAAAACTGGACACAGCACTCGAGGTGAGGCCTCCCCAGTGCTGAGTACAGGAGACAATCCCTGCCCTGGTTCTGCTGGCCACAATATTGCTGATACAGGCCAGGATGTCATTGGCCTTCTTGGCCACCTGGGCACACACTGGCTCATGTTCAGATGCTGTCAACCAGGACCCCCAGGTCCTTTTCTGCTGGGCCACATTCCAACCAGTCTGCCCCCAGCCTCTAGCGCAGCCTGGGGCTGTTTAACCAGAGCATTGGACCTGGCACTTGGCCTACCTAACAAGACCTCACATAACTTTTTCTCCTACAGATGTCTCATATCTATAAATGATCTGTAATTTTCTAGTGGAAAACGATTTCTGCAAAACTGAAGTTTGCTGTGTAAATTCCGATCCTGTTAAAGACCACCAAACAGCTTCTGTATGGAAAATAGACAGGCTTTGTCATACTGTCCTGGAGTCCTAGCTTTCTCTTCCATTTTCTCTGTCAGAAGTGTAGTTCACAAGAACCATGGCCTCCTGTGAACCAGGCCAGGGAATACCAAATAGTTTAACTATGTGTTCCTTCTCCCTCTTCCCACTACTTTGGATGGAAGAGGAGAAGAACTAGGTAACATATACAGAGCCAGTCTTCATTGAAAACAACCACAGAACACTGAACTATTTCCTTAGAAAGAAAGACAAGTACAATTGATCCAGTACTGTGCCCCTAATTCCCTGGCTTCCTTGCTTGGCTGGACTGCAGACTTAATAAAGAGATGCAGCTCCCCTGACATTCTCAGAACAGAGCATGAGTAGAAACAGTATATTCTTCCTCCTTAATTTCAGCTAAATTTTTTCCCCCTAATTTCTCTTCAGGATCTGGAATTGAGCATCAAGGGGCAGGCAAGAGGTGGGGGAGAACCAAAAACAGCCTGCAAAGAAACAAGCAAAAAAACCCCAACATGAAAGACACGTACAAATTCCAAACATAAACCCAAAATCCCACACCAAAAACCCCAAATCACCATTTATATCCTCTTACCATAAAAATAGCTCTTTTGCAGGTGAGAATATAGAGCTTCCCCTGGAGTTCCAAGGTAGGACAATAAACTTGCTGAACAGCTAACAGCTGCTTCTGGTACATTAACATTCTTGCAACATTGGAACAAGTACAATTTTTTGCAATTTGCAAATTTGGCATTTGCCATTCTTTCAAAACTCTGTTATTCCTATTCTTGTATTAGATAAACACGGAAAAGACTCTTTTCCAATTAATAAGAGTTTGCAGTCACAGCAGGATTTACATATATTGCTTTTCTACATTTATGGCTTTATTGCGGTCAATATTAATATTCTGATTATCACTCAACATTTAATTTTAAATTCCAATTTCAGTTACATTTGTCTTGATTAAGTTATAATGTATCTGAATTTCATTGCATCTCATTTTCTGTAAGGCTGCCAGATATGGTACTAGAGGATGGTTCCAAAGAATAAAATTTAAATTTAAGGTTGTTTGGGTGTAAAGTGTTCATCCCACAACTACTAATATATGCTGCTATCTATTGGAAGTATGACATTGATGCAGTTCATGTATTCATTTTGCTGCACAGTGCCTTCATGTGCAAACTCATGTAGAGAGCTAATGTCTGATGTTGACCTGCAACAGCTAAATATTCACAAAGTATTATTTGATTTGCTAACTTTTGCTAATAACTGCATCCACGTTATTAATTTTTAGCTGTTATGATTTTCAGAGTGTGCTTTGATATTCAGTTATTACTTAAGTATTTCACAATCTGCTAACCTGTTGTTCTGTTCATTAAATGATAACAGATCTTAGATTAAGGCCACCTTGGAAAAGGGAAAAACAAAAGCTGAGTATTACACATTAAAATATTCCCTTAAAATATGGAATTTTTAAAAGAAAAACCAACTATAGCAGACACAAACTCATCTTTTATTCCACCAAAATCCATAATTCAACTGATAAACATGGTGAAGTACTAGTTCTGTGTATCTCAGAAAGTTAGATTATAATACAGCAATGTATTCCACATTATATTCTACTGTGCTGGTAAGTCACAGAGTGGAAATTACCAGCAAGTTCAAATTCTTCAGTTATTTTAATGTATCTCTTCTGGTTTCAGAGATCTACAGAGGTTTAATAGGAAAAAAAAATCTGTTATTATTGCCCTTACATTATCTATACATATTGCACTAATAAATCAAAATTTGTCATGGAAAAAAATGGAAACTAGACCAGATGCACATCAAAACAGTTTTATCATTGGTGCTTAAATATTTTCCACTCTAAAGGTTCACTATGAAAATGTACAAGGCACTTTTGGAAAGCATAAACAGGGCTATTAAATCTACTGAAATATGATTTTCCAGCAGAATGACAGGAGTGTTTTAATTACAGTTCAGAAAAAAAATTTTTGGTGTGTTTCCATATAACACCAATTGTTTTTAAAAACAAATAATTTGAAAGAACAGTTAGCTACAGAAACAGGTTCTGGTTTTTAATTTTACATTGGGCCCTGCTTTTTAAACTCATTAATAGAATTTTTAAAATATGAAAATTAAATCCAGTGTGATTTATTTTCATATCTAGACTGATGCTTGAGATCTTGGGAAGCTTTCATAAGAAGCTAAAAAAATTCTGCTGCCAATTACCTCTACAGATGTGACAGATTCAGAAATTATTCATATAGCCTAGAGCTTGAAAGCACAAAATCCCCAGCAGATTTTACAGCGTAGAAGACAAGTAGTCATTGTAGTCATTAAATCCTCACTTCACTCACACCACTGTGCAATATAAAAAATAATACAAGAATGTCCAAGATGTGTCAAGCCATATGGCTTGCCAGCCTTTAATACTTCGCCAATGAGAGATAAGAAAGGTAAGACTGTATTCCATTAAAAGAATTAGAAATTTTATAACCATAAAATTTGGGTTATTGTATCACAGCTCTAATTTGTTTTTCGTTAAAACAGTGTTTGACTATGCTTTTTAAAATATGAACTTTTTTCAACAAGGACTCTCACAATCATGACATCAGACTATTTTTCTCATTAAAATACTGAATGAGTAATACCCCCACATACTGAGGAATGGGGGGAAAAGTAGGCAATTTGCTCAGTTAAGAAGCACTGAGGTCCCTTTAGGATGAAGGCTCAGATATTTTTTTCCCTGTATTAACACTTGCTGGCTTTCCATGAACTTCTCCACGGTGTATCACAATTGCAGACCAGAGGATCCCTCTCTCTACTGTGGTGTTGCCAACAGCAGCATTTTGTGTAAAGCACAGCTGGATGAAACAAAATTTTTAACAGGCTATGATGCTAAAAATGGCAACTCAGTTTCTTCTAGTAGTCATAGCCAAGAGACAGGATTTCTTTTTCTTTCACTTGATCACATCCCTTAAGATCTCTTGTAGTTTACCGTGGCTATTCTTCTCTTGGTTGAGCTTTGAGAACCATTGCATAGACCCCACTCTCAATTGTTTGGATTTCTGTAGGACAGCGTAACAATTCCACAAAAGCAGCCTGAAGGCCTAGTGAAAATATAAAGAAAAGCAAGAAGGAGAAAAGGTAATTATGTATAATCAGAATTTCTGCTCCATCTGTGCTGTAGGCTACACAGGCTCTGCTGGATCAGGCAGAAGATGCAGAGGATACCAGGTGCAGCACTGAGGGTTTGAATTTTATCAGTTATCTCTGAAAGCTTTTCTACCTAAAGAGATTTGAAATAGGGCAGGTTAGGGAATAGATAAAACTTATGAAAACTGCATCAGAATAGTGGTGGTGGCTTATGGGGCATTTGTGGTGTTGGGTGAGGGTTTTGTTTTGTTCTTTCATGTAGGGTTGATTTTTGTTTTGGTTTCTAGTTTTTGTTTTGTCTCATCCAATTCCTGATTGGTCTTTGTATATGTGTAAGAGGAACTAAGGGCAAACTTCTCTTTAAGTGATGCTTCTAACCCACTCTATTCAAGTTGTACATTCAAAAAATTACCTCATTGATGTTCATGGTCCTCTGTACCCCTATTTAAGGTAAATCACCTACTCAGCAAACTTCAGCATATACCTCACTGCATTACTTTGTAGTTCCAGGCTTGGCCAGCATGGTCTGAAAAGCAAAGATGTTCTGACCTCTTCCTAGGGACCAAGGCCAGCAAAAAAAATAAACAAATCTTCAGCATACAGCCTCTTGTGTCTATTGTGGGCAGTAACCAATTTGCAGGCCTGAAAAAAGGCATATCTATGAAATCCTTGCAAATCTGGGGTCTGTGCTCATAGTGGATGTAATTGTCCTATCGTATATAACCACTGATCGCCAATCATGATACTTCATCCATAAAGAAAAAAAACAAAACAAAACAAAAACCTAAACCCAAAACAACAGCAAAAAAACCCCACAGAAAAAAACACACACAAAACAAAACCACACTACTGGCCCAGGTCAAGGAAGAGCAGTATTTTTATTAACAACTTTCACTGGTAGTCTGTATGATAGCTCTGTTGGATGCAACATTTCAGGTAGAAAGTCTTTTTGAAAGGTAGCAACACTGCTTTGATTTCACGGCAACGATACAGCCTTAAGAAACCACTATAGATGAAGAGCGTAAATTGTATCAGACAGCTTTTATGCTGTTTCTTCAAGAATTGGAGTGCAGGCTAGGGTTTATGACAAGTCATAAGGTAAGGTTTTCTATAACATAAAAGAAAATCTTACTCCTCACCAATTTTTTCAGTAATAGCTATGATTTTGATGCACTTCTACCATAAAAATGTGTGACAAAGTGACCTGTCACTTGAAAACAGGGCTGGGGGAGGAGATGAGGAAAACCAGTAGTCCATATGCTGCTGTTCTAATCATCTTTTAAGAAGTCTATGAGTTGCAAAGTACATGGGCTTTTCCACTTGAAAAAATTGACTGCCTTTAAAATCACCAGTTTCCCAGAAAGATATATACAAGAGAGTAAATCAGACCACGAGCCTTTAGAACAATTTCAGACAAAATGAAAGCTGAAAGGCTGCCTAAATGGTATTTCACTGAAGTTATAGCACGATAGCTAAAAAAGGTGTAGATTTTCTATACAGTGAAGTCCAACTGGCAAGGACAGAAAGAATCACATTTCCCAGGCTGAGATGAGATATGCCTGGCTATCTAATGTTGTTACATCTGGCAACAGATCCAGCAGAGGCAGAATGGGAAGTTATCCATTGTGTTCTGATGTTGTATTTGCTCTTTCTAAGGAGGGCTAGACCTTCCTGGATTATGGGGGGAATTTTTTCAGGGTGAAGGGAGGGAATATGGGAGAGAATATCAGAAGAATATCCTCAGTGCTATGCAATGCTATTTGGCTGAGCTCAGCTAAACATTGCTGTTCTCACATTAAAAAAAAAAAATTAGAAACCAAGTTTGATTCACAGATTGGAGACCCAAATGTGCCATCTATTCCCTCTGGGTCAAGAGATTATTTGAAAGCCTGGTGTAGTCACTGCTGCTGCTGAGTGAGCATCAAGTTGACACTAATGTGAACAAGCCAAGACTCATGATCATATCTAATGGCAACATTTCCCTGATGATCCTTAAATTTCCTATTGCTACTGATATTCAGTCACTGAGATTCATCAAAAAATAAACTTCTGGTCAGTCAATTGGTATGAAAATACAAAAAGCCCTTCTTGTTTCTTCCCTAGGACTACACCCTGACCATGTACTTTCAGCAGTCCTGGAGGGATAAAAGGCTCTCTTATTCTGGAATACCTTTGAACTTAACTCTGGACAACAGAGTGGCTGACCAGCTCTGGGTGCCGGACACGTATTTCCAAAATGACAAGAAATCATTTGTCCATGGGGTGACAGTGAAAAACCGAATGATCCGCCTCCATCCAGATGGGACAGTCCTTTATGGCCTACGGTATGTTGGGGGTTTTAATGTCTGTGCTGGCAGGAGTGCAGGCAGAACCAATGCCTTCCTATGCTTTTTCCTGGTTTCTCATGCATGAGTCAGCACATACTCCATTTAGTCAACCACAACACACCCAAGGATTTTCCACACAGTGACAGCACTACCCATAACAGCTACAGCCATGGCTGAAGAAGCCCAATGCCTTCCTCTCAGCTCTTCTGAGTGTGTTAATACTATTAAACAGCTCTTTGTTATGGTTCTCTCAATCACAGCTTACACAAACACTTCCTTGCTTCTAAAATTTCTCCACCAGCTCTTTAGGACAGTGGGAATTTAAAATTTGGAGTGACTTGAAGAAATGTGATATTTGGTAGAGAATACAAAGGAGATATTTGTAAATTTGCATAAAATATTTAAATATTATCTATATGCCTGAGTGTGGGTTTTTCTTAATCTGCTTTGGCTTATGACTGCTTCTTCACTCCACAACTGCTTCTTCATCCAATGCAAACTATATTCACCCCTGTAAATAAAAATATATCCTGAAGCTTGAACAGGCATGATCTAATAAGGTACGTAACTGTAAAATTAAAACTAAACCAAGTTATTTTTTATGTTGAGATTGCTGAAGAGCCTGAGTAGGCCTTTATTGCATTATTTTGGAGTTAAGATAACTTTGCTTGGAAATAATATTGCCTGCCTGAAACAAACTTTGGTCGTTGTTATCATTCAACAGTGAAAATAATGTTTGGAGAATATAAACCTGAAAGCATAGATTGGTTAATCAGAAAAGAAGTCATAAAACATAAAACCTAGCTGAAATACCTCAAAATTGTGAGGTAAGATAACTAGTAAAAAACCCCCAAATTCTGCAGCAATTCAAAATGAGAACAATATTTGAGAAATATTATCATTCTATTAGTGAAAATAGAATTTTTAAATTACCTCTTAGCCTATAAAAACATAAGCTTTTAAAGCACAACACTAACCATGCAAAGAAAGCCTTCCACCCATCAGTTCAGGCTTCTCAAGAAACAGAAATTATTTAGAAACTATTATTTTGGGTAGTTGTGAGTTTGCTTTTGAACTTGTCAGATTCCCAGGCACTGCATTAATATTAATACAGCTGGATCTTTTCTGGTACAGCAAAACTGCTACTTCAGTTGTGAAAAAAGAAAATAAGGGACCCTTGAGGAATTAGCTGTTAGAACAAAGGCTGCTATTGTAATCTGCTAAACTTGAGCATTTGAAGAATAAATCTTCCTCGTTGCCTTCAGACCTCCTACAGTTCCTTTCAGTCAAACTGACTCCTGTGGGACAGGTTTTAGGAGAGGACTGTTTGGTCTGGTCTGACAAATTTTCAAAATCTTTTCTTTTCTTTTCTTTTCTTTTCTTTTCTTTTCTTTTCTTTTCTTTTCTTTTCTTTTCTTTTCTTTTCTTTTCTTTTCTTTTCTTTTCTTTTCTTTTCTTTTCTTTTCTCTCTTCTCTTCTCTTCTCTTCTCTTCTCTTCTCTTCTCTTCTCTTCTCTTCTCTTCTCTTCTCTTCTCTTCTCTTCTCTTCTCTTCTCTTCTCTTCTCTTCTCTTCTCTTCTCTTCTCTTCTCTTCTCTTCTCTTCTCTTCTCTTCTCTTCTCTTCTCTTCTCTTCTCTTCTCTTCTTTCTTTACCACGTTTTCTTCAAGAAGAAGGCAGCTGTTTAGACATATCTGGTAAACAGACTTTGGCCTGTAGTTGTGAGTAAAAACAGGTGTAGTATCTCCATCCCACAAGAAAGCTCTTACCGAAGAGAGAAACAACAAATGAGCAGAAGAAAAAATGAAGTTAAAATACATTAAAATTTTTTTCATGCAACAGATGGCAGTTATTGCACTAAACTTGCATCTGTCATGAGTGGTCACTTTACTAATGGTAATAAATATACTTCTGCCAGTACCTTCAACTCATGTGAGCATCAATGTTTTCATATTCCAGGTGATATATGTGCCTCATAAGAAACCAAACACGAGAAAACATTGCAGAAAATGTTTTCAGGTAAAATTCAGAATTGCATGTTAGAAATTTGAGCATAGTTCTAACCTAGTCTCACAAGCAGGAAAGAAATGCAGCATATTACCTTGATTTAGCATCTGTGCAGTAGAGAGCATGAAGACAGTATCACTAAACCTCTCACATGGGTTGTGACCTGCAAGTTTCATTTTCCTTGCTGAATACAGAGTACTGGCCTAGTATGACTTGAACATGAAAAATAACACCAATTATGCTGCAACCAGAATCTGAGTTCCTCACAAATTAGTCAGGACCTTTAACCATATCTCAAGAATTATTTAAATGCTTCCTTTTCCTCATGCCTCCTGTTCCCCAAACAGTTTTCAGTCCAGTTAATGTTTCCGTTCAGGCTCAGTTATGAAATTTTACTGCCTTCTTTAAACAGAAATTGGAACAACCATAACATCTCTAAATTATCTGTTTGCTTGCACCCATGTACACAGCAGTTTGTCATTGATGCAATGTTCAGCCTCAACAGAGCTGAGGAGAAACAAACCAAGGTTAACTATTTGGCTTTACAGATGAATAAACAAGGCAAACCTGCACATAATACACTGGAGTGGTTTTAGATCATGTAACAAAACATTATAACTTCACTATGTCTCCATTATTGTATTATTTCTGTGATAAACTCAACAGTCCCTTTGTCCAGTAACTTTCAGCTGCTATGTCCCCACAGTTTAAAGAACAATGTGTGCTGTAAACTTGTGCAGACAGAGAGTACTTTTAATCCTTCTGACCTCTAAATTGTGCATTGTTGTCATGTCTCTTGCTTCAAAAGGCAGTTATATTAATTGTTCACAGTAGTAAAAAATGTGTACCATTACTAATCAAGTAACTCTTTCATCCTTACACACAAATGCATTTAACTCTATGGTAATATTTCCACTGAATTTAATTTCAAATATGCCAGGAAAGTTGAGTGTCATTGTTAATTATTATCTACCTGAAGATCATGTTTCTTCAGTTTCTGTCAAATACTCCCACCAGCAGCTATTATCATTTTCTGTGGTATAGCTACCTGCTTCCTAAGAAAAAGAAAAAAATCCCTTTGGGTCAATGTGCAAACCTGCAGCACTGTGAGGCTGGTGTACAGTGCCAGCCTGGAGCTAGTACAACAGATAAAATACTGGATTAACCTTTTTCTTTTCTTACCCATTTTTCCTTACCCATTTTCTCTCATTACTTTTATTGCCTGTTCAGGCAAGATTCTCTAGAAATCGCTCCCAAAGCTCCAGAATCCTAAACCAATACATACTGTTGATTCTTTTGCTTCTCCTTTCTCCACCTTTCCCAAGTAAGATGCTAGGCATGTAATAGGTCTTTGAGATATTTAAGGAACCATTAATAATTTATTGTACTGAATTCTGTATTCAAATTCTCATGTCATAATGTCAAGAATGGAAGCTCTGATTTAAATCATCCTTTCCTAGTACTTTATGCCATCTTTTAATTCTTCTCAGATTTTCACTAGCAGAGAAATGACACCTTGTTGCTTTGGAGACATCTGTTCTTTTATCACGACACCGCCTCACAATAAACAGCAGAATTTCATGTGTATTGGAAGGAGCACATCCTTCAGGAGAACTAGTTGTTAAAAAGTGTAACATACATTCAGCAACACCTTTACACAGACTTCTCTCTCTTCTGATGTTCAGACACAAACCCACCTTTGATTAGAGCAATTCTTTGTTTCAAGGTGGGGCACTGTGCATATCATGACAAGGTGTGAAGATCTGGTTTGGAGCATCTGAAACTTTTGGGTTCAGTGAGACCATACATTTATATACTGCTACAGCAGAGGGTGCCACTTAGCTAGGCACTGCTACAATTGCAAGAGGGTGAGGGGAAGAATAATAGTTGTCCTCAACATAAGGATTTCTTTCACCACTTCTTACATAAAGTTTTCTGTGATGCGAACACTACAAGACAAATTCACTTATATCCAACCAATTCACAGAAAAGAATATATCCATTTAACATTTGATTTACTAACCATTTATTTATGCAATATCTATGGAAGCATATCCTAGAGGTGGAATGCAAGAAAAGCTGTATTTAAATGCAGAATGTTTAGTTTTTAGTATGATCTTGAAAGTAAATTTAAGTGGAGAATTACCTTTTTACTACCTCAGTTTTGGCAATATAGCTGTTATTAAAAAAAATTGCTATAGAGTTGTTTACATTTTTTATTTAAGTGAAATTTTAATAGTTTGTGGATTTCTTTTGCATTGCCATGATTTGGGACTATGAAGTTTTGGCTTTCCTCTAAACACCTTCATGGATTTCCTTAAAGAGTCAGTTATTCAATCCCTTTGAGTATAACCCATCATGGCAAAAGTAACTGATTTACCCTGGTGCTCAATAGATTGTCCTACTTGTGTTACTAAACATGTCCAGCCAAAAAAACAGACTGCAGTTCTAAATGAGAAAAAGCTGTGTCATCTATATAGTGAAATAAAAATCTATATTTTCTAGGCAGCACACCATCTCTTACCATCTTGGTATAAATAGATTTTGGATTATTTTCTTACCATATATTTTACAGGCTGTGTTCTGCCTACTAAACCTAAGCAAGTCCTCCTTTTCTCTCATATCAGAAGTGCAAATATGTTCCAATACTTTGAAATTATTACCCTTTCATTGTCAACCTGATCTGCATCAAAATTTCACTTTTAAATAAAATGGTCTTCAATTTTTTTTTACTGTATCTTATTTTCAAAAGTACTCCATTCCCACCAAAGCTTATCTCTAGTGTGTATAAGTACACTATTGTAGTTGGTTCAAACATATTTGGAGACAAAAATCAAGTGAAAAAATAATTTAATGACAGAGAGTAGCACTGAAGTACTTTTTGATCAAGAGGTATTTCAAATAAATATATATACACACACCATAAGAATCACTGCATCCAATAATAGTATAGGCAAGTTTTTACAAGTATTTCCTTCTTTACTTGCTTTTAGGGGGTAGGCATTAAATGAGAAAGGAATTTTTGTGTGTTTACCAGCTTAGCTTTCTCCTCTGCACACTGTAAAAGCTCAGATGCAGATGTATCTTACAATTGAATAGTTAGAAAGAAAATCCTCACAAGCTTTTCTCAACTGAGCCGTGTACCTCCTGTTGTTTCAGTGTAGCCAGTTAGATACACCACTGAAGCAGCATATACCTAATCTGCATACTCTGGAAGTTAGTGCTAAAGTTTGCATAATGTCATAATATTTGCTTTTTCCCTGTAATACTAGATTTTTAACACATTTCTTGATGCTTATACTTTGCAAGGAACAACAAATGGACATATACAGTTACAATCCTTACTTGTATTTTTGAAAGAAAAGGCAAAAACATTTTTAAAAGCACTGCAATTGAATTTATATAGCTGCTATATATTTTAGCAGTACAGATTATTTAGCATATGTTTTATATAAGGCTATATACAGATACATAAAAGAGATTTATGCTGAATTCTAATATGTTAACATATTTTAGCATATTTCGTTCATTAAGTGTATTTTTCAGGTCCTGAATGTCATTAAAAAGCCATTTATTAAGAAGAAATCCCCTCTAATGATAAAAATTTTAAAAAGGACAGTAATTAAATCTGTACTTTGCTGCTGATGTCCAATTTATTTGCTATTAATTTTGAGCATGCTGAGAACAATTAATACTGAAGGACAAAATACAAGTTTTTAGCTGCCTAAAACTAACCTCACTCTCATTTCATTTACATTGGTGTTGATTCATGACATCAGTGAAACTGTTGTTCAACCAAAATTCAGAGGGGCATAGGATGAGGATCAGTCTGTACCATTTCTGTGCAATAAATGTATCAGGCAGGTAAATGAAGGTCCATGGGGAGATAGCAGATATTTTACCAGACCTGCTCCAAACTGATAAATGCGCTTAGATACAAAAGAGGGAAGAGTCTTAATTTAGGTGTTCTCTCAAAGAGAGAGCACTTTGATTGCTGTGGTGAGTTAAATCAGTGCAGGATTGCTCCTCACACTTATACCCTTAAACACTTCATGCAGTACCAGCTAGCCTTCTGTGTGCTGGAGCACAGAGCAGACATGGCCTGATGGCTCTGGGCTTTTGAGCAAGGGGGGTCTCTGAGAACTGCAGCCCCACAACCTGGTGACACTGATTTTCCTTTTTCACTTTCATGTTGCTAGTAAACAGGCATTTGTACAGGCTTTCAAATATTTCCAGGTAGTTTCTGCTCAGAAACCTTCTTTTACTTTAATGAAAAAATGTAGCTATTTTTAAAAATTTTATTGCACTATGACAGATTATATACAATACACCATCTAGTATTTATGTTTGTCTGGCATGCTCTAGGTACATTATTATAGTATTATTTACATGTTTTCTCCTGATCCTTTCTGAAATACATTTCACTGATCCTCTGATACACTTTCATCACTTGACTCTGAACTCAAATTGTCAGCAATCAAATGCAGTGTTTGTAAGTAATTTTACGATAAATTTAAATCCATTTTTTGAGGACAGTGCAAAAATGCAAATAATAATGCATTGAAAATATTTTCAGGTAATATATTTTCTATTTAACCCTCACTCTTCTATAAATATCTCCACTTAAAAAGAGGATTAACCTTTCTGCTCAAATATCATCGGCCTGGCTTAAAAGTAGCTGCAAGAGAATTCACAATCTAGATAATAGTCAGAGTAACACAGCAGTCAGTCTCCAACCTCAATACTAGCAATTGGAAAAAGCACACACAGGTCCTTTCTAGAATCAAGTCAGTAAGAATATATACTCATTACACTTAGCTTCTGTTTGAAAAAAAATGCTTTAAACCAAACTAAAACACATATAAATTACTTATGCTTATTTAGTACCAAAACTAAATGTTTTTCCACATATGCAAAGTGTCTGGCTCTTCACATTTGCAAGAAAATGCCAAAGATAATTTTTTCCAAACCACGTGCATAAGAATAGGCTTGGTTCAACCAGGCACCAGTCATCCAAGAAGAAATATATATGCCCTCTTATACTGCCATCAGTTCTATACAGCAGGCAGAGGAGTTTACAGTCTGAGAAGCTAAGTTTATGTACAAAAGGTTATCTGACATCCCATGTATCATGGCAAGAGCAGAAGAAACCTGGGGAAGTTTAAACTCTTGGAACTTCTCAGGCCTGGGAAGTTAGAGTGTCTGATGCTCTGGTGCATGCTGCTGATGTCTCTTTTAGCAGAGCCTCTCTAGCAACCTCTGAGAGCATGGTCACAAGAGACTGCAAATGCAGCATTTTTCACAGTCTTTAGATAGATGGATTTGTAGACTATGTGAGACAGTGTGATCAAATGGCTATATTGGAAGCATAAATCTACTTCCAGTCCTGTTCCTATTATATTTGTGTAAATCATGGACCTGGAAAATAAATCTGATATGGAAAACTTAATAGTTTGAGGTTTATTAGCAGATATGAGGTGTTTCAAACTTGTTCTTAGTTTTGTTGATAAGTCTTTTTAGAAACAAAAGACAGTATATCTTAAGGTTAGCCATTTTTTATTAAAATTAGAGCTAATATTTAGCAGGTTTTAAAGGCTTAGCAGTTATCCATTGAATGACCCATAAATTTTCAATGCTGCATTTATCAGTTTATCCTGGCCAAGGGACAGAAAGAAATATTGCACAGATTTTATTGTTAAGAATTTAGTTCAAATAATGTCTAACCCATTTCCTGTTATTTTCTTCTGTCAGAAACCATTTATGGAAACACCTTCAGAGTCCAATTTAAAAAAAAAAATCTCTATTTTTCAGTCCTGAACTATTCTGCAAGAAATATTTCCATACCTGAATAAATGTTTCCGAAGAAATACTTTTGACAAATCTCTAGTCAGATTTTCATATGGAAAGAGGGGAAAGAGTAAAAGATTGTCAGATTATTTCCTAAGAAATACTCCATTTCAAATACTTTTGGCTACTGGCTTACTTGTCTTGTTACAGTGTCTCCAGCTGCTGAGTCTTTCATTGAAAGAGGTAAATGGAAAAGCTATAAAATTTGTTCTTTTAAACTTTTGGCAGGATTCTAGAGAGGTATAGCATTATTTCATTTTTTAAAATTATTTCTTTACATGAGACTGATGATTCTGCTCTTTACATAATTTGATAATACAGGGTATACTTTTAACCCATCTACAAAGAATTACTGAAGTGCATAACGATTCCTTGATGTCTCTCAGGTGTGTTAGAGTTAAGCCTAAACTGGCACAAAACCTGTATCAGATAGACTTTGAAAACACCTAAGGCAAAACTTTCAACTTTTCACCATCTACCTTTGGATGCAAGGAAAAGCAATTCCTGCTGAAACACTTCAAGATGAGCCAAAAGAGTTCAGCAGGTAAAATCGGCTTTGAGTAAAATGCTTAAAAAGATAGAAATTTAAAAAGACTACTCTAAGGAGTAATTTAACTCAAGTTCTAGAAAGTTTTGAAATACATGCTATAATCCAAGTGTGGGCACCGAGTGTGTATTAAGACTGCTGCAGTTTTTTGTGTTACCTGGGAGCCCCCTGCTGGGACTCTGTCGTGAGAAAACAAAGAGAAGGGTTTTGTTTTGAAGGTGTATCACAGATGTTTCAGTAATATTTAATTATGCTATATATAGTATGTTAATGCAACCTTGTTTAATTTCTCATAAGCAGATCACTAGAAAGAATATAGCAGATGCATATGCTAGTTAAATACTCAAAATACTTTAAAATATCTCTTATTCTCAGAATTAATGATAATACAGATGGACAGCCTATCTGCTAAA
Organism: Luscinia megarhynchos; assembly: GCA_034336665.1. Classification (NCBI taxonomy): domain Eukaryota; kingdom Metazoa; phylum Chordata; class Aves; order Passeriformes; family Muscicapidae; genus Luscinia; species Luscinia megarhynchos. The sequence continues at coordinate 25,098,469 of CM067566.1, forward strand.
TATAAGGAATTCAAACTGATGAATGATCTGTGTGGTTATCATTAAAGAAGATATAAACAGAAACAGAATTAGGTTTATTCCATTTGATTAATGCATACACAAAAAACAAATAAACAAGCAAAACCTCAGACATTTCAGGACTGCAAGAAGAGCAAAATACCAAAAATAATCATGATCTTTTATGGAAGAATATTATTTTCATTGCACCACTTAATTTAACTGAAAAGGTATAGAAAAGTTTTCAGGCACAGAAGCTCCACTTTAGGTCTAACCAAACAAATTTCAAGCTAAGTACATGTCAGAACAATTGCTGTAACTCACAGATCATCATATTTTTTTTCCTGAAAAACTCATCTAAAATATTTCAACCCATCCTGTAATCACTACCTCCTCCATTCTGCCAGGTACAGCCATTCAGAGCTCTGTGTAATTAAACAGCCTGGGTTAAAAACAGCAGCCTCTCCCACAAGCATTTTGTACCCATATAATTTCACTCTTGTGGTCATGAATGATACAGACATAAGGTTTAGTTTCCAGATTAATCTTTGAGGATATTTTGTAGGTCTCCCTATAAGCTGGAAATGTTTTCTCAATGGCAATGGAAGTTTCTATCTTCTGAGAGCATTGAGGTGATGGCTGTTTGATATATATGTATGAGCTTTCACTCACTAGTGATCTTTTATTCCATTTTTAATTCCTTTTTTCTGTTATTTCCTAATGGCAAAATGTCAGGCTTATGTTTAAGATGCCAGTGAAAATATCAAAGCATTTTCTTGAGAAAAAAATCAAAGGCCTGCATGCTCACAAGATTATAAGTAAATCTGCCTGAGTACTGCACAGTGCTGTTCAGGACTTTCTGCTTTCATGGGGAACAACTCAATCTGCTGCTATACTCAGTCACCTGTAGGAAATTTTATCAGTATAAGCAAATTATTTGCTAAATTGAAGAGCTATTAGCATACTCAAAGAGAAAGTTCTGGCCATAGCAAGAGGAGTTTAAGGATCAAAGGAAAGAACTTATCACAGTTCTCAGTATGCCAGGTATGCACTTGCTTTGTGTAAAGGTAACAATATGTAAAATGTATATGTAAATATTTTTCCCTTCCAGAGCATCTTTAACTTAGATGCAGGAAGAATGTATGAAACTAGTAGAAGATGCAGTATATGAACTTTAAAATGTAACATTTCCAAACCCATTTTTAAACTCTTCTCCTATAAAGGTTTCAGACTCCATCTTTCAGTACAAAAATAAGGTGTCCATTGAAGGAAAAGATATCATTCTGTGAAACCAGGGGACACTAAACCTTAGCAATAATATGTTATTTAGCTACTAGACTTGAGAATAATAGCAAAATATTATACAGGATGGTAAGTAAAGGGATGAGAGTTTTCCAACCCTACAGGTTGACAAAATGTCTTTCATAGTTTTCTGCATTTTTATTAGTTTATCTTAATGAAAGAATGTCCATGTAATTTATTATGACTTACATCATCAAAACAGTTCAGGGAAGAACTTCTGAACTGTGAAATTCAACAGAAAATATGACACAGTAGTCAAGTAACAATCCCTTACTGTATTTCCCTATTGTCCTGTGAGAAGATAAAGATAAAAAGAAAAGAAACAACACGAAGGGAGAATTTAATACCACAAACAACCTGGTTTTTATCTGAAAATTCTCCTTAACTATTCAGGCAACATAAGTGAAAAAGTTGGTCTGTTTTATAAGCTTCAGTCTTAATTCAGTATTTTAACATTATGGTAAAGAGCATCTCTGTCAACTAAGGAGATTTTTACTTGTTCTGTCCTTATGAACACTGCATAAATAAAGGCACAGTAGCATTAGAAAGAGCCTATTGTACAGTGCTCTTAAAGCTAAAGATAGAAGAAACAGGCACAGCAACAGATACTGAGTGTGAGGAATTACACATCAGCTACTTGTAGAAATCAAATGCAGACGTGTTGCTAGGAGAGAACAAAAGCCTGCAGAGTCTGAGCCTCCAGAATATTAAAGATCACAGAATCACAGAATATTCTGAGTTGTAAGGGAACTACAATGATTATCAAAGTCCAACTCCTGGCCCTGCACAGGAATCAGACCATGTGCCTAGAGCACTGTCCAAATGCTTCTTGAACTCTGTCAGGCTTGGTGCTCTGAGATTACTCAGGAGGAAAAAGGTGAAGGGAAGGCCTGATACAGGTCAACACCAAAGCCTGAGCCAGGAAAGTCTCAAAAATACATAATTCTCTGTCCTGATACTTAAGGAGCTTAGGAAAACAAGCCTTGTCCTTATTGTACTCATGGCTTTGGAACATAAAACATGCTAATTTTCTTTCTTTCATCGAGGCTTTGATTCTCTCAGCTCAAAGAGCCAATAGAAGAGCCATCTCCACATTGCTCACTTTTCACCATTCCATGCAACCTTCCATGCTTGCACCGCCATTCAAAAACAGCTAACCTTCACGATTTTAGTGAAAAATTAAAGTGTTTTTTAGCCAGACTTCCTCTGACAGTACTCTGAATGCAGCTAATTAATGTGTAAAAAATTAAGGTGTGAAAAAGTGCCAAGAGATTCCATTCACACCTTTTCTTGGATTTCAAATACTAAAACCTGCCAGCCCTATAAGTTGCTAAGTATTAAAAAGTATAACTGTACTGCATAGCAAAGCACAGATTGGGCTACCTGAACTAATTTAAGGACTTAGCTGGACCACTTAGTCTTCTGCTTTAACAGACCCACCTTTGTGGCTGTCCCATATTTCGTCCATTTGAAAAATATTCTGCCACAAGAAAAGATTAGAATGTTGAGTGGATTCTGAGTAGAACCAGGAAATCCTTTCTTGAAACTTTTAAAGCCAATATACATGTTTTGAAATTGAAATTAAAAAAAAAAAAAGGAGAAGAAGGAAAAACCCAAACAGACAAAATAAGGGGTGATAAGATATCACCGGGAAAGCATTTATACATCTATGTTATCTATAGAACATACACATTTCTTTATATTGGGAAATAAATATTTTAATTCCCAAATAATATGCATTTAATTCCTGAAACCACACTGTTTATAGCAAATCTTCATACTCTGTTATTGAGGGATGTTCTGGTTGCAGAGGAGTGTGACAGATGTTGTGCATTCAACATGCTACTCAACTATATATCAGTCTGCTGGATGGCTGGTGCACACAGCACTCAATGAATATAAAAGAGCACCAAGTATCATTGGGTAAAAGAGAAATTATATTTTTGATATAAAGAATATCTAAAACTAAATAAACCAGTATGAAGCATCGACATTGGCATTAGTTATTCTTACCTCTCCAAATACAAATTGTTAAGCAAATAAATAAGCATGTTCTACTCTAGAACCACTTACAATTTTTGTGTCTTGTTTTTCCCCATAAGACACTTTTGGTATATGGAGCTGCTACCCACCTTGTAAAACAGCTGCCACTATGAAAGAAAAAAACAGTGAAAATATTCCCCCCTCAAAAGATCCAGTTACAAAATATTCACCCCCCTACCCATTGAAAGTTATCAATACTGCTTTAGTTAACAGACCTTTCAGGATAAAAATATCTCATTGGAACAAACAACGATTTTCTTTTCAAACATGTAAGCAACTCAGATGAAATCTGCATATGACTCATCAGTCTTGGCAGTCAGGAGAAACTGAATGCTCTAAGTACAAATGAGCAGCTCACTCTCTGGGGCTCACTCTCTTCTCTATCTTATGCAGGCCCAGCTGAAGAACTGGGTTAAAAGGACAAGCTCATATAAATAATTCATACAGAGAAGCTTACATATGTATGTGTGTGTATACATATATATATATATATATATATATATATATATATATGTATGTAAAATCTCCTAATCCACACTGGGCTGGTTTAAGGAGGTCTCTCCCAGACTCCTCTGAATTAACCATCACCATTTCCCTAGAGATTACAGATCTCTAATGGATGCTAACAAAGGTTGCTTTGGTGAACACTTCCTAATCTATTTCAACCCCTTGAAATAGTTACCCCTAAGCCAGTTTAACTTCCAATCAACAAAAACAGATTCACAAAAACAATTCAGTATATTGTCACGTCCATAACTTGGCTGGTAGACAATAATGGATTTTAGTTTCCATGGAAGGAGAAAATTAAGGATGAAAATTAGAGGATGGGAGTCTCTTCATTTAGTGCTGCTGCACCTGTGAAGGGAAATACTGCTTAATCACGACAGAGAATTGTTTTGCTATCAATCAGTTTACTACACAAAAAATCACATCATCATTCTTCCCAAGTCAAAGATGTGCAAAAAAGCAATCAAATATCTTTGTTCACACTCTACACTGCCAGCAGAACCAATATTTTGGCCAAACCAAAAATCCTCTTACTGAAGTCCTAATGCAAGGTTTTTGTTTCACTTTCAGCTCTCCAAAGGAATTAGTCACCACACATGGTAGATTAACTGCAGCAGCTCAGCTTCTTCAGAGGTGCTCAAGTTTGCTCACAATATATGTATCAAGACATAATTGCCCTGCCAGCTTTGCTGACTGGAATTATTAGTTTTCATATTCCACTACATGTCTGGAACAATGAAGTGTACTTACTGTCTGGACAGGATGGAAGAACATGGGTAAACAGTGAATATCAGAGACCTGAGGAAAACCCTCAGAAATCAATCACACTTTGTATTAAGAATTGCTTGACTGGTCTGTAAAGAAGTAATCTAAGAACTCTTTAAGTGGCAAAACTCTTTAAGTGACAAAAGTGTATTTTAATGAGCATTAGAATCAGTTACAAACAAAGCAGTGTCATACCATAAGATGCCATTTACTGCTTTTCTCTTTCCTAGGTGATAGATGTCATTTATAGATTTCACAGGTGAGCTAGTTATAAAGAAGAACAGCCATATAAATAACTACAGATTCAATTGGAATCTCTAGTTATTTATAACTTTTCCTTTGCCCCAGGGTTCTTTCTGCTTCTCCATTTTCTTTCTCTTATTACAGGACCCCTATAGAAAATGCTGCCTTCCCCTTCCCTCTCTGTTGCACTCTCCTAGGAGCTAGCATAGTTTCAAATGATGTACAAAATAAAGTCTTAAAAATCTTGAGTCAAAATTTTCTGCAGTTCATTAGTTACTAATTTTCTGTATACCTAAAAAAAGCAGGGCTCACCTAGCATCAGCAAAACTCCTAGCAGTGCACATCTTAAATAGATGGCTTAACCTGATCAGGCATCTGTTTCCCCACTCAAAAAAAAAACCCAACCAACCAATCAACCAAACAAACAAAAAAACAAACAAAAAAACAAAAGGGAAGATGTGAACAAACAAACAAAAGCCAGAAGTATGTCTGGTTCCTGAAACCACTGGGTTTTGACCAAGCACACCCTGAAGCCTTCCAAACCAGGCTGCATATGGAAGATGTTGCCTTGTTTCCACTTCTGACAAAGAAGGGGGGACAACTGAACATGTGCATGTCTTTCTTTTATACACAATAAGTATGCTGGTGTCTAATTTTGTTTTATTTTGAAATAAGCAACAAATGACAAAACCCAAAAAGTGACCATACCAGATGACACTAACATCACTGCTGCCATCTAGCAGACTTGTATTCTCTCCTGGGCAGGGTGTTTCAGTCAGTGGATGTTATCTGCACCTTTCTAGCATTTAGTCACTTTTAGAAGGTTTGCATAGAGACATTAAAAAAGTTACAGATTTATCACTTTTTTTTTTTTTTAAATCCAAGCCAGATTGAAAACCAGTTATCTATTTCTCTCTTGGACTTTCCTTTATGCTAAGCACTTCCCATTTGGCTCACTCTTTTTCTTTTTATCTTGCAACATACTTGCACTGTCAAACTAAATTGCTATTTGTAGTAAATTTCAGCTCCAAATCGAAGGCACTTTTTATTGAAGTATCTTGTTTGCCTGGTATGGTTATAGACCTCTTGGGGATTTATATTGAAAAATTTATTTTCATGGGTTTATAGCTGTGCAGTAAAAAATTGTCATTGCACTGAAATTTGGCTTAGAAGCATCAAATACAGAGCTTTTTGTAATATTGAAAAGGCTATACTGTAAAATTTTAGTGATTTTTTTTGATATTTCGTGATATTTACAAGCATTTTTTGTTCTTCCATCATTCATCTTTACTCTACTCTGAACTATTTCTAATGAACTACATTGAACAGAATGAAGGTCTTACTTTATCTTTTAAAAAGTACATATCTGGCTTAAGGTTTTGACTTTAGAAGGTTCTAATTCAGTCAGAGCAACATGTTTTCCCACAGACCTTTTGTTTCACACCTCCCTCCTCATCTCCTCCACGTACAAGCTCTCCCTTTCCCATTGCCTCCTATTCCCACTGCTCTGCTGGAGCTTCAGGCTCTCCCCCTGGGAAAGGCAGAAGCCAGAAAGTCACTTTGTCTGCATTTTGGGTAATTTCCCCACCCCATCCTTACTTTGTGATAGTACTAGGCAGCTATTTAACTATGTAACTATGTGACTGTCCTCTGAAGCAGAGTTCTGGCAGCTGAAAGACTATTCATTACAAGTTTAAGCAAAAAATTATGAATTTACTGACAGTTACTTTGAGTGTCAAGGTACATCTCCCAAGACAACTGAAGTGTGATGTCCCCTTCCCCAAAATATGCCCACAGAACTCTAATTGCAAATTATGTAACTTTTGAGGCACTCCTGCTTTGCACTGGTAACATCTATTTGAATTCAGAAGGGAGGTCAAATGTGGGAATGATACCATCAGCTTACATTTTTACAACAAAAATCAGAGTAAGGGACAGAGAATTCTGTTTGAAGACATTGCTTGCCACAGGCAGTTCTTAGGCAGTATTGTCCTATAGATCACAACACCACTATTACAGGATGCTGCATCTAAATGCCTTCATCACAAAACCCATAAAACTCCAAGTGCTGTAAGAGATTTCTGAACCTGGAATACTTAAAGGAAGATCAGCAGTGACCTTTTCCAGTAAACAATGCTTCATCATTCAAACAAACAAACCAACAACAAAAAAACAGCAAAGGAAGTAAATACAACGTGTAAGGTGAGGGTGTGGAAAGAAACAGCAAATGGATAACAGGTTTAAAATTCTAGCAGAAGATCATTGCATAGCTTTGTGGGCACAAAACAGATGTGATAAACCAGTGCCTGGATAACGTTAAAGAATGCAAATTGAAGCAAACTACTGAAGTGGCCACAACAGCAAGATTAGGGACATGCTTACTCCAATCAACACATCCCACATCAGACCTAGTAACTGTTTGGGCATATAAGGACACAGTCACAAACCATTCTTTCTCTCCTCGGTGAATGTCACACTGCTCACTGGCTTGCCCCTGCCTGAGACTGACTGTGTGTGTACCACAGATTAACTCTGCTGCTGAGATAGACAGGGGACATTCTTTAGGAATAGAGTTTTGACTCTTCTAGGACTTCTGTCTCAGACAAAGCTCAGGCAGCTTACCAGCAATGAGCTGACCATGGCAATTCCCTGGTGGTGAATATTCCCACTGACATGGGAATACCTTGACAAAATTCATTGTGTGGGAGCACTGCCTTCATCAGTTCTTCATCATCATTACTCTCTTCTAATATGGTGCTATTTAACTAACTTTAGGGCCAACACTGAGGCCAACTGATGAACTGATTCTAGAACAATAGCAAATTCAGGTAAATTCTGCCTCATTTGTCTTGGCAGCTGTTGAGTTGATATAACCAGAGGGAAATAAGTATGGGATAAGGAGTATCTCAGAGGACCTACAGGACAACATGGCAGCACAGGCAGACAGTTCAGTAGCTTTTGGGGAGAACATATGTGAATGGAAAGAGCAGTAGGAGCAGTCGTGTTTTCATTAAGTTGTTCTTTTTTTAAACATTCTTATTTCAAGCCAATGCAGTTGATTGATTTGACACCCTGCAGATTAACTTTTCATGCCTGTCTTTTGCTTGAAAACAGACATTTGTATTTACACCTCAGAGAAAACCCAATATTCCTCCTCTACATTTGACAAGTCTATTCACTCTCATGACTGTTACTGGCAACAGAAGGAAAGGCAAACCCAAAATGATTCCTCCAGGTCTCAGCACAAATCCATGACCATTACTATGCTACAGCACTAGTCAGTGCTACTATAACTTGCCTCTTCTTCTAGTTTTTTTCAGTAGTTTGTTGTGGTTTTGTTGGGGCATGTTGTCACTGACCACTGCAGCTCTTTTTATCTTAAAAGTAATGTTTCAGCCCGTGAAAGACATTGCAAAATTTCACCACGTGTCCTTTTATGGCTGCAGTTATACTGGTTCAAGACCTTGATACTTGAGGCAACTGACATTGCTGAGCTGCTCACATCCCATTCATGTGGGTAACTAAAGGGAAAAAGATGAAGGAGAAGCAAACCAAGCAAACACAGACCAGTTCAGGGTATTGATAAAATACAATATAAAACCCATAGTCTGACCCATTTTTCCCCTGCCTAATCTTTGTAAAAGATGGCAACTTAAATATAACAGGTCACTTCACCCAATATTATAAAGGTCTTTAAGCTGTGTATTTCTCTTTACACATCTTCTTCAAGGTCCTTTTTATTTTGTCATGATTATTCAACTCTACTGTTTCTCTGAGCAAGATTGAAAGGAAATGTGTGTTGTACTTTTTAAGCTAAATCACACAAAAGCTTTCCTTATAAACTTGTGTTATCTCCAAGTATGCAGTCTACAGCACTGGCCTAGCAGTTGACAGCTTGTCACCCTAGAGTCAAAAATATATGTCCTACTGGGAAAATTAGCTAAACTATAATAGTTTTCCAATTTAAAAAAAAATGTTTTCACATGTTAATGTATTGATATCTAAAACTAAGGACCCAATATTGCAAATTTTGGCTTAGGACCCAGTATTGCTCAGGACCCAGTATTGTAAATTTTCTCTCAGCTTCTACTGAGATTTGTGAAAGCATTATTATTTAATCACCCTTTGACCCTTGCCAATTTTACCAATACTCATAACTCTTTTTTTTTAAAATAGAATTTAATATACTTTGATGGAACTTGACCAGACAAGCAACACACAGGCCATGGAACACAGATTTCCCAAGTACACACAGCATTATATAAAATAGCCAATACCAAACCAATAATGTTGATGCTCAATGTGCACCCTTCAAGAAGTCTGTTCCAGGCAGTAGAAGTTGGGCATGTTTGCAGGTGCAGAGATGATGTTTCTTCCAGGGTCAAACACTCAGATTGTGATTGGAAATTTATGGTGTCAGCAGGTATAACTGCAAACCTTATACATGGCCTGGACAGAGAAAAAATTCAGAATAAATGTACATTTTTTTTCTGCTTTCCTCTATTCCTTCAATAACTCTCCTTACAAGATATCCCCACTCAATCTTAAACATCAAGATTCTTCCAGGTTTCAGAAAAATTAAACCAGTTACACCAGGAATATGGATCTGGGTTTTGATGTTCCTAGGGGACTAAGTTCCCTGATACCTGTGAACTTAAATTAACACTGATTTAATAAAAGGTCATTTTTTTACCAGAAATATGAAAGTCTACTTCCAGCATGTACTAGAGCCGTAGCACTGCAGTGGTTAAGAGAAGCATGGTTATTCTCTATCTGATGAGAAGATTTCATTTAGTTTTTAAGGAAAAAAATTAGTCCATCCCAGTTCATATCTTCATGTACATTTATAATTTATGCTCTGTTGACTGACAGAAAAAGAACAAACATATTAAAATTTGATACCTGACCTCCAAATGAAGGAAATAGTTCACAATGGAATTTGCATTGTTTAGCTCTCATCATCTTCACACTTAGTTATTATTGCTGTCTTAAATATTGGCATCTATTTCTTGTCCAAGAATTGAGGATCAGCTTTTTGACAGTATACTGAGTTAATTATCTAAGAACTGAACCATAAATCCACTTCCTGTATTCATTCTGAACTTACTTTAACTGCTCATTGATGATTTAACTCAAAATACTTAGGTTTAACATTTTGTTCCTACAAAATCTGCTGCTTTGCAGGGAAATCTCTGACAGTGTTACTTAAGGAAGTCAGTTTTGCAAATAATGGACATCAATGGGTTTTTTCACATAATTTTATTTTTAGCAGAAAATAACTTGACTATACAGTAAGAATATGATATTCAGAGAATATGGCATAAAAGTTAAAGCTAAGCAGTGGATCAAATAACTTGAACTCCCAAGCCACAATTTCAAAAAATTAAATCAGTTGATTTTGCTTTTATGCAAATACTATTTATCTTGCCTGTTGGCAGTTCAGACTTCATTCCATCTCAGAATGTCTGAGTACTGACATGAGTGAAATTAAGTAGCATAATAAAATATCTTCATCTAACTGCTTGTCTTCTTTGCATAATCCCATTTTTAGCATTTGTATCCAAATGATGCTAAAGAATGTAAGGAGAGTCCAATATAAGACCCTGTATAAATAAAATAAATTCACCCCAACACCTGAATTTGAAATGTATTTTAAGAATGGAAAGCCTAGAAGAAACATATCCTACTTTGAGCTATAAATAGTTCTGCTTCAAGTATAGGATTAACCCTCCACTTAAATATTTACAGAGCCTCATGATATTCTGCCATTGCCACAAACTGCTTGTGCTGAAGGCCTTTCAGCTCTAATCCTCTTGAACACAGATTTATTGCAGCTCTGCCCTATCTTCAGAGTATTGCAATCTCCTTCCTGCCATTACACCCCTGTGTTCTGCATTTGCATGTCTTTATTTTTAAGCTTCTGGTGCATATGCAAGCCATCAATTACTCTCTCAACCCAGAGAGAGTACAGCCAGTAACAGGCCTGGGATTTATTTACTCCATTTATAATTAAATATTTGAATTTTTTTCATCAAGACAACAATTACTATGGTTGCATGTGGGTTTAATTTATCTGCTTAAATAAGTTTTGTGGTTATCCAGAGCATAATGCCATTAGCAATTTTACAGAGCTGAGCTCTATCAAGAGTGAGAAACTTGCTTGAAAGGCAGATTTATGAACTACAAGAAATGAAGGTTGCTGAATCCTGAAGCGCTGCTGCAATTACACATAGCTATTTTCAAGGAAACCTGATTTCCAATAAAGTTTAAGCACCTCTAGCATTAAGAGGGACCATATTGTGTTGGCATTCTGGTGGAGAAGACAATACAGGTGTCAGAATTATAGTGTCAGGGGAGAAGGTTATGTAGAATATTTAAATTTCAGATATAAACAATTACCTTAATTACTACTGCACTATCAATATGTATTGATTATATAAAGAATAGCTAATTGCTGTTGCTTATGTAACTTATGTAAAATATGCAAAACTGCAGAAGTCAATAGTACAAATACCCTGCCATTAAAAATAACTGGTCCAGTTATCACAAATGAGTGGTTAGGATGACTCAAAAATTGCTGTCAAATATATTAGCAAAAGCAGGTTTAATATAAATTTGTACAACTTTATAAACTGCTATGGAAAGTTTTACTCTGTTACTTAATTCACAGATGAAGCATACAAATGAAAATCGGATTAGAATCAGTTTAGAATGATTGGCACAGACACCAGGATTAAAAAAAGTGTAAGGGTGCAGAAGAGGGTGCCTGACTTATTATAGATCCAAGTTGGCAACATTCATGCTGGACTTGCTGTAGTGTGTTTCAATCACTTCACACACACAAACATCTACAGACACAATGTCTGTGTCTAAATAAATTTATGAAGATATACTTGTTAAAAACTACCCTCAAATCCAATGAAATAATAATGTCGAATGCCTTGTCATTTCTGTGTGGGTGAGACTTGAGCCTTGAGGAGGGGTAGGGGTGTCAGTGCAGGTCCCACCCTGAGTTTTCAGTGACAGTCCTGCCAGTACAGCAAAGCTCTGAGAGGTGTCCCTCTAAGAGAGAGGTGCATCCTCTGCAGTCCAGAAGAGCTCCAAGGGTGACTCTTAGAACATTTGCTTAGAGTGTCACAGAATGCTTGGTTTTAGTCATTAGTGAGTTTCTATCCTGGCTGTAATCCAAGCTGATAATTACTGGAGTTCTTAAAAGGGTCAGTAACGATGCCACTGTTCTTCTCAGGCTACAATTCAGGTAAATAATGTTCAAGGCTGTCAGAGGATGACTGATTATCTCTTGTTCCCCTCTTTGGGAAGGCAGCTGAAGTCCTGGTACAGAGAGTGCCACCCTCACTTCAGCCATGCAAGAATTTCTGACACGGTCAAGGTGCAGTTCACCACTCAACTCATTGCTCAAAAGCCTAGTGGGAGTTCCTGAGACCATGGAGCAGCCTGAGGAGGTAGCAGGGGGAGTGCTACCTCACCACAGTGGTTCAGAAAACACTCTGGTTGATACAGGTGAACTAAATTACCATTAAGGCCAATTTATTAATTGGGAACAAAAGCATTTCCCTATGAAACCCTCATTAAAAAGCATTTAACTGTGACTAATGTTAGTATATTGTTATGTGTGATCTTAAATGTTATTAAGCAGGTGTCTGACAAATGAGTGTCTTCTCAGTGCCTGTCTCTAAGGTGTTATTGATACATGACTAATCTAAATGAGGTCCTACCACAGCTGAAGAACCTTTTTTATGGCAAATGCATGTTAAGACACATGTATTTCTGTTTAATGTGACAAAATCAGCCTGAAAAAAAGTATAAATGCACCATTTTCATGGTATTTCACACAGTATTCCAGAGCAGTTTCATGGACTGCTTCTTACTACAGCCCTTGCTAGATGTTCCTTATACTAGATATGACACATGGATTTTGTAGACTTAGGAAGTTTTGAAGAACGTCACAGAAATTAAGCATTTGGCATTTTTTCCCTTTTAAATTCTGTCAGTTCAGTGACAGCAAGGATTATCACCCCAATACAGCACGTCAGTGTGCTTGACTTTCAAAAGTAAAATCTCAAGATGTGTTCCTCTAGCATTCATTAACATGGAACTGGAACAAGAGGGCCAAATCCAGATCAAAAAAGAGGTTATTTGCCTTTATCTGGTATAAATCATTGGAGAGAGAAGGAGAGAGAGACCAATAAAATTAGAAGCCAAGTTTGCCCATTCACAGCTTCAAAAGTTTTATGAGCACTTAAGAACCCATCTATCACAAAATAAATTTTAAAAAAAGGAAAAAGAAAAATAATGTAATAACTCACTTTTGTGAGTTTGAAAACACTGATCTAATTTTTTTTCTCAAAGGGAGCTTTAAAATTTGACCCCCATCCTCATGAAGTCACTTAACATTCCTCCCACACAGTCACAGACTTTATCATCAAACATTTTCTCAGATGTTCTTGTGATTTATGGTCTAACAAGGGAGAGGAATTATCTTGCAAAAAGTCTTAGGAGAATACATTTAGGGACCAAATATCAACTCACATGCCCTCTACAAGAAGTAAGGATTTGAAACATCCAGCCTGCAATCATAGTTACTCTCAATGTTCATGAAATAGCCACTGTACAGTGTTACATTTCTCTAGTGTTTGATTGCCTCACACCATTTTTAAGAGGTGATGTACAATTATCATAGTTAATGATAAACTGATTATGAAAGCATAAAAATAATGAATAAGGTATTATCAGGTATTCTACAGCATGAATGAAAGTGCACATACATATCAGAAAAAATTAAAACAGCAGTAAGTGACAACAAAATGGAAAAAGAAATATATCAGCAGTACAAGTTATAAATAAAACAATTTGCTAAACAATTTGAAGAACATTAAGAACATTAATAAAAAGATGTCCAAATAGAAATCTCACTGAATGTTCATCAAAACACTGTACACTTTTACACATAAACTTTAGAGTCAAAATTCCTCTCTGCAATATTCAGCATATGGTCTCATGCTTTATGCTCTAACCAGTATACTGTGCTGCATAAATTAATCATGCTTTACAAGCTCCATAAAGGCTGCATGCCAGGAATTCAAGTGCATTCTGTATTTAAACAAACCAAAAACCTATTATAGAAAATCTTGCCATCCAAAACAAGTAAAATGTGGTTTCAAGTCTCATTATTTTTTTTCATCCTCTTACAGGATCACAACAACAGCTGCTTGCATGATGGATCTACGCAGATATCCTCTGGATGAACAAAACTGCACACTAGAAATTGAAAGTTGTAAGTTACTGGAGGGAAAGGGTTGGCCAAATGGCAGCTGAGAACTGAACAACATTCACAGGGTAGGCAAAACAGGAGCAAGTTGTTCAAATACTATGGGTTCAGTGAGCTTGCACACTGAACACACTTAATGTATTTCTGTAATACACAAGCCAAAATGTGTTTCATTCACAATACTGGTTGGTCCAAGCTTCTAAGATGTCTTTCAAAATCTCTTGTCAAGGAAGGAGGAGGGTATTTTTTGAAGATTAGCTCAGAGGACAGCAACCAAGCACTGTCCATCTTCAGTGCCTAATCAGTGCTGAACCTGGAGTAATTACTTCACCTCAGCACATTCATCTGTAACATCAAGATTGACATCTGTCCCATGTGGTGGTGGCAAGATTGATCAATTGCTGGTACCTAATCATTTGGAGGTTATAAAAGGAAACAACTTGATCCTTCTGCACCAAGGTAAAGGAGAGCTTTGTCATTGCCTTCCATGAGCATAGGAACATGGTGTGCACTTACATATTTCTGTTATTGTATCTTCATATTTTATGATGGTGGCTGTTAGAGAAGTGTCTGTGAAGGTTTTTGAAAAGAATTCTTTATTATGCTGGCCACGTAGTTTCCCTCTTTCCAGTGTTTCCCATCACACCACTGATCTTTCCAGTCACTTTCTGCTAGTTCAAAACTCGGTCCGAGTGTCACAATCCACCACTTTACAGAACCTAAGAAGTTGCTTGTTAAGATGCATGGCTGTCTTCCCATACTTGAGCTTTGCAGTTCCCTGCCTTTTTTGGCACAAAACAGTTTTCTTGCTTGCTGCTGCTTGGGTCATCTTCTCGGTTAAACTTATTAAGGCATGTAATGGATGCTTTTGGAGAATGAGTCAAATCTTGATTTTCAAAATACAGTGCATAACACTTCTCAGTCACTTTTCCACCTGATTAGCAGAGGAAACAGATATCTATACAATACCACAGAAACCGAAATGGGTAATGATAGTGAAGCTGCCTTTTTACTGAACACATACCCAGTTTATTTGTTGGGAGGTAGTCGATTTGAAGTCCCCAGCTCAGTCATGACTGAAGATGATGAAAGTACATAAGCATTTATCAGCTAGCATGTATCAGCCCAAATAATGAAACTAGACTGATAATTTACTGTTTTACACCTCTTTTTTCACAAGCTTTCACATAAATGAAGCTTTGTAGGGATAAATGCTTAGTGAGAATGGATTTAATACTCCCACTGAGACCTCATCAAGAATCAAAATTAGCATCAGATGGAATAAGCAATTAAAATGCTAACACAATCAGGGATGAGAGAATGTCATTCCTGTGGCCAGTCACACATGCCCAAAAGAAAATTGCTTTTCAGACCTTTTGAACACTTGTATAAATAATTCATGTCTCCAGAGATACATATATTGATATGTTAAGACTTGTTGAGCTGATCACAATTTGCAACAGGTCAAAACTGGAGAGTCAATTACTTCTCATGAGTATTTAGGTCAGTACTACTAACAAGTGAATTATTTTCCAAAAGCACAGATGTGCTTATCTGCTACTGGAAGCCCACAAGTAGTAGATGTGTCACGGGCACTAGTGTCTTTGACAGTTGTCCACCTAAAATATACTTTCTAATGCACCACAGTTCTTCTCATCTGCATGTCTAAAACTATTGAAAATTATTTATGATGCGTCCTGGACACATAAACTAGGACATCATATTTGGAAGAATCCAGTTCAGAAGGGCACGCTGCCTGCTTCTTTCTTAGGCATTTGAGTACAAGTTGTCCAGAGTACTCTGCACTCAGTAGTACCCACTAATCCCCTTGAGAGTGATGAGGGGACAGAATGGAAAAGGGTGAATAAAGAGGTGATAACCATGACCACGGCTTCTCTGCCCATGCCGTGTGTATGAGAGAACCAGTGAGACTCCCACCCTCAAGCTCTCCTTCCAACTCCTGCATCACCCTTCAGCTATTGAGTTTCTGTTCTGTTTCTATTGTGCCAGTATACAAATGCTCACAGAGCTAGGTTGGAAATGAAACTCTTTTTTTGTTAAAAAATATCTCTTTGATAGAAAGGCTTATCCACCACAATTTTGGGACAGACAGGAATTGAATAAACCCCACGACAGAACTATTCCTTAAGTGAAAGGGCCAGGGATGGTGGTGCTGTAGTCACTAAACAAGTCTGTGCAATATCAAGCAGCATTTCTCACCACTAGACAGATGCTGTGCAGTATGTGCCCTGTCAAACCATTTTCAAAGCACTGGAAAGTGGGCTTGTTCATTTTTATACTGTGCACAGTTATATGGTTTAACCCGTGTGGCACCAGCTTCCAGAGCAGTACTGTTGTACTGAGAGAGGTGCAGGATTTTCCTCATTCCTAAGGATTGGCAGACAGGTGGCTTCTCAGAAAAGTCCCAGGGTGCTTCCCCATTTCTAAACCAAGCAAGCTGGAGACACATATTCCCCTCCAAAACCTGAATGCTCCCCAGTGCATCCACAACAGCTGTGCAGCTGTACAGCACTGCCACAGAGCACCAATGCTCTCTTCTGAGTTTCCATGAGTTTTTAAGGGTGACTTACTCCTGCTGCAGATGGAGCATGTTCCAGAGGAACCAGGAAATCCCACAGATTAATTTATCAAAGAATAGATGAACATTGCACTACTTGTGAGCAGAAAGGCAGTGAGTCATTTCACCTCATAGGCATGCTGTGGTAATTATACAAAGACAGTCACTGAAAATCTAAAGTGATAAGAATTGTTCCTTAGTAATACTTAGCAGTGAATAATTTCAGGCAGTGCAAATAGCAGCAAAACTGCTGTGTGACAGAGGACCCAAACTCTGCACTATTATCAAACCTCTCCAGCAGCACAGCAAAGGCATGGATAATGCATGCCTATATTGAGCCAGCAGATTATTTTCATTAAAAAATTGCATTTTCAGCTTTCCTAAAGCTATCTTACAGGACTGCAGAAGCTATGTATGCATGGCTGACAATGAGAGAAATATATACATTTACAAGGGGAGTATTTTGGCTGCACATGTTCCTTCACAGCTTTACCCAGCCAGTTCACCCTATTCCAAATTCTGCAGTGGAAGGTGGGAGACTATATCAGACATTTTACACCTGTTCCAGTGTCTAATACCACGATGGCTACTGGAAACTTCTGTGTACAGAATCAAGGGGTTTTATGACTGGAACTGCTTCATCAGCAGAGCTGGGATCTGTAACAATCCATTTCTCACAGATTAGCATATACTGGGAAAGAGGAGGCTTAATACTTGGCTGGAGGTTACAGAGATTGCTTGGCACTCTCACATGAGCTCTGATGGATGTCAGCTTGGCAATTTAAGATGTTAAATCTCCCAGCTGTTAGTTCTGCTGTGTCAGGCAGCCTTTGGCAAGGGCCACAGCTGCTATGGTAGTTCAGAACCCACTGCCTTGGCACAGTCCACTGTTTCTGGCAGCAGCCACAACAGGCTCTGGACTGGCATGGGTGCAGACACACAGCTGATAAAGGAAGAAGCAGCAGGAGGAGTCAAACAACCAGGGACATCAAAATGCTACAATTTTATCACCCAGAGATTGCCTGCCAGAGACTTCTGACTGTGTAAAGCTGCCCCAGTCTAGCATCCTTCTTTACAAGTGCTAACCTCACTGCACTACCTAGAGAGTAAGACAATACTGGTATTATTTTAATACTCTTTGTTCCTCTGTGGTTGCCAGTATCACAGTAACAGCATGGTCTTCTGGACTAAGCTTGCACCAGGTTTTCACTCATCAGAAAAAAATGTGTGCTGACAGCATCACTCTTGCAATAAACTAAATCCCCATTTAGGGTTTTACTTACAGCATCTCACAAACTTCAGTGAAATGTTTTTCACTATCACAGGAGAGGGAGGGCCCAGCTGTCCTCCAGTTTGGCAAAATCATTTACTTATTGGCAAGCTACTATGTGTTTTACAACAAGTCTGAGCTGATTATCAAAACTGTCCCTTTGGACTCAAAAATCCGTGTCTCTATGACAACAGTTGATGCTGCAGCATCATTCAGGGATCAACACTGCAACACTGAACTGTGCATTAGCCTTGTCAGCAGCACCCTTAGCAACCACTTGAATGGGTGAACTGAACAGGCCCACAGAAACCTGAGCAGAGATACTTGGGGAAAAGAGGAAGATTTATTCAGTTGGCTACAGTATAAAAAATAGCAATTCTGTTTTGATTCCACTGGTTTTCTGGCTGTCCCTTCTTCATATAGAAATAGATCTAACACTAAATATATGTAATGCTTCTTTGAAAGTGCAACCAACTTAGAGGGATATTACAGTAAATCAATAAAATGCTCCACTTGAACCTCTATATAGTTTGTTGCCAGAAAAAAACAACTGACTTCATACCTAAACATTCATTATCACCTTTGTTGGCACAGAGCCATCTGACTGAATGAGATTTGAACAGATTTATCACAGCTCTCTGCTTGAGACAAGATTGCATTGATCCAGGGTATGACTGCATTTGAACTACCAAGGATATAAGAACCTACACCTCAAACAAATAGGGATTTTTTTTTTAGAGATTAAAAACCTGTCTTAAATCCAAGCTTTCCCATACAGCTTTTTCTTTGCCTGTCTGCAGGCACCAGATATCTAGTAATTTATTCATGCCTGGCAATAAAAATTCACTAATGAATATTGCTGTTCTCATACCTGAGGCAACAAGAGCTTTGAGCTGGATCCACTTATGTATTTTCCCTGAAGTATCCAAAACCACTAAAAGGTCATCTGGTCTCATCCTGTTTCTCACCAAGCATATCAAATTAGTTCCACAGAGAGCATAATTTCTCCTTTCTCAAAGGAACTTGCTGTTCAGAGTATTCTAGAAGCCAGTTGCAAGGCCTCTTCCAAATTTAAAAAAAAGAAAAAAAAGTCTGGAAGGATGATGAACTCAATGCCTTTTTCAAGAGCTTATAGTTCTGATGTTCCTAAAGAGGGCAGCCCCCCAATATCAGTTGCATAGGTTTTGCCACGTTTGTAAATTAAGAGCTTCTCTCACTCACCCTCCTGCCAGACTGCCCCCCTCCCCCAAGAGACCTGCCAGCCATAAACCTGTTCTCTGGAATATGTTGCTTCCCATGGATCCCATGAACCCTGGGTAAAAAAAACCCTCATTTTCTCCACTTTGACTTGTCTCTGGTTGTCACAGCATAGCACTGGGATTAAAAACTCTCTTCTGCTTCTGGCCAATTCCTTTAAGTTCTAAAATACATACTCAGCTTTAAATTTCTTCCAGACTTGGTGGACTAAGGAGAGAGAGGTTCCAAAACTCAGATCATTCGAAGAGTGCATCTTTCTGAGGTGCAATTCGATTCAGACTATCTGAATGAAAGTCAGAAGGGCTCCTGCCTGCCCATCTTCACTTAGTGTGCCAGCTATAAGTGATAGGATGTCCTTAGCATGCCATCCTATTGGTATCTTTCCCAAGTTCACCAGTGTGCAGGTGGGTCTCCATCCATGCCTGCTGTACTCCCATTGCTGCCAGGGCTGTGACATGCACAAATCACCTTATTTCACAAAAACTCTGCCCTGGATCAAATGCCATATTCAAGCTCCCACAAAGCCTAACAAAATAAAAGGAAACAGCAAGACACAGAAAAGCACACTTTATCACAGCATACTCATAAAACAAGCAAGACAACCATCAAAAAACACCCCAGGCAAGAGCAGGAATGGAGATCAGCACAAAAGGCTTCCAAAGGAATCCCATATTCTGCCCACTGGGATAGATAGCAAAGTGACTGCTCTCTGGGCAGCACATTTTGCAATTTGAAACTCACTTTATAATTTCTTAAGGCATTTCAGACAATAGACCCTAGGTTACTCCATATACCCTGTGGAGAACACACACACTGAGCTTGCATCATTGCAAATACACTCTCAGAAGGATTGCCCATGGAGACTCTGCATGCACACAGCAATCCATGGACCCATGTTAACTTCTGACATGCCATCCTTCTGAGCTGCAGAGAGCATGCAGGCAGCAAAGCAAGAGAGGTTTTAAAGTTACATCATGAGCATCCACAGCAGCCAATTTAAACATCACAGGAACAGAAAGACTAGCACAGAGCTGTGAAGCTGAGCAAGTTGTTTTTTAGATACTTTGAGAGGCAGATTCACAAATAGCTTGTGGATATTGAAACTGAGAAATTAGCCAAGAAGGACTGCATGTTTCCTTTTTTTTTCCACATCAAAAGTTAAAATGTATTTTTGGCTCAGTTTATGCCGTTCCTTACCACTCATCTTTTAAGTCAGCCACTGAGCTAAAATAATTCATTCTTCACAGCACACTAGTGTTAAGCCACAGTGACTGCTCTGTTTCCACACTTTGGAAAGATTTCTTTCCCCAGAGGACTATAAATCAGTTATGTTACTTTCACAATGTATTTTTACACTGCACACAAATTTACAAGTTACTCAGACACAGATAGTTTAGTCTATATGACTTTCCCATTTTATTTTCAAGAAGATGGATAGCTTGTCTTTATATGGATGCATAGATTTTAATAGGAAATATTTGACATTCAACAATTCCAGAACATGAACAATATGAAATTAGCAAAGCTTGGTGTGTCTTAAGCACTTTTCTATTACACACAGAGGAATGCAGAGTTGTTTTTACCAGCTGCTCTTCTTGTTTAGTGTCATCTCAGTAATCTCAGAGGTACCAGTATGTGACCAGGGTGTCCCCTGGTGATCACAGAGGACAGGAAACCTGGAGCTGAGTCACTTCCCATCACAGCCTCATCAAGTCTCAGTCTTCAGCCTCTGAGGCCCCTCAGGCCATGGGAATAGCAAAACGAAAAGCTTAGTTTGCTTTAAAAAAAATTCAAGGATTCATTTAGAGGAGGGGCTGACTTCTCCAGAAGCAGCTGTGCTCTTAGATAAGTCTGTATTTCTGCAGTCAGAGCTAAAGGAAAAATAATCTCTGCACCTGGTAATATAACAGTCTTGGAAGAGCTGGTATACTGTGCTTTGAGACCATACAGTTGAATTGTAGAATGTTACAGCCATAAGTATAGTTTATATATTTCGTTGTCTTCTGCCAAGGTGTGAATTGCTGTATGAAAGCACAAAAAACCCAGAACAAACTGGAAGATTCTGATACTCATGGATTTTCTTCAGTTTGTGAAAAAAAGCCTTTCCCCCAAGGCATCTGTATTTACAGATACTATAAATCTTGAGAAATATCTATTCAGTGCCTATCCCTTCACTGTCTAGATCTATATATATGGCTTCTTGACACTGCAGTACTACAAATAACAAAACACAATGCCTCAAATCTCAGTGTGGGAAGATGGTTTATCTGACCTGGGACAATAATAATATGAAGGAGTTTTATTAGGTGAGCAGTATACTCACATGCAAGTCCTCCAGCCCACAGGAAACGTCTCTGCAGAACTGAGAACAGAATTGAGCCCTTCTGATAAAACTCTTAATGCTTCCTCCATTAGCTTTCTGCTACCACTTCTAACAGCTTTATTTATTAATTTACCTTCCTCATAAACTTATAGCAGCAAGCATTACATGCCAGAGTAGACTGTACAAAGAGGTATAAGTTATTATGGGGAAATCATAGTGTGTGGAGAACTTTAAAAAGAAAATGTTGAGCATTTCAGTTTTGTTTGAAGACATCATTCATACTGATACAACTTTTCATTTAATTTATATTTTTCTGGTGATTGGCAGCCCTCAATTCATCAGGCTTTCATGGAAACAGCAGCACCTGTTTTACCAGACTGCTAGGTCAGATGTCCCTAGCCATGAAGGAAACATCTGTGCAGAGAGGTGCTCAGTCTTTCAAATACCTGCTACCATTGGAGTGCAAGCCTGGTTTTTAAAAGGGACAACTGTCCATTAGCATGTGGATGGAAACAGAATATGACAGTGACTCATTCCACACGAGGCATTGGATCCCAGGATCAGGGCTACATAGCCATAGTGCTGATGTCCAGGGAAAGATGAGTGGTAACTCTGATTGCAGATCTGAGCTCTAATCTGTCTGATTGAAGCAGCACCTAATGGTTACTAGATTACTACCCAGTATTGCTGTTTCTTCCTGCATCTTCCTAGTGAGGTACAATTTTGGCTAATACTCTCAGAAATTTATCTCAGAATATGTGGCCAATCTTCTGAGTAATCTATTTCCATTCTTATTCATTATATTCTGTAACAGTCTATAGGCACAATCACAGGCTGGTTAAGGAATGGATTTGGGAGCAAGTCCTTAGGAGAAGGACTTGAGGACATTGGTTGATGGAAAGCTCAACATGACCTGGCAATGTGCACTCCCAGCCCAGGAAGACAACAGCTTCCTGGGCTGCACCAAAAGCTGCAGGTCGAGGGCTGTGGTTATTTCCCTCTAGTCTGCTCTTGTGAGACCCCACCTGTGTCCAGTCCTCAGCATAAGCAGGACATGGACCTGCTGCAGTGAGTTCAGAGGGACAGAGCACCTCTCCTGTGAAGACAGACTGAGAGAGTTGGAGGTGTTCAGCCTGAAGATAAGGACCAGGAGGACCTTAGAGCACCATCCAGTACCTAAAGGGTGCCAGCAAAAGAGCTGGAGAGAGACTTTTTACAAGGGCGTGTAATGACAAGACAAGGGGGTGATGGCTTCAAATTGAAGGACAGTAGGCTTAGATTAGATAATAGGCACAAAAGGGTGGTGAGGCACTGTCACAGGTGGCCCAGGGAAGGTGTGGATGCCCCATCCCTGAAGCGTTCAATACCAGGTTGGATGGAGCTTTGAGCAACCTGGTCTAGTGAAAGGTGTCCCTGCCCATGACAGGAGGGTTGGAACTTTGATTTCCTTCCTTTCCTTCCTTTCCTTCCTTTCCTTCCTTCCATCCTTCCTTTCCTTCCTTCCTTCCTGGAATCCTTCCTGGAATCCTTCCTTCCTGGAATCCTCCCTTCCTTTCCTTAACTTTCTATGCTTCTGTAATTCTGTAATTCTGTGATCACTAAATTACCTATGGAGAGTTTTTTCTAAAGAAAAAAAGCCCCCATTATTTAAACTTTATAATTTCTAATCCACACCAGACAGACCATGACTGCCTTATTTGTATTCAAATTTAGGGTCAAAGCAACAGAACTCTAATTCAAATATTTCACACACTTACTGTGGTCAGGAATATGTATGAACAAGATTAGGCAGACAGGAAACCATTCAGCATCTTTTGATTATAAGACCTTGGATCTTCTCCCTCTGTGAAGCATCTGCCTCTCCATTACACCTTACATTAGTCCACTAATGAGTGTGTGCTGCAGGTCTGCCTCCCTCCACACAAAGCTACAGATATTAAACAGAAATTGTGCATTAACCACCCAAAAAGCCTGTTCCTTGACTTTAGCCTGTGCTTTTAGCCACAGAAACTCCCCTACTCATTCTTTAGTGCTTAAATAAAAAAGGCAATCATAGCAGTACCTCAGTCACCTTGATGTCCAAGGAGGCATTCGTCTCCTTGGTGCAGAACTGCACTCCTCTCTGAATTCAGCCTGGTTTTGCACAAGGGAACATGGTATTTTTCAGGCAAGAAATTTTTCTCAGCACAGTATACGAGTTCAGTATTGTGTAATTATTTTGGCAACATATGCATACAGAAAATGTGGAGTACGTGTACAATACATGTGCATTCTCAAATTCCTCTCAATTGTTCTTAATTTTGTTTGAATGGAAATGTTAATGCAGCTCAATGTAACTTTAAATATTTCTGTAATTGTTCATTAATTGAACATTCAGCTACTTGCAAAGTCAGAATAGTGAGTGAGACTATACTGGCAGCTAAATACTGAGCAGCCATTCACTCACTTCCTTCTTCCCCCAGGGGGGAGAAGAATCAGAAAAGAAAGGAATGACTACCATGAAAACTTCATTTTCACTATATATAAAAAGCCTAAGTACAGTGGACATGTACTTGGTTCCACATTTACCTCTCTCAAAAACTTTATGCACCTGCATTAAATAATCAAAATTTTAAAAGGGTTTTCACTGTGTCAGGTGGGAACACAATATTGTGCAGAAATATGTGTACCTGTGTAAGACATGCTGGCATAAATAAGAAACGTACAATGTCCTGATTCATCTTCAGTCTGAGTCCTGTGGAAAGCAGTGACTCTACTGCCTTAAAGATGAGCAGAGTTTGGCCTGACACACTGGAGCACCAACCAGATGGACCTGGATTTCAAATGCCTTTTTCACCACCTGCAACAGCTGTATCTAAAGTTGGGCAAGTCTGCCTGGCAACAAAATGAGAGCACTTAGAAGTAGATCTTAATTAGTCAAATGAAATAAGTGCTCAAGGGCAAGATGTGTTTACAATACGAGCAGACAAAACTGTGTACCATGCAATATTGACTGAACTAAATTAATTGAATGCTAAACAGCTGAACCTCTGTTGCTAATGTTTACATAATGTGCTTATAAATAGTGTTGTTCCCTTTTTTAACTTTGTAAAGCAACTCAAGTCAGGAAAAAAGCTTCTAGGATTATGGTTCAGACAGTGAGAGTGATCTATTGTACAGCAGCTCAAATGAGAAAAAAAAAAAAGGAAGGAAGAAACTGGTGGGGTTGAAAAAATATTTGCATTGGACTTACAAATTTTACACAAAATGTGCTCGTGACAGCATTGCAAGCAAGTTAGTTTAGTCAGGTTTGTGTAAAGGTATGGAAGTCCTTTGAGTTAACAAACAAGATGAAGGATTGCACAAGACTTTTAGGAGAGGGCAGGACTCTCTCAAAATGCCAAGGTCTTTCATCCTGAGTCTAGCACTCCCAGCCTGTGCTGCCAGGGCTAGGGTAGAAACAATGTGGGGTCTGCATTTTGCCGCTCCTGAGAATGGATATTTTCTTTCTCCTCATCAAACCAGAGGGGAACAAAGGTTAGAAAAAAAGAAGAAAGAGTGGGGGGAAAGTAAGCAAACCTTTCCAGAAGAGGTCAGGAGCTTTGGTTCACCTTTCTGCCAGAGATACAGCTGGTAACCAGTAAAGTGTCCATTCCAAAGAAGAATAAGAAAGGGAGAAGCAGAAAGATCAAACAGATTCAGGGAAAAGGCATCTCAGAATGAAAGGAAGAGAAGATGGCTGGGATTTCTGACACTTGCTACTGGAAAGAAACAAATCCTCTCTTTCCAGCTCCAAGCTCTCAAGGACAGTCTGGTACCACCAGCAAGTGAAATGGCATGCAAGGCAAGGAGCCTGTTTGGGTTAACCTTCTCATGCATAGCTGCTGCCCTAATCACTGTTGACTAGTCTTTAGACAAGAACATGACAATGTGACTTCAGAACTTTGGTGGTTTCAACCCCACAAAGAAGAGGATCCAGGCAAAAAAGGGAGAAACGTGGAAGAGATTAAACAAAACATTCCTCAGCATATGTAACTACCGAAGTAACTGAAGTGCCATCTTAAAACTTCATGCTTCAGAGCCACTCAAACTAACTTACAGATGAGAAAGTTGCTAAAAGTCTGTAGAAGCTGATGTATGATGTGTGTATCAGGGATGACCTGTTGACAGCAGTTGTGCACCTTGTACATATTACGTGTACAATTACACAAGTGTCTGGGCTGCACAAGAGGACACCAGTCATGAGCACATGCTGCTCACCTGCTTCCTAAAAAAATTTTTAAAAGCAATGTATTATTGCTGGGAATTTTTAGACAATAGATCATTGAAATTTGAATCACTGGCACTGCTCACTAAACATTTGTATATAAGGAACTTCAGAGTTTCCAATGACATCTTAGCCTCTAAGCTACTATGGGCAGGCTGCTTTTACTACACAAAATGTGTAGACATGAACAAGACTTTTTAATCACAGTTTGATTTGCAGGAATTACACAAAGATGTGTAGAGTCAGAGGCTCTTTACATCAGGCTAAAAGTCATCACTCCAGTGTTGAAAGGTAAGTGTTTTGGAGGTGGAAGAAATGAGATGGGTAAATCAGGCTGCACTGGAGCATGTCAGACCCCTAACTGTTGTACTGTCTTAGATCAAATATCAATCTTGCCTGTCATCTTATCTCTGAGAGTGGCCAGCAGAACATATCAATGAAGCTAGAACAGAGCCTAGGACACACGTGCTGATACCTCCTCGGTAAGCACCTCCAGTAATTGTTCTGCACCTCACTACATCCAGTTGGAAATTGTATATTTAGCAACCTGGATAGATTTTTATTCTGTGATTCTGTGGCAGCTTTTGAACAAGCATAAACTCTGGACACTCATATCAATGAATGATTTCTGCAGTTTATCTGTATGCTGAATTTCCCTTTATTTCTTTCCAGTTAGCCACAAGATATGTGATTTATTGCTTTCTTGGTCTGCAAGTCTGATGGCCTGTAAATAATCATGTGCTTTTCAAGCTCACCATGCTAACTTAGGATCTTACAGACTGTTTTTTATCAGCCACCTTACCTCCAGGCTAAAGAATCAGAAGTCTAATGACTCAGACAGGTCCTTTCTTCACTGGAATCAAGTGTATCCTTCATTCTAGCCAATTTAGGATTGCTGTTTTGGGCAAAGAAAGGAAACTGTATGAAATAGTATCGGGTGGATTGGAATGTATATGGAAATGCAAACAAAGAATTTGCATTTGCTTCCCTAATTATTGTTATTCCTAATAATTCCTTAGTTTTTTGGGTTTTTTTAATAGCTAATGAGAATTAAATTCATACTAGAGAACAGGACACAAAAATACTAGTATGCCTTACAAGAGGTACTCTTGCACATGAAAGCCATATTAGCTAAAACATACTGATGTGTGTTTCTGATTGTTCATTGCATTATTTTTATTTTAGCCTTTAAGTTCCTTTGCCATCACTGGCATAATCAAGTAGAAGGAGCCAAATTAACTGGTAAGGCATTTTCAATATAAGTTTGACTACTTATTCAGAATCCTTCATTTCCCTCTGTTGAGACACAGTGATACAGAGAAGTCCTACTGTGTTAGCCATTAAACAGATATTAAGCAAGCCAAACAATTTCTCTCCCACAGGACTTTCAGGTTTGTATTGAGTCTCACTGGCAAAAAATGATAACAAGCAAAACTGAAGCAATAGTAAAGGTACTTGCAAATTAAGGCAAAGTTATAATTCACTGTTTGTGAATTATATTAGGATCTTGCAAGAGTGAATTTATGCTGTAATAACATTTATTTTCCTCTTCTAATGGATAGGAAGTTATGTCTCCAACTGGGATGGAACAGATTGCCCTATACATAAAATTTCTTTTTATTTGAGAAACCTTCTTAAATAACTGACAATATTTAGTACTCCAGCAGTCTAACCAAGTTTTCATTTGAGCCAGTGTTGCTAAGGCTAACTCATATCCCCTGGGGAAACAAAAAATATTTCTCAGTGGAAAAAAAAAGTACCTTACAGATGCAAATACACACTCAAACTCAGGTGGCAGGAAGCCTTTTCAAACAATTCTGTCACCTTAATGTTAGCTAGTTACAGATTCCCAAAAACATTTTCAGATGTGTGTTGCCTCATTCACCTGTCAGGTTTAAGTTTAAATAGCACAATAAATTTAGCCCTACATGGACCATCTTGGTGGTATGTGAAAGAAATACATTATCTTCCTGTTTGAACACAATCATAGGAATAATAATAAGAAAAATATAATACATTTAGCAACAAAGATTACATTTGTTATGAAAGGCACAATCTAGGAGGAATGGAAGAGGTTTGGGGTACAGCTTCATGTCCTTACCCAGGGCCAACTAATTTGTGCACACAAATTAATGCAGTCTTTTGAAGAGTCCTATTTAGATCCAAAGGAAAAGACCTGGCTGCTGGGTGTTTCAGGGCTACCTGCCCCAGGGAACAGAAGGGAAAAGGGATTCTGTTTGGACATCTTTTGAATCGCTGATAGTGGAATCATGATTTGTATTAGTGAATGCAACACAGATCCTCATTTATCCCAGAGATATTCGAGGAGGTAAGTGCTGCAGTGTAAAATAGAACAGCCTGGTGACATCCCATACACTGTTAAACTTGGCTATATCACAGTGTCAGCAACATTTCTGAAATATTTTCTTCTGTGAACAGGGAGATTTATATATAACCTATTCCTTGCCATGTGTGAATATAGTTACTTTTTAGATCGGTGGTACTTCTGACCAAGCATTCTCACTTGAACTCTCAGCTGCTAAGAATAAAAAAACAAAGAAAAAAAATGTTGGCGATTAAGTGCTATATTTTCATTTCTGGACAATATTTTCTAGGAAGTAAGTTTTATATCTCAAGCTGGGCAATTAAATGTGTTTTTTAGTGTTTTTGAAGGTGGCAAATAATATAGCAAGGGGAAAAAAAAAGGCTTAAGTAGAACAAACATTTTTCAGGGAGCATTATTAATCATACAACAAATAAATAAATAAAACTTTATCGGTCCTTTATGGTTTAGGCCAACAAAACCAGACTCAGAATTCCTGGGAAAAGTGCTTGATTGAACGAGCTAGATTGCTAGGGATGCCAGCCCAGCAACGGGGCCATGTTTCGCTCCAGGAGTTGCGAAGCCCGACGCTCCGTAGCGTCTCCCCATCCCCCAGCGCTCCCCCGCGCATCCCCCCGCACCCCCGCGCATCCCCCGCATCCCCCGCATCCCCCACGCACCCCCCGCGCACCCCCCGCTCATCCCCCTCGCATCCCCCGCGCATCCCCCGCTCATCCCCGCTCATCCCCCGCGCACCCCCGCGCATCCCCCGCTCATCCCCGCGCATCCCCGCTCACCCCCGCGCATCCCCCTCGCATCCCCCGCGCACCCCCGCGCATCCCCCATCCCCCGCATCCCCCCGCGCATCCCCCCGCTCATCCCCGCGCACCCCCGCGCATCCCCCGCTCATCCCCCGCGCATTCCCCGCGCATCCCCCGCTCATCCCCCGCTCATCCCCTCCCGCACCCCCCGCGCATCCCCGCGCATCCCCCCGCATCCCCCGCGCACCCCCCGCGCACCCCCCGCTCATCCCCGCTCATCCCCCGCGCACCGCCCGCGCACCCCCGCTCATCCCCCGCGCATCCCCCCGCATCCCCCCGCGCATCCCCCGCGCACCCCCGCGCATCCCCCGCGCATCCCCCGCGCACCCCCCGCGCATCCCCCGCTCATCCCCCGCGCACCCCCGCGCACCCCCGCATCCCCCGCGCATCCCCCGCGCATTCCCCGCGCATCCCCCGCTCATCCCCCGCGCACCCCCGCTCATCCCCCCGCTCATCCCCCGCGCACACCCCCCGCGCATCCCCCGCTCATCCCCCGCGCATCCCCCCGCATCCCCCGCTCATTCCCCCGCGCACCCCCCGCTCATTCCCCGCGCACTCCCCGCGCATCCCCCGCTCATTCCCCGCGCATCCCCCGCGCACCCCCCGCGCATCCCCCGCTCATCCCCCCGCATCCCCCGCGCACCCTCCTGCTCATCCCCCGCTCATCCCCCCGCGCACCCTCCGCGCATCCCCCGCGCATTCCCGGCCCGGTTCCCGGCCGCAGGCGGAGCGCGGGCGCCCCCGCGCGGTCCCGGGCGCGCTGCCGGGAATTCCGTTCCCGTTCTCCCGTTGTCCCGCTCGCGTCGCGCCCGCCCGGCGGCGGCTCTGTCAGCAGCGCTGAAACGCTGCAGGCCCGCGATATCCGCCCTCTGTGACACTCGCGCTCGGACATCACGGCCCGGCTGCGAGCGCTGCTCTCCCTGACACAAAAGCGGAGGTATGCATTTAAATTGGTGACATGGATACGTACGCGGAGGGAAAAGGATTACACGGGAAAAGAGCTGCCGAGGGAATACCTGGGCAGTACAGATAAGTTCGGTGAACAAACCAGCATTAACACTGGCCACTGCAGTGGCAAGACTCACTTTTCCTATCGCTGAAATGGCTTTTCTTCCTTTGTAAATGCTAAGGCATTTGCTGCACGAAATAAGGGGTTTCCATTGCCTGCTAGCCAGTAGTCAGTTCTGCTCCACACTTGAAGATTCCTCCATTTCCTACACTTCCTTCATTTCCTTCATTTTTCCATCACTACAGTTCCTCGCTTAAAGCCACTGTCCACTGTAACAGGAGAAGGCGCAATCTGTCTCCTGCTCAGTGTTCAGAGCTCAGATCAATCCCTGTCTCTGACCTGCAACCGTCTGCCTCCCAAGTTTGCTAGAAAAAAGCCATGTCGACACCTATGAAACCCGAGGACCTCCAATGCCTGCACCTGTGAGCCATTGTCAGCCGTGAAAGCAATGCCTCCCACACACCTAGAACAATGTGCAGAGCACAGAAGGAAACTCAGCAACAATCCTATCACAGCAGGGAACATCTGCCCAGGGAGAATTTAGACCTTGTTAGTGTCTAGCAGAGATATTACAGTGACTGCCAGGGAAATAATGTACTGAAGTTCACTGTACCTAAAATCACAGGATGATGATTTTGCTCTACTACTTTTCTAAAAAGGGAGCTAAAAATTTGAATGCTCCTGAGTGAAAAACATCAATATCCCTTTCTCATAATTCCATCAGCTTTAGGGAAGCTTTAATTCAAGAGGGAAATCCGTTTATTTAGAGAAAGTAGTAGCTCACATTAGACCCACTTTTTGTTGTATTTGGAAGCCTCTTTTAAGTTTGTAGAGATTAAAAACTTGGCCTGTCAGCAGCTGATACCTTACATGCAATGTCCTTGCTTTTGGTCAGTTGACATTATAACCTATTTCTACTTTTCATTTAGTAGCCAAAGTCATAGAAAGCAAGAATAAGGAAACCACATTTGTCTGCATTACAAAACTCACATAATTTCCTTTTGCAAAGATCTAACATGACCACGCAGTGTATCAATAACATGGTGCAATCTTTTTGTAGGAGGTTGTGCCTGTTTTCTTTTCGAAATCTGCCTTCTGATATCCCAGGTGTTTATTTGGTACCATTGTGGGTTTAAGCAACTAAATCACTAATAATTCACCTTCAGAGAAGAGAATTTCAGCCACAGTAAGGTGCCAAACGATAAACGATTACCTATTTTCTCAAAATGTTAGGGAAACTGGAGAGAGGCTGGCTGTGGCTGCCTTCAGAGGCTGCAAGTAAAGTCACGAGCTCCTGAGGACTGGAGGTCACTCCTCTCTCTGCTCTGGGTCCCAGCCTGCACTGTCCAAGGAAGATGCATAATCAGAGCAAAACTGGAGGGCAGGATGTGAAAAGCAACAGGTGATGACAGCACAGAACAGAAGAATCATTTTCATGATTTTCTTCTGAACCCTGAGACAGAGTTCAGGATTCTCACAACTAAACCTTCAGCTGTGACTTTGCAGCAAGTACCTGCTCAACATCTAGGTAGTGATGTCCCCTTTTGGTTTTTTATTCTGTCCCCTAAAGACAAATGGGGTATCATTAATTATCATGTAGAGGATATCTGTGTGGTACAAAGCCTACAAATTACCAATATCCTTTCAGTATGAGATGACAGTTCCAATGCCATCTGTTTTGGCAACACCTTTCTGGAGAAGAGAAATGAAGTTAACACTTCCCTGCCAATCTCAGTCTTGGTCTTTTAAACAGTCTTAGCAGTCTTCATTCACTTTCAGTCATTCTGTATCACACCCTACATGAAGCTCATGTCAGCCCTGGGGTTTGTGTGCAAAGCTTTTTAAGACAGCTACTGAAGTCTCACTACCAAGCAGCTACCTTGACCTTTTGCAGTGAAAAGTCATGAAAACCAGCAATGCAGAGCTCTGTGTCACAGCCCTGGGATGGTTCATTTGAAAATAAATAAATAATTAAATACCATAAGTAATGGGAAACCCAGTTTTAAGCTTGCAGCAATCCATAGTACATAGGTCAGTGTGGGTTTCAGAGCAATTTGGATAGTTAGAACGCCATGGCACTGAGCAGTTCAGAAATAAAATACGTGAACATTTAGCCTTGTTCAGCCTGTCATTGTGTGTTTGCATCAAAAGGTAGCTGTTCAATAGCTGCAGACTTTCTGTGCAATCTCTGGACCCTGGCAGCAAGTCGTCAGAGCTTCTCTGACTATCACCAGGGAAACCATGGATCTGTTCTGCATGTGGTCAGCCTTCCAGGGATGAGGCTATTACTAGGCACCATCATAGGAAAAGACATCTCAAGAGTTATTTCCTTGGCTTGATATTGCATTACTTGTGCATATGAAAGGATAGGTTCCTAACTCTGTGGAGGCTTCTAAAGCTACAGTTGGTTCAACTGGCAAAAGTACTGTCAAGTTTTCTAGAGCTTTGAGTTCAAACATATGTTTTATTTGATCTGTGTTACATGATTTAAACCTGATTAAATCTAACACCTGAAGGAAAAATTTAAAAATAGATGAGATGTTCTCTCCTCTGGTAGATATTTGGGGAAAGTAGAAAAATGCAATAAAGTGGAACCAGTTTAAATATTAGTTCAAAAATATTGTCAATTGGGAGATTTTTTTGAAAATCAGTCACTTCTGAGTTCAATCAAAATATTTCTGAAAATGGTAACAATAATGTTAACATTTCCAGTGATATAATGGCAAATTAATTTTTGATTACATTATAAATAATCAACATCACTGTTAAAAGGAATGAGAAGAAAGGTGCTAGTTTTGGAGTAAAAAAGAAATAATTCTGTGATAACAGAAGATCAAAGATGGCATGGTCTAATTAAAATATAAAATGCTTCATGAATATCAAAGGGTTACCTTACAGCTATGACAGATATTGTCAGGTAATACTGCAGGCACCTTAATTCTTCTAGAATCATCTTTGTTGCCACTGGCTCCCAACTCTGTACTTTGACACATACTGCATAGGAAATCAAATTAAAATCTGAGAACTGAACCTGGTTTTACTGTCAGAGCTCCTCCACAGAAAGTTTAAAAGTTTTGCTGATGATCCATCTGTCTGATGGCAAACTGAGCAACTCAAGCCTGACTAAAAAGTAGTTGTATTAGAGCTGGCTAAAACACAAACTTTAATTATTAATTCTGTCCTTGTTTTCTGTCTTCTCCTCTTTTGCATCTAGAAGCATCCTCAAGGCATAAAGAATTCTGTGTAACAGGAATGTCACACAACAGAAGGCTGGATTCCTGACTAACAACAGCTCCTTTCACTTGAACTGCAACTATTTAAGCAAAGTAATAAAGCAAAAAGAAAAGTCAATAATCAAACTGTGCCTCTGTTTCAGATGGATACACTACTGATGATATTGAATTTTACTGGAATGGAGGAGAGTCAGCAGTAACAGGAGTTAGTAACATCGAGCTCCCGCAGTTTTCTATCGTGGACTACAAAATGGTATCAAAGAGGGTGGAATTTACAACAGGTAAGCACTGACAAGTTAGAAAAGAATTGTCCCCTCTTCCTCCAACCCAAAAATATCAGTGCCTGCCTTTTTTGAGGCATTGTCATTATATGACTTCTTTCTTTCAGGAGCATATCCTCGATTGTCACTTAGCTTCCGGCTTAAAAGAAATATTGGATACTTCATCTTGCAAACCTATATGCCTTCCACGCTGATCACAATTCTGTCATGGGTGTCCTTTTGGATCAATTACGATGCCTCTGCAGCCAGAGTTGCTCTAGGTAACTTCTTCTAAAAATGACTGAACTACATGGACACTTGGTGCCTTTGGAAACAGTGGCACCAAATCCGTACTGCTGGTTGTAGCATCATTAACTGTGATCTTACACAAGCACCACAGGCCTTGGTTGTCAGGAAGGCAGGCAGGTGTGACCTGAAGTTCTTGCTCCACACTTAGGTTGGGATTCTGACTGACTTCCAGTTGTCATAATGGTCTTTGGATCAGGCCAAGAGTATCATATTTCCAAACTGGAGCATAAAAGGCTAATTCAGGTGTCTGAGGGTATGAACACTGTGCTGCATGAACAATCCCTGTTGATGTTAAAAAGTATTCTCTCAAGCCAGATTTGTGACTGAAATGAACACACAAGATCCTGCTGACATCAGTGGATATATACCAGCTTACACCAAATAAGTCTATTTTTCCTATAGTTGGTTCTTTCCCATACCATGTTCATTCCTACAACTTTCTATAAGAATGAAAATCTTCTCCAGCTATCTGTGCTTTAAGGCATATATACTTTTCAACTCTATTGCCAAAAAGCCATTCTGTCCCATTTCCCTGCAAATTAAACTTCTTAGACCTGTGCCTAGAGCTATTATCTACATGCATTAATGACCTGTGATTAAAACAGACTAAAAAGTAATTTCAGCCAGCTAAAAGAAAAAGACTCATATGAGAAAAAAAAAAAATCATTCAGTGGTAGATAACACAATGAGATGGAAATGCTTTACTTGCAAGCACCTGGTTAACAAGAAAAGTTGTTTTGGTACAAACATATATATCACTTTGTCTTCATCAAAGACCATCACTTTATCAAAAGGCTTCCCTTTCTCCTTTCAATCTTCCATTTTAAATCAAAAGATAGATACTTATTGCACTTTCCCACAGCAATGCAAGTCACCTCTGGGGTCAAGCAGAGCTACTGCTGTAAATGAAGTAAGAAGCATTTTCTTACATAGAAAGAACAACAATCAACACTTTGCTATCCAGGTCAGCTAACACCACATTCCCTAGCACAGTTATGACCAAAATTTAGGCAAGGAGTTCCAACATAGCCTGGGCTATTGGAGGCTATTTTATTCACCCTCCACTGCATGAAAAGCCAAGGAAGATGCTATCAGCAGATTTGCAAGGGATATGTTCCTTTCCAGTTCTGCAAAACACATTCCTTTGGCTGCTAAGAACCAGATCATCAGCATCATGAGAAGTGCAATGCTGTGATTATGTCTTTTGTGCTCACATCTCCTCTTTGTCTTACTAGTCACTGACTGTTTCTTCCTTTTGCAGGAATCACGACTGTGCTGACCATGACCACCATCAGCACCCACCTCAGGGAGACCTTGCCAAAGATTCCCTATGTCAAGGCAATAGATATTTACCTGATGGGATGCTTTGTGTTTGTGTTCCTGGCCTTGCTGGAATATGCCTTTGTAAACTACATATTCTTTGGGAAAGGACCTCAGCGTCAAAAAAAGACAGCAGGCAGGGCAGGACACGCTACAGGCGAGAAGAGCAGACTGGAAACAAATAGAGTCCAGGTAAAGTGTTCAAGCTGTCTTTTCAAACATTACTTTCACTGTGAAAATGTTCATTTGTATGATGATAGAGATAAATGCAGGTAGAACACCTGTGCCTTGAGAAAAATTGTATTTTAAGGAGATTACAGCAACGTATGGTCTGTTCTATCTTCAACTGAAAACAGAGTAAGAAAATACAGAAAATGCAAATGATTATTCAGGACACATTTCTTTCTTCTTTGTATTTCTTGCAGAAGAAGTACAAGGGGTACACAGAAGTTAAATATTTATCTCTTCAGCTGTATATTTTGTTTTGCTTTAGAAGGTGGTATAGAAGAAATGTTTATAATAAAGTTCCTCTTTACATACAGAAACTTCAGCAAAAAATGAAAAACACAGACAAGCTGTGTTGCTTCAGTGAGCCCTGAATAAAGTCTAGCACTGAACTTCGAGGAACACAAGGATGCTGCTGCTAGATTCTAACAGCTTTCATAGATGTTAGGATTTTTCCCTCAGCTAACTTCAGGCACACCACAACTCTCCCTTCTTTAAAAAACAAGCCAGAAAACTTTCAGGAAGTAATACTATGAACATATTTTTGATGAGGATGTGTTTGATTTTGCAATAAATCACTGAACACTTGCAGACATCTGTAAACCTATTTCACTTTTTCCCATTTTTTCAGAAATAAACCCTTTGAAGCCTCAGTGGTACTTGGCCCAGTCTGACTCCGAGGAAAATACATATCCTAATGAGCCAAAATTTTTCTTCCTTCCTGTGCTTTGCTTACAATATATTACATCCAAGTATTAATGAGATCTTGCCCAGGCTGTCCTACAAACTTATTTACTGTTGTTGCCTAAGGTGATAACATTTGGACAAAACTGTATTTGAGCCCTCTGTTCAGTTTGAAGTATGAGACCAGCACATAAAACTCTAAGAAGTAAGACTTCTCCTTGATAGATGGCTACAGTGTCACATGCACATCAGGAAGTGCATTTCAGGAACTCTGTGATATCTTGTTTATTCTAGAGCTGTGTGTTGGTGTCCCACCACTACAGCTATGCATCATTAACAATGCCATCATGCCCTCAGTCTCAGTGAACTCATGAGTCCATTAAAAGTTCTTACTTAATTTGCCTTCTGTCCCATTGGGTAGGAGATGCTTTATTACAGTGAGGGCACAAATTCAGGCAATCAACAGTCTCCAAGACCCCACAAAGTGCTGTCTTCCACAGAGCAGAGGAGATAAGCCACCCTGGCACGGATTGTTGTGCACAGACACTGTCTATCCATTTCTATGGAAAATAAGGAAGGGAAAAAACAACATAACCCACAAACTCTGACTAGCTACCTCAGCAGCTCCTGAGATGACCCAGCCTAGCTGAGAAGCAGCACAGCAAGGATTCATGATGAAGAGGAAATCAAGATTTCTTCAGAGGTCAGCCTTGGCTACATGCACCCCAGTGCACTGAACTGAGTAAAGGACAAGAGTGCAGGTAAGTTCTTCCCCTACATATTTGGAGAGTTTGTTTAACTAACAAAATGCCATTAACTCATAACTAAAAGCTTTTGTCTAAATGTCATGCAGCAAAAACTACACTGAAATTGGTACTCAGAATGGGATGGAAAGATTTTAAAGCACCACATTGCATACACCATCATTTTTCTGGTAGAAAAAGGAAGTCATACATGCTTGGTACCAGGATTTCTAAGTGATCACACTTCAGAGGAGCAATCTCATTCTGAGACAGAGAGTGCTTTAAATGAACAGACTGCTTTCTACCTATACAGTGCAGGTTTGTGATCTTAAATATATATATATATATATGCACACACATACATAAACACACACATGTGAATGGATATCGGTGAATTTTATGTTCCACACACTGATGTGAGACATTGTGAACATTAATTTTACTCAGCATAAAAATGCCTATTTCCAACAGTTGTATTTCTGTCTTTGGCAGGAAGAATGCACGTGAGCAGAGCAGTGGGACACAGCAAGGCTAAGTGACCTCCAGTGAAACAACTCCCTGCCCCTCTCCATCATTTTTTGAGATTTTTCACTGGTATTACAATGCCTGCACCAGAGCAGGGGAAAGGGTTTTTTGAGCATAAAAGAAGTGCAGTTGTAAGTATGTATAGCTATAGGACATTTTTTCCCTTTTTCTCTTGACCCACACCACTTATCCATACAGGGACCTGTAGCTATTAGAATATATAACAGTGCTTCATCTCTTTGTGCCAGGTGAAGATACCGATCATTCCCACCTGACATACAACTCCAAAGACTAAAAGAATTCAAATTTCTTCACCAGATTACACAAGCTTTAGATGCATGAGCAACACTCAGCAAACTGACCACAATATTAACAAGTATAGAGAAGACCAGATGAAAAATGAAACAGAACTGCTGTTTCATAGGTGGCTATTCCAGGCTCTACAGACTGAAGAAGATGGAAATAAAGTCTCTCCAGCTTCACAATTTATGCCATTTTAATTTTTAATATACAAAAAAAAGTATTAATGTGTAGTAAACAATCTTTCTGTTTCTCTGAATAAAGCATAAAGACTATTTATATCTCCTTGTTCATTTGTCAAAGCTAGATGTCACTGGCATCCCCATAGTTATGGATAAATAGGAAAAACCACCCAGCAAGAAAATATATAGATAGTCCATGCAGGCAACTGCTTCTCTTTCCCCAGACAATTATAGCATGAATAGCAATTACACAGAAGATACCTCTTAAGTATGAAAAAAAGGTAGGATACAATCATAATGTGAATGGGAACCCATCAAAAGGTTCATAAATGACAATACAAGGCAAGTGATAGATTGTCTCCTCAGTTCTGCACAGCATCACACTTTCCTTTCAAATGTCCTGTGAAACACTAAATGCTTGGGATAGAAAGCCAGAGACCAGCCACAGGCTCTGAGAAAAACTTACAATTTTCCAACACAGTGGCTACTGGAAGGAGAAAAAAAGAAGGGAGCACATAACCACATGAATATCTTAATGTTCAAGTAAATCTCCTTGTAAATTAGTACAGCCCTACTGAGCATGAGCCTTTTCTTTGCAGATCAGATTGTGGTAACACTACAGCACTTGCTCCAGTAAGACAACCTGTGTGAGTGACATAGCACTGAGTCTTTCATCTTGAGAGGAAGAAACAATAGATTTGTATGGAGGTAAAACAGAGGTTCTTACCTTTTATCTCCCAACAGTTAAGGTTTAAAAAAAAGAAAAAAAAGGTAAAAGTTAATTCCAGACAGCACTAAGCATTTGAGGCCCATTCTCTGTCAAGGAATGCTAACATGCACTTCCTCTAGAGTTGTCTGACTACTTTTTATGTGGTCAATACAGGCCTGTTGCTTCGGGTTGTTTTCTTTTTATTACTTAACTGTTTTCCACTTAACAATATAATTTGATGATCCTAAGCAGGAAATTAATTTTCTAAGTGTCAAGTGAAAAAAGGAGGTTTCATCCCCCTTGGTGTGGGGACATTCATTCAACCCTTAGTGTTTGGTTTGTCTGTCAGTGTCCTGTTAGGGGACCCTCCACTGAACTGCCCTGCTGGATCACAGAGTGCTTTGACTGACTTGGTCAGGGACAGCCCAAGGAGACCCCTCAGCAGGTCTTCCCAGTTTATGACCCCTTAGTGGGTCCTTCTCTTTTTCTGAGTATGTTACCCACTGCCAGCACCTGGGAAGGACTCACTCTAACAGCTTATGGAATATCACTGTTTGCTAATAAGAAATTGTGAGAGATTAAGGTTCAAGGATTGCCAGTGATAGTATCTGACTGCAAAAACATCTTCAAAGCAATACACAGACAAACTCTAACCCTCAGTGAAAGTATTCAGCCCACACAGAGTGATTCTTACCCAACAGGCATCCCTATGGAGTAGAAGACAGGTTGAGCCCATCAACCAATGCCAGTAGTTACAATGGAGTCTTCCCTAACTTTTCTCCATCATCAACTTATTGTATCCTGTTTCTTTATGTTTTAGGTAGAACTTGATTGACTCTAGTCATACACACCTTTGTTACTGATTGGTGTAAAATTCTCTCTTCACTCTAAGAGTCAATAAAATATGGAGCACCTGCCCAGTGAGGGGTGGTCCTACCTTGGGTGGAGGTGTGAGTTGGTGTTACAATTAGATTATCGTGAACCAAGTTCATCTGGGGGGAACAGTTTCAGCACGGTTGCTGGCTCAGCAGCAGGAGATCAGCTGCACAAATTTTAATACTTTGCAGTGAACTTCAAAATATAATGAAAGGGTTTTTAATGATGTGGGAAATTGCACAGAGCATTTGACCAGGTACATAAGAACACCTTTTATACTTCCATCAGCTAATTTAGTCAAGATCAGTGTAAGGCTCTTTGCTCTGAATTGCAAAGACTGCAATTCAAAGACAACTTGCTTCATGACATACAAATCATCTTGCCTAAAAGGGCTTAAATTGAATTCATTTTTAAAATAACAGGTTCATTCAGAATGCTTAGAGCAGGAATTCAGACACTGCATGGCTCATAATAAATTGTCAGGATATATTAGTTTAAGAAAGATCCCTGTGAATCACTTCAGAGCATAGGCAGCTACGAGTTTTCTTCCCAAAAGAAAAGTCATAGTAATTGCTTAATAATGCTTGCATTATTGTTACTATTATTATAACACTGACGTCAATTAACTTACACATTAGATTATGTAATCCAAGACAGCTCAAAGAACTCTTTCATAAAACTGGGCAGAAAAGATTGACCTACCAAAACTTCTTAGAATTAAAAAGAAATTATTTTTAACATCTCTGAGATCACTGGGTTTTTTCCACAGAAAAAATGTCAGATCTTGAGGGTAAATGAATAGTCCCATAGTTGTGGCAGTTCCTCTGAAGAGTAGGAGACTCTAGCTTAAATCGTCCTTCTTCTTAAATCTGAAGAACTGACCTAAAAAGTATGAACTGGGTAGCTCATATCTCAAGCAAATATTTGAAACACCGTGCTGATTTGTGAAGCTGGTCTTTCTAAACCCAGAACATGTGAGCTTTTCCCACCAAAGCAGTGGTGGGAACTGGGGTGTTACCACTGAATGCTCATTTCAGCACATACAGAATCAACTTCTAAACCAGACTAGTGCATTTTGTATCTGTGATGACTTATTACTTCACTTAAAAGACATTTTTTCCCCACAGTTCTCTGGAGTGGCTTTTGTACAAATAGTCCCTTCGCTGCTTTGCTTTCAGTTAGCAAGTTCTGAGTCTGGCACATATGCAAACATGCCCTCAGTAATGATTTAAAGATTTTTCCTGGTGATAGGAAGGGACATCTTCCCCATTGCCAAATGGAACTGAAACTTTCTTTTGTCCCATCTTTCCTGTGCAGCAGCCCATAAGACTGGGTTTCCCTGTGTGTTTTGTTTGCAATTTTTTCTTGCACATACTTCAAATCTGCTGTAGATCATTTCCCAGCTTTGCAATGTCTTACTAAAAATGTAAAGCTCAGAGTGTAAACAAAGCACTGCATATCAATGGTGCTTCACAAGACTAGATATTGCCTGTAATTAATACCTTATTCCCTGATGTAAAGGCATCCATAGACATGATCTGTGGATGAGTTTGTTATAAATTTGGGATAGGTCCAATACCACAGTTTGCCAAAAACAACATTAATATTCAAGCCTCAATGTGAAGACCTTGAAGTTTCATTTAAGAGTCCTGTGTTCTGATGTATATTTCCCTCATATGAGCTACAGTGGATGTTTAAATATCTGTGAATTTGAAACATCTATTAAGTCTTTATGGAGAAGTCAGAATTCAACCTGGAAATACCACAAAAAGTTTACAAAAGGTATTTTACAACAAATGTGCAGAAAACTAAAGACTTGTGAAAAGAAGAACACTTCACAGCAATACAGCAGTTCATGGTTAATTACACTCATAGATAAGAAGACAATGATACAAAAATATTTAATTTATACATATATATAATTGTTTGTGCCAGACATGTACATACTGGTTGCAGTTTTCCAGTTCTTTGCTTAGGCATTTAAAAGAGTGCTCTGACTAATAGCACAAATAAAGTGGCAAACATATTTGAAACAACTGCTTCTGGTACCAACACATAAAAATGCAGTGGAATTTAAGTTTTCATTGAATAAAATGGATTATTCTATATGCACATGAGCAGGTTAATGGTGTGCTATGATTTCATCCCTGTAATATAGTAAATTGCTCAAAATCAATTCTTAGCACAAATATTTTACAATAACTGATAAAATACATGTGTATCTACATGCTCTTCATATGATGAACCCATTGTTACAAAACTTGTAGAAACTAACCTGAAGCACTACAACAGCTGAAAACTGTTTAAAATGGGCAGAGACAGCAACATTTTCTTTTCACCTTAAGTAGGTGAAAGCTTCAGGTGCCAGTCACCTGACTTTAAAAATCAGTATTTCATGAACGCCATGATCCAAGTGGAAGAGAAAATTACAAAAGTCTTACTTCACAGAGGATGAGACAGTTAACAGAATTACAAGACCAAGAAGCCGAGTCAGGATGGAAGGTGCTCAGATGTTGAATTTCACACTAGTCAGGAAAGCGTTTTCAGTATCTTTTCACTCCTGGGAAAAAGTGACAGACAGGAGCACCTTGACACTAGAGCCACAAGGTCCCTCTGGGAAGCACCTTGGGCTGGCTGAGGAGCTTGTCTAACCCACGTTCCTTCCTTGGCACAGGTGGACGATGGAAACCTGATTCTCAGAGCTCGAAGTGCGAGCTCAGCGGTGCTCCCGAGCCCCCACGAGCCCCCAGCCACCCTGCACACGGGCAGCAGTGCCAGCCTGGAGCACAGAAGAGACCTCTACAACAGGAGTGCCCTGGACAGGCACAGGCGCCACCAAAAAGGACACTTACGCAGGAGGGCATCCCAGATCAAAGTCAAAATCCCCGATTTGACTGATGTCAACCTGATAGACAAGTGGTCCAGAATGGTCTTTCCCATCATGTTTATTCTTTTCAATGTTGTTTACTGGCTGTATTATGTCCACTAAATTATGCAATAATGTTACCACAGACTAACATAATTAGATTTGTTTGTTTTCCTTCTCTTTTTCATTAACTGAAGAACTGCAGTAGCTATAATGTTCGCGTGTTCAACGTAAGATACTCTGCCGTGGAACACTTCTAGATTTACGTTTTAAAAATACAAACAACCCAACACAAATACAGGGTCACAACATTTATATCAGATCAGCTCTTAAGAAGCATCTTGAGAAAAATCACTCTACCTTGATTTTTACAAAGTTTATGCATCACTCATGACCTCTCTGTGCCCAATTTAATTTTTTC
Organism: Luscinia megarhynchos; assembly: GCA_034336665.1. Classification (NCBI taxonomy): domain Eukaryota; kingdom Metazoa; phylum Chordata; class Aves; order Passeriformes; family Muscicapidae; genus Luscinia; species Luscinia megarhynchos. Next base: position 25,141,095 of record CM067566.1, read on the forward strand.
TTAAGTGGAAATTTGTCCCACTGTATTTCTTATCACATATTGGCAGCTCACAGCAGCATGCTTCCAAACAACACAGTCAAATTACTAGTAGTATCTATGTCACTATCTTTCACCATTTAGTGTGTAGAAAAATTTGCACCATGCTTCACTTCAAATTTAATAGTTATAATGGGAAGTAGTGTGAGATGTGTCATTCAAGGAGAAGTCAAATAACATATGCATAGGCAGAGATCTTCCAAAGAAAGAAAGGGTAGCAGAGAGAAATCCCACTGAGTTTCCAAGCAAGGAATTAGATGATTTGATCTCAATGGAATTCTGTTATTTCCACAAAGTAGCAAAGTTGATATTTATGAGAACAATTGTGCCATATGTAATTTTGTATTAAAAAGTAGAAAACAAATACATGGTGATTCCTTGAAGCAACTCTGAGGGATACACCAGGCCAAGATTTTTCTTAATGCCCAGGTTCCCTGTGGCTGGTAATTGCATCATTCTCCCAAAAGTTGGTAGATGTCTGGGAACAGACCTGAGGAAATTTCTGCACGCAGTTTCCTTCAGATTTCATTATTCCACTGAGAACCAGGAGGTGCAGCTGAGTGTTACAGCACACTGGCAGTGCTGGGGGCACTCCTGCTGAGGAGCTGCCTCTTCTTACCTGGCTGCCTATTGCCTGGCACAGCTCCAGCCAGGGAGCCACAGACAAAGGGCTACAACGTCCATGCAACTGAGAAGCAATGGGTCAACCATCTTCTACCTGTACAAATCCATTCTCCTTCCCTATTGCCAGCTGTTAACTTACAGCACAGACACTACATTGCCTAACATAGCACTTCATTGAAACTATTATCACTTAATGTTTTTTCATATTGCAAGTGTTTCATACTTGTAGGAGAATCAAGATACACAAACCAACAGTGTCTATGTGGGTACTGAGGTGGTATTATCAATGGAAGCTGGTACAGAAAGAAACATTGGTCAGGATACAAACAAAACAGTGACTTGGAAAACTTCAGTAGTTCCTCATTGCTCAGCAGTAAGGTCAGCTGATGGCCTTATTGCCAACTGACATCGCAATCTCTTTAATCAGAACATTATAATATGTTAAAACCTCCTACATGCTATGTGCAAGACCTGAACCTTCTCCCAGGCCAGGGCCTGCTGCCCCCTCCCTTTGTGCAGCAGGCTTCTGCAGAATGCAGTAGAATCATAGAATGACCAAACGAGAAAGGGAATAGGTTTAATTTACTCATTACAAAAATTATAAGGCTGCAAACCAGGCATTTGACATTGCTAGCCTAAGGGAATCTTTGAAACTATCCATTTTTCTGTGGGCTCCAAAGTCCCAGTCTCATCCCAAGTTCAGTGGAACACAATGGTGGTCTCCCCAGTTGTCTTCTCTGTGCTGCTACAACCTTTAACCTCCAGTGTATTAAAGAGTTGCACAATTTTACAAGATTAATCAACCACTAAGTACAACTTGAAGTGATTCAAGACAAATATTAATTCAGACAAATGGCTCTTCTGAATAGGCTATGCATGCCTATCCCCTCCCTGAAACAACTCCAAATCATTTTTAAAGAGGAATCCCACATGGGATTGATTAAGTTTTTAATTATACTTAAGCAATGTATATATCAAGAATTTTTCAGTGGAAACTAACAATATATTTTGGTATTGTGAAATAAATAATACAGAGAACACAAGGATGTCTTGCAAACTGAACTTTCCATAACTGCAAAAAATAGCACCAGGAAGGAGACAGCAGTAGGACCATATGTGCTGTCCATTGCAAACACATATCCCATTAAATAGTTTTGAATTCTTTGAAGTGGCACAAGACTTTACAGAGTAAGTCCATGAGCCATTGAATTTGCCTGCTTTGTGCTTGTACACAAAAATTAATTCAAAGAAAGTAATTCAAATGAAGTAATGCATTCTGTAGATTTGTAGTGTAAAATACAGCAACCATCAGACTCATGTTTTGCATTACCTGATTTCCCAAAGATATTCACAGACAGACCTCAGGTAAGTAATTAAGCCCAGCTGATCCAGTGGTGAAGAGACACTACAACCTCTCCTTACAGCTGCAGAGAACACTTTAGAAGAGCCAACATCCAACATGACATTAAAAAAAGAGACTTTAGGTTAAAAAAAAAAGAATCCTTTGTTTTTGATTACAAGGGCAAAGACAGATTAAAAGCAAAACAAAACTCCTCAAGAGCATCATGTTCCAAAATAGGAGGATCTACCCTTCTGCTCCAGGAGATATTGAGCACCTGCCACCTATCCAAACCCCAGCCCTGCAGCCCATTTTGAGCAGCACACACCAAGACTTGTCTGCATCAAGAGCTGGAACCCACAGCCTTGAGTCAGGAAACAGCTGCCAGCTCTCAGTGCAAAATTTGGCAGCAGGGACTAATAACCCATCACATACAGAGGCAAGAGCCACTGACTGTAGGTACAATTACTTCTAGAGAAAAAAGCAGAAGAAAACATTTCTCACCTGAGAGCAATAGCTCGGCAGCAAGGAAAAGCCAGTGCTATTAGAGGCATGGGATGGCAAAATGAGTCTGTTTATGGGTTACCCAGGTACATTGCCATCTGGAGCTAGAAATTATGGAGCATAAAAGAAACACAATCTCCTCCCATCAATAGGTTGGAGTAATTTGGCTGGCTTTATGCAATAAAGGTGAATAATGCTGTAATGCTAAATTCCCTCCCTGTTGTACTTCAGCAGTTTCCCTACTCTGAGGAACCAGACTTCAAGATAAGTTCCTATTGCTAATTAGGTTTTAGCTAAACTGCCATGCAGTTTGTGCAGCTCTCATGCAATTTCTGCTGGAAGTTGTTTTCCTGAGGCTTTGAGTTTCTACTTTCCATGAGCGTGTATATTTGTGTGCCTACCTGGGAGTGTCCCAACAATATTTAAATCCATTGATCATTTCAACCAAAAGCTAAAAGAACAGTAAGGATCTGACATACTACATTCCTACAAATTGCAACAGAGCAGGCAGCTTAGCAGAGGACAAGGCTCACATTAATCCACCCCTCTTCTCTGGCAGAAAGAAGCTTGATAAACTCCAGCTTTATTAGACACAAAAAATTAGTCTTTTCAGTGAAACAGGAATGTTTTTGACATCACACTGCATTATGCTACCACTGAACAGCAAAGAGGCTGCAATTTCAGAATATCTGCTGGTTCACCTAGTTCAACCTTACAGGAAATGTTCCTTCCCTTTGTGGAGGATTTCTTGAAATAAATCACGAGGAAAGTCACCCAGGGCCTGAGGGTCATGTTCCACCAGCTCTTTCCCTTTACCAAGGAGCCTTTTCTCATGAATTCTCACATACTGAGGATGCATTGTTAGCATGTCCTTGGGAGTATTAGTGGAAAAAAAAAAAAAAAAAAAAGACTGGATGATATCTGTTATGTAAAAAAATCACTTTAAAAATGGTTTCTGTATTACAAAGCATGACCTCCCCACATCTGTGACTTCCTACACATATGTTTCTTCCTTCCTCCATGGAAGGAGGCAGCCAACCACCCTGCAGCCCAAGGAAGGCAAGAGATCACACAAGAATAGTGAATTTCAGCACGTAATAATGCTGAAATGTATATGTACAGGGTGAAAGAATTGAGTGACAAATAAAAAACTTGGCATTTCTTAAAAGAAGACCTGGTGACTTTGGTCTATCTACTGCCTTGCCTTGTGTAGTTTACCCCAGTTATGTTGTTTGCTCCTTGACATATGTATTTCTCAATTATTTTGTAAATAATCTTGAGTCTCCCAGAATTATAAAAACATCACTTTTGTCTCATGCTGGTGTCAGTCTAAGAAATGGCTTTGTTTTCACTCCTTTACCTTTTTTTTTGCAAAATCCAACTGCATTTGGGCATCAATACCAATGAGGAACTAAAATAATTACATGGCAGCAGAAGCATGTCAAATTGCTAGAGACCATCTCTGACCAATTTCTTTTAACTCATCCCTGGCTCTCTGTACCTGCACAGTCTCATGCAAAAGTATAAAATCCATCCCACTGCCAAAAATGCAATAGAGACAGTTTCCTGTAGCAGATCATGTGTTTTGGTGACATCAGCCATCTCACTCATAGCTGTGAACATACCAGTTTCCTTGTTCCTACCTCTGAAATGTCATTTGCTGTTTTCATCTAGCTGACAACATATTGCCTGATTTTTTTCAGATTTTCAGAGGAAAATTTGAACGTTGTGTACTGTAGCTAACATTTCTGAAACAAAGTCAGCAAATTATCATTTCAAGAAAGAGCTGAATGAGACTGGCATAGGTAAAGAGTTCAGGATTGGGTTTTACACAGGAAGTTAACAGCAATTGTCATTAGATGATCCAATGTTGTTCTGGCTCCCATTTAAAACAATATCAACAGAAATATGTCAGATCTGAAATCTCTGCCTTCCTTTCACCCCCCAAAAAATTACCGTAGCCATCACAAAAACTTACTTAATCTATATGATGCTAGGAGTCCTTCCCCCCCAAAAAACCCCTCAAATTACTGTAGCCATCACAAAGATTTATTTAACCCATATGATGCTAGGAATCCTCCCCCACAGATAGTCCATCACCAAGCAGTCCCTGTGGACCTGTAGCAGTTCCTAGTTAGAAAAACCCCCAGGCCTTCCAGTGCCTTTCATTACTCTGTTAGCTAAACTAGCTGAGTAATCCAGTGCTTAAAAATATCCAGAGCCTTCTCTGTGTAGCACTCTCCACAGAGACCTGCAAAAGAATGAATCTTGATGGTCTTTGCCTCCTTTTCTAGGTTTTGGTAGGAGATATTTGGTCTTTCTGGAGAAGCCCCAAAGCAGGTATGAACTAAAATTTTACAGAGGAAGGAGTGCATACCACCTAATGCAATTGAGGTTGATTTAAAGAAGTAAAAAAAAATATGGACTATCTTGATGCACTTATGAAAGCATTCTTTAGTACTAGAAGAGTAAAAATCCCTTTACTGCTGTTGCTGCATTATAAATATTAACTCACAAATCAAAATGATAGCAAAATGTGCATACTTCAGGATAGGGTGCTACTGGTTCTAAAAACCACCTTTCAGAAGAAAGCATAATGATGTCTCAACATGTTTCCCATCAGAAAGGCTTGCTTCAGAACTCAGAAATGCTCTACAGGCTTATTTAGATATTTTTAAAAACAGCTTCTTGGCATATATAATTGCTTTGTTGCAAAAGCAGTTTTATAACAATAGTCAATTCCATACTGACAGTTTGCTGTTCAGACGCAGTTCTGATTCCCTTTAGCATATCAAGATCAAAGCTGACATGGTTGATATGAAAAAAAAGGTTTTTTCTGAAATCAAGGGAAGATTTCTCTGAAACAGAGAAAAGTGCAGTGAATGCCAGTGGAGGGCAAGAACATTATTTTTATAATTCACTTTTATATTTTGCATCAAGAGATGCTGATTTTCTGATCCAAAGGTCTGTTTATGCAATGTGAATTTCTGTAGGTGCTTTTTAGGTGATAAAATTAAAACTTCCTGCAGTGTGTCTATTATATTGTAGGTACTGATTTCATTAGCTTTTGGTTCAAAAAGCCTCCTTGTGCTTCTGGTGTAAATGACATACTCAAGAGGTCTCTCCTTAGTACCTGCCAAACCAGAGAGATTTCTTGAATGCATTTATGATGATTGGGGGGTTTTTACTTAAGCCACTGCAGGAGCCAGAAGTGAGCTGCTCTGCCAGGTAAATACTGGGAGAACAGGAACTCATATTCTTGAATTGGGCCAAGGGGCAGCATCTCCTGGGAATAGTATTTACCAGTTTGTGTGGTGGGATGTGCAAACTCCAAAGCTATCCCACATGCTGTAGCCAGTTAATTAGAATGAGCTCACACACTGAAGAATGTAGGAAAATGCAGGTATAGGCAAATAGAGCAGGTGAGGACAAAATGCAGTTCTTTAATGCTAGTGGGGTCTCTTTAAACTCTCATGCCTTTGGCCTAATTCTTAGCCGCAGGCACAAGTTTCTTTGTGAGTGGGGCTCCCCACACCATAAACCCTCCTCAGCTTTTGTTACTGGTGCAGTTTTATTGAACTCTGGTCCCAATATACAGTTCCTCCAGGGGCTGTGACGTGCATGTCAGAGCTTCCCACTCTGTGGAAATGCAATGCCAACATCTTTACCCATCCTGCTGCTCCTCAGCCAGGAGGGAGCGTGGCTGGGCACACCTGACAGACATGCTCCTGTCCTGTGTAGGTTTTCTACCTGCTCATGCCTCATTCAGCAAAGTGCACACGAAGGTGACACCAGTGTAATGGGTCTTGTGAAAGCTCTAGTTTTTTGCATTAACCTGCTCTGGTAGCCTCCACTAATGCCTTACCTGTCAAACAGGAGACCTTGCTTGTTCCAGAAGTACCTAATTCTCTGAGCAAAGACAGAAAAAAAACATTTTCTGACAGATGGTACAAAGAGCAAGCTCTCTTCTCTGTTCTTTTTGGTCCTTTTTCTTGCCATCTGCTGGAGGCCATTATGTGCCTGCATTTCTCTGCAGAGGTGTAAGGTCAGGATGCACATTTCATATGCAATGCCATATTTCAGCTGCTACTTCTCAACTGCTTGTCAACTGGTTCTCCTGTTCCCCTCTAGCCATTCACGTGGTGTTATTATGCTCCCAATTAAGACATAATTTTGTTGGTTATATTAAAAAACATTCAGATTTTCAATAAAGTCGAACACCTATTAAAAAAAAGCATCTCACTGCACATTTATTTCTGTCAACAAGAGCAGTATCAGAAACCTATCTTCTTGTTAAAGCAAAAAACAATTGAAATAAGATTTTTCAGTCTTTTCTGTTCAGTGCTGCAGTAAAGGACAGACAAATATAGGATGATACTACAGACTGAATATCACCACATACCCTTAATTAGAAATCCATTATTACATAAATTGCTAGAGAATTTAAAATGAAGCTATGTGAATATTCTAAGTCTACTCTTAAGAAAAAGTCAAAAATACTTTATTTTGCTTTCTAATCAGTGAGAGATATAGCAGATTCTGCAACTGAATTTTCACTGGCTGTACATAAAAATGGAAGTTATTATTTGTGGCTTTTTATTGTTGAGAAAATATCACTATTTTTTATTTTTGTACAGTTGATCTTGAAAAATAAAGTAGCAACACAAAAGTTCACTTCAGCAATACACTAAAAATTAGTTTTAAATATCCACCATTCATTGAAATATAGACTAAGTATGTTTTAGTTTTCACAGTACATCTATAAATTGTATGAATACATCAGCACACACGTTTCTTCTGTCCAAACAACATCCCCAGTTGTATTTTATGAAATAAATTGCTGTTATTAAATCTGTTACTATAAATAAAAGTAGCTTCCAGTCCTTTTGTCCTAAATGATAACAACAGCATGGCAATAATAAAAATAAAAAATAAAGCCTCTTTTCTCTAGAAAAGCCTTTTAGCAATACATGCCCATCATGTCAGCAAGACTTATACCTTCAGAAAAACGTCAGACAATATATGGAATATTTAAACACATAAGGCCATAATCTCCTATAAAGCAACTAGATCTAGAGGAAAGGAAAAAGCATAGTGAACACAAATATACCTATAAATAAAATAAATAGACATTACAAATCTATTCCTTATGCTCACAATTTAAAAAGCTGCATACTCCTAACACACCACTGGAAAACCTGCAGTAACTCTTCCCAGATTTTAAATGAAATTTAACTATTATCAATTCCAACCTGATTTTTAGCTTGAATTTTGTACCATTTATACAAGGCCTTTATCTGTAATTTGACCCATTATGGAATTTGTTGCTTATGGAAATTCAAGGCTATCTTCAAGCTGTACTTGTTAGATTGCACTCCTTTCACTGTAAGATACATCTTCCACTCTTTCATCTTTAAAACTCTTTACCTCTTCTCCACACTTTTTCATTCTTCAATTGCTGATACGAACATGTATAGCTATTTAAATGTATTGGTACCAAATAAAAAAGAAACAATATATTTAGGTTTCCTATCCATTATACCCATTAAAGCCCTTTTTACAGAAGCCTTTCTACAAGAGCTTCTTGTCCTTCTCTTCTGTGACCAGTACTCTAAAGTCCATAATTTTATATTAGTATAATAAACTTTGCATATATGAGAACCTATGGCACAACAAAATACAGTGGAATAAACTCAAGACCCTGATTTTGAAACTATGAAGAAAGCTAAGTCATCAATAATTTGCCTTATTATTTATACTTACCTCAGACACACACACACACACACAATGAGAATCATAAATTAGTATTTATGTAAGCATTACAGATAATTTATTCTTTATGTATGGATAAATGGTCTAATAAATAGTAGAAACCATAAGATTTCTGGTGTTACAATCCCTAGTGTTAGGGCTTTTAACTTTCAGTACACACTACAATCAAAACATCTGGATTTAGGAGAGTTTAGAGTAGAATTTATCAATTATCTCCTGTAGTAAGTGAGCTAGGAGTTTCTTCCTCCTAGTCTACATAGGTCAGTTCCTCCCCAGCACTGCACCCCCTTCTGAAAACTTTAATATTTTTAATTGAAAAGCTTTCAACTAAGAGACAAAAACTAAGCTGAAAACTCCCAACTTTACTCTGAATAAAGCTTCACTGCTTTTTCTACAACTTCTGAGCACTGAACAGGGTGCCTAGAGAGATTGTGGTGCCTCAGTCACTGGGAAATACAAGAGACATTTGGAGACAGCCCTGTGCAGCCTGCTCTAGGTGATCCTGTTTGAGCAATGAAAGTGGACAAGATAACTACCAGAGCTCACATCCAACTTCAACTATTCTGTCATGCTACACTGGTTTTGTTTGTAAAAGTCATTTTCCCCAGCATCTAAAAAGATTGAGTTTAGTGATTCATATATCAAAAAATAGCCTACTACAATTATTCACATACAAAGTCAGGTGTTTATTTACCATATTTACAAGTATAAATACATTAATGCTACAAATACTCTCATATTCTTTATTAGCATGGCACTTTAGATAACACACAATGCAAGTCAGATGCCTTAGTTTTACCAGGCACCTGTGTAGTCACTGCCAAAGTTTTACCAAAATAAATATGGCACATGTTGCAAGTGATTCTCTTCCAAGCATCTATAAATCTTTAGTACTAAAAGCAACTGCACATTAGATTTTCATATTTTTGGTCAAATAGATACATGAATTTATTATTTTTATTGAAGGATTAGTAGTGCATTTGGTCACAAGTCATAACAGTCTTCTGACTTCAGCATTTTACAGCACCAAAAACTCTTCACTTTCCAGTAAATACATTTTTCCCCAAATCATTTGGGGAGCCATCATCAGCAGACACTGTTGATCTGAATTCCATCATTTCAGTTGTAAGACAACCTTCAAAGATAAAAGGAATGAGATTAAAGTTGGTAAAGATCAAAACTTAAGCAGCCTATGAATAGAAACCTTTTGCTTCCTGTTTCAGTATAATATGCAACTGAATAAGCATTTCTTTCCTCTGGAAAGAAATTCCTCTCTCAAATCTCTTTTACAATCTCCCATAACCATCACTTAAAATAACTTTATTTATCCCTTACTGCACTCAAACCATTCTTCAGCTGCCTGTAATCAAAAAGCAGATCAGCAAGTCCAGGTCCAGTGAGATTCCTTCTGCACAGAGCAGAGCCAAGGGATCAATTCTGAAGTGAATTGCAGCTCATGTGCCCACAGAACAAAGTACGGAGATGAGCACATCCCATACAGCTTCCATACAAGCCCTCAAAGAGAACAAAGGGCACGTGAACACTGAAGTCTGTCCTGGAAGAATCCTTGCTCACATATCATTTTTATTTAGTTTTGCAGGGAAGAAAATCCATACAGAAGCAAGCTGTGAAAGCTCTTAAGGGCTATAATTTCACACAAACATCATTTTCTTGAAATCCTCATTTTCCTTAGACTTTTCTATTAAGAAATCTGAGATCCTTCAGTGTCTCAGAAGCCATATAGTTTCACTTGAAATTCTCTTCTTGGGTTACTATACTGTAATCTTTGTAACCTTCTTCCTGATTTACTATGCCATGGACATTAAAGAACTTAATATGAAACAAATAACTGTCCCAGACACTGACATTTTGTGAAGCTGAGGAAAACATGGGAGTTCTATTTCAGCACAGGATGGAGTAATCATACTAAAGAAAGTATATTTAGACTAGATTTTAGGAAGTAATTTTTTACAATGAGTGTGGTGGAACACTGGACACAGATGCCCTACCCCTGGAAACATTCAAGGTCAGGTTGGACAGGGCTCTGATCTAGTCAACAATGTCCTTGCTCATTGCAGGGAGCTTAGACTAGACAACCTTCACAGATCCTTTTGAACCCAAACTATTCTATGATTCTAGGAATTCTGCTTAAAATAGATCAGTACATAACAAGTCAGGAACAAAAGATTAAATCAGTAAAAGTTACCTTATTAGCAGCTTCCAATGCATTTATTAGGTTCTGCAACTCTTCCTTATTCATCTCTATAGAAATTGGCTTAATTTCACCATTTTCTCTCACATCCAAGTCAAGATTGAGGAGTGGCATTTGCAGCATGGAGATCTTATCACTGGAGAGAGCAAGCTATGTAGATTGACACAACAACAATAAAGTGTAAGGTGAAGGCATTAAATTTTTAGTCTTTCGTAATATCACATTTGTATTTTATCTTGAACTTGTAACACCAGAACAAACATCAGCATGACAAAATAAACTTCAAACAAGTAATCTCTGCTGTTTTCAGAGATTTTTCTCCATTACTAGGATTTTTGTTTGTTTGTTAATAACGACAATACATTGAATAAAGACCTCCTCTTCAAAGACTTGCCATTATACACAAAAACCAACTGGCTAAAATTCTGGGCTGCCACATTTTGGTATTCTAGGTGCATACAACGGATACATTTGATCATGGCTCTTAATTCAGAATTACATGGATTCTGAAATCACATATTCAAATAGGTCTTCCAGAAGGTGTTATTTGGGAGAAAGAGGAGACCTTTATGCATTTTTCAACACATTGTCAGATATTCTATCAGATGAACACTGATGCAGGTTACGTGCCAATTGTGCTTTCTTTATTATTGACTATGATACTCACTCATAGCATAGACAAGGCTTTTAAAATGCATTAAAATCAAAGATCAGTTGACAGTACTATAGGTTAGAATTGTACATATCTATCTTATTTATTTAGAGAACAGAATGCAGTAGGGGTTCAATCATGGCAAGTGAAAAAAAAATCAGAAGCAGCTCAAGGGGAGAAAAATGGTTTTAAGAAAAATAATAGTTCAGATATGTATCAGAAATTTGTATCACAAAATAGAAAGAAACTCAAAAAATTCTCTAGAAGTAAAATTTAAAAGAAGTCACAAGCAAAAAACAAGAGTTCATGTAAATCCATATTTTTGTCAGCAGTAAATGCAGTTAGCAAGAGATCAAGCCCAGTAACAGTTCATCTAAAGCACATTATGATGCCATATCTGCTCTTGCTAAAACTTGCCTGTTTTGGGCATTGCTCTTTTATTTCCACAGCTGTTTACTGCAGAAAGTATTGGGCACTCTTGTAAACATGGAAAACTATTTAACAGCTCTACACATCTGTTTAACAGCTCTCACAGTCTAACCAAAAATATAAACAGTCTAAGCAGTGTTTTTAAGTCTTTGATCAAGCTTAATTTAAACAAAATGTCTTCATAACCTCAAACCACCATCCTAATTTAGGCAACACCATCATCACTGGTTTATTACCAAAACAGGAAGTCTAATATAAATGATTTCAAACTGCAAATTGCAAAAATATAAGCATTTGAAGAAAGTCAAGAAAATTAAGCACATACTTCTTTTTCCTTTGAGAAAAAATACTTTTTATTCAGGCCTCAAAATCCTAACAGTATACAAAACTTTGAGGTGTTCCTGAACAGCACCAAGTCTCCCTGAGAAGCTTTAAAAGAAGATGGGGAAAAACAAAATAAAACAAATTTTTAAAATTTACATTTGCAGTTTATACAAACTTCTGGCAAGTCTTTGATGTGTTTGTGCATCAGCCATTAATGTGCTTTTGCAATACCTATAAAAACTGAACCATTCTGCAGAGGCAGCAGGCCTAATGGGACTGTATCAAGTTACTTCTCTGCTATAGAACATTTCTTTCAAGGAACATTAAGGCAACACTCTCACCTTCAACTGCCAGTCAAAATCCTGCAGCTGGGCAGAAGAGATTGCATGTACATTTTCCACTAGGGCATTCCTGATTTCTTCCTTTCTGCCTCTCAGACATTTTGTAATTGCTTCTTGACAATCTGAATTTAATTCAATTATTTGCTGAGCAGCCTACAAAAATAAAAATAAAACCCATGATTACTTGCACTATGAACCACCAGCAGGAACATGCACCACCTGCAATAACTAAAATATCTGTTGCTAGCTGCCCTTTGTGGCTGCTCTCTGTCTTTCATAGTTAAGAGTCCTTGTTTACCACAGCAACATACAGAGAACAAAATGATCATTTAAATTAAAAGACACTAGAGAACAGAGGCTTTAGCAGACTTCTTACATGCCACCCTAAAATCTAAAGAACATCACACCCCCAAACAACTCAGGTTTAGTTCTGCAAGTCTCTCAGCATCAGGGCAGAGGCTAAAGACAGGATCCCAAGGCTACACAGGAGTCTTTCTTTGACTCAGCTGCTAGCAAGTGGTCAAAATACAAGCAATATGCAAGAGATGAGAATTAATATTTCTAACAACAGAACAAGATTTTACAAAGTTCATACCTACAGAAATGTCCTGAATTACAGTCCCCTTACCACATGGTCCTCCATTCAGTTAGATTTTTCACAAAATTTATTTACATACAGTCAATATTTTACACCACTTCAATGCAATACTAATGAACAAAGAAAACCAGACAAGAAAGTGATTGGTTTTATTGCTAATGAGCAGTATTATATAAACAGATTTAATGTGGTACTCAAAATATTCTGGTATATAACAAGTGATATTAGAGAAATATTCAAAAATCAGCATCGATTTCATTTTTTGTTGTAGAAGTCTATCTCAGTGTATCTCTAAATGCTGCTTACCTCCTACCTATTTAGGCTGAATCTACTACCATCCAAATCTTACATCATAAAAATATTTTAGGATTAAACAAACTACAAAAGTAATCACCCCAGTTATGATCTCTCCAAGTGAAGGCTAATCAGTGATGAGCCCTTACCTCTTCATCAGACATATTTTTGCCAACTGCAGTTTTGAAATACACCATAGTCTCTTCTAAAACCTCCATCCACTCTGACAAGCTCCAAACGCTGCCATAATCCTGGTATCGAGGATACGCACGGCCACAGATGCCATCAACTACCTTATGAAGGAACTGAGAGGATGTGATACATAATTTATAATTCTCTCGCGGTTAATCTGATTAACCTGATATGAGACTGATCAAGCAATTCAGTTGTCAGCCCTCCCTCCACTGGGAACTGCCTCAATGCTTCTAGACTGAAAAAAAGCCCCGAACAGGTACTCCCTGAATATGAACTGTCCTCCCTTCTCCCCTTAAAGGCAGTTCTCGAGGTGTGGCCACACAAACCACAACGTGATTCAGATTCGCGCTGGATTTATATCCGGAGTGAACAGCTGTGTGCACAACTACAGTCGTGCTGAGGTGCCGAGTGCGCGGGCGCCTCAGCAGAGCCCCAGCTGCGCATCTCCAGCCGTGGGCCCCTCCACTCTCCCAAAGCACTGTCCCGCGGCACCGCGGCTGCCGGAACAGGCGGCCCCGCGCCGCCGGCGGGCCCTGCCTCCCCCCCAGGTGCCGGAGGGCAGCTCCCCGCGGGGAACCCGGCCCGCCCGGCCCGCGGGCTGCGCGGAGCCCACCTCGAGCGCCCGTCCCGCCGGCAGCTTCTCCAGCAGCCGCGCCATGTCGGGCCCGGCCCGGCCCGGCCCGCCACGTGACCGCCCCGCCGGCGCTGCGCACGCGCACCTGCGAGCACCCGCCCTCCTCCGCGCCAGGCCGCGGGTTCGAGTCCCGGCCCCGGCGTCGCGATCGCCCGGCGCGCTTGGGGACCAGAGTGTGCTCTGTGCGACCCCCCAGTTTTACAGACTTTTGTATGCAATAACACTTAAGCTGTTTGTGCATTCTGCCTGTCTTGCATCTTTGCTTTTTGACCATTAACGGGTTAAATTTGCACTTGGTGGCAAGGGAGGAAGCTCAGGACTTAAAACGGGCACCACATCTTCTGTGTTGTTCTGTAATATTAAATTGAGGAAGTTAGGAGAAACACTGACTGCAGAAGCGTGTGCTGCTTGTACAGTGCTTACCGTGTAGAGCTCATATTCTCAAGGCTTTATCAAAGTGTGAATTCAATCCTAGCCAGACAGTGGAGGAGGTTTGTGGAACAGGTTTTTACATTAGCAGTGACCTTTCCATGTGTTGAATTGATTGAATGTGAATGCAAAGAAGCAAAATTGCCCTGATCGCTTTTATGACAAAACCCATAAGAATGCAAGCCCTAGCAGGTCACAAAACTGCAGAGAGACTTTTGCACCTGTAGGCAGACTTTATTTCGCTGAAATCACCAGGCTAATTTACAGTCACAGCTATGCATATGTAGGTGTAACACTGGGCTGTAAGAATACCAAAGCAGCTACAAGTCCGAACTGGATAGAAGGTCTCTGTAAAAACCCCAAGCTGGTTAAATCAGTCTGCAGCACAACTTCTTCACTAGATAGTCATGAGGCCTTGTAGGAATGACATGTACATGGGAGTTTTGGAGAAGAAGCACATGGGGAAGAACCGACTTCAGGTTTTGCTGACTGAAAACTTTCAAATTCTTCCCCTTTTCCTCAGAGTTTGCTGCTGTTAATAGACTAGACTTTTAAGAAATAATTCTTGAAAATTTATTCAATTTTATTATGGAGAAATTACTCACAGTTGCTGTTTAAATGAGGAGTAGATGAAATCTCAAATTTTTAAAATTATTTTCAATAATAATTTTCTGTATTCCCGTAAAATCTTTTTGTTAGATAACTGGAAACTTACCCACTTTGACTGTACTGTGTTGCACACTCCAAAATAGAGCACCAGGGGGAGCGTCTGCTCCAAGCAATTTAAACCCAGAGACAGCAGGAGAAATACGAAGGTGATCCAGACTTGCAATGAAATCATTTACAAAATAAAAAAAAAGGCAGTGAGCGTCCCACTGAGTTGCAAGGGATCAAACAAGTGAAAAATGGAAGACAGCAAAGATGTAACACATGAAGACAGGAACATATATAAGAGGGTAGGAAACTGCCATTCCATGTGACACTATCCCAGTGAACGTTTTCAAAGCAGCTAATTTTTTCCGAAGAATAAAGAATTTTGCTTTTCAGTTTTCACATATATATAGTTTTAAAGTAATATTTTTAATTCAGCCTATTGGCCCATGAGGAGCAAAGTCAGCCTGTTCAAGGAAACCACAGCTGGGTTAACTAAATCCATGTTTTGGAACTCATGTTCAACTGCAGTGAAGTAGGGGATATAAAACTGGCCTTTGGAAGGTTGGACTTTGGAACAGCATTATTTGGATCTGCCATCAAGTCTTAACCTTTAAAAATACCTGGTTTTCATGCTTCTGTAACAACCACAGCAGTAACAACCCACCCCACCCCTTGAAGTTAAGCTCTCAACCACAAAATAATGGAGGGAAACTTGTAGAACAGTAAGTACATAGGCAAGGATTTCAGAGCAGCAAGGAAAAAAGCAATTTTATGAGAGAAAAGTGTAAGAGTGAACAATACATTATTTTTTCCACATTGCTGATGACTTGTAGAGGGGTTTATTTGCTTATAAAATAACCCACAAACTAAAGTACAGTAATTAAACCCATTTTAAGATCAATCCATTTGTTGCCCTTGGCTTTGGAAGAATGGCAATAATTAAAGCATTGGGAAATAATAACCAGAGGTTATTAATATTATAGTAACATACATTTTATCATAGCAATATAGTAATTATATTATTATATATAATATATAATATTGTATATAATGTGTATATAATATAGTAGCATAGTGTTTTACATTGCTATTAGTATATCTAGTTGGGGAGAATATCCAAGCACCAGTATAAGTGTCCCACAAGGAACTATTAAACAGGTATGTCAATAGAAATAAGTAGGTTAACTGAGTATTTTACCAAGACAGGGGATGGTAAATGCATTTTTAAAGTGCAGTGGAAACACTGAGTCTGCAGTTGAGATTATGCTGAGCTAAATGTGGGTTGCTATGGAGAAGGGAGGTCCCACTGGTCCCCTAGTCCCTGTTGCCAGCTCTGCTTCCTCTCCCTGACCCTCATGCCAGCACTAGGGTCCCTGGGGCTGCAGGATGAAACTGCAGCTGATGTAGATGAAAAGTAATTTTATTTTTGCATTCTTTTTTTTTCATGGGTTAGATTTCTGCCATGAACAGAGCATCACTTCTCACAGAAGTGACCTTCGTGGTTGGGACTGAGGTGTGAGACAAAGCTAACACTTCTGGTAGCCCATACTTAGATGAAATTGGTTGACACATGAATATCAATCAGTGAGCCATTTTAATTATTCAACCAGGAATCTTGAAAGTTTTTGTAGAAGCTTACATATAATCATGGTCATAGTGATATGCTGCAGCTGAAGGAGATACAGTCTGTGTTCACAGATTTACGCTTGTCTCTATCATGTCTCCTTTTTCCAGTAAAAGATGTAACAAGAGGAACCTTCTTAAATGTTCTTGATTTCACTTCTCACTGATATTTCAAAATCATATTGTTGGTTTCTGCAGCTGTTCTGTCCTTCCCACAGACTGCACTGAAGAACTAGCAATAGCTCTGAGGCACATTCCTGTGATTCAACACTACCTTAGTGTGACACAGTTTATACACTGAAATCTGTACTGCCTTTCACAGACAAAAGCACACGGAAGAGATCATTCAAAAGAGCTCTGCTACACTGTAAGATCTTCAGAGAGGAAGTGCTATTGCTGGAAACACTCCAAGCATACTTGGAAGTACCAGATGGAAAAAATATTGTACGTATTACTTGAAATCAGTTAATATCATAGGTTTGTAAAATACCTGTGCTATGTACATCTCAACACCTGCCTGGCTGAGGTAACAGAAGAGCCAGGAGCTGGTATCACACTCAGTATTCTGCAGGACAGAGACAAAGAAATAGCTTAGACCAGAAAAGTGACATCCTGTGTACTCCAAGGAGCCTGTAATTGACCTGAGCCATATACCCACTAAAACAGCTCAGAAGACAAACTGGAGTCACTAACTGGGACCACTGGTCACCATCCTTTGTAAGCAGCTGGGCACTCACAGACCTACCCTGCCTCTCCTCTCTTGTGCCCAAAACACATTTATTTGCATAAGTTTCTTTGACTGGAGAGGGAGGAATCTTCAACTTCCACCCTACAAGAACATTATGAATATTCTCCTAACTCTCCTTTCTACAATTCAGATCCTTTATTTCTTATCCCATGCTCAGGGGGAATATGCAGAAAGTTTATTTTTATCTTCTCTATTGATACCATCTTTATAAGGAAAAATCTATTGTCACCATTTCTGTACTCCTATGTCCCTTTCTTCATGCTTAAAAATTCTAGGTGAACTGAACACCAGGTACACATCAGGACTAGAATTTTACTCACAATATTCAGGTCTAATTACAGTAATGTCTGGAATTCAAAATGACAACAACAGAAAATTAGCAATCCCTTTAAGGGCAGATGTAGTAAAATTAAGCCAAAATATTCCCTGGCTTCTCCAAGTCTAAACTTAAGATTTCAGTATTGATAATGAATGGGTAAGAATGTGCTGGTGCTTTTCAAAAATCCTTGGACATCATAAAACAGAAAAGAAAATGCCCAGTAGGTAGATTATAGTGACTCTTAACCCTAGTAGTAAACAACAATTAGTAGATGCTGGAATATGCTGCATAGCAAGTTGTACCAACACATCATAATAGCAGTGTGGGAGAAAGCATTCCTAAAATAATAAACACCCCACTACAAACATCTCATCTACACAAAGATTCCTTGGTCTGTATTTATTATATAACTTTGAGTTGAGAGCTACTGTTATGGCTACTGTAGATTTTATTTTCATCACATATTTTGAAATGAAATGAAAACAGCAATTGGTGAAAGTTACACTGGCAATGTGCAGAAACTCTTTTTCTGCTGACAGAGGTTGTTTTAACCAAGGGCATATAAAGAGAAGGTAATTATGACAGACTAAGAAATAGCAGTTTGTTTATACAGATACATCCATAGTAAGGAACAGCAGTGCTTTTTGACTAAATCTCTTCCAGGTTAAATAAAGTCAACTTCATCCCAGGAATTCCTCACAAAATGGCCTTGTGATTTATAAGTCTTTCTCAGTCTTGTCAGACTGTGCCCAGCTTGGCAGGACATTGTAGTAGCCAGGTTTTCTGGACTTCTTTGTGGTCACTAAATAATACACTATGGAGCAGATTTTCACATCTCTCCTTCCTACTGCTCTTGTCTTTTCCATGGGAAATAACAGTTTAATAGGCTTCTCCAGAAGATACCAAAACAAATACAATGAAAGTGACAACTTCTTCAAAGCTGACTATTCAAGTATTAATTTGAAAACTAGATTCTTAGAAACAATTGTTAGTGTCCTTGACAGCTTCTTCATATTTACCAGCTTTTTAAAATTTGCTAACTCTCACTGCAGTTGAATGACCACATGATCCATGACCTCCAGAACTCCTAGGACAAATTGTATTTTGAGTCATATTACTGTAATTTCCCTCCCTCCTTTTTTTCTCCCCCCAATCTTGAGAGCGTCTCAAATTAGCAAAGACACAAAAAGAAGAGAGGCACTTTTTTGCATTGGAAGTTTTCTCATGGCTTAGTTGCTGATGAAAAAGACATTGTACCAATACCAAACATCTCAGCTTGCCTATGTGTAATTTCTCTCAGTAAAAAAAAAATGTTCTAATTTTCCAAAAAACACGACCAGCCATCTGAAAAAGTCTGGAAGCCTTCTGGTTCATGCACAAGTGCAAGAGTCTTGTACATAAGAAAATGCTACATATAACTAGGGTTTTCCTATTGTAAATATAATGGCAAATGTAATGTAAATAAATGGTAAAAATTGCTATAGGAATAATGAATAAAATAATGAATCATATTATGTGGATGACAATGATATTTTGATTACTATTTTGCTTATACCAAGTTTTCAGTGGGTTGATGTTATTACGTCAGGAGAGGTATTTTTAATTTTCAGTAAAGTAGGTGGTATTTGCTTTTATTTAGAGTTGTTCTGGAGCAAATTCTAGAGAAGGGTTCTCTAGAAAATTTGTTTGCATTGTGAAGGCATGACCTACTTGTTCTTCCAGGTGACATAATAAAGAATGTAATAAGAAATTTTCATTTCACAATTCAGAGAATATTTCTAGAGAAACACTAAACAACTTAAAACAGAAAATTCAGAATTATTTTAATTTTCCTAGTGTCCCTTAAACAGTTCTTCTACTTATAGGGGCAAAGTAAGGAGAAGATATAAATTGTTCACTTTAAAATGGGACATGTTTTTTCCTTATGTTATTTACAATGGAATATATGATGAAGTTCTAGCAAGGAGCAGCTTGTTTGATATTGTTGCATAGTGCAGGTTACAAATAAACCCTAAGATTTCTTCTAAATTCGACCTTGACCTACAATACCTGTGAAAGTATAAATCTCTCTTGTCTTTAGCATGGGTATGGCTTTTCATTAATTCATCTTGGATCTGTGATGCACTGGGCTTACCAAGTAAATCAGAAACACCAATGTAGTAACATTTCCTCCAAGTTAGCTAAAGCTATACTTGTGCTTTGTCTCAGTCTTGGTGTATCTTTGTTTATACTTTATCTTGGTTAACACTGGCTCTAGAAGGTGAAATGATCTGATATAATGTCTGCTGGTGCAAAGTTTCACCTTCAAAAATGTTTAAATATACATGAACCATAAAAATTATATTTTTTTCAGTGTGGTGTCTTGTGTCACACTTTTAATCTGATACTAGGTTTCCTAACTTTAAATTAACAATTTTATGGCAAATCAGCCTTGGATTTTCCCTTGTCAAAAATGCCTGAGAGAATCAAAAAGTCTGAGTGCTATCTTCATATCCATCTGCTGGATTATTTTTATTTGTTGAAGAAACAGATATAGTAATTGTGGCATAAATAGCTAAGTTAGAACATTGACAAAATTTGTTTGGCAGGTTGGAGTCGCTGTCCAGCAGAAATTGTGTTAGAAAAACTGTAAAAACACTTGAAAAATATTATAACCCGGACAATAACTTTATACAAGCAAAGATAGAGAAAAAAGCAACAGTTACTAAATATTTCATTTGATATCACTGACTTGAGTTCTTTTGTTAGATGATAAAGTGGTTTGATAAAAAGGAAGTGTAGAATTAAGGTTATTTGTGGACCAGATAAATTAAAAAAGTCAACTTGCTTCTATATACAATGAAAAGGAAGCCACACAAGTGAATATCAAAAGTGTTTGAACACACAACGAAACTGTAACAGTGTAAACCAGCAAATGACAAGTTTACAGCTGTAGATATGGGAAATTCCCAGATCAGAGTAAACAGAAAAAGAAGAAATAAAGCAATTTTCCAAGTGCATCAAATTGCCTATGTGCAATTCCACTTAGCTAGAACTACTTTCCAATCATACACTTTTCCATCAGTCCACAGGTATCAGCATTAGATGGTGCTCCCTTTTTTTAGGGTTAGTTTCTTGTCTTCTTATTCACTGGGCCTGTGTTAGTTCATGGGGAGTGAATATGGATTGTTAGAAACTGGAGTCTCCCCACAGATTACCAACTCAGCTTCTCTATTGAATAAAGTAAGATAAGAGTCAGGATAAGAGGTAAACTCCTGATGCAGTAAGCTGACAGTATCTCATTGAAAATTATTTTCTGCTTTTCTTATTAATTCAGAGCCTCTTAAAAGTGAAAGACTTTCAGGTTCCTTGTTAAATCCCAGCTGATGATTACTTTTTGCGGAATGGATGGCAGAAAGAAAATCTCTAGAACAAAAGGTCTCATCATCTTAGTGGGTTTCAGGATGGAAGTTCCTAATACACACAATCCCAAAACACAGTGAGTGACAATCAGTAAGACCTATGCCAATAATAATAACTACTACTGGCTGCTAATAACTGCCCTCCAGAACTGCCATCTAATGCCAGCTTCCCGATTCCCTTCCATTCTGCAGCTGCCTAAACTTGATGGTATAAATCATAGGTGAAATATGAGGATTACATGAGTGAGTATTAGTCAGCTATTCCCTTCAAACTTGCCCACACAAGCTATGTCACAGCAATTTATCCAACATTAACTAAGGTCTGAATGGATTGTTAAACTGCATTACACCTTTAGCTGGATAGTTTTATTCGAAATTTAGTTAGCCTTCAGTCAGTTTGATATGATTCATTCTTATCTGGTTTACTTTAGCAAAACAAAGGTGGACTGTTAAACACCAAGAACAAAAACAATTATTTAATGGAAGCAGTGGTCACTGCTAGTATATGAGCAAATGGGTATGAAATTGAGTTTGGAAGCTACAAGATAATTCTTAACCCTCACAGGAACCATACTCTGGGGCAATTTTTTTAGTACAGTAATATGAGTAAAATACCTAACTAGTTTTAGAAAAATTCAGTCAGTTTATGAAAGAGATTGTATGGCATACTTGCAATTACAAGGATTTAATGACCCTGAAAATGCCTTTCAGGAAAGTTCCCACGATAATATTTACATACAACTCTACCTCTCTCAAGATTTCAAAATGTACATAATTTACATAAAATATATCTTGCATGATAAAATATTAAAACAAATGCTTAATCTTTCAAACTGAGCATGTAGGCTCAGATTCACTAACAAACACTTTCACATTATGGTGTTTATTCTCCCTTGTTTCAATTTTTCATTCGTAACCTGAAAGTAGTAATTCCATCTTGTCTCACAGGGAGTGGTGAAGGAAAATTCACAACTATTTATAAAATGCTCACTCCAGTGGATAAAAACAATCTCCTCACAAGGAAATCAATAAACCATGCCACACACAAACCAGAGCAGATAAACAGCTGTTTGTTCACTGTGTATCTGTCTCCCAGGGGTCCTGCCAGGAAATATACCTGAGGATCTTGTAAAAAATTACCTTAGTGATGAGCAAAACAGACTGCTTTAATTTGCACTGGCAGCATTGCTTAGGACTCCAAACACATATTTACCAGCCAACGATCTAGTAAACAATAATTCAATGTAATTTAAAGTTCAAGGGGGGTTTTGTGAAATCTCTGCTCCAGTTAAATTATTTGGGTTTACTGCAGAGCTAAGGAAGTAAAACATCATCAAATTACTGGGTAATAATCAATTCCCTTTTTGGCTATAAGTTATTATTAATGTGCCACCACATCTTCAAATGTATTTGAACTAGAGTGGATATCATAATATGTCACTATTTATCTGTAAATACACACTGGATCTCTCAAGTACATCCACTGACCACTAAGCTGATGTGGGCATCCACACTGCAGTAATGATAACCATCTGTCTACAACCCCAAATCCCCACTGTCACTGCTATTAATGTGGATTTGGCACTGCAGTCATCACTGGGTATGATTCTCCTCTGGCAAAGAGATTCTCCCAAAGAATCATACCCAGGTTTTCACACTCCATTAACTTGAGGTGCTCTGGGAAATGTTTGATAGCATGCTATGGCAAATTTCCCTCTTTCTTTCAGGTCTTCACTGGAAAGTTTTCAGTCTGCCAACATGCTTAGTTGGCAGTTCACGAGTTCCTCTCTTTCATGTGTTCCAAACAGTGCCAGTATGAGCACAGCAGCCTGAGTGGCTCATGCTTGTACTTGCAGAATTATTGCAGCTATGAACAGATAAATACACAAAGAGCTCTGTGACTGTTTTGGAGTCATCAACAGCTCATGTGTGGTTGGACTTAAGTCCATATAAGTCAGGGCAAATTCCTGAAGCTTCAGGAAAGTACAGAGGGGTGTAGAGCATATGTGGTCACTTTCAGAGTTGGACCACAATAATACTTACTGGATTTAGTTATGAAAAGTATTCATAAAGATGGGAAGGAATAATCCCAAGTTCATGTCAGAAAGACAGCTACTGAAGAAAAATGTACTTCTAATATCAAAATTATTTTTCCTACTTACAGAGCAATACTTACAGGGCATTCATATCTCATCAATGATCATAATGTTGAGAAGACTCTTACTTAAAAACATACTTGTCTTCATATCATTACCAAAAAATAAAAGAATTATCATTATTCCTGTTTACATTAGTGGTGGTTTCCAGCAGAGAGGGCACTAAGTGGTTTAGGGCACTTAGTGGTACTAAGATCAGAGTGGAATTTAATTCACTTATCTCCTCTGTGTGACTCCAGAGCTGGTCTGAAGCCAGTGTTTTAGACTGAAGTTTTACAGTTAGTGTGTGAGTACTTACTGTTTACAGGAACAAAAAAAGGTAGGACTGACAGGAGAGGATCACATTCTTTTTTTAATTGCCACTACCTTGGATGACCTGAAATTTGCAGTTTTCCTTTTTCATGTGGCAGTTCAGGAGATGATATAAAAGACATCTGAAGATCTCTCTGGGGAAACAAAAAAATTATATATCTGTGTGGAGGATGTTCAGTGTTATTACCTCCACACAGAAAAGCTATCAGATTTCTAAATCCAGCATTATCTCTGGTGAATATGATCTTTGTATTTACTCTTCCATAGGATATCTGAGAGAAGACAATTTAATTACACTTCTGACATGGTGGATGGTTGCTTTGCATGCTTGGAATCAAGACCATTCATACTACTGGACAATTGTACAGAAGGATAAAAGTGCAAACATGTATATAATGGCCAAGTCAGGAGTCAGCAATGCCTCCCACTCACCTGATCAGCCTTACCTCTCCAAACTGCTCACATGCTCTATCTAATTCAAGTGCACAGACTGCTGCACTAAGGCAGCTGTGCTCTTTCTGGCAGCCAGGGTAGCTCATTTACAGTTTGGTCAGGTATTTTTGCATGCACTGATTGCCTAATTGAGGCAATTGTTACTGCTATGCAAACAAGGGAAACAAAATAATGTCTTTCGTAGTTATAGGCTTAAACAATGGACTGTCATGCATGAAAAAGCATGAATGGGAATTGTACGACTCTGGATATTAATTATTTTCATCTGCAATGGGATTAGAGTTGCTGTGGTTGGTGGTAAACTGTGTGATATTCTCTTCTTTGCCAAACATCTCTGCCAACTTGAATGTTCCAATAAATTAATGTTAACAAATTAAATCACGTTAAAGTAACTAAGTTTTGGTGACTCCAACACCTACTACCACCTTGTGTCTTGCAGCATCTTGCTCTGCCCTCCCCAGTGTTGATTCCTCTTTCCTATGGCACCTGAGCCAGCAAAGGTGGTAGATCCTGCAAAGAAACATATTTTCTGCCCAGAAAAAGAACCTATTTAATTTCAAGGTGGTAGTTACAGACTTCCTTCATGTAGATTTTTATTCCATCTGACATGCCAATATGTGTTGAAATTTCTAATAACCATATGGGCACTGCAAAGAGCAGACCATCAGCTGCTGTTCACTGAACAATAACAAAATTCTTTCAGTGTGTGGTCAGGGGTGCAGGACATGCTAGAATGCAGTGGAAAACAACACCATGCATACACATGGGAAGGAGAGCACAACCAAGGACCACTGCTCAGCACAGCCCTCCCAGCTCTCCATTAGGAATTCATTGTTGTCATTGGACAGGCACTGGCAACCCCTGTCTATTTCAGTAGGGACCAAGAGATCTGCAATTAACGTTTCCTAGTGGATTTTTTTCTTCTTTCTTTTTCAGCCGAAGATGGTCTTGAATCAGGAATCCTCTCACTTTCATGTAAAAGGCCATGTGATTTCATTGCAAGAGGCAGCCTTCAAGAGTGCCCTGGAAGGCAGTAAGATCAAAAAGGACAACGTGGGACTCCACAAGGGTTATTGACGAAACAACTCACTGAGGTTCCTGATGGCAGTGCTTTGTTTAAGGCAATTTGGGCAGTTTCTCAATAGCCAGAGGCTTACTTCCTAGAAAACAAGAGGAAGTGTTTGCTAACCTTGATTAGCCTAGTGACTAAAAATCTTGATGTTTACGCAGGCCAAGCTGCCTTCAGTATTGTAAATGACTGTAACAGATTAAGAGCTGTCAAGGGTGTTAAGTTCTGTGACAGCCGTACCTCCTACCCCAAACTCCATCTGCCGAGGCCTTAAGGCAAAACAAAAGCCTTAAAAAACCTCTTTAAACAATAACTAACTGAGCCTCACGGAGCCACGGCAGCGAGCAAAGCTCCCTCACGCAGAGCCGAGGGACGTGCGGAGGAGCCGCTCTTGGGAGGGTCCCCGGCCGCAGCTCGGGCCCTGCCTCTGCCACTGCTCGGGGAGAAGGATCCGAGCGGGGAAATGGGGAAAGAACGAGCGGCCCAAGGGCGGTGCGGGCAGGGAGGGGCGGAGGCGGCCGGGGCCGGGCAGCGCCGGCGGGGCGGAGCGGGGCGGTGCGCGGCCATTCCCCGGGGATGTGCGCGGCTCCATCGGTGAGTGCGGAGTGATTGCAGGGGGGCAGCTCGCCCACGGGGTCGGGTGCGGGGATGGTGGGATCGAGAGGAGGTGGGGAAGCGCGGCAGGGAGCTCCCCTCAGTGCTCCCCGCCGGTGCCGCCTTGCTGTCCCTGGCCCGGGAAGCGCGGCCGGGAGCTCCCCTCAGTGCCCCGCCGGTGCCGCCTTGCTGTCCCTGGCCCGGGAAGCGCTGCCGGCACCGGATCGGCCCCTGCGAATCCCGGCGGTGCCTGGAGTGTCGAGGGCGGGGGAAAAGGATGATTTGTGGGTTTATGTTTGCAAATGTCCTCCGGGACACGACCGACCTCCGGCCCCTCCTTTCCCCCGGCAATGCCGATGTTAATCTCCTCGACTTTGACTCCAGAAACGAAAGTCTTTGTTTTCAAAGCTCGTGGTGGTGACTGATCTGTCAACTTTTTCCTACTTTACACATTCATGGCAGGGAAGTAGACTTAAGTCCATATAAGTGGCAGCGAAATTCCTAAAACTTCAGGAAAGTACGGAGGGGTGCAGAGTGCACATGTTCATTCTCAGGATTGGATCACAGCAGTAATTACTGGACTTAATTATGAAAAGAATTCACAAAGATGGGGAAGAATAATCCAAGTTCGTATCAGAAAGACAGATCCTGAAGAAAAATGTACTTCTAATATCAAAATTATTTTGGTACTCACAGAGCAGTAATTACAGGGCACTCACATTTCTCCAATGACCATAGTGTTGAGAAACCTCTCTTTTGAAAACATACTTGTCTTCATATCATCAACAAAAGATAACAGAATTGTCATTATTGCTATTTTTATTAGCGGTGGTTTCCAGCAGAGAGGGCACTAAGGGATTTACCTAGGATTGGAGTGGAATTGAACTCACTTAGCTCCTTGTGTGTGACTGGAGCTGGTCTGAAGCCAGTGTTTTAGACTGAATTTTAGTCTAAAGTGGGCACTTACTGTTTACAGGAGCAAAAGGTAGGACTGACAGGCGAGGATCACATTCTTTTATTAATTGCCACTGCCCTGGATTATCTGAATTTCAGAGCAATAACCAGAGCTGATACTATGTTTTTATTGGAAACTAGACTGAAACTGAGACCAAGTGCTTGCGTTCTCAAAGATACTCTCTCATCAGACATTCCTGTCCCACCTTGCTTGTGCCAACATGAGTACTTTCACAGCTGTAGTGATGGATTGGGAAATCCAGTGATGTTATGTCTTTGAGTTAGCAAAAGGTCTTGCAGATCAGTGTGAACCAGGTTCAGTAAGTACCAGAGTCATTATGAAGGAGTTGACTAGGCCAGGAGTGGAAGGTAGAAGTGAGAACAATTCTTTTCAGTGTTAAATTTTAACTCAGTTCAGCTACTTACCACAGTGATTCTCTAGTGTCATAGATAGTTTTGGGGTTAGTAGGGTCAGAATTTCAGCGTTTGTAACTCCTTGCATATTTTGTTTTTATGCTTCTATATATTCTGGCTTCATTTTTATTAATAAAACCTTTAAAGATACACATT
This sequence comes from Luscinia megarhynchos, assembly GCA_034336665.1. Classification (NCBI taxonomy): domain Eukaryota; kingdom Metazoa; phylum Chordata; class Aves; order Passeriformes; family Muscicapidae; genus Luscinia; species Luscinia megarhynchos. The sequence continues at coordinate 25,168,331 of CM067566.1, forward strand.
TGTAGTTGAGCTCTCAATTGCTGTAGGTTACTTCTTGCTCTCAGGTTTGAAATAACATCTCAAGAGTCATATTTTATAGTCTTACAGGAAGTCTCTAGTGGTTAAAGTGGATTCACAGGTTATTCCTGTCAATATATCCCCAAGCAGTAGGCAGGTTTTATTGCTCTGTGGCAAATCTGATTGTCTTCCTGAGGTTGTACAAGAGTTGGTTTTGTCGAAAATTCACTAACCCTAGAGCATTAGACCTGAAAATCTCGTTGGATGCTTTGGGAATTTATAGAGCTTTTGAGTTGCTGATAATATAGGTGTCATAGAAAGCCAGAAGAATAGAAGAAAGTAGTCAGAGACCTAATCTAGGATTTTAGGAACTCAAGTGCAGTTTCTTGTTGTAATAGGTACTTTCAGTATAAATTCCAAAAAGTATGCTAGACCTTATGTACACAATAGAGTTTTGGCCCTTTAAAAACCAGCAATACTGCCAATATGGATTAATTTCTCTTAAAAGGTATTTATGGTAGCATAGGGAGTGTACACGGCTACAAAAAAAATCACATTCTTCTGTGTTACATGAACACCAGTATAAATTTTTTACGTGGCCCACACCTTAGTCTTGCTGTGAAATTCGTGTGAGTTTCACACATAGCAAGGCATCTGTAGTGACTAAATGCTGCATGACCATAAGTTAAAGATACACCCGTGTGGAAAGACACTCATAAAAGAGTAAGACTTAAAGGTTTTGGTTTACTGTTTTGAGACCTAGGGCATAAAGCAGAACTCTTGTGATGGAGAGAAGGATATAAAATATTTTCACAGATGACCACTCTCCATCAGTCTTCAGTTTTATTTTGAAGCTATTTCATCTGAAATTTAAACCTAAAATCTGTTAGTGTACAGTTTGGTTGTGTTTGTAGGTACAAGATCTGACTGGCATCCTAAATAACTTTACCCAAGATGAAGGGTATTTTCTGCTTTTATATATTGCCCCCACACTGTAGTATGTTAACCAGTATTACTTCATGGTTTACTGTTAAATTATCTTGCATCCATCCTTGTGTCAGGGCCTTGGGTTTTAATGCATTCTGATGATTGTTTTTCATTTGTGAAGAGCTGTTGATGGCTGGCTTAATGTATTCATTACCAAGAAATTTCTTTTCTAAGATCCAAGGCTTTTCAAGGCTTGCAAGTTTTCAGTGTTGCCCATGCTAAATTAGACTTTGTAGGTAGGAGTGCATGGCGAAATAGTGCTACAGCAATTGATTTTTCATACTAGCATCTGCCTTCCACTCTTAATTCAATAATTCTTACATCTCTTTTATAAATACATCTCAGAATATATGGTTGCAAAAGACCACATCATTTTCTCAAATTGAAGTTTTCATTCCTGCCTGTTTGTCCCATAAACTAACAGCAAAAGTCTCTTATCCAGATCTATTTGGTCTGTTAGAATGTCTAGGCAGATTTCATATTGGCTTGCAAACGTGTGACAAATCTGTGAAATTGCATGTTACAGAGAAAGTAGCAAAGCATAGGAGAAAAAAAGTATTTGTTACTCAGAGTGTAAATCTTCAGACCCCTGAATTAATCTTCAGACGCTGGTTTCTTCATTTTCTGCTAGCTTCTGAGTTTTAAAAGATGATTAGGAGGAGTTTTTAACATTTGGCCTATATAGTTCTGTCAGTGCAGTGACAAAAGTGCCAGTGCAGTAACACTTGCTAAGAGGTTTAAATGGGGCTGTTGTGTGGACTGGGGATGATCCACTCTTCCATAACATTGTGTAGTGTGACCTCCATCTAGAATACCATTTTTTAAATTCCCTGGTCACCCAGAACCTTAGACCTGCAGAACATCCTGATAGATTCATGTGAGGTGGAAAGAAAAAGGGATGATGTTGGGGAGATTCATTGTCTGAGTTGGTTCCCTTTTAGGTGCTGTAGAAATTTTTCAGGTAAGATAATGAATTGTTTTTGTTGCATTTCTGTTTGCCAAGAATTGATTTATTACTTCCTGCTGGAAACTAGCCCAGAGGAAGGCCTACTGCACACTGCCTGAGAAGGAGCAGGATACAGACACGCACCAAAAGCACGCATGTGTCAAAGGTCTGGGGAACATTCTTGTCAAATAGGTCACTTACCAAGTGCATTTAACAAAGAATTTTCTGAAAGAAAAATGAGGACTAATTGTTTGGGGATCACAGCAAAGAAAGAAGGATGTTGTCAGAAGGCAGGAAGTGGCTAGGAGAAGCCAGGGTAAATGGTAAGGCACTTCACCTGACATGTGAACAAGTGACCACAACATAATGGTAAGGTGCAGTTCCAGAGCAGGATAAACATAGGCTAAATTATCTACACATCTGTTTTGCTGATGATCTTAAGAAGTTATCTAGTATGAGAGAGATCAGTGATTGCTAAGTGATTTGGCACAGGCTACCAATAATATAACTGGAACTAAGGATTTTTTTGTTGTCAGCTCCATCCCCCACCAGGAAAGCTAGGAGCAAAGGCTTGCATGCAGATATGCAGATGATACTTCACAGAATTGGAAGCTGACAGAATTTACAAGAGACAGTGGAAGGGAAGTGATGGGAAATGAAAACAACTTATGGACACGAAGTGCACATACAAGATAATGCAAATCCCTTCTTCCAGGGTACAGACCATTTAAAAGTAGAGATTTTCTCAAATTACCACTAGCAGAGGGTTCTTAAAGCCTGTTTTTATTGCAATATAAGATGGTCAAACATGGAGAGTGTATAGTGTTGATCTGTCCTGTGGTAAAAATGGTGCTGTTGTGCCTTGCTTTAACAAACGTATGAATGACAGCCACCTATCTCCTGTTAACCATATCTAGACCCTCCAGTTTTTTGTATCTCAAAGTGCTTAATAAGAAGAGGAAAGAATCAGAGCACATGAAGGAACTGGTGTAGAAAAAGAGCAAGAAAGCAAATAAATCCAGTGTCATATAATTCCCTTCCATATTTCATCATTATGTTAGTAACAGTAAGCTTACTACAAGAACTTCCCTTTTTGAGTAAGACATACCTGAATTGCCTCTATATCAACTGTTTGTATTAAGCAAGATCAAGAGTGTTCACTTATATAGTGTATAGTGTGAAAATGAGGACAGGCTAGCTTGTGTGAGGCTGCCCTCAATACTTAGTATGTAATTATTTAAGCTTCCTGTTTTCAAATACATGAACATTATTCTTGGGGAGTTTAAACATAAACAGATTTTTTAGAAATAAACTTCTAAAAATAATGCTTCAGAGTAACTCATCTTGTGGATTGTTTGCCAGTATTTCAAGAAAATCTGCTGTTTTTTATTACTACTTTAAGTTCACATTAGCTGGGGAACTTAAGATTTGGCTATGAAAAAGTAACATGACAGGAGGGTCAAATAGTGTTTTAAGGGAATGGATTTCTTAGAAAAATTGTTTAATTTTTTATTTGATCTATGTGACTTAATCCTTTAGAATATCTAATATGAAGCTGATGAAACTCCTTTTGACCACAGAAAATGTGTTCAATACTTTATGAACCAAATGTAATGAAGAAGAAGAATAATAAAATTACTCAAAAGAGTTAAGAAATGCAAAAGAGATTTCCGAAGTTTGAAACCTCAAAACTGCTATTTTAAAATAGTGATGCAAATGATTTGGGGAAAAAAATCATTTGCAAAATAGTAGTAGCTCAGTCAAATCCCAGGTGAGTCAAAGGACATTATGGCAGTGTATGAGGTCCAGATACTTTTTTCTCAAGATGTCTGTTAATTGTCTGATTCATCTCTCTGATCTTAAGAGATTGCTTATTTTTCATACAGTGTTTCCAACGTGGTGGATTTGTGTTAGTTATTTCTCATCCCTACAATCTTCAGTTTTGTTACAAGTAGTTATATTAGAATACTGAAAATACTGACAAAATATGCAGTGCACAGAACTGAATCTGATGTTTTCTGTTCCTTTTCAAGTTCTGTTTCTCTGAGGAAGGGTGGGGCAGAGGTTTTGGGAGGATATGTATGTGGTGAGGGGTGATTGTTCTTCAGCAACTCTGCATATGCAGTTTAAACCATTAGCTCCTCATCCAGTGGTGAAGAATTCCATCTTAACATGCTGTCATGTTAAAATGTCCAGTGCTCTTCTTCCCTGCTTTCCCCAACTGCTTTATTTTTTTATAAATAGTGGTGACTGGGCATCAAATCTAGAAAAGATAAAAGATTATGTAAACAAAAAAGACAGAATTTAGAAGGTTTTGAAATTTGTAAGGTATATTTTAGCTATGTAGGTTATTTGGCCTATATAATTTTCACTGAACAGGATCTCTTATTTAAAGCTTTTGCATTCCCATTAGCCCTGGGAGACTGAGAGGCTTCTTCATCAGTATCAGATGTTTATTTGCCTGGTCTTATGAAAACAAACATTCTTTTCACTACAAATGTAACCTGCTCTCAAATATCTGGCTGGTGGCATTGTGTGAAATTTCGTGACATTTATTTACTTAAGTTTGCTACTAGGTCACTGTACATTGTAACAGTGTGTAGAGATATGTCAGATTATTGGGCTAAAGTGTGGTTAATTGACACACCCTGTATGATTCATGCTAAAGATGAAAGCTTGATAATTTAACAGAAGAAATCATATTAAAGCTCTCCCTGATAATCCAGCATATTTTTAGTTAAAGCAAATATTTGTTTGAAAAGGCCTCTCATTGTATAAAATCTGTTTGTACCATTACTGATCTGTCACAGCAGAGACAGTTGAGGAGAATTATTGTTTCCTTAAAATGGCCAAGCTTTAAGGATGCCATCCAAAATCCAGAAGTTTGGGGTATTTTAGGCATTGAACTGCCAAAATTTGTGCTTGCAGGAAAAAAACCAAACCTACCTCTTTTCAGCCAGTCATCTTTTAAAATTCTTTAATTTCCGGTAGTGTTCTTTAATTCAGTCCTAACATTTGTAGATGGGTCCATGTTAATTTGAGGGTTTTGAGAGCTCAAGGTGTATTGAAATCTGCATAGTCTTTATGTGTGGACTCCACTAGCAGTATCTTCTGCAGTCCCTAAACATTTTTAAGACCTTTCAAGCTTTAGACTTGTTCTCAGGCTCAGTATAAATTAACTGAAGCATCTCTTTCTCATATGTACCGATCAGTGTTCATATGGCTACTGTATGGTAGCCATACATTTAAAGTGATTCATTGGTATGAAGTAGCTGCTTCCAAATGTCAGTTCCCATTTCTGGAAGAAAGGCTGACCCTGACTAAAATGGGATAGTAACCTCTATGCAGCCTCTGGGAGCCATCTCCCAGGCTATAGGATAAGGGGAAGCAAAGATAGAAGATGCCTCATTCTGTGAAAATAAGAGGATGCCATGTATTTTAGAAAATCTTCACAACCTCTTCTTTCTTGCATCTCTAAAGAGTCCCAGACATAGCTGCATTCCCTTGCATCCTTTGGTAGTCTGATGATTACTGGGACCACAAGATTTAGGACTGAGAAAAAAGGAAAGCCTTTTCCTCAGACTGGTCCCTTATGTTGTCTGGGGGAACACTGCAGAAGAGCCTTGGAAGAGCAGCCAGGGGATGCTGAGAGGAGATGCTATATAGAAGGATTTTTTGATTTTTTTCTCTCCTTCCTGTGCAGGTCATGATTTCTAAAGACCATGATTTTCATGTATTTGGTTACAGTTCCAAGACACCGTAACAGTCAATAGCTAATGGTGGTAGGACAGAAATGTCCCATCTTAATTTGAGGAGATGAAGAGGCCAGATAAACATTAGAGAAAAGCTTTCTAGCTGTGGGGTAGTGGCACAGACATCCAGGCTTTTAAGGAAGTTTGGAGATTCTTTCTTTCTCAGAATGGGCCGATGTGGAGATAGAAATAGTACCAAATTTTTAGAGGACCTGGTGAGGGCATTGTGCTCAAGTGTCAAGAATTCTGCAGATGTAATAGAAGAATCAAGGAAGATATATAAGAGAAGATAGTCTGGATAAAATAGTCAAGTTGATAGTTTGGAAAATTACTATTTAGAGCAACATTTTGGAGGAATCTGAGCAGGACAGAGTGGCATTTGTCAATAAAAGGGAAGGATACCACATGAACAGAAGCTTGAATTGATTGAAACCAAAGTCAGGATTAGTTTGATAACCACACAGGAGAGTCTGTTGTAAAGAGATTTCATTTAGGAAGAACCAGTAAATTTTAGAAGCAGCTTTTGTGTGAGACTTTAGGAAGAGGATTTAGTCAAACATTTTGCTAGAATCTCTGCAGGTAGTAAGATGGAAGGAAAGTAACCCAAAGCAAGAAGTACTGATGATTTTGGGCTCATGCAATTTGTAGTTTTAAGCAAATATACTACAAAGTGTTCTGTGGAAGAAGTAGTACAAGAAATGTAGCAACCATTAGTTAGAACTTTCAAATTTAAAAAACTCTGTTATAAAAGCCAGCACTTTTGAGCTTCTACTAAAGCATGGTTTGTGCAAGAGGTGTTTTCTGACTGCATTGGGTGATTTGATAAAGTGAGCAACACGTATAGCTGTGAGTATCACCTATAGCTATGAACTTTGGCTTTCTGTAAGAAAACAAATTACTGGGTAGAATACTACAGCTTAGCTTGGTGGATAAAGGAGAAGCATTAGCATGAAATTTATTCATCCTCTGACAGTTGTTAAAAGTTCTCAAACCTCTTTCTAATTTACTGGAAGAAGTTTTGTTGATGATAGCTACTTAGTGCCTTTCAGTGGCAATTCCTTACTTTGTGTCTAAGGTTGTCTTCAGATGCATATTGCTAGATTTTTGACTTCTGAGTTTAAGAAGGTTTGTTAACCATCAGCATGACTGCAGTGTCTGAGATGAGGATTCCTTTCAAAATGCTGTTCTCTGCAGAATTAGCAGCTTGTGTGCCTTTCTGCACCATGCTACAGCATGAGAAACTGGTGGGTGGACTGTTCTTACAAAGATTTTGTGCATTTTAAACAGAGTAGTCAAATTATAGGATCCTGGAGGATTTGTTTAAATTCAGATAAATTCAATCTTTGAAGCAGAAGTACCTAACCTTACATAACATATTAACAGTCTGGATTGGGTTCATTATGAAAATTACTTTTTCCCCTAGGCTTATTCAAAACTGTAGCTCTTTTTGTTGAAAAGCCTTTACAGAATTGTTGTGTAACTTGCTGTGTTTTCAAACCTTTCTGGAGAGATGACACTCCTTGGACTCTAAAGTGTTTCAGGTGCAATGGCAGATCCCATCCGCTGGGCCCGGTACCGCTGGCAGCGACTGATATCAACAGAGGGCAGAGAATGCAGCAGCAGCAATTCAAGTAGCAAGTGCTATCAATCATCAAAAACTACTGGCAAACACAGGATAGTGATACCCTGTTTGGGACATTTTAAAGAAGAGTATGAAAAAGTATCAAAACTGTACATGAACAACAAAATACGGACTACTAGGTATACTTTATTGAATTTTTTACCACGGAATTTATATGAACAATTTCACAGGTAAGGAACTCCTTTTTGATTGTGGTAATTCTTCTGAAGCTGAATCCCTCTATTTAAATATTTGTGTGTGTTACTATATATTAAAAAAATTATTCCTCCCACTGATCTATGACTTTTGGAAAAGATGCGTGTTATATGGTCAAAACTTCTTGAGTACCACTGTTGAGCTAATAATTTTCTCCTTAGCTTATGTACTTTCCACTTATTCTGTTCTTTGAACTATTGAACTATTCCTTGCTCTTGGAGCACTGCCACACACCAATCACCAGTAGGATTTTCAGCTTATTTCCTGCAAATGTTTCTTCCCCCTTCCCTCATTTCTTTCTCTCTTTCCAGTTATTTTCATCTTCTCTCCACTTAGAGAACTGCTGATCTTAAAGCTACGCAGGGAAGTTGCAGGATGGCTTCCTTTTTTAAAACATGTTATCTTCCCTAAGAAATTATAAAATTATGTTTAAAGGACATGGAAATTTGGGAATGCAAATTCGCCAGTGCCTCACTCTGGAAAACATGTGTCTGGAGGACAGTTTTGAAAATACAGGAGAGTTCTTGGTTTCTGCATTACCTGATCATGTTGTTAAGCAACTGTGTTGCTAAGTAATGTATTGACTGGAGAGTGAAAACAGAGTTCTGGATTCCTTAAATTGCAGGTGAAGAAAAGATAAATTGCTGATAACTTAAATGTTTGTATAACATGGGGTGGGGAAATAAGGGTCATTATCTGCTAGCACAGCTAAATCCTATGTTTTCTCTTCGTTTCAGAGTTGCCAATTTGTATTTCCTGTTTCTAGTTGTCCTAAATTGGGTTCCTGTGGTTGAAGCTTTCCAAAAAGAAATTACAATGCTACCTTTGATAGGGGTGCTGACAATTATTGCAGTTAAGGATGGTCTGGAAGATTACTCAAGGTATAAAATGGATAAACAGATAAACAACTTAGTAACCAAAGTATACAGCAGGTAAGAGACAACAGTCTTTGTGGTTTATTGTTATTATTTGATTATGGCTATCATGTGAAAAAGTTGCTGATAACTCTTTTGGTTACCTTCTGGATACTTATAGAGCATAAAATAATGTAATTTGGAAAAGATCTCTGAAAGTCATTTAAACTTAACCCCCTGCTCAAAGGAGGGCTATTTAGATCAGTTCACTCAGGGACTACTTGAGACTCAATCACCAGTTTTGTTAAATAGTTGTCAAATTAGTGTAAAATCTGCCAAAACAGTTTTTGCTTTGAGGCAAATGAGTTTGTGCATGTGTTTGCACTGTATTAAGCAAGGTACTTTGACCAGTTAAGCATTGTTGTACATAGTATTTGTTTTGAAAGGTGTATTTTTAATTCCTCTAAAATGGCGTCATGGAGATGGAAAGGCTGCTAGTTTATGGCTTGTTAATGGCATCACGTTGTACTCATAGTGTGATACCATTTCCCCAAACAGAACAAGATAGTTTTCTACTTGAGTGCGTCACAGTTTGATACGAGTGTTAGCATCTCTGTTCCACCGTGCAGGATTGCAATGTTGCACGCTGTGGGTGCAAGTCAGTCTGCTAGTGGTGAGTCTGCTAAGCAGTTATTATCATGGGTGATAAAAAGACAGGAATGCAAATTGGTCATACTCTAAATTAACCATCAAAAAACTTATCTAAGTATATATCAGTGCTGCCCAGATAATTATTTTTCTTTTATACCTATCATAAAAGGATATTCCAAGATGTAAAATAAAGATAACAAAGATAAAGGAAGTATAGTGAATGTTTGGGTTTTTTTCTTTCTTGCATGCTCTGTTTCCGTGTGGGAAAACAAGTATTTTGGAAAATGTCACTTTTGGTGTGTTGTAATATCCGTCACAAATAGCACCTCTGGGTTTTTCTCAGTTTCAGCTTGTGCATTTGTCAGAAATCACTGTTCTTCTATGTGTTCCAGGAAAGAGAAGAAATACATAGATGAGTGCTGGAAAAATGTCAACGTTGGGGACTTCGTCCGGCTTTCCCGTAATGAAATCATTCCTGCTGACATGGTGCTGTTATATTCAAGTGACCCAGATGGGATCTGTTACATTGAAACTGCAGGCCTTGATGGAGAAACCAATCTAAAGCAGAGGCAGGTGGTGAGAGGATATTCAGAGCAGGTGAGAATTGCGCTGTTCTAGTGGTGTAAGAAAGCTGATGTGACAGGTGGTGAGCTAAAAAAACCCAAACAACTCAGCCCTCTAGACTGCCTAATGCATGGTAGCTCAGCAATCCCCATCTGAAAATCAAGGTACTAGGTAACACAGTTCTAATTTAGTGCTTGAGTGGTTTTGGAGCAGATCTTTGCATGTTAACATAACCCAGAGAAGGACAGATCTATTTCAAGTAATGAAAACAATGAAATTAATAATTCAGATAAAGCTCAAGTAGTTAGTTATGGGAGCATAACATGTCATGGGTGAGAAATTGGAGTTTTTTAGATGGCACTTCAGTGCTATGTAAAGACCTAGAGAGAAGAGCAGATATTATCTTTTTCACTGTTTCTTCACATTTCAAACACTTTGTTACTCCCATACAATACTTTAATATTCTACCTAGCAGCTAAAATGCTGAAGCTGGCACAAAAAAGACAATATTAAAAGATTAAAGAATCATGACATTTCTGTAGTCTTCAGTTCTGCTGCTGAAACCATGCTTAAAACAACAGCAGGGAGTTTCAGTGTTGTCCATAACAACAGACTGTTTAGTCCTTTGAAGATAAAATTACCTGAACTGCCTCTGAATTTACAGCAGTGGTGAGGAAGTAAGGAGTTGTCTCTGAGTGCCATTATTTAGTGAGTATAGTAATACCAAAGATGTGATGTGCTATCCATGAACAAAGCTGTTTCCTATCCCCTAGCAGTCACATGCTTACTTTTATTTTTATTTCTATTTTTATTTCTTGGTTTAATCTTAAAACAGCAAGGCAGGAAGGACTGTTTGATCCTTTTGTATATACATGTTACTACACAAAAGCAAAATTCCAATGGTTCTTTGGGCTTACAGCGTACTGAGGTGGCCCAGTTCCCATACCAGCTCCTGCTACCAAGGTCTAGTTTGAATCCCACTCAAGAAAGAGGCTGATTTCTTTGTTTTCTGAGAACTTGGACCAAAATTCTAGGAATTCAAGACTTTCATTCATTTTTGTTATCAAATAGGAAAAAAAAATATAGTTATTGTAGAATCTTTTCAGGATTGCTTGGTTTCTAAGTGTACAGCCATGGTCTGTTTCACAGACCTTGAGTCCACCTCAAGCTGAGCTCCAGCCTGGGAATTTGTCCTTATAAACTCAGGCTGAGTAAAACTGGCAGTGCCATGTAAGGGGATGACTGCCTGACCTCTCCTACTTCTTAACCTCAGAAGAAAAGGAATAAACACCATCAAATTAAAGAACATATGAAGACGAGAACTGCAGTCTTAATCTGTTTCCAAGATTGTTATGTCCTGCTTCTTTTTGACTGAGCAAGTAGAAACACAATAAAAATGATTATCAGTGGGGCATCTGTTCGTGCATGTGGGATTCCTCTAAGAGAAGGGAAGGCAAAATCAAAGCAAGAGGCACGAGCTTGAAACTCTCATAGTCATTTTTTATTATTATTTTTTCAATGTTTAAATGACAACAGGAAAGAAATCAGGGAAAGTAACTTGAGGCTTCTTAGATAGCAGTGGGTAATGAAACATAGAAGACAGTGTCTCCAACCATCTTGGCATTCAAAGAGAAATACATGAAACATGAGCACCAACTTCCTGAGGATAATGAGCTGTTTTGAGAAGGAACTGACATTGCTCTGCTGCTTTCAAGATACTCAAATGTTGCTTCCTCTTAGGAAGAATTTAATCTCCTTTTCCTTCTATCCCTCATGTGAAGCTGAACGATGCACCGGTTCATGGGGGTGAAGAAGCTAGTATGCCATTAGCACTAAAACACTGTGAACAGTGACTATTTCCTATTAGATTATGAGAGATTGCAAGGAACTGCACCAGTTGGTTCCTTCTCAGCCTGCATTGTCAGTGACTGAATCTATTCCTGGCTGCAGCATCCTCAAAGCTAGTGGAAAGTGCTGTTCTTCTCTTCCAGGAAGCCTAAGCTGATCAAAGACATTCCTAGCTCTCCTCTTCCACCTTAGCCATACACCCACTCCATTCCCATGTTGTTATCAAATGGTGTATGTGTCAGGAACACAGCACAGCCAAAGCAAGCGGGCTTGGCCTTGGGAATCTGCATCTCCCCATTTCAGTCAATGTCTGTGCAGGGCCCATCATTTCCAGCTCCCTTACTCAGTTTCCATGTTTGTGTCCCTTCTTTAGGGACTTTTACACAAAATCCAAGTAACTCTAATTCTGCCAAAATTTAAATCTTCTTGTTTGTGCCAGAAAACACAGGAAAACTTCTCAAGAAATAACATACAAAGGCTTCTACTCTCAGTATTTGCTTCGCCAAAATTATGATTATAATGAGAAAAATACAGAAAGTAACCATATAGTCCAGGAAGATCTGAGTGTCCATATTAAGATACCTGCTTTTGGACATAGCTGTTGTAAACCTCTCTTTTATGCTAGCAGATTATAAACAGCTGTGTCCACTATAGATTACACCCAGAGTTTCAGTGCTTGCTGTTTCAAGGTATATTACAAGAAGCTCCACAACCAATATATATTCAGATGTTTCCACACAGTAGAAGAATTGACTGCTCTGGGTATTTCACTTTGAGAGTAGTTATTTGGGTAATCATTGAACAGTACAAAATTGTTGAAAAGCATCAATCAAGTATTCTGTCTAACATTTTACAGAAATGTTTTAGCTCCTGTGCAAATCAACATGAGACAGGTCTGTGGAGAGAGTCTTTCACGGTTAACTAAACTTGCAAAGAGACTGAATGATCTGTATGTCAAAGGCTGTGTTCACATTGGCTTCGGATTAATACAGTGCAACACATCAGTACAGCAAAACATAGCAAAAAAAGTATTTTAATCAAGCTAATAAAGTACTTGTGAACAATATGATATCTTCCAAGTTTCAAATTCTACTTACAGGATTGTGTTTTAAGCTCACCATTGTTATTCCACCAGTGTGAAGTCATCCAGTTGATGGAGTACAGCCTTCTCAGAGACCTGTCTAAGATATATTTAGTAACGCATGCAAACTAGAGAATTATGCTTGGGAGTTTGAAACCTTAAATTGGTCATTTGGGTTTTTTTAAAGAATAGAACAAATGGCTTTCCAAAGAGTTAGTGGCAGGTACTCAGCTTGGAAATCACTCAGGTATCCAAAGGCAATCCTGTGTCATACTAGAGACTAGAGGCATACTCATATGCCATTAATTGAAATTAAATTGCAATGGCAGGTAATTTCAAGGATAAGGCCTTTTGGCTTTTCTCTTACTTCTTGCCATGTTTCATTCTTATTAATACAGGAGATTTGTTTCACTTGACTTTTCACTGAAGAGCTCACCTGCTCTTTGTTTGCAACATGTACTTCTGGTCTTTCATAACAGCCCTTTCTTGGGTGCTTGTAAGTCTCAAACATCATTGCAAAGTTCTACCTGATTCTTTGTGTTAGCATGGAAACCATCCTGGTCATGGTATTGGAAAAAACGTCTGTTTGCAAGAAATTCTGCTTGCAGAGAAGACAATGTATCTTCTTCTTTTTTTTTTCCCTATAATTTAAAAAATCGGTGGGAAATCTCTTGCCTTTCAGATGTTCTTACTGCTTTTGCATTTTTTTCTTCCTCCTCATCCTTCCACCCACTTTTTTTCTCTCCGGTGTTCTCAAAATATCAGCAATTCAAGTGATATTTGCCCGTGTTTAATATTTACAAGGAAGTCCTGTGGTGTGTAAGTCTGATTTGTACTGGGTAGGAGGCCATCAACACCACCAGCAACCTACAGTTTAGAGGCTGAATTGTTAGATAGTAGTATGAACTCTGAATTTATGATGTTTTTAAGTTCTCTCACATTCTGAGTTCTCTGGGTTTTTTCCTTCCTGTGGCTTTAGGTCTCTGAAATTGATCCAGAAGAATTTTCCAGTAGAATAGAGTGTGAAAGTCCTAACAATGACCTCAGTCGTTTCCGAGGCTTTGTGTAAGTAGGCTTGGTGGCTCTCTAAACTGTTGTCATTTGCTATGGCATTCTTACTAATTTTCAGAGATCTTGTAATGTTTGCTTTAAGAAATAACAATATGGATGGAGGTCAGTTCGCACCACTGCATTTCTGAGTGCAACACAACAGACAGAGTTCCAGAAGGGTCTTCTGAGCAGCAGAGCAGGCACTGATGCTTTTTATTTTGTATTAAATATTTTCAGCATCTTAGTTCAGGCTGCTTTGCAATTGTGTATTTCGTACTTGAAATTGCTGTTTTAAATCTGCTCTTTATAACATATGGTATCTACAGTATTTGGTCCAGACCATGGCCTGACTGGGCAAGCTGTATTGCTTAGAATTGGTAATCAGAACGACTGGCTTCCTTTCCTAATCTGATTTGTTTTGTGTCACCTTCAGTCAGTTGATCAAAGTCCTTTTGACCAGTGTGCCTATCTGTGTTTTCTTCAGGTTTATGTTTTCAGGCTGGGTTTTTGTTAGGGATTTTCTTCATAGTTAAGGTTGGAAGGGACTTTAAGAGACTAGATGATCTTTAAGGTCCCTTCCAACCCCAGCCATTCTATGATTCTGTGATTCTTAGAGGTTTATGGCTTTCTATAGATAATAGGAAAACAAAACACTGTTTTATGGGGTAACCTCTTTTCAGGTTTGGGAGTTAGAATGTCTGTATTCTTCCCTTTGCACGCTGACACATTAGATATTTGAGAATAAAAAGAAGTACATATAAATCTTAGTGTCTCAGGAAGCACCTTGACAAAGAGTGGGCCTGTCTGCACTGAAAGCATACCACAGGGGTGATGGTGCTCACAGTATATTTAGGATGAGATTTTATATTTTTTCCAAATAATTTCTGATGCTGATAATCCGAATAGGATAGGGTTTCAGATTTCCAGTTTTTGTCTTGGATCTCTTTTCAGTAGTGTTCCCTACTTCTCATATGCCAGATGGCAAATGCTAGGCTTTTAAATGAAAATAAAATTGTAATGCAGTGCCTACATTCTTGGATTTTCAAGGGTGATCTGCTTTCACGTTATTCCATTCATTTGAAAAGTCCAATCAGGAATGTCAGGATGGCAGTCAGTGACTTGCAGCTTCTTTGGGAAATCAGTTCCTAATGGTTTTTTGCAAAGTCTGATTGCTAATTGTTGGAGTCTAGCTGACACGATGTGCTTTTTTTTGTAGTGAGCATTCGAACATGGATCGAGTGGGTCTCAGCAAGGAAAACTTACTGCTCCGAGGATGCACAGTGAGAAACACAGAAGCTGTGGTAGGAATAGTGGTATATGCAGGTTAGTGAACTGGCTTTCACAGACTGCTTTGCAGACAAGATAGTTGTGTTCCCTAAGAAACAGTATTGTACAGAGGGGAATTGGAAGAGGAAAAGCTTGAAAGCAGCCATAGCTAGAAATGTTAAGAATGCATATCTGGGTTAAGTTTGTTTCTGTTTTAACAGTAAAAAACTGATACTTTTGATTATTCCTGGAAGGGTGCTTCTATTGTGTGTGAGCAGGTCCTGGTCCTCAACTTGTTAGTTGCAATGGTAAACTGAGATTTTGAACTCGAACATGGAAATGCATGACTTGCTTTTTTCTTAACCAAACCTGAAGCTAATGCTGTTCTAGTTCTGCTCTTCAATTTGTTGAAAGGATAGACGTTTTTACACTAATCAATATGATATATTCAGCCAGATAATTGTAACACAGGTGTAGGATTTTATAGAAAATGTTAGAAATAATATGGAAGGGTCAAGAATGATGTTGTTTCTATAAGAAAGAATATTAATGACAATTAATGTAAGGTAATAAAAGTCAACGTATACATGACAGATTTTGATTTAACTTGTTCACTTTTCTTTGGAACAGAATTCATGTATTGTAGGAGAACCTAATTTGCTCATATTTATAATGGCTGTTCAAATATTAGTCAATAGTAATATTCTGTTTCCCAAAGCTTTAGAAATATAAAGCACTTGCAGTTGTGATACCTGTTATTAGAGAATTTCAACCTCCTTTTTGGTTGCAGGTCATGAAACCAAAGCTATGCTGAATAACAGCGGCCCTCATTACAAGCGCAGTAAATTGGAAAGAAAGGTGAACACTGATATTCTTTGGTGTGTTCTGCTTCTACTTTTGATGTGTTTAACTGGTGCAATAGGTAAGTGAGAATTGCTCGGATTCCTGCTGTTTTCCTCTCTCAGCCTACAATGGTTAGTGTTTTATTTTGGGGCTGATTGATTTTGTCAGTCTTCATCCGTGCATAATTTTCCTGAAAGTTGAGAGTGCTGTGAGGTTTAAGTTCATGTTGTTGTGTTTCATCTGGAGTGTGATTAAAAAGGGTGTTCCTGATGTAAGTTTTTGGGTCAGGAGCCTGTTTCTTCATTTGATTTGTCTTTTTTCTGACTAACTGTTCTGCAAAACTCCTACTTACGATTTTTAAGGTAACATGAGATGCATGTACACATTGAGGTGAGAGACCTAGTGTGACTAGAGTTGTACTGACTTGGTATTTTAGGGGTTAAGTTATTAGCTTGAGTAAATCTAAACAGACAGACTTTTCTGACAGATCATAAAGGTGTTTAAAATATGTTAAAAGTATGTTTAATAAAACTTCTTCAGATTACACTTAAACACTAGTAGACT
The DNA here is from genome assembly GCA_034336665.1 of Luscinia megarhynchos. NCBI lineage: Eukaryota > Metazoa > Chordata > Aves > Passeriformes > Muscicapidae > Luscinia > Luscinia megarhynchos. Next base: position 25,184,571 of record CM067566.1, read on the forward strand.
AAAACCTGGACAAGCAAGGATAACAAAATTAATTGCCAGAGGGGTTTTTTTGGAGGGGAAAAAAAACTGTTTGTGAAGCATAGTTAATATTTTTTGCTTCTGAGATATGCTATGTAGATGCTGTTGATAGAATATGTGTAGATGTTTATTCATGTATGTATTGATACTTGGGACTCCTGTTGGGAAAAAAGCCCAAGAGATGAAATTGTAGTTTAAAAGCTTAGAAAGAACTGCAGAGTATATATTGCTAACACAATAACCCTGAGCTATGATACACTTTACATAAAACTGATTGAATTTATCTTGTTCTTGTTTTCAAGGTCATGGAATTTGGTTAAGTAGGTATTCAGAAATACCTTTTTTTAACATCCCCGGGCCAGATGGGAAATTGAGTCCTCCAGCATTAGCAGGCTTCTATATGTTCTGGACAATGATAATTCTATTGCAGGTAACTGGTCTGCTTTGAATATGGGGCATATTCTGATCTCATTTGTACCCTTGAAGTAACTCTTCAGCTTCAGTAGAGCTACTTTGTGTTTGTAACTGGCCAAAGACTTTGGTTTTATTTAATCCCTATGTTTTATTTTGATAGGTCTTGATCCCTGTTTCTCTCTATGTTTCAATTGAAATTGTCAAATTGGGACAAATTTATTTAATACAGAATGACATTGACTTTTACAATGAGAAAACAGACTCAACTATTCAGTGTCGAGCTCTAAATATTGCTGAAGACCTTGGCCAGATTCAGTATATTTTCTCTGACAAGACTGGAACTCTCACTGAAAATAAGATGGTTTTTCGGAGATGCAGCATTGCAGGACAGGAGTATTGTCATGAGGAAAATGGTAAGACACTAAACCTTTGTTCACCTGGATTATTTTTCCAGCATACTTGATACCATGAATTAAATGTTCGTTACTCATTATGGAAGAAGTTAAGGCTATTCTGTTTTGTTTCTCTCCATTGAATATTCAGAACCCAGAACATTGGACCCCTGCCTACTCTTTCTTTTTTTTCTTTTTCCGACTAGAGTATCAATGCTAATGTAGCATTTTAAGATTTAAACATCCTGTTGACTGTCCTAGCAGTGTATCACCTTTATGTAATGTATGTTAAGACTCCACTTTGACACCGTTCTGCTCTTGAGTTTATAGTAACCCAAATTAAATACATGCTTAACAGCATTAATACATTATTTAACAGTAATTTTAAGGTACAAGTCAATCAGATGTGTGTCCGTGTGTGTTAGTGCTGCAGAGGTAAGTACCTTCATTGGAAATGACAGTTCTCTTCTTACTTAGATCTTACACAGCTGCTTATTATTAGCCAAAAAGTCAAAAAGCAGTGTTAATGAATCTTATTGTCTAGTTAATTAATCTTATTGTCTAAAAGTGTAGGATCTTTCAATATGTATTTCATGAGAGCCAACTTGAAGTCTTCTGGGAGCTGGGAGAAGATACAGCTCCAGACACAAGAGAAAATTGGGCAGAGTGACGTGAATGTTTTAATTAGCCATTTTATTCATTATATAGAACCACAAAGTATTTAATAGCGTTACCATGTGTATGTACTAGTGCCTGGAGACATTTGCTTTTTGCTGGTAGAAAATGCAAATATTCCATATGAGATCAAAAGGTGAGGTGCTTATGGTGGGTGGACATGTGAGGCACAGCTGTGTGGTATACCCTCTTTGTGGTTTTGATGGGTTTGCTGCCAGATAGAACTGCTCACAACTACAAGCAAAAGGCACACTCTGCTGGCCACAGCAATGAATCAGTTTAGCCCTTCTTTTGTTGTGTCACAGGACCAGATTTTGGAGACAAGTTTTACAGCCATTTCTGCACATGTTTTGGAACTGTTATGATGAGGGTTCCAAGATGCTTCTTGGCTTTGCATAATTGTACTGGGAAGGTTGACAACAGCAAAGTGAGAAAAAATGTTTAGGTTTTGAACTTGAAGAATGAACAACTTACATAAAAAGCACATTATATTTTCAGACCATTTCCTAAAGCATGGAAAACTTTCAGAAAAGAAACCAAAGAGTAGTGTGAGTGGTGCAGCTGTGGCTGATTCAGGTCTCAATGTGCCAGGGAAAGTATGCCTCCACATGCTTCTGCTACTAGTTCATACAAGGTTGTCTTCCAAAATTTTTAGTGTGTTAATTATGTACATAATTACTTCCTCCATTGCCCTGTCTTTTCCTAGAGAGCAAACATGCATCTCTTCTTAACAAATTAGAAATTATATGAGCCCTAAAAATGTTTGAAAAATATTGAAGGTCCTGGTTTTTTAGCCCTGGTTTATATTTGTTTAGATGCATAGAGCTGCTGTTTGTAAGGCTCTTGCTACATATGTTAAAAGTTGCAGTGCAACACAGTGCAGTCTTTTACATAGAAGCTGCCAAATCTGATTGTATATTTCTATGTTTATATCTGTATTTCCCAGGGTAAAGGGATGCCTGTGATTCAGTATAATCCTCCATAGAGATCTCCCCAGGCAATGTTCTGTCTATAGTGACATGTGCATCTTGGAGCATGGCAGTACAGCAGTGTGGTGTTGTAAGAGATGCCACATGTTACTTCAGACAAAGCGTGCAGCTTCTCAACAGCCTGGAAGCAGTGCAGAATGGGCATGTGTTGTCCAAACCTGCCTCTACAAACACATACTAAGTCATTGGTGCTGCTTCCTGGGGAAAAGGATCAGTGCCTCATGTGGGATTTTGTATTTGGTAGTTGCAGAGAGCTGTGGTCTGATATGTTCCCACTTACTGTTTTTTAGAAGAGCTGTGTTACTAGTTTTATGTTGATACCAGAAAGATGGCCTGCCAAGGAAGGTGTAAGCTCTGGTCCCTCTGTTTCCTTGGACTGGAAGCAGGATGGGGGACAAGATTCTTTCACTTGTGTTGCAGAAAGAGAAGACAGTAGAAAATACAGGACTCTCAAATGACATAATAAACCTATTTCCATCTCATTTAGATCTGGGGACTGACCAGTGGATAGGTTTTCTGTTTGCATAAAACAGAATGATATCTCACTTTTCACAGTTGGTAACACCTGAAATAAAGAAATAGGGAATTAGTGGTATTGCTGGGCATGCTGAACGTATGCTAATGTTGGTTTTTTGCTAGGATGCCATTGTTTGTATGCAGACTTCAGTGAAATAAATAGGCAATACACAGCTCTCAGCACAGTTTTTCCTTGTCTGGACTTTAGGCACTGAAGTGCTAATGTATGCTGATGGAATGCTGTTTTCACAGTGAGAGGTAAAACTTGAAAGCTGAATGTGTACATAGTTCCAGTGCTTTCCAGAGATTTCAACTTCTGGCATGTGGTCAAACACTCTCAGAACTCCAGTGCAAACACTTGGATATGTTCTTAATCAAGCACGTCATAGCATAAGAGTGTTTCTATTTGCTACAGAGGTTCTTTACACCATTGATTTGTGGGGAGGAACAGAATTGTATTTACACCTCTGGCACAAAGGTGTTACACGTGCCCAGACAAAGTTTGATTATTGAAACTTGCTTTTCAATGAAAAGCTCAGAAAATGTGTATCTTTTTTGTAAGGAGGTGTCTAATATTGAGACAATAAACACAGTTTAAATGAGTTCCTGCTAGCAGCTGTATTTATCAAACCCCTGACATACAATCCTTATCCATCATAACATAATAGGTAGAAAACTCATCAGAAAGTCTGATCCCATTTTTCTGGCCTAAAGCAGAATTGTTGCTATTATTCTTTATGAAATTCTTTTTTTTATGTCTTCTAGACCTCCAGTAAAGTCCTATTCACTGCTTTCTCAGGCATTACATTCTAATATGTCTCATCGTCTCTGACAAGTTTTTGTTAATACCTGGCCTGAGTCCATCTTGCCACAACATGGAGCCAATGTGTCTTCTGATAGCCAGAGTGTGCACATAAAACAAGCTATTTCCTATCTCTGTGCAGTTTTCCTTCACTTGAACACACATTTGATTCCCATCAATGTGCCCTTCTGGAGGCTGTGTAACTCCAGCTTATTTTATTGTATCCATGTCACTCATGTTATGTATAACTCTGATCATTATTGTTCCCTCTTCTGGATTCAATCCAGTAGAATGCTGCTCAAGTGGGAAGACAGTGTGGTAGCTTGTAACAGGTTTAATTTTTCATAAATGGTGGATTATTCTTAACTATACAACTAATACCTTACTTTAGGTGGTATTTTGAACATGTTTCTTTTTGCTCATGGGACAATAATTTTGTTTCCCTTTCCTTAGCAAAGAGGTTGGAATCTTATCAAGAGATGGATTCAGAGGATGAGGATTCAGCTGATTGTCAGTGTGGCTCTTTAACGCCTACATCAAAATGTCAGGGGCACAACGACAGAGCTGTGTGTGAACCTTTGAACATAAAGCCTTTGAATCAGTTGTCTGGTAGTTACTCTGCATTCAAAAGGCAAGATGAAGCAGGTGGTATTCCCCACTCAGGACACATGGCTTTCAGCAGTCCCATTGTAAGTAGAAACTGTTGGGTTTGATGCTAAATTTCTGAATTAACTCATGAGAGTATCTCTTTTGATCAGATTGGTTGTCATTTAAGAAATCCTTTCTTTCTTCCACCAAAATCGGAGGTCTCATGATGAGTTGGCTGCATGCTATTTACAACTTACATTGCAGACACGTGTTGGCTCATGAAGGTGTATACTTTGACTCTTGCTGCTCTGCATCCATGATCACTTCAAATGAAATTTCCAACTTAATAACAGTTTGTTCTTTTATTTTAAGAGGTTTCTTGCATTTTCTTTTGTTTTTAATTGGAAATATCTATATGGCCAATACTTATTTGAGGTTTTGAGAGGAAAAAACTCTGCTTCTGTACCTGAAGGTGTCTAAATGCCATTCATCATACTTAATCTCAGTTGAGGTGTCTAAGGCTATGAACTAATAAGCCTTCTAGTTTTTACCTCTTTGGGCAGGAAATTTGCTGTTTTAAATGGACTAGCACAAGGCAGTGAAAGTGCCAGTGTTCCTGTTTCCTGGTATAACCAACTCAGCAGAGGAGGGAAGTTGTATAAGCTTCTACACATCAATCATCTGTAACTGATTTATTCTCCAGAGACTAAGTTTCTAACCTGATGGACAGTTTTGTTCATTTCATAATAGGAAACAGATGTTGTACCAGACAAACAGCTGCTGGAGAAGTTCAGTCAAATTTCTTATCAACAATCAGAAGAAACTAGCAGCAAGTTATCTTTGGAGACAATGTATATCACCGACTTCTTTCTTGCTCTGGCAATCTGTAATACTGTTGTAGTTTCAGGCCCCAATCAGCCACGTCAGAAGGTAAGAAGGATTTGCTTTTGGCTATTTGGCCATATTTACAAGTAGCTGATTTTCTTTAGGTTCAATTACAAAAAGAAAAATACAATTAACTGACATTTTAAAAATTGTTCTTTTCACATCTGCTGGTTTGTCCTATTAGAAAGAAGGGAATTACTATAAAACCATGGAATGCAATGAGTTAATGAATAAAATAATGCTGATAAATTGGCTTCAGTCTTTTTGTTCCTGAGACAATTTGTAACTTTTACCAGACAAATTTGGAGATTAAATTGCAGTTGTAATTTTTTCCATATTCTAGTTATGGTTTTTTTTAGATACAGGTATAACTTCCTGTAAAGAATATGTTGACACTCAGGTTACCTTCACAAATAGGTTATTGTTGGCTGAAAAATGAGAATAATCACTGAAGATCCACAGAACATTGATCTGAGAATGCTCTTACCTGTTCCCTGACTATTCAAATAGAGATTCAGCAAAAGCATGGAAGATGAAGTTATATATATATATATTAGTCAGAAGAAAAATTGTTTTGCAATATGGTATAAAGTTGTCTAACCACAAATTAACAGTGGATTGCTAGGCTGCCCTGGTTTAGTAGTTTAAAGTGACCATTTGTTGTTTTCAGTGAACACAACCTAACTTTTAAAAAAATAGTACTGTTTTTTTTTTCAAATTTCAATTTGGTTTTTTCAGTGTGGGATTTTCATAACCCCTTTTTTGCTAGTTTTGACTGTGTTGCAGGATAATTCCCAAGTTCATCTTTGATTTATTTTCCTCATTACCTGGTGATTTACATTCATTGGCTTTGTTTTTGGAAAAAAATAAATTAGTGACATGTACAGAACTAGATTTTGGTGTCCGTCTAGGTTATAAACCTACAACCGTAGCTGGAGATACTCACAAAACATATCCTGTGGGGTATGAAGTATCTCCTATGTATAAATAAGTCTATAAGGTATTTTAATGTGCTTCCAAGCATTTCCAGAAAGTGTAGTAGGCAGCCTAGAGATCCTTGCGTGGACAAGACAGATGAGTTCATAGTCAATAGTTACCTATTCCTTAAATGGGCATGGAGAAAAATATATAGGTGAGAGTCTTGGTTTTTCGAGAGTAATATGTCTGAATAACTTGCCAGCAGGGTAGATCATCTCCAGGTCACTAGTAGTTTGATTGGGAGGAGCAACTTGAAACACATCCGATTTTCAGAGAAGTACTCTGAAGCTGTTTACTGTACTCATATGGTTTCATGTTTACTTGAGCTGTTGATCTTTAATACAAGCAGTCAAGCCCATGGTAAATTTTAAAATACTACTTTCATTAAGGAACATACCTACTTTGTAAGGTGTCCTTCCTTAATAAAATAAAATAGGAAGAATTTAACATAAGTAATTTCCCTAACTATTCTGTTCCAGATGAGACTGTCTTCGCTGAGTAGGATGCCTATTAAATCACTTGAGGAAATCAGGCAAATGTTCCAGAGGTTTTCAGTCCGGAGACTAAGTTCTTCCCCACTTCCAAGTGTAAAGGAGTCATCATCAGAAAGCCCCAATAGTTTTGTGAGAAAACTCTCTATTTTTAGGATGAAGCTGGCTTCATCTTCTTTGGATGGAGCTGCACAAAGGGTTTCTGAACCTCAGAATACTGACAGCCCAGAAGATTCTCAAGTGCCTGGAGAACTACATCTAGTGAATGTAGCTGCTGGTGGTGAACCCAACCATGCTGTGTCATCTGTTGAATTATCTCCCGTACCAAAACTATGTTATGAAGCTGAGAGTCCAGACGAAGCTGCCTTGGTTCATGCTGCTAGGGCTTATAAATGTGTTCTACAGTCTAGGACTCCAGATCAAGTAACTGTGGACTTTGCAGGTCTGGGGTCTTTAACATTTCAGCTTCTGCATATCCTGCCTTTTGATTCCCTAAGGAAAAGGATGTCAGTGGTTGTTCGGCATCCAGTCTCCAACAAAGTGATAGTGTACACAAAAGGTGCAGACTCAGTCATGATGGATTTGCTGAGAACTGCATCTGAAGGTATCTATAGAACTTGTAATTCTTTGCTTGCCCTTATCATTCTTTAATGATAAGTTTTAATATTTTGCTACTTTAAGAATGCATTTAGGCTTTCAAAATTTTCCACTAAATTTAGCCTAAACACAATGTTTAATTTGCTTTCTCTTCTTTTTGTGTGATAGTACATACTAATGATCCTGAAATTGAAGAGAAGATTAAAGAGAGAACTCAGCAGCATTTGGATGACTATGCCAGAAGAGGACTGCGCACTCTGTGTATTGCTAAGAAGGTATTTCTTTTAATTTGTATTTTGAAGAATATTTGCAGTCTGTGACCAGCCTCAGTGGTATCACCAATGGAGCAAATATCATGTCTTCTAAACAGATTCTTCTAGTGCCACATTTTGTTTATCCTGATGTTCTTTTAGGAGGAATTTGTAAGAAAACCCAGATCAATTCCTGTCATCTGTTAATTGTCGTTGTCGTCAGTTTAGGATGCCAAACATCTTAGCATCATAATTTTAAAACAGGAATTGTCAAATAGCCAGATTTTTCTTTAGCAGATCTCCTTGTGTGAATCTTACCCTGGGTGGAATTGCAGACACAGAAAACAGATAAGTCATACCTGTTTCAATAGGTTTCGCAAGCAGTTTGCAGTGTTACAAGCTGTAGATGCACAACTGAAGTGATGTTTTGAGATTCCATTTTAAATTCAAAGCTGCTTAGAAGTAAAATTCCATAGGAGTTGAAACGGGTGAGAAGCCTCTTTACAAAGCTTTCTGCAAAGGGAAAGTGCAGACTGTGTGGCTGTACCAGCTGTGCAGTGGCTCTGTGACACTGTCAGCCCTGCAGGTGAGCAGCAGGAGGGAGAGTGCACTGAGCCCATTGCCCTGCCTGTCTTCCATCCAAATGGAAATCTGTCAGGCAGCCCCAGTAACCTGCAGGGTGCCAGTGAGTACCCTGTTGAAATAATGTAACTTTCTGAACATTGTACTAAATCCAAGGATATCCCGGAGCATATAAGCGATAAGGGTGTCAGGGGCTGCACTTGTAGGTTCTGGATTTGGACAGCAGAATTAACTACAAGAACACATTTGATGCACTGTTGAAAACCCAGTATAGCTACATGCCATATGTTTTCTTCCCTGTGTAGGTGATGAGTGATGCAGAATATGCAGAGTGGTTAAATCATCGTTTTTTAGCAGAAACCAGCATTGACAATAGGGAGGACCTGCTGCTTGAATCTGCCGTGAGGCTTGAGACCAAACTAACCTTGCTTGGTAGGTAGAAAATACTATAACTCCCAGGAGAATGCCCTATGATGTTCATACTTGGAATTTGCTTGCAGAGAGCTGTGCTCATCTCAATCTGTGTAGCACATAGCTTTCTAAAGATTTAGAATTTATCATCACTCCTGAGTTTTCATAAATCTCACTATAAGTTTGTACTTGTGAAGCACACTGAAGACAGACGATGCTCTCCTATTGTTTGTAAAAATCTACTATTGGTTTTTTTATTGTTATTTTTGGGTATATTTCTGTCTTCACTAGAGTTTTTAAGTGTCATTATAACAAGCACATGAAATGATAGTAACAAGTCACAGGCCTGCCTGTGCAAATATTCAGAGATACCCCACTTCTGCATATATTTTGTATCAGTTTTGCATTCGTGGCACAGCTGGTGTACTTTTGCTGTGTTCTCCTGTAATAACATGCAGAAAAAAAGTCAGGCATGCTTCTGCAGGAGCCATTCTTCTGAAGGTGGTTCAACTGTGCAGAAATGAAGCAAAAAATGTTTGCTGTAGGTGTGTGAAAAGTAAACTGCAAGCAGTCTGGGATAATAATTTTAGACAACTACTCAACAAATAACATTTGGAAAACAAAGTGCAAAAATCTGACTGTGGTGGTAAAGGCAGCTCATGCTAGAAACCGAAGAGACAGTTCCTGTGGTGTAAAAGTGGTCTTTGTGTGATATGTGTTTAGTGCAAATGCCATAAACCTTGATACTAAAGGAATTCTGGGGTCACTGACTTCAGATTCTGGAGAGAAGCCAGAGCAGTGCTGCAAACTGATTCTTTTTTAAGGATATATAGGTACCCTTTGCCACTAAAGCCAACAGAGAGAAGTCAAGCTGCTTTGGAGACCTGCTGTCTTGCAGGCTTGAGTGACAATAAGCAATATGGGTTGGCCCTAACATTAAATGGAACTGAAAATAAGGAGGTTAAATGACTTTGTACTGCCAAGGTGCTTGCTTTCAGGAATTTCCAAGCATGCCATGGTAGCATATCTGTTTTGGGATGTGGGTACAGACAGAGAACCAGCTCGTCCTGTCACTCTTGGAGCATTTTGGTTTTGGAAATACAGCAGCACTAATCTTTCTGCTTGTCTAAATCAAGGTGCCACTGGCATTGAGGATCGCCTGCAGGAGGGAGTTCCAGATACAATACAGGCATTACGAAAAGCTGGAATAAAAATATGGATGTTGACAGGTGACAAGAGAGAGACAGCTGTCAACATTGCCTATGCTTGTAAACTGCTGGAACCAGAGGACAGAATCTTCTCTCTTAAATCACAGAGTAGGGTGAGTAGGAAAGTAAAGTTTCATCTCTGCTGAAAAATTCAATAAGGCTATTCCACAGGACAGTACAGAAAAGCAAATGTTGTTTGCTTGGGAAACCAAAGAACATCTGCTTTTCTATATTGTTCTTCCTTGTGGGTAAAATATGAAATCCTTTCTATTTATGTAACATCTGTTTCTTTATATACAGTCCCTACATTATGATTTACTATTTTAATTGAATAAACTTCTTTATTTCTCTCTGTGATAAGATAAGGAGTTGACATGACCTCAGTTTTAGGGATTGTTCTTTTTTCTTTTTTTCTCTGCTTATATGGATCCTAAGAAAAATAATACATGCCATAAAAGATGGTGTGGCAAAGTAACTGTGGGGAAAATAAAATGGAAAAAGAGAGGATTTTTAGTCCAGTTGTGTTTGAGGAAAGCTTGGAGTTTGATTTGTGCCAATACTTTTCCTTTTACTCTGCTGGGAAATTAGTGCCCTACTTGAGAGTGACAACTAAGCCTCTTTTGCAGAAGTGCTCTTCCTCCCTCTAACTGAGCTTAGCAATAAAACCCAGGATTTGATACTGTTGCATTTCAAATTAAAATGGTGAGAAGACTTAGAAAAATGTGCTGCATGTGCTTTACATATATTGATACGACGAACTTTTTGAGCATCTTATATTGAATCTGATAAGGTAAAACATTGCACAAGGCCAGTTATTCAGTAATTCATGGCAGCTCAGCTGTACTGTGATATGAAGTGCACTTTTAGCTTTGCATGCCAGACAAAAGAAACATAGAGAGAAAAAGTTTTATCAAAGCTCTATTTATATTACAGAGTTCTTAATGGTTGCTTTTCCTGCTACTCTGTGAAGGTTTTCTGGTTTGCATAGGTTTTTCTCTCTTCCCTTAATGCAATGCTCAAGCAAATCTGCTTAATCAGAGTTTAACACAGACACTTTTATCAACAACAGTCTTCATCCTTTGTGATTTTAAAGAGGTATTCAGCCTCATATCTGAGCCTTTTGAGATAAATACCATACAAGGACACCATTTTACCTTTTCCCCAGAGTACAAATAGTATTTCATAAGATGCCTTTCTCTTGTCTTTAATTAGGATGCCTGTGCCTTGGTAATGAGCAAAATTTTAGAAGGCATCCAGAAGAATGCTTCTGTCAAAAAAAAAAACAGTGAGAAACTTGGAAATGTCTCTGCAAGTCCCTCCGCCCAAGCTCGAGGGTTCAGTGCAGGCCTGGTTATTGATGGAAGGACTTTAGAACATGTGCTTCATGACAGCCTACAGAATATTTTCTTGGAACTCACAGAAAAATGTCGGGCTGTGGTCTGTTGCCAAGCCACACCACTGCAGAAGAGTGTCCTGGTCAAACTGGTGCGAAGTAAGCTAAAGGCAATGACATTAGCTGTAGGTGAGTCTTGTTGTTATCCTCCTTTCTCTGAAAAGAAATAGAAGCCAATTGCTTCTCATGTATTTTGTTAATGTCTGTCAGAAAATTTATTTTATGAGCAAGATAACCCTTTGAATTGTAGTTGCCTTTGACATAAGATGATGTTTGTCTTCTGAAGTAGCAAATTTAGTCCATAAACTTATGTCAGTATAAAGCAGTCAGAACAGCATCAGAACATGCAAAGCAGCAAGTAAGAGCATTTTTCTTTCTGTCACAATCCCCCAAAATAAGGAGGCAGAGGGGAGATGACTGGCTGTAATTTAAAGCCGTATTTTCTGATACAGGATTGACAGCTAAATTCTGACAAAAGGAACAGTTATTATCTGTTTGGAGAACATAGCTCAGTTCAGTTGGGCCTTCCACTTACAAATCCTGTTTTCCTAAGTGTTTTTCAGTGTTGGCCATGAAAATGTATTTCTTTGAACTCTCTGGTGTTTGGTATTTGTCTTTGCCTGCCACCTCCGTAGCAATGTGATAGCCAGCAAAGCTAGTTTTGATTTTTCCACTCTTCTGTGTAGGTGATGGTGCCAATGATGTCAGTATGATCCAGGTGGCTGACACTGGTGTGGGAATATCTGGCCAGGAAGGCATGCAGGTAGTGTATCCAAAGACAGCTGCAAATGATGTCAGGTTTCATTTTAAATCAATTCAGAGTGTACTCTGGAGACCAAATAGCTCCACAATCTGCTCCCTTATATGGGCAAGACTTTACAGCCTGAGCCTCACACCCAGTTCTCAGCATTCCACCAGGAGCAATCAGAAGCTGAGTGCTGCAGGTCAAGCTCCAAACAACAGTTTGCTGCCTGTCAGTGAGCTCCATATTACTCATGTTGTGCAGGGAAATGTGCAGCCTAAGTGTCAGTGTCAGTGATTTCTGTGCAGTGATTTATTGTGTGTTAGTAATGATGACAGGCATATTCCTGCCTGTGCTGTGTTGGACTAATCTCTGTGTATTAGTTGTAAAGTCTTGTATGGAAGGGGATATCTGAGTGAGGACAACCTAGTAAAGCACCATGTATAAAAATTTATAAAATAAGATTTCCATCAGTGAGTAAGTTGCTTAGTTGGCTGTATTTGAAGTTTAACAGTTTGGTTATAGCATATCCTTTTCTTTATGTGTATTGCAGGCTGTGATGGCAAGTGACTTTGCAATCTCTCAGTTTAGACACCTCAGGAAGCTGCTACTTGTCCATGGTCACTGGTGTTATACCAGACTAACAAACATGGTGCTTTACTTCTTCTACAAGAATGTGGTATGTAGCTTTCCCATTCCAGGGAAATCAGAGTTTATATATTTTTGAGCACTGAAGGTTTAGTAAGGCTTTATTTTATTTTTTACTCTTTCTCTTGTGAATGGTTTCAAAAAGTGTGTGTCAAACAATTCTGTTTCCCATTTGCCTGCAGAGAGCAGAGGCCCTTACTTCTTGAACTAAATTTCCCCATCAAAGCCATTGTTTGATTTGATTAAACAGTGGGTGACAGGCATTACTAATATGATGGCAGCATGACTTTCAGCAAGTCATGTCAGATTTTGAAATGTTTCCACAGATTACTTTAACAAGACCTAAGACCTACTGGTTTTTCTCTTGTTTTTAAAGCATTTTTCAATGGCAAAAATGTCATCATGTCACCTTTGGCTTTTCAGACCTACGTGAACCTCCTGTTTTGGTACCAATTTTTCTGCGGGTTTTCAGGCACATCAATGACTGACTACTGGATCTTGATTCTCTTCAATCTCCTTTTTACATCGGTGCCACCCATCATTTATGGTGTCTTGGACAAAGATGTATCTGCAGAGATACTCATGGAACTCCCACAGCTTTACACAACAAGCCAGAAATCTGTGGTAGGTTAAAGAGTGCTTAGCCTGAAGCAAATTCAAATGGTCAGCATTTGAACCATTTCTGTCTTTCTTTTATGTTTCATCTCAAACATTGTTTTAAATTGCTTTCTCTATTAGGAAGTGTCTAGGCCTATGCAATATGTGCACAAACAAAAACCTGATTTCCAGAAGATTTTTTAAGCTCCTTTTAGTCATAGACCAAATCTTATCAGACATCTGGATGATAAAAGAATTTAAGGACTTCGGGTAAAGCAATATACTAGACAAATGTTGTTACCAACACATTTATTTCATTCATTGTGTCAGCTGTCAACATGCTTCCTCAAACTGCAATTTGTTTGAGCAAGATAAGGACAGTCTGTATACTCTATATCTTTTCTTTGTCATTTAAGGGTTTTCAAATAATCCTCAAAAACCTTCTGTCAGTCAGGGTACTTTTCACCTTACAGGTGTGTTCTGAAATTTGCCTTCCCACCTGAAAACACTATACATCATACCTGGTCTATCAGTAAATTCAGTCCAAACACTTAGCACAGAAAAACAAAGGGAGGGGGGAAGTAGGTTCTAAATCAAAATTACATGAGTAAGTGAGAGTTTTCCTGATTTCTGCTTTACTTAGCAGGAATTTTATCATAATTTTAAATTTATATTTCTAAAAATTTAATAATTAATATGATATCTTTATTATAATAATTAAAGGCAGTGACATACTGAGCCTGAGACAAAATAGGTGCTAATAGTCCAGAGAGAGGAAACATTGACTAAAACCGTAAAACTCAACATTTTTTTTATGATCAGATCCTACAATATCATCAGAAGGCATTCCTTTACCAAGAGGATGGTGGTACACTGGAGCAGACTTCTTAGAGGTGTGGTCAATGCCCCAAGTCTGTCAGTGTTAAGGAGGCATTTGGACAATGCCCTTAATAAACATGCTTGAACTTTTGGTCAGACCTAAAGGGTCAGGCAGTTGAACCAGATAATCCCTTCCAACTGAAATATTTTATTCTGTTCTATTCTACTCTGTTCTAACAAATACTATGATAAAAAAAGAGATGCAACATGTTGTGTTCTAGTGTTATCTCAGTTATTATAACCTGGAAGAAGTTTAGGTCCAGTCTAGAAGGGAAAGAAGGTTATACAGTGAGTGGACAATTTGTTTTACTTATTTGTGGACTTCTACACTTTTTTTTATATACCCTTAAATACTTTATGTTGCTTAGTTTACAGTATTTTTGAAAACCAAAAGTTCTCTTTTGGTACCAATCCAAACCTCTATAGATTGGCCTGAGCAGGTCTGTGCTTTGTCAGTCCAAGAATTTTGGTTAAGGAAATGTTGCAAGGCCTCATGATTTGTTTTGATCCTCAGGATATGTACAATACAGTGATCTGAGTTGAGATGAAGCAACATGATCAGAATTACTGCATTACATAATATATTTTTTTCTTTCCATTTTTATTTCCCTTATCTTCTGTTACTGTTTTTGTCTTTTGTCCATCCCATCATTCCTTGCTCTGTGGTTGGAGTTGTTACCATTTCCTTTCTTGTATGGAAGCACATGGAAATATTTGCTTGGAATTAAATACAGTATAGAAGAAAGAGAAGTGCTTTAAAAGATGCAATGAGATGCAGTATCACAATATTGCACCATGACATCACAAGTGTACACCTTTTTGTAAACTATAAAAAATAATGGAACAGTAAATGGGATTCGTCTTCAGTAGTTTAAAGCACTTTCTTGAAAGGCAAATAAGTTTCCCACATCACCTCCAGACAGCAGTTCAGTTCTTGAAAGGGCTGAATGGCTCTTTGGAAAAACCCATCTCTCCACTATTTGGCTTCTCACCTCTCTGTCTCACTTCAGTGCCTGAAGGAATGACATAGGTGAGCCAGAGCATAGGCAACTATTATTTCCTTGGTGGTTGATCTGTCATAGCAGCTTGCTGCTAGTGAACTATGAGGTCTTATTCCCTTCTCCCTTCTTTTCTTCCTGTTCCCTCTTCATCCTTGTGCCAGCTCTGTTGTCTCTTCAGGTCCTTCTGGGAGCTGATTTAACTCACTAGAAGAGCAATGTGTTATTCCAGCAGAAAAGTGAGTTGATTTCTCACATCTAATGAGTTAAATTAGCTCACAGAGGAGTCCCATCCACACAGAGGAGTCAAACAGCACACATAACAAAAAGGGATGGAGATAGAAGAAGGTGGGACATGGTCTTCAGTGATGGTGAGCTGCAGGGTCCATCAGCCCCCTCCCCTCCTTAGGACTCAGCTGAGGCTCTGGCACATCCATTCTGATAAGAACAGCTGCAAGATCAAGAGTTCTCAGAGGTGGCTACTGATTTAAATATTGACAGTTAGCTGTATGTGTGGAGGGATCTTTGTTCTAGTAAACACAAAAGATGCCTTTTTCACTTGGAAACTAACTGAAACTATTTCTGCAGATAATCTTTCTCCAGATCCAAATTAATGCTAGTTAAGGATGCTGCAATTTGTTCAATTTGTTTCAATGCCATTATGTTTTTCTCTTACAGGCTTACTTGCCTTCAGCTTTCTGGATAACCTTGCTGGATGCTTTTTACCAAAGTGTCGTTTGCTTTTTTGTGCCTTACTTTGTAAGTGCTGGCTACAAAATACATTTACACATTTTGACTTACTTAAAACCTAAGCAAATTAGAGAATATAAGGACATATTTGATTTTTATTTCCTTGTATATGAACGTATACTAAGAAGATCATAATTGGAACAGAACTGAACTGTGTGTGTGCAAATATGTATGGTATTAAAATTACTCATGCCACTTTGTATTAGGATTATACATAAAGCATATTTGATGCTGATTGCTGTCTTCCTTTACAGACTTACTGTGGCTCAGACATAGACATTTTTTCTTTTGGAAACCCCATAAACACATCAGCACTCTTCATAATGCTGTTTCACCTTCTCATTGAGTGCAAGTCTGTGGTGAGTACTTTGTTTCCCGAAGAGTTTATTCCTTACAGAGCATATGCATACAGCTTTCAGTAAAATTAAAGGGAACAAAGGTCTTCATATACAGAACAGAAAAAGTATAAAAGGGTCAAACCCTAAATATTATATTTATGTGACCATGGGAGCCCTCCTAATGCACCTGTCATTGGAACCAATAGAAATATGACTAAAATTAACAAAACTTGGCCTCAGAATTATTTGTAAATAGTGAAGTGATCCTGCTTCCTTTTAAGGTAGGGTGATTTGAGGGATATTGGTTCTGTTTTGCAAATGCTAAAATCCACCAGTGACCTGCTGAAACCTCCTTAGTTCGCAAAGTTTGCATCTCAAAGACAAAGTGTAAATTGCTGATTTTGAATGCTTGGAATTGATGATCCCTCTGTGGCCAGGATAAACAACTCAGAGGTGTATTTTGATGCCCAGAACTGGAAAACCAATATGTTAAGAAACATTTTTTCAGTTTTTAAATCTGCACAAGCTAAAGCATCTGCCTTAGCTTGGATAAATTTAGAGCCCTTGCAAGGGTAATACTTGGGGTTTTGGCTTAATTTTAAAGAGAATGCAATAATGGGTCCAGTAGAAGGAAACTTACTAATGGGTTTTGTTTTTTCTTTGGCTTTTTAAAGGTATTTTTAGGGTTGTTTTATAATGGATGAAATGTCAAGTTGTGGTTCAGTCTTTTCACTGTTCTTTTGGGAGTATAACAGCCATAATTACAATGTCTTTATTGAGAACATATGTATAGCATGTGTATTCACACTCTGATGGGAGAACTTAAATGTGTTTTGTTTGGCTTTTTTTTAATGTTGGCAAGCTGTCAGACCAATGACAATGTTGTTTTCTTAGTAGCTTTATAGCCATTTAGGTGTAAAATTACAGAAAACTCCAGTGTAGAAAGGTAACCAACGTTTCAAGCAAGATATATATGGGTGGTGTCATGTGAAGACCTCACCTCCATTTGCTTGAGAAAGCTTTCTGTGCTGCCAGTGGATGAGGCGGTAACCTGAGGCAAGTGTCTTTCACAAGAGAATGAAAAGCTATGAATTTATGAGAATTTTAAAAATTAAATGTCTGGAACACCTATATACTGTAGAAAGAAGGCTCCATTTTTTCTGGACTGTATTGTACAAAATTAGAAGTATTATCTGGACAGATGTATCCTCTGTTACATTCAACAGCTGCCCTTGGAGGAAAAGTGTGCATGTTCATGCAAATACAGATGTAACAGTCTTTCTGTTTTACAGCTTAAATCTTACTTCTTTCCTTTTCTGAATTGCAGACGTGGATACATGCAGTAGTTATAGTTGGCAGCATCCTGTTTTACTTTGTGTTCTCTCTGGCTGTTGGAGCAACCTGCAAAACCCACAACCCACGATCAGATTTTTACTGGATCATGGAAAAGCACATGACAGACCCAGTATTTTACTTAGTTTGCCTCCTGACTACTTGCATTGCTCTGCTACCCAGGTGAGTTTCTGTTTTATAATTGCAGATTGCTGATGTCACCAAATTAGTTTTCTGTGAGCCAGTGATGTTATGGTAGAGGTCTTTCCCCCCTAGCATCCCCCAATAAAAATGAAAATGCCATGATTCTACTAGACCAAGCTATGTGAGTACAACTTTTTGTACCATTTAGTTCTCCAAGTAAATTTCAGTAATAAAATTATTTTGTGATTTATATAGTATTAAATATTGGATTTGGAGGGTAAAGAAACAGTAATTTTTGTAGTCATAGAGTTCATAATTTATATACAAATCAGTTAAATTAGTGACCAAAGTTGGGCATGTACTATATATAGACAAAGAAATACTGTGCTTAGTCTGTGAAATTATTTTCTGTTTGAAATTTATGGCATGAATATGTAGAAGAATATTTAGAATGAAGAATGCATGTACAGGCTTCTTTGTGGGGTGGAAAGATGCTGACTAGATTCACAAGGGATCTTGATATTTTTTTGTCTCACTGAAGTTCAGTAATTCATTCACCATGGAAGGGCAGTAGTATTGGATAGAAGTGGAAGACTCCAGTATGCTGAACAGGGAGCCTGAGCAAGCCAACAGAGCAAAACAAACCATGTGAAAAACAGTTAAAGAGACTTCATCAAACCCTCTGTTTAGCTTTCCTTAGTAGGCACAGCTATCTTCATTTCACTGGCTGAGCATGAACTCAAGTCTGTAGCCTACTAGTGAAGTGCCTCCAGTGCTAATTATTCATTCTTCTGTGTTATGTCTCTTTCTTTCCCTCTTATATAATTTCAGAAAGAATGAGACTTGAAATTGAATTGCACAGATACTGAGAAGAGTTGAGGAGAATAAGTGCTGTTTCCTGCTCACCTGATGTAATTTTATATCATTAGACATAGTCTGAGCATACTTTTTGGATCAAGTGCTGTAGTACAGGCTGCATAAGTTACCAGTCCTGCCAGCAGGAAAGCTGGCAGAGCCATGCCTGTAGATGCCTCCAGTGGCCACCAGTATTCAGTGCTGTTTGAACATGTCTGATCTGTGTCTTAAGCATATCATCAAAAGTTCTACTGCACTCACTGGGGATCATGACTGATCTGACCTGACTGATGGCTTTGGTTCACACTTCAGCAGAATGACAGACCATGAGGTGCAAGAAACACGTGGCCTCTTCCCTTTCTGTTCCTGCTCTCAGCTTGGTTCAGGTGGTGACAGTAGAACCTTTTCTTTCACACACAGTTAATCTCCCCTACATGACAAATTAACAGATAAAGGCTGCTTTGGGACCTTTTGGAAGGGCTGTAGAGAGCCAAGGCAGGATAAAGGTTTCAGTTTGGTGACTACCTCCAATGTGTGGCTGTTCAATTTTGAAGATGAAGTAGTTTTCATGGTGAATTAAAGGCAAACTATTTAGAAATTCCTTAAGTCATATGCACTCCCCCTGTGCCAATACCTCAGAAGATTTATAGCTGTTGTGGCTGATTTCAGCTTTTATACTTCAGTGATTTGCAGCAGAAGTGCCTGTTATGGGACTACTGCTCTCACACGTGTGTTTTTTTTCCATGTTTGTTTCTGATATGATCCTTTGTATGGTGTTGAAAAGCTCCCACTCGGGCATTGTGAAGCAAGAGGGCACTCTGCAGCTTCTAGCATGAGGGAGTGAGGATGGGGCTTTCACTGGAGGTTTACAGAAGTTCTCTGACAGAAGGACAGACGTTGGCTGCCCTGTTGACTGGCAATTCACTGCAAAAATCTGTGATTAAATCCAACCTAAGTTGCCAGTTAAGTCAGTTCTAATATCACAGAATTATAGAACGGCCTGGGTTGGAAGAGACCTTAAAGATCATCTAGTTCCAGTCCAGGAACTAGGCATCAGGGTTACTTGAATGGTGTTTGGTTTCCTTTAGTCATTGGAAACAGTTTGGGTTTTCTTTTAACAGCTTGTTTGGATCTGTGTTTATTTTGTAGATATTTGATAAGAGTTCTCCAAGGAACATTGTTTCCATCTCCGGTGTTGAGAGCCAAGTACCTTGTCAGACTGTCCCCCGAGGAGCAGAGGAAAGCAATTAAGAGACGGAAAGATGAGTGCAATGTGAATGATAGAGTGGAGCTCCAACCTACTTCTGTGCCTTCCAGCTCAGCTGCAGGTGCTGTATTGGAGGAAGAAAGTACTGACAGTATTTTGCCAGCATCTAAAACACCTTTTCAGACCTGTTCAAGAGATGGCTTAGTAAAGAACACCTCCTTCTTACCAGACATTCAGGATGAGTCTGGGAGTACAAGTGGCTTGAACTCTGTAAAGACTGAATTTATCAAAGGAAACTAATACATTTACATTTGGTGGTAATAGTTCATGTGCCAAAGTCTGTGTGTGTGCTTCTGTAAAAGGCAGCAGTGCTGTATCTCTAGCACACAAAGCAGTTTTGAGTCTGTTTTGTATGAAGGAGATGCTTTACTGTATTTTGCAAAGTTGGAATGCTAGCTGGTTAAACACAGGAGTAATAACTGCTGATTTATGCCATGCTGTGGTTTTATTTTCTTCAGCCAGGATAGATGATGAACACATTTCCTTAAAAGCTTTTTTGTTTATAAGACTAAGACTTTCATAATTTATTAAGATGTTCAAGGTCTAAATGTCTGGATTATTTTTTATATTTCTTCACACAGTAGACTTTGCATACTGCTTATTTCATGTATGCAACATTGCATTCCACCTTGTGGTGTTATGGACAGGACATTGCATGAATGTGGATTTGCAGAATCCAGTACAGATAAGTCAGCCTGCTCCCTTGCACTGCTGCCCTAGAACCCTAGCATGCCCTGGGATTCACCACTTGCTGAAGTATGAAGTAAGCAACATGGCTGGGATGTGGTGTTACCAGTTGGCTTGTTTCAAGACTTTTAATTACATGTTGTAGTGTGTGTAGACTGTGGTCCAGTTTGTTCACCAGGCTATTGCAGGGGCCATCTCACTGAGGGACAAACACCATTTTAACCATGAGAGAGAAACCCAAGACTCATGTAACGTGTTTCCCTCGCCTTCCTCTTCACATAAAGAGCAAGTCCTAATCGCAGCCTTTTGTTTTCCATGACAGTTCATCCTCCTGTTGTATCACTCCATTTGTGTGTGATTGAGTTCATGTTATTGCCACCAAATGGGCTTCTTTCCCACCTCACCCAATTCAGATGCTGGCTGGATGTCTTCTCTCTAAACTACCTCATGCCTGTACTGCAAAATTGTCTGCCAGCAGCAGTGAGGAGCTCCAGTCTGTCTTCAGGTCTTCCCTTACAAATAGCAGCTTCTAGCTGATAACATCACTCTTCTTCACTCTCAGGTGTTTCTGCATTCCTCCAGGCTTTTATAATAATCAGCTTAAGTGTCTCTAAAGGCTGCTCAAAAGAAGGCATAGTGCACTGCATGTCTCACAATTGAGCGCTGTTGCTCATCTGTCTCCAAGATAATGAGTCCTGTTCTCTGCCAGTTTCCCACTGCTTACACACTGCACAAAATGTGGCTGAGGTGCATGTGGCAACTTCTAGATTCTAGACTCTCTAAAATACTGCCTCCTTTTTACTTCCCAAAAAGTTACATGGACAATTGAAAGAGGAGCTTAGGCAATCTGTTTGTATTCACTAGCACTTGTTGAAATAAACAGTTTCCTCAGACTGTAGCTGCTAATGAATTATTAGTGCTGAGCCCATTTTTTGGTTCTGTTACTTTCTAAAAGTTTCTGCTTTCAAATTGCCAAGATTTGTGTGTTTATTTTAGGCACCACGTTTCTGCTTTTTAATTGAACCATGAGCTTTCCACATCAATGATCAACATTACATATTCCACATCTTTTGAGATCTCTGAAAGAATTTAAACAAAAGCTGTGAGGTCTGGACAGCTGCTGCTACACAGGGCAGATATTGAAGGCATGCTGAGTTCATTCTAATGCCAGTCACCACATGTTACCAAATGTTTAAAACAGCTCTGTGTTCAAAAGGTAGAACGTAATTAGGGCTGACTCTATCCATAGTGTTAGTGAGGAGAAAAAGAGAAAATATACTTTTTGTTTAGCCTGTAGAAGAAAAAAGTAGTGGAAGGAGAAAGTGATGACAGCCACTTCTGAATTTTTTTTTAAATTCGGTTCAACATATGACAAAATGTTTTTGGTATGTTCTAACATAAAGTTAGTGGAGACCTTTGAAGTGATGGCAGACGTTCAAATTCCAAGAGATCGTGTTGGTTTGAGTTACTTTTTCAGGTGTTTATGTGTAACATCCTTCTTGCTGTGGAGGGGCACCCTGCCATGGGCATACTCAGGTTTCTCAACAAGAAATGGGAGCTGCAAGGAGGCAAGCTGCTACCAGGGCAGGATCATACAGGAAGAGAGGTAATGGGATGAAGTGAAATCATCTACTCTGCTCCACCCTTGTCCTTCCTAGTAGATGTTATCCTGCTGTAAAGAGCTCCTGAATACTTCTTCTGCACTTTAAATCCATGGCCACTCTGCACTTGTGGCCACTGAGAGAAGATTGGTCCATAATTTACAAGTCTCTAACTCTACGACTGAGGTATGTTGGACTTTCATGGGGGAGCCCTGGCACTTCCAGTGACCTGAGAGAGTGCAGGCCTCAGCTCTGTCTCCCCCTATCGCTGTGAAAAGGTTTGGGAACACCACCACCCTGTGATCTGCCCTCTTGTTGCCACTGCTGCAGAAGCTGAACCTACCAGTACATTTGACAGGTAGATGATCATTTAGTGTCAAGAGTTTGCAATTTTTTTCATACAAAAAAAAATACATAACTAAGTATTCAGAGTAAGATCCTCCAAAACCTTCTGACTAAGCCATGGCATCAAAATAACTACATGAAGGAACGTGAGTGAGAGTCACCTGTTAGACCTGAGACCAACTGCATGGTACCTCTGGGACATTTAAATTGCTATTACAAGATTCTTTACAAGCCTTGTTACTCCATTACTCACAACTTAGTGCAGTGAGGCTTTCAGGACACTGTTCCTCTCTGCTGAGATTATAAGGGCTTTTGTAGCACTTGAAGTGGTAGAAAACAACATTTGTGTGTATTGCATATTGGTACTCCATATTGCTTAAAACTGTGCTCTACAGGCTTTTGTTTTATTAGAGGATTTCTACAAGCAATCTGGGTCATAATCTAAGTTACCTAAAACTTGCTTTGGGGATTGGTTCTTTTTTTTTGCTTGATTGTTAGTTTTTTTGGTGTGGTGGTTTTGGGGTTGGGGTTTTTGGGGTGGTTTTTCTTTGTGTTGGACAAAAAGAAGAGATACCTGAGGGCATTCGGTGTGATTACTTGGTCTCTTTTACTGAAGGGGCGATGAGGGTAGTGAGTCTTTAATACAAGCTTCAAAATATTAATTGGCCACAACTGAAGTAGTGCCAAATGAAGGGTGGAAAAAAATTGTGCTCCCTGTGCGTCTCAACAGTTCACTGTTCCCTTCATTATTCTTTTTAGGAGTGAAAACAGCACACAATCACCTGCTTGCTTCTGCACTCCTGCACTTAGGCACAGCATGATCTAACTTTTCTATTTTGAAAAATAAGCTTTTTAAGAGCATCTCACAGGTGCCTTCCACATGTCATGAAAGGCAGCACAGCATTTACACTTGTTTAATTTTAAAACAAACCAAAATAACCACCTTCAACTGCCCCAAACTTTGTAGCTACATCTAGAACAGCCTCAACTCTGATTTTGATGTGCAGTATTTGATTTACAGAAGAAAATACATGTTTTAAATTTTTTTCTTTCACAGCAACCACACGTGTACTAAACATTTGCAGGTGGCAGTCAGCCACAGACTTCGCTGAGTGTTTTGGCAGCAGTGAGCTTTGGTCTGTACCTGGGGTACAGTTTGAGCTGATGTTTAGCCCAAGTTGTTTTTGCCACAGCCCCACAAGCACACAGCACAAGGCTGAGGGACCAGCTAATGTAGAGAACCCACTGCTCCCACCAGCCCTGGCTCTTGGCCAAGGCTAATGGGCAACTTCTGAATGTGAGTTTCTTTGCAGCGTTCCCATATCTGAATTTCAGAGTGAGTTTTGTGTTACTTATTCCTGTTTTATTCCAGTTATGTGACTCTTATTCTCACAGAACTGGCTTCCTTATTGCAGCAGGAAAGGTAAATTTTAATTGTCCTAATTTTAAGCTTCTGTCTGCTTACTATTTTGATTTCAGCATGTGTACCTGTTGTTGAAATTCTGTGTATAAGTTAAAAAGAGATTTGTTATTTAGAACTAATTGCATTCCAGAACAAAATTATAGAACAAAACTTGTTCAGATTGCAGATTTGATTGCAGCTTTAGTTTTTCAAATTTCCAAGTCCAGAGTAGTTATTGGCAGCAGTATTCATGGTAATATTCTGTATTGGAAGTGTAGACACAGAAGAAACTAAAAGTTGTACAGTGGTAGTAGTGCCAGAATCTCCACAAGTATTGCAGTGCTAACAGGGCTCCTTAAAAGTCAGCTAAGGATTCAAAATGCCTTTTGAAGGCTATTTTTAGGTCATTATTGCTAAAGTTATAACTTCATATCTCCATAATATCGTTCAGTCTCTCTAAAAATTAGAACACATTTTCAACAGAGAAGTTATTTGGAAAATGATTGTAAATTTTTATTAGAACACCTAGAAAGAAACCCATTGACTGATTGGCATTGCTTCCATTTGGAGATACAGCTGTGGTAGAAGCCAAACCAACAAAAGTTACCTTGCAATGAGGCTACACCTGTGAGACAAACATCATAATTGTGATCATAGCCATTATGTCAGCACACAGGAAAAGGCTTGATACAGTGGAAAGGGGAGCAAGTTTGCCTATTTCTTGTACACACATTAAAAAAACAGTATAAAAATATTTTATAAAATTACAAATTTCCTCTTTACATGGAATGTTGTGTCAGACACAGTCATGGGAAAGGATGAGACCCAAGTGCTCCCTCCTCAAGCCATTTGGGATGGGGTTCAGCCTGGAATTTCTTCTGACTGATCCCATATAGGATGGGGCTGGACCTTATGTTTAAGCAGGACTCTCCCTCATTTCCTGGGAGGGACTTCTTGGAAACTGTAGATAAACCAAATCCTATAGTAATTAGAATGTGTAGTTGACATGTTATCATTTGGTAATGCTAATATCTACATGAATGATTTTATGTACTCTGGTGCTTTACAAAGTCCAAAGCTGCTAACCATCGTATCTGGTGGAGCCAGGCTGGGTTGTTCATCCTGCAACAGGACCTCTTTGGAAACAGACCTGGCCAGACCCTGTCTGACACCAGCCAGCTGGCTCTAACAACCACTCGGCCACCTCCTGCTCAGGGAACTCTGATAACCAGCTCTGGGACTCAGAGCTTTTCTGCCCTACAGCCACAGAGATCCCTGCCTCAGAGGAAAGCTGAAGACTGAGAGCTCCAGCCTGCATATCCTTGAGGCAAGGGCATTAATAACCTGCTTCAGCTGTAGTGTACTTGCACTACATAAACATGGTCACAACTGCTTTCTCTCATTTATAGCTGGGGGAAGAAGAGTGTTTAAGTGTTATATCCTTAGTATACTAAAAGTTAAAAAAAAAACCAACAATCAAACCTAGCAAAGCCTCAAAGTGTTTTCTTTCTGAGCATGAAACAGTGATTCAATAATCATTTAAATAGTTTCAGAATCTGTAACATAAATATTGAGTATTTATTAATACTTGTGTCTACAGTGCAGTCCACTGTGACCAACATTCTAATGTTAATGATGTTTAAGGAGAAGATATGGAGATAAGAGATAAACCTTCATGAAAGCAAGAGATCTATGCAGGTGTGTTGCAACATGATGAATAGTACCTGAACTGGCCATGTGTTAGGTGTTTGAATGCATGTTTCCACATGTGGCAGTCATGCTATTGGCAAGGCCATGCCATGCTGTCATGGGGCCATGCCAGAGGTAGCAGAGAGGGTTATTCTGTGCCTTAGGCTGGATTCACAGGGGACTAGGCACAGCATTGAAAATACAAATTTTAAATGCACTGTTTCCCAGTGGAATTTATCCTGTAATCCTCAGATTTCTGACTCATCCTATTCTGGCCTCCTAAGAGCTGATAGCTGTGCAGGACATCATCTACAGCACTTGACAGGACACACTTCCCTCTAACACCATAAAAAGGTGCCAAGCTCCATTATAGTCTTTTCCAACCAGATTCTCTTGGAGTATTAATGTCTTACCACTGCACAGAGCACATCTGGCTTCCAACCATCTGAGCTGGGCCCCTTCAGCCTTTGTTGGTGAAGCTGTTGTAGTTTGCTTCTCATATTTCTAATACTCATTTGAACAGAAGCTGGAATCCCAATCCTTCTATCACTCATTTTCTTTCTGCTTTCTTCTTTTTCCCAAATATTTTACCTTGCTAGTCAAAATTAAACTTTAAGTACAAGGTATAAGAAGATACCTATAAAAATTAACCAATTCCCCAATATTTGGGACAGTGCCCACACCGCATCTTTTGCATTTTAAATCTGCATTTTCTGTCTTTCACAAGGTGTCCAAATTAGCTGACTCTAGGAGGGGAAAACACTGCAGTGGTATTGCCAATGCTCTTATGTTTTTAGTTGGCTGAAGATGGTCAGTGCATGCTTTGTATGCTGAACACATGCTGCAAAGTGGGGAGGAAAGCCAGTGAGGCACAGGCTTGATAAATGCACTGATCAGTGTAGTGCTGCTGAGATGTGGGTGTTTCCTGGACACTTTAGGACATTGGAAGCTTCAGAAGATTAACTGCTAGAGGCTAGCTAAAGAGTCTGAGGTTTTGATCTGCAGTGCCTCCACTGGTAGTTACGGGTCTGTTGGCCTACTGGTTCCTCCATCACCACAAAGAGATGCCCAAGCTGGCTCTGGGAACAGAAGCTGTGGAATCAGGACAATACAGGGTGATGCCCATGCAAATTAAGCACCTAGAGGGATAAAATGCATTAGCTCAGGCATGCCAGGAGCATATGGCTACACACCTTTGGAGACCTGCATGTGTGCTTTGATGTGTCCTGCACCACGTGGACATACAAACCCATCAGTATTTTCCACACCCTCCAGCATGTGGTATGGCCCTGTGGGCAGTGCTTGTGAAGGTGTGTCCTGCGGTGCCATATGAATGCACAAAGTTCCTTCCCCATCACAAGAAGTGAGTGAAAATGCATGTGCTACTTATTGAATAGTATTAAAATAGGCTATTTCAAAAAGTTTTTCTAATCTGTGCTACTGCTTAGTTTTAATAGCTGAAAGGCAGAAAGTGGTTGATTCTTTTCTTTTAAGCTTTTTGCAGTGTTTGGAATAGCACCACAACACAGTTAAAAGAAAAGTCAAAAGGATTATTAATTCTACCACAAAGTATATTCAGGAGCAGAGGATTGACCAGTAATATACACTGCATATTCCATAGCTCCACACCAAGAACAGATAGAGCTTGAAACTCCTTTTCACAGAGTTACTGGACTGCAAAATCTTCAGAGTTGAAGGCCTGATTCCATTTTTCTTTTGTCCATCAGCACAATTCTTACCATCTGTAGTTAGTTTAGCAGAAAGGTGTGGATGTATATTTGTCTTTCAATCCACTCAATAAAATGTGACACGTTACTGTAAACTCCAGGTCCCAAAACCTTGGAAAAGCAGACAGAGCCCCAAGATGTTAAGCCAAACAAAGTCCAGCGCCCTGCAGTATGCTCGCACACAAGCGGTCCTCCACTGTCACCCTGCAACAGGAAAGTTTAAAACAGTCAGTTTTAACCATGAGTGCTAACCATGTGTATAACAATCTCACAGTTCCTACAGCCATTTGCCTTTAGCAAATTACTCAGCTGTAAAAACCAGCTGCTCTGGTGAACTGTGTAGCCACACACAGCATTACCGGTATTCATTGCCCATTACATTTATACAAAAAATTACCTGCAAGAGGATCATACAAATACAATACAAATTAAAAATTTAACTAGTACAGATAAACCCTAAAGTCTTCAAGCAACATTTCATTATCATTAATTTAATTTGCTTACATCAATATTAACAATAATAGCAATAATAAAAGTTGGGTTAAAGTATGTATATAGACAGTTGTCATTCCTAGAATAGATAAAGTATGCTACACCTAATTACCATCACAGTACTTTGATTTCTAAAAGCAATTTTGTTTGTTGAAACTTTCTGTTTCTCCTTACAGAGAAACCTACCATGCAAGAATCCACAGTGCCAGATTCATAGCCAGCACACAGCATCCTGCTGGTGATGATTTTCATGTCAAAATATGACTGGCATTGTTCTAAGGAAATTATGCGAACCTCTCCTTCTTGAAGCTTGAAAGGCACTGAAAAACAGAACGAAGTGTTTATTAAACACAAAGTCACAAATACTTACCTATTATGACTCCATGAGGGACAACAAACATTTCCATTGGGATACGTTATAAACATTGCTCTCTGTATATGTATTAAATGAAAGAGCACTATGTGTTGCATAGTCCTGGAGAAGAACTAAGCACATGGGGACTGGTGCAGTATTTGCTGTTTATTGAGCATTTGCAGTTTAACATGATGCAGTTTGTGATTTTTAAGACAGGGGTCAGTAGTGGCTGAAAAATAGTAATGTGAGAGAGGTGGACAACTGGTTTGATTCACTGTTCCAGAGCAGGACCTGCCTATTTTTTGGTGTCTGTCATGGTAAAACTTGGTAATAATCACAGCCATTTTGATTATGTTTGGGTAAATTTAAATTACAGAATGTACCAAGAAATCAGAACTTGAACCTATTGAAATTATTGTAATATGTTCAAGAGGCAATAGAAGACTTCCTCCTAGTATAAGCAACTGACTGAGTTCAAATTCTAATCAAAGTTGTTCAACCTAGGGTATGCAGTACTAAATGCTATGTAACCAGAGTGGTTTCTGATGGTTCCTAGCATAAAAACCTTTAAAATCAACTCTGACCACATTAGAGAACAAAAAACCATTTTCCATTTACCAGTGCTGCAAAAACATTCTGTTGGAGTTTTTTTCCTGACATCATACAGAGATATTTTTAGATGGGCAGAGATGCTAGTAAACAGCTTGCCATTCACATGTGCAATTTAATTTTTACCGCATCTAACCTGGCCATGACCTGAACTGAAGTTCCTCTGAAGCAATACAGGAAGGAAGATTTTCTTACCCAGTGTATGGAAAAGCCATCTCTAGTAATTATTATAATAATAGGGAAGGGAGAAACACAATGGCTAGTGCACTAGAAGCGTTGGGGCCAGGTTAATTTGCATACTATTCATGCAGAATCATTTTGCCTGAACTGTTATTTACATAACAGTTCTCATCAAGGATTGTGGCAGCCCCAAAACAAGAAAACACACTAACTGTTCACACTGTTCAGAGATACAAGAACACTTCTGATTATGGAATAAATTGTGTCACAAGTACGAAGTGACTTGTGTTCCTCCAACCAGTGCTTCCAGTGCCTCCAGCTTTCACCAAGCTAAGAGTGTTTCCCTTGCACTGATGATGTGCTACCTTTGGAATATTGTTCTGAATGAAACTTAGATAGCTAAAATCATAACTGTGTGGGGGACTTTCTTGATAGAGACTTCCAGATCCTCAACATTTTTAAAAATTCCAGCCACTGTCTAAGTAAGCATTAAGGAGCATAAATTGTGGCTGCTGCTTGAAAAAGTTGGGCTATAGTCACAGCTTGATCCTTTCAAGAGTAGTTACACTTCCCTAGTACTTACTAAGATCCAGTAGTACACAAATGGATAAAAGTTTGTAACGGTATCACTTATTTAATTAACTCTACAGAAGCTTCACACATTTTACAAAAATAACAGAAATATCTTACTTTTGTTGCCCATGTGTCCCCAGCCTGTGATGTAGCAGTAGGTGTCTGGCTGAACCAGCTGGTCCTTGCTGGGCAAGCAGACAGGTCTTACATAGCTTGTCTCGTTGATATCCTCATCTAGCTCCACAATGCTGATATCATAGTCTACAACTGCTCTGTTGTAGCGTGGATGGAGGATGATGGTCCTCACTAGTCGGGTCTGCATGAAACTTGATGGATGATCAAGATTGCTAATCCCAAGCACTACTTTCCAGACAGCTGCATTTTCTCTCCTTTGTAAAAAAAGAAAAAAAAAAAAAAAGAAAAGTGAAATTTCAGTCAAGGTCTTTCTCTTAAGCTAAAATGCCCAAGATATTTTTTTCTCCCTTTCTGCACACTGCACTTGGCAAAGCATACAAATACTACAAAAAGAAAACAAATATTTAAGCATTATTCCTTACAGCAAAGATCTGAGCAAGAGAAGTCAATGCTTTCCATTTCCCTTCTGCTTGTAATCAAACACATTAAAGCTCACTCCATCAGAAGATATGTGACCATGCATTAGTTGCTGTATTAAAGGCTGTCAAAGTCATCCCTTGGATCCTTCCCAGCATTATTAGCTCACATGCTCAGTGGTGGGCACATACAAAAATTGCTAGGGTGAGAATATTGTTCAGTGGACTGCTGACAGCAGTTAAGTCTCACTGAAATCCCTAAAGAGTCTCAAAGAAGAAATTATATTGTGTAAATTAAATATTTTATGATAGCCATGGGAAAAGTCCCTTATTTATTCAGCATTCAGTCTGTGCCAAGTATATTTCTATGCCTAAGACCAAAGGGTTAGTTTGACTCTTAAATTTTTTGAGACTTTTTTGGTAAACATTCAAGACCACAAAACGATGCATTTAATACAGGAGGGAACACTGAACTATTTCTGATACATCAGAAAAGCCTCGATTTTATGAAAGGCTTCAAGGCTGTAATCTCTTGATCCTAACTGGTCACAGGATAAGTTACAGGTTCTTTGTGGTTTCTAATTAGTCTGTGATGCTAAAGGCTCTCAGAAAAGTCACTATTTTTCACAACTGCTGAAAGACAACTCCATGTAATTAAGCACCTTTCACAGGACTGAAGCTTATTCAAAGCAGTGTGATGAAAGCATGCAAAATTGCAGCTTTTTCATAATGCTCAACAAGACTGTAATTTGTAAAGAGATTTGGTTGGTAAATCAAGACTACATTTATCTTAAAAGCTGGATGAAAATTTCAGACTATAATAATCATTTTAGCATCATGATCAATTCATGAGCTGTTCCATAAATTTATGGAAATTAAGTGCTGAGAATATTCATATACTATTGTATATGTGTTTATGACCATTGTAAAATAACATTGCCTAGAGAAATAGGCAGTCAGCCAGAATGCATTGTCCTACATGTAAAAAAAAAAATCTTTAAATGTTTTGGATGCTTTAATGTAATGCATTTCAAAATGATCTTGACAAAACTCTGGGGACTATAATAAGAAAACTCACAAACAACACAATGTTTAATGCAGCTCTTTCTATTTATGCCCTCTACAAGTATTCATGGCTATTTGTATTATTTTTATATGGTCCTCATGTTTTTTATTAAACTTCACAAATTTCACAAAGTGAAGCACTCTGTATAAGGGACAAGAGCACTTTAAAATCTCTTTATATTGTTGTCTTATGTGGTTGGTTTGGGAAATTTTTTAAATACTTTATATAAAAAAAACTGTGACATCAAGAATGGTCTTGCTGATGATATATTAAGCTTACAAAAAAAAAAAGTCCTTCTTACAAATTAAGAATTTCAGGACCTCTGGGTACATCCCCCACTCTTTCTATTCAGAAAGGCAGAAGAGAAAAAAGTTCATATAACTTCTCAATCAATTATTAAACCAGAATATCTTAGTACTTTAAGGTCTTTAGAATATAAATGTAAAAGAAACTTTTAACAAGTTATACTCTGAGCTCACAAGGATATTATGCAGCTCTACATGAGGGGTAAATGAACAGCTCCAAAATGTAGTGGCATTTCTTCTCCATTTGACAAAACTGGAAGAATTTTTACTTTATAATGTGACAGCTGCTTTGCTTATCTTTCAGTAACGAGAGGAATCTTATCCAGCAAATTCAATAGCACTCCAGTATCAACTCTGTCCCACCCTTTATTTTAGATCACCAGAAAGTGTTCTTCCAAAGGACAGGAAATATTCCAGCAGTATATTTAAAAATAGATGGAGAAAGAAGAGAAATTCCTTCTGGACCCAAAATCTGATAAAATACAGTACTCTTGTTCATATTATACAGTTTTAGCACACTGTTAGTTTAAAAGGACAAACACCAACGAACTCAATTTTTCAGAAATAAGAGAAAATGTAAATTTTTACTGAAAAAGGGAATGACTATCATTATAAAGAAGTATCAGTTCAAGAGACTCTTGGTTAACATAGAATTTCTGCTGGCTTAAACATAGTGTTTAGTGCAGTTTAAAATATTTTCCAGTGAGCAAGCACCAGTTTTAAGCAGGATTAAGCAACCATATACCAGAATAGTACTTGCTAACTACAGCAGAAAACACTTGTTTAAATTTTCCTTAGAAACCCAATAAAAACACTTGGGTACAAGACAAAAGAAATGAGGTAATAAACCTCCCTCTGAAATCTGTGGTTCATCAAGAAGAAATATTGGTTAGCACCAAAAAGTTGGCAATGATTAAAACAATAGTTAAGAGATGTAAACATCCTCTGTACTCCAGACTGTCCCTCCACCACAGCCTCTGATACTAATTGTAATGTTAATTAATTGTAATATTGACTTGTTAATGATTGCAAGCTTAATAAAAGAGTGGACTGTATAAAAAGAAATTTTAAAAAATTACATTCAGTATGTCATTTGCTGTGAGTAAATCCTCAGTTTTTCTTTTTACCAGTGGTTGCAGCATTTTTTCTATACTGGTACAGAGGATGATTTTTAAACTGATGGCAGCTGTATGACAGCTATAGAATCAGAGCTTTGGTTTCCTTCCTTTTCCTGTTTCCAGCTGAAAGTCAGAGCATCTTCATTTAGCTTTCATCAGCAGAGATGCCAGCAATGAGCAACAAAACATATGAAAAACCTCAGCTGATACTGGTTTGTACCTTTTTTCTTTCTTTTTTAATCTCCTAAAACCAGGTCTCTCTGACTGGCTGTGAGGTTACTACCTCTGGTGCTCCAGGCACCAACTTCATTAGATTATATTCTTAAATAAGTGAAGCAGCTAATAGTTGCTAAAAGGTTATTTATTGCAGAAGCACATCAGTCTCAAAAAGCACAGTCAGAGACATCAAAGTCCATGCTAAGTTTTGGTATAAAGTCCCGAATAGAAGCAGAAGCTGCCCTTGTCAGAGTCCTGGGAAGCTGATGGCAGCTCCTATCTTCTTTGATGTTGATGATGGCAGTGAGAGAGCAAAGCAAAGCAATGGCAAAAGCAGTTGCAAAAGCGATGGCAAAAAGCCTTGGCAAAAAGCACCAGCTCTCCCCAGTGCATGCTCTTATATAGAATCTTCCCAACAAGCTAAGACACAAACTTGCACCACCACTCCTTAACCTATTAGAATTCTAGTTTCTTAATACACCAGGTTACGTATGACCTATCTTGTTCTATCTGATAAACTTAATCAATACTCTTATGTGTAAGCACTGTCTAAAACTATGTTCCTGAAGCCTCCACTGAAAACACTGGTATGCTTTTCAACCTTCACTAGAACTCACACTTCTACTCTGGCATTTGAACCTTTCACTTACTAAAAACATTAGAGCTCATACTAAAACTTACTTACTTATCCTAAAACTTAAACTTACACCTCTACCTTATGCGTGAGTGGCTTAATATACTTCAATCCATCCAAAGGCTTTAATTCAGTCCCTGCACCCTGATTTCTCTCTTAAGAATTCAGAGAGCCCCGATCACTGACTCCAACATCTGGCCATCCTGCAAAGCTCTTCGCCCCGCGCGCGTTTGGTCACTCTCAGGAGCAGCAGAACGTGTGACCCTCTCACCCTTCGAAGCAGTGCGCGACGGTCAGCACCCATCTCCTGGCGATGAGGACGCAGCCGCAGATGTGCCCGCTGGGCTCGCTCTGCAGCGAGCACTGCCACGGCCAGCGGCCCGGCCGGCTGGTCCTGCCCCCCAGGATCCTCTTGCTCATGCGGGCAGCGGGGCGGCGGCCGCAGTCTGCGGGAACAGCAGCGTTAGTGCCCCGGCCAACAGCGCCTGCAGCACAGCTGGGCACAGCTGGCGGGAACAGCCCTGAGGGCTGGCTGAGCAGCAGCACAACCACCAACCCCACGGCAGCAGCAAACACTGAGCCGCTTCCTGCGTTCCTTTGTACCAAAGGATTTCCTCTCTGGTTATTAATTTTGCCTGGATCAGCCTGAAATATTCACCAAGCTGCGTTTGGAATCTTGACTCCTTTCGCTCCTCATGTCTTTTTCCTTCTAGCTAGCAACACGCTTGCCCTACTCTTTATTATCCAGAAGAATTGTTTCTGGAAAATCTGCTCAGCAATAATAAGGTTTTTCTTAAGTCGTGTGAGGTTAATGTCGTGCTGTTTGCTCAGCTACACAGCAGAAAATTCACTTTGCCTGCAGAAATTACTAAGGGAGAATATTTAAAGATCTGAAGACATTCTAGTTCTTTGTTCATTACACTTCACAAGCCACCTCCACTAGAAATTACACCAGATTACCGCCTGCCAGTTACTACTCTAAAATAATCATTCACTTTTGTTTCACTTTATTTTCTGGATTTGAAAGATGCCAGTCTTGTTACCCTATTTATACTTTATCCTGTTTATACTCAGTCTAACTTCTAGAATAAAAGAACACCACCAATTTCTGCAACTGGCATCCCAAGGGAATATCTGCCGCCATTGCATGTATCTGGGAATTTAGTGCTGAGGAAATAAACTGGAGCAATGGTTACTTGCACCTTATAATTCTTATGTGTTCATTTAACTTCATAGTGTAAGCAACATATGTCAAAGCAAAATACCTTCAACAAGGTTTCTGAAAGCTCCTTTGAGCTTTTTCCTTCCTCTGACAAGTAGCAAGTGTTTTGATTAGTTTCCCAAATTTAGCTCCTGTCTTCTAATTCCTTTTCCCTAACTCAAGCTACTTTGTAGTTCAAGTGTTCCTCAGCAAAGCTCTTCTGGTCCATAGAACATGGTTTCATCACAGATGAAGAATTTCTGCAGTTTCAAATCACTTAAAATTGCACGGCCTGCTGTGCCAACAGACTTGGCCAGATTTTCTACTTCAGGTTCTTCTGTCCCCTAGAGCTTAACAAAGAGATCACAGCTTCATCTCCCAGGCAGATAGTCTGCTACCCACTCTGCTGCTTAAGGATATTTCCAGCAGGACGTTTTATCAAATTATTTTTTGAAACCTAACTGCTGACAAAATTCCTTTTGTTGTACCTTAACACACAGCATCCTAGTCAAAATACAAGAAAAGCTGATGAAACTGATCAGGGAAAAATAAACCCAGTGCAAAATTGGATGTTGCAGAGGTTTAGTAAAATTTCAGAATTAATTCACACTAAACATCTGCATTTTTTAAAGTAATTTAACCCACTCTGAAAAGTATCTATTTTATTAGCACTTCTCTCTTACCTTCTTTAGTGCAAAAGAGAGCCACTTTGCTTCTGCTTTGACAAGTCTGTCTAAATATAGAAAAAAAACCATAGTGGAAATCTCATTAATTGATTAATATTGGTAATTTCAAAATCAGCACAGGTATTGTATTCATTGCTGTAATTCTCTCGAACTGTAAAAAGGAACTCAAGGAGCTTCTTGTGCCAGATCATGGTTTCCAGCATCTGCCTGAAGATAATTCAAAATATTAGTTCAGCTTTACAATACATTTCATGAGTAGTGGTACACGTTTTGCAGACCACCTTGCTCCCCTGGGCATGGATCCAGCTCTTCCTACTTTTCATTCAATTTTTTCATTCCTACTGTGTACACACTTTTCTGAGGCAAGTGCAGAGCTACCTTGGGCTGGATACACAGGTCATTCCTTTGCCAGGTAATCCTTTGCAGACTTTAATCCCAGCAGGTAGGTAAGATCTTTAAAACTGCAACCACCTAAAAAGAGGCTGCATTTCACATTAAGTCATAGATATAATGTGGGCAAAACAACAGTGTCAGCCAGCCCACCAGATGACCTTGAATTTGGAATTGAACCAAACCTTTGTCCCTTACATTGCATATACCTCATTCATACACTGTGAAAATTAGTCCATTTCTCTTCCTGAAAACCCAGTTAATAAAATTATTTTTCTAGAGACAGTAGAGATAGACAACCAATATCAGGAAATAAAATTTTGTGCACAATTTTGACAGGCAAAGAAAATATATGGAATAGAACTGAGACCACCCATGCTCATGTTTTACACTTGTTTCTTTGACTTACCATACAGCCAGCTCTAAAGAAAAAACTTTAAGCTTTTATGTGCGCATTGCCTGCACTGTGCAGTTTCCTCCTATCAAAACTTTATGAAATAGTAGTGTATTTGTTAGTTCTTGGCCAAGTTCCCATTAGTCCAGAACCCTGGCAATTCCTTTAAACATACAACAAACTCCACAGCACAAACATTTGACATGTTGTAGTTGATCCAGATGAATTTACCTAGACTGCAGGGCTCAGGAGCACTTCCCAGTCATCTGCATTGGATGCCTGATGCAGCCAAAACAAAAACAGCCTCACCCTTCATGCACCTTTGCCCCTTAAATTCTCACTTCTTGTTATCCATTTTCTGAAATCAAGGTGACTGGAACATCTGTTTCCTACATGTAACTTTCATTGATGCAATAGATTTAACAATAATCCTCATTAATGATGTTTTCCCTCTTTTAACTTGCACTTTGGGCAAAACTAAATCTTTTGTGACTAGAATTTGTAACTCAGAGGCTCCAGATCCATTACTTCACACTTTTCCTAGCAAACCTCTTTCAAAAATGTCAAAAAGTACCTTGAAATTTCTGCTTTGCACTTTAGTGACTGAACAGAATATAACTGTGGATTTGCCTTTGCATCTGGTCACAAACCCAAGGTGTTTATTCTTGTATTACTCTGGAGAAAAGCACTTAGATACTGTTAAGCTAGAGGGCAAAGACAGGGAGAAAGGAAAATCAAAGAGTTAAAAAGACAACTTTCAAGTATCAGGCACCATTCAGTAATGGCCCTTCTAGATGAAGAAGTATAAATTAATGTAAAGGAATGGGAAAAATACTAATGTAAAATGAAAAAGGTACAAAATTGAGATGTAAGAAACTCAGATCTTTGAAGGCACAATCCTTTTAGTATTCTGCCACTAGGGAAAACTGAGTATAGAAAATAATGGAGCCAAGCAAAAGAAAAGCAGATTTCTTCCTCAGATTTTTTGTCTTCACACGTATTACCCAAGACAATCTTTTCTTGTGAAACAGAAGGATTTTCTATGGAAAAGGATGTTCTGAAAGCTCTTGGGCATTTCAAAGAGAATAGGGAAACCATGAAACTGCTTTTTGAAGGAAGCAGCTGCCAATGGGGATTAGGTTGCTCTCCCAGTTTTGCCCTGGGTTTTTAGTTCACTGGCTCTTCAAAGTCACACTTTCAATGTCTCAGCCATGAGCTCCTGGCTTCTCATTAATAACTACCTGCTTAATTGGGTTAATCAAAAGGAATAAGCCATCATCTGGAGCCATAGCTAAGGAAACCTACTCTAAGTGGATGTAACCTCTACTGAAGAAGCTGTGGTTGCTCCAAATTAATGAATCCAGACTACAGGGGCTGCAGAGGATGTTGCTGCAGATTTTGCTATATAGTACTTGCTGGACTCTCTTGCTCAGAAAAGATTTAACAAACCTGTTTGGTCCACGTGCTTGAAGTATCGCTCAAGTGTTCTTATTCTACCAAAACAGGCCCCTGAGGATTCACAAAATGGTCTCAAAAGAGACTACAGTGGTTTTAGACACTAAAACAATTGCAGACTGTATCTTAACAACTTACATGAGTATGTGCTGGGATTTATACACAGATACCGTGAGGAAAAAAAGAGCTCACCAAAGAGTTTGTCACTGCACTGGCAAGTGACCACCCACAGCAGTGAAACAGGTCTTTTTTCACCTGTTACTTACCCACTCACTAGAAGTGCGTGTAAAGTGGATGCATTCTTATTCTTTCCAGTCTGAGTGCAGATTCAGCCATTTTTGGTCCTGCATTTGCTCATTTTCTATTACAATTTCTGTTTTGGAAGGTCCTCTGAAACAAATGAAAGACATTGATAGAACTTCTGGTAGGTTTCTGTAGAGTTATGAAGGTGAGGAGGCCCTAAAATACCTGTTTACTCTAAAGATACACATCTGAATGATATGGCAAAGCCACTGGCAAATACAGAGTTAGGAGCATGAAATCACCCTGAGAAGCCAGACCAGTCAAAATAAGACTGCCATGTTGTATTTCCCAACAAGAAGCAGAATTGGAATCAGGAACAGCAAGAACTTTCTGGTGGCATTTACTGTAATGCACACATTGATACTGTTTCAACAGACTCCCAAAATGCAAAAAAAAAAAAAAATTTATCGATCTTCATATATAAAAGAAGTAACAGAAAAAATATTTTTTAAATTCCTGTCATTGGAAATCCACTAAAATTTTAACAGTAAAGAACAGTCTAAGTCTTGTTAATAAGACCTGATAGTATCTCTAAGTCAGAGCTGCCTGCTTTGTGAAACAGAACAAATCATTGGTGATGATGTCAAACCTGTTCTTCTCCAGCAACCTAACAAGTATGTGATGATTAGAATGGTTCACCAGGAGATATTTTCATATATACACATCCTCAGTCTAGTTATTGCCTGATAGACTCAAGAAATAGCTATTTTATTAAACCTTGACTGCAAAATGGAAAAAAGACTTGAGCATTTCTAAATTACTTCTCATGCAGCTTTCAAGCACAGATTAGCCATCAATCCCTGTCAATGACAAGACTTTCATGCAGTGCTCTCCAAAACACTGGTCAAAGGCCAGATTCTGAATCCTAATTCATGGAAAAGAGAATGAGAGAATTTCAGAAAAACTGTGATGTGTCCTTGAATCGGCCCTGAACCCAATCTCTCATGACAGTTCCTGGTAATGCCAACCAGGATATTAGTTTGTCTTTAAGTCCAATTCTCAATACAGACTATATTTCTTTTTTAAAAAAACTTTTACAAAACACCAACATTCTTTACCCACTTGATTGTATAAACTAACAGAGATCAAAGAATTCTATTATATGGTAAAGTTGTCAGTGTAACCATATGGAAATATTTTCAACACAGCTGGCAGAATAAACCAAACTTTGAGGTCATGGCCCAGACCCTGCCTGTTACATGACTTATTTTCCAGAACTTTCTCTGGGCATATTAAGCAAATATAATTCCATGATCTACTAACCAGAATGTGCAGGCATATGTGCACTGCAAAAGGAGTTTTCCTTCTCAGTGTCTGCTTTCAGCACACATATAAAGATGTCCTCTCTTGCATATTTCCCACCCTTTTTCCTACCAAACATATGCAAACCTTTTGCTTATGATGACATTCTGCCCTATGATCTTTTCTGAACAATGATGTTTTACCATTTCATAACAGTGTACAGTGATATTTTATGAACTTGTAAACAGTGTCTGATCTATAAAATATGTAACTCAAAAACGTGCATAAAGGTGTG
The DNA here is from genome assembly GCA_034336665.1 of Luscinia megarhynchos. Taxonomy (NCBI): domain Eukaryota; kingdom Metazoa; phylum Chordata; class Aves; order Passeriformes; family Muscicapidae; genus Luscinia; species Luscinia megarhynchos. The sequence goes on from CM067566.1 coordinate 25,223,827, forward strand.
AATATCATTTGATGAATCCAAATCTATATTATACCAAATACCTGATTGTTTTGATGAAACCTGCAGTTCTGAATTACAGATTACAGTGAGCTATAATCAGAATTAAGGAGATATGTACTTCTAAATCAAGGTAACAACCTACAAAACACACCTGCATGAAATTTTGTAATTATTTTACTTAGCAAAAGTAAGATCCTACCTATACCTTTTTTCTTTGGTGGTCACAGCTTGATAGAAAACACTCAAAACTAGGATACCTTAATTTATATCTTTAGAATGGCTTCTACGAACACTTATGTTCCCCCCCCCCTTGATACTGCTTATAAAAGATTTTTTTTAGACAGGTTTCCAAGTAACAGTGACACACATCAGTGTAGTTTCTGTAATTCCATTCTTGTAGGTCTCACGTGACAGCAAGTTTGAGAAAGGAAGCCTTGAGTTAGGCCAGAAGGCAATGGATTACATTCATATGGGCACTAATTTAAAACAAATTAGGCCTATTTCAGAGCTGGAACAGCATCTGTTTTCTGTCTGTACATATTGGTTAAAATGTTTCTTGGTCTTGAGCAGAATTCTCTAAAGCCACAACTGTGCCATAGAATATGGAATGAGAGATCAAAACCTTGATTTTAACAGCATTAAAATCAGAGATATCTGAAATTTTAAAGTGAACACATATTGAAACACAGAAAATAGAAATTAAAAGTATTGACTGCATTGATAGAAAAAATAAATGCATATGATTAAATTATTCTTAAAAATTTTTGGTAGACAGTTGGTAAAACACTGTGATACTTTCAGGTTTCAAAATCCCTCAGTCCAATCTCCTAGCTGATAAACGAGTCAAATCTATAAAGAATGAGTCAACTCGTAATTATACTGAAAAAAAAAATTGCTTGCTTTATCTCTGCAAGCTGGTTTTGCTGGATAATTTTCTTCAGAGCAAGTATGGGGTTGTGTTTCAGCTTTGTGCTGAAAACAGTGCTGCTAACAGAGGGCTGATTTTGCTCTTGCTCACCCAAAGCCTTTCCTGCTCCTCACCCCCCAAGCAGCCATGGGGCTGGGGGTGCAGGGCTGCAGCCAGGAGAGCTGAGCCCACCTCTCCAAAGGGATGCTGCCCATCACAGGGCTGCATGCCCAGTGTGCAGAGTGGAGGAAGGAGAGGGAAGCTGGGGGGGATGTTTGCAGTGATGGCATTTGCCTTCCCAAGTCACCGTCGCAGGTGAAGGTGCAAACCCTGTTTTCCTGGAGGTGGCTGCCTGCCCGTGGGAAGGGGGAATGAATTCCTTCTTTTGCTGTGCTTATGTGCTTTACCTATTAAACTTTTTGGTTTTGCTTTACCTATTAAACTCTCTTTATCACAACCCATGAGCCTTCTTGTTTCCACTCTTCTGGCTTGTCTTCCCCCTCCTGCCAGGAGGAGTGAGCAAGCTGCTCTGCAGGGCTGAGCTGCTGGCTGGCATTAAACCACAACATTCTGTTCTCTGAGTCTGTAAATTACAGGTTTCATAAAGTATAATTTTGTAGCTAAACTTAAAAGATCAACTGAGAGCATCTAGAGTTAAAGCTTCAAATAAAATATAGATTTTCTTAGCTGGAAGTATTTATTCAACTTCAAATTAAATGTGAAGTCCTTCATTTAAAGTCAATTAGCTTTTCATTTTAAAAATACAAAGGATGTTTTGAAGCAAAATTTTAGTTAATTTCAAAGATTGGAAACAAGTAACTTGATTTTTCAACATTTTTTCGCTGTAATAAAATTATTCAGCGAATTTGAACAAAATTCCCTTGCTTCTTTGTTTGACATCATCCTTTACAGAATTACTATTCACAAAGAAATCTTATGCTTGTTTTTTCAAGACATGGCACTTATTATTTTATTACTAATTTCTTCTTCTCTCATCTCAAACAGAACTTGAGAGCCATAGTCTCATAGGCATTCTTAAATTTTTGAGCTTACTTTTTATATCTATAGCTAATGCTGACATCATTTCGTGAGCTAAGCCTACCTTTGAAAGGACACCTGTTTAATGATATGCAGAGGGTGTCTTTCATTAGGATGCTTGGTAAGAGCTGAGGAGAGGGTGTGGAGGTCAAATAAGACTTTCCTGAATTGCAAAGCAGAAAGAGCAAAGCTGAAGGAAGACCTGTTTGCCTGAAAGCTTGTCTGATAAAAGACTCTGTGTTTCTTGCAGTCCTTGCCCCTCTCAAGGTCTCAAGTCATGTCACTATATTATAGAATAGGTTGCTCAGAGTCCCATCCAACCTGACCTTGAATATTTCCAGGAATGGGGTGTCTGCCATTTCTCTGGGTAACCTGTTCCTGTGTTTCACCATCCTCATTGTGAAAAGTTAATTCCTTATGCCTAGTCTAAATCTAAACTATTTTATTTTCAATATGTAAGTTAAAAAAAAAAAAACCCAAAACATTTCAACTTGCACATTTCAGAATAAATTTTCAGTGCAGAGAGATTGAATATCTGTTTAGTGTTAAATGGAGTAAATTTGAATCTGGAAGGCCCCGGATAAAAAAAGAAAAGGAAAGAAGAAAGGGGGCAGTAGGTTTATAATCTACAAGTTACAGCATAAAATAATTTGAAAAAAGGATTTGTGATCAATCATTAGAATAAGAGCATTTCCTTGTTTGGTAGTATTCTTGTACTTTCAATCAGAATGGCTGGGCTTGGAAGGGACCTCTGGAGGTCAAGTATGGCCACCTATGGCAAATTAACCAGAAACACATTTACGTAGATCCAAGGATGTTTGAGATAATAACATTATGAATAACAATTATCATTTTACTTAAGAAAAAAATTTAAAAAAATCCAATCATGGAACTAGAAAGTGTTATATGAGGAGACTGACAACATGCTTAATGACTATTTGAAGAAATTGTAACAATTTGTCAGGAATTATAAGGTCAGAATTTCTTCAAAAACAGCCTTATCCAAATAATTGTATTTTAAACTAAATATGTACATGAAAGATGAGACATAATCTATCAGATATTAATCTAGCACAACTCTAATACACTGAATAAAGTCTACATATTTTAACACTGATTTTTTATTGCTCCATTTACTAGAACAGCCTTCCAAATATACCACAGTTCTACTCTCAGTAAATTTCAGTAATGAGTTATTAGTTGCCATTCTTAAAAATTAAATGAAATGTGAAAAGATTTGCTATCTTTCTACATCATCTATAGCATTAATAGAACAATGTGGCCTTGGAAAACATTAATAGATTCAAGGTAGGTAAAGAGTATGTTACATTCTGTTGAATGGGGCTAGAAATCTAGATTGAATTAATGAGTTCAAATACTTCCTCTAAGGCACGGAATTTGTTTCACTAAATGTCATGTTTATTCTTGGAGAAAATGAAATTTCATTCAGAAGTTCAAATTTATTATGTGGGTATGACAGAAAGATTCTGGGTATTGTTTCTATCATGATCTTTAAGCAAATAAAACATTAAGCTGAGCTTCCACTATTCCTCTTGCAGAAATAGTTTTAGAGTAATAAAAAAACCAAATTAGATCACGTAAAAGCAAGAGGTTGTTCGTCCAGCAGTTTGACTGCTCAGTTGTCAAATATTCAAGATCTTTATACCAAAAATCATTGAGTGAAAAAGTACCAAGAAAGACAAAAGGCCAGGCAGCAACAACAGACTCGCCCATCCCTTTCATAAATATACACACAGCAGATGCTACAGCAGAGGAAAGAAAGAAAAGGAGCTACTGGTTTCAGTGGACCACCATGACACAGCCTCCAAGAACAGGAGCAGCAGTCACAGAAAGAGATAACAGTAGATTTTCAAAAACAAGTAACTTGGTAGACAGCTGTGATTTTGCACTTATACTAGACCAGAACAAGCAGGTGAAGTAAAATTCCCCTGTGCTCTGCTGAGTACAAGCTCTTGAATATTTTTACAGAATGACAGAACAACTCCACTACTGCCTTTATCATATTTCAGAGCTGAGCAGATCATGCTTTTATGATCACATTTCATCAACAAAGAAAGTAGACTTCCAAGTATATGGGTGTCTTCAACTGAGCATCATGACAAATACATTCTTCCAACATCATGTTCTGAACCTCCACAGCACACCCATCCTCAGCAGCAGAGCCTCTAGCACACACCAGGACAGATGGGAGACTGACTGCTGTTCTGTTCTCTGCCTGTCTTTACAGAAAAACTAATTGCCAGAGACTGCATTTAAATTCATTTTAACGAAATTTGGGACTCAGTCAGGAGTCTCTGAATAAATGCATATGTTCTGACACACAGAGGCAGTCAGATTAGGTGACATGATAGTGGTTGTAAACTATGAAACCTAAGATTTGAACATTCCCTTAAGGTCTTAGATTACAAACAAACAAATGTAACATTTTTTGTACTTGATGAAAGCATGAACTGCTAAGAATGGAAGTTGCATAACTTGAGCATCAGCCATCATTAGTCCAAAGCCTTTCAGACAATGCCTGGAACTTGTGGCTTTATGTGATGTTGCATCATGCACCACACAACACATTCCATGAGTTGTGCTATGAAAAACTGGAAAACCACATCATCTGTGGAATTAGAATTGGCAAACAGCCAGTAAAACTGTTTGCATTTTGTGAAATGCCAGAATAGAATTAACTTTAATGTTGCTTCAGACTTAAGGTTTATACGCTCCAAACAGAAAGACTGATATTCTGTAAAATGTGCTACCACTATCCATTAAATTTTAACCACTATAATTTAATTTGGCCTAAAGTATTAAAATATCTATTATTTTTAAATAACCAAAATATCCAAAAGTTGTTAGAAATACATTGTCTTTATATTTTAAACATTACCACATTATATAGCAATTGGGAGTTTTTATTTGGCAAAGCACCAGGCTATTTTATGAAAAATAGTTTGGAGAGCTTTACAGAAAATAAAAATTCCAAATGCTACCATTCATTGTAATTCCTGGTCTATGGCATTAATAATTCTTCAATTTGATATCTCATGCATTATTTTTCTCTAAGAATAAACAAGAGAGCCATTAAAACAAAATCAAGGGTTGCTGTAACTAATTATTAAAGAAATCTGCACAGCCACAAAACTGGGTGGTTCTACATTGTGCTCTAATGTAGACAGAATTTGTATATTCACAGCTTTAATTTTCTGAAGGAGTAAAATGAAGTTGTTCCCATTGGGAATACTTGGAGAAAAGCACTACATAAAACTTTTTTTTTTTAAATGTAAAAAAGTGAAGTTTTATTTGATTTCTGTGCAATATACAGTCTAATTTACCTGCACCCTCAATGGTGAGTAGAAAGAGCCTGTTAAAAAAGCCAGTGTATCAACCTCACATTCAGCTATTCTTGTTATAATTCAATTAAATAATGTACACAGGACATAAATGCCAAGAGATGAAGTTCATGGCTTCAGATCAGATTTCACAGTGGCAAGAAATTCCAGTCATTCAGTCTTCCATTTCATCATATAGAAAACATTACCCTCTGTGACATTTTCACTGAATGCCTATGCAATGTTAACAAAAGAATTCAATAACTATACTACTCATTTTACTCCTTTTGATTTTTTTGATTTTGAAAATCAGTTCTGGAAACTCATTATAATCTCTGTTTTTCTTATGGCTTTTCACAGCTAATTTACTGTATTTTGGAAGTGCCACTCCACAAAAACTTGGAGAATAGCTAAGTAGATCAGACTTCAGGTGATTGACAAAATCAGGCATTAGGAAAGGAAAGACAAACACTAGTCTGGTTTTCTGAAGTACTGCAAGAAAGAATTAGAAATTAGTATTGGACTCAGACTGAAGTTGTTGACTTCAGATTTTAATTTTCCACTGCCCTTGACGCAATTACCTGTCACTGCTAAAAAGATCTTGTAGAAAATGTGATTTGTAGAATACAAATTAACACCCTGTTAGAAAATGTACTCATGAGATTTAAGAATCATTTTTGTCTCTTACATTTCTGAAAAGTGTAGGACTGATAACACCTGTTAGCAAGCATCAGTGAAGAAGCAGGAAGGTGTAGGTTTCTACTCATGCTGATTTCAGCCTAGGAACACCTCTGAAAAATAGGAGGGAATCAGAGATGTTGTGATAATTTAATACCTTTCCATTTTCCCAGCAGCAAGCATAATGGGAAGAGAAGCAAATTTTATGTCAGGACCAATGGCAAGGTGAACATGAGACAGCAGTGCCCTGGCAGCCAGGAGGGACAGTCCTGTCCTGGGGGCATCAGGGACAGCATCACAGCCAGGCAAGCTCTGCTCTGAGCTGGGGCAGCCTCACCTCGAATGTGTGCAGTTTTGGGTGCCACAGTACAAGAAAGACATTAAACTATTGTAGAGCATCCAAAAAATGGCCATGAGGATGGTGAAGGGACTGGAAGGGAAGCTGTATGAGGGGTGTCTGAGGTCCCTCGTTTACCCTCAGGAGGGTAAGCAGAGGGGAAGATACAGATCTCTTCAATCCTCTGCCCAGTGACAGGACTCAAGGCAGTGGTATGAAGCATCAGGGGAAGTTTAGGTTAGATAACAGGAAAAGGTTTTTTCACCCACAGAGGGTTGGGCACTGGAACAGGCTCCCCAGGAAGTGGTCACAGCATCAAGCCTGTCTGAGTTCAAGAAGCATTTGGACAATGTTCTCAGGGTGTGATTAATGGGGTGTCCTGTGCAGGGCCAGGAGCTGCACTCAATGATACTGATGGGTCCCTTCCAACTCAGGGTATTCTATGAGTCTATAAAGCTTTATTAGGATGCTATAAAAAGCTAAAGCATAAAGATGAACCAAATATTATTTAGATACACTAAAGTAGATAGAGGAGTATAGAATTGTTGTGTGTTAGAATGGCAGACAGTCCATTTACAGGTGGTCTTCAATTCAGGGCATCTGTTAGAACAGATGTCAAAGTATTCCTGCAGTGCAAGACTCTACAGAGCACTTCAAGGGCAGACTCCCTGACCCAGGGTCTTTGTCCTCCTGTGTACTTTGAGAAAGGTATGAAGAACATGCATGCCAGTATGTGTAGTGGAGCAAAAGCAAACAGAAAAGACACTTCTTAATTCAGTTTGGGGATCAGACACTGGCAAAAGACAGCCTTATATACCATCAGATTTGCCTCTTCCTAGTAAGAGACAGCTATGAATATCAGAGCAGCTGAACTTGTTTTTTATCCAACAGTTATACTTTTCATCAATTATTTTGCACAATTTAGTGTGCATGCATTAAGACACTTATAGGCTATTTCCCATTCTGAGTTCCACACAGAATTCTTATCTTTAACAATTTGTTGTTCAGAGACGCCCAAGTTAAATACATCCACTTGTCTAATTTACAGTACTTATTGCAGAATGCAAATAAATGAAGATGATTTTTCCTGTGTTTCCTATGTCTGCTTTAATTCTTTAGGAAAAACAGAGTATTACATTGCCAAGCAATTCTGAGCCTCAGCAATAACTGTAAGTTCAAGTACTGAGACTTGGAAAAAAATCAATTTATATTTTCAAAACACTCTTTTAAAAACAACCATGCAATGTTTATAAATTGGTGAAAGCGTCTAGATTTTAGTGAAATTTTGTTCCTGCCATAGTTCACAACATTTCGTTACCTCTTTTCTCTGTGAACCATTTCCACACCAGGTCTAACATTGCAATGATCAATGATAGTTCACATCTAACTCCAGCACTCCAATTTCCTAAGAAATTCATCAAAGCTACAAACTACTGACCTTACCCTAAACCCATCTGATTGCAGGCCAGTTGGCTTAAGTTTTCTTGCCACTCATCAGCACAAACATGGTTATCAGCAGCTGACCTGTGAACAGTCAGGAGCATCAAGGAATTCGTGTTTTTAGACAGTGTAACTGGAAAGAAAAAAGGAAGAAAACTTCAGTATTATTTGAAATAGCTTTATAGGTGGAAAACTTAAAACATACAGCTACATTCAAGATTCTTCCAATTTGCTGGCACTTTTCCTAGCTTTACATGCTGAATAGCTATGCAATTTAAAACCAAGGCAAGTATGGTTATCAGAACCTTGCTAAGAGTGAACAGCATGAGACACTAAACAGCAAAGGCAAGAGGGTAAGAATAAATCTAAATACTTCCAATTCACCAGCACAGGCTCACATGGCTTGCTGATAGCCTTAGTTTTTATAGCCTTAATCTAGTTAGATAATTTAAATAGAAAGACCACCATCACTTCTTCTCTCGTCACCTCTATAAGAAAGTTCAGGTGCTGCTTTTATCACATGCAAAAAAGATTCTCAAAAGGTCCTTCAAAATTTCAACATCTTCTTAATCTCTTCTCTGTCCACAATACTTCCCAGATTACACTCATCATTTACACATTTTCTTGCTATATCACTTCTCTTATCTCTTTGCACTGTGACACTTCACACTTAGCTTTAGCTTTCTTTTTTGCTCACTTCCTTGCATGCTCACCCCAGTCTTCTCTTTGCTAATAGAGGGAGCACCTCTCCCCCACTGTATTCTGAATTAAATCACCAGTGATTACTCTCATCACCCAAACACCACTCTGAGGCACTGCAGAGCAGAAACTTACCACAGTCCCATTCATCTGAGCTGTCACTACAGTCTGCCTGCCCATCACACCAGAGTTCTCGTGGCACACACTCATGGTTGGCACATTCAAGTTCACTCTCTCCACAAAATGCTGCAAAGACAAAAACATGCTTCCTCTCTGAGAAAGACATGATTAAAGTGAAATTCACATTGAGACAAAAAATTGAGAGGGATGGTGAAGGTAGGTACAGATCAGATTTATGGGAAAGTAAGTGAGGCAGATTAGCAACAAAATTCGGCATGGATGCCACTGATGCAGAAGGTGGCTGCTGCCAGGCAGTGGCAGAGGGCATTGCAATTCAGAGGGAAGGAAGAGTGCTTACAAATGCAAGATCTGTGATTACTTAATATCATTTCTGGTCTTGTTATATGAAACTTGTCTAAGCCCCTCAGAAGCTGTAAGAGAAAATATTGTTCCGTGCTTTTAGCTGACTGATCCAAATTTGTTTAGTTCTTGATGGTTTTCAAAAAAATTATTTTACCACAATGAGTATCTATTTCCTCTCATCCACAGCAATTACATATTAATTTTGTAATTTGCCTTTGCTTTGAAAATGATATATTTATATCTCCACATTGGAGGTAGAGAACTGCTGTACTGATAGGCAAGTTCCAGTTCACAGCTGGTATCTTTAAATACAGATTTCCAGAGTCTGTACAATGTGGGAACCAGAAGAGCTGCCCTTTGCAAATGACTTTTGATTTTCCCCCAAGAACCTCCCTTCCAAAAAGCAGGTGTGTAGAAATGCAGTACCTTCCTCACTAACACACTTCCAGCTTCTATAAACCCCATCATCAGGGAATTCTGAGACCTGGAGGAGGGCAGAGAGGAAGCAGATGCATGGAAGGGAGCTGGATTCAGCTGAGCCCACGTTTGGCTGATGTACAGCATTTACACTGCCATACAATCAAACATTTCTTTGCAACACTAATACAAAAAGTGCACTCCAAAGTGCAAATCATACTGATTGAGCAGGCAGTGCTGTCTACCCCTGATCTTTCTGGCTCTGGAATAAAGCATACAAAAACAGAAAAAGCACTTTACCTCCACTTTCCAGAGAGAACATAATTCAAAAAACTGGAAGCCCTCAACTGGGAAAACTTTGGTGCCATTTTAGAATATTAAAGCCAACTCAAAAGCAAAGAAGTATACTCTGCTAATTACAAACTAGTTTAACCTTAGCCCTTTGGTAATCTTTTCTCTGCCATGATCTTAATGTGTGATCACAAGTAAATCACTTTAATGCCACCTCCACTCTAGATTACAGCACACAGCTTGGAAGTTAAATGGCATAATCTTTACAATGAAAAGCAGATTAAGAAATGTTTTGTGAGCTTCAGCTTCCCAAAAAGAAAAAAAGTTTGGCCTAGTGATACATGCAGGCTGCTGTTCATTTTGGCAAACATACTCATAGGCTTCACTCAGCACATAAAATGTGCCTACCATTCTCCTCCTACCAACAGAACTCCAGAGATTCAGGAGCAACTTCTTTTAAATCACAAAATTATATCCAAACATCCCAGCAAAACTGAAAAAATGCCAGGTTTACTCAGAGAATGAAAAAATTCCCGTTTTCAACCAACTTTACCAACCAATGACCCCTCCTTTCTTGTGCAAACTTTCTCCCAGTATGTCTTTTCCACTTCCTTGTCCTGGGAACATGCCCATGCACCAGGTTTTCTCAAGAGAGGAGAATTCAGAGTACCACTAACATATAAATGAAAGTGGAGCTGACCTCTCAGGGCACTCACTCTTAGTTTAGTATGCAGGGTGGGAGCCTGCAAAGCAGCTGCTGTTTGCAGATGTTCCACCACCTCCCATCCCATCCTCAGATGGGAACAGTGCAAACAGAAGTGAGGGACAGCCAGCACTTGGAACAGAACTACACTCTGCACAAGGACAGTGTGCCCATGCCACCACTGTACCATAATGCTGGATTCCAGAAACCTGGAATTCTTGAGCTTTCTGTGCTTTCTGGCACTGACCTCCTGGAGAACACTGCTTTTGACCTGAGGCCTTGGAGAAGGCTTCCCGACTTAAGTGATGGAGCTAAAGTCACTGGTGTGTAGTTACATTAGAAGTGTGTGATTCTACATGGTGAAGGGTTTTAAACTTGAGGTTTTTATTATATAGTAATAGCTATGGAATAAGATAGAGGATTTTGGGGTGGTGTCCTTCCTCCTTCTTCTTCATGGTTTCAGGTAGTGGCTTTGGTAGGACAGTTAGTGCTGCACTGATGGTCAAGAAAATTTGGTTATTGGGTCAAAAATATAAATAATACAGGTGTTAATTGTCTATTGAACTGCTTAGCTTTAAGAGACCTTGTAGCTAGCTGGATTTCTCTCCATTTTGCCCACTTTTAGCTGGTGGCTAGAAGTGTTGCTGAACTTTCCATACTTTAAATAAAATTTAATAAACAACCAAGCCCAAACACAAGAAAATCTATTTCCTTTGTGTGTCTTTTAATCCTGGCTCTGAGTGAAAACAAAAAAACACTCTGGACAAATTACTAATTAAGAGGTGCAAAACACCACCCTATTGTACTGTAATATGCTTGGTGTTTGGATTGTTATCACAGTTTGGATTGTAGAAGAAATCTGTGGAGCCAGGTAGGGAGACAGAATCTAAGAAATGCCAATCAGGAATGAAACTAAACAAGGAAGAGAGACATATGACATTTACCAAAAAACAGATCAGTAGTAAAATCACAAAGAAATCAAGGAAAAAATGAGCATTGAGCAGCTATGAGCTATGCTGGTATGGAATGAAGTTGAGGAAATTTGGGAAAATAAGTAAAAAATCTACATGGAATAAAAGTACAAAGGCACAAGAACAAGGAGGGAGAAAGAGAAAAGAAAAAAAAAGAAACAGAGAATGAGAGTCACCAAACAGACAGCAAGGATCTAAGGATGTGAACAGCAAAGGACATAAGATGAGCAAAGAGAAAAATAGGTGCCATAGAAAAACTGAAAAGGGAACTGAGGGAATGACTAAGTCTTTCTGCCTATAGAAACGTAAAGCATTTTTACTTTGATTTATTTTGCACCCCAACAGCCCAAAAATGTGACCAGCCTTTTTAGGGAGTAACAAACTGCGTGAGTCCTTACAGCAATTCTTTTCATCCATCATGTCAGGGCAGTCTGGGAAACCATCACAGATCATACTGTGTTTGATGCACAGCTTCCTCACAGGACACTCCCAAAGACCCCTTTCTCTACAACCTGCAGGCAGAGCACAGTTCTGAAATACTTGCATGCAATATTGAATCAACCATTTTCTTCCTTAAAAGTCCTGAAACACATAAAATATTTTCACTTGCAATATAAATTTCAGAAGGTACCAAGGACAGTTACTAAAGAAGAAATGGAAATAAGATTGGCACAGTGTGCACTTTATAAATGCATCTAAATATTATAACACTTCATAATACTTCAGTGCTTTTAAAATAATAATATTATTATTATCTATCATACATATCTACAATGATATAGGCATTAGCTCAATTACCTCAAAACCCATACACCACTGTTCTTTTAAATTACATTTACTAGTAATATAAGAACTTTTCTGATCTTGAAGTCTGCAGTAATTCCTTGGACTTTCAAAAGCAAATCTTATAAAAATATGGAATTGCCATGAAACACTGTAGAAATATATCCATTTTTTCTGGCACTGCTGATGCAGAATCTAACACAGAACCACAATGAAAGGTAGAAAAAGAAGTAACACAAAACTATGTCAAAGTGCTTTGACAGTAAAATTCCTGTTGGTCAGTTAGAGGAAATTAAGACCAGCCCAAGTTTTTTCCTAGTTTTACTCCACTTTTTTTTTTTTCCATCATCTGATAAAGTATTTTATTGTGATACCAGTTTAAATACTTTGACATACTAATGTCCTGCATGTCTGACACTCTGGTTTTATAAGAAGCCATAAAAATGGTGTGTTCTGACTAAAGCAAATTATTTGATTGCATTGTTTGGCCTGTTCTACAGATGATACTTTTCATTTTAATCTAAGGGCAAATTCAATTGATAGCCCTGACATTCATACATGCAAATAGTTCAGGTATAAATTTAAAATTAGGATTTAAAGCAGCACCTCTCCATGCCTGGACCTGGAAATGTGTATCAGCAGTAAGTTACTAAGCAAATGCATTGTTTCCAAGAAATTTTAATTCAGAAGAACATATTTTACAACTATGAACCAGAGAATCCCTACTGGATTACTGGAAAAATCTATTCAGGCTTTAACTGTACCTGGATGTGTGGGTGCTTGATTTTGTTTAAATTTGAAAAAACACCTAAATAAATGTTAAAGCCTGGAAAAGTAAATAGCCTTAATCTTTCAAACTAATTCCTCACAATGAAATAACTTTCTTGGTATCACCACTTTCCAGGTCTCTTTCTTGACAATATTTGTGATAACTATTAATGAAAAATTAATTGAAACAAAACAAAATCTCTACTCTTATATCAAACAAGGAATGCCATGTTAGGATCTTGATATGAATATAAAATTTAAAAAGCTTAAACCCCCTATAATTTATGAACCTTGCAAATTTTTTAGCAGAGTGTTTACAATTGATTAAATACATGTTTGCCTTTCCTCTTCATCACACATTATAGTGCTATACTGTGAAGTGTACCAGGACTCTCCAAAACCAATCACATAAACAAATATAGAGACAATTCCCTATGAAAAATTCACTACTTCCTGAATTCAGTGTTCAAACACACTGTTGGTAGAGATCATCTACCATTTGGAGTATTTATATTTCACCCCTAATTATTTTTTTTTAATTGTAAATGGCATTAAAGTCATCATTAAAGGATTTCACTGCAATTGCATGGCTGAGATGCCCTCTCACAAGGACCATGTGAAAGTGTGGCAGGGATTGCTCACAGAAGGAGACAGTGGGTGCTGAATACAGCTCTGCTCTGCATGGGAGAGTACATCTCAGTCCCTTTCTAACTTACATTTTTGGCCAGAGTAGTCTAAGCACAAGAAAGCTGTAGCTAGTCTTCTTCAGCCTCCTCCTCCCTGCACTGTAAAGCTGTTCCATGTCTGTAATTTAAAGCACTTCAAGGTTTTCAAATTAAACATTCAGTGTTTTTTAATGTTAGAAAACCAATTTAAAAGGATAAAGCTAATAAAATTTGAGCTATCCATTTACACACGGAAAGATCATTAAGTTTTGATTTTGTCCTGCACACATGGAATATGAATAAGTTGGAGACAGTTACTTTTGGAGCTCTACAAGGACTTTTTGTTCTTCAGTAACAGTATAAGCCCTGGTCAATGTAATGTCACTCTGACACTGGTAATTTCCTAGCTGATACAGTCTTCTCTATTTATAGAAACTGATAAGAATTCTGCTGATTGCTTGTGACATTCTGTCTAGACTTTAGAGAAAGAGAGATCCACTTGAGAAATGAATGTTACATATTAGAACAATATTTCATGTTAATGTCTAGGAGAATAAAATTATCCTAAAAGACACATAACAATTAGTTTTCTACAGAGTTCAAAATTGATGACAACAAAAATATTTGGCAGGGAGGATAATTGAGACAATTGATTCAAAGTAAAGAGATGTCAAACTCTTTTGAAAGAGTCACCGTGATCATCAGCTCTGACTTTCCTTTATAACCCAAACAAGAGAATGACCTAATATTAAATCATATTTCAGAGGGCATATCCTTTTTTTCTTCTTCTTTCTTTCTGTTTTACAGAGATGGGGGAAGGGAAGGAAAGAAAGAGGAGACAGAATACAAGCATGACCTGGAAACTCCCAGAGACTGAGAATACATCACATATTTGGGGATAAATAAACTCTTGGCTACTGCAAACATTAAAATAATCTGCTTTTTAAAAAGAAGCATTCTATAGGTCTGCCAAGATTGAACCCTTAACCTAGCTTTAGCTTTCTGGTCTTTGCTCATATCCACACCTTTTGTCTAAATCCTTAGTGATGAACAATTATTCTCTTTGCCCCTAGGGATGCCAGGCCTGCTTGCAGACCTCCTTGAAGGCTACAGCTTAGTAAATTAAGAAATATTTAGAACTCCCTTCTCCTTCTGAAACTGTCCTGCCAGCATGCACAGGGATACATAGTGACCAAGAGATTTCATGATTATTTCAGGCTCAATAAATCCCCTTAAGTTAAAAGTCAAAAGCATCTACAGTAAAAATAAACTCAGAAATATATTGGAGAATAAACCTTGAGGGTTTATGCTTGCACTTGTAACCTGAGCTTGACCAATCTGAAAAAAACATGCAGGATCCACTTCAGCAACACAATATATCATAATGATATTTTCTGTCTGTACATCCTAATGAGAGCATTATCATGTATAAGTTTAAAACTGCATTTACAGATTCAAGGTTTAATCTGCCAGGGAGTAACATTTTAGCTCAATAAAGCCTTCAGCAATATGAAAAGAACTAAACCTACAGAAATGTTTTAACTTGACTCTTTAATGAATACTCAAACATCCCAGAGTATGGTTATCAGAATCTAAATGATCAGTTATCATGAATTGTATTCATGTTGATGAAGAAGGATTCTTGCTATAGTATTTTACTGATACTGTCTTAAAAAAACCCCAACGTTTTTAAACATGCAAAAAAGGTACTTTTTCTCTGAACTCTCATGCTAGAATTCAAGTAACTGGATGAAAGGTAAAGCCCATTTTCTAACGCTGCAGCTACCCTCCATTCCAGCTCATTGGATTTATTTACCACAGCTGTCCTCGTCACTGTCATCCTCACAGTCAGCTTGGCCATCACACCTTCTGGAGGCCAGCACACACCTCCCAGAGCGGCACTTGAAGTGGCTGGGTGAGCATTCTGTCAGTGACAACAAACAGGGAGATAAGGCATCATTTTATCCATTAGATAAAAGCTTAATCATGACATGGGCACTTATTTATCACCGGGGCTGTTTCAGAAGGGTGAATAACAGGGACAGAAAGCTTGTGAGGCTGGAACTATGTACAGAACAAAGCTCTTCATAATTGCACCAGGAAGGTGATGGAGCAACATTTTCCAGAGCTCTCCCTCACATGCTGCCCTCTGTCAAATGTCACTGCTTTGACAAATCACTGCCATACAATGTTTTAGACTGTGGGTATGAATTTCTGAGCTGCTCTTCATGTCTTATGCATTGAAATAAGTATAAGGAATCCTCAGGATAAAAAATTTTTAAAAATTTTAAAAAAAAGAGAGAGATTGACAATTATGTGTCTGTTTCAACTAATAAAACCACATATAACTTTCCACTAATTAACCCTTTCACTGCTTCTTCTTCATCTCACAATACCATTCTGGGACAAAGGAGTAGGAACAGAGTTGGCAGATCTTTAAGGAACTCTTTCACTGAGTGCTAGCAATTCTCTGGAGCAAGAAATCCAGCAAAGAACTCAAGAGACTGGCATGGCTGAGTAGGGGAACTCAGTCTGGAATAATTTCCACAGTTAAATATCATAATTTAAAGAGGGGGTATAAAAAAGCAAGCACCAGTGACTTTGGTAACCCACTTAAATCTTTTATTTGCTGTAATGTGTATTGGAGTTACCTTCTACATCTTCATCTGGTGTTAGACAAGTTTGGTTGTCCGAGTTCTCATCTGGAAACTGAGTGCAGTCTGTATCTTCTGGCCACTGCAGACCTACAATCCCAAGCACAGCCTCACAGCGTTCCTTGGACTGTACACACAACGTCCTGGGGAGACAAAGCAGAATTGCACCAAGCAACTGCATGAGTGGCTTAGAAATTCACAGATACTAGAAGTTAATAACCCTAACCAAAGCTAAGGATGAACATCAAGAAAAAAGATCACAGTTAAACAGATGTTTTAATATGAAAAAAATGCATATATCAAACATGACTGAAACATGATTTCAAGGCACTGTTGTGCAGTTATGTTATTAATAGCTATGTTATAAATAGATTAATAATAACCAAATGTAACTGCTTACAAACATGCTCTCCTCTGTAAGAGATGGCAGAGAACATTTTAAAAGAATCATTAACTGCTCTCCTTCCAGAAGAAAAACCAACACATTTTGTACTTGTGAAATGCTGCCTTTTCTGGTTAGGCTACCTCAGAAGCCATGTGGTTTCAGAAGGAAAAAATATTTAAGCCTGCAATCAAAAGAGTGAAAAACTTCCCAGGAAATTCAATAAAATTAAAACTTTAGGAAAAACAAAGCTCAGACAACCGTGGTCTTGAGGGCTGTTGTCAGTTAGAGCAACATAATAACTTCTACATCTTCATGTGGTGTTAGACAAGTTTGGTTGGTCAAATCATGAATAAGGCATGAATACAGTCCTTCCGCAGCATTTTTTTTTAAACCATATAAAGGTGGGATTCAGTGCAAAATTTGTTTAATCCATTGAGATTGAAAATCACCCATGGTGTCTCTCAAAACACCTGCTGTCAAATGCTTCAAAATTACAAAGAGAAAAATCCCCTAATGTTTGAAACATTTAGCCATTACTTTTGTCTGGGATCCTAGTAGGTTGAAAAATATTCAACCAAAGGATCCCACTGTTGTTTTTTTTTTTTAATTTCTTTCATGTCCCTTTTAATTTGCCTTTATGTAATATGATTATTTAAACATCTTTCTTCTAGAGATGCTCCTTTCATGGAAGGCATTTTATTCCACTCATTTTCCTCTGACCTTTCAACAAATAGAACTTTTTTCTTTTCTTGCAATTAGCTTAGAAAATACTGTGACCAAAACCAACAAAACAAATCCATAGAGGATGAATTATTTTGATGCTCTTTTGGGAAAATAATACAGTATTAATCCACCCAGATTTATTTTTCTCTTGAGGAATTAGATGAAGAAGAGGCAATGTTTTTCCACACCAAACAATTCACCACTGGGTTGAGCAACCAGACAGAATGCATTGATGTCAGTCAACCATGTTATGGACTCTTTTCCCTTTTAGATCCTCATTATCAAAAAGGTTGACTGACACCACTTCATAACCTCAGATTTCTGAATGACAGAATTTTTATTTTCCAATGACAAAAAACAAAACCCACAACAAAAATACGATAATATAGCAGAGACATCCAAGTTGCTTCTGCCCTGTGTTCTCTGCACACTCAGATCTTTGGTCAAAGCTGACCTTTTCCAAGATATTATAATCCATCCAGTTGTCTTTCTGTGGTGAAAGAATTAGAATCTATTTAAACTTCAAGATAGGCCTGGACTAATATTATCAATGCCTCATCAGAGATGAAGGATAATGTTCAGAAATTGAAAACATACTTGATACATCAATGAACATTATAAATAACAGTAAGTTCAGTCCTTTCCAAAAAATGTCTTACCTGTGTCTTTACTTTGAATAAAACTTTATGAAGACTGTTACAGTTAAAAAACAAAAGTATGATAGCCAAACTAACATAAAGACGACAAAAAGCCTTGAAAAAGCAGGGACAGCTGTTTTATACAGGGGAAGTAGAATTAAAATAATTTAGTTATACCACCTGGAATGAGAAAACATCCATGTGCTTGTTGTAAAAAAACCTAATGCATCTCTTATAAGTTTCTGTTATAACAGATTCAGAATTGTAACATTAATGTGCAATTAATGGTTGTAAAGTACACTTTGACTTAAAAGTGTAACACTGAAAAACTGCATTAGCTGAGTTCAGTTTCATATTTACAGGAAAAGACAGGTAAAAAAATATATATGTGCTGCTAAGCTCAACTAATCACTGATACATTTGAACAAGAGGGCAGTTATTCTGAAAGTCAGCAGCAGACTCTCAGAATATAATTTCTGCACTGACAGTGAACCATTTTCTCTTCTTGGAGCTTCAAACTGTAAAGTAGGTTTACATTTATACTGAAATAACAAATTTTCTTCATTTTTATTGGTATGAGGTTATTTTTGTTTTCATCTCTAAAACATTTTTAGGTTTTTACATTATATGAGTATCTGAAATTCTTCCTAAAATGTTACTGTTAAGCAGACAGTACAGATCTAGAGAAACCTTCAAAGGTGTGCCTTCCTGATAAAAACAGTCTTTATCTCTGACCTAACATTAAGAGTGAAACCAAAACTATCATAAGAGTAGAGCTTTTAATCCTATGATTTAAAGTTCTATGTCATATATCAATTTGGTCTAAATTTGATGTTACCCTGTTTTGAGCAGCAAGTTGGACCAGACGACTTCCAGATGTTCCTATCAAATTAAATTGCTCTGTGCTTTCTACAAGCTTCCCTTCACCTGTTTAATACTTTAAATTTGAAGACTATTCACCTGTATCATGAGACGTCCTAAAATCTGTTAGCTAGGTATGATGGCAAAGAGCCTATAATTTAACTTACATCGCTCTACATTAGAATAAACTAATCTAATTTTTATTTATTATACTGCTTTCTTTAAGAAAGCAAACAAACCCTTGATTTTCAAACTAGCAAGCCTGACACAGAGCTTACACAAACCCCTCTGTAACTTTGAAGCTATCCTGTATGCATTATTTTCTTTCCCATTAGGTTCCTATGTGAGAATTTAACAGTAACATAAACTTCTTTGTGGTTCACTCTTACTTTGCACTAAGAAGCACATCAAAGCACTAGACAAAGAAATGTTATCTATTTGCCAACAGCATCACATAAGAAGAAACTTTAGGATGTGCACTGCAATTTTTGATGCATTTTTTTTCAACCAGAAGGTGTTAATTGATCAATACTGTCAAGGTAGGCCCAACAAAGGAGGTAGAAATACAGAATGAGAGGGGTCTAGCAGCCAGTAGGTCAAAGAGCTCTGCCTATTGGTCTTTTGTTAGATCTTCTAACCTGCAACAACTGCTGCTAAGAAAGCCATGAGATCTATAGAACATAGTCTCTTTCCAACAAATACAGGCATAACTTCAAAAAGCACAGTGATGTTACTCACTAAGGATGGTGGAATAGCTACTCTTGACAAGCAGAAAACCAAAGTTAGCCTGGAATTCAGAATGATGTGGCACACCTAATTTAGAAAGGTAAACATTCATTAAAATCTCAGGTTTTGTTGAGCATTTGGATAGGGCTTTGCATCAAGTAATGCACCAATGCAAGGAACTATTACAAAACACTAATGTTCCAAATTCAATTAATTGATTCCATGCTTAACACCCATTAGAGTGGCACAATTCTAATGAAACACACAGAAATGGAAAATACTTCATGCAAATCTCACAGCACCCTTCTCGTCACCTCGCTCAACAGTGGAGTGAGCAGGTTCACAGTGCACTGAGTGAAAATCTGGCTGCAGGGTCCTGGCAAACAGGACTCCATCTGGCTGGTGACTGCTCACCTGTGCTGCTCCTCTGGGCCCAATTGCAAGTGAATGTCCTGTTCAGTACATTTATCAATGGTCTGGATGCATCACTAGCGAGTTTGCTGATGATACAAAACCAAGAGATGGTGATGACTCTCAAGCAAGGAGATGCCTTTGCATTGGGCAGTCATCCAGGACATGAAATTTAACAACAGCAAATTCCTGATCCTGCACCAAGGATGGAGTAGCACCAGGCACAAATTGGAGAGCAGCCCTGCAAAGAGGGACCTGGGCATGCTAGTCAGCAGTAGCCTTTTCCTATGGAATTCCAAAACAAATTTTTCAGCATTTTCAATGAAAGCACAAAACTGGGAAAAACTGCTAAGGCAGACAGTCGAGAATTAAATGAAATATGGTTTAGTGTAGTACCTGCAAGGTGGGATCCGCTGATTTGTGTGGGGGTCACATTTTGGTACTAAGATTGTACAGGCAAAAAACATCAGGTACTTGTAGCAGTTGGTCTGAACCAAAGCTGGGAAAAGGGAAGACTCCCAGCTGATAGAGGCTTCCTTCTGTGTCCTGTGGCCCAGGTAGTTTGGGTAATAAGTATAGTTGTAAGGCAAGTTCATACAAAGTTCCAGAGTAATTGGTTCACACTGACCTTTCACAGAGAGAAAACAAACAGAACCACGAATGGTGTGAGATTAAATTAAATACAGAAGAAATAATTCCATACTTACTTAACGAATTTTTCAGTCAGGGGCTATCCTCTCAGGCTTGAGAAACTGCAAGTTCCAGAGCTAGAGATCCCTTATTCATACCAGTAAAGGGGGGTTTGAATTCTGCCTATCTCATAACCCATTAAGGTACTTCTTATTTCCTTATTAATATTCACTAACTTTCTGAGCGACATCTTAATTTAAGGTGGTACAATAAACCATCCTTAAACCAGTACAGTGTGTACTGTACAGCAACACATTTCCCACTGGTGTGTACCTACTATGCTACCATGGCACACCTCACACTGACAGGGCAAGAGCCAAAATTAAGAAGACAGAAATCATCTGACACTTTGGGTTGGGAAGGATTTCCGGAGGTCTCCAATGCCCTGATCAAAGCAGGCCAGTTCTGAGGGCTGATCAGCTTTCTCAAGGTTTTAGACAGCTAGTAAAAAATCTCTAGTGACAGAGACTGCACAATTTCTCTGTACAGAAAACAGAAGCCAGGGTTTGCTTTTAATTTTTTTTCCTTGCTTACCAAGATCTGAAGGAGGGGACAATTGGGTTATGTATTGCACAAGCATTGAACAGACTGCATGCTAATGATTTAATTTGGGTAAAACATAGCTAGTAACAAATGAGAATGATAAGCAAAGACAATACAGATGCAACAGCTACAAGTCCATATGATTATATGTATTACAGCTACACACAAAAATCTTCCAAGTTTTGGGAGTTCATCACAACAGATTTTGAACTAGCCAAGTATTTTGAATTTTAAAAAATTGTATAGCTTTTGTATTTCTTTTCACACTGGAATTCAAAAATATTTATTTCCCAATTCTCCACTGTAACAGAAAACTAGAGACAGAATTTCTCTTCAATTCAGACTGAAATTCAACGTTTTATTTAGTAATGAGATGACTGTGAAATTACCTAAACTTATTTACTCTGGATATATTGAGAAAGTTTTCCACAAAAACCGTATACCATTCAAAAGTTAAAAAATGCATATATTTGCCTATTCTGGAAGCAAACACATTTTAATATGATTAATATTCTCTGCTAGCCAGTTGCTAGCATCAGTTGCCAGTACAGTGTGACAACCGTTCATCCCACATCTGTACCTTTGAGAGAAGTTGGAAGAAGACCCAACAGTCAATTATGCAGCTAATCAGCAAAGCTGGGCACTCTTCCTTAGTCTGGCATTTGGTGTTATAACTTTTTTTACTATTTACCCCCTATCTGATGATCACGAAGCTCATTTTTACATCCAGTTTTTCTTTGCTGCTAAATCCTGGCATACTATCAATACTGAACTATTCCTGTTGTCTCAAACCAATCAGTCACATTTTTGGGGTATCTAAGGTTCAATGACTTTAACAATTCTCCTCACATTACTGCGATTTCCTTTCTTTCATGATAAACCATCCCTTGTCCTTCCACACTTTTGTCTGAGATGCTCAGATCAGTTTGGGCTCATCTTTTGATTTTGGCCAGTAAACACCTTTCTTTGATGCCTACAGAACTTTGTACATTAATCAATATTTCAGGATGAAGACAAAAGTACATGCAATATTCTAAGTGTTTGTATAACATTATTCAAGGTTAAAGGGTTGAAATGCACATATACCATTCTCTTTTATTGTGCCCCATATTTATAGGGGTTTAACTGAATTCTGGAAGAAAATCTAGTCCATTGAAATGCCACTGAAGGATAGCTCTTTGCATGTTTTCAATATGATTATAATTTTCACACTGTGTTTAGAAAGCTTCTATTACATTATGTGCAAAAGTGTCACCATAGGTTTGAAAATAATAATGTTGACTCTCTCAAACAATTCCCAACAATCCAGAGAGTAATAAACAGAACATATGCTCCAGGGGAACATCTGACTCAAATGCTAGTCCTCCCTTCTGAGTCTGTCCTACAGCTTAAGAGGTCAGCTACTCCCTTATTTATAATACATGTGAGTACACCCTAATGAGTGGGGAACAAGGAATAAAATTTATTGCATCTTTTATCCTGAATTTAAAAAAGAAAAAACTAAAACAAACAAAATAAAGAAAAACAAACAAGCAAACAAAAAAACCCCCAAGCCAACAAAAAAAAATCCCACAAACCAAGACATTACCACATAGCCTATGCCTGGATTTAGTATATTCCTGTGTTTATTATTAACTTGCTCTATCCATTGGAGTCTCTGCAACCACTCTGGGCAATCTGTGTCCAGTCACACTTACACTAAAAGAAGTGCTTATTGTCAGAGCTTCATTTTAGAAACTGGTTATCTTTTCTCTTCTGCCTTCACTCAGAGTCAGGATTGAATGCTCAAAAGACAGATTTCTTGTTCGGACTTGGTTATTTATTAAATCTTATCTGGAGTAGAGAGAATTCTTCAGCACTTCTAGCTATCAAGCCAAAAGTGAGAAAATAGAGGTGAATCTAGCCAGTTACAAGGTCTTTTAAAGGCTAAATATCCAATTAAAAGCTAACTTCTATAATATATATACTTTTGGCCCAATAATGAAAAACCTGTGACCTGCACTGTGGTACTAACTATCCAATCCAAAAATTATTACCTGAAATCATGAAGAAGAAGGAACAAGAAGGAAGAAAGAGACAACCCTCAAGAACCTCCATTGTGTCCCATACCCATTACTATACTCTAAAACCCCAAATTCCAAACCCTTCACCATGTGAAATTACACACTTCTATTCTAACCACACACCAGCGATTCCAACTCCATCACTCAAATTTGGAAGCCCTCTCCAAGGCCTCAAGCCAAAAGCAGTGCTCTTTGAGTGTCAGTGTCAGAAAGCACAGAAAGTTAAAAACTCCCAGGCTTCAGGGTTTCAACACTTTATTATGCTCCTGTGTTTCATTTTGTGCCAATTGCCTCTGATCCTGTCAGTGAGCCCTGTCTTCTTTACACCCTCCCTCCAGACATCCATTCTGTTGTTGTTTGTTGTAAATACATTATAATGCCAGCCCAAACTCATCTGATATTATCACATTTGGAAAATGTCCATCATATTCAATACTGGGAAATGTGGCCTATGCTTTGGAATTTTTCAACCAGATTGTAATCCAGGCCAAGAAGTACTACTTTGTCAAAACTGGAATTTTTAATGAGAATTCTCACGTCTTACCAAAGACGTAATAACTATGGTCAAAATACGAACAACAAAAATAATATGAAAAAAGAGAATAGTTCTTCCAGATGTTATGCAAGAAAAATCTCTCCCAAACTGTCGTGCTGTTCCATTGTGTACAAACAATTAAATATTCACTGGACTAGAAAAGGGCAAAGTGAGATGATCCAGAAGACTAGTTCAGACTACGTGTTGCTCCTGCTAAGTACAAGCACATGCACATCATATTTTGAGGAAATGTCTTCACTAAAAAGCTCTTGGGTTTCTCATAATATGGCATAGGAATGTTGCTTTACACGCACATTAGCTAGAAAATTAAAGTAATACTTACTGTGTTCTACCCTGCAACCTCGTTATAATCTAAAACATTCTAAAAGAGCAACAGTATGAAGCTCATGGCCTACTTACTGCAGTTTGCCTGGCTGTTTCTCATCTCACAGGGAGAAGCTCCACAGGGATCAGGGCAGGAAGAGCACCTCTGGTCTCCCTCCTGACAGAGGGTTTGATCTGAGGGAAACAGAAATGTACTTTTCAAATTATTTGCCTGACTCCTAATGGACTGCAGTGGAATGAGAAAGTACACTGTTTACATATAAATTAAGTATTTTCTCTACATGGTTCAGTAAGTACCCAATAGCATTTCAAGTGTAGTAAGGAAGAAAAGTGGGCAACACTGTCCAGTTCTCACTTTTCTTACCCCTACTGTTTAATATAAAAAATTATATCCCAGTTTCTGAATGAGAGGCATGGACCTCTGAAAGACATTTACCATGCAGAATATGAAAAGTCATGCAAATCATATTTTAAAAAAGAACAGTAGGTCCCAGCTGAAAGAGAACACTGTCTGGGAATTATTCTTCAATGCCATTCAGTTGATCTGCTTCTCATTTTATTTTTTGTTCCGGTTGACAATAAAAGACATCCTGAAGAAAGGTCAGAGATGAAGTGTAATTGTGCTCCTTTGGTTAAATAACAAACAAAAAGAAATACAAAAATGCTATGGTTCTAATTATGGACTTCTGAATAAATAAAACCAGCATTTCATCAGAAGTTTCTGGACTACTTGGGTAGTTACTTTATCTGACAAATCCCTGGACTTCTCTCTCTCGTAGTTCTGATAGCTCCTTTCCAAACCATTAAATTCTCTCTTCCATGTGCAAAATCAGTCATTTGGTTTACTATTCTGTAAGGAGAGACTAAACGTATGGTGTTTATCATCTTACCCTGCTTAAAATAGCTTATTGCCCTGATTGCTTAGTGCTTTGTATTGCACTACTGCCCATGAACATTAACCATTCATGCCTCCACTGGACATACAGAAGGTGCTGAAGATCTAGTTTCAATAACCTCGACAACAATCTTGTCTAAAGGAACTGATGATTTAGTCATATCTATCACAATTATGTGGACTTACTTCCATTCATACATGTTATATATTGAAGCAATAGAGATAATTTCTTTTCTATAGCAATTGACCATCTTATTTTACAGCTGCATCTGATTGCAAAATGGAACTTGAAAGGCAAGAAAAGCCTTTTGACTTCTAAAGCTATCCCAAATATTTACATTAAAATTATTTTTAAAGTCTGCTCCAACTCCTTCCTATCCTTTAAAAATCCCTGTGCTACAATGTAGATTCTTTTGATCCTAGCACAAATAATGCTGAATTTCTACAAACACACCGTACACTGTCCTTTGAAGAGATCACAGAAACTGTGGTGAGTACATCTATATTAGATTTCTATTGTTATCACACAATTAATGAGAGCAGTACTCACAGATAGATGCCATACCTTAAATTTCCTTAAGGTAAGTAGTGAAGGAGATCACTTCTCTCATCCAGATGGAGATGAAGCTATGGTCATTTGTAATCTCTGAATGCATATACTTCCACTAGGACACACGATCCCTCCATCTCTTTATAGGCAAGGGGAAGTCACTCATCTTGACCTCAAATTTCTAAGCTGATTTCATACAATTACTGTATTTGTAGCAAAACCAGTACTCCAGACTGCATTAGCCCTAACTTCACCAACTCTGACAGACATATCCAAATTTTTAGAATTTTATTTGTAGTGCAGAAAAGCCTTTGTAATAAGTGAATGTTCTACTACATTTTCTTGCAGTTGCTGGAAAAGTAGTAAGTTACAAACAAGAATTCTGCCTTCCTTTTACATGGAAGGAACTGAAGATGAATGAAATCTAAACTCTGCCAACATATTCCCATTCAAATTAGGATGGATGGGATATCGTTGCCTAAAGAAATAATTTTTCTCTATGCAATACTCCAAAATACTGGATAGAACTTTTGCACATTGGAGAATTAGTAATTAAAACTAGGAAAATGCTTGTATTTAAAATCTCTGCAGTCTAATGCCAAGCAGAAAGATCTTTTGTCATATAGTGAGATCACTGAATACATAATCACCCCATACTACTGCTTGAATATTTTAACCTGTATCTATTCACCATATTAAAAAAGAAAAAGATTTTTAACCATTACTTCAACATCAAAAGAGAAAAAAGAGGCAGTGAAAACAAAATACATTACTGACCTCTAGCCCACATCATGCAAGAGAAATGGAGAATAAAAAAATTAATAGAATAAAACAGAGATTGGACATCAAGAAAGAAGAATAAAAGGTGAATATTTTGTGAGTGCACAGTCAGAACTGAGGTCAAAAACTTGTTTTGGGTTTTTGGATTGCCATAGTCAGAACTAGAAGATATTTCATGCAAGAACTTTTTTATAATGTCAACATTAAAAGTGAAGAAAAACCCAAAAATTTCTGTGTTTCAGCTTATCAGGTATTTTTTGGAATGAAGGTATTTAAATTGCAGTAGGAAGATCCCAAGAACTTTCTATGAAAAGAAGGGACTGAGCTAGCATGCTTATGAAAGGATTTCTTTTAAACTGGTTTCCTAAAGAAACGAGGCTTATATAATCACACTGTGTATCTATTTTATAATAACAGGTCTTTTCTACTCTTAAATAGCCTGTCCTATTACCACTACATTTGCCAGCACTAACTTTCTGCATAAGGTTGACTATTTTCTTTAAAATAAGATTAATTTTAAAAAGACATTAATAATTCTTGCATTGAAGGAAAGGCTCCAATCTAACCTAATACCTTACCAGAAATAGGATAATTACATGTGAAAAATACCCTCAAATTTTGAAACAATCATAACATGACAACACTGCTTTCTGAGTGTCTTTGGGAAATCATGATCTGAGGCTCAAGACATTGTTTAGTTTCCTCTTCTCTCACAGAGTCCATTACAAGACAGCAATCAAGTAGCTGTGAAAACTTATATTCTCATATATTTTCCCTTAGTCACACTAAATCATTAGTTTACTTATTAAAACATTCTTTCTCTGATTCCCAAGTATTTTAATGAGAAAATTCCTCCTCAAATGACACCAATTCCTGTAATAGTACATTCTCATTGCTCCAAACAATGTATTGCAAGTAACAGCTGAACACATCAGATAACTAAATGCTGTGCTAAATATCACCCCCACTTCTTCATCTTTTTTTAAATATTTTTAAGTATTAAAAGAAGTCTTCTTACAAATTCCTGTGTGAAAGCACACACCAACCAGCCTTAGCAAGGGTTATTTGAAAGGTAAAGAAAGTAATGTCAAACAGCTTTAGCTAAGGGCACTGTGGAACATAAGTCAATGGTAGGTTTAGTAAGAAGAGTAAAATGAGGCATAGCCTTACTTTCACTGCAGTTTTCTTCATCACTTCCATCTTTACAATCATTATCTCCATCACACTGGAACGCACTAGGAATGCACTGCCCATTTCTGCACTCCACCAGACCCTGACTGTGACATGCTACAGAGAAAAAAAAACATTAAAATTCTCATCAATGTAGCTTACTGAAGCTCTGCATTATGTTTGAACATCATACTGAGGTTATTTTGGGAGGATCTGATAACACTGCTTAGCACTGCAGACCACGAGGCATTTTTCATTGTGTTGGCAAATTTTTCAATAACTACAGCTGTGCTGATCTTTACCTACATAGACTGAAACTACAAATGTCAGGTATTAGCAACAGGCTGAGATGAAATCTTTGCTTCCCCAAGGAAAAAAATACACATAATTTTTACTCATATAGTGGAAACATTACAATTAACAAAAAGCTAATTCTGTAATTAACAAGAAACTCTAACACAAAGCAATGCTTTACTTCTCAACAAACACAACAAATGTTTAATTTGCTGCTGCTGTCTACTGAAAACAGGCATTTGTCAAGTGTGAACTTCTGAAATAAGATGTTTATGGTTTTGCCTTACAAGGGAGTACACTAGTTATCTTACTATTTTTTTTCCTTTTAGTTTTCGAAGAGAGAAAAAATTTAGAAATTAAGAGAACTTACAGCAATTGATCTCATCTGATTTGTCTATACAGTCATGATCACCATCACACACCCAATCAGCTGTTATACATCTCCCCTCTCCACACTGGTGGTGTGTCACTGGATTACAATCTACATAAAATGCAAATTTGAAGGACAAAAAAAAGGATAATATGTTACCATTTGTATATTTTATATTACTGATCAATTTTTCTATGCTTATTATCTAATCTTATTAATGAGACATTCTACATTAATAACTAAGAAATTTTTTGCATCTGCACACTTCTTTGCAGATGGTAGTTATATATATATTTTTAACTGTATTGTCTGTATAGTGATGCATTCATTCCTTCTCTGAGGTGCACAGCTGTGACTATTTGTAAATAAACAAGTTTCCAAGATTTGTTGAGCACATTAGAAGATCTGCTTACCATCTCAGGGAATGATTTTCAGTTAGCCAATGTTTTCAGTAACCATCAGAGAAAATTATTTCCTTCATTTATCTTTTTACTAAGACATTTTAAAAATGTTTCTCAACTTCCAAAACTCTATTTTTCTTGCATGTGCTTGGAATTTTCTGTAAGAATTATCTACAAAGAAATTATTCCAACTGTCACATTACTCCTTCTACCTGAATGCAGAAAGAGCATCCTGTTGAGCACACTGACTTTACATCAAAATAAATACAGAGAGTAGACACAGTCCAGTCCTCCAAATCTACCATGAAAACCAATTACAACATGAATAAAAACTTAGATTTTAAAAAATTGTATAGAAAAAACACCCATGTCAAGGTAGGAAAGATAGGAGACATATTGACATTTAGAAAAACTTAATCATTTTTAAACAAAGATTATTTATGAAAAAATCCCAATAAATAACCAAAACTGATGTGAAAATATTGAAAGGTCTTAGAGTGTGCTTAATTTGGAGAAGAAATATAAAAAAACTCAGAAAAAAAGTGACTTGATTTTCTTATTTATATTCTTTCTGTTCTTCCTTAAAAATGCAAAAGGAAAAAAGGGAAGAAATAATATTTTAA
This sequence comes from Luscinia megarhynchos, assembly GCA_034336665.1. Classification (NCBI taxonomy): domain Eukaryota; kingdom Metazoa; phylum Chordata; class Aves; order Passeriformes; family Muscicapidae; genus Luscinia; species Luscinia megarhynchos. The sequence continues at coordinate 25,253,005 of CM067566.1, forward strand.
CTGTAAAAGAATCATCTTAGAAAACTTAATTTTTTCTCAGGTGTAGTAATGGGACCAAAAGTTAGAACAAATAAGGCTTTCCAAGTTCCTCAGTATTTACATGTTAAGATCATTCTTTTTTAATGGCAAAAGTTTATTGTTTCTAGTTTCAAGTTAAGTGTAGGTAGATACACATTGTAGGTAGGTAAGTATCATGAATCAGAACATGCAAAGTTGATTGACAAGAGAATTTGAAACAAACAGAATTTGATAGTCAAAACATATGACTTCACTATCAATCTTATGTAAAAAAAATTCAGCTATAAAACAGCTGGCACCATGTGTGTACCCTCATATAGTCTGCTTTACTCTCAGTTAAATCCAGTCTAGCTAGCAAGGAAGCATCTTTTGGAATTAGTTTAAAAAAATTGAAAATAGCAGTATTTCTTATAAATACCAAAGCCTTCAAGATTTGGAATGACCCAGAACTCTCCTCTAAATCTTTTAAAATTTCATATAGGATCTGTGCTGTTTCTACTTTGTTCAAATACAGTATGAGCAGGGTATATTATTCTTTCAGTAGTTCAAGGAAAAAGATTACTGGCTTAGGCAGTCCTGATATCTTAAGGACTTTAGAAAAGCACATAACTTTGATTACCACAGTTTTGTTCATCACTAAGGTCTCCACAGTCATCGTATCCATCACAAACAAAGGTATAATTGAGGCATTTTCCCGTGTCACAACGAAATACATCATTACTGCAGTCTACAAAACAAAGCATGTAAAATGTTAAAGTTGCATTGGAACATTCATTCGTATAAACTATGAACACTGGAATGTGCTGACTACACACAAGATTGGCTGAAGACCTTACAACTTACAGGTCTGCTTTAATACTGGTGTGTACCAGTTTATGAGAAACTAATCTGGAATAACATGAAAAATCATTTTTAGAAATTTTTGCTCTCTCTCCATTAGCTGTTTTTTTGATCAATACCTTAAGGAGAGAGTGCTCTGGTTGCATTTAGGGACCTAAACGTTTAATTAATTTATACAGATAAAGTTCTCAAGAAATGTTGTAGGCTTCCCCACTGCAGATTATTAGGATAATTCTGAGTGCCTGATGTGGCTATTATGTGGACATGAAGATTAACAGCAGCAAAATCAAGATCCCCAGAACCTGCTTTTGAGCCTGCCTTTGATCTCACAATGGTTTCAAATGAGCTTTAACATAGTTTGGAGCTCCGATTTGGCCTGGTGCCTTCTCATCAAGGAATTCTTACTGTTAAACCCTATGTGGGCTTAACATTTTTTTCATGACTGGATGCAACAGTAAAGCTTGCCAGATATTCTCTGAGAATAACCATAATACTTGAACAGCATTATGGATATGGAATCTTTGTTGTAGTTAAGTGGGTTGAAGAGAAAGTATGGCTTGTGGTATCTGGTCCCATCAGTAATAACTTTTGATTTCAAGCTCACAGCTAGGAAGTGGGTAACTCAGCTTCACTGCCTGCTCGACTTTTCCTTGACCTCTAGCTTTTCAGGTAGAATGCCATGATATAGAACAGCTGGGTGGACAATCCTTACTTCCTCTTGAAGCTATGCCACTGGAACCAAGGAAGTCTTTTGTGCCTATTCTTACTGGCATATGTGGGTATTTTAAATTAGTTCTTCCCTGGAAAACAGAGAGAGCTGGAAAAGCAGGGACTGGAACAAAAAAAATGTGCCTCCTTTCTTCTGAGAGATCAACCACAAAACAACAGAATCATGCTACCACTTCCTTCTCTCCTCTTGGCATGTGATTCCTGTGTTCATGATGGCACAGTGGTTCCACTCTGAAAGCAGGCTGTCCTTCTAAAGATAATACACACTGAAAGGTGCAGAACTCTGAGAAGGTGCAGTGGGGGTTTTTACCCCTTCAATGTGTTCCCACAGCACAGGACAGACATGGACAGAATTTATAGGTTAATACAAAGGAAATGCTTCAGGATATGAAGTAAAATAATATGGCTGAGCCATGAGCTACATGCTCAATAGTTAATTTAGCTTCAGAAAGAATCGTTATTCATAAAACAGGGAATAACAAAAACCCCACGCTAAATGAAAATAAATTTAAGTTCTTGCTTCCTGTAAGCAGACCAACACCCAGCTGAGAGTAAATTCTAAACATTACTTGTTTTGAATATGCAGCAGCATGAAGTACTCTGGAAACCTTTAATCTTATTGATCAGTTTGTAACTCTGACAGTTTCTATGTTTCTTCCACTGCTCCTCCTGCAAATGAAACAAAACTGCCTTTTTCTATGTTATTTCCCCTGGATGATTATACTGTTTAATTTCCAGTCATACCCCCATTCCTGTTTCCTTTCTAAAGCTCCTGCAGTGTCCTTTAGGGTAAACAATTCCCAGGCCCATGAGACAGAGTAAACAAAAAGAATAAAAACTTCCTTGCAGGGAAGTAAGATTCACTTGACAAAAATCTAACAGCCTTAATATATATTTTCTTCAAAATATTGGCAATAATGTATTGTGTGCATAGTTGATTACTCTGTTAAGTAAGATGGGCACTTGGCAGCTGCCACTTGTAAGAAGCTCAACTTAAATTTTATAAATGATGGGGAAATCCCCATTTTCACAAAATTAAATACGAAATCCTATTCTATACTCCATTAAACACAAATGAAGCCTCGTGAATCTTTTGCATTCAACAACTTGACCCTGAGATAAGCTCAGTTGGTTAAAGCATGGTGCTAATAAAGCCAAGGTGGAAGGCTTGGTCCCTGTATGGGTCCAGAAGGACCTGCTGCAGTTGGGTCCAGGCAAACCCCCACAACATCCCACTTTCTAAATTGGAGAGGGATGGATTTCATGGGTGGACTGTTTGGTGGATCAGGAATCAGCTGGATGATCACATCCCAAGGGTCAATAGCTCAGAATCCCAAAGGACATCAGTGACCAGTGGTGTCCCTCACAGGTCTGTACTGGGACCAGTATAATTCAATGTCTTCATAAATAACACAGATGAAGGGATCAAGCATAGCCTCAGCAAAGCTGCAGAAGAGATGGGGAGATGGATGTCAAGCTGAGTGGTGTGGTTGACACACCTGAAGGACAGGAGGCCATACAGAGGCATCTGGGCAAGCTCAAGGATGCATGGGACTCTTGTGGTCTAACAAGGCCAGGTACAAGGTGCTGAACCTGGGTCAGGGCAAGCCCTGGTATCAACACAGGCTGGGATGAACAGATTGAAAGCAGCCCTGCCAAGAAAAACTTGGGGGAACTGGTAGATGAGCAGCTGGACATGACCCAGCAATGTGCACTTGCAGCCCAGAAAAGCCATGAGAAGCAGCATGGCCAGAGGGCTGAGGAAGGTGATTCTGTCCCTCTGCTCTGCTCCTGTGAAAGCCCACCTGCAGTGCTGCATCCAGCTCCAGCTCCCACAGCACAGGACAGGCATGGACCTGCTGAAAGAGATCCAGACAAGGCTACAAAAATAATCTTAGGGATGGAACAGCTCTCCTTTGAAGAAAGGCTAAGAGAGTTGGGGGTGTTTCTCCTGGAGAAAGAGTGCTATCAGCACTTTAGGGATGCTTATAAGAAAGATGGGGAGAGACTTTAGCTGGGCTTGTTCTTATAGGATTAAGAGTAATAGCTCTAAAAGAGGGTACTTTTAGACTAGACATAAAGAATAAATGTTTCAAAATGAGGATGGTGAAACACTGGAACAGGTTACCCAGAGAAATGGCAGACACCCCATTCCTGGAAATATTCAAAGTCAGGTTGGATGGGACTCTGAGCAACCTATTCTATAATATAATGACATGACTTGAGACCTTGAGAGGGGCAAGGACTGCAAGAAACACAGAGTCTTTTATCAGACAAGCTTTCAGGCAAATAGGTCTTCCTTCAGCTTTGCTCTTTCTGCTGTGTAATTCAGGAAAGTCTTATTTGACCTCCACACCCTCCTCCTCAGCTCTTACCAAGCATCCTAATGAAAGATATCCTCTGCATATAAACCCTGTATCATTCAACAGACATTTCAAAGGTAACCTTAGCTAATTAAATTTATGCTTGTTTTTTGAAGACATGTCATATATTTATTCTTCTACAAATAATTTCTTCTGTTCCCATTTCTAATAGAACTTGAGAACCACAGTGTCACAGGCATTTTTAAATTTTTGAGCTAACTTTAAATCTAAAGCTGATGCTGACAGGAGAAATCAAAAAATAAAAATATACAATACTATTTACATAATAGACATTATCTCAATCTCCATTAAATGAATTGTAGGCTATTAAAGGAAAAGCAAACTCTAACCTAATTCATACTGAGACCAGGAGGAAATTGCTATCCTCATTTATTCCTTGGAGTATCCCAGATAAAATCTAACAACAACATCCTTAAAAGCAGCTTTGTGAGTCTTGGAATGCTCAAGCTCCTAAATCACTAATAGGAACTAATCTTTTGAGTTGAGTATAAACTACACAGTCTGACATTTTTCAAAGTCTGAATGAGAAATACTGTTTCATGGCATCATGTCCTACTACAGTCCCTATTTAGTAATTTTCCCACATTTTCCTCTGTTCTTTTTCTTCATGCTACCACAGACAAAAAAAAAAAGTTATCACATATGTACATTCTACTGCAGCACATACTGGGATTAATTTAAATAATCACATCCAGGTTGAAACTAAGAGAACTTTCTAAACAGATGGTCTTGCATCTACTCTAAAATCAATGCCAAGCACCAGGATAGAGCTACAACTAACAGTATTCAGCTGATTATCAGAAGTGCTCCTTTCTGATGCAAAGACCCAAAAAACAAACAACAAAATATTTCTTATTTCCATGTAGCTTCTTGCAGAATATCTGCCTCAAGGCATAAAATTTGATAGATCCAAAAGCACATGCTGTGTCCTGAGTGAGCAAAGCCAAGCACAGTCCACAGCAACTGACAGAATCCAAATGTCAATATATGCAAACACTATGCAAAGCTCTTTTGTGCCAGGAGCCTGCTTCAGTTTCCAGGTTTCCCTGAATGGATTCAGTACTCCAGCAGAACACTGCAAGGTTTAAGAAACTTACTACAATGGACCTCATCACTCCAATCATCACAGTCGTTGTAGCCATTACACTGCAGTTTCCCTGGGATGCAGATCCCACTGGCACACAAGAAACTCTCCTCTCCTCCACACAGCACTGTAAGAGAGCAGAAAAGACAGAATATGGAGAAAAATCATTAGCATCAACACTACTAAGTTAGTGTTACTAGAGTCTTACAAATATTAAACTGATATTCAGTATTTCCCACAGGGATTGAAACATATTTCCAATCTGGAAAACATTAGGATAGCTCTCAGAGGAACATCACTTAATGCAAGAAGGTCAAGAGGAAAACCTAAAAGAAAAAAAATCTCAGCTTTGCTCTGAGATAGAACAAAACCATTTGAAACTTCTATCAGTGTTATTCTTCTGTCAGAAACTTCTATCAGAAAATCAGGCCTATTTTAAAAGACCTCAACAGGCAGTCAGGAAAAGACTATTACACCTGTTAAATCTGCCCCTGGGATGAAGTGGTCATCTGGAATATGCCTACAAAAAATATAACAATTTCTGCTTAAGACTGGCTTTACTGTATAGCCCTTTGGTACTCTTCACTATTTGCCAAAATGATAGGTACACAGTGGATGCTGTGAGGTACCACTTAGCACTGGACATGCTTTTTCAGTGTTTTTCAAAAATGACAAATAGCTCCAGCTTTCACTGGCTGCACATTCAATGGTTTTATCTAGATTTTTAATTTTAGTTGTGGTCCTAGAATAGCAGTCCTTTCTATCACACTATGGCAATGTCTATACACACTCTCAGCACCTTCATTATTAGTTTTAAATTTTGTCAGCAGAAGATTATTTTTTTCAACATACTCACATTCTTTTCTAAGCCTCTTTGTTATTTTATCATCCCCAAGAAACAGGGCAAACTTAGTTAACTGAAACACATGCTCCTTATGGAAAATTTGTTTGTAATAAAAACTTAGGAATAATTTCAAAACGTTTCCTATGACATTCCCAGGTGTACTGCCCACTTGGACAGCAAATCATTTTGATTTTGCAATACAAATTATTTTTACAATTATTTTCTAGTTGTGTAATGAGGACATGGTTATTGCAGTGAAAGCTGCTGTCTTTTAAAGGAGGATTTTCTCCATTTTCTGCAGCTTTACGGAAAGGGGCCCAAATTACTAAGAGACTTTAAAACAAAAAATTTCACCTATTTTGTGCCATTTAATGTTTGTGACTCTTCATCAGTAACAAGGTAGTGCAAAACCCTTTTGCACACCCTTATGATGTGTTCCTCAGTAGGTTCCCTCACACTGTGTGGCTGGACACATTTCCTAACCTCTAACTGAAGAGTTACAGCCTCACTTGTATTCTACCAGTTTTGGAAGGGTATTACAAACTGCAAAAAACAAAAGCCTTAAGGCAAACATGAGATTAGAAAACATTCACAGTCTCATTTTATAGCAGGAAAAATGAGGCAATGAGATATTAAAGTCAAAGTTGTAAGAAATAACAAATAATAACATCTAAGGCACAAAAATCAGCATGTGGGGTTTTTTGGAGGTTAAAGACTGATGTAATTTACATGTTCAAAGAATAGCTCTTGTTTGTCTCAGCTGCATATAAACTCCAGCTATACAAAAGAGCCCAGTTAGCTGGAAATGTTCAAAGAAGAGTAGAGAAAATTTTTATTCAAGTGCATGGTTCAGCATGTTCATTGCAACATTGACAGGGCAAGGACCTCATTTCATGTGACAATGTCACACTTTATTATGAGCTGATCTTTTTATTTCTCCAGTTCCCTGCACTTCCTGATTTCTGCAGTCACCAAGCTCTACAGGGGCCCTTAGACACCACAGGCTTCCTTGGTATGGAAGTACTAGTTCCCTGGACACCAGTGTTTATCCCACAGATGATGATGTCAGGTAAAAACACAATATGATAGCATAATCAAAATTTTGTAATTCATCATACAGGAGTCTTAGAGGCTGGAAAGGCAACTTTAAGTGATTGGTCATCTTGCATTTCTATAACTTGGCTTTTACACAATTTCCTTCTTGTTTAAAAAGGGAAAAGAGCATAAATAGCTCAAAAGGAACCATCTTGATTTGCTTTGATGGAGATCTCCATCAGTTCAGAGCTTGACTGGTGCTAAGATACCAGGAATAATGGACTTCTGTCTTTTGGGTGAATATGCCAATTTGGCGCTAGGAGAATGAAAGTTAACAGCAGGAATATCTGTTATTATATCTGATATATTCTGGGGATCCCATATTCATTTCTGGGTTGTGAACAAAAGTGTGTTGAAGCACTTAGAAGTCATCCTGACTCTGCCTCTTTTAATACATCTCTGTCTTGTTCTGCTCCTATCCCAAACCACTCCTCCATTTCTGCACACCTAAAGTGAGCATTTTTCTGTTTATGGTGCATGTCATGCAAAAAACAAGAGGAAGAGTGAAATTAGTTTATCTCAGTTTAAGCATCTAGCAGCAATCAGAAGGAATCTTTAGAAACTTTAATCTCACCTCCCACAGTCTTGTAATAGGTCATGACTGGATATGTTTGCTCCAGTCAGTGCAATGTTCAGGGCAAGGACAGCAGGCACTGTGAACAGTACCTGCAATGAATGTAATTTCTGCTTTCCACCAAGCTTGTGCAAGGAAGCTTTCGTTAGGCTGACCATTCCATCATACCTCCAAAGATCAGACTTTAATGGAAATTATAACAGCCTTATCTAATGCTGTAAAGCAAAAACTTTCGTTGAATGTTAAATCTTGGTATTTGATCAAGAACCTAGTGGATTTAGGTATGTAACCATTTATAAGACTTTATTGAACACAGGCTGCATACTCAGAAATGCTGGGACTGTTCAAAACAAAGCAACAGCAGCAGAAGAAATAATGCCTGAAATAGATGTCTGAAATAGGAAAAAATATAGCCCATTCCACTCAAAATTATTACAAATGGCAATGTTATGCTAAAGAAATATGCTGGGAAATGTTAATTACTGATACCTCTGTAAATAATTTACACATTTATTGACAAAATCATGCAAATATACACACATCCAAACTCCTGAAGAACTAAAAATTTTATGTAAAATGAGCCCAAATAAAATGGAAAGCAATCCTTTCTAATAGAGATAGTTGCTTGTTTTAGTTTTTAACCAGTAAGGTTTACGATCTGGAATAGCTTCCAAAATCCTGGACTAAACCCCAGTGGCAGCAAAAAGTGTTTTATTTAACCTGTGTCTGGTGTACTATCAAGTGTCTTTGAGAAGGCAAGACCATTTATGTGCTGTACTTTCCAGCTACATTACTGCAATGTCATCTGTAGGAGATTATGTGGAAAGATCCCTGAAAAGTTGCAGAGAGCACAGACTGAAATAAACATTATTTTACCATCCTCAAGACTGACATCTGGTTGCATGTCAAGATATAGCAACACATAAAGCATTGTATAACTGCAAAAAAGACCATGGAAAATGTTTCCAATTTTTTTTTCAAACTGAAGAGGAGACCACATTTACTATCTAATGCTATGGAAGAAGTAAGAGGTATTAGAAAACCAAAAGGCAGTGCTCTTCATGCAATACATTGACAAGCTGAAACATTTTAGAATACTATACTAAGGTTGCTAAAGTGTACATAGACCCATGTAATAACGGGACTCATTAATAGAATAAAATTCTGTGGCCAGTCACAAATTACAGAAAAACCCTTGCATCTCAAACAGATGGAAAATGCAGGAGCATTTGGAAAAGAACTGCCACATAGTCTTGGCCTGTTCTACTTCTCTGGGCATTTGATTTTGTCAGCTTTTGGAGTCAGAATTAAAAGACAGATGGACTTTTACCCAAAATAGTCACAATAGCACAATAGAACACAGAGGAATCCTTGTATTCTCTCACTTTCAGATTTTCATCACCTGCTCCCTATACCATGTATGGACCCTGCAGTAGAGTGTATGCATCTTGTTGCTACCAATTCTAGAAAGTTTTGATACTATGATCACAATCATGGAATTAGAAAAGCTGGTGACTCCTTACCCCCAGGTAATTGTTCATTTCTCTATTTCCTTAGGATGCAAAACCCTGTGGGAGAAAAAAAGACAAAAGACCTTTTTCTTTCACTCAAGTGATGTGGCCTAAAAAGGCCACATAAGAAACTTCAAGCTGGAAAATAAATAGGCAAAAAACAGGGACACAGGCAGAACAGGAGAATAAAAACCAGAGAACACAACAAAATATTATCAATAGAATTAAAGAGGGATTTGGTGGAGGAAATAGTTTAATCAACAATGTGTGTTTCTTCACATGAAACACGACTACAATCCTGGAAAACATTTTGTTTTCCTCTAAAAAAATTATTCCACTATTGCTGTTTCTGCAGCTGTTCAGCATCAGTGCTACAAATACACAAATCATCTCTCTCTCCTTTTCACTGCGTTAAGTAAGTGCAAGGGCACAAAAGAAAGATAATATCTTCCTGATTTTGAAAGGGTTTCCTCAAAAAAATTATCTATTGGATGTATATAATTACATTGCCCATAGAAAAATAAATACCTGTTGCAAGCAGGTATTTGAATTCTGTACTCAAAGTTAGTCCTCAAAGACAACTCTCTCAATTAATACCAGTTTGAATGAAGCTGGGGTGATCTAATTGCAGGGTTCCAATACCTGAAAGGAGCCTACAAGAAAGATGGAGAGGAACTTTTTACAAGAGCATGTAGTTATAGGACAAGGGGAAGGCTTCAAACTGAAAGAGAGTAGATTTAGATTAGGTATTAGGAAGAAAATCTTTCCTGTGAGGGTGGTGAGGTACTGGAACATGTTGTCCAGAGAAGCTGTGGATGCCCCATCCCTGGAAGTGTTCAAGGTCAGGTTGGATGGGCTCTGAGCAACCTGGTCTAGTGGAAGGCATCCCTGGGCAGAGGGGTCAGAATAAGATTATTTTTAAGGTCCCTTCCAACCCAAAATCTCATGGCAATGAAGTGCAGTTCAAGACACTTGTGCACCACATTTTTGACAGTAGCAGACATTCATTCATAACGCCTCTTTATGAAAAATACAAAAGTGAACTATTTCTCATAATTCTATACTGTAATTTACATAGTTTTGATGCATAAATAGAAGCATCATATTCACTGCTGCTTTTGAAAGCACTTTACAATTCAAATTAACAGAAAAACAACTTCAGGACTCTTCTGAGAGCTCCATGTTAGTCTAATTCAGATTATTGTGTTGCTTTACTTCTCATTCAAGGTACTGGGTTTTTACCACCATGGGTTTAACAGCAACAGATACGTTGGCTGGTCAAAGCAAATAAAATAGCATCATGAAGAGTGTCAGCTGTGAGAGAGAGAGAAAAGCAGAGCTGAAATTTTTCTGTGTGAGCAGAGAGATGAATAACAGCCTTCAGGAAGGTTTCTGTGATTTCTTCCCCCCAGAATGCATTATTGCTCACATGTGGAGTGAATGACTGATAATGCCTCCTGCTCACTCCTTTACATGCTCATAGCTCATTAGGCATGTGAATACAGTCCAACCACCTATCTCAAAACACAAACTCTTACAACTATTATTAGGGTAGCTGATTTTCTCATCTACTGAGTATTCACTTGTCACTTGTGTAAACAGGCATCAATCTGAAGGACATCAGCCTTCAGACCTGCATCTTTTTCTCTGTGACTCAGAGAATGACTGAATGACTCAGTCATTTTACATTCAGATGTCTTTACTATAATGGCACAGCCTGGATACAATCAGTACATCTGTGTTCACATCAGGGAAGTGTTTCATAATAGATTCCCCACAGTGGTATTGTATACTCAATCTCCAATACTTGTAGAGCTAACTTTAAGACAAAGAGATGAATATTAGCTATGACACACGAACCATCCACAAGACAATCCCTATTATAACCAATGAACATTTTTTAGGAAAACTCTTAATTGTCCCCAGGATAGATGCTCTGGATTCTAACTAGAACATGACTCAAGTGTATTTTCTCCAACAGGGCTTAGAAATATGACATGCAAGGATTTTTTGGAGGAGTGATAATCTTCAATTCAGAAAATGTGGAGGATACGGAGTTTTTAGCCAAAATCAGAAAAAAATAAACAAGAGAAATCTAGAGAAAGTTTTGTTTGGTATTGGGTGACTGGATGACACTGCACAAGAATCTGTGGAACAAACAGATATAACAGTCAGACCTTAATTTTGATAAGCACACTAAAGATGCAAAAGAGAATTGCATCGCACAAAACTAATTATGTGCAAGGCATATGTGGGCAGGAAAAGAATCACTGTATGTAATCTGGAGGCACCAAACCCTAAAAGAAACCACAGAGTTGAGAAATAGGCAGTCATAAGCCAAGGACGTGCTCTTGAAATTTCTGGGAACTGAACCCTGAGAAGAGTGTGAAAAGCAGTTTGTGACGAGCACTAGATGAAAAGGGATTAGAGCAGAGAATCAGCCTCAGCTGTTTGGTTCTACTGTGGTCAGAGAAGTAAATTCTTTCAATATACAAACTGCAGAAATAGATATTCAAGAACAGCACAGTTTATTTCTGTAGTAGAAGGAGCCTGGTGAACCCAAACTCATACCTTTTTCAGTCACAGAGGAATGGTATTAGAACCATTCTTTTAAACAAAAATAAAAATAAAAGTCAAAATATTCTCCACAGTCATAGAATTATAGAATTTTAGAAGAGCTTGGGTTGGAAGGGACCTTAAAGATCATCTTATTCCAGCCCCCTTGGCATGGGCAAGGACATCTTCCACTACACCAGGTTGCTCAGAGCCCCATCCAAATTGGCCCCAAACACTTGCAGGGATGGGACATCCACAACTTTTCTGGACAGCCTGTTCCAGTGCCTCACCACCCTCACAGTAAAGATTTTTCTCCTAATATCTAATCTAAACCTACTCTCAGTTTGAAGCCTTTCCCCTTTGTCCTATCACTGCATGATTTTTGTAAATAGCCTGTCCCATCTTCCTTGTAGGCTCCCTGCAGGTCCTGGAAGACAGTTCAATTGCAGTCTCTCATTCTATGTGAAAACCCTGCCTATCCAAGCATCATGCACAATGAAAAATTTAATTTTAAAAATCCCTTTTGTTTTATACAATAGGATGTAAGAACTGACAATAAGTAGAACAATAAGGGTCTCCACAGTCTGTCAGGTAGGAGCAGCAAATCTCACAACTGGCTCTACTTTTCTTCCCCTGGTGAGAAAAATCAAGCTTCCACTGTGCACTTATGTGTAATTTCTGCAGTTCACTACCAGATGAATACCAATGCTGCCATACAGATGATAGGATTATCATTAACCAGGCAATATTCTTAAAAGCTCCTTCTCTAGCAATACCAAATATATTATTTTAGCCACAGGGTATTCTGAAAGTTCATAAGTGACAAATCTCTTCTGGCTTAATCTAAGTTCATCTATCTAGATTTGGTGGGCCTTTTGAATACTCTGACCAGCTATAATTTGTCAAAATTTAACAGGCAAATTTATATTGTACCTTGTATTCAATTTATGTACCACACAGGCATGAAATCCAGATCTTTAACATTCTGTTGCTTTTTTAGAATTATACCTCATTCTGTGATCATGCTCAATTAATGATTGTTAGTCATCCATTGTTCATGGCTAATTACTCTTCCATGTGTATGCCTTCACCACATTTATGTATTTATTCATGCTACAGCTTCTTACTTTAATTGTTACTTAAGCCTGCCACGAAGACAAAATTATGGTAGTCCTTATTTCTATAATGTTATCTTTTATCTATGTTTGTCCCTCAGATACCAAAGGCATCAACAAACATATGGTTACAACAACCTGTGAGCTAAAAGAACACTTTTACTCCCATTTTAATGGGAATTTGAGGCACAGAAATAAATAGGCATTTTATAATTACTTGCTTACTGCTTCCATTTGGAGAGATCCATTAGACCTATTTTTTCAGTATGCACCTCATATATTTTTATCATACAGTTAAGACACAGGTCCCAGCAGCTTTCACTACAGCAACTTGCACAAAATACCACAGGATTCTATAATAAAAATTTGGGGGCAGTGTTCAACTTTAACAAGACACAACTCTTTGGATCTTTCCCTACTTCAGCCAGTAAAAAATTTCCCACAGATGAAGGTAGGTATGGACAACAGCTTCCTTTACTTCATGACTCTTCAAAAATATGCCTTTAGAGCTGGAGAGAATCCCACTGTAAAAACAGTCTAATAATTTTAGGCTGTATCATTATGTATACTCAGGAACTGAAAGGAGGTAGCCCAGGATACATAATCTATTTTAATTGTACAATTAACTAACATTAAAAAAAAAAACATCGTTTAACCTCCCTGATCTTTTATGGTAGTTTTAAAGAATAAATTCTGTGATTTTTAATTAAAAAATTGAAAAAGTTTTTATCATACCATTTCTTCTCACACAGAAGTCATTAACAGAGTCAGAACCCACAGACAGACTGTACAAGCCTCAGTCTCTTCATCACACAGACTGTGTATCAACAGCAAAGTCTCAGATGGCAGCAAGGGAACTCCAGCAATGGGGTCAGTGAGAAAAAAGTCAGGCTTGCAGCTCTCAGGTGTGATCTCAACTCTAGATTTGGATCTAGAGAACACAGCAGCACATCTGAGGAGACGGAAATGCCTTGTTTTTAGAGACTGGCTGGAAAGCTGCCCAGAGGAAAATGACCTGGGTGTGCTGGTCAGCAGCAGCTGAGCATGAGCCAGAGTGTGCCCAGGTGGCCAAGAAGGCCAATGGCACCTGGCCTGTATCAGCAATAGTGTGGCCAGCAGGACCAGGGCAGGGATTGTCCTGTCGTACTTGGCACTGCTGGGGCCACAGCTGGAATCTGGAATTTTGGCCCCTCAGTACAAGAAAGACATTGAGTGCTGGAGCATGCCTAGAGAAGGGCAAGGGAGCTGGGGAAGGGTGTGGAGCACAAGCCTTTCCAGGAGTGGTGAGGGATCTGGGGTTATTTAGCCTGGAGAAAAAAAGGCTCAGGGGACACCTGATCAGTCTCCACAACTGCCAGAAAGGGGGCTTTATAAAGATGGCAGTGAATCTCTTCCCCCAAACACTAAGCTATATGACAGGAGCAAACAGCCTCAAGGAGCACCAAGAGAGGTTTAGATCAGCATTAGGTAAAAATTCTTCATAGGAAAGCTGGTCAGTCACAGGGAAACCTTCTCAGGGAAGTGGTGTAGTCACCATCCCTGAAGGTATCTAAAAGATGCATAGACATGACACTCAGGGACATGGTTTAGTGATGGATTTGGCAGTGCTGAGTTAACAGTTGGACTGGATGACCTTCAACATCTTTTTCAAGATAAAAAACGATTCTATGACTTTATGTGGGTCTACAAAGACCATGCTTTTGAGAAGTTAACCTCTTGATCAGTTTTGGGATGATTTTTACAGCAAGGAAAAAGGAGATACACTTGAAATTTGCCCTGTGTATCAGGTTCCTACTCCAAATAACAAACCTGTAATTACTGGAGCTAGCAAACAAAAAGTCAACAGCTCATATTGCTTTCCTCCAACCTTCTTTCCTTGAAACAGCTCAGCATTTTTGATGTTAAATACAAAAGGCCTCAAATCAACACAAGTCTGAGAAAAAACAGCCTACACAATTAAAGCACTGCAAACTATAATCAACTGACAACCATATTTTATCACAGTAATAAGATGGAACATGGAACAAGAAACAATGCCTTCAACCCAGAGTTTTTTCATACACAGGAAGAAAATACATTATTAAATGAAAACTCATAAACACAGTGTAACAGTTAAGAATGGAAACATACACTGCTTTCCTTTTTCTTGGTGTGGTGAGAAGCATACCCTTGTAGTGGTGTCATTCTCAGCTCTGTTTTGGAATTGAGAGCACTTCAAGAAGTCTGGCCAAGAAGCATTTACCATACCCAGGACGGGTTCACAGCCTTCTTTTGCTGCCTCACAAAATGTCCTGCAGGGCAAGAGGCCTCGACTAAAGAAAAGAGATAGAGAACAAAAATTAAAAATTATATTACTTTAGTTGGTTGGGAAAACGTTTTAGGAGGAGCAAAAAGTAATAATAAGTGCTTTGGACAAATTCTGCACTCTACAGAGCTATATCCATACACTTACAGTGATCAAATTTTCAACAAAACTTTTCACAGTTTATGTTTAAATGACTGCAAAACCTCTTAGGCTTTAGCAAATGAAATTTTGCTTTATTCATAACCACTCCTAATGCCACAGAAGGATCTTTTTCCTGGTACACCACATGTATCTTTCTCTTTATGTCTGACTCTCAGCTGTACCCGCCCATCTCAAAACCGTGGCCATAATTCCATATTCAGCCACGACAAGACAAGAAGTCTACAGTACCCAAAAATTTACCAACATAGTGTTTCATTTTACAGGAACAGAGAATAATATGGTACTTTTAGCAACTGTGTGACATGGCAGCAACCAGTAGAAAGGAATAAAAAAGCTGCCAGAGCTTCCTGACTACAATGCTAACAGAGAGATTGGTGTAAAGCAAAATGTTCCCTTGCCTAGGTATTCGGTGTGGTTGCCTTTCTCTGCTTAGTATCTAAAAATACAAGTGTCCTGCCAGTGCTATTACTAAGTTCATTACATACTCTGGCTGGAACCACTTTTTTTTAAAAAGTTGTCTTTAGAGATACATTCTCCAGGTAATGCTAAGGACTTTTACACAATGCACTTCACATGCTGCAGTATTGAACTTGTCTCAGAAATAAGACATGGAATTTATCTCTAGGATTGTCTATTGCAGCTTCCTGGATGGCAGATTACTTGTTGCCTGCAGAGAAGCATATATATTCTAAAATAGCACCTTTTATCACCAGATTTTTTTATTATGATCTGTTGAAAGAAATTTTTTCACCAAAGATCACCGACATGGCTGTGTACAAAACCAAGAATGGTTTCATCTGATGACAGAAGGAGTTGCCACTTATTAATTCTGCATATTGTACTGGCAAACTAAGTTAATCTGACTTGTAAAGGCTCTTCAGATAAAGATGTTCTGGAACACTCATTGGTTTTTTTACAGACTCTATTCAACATGGAGAGAAAGAAAGGGCACAAAAGCTCTTGAGCAGTTATCACTGATTCCTGTCTAGAGCCTGAGAAAGTCCTTAAATAAAGGGAATTTGATAGGGCAAGTAACTGGTCTCCAGACATTTTTTAGCTTTTCCTTCTTAGCTAATACACTAATAAGGCTTTTGGTTTGACAGAGGCTCCCCAATATAGAAAATGTCAAAAGAAATGCTGCTACTTACTACAGAAGGCACTTGAGTTTCAAAATATCTGTAAGAAAGGTCACATAGCTAAAATGGAGTATTGATTTGACCTGCTGGTGAGTGATAACCCTGTATTTTATTCAATCTGATATACTTAATTTAACTTTTACAAAATCACAAAATATGCTACAAAACTGCATTATAGTGAAAAGTATTGTAAGCAGTGATTCTACCTCATTCACATGGAGCATATCTGATGATCACAAGTAGTAATCTGAAGATAGTACATTCTGCTAACTTTATTTTTTGCTCTCATAAAAAAGATGTTATTAAGGGATATTACTGAATTTAACAAGCCTGTGACAGAGATCTACTTGAGTTTATCACAGTTAACCAATCTGTACACATGATTTCAACTAATGGGAATGCTATTTGAAAAGAAATCCCAAATAAATAAACAAATAAAACATGAAGAGTTTGAGGACTCTCAAAGTTTCATACAAGTCTGGAGTGTTTGATATGATCTCTGTTTTTCCTAACCCACTGACTTTCAAAGCACCACACTTCAGCTATAGCCTGACATTTAGCAACCAGGCAACAGTAGTAGGTGTATGTCAACTTCTTAAAATGGAACTATAGCAAACTTCCATCTATATGGTTCCTTGTTTCCAAAGGTCTTTCAACATACTGAACATTCATTTCAATCAAAATTTTAAAAATAATATTAAAAAGTTATATTAAAATATAATGATGCAGTTATGCATAATGGTTTAAAAGCTTCTAAAAATGTCAGGAGTAATTTTTTTTCAGATCTATCTGCACATTGAATTCTATACATCTATATGAGGAAAAACCCACGAATACAAGAAGTTCACCTCATTTATTTAAATTAAACAGTCCAGCATTTGAATATGTGATGAAGGGACCACAGCCCACACTTGCCATCCCTCTGCACCTCTGAGGGGAACGGGAAGCAAAGAATTCATGACTGAAGTTAAGTGCAGGGAAAAAGAGAGGGATGGAAGGAAGTTGTTTAAAGATCTGGGGTTTCTTTTCTCATTATCCTGCCCTGATTTGGCTGGCAGTGAATGAAATTACCATCCCATGCTGAAGCTGTTGTGCCTACGACAGCAGTTGGTGAGTGATCTCTCCTTGTCTGTATCTCCATCCATGAGACTTTGTTCTATTTTCTCTCCCCTGCCCAAGCTGAGGAGAGGAGTAACAGAGCAGCTTTGGAGGTGACCAGCCAGGGCCAACCTACCACAGACATGCACAGAACAGTAATAATTTGAAAATTACCAGTCTTCTAAAAGACAGCTACATGGTGATCTAACAACCAAGCAGAATTTTTAGTCTCTAGAGAAGCTCTGACAAATCAGAAAACATGGGAATATCCAGCAACTGCTGCAATATTTGGCCCAGTTTCAATGTTGAGTCATGTGTGCTCCATAAATTAAATATTTCTGGATAATGATCAAGTTTAGTACAGACTTACTGCTTAATGTGCTGGAGGATGAAAATATTATTAAAAGTCTTTATCTTGATTAGTCTTATTTACAGCTCCTCAGAAAGCAATCATTTTTAAAATAAACTGCAGGTCATTGGCAATCTTACCATAATTGATTTGGCACCAGTGGCAGGCACAGAAGCAGGTTATAACATATTACCATGTGATTCTGCTCTTCAGGATATTAACAGAAAAACTCCTGAAATTTGGAGTTTGATGAAAGAAAGAAAACATAACATATTTTTATCTCTGCTTCCCCACACTCAAAATCCAGATTTCAGTAAATTCAGCTGCACAGAAATTCCAACATTAAGAACTGTAATGCACCAAAAGAAATAGAAATCTTCTTTATTGTTTATTAAAAAGCATATTAAGGGCAGAGAGAATATATGTTTTAAATTTGCATAAGGCATCTTTGAAGAAGCTATTTATCAGAAGTTTTACATTAAATATTCATTGAAGCAGGTATATTCAATACAGCATTTACTCTGTTAAGTGATTTTAAGTTTCCAAAGAAATTAAACAGTGCCTAAAAGCAGATGATCTGACTTCCTTGTCATAACAATCACCTAGAATTCATGTAAATTGGAACTCAAATTGCCTGATTATAATCCTACAGGGACCTACTCCTTATAGCTCAGAGATATTTTACATTTTCAGGCTAATTTCTTTCAGAATTTACTCTTTCTCTAATACTCATTTCTCTTTGCAATCACATTACCATGCACAGGGCTCCTCAGCAGACTCTGTTCCTTAAGTGGTTGTTTTGAGTTCTAGAAGTTATCAAAGAAATATTCTACAAGAAGCAGTAAGGAGAGGGAAGATCCTCATGGTGACTGTTTTCCTCTTGCTGCAGAATTTGCCACATTTTCTAAGGTTAGCTCAAGATTCATGTTAGCTAAAGGGTCTGACTCCCAATCTCAGCAGACACCTAAGGCATGTCTTTTCTGGAAGCAGCAGCACTGTATGCAACATGGTTCCCAAATTCCTGGATCTGGTTCTGTGCTACTTTCAGTTTTTGCTGGTTTTAAGAGCTGTTTTTAGGCTGTGTAATAAGAGGTCAAATAACTGATTCAACTGAAGAGCAATGTAACAAGAAAAACAAAAACAAAAACAAAAACAACAACAACAACAAAAAAAAACCACCAAAAAAACAAAAAAAAAAAAAAAACAAAAAAACCCCACCCAAACCAAAACAAAAAAAAACCCAACAGCATTTTTTCCTCAGGCAATTGACTGGGTCCTCCAAAAGGATACAGAATAAGATGTCAGTAGAGGGAGAAGTAGTAGAAATTTCTAGAGCCGACAAAAGCATTAAATTAAATAAAATAAACAAACATCATGCCAGAGCTCCCCTTGCAACCTGACAAATGCAATAATATATCTAGGGCTCATTATTATATGTGGTGTTTCTTTGTGTTTTCACAATAGTATCTCCACTGGTAAAAGCACTGCTATAGACATGCCCTCTTGAGAAATTCATTATTACAATTTTTACAGGTTAAAACAATAGAGGGTAAATGATTTGCAAAAGGCTTACAACCAAGTTGTTATGCCCGAGCTGAAAATACAGCACAAAGATCACTGAGAAACACACAACTGCTGGCTGCATCTGCTAAAGGTCACATTTATGGCTCAATGGACAATCCGACTGCAGCCAGATTGATGAACATTTCCAGCTTCTGCTGGTTCTCATTACTGCTCTTTCCCCAGCTTCATCCCTTCAGTTGTTTCAGGATAACTTTTTCTGTGGCCACACAATAAGCTGCACTCAGGTACTGAGACAAGCTAAAAACAGCTGCAGGATATTTTGCTGTATCATTCACACACAGCTACACATGCTAAGAATGGTGATAGATCTGAGGCAAAATAAATGAACTGGTAATACAATTGTGAGAGATTGCTGGGGCAGGGAGGATGAGTACAAGGACAAAGTGAAATATGATGAAATTATGGGAAGAAGAAAACAGAGGTTACTCTTTATTTCTACAGCCCTGAAATCAAACGAGTTGAAGTGATTAGCTCAAACACCAGCCTTTGTGAGTTCTTTAATACTTTCCATTATATTCTAACAATAACGACTTCCAGAGAATATAAATGTCAGAAAAAGAAGTTTCTACAGCAGAGCAAACACACATACCCAGGATTACAGTTTTCTAGAGTGATAATTCATGTGAAATCTTTCTCACTACCCTCTCACAGTCCTCCAATATGGAGAGCAGCACAGTCACTAACAGAGTTTTATGAAACAAACTCATAAACCTCTCGATATTGCCTCTTGATTCACTGATTTATAAATAAATTTGCTACTACTGTTTCACATAATCAAGAAAATTATGTATTTTTATCTTTTATTGTTTGGTTTTCATCTCTAATTTGCAAGTTTATTTTAAAGTTTGAATTTTCGTTTAGTCTCTAGCTAGGAGTTTAAATCTGAAATTTGCTTCTTTACATAATAAAATCTGAAAAGAATGCAAGGTTATTTTAGATTTTTGTGGTCATGTCACTTGGCAAAATTGTACTGAATCCATATAGCAACATTTAAGAATGGCACCTCAATTCCACATAACACTTTGCCACATTCAAAGTAAAGCTAGCTGCATTACCTTCCACCTAGTTTTTAGCTTAAATGCATGTAGTGTTTTCTCAAAGTAGGTTCCTGTGTATAAATACAAAGATGCAAAATTACCTGTAAAAGGATACATCAAACATCTTAAAGGAGAAAAAAGGCCTCAGAGGTGAACCTGGCAAAAGGCACAGCAGCTCAGTTTCCCTGGGGTGGCTGCCTGAGTCATGGTTTACTCAAGTTTAGACAGGAATAAGGCCTTGCATTAATTGGCTGAACTGTGGGTAAGTGTCCACTCATCTGCCTCACAGGGACTCAGTGAAAGGATTTACAGACAGTGCAGAAGGCCAGCTCTAACTCACACTCATGAATAGCCCATCTGCTGCCATGAAGCTTGGCAACTACAGATGAGCCACAAGAGGAATGCCCCTTCCAAGAGACTGAGAAAAGCCTGGGTTATACAATGAGAATGAAAAGGTGGAGATACTGAATGGATTGCCTGCAGCATGGAAGAACAATCTGTTTAAAGGCTATGAGAACAGAAATGTGGCAAAACCAAATTAGATTAACAAGCTGGTTCAGAATCTCTTCTGTGAGTCCATGCAGATTTTTTTCTCTAAGAATGACATTTCAAATTAACTACTCCTTAACAGTTTCCATATCTTAGGGCAACAGGAAAGAGATAGCTAAAGAGTTATACTTGCAAAAGTCTTAGAACACATTTGATATCCAAGAGTACCGTACTTAACAAAGAGCTCACACAGAACTCTGAAGGCTGTTCAGACAGAGTGGGGAAATGTAAATTCCTGAATCCAGTGAAACTGGAAGTGGGAACAAATCCAAATATACCATTAGATTAAAAAGACTCTTCTTATCCATCCAAAAATGAGAAAAGGAAGCAGCAGCTGCTGTTGAATTTTACATCTTCTACATCAACTTCTGTTATTTAACATCTCTTTCAGGCTTAGAAATGCTCTTCAGAAAATGTGACCAAAATGTGTTGATATCCTTAAGGATGGACACATACGGTCTCTACAATCCAAGTTAGAATTTTTAGTCAGGTCTAATGATTTATTTTGCAGACAAAACCCTGAGGTCTGAGTCAGCAGTGTGCTGTGGCAGCCAGGAGGGACAGCCCTGTCCTAGGAGTGCATCAGGCACAGCATCTCCAGCCAGGCAAGGGAGGGGATTGTCTTGCTCTGCTATGAGCTGGGATGGCCTCACCTTAAGTGCTGGGGGCAGTCTTGGGTGCTACAATGTAAGAAAGACATTAAACCCTTAGAGAGCATCCAAAGGAGGGTAGTAAAGATCATGAAGGGTCTAGAGGGGAACCCATATGAGAAGAGACTGCTGAGACTTGGTCTGTACAGCATGGAGACAAGGAGACTGAGAGGAGAAGACCTCATGGCAGTCCACAGCTTCCTCGTGAGGGGAAGTGGAGGGGCAGGCACTGATCTCTTCACTTGTGACAGTGACAGGACTCAAGGAAACAGCATGAAGCTGAGTCAGGGGAGGTTTAGGTTGGGTATCAGGAAATCTTCTTGCCCCAGAGGATGGTTGGGCACTGGAACAGGCTCCCCAGGGAAGTGATCACAGCATCAGCCTGAACAGTGTTCAAAAAGCATTTGGACAATTCTCTCAGGCACATGGTGCAACTCCTGGGGATGGTCCTGTGCAGGGCCAGGAGTTGGACTTTGATGATGCTTGTAGGTATGATCCTGTGCCAACTCAGGATATGAATCAGCAAGAAACAAATTCAGAAATCCCCTCTGACTTCTCAGCCACTTTCTATGACAGCACAATACATCAAAAGTTGAGTTTATAATACCATAACAGTCAGAAACTCCTAAAGTATACAGTGTACAGCAGGAGCATAAATTTTGCAATGTAGCACTGAAAAGAAAGAAAAAAGAGCCCACAATTTTTCAGTGTGTTTTGTACAATGACCATAATCAGTTGGGATGATCTGTCCTGACTAAAGTAATCAGCCCATCCAGATTTCTCTTACTGATGCCATCACTTGATTTAAAGACAACAGTGAAAATGGGAGAGAGGCACTAAATTAATTCATTAGAGATATTTAGTTCAGCCATGAATCAGTTTAAATAAGTATTATTAAGAATACTGCTACAATTGCAAGCTGTTTTTTCAATCTTGTACTATCTGCCAAAATGACTCCCTAAATGAAGTCAAATTTCTGAAAATTCTTGCCTAGTATTTATTATGCACATGATGAACACACTGTTTATTTGGTTTACTCTGTAGAAATTTCTTTTAAAAAACAAAAAAAACTCCTAAAATGCCTTAAAATCCAGATTACAAGACCTTTTGATTTTAGGAAAGAAAATTCACACCTGGGCACAGAGAAGCTGGCACAGTGAAATAGAAGTCCTCTAAATCACACATCAGTATTTCAATTACAGCCTTGTAACAGGAATTCTGGACTAACTGGCAGTAAATTCATACACTGCACAGCTGCTCTAAGTATTGGTATCTTCAGAATAATAAAGACACTCAAAACAATATTGTACCTAAAGAACTGCCATCCATTTCCACAGATGACTGGGAGAGGTACCCTTAATTTCATGCAGTTTTCCAGAACCCTGTGCACTCCAGAGCATTGCCAAAAGGAAAACCCCAAGAATCAACCCAAGTTAAAACTTTGTGATCTGCATCTTATCAGGAATCCCAAAGAATCACAGACACACTTCTCACTCACTGACATTCAATGATTTTCTCTGTCAAGTAGAAAATAATTGTAAGCCATTATCACATTAAAATTGTTCCACAAACAAATCTGGCAGGAGCAGATGTCATCAGTTTAAAGAAGCTGTCCCACCCCCCACCAGCCTGCTCCAAAACCTCTCCCCACCTCTCTTCCCTACTTCTTTATGCCAGCACAGCACTTCATGCTGTTGCACAATGGGTAACATCAGTCACTCCTAATTTAACTCAGATCAGTTTCCAAATCCAATCTGTCATGGAGGTGAAAAAATGCTCTTGACAGGCCATGGAAAAGACATGGGTGAGATGGGGAATAACAAACAGGAGAATAGGATAATACTGATTCTTTCAGCATCACTAGCATTTCATATAGCATTATCTATCATGAAACAGTAGTCTGGAACATGCTCTCCAGAAGGGTTGTGAAACCTCCATCCTTAGAGATGCTCAAAACCCAATTGAGAGTGGCCCTGAGGAGTTTAATTCATCATTAATGCTCGTCCTGATCTGAGCCAGAAGAAGTTTCTCTCCTCCCCACCTGTGTAATCTTGTGATTCTAGTTTGACTGCCCTGCTCAGCCTGTGAGCCTGGTGCTTCCCACTGGGTCTCCAACAGGGCACCTACAACTTCTGACAGAGCAGAGAAACTTGTGAGAGGTAAGCATGCCTCACTAACTGAATCCTCAATAGGTTTATAAGCTATTTGTTAATAAGATGGCACTAAAAGAAGTTAAACAAGAGCTGAAAAGCATATGAATTCTTCGAGAATTCTTTAACCACACTTCAATATGAAACCATTTTGTTTACTAACTGCTGCATAAGAGCATGTACTCATATATAGAAGAGTTCTATCTACCAAACTAAGATAAAATGTTACCTCATCTGTGTGTTTCTGGTTGTGAGCCCAGACACACCAGTCCAATAAGAAATGATCAGTGTTAATACCCCTAAAATGTTTATGAAAATGCAAGGGTTTACCAAAAGTTCCCATCTTACAACTATTGCAATTTATTAAATTAAATAAATTTTATGTTGTGCATAAGCCTGTTTTTCTAGAAGATAGATTAAATTAGCAAACTAACTTTAACAAAAAGCCATGCTAATTTTAAGACTAATTGTAAACAATTTCAGCTACATAAATGATCAGTATTTATTTATAAGAAATAATATATTATTATCAATAACATACTGCATGTGCAGGAGAATGATTTACAATCTCTAGTTAACATATCAACTCAGGAACCATAGATATTATAATAGATAACACACGCAGCAAATCATTGCAACAACAGGGCTGAAGGCAATCAATCAATAACACATTCAGTGATAAAATAACTGGCCCCCTGATTTTCCTTTCTGCCTCCTTCCCTTCTGCACAGCATTGTGAAATATAGTTCAGACATTTCCATGTCCAGACTGTTCTCAAAAATGTTTCTCTATCTGATAACCTTTTAACTCTGGTGTATCCATAATTCCTCCCCAACACACACTTTGAAATTAGATCAGTGGTGAGGGTGAAACACTGCATGAAGTTTTGATGCTGCCTGCTACGTCAAATGCTGGATTCACATGCACTTGGACCACACACATAACTCTGGCCAATGTAGGATGCCATTGCCTATATTTCTATATTACTTTTCTAACTTGTTTTATTTTTTAAATTAATTTCTTCGACAATCCCTTCTTTCTTTTTACATTGATTTATTTACAAATTATGCATACCAGTAATTTTAAACAGTTTGTGGGCAGGGAAGGGACAGTTCTCTGAATGTAGAAAACACATTCTTTCGAGCATCCTATTTCTCTGTCCTTTTCCCCTCTATTTTGTCCCTGGTTTGTCCTTCCTGACACTTCATCTGTGTAAAAGAACTGGCATCACAGAGTTAACTTCAGGTCCTATTCCTGTAAGGGTCTGTACCTAGACCCAGTGCCACCCCAAGCTATTGGGACCCTTTAGGTCCACCCACAGCAACTAAGACATGAGAGTTACAGAGATGCTTTCAGAGACTCCATGATTTTTCAGATGTGTAACCGAGAAATTGAGGATTCAGTTCCATAGGCATATCCATAGGTACATAAACTTTATAAACAGAAGTTCCCCAAAGGTAAAGACATTTTATCTTCTATTTCCCTTATCTTCTAACAGCCACAAGGAAGAGCATAGTACTTACTAGAGCAATTTTCCCAGATAAATTTAAAGTTTCAATGCTCAAACACTTGAGCACTCTTGGTGATTATAGAATGCTTTTTCATACGCAACTCATTTTTTCCTTCTGTTTTTGCCCAGGGCATTATTTAGGCATCCAAAAAAAAGAAGTTTTTGCTTTTTTTCCATCTCAAATATTATACATATCTCAAGAAAGGGTTCTCTAAGATATGCCTGTCAACTTTAAATATAGGCATTTTGGCCCATGCCTCATCATTACCAATGATCTCCCCTGCATTCCTTGCAAAAGCAAAAACTTTGTATTTGTCACCTTTATACTGTCTTGGCTTGGGAGAAAGTAGAAGTGGCTCCTAAGGTGATGAATATGACATGTTGATTTCATGGTGTGAGTTCTGAGGGACGATGCAAACTATAATCTCTCATTAGCACATTGTTTTCTGCCATATGACTAACAGACAAGATTATTAATATAACTCATTAACTATGAAATTATTTATGAACAATACAGGCTGCACTGAGAAGAAAGGTATATCTCTAGAAATGCTATTTTGTGACTTCTGTTGCTTCAAGTTCCTTCATTTATGTCTTGGCAAGATGGTCCACTCCAATACTTCAGAACATGTGAGCATTCCCTTTGAAGGCAGATGTAAACCAGCTGTTTCTTAACTAAAGGTCTCACTTATGTCTCATGAAGAACATGTTATACCCATAGGACAGCAGAAATAAAATTTCGGTTTTTGGGAAAATTATCTTTCCTTAGAGCAGGAATTGGGACTTGAGGATTTATTTTCTTCTTGATCCTTTTTCCTATGCAAATATTTCATCACTTTCTGAATCTGCATATTGCAGATTTTCTTTGATCCGTGTATCTATTTGTTACCTATTCAATTTTCCATTTTAAGTCACCCTGATTTCATTCACTGTCTCCTTATATTTGAAAATTCATGTCTGTTCAGTACACTCACTAAAACATGTTTTCAATCATGACTTTGCATGTGACATCTGTTAGTGCACATAAACACTTCCAGAAGTACACAGGAACTGTCTAGTGCTGTTCTACAGATACCTTAAACAGTTTTGCTAGTCTGAAACCCTACCCAATGTATTACACCTCTCAGCCATTTCACTTTTCTTGTTGCTGTAAATTAGTTCTACCTCACCTTGAATTAGTGTGCTATCAGTTTTATGGCAGACCAGAGCTGACACTGAGTACTTACATTGCATAGGAAAGCCCTACAAAATGTTGACTATCTGCCATTAGCAACTCTATCCTCAACATTTTACTTATCAAAAAATTACACCATAAAATCATTATTATAACTATTGATTAAATTTCAGCTCTTGGAAGGTTATTAACTGGTAGAAAGGACAAAATGAAAGAAAAAGTTATTCATTTGTTTTGCTGTTCTGCGCTTTTTCAAATAACACAGGCCCTGTGTATTCCTCAGTTTTTCTGTTCAACAGTAAGACTTACATTCCCTTAGGAGAATGCTTTAAATCATAAATTACAAGACACACAAAAAATAACTGGCAGATAGAGAACACTATTTATATGTGGGCAAGCATTTGCAACATTATCACACTCTCTAATTTTTGTGCTCCCTCTTGACAGGATTTGACTATAGATGTTTTTCATTAGCTGGATCTCCAAGGTTGTGTGTTTCAAGTCACATTTGCACTTAAATGGACCATAACCAGATTTAAAAACTGAATACTGGATTATGAATCAGTTCTATCCAATGACAGATTTTACAACAGTGTGGGGTTTTGTACACAATTAGTCTGCTGGATTCTGAAGGGTTGCAAGCCAAGTCATGGCAACATTTAAAACAAAAAGAATGTGATTTCAAGCATTCTACATATAAATCATCTCACCCACTGAACATCTCCTCAGCTTTATTTTAGACTGAAGATTCTAATCTTCTGTATCTCCTTGACAATTACTGCCAAAACTACATCTGGAACAGCCTTTGTGAGTCATGTTAAATTCCTTGTGCTAAAGAGGGACCATCAAAAAGGAAGTGTTTTAAGAGGATAAAGCAACTCCCAGAGGATGTCAAAGACAGGACTGCAAACTCAGGAAACAATTGGTAACCACTGATAAGCATCTGAAAGAAGCCTCCACTCCATGTGCCTGGGTCATGGCAAGAACTGCACTGGATGGATCATGAGAAGAACATAAAGAGACAACATGGTGGTAGGAAAAAATTGTCTCACCTTATTCCTTGGAGACCTGGTAAGTGATTGTCACCAGTGCAGTAGGCTTAATGTTTAAAAGTAAGCACCACTAATTTCAACAAAAGCATCTCTGATAGGTTTATGAGAGATGATTCTAAATGTCCTTCCAGGTGGGTTTCTCAATACCTTTGCTTCAAAAATTACTCTGAAGCTAACTTCATTAATTTGTAAAATTTAAACATTTCTTAAAAGCTGCAGAATGGCAAAGTTCCCTGTGCAACTGTAATTTGACATCTCCACACAGGAGCATTATAAATGGATAGTGTAGAAGCTGGGTCACAGACTACCTACGGGATTGCTCACTCAGAGGTCCTGGCAGCTGCTGTTTTGCCTTGGCATATTTCTCTGCTTCTGTTGCCAAAATCAAGTGGATTAAAACAAAATTAAAGCGTGCCAGTGGATGATTGCCTGTACAAACTCATACATATCCATATTTCATTCATACACAATTAAAGCCATTATGGACTTTGTGTAATAGATATTGACTCACATATATGCTGATAGCTTCCTGGCCAAAGCCTAAAAACAAAAATTCTCATTAGCTATGCAAACAAGACCCATGTGATCAGTTAGATTTTTCTCCTCCTCAATTAGCTCTAAAAAGTAGGGGGGTTATAACATATTATTATTTTAATAAGTTTGGCTGTTATAACTGTGATAAAATATAATTAATTTCATGGTCAGCAGGAGAAACAAAGAACATGGATAAGTTTCAAGTGAAGTTCACAGAAACAGGAAAAAGGAAATAACCACATCACTGGTATTATCCATGGAGTATACTAAACATGATAGACATATCTATTACTCTGTGAAGACTGATTCTCTTCAATTTTCTAACAGGACATTGACAAAATAGTTTTAAACAGTTGACAGCTTTTAATAAAAGACACCACACATATTTCTGGATTTGTTTTTTTGGACCTAATATTTCATCCTTCTTTAGGCCCACAGTAAAAATCACACTATTTTGTTTTTCCTTTTTATTAATTACAGAAAAAAAAGATTAAGACAATCAACCAGAAAAAAAAACCACAGAATAGAATTTGTCACTATGAGTCATATCAGCAGCTCTTCAAATAATATTTGGCTGCACACAAACTATTCAGAGCTTCTTAGAACCTATTTAGTATTAACCTAATTTTCATTAGTTAATTTCTGTTTACTATTCTGTTAATTTCTGGCTACTACAGCACAATAAAATGTGTTACATATAGACATTTACAGAAGAAACTCCTTTCTAGGAAAGAGTTCAAAAATCAAAGGAAAATCTTTTCCCTTCACTGTATTATTTTGCCCTTTAGAATTAATCTGAGGGGGGAGAAAAGGCTGAATTATGGCAGGGAGTTTTGCCATACATTTACTGTGCATTAGATCACAAGTAAAGTGAATGAACAAGTGAAATTAAATTTTCAGACTTCAATCAAGATGAAAAATATTTTTGTGCCTAAAGATACAGGCTATAAGTATTACAGAGTGGTTCTCTGCTCAACTGCAAATTTCTTGCTCAATTTTGGTTTCCCCAGCCATTAATGTGACAGCATTACTTTCTCTTCCTGTCCTTTACTTGTTTTCTTCATGGGGGCTATAAACTTTCCGAGGCAGGAGGCTGCCCCTCAGTGCATGTTTGCACAGCATCCAGCATAAAAAGCCATGATCTCAAATGGAATCTTTGAGCCCCTACTGAAGACAAGCCACTTCACAACTCTGTTTTCAAAGATACATGATATGAAAAAAGCATAGTGAGTAAAAATGTACAGAAATGCAAAGTGCATTGGAATTTTAGCCTGGAAGTACATCACACTTCCTAATTTGCATTGCCCTAATACTATTTTCTAGCCTAAATTAAGTTTGATCTCCAAAGATAGGAGACTATGAAGATCTCCTCAATGGAAGGCATTTCCTGAACTTTCTGGAATTTACTTCTACAGAGAGGATTGATGTAAGTACTCAAGTTGTTATTTCTGTGTTAAGGGCAGCATGACATTAGCTTCAAATTTATTCCCACCATAAAAAGTCAAAATAAGCCATGTATATGGGGCTTCAGGATCTTATAGAGCCTGCCTACTTTTCCAAGTCTTTTAAGAAAATTTTGATTATTTCATAGGGTGCAAGAAATATCAAAAGCATCAGTCAGTCTGTTTGCATTATGCAGTAATAGGTTGACCCACTACGAACTTCTCTAATGATTCTGAATCTTTAAATTTTACATTCGTTTTGGCTTTAAAATACATCCTTTTTCTTTTCCTTTTGGAATCTGAGAACATTGCAGATTAACTTTTATTGTCTTCTTGAATCGTGGAATCCAATGCATGTGAGTTGCTATAAATAAAACATCACTACATTTTTATAAATGACCTTTGGCCCACTCTGAGTGTCTTTCAGTGCTGAGGGAGAATTCACTAAATTGAATCATTAATCATAACTAACAGCTCTGAGGACAAATCTCTCTTACAACAAATGAAGTACCAGTGTTGCATATGGTGGTCAGAGGATACAGATTATTACTATCCAAAAGGACAAAGTTCTACTGGGAATGTTTTAGAAGTCATTAGCTCAGCACATCTAGTTTAAGTTGTTCTTCCACCACTGGTGTTACTTTTCAGGACTGAGTCATGTTTTCTTAGGGTTGCTGCTGGACTGTGGTAGGACAGGGTTTTTTAAGGCTGATTTTTAAGTCATATTGGAAAGATCTCATCTATCCACTCAAGAAGGAGGAAGCTGCATGACACCCTCATGTAAGCAGTCCCTTACTACAAAAATTACAGGTAAGCACACAAAAAAGCCTTACTGCACTTCAGTTTTCCATTTTCCATTTTCACACAGGTTTTAGTTGTACTTTCAAACTTTTTCTGTACTGGAAAGCAGTATATAGATATTTAAATATTTTCTTAAAAGAGCAGGGCTAGCTGATTTTATATTCAGTTGCTGAAATTAAACACAGGTTTTAAAATTAATGTATTTTTTACTGTCACACATGGTTTCACTGCAGTAAGATACAAAAGAACATTTCTGAACAGCAACTGTATTGTGGTAGCATTCAGAAATCCCTGTACCTAACTACACAAATACTGAATATGCTCTCTGCCTAGAAACTTAATCTCCTTCAAGTGTTAATGAAAACAATGTTTATAAATACATGAAAGATAAATGGGAAACAGACATAAGTTTAAGTATCAGAGAAAAGCTATGTAATGACAGCTCACTGGATGCCAAAGATTAGCACTTGTGACTTTCCCTCTTGTTCCTTCTCGTTATAATTATTGCTCCCATGGCTGCAAGCTGCCAACAGACTCTCAACAATACCTAAGAATAGACATCTAGGCATCACAGGAGTTCCATCTCTTCCACACTGTGTAAACAACATTTGTCAAATTAAGCTTTACATACATTAGGAACAATTGCTTTGCAAAACAAAGAGAGAACAACAAATGAAAAGCTATGATCAGATATAGAACCACTGATGTTAGAATGAACCAGCTGTAACTGACAGGAGGAAATAATAACAATGTCAGTAACAGCTGTTCACAACATCAGTGGGTGTTTTGTCATTCTGTATGCACTAGACAACCACAGTCCCCCCAGAAAAGCACTACAGCATATGGACATACCTGCATTCATTACCACCAGAGGCTTTCCACAGCAACTCTTCCACTTCAGGATCTTTCTGCTAACCAGATTCCCCTATTCAACAGATCTAACAAAGGTTTGTCTCTTTCATTTTTGGTATCTGCACTCAGCATATGCAAACTTCCTATGTTACATGCTTTTCTCTAGATCTCACTGACACGAGTTGTGGGGGGATGGCAGGGAAGGGGCTGGGTTGAGAAGGGAAGGGAAGGTGTTAATAACTACCTTTTGCAGATCTGATGCTCCTTAAAATAAATCTTTCTTGGCTGTGAAATATATGTGTTTGCCTGCAATAACTGGGTGCTACAAAACAGACAGTAATCACATAAATCACTTAGCTGCCTAGAGAAAAAAACATGGTATTATTGTTTAAAGAAACCAGAGGTTAAATTATTCCAATTTAAATTATTTAGCAAACGAGACTTAACTAACCAGCACACTGTCAATCCACTCTTACTGTTCTTCCCATGGTTGCCACTCTGACAGCACTCACTGCATTTTCAGCGTGATATCCATTGGCACACTCTGGGGACATGATTACTAAAACTGAAGTCAGATTCTAACGTCATTTTACATCATATGCAGTCTCTCACTGGACTTTCTTCCCATCAGTTTGCGGAGGTAAGAATATTTTCCACCAAAAAAAAAAATTTAAAATACAAATAAAGGAACCACTGTGACCTCCAAAATATAAAATAGGACATCAAAATCCAGTTCCAGGTTTTACATTATGAATTAATGGGAGAGGGTTGCTGCTACGGAAAAAAAAAAGGAAAAACCAAGAGGAGAAGGGAAGAGGAAAAAACAAAAGGAGAAAGGAAAAAGGAAGCAAAATAGAAAGGAAAAAAGGGGAAGGGGAAAGGGAAGGGGAAGGGGAAAGGGAAGGGGAAGGGGAAGGGGAAGGGGAAGGGGAAAGGGAAGGGGATTTTTATTGCCACGGAAAACCAGAGCAGAAACACGTCTTCAAGAAAGAAATGGAAAAGAAATGTACAAAATTGATCCTTTCACCATTTTAATTATTTGACTGTTTTAAGAGCTTTGCAGTTTTGATACACACAACTCACTCTCACCAGGTTTGTGAAAGTCAAATTCCAAGGCAGAATAAGTGAAGCAAGAAAGAAATGGTCTGTTCTGTTGTTGAATATTTAAATGCATCAATGTATTACCTAAGCTCACTTTTCTGGTTTTGCTCAATAATTTTTAGAGAAAACAGGTAGTAAGGCTGTTTGTTTTCAGATTCCATAAGCAGAACAATTGTAATACTGAATTAGAGCAGAGGTACTATAACTAATAATGCACTCAATTAAACAGGGTTAATTGAAAATAGCTTTTGGTAGGCTAACAAAGATATGTGTACAGGTGCATTTGTTTTAAACCACTCAGCCAGTCTAAAAGTCAGTCTCATTCCACTGTTAGCTGTACTGCCCTTCCTCCCACTAATCCTATCCATGTAATCATCTGTACACCTTTTTTCTGTCACTTTAGTGAGCTCAATTAGCCAGTGCAGGAATCATTGTGATGCCTGGAGTGAGACTCTTCCTTTCACTGGCAACTGAATTTTTGACCAGCTCTCACAGATCTTCTTTCATAAGTATCCTGTTCCCTGCACAGCTTTCAACTTCCTGGTCTTGTTTTGTTGTTTGAAACACTTATTCAATTGTCATATTCTCTTCCACTGAATTCTACAATGGAGGAACTAGATATAAAAAATGAAAACAAGGAGAAAGAAATCTGTCCTCTCTCTTTCCCCCACCAGGAACATCAAAAGATGGTGCACATACATTAAAAAAAAAATTTCTTTTCCCCTTTTTGCGTCATGTTTTGATATTAGATCTGCTAAACTCACTGATCCTTTTTCAAATCAAACTCAATTTAGAAGTGCATGCATATTATACTAATGCTGTGAAATTATGTAAATGCAGAAAAAAATATATGCTCCTTAAACTTCCAGAATAGTTTATGTTACCCTGAACATATCCTGCTAATTTAACACAAAAAATATATTTAAAATATTAACTTTGCTGAAGGAAATTACTAAATAAATTTAAAGTTTAACTAACATAATTGGCCACCCCAATTTATGACAATACTATACATATCCGAGGCATTATTGTTGTTACAAAAGATTTCATTTTGACATAGCCAGATTGGAGAAATTAGGCAGAAGAACTCTGGACAGGCTTCTTCAGGAAAATAAGCCTGACTACCCTAATATCACAGCTATAGTTTATACAGTGGCAACATTTTTCTCAAAAGAGCTCTATTACAGTTGGCTTATCATGGCAGAAACGTTGACAATAGCTTTGACAGACAGGAATTTTGCAATGAGGTCATAGGCTGTTTGGATCTTCCCTTGTCTGATTAGACAGGGAGTATTTTACCACAATTGGCTCTAGTCAGTGATGGATTTTCACTCCCAAATACCTGTCATCACCGTCACTGATGCACTCAGGGAGAGCAAGACTGCAGCCAAACAGCATGATGTGTTGATAGCAGTTGAGACGATTGAGGTAACTGAAGAACTTCAGGAACTTCTCCATTTCAATACTTTTGACAATGGAAAGAACTGACGTTACAGTGGTGTAGTTATACGGCAGCATTTGGCACTGGCTGTTGGTGATATTTCTGCAGGCACCTGTGAAATCAAAACAATATATTTAGAACAATAGTATGACCATTGAACAGTTGGTTCAAAGCATGTATTGAATTGACTAGTCAGTATACATAATATATAAGCCATGCTGGTAACTCACAGGTAAGATTACATCCCATAATGCTATCATAATACTGCCAAAAATAAGAAAAAATAAAATCAGAGAAGCGTAGCTTGGAAAACCAAATATGCTTTTAGCTACTTTAACAATCCTCTGACTTTGTACAAAATTGGAATAGAAATAAAACAAAACAAATTTCTTTTTGGCACAGCCTGGATACAATAAAATTCAGTTGAAACTGAGAATAGAAGTCACACAGAAAAAAATGAGTCTGAAGCTGCTCTGGCTTTAGCGTTCCCATAAAATTTCTCTTTTCACTAACATTCTAGTTTCGCAAGTAGAAATTTCATCAAGTGAAATTTCTTTAAAATTATTCACGAGATCATCATGTATCTCCTGAGGCACAACTGCAAGATAGCCCCTGCCATGGCATGTGGCAAGAAGCACTGACATTTTCAGCTGGGATCACATGCACGGACTGCTTTACATGTTTTAAAATTCACTCAATCCTGACAGAGAAGGGAACAGTTCCTTGGAGCTATCTAATCGTTTTGTTGTACTCACTGGCTGGATAGCAGAGCAATGAATTCAAAATTCACAAATAAGTAGAAGGAATTTTGTGGCAATTATATGATAATTTGTTAAACAAAACAAAAAAAAGACTAAACCCAGTATCTGTCCTTGCAACCGAATGATCACACAGAGAGGAGTGCAAATAGTCCCTCTCCATCATTCTCATTAGGCTGCCTTCAGGTGCTGTAAGGCTGCAATTATGGGGAATATAAACTAGTTTTGGCAATACCTACAGGAAGGTAAGAAGAGCAGTGAATGGGAATAACAGCATGTGAAAACACTGTTGATCAGAACAGCATGGTCCCTCATTATATGGGTCATTTCTGACATTCATCTGAATTAGAGTTTTCTGTTTAGAAGCAGCAATTGCCAAATGGATTGAACTCATAAAAACGTGATTTCTTCTACTCCAACAATTGCATTGCAAGTCTACAGTCTCCTATTCAGTCCTATCAAAACTAATTTAAATGGCACATTTTCCCTTTCCCACTCTCTTCAGACTGTCCATGGAATGCATCTGCACAAAATACACTGAACTAGCAGGCTGAGCTGACTGGAAATAACCACCTACCATCTCTCCCAAAAGACAAAATTAATGGCAGCTCCAAAGAAAAGCAACTAGAACTGCAGCTAAGCTTAATCACTCTTTCTTGTTTTAAAAAACTGAGTCATGTCTGTAATGACAATAAGGCCATAGTTCCTCACCCAAAAGTGATTGGTGCTTCTGGATTTATGAGGCCATGAATGAACAGTTCTGCACATTAGCCTGCCTGACTTTTCTCTCTTCTCTTGCATCACAATGCAGTTTTTGGTAGGGACAGGGTGAAAGGAAGGAAAGAGGAAAAAAACAAACAACTATTTCACTTGGATCAAATAATTGGGTTGAATATCTTTTTGGCAAAAAGTATTTTTTTCCAGGATGGGAGAAGGCGTGGAGCATTGCAATGTCAGGAACCAGAGGGTAAGATCAGAGCTGTTCACAGCAGCTGGAGCAGTGATTTTACACAAAGTGTCATTATTGCCCAGCAATATAAAGTCCTTTGAAAGCCTTAGGAATACTTGAATTGCACCATCAGAGTCAATTCCTGTCTAATGAGAAATGAAACATTTTCCTCAATAAAAAAATTTAAAAATTTGGGGTAACTCTTCATTCTTAATGCATCCATTTTCTCATTTGCACTATAAAAACACAGCTGGGATCCTTCAAGCATCTAAAAGGTAATGCAGTTAAATGATGTCTCAGTTAAAGCTAATTTAAACCTGCCTAGATCCTAGCTAGGCTATGTTTTTAACATAGGATTTTTATAGAAGAAATGCAAAACACATCTCTGTCTCAGGTATGCAAAGCATAACATAGTATGTGAGAAGAGTATGTGGCCTGAAGAGAAAAGTAGGCAGCTTGATTTTCATATCCCAAGTCAAACTTGCTCAAGTTTCAATTAAAAAATGATCTTTTTAATCAGAGGAACTTTTGCAGTGCATCTTTAAGTACCTCTCAGAAAATGGAACTGTGTTCAACTTGCAGCAGCAATCACCACCCACTTTATTACAGAACTTAGCTTAGCATGCCCTCAGCACTAACTGCACAGTTGCAGTCTATAATTCCACTGGTGAAGCCTCCATAAATCCAAGGATAAATGGCAATATTCACCTGGTTCTTCCATAGCAAAAGTTCTACCAACAAGGAATGAAATCTTATCTTTACTCCTAAAATGTCTTGAAAATTTCTAAGAATCCCACTAAAAGAAGCAAAACAAAAGCTAACTCATCCAGTCCAACTTGCCCATGGCAGCATTTTGCAGGTTTTTTGATAGAGGAATGATCTACAGTACATCAATTTTTTACCAATCCCAGGCTGCCATGTTCCCCTGACCTTAAAAAAATGTTGTAACTCCCCTTGATTTCACAATTTCCTGTGTGAGACATATGAACCTATGCAATGCCTTTTTTAGCTCCTCTGTCCTGTTGATAACTATCTGCTTTGTTGTGGACATTTGCTCCACTACAGCATTCCCAACCAGCATCTGATTTTTCCAGCAAATACTTTTTCCAAAACTCATTACTGTCTTCAAAAATTTTAATTTACTATTATTTCTTTTCATTTATTATGACATCTTGGTCCATTTTATATTTCAATTTAAACAGAAGATGGACAGATTTTCTTTGCCTCTCTCCAGCTATGAATTTTCCAATGTACAGTCCACTTCAGACTGAATATCTCATACTGCATTTCAGATGTTTTCTCCATAATTTTCTTAGGATCTATCCTTTGGAATCCACACAGCAGGGAAAACTACAAACTGTTTTCTCTTTATTTTAAGTATTGTGAGTTTAAAATCAATCATTTTGCAACTAAAGCATAGTGTCTGCAATTTTTTCCCACAAATGCTAGCTTGAAAATTCAATTTCCACAACTCACAGCAGCCTGCCTTTCCTGACACAATGGGCAATTTGGCTGCTGAATGCATATGCTGGGTGACTTTCTTTCTAAACACATTCTCAGCTTCTTCCTGGCATTTTTTTCCACACTCCTCTTTGTTCTCTTCCAGGACACACTATACAGAAAACATCAACTACTCCTTACAGAACACCTCACAGTCCCATTGTACTACTGAAGAAAATAGAAAGGTCACATACACATTCTGGAGGAAACTCCCACCATTTCAACTAGTAGAAAGAGCACTATTTGTGTATACTCTCTAGACCCTTGGAAAAGTACACTTAAGTTCAGAATAGCAGATCTTAAGAAATTTAAGATCTCTGGTAGTAGACCAAAAAAATCAAAGTAGTATTTAACACTACAAGAAAAATAAGGTCTGAAGGAATGGATATTTTTAATTACAACACCTAATACAGAGAGAATAAAGTACTATTAGCATTTCTGTCAAAGGAAAAATTAGCCAATAGATGGTAATGGTTTATAAGGATCTTGTGGCCTCGATGGTTAGAGCAATGGTTAAAATATATCACATCACCCTTCAGCCAAAAGATTTCGCTGTATCAACTCCTGTTTTGTCTTTCACAGCTGTATTTTATTTTATTTTATTTTATTTTATTTTATTTTAATTTATTTTATTTTATTTTATTTATAATTAAAATAAAATTTCTGTGTAATTTCTCTCATTTTATTTCTCTGGGTTTTGCTTCCTCTTAGACAATTTAGTGTAAAACCTGCCTGGGCACAGCTGAGTGCTCAGCCATGAGGGCAGCAGTGCTGGGAGAGCAAAATCCTGCACAGGGCACTGAGTGAGGAAAATACAAGTGTGAGAAATAATCCTGTAATGCAGAGGTGAGAGAAGAAGGGGGAAAGGAGCTTCAGGCACCACGGCAGATATTTCCAGAGCAGGTGGCCATGTCCTGAAGGAACTGCAGGCTGTGATGGACCAGTGCTGGGAAAAGGCTTATCCTGAGGAACAGAGGGCCCACACAGGATCTGTTCTGCAAGGACTGCAGACCATGCAGAGATCCAGCACTGATGCAGGGCAAATTGTGAGGAGGAAGCAGCAGCAGAGTGGAGCTCACATGGACTGATCAGAATTCCATTCCCCATCCTCCTGTGCCGCTCACAGCAGGGAGGAGGTAGAGGAGTTGGAAAGGAAGGAGTGAAGCTGAGCCTGTGAAAGAAGGGCAGGATGAGAGAAATGGTTTTAATCCTTAGGGTTTTTTCTCACCATCCAGTTCTGGTTTTAATTTGCAATATATTCAAATAATTTTTCCCACGCGTCTGTTTGGCACATTGATAAGTGATCTCTCTGCCTCCCATTTAACCTAAGGCATTTTACATCTTGTCTCCTGCCTCCCACTGTCCTGTGGAGGAGAAGGAGTGAGACAGAAACTGGGTGGATATCTGGCAGCCCATAAAGAGCAATCCACCATAGTCTAATAAAAAAAGCCCTTTCTTTCCAAATTCAAGTAGTATGAACATATAATTGAGAACACTTTTTGAGACAGAAATGAGAACTGAAACAATTCTACAAAGTTAGTTTCAACTCATGCATTGCTGTACCATCTCTTTAAATACTTCACTTAGCTAGCCTAGACCCCACTTTGCCATGTCAGATTTGGACAATTTTTATGTGCTTCTCACTGCATGGAGGTGGCCATGGCAGGGAAGTTAAACTCCATGCCAACCAAGCATAACTTAGAGACATCAGACTCAAGAGTCACGTGGAAAAAATTCAGTGATGTGGGTGGGGAGAGGAAGCCTGAGAGAAGGGGAAATTATAGGTCATCTTTCTGTATGGAAGGCTAGACAGGAAAAGACAATGACACATTAAAGATGCATTAACAGATTAAGATCATTTGGATAATTCCCACTGCAGGAGAAAGTTCTTATGGGTCTCTGTGTCAGGCAATATTGACTATATAAGAGTAAAAATCAGAGGAAAACTTTACATGGACAGAAATCCAAAATTAAGCTGTAGAAGGAAATAGCTTTTAAAAAATCTAGGCTTCAATTATTTTCAACCTGATCAACATCTCTGTATCATCTGTACTACTCTCAATTCCTCTAAAAAGCATGATGTTGGTTAATCTGCAGCTGCTGGTGTCAGGACATATTTTGAGTCACAGTTAAAAGTCAATAAAGAAACATCACAGAGAGTTTGCCCATAGTACTCAAAACACACCAGTCAATATAAGTCACAATTTTCTTCATACTTTCAGTTTGGATGCAGCTCACTTGGCTTTGTTTTTAAATCAGATGGTTAAATGTCTTTCTATTTCTTTTCTGTTTTCCTTTAATATTTCCACTTCAAGACTCCTAAAAATGCTTATCTTTTAGACAGGTGTCCTGAATTTGCCATTGTAAATAGTGAGACAATGAAAGCATTTCATTTCTTTGACAATTTCAAGCTCTTCAGTGTCTGAATGATTCTTCCCATCTATTGGAGACCCCTGCTGTCTCCTCCCAGAGACTCTCTTATTCTGGACACAGTAGAAATTACTGTTTATACAGTATAACCTCCCATGTCATCATATTTCCTTCTATATTCCATCTTAACCTTCTTTTCACTTTCTGTATTGCAATGTCAACTTCATCCTATAACTTCTACAGCCTTGTATTGTTAATACAGCTCTTATTTTCAGATAGAGCTTTTATATCCCTATTTGTATACTTTCTCTTCAACCCAAGATCTCAAACATGATCTAACAATTATGACATATAATGAGTGCATATTACCTTTCAATCATGAGTGTAATTTACTCTTCTGCACACCCCACCTTGCTTGTGAGTCTTTGTTATTTTCTGCTACTTGGATTTCATCCAACTTTTCTGCACATAATGGCTTATTGTTAGATAAGATTTTTGAAAATTATTTACACAAGAATTTTAAAATACTTATGAGGCTGTAAGCTATTCAGATACATATAATTTCACCCTATTTTAAAATTTATAGTGACTGGGGATGCTTTTTTCTTTTTTTGACTAGTATCTTAGTTTTAAAGAACCATTACTCTTTTATGTCACTTGACCCTCAGTTCCATTTTTTCCATTATGGAATACTGAAACACTTAGAACACAAATACTGCAAATGTACCTTTATCTAAATAACAAATTAAACACTTGTTTAATTAATCTAAATGAATCACACATGTTTTATATGCAGTTAAAATTACAGATGTTAACAAAAACATTACAAATACAAAGACTGTTTTTAACTTTATTTTCCTACATATTTTGAAACACTATTTTGAATATTTGGAGACTGCCATACCAAGATTTAACATCTTTTATTGTATATCCAAAATGAGACATCCAGTTCTAAAAGGCATCTATCTCACTAGAAGTACACTATTTTAGTAAGCATTGAATCAGAGGTCAGAGGTTTGTGAAAAGTTCAGAACCTCTCTGTCAGACCATGGGTAATTGAAGGAATTCTTAAATTTGCACTGTTCTCAAGATCCTGATAGAAGAAACTGCTTAAAATTCATATCCTTGCATGTAGGGATAAAAGTTAGCTATACACTACATGGACAATTTTTTTTTCAGAATTTCAGAGCACCAGCAGACCCTATTCAAATCAACAGGGGAGGTACATGCCAAATGACTTCTTAAAAGCTATAACTTAGGCTTATTTTGAATTTCAATCTTGAGACTAGACAGCTTCTCTACTGAGAGCATCTTTTAAGCATGTGGTGAAGTGCTGTCTGAATAGGAATGAAATCAGCATATGCTCAAGTGTTGTTCTAAATAGTTCCCTTTTTAAATGTGTCACTCTCTTGACGTCTGTATTTATGTGATTTAATGTGAACCAAGACACATTGTCACCATAACACTGGAAAAATAAAAAATTTGCTACAGAGACATCTGTCAACGGAGAAGGTTCCAAATTCCTTGCAACAAGGAAAGTGGACTGAAAGAAACTAAAGTAACACAATGAATGAGGAAGAGCTGAATGTCTACTCATCTGTGGTTCCTGCTAAGATTCTCTTCAATTGCACATATTCCTTCTGTATTTATTCAGATACATTTGCACAAAATCCAAACAGTATTTTAAACTTCCACTCAAACTGATGCTTAAAAAGGAACGTCATGTAAAAAATACATGTTAACT
This sequence comes from Luscinia megarhynchos, assembly GCA_034336665.1. NCBI lineage: Eukaryota > Metazoa > Chordata > Aves > Passeriformes > Muscicapidae > Luscinia > Luscinia megarhynchos. Next base: position 25,294,003 of record CM067566.1, read on the forward strand.
GCCTCTGATTAGCTCAAAACTACTTCTAGAATAATAGACAAAATTCACTTTTGCAACCCTATTAAATAAGTATTGAATGATAACTGCATAGGAGTAATTCCAATAATAATGATACCATGAACAAAAAGTAGTAGTCAGTAAGAAGCTTATAACATACAAATCACATGGTTCAAAAGCATTTATTTCTTAAGGTTTCTTTACATCAGGCAACATATTTCATTGTCTTACAACTAAAGCACAGGTCCTCTTACAGAACTAAATCATTCCTTTATTATATATTCACCTTCTAAAAAATAGCATAAAAAGCTATAGTTTCAAAATTAAAATTAATCTCTAATTTTTAAACATAGCGACTTACTGAAAAGTAAATTATTCTACAGCTATCTTTCTCTAAACTGATTCCAACTACTACCACACAGTTATTTGCCAAAAGAAATCAAGAGACCAGTGTTTGCTTTGTTGCCGTCTCCCATATATATCTGCTCTCTGTCAAAAAAAAAGCCACTAAAATGATAGGGGGTTGCTTTAGCACTATGAAAATTTGTAACATCCACATAGAAAAACACACCCACTGGTGACAGAATCACCACTTCCATGACGCTTCTCATTTCCTTTGTAACTGACAAACTATTTAGTTGTACCATGGAAATACAGAGGTCATACCTAAAAGCATCCATTAAGCACTGACAAAGTGAAGGAAAAGACAAACTAGCTCCATACTCTGGTGTAAAAGCACAATATTACAAACAACTGTCAACTGCAAGGTCTCCATTTCTAACACCCTCTCTTGATGAGATCAAAATATCCCTGAAGGGTTGACCAGTACTTACTTCTCTTTCAAGAGGGCTACATAGCAAATAAACTTTTGGTAAATACTGTGTCTGTAGATAACACAAAAGCAAAAGTGTGTGCAAACAGCAATACCACCATTACCAAAATGTAAAAATGATGAAGGGATGGAAAACAATGTAAAAAGAAGCCCCTATATTAGCTGTGGAAAATAAGCATTTCTCATTTCCTAGAACAGATTCTATACAGTATACTGAAAAATGGAAACACGAATTAAGAAGCAAGAAGCACTTAAGTGAAAGCACTAGTAGCTGTTATTTTAGGTGACAACGAGCATAAATGATCCTGCAGATTTTGGGAAATTATCAGAAACAATTTACACATTAAATATGTAATGTTTTGATCCCTAAAGAAAGGCTTAAGAGGAGTGCATTTATATAGCTTTAATGCAGCACAAAGACATAATCTGAAAACAAGCAGTAGTAAATTTGTTACATTTATATGTGGGTATAGACTTTTGACAAACTGTCTCCTGAGGGCTCAGTAGCAACGATGGCAGCCTAAAGATATAAGTAAGGTATTTCTCAACTAAGTTTCTAACAGAAGGTCATGACTTTTCTTAATTCAACTGACACAGTCAGAAAAACATTTCACAAGACAATTGAACAGATGCAATGGTGCAATACTGCTTCCTTTTAGCCATGTGTGCTTGCCATTTTCTTTGAAACAACTTCTGTGCCAAACCACCCAAGAGCTAACTTAGCCAGTGTTAAGAGCTGAGTCAACTGAGTGAGCAAACAAATGGCACAAAAAGCATGCAGCACAGTTTGGTTCAGAGCAAAGGGAATGGGGACACCTTCTCAGTAACACCAACCTTCAAATGAAGCCCATCTGACTCATAATAGTTTATGTGGAGTAGAGAAAAACAAACTTTTGAACAGCAAATCTCATCCATGGATCTGAAACACATGTCAGGCACAAGGACTAGCTGAGAACAACTGCTCTGCATTTAGTTTCATTCAGCTAATGAATTATGCAATTTGAAAGGAACGAGTGATTTTCAACTCCCCCTTGTGCTCCACAGGTACCAAAGGGAGAGGTAGGAATGCTACTGACCACCTGCAGTTGAGAGAAAAACAATTCATTATCTCCCAGGTCACAGAGACGGGATTAGCCATGAGGGAAATACAACCCATATTTTAGATCAGAGGTGAAGTGTTATCATAACTAATTTTTTTAAGGCAATCTTTACCAGCTGCTTTAGAGTGGAACACCACACCCAGTTTGCCCCAGACACGTCTTGCTCAGAGCAAGTCTTAAATTCTAACTCAGCTATTCTTTTGACCAAAGAATATTGCAAAAGGCTGGACACTTCATCAAGTCACCTCATTTTTTGGAGCACTTCTCTCAGCAAGTTGCTTCCAGATGCTGCTCTTCTTGGCTGAAGCACATACTTCTTTAATCCCTTGGGCAGGCACAGCTGAGAGCAGGTAAGCTCAAGAGCCAAAGCTGAGGCTGAATATTTACCCCCCTGCAAGCAGGCCTGTGTTCCAGGTCTGGTATTTTGATTAGTCATTTCCTAATTACAGAATTCTTTCATGAAATTTGGAGACATATTTTCTAGATCCTACCATTAACCAAAAGGCACATATTGAAATTAATTTTACAATTAGATCTATCATTAGAGGCTACTTTCCATGATACTTTAAGTTGGACAGGATTTTGCAATTCTCCTGAAACATGTCCATGACTTTACCCCTCTTGACAGGCCTTTTTTTTAAAAAAGGGGAGAAAAAATAGTAGCCTCCACTGGAACCAGGCAGGCATCCAGATGTTTTTGGTTGGGGGTTTTTGTGGGTTTTTCTAACAAACGTGTTTTCAATAAGCGAAAACAAATGCTAGCTTGATTGACAACATTTAATTATGCACCAATACTGTTATGTTCAAAACAAAACAAAAAAGCACAGTGCTTTGTAAAAGACTTAAAATAATTTAGGTTATGAATAGGTCAGCACAGAAATAGACTGCACCTGAGCTGTCCATTTCTCTCTGGTTAATTACCTTTCTAGGATAGCCACTTTTCTGATCTATTTAATAAGAAATTAGGCTTCTTTTTCCCAAGTACATCTCACAGTGGTAACAATAGACAAGTTATAATACACAATATACAAGCTACAGAGTTGTAGCTAGGGAAGGATCTTCATGGTGAGATGAGAAAAGACTCACACATGGCGCGAGGCCAGCACACATATCATTGGTTAGTAAGCATTGTCCACATATTACTTGTTATTTATTGATTGGTTTCACGAGTTTTTACGGCATCTTCCCCACCTCTTGGCTCAAGCAGTCTAACACCCGGATTCAGTCACGTCCTTTCTATCTATTTGCTACTTTACTATATTTTCCCTGCAGGTCTACCTACTTACTTGATACTTTAATATACCTTCTCATGGCTTGCTGTTGCTACTCTGATTCTTTCCCATCACTTACTGTTGTTACTTCATCTCGTTCATGAATAGCTCAATGTCAGTATTCTCTCAGCAAGATACAGGGTTGTGCAGTTCTCTCTTAGTTCCCTATTCAAAGTCAAAGTCTCTCATAATCATGTAACACAGCCAGAGCCCCGACAAATACTCACCTCAGTTTCAGATAAAACTAACACAGCAAACCCCTCCCTGCAAAATCTGTCTAGAACCTAAGAGCAGAATACAGCACCTCACTTAAAAAGCAAAGCACTGCAAGTACACACCAAATATGCTTTCCAACTGCAGCTTCCCATGTGGAAACTAACAAAGGAAGTTTGAGATCTGGGTGCTGATCTTCAAAGCCCCAGTTAATCAGTCTTAACAAATTAATTTTTTCCCTATGGAAAAGTCCCACAACTATATTTATCAGCGGTATGTATGTGCTTGTATCGTTATAGTCACTGTCTGTAAAAGATCATTTGTGTTAGCTAGAAATATTACAGCCTAGATGTTTTGAATTTGATTGCCCATTGGCAAAATATGTGTTGCAGGACATGAGACACAACTTCCTTGGCCATTTCTTTATCTGACTGCTACTGACTCTCCTGTTTATAGCACAGGAATTTTCTTCTAAGCATTGCATTTTTAAAACACTCAGTGACAGTCTAATTCTTTTTCTACCACTAGAGTCTGAATGCTTCTGTTCACAGACAAGCCTACATTGTTGCAGTTATTCTTTAATGTCCCAGTTACACTATGTTTTTGTTGTGTGAACAAAGAATTCTGACAAACTTTCTCCTCCTGAGAACTTAGAAGTCAAAACCAACCCTATATTTTAGTGTGTAAAAGGAAAATGTTTCAGAGTTTAATACCATTAAGTTTCTTACAGCTGTATGTCAGCTCAGGGTTGCATTTAAATCTTAGGAACATGATGCATGCAAGTTGCTTGTGCAAACTGAGATTTTGAAATCCTTGTACTTCACTTGCTTTTTGCACAATGGAAAGTCCATTTAGTCTTTTTAAATAAATCTACTAATAAATATCAATAGCTCCCTTCGGTGCTCTCTCTTATAGCTCATTTTTTACTTGCCTATGGCAGTTAGAGAAAAATTACAAGTTTTCCCATAAAAATTAGAATTAAATTATCTTAAATTAGGATTTAATTATCCTAAAATTAGGAATAAATTATTAGCTGTAATGTTAAACTTTTTTCAACCATGCAAAATGTTCATGTTCTACTCATTTTTTTATACTCCTAGAATCACAGAACTATTGGTTGAAAGAGTCCTTTGGAGGTCCCCACCCAATTTGCTGCTCCAATTAAGATTGCTCCCAGCACACTGTTGTCCATGACTTTGTCTGAGTCTTAGAAACACCGAAGGAAAAGAATCCCACAGCTATTGGAGGCAACTACCACTACCCATCCAGTGAAAAAGGTTTTCCTAATTTCTGGTATGACGTTCTGCTATTTTATTTCACTGGGAGAGCACAATTTTTAAAATTAGCAGTCATAATAAAGGTGAGAAATACAGATTTTGTGTATGGATTAACAGGTAAATTAATCGTCAGCTGTATTTGGCTGTTTATCACCTTCTCAAATTCCTATCCCTACAATGATTTCAAACCATGGTACTCATCATGTTGTTCTTGGATTTCACATGATTGTGAAAGATAACAATGATTGCAAATCACTTAGTTGTATCAATGCTCTGACCTTTCAATATTTTTACAAGGGTTTAGAACTCACCATTTTATATTAATGATGACTCTGTACCCACACCTGGCTGCATTCAATGTGCTATAATCTGTAACAGATCATGCAGAAGCACAAAACAGATAACCTTTAATCAATCATAAAATCACATACTGCTACCAGATGTAAAGTGAACCTTTGGAAACAAAGTGATCAATCACAATATAGAACAGAAAAAGATATATTAACATCATCTTTTTTGTTGAAATAGCCACACAAATACTTGAACTACATATAATACTCGACACTGAGTCTACTCCAACTTGTATAAGTAATTAAACACAAATTGAGCTAAAAGACAAAATGATTTATTAGATCACTGCTGGAAATACTTGGGATTAGGGAGACTCAAGATACTGGACTGACTTGGGATGCAGTTACCAGATACCTTAGCTTCAGTAGAAAATAATGTCTTTAGTACGAGCAGCACAAGGCAGAGATAGAGATGCAATTTCTTGTTTCTGCACCACATGTGAAATATTGTGTCCAGCTATCCCCACAGTGGTTTTCATATTGCTCTTTCCTACCAAATAGAAATGTGAGTTGGACCCTCTCTATAGGAGTAGTGGCAGAACACAAAATTCTGTGTAGTAGAATTCTAGTAGTGGCAGAACCCCAAGTACATAATAAGAAATGCTGAGTAGCAACAAAAATATTTATTTCATGTATAAATTTAACATAGTTAATTGATAAAATAATTAGGGTAACATCTAGGCTGAGTGGAGGATTGCAAAGACACTAAGCCGCTTAGTTTAGAAAGGTGAAAAGACCCAAAGTTCCTCTGCCCTTAGAGAGAGTAAAAGATACAAGCAAGCAAACGAAAACCCTGTGCTTTTTGAAACTATGACACAGTGACTCGCTTTTACGAGAACGCTTTTCCCCTTCATTCATTAAAGCAATCCGGGGGTGTTCCCCTTCCTCCACACTTGTGCAAGTGACCGTGTTTCATTCCCGGGAGCGCCCGCTGCCTCACTCCTGCCCCGCTCTGGCTCTGCTCCTGCCCTGCTCCAGCCCCATTCCAGGGCCCATTCCAGGGCCCATTCCAGGCCCCACTTCTACCCCGCTCCAGCCCCATTCCAGGCCCCACTTCTGCCCCGCTCCAGCCCCATTCCAGGCCCCACTTCTGCCCCGCTCCAGCCCCATTCCAGGCCCCACTTCTGCCCCCGCTCCAGCCCCCACTTTCTGCCCCCACTCCAGCCCCCATTCCAGGCCCCACTTCTGCCCCGCTCCAGCCCCATTCCAGGGCCCACTTCTGCCCCGCTCCAGCCCCACTTTCTGCCCCCACTCCAGCCCCATTCCAGGGCCCACTTCTGCCCCCGCTCCAGCCCCACTTTCTGCCCCCACTCCAGCCCCATTCCAGGGCCCACTTCTGCCCCGCTCCAGCCCCACTTTCTGCCCCACTCCAGCCCCATTCCAGGGCCCACTTCTGCCCTGCTCCAGCCCCGTTCCAAGCTCCACTTTCTGCCCCGCTCCAGCCCCGCTCCAGCCGCGCGGGTTCGCGGCGCCCTCTGGCGGCGGCGCGGGGGCAGGAGCGGCGCCGCGGCTGCCGGGCCGTGCTGAGGGGACGCGGCCCTGCTGAGGGTGCCGGACCCTGCTGAGGGTGCCGTGCTGAGGGTGCCGTGCCGAGCAGAGAGTGCCGGGCCCTGCTGAGGGTGCTGTGCCGAGCTGAGGGTGCCGGGCCCTGCTGAGGGTGCCGTGCTGAGGGTGCCGTGCCGAGCTGAGGGACCCGCCCGGCCCCCCCCAGCCCCTCACGGCCTGCGGGGCCGCGGGGATGCACGCACGGACGGGCATGGCTCAAGATGAAGCTTGGCCACGTTACTTTTCACTTTAGGATCTGACCACCGGTGTAGTTCTCTGCTGGAACTGTTTTTGTGAAGTAGAAGAGGCATTACTAGACTGTCTGCTACGGGAGATCTACTAGAGACTTGGCCTCAGAAAAATGGACATTAAATAAACATATGCAAATGAATCAGTGAGTGGAAGAAACGAAATCAGATACTAATACTTCCTGTCCCAGTGTATATTCCATTCATTTACATCAGCCCTCGCTCTCTCTCCTTCCGTCTCCCCAAATCATCAGTATTACAAAACACAGAGTCTGCTTCATTTGAATCAAGTTTCCCACTTCACTGCCTAGGTCTGCTTTTATTTCAAAGAGAAAAAAATACCAATAAATTGTATTAATATTTCCTTGGGAAACAGTGCTTTATTTTCTACAATAGTTACTATTTAATATGTGGTCTTTTTTCTGTTAAGCATTGATTGACACAGGAACAGAGTATTAGTGTGTATACTTCTAAATTCTGTGAATAAACACTACTGAACCTATTGATTCGTCTAAGACTCCCATCCTGATGGTTTTGCTATCAGAAAACTCTCCAGTGAGCCATCCTCATGACTTAGGACCATGGCCCATGCCTCCAGAAAACGTTTAGATATGAAGTCACACAACCTCAAATCCCTCAATAGGAAAAACACATTCCTTCTCTTGCTTTCCAACAGAGAGGCAACGCAGGATACATTTAACTCAGAAGCTGACCTTTGGTAAGGGCCAACATTATATGTTCAAGACAAATTCTAATAATATTGGGAAAATATAAGGAACAACCACCTAGAACTGTAACAACAACTGGCAACAAAAATTTTTGAACTTTCACAAGGCAGAAATTGCCAGTGGACTACTGTTTCTGCAAGTCCCAACAGACCAACCCTTCACAAAGTTTTCCAAGCATTTCCATACTTTCTGGTTTTCCCATCATCCTGTGGCAGTAAAATCCATGAAGTCTCCTTTTTTTTTTTTTCTTTTTTTAGCTTACTGCCTGATAGGCCAAAAGAAAAAAAAGGCAACTCCTTATATAATGAAAAATACTGAGTAACTGTTCTATTTCACCTAAATATATATAGACACTCAAAACAATCTGAATATCCACCACAACAACTTACTCAAAGGCCAGCTCTTTTCAAGAAGGAAAACAGTGTCTTCCTGCTCTTTAGTGCCTCCCCACATCTAACACTGGAACATGCCACATTTCCATGTCTCTACTGGTCTGGTTGCCTGTTATTTGCCTTTTCCAATTATACCATAATCTTTCTGAAGTTAAATACTGATGTAGCAAGATTTTCCCTCTTGTTCTTGTTTCATGGAGACAGAGTGGTGAATGCAGCAAACCATCAGGTCCTTATTTTGGTGGCAATACTAGCTGAAAGTCCAGCATTTGATAGAGTTTGCATTGTTTCCCACTCTGCAGCATTTTTTCACATCTATTGGCACAGTCATTTAAACATTTTATCAGTCACTGTCCCCTCTATGAAACCTTTATGTGATTCCCAGCTATTCATTTCAGGCAGCTAAATCTATATTAGCAGAAATGTTATTACTTGATTATTTTCTGTTTTCCCTGGTCAGAAAACACTGCCTGTCTGTAAGACTCCATCAGCAGCCTTCTTCACTCTGGAGCCATGCCATTAATTCTTATTTTTCCTTCTGTCTTTTAACAAACACATAGAAGAGTGTCTGTAAAACTTATTGGTGAAGATTCTTGTTAACAGCATTTCGAAAAGGCAAGTATTTTGTATTAACCAGTATTTTCACTGTCTCCTTCAAAGAACTTTCTAATATAATTGTGAGGCATTAATTCCCTTTGTAAAGTGGAAATAAACTACTTCATTTCTTCTTTATGGTATCATTCATTCCTATTTACCCACTTATCTATTCTTTGCTAGAATTTCTGCCAAAGAACTTCCTTCTGCCTCGAGGACTTCTTAAATAATTGATGTCATATGTGCCAAATTTCATTCCCTTCCAGTTAGTAACTCAGGAACATCTTACTTGTGTTAAAGTCTTGACTGAATACCATATGGTCACAGTATTTATAATTTCTCTTACTAATGTCTTTTATTGAAGCTGTGGTCCACCAGTAAATCAAACCCAGCACTAGCGATACTAGTATCAGACCAAAAACTTAACAGCCACATGAATGCCAGTCCAAATGTGTTCACAGAATTTTGTCTGGTTGGCTTTGAACTTGCAGTCTCTATGTCATATGACATATCATTTATCTTTTCTTGTACTGCATAAAATCAGCATAAAGTCCAAGTTATACATACTCACTAAATGAACAGAAATGTATTTACCTCCCCACATTTGAACCAGATGAAACTTGTACTGAGGGGTGATGTGCTAGTGTGCATCGATGATGACGGAACATCAGCCTCACACTTCATTTAGAGGTTAGTTTCCTTATAAGATATGCTTCAAAACTCAAACCTCTGTTTTACACGGGTTCAAAAGTGATTACATCAATTCATGGGAGGAGGAATGAACACTCATCAGGACTCACTGCAGATCACTAGAATCTGCTACCACACAGTGTTCAAGGGTCTGGCGTGTCAGCCCTAGTTTATTCTGCTTCAGGCACGTGCTAATGCACAGTTGGATTCAGACACTAAGCAACAGAGAAATAATTTGATTACTATCACCAATCCGATGTGGTCTTTATGTTTTACTTGTCCCAAAAAAAAATCATTTTTACTCCAACAGAATATTCCAGTTTCACTGTTCCAAAGCTCATTTATATCTCATCTCCCAGTTATATATCATTGTCCTCCACATCAGAATACATAAGAACTTCCTGTGAACATCAGACCATATTCTGTGTTACCTTAGGGTTCTCTCCGTGAAGCAAGCTTAGTGCAAAAAAGGAGATCAAAGAGACTGAAGAGTATAAGGAGCTCATTTGCAAAGGCCAGGGCAAGAAAGGAAGTGAGTAGCAGACAGTGCTAGAAATCCCCTGCTTTCTAGTGCCTTGGAGAACTATGGGATTATTATGAGATCAAATTCTTCTGGATACTTAAAATATGTTTGGTTTTTTTTAAATTTACACACAGAATTAAGACAATGTCCCAATGAATACAGATAAATGAAACATTTGAAATTGGAATTAAAGAGTGCGAGGTTATTGATTAGTAACATACTATCTCCATATGTTTTTGTTTTGTTTTTGAGAATAGTATCTCAGTTTGAGATGGGATTTTGTTGTGGGGTTTGGTTTTTTTCAAGAAATCTGTGATATTTCAAATTTTTCTTTGAAAACCTTTTGTCCTTTTCTCTTTACACAGAAAATACTACACAACAGAATTCCAAGTAGTGACATCTACTGAATATACTCGCAGTCAAACTGCTGTTGGAGTGAGCTGCACTTACCAGAATAGAACACATATGTGAAAAGTGCTAAAAGTGCCTCTCTGTATAATACCAAAAAGATTAGAAATCCAGACCCGAGGCTGTCCTGAGTCACTGTAGTGCTGTCCTGCATTAACACTATAGTAGGGAAAAATATCACACGCCATACACACACATCTGCATATTACAAACACAAGTTATATGCATCTCAAAAGAGTTCATTCCAACATGGTAAGCAAAGGCAAAGGGCTTTACACTGTTTCATCTATATTTTCTGGAATTTCAGGTATCTCAAATATGATGATGAAAATATAGTGTAGCACATTATACTTTCTTGCTGTTCCTTGGTACAGTGATAATTTGCCAAGTTGCCCAAAGAAGTAAATGAATGAACCACTAATAGGTTTCAAATGTGCATTTGTATACATTTATTCTGAGTTTGGAGTGCAGGGGGAGAAAAAGAGAGAAATCTACATAAGACAAATCAATTAGCAAATAGAACCTGCAAGAAGCCTGCACCATTCCAATGGCCTATGAAGTCACTATAGTCTAGGGGAGAAGAAAATGCTGATAAATCAGTGATTTACATTACATTTTCTCTATGACCTTATGAATAAGTTTTGCTTTGTCCTCTGGTGGGATTAAGAACAGAGGAATGATATGCAGCTCCAGAGAAATTGACTAATTTCAATATGGTACCCTTGTGTTTCAGCAATTAGCAAAACAGTATCAGGGAATCCTTTACTACCACTGACATAATGAATCAATAACATTCACTATGACATTAATAAAATGCACCTACCTTCACAGTCAAACAGAAAAAAAAGTCCTCATCCCAGTTAATTGTTGTTACTCTCACTCTAAAATGCCAATGGAACTTTGTTGCTACACAAAAAAACTGCTTCAAATTAAAGAACAATTTATCTATTAAGACAGAAAGAGTTGTAACTACAGTTACATCCCAAGATCAGGAATGTACTTGCCACACACACAGTTTTAAAGAAACATGGAATATACAATCTATAGACTAAATAAGTGCAGTAATTCATTTCCAGCCGTGGTAAGCCTGATTATCACCAATTGAAGAATGTATTGTAAATTTTCCTCCTAAGAGAATTTATGGCATCTTCCTTAACAGGTTGAACAAATGTTCCAATGAGAAACCAGCTGATTGTAACATAGAAAGTACACAACAAAATAAATTATCAAAGGGACACATTCCTTAGACCTCATGGAAACACACTGGGGAACATGCCAATAGTATGCTCTGTAGTTTTTGGGTCAGAACTATGGAGCCAAATAAAATATAAACTTACTTTTTTTCTGATCCATTTTTTGTGACGCAGATGGACGGGTAGGACTTAATACTGGCAGAGTGGTCACCCTCTCTGTGCTGTTAAAAGAAGCATCTGTAGACCACAGCGTCACCTCCTCTGCAGTGGCAAGCAGCCGGGTGTTGTCTTCAGAGCCCTCTGCCAAAGGAGCCTCAGAGGCAGGCTGATGACTGAGCACTGGGGCTTGAGTTGGAGGAACAAAGGAATTTTCCTGGAAAGACTCTCTAAATGTATTTGAGTTCTTGTTCATTTGGTCAATGTGGGATAAAGGCATGGTGGTCCAGGAAGAGGGCTGTGTGCTGTGATCCACTGTGGGATCAGTCTTGGAACTATTTTCAGCTATATTTGGCAAAAGATCATGAGACGTTTCAAAGTCACCATTAGCTGTGAGGCCCTCACTTCCATTTGAGTAATAGCATGTTTTTTCTAACACTCCTGCAATAAAGGAAAAAAACCACCAAAATTACTGTCATTCAGAAGAATAAGTATTATCAATTTGTTTTGGAAAGTTAGTAAATATAATGACACTGATTTTAAAAGTATTTTAATTTCTAAATTAAAATTAAAGACAACTAAATTTAAGAATTCTATCTAGCAATAAAATAGCAGTAGCACATAAAACACGGTTGCTGTAGGATAAATAGAGAAGCAAATGCTTCCATGAGCTTAAAAAATTCTAATAATATTTATAGTATGTCCCTGAATACTTACATGTTTAAAACTAGAGTGCAATTTCAAAGAGCTCCACCATGCATTCATTCTATCGTTGTGTTAAACAAGATGAACAATGTTATTTTTTTCTCCTTTTAAATTGCATCATCTCTTTTCATAGTACTACCACCTTCAGAAATCCAATTCTGAAGCTTTTAGGGAACCAATACATTTTTAATATATTTCATATTCATTAATTCGTAAAATGGAAAGAGGTACTGTTTTCTCTATATAAGATTATGTAATTTAACTACCACTGCTAAATATGGGCCTCTGAGTTCTTTGTCATTCTTCTCTGATACTGGATTTTAAATATACAGCTACTGTCTAAAATTTTAGTCACTTGCTGACTTTATTTTTTGATCATTTATTATATTATAGACAAAACCAGACTCTGCTTAGTTGTATGTGTTGAATAGTTGCAATATTATATTTATTCCAATAATTATAATTCACAAATCAAAACAGCTGAATAACAGTAAGTAGATGTATCCCACAAGCATCAGGAATTTAAGCTACATAGTAAGGGAACTGAACTTTAACCCATTAATCCGAATAATAAAGAAGACATCTTGAACATGTATAGAACATATAACTTATTTATCTATAATAAAAACTACAAATACTATCTCAGATTCTTTAACCAAATGTTTTAGAGTCATATTTAATGCTAGAAGTACCACTCTGTATTACAATATAAGAAATTTTTGGTAAATAGCAAAAGCAATTTTTGCCATTGGCAGGTCATGTAAAAGAGCTTAACAATCATAATAAACATAGTTCATATAGACTTGATTATAAAATAAATTTAAAAGGAATCCTCCAAACATAAAGTCTCCCAAGTGTTTCTAAGTACCTTGGCATCTATAGCAAATGCAAACAGCAAGAAAAACTGGTGAAATTTCTGAAATATGATGAGTTTCAATGAAACAGTTACCATTTGAGATTTACCATATCCTCATTTATCCAGGCTGGATTGTTTTGGCTTTGATGTCACTAACTGTGAGTAAATCTTTATGTCTATCTTCTACTGGACAAACCCAGGGGAACTATATATATATATATACATACATATATAATGTTAAGGTTTTTGGTTTTCCAGCAGCAGATGTTCATATATCGTGTATTTTACAGAAGCAACTAAAAATCTCCCATCAGCAAATTATTTAAGCAGCAATTATTTTTTTTTTGAGTCTTCTGATTAAACCAAACAATAAGTGCATTTTCACAAATAGGGACTAGTATTAATATGATTTGCTAAAGTCTAATAAAAAGTGAGTGGTTGTGCTCAGAAATTGTGCTCACTTAAATGTGGCTTTATTTGGATGTCAGATATTTGTGTTTAAACTGAACACAAGCACTGAATCTGTAGAATTCAGAAGCCTACTTTGTTTCAAGTTTCAAACTTAACTAGCTGGTTTTTCCTTTTTTTTTTTTTTTTTTTGTGCAATTTTCAAAAAGTTACAATAAGCTTTTTAAACTCTTTTTGGAAAGTGCACAGTATTTTTCCATAATTCAAGAATAGCTTAAGGTATTTTTTCACATTCTCTCTCCTCCTCCCTAGACTCGTCTCTTCTCTTCCACTCAGCATAAAAATAGAAAAAGGCTGTAAAGCAGTCCGAAAGAGCTATTAATACTGATTTAAAATTAAAGTTAAAATGATTAGTTATTCAGCAGAAAAGGAGGCAACACATTACAAGACAGGTAACTCTTGAAAGATGTTTAAAAATCCCCTTTGGTTTAATATAGTGGTCAAATATAAATATTGTGAAGAAGAATATTGAGGCTACCCACTGGATTCTATCCTCTTCTCACTCAGACTTATTTCATTCTTTTTCTGGAACAACAAATAATAACTATGTCTATCACTGCCATGAGGTCATTTATTTCTTTCACTGAGAGCCCCCAAATGCTTGTTTGCTTCTTCTACCCATCAGTCCAACAACAGCATTTTTTGTTCTATTTTTACAGTTTACAAGTGGCAACAGCTTCTCTTAACAGGGGGACCACACAATGAACCTCTTTGACACAAAAGGACTTCCTAATTGTATCATCCCTACTGACAATGAGGCAGTATTAAAATTCTTTTTAGCATTTTCCCCCTCCAAAATAACATCAGCCTGGCTCAGGTACATCTGCCCTTGAGGTTGGCAGGCGTTGGCTTCTGGCATTCCCCACTTGCTAGCACTAGATGACAACTCTGTTTCCACTCAGTTTGTTAGAGTTTTAGGTCACCTTCCTGAGTCACCACCTTCTTCCCCCACATTTTCCTCCTATGCTTTCCTTTTACCAATGCACCATGGAGAATTTAAGCACTTCATTCCAGGCTGCAGAATCCACTTTCTGTGCTGGGCTCCCACTTGCTTTAATTTTCATCCTTCTCCCCACCCTTCCCCTAAAAACACTATTGTATATCTTAAATCCTACATCAAGCTTACTGGATATGTTTTTATAGCACCTATATTTAAATTTTAAGATGCCTATAACAGTGATGCTTTAAAACAATCAGTTCTTTCTTCAGTGAAAATAAATTAATTACTATTCAACAATGTTTCCTAACAGACATGCAGCACATATAGAACATGCACTTTATTCATGTATTCAGACACACTATATCCAACTATTCTTCAGGCTTGAGGTCATACAGAACTGTAGATGGTAAATCATAAGCCAGATAGTTAATTAGTTGAGAAATAGATGTAACTATTTTCTATTTCTATCTCCAGCTACAGCTGGGCATGTCCAGATGACAGAAACATACAATATGCTGGCTTAGTACATTGTGCTTTAGTACATTGTGCTTAGTACAAAATAGAGGTACTGTGACCACTCATTCAATACAAAGCAACACTCTCCAGCAGTTTTAATGATCATTTCCAGTTGCTGTTCACTTTGGCGAATTAATGTTTTGCTTAAATATGGACAGATTTTTTAAAAATGGACAGTTTACTTAAAAGTGGACACTTAAGAGATCTAAGAAATAGTCACACTGTTCAAGGAAGTAAATTGAGATTCTGGCCGTATAAACTGTGGAAGATTTCTAGCTGGTCAGAGCAGGAAAGCTCAAAAAGATCAATTTGTTGAAAAGCTAATGAAACAGAGCAAAGCAGCTAACAAAGGATGGGTAATGGATGAGGCAGCTGCAAGGGAAATAAAGACCTGGTTCACTCTTACAACTGGCCAGCACACATGAACTGAGATTTCTCCTGCAGGGTCTGTACCCATGACTGCACTCTGGAGAAATGGGCACATTACTGATACTATTAAGGTCCCATAGCATACCAAACAATTGCATATCAGTAATGTTGCAGTAATAGACTCTTCATTCCTTTCTTTTTCTTTCTTTCCTTCTTTCCTTCCTTCCACTAAATAATTTCTATTAGCCAAATCAATACTATCAACTTATTTCTTACACTGTAAGGCTTCATACCAATATTAGAATTCAGTTACTATCAACCTAAAATGAATATAGTGTATTTTGGTTATAGTGTATTCTTAGTTACTATAACAGACTATATTCTATTTCACACACTTTAAATGTCCATAGCATTAGTCCATCTAGTTCTGGTCATCAAATATATTTGCTTCTAGGCTATCAATGCATAGAAAATAAAAGCTTCTGAAAAGAATAGTAAATTTAAAAATGTTAATTCAAAAGCTGCTTCTGAAGGGACCTTGGCCACTTTTAGACTTGGATTATAACACCAAGCCTTATTCTGTACCCTACAGGAATTACATTGACTTAAGAGGAGGTAGTCACGATTTTTGCTACATAAGTGGATCAGAACAGGCCCCATTTCCCAGAGGATTTCATACATTTTAATGACAGTTTGATACATGCCTGAGAAAGAGATTGAGTAGAGCTGATGTAAATACACCTGCTTTTTTATCTGCTTTCTCACCAAAGAAATCTAGGGCAGAGGATATGAAAGATACAAATGGAATGCTAAACATAAGGAAAGCAAATTTAATGGCTTCATATTTCCTAATTGCAAGACTTACTTGATCTTAATCCATTTCAGACTATTCTTAGTTCAGAGATACAACCCAAGACTTACCTGTCAATCATAACATTCACTAGCTTTGGGGTTTTTTTTACTTTCTTAACTTAAACTAAATGAAAAGAACAGGCCTATGACATACACAAAAATGTTGCATATCCTTTACAGACTGAATCGAGAAAACAGATTTAAATTGTCCAGATTTTGGATAGTACTTTTGAGATATGTTTAGTTTCTTCCTATGTTTGCTAACTGTTTGATGTGTATTGAAATTGGAAAAAATAGAAGAAAAGATTTATTCTGTATATCTGGATACTGGATACATTACCCCACTTATTTCAGATGTGCTTCTGAATTATCTGAGGAAGCTCAAATAGAAAATATTCTCACTAACAAAAGAAAAAGGAATATCCCCAAAAGCACTTAGCACTGAAAGCCATTTCCTAAAAACTTTTTTTCCTGAAAAAATAATGCTTTAACCTAGTATTACTGTCTTTTTTATATGGTACTTGAAGCAATTTAATGATATGCCAGCTCCTCTGAAAGTAATAAAGGGAAGACTTTTTAAAAATTCATGGTAATAAACTAGCACTTTTTAATTATGAAAAACATACACACAAAATTACTTAACAGACTAAGCCGTTATGAAATCTAATACACCTTGAACCAGTTTCCACAAAACATATGTGGGGTTCTGCACTGACACATATTTTGTATGTAGAAGAAACGAAACATAATTTTCCTTAGTTAAACAGTACTATTTTGTATGCTGTTCAGAAAGATTTGTGGCTATTTATAAATTGAATTTCACCTAAAAATAAGAATCAGGTTTGCATATGAATGTGTGACATAAATGGATAAATATTCCATTCCACTTATAGTGATCTAAAATGATAAGAGAAGTCCCTTTTGTACTTGTAAAATGGCTGCTGGAAACTATCTGCATATTCAAGATAATGTGTTCCTCAAAAATCTACCTTGAGAAAATCAGAAAAAGTTTACTTTATGTTTTAAGGGTACAAATCCAAATTGCAGATTTATTTCTCTGCAACAAACAGTCACTAGGTTGATTAATTTTTTTAGGTAGGTGTGCTAAGATATATGTCTAATGTCCACAATTATATTAGAACTTGAGAATATGGTCTTAGTTTTAGGCTCTTTATTATAAAAAGCACTCACCTACAAAGGTAAGCAGGATCACCAGTAAAAGGATAAGGGCACAGATGCATGGAATCAGTATCAGGAGCAAAAGTCGAAGGAACTTGGCAGAAGCCAGTTTCTGAGAGCAACCATCCCCCATATTATCCTCATCTGTTCCTAAGACCTGAAAAAAAAATGCAGTTTTATCATGCTGGTGGCCATCAGTAACTCATGTTTTCCATAGCAGTCCTCCCTCCCTACTACACAACTACATGTTTTAAATATATGCTGTAAATGGCAAAGAGATTCTTAATGACAAGTTGTATGCAAATTTTCTTTCTGGTGGACAATCTACAGCAATCCATATAATTTATTAAACTTTACTCAATATCCACAGACTTCTGGCTTCATTTAAATTTCTAAACATTTCTGATGAACTGGATGTTGGATAGGCATTTCATTTAAAAAATGTAAAATACATGATAAACTTAAGGAGTAAAGCTAAATAAAGATTATTTTATAATTAAAAATAATCCATTACTAATTATTCAAGAGCTCCATGTTCTTGTTTCTTTTATTAAAGAATCAAGATACTATTATAACCTTTGTTTTAAGTGACAAGAGAAGACTTATTATGCACAGTAATGATGTCTAATTTTTTAAAGTACTTTATAAAATTATAACTTGACACAGTATTCTGTAGAGTTTGCAAATCACATTTTCTGTTCTATGAGTGGAATACAAAAGAATAGAGAAAAACAATTTTCAGAATTCAATTGAGCTGCACAAAATACAAAAATTCAAACCCTTGCAAAAGCCTAAACATGCATATAATATTTCTGAAACCTAAATCTATTAATACTATGATCTCATATACTGGAGAAATTTCATACTTTTTAAACAAAAACAAAATTCCAAATCAATATTTAATAGCAAGATTGAAACTGTTATGAAGTCAATGCCCCTTCTATTTGAAATTGACCAAAAAATAAAATCTTCCCTGTGATAATGTGAAACTGGATGATAGGTTTATTCCAGACAGTGTCTTCCCAAAGGATGACTAATAGCTTATTCTCTTTGTCAGGAAGATCAATCACATCAAAGTTGGTTGTGTCAGGACACAGGAGTAAAGGCATCCATTACCCTGACAGCCTCTCCCTGAAGAACCTCAAGAGACTGAAATCCAAATCATAAATAATATTAGTCTTGTAAATGCCAGTCTCTGTGGGTTGTTATCCCTTTGGCTGGCTCTGCTGAACGTGCCTTTCTGTAAAGAGCAGGTCATCAGACTGACTGGCACAAACCAAAGTTGAACTATTTCTTAAGGAATTGCTGCAAACAGACTGGATTTATACCATCCCACAACCTCACTGCCCATTTACTGCCTTGCATGAGAAGACTGTAGGATTAAGTAGGATTTGCAGAATAGTTTTCCATCATTCTGCAATGTATCTTGTTCCAGCATGGCACCAAGACTACTTGTAAAGAAATTTTTATTGCTGATAATATAATTATCAACTACTCCTGAAACTTCTGGTTACTAGACACTGCAGACCCTCAACAGACAGCAGAAGCTAAGAAAACTGCATTTGTGAAGTTGTATCTTCTCAGACACTGCTAAGCATCACGTCGTCTGACCACTTTGAGACTCATCCAGTGCAGTGTCTGTCCCATCTGACTTCTTTTCCTACTTCCACTGTTGAAAGTAAAGACATTAACACTGAAAATGCACATGGTACTGGTATGGTGTGAGCTGCTAGTAGTATCTCACTTGGTAATCTTCCTCCTATTCCAGTGATTCAGTCTCAACACAGTCCTGCTACTGTATTTATCTAGCAAGCCGGATAAGCTTATAGACTTGGATTTTCCTGAAAATCTGAAACAGCCAGCTCAGGATGAGAATAAAGAGTGTTAGGATGAGAATAAAAAGTGTCTGTTGAAACAGTCTGAGTGAAATGACAAGGTCTGTAATCTGATCCTCATTTCCCACAACAGAGAAATACAAATAATATTTGAGAGAGTTAATTGGTTGTCAGAAATGTTTTTTCTTAATCAGCAGCTTATTCAGAAGTTGTAAATGTTTCAAACAGCTTAATTACTGCCCTTGTCCACAACTGACATCTAAAACATTCAGTCACAGATAAAGTTAAGTATTTAGGTGAATATTAGGAACTTCAATCCGTGTGACATTTAGACAATACCTGCTTGACTTCCTTCAGTCCACACTTCTCTACCTTTTCATGTAAAAGTCCTCAGTGTCTGCCTGACATTTTACTTCTGGTGATGCTGGAATCCAGCAGCTTTAGCTGCTGTAGTCAAAGCAGGCTTCCCTGAATTCCACAACCTGGCTTTGCACAGCCTGTATTAGGCCCCCTTGTGAGTTCTGAGCACAGGTAACAGAGGAATAACACAACTCTGCTATGAACACAGATCTCCCAAAACACTGCCATAATTACTTCTGAAAGCACGGACAATGGTGCAGCAGATTCAGTGCTCCCACAGCAAATGGGGCAACTGAGTTCAACACCCTCTTTTGCCTGAAGCAGTTAAAAATTTAGATCTACAACTCAGCAGACTATCACAACCACATAAACACAGACTCCTCTTGAATCAGAGCATGCCATGCCTTTAAATAATAATATTCTGTAAAAAAGAACCCAGTTCTTCTGGGCCAGACTGCAAGGAGCAGGACCATCAGTACACAGCCCAGCGACCAAGGCACTCAGGAGCTGATTCTTAGTTTCTTCAAGACAAGCAAATTTTAGATGCAGCTCATTTTCCTGAAGAAATGACACTCCACCAAGAAGTGTTTTTGCAAGTCCCAAGTGGAAATGTCCAACTCTACCCAGTGTCATACAAAGTAAATTCTGACCCGATGTGAGAAACAGACTTGTAAAGGATTCTCAAAGCCTGACTGGAAGCTCACACAGTCTTGTACATCTGTATGCAAACTCTGAGATAAGGTGTGCTGACTTAGAAAGGCCATGGAATAGAGAAGACATTTTTGCAGAGAGAGATTGAACTAGAAACAAGTTTCAAATGATGGCCTTGCAAAAAGACTAGATATTTTTGAGAATTAGAACTCTGAAAGATACATTGTGGCCAGACCACATAGGGTAAAATAATAGGGGAATTGTGTTAGAAGTATTAGCACCATTGTGTGGCAAAAGCTAAAAGGCTGAAAAACATTCATAAGGTATTGTAACCAGGAAATAAGTTGGTTCTGATAGAATGGCATACAGTTTTACATCTCTTATGTTTCACCCTCCAATGAGACTGATAATGGACTAAAATCTTTTTAAACATCTCAGTTGCCTCGTCTCTGTAGAGCTGGGATTTTCCAACAACCCAAGACTCCACAAAGAGTTTGTCTTAGGAGTAAAAACTCAGCAAGAAAGAAAAATATTCTCAAATATTTTTAAAAACATTCAGAAATAGTATCCATCATCACTTTTTGACTCTTTTTGTGAGGAAGGGATAACATTGAATATTCTGGAAGTACATGAGATCTTAATAATCTCAAGCACAGAGAGCTGTTACCACCACTGCTGTACATATGCCTTAGAGTTAACCTAGCAGAAACTCTAAATGTGTGCCAAGTAAAAGAGTGAACTTCTGGTGGAAGCTTCTCTGTTTCTGTGAGAAATGTTTTCTAAAGTCTACTGGCATTGTGAATACTACCTACTTTACATAAATGTTCAATGCTAAATGAGAACATTCAACATTTTATTTCTTGTCCACTCCTGAAAGTGGACAATAAATCTCAGTCTTTGTATTGACAACTCACTGCCACAGATTCTAAAACGGGCTGTTGTATCTAAATTTGTTTGCAGTGATTGCTCAAGGAAAGAATGTATTGTTAAAGACATGCTTCTCTAAGCACCATGACTTGCTTGTTCTGTAGAACTGCAAAAGTAAATATTTACAGGCAACTAAACAACATGTTGCATTTTTCCCTTCTAAGGGAAAAAACCTCAGGAAAAACAATACACCTGCTTAAATCGTCATCAGTGACTATGCAAGCATAAACACTATTTTTCCACTTTCCCAGTTTTGCCATTTTCCACCACTTGAACATCTACATTAGTTTTTTTCTGTCCATTTCTCTGATGGATATGAATTAAAACTAGAGACAGTGCTACTGATTCCTATATCAACAATAAGAATTTAATAAAGTGTCCCTTTAAAGGGATATAAAGATGAATGCATTGCACCTACTGTTTTTATACTCCCTGAGAGTATTTCTTTTCCTCTTGCCACCAAATATTGCAATACACAAAGAATACATGCACCAGCTTGAAGTGCTCTAGTATGACAATGGTATCTCCATGAACTTCAGATGTGCTCTATTCTTTCAGTTCTAATAAAAAATAGAATAGAGGAACAAATAATAGACTAAAGACATAAATAATGGAATCTTCAGATAAAAAGGGACTTATGGAAGGGAACAGGGGTGCAAAATGCTTATTCCTTGGCTCACTTCAAGCTTCTAGGTTAGTGGCTGAGAGACGAAACCAGTCTCTCACAACTCTCTGTGTAGTTCATAGTTTCTCTGACTCATTGTCTAAGTCTGTAAGACTGAGGTACCTGGTAGATACATATTTATCTCCCTTTCCAAAGGAAGGACAAGAAGACTTAAAAGCAGAATCCTTGAATGCCCACTGAAAGAAATCAACCCTAAATGCTAAAGATTTCAGCATTAAATAGATTTAGCCAAAAGTCTATAGCACTGGACTAAAACATATTCTCAGTACTTGAAGAACACTGCTACAAGTTCTCTCCCTACCACTGTTGTTAGAAAACTCAATCTAAGAAGTGTTTTTCTAAATTAAATACTATGTGCACTACAGTTAGGAAATATAGTGTTTGTTTTTTAAGGCAAGAAGTAATTTGCTTTTAATACAAACAAATTTTATATTTAACAAGAATATAGTTAGAAGAGAGGATGCCTAAAAATATCAGACAAGTTCTTCTGACAGCTAGGAAGTTTTGTCCCTAATGAAATTACCTTAACTGCTGCTTATCTCAGTGGCATTCTTTCAGTTCATTCAGTTCATTCTTGATTGCAATAAGGGAAATAGACTAAAAAGAAAATCTGAACTAATTTCTGTGCAGATTTTTTAAAAATTCTAGGTTTATTTAGGACTGCTGGATCAGACTGCTCAGCTTATCTTCTGGAACCACAGAGATAGAAAAAAAGTAAGGTGGAAAAAAAATGTGTAGTCCGATCTGACTAGAGAAAGACTAAAAATTAATTGGACCAAAATTCACAGTTTATTTTCTGCAAGAAGTGGAAAGAATCTGATCTCATGGCTGTCATTTCAATAACATGCCTGTCATATTAAAGCAGAGAAATGACAGATTACATTAAGATTTATGGGTGAAAAGCCTATGGTAGCATGCCATTTTCCTTTTAGATACTAAAAGTATCTAAGTTACTAGTCTATAAAACAGCCTGAATCATGATATAAGCACTTGACAAAAATATCTCCTGCTGTTGTCACCACAGAACTAACAGATGTTCTCCCAATAAAGAAGTATCATTAGGGCTAATTGCCTACTGTCAGTATCTTCTGTGCATGATGGGTCTCTACACAGAAATGTAGAAGACACCTCTTAGATCAGAAGCATTAATATATCTTGAGCAAGCCATACACCAAATCATTATTTAGTGTTTGTAATGGAAAGAAATGGAAGAACAACCATGAAATGCAGAAAGAATGTCAGGGGGCAGTAAACAGGTGACCTCATAAAGCCATTGTCCTCAGAAGTCCTCACAAATCCTCTTGTGATTTCATCTGCTCTTATGATGCTGGTCTTAAATCTCTAGAAACTGGACTGACATGACCATACCAGCCCTTATAGCTTAGCCATTAAAGGAAGGTGGTTCCCACTTGTTATGGCTATAGAGCAAAAACTGAACATGTGAAGTGGGATACCAATATCTGTTCTCCATCTCATCATAAATAAAAACTAGACAAACCATTAGCCAACATATACAGTCAGTACAAATCAGTCTTCAAAATTTTAATTAGAAAACAGGGAAAAAAGGATATTTGTTGTACTAGATAACAGCAGTAATCATTCTTAAATACCAATATGTTACAATCCCTTCATTTTTAAAAAGAAGTGCTGCTGAATAATGATTCTGTTTTGGCATAGATGTTAATTGTTTACATATTTACTTATATATTGTACATATTTACAATTATTTATAATTTCACTGATGCAAACTTACAACTACTGTGGGATACTTCCCACATTTACAATGGAACTTTGTTGAATTCTCAAGAATGTTCAGATTAGGAAATAGTAGAGCTGATGGCAACCTTACCACAATTCTGTCTTCTTTATTACTCACAGCTGGTGGCAAAGATGTGTAATGCTGCCATGCCTCATAAGATAAGCAAGGTTCAGTAAACATATGGAAGACAGCAAAGATTTTTTAAGAACTGAAGTGTGTATGAAAGACATTAATTTTAAGGATTAGACTACAGTTAGCATTATCTGATATTTCCCAGTGCCAGAACACGAACATCCATTCAGCCCACTTCAGCAAGCAGTGGGAAATTGTTCTGGGGAAAGTACTCTTTAACTAATGCAAAATTCATGCTCTAGGGGTTCTTAGTTTCCTTTAAGTTGCTACAGCTTGCAAAAGTTACTCATGAAAGTTTCCACAGTGCCGTGCTGTTTTTCTGAACACACAAAGAGATTATTCTAATGCTTTCCTGACTACCCAGATGTTCATTGCATTGAGCTAAGCACACTGAACAGCCATGGCAAGCCTCTGGCTACACACTGCTGAGAATCACAACCCAGCAGGCAGGGAGTATCACAGAGCCCTCTTCAGGTTCCTGCCTTGCTGAGAATTCAAGGAGCAGATGTCTGCAGAAGAGCCACTAGCACCAGAAAGATAAAACCATTTTTAAAACCTATAGAAAAATCTTAAGTGGCCTACTTTCTGACAATTAAAAAAATTGTAAAAAAAAATCAAAAACATTTTGAGGGAGTGGAGGGATACTGTTAGAGGAAAACCTTCTCTTAAAAGAATCTTTCAAGCCTGGAAAACTAGAAGGGGCAAAAAGAAGTCCTGCCTGTCCTGTGGCTCACATTCAGTGTATCAGTCACCCATGGCCTGTGTAGCAACCCCACCAGAAGCCCCATCCCACACAAGGTAGTTGAGCTCATAATTGGACATTGCTTTTTTCCTGTTAATGCCTCATCAGCAGGCTTCACCCTCTGTGCCATGCCCATTGCTGATTATGCAATTGCTTGACCCATTTACAATCAGAAGCTTTCAGTCAGATTAACTGGATGGTAAACTAGAATGCAAGCTAGGAAATTGGAGGAATCTTCTTAGAAGCATTTGTCTCTTACCTCTAATGCATTTTAAATTAATTTTTCATTAAAATGCGTAATTATTCTTCAGCTATAAACATCTGCCTAGAAGAAATCGAAATTTAGGATTTGAATGTTAACTTTACTGACTTTTTTCTGAATTGTGAATAAAAAAGATACTAACCCTCAGACCAAAGATAAGGCCAACAGCAATATTAATCAAAGGAAAGGGCATGATTTAGTGTCAAAGCAAAGCCTTATCTGTTCAGCATAGCTGGATTTTTATTTGACCTCCTCCCAAAGATGAAAATGGGCTTACACAATGTCACAAAGGTCGATAACCTACTACCTAAAAAATTTGGAGGTGACTCATTCATTTTTCAGTAGGATACCACTTTGTCCAGAAAATGTCAACTTTGAACATTTTCCTTCAGTAAAAGAAAATAAAGAAAGAGAAGGATACTTTTTGAAACTACCAGGACATTGTGACAGAAATAACTGGAGAGGTGACTAGAGATTAAGCCTATTCAATATTGTTGAATTTACCAAAAAAGTGAGCTGATACAGAAAACTCAAGATTAAGTAGGTTAACAAGGCACTTACATTGGTGTATATATGATATAATACTAAAGTTTTACAGATCACATAAAGATTTATGGGATAAAAACATCCATCTAAGTCACTGAAACAATAACAATCTGATTATTTTGTCAAGTAAGAAAAATTCTACTGTATTTATGGCTGGGAACATTCAATTTGTCATCCCTAGAACAGATGCTGGGATTCCTTCCATTCACATTTTCTTTGGAAAACTCCAAGAGTCATAGAATAATCCTATCTATAATGAAAAAGCAAATGGAAACCATCTGGATTCTCAAACCATCCAGACTACCATCAATCCTATTCCATATCTCTCACTTTATAGCAAAAAGGATTTGCTAATAACTTTTAAACACATTCAATCATCATTTCAGACTTCTTTTCCAGGCTCGTCTACATGCACTACAAATTATTTAAGCTAATACCCTTTAAATGGCTGAGCAGGGACAAAACAAAGCTTAAGAAAAGGCATTTACTACTTACTTCTTCTGTTACCTAGTTGCTGCATATCAAAAAGCAAAGTGAGGGAAAAAAAAGAAAGATAACTGCTTATTCTACAGTTCCTAATATTCCTTCAGATATGTTATCCATTTAGACAATATTTGCAGATGCACAGAACTAGCATCTTTCAAACAATAAATTATCTCTCAGCAGCATCTGTCCCTCAATACTGTGTCATGGCAAAAATGCACAGGTTGTTAAGACAAGGTGGGCTCAGCTATCTGTGTCTCTTCCTGGAGATGTGAAAATGCAGGAGGCTGGGGAAAGCCTGTGAAATGAAGCATGTGCTGCTTTTATAATCTCCAGGTGCCAAGTTGTTTCAAGACAACTTTAACACAGGCAAAATAATCCACCCAGCAAAAATTTTGACAGCAAAAGCAGTAGCAATGAAAGACATCTCCATGTCACTCCACTGTCCCACAGAAGTCTGGAGAAACACAATTGTGTATTACAGCTAAATGCTGGGCTTTTACATGGATGCAGAGCTGCAGGACTCAGAGTGAGGGATGGAAAACTCCTCAATGCTACCTACCAGTGGTTTTATTTCCACAAGAAACACCTGACTGCTTTCTGAAATATAATGAGGTGAACAATGCAAGGGGCACATAAGCAATTTCTCACTGCTTCACTCAGAGGCAGAAAAGGGGGGAAATGAGAGTCTCTTTCCTCAGGAAATACTTCCTGAGTCTTTGATGTTATCAAGTAACTTTCAATAATATTAGAGTGACAGTATAGGCTTTTTGAAATTAGGAGTTCTTTGAGGTGATGAACAGTAATAGGAATTGCTCTGGGCAGTTACTACTAGTGCTGAATCACTGCCAAGTGAAATCTCTCTCTGGCATCAAACAAATCAGTTCTGAAAGATTCTAGCACATTATTTTTTAAAACACTGGATTCTGTATATGGGAGAACTGAGTGTTACAGGTTTTAGGAAGGGAAGAAGGGAAAGACAGACTTTGACAATCACTGACAGTCCCAAAACAAGAGCACCATACACTGAATATTGGAATCTCCCTGAACTACAACTCGAGAATTGGAGTAGATGAAATCTGATGCAGTCCTAAAAAAAGGAAATCTACCTTCACTTCCTTTCCCTTAAAGGACTAGGTGAAGATCAATTAAATGTTCGACATACAAAATACTTCTTTTGCAAGAAAAAGCCTTGGAATTCTGGAATAGCAGTAGCTTACAGGAGCACCTGCAGTGATGCAAGCCCTGGCAGTCTTTTTTCCCACAGACTTACAGGAGCTGTGCCCCAGGGGCAGCACTTGAACCATCACAGCATAAACTTCACCATTCAAAAGCGGCTCTGTCAGTATCTGATTTTCAGCCTCTATTCACTTTCTAGAGGTCAATGTGCTAACAAGCTACCTTATGCTGGAAACAACTGGAAAAAAACAAAGAACTGTAAACTGTGTGGCACCCAAACAAGCAGATCATGCAAAGGTTCCACTCTAAAGACAGAAATGATGAAAAGGAACAGAAGGATGGCTGAATTCTTTTCATTCCTTCATGATTTTGGGATAGGAGAAGAGCGACAGGGAAGCAGACAAAATACTCTGGCCATCACTTCCATCCTGATTACATGGACATCCACATAGGTGGCAAGCTGCTGGCAGTGGGGGGACTGCAAGGTTGCCCCCCTTGAGAAGGTAGTGAGAGCATCTGTGTGCCAGGTGTGTCCAGTTCCACCTGGATCCACATCACAGGACACAGCTGAGCACATCAACCAAGTTGGTGGTGCCTCCTTGAAAAAGTATTTAAGAAAGGGCACATACACCACAACGGCAGAGAAACAGGAAGAGAGTGAGAAACAGCAGTGCCAACACCAAGGTCAGAGAAGTACGTGCTCCATGGTAGAGCAAATACTCCCAAAAGGACTGCAGCCCACGGAGGATCCACACTGGAGCAGAGGATGAGTAAGAACAAAGGACTAGCAGAGAACCACCATCCTTCCCTGCACTGTTCATTGCCTCACTGAAGGGACTGAGTGCCACCCGTAGTGGTGGCTACAAGGGTGAAGGAGAGGAGTCTGGAGTGAAGCTGAGCCTGGGAAGTGGGGATGAGAGGTGTTTTCCTGAAGTATTTTAATGCTTGCTTCATTTTCCGTTTTTGTTTCACAATATCTGAATAAGTCAATAAGAATTAATCAGTAATAAACTAAATTATTCCACTCGAGCCTGTTTTGTCCATGATGGTAATCAGGAAGAGATCTCCCAGCCTTTATCTTGACCCATGAGCTTTCTCATTCTTTCTATTTTCTCCCCCGTCCTGCAGGATGGGGTAGGGAGAGAGCAAGTGGCCATGTGGGGCTTGGCTGTGGGTCAAGGACACCTCACCACTGAGGGCCAAGAACTGTGACATGGATGCACCAGACAGCATCTTCTGGTGTCTGTTGCTGGCTTTAACCACCGGATATTCAAGTTTCACAAGTGAAACAACCAGAAATAATATATGCACAATTTAGTTGCAAGCATTGCTTTAAATTATAATTGTGACAGTCTGATTAGGAACGGTGCATAATGCAGCAGCACACACAGGACTTCTTCAAAGCAGCAGGAAGAAGCAATTTATTGAAAAGCCATGGCATTTATATAAGATAGATGGTACAAAATAAAATAGGAAAAGCTCATTGGTCCAAGAAGGCAACACCTCTTTGAAAACATGCTTTCTGCAAAACATCCCAAGACCCTCACAGGGCTCTGTGGTCAACACAGGTGTTAATCTGTGTTACTCATTCTCCCTTGTCTTGTTTGTCTCTGAGAAAAGTCCCCAGCCTGGGAAAGGTCCGAGCTGGAGCTGAGAAAACCAACAGCCTGGGAAAAATACGGATTGGGTATTTCCATGAGCCTTCAGCAGTGTCCACATATAATGGCTTGAAACCACAGCCAAGGAGCATCCATCCCTTCAGGGGAGCAGTTGTCTGCACAAGGTAGCCACAGGACAGAATCTAATCCAGACTTAGCAACATTCTCACCTCTTTTTGAAATGAGAATCTCTTGCTTGACAGTCACCTCATTATTATTTTTACATTTAGGATATTAAACCATTATTCGTATTTCTTTCATCTTTGCTGGTTAGAAAGGCAAGTCGAAATTTAAAAACGCTACTTGGAACTATCTGTTCCACAGCAAAAATGAATTATGCTTCCATGCGACAGGGAGAAAAGCATTCAGCCCTGGGGCTCTGGAGTGCCCGTAGGTTCAGGAGCAGCGGGAGCTCAGCGCTGACGGGAGCCGGGCCCCGAGCGGCACCGAGAGCCCGGGACCTGCCGGCGGGGCTCCCCGGCCGCTCTATTTTTACTGCGGTATGTTTTGCATTCAGACTTTCCACTGCAGGCGGCCCGGGTCAGGGGATCCGCTGTGCCGGGGGAATCTGACAGGTCAGCTCAGCCAGAGTTATTTATAGAGGGCGGGGGACTGAGGGGAAGGATGCGATCGGCATCGTATTCTTCTGCCGCGGGGCTGCGGGCTGGGAGAGGCACCCAGGAGCGGCCGGGAGAGGGGACAGCCCGCAGGACACGGGGACAGCCCGCAGGACACGGGGACAGCCCGCAGGACACGGGGACAGACCGCTGCTGCCCAAAGGGACAGAGCCCAGGCGCTTTTCCTTCCCTCTCTCCCCCCACTTTCTGAGTGTGAAGACCTTTACAAGAAGGATTCAAGTTTGCTTTCTCCGACTATGCAATCCATCACTTCACAGCAGGTTATCACCTACCCTTCTCTCCTGGCACTGGAGAACTGCATGTGCCCAGCCTGCCACTTATGAGGTCCATTTCTTTTCGGTAGGGAAAGAAACTGGGACAGACTACAAGCATCAGTATTTCAAACTGTAGTCACAATGCCCCCCTCAACCCCTGCTGCTTACTTAGCTGCTTCATCCTGAAGGCATTTAAATATCAGGAGGTGTCTGGCAGCCACATTTGGAAGGGCCTAAGCTGCATGTGCAAGTCTAAAACTGCCCTGTGCAAGTGGCCTGACATCCGCCCCTGCCAAACCCTGGCTGGCATTCAGAAGCAAGACATTCATCTGGCCTTGCAAGCACTTGCTGAGGATACCTGACCCGCTGACAGGACTCTTCCCACACAATGTAGCTATAACCACCATCTTTTAAAGCCTGGCCACACCAGGGTAGTGCCATTGTATGTAACAGTGTGATCTGTTCAGCCTGAAAGCAGATGACCTGGCACCCAGCACCTCCTGGTCCAGGTGTGTTCAAAGCCACAGCTCCTACCTCTTAATGAAGTGCCAGCAGTGCATTTTGTGTCACATATCGTGTCTCCTGGATGGGAATGACCTGAATCTGCTGCACCTCAGCATGGCAAAGATTCACAGAGCTCAAACACCCACATAACCACCCTGCTTCAAGTGCTGCCTTTCTGCTTGTATACAAAGGGTTTGTTTATGGTTCAGCATTTGTTGGTTAGAGCAGTTGAGCAGGAGTTGTTGGATTTCTTTGCCAGATATAACCATCCCAGCATTCCCCTGCCTGTTCCACCTTCAAGGACCATTCCTGAAAGGACCATTCTCCTTCTGACAAAGGAGATTTCTGTCTAGGTGCTTATCCACCTCAGCCTCTGCACATGTTCCTTGTCTGCTATGCGAGTAATGACAAGAAATTATGTGTCTGGCAATACATGGACTAAATATAATGCCAGGACAGTAATGTTCCTCAAGGGAGCTGAGTGCTAAGACCTAAAAATGTATATCAGCTTAGCAGGAAAAGAAAAAATTTTAAAAATGGCAACTCCTACATTCAAGAAAACCCATATTTTAAAATAATTACTGGCACTGTCAACAGTCCTGGATTTCACTTGTATCTGCAGACATCATCTAATACATAATTAACAGCCAAAAAATATTAAAATATATATATAAAATCGCCCTGTGCACATTTTATAGAACACCTCCAATCATACACATTTCAGACCATCTACATACAATACTTTTAATTCACTGGACACTCAAGTTATCTGCATACAGTCAAGTGCCAGATAAGACTTGTGGAAAGGAAATGAATGTTTTCTTCAGTATTTTATAGTTCCAGCTCCAAAGACTCAGGAAAAACGGTATTTTGTCCTGATGCCTCATGAGATACTAAGAGCACAAGCAAACTCCTCAAACATGGGACAGTGTGTTGTGCTGCCTGGCTCACCACCATGAGAGCCTTCCCAGGAAAATGCATGCTGAGTGAGGATTATATATGGGGCTGGAGGGCCAGGCTTCTCCACAGGCAGAAAGACACGTCCGCCTGTTGGGGAGTTCAAAAATGGCCTTTGGAGGAGGGAAAAAAGTCACGAGCATTTCATTTCTAAGAGGTTTGAACACTGTTTAGGATTCCCTTGTACACCTGAAAGAGTCTCCATCCATCTACAGAACCCAGATGTCCAAGGTCCTCTGGGGATGTCACTAACTTTAATAGGGACACAGGCAGAGCAGTTCCCTAATTTCTTGTGTTATAACTGTTCAGTTGTTTGGACTATCTCAGTGATTCATTTATTCATCTATGTGCCACAGTACCCAAGGAGCTTAAACCAGAGATCTCCAACTAGAGCATCCATTATAGAAACAAACAAAAGAATTTAGTCCTGCTGACTGGTCCATCTTTTAGGAACACAGGAAGGATGTATGTAGCCATATGGAAAAATCCATGACCATGCTCTTACTGCTGAAAGCCAAAACTTCCCAAGAGATCCCGTGAATGCATTAAAAGCTCTAGATATTTGATTTCACTTCAGAATTTCACTGTCTCAACCAGACTGGTAGTAATTTAAGTTAATTAATTAATCGCCTGCCATGAAACGCATCCAAGGATTCTGCATTTTAGATCAAGTGGAGCAACGATACCACTCAAGTATACTGCCGTGTTTATGAACTTGTGAAACCCCTGCCGTGCCATTTCGGTGGCGTACGGTCGGTGTGACAGCGCGGGGAGCTCCGTCGCCCTCTCCACAGGTGCCACGCATCAGGCCAGCACTCCTGGCGGGCAGCCGGTCCCTCCCCGCGGGCGCTCCCGCTCGCCCGCCCGGGCTCCGCACCGTCCCCGCTGTAGGGCTGCGGGCCCCGCGCCGTGCCCCGCTGCCAGCGCCACCCCTGGGGACAGCCCCGACGTTGGGGACACACCTGCCAGCCCCGGCCAGCGCAGGGAAGGGCAGGCTGAGGGGACCCACCCTGCAAGCTCGCCTCCTGCAAGTTCCCTCTCGCCCCCTCTTATGCAGCCTCTCCCATAAAGGGCAGACCCCCCCATCCCTCCCCACAGGTGTGTGCTGGGAGGCTGCCCACACCCGCGCTATCCCGTTCGGACACTCGCAATCACACAGGCTGGCTCTCCCTAGAAGGATTAAGTGCCCCCTCCGTGACCCTGCACAGGATAACCTCCTCCCTAGGTGGTGGCGGCCAGCGGTACATCCCTCCGGAAAGCTGGGACAGGGGGCGGGGGTCCCGACGCGCAAGGGTAAAGCCAGCTCCCGCTGATGCGGGGGTCACGGTGCATCGGCTCCCCGGGAGCCCGGCCGCCGACAGAGCTGCCAGGACAGCCCTGCCAGAGGTTATCCCAAACTTTGCTCCTGCAGATCCCGGCTGGACCTGTTGTCGTCGGGTTCGGCCAACTCCTCCCCGCTCCTTCCAGCGGCGCAGCAGCCCCGCTGATCTTCCGCGCTCGGTGCGAAAGCCGGGGCGGGGGCGCCGCTCGGCTCTCCGTGAGACGCCGACTACGAGCCTTGACTGCGGCTCACCTGCATCCCGCGCCGCTGAACGCGGCCGTCCCCGCGAGTTTGGACACAAGAGCGCTCCGGGACGAGCCCGTCGCGGCAGGTAGGGCGTGGGCGGTCACTCGTCCCCGGCCGTCCGTCCCCCCGGGGACACGGCCCCGTCCCTGCCTGCGAGCCGCGGGTCCGCTCTCGCTACAACAGCTCGGCGGGATCGGAGAG
This sequence comes from Luscinia megarhynchos, assembly GCA_034336665.1. Lineage (NCBI taxonomy): Eukaryota > Metazoa > Chordata > Aves > Passeriformes > Muscicapidae > Luscinia > Luscinia megarhynchos. The sequence continues at coordinate 25,326,745 of CM067566.1, forward strand.
GGGGTCGCCCCCTCTCCCCTCGCCCGACGACCTGCCGCTCAGCCCCGCGGCGGCAGCGCAGGCAATTGCCCGCTGGGCCGGCCCGCTCTCCCCGGGGGTCGCCGAGCCAGCGCCCACCCAGCCCCCGGTCCCCAGGCAGCCCCCGTGAGGAGGGGAGCGCCCCGAGGCTCCTTACCCGGCTGGCGGAGAGGACCTGCCGGTAGCGCTCCTCCTCCGCGGGCAGGGCAGGGAACTGTTGCGTGGAGAGCATGCTCGGGCTGCTGCTGACCCCTCTCCACTTTGGCCGCCCCCTCACCCTTCTCTACCTCGGCCTCCGACGAACTGCGCCCACCCGCCTCCCGCACAGACACACTTGCGGGGAGGGCTTCGCATTTTGTCTGCTCTGCAGACTCCCCCTCCCCGCTCCTCCACCCAATAATAACAAACCTCCGCGAGAAAGAGCCACATCCCCACCCCTTTCGCACACAAGGCTCTACCCCTTGGGGACAAGCTGAGAGACAGCCCACTTGCTAATTTCGCCCTAAAGCCGTCCCCTAGGGAGGGCGGATGGAGTGGGCACAGCCTTTGCGCCCCCCCATCCGGTCAAGGGACGCCTCGTCACGCTGCGAAGTGCTTTAGAGGCAAGACAAGCCTGAGTCAGAGATGATGCGGAGCTCGCCCCTCGCACCCCTTACCTTGGCTCGCCGGGGCTCCCCCGGCCCCGGGCCGCCCGGACGCCGCTTGCGGCTGAAGCGATCGGAGCCAGCCCGGCGCACGGGCCTGCCGGCGCTCTCGGCACACCCGGTCGGGGCGCAGAGTTCAGAGCGGGGCGTGCGCCAGACTGCCGGGTCCCTTCATTCATCCGCGGTTCCCGGCAGGACTTCCCTGCGCTTTATTTTACATTACGGTGAAGCAGAGGCTTTCCTTCCCGCCCCGGAGAGTTTCGCGCCTGCAGGGACTGCAGCGCTTCCCTGTCGCAGCCCAGCCGCTAAGGCTCCAAAAGGCTGAAAGAGGCGCTGGCACCGCAGAAGCGGAGGGGAAGGAGCTCCAGCAGGAGGAACTCCCGGAGCCAACGACAGATTTCCCCAGCTCCTTCCCCGCAGGAAGGCTCCGGTCCCAGCCCCACGACAAACCTGCCGTGCCCCGTCCCTCCCCTGCGACCCGATCACCTCACCCCTTTTACCCGCGCCGGTCCTGGTCCTGACCGGCCCCGACGATCCGGAGCTGGAGGGACGTGCTGGGTGTTGCTTATCTATTGAAGCAAAATTCTTATGCCAAGAGACAAGTGCTGCCTGAAGCTGCAAATGACAGAGCAAATGTCCTACCGCCGATGAGACACCAGCTTTTAAGACCTGGATTTGATCTATTTCTCCCCTTGCTCTGTATTTACATTCGAAGATATCAAGTCTGACTGAAGTCCTAGTCTCACCAATACTATCCAAGAATGATAAAGTCAACAAGACAAAAGGCAAAACAATGAGTACAAAATGGGCAGTGTGTGCTACCACAATAGAAACAGTTCAGGACCCTTCCTGATGTCACAGATGTCACTGGCATTGCAGCTGGGTTCTGAGATGACATCTGTAAACCAGAAAGGCTCCCGGTTTTTATTGTGCATTATTTGGTGCTTCTGAAGTGCTGTCATTCAAAATGTGAATTAGAAAACACTCAAGAAAATGTGAACCACCACCTCTCCATGAACATTTTCCAGGCTTCCAGTCCTGTCACCACGCTTGACAATCAGTGACGGTGATACCCCTCATAAGTGTTTATATATTTTAAATATGTACATATTTATTTATTTATTTTATAAATTATATAAATAATAAGTAAGATGAACACTTCTTAGCTTTTTTTCCCCCCAGTTTCTTTTCCTTACCTGAATTTCCATACGTTCAGATTTAGGTCCTGTTACTTTGTGTGCAAATGTTACGATGCAGGCAGTGCTCTCTATGCTTCTGGACTGCCAGTGAACTTAACAGGCTTCTGCTCATGGCAATTCAGTGCTGCACTTTTTACCCAACCAACCAAACCATCGCCATACCAGCCTCCAGCATGTGGAGGAAAACAGTGGTGGTTTTAAAACAATTGCACAAAAAATAGGAAAAGCATGGCAAGAGAGAGGCAGAACCGTTTATGCAAAATCATCATATTGCTTAATATAAAACAACAAATATTTTGTGCTATAATGGAGGAATCAAAACATAATTTGTGATTTACTACAAATGAGAGATTAAGTAGCCCTGTCAAAAATTCTAATAACAGTAAATGAAAACTTGTATCTAAGAGGTGCAGTACATGACTCAGACTGCAAAGCCAGCTTGGCCTTGGCTGAGGATGGCTTCAGCTGGAGAACTGTGAATTCCAAAATCCAAGCCAGTCTTGACTCCTAATCTCATTTCCTCTAATCTCATTCATTTCCTCCAAAGTGGCTCTCGTAAACCACTTGAACTGGAGTTTCACAACAAGATTCAGCAGCACACAAGGAAAGCCTGAGTTCTGGTTTTGTTGGTGATTTTATGGAAATCACTGCATGAGCAACAATTATTTAGCTTAAATAATGCTTGGTTAAATCAAGCCACAGTTCCCTCAGAGGATGACTTATTTCTACACAGCTGCTGTTTAGCCTGTCTTACAGCTGAGTTTGATTAGTATCACAGCTCATATTCATACACTACCCATACCACAGACTTGTTTCCTGGTACCATACCATATAGACTTCTTAATGCAGTGTTCCAATAATTCATTATCATCTAATCATCTTTCCATCTTTGTGGAAAACAGCATATCTCATTATATTATAATTAGTTTGACTTCATTTGATTTTTTCCCTAATTTTTACCTTGCATTTCTTTTCCTCGGAAATAAAAAACACTACAGGTTCTTAATTTTCTAATTCTTTAGAGCAACTGACCAATTTACTTGAATAAGGGCAGACATGAATACAAACATATTCATGAAGCAAGAAAAGGGAGCAACTGAAGTGGTCATAGATAACAACTGGTAACAGAATCAAACCAAAGCAGAAGAGAGACATCCAAATTAAAATGAGGACAGAGTCACAAGCACACACCAGAAAGCAGCTGCCACAAACATGGCACTGAAACACACTTCAGACCAAGCATCTCTGTGCTCTAACCTCACAACACATGAGCTCATCACTCAGAGAAACCTGGCACAGGGCAGATATGTTTTGGAGCCTGAGCTACTGCTGAGATTATAAACTCAGTTCACTGCTTTAGAGCCACAATCAAACATAGATGCTTTTATGAACAAATTTTGGTGCTATCTGCTTAGTAACATTTCCTTCTCTAGAAGTTAAGGTCAGCAGAAATGTCTAATAAATCAGCTATATTTCTCCCTGTGAGGCCAAATACAAAGTCCATTCCCATTTGTTTCATCTTAATCGACTTCCCCAACCCATTCTCCAATTTCATCAGAGCAGTAACATGAAGGAACACAATTACATAATTCCAGCATTAATCTGAAAAGTAAGTTCTTACTTTTACTATCACTGCCAGAGAAGGGGTCAAAAAGCATACCTAAAACTTGGGTATGTCAGTCATCATAACCTGGGAAGTTTGCTGCTTCATGACACCAGTCCTTGAGAACAAACAATTTTTCAAGTTGGTTTTGATACTTTTATTGTCTGACTTGGTTTTTACATTAAATTAACACACACAATGGATTTGATATTGTTAGAGGGAAAAAACTTGCCCTAGGAGCTTCCAATCCCAAAACATACTGACCAGTTCTAAGAACCTTGGCTCAGTGGAAGGATAAAATTTTTACCACAATGCATTCAGAATCAAGAAAAGCCCCAAGTTTTTTCTTTCATTTTACACATAGTTAAATATTCTTCATGTTAAGTCATCATCAGGCTTCTATTGCTGCAATTTCCCTTCAACAGCAGGTCAGATTATATAATTTAACATATATTGATCAATATGCATTTTTTGTAAGCTGTTAACATTCAAAATATTTGCTCGTTACATTATTTAACAGTACATAACAAATTGCTGCGAAACCCTACCTTTAGTTCAAAATTTCTAAAATTACCATCTTTCATTAATATTGAATATAAGGTGATTTTATCTGTACCTTTTACTTCAAAGGTTGTTGACAACATGCAGCTCCAACCAAAGAAAGGAAAAATATTAACTATAAAAATATTTTAAAGAAACAAAAAAACCCTAGTGATTTATTAAACTGCAGATTGCTCGAACCCCCACACTTTTTTCTATGCCAAGAAATAAATATCTGGTTCAGCAGGCAGACCAACAGAGTGCAAATGACTCAGATGGTTGGATAAGATATACAGAACTATTTTGAATAAAATTTCAAAAATAGGTATGCCTTGCATATGCAAGGTTCAGAAGAGATACAAATCCTTTAAGAAAGGGAATATGCCCACTCACACATACCTTTGTATGAACAGAATGAATTTGTATAGTAAAAAGCATGGCAATCTTTAATGAAGATGATCAATGACAAGCCTTTTCCTCTCCAGTATTTCCCACAAATATGCAGAAAAGAATACTAAGAACTTCTTCAAATATATAACAAGTGCAGTTAATTAGTATAACTCGTTAAGAGAGGTTTCTTCTCTTTGCTGTAGAAGCAGGGATAAACTTTGCATTTGACTTATTGTAAAGCTAGCAGTAAATAGAAAAATTAGTGATAGTCATGCAAGATACAAGCTATTTCTACAATGTTCTCATTCATGTTGATTTCTATATTTCAGCCAGAAAGGTGTGTTTTTGTACTTTTGGACAACCCATGACATTTTACTTCATCTGAACAAAAATATCTCTCCTTTTCCTTTAGTGACAGAAGAGTTACTGACATATGCACTCACACAATAGCATCACCTCACTCTGTTAAAGAAAACATACTTATATCTGGAATTATCTTCTAGGAGTTAATATGATAGAAAAAAGTTAAAGCAATAATATGAATCATTGTTTACTTTTTATACTAGAAAATAAGAAATTAAATGGAGATGCAACTTTGCATAGTGTAATTTCAATTAATTCTACAACTTTGAATACTAATGGTCTGACACATAACTAATATGCATATCTAAAACATCAATTTAAAAAAAATTACTACTAAATAGCATCAATCCATGCTAAATATTGACAAGTTTTCCCCACCTTTCTCCTCATTCATGAAACTTCTGTGAAAAATTGAAAAGAAACTAATTTTATCTCCGTTTTCTTAATCTATGTAATCAAAAGCTTCTGCCTTTTTCCAGCTTTTCTATTTTATTTTCTTGCTGGTGAATCAGAATTGCAATTGGATATATGTTCAAATTAATACTGGGTCCCTTTACAAATAAGTTAAAATCAATCAAAAGAGCTTTCAAGCAAACAGCAACATTTTCTACTAACTTATACAAATGGTCCCACTGCTTTTGCAGGATTTGTGATGAAAACATATGCCTGAATTACAAGGGCATAATACTAATACCCATTAGCTATGCACCACTTTTTTGCAGGAGCTTGTAATCACTTTTCAGTAACCTGCAATGCTCAAGTATCAGCAAAAAGTTTCTAGCAGAGGTTTAAAAATTCAGTTTTCTGATTTCCCCATTCCTGAATTTAACTTGCAGTCTCTCATCTGAGACTACATAGTTTCTCTGATAATCCCGAAGCTAGATAAAAACCTTCCAGTTCTGCCAACCAATACTGATACCTTGCTTTAGGTTATTCAAAACTGCCAGTAAGAAAATATTTAAACATTTAGAAGTTTAGCTACATGGTTTAAGTGTGACTACTAAGCACCATCCAGATGGCTTCAGAACATCATATAACTGTATCATTACACTATCCAATTACAATTTTGCACACCTATGCAAACTATCCAACTCTGTCATTTATCCATACAAATAGTCAATTGATACTCATATTAATTTCAAATTATTTTTCTGCTGTTGGGCAATTGGGGCAACAGTGAGAATGCACCCCTCTTCCCTGAAATTTCTTGACATCCATGTTCAACATGTGTCCACTGTATCTGTCCACTAAAGGAACTTCAATTTTGAGGAAACAAGGGTGGGATGGAGTGAGGTAAAACAACAAAAAAGAAAACCCCACAGACTGTAAGGGGGAGGGCACTGCTTTGTTTGTAATATAGCTGAATTGAAAGACAGTTCATATTTCCTTTATCTGAACAAAGCTCTGAATAAGACCCCAGAATATTCAAGCCTAAGTGACCCAAGGTTCCCTGTTAGTTGTCATAATTAAAACTGGCGTGAAGCACAGAAACTATTGTGTGATGCAACATAAAGATTAGCATAAGAACACTAACCTTCAATAAATCACTAAGCTGATTTTACAGGAAACATATTCAATAAAGCATTTTACACTAAGCTATTCTTAATATTATGAAATGGAGACAAGGAAAAATAACATTACTAATAGAAGAGATGTTAAATCTCAGTCGAAACTATCAGCACTTCAGTGTAGACTAGAATCTACTATTACTTTCAGTGTCTGAGTTCAGTTTTGTGCTGTGTATGTAATAACACAAAAAGCGACATTTTTTCCCTCCTCTGCATTTTTCTTAGCAAATAGTACACATACATAATCTATGCTTATTAAGTTCTGTTACACACAGACTAACATTCTAGGAATAATAGCTACCTAAAGTCCAACTGAGGTATATTAGTTATTGAGTTGTTTTCAGTCATTGTAGACCATGAGCCACGCAACCATCACAACAGCAACTCCGAACACTGGCAGCATAATGAGGTTCTTGTACTTTTGCCATGATGATTGTTCAACTTCTACCTCATCCTTTCTTCTCTTATTCTTTCTTCGCCCTTTTAATCTGTTTTCAAAAGCTTCCAGTTCGGCCTAAATAAAGAGAACCACAAGTAGTTGACATTTATGTCAGAATTAAAAACAAAGAAATGTGAAGGTTTTAAGTAACATTACCAAATAACATTTAATAGAAGTAACTATCAGCCAACAGAAGTTGCACATCTCAGAGATGAGATGGTAGCACTACATCCCACAGGTATAAAGCACATTGCTTTCAAATATTAAACCATTGTTTATTTTCCTATAAAAACATTGCCAAAAATGCAGCCAGCTGAAGTTTTGCATGCTCAGTTTTTAAACTCAGGCTGAATATATTAAGCTAAAATAAGATTGTTATTTCCATGAAATATGTTAAAAATACTTTTTTTTCCTATTAAAAACACACTTGCATTTAAGCTATTTTGCTAACTTCTATAAGGGCATAGGTTGAAACCTTTAAAGGCATTCCCTCATAATAAAGATGCACTCTGCCAAAAATTAATAAAAACATAAGTACTAAAAAATCTATGCTATTTCCCTCAATTCTTTATATTTGCATGCTCACTAAATTTTAGACTGATTACTATAATCTTAGATATGCACAAAAATATTCCATTTGTTAAGTGTTACAACTTGAACATTTATTCACTCCCATGACTGTAAGAGGTATATAATACCCTCCAATAGGAAGCACATGCCTATAAGCCCAAAAATGGAGCAAAACAACCGCAAAAGTAAGAATACCAAGCTTCCAACAAAGAAGGGCAGTTTCAGGGTCCTGTCTGGAAAAAAAAAATAGGATCTCTGATCCCTGTTCCTTACCCTCCTCCACATTTTTTTTAAAAGAACATCAAGAGAATACAGATAAAAACTAATTTGAGTGTACAAAGCCAAAATAAAATTGGAACTAGGCAGCCTAGAATAAAGAGTGAAGACTAGGGTGAGGCTCCAATAAGAGGGCATCTAATTGCTAGCAAAATTAGAAGAGATGCTCTAAAGACCTGGGACGAAGTCTCATAACTACCTGGATTTTTGGTCAAGTTGTTAGCTACTAGAGAAAACATGGGACAAGGCACTAGGGAGCAGAGAAACCAGATGGAGTGAAAGGGAAAAGAGATGGGAGTAGCAGAGCGCAGCAAGACAGGACTGGCTGGGCAAAAGGCTCAAGACTGAAGCAGAGGAATCATGGACAGTGAACAGAGACAAAGCCTAGCCATGACAGGAAATAGATCTATGTGACTACAAGTGCAGTGCTGCCAGGAAGAAGGACTAAGATAATACAGTAGGTGCATTAAAAGAACAAGAAAAAGACTGTTTTGAGAAATGGACAGTAGTAGTTCAGTAAATAAAATTTTCCCTCAGAACTCAAGGTTGCCTGATGTCTGGTCTTCCTCCACTGACAGCAAATATTTGTCAGAGCTTCACAAAGCAGCTCTTCCCTTCCTGTGCCAGATACCACCATTAGCAGAAGAAATGAACCTATTTTGATGTCTACTCCTTTGTACCTAATAAAGGCAGAAATTGTTGGCACTTCTCTGATGATATGGGAGAAGAGTTCAGACAGAGTCACAGCCTATTTGAAACAAGATTACTCTCAACTAGCTAATCCTCCTTCAGAAAAGCAAAGTATTTTAATAAAACAGTTTTCCAAAATCCAAAATCTGGAGGCAAGGGCAGAGTTTTAATGGTTTTATAGACAACATGGCTAGTATATCATTTTAGATAGACATTTCAGTAAAATTTGAAGCTTCTGCAGTTATTATATATTTGTGATCAGTACATTTTAAAAGCAGACAAAGTCTATGAATTGTAACAGTCAAACTAAAATACAGGCCCCAAACAAAATTAAGTAATAGCTATTGAATTGCTTTCCTGTGAACTCTACAAAAACCTGTCTAAAAGTAAATTAAAAAAAAACCCCACCAAACCACAGAATGAAAAGAGACTTGTAGGCAAAGAATATGAGAAGCCATCACTACCCTTGAAAGGCTACCTACAGATTTTGTGTAACTGTCACATGCCTGAAGTGTCACCTTAATGACCTGTGAAGTAATGGTTGTGCCCAGTCTTCAAACAAGCTTAACTTTTCAGGCTAAACAAGCCTAGGATTTTTATTTAGATAAAAACCTAACTTCTTTGTATATAAACATAATAAAAGTAAAATGAAATGCATTTATTTTAAATTGAATACTCAAAACATCTAGTTCAGTGTTGCTCAGGCACTGGATTTTGTTCTTTAACGTGTTATTCACTGTGTTCTTCCTGCACTGAAAGGAATAGCATTCCTATGGGACAATGTAGCTAAATGAATGCAAGTAACAGTGACAAAGTGTATTTTCTTAAAGTAAGGATACATTTTAATTAATTAGGGAAGGGGAACACTTGACTTTTTAACTTCTAAGGATCTGCTAAAATTTTTCTTTGTACATAAAAAAGGGAAATGAAATCTTTCATACAACTCAGTAAATTACACTTTAGTTTAAGACCCTAACTTCCAGTACTGAAACTCTAAACAGCTTGAAAATTTAACCAAATCTTTTACAATGGAGAGGGACAGACAGAGTTTGGTCTGTGTTGTTAAATAATCAAAGCACTATCTTTTTTCCACCTCTAGCAATTGTGAAAACCCTGGCCTCACAGGGTGCCTCTGAATTAGAAGCAGAGGGAGTTTGGCTGCTAGGGCTATGACAAGAAGCCTAGCCAAGCCATCTCATCCACTAAGAAACAAGTGATTCCATCTGTAAATGGAATTAGCAAAAGTTGCTACCACATATAGCAAATATCCAAATACAAATGCACAGCCTTGCTAGAGCATTTTAGATGTAGCATTTTCATTAATTGCTTACAGAACTTACAAAATGTGTACATGAGAAGTTGTAACCCACAGAGAAACTGTCTATCCTAATGAGACTGGGGAAATGGCACAAGTGGATCAGCTCTGTAAGCCTCCCTTGCCCCCTTTCAAGAAGGGAGCAAGCCACTGATTCCTGATAAAAACAGAGTGTGACATGCAGGTGAAAACACAAGTGTAAGCTAAATACATAGATGCTGTGATAATTGAGTAAAAGGAGTCAGAATGCACACTGGACATGGAATATGATTTGGTGTCAAATGCTCACTCAGGCACAGGCACAGGCACATATGCATGAAATGGGTGGAAGGCATGCAGACTCCAGATGACAAAGCTGACTTAGCCATCAGCTCCAACTGAGCTTACAGTGTTTGCCTGAATGTAATTAGTATCAGCACGTCCAGGCAGCTGGCACAGCAGCTTTGTGGATTACAATGCCAACCACATACCCTCACCACCAACAGCAATTACAGTAAATACACATTTTCCCCTCCACCCCAGAGACCTTGAAGGACAAAGACTCATCTAGCTGTCCGTGTTCTTTCATGACAGGAGGGAGAAGGGGAGCTTCACCCAAGATTTAATCTTGCAGAGGCTATTCAGTATTCTGTGGTGTGTATGCTGTATAAAGTGTTTGATTCAAATAAAACATACCTAGCATTTAAAAAAAAATTACATTATACAAAGTTATAGCAATACAAAGTTACCATTTTGCACAGAACTATGAAAATTGTTTGGGAAAATGTGGCCTCGACCGTTGTAAATAATTTACAGCACACAGAGTATGGTAAGAACTGACAGGAATGACTGTGAATATCATATTAAAAACCATACATCTTTAATTGCATGTAAATTACATTATTTACTAACAAGAACAAGGTGAGGATGATGTGGATGAAGAAGAAGAAAGGCTAATACCTGTTGTCTTCGCTTCTCCTCTTCAAGAGCAGCTTTGGCTTCTGCTTCTTTTATCTGTCCAGACACACAAAGTTATAATAAACTGTTGTAAACAGCAGCTAAACTTATTTTCTTAAGGAGTCATAATTACTCCTATAGAATGGTTCTCAGCAAAAGTCAGCAAACTTTCCATCATGTGAGCTCTACCACACAAAAGTCACATGAAAAGCATTCATGAGAGTTACAATTCTATAGAAATATTTTGCAATGTTCAAGAAAGCAAATTAAATGCTAGAAAGTGCTATGAAAAAAATGGTGCAGAAAAAACTGTCAATATGCAAAGATGCCACATACTTGAATCTTAGCACCTGCATTCCATTTTGGCCCTACAATAAGAAATAAATATGAAGCCTGAACACACACAAAAGACAACAGGATGGAGTGGCTTCCATCTGAAGAGATGCATGACTAGGATTCATCAGGTGACTAACATGACACCAAATCCTGGAGAGTACACAGATGCCAAACAGGGATAAAACATCAATAATTATTTTTCATAATGCACAGGCACAAAATGAATTTACCAGGAGGTTGGCTCACAACAGAGGAAAGTATTCTACTCCCACAGAGTATTTGGCTAAATCTAGAATTTCAGTGCTACAGGACATTTGTAGATGCCAAAAGTTTATGTCAACTGAAAAAACAACCAGGCATGCTAATAGGAGATAAATCCAACAAAGGCCATTAGACAGAGACACCATCTCATCCCTCTTCAGTTCCCACAGAAAGAGTATATGGGAGAAGTTTATAGATCCCTTTTCTTATACCTTTTTTGGCTTTTAGCATTGCAGTCACTGAATCACTACCTTAGAAAAGTTAGATGTAAAAACCTATGAATAACTTGAACAAAAATCTTGATCCTAGTAGCTGGATGATTTGCATATTGACAATGAAAACAGTTTACTGAATACTGTTTACACAGGTAGAATTGGTTACAAATAATTCCCAATTTAAGAGCTTTTGATGACTAAAGAGAAAGCACACTAGCTCATGCTTTAGCACACTACAGCTCAAACAGCAGGCACTGGAGGCAGGCCAAAAGTCCTATTTTCAGGTTTTCAGACAGATTTTTAAATTACTAAACCTTGTATCAAATAAAAGCACTATTAAGAATTTCAATAATCTAGATACAATAGCAGAGTCTCTTTAGAAATGTGTGTAATGGACCTCTTCAGCTATGCACATCTGAAATTTGAAAGTCTGGTGTGCAAAAAACTACACAATGAGCCCCCTCGTTTTTCACTGCCATCTAATGGCAAAATTTCAGCTACAAAAGAAAAAGTTACCTTCAAATGTAGAAAAGAACAACAGAAAAGCTTTTTTTTACATTGATGTGGTCATATTTGCATAAGATACATAGCTATAATGTACACAGATAAAGGGAACCTTAAATATTATAATCACAGCATAGAAAATAATTTCTAGGACTATTTCTTTAACAAAATGTACAGTAAAAGACACATTCAAATAAGAAGTGCTTACTCACTAGATGCCAGACATGGGAAAGTTTCATTAAAAATTAATGCACTTCAGTTTTAGAAATTAACGGGTGTTTTGCAAATGTGCAAGCTAATTTATCTTTGTAAATGTCTGCAGTTTTCAACAAGTTGGTTTTTTTTCCAGTCTGGACACATTAAACAGTAATAGACATAAATAAACCACTTTCATCAAATGCCTAATAATAGGAGACGATTCTAGTATGTCATTTGCTTAGTAAGTCAACACAGGCTACAAAAAAGTGCCTAGAAAGAATTTAAATAAAACTTTATCACTTTATATAAAAACCCCAGAACAAGTAAATACAGAAGGTACACATAGCTAGATTGTGCCATTCAGCATGTCTGTGGCATTGCTTACAGAATGAACTTGTAGCCATTTGCTCACTGCCTTAGACCATTTCTCCCTGTGGATTACAATATCAGGGCCGAAATTGGTAGTAATATCTGCTCCAGTCAAACACACTGACACTGCACCACACTGAGATATGCTGCTGGGTCTCAGCTCATGCAGTCTTACTGAGAGTTCACCTTGCTTAGGAAGGGACTCCATATACTATGAACTTATCTTCAAATTCTCACTGGAACTGTTTGTTACGGTTGGGATTCCCTAAAAGCATATCCCAAGAGTTTTAGCATTCGACCTGCTTGCAAAGTTGCAGGATTTGGTCAGTGTGGTACTTGTTAGAACTTGTCAATCTACCCTGAGAATCTGAGCAGAGGTTGACTTGTCAGCTTTACTCATTGAGTTCTTGGATTGTAAATTTATCACGCCTAATACTTACTTGATAAAACCCAATCAGCTTATGAATCAATCCTTTACTTCATAAAACAGCTGAGCTAGGGAGAAGTCATGTTAACAGCAGCCTAAGCAGTATTCTAGCTGCAATTGTTGGAAAGTCTCAATTCTTCCAGTATAGGATAACTAATACCAAATGGCAGGATTATACTCCACACTGGACAAGCAGAGCAACTGATAGCTGCAAAACCTTCATTGGAAAGACAGACCTTACAATGTCCTGTGAAGCAGTCTGACTCTAGTCTTACAGCACTAATGACTATTTTATCATCACTGATCATCACTTGTTCTCAGTGAAAGAGGGAAGAATCAGTTCCAATCAATTTAAAGAAAAAAAAATAAAAATAATACTGTTTTAAAATAGCATTTGAGTCAATTAACACCATTCATAAATTCAAGCATGAAAAAATAGCTCCTATTCAACAGCACATCCACTTACATTGCATTTCTGCAGGTATTGCCTTGAAAATGTGGGTTTTTTCCTACTTTTCTTGAAGCTCTGAGAAGAAATTATAGCTACAGTGGATACATTACCTCATATGCTTTCCGCTTCATTTCCTTGCATAATGCATCGCATTCCAGTGAAACTTGGCCTTCTTGTATCTTGCTGCACTGTACTTCCTGTTAAGCATAATTTGTCTTTTATAATCATTTCCCTAGATATGATTTTAGTTGTCATCTTCTTTATGAAAACAGTAAAACTTTCTTATTTAGTAAAACACTGATTTTACCCATAAAATAAAGCTAATGACGTATCATTACTTCAACCTGTAATTATGTATTAAACTGTCCTTTTTTTTTCCCCTTCTTTCTAATAAGCTAAACTGAAAGGAGAATAAATCAATAGTCCATTTTAATTTTTCTCATCTTTACACATTTTTTGCCTTAGACAACTAAGATAACCTCCTCAACCTCTGGCAGAAAGTTTGCATTCAGAGTCTCAGTAATTTCATATAGATTATTTTAACTCAGATTACAATTAGATTAGTCTTAGATTACAGGACAAAATCTCGTGGGGGGGAAATAAAGTCACTCTCAATCATACTTTCTCCTCTTCTTCTAGTATTGAAGAAATTAAAAAAGAAAACAACAAATTGGTCATCTGTAAGCAGATCAATTTTAAGCACTTGTTCTATACATGCCATCTTTTGCTCCTGCCAAGCATCCCACCTGCAAGACTTCTTAGATGCACAAAACATATTTTGGAGAAGCTGAGGACTCCTGGGAACTGCTGGAAGGATCAGAACTGGGTCCAGAAAAGTAATTTAAACACCTTTTAATTAAGACAGATCATGGGGTTTTTTTCATGAAGATGTTATTATTTGTAAAGACTTCATATAACTTTCTGTTGTTCCCCTCATAATATTGTATAGCAATAGTAAACTTGTTATATTACTTTGTCCTTATCAGTTTTAGAAGCTAAAGATGCTGATGCCCATACTTCATTTTAGGCTTGCAAGGAGCCTTAACTAATTACATTAATTAGTTCAAGTTTCACAACATCTGTGCTAATTCCAACTTCTGTAAATTTTCCCAATATCATCATAAAAATGTAATTTTTATTCTCAAATCACTTCAGGTCATCTGAGTATTTTTCTTACAAAACTCCAAAAATTTAAGTGTGCATGAAGATAAAGCTATTGCAAGTCAGGTGGCTAACATATTTTAGAATTGACAAGATTTTATATCCTCCAGTGAATCTTCTGATATAGCAGCCCAGATCTTCAGCTCACGTGAATTGTTACAGCTTTACTACAGCAACTGGCCCTGTTCCAATCTGCAGCATCCACATAATCCATCCATACAAGCCCAGGAACATGCAAAGAATGTAGCTCCTTCAAAAAGTGCAACTTATAAACACAAAAGGTAAATTTACCTTTTTCAGTCTCTTACAGAGACATCGGAGTTTAACCTTCTGGCTGCAGTTGAGAGGACAGCTACCTGAATGGCAAATCTCTTTACACCGGTGACCACAGGGCAACTGTAAAGAACAAAACACAAATAAAACTCCCACATCAATACAACACTGTAAAATTACCAAGAATCTATGAATTTTATTTCAGTCATAGTATTTTAACAAAAAACTCATTCAGTTAATCAGTCTTTTAACTTGTGAAATAATTGATTTTTCTTTTCTTTTTTCTTTGTGGGAGGAAATGTTTGCTTCTTATTTACTGATTTTCAGTTCCTGTAGGATGATTTCTCTTTCATTGGCACAGCTTGATTAGAAGACAATTCCTCCTTTCACACGTTTCAAGAACAGTCATTTCCACAGTAATACATACAACAATCACCCTAGCTATCTCTGTGCTGGGGGAGTACAAATGGATAAGGTAAAAACACCCTGAAAACTGAAATTACATGTACTGTAGCTATTTGTAGATTAGAGTAATAAAGGAAGAGGAAAGAATCAGAAGCAAAAACACCACATGAAGAAATCTTGTATTCAAGCATTATCTGAACTATGCAAAAGTCAAATAAAGGTAACCAACATTCTTATCATGTCCAAAATAATTTCACAAAATCCTAAATTTTGCATCTGGCAGATTATCCCATTTCTGCCATCTGAAAGATAAAGACTTATTTTTTACTGCCAGTGCAATTATTAAATTGCAAAGAAAAATATTATCATTCATTTACTGTGTAAGAATTGTGTTACTAATGCAAGTATGCTGAGTGATAAAAATGTAGCAGTGCTCCCAGCATTATACTAGATAAAATATGTCAGGAAAGTAAAACAGATTTTTTTTCATTGTTAAGAACTTGACTAAAAATATCCCTTGTTCATATCCTCATAAGAAGTCTTCATAGTAACAGTTTTTAATTTTCTATTACATAACCCAATACTGTTAATAACCAAAGGTGGAATCGCACAGAAGACACCTAAGCAATTTACTTACAGAGAGTTTTAAAGCCCCCATTTACTGAGAATAGCATTAGACAATGTTCTTTATTAAAAGTGAAATTTCACCTCTTCACTGTCATCAAGTGATTAACACAAATTGGAAAATACTCTAAGATGTACAACTTTAAGATACATTTTTCACATTTATTAAAAATTCGAAATGTATACAACATACTACATCACTTCATCCACAAGAATGAAAATAGTAAGTAACTATCAAACCCAGGTGGGTACAGTAAATCTGGGTTCTCAGAAGTCCATTGAAACTGGCACAACATCTGAGCTAGTATCATGAAACACACACGTAAACAGAACATGAATATTTCTGACTAAATTTATGGAACACATATACATGTCTTCATGACCATGATACTCACAAGCTATTATAAATACTTCAGCTTCAGCTCAGTTTTGTAGTTACTGTAGTTACTGTTTCAGCACATTTCATACAGGACTAGAATGAACCTTAAAGTCACCATGTTCAGTCCTGAAATCCAATTCTCCTACAGGCAGGTACCTCATGTATCCTTCCAGTCCCCCCATTCTGACCCTATTCTACTGTCTCACTAAGGAGGGTGCTCCAGGAGCTCACTACAAGATGCAAGAGTTTATTTTTTGAGTTTCCTAGTTTTGTTCTAGGTGGTCTAAGCTGCAGTTCTTATCCTCATATTGAAGTATTTCTGTCTTTTCTTAAAAGGCTCTTTATTATCATAAGTATTCCCTTAATTGAATTTCAACTATGTTCAATCAATTTTTCTTGAATACACAGCCAGAACTGCATGTAATACTTCAAATGACATTTCAGCAAGAGGGACTTTGTACAATGCCTTAATTGCACCTCATTCTTAGTAGAGTACCTTCCCCAAAACATCTTCAGCTCTCTTTGAATTTCTCTCCAGCTGATCATGCTGTGAAAATAAGAATATCTGCTGTTTCCTGGGAGCTTATTATAAGCTTCACATACATGGCCTTATTGTTGTTGCTTTTTTCTGTATTTAATAACATGACCCCAATACATGTGTTCTACAGATGGACTTCCTCAAGTCTCATACACTGACAACACCCCACAATTTTTCATCAGAAAATTACAAAGTTTTTGCCTGCCAAGGTCATTACTGAAAACAATGCAAAGTTAAGTGTCAGTTCAGTCCTTGGGAAATGTTCCTTATTGTTAATATCTTTTGCTCCAACTTTTTCTTTAGTTTGATGTTGTTTTGTGGGAGGGAGTTGGGTGTTTTTTTTCCAAAAGATAATCAAATACAGTTGTTTCCTTTAGCCACCTCCATGCTGGTATTAACTCTCTCCTGTATCTGAACTAGATATTCACTAAGTAGCATTGACTCACTCTGCTGAAGCCTTATGCAGCAGATCTCATCTATTCATTTTATATGGAGGGAAGAATATATAAATTGGTCACCTTATCAAAGAAGAAATTTCGGTTTTTTTCAGGCACAACTGATCATCAGCAAATATTTTTCCCTGAAATCAAAAAAATTATTTTGCCTCATTTTGAAAATATGAGGGGAGACACTTGTCTAAGTCTTGCAAGATACCAAGGTCAGACTACCACCCAGAACATGGAGTCTAATGGCCAAGTTGCCCCAAAAGTGACCACATTCTTTGCAAAACCAATTTGTCACTGCATGAACACTGTGCCATAGGAGGGCCTGGCTCCTGGCTCCCTACACAGGAGCATCATGTACAATAAATCCATCTAGTCTCCCCTCATGCTGGCTGGAACAAAGCCATGGTTAGAACTATTACTTCCAGCATGCTCTTCCATAATAATTAGGCACATTTTCATTAATAGTGTCAAAGCCCAAACGGTCATGTCCTAGCTGACATGTCAGAGCTGCAAATTCAAGACAGTAACCCTCACCTCAACGTGCTACTGCAATAAAATTCTTAGACACCATTAGACCAAAATATTTATAGCACAGGAGTATGTTTAATCCAATACTGAAAAGCAAAGGTACACACTTAAGTTTCCCTGCCAGCTTTTTTCCTTGTCCTGTATCTCTGTGCAGGGAACTCTTACTCCCTTCACTGTAAAATCAACACTAAAAAAAAATATCAAGAGAAGCTATGAAATGAATGGCAAAACAACATTTCCCCATGATCTCAGAAAACAAAAGCAATCATTCTGCTGCTTCTGCTGGATAAAAAATGTAATGGGAGAGGATCTTTTTTTTTTTGCTTGCTTTTAAGTGTCAGTGAACTACTTGGTGCTACAACAGAAATTGTGTGACCCTTTTAGATCCTTTTCTACTGTACAAAATCTCTTGTCAATAGCTTCTGGACTAAAGCCCAAATTTAATAGGCTTTATGTTTGATATGGCAAGGCCATTAAAAGAAGGGATTTAATCCACAGCTCTGAAAAAAATAAACAACGAAAAACGTCCTACAAATACTCTTCCCATAGGCAATACCTTTAAATCTTAATATTATACCTGATGATGATAAACTCTGCCAACACCTATGAAGACTTAAGTGAACTCCAACAGAAAGTAATAAGCACAGCCTGTTAATACACATCTGATAATAAAGAAAACAGTCTGGTACTAAAGAAAATAGCACTTTTGAGCACCAATCCCAAAAGCTAAGTACAGAAAAAGTTTTACCACTTTCAAAGACAAAACTAAATTTTTGCAATCCACATACATTTGCAGTGTATGTTCACAGAATTAAATTTTATTTCCAGAATGCTTAATTAACTCAATGCATTAAAAAACCCAAAAAGATATGCACATTTTAAAAATTTATAGAATCACAGAATTGTTACAGTTGCAAAAGAATTTTAAGATCATTGGGTCCCCTAAGTTAACCATTAAACCATGCCTCCAAGTGCCACATCCACACATTTTTTTTAACACTTAAAAGTATGATTCTACCATTTTCCTGGTCACAGTACAACACTTAACCACCTGTGAAGCCATTTTTCCCTGTACCCAACCTAAACCTCCACTGGCACAACTGGAGGTCATTTCCTCTTGCACTGTCACTTGTGTGAAATTAGACCAATCCTCACCTGTCTACAGACTCCTTTCAGGCAGCTGTAGAGTGCAATCAGGTCTCACCTTGAGCCTCCTTTCCTCCAGGCTAAACAACCCCAGCTCCCTCAGCCCCTCATCAGACTTGTGCTCCAGACCCTTCACCAGCAATGCTGCCCTTCTCTGGACATTTTCCAGCACTTCCATGTCCTTCTCCTAGTGAGGGGCCCAAAACCAAAAACAGGATTCTGGATGTGGCATCACCAGTGCTGAGTACAGTGGGGAAAGTTACACTGTCCCTACTGCACTATCATGTTAAATGAAATTTATCATAATGAAGTCCCATATTTCACACCAAGACAAAAACAGAGTACACAGTAAAACTACAAAGGATGGCTATTTTGAAAAAAAAATTACTAGCTATATGGAATAAAGTATTAAATACAGATTCACAAATACTGACAGGAAAACAAACAATGAAAACTGATAGAAATTAAAATCTCTATGTAACAATTGTCTCAAAACATCTGAAAGCATGATAATAAGAATTTAATCACCCTGATTAAGAAAAAAAGTTACATTTCCTTCAACAGGATATCTTGTTATTATTACCAAACAAGAGAATTAACTTTTTAATTAAAATATATATAACAGCTGTGGCAGTATTAAAAGACACTGTTTCTCCCTAAAGCAGAAAGGAAATGTGAGCTGTACTATGTAATGCTAGAAGTAATTTTTTCTAGTTTTATACTGTCATGGCCAAAAGAAAAGCATGAAACTTCTGTAGCATTTTTTTCAAAGCACCAGACAATATAATTGGTTTTCTTTATCCCCAAATGTACCACGGCAACTGTAAAACAAATATGGTAGCATACAGTCTACTGAAATTTCCATTACAAAAAACCTCTAAAAATGATGATTGCAGTAAAATATTGCATTCTACTGAACCTAAGTTGCATTATGGTCAGCTAGGAGTGATAGTGCACACTGATTTATAGCAAATATTAACTTCATTGAGCTCTGAGAACGACTCGATGTCAGCTTCCAATATTGAATAACAAAATTCTCAAGAAATTTACTTGAGGCTTCCAGAAATACACAAAAAAACTCTAAATTTCCAGATAAGTTGTTTAAAAGTCCTTGTCTCACAAGACAAAAACTTAAAAACAACAACATGGGCTTGGCCTGTATTTGCTGGGGAGAAATGGTGGTGGGAGTGGCAGGGTGGTATCTGTTAAGGCTGCGCCCCTTCAACCTGTGTTTATCAATGATTCTTTCAAGAGAGACTATCAGTATAATTTGTATTATGATACAGGTATCTAATTTTCTCAAAGCTGCAGAGATATATTTTGTTTGTAAAATAGATACAGACAAAATATCTCTAGAACTGTTTGTATTCAGAGAAACTGAACAGATATTTTTAGACAAAGAAATGGTAAAAAACCCCATACAGTACCCATGTAGTTACCAAAGTAGGATCTGAAGAAAGTAGGACAAACTGTAACACAAAGACACGAACTACCTGAAGCAAGAAGGTATTAATAGCTAGTAACTTCTACATTTAATTAAAGACAGTAAGAGCTAGAGCTGGCATCACAGGCAAAGAACATGCATTTTTCCATCATCAATTAGACTAGAACAATTCCCTGAACAGCAGAAGCTGCAAAAAACCTTATTTTCCAAAAATATTTATAGGAGCTAGAATTTTAAAATTAAGTTAAAGCTTTATAAAACTAATGTAAATTCTGTTGCCGTACTCTTTATTTCATATCCCACCAAACTAAGTAAAAAAGACATCACCTATGGAGCAATTCTGAACTGCAAGCTAAAGTCTGTGACCACTGCTAGGTGGATTTTAAATCCCAGACTAAGTCTGGGGAATATGTCCAGAAAAATTGCAACAGTTACACTAATCAATGATGAGCCACAGGAAAAAAAATTCTTTGAAGAGAAGTTGGAAGTACAGAATATACAGTTCATGATAAGAGATTAGAAGCACTCTTGAAAATACAGAGAAGGAAGTCTTGGAACAAATAAAACCAAAGTAATAGAGAAGGACATGAAAGGACAAAATTAAGATGTAAATGGACAATTAAAAAATATCCCGAAGTGTTCCCCCACCAGGAAGAGAGCTTTTAGACATCCAGATGAGAAAATTGTGACAGGAATATTCATTTACAGAAAATAAAATCCATCAGGCATCTACAAGGACAAAAAGCAGAAGACACAAGTATGTACAGAGCAAAACCTTCCTGTTGGGGTTAACACAATCTTGGCTGAAAAGCAGAGGAACAGACACTGTTGGGAAAGCAGAATCTTGTAAATTTTTGCATTTACTCAAAATAATAATAATAAAAAGCCTTCTAAAAAAGACAGGGATTCAAATTTGAAGTTTCTAACACTGTATATATGAACACTGGACGTTAATGAAATTCCTGCTTTTCCACTTCACACATTTTCTAACCGTCCAGTGGGAAATGGAGTAAAGAAAGAGCTGTCACTCTCAGCACAATTAATGACAACTAAGGAAAAAACATTAAACAGTAAGTAATACAAGGATTTCTGAAAAGCACACAAGCAGCAGCACTGTGAGGGACAAGGACAAAATGCTTTGGCCCATCCCTCACACCCAGTCATGGGTAACACTGCCACAAGAGAAATCCTGAAACATTTCTAAGCTGCTTCTGATGAAAATTTGGTAGCTTCTCCAACCAGCTGCTGCCCTGTTCCACAATGTTTATTACCCAAACACAGTATTGAACAGGAATCTTCTTTACTCATGCTACTGGCTCATAGTCTAAGTATCATCATCATATTATTCTTCTCTTCTTCACAGCAAACCTTTAGATGTACCCAGATACAGCAGAGAGACTAACTTGTCCTCCTTTTTACACTACTTAACATATATTTCACTAACACACCAGGGCATTATTAGCTCATCTCATTTATTAAGTATAAAATCCCTTAGCCTCTGAATTGTACAGATAGACTAAACCTAGATAAGAAGCAGCAAGCACAATTCTCAGCATTTTTCCTAATCAAACAGCATCCTAATATTTTTGAGATATAAATTAATGACCAGTTTTTAACCATGTGAGAGGATATACTCCTCCATATTCAACCTCATCTGCATGCTCAAACATCCAAGCCATTAGTGCCTTGGAGACAAACCTCTGTTTCTTCAATATAACCCTCCTAGTTGATAGCAATACATTAATAAATATCCTTCAAGTACAGTTCACTAACCACTTTCACATCTATCATTTAATATATTCACTTAGACTAAGTTTCTCTAGACTGCTTGGCCTATGTTCACACACCCATCAACTCAAGTATTTCTTTGTTAATATGGCTTACCTCTTTTGGACACTGATTTCTGCAGGAAATAAGAAGCTCCTTTTCTTTTAAATCAGCTTGTGTTAGTTTTCTGTAAAAAGAAAGTATTCACGTTTAAAAAATCCAATTTAAAAACAACAAAAATCAATGCAATTAGGGGTGTATTTTCAGTATATTTCACAGTAAAGAAAAGTGGACTCATTTGTCCACATCCTGTGTGACTAACATGAACTGTCCTGTTTTATAGACAAACCCACACAAATTTAGAGGACTTGAGGTACTTTAAAGAAAATAAACAAAGAAAAATATAGTGCATATGATACATACTTTCAGAACAATCCCCAAGTTCCAACTTATACTTTTGTGAAGTCTAGCTTAATGTCTATCCACACATACAAATTATTAAAAAGGTGTACAAATTGAAAAACTAAGCAGTTTTTCATTTAAAACAGCTAGAAATTGAAGGGTATTAACTGACAAAGACCTTTTAGACTAACTACATTCATTCTAATACTTGTATAAAATTCTTCCTTACATACTCCAAAAGAAGCACATATAGAACAAATGTTATGTAGATTACAATATATTTGCATAATTCAAAGGTTTATCCGTATTATAACAACAATTTCTGTTCATGAGAATCCATGCATTTATAGCAATTTTAGTAGTCATACCAAATAAAATATCTGCAAAATTTAAATAGAGAAAAAATTATCTTAGAAATTACAATCAAGAGAAATTTTATAAACTGCCATAAGAGTAGCTGCCATCCCCAGACATATTTTAAATTACTTCCAGTTAATAGCATTCAAATGAAAAGCTGGGTTGTGTTCTGACACTTACAAGCATTCAATATACAATACTGATAGTTTGCAGTGACACTTTATTTTAAGCATCTGGAGACATGATGGGCAATCCCCAGGATGACAGGGCAAAGCACATCGGTGAGGACAGCCAGCTGGCCGGGGCTTGGTGCACTCCTCTTCACACTGTGAACATTCGGGACCAGCCTAACAAAATAAAAACAAAGTACTAAAGAAAATGCCAAGTATTTGTTTTGTTAGGTGCTGTTAACGACCTGTTACACAGAAGAAAGGGTTGGGGTGATGAGAATCAAGCTATTCAGTAAGATATTTCACAAGCAAGAGTAATTATTAAAACATGTTTTTTAAGAGAAGACCAGAAATTCCAGTGTTTGTCAGTCAAAGAGAGTTCTATTTTCCCTCCTGGACATAAAAGAACATCCTTAATATTAGTGTTTTAGAAGATGACCATAACCCCCGATAATTCTCAAAGGAAAATTGTTAGAAAAATAAGTCATTACATATTCAAAACTAACTCATCCCAGACACCATGCTCTTGTAATGCTTGAGTCATTACATACTACTCTTTAATACAGGGGTGGAGGGGTTGGTTTGCTTGATTTTAAGAAGCAAACTTTAAGTCATTCCATTTCCATACACATATGATATTCTGCATAATCTTCCAAAAACAAGATTATAACCAAAAAGGATATTTATATAATCCAAAAAGGCTTATTAACTTGGGTATATCCAAGGAGCTGCCTAAGGTCTTGCTTCTACTCCACAGACTACACAAATCTACCAGAGCTGTGATGTCACTCTCATATGATATGATATGATCACTGGCACAAGGTGATGACCATCATAGCATAGTAAATAAACCTTCATTTCTACTCATACTCTTAACAAAACTTCCAGAACCCCAGTCTGTGATCAAATATACCTAGACAGATTGACATGATTTATCAACTGAACCTACACAGAACAGTATTTAAGGCCCATTTTCACATTCAATATTTATTTTCTAAGAAGTCAGTCAAAGTAAAGCAAATTTATCCAAGAATGAAGCTACACAAAGCTTCCCCAAAAGGACTATTCCAACACCAATGATCCACTTTATCCTGTTCAAAATAACGTAAGAATTTTAAGGTTTTGATGGTTCTTCCCCAGTCCCCTTTCCTTCTCTAGCTGAACATTTTTTGCTGAAGTTTAAAGAGAAATCTTTGTACAATGATTGTTTACAAATTTTAACTCACAAAAATTCAAATCTAAGAAAACAACAGCAACTAAAACCATTTAGAAAACTGACATATAACATTTAATGGTAGGTAAAAGCAAGTAGCTGGCCTTGCTACAACATTTTTATAACACAACATGCAGAACAAACTGAAATTCCAGACAGAAAAATCACTACTCAGACATATAAGCCAGAAATTTAATCAGCTGTGACTACATTTAGTCTACCAAAACAAGAGAACAAAAGCTCTAAAGGTCAACGCCAACTTGAGTTCATAAGATTTGAAGAAAATTGAGAAATGATATTTACCCATGCTTTGCAGGTACATAGACTCCCATTTTTCTGAGAATATATTGCCTCATTCAAAATGGAGCTAGGAATAGTCCTGACTCATTCACATTTTAATTGGCTTAACTAAGGCAGCAGGCAGGCAGCCTCTTATAGTCAGAACTGGGGATGCTTAACTGTCACTCTCACAATTTACTGATGTCACTATTGCTGCAAGTTACCGTTCCACCAGTTGCACTAACAGCCCATACTCTTCAGAAAAATTACCATAATCAGAAATAGATTAATGTGTTAGCTACAATATACAGTTATTAGATGAGAACATCACTTTCAGGACACTAATTCACAGGGATATTATGCTATTTAAAATCAAATAAATAGCTAGTAAAAATATAACATTTTTGCTTTGTACTCAACTGAATGAATGCTTCTCTGTTTTCTAAATGCCCAGACTGCCCATGTTGCATCTTTTTCTAAAGTAATCCTTAAAAAAACCTTGAGAAGCTGTTTTCCTTCAAATTATGACTCTCCCAAACCACAAAACACATATATGTGGCTCTGACTGCTCATAACATGAACAACTTTAAGCTTTGTACTTTTGTTTCATGTTATCTTCATCAGTTAACACCTACAACTTCTTAATTGCATAAATGAACATTTCTAGTAGACATGGATGACATATTCATGTTTATCACAGTATTTTGAAAAGTCTTCATCAATTCTGCAGCATTTTCAGTGCTCTCCTAAAGGTGTCCCAGTCCCCCCCATTCCATTTAAGCTCTCCTCAGTAAACAGTTTCCCCAGCAGATTGCAAATGCATTTGCATATAGAGATTATCAGTAGCTTCCTGACAATTACAAAAAGTAACTTTATGTTACTTTAGGTCTCAAGGGTGTTAAATAAGGTTCTGATGAAATCGAAGTAATGCCAACACAAAAAGTTATAGAATTTGGAAAAAATGTAATACTGTGTCAGATTTATAGTCTAAGGAAATTACATTAGCTAACTGTCACAGCATCAATGGGAACAGCACACATGCAAGTCTCCCAGCGGGATCTGGAATAATAGATCCCTACACCTTCCAACTGCAAATTCTTTATTTTCCAAGTTAAATTGAAGACAACGCATATCCATATAAAACACATCAAAATAAAGCAAAAAAGAAACTAACCTACCTTGTTTCCATCTGCACTACTGTTCAATTTAGTAACATGATGACATTCTTTCATACAGGTATGATTCTGACAATCAAGAAGCCGCCCACAAAATCTCTTACATGAGTAGGGATTTGCAGAGTGACATGGTAACGGACTAACCTAAAAGTTAAAAATAAATAAATAAATAAATAGATGCAGGTGGGATATATATACAAACATTGCACATATGTAATGTGTGAGATATGTATATTTACACACACAGAGACACAGAATTATTACAGAGTTTTGGTTCCCCAGTATCTTCATAAAAGAGAAACACCACCAGTGAAATTCTATTTGATTTTTTTTTAAGTATCATTTTGGTTCCTGTCCATGTAACAATGCATCTACACAAATTTGTTTTGCACTGGTTATAACAGGAAAAAAAGCACATTTCATTAAACAAGCTAACTTCTGCAGCATAGTTTCCCTTTCTTTTTGAAAGACTACTATACTCTCAAATCTTTTTGTGTCATTTGCTCCATCTTTCTGAATTAAACTCATGTCTTCCATTAAGGGTTCCTAGGCCACTTTGCTATTATTGCAGAAGACAGTAACAGTTTGCTTTCACAGGATTAATTGTGTTATGGTCACCATACGCCAAAAATATTTCACAGTTTGAAAAATGGAGAACAACCTGCAAGCCAGAAACTCTAAAAAGCAAGTACTGACTACATCAAATATAACTCCCAGGAGAGGTAGGAAGACACAGAAATGGCTCCCTAACAGGACTAAGATTTTAATGTCTTATGTCACACTTGTACTTTCCAGTTTGAGGTCAACACTCCAGTTAACAGAACTCTGTAGTACTCTTCAGAACATCTACTTAGAAGCCATTACTCTTTATCAGTACTGAAACCAGTGTAAACTCCTAACTGGGTTGCCTGCCTAAAGCTGAATAGTACAAGTCCCTCCATACAAAAGGATTACAGGAAACTCGCTGTTAGCATTTGCCAATTATATAATACTTATACAAAAAAAGATCGTTTTTGGTGATGCTGTCAAAAAAATGATTTTTTCTTAATTTCATGATCACAGAGAAAAACTATTTGTGATGTTATTACACAAGAGGCTAATATGACATAATTCACTTTGACTAGACTAAGGGTGTGATTTTATGTTGCAGTTGAAGTTGACTGAACAGCTTTGCAGGG
The DNA here is from genome assembly GCA_034336665.1 of Luscinia megarhynchos. Classification (NCBI taxonomy): domain Eukaryota; kingdom Metazoa; phylum Chordata; class Aves; order Passeriformes; family Muscicapidae; genus Luscinia; species Luscinia megarhynchos. Next base: position 25,353,542 of record CM067566.1, read on the forward strand.
TACCCATTCCTTTACACTCTTTGAACTCTACAGCCCTCACTGCAATCTCCTACCACACATTTCTCTTTACAGGAAAATGATTCAAATAATCAAAATGAAAAAAAAGGAATTAATAGAAAAAGTTTCTTGTCTTTTGCCAGTGGCTTCACCATACAAAGAGCAGAACACAGGAACTGAAAAGAAAGAAGAGATGGCCCCACAGGGCAGAGTGAGGAACAGCCTTCCTTCAGCACTGTCCATGTTATCTCCATCAATCACGCAAAGTGCAATTTAAATCCATTTGTCTATATAAATTTTTCTGCGCTTCACCCAAAAAATACTACTTCACACCACAACACTGCAAAATCCAGTTCATTCACAAGACTTTTGAACCCTTATCATCCTGACTCACTGAGACTGAAAAGAAGTCTGCATGGCAGGCTGAATATCAAGCATGGCATAGAGGAGAAAACCTTGAGATCATCATATCCATCCCTTTTCACAACCCTGTGTCAGAGCTGAAGCTAATGCTGGCTAAAGCACTAACACAACAACCATGTCAAGCAGTCTAAACATCTGGCTCCTACTGCCCCTTGCAAACATCCTACTCTGTCTCTGATGGATGTTTCTGGCAACCAAAAGAGGAAAAGTCAGCAAGCAGCCAGCAGGCCTAACAAAAACAGAGTCTGAAGCAGAGAACAGTACCATACCCAGAATGTACACTCCAATTACCAAAGATCTTAATATTCCTAATATCCTAGCCCTTCACAACCTACTCCATCTCCCTCCTCAGAGCACAACATCCTCTCACTAGCAATGTAAGTAGTCAAAACGAATGAAAGAAAAGTTGTATTAAGTGTTACAATCTGCCCACCTCTCTACCCTTCCTTGCTTACCCATTGCCACACAGTTTTTTATGACTATGGTTCTGCTGTGGCTCAGGCAGTGGCAGGAGATAGGGGCAATAACAGCAATTAGCTCTAGGACTATACTGTTCCATAATGCTAGTGAGACTTCTTTTTTTTTACCAGGAGTTAGTCTTCCACCAGATAAGGACACAACCACTAGCTCCAGTTAGAGCCAAGCACTTAGGCAGAAGTGGAGTATCCCTTCCAGTAGCAGGACTAGAGTACACAGATGAGAGGCACTGTTAAACAAAGGCAAGGGTGGAGCCAGCCAGGCAAAAATGACAGCTTTCAGAGGGCAGACTGGAGGAACATTCCAGCCCTCTGGCTGCATCCAGCAGAGCTTCAGCTCGAGCTCAGTAAGATATGACAGTCTTCTGGAATCAACTGACACTGCAGCCAAAAAACTGAAAATTTTCAATTAATTTAAACCTTCATTATTTTTTTCCTCCATTTCTCTGTTGTGGATCTGAGTAATAAATCCAGATGACAAAGTAAAGTTTCCTACAGTTGGAATGAGTTTCTGAAATGGCTATATGGGGGCCAGAACTCTTGCTACAAAGACAAACATCAAAGTAACCACAAACTCCAGGACCCTGATGAGCTGGAGAATGAAGAAGGAAGATGAGAACCATAAGTGTTTTATGAAAGCTAAATAGGGAGGAAAAAAAACTATGAAGACATCATTTTCAGACTTCAGGTCTTCCACAGGACAAGGAAAGGAAGGAAATGGAAAAAAGGCATGACAGCTTTCAGAAGCTTTCCAGGAAATCTCCCAAATACATAAAAGCAATTAACAGATAAATCAATTAGAATATGAAAAAAAAAAATCGACAGGGCAAGGTAATTTTGGAAACTTTTATAAGGTGTTTAGCCATAAAGACAAATCTCATGAAATTTGACATAAAATTTTACCTAGAGGCAGAGAAATGGTCTGCCCCCTATGAATGAACCTGAACTAAAACCCACTCAGAATACTAAAACATACCATTAAACTCCTACCGAAAGAAAAAAACCAACAAAAACACAAAAAACCCCACCACCCAAGAAGTGAGTTTAATAATATGCCCAGGAAAGAAAGCCTAATACAGGACACCTACAAGGCAGCAAAACCAGAGTATTTTCCTTCCTCTAGAACATTTAATGAAATGAAGCAACTAGAAGAAAATTATATATGGCAGATAAATTGACATCATAGCCAGTAAAGATTTCCTTCTTTGTCTTCATTTACCTTGGATCAGCTTTAATTAATGTTTCTCATAAAAGTGATTTAGAATAACTTGAATTTAAAAGATTTTAAAAGAGCATACATGTACTACTGCTATGAAATTCAAATGTATATAACAGTTTAAAAAATGGTAGAACATCAAGATTCTTGTTTGGGATGGCACCAACTGTTGACAGGTGATTTTTCTGACACACACAACCTGAGATAAAATTGAGAGTTATTTTTAAGAACCTAGAAATGGAAGAATTATGAGCTAATTATTTTTCTAAATATATGTAAAATAATTTAAGAGAAGGCTGTAGACTTCAGCTAAAAGAAATATTCTTTTAGCTTAAACATCATGTAGAATCATACTTTCACTAAGCACAGATTTTATATAATTACATAATCTGAAAAGTAATTTTAAGTCCGTTTTTAAGTGAAAAATTGCTTGTTCTAAATGCCACATCATGTAAGAGCTCAAACTAAATCAATCCCCTAAAAATTCTTCCTAAATTAAATACCAAAGAGAAATAAAAGAAACAACAAACCCACAAACAACCCCCCAAGCAACCAACTCGGTATCTGCACAAATTAAAATTACTGTCCAAATATTAAAAAATTAGACAGTAGATTTGCTTGTTATACAAGTCCTAAGGTGTTTGCTTTTATTCTCCATTCTACATATTGTCAGCAGGCATCCTGATAAAATACAGGAAGACTTTACAGCTTGCTTCTTTCCTAGTTTCTTTCTTTTTTTACATCTCTTCCACTAGAGGAGGTATAACAACAGTCCAACATAAGTAGTAGCATAGTACAGCAACTGCATCTACTCACAGCAAAATTTTCCTTAAGAAAATTGCTACTACTTTTGTCACTTGTGAACAGTTCCCATTTCCCAGTGAAAATCCCCTCAGGGGCTGGAAACTTCTACTGGAGGGAAGCATTCATAAATACATACGTTTTCTCTCATTAACAAAAGTAAATTAATTTGAGCTGAGATTTTTTGTTAAGAACCAATGTGGCCGTTAAACAGTGAACAGACATCACATGTTTTTTTTCCTTTCCAGAGATTTCAAAGCAATACAGAAATATACAATGAGCACTATATCCACTGCAAATAAAATTCACTTCCTACACACATTAGAGAATCATTCTTTTCCACAGCTTCCACCAAAATCTCAAAGAATAGGAGACAATTTCACTCGAGGAACTGCAGCACTTCAGCAGGAAGGCAGCACCGCCCTCTGCTGGCTGAGAGTAGTAAAGCTCATCTAGAGAACCATGTAGCATCAAAAAATCTAAACAAAGTCAGCTGTAGACTCACAGGGATTTGTCCTTATTTTCTATGCAAATCCATAAATAAAACGTGACCCAAAGCCACTGAATGATTTTGCCAAGACTAGTGTGCAACAGAAAATAAAATATTTTTTAAATTATTCTGAAACAAGTAGTAATAAATATGAAGTAATAGTTATTATTTTCTCTAGCAAGAGTAGTGATACTGCCCTCTTGATATGAGGAAGCAAAAACTTCACAGCCGTGTACATCTGAACACAGCCAAATCTTTTTACATTGTCTAGATCACATTATAGACTGGGTGCATTGACCACAGCTTGCATTTTGTTTATGCATAAATTCATGGCAGTTTGGGTGAGATTCGGTATGTCCTATGAAAAACCATGTCACTGACCCAATAAAAAACTGGCTTATGCACATGTAATTTTACTGTGGAAAAACAAAGCAAAGCCCATCTGTTTCAGCAACAAAAAGACAAACACTCTTGTTCTTTCCATCCACTTTCAGGACACACTTTACTTCAGCAACCCTCAAGCTGCAAAACAGCTCTGTGGAAAAGCTGCACTCACAGCCTGAACGTGCTGCCCAAACAGACTGAGCTACATGGATGCCAGTAACAACATTGGAAGATGTCACCAAAACATAATCAAGGCACCATTACAACACACATCAAGGGATTACTAATAAAGGTCAAAGAAAAAAAAAAAAAAAAGAGGTATGGTCAATATTTTTGTATTTAGTGTTTTCTGAAATTTTTTATCTGCTTAAAATGATCCAAGGCTTTTTTATAATATTGTTAGTCAGGCTTTGACAGTGAATTTATGAGAGACATCAGTGACACATAATAGACAAAGCCATAACAGCAAAAAGTTTTTTTCAATTAGTTTAGCAATTAGCTTTTGAAACAAGAAAAAAGACCTTACCTTACACTTCTAGAAAATATTGTGAATGATGATGACAGCTATTTAAGCATCAATTAGATTCTCTTTCATGTAAACCAAAATAGACAGTGACTCCATCTAAAACTAGAGAAGGTTACACCCCAGAAAGATAAGCTAGTAACCAACACTAAAGAAATTTTCTCTATACTGTCTGATTTCATCCATTGGACTTAGATCCAAGTCGCATGAGAATTTTCCTGTATGACATTATGTTCCTTATCCCTTTAAAATATACAAAGCAGTTCATAGAACTCAAGAGTATGTGAGAGAGAATTATTAGCTATAGAATGAGGGGGAAAAAGCATAAATATTTAATAAGACCACCAAAAAACATTTAAACAGCATTTAAACACCTTCAAGAAAACACAGAGCTACACAAATCATGAGTTTACACTCCTGTCCATGAATTCTACAAAATTACAGTTATACATTCTTCAGAAAGGAACTAAAATACCTTCTGATGTAAGCTGCTGTGTTAAAGTACTTAACTTAAGGTATTGATTTTTAAAAATATTTTTTAAAAATCTACTATTTCTATTTAATGCCTTTCGTTTTACAGACTGACAAAGAAAGATATTTGCCAAAGTTCACAGGGCAGCTTCCATGACTCACCTCATGTTGTCCAAGACACTCCCTGTTAAACAATATTAAAAAAAAAATCAGAAATTTAGAAAATGCATATTTGTTTAGGGGAATTAAAATTTTTATTTCTTAAAAGTGTAAACTAAGAAAATCACCCATCTATGCCGCTCAATGCCTCCTCCTTTTCAACAGTTGTTTGGATTGTTGTGTTTTATAACAAAAATCTCACATTTGGTTTCATGTTCAAATTAATTGCAGTTGTATATGAAATCAGCTACCTTCTAGAAAGTAACCTGCTTTTGTTCCAAATAGTATGTTCTTTGTCTCTACTAATACATCATATTTTTCAGTTATTTTGGAGATCTAGTCTAAAGAAGACTTTTTTTTAAATTTTATTCTTTAAAAAAAAGAGTTATTATTTTATATTTTTCTAATAACTTCTGGGACATAAAATAACTATTTGTAAATTGGTTTTCATTTTTATACTTACACTGGTATAGGAACCTGACAGGGAGGGCATGGTAGTGCTGTCTGAATGAAGGCTGGCTCAGATGGCTGCTCCCAAGGCCCTGCAGATTGATGCTGAAGAGCAAAAGAGGCCAGTTGAACACAAAACACAAATGGAACTACCTGCTGGACCATAAGTAAATGTAACATCTGAAGTGTTTCCAGTTCTAAGATATTCACTTTCTAGTAACTAGTTTTTTACTAATGGAAATCTCCACATCCCATACAGACAAAAAAATTACAGTTTTATCCTTAGCCTGGTTAAGGGTAAGAAAATTAAGTTCTGTGGTTCCTTGTGCTAAAAATTAACCACCAAGCCAAATGAAAAAGACCAGTAAAATGAATTCTAACCAGTTAATAAAGGTAAAAATATTTCAATTAGTAAGCTAGTTCAATTACCATCACGCAGTGTATAACACGTCATGTTAAAAACTGCTAATTTCTAACTTGTGCAAAATTTGACAGTTTGAAAATATTTATTATTTTATAAAAATTGTTTAAATTTTATAATTTATTTTTTTTGTTCTTATGTTAAAAGCAATTGCTTGAAGCTGAAATTAAATGTTTTTAATACAACTCCAACAGGAATCTTCTAACTTTTTGAGCAATTCAGTTATGCATTACAAAATTACTTAGATTGCAACAAAGGAGCTAGAACCACTTAGCATCATGCTGAGCAGTACACGTACCTCTGTGCTTGATTATGTGTTTACTCTGAACTCCAAAACAGAAGATTCAGTTCAAACTGATGCTCATTGTTCTGAACCATTTTTCACTGTTTTTTACTTACTAAGCCAGTTTGCTTCACAAGTGCTTCATCATGGCAGGAAACAGGGCACAAGTGGCCACAGGTTAAGGTTTTCTGGCAGGGCTGGCGACACGGAGGGCACCGCCCAAAGTGACAATAGTGTTTCTCCTGGGTAGAATGGTGACAGGTGGGTGGCCGACTGAAGTAAAATCCAAGAATGAATCAATATGACAGCAAGAAAAACGAAGTTACTGGGCAAGTATGTTCAACATACAAAGAACTGAAATGAACAAATTTGTGGTGGTTTTTTAAAATTAGTTTATTTCTCACCTTCAGCAGGTGGTTAACATTACAATAAAATTAGAAAGGTATTCTAAATAAAATTAAAAATCAAAGTTGTGTTTACATATTCAAACAGCTGTTTCAATCCTAATTGTACTCTGCACTACATAATCTTGCTACACCCCAGCAGAAAATATTCTCCTTTTGCTAGTAAAGTTTTCTAGATAAACTACCTCACTGAGGTACTTCAAAACATACCAGAGATGACTTGAAGAAATGAGCTGAACTACAGAGTTGGAAGAGCTTGGTGAGGCAGAACCTCCCCCATGACAGGCAAAATACCCACAGTGTCAGAGAGGTATCTGATAGGAAGGATTATTGCTAATCTCCATCTGCCTACTCAAGAATACAGAAGACTGAGAAGTAGTAACTGTAATCATATAAGGAAAAAATGTTTGCCTTTCAAGGTATATTTTACTGGGGGGAAGAGGAGAGGGACTCACTGACTCCAACATTTTACTACTTTATTTTAATGACACTTTAAACTCCACTTTAAGAAGAGGAAACAGACACACTTTCTATACTGACCTGCACAGCTGCTTGCATTTGGGAGGTTTGATGGTACGCTCTCTGCCACAGGGCACTTTAATGACCGTTTTTCCACAACTGCATTTCACATCTACAGTCTCCGGACATGGATTACAACTACCTAAAAATAAACATATTAACAATATGACAAGCAAGTCAGAAATAATCCCCCTCTCATATTTTAAAAAGAAGCCCAGTTGTTTGGGTCACACAACACTTAGATGTTTTCTATTTGTATTTCAGTCTTACATACCTATGAAGAAATGTCATCTTTCATCTAAATTCAAAAAGGGGCACTGAAAAACTGGTAAAATAAAATTTTGCAGATTTTGTATGATATTAATGTTCAGTCTATGTATAATGACTGCTTCCTTGAAAACATCCTCCATCTCTATATAATGTTACTAATCTGATGCATTTTAAATACTCTTATCTGTAAAATGTCTATGTTTTAATTTATAACTCTCGCACACCATTTCTTCACCAAGTGCCAATTGCTAAGTTTTACTATTGAGTAATTAAACAGCAATATGAATCTTCTAAAAAAGCAAAGATGGAATTTTAGCTTACTAATCATATTGCATTCCGAAGCTTTAAAGAAAACAAGTGAAGTTATTGACAGCAAAAATTTTTAAGCAATTCTGACTTGTTAGCAGGATCTGAAAAGCAGCATTTCAAGAAGCAGATGTCTCACTGGCAGAAGGCTGCTGAAGAGAAAAGGATGGAAGCACTGCAGTCTTTATATTGCAAAGTCAATTAAGTAACAATATAATGTTCAGCATGCACAGAAATATAGAATTATTTGGGTTGGAAGAGATCTTAAAGATGACCTAGATCCAAACCCCCTGCCATGGGCAGGGACGCCTTTCACTAGACCATACTGGTCTAACCCCCATCCAACCAGCCTCAAAATGAAGCACCCAGAATTCTTCTGGGCAGCCTGTTCCAATGCTTCACCACCCTCACAGTAAAAAATCTCTTCCTAATATCTAATATAAACATATTCTCTTTTCATTTAAAGCCATTCCTCCTTGTCCTGCCACCACCTGCCCTTGTAATAAATCCCCCTCCTTCTTTCTTGTAGGCTGCTTTAGAGACTGGAAGGCTGCCAGTCTTATCCAGGCTGAACACCACTGATTCTCTAACCCTTTCCTCACAGGAGAGGTGGTTCCACACCTGTAACCATCTTTGTGGTTCTTCTCTGGATTCATTCCAACAGGTCCATGTCCTTCCTGTGTTGGGTTCCCCAGAGCTGGGGTCTCACCAGAGCAGAGCAGAGGCACAGAATCCCCTCCTCCCCTGCCGCCCACGGTCTGGATGCAGTCCAGGACACATTTGGCTTTCTGGGCTGCCAGTGTTCACGGCTGGGTCATGTCCAGCCTCTCACAGCACCCATAAGAGCCTCTCAGCAGGGCATCTTTGGATCTATTCATCCCTCATCCATCACCAGGGACTGCCCCAACTGGTGCAGCACCTTCCATCTGGTTGTTAAACCTCTTGAGATTCCCAAGGGCCCACTTCTCAAGCTTGTTCAGCTACTTTTGCAAAATAAACTGAAGGTCTAAAGTTATACTGCCCAGAATGGCTAATATGTCTACAATTCACTTAAATATCCTATTAAGGAAGACAACTGACTACATACTCAAAAATACAGAAAGGCAGAGATCAGAGACTCAGAGAGCCTGAAGATAAGGTGAGAGCACTCTGTTCTCAAATCAAGTGTTATAATGTATAACAGTAGGAAGCAAAACATTTCTATTCCCTGGCAACACTGCAAATTTCAGCAAGCACGATAAATATTTAAGTAAAAAAAAAAGCAAAAACCCCAAACCACAATCAGAATAGATTAAGTTACTTTCTTTCAGGGACTCCTACTAAAGGCCAAGTGTTTATTATCACCAGCCTCTAAAAATTCTGAGACATGGTGCCTTTTAAAGGACTCCATCTGAGAAGTTATTTTCTAGGAGGCATCTATTTCCTTTAATATTAGTGGTCACTGGTTTCTGACAGCTCATAGGAAAATTACCCTGACCTGGTATTACATAGTATAGACAAAATAATTAATCATCACTTTTGTAGCTATTAAAATATTGGAAATATAGGGAGAAATGCATGAATATAAATATTTTAAAATTACAATAACTGCCCTTATTAGGAATACTTTGAAACACTTATGAAGATATTACAAACTGTACTAGACTGTATTCTGTTAAAACACAGAATTTAGAAAATAAATTGTCATCCAGTATCATTAGTCATTACCTTAATAATATGAAACTTTTATTAGTAAATAAACTTTTGATAAGTTGCTCTGCAAAGTGCATATATTTGATATTTACGTTCTCAAAGAATTTGATATTTACATTCTTAAAGATCACTGTTGTTTTCTTACAGACATTGCTTTATTGTTTCCATGTTAATTGTTAGAAATCTTTGTCCCTTTTAGCCGGGTTGTAAAATGCAAGCAGCATCAAACATAAACAAGCATTCAACATAAAAGTTTATCCTATAATACAGCATTAGCTCTTTGGTTTTCCAATCAGAATTTTATTCTAGGATTTAGTTATCAACCAAACTAATACAGAAAAGCAATGTTACCAGTTTTCTTCTGACAGTAAACAAAAAATTACATACTTCCAAGATTTTAGAGAGCTACAGGGGATGGAGAAGAAAGGAAAGGGAAAGAGAAAAAGGGGCACAGTATACAGAGAAAACCCAAACTGCTAGTTTGTGGTGACAGATTTAATAGCAAGTTAACAGGTACAACTACCACATTTACCTGTTCTCTCCTCCTAAGAGTCGCTGCCTCAGAAGGAAGACTGGCTGAACAAGTTGTGACTTATTTCCTGAGTCATTGCAATTTATACTTCAGAATACTAAGTGAAATTACAGAGGCTACTTGGCTGCTGTTTCAGCAGGGCAGCAGCTTCTATGGGGAAAATTGCTGAGAAGTCAGGCAATCTTTCAGTCATTTCAATTTAACCCCCTACCAAGCAAATGTCAAGCAATCTGCCAAATAATTTTGCCCATTTCCAGTATCTTTCAAACCAAGGTCACTGGACTCAGAAGCAAACTTTTTGTTATCCTTCTTATAGTCAGTAACAAATTCTTACTTTCTTTTACCAATAAGATACCAATATATATTCAAATTCCATCATATTTTTTTTTAATTTTAAGCCCTCTTGTACCACATGTTGCGTTCTAGGATTTTTTAAAACCATCCAGACTTAATCAGCAACAGTCTTTCTGCTGATTGAAAAAATTTCTCCATGCATTTGGACTTTGTTATGCATATTCAGTGAACAGAAATATTGGGAAAAGGAACTCAAGCCATGGCTTTTGTATTACACAGCTGAAAAGTAGACAAGAGCATTTTCAGAGGAAAAGTATTAAGCAAAATCACCAGGCAAAAACTCAGGTTATCGCTATGTAAGTCCTTAAGTTCTAAGCACTTTCAAACACACTGCCTCTAAAAAAGATCACAAGCAATAACGAAGAGAATTTATTAAGCACCACACACAGTTGTGCAAGCATGAAATTTGGCAAAAATAAACAATATTCCATCACAATATGGATTCTTCACCCGTTCTTACCTCTGTGGCAGCCTGAAGGGCATTTGTGATTTCTGCAGCCAAGAGTCCGCCCGCAGACTTGATCACAAGGTGGACAGTTTCCAGAACAGCACTATTAAAAAAAAAAAAATCATCAAATCTAACAACTGGAAACAGACATTTCTGGTATACACTTTCCCTCTTCTACTATCTCATTTTTTTAAATACTTATTTTAAAAAAGTCACCGCACTTTAGTTAAATTTCCTCAAATTCATTCCAGAAAAAAGGCCACTCATAAAGTGGTTTAAAAAAAATTCAAATTACAAAACAACAAGAAAACACACATTTGAATGCAGCATTTCAACACACTAAAAAGGCAGAGGGCTTCAAAAAAGCATAAGAACGTTTAAAATATTTTAAAATATTATAATATTTCAATCCCAAATAACTTCAGAAGAGAGGACATCTAAAAGTTTACCTCATTATTCTGCAATTTCTTCCACTTTTGTTATATTGTCCCCAGCACAAAAATGTCACGTTTTTTTTAATACACCTTTGCCTCTGTACTAAAGGCAGGTAACTTCAAGACCAATTATCTATTTTCTATTCTTATATAAGTTAGTAACGTAAAAGCATCAGAATATTTCACAAAACCATCACTCAGTGGATGCCATATCAGGACAGAACATCATCTTTTCTATTAACTTGAAAGGTACCCTCCTTCCAACAAGAAACCTATATTTTTCATCAGAGAGGTGTCAAGATTTCATTTACTTGTTTTGTAATCTTTTCACATAAAATAGATTCATTACACCAATAATATTCAAAAATACCTAAGGGTAAAACTGTATTTTTTAATGCCTATTTATGGTAAGTAGTCCAACTATCACAATGTATTAATTCACAAATAGCAGGCAACGTTCAGGCTCTCTGGAGTGAATAAACTGAAAAGATACTTCTGAGTATCAATTATTTCTTTTGACTTTCAAACAAGAAGGGAAACAAAACACCAATTCCCACCTGTCAGACCACTGCTGCTTGCACTGCCGTGCATTAGAAGGTGGGATGGAATGCTGGGCTGTCAAAAGTAAAGAGTGTGTCCCTGACAAAGTTATAAGTGATTCTCAGCTCTTCCTGCAAAGTAGGGAAATAAATTGATTTAACTACTGCAGAATGCTTAAAGCATCAGTGAGTACTCAAGAATCTGAAAACAAAACTGCCATCAGGAACTGCAGAGTTGTTAAAATCCCCTCCCTATCTGTAGGGCCAGTGAGTTTTACCTGACATCATCCTTTTCAGAGAATTCTGGTACACTGAAAACTAATTTCAGTGACATGGAAGAAAACTCCTCTTTCCACACAATAACATGAGGTGGAGCAACAAATTGATGTGATTTTGTGCAGATTTTTTTAACAAGTCAGCTAAACAATGCATTTGTTTGAGAAAGAAGGCACTAACCTTCCTCCGGCACTGGTGCTTCTGACAATCCCGGATTTTAGTACACTTTGTTTCACACAGATATGGCTTATGGCACGGCATGCGCTTGGTGTGCTTCCCACAGCGACACTGCTTCTCAACCTCCTGGGCAGCAAGACAAGGTGGTTTTAATACAAGCGGGGGAAAAAAAGGAAAATAAAATGTTCCACTATTATCTGTAAAGGAAAGTTCAAGGAAAAATAACATTACACTGCATACACAATGCAAGTGTGTCATGCAAAGTAAGCGTAACCGCAAAACAAATTCATACCAAAAAATTCCTCTCCTGCACGTTGAAGTAGATTCATCCTTAAGGTATACAGGTAATTTAAGAAGTACATGAGCAGGTTTGACCTTCATCATGGCTGTCATGTGATGGATACTATCACCTACACTTTTGTAGCCAAAGCTGGTTTCAGGAAGAAACAACTAAGACCTGACAGAGCAACAGCTTTGTAGGTCAGATCACAGAAGCTCCAGACATATCTAGAGTACAGTGAAACTGAATTTTCTTACAAAGAAAAAAATAATACTATGTTACACCACCTTCCATCTCACTAATGAAGGAGTATCATAGAAAGACAAAGCCAGAAGGAAGCTAGAAAAGATGGGAGGAAAATTAAGTGTCTTTTAGGGAACAGTAATTTTAAAAACCAAACAAAAACCAGGCCAAAGCAATACACTCATCCACAGGTACAGGCTCAACTCAACACAGTGCTCAACTACTTAGAGTTGTGTAAAAGTGGGAGAGGAATAAGAAAGAACGTTGCTTTCAATAAACAAAGTCATAGATATGATTTCATTTCCTTAGGCGACTTGCACTGGTCCAAGCACATAGTTTAAGAGCCCAAACAAAATGTGAACCTGATAAAGTAAGACTAACTTGTCTGCATATTTCACAGGGACCTCGATGACAGCGCTGTGAACATTTATGGATGCCACATTCCAGAACTTTGTCACAACTATCACCACAGGTGGGCACATCTTCTGTACAAGGCAATGTAAACTCTAGATAAAGAGAACAGAAGCACAAGTAAACATTTTGGAAAAAAAAAGTCAAAATATTTAGGAAAAAAATACAATGTATAATAAGTTCAAATGACAGTTGTCTTTTGTTTTTTTAAAAGCTTCTTTAGAAGTTACTTAGTTATTCACATCACAAATTAAACCCCTGGTGCTAAATTAAGCTTTGAAAGCCATGCAAAAAAAAAGTTAATATACTGTCATGGCTGACTGTAAGAACTTTTTATGGACCCTGCACTGCAGAATTAGCCTGAACTACTGACTGAAAGACTAGAGGTCTTTCTATTCAATCTATCATTAAAAAAAAAATAAAAAAAAATGTAGCTTACTTGTTTTTCCACACGGACAGGACCTTTTCCCAGAACGAGGACAGTCTCCACAGGGACCAGCATGACAAACTTGCTCACATGTGTGATTGCCACACGGCAAACATTTCCCACACACCTGAGAATGTCAGAGAAACCAAGTGAGCACAATGTAATAAAACCACATACCACGCCAAAGCAAGTGAAGCATAAAAAAAGGAGTGAGATGCTTCTGGATGGAATTTACTTTTTCTGAATTTTGTTAATAAATGTTGTATTTGCTATGCCAAATAAATAAATCTGATTATCCCTGCAGTGATCCTGCCTGGAAGACCACAGTACAGTGAGGAGTCAGTGATTCAGAAAACTTGAGTAGCGGCAGGTCTGTGCTGTGCTGCACACACAGCTCAGCCTTCAGGCTTGCATTGTGTTTCACATACACTTTGACCACAGGACAAACTTACTGCAGCAGAAGAGATTGGAGGTACCTCCCACTTGGTACCAGTGATTATGCTATCTGCATGTCCTTGTCTTTATCTAGAAATGCAGCAAGGAGTTCTCATCTGAGTACCCTTTCTGCTTGACTGTAGAAATTATGATCAAGGATGCTTTCTTGTAAGAGGATCCTACAATACCTTCAAAAACCAAAATGGGATCTGCACAGCATGCTGCACATCTATCAGCCCATTCAATGCTGCACAGCTTGGGGTTTCAGGGATTTAAAGGGACATACTATTATTTAGATTATACTCCTTTTCTCTGTAGTGTTAGCTAAAATAAACTGCATTTTAATCGATACTTCACAGAGGCCAAGTACCTTTCTTACTAGGATCAGACTGGCCAAGTATCTCCTCATGCAGGCTCCCCCCACCATTTAATTTTTTTAATTATTTTTATTTTTTCTAGTCTGTCAATCCATAGCCTTGGTCTTAAGCACAGGCTGTAAATAGACACCAAAGAATTAATCACAAACATTTCATTCTGCTACAGTCCTAAAAATAAGCATAAAGACTCTTGTCTAGCAAGCCGTGGTTTCATTCTCATTTTTGAAGGCAACAGCTGAAATTTCAACCTCAAGCACAAGAAAAGAGTATACAAAGTTAAATTCACTGCTAGGGAACAATTCCAGAACAGTAACATTTTAACTACTATAAAAATTAATGGAAGCCACCAATTCAATCTCCTTCTCAAACAATGCTATTTATATTTTTGATTACTTTCAAAAGTTTTGATAACTTTCAAAAGTTAAAAGATACTTTTTTATTACTGAATACGGTTTTCCAATCTTTAATACACCAACTAATCAAATTTGAAAAAGGTGAGAAATCGATTTAAAACAATAGCTTCAACATACCTGATCACACTGCCACTGAGGACTTGCACAAAGTCTCTCCGCTGTCTGTCTCCCACAGATACACCGTTGTTTACTGACACGTGGACAAGGCTGACAATCTCCTGTATGCAATTGCAAAGTGACATTGACAGTAGGAATTGCAAAAGAATGACGTATCTTAACTACAGAAACAACTACTGCTCTGAAATTTAAAAAGGTTGGCCTACCTGCATGACAGGGATTCTCACAAGCATGCTGCCCACACAGCAGTGTTCGTCCACACGGCAGGCGGCAAGACCACTGCTTGGCACTGCACCTTCGGGGCACTGGCTTGGCTTTCTTACAGTGACAGGTGGTTGTGACCATCTTTGGGCAAGGTGGACACGGTCCTAATTACAGCAAAAAGAGTATCTTGCTAATGACCATTCAGCAAATGCAGCCTTGACTACATCTCTTTTACTCTGAGAATGTTAAATATACTTAACAGATGTTAAGCTGAACTGTGTAACAGGTATCTAAACACAGGTCGACACAACCAAGAAACACAGAGGATTTACCTGGATGACAAAGCAGCAAACATTTATGACCACAGGAAGGTTTGAATTCCCTCTCACATATCTGACCACAGGAGTGAGGTACCAGCCATGGGTCCACTGTTGGATTCTCCACTTTTCCACAGTAACAGTAATACTTACTGGGAGTTTCAGAACGCTTGTATTCAAACCTACATTTTGGACTACAAAAAGGGAAAAATGAGTGAAAAAAACCCAACTTATTAAAACAATTTTTAAAGAAGCTGGTTTTATCATTTTGGTTTCCCAAGACTGTTTCAATGCTACCAATTAACATTTTTACAACTACTGTAATGAATAACAACAACATACAGTAACACAAAATGAAGGTCTTTCTATATATTTCACAATATATTAATTAGAATGTCTAAGGAATTGTCCCGCTAATGCAATTTCTTTTCTCTAAGAATATATATAGACAAAAAAGCAGCACAGCAAAAAATCAGAACAATTTCTATGTCAAGCAATATCAAAAGAATCTATGTGACAGTTAACCTACTTAAATAGAACCAATTTTTTAAAAAGGATTAAAAAACCAGGGGTTTACTAGTAGCAGTCTACTAACCATGTAAAACAAAGTTTAGCAATGCTATTACAACTATGCAAAATAACTAGATTTTTATCTGAAAAATTTAGATTCAACATGTATACCTTCATTTTTCACCCTTGATGTTGACAGAAATTAAAAAAATTTATTGCTGCTAAAGGTAGATATACACTAGAGGCCTGGAATTTATAAAGTGCCACAGGTCCAACAGGCCCCATGCAAGCCATGGGCAAGACAGGCAACACAAGGAAGAAGAAACAAAGCAATTCACATTGCTGGCTATCCTGGGAAAAGACAACAGACAAGGTCGCCCTCAGATTCTGAAAAGACCCTGAAAAGACTTATGCACTTATTTTTATAAAAGTAAAACATCAATTTGCCCTGATATAATACATCACAGACCATGAAACATTTCTCAGCAGTGATAGCATTTTAGCATGTCCTTAAATGTAAAATAAAATACCATTTGCCTGGAGTATTTTTTCATGACAAACACTTGTGTTTAAAAACAAAAGCAAGTTCATAGTAGAAGAGGCATTACCAATTTGAGATGCTGCCAGCCAACAACTGATACTATTTCCTAAACAAACCTGCTTAGGAAATTTTATTTGTGCAGTCACATTATTACCTTCTACTTTATACCACCTCAAGGAAAACTGCAAGACCTGATATAATGATTGGATTACACTGAGACTAAAAAAAATAAATAAATCCCTACATCTTGCTATTTGACAATATTTTTTGAACTTATTTCATGGTGCCAACTTTAAAAGTGAAAAATATGTAAAGCCATGTAGAAATAAATGTCAGAAGCTGAGACACATGACAAATAAGTTACCTTCTCAGAGGTTAAAACAAATTTGATGCAACAAGGTTTCAATATCACTGTGAAATTTTTCTGAAATATGTTAACAAAAACTTTAAAATAATTTTTAAAAGCAATAGAAAAGTAAATCTTCTAAAGTCTTTTTTTCTGTTGTGCAGACGATATACAAGTACTACTCCTTCTAAAGGAGCACCAGTTTGCATGGTTTTCCCTACAGAAATAACTTTGTAAATGTACTATGAGGAGCTCACCATGGCCAAGGATAATCTTTTTTCCCAAAATCATCATCAGTCAAAGGAGAAGATACAAGAAAGAGGCTGTCCTTGGCCCACTTTTGGATACACACCAGATGAAATATACAAAAGCATCCACGACAGCTCCAGACCTAAAAAGCAGACACACATAAGTGCCAATTGTTTTAAATGAGGTTTCTCTTTCCACTGATGAGCTTCCATTATATCTAAAGAAACAAAAGCTTGCTATCTGTCCCTTTTAAAATGTTTTTTCAAAGACAATTATACCCATTGCTAGATCAATACAGGCAGTTTTACTGTTACAGATTCATACCTATAATATTTTTCCCGATTCCCGTGGGAAATTTTTGCCAAGGCTATGGAGCCCAAAACACTCAGATAATCACAAAATGTTGATTTAAACACACTGTTGGAGGTCACATAGCACAAACTGATGCCCAAAGAATGACTATTTCCATCTTAGCTCTGTTGAGACACAGCTTTGCCTAGTGAAACTGGAAAGTCCTGAGGGATGGGGACTCCACAACCATTCTGAGAAGCTACTTCAACTGTCACACTACCTTCTTAGTACCCAGCCTGCACCTCCCAAGGCCCAGTGTATGCCCCTCTCCCTTATTAAACCATAAAGATGACTTTGGCTTTACCCAAAACTCTAACAATTTGGTAAGAAAGTGCAGAAGAAAATTTTAACTATTTTTTTTAATAACTCAAGACAATGTTATGAAATAATACTATGAAAATGCAGAGACTTTCCCCATCAACTTACAGAGCACAGTGCCAATGATGAAGTTTCTAGAACTATGGTAACTTCCCAAAACTAAAACTGAGGAGACATTACATAAACAAACAGAAATGGCTGTAATTATACAGATTCAAGATAATTAGAAAACCACTGAGTTATAACAGAAGGCTTTCAAGTTACCAAATCATCTCACTTCTGCTGAGATAAGACTAACTCTATAAAGAGCCACAGAACTTCAAATATCAAACCAGACATATTCATTAAGATCTGCGAGAATATGGATTAAATATTCTAAGAATTCATACAAAATATATTGAATTTCTTTTCAGAAAGAAGTTACTGACTACAGTTTCATTGGGTACTTGCAGTCTGTATATACCTATCATAAGAATTTAAAATATTTTCTGTACTTCTTTTCTTTTCAATGTTAATCATACAGTTGCAAACATGTTCTTGATTCAAGTACCTTTAAAAGAAAGAGGAAAAAATATTTGTCCTGGAATCTCTCCCATATAAAATGTATCTACATGAAATAGGACACACTTCTCTGACACATACATTTCTTTTTCATCTGATCAGCATTGAGGGCAGCCAAGTTTATCTTAGCTTCCCTGCAGTAAATCTAACAATAATATCTCTTAACTTTCTATTATTTCATTTTTTGCTTTGCTACTCCATAGCTTATTGAATACACAATTGCAAGCTCTGGCATTCAAGCACTTATCACATATCAAGCACCTGCTACTACCTAAAACTTAAAAATAGCTATTTTACACTATGATAACAAGCATACGACAAAAAAGACATATTCTGATTGCAAGCTACACATACAACCACTTACATCTTCCAGTGTTTCAAAATCCAAAGATGCCAAATTTGCATTTAGTATTTTTACCATTGTAAAACTATCAATCCCAAAAATAACCTCTATAATATATTACAAGCTATTCAGACAGTTACATTTGTTTTGCTCTAAAAGATTGCTTCCAACTTTGTAAAATACTTACAGCTTGGTTCCTTTTAACTGAAGCAATGCAGATGAGACATGTCATGGCCCCGGACTGAAAAGCCTCACTCATGTACTGTCTTGTACGTTCCAGTTCACTTGCATCTCCATCTTTAAAGGATAAAGATTTTTAAAGCAATCAGTAATGTTTGACCTATTATTTTGTACATGTTGAGACTGCTGCAAAGTATTTTTTCTCTGACTAAAGCCAGTCATGTACTATTAAAAAGCCACACTTAAGACAGTTTAAAGCTATAGCATTGCTTCTGCACTAAAAAGACAAGAAGTACAGCCAGTATACACTGCTGGGAAAAAGTATTTTTAATGTAAGACATCATGACAGAGTGCCTTCCTTTCAATTACAGTAAAATTCTAATACGCAATGATACTGCATTGCTTATGCTTTCATACCAAAATAAAAGTCAACACATGGGAAAAAAAATTACCGGTTTGACTGGTGTAAATGGTAAATGTTTTGTCCAAAATCTTCCCTTGTTTTACTTCAGCATCTTCATCATCATCTTCAGATGAGGAGCTTAACTGGTCTTCAACTAGCTTTTTTGCTGCAGCCTGATTAGCTTTCTTAATTTCATCAAATTTCTTCAGTGAAGATAATTCTATTAAGAGAAAATACTAACAATGGTTAATACTGTGATAGCTAATTGTAACACATTCAGTGCTACATACTTTCAACAGTAGTTTTCTTTAAAGTTTGCCGATTTTATTTTTTTAAGAGTATTACATCACTATATTTCCAATACCACACAAAAAGAAATAAATTGTATTTACTTCTTCACTGTGCATTATCATAAAAGTCACATGAAATTATCTGTCAATTACTGCTGACAAATCCAACCTAACATACCAGAATATAAGCAACTATAATGCTG
Source organism: Luscinia megarhynchos (assembly GCA_034336665.1). Taxonomy (NCBI): domain Eukaryota; kingdom Metazoa; phylum Chordata; class Aves; order Passeriformes; family Muscicapidae; genus Luscinia; species Luscinia megarhynchos. Next base: position 25,373,106 of record CM067566.1, read on the forward strand.
CTTTATGAAAAGGATACTTAAAAAAACCACACATCCCACACAAACACAGCTGTCACAGTATGAGGAAGAAAAGAACAAAACAAGACACAAACATAACAAATTTACAGTTGCTATAACTTGCAGGTCCCATACAGGTATTTATTCAGCACTTGGTATTCTTAAATTATGACTTTCGCTGATCTCCCTCAAATTCAACAAATCTTTATTGCAATAGTCTGTTCATGCTATTTCACAGGAGATCACTGACCTTCCCTATTAGACTACTAGACCCAATATATTTCCTGGGGTTTCATCAAGTTTAAAGGCTTTTCTTAAGAAACTGTGCTGCCACTAAAAAGAGCTGTCTTTGGCCCTTCTCCGGAGTATTTCCGGAGGATGAACTTGCACTCACAGCTGCCGAGCGCGCCGAAAGCGCGCACCTTGCCCAGCGCGGAGCAAAGCATTTCCCTGACCAGCGCACCTAATCCTTTCCCTACCCACCAACTTCCCAGGCTGTTTCCAACCAGAAAGAAACAGATGTTTCATCCATTACTTCACACTTTACTCTTCTGCTCCTATAAGGGGTGCACCCTGGCAAGGGCTTAGCCCCGCGCTCCTCGCCACTGCCTGAGGCCTCCGCATCTCTCGGCGGCAGGAACGGGCGGGCAGGACGCGGCACATGGCGAGCACCGGCTCGACACCGCCGAGCAGCGGGGGAGCGGGGCCGGAGCCCGCCAGCCGCCCTTCCCGGGAACAGCCCCGACCCCGCCACCCGCAGGGGCTCCGGGCCGCCGCCAGCGCCCCAGCCCGGGCCCGGCAGCGCGGGCAGAGGGCAGAACGCGACACTCACCGCCGGCCCCCTCGCCCATGGTCCCCGCTGCCGCAGCGCGGGCACCGCCGCGGCCCCGAGCGGCCGGGGGCCGGGCGGCCGCCCCGGAGCGAGCGGCGAGCTCGTCCCCGAGCCTGCCGCGGCCGCGGCCCCGGCCGCCCTGACGCCACTGAGCCTCCATTTGTGCCTCGCCAGAGAGCGAAGGACGGCAGCGAGACCGGTCCCTCCGCCTCTCCCCGCGGGCACAGCCGCCCGGAGAGCGCTCCGCCCGGCCCAGCCCGGCCCGGCCGCTCCGCCCGGCGGTGGAGGCGGCGGGGCCACCGGCCCTCCCGCGCAGCGCGACTACAGCTCCCGGCGCTCCCCGCGCGAAGGGCGGGCCGGCCCGGGCACCGCCTCAGCCGGCCGGGGCCCGCCGCCGGGGCCGCGGCCGTTCCCTCGGGCGCCGTGTTCCGGCCAGGAAAGGGTGTTGGGTCACCCCGTCCGTGCTTAACCCAGCGCTGCCACGTCCACCACTGAACCCTTGACGTGCCACATCTGTGCGGCTTTTAAATACCTCAAGGGATGGTGGCTCCGCCACTTCCCTGGGCAGCCTGTTCCAGTGCGTGACAACCGTTTCGGTTGGATTTTTTCCTAGTGACTAGGAAACCTAGTTACTAATGTAACTAATCTGAACTAATCTAACCTCTCCTGGCGCCACTCGGGATCATTTCCTCTCGTCCTGTCTCTTGTTGCTTAGGAGAAGACTCGCCTCCCTTCAGGTGGTTTTGTTAGCAATAAGATCCCCTTGAGCCTCCTTCCCTCCAGAATTAATTTCTGGCAGCTGCTCCTGCGGCATGAGGCTCTTGCAGGCTTTTTCTTCATAGCTTCTATAATTTCATAGCTCCTATAACTTCACAGCTCCTGGGAGTATGAGAGATAAAACCCACCCCAAAGCCTCTTTAGAAACTTCGCTGAAGTACATCCAGAAAGATTCAGTGCACAGAAACATATTGAGGAACTTGTGCGCCTTTTTCTGACAAATAAAGGCAGTTTGAAATAATTTTAATTTTGTTGACATTTCCTTATAGCACTTACATTATGTCGTGTGCCAGGAGGAAACTTTGCATTTAGCCTTTTTTCAGCAAATACCTTCTCATAAAAGTTGTTATAGAAGATTTCCAGCCATAACTAGTCTGAGAATAGTAAGCAAACCACGGAGATAAGTTCTGTTTTTCTGTTTTATTTTTATGTAGTTTTTAAATCAAAGAGTTTTTATTCTCAAGAAAGAGGCAGCTAGTGAATACAATTCATGTCTTAGACTGAAGGATCAATACCAAAAAAAAATTGTTAACAATAGGTATCTGTCTTTTTTTTTATTAAAACTTCACATCACACATTTATCTAATAAAAAGTCTTAAGCACTTCAACAAAGGAGAAAAGTGCCTAGTAGCCATATAGGATAGGTTGCTGCTGGTGTACAGATTGCAAATTATATTCAAGACCTGAGCTGGAAGAATACTGATTGCAAAGTCCAACACTGACTGCATAGCTAAATACTAGAATAATTCTTGTTCCTGTGTAAAGGGATAGAATCTTTACAGACAGGATGGCACACCCTTTCCTCTTATCAGCTAATTAAACCATTTAGCATTCAAAGCACAGGATCAACAGGGCATGAACAGCCATTTTGTATTTATATTTACCCTTGGTTTTCCATATATATCCTGTGCATTAAGTACTTCAGAAAATTTCATCCTTGCAGTAAATCAGGAGTTATTTCTAGATCTCTGGCATTCTGGAAAGCATCAACATTACAAAAAATAAAACAGCCAGAAAGCAATGCCCTTCATAAAATACCCAATTTATATTATTTCCATTTCATTAAGGAGAGAATGCAAGTGTAGAGATGTTATTGACAGTAACATGTACATAAGTATTTCTTAAGATTGGCAGTCCGGTTGCTCAGGATAATCAAATTTCCCTAAAAAGAGAATTATCCATTATTATTATCCCTCTCTTCACTCCCTTTTATCAAACTTAAAGTTACATCCCTATGATCAAATTCTACTGAAAATACCCAGCTGCAAATATTCAGGTGAGACCATAACTGAGCAAACCATTTTTTTGCCAATAAAAAAAAGGCATAAATTAGGGGAAAATCCAAGAAAATAATGCATCTTAAAGCAGTTGGAAATGGATCTAACATATGAATCTATAGATTTGACTATATCAGAAGTAGTTGTAAAGAAAGAAATCCTCTATCAGTGGGATAAAACCAGCCTCTTTAGTCATATTCTTCCCCCAAAAGCATCTACAGAAGATGCTGTAGGAGGAATATTTGGCCTGTTGCTGCCATGTCTTCCCCTTACACTCCACCAGCACAAATAAGTGTTACATTAGGGACATAAACATTTTTAATTACAAATATTCAAAATTTGGTAGTCTGTGTTCTGCAGCCACATCATTACATGAAACAGAACAATCTTTAATGCATACTTTATTTGTATATTATTTGTATATTTGTATATTATATTTTTATTATTGTGAAAAAGAACACTAGAGTGTGAGCCATCCATAGCTTTCATATTGCTGCTTGCAAAAAATTGTATTTTCTCCTCTCTGTATTCCAGCCTTTACATATATTATCCTGAAAAAAGGACTATTCCAAACTGCCCACTTATATTTCAAGGAATCAGCCAAGGTGTACCCAAGAAGTAATAATATTTTCCAAATCTTACAGCCTTCAGTACCATCATCTACATTGTAGATATATCTAATACTTGTTATAATATCTCATACTTAATTAATTTGATGTTAATCAATAGATATTAAAATGTGCTCACAAATTATATGTAAAGGTTATATATATAACAAGTATACACAAATTTAATATAAAGGTTAATTACTTCAAATAATATAATTGTTGCCAAAGCTTTCCTTCTTTCCATAAGCAGACACAAAGAAATTATTTTAAAGCAATCAGCAAAACTTCCAATATTTGCTGTATGACAGTGAATGTGCATCTGCCATAGAGCAGTGTCCAGAGAGTACAAAATGCATCAGCAGATAATACCACCTGTTTGTGCAGGAGCAAAGTGTTTTCTTCCATTCCCATTCTCGATTCTTCCTTTTCTGACCCCAAAACTGCCAAATATGTGCTGCTTGTGGGAGATTAGTGACATTGTCTTGACAAATAAAATAGTCAGGTACTACAAAGATTAGAAATTGAGGTATTCAACCCCAGTCAGTACTTGACCCTCAGTCTCATTGGCAACTTCCTTTGTTTTTATTCTGCTTTTGACAATCCAGGTTTATCTGTGGATGGATCTGCTTCTTCTAAGTCTGCAAACTCTTCCTCCATAATTGGCTTCAGTATTTTCTCTACTTGTGTAAGTCTTTTTTTCATTTTCTGTTGTGCACCTTCATACTCAGCCAACAACCTGGCAAACTTTGTTTGTAACCTGTCCATAGCACGTTCCATGTAGGCGACCTTCTCTTCCAGATCTTTAGGATCACTTCCTAAGTTTGCAATTTCAATGTCCAGCAACCCATCTTTCATTAGGATTTGCTTGCCTTTTTCTTCCAGCATGGCCTTTGCATCTGGATACTCTGTTAAAGCCTCCATGAGATCATCTTTAGACAGACAAAACAAGTCTGAGTATCCAATACTTTTAATATTGGCTGTTCTTCGATTGCCAGCTTTGCTACCCTTGATATTAAGAATGCTGATTTCTCCAAAGTAGCTGCCATCACTTAGGACCACAAATTGGGTAATTCCATCATCAGCAACCACTGCCAGCTTGCCTTCTTTGATAATGTACATCTCTCGTCCGATATCTCCTTTTCTGCAAATATAATCTCCAGGACTGTATACTTGGGGCTGGAGTTTCAAAACCAGTTCAACCAGCAGACCAGCTTCACAGTCTGCAAAAATCCGAACTTTTTTCAGTGTTTCCAGGTGAACATTGATTGCAATCTCTGCTCTTAGTTTATCTGGCAGATACTTCAAGACTTCTCTTTCATCCACAGCCTTTTTGTTTGTCCACAGGTAGTCAAACCACTTTATAACTCTTTTTTCCATGTCCTTACTCACATTCCGAAAGTGCATATACTGCTTGATAGCATCAATCCTCGCTTGAAACTCTGCCCTGGCAGCATTCATGTTGGAGATCATTGAGCCCACATTACCAACAATGGTAGCAAAGATCAGTACTCCAACCAAGAAATCAATGACCACAAAGAAATACTCAGAATCTCTCACAGGAGGGGGGGTTTCACCGATAGTAGTCAGGGTCAGTGTTGACCAGTAGAGACTGTAGACGTATTTTCTAGTCAGGCGTGCAAATTCAGGATCTGAGGTGTTGGGGTAGACCCATGTGTCAGCCCCAAATCCAATGGCTTTTGAGATTGAGTAGTACACACAGGCGTTCCAGTGAATAATAATCACAATGTACATGACAAGGTTAGAGATCCTGAAGATATTTGGGTAGTTTGTTCTTGTTTCTGTTCTCTGGAAGAATTCAAACATCCGAGCTACTCTGAGTAGTCTGTTTATTCTTAATTCTGGGTAATTCAATCCTAACTTAAAATATAAGAGATCAGTTGGTATGATTGACAGAAAATCTAGTTTGAATTGAAAAGATTTCTTGTATTTCTCTCGTAGCTTGTGTTCTTCTTTCACCAGAAGACCTTGTTCCAGGTAACCTAAAATAAAATTGTAAATAATAAAAAATGCTACAGGTTAGAATGTGTTGTGTTTAATGTCAGTCCAAATCTACTTTGAAAAATATTTTGGGTTCAAATTCTCTTAGTTTTTAATATTTAACTTCTCTTACTTTTTAATATTTAATTTCTTGTTTCCAAATAGTCAGCTTCGTCCTATATGGTTCACCTTGAGCTATGAAAGATAAACAGTTCTAGATCTGAATATTTTTCTCCACTTTTCCACTATGGTGAACATCTGAAAAAAAACCCATCATCCCCTCCAAAGAAACCTCCATAAGCTATAGGAAGGGTTACTAATGAGGAAAATAATTTGAACACAAGAATTTCAGTTCCATATTGAGTGTATTTACTTAACAGCTCTATAGGATAATATTTTAAAATGAATAGTTGCAGCTGAAGTTATTTGAATGTCTTGCTTGCTCAACGGTCTTGAAAATCAAGCAAATACTTGAATCTTCCATTAATACAAAAAACAGATTTAGGTTGTTTTTAGGCTGGTTTTTCAGAACCCCTGATCCTCTCTTGGCTGCATCACATGGTTCTTTTGTCTTGGTGAGTCATCTGCAGGTAGAAGAGCTTGTACTTGCATGTTTCAAACTTTATGTGTCCTTTGAGTAATACTTCAGAATTTCATCAGAATTTCTCCTACTTTTACAGTAAGGCTGCAGCCTTTCAGAAATGTATCTCAGGGTCTTTTTTTCACTATTGCATCTCATTAAGGCTATTCAGATAAGACAAGTAGTCATGTTCTGTTTAAAAAAACCAAAAAACAACCCTGGTGTAAATATGTAAAAAAGAATAATTAATCATTGAGTATATTTACCTGTCCTTGTCCGTACAAACATATCAGCAACATAAATGGCATCAGAAACATAGTCAATAATAAACCATGCCACTAAGTAATCGTGCTGAAGCTCATCAAAACAGGCTCTGAATATGAAGAAACAAAAGTAAATTACCATAAAACAAAAATTAAATACTGGCATGAATCAGTGATGAATAGAATATCTTTTATCTAGTCAGATATATTATGATTTTCCAGAAGTTCTATGTAGTCATTAAAGGAGGACATCACCTTGCAATAATCATGGTCCAGTTGTACATGACAGGCATTGTGATGCAAAACAACCAGTTGTAATATATATTTCCTGCTGGATCAATGGTGAAAATATCTTTCTTCTTCCTAAGTGGTAAGCAGGAGGAAAAAAAGAGGTTTAATGAGAGATTTGAAATACGTATAATTTTTGAGGAATTAAGCTTTCCAGAAATTATTATTGTGAAATAAATGGTCTTTATCAAAGATAAACTTCCTTGCCCAAATGCATGGAAGATATGAAGCTGGTGTGACTTGGTGTGACACAAGCTTTAGAATCAAAGTTTTGCTGAGCAAAGTTAGCTTGGCAGTCTCACTTCACTTTATAGTGGCACATGTGATTTTTAATTTTTTTTCTGCCCAAATAACTCTCTTGTCTGACAATTTATTTTATCATTAAATAAAAAAAAGATTATCTGACTAATTTTTAAATAATATAAATTATGAGATGAATCATGCCTTTCTCCCAGGGAAAAGTCTAGCCTTGAGGAAAACATTGGCATAGTTTACATAAAGAAACCAAAGAACAGAAAATCATACAACACAGGTTTCTACCACACTGTTTTGTTTCTCTTCCTTAGCCAGAAAACTATGAATTTACCAAGCAGACTATAAAGCAACAGTTTTAGAGCATAGAAGAGTTTACTTGCTTGTGGGTGCCTTTGTGTGTGGAAGAGATTGCTTTATACTGGCACATCGTTTGCTGCAGTGTGTTTTCCAAGAAATACTAGATAATCAGAATCCAAAGGACATATATCTTGATTAATGCTTTCAGATCACCTCCATGCACACATATTTCTGTTGTCCACATAGGAAGTTAAGTCAAGCAACTCTACTCTAGGAAGAACAACAGCATCTTGACACTAATTCACTAAAGTATAAACATCTTTACAGGACATCTGTGGATGAATTTGTTACTACATCAAAAGCAATTTTATTATATAGCATAACTGGACCTAAATGAAAAATACTTACACTTCTGTATTTTCTTTCTTCTTCAACTTATCTTTATCTTTATCTTTATTTTTCTCCTTTTTTTCTTTGTTCTTTTGTGTTTCTCCATCCTTTTTTTTTCTGGCTTGCTAAGAAATAGATTAATATTTTCCATTGTTAAGGACCAAGTTAAAACATGAAAAAAAACTAAATATCTTAGAAATAGTAGTATTATTACTTTTCATCTTACCTCTTTTTTTCTTTTTTCCTTTTCTTCTCGTCTCTAAGAAAAAGAAAAATATGATAGGCTCATGGGATGCACAACCCATTTCTTCAACATCGATTTATTAGAAGCATCTGAGTTCAGTAAGGATAACATTATGTTTAGGTGTTTGGCCTTAAAAAAAGTGCTTTTCTTATTTCTTGTTGTATTCACCTAGAACTACTTTTGTTTTAAATTAATAGATACAGTATCAGTAACTTTGGTAATAAGATAATGGTCATCATAACTGTTGTGCATGAAGTTGAAATGTATGTGCAGTGTCATTTGGACTTACCTGAATGGCATAACTGTTTCTAATGACACTATTAGATATTTATTATATCTAATAATGTATTAGATATAATAATTATTTATTTATGCATTTATAATCAAAATTACATACTCTTATTTTATCAAATGGCAAAGATACTTACTCATCTTTATTACTGTTATTGTTAATATTGTAGCGTGCAAGTACTCCAGGTAGATGTTGTTGCCTGGGGAACAAAACAACCAACACAGTTATATGATGTCTGCTGAAATTTTAAAAAAAAAATCTCCCAAATATTTACAAGAAGCAATATACTATAATCTTGAAAACTTAGTTTATTACTAAGACTGAAGAAAATTATATTATATTAAATATATGTGCTTAGCTAATCCTATGTAAATCATCAAACTAAAAAAACCAAACCAACACAAAATATATTTGACATACCTGTTTTCCCCTTTGTTCATTGGTCCAAGGTCCTTACTGGTGTCATGCACTACCACAGTGGGAACAATTGTATGGGAGTGATGGGTCTCAATCACTCCTACCTTCATGATCAGGTTTAACTTGGGTAATTGAAGAAGACTGAAAGAAAAAAGGAATCAAGTCATTTCACCACGAGAAAAATAGCTTTTTCTTTTCCCTAAAAGTGAATCCTTTACATCTTTGCTTTCCTGAAGATCAATAATATTGACAATTTCCTGTCTCCCAGGACATTCCAACCAGACAAGAAAATGACCTGGCAACTGCTGCAAAAGGAAACGTTGCACACATCTGTATAGGGAACCAGTAATTTAGGCCTTTCTCCTGAGTTTTGACACATACTTTGAAAATATTTACTCAATTGTGTTTGGAACATCTACCACTGTGAAGTCAAATGCCATAGGGATCAGTCTTAAAGCAGTGTATTCTGGCATACCATGAAGGAGAAGCAGAATGATACAGCTGACATTGCTGCTAGTCTTACTTGACTTCCCTTATTTGTCAATGAAACAAAAATATGCCTATACAGGAAATAGGAGGGGAAGTCCCTGTTTTAAGCACTCATCAGACATGAATGACACATGCAAAAAATAATACAGGAGTATCACAGAATAACAGAATATTCCGATTTGGAAGGGACCCACAAGGACCACTGAGTCCAACTCTTTAAGTGAATGGCCTGTACAGAGATCAAACTCACAACCTTGGTGTTATTAGCAGCATGCTCTGACCAACCGAGATATAACATTCTACAAAATAGAAACATAAAGAGTGAATTTTAAGATATGCTTTTCCATGAGTAGTCCTAAATACAGCCCAATATTACTGGTCAGTTTTAAATGCTTGCCAGCACGGATCAGATCTAAGATAAATAGACATAAAAATATTCTAAATATCTAAGACGTGGTAAACTTCAGTTTAGATTCATTAGGAGACTAAAAGCTGTACCAGGGTTTCCACTGATTTACTGCTTGAAAGTGAGAGGATTGAAACTACACCAGGTTCAATTAAGTAGCTTTATATCTGCTTACAGGTGCTCTGAAAGCTCTACTAATGCTGGCACACAAAATTCTGTCCTGGTTAAACCTATATCCTCTGCAGGGCCACGAAAATAATGGTGCAAAATAAAGCTGTGCCCAACTCAGCACCAGAAAAATGCAAATGCATTAATCTCAAGGAAAATAATTTCTCCGACAGAATGGGCTATAAGCCAGTCCATGTTAGTACTCACAGTACCAACATTTCTACAAAAGCATATATTTTTCATGTTTACTTTTGCTCTTTGAGTCTTCCTTAGTTTCAAGAAGAAAAAAACAAAACAAAACAAAATAAAATAAAAGTTTGACTTTGTGCTCTCCAGACATAGTAATTTGCACTAGTATCAGAGTTTAAAGATGATGATAAGTATGAAAAATAGAATCCAAAGCCACACTAATCCAGAGTATGTAGGCTGAAGGCTGGGAGGAAAAAAATCTGTATCCTCTACATTCCCATGTTATTCAGGTTAATAGGACTTTCTGTGCATTTTTTCCAAATAAATTCTTCTGGGTCTGTTGGTGTCTATTGTAAGTGGAGGCACTGTGGGATACTGTGTGTTCTGGGGAAGCAGCCATGGCAGCCATGCATAGGATTTCCTGGGAAAGAGGAGCTGCCATTTGAGGCAGGGCTGGGCATTTTTTATTACTGAGGCACTGAAAACATTAAGTGGCATAGAAATTGAAGTATTAACTACCCTGTAGTCTCAAAATACCAAGTTTGAATGTCAGGCATAGGTAAGTGCTACACCAGGTTATTTTCCTTGTCTATCAGTCAAGATGTGTAGCACATCTTGAAGCACATTTGAAGAATATCTTCAAATTCCACTACCTAAAAGCAAATTGTGAGGAGTTTAAGTTCCTAGGTCTAAGACACAGAAGTGCTAATGCAGCATGTGCCCAGTGCAATTTGGACAGACATGGTAATTAAATCTAGTTTGGAGACTGCTGTTACCTTGCTACAGCATTTGCTCATACTGGGCACGGTAGAAAATATCACATTAAACTCAGTGGGTCCATACTCATCTGAATCCATTTTCAAGCATTTCAAATTTCTTTACTAAATTCTATCCCTATCATTTTCCTATTCTGTACTCACGCATATTTTTTCTTTAACTGATACATTGTCACAACTTGATACAGTGTTTTTTAATATTAGGATGCACATTTTCACATTATCATATTTAGGTAGCAGACTCAAAAGGTAATAGATGCTTTCTTTAGACATATTTTTTAGACATATGGTTTTTACTGTATCATCCCAAATAGTTTCCTTTTACTACTTTGGATTTTTAAAAAGGTAACTACTATGATAAACAAACAACTTTTCAAGCATTATGACCTCAAAGCTAATTGTATTAATTACTATAATTCAAAATCTTTAGGGTGCAAGAAAATGAAGACAGTATTATCCTTTCACAGGATTGTGATGAGAGGAAGATCAGCTTCTGTTGCTTCTGCTCCGTATTTTACATATTTCTCCCTCTCTTACTGGCCCACCATATTCACACCTCTAACCATTATTTTCATAAAGAAAATGCTTTAAATAAGGATACCCTGGAACAGATTTGGGTATCATACAAAGATCTAATTTTTTTCTTTACAAAGCAGCAATAAAAAATCTTCATTAACATTGAAATCTGAAGCATGCTGCAGCATGATCTGTCTTTTCTAACATGCTGAGGGTCCTTAGCAGTTTTGCAATAAGCAATTTCAACAAGCAGTGTGCATGCTTACCTTGGGAAGGTAATCTTCTGCTTCGAATAGAGATTTTGGTCCTTTAAATCAGCCACATTTCATTATAACATAAGCAGAATTACCACAAAAAGCTCAATATAATCAACATTTTATAAATAAATCCCTTAGTGATTGATTTCACAAAGAGCCAGCCCCCTGTGCAGTTCTCTGAATTATTCCCAAGGAAGGACATGGTTATTAGAGGAGGATTTCCTTGACCTAGTGATGGATTTTGAGGTTTAGAGGGAGATGAAAGTGACAGTGGCAATCAGTGTTATCCTTCACCTGAGCAGAAGCTTACTAACCTGATCTACAAGCACACGGGAGTGTGCTCTGTTTTGAAACTGAAAAAAAATACTGTAAATAACTATATATTCAGTATTGTCTGCTCACTTGTTTTCTTAATATTGCAGATGCTTTTTAACTGTAGTAGCAGTTTTTAACTGTAATAGATAAAACACCATAAATGGAAATTTCCTGTTTATTTTAATTTGTACACCATATGGCTGAAGGAAAGGAAATAACATTTTAAACTACCTGAAGTTCTTAAATAATATAACATATTTTGATGCTTAAAGAAATCCAGTGAATTGTGTATACATTTTTGATGATTAAGTTTTAAGACACTGAACTGATCTTCAACTTCAGTATGGTTTATGACTTTGCAAAATGGTTTAAGTAGCTGCATTCCTCCTCCATTAGAAGTGTGCAAGAGTGCATCTGTAGTGTCCAGATAGTCAAGGAAGGCCCCATGAGGATCCTAGCACATACTTCAAAAGAAAAGATGGTATTTGCATGCCTCACCTTTCATATTTCACTGCTGGATACTGTAAGAATGAGGAAAATAATGTTCTCTGAAGTCTGAGTGATTAATTTTACAGTCTGGAATCTTGTACATAGCTCATTTTTGTAAAAGAAAAAAAAAAGGCTCTTAAGCAAAATGAGGTAAATGTTGAAACTTGGATTTATATCTTGGTCACAACTGAGACATAGCTAAAGTTACTGAATTACATTTTAACTTTGCTTCACAAAACTCAGAATCTAGGAAAGTAGTCCAATCTGTGGGACTCCAGGATTATGACATTTTTTTCCATAACCAAGGGCAGTAGGGAAAATTGCCATTAGCAATCATAGGAACCAACGTAAATCTTGCAGCCCAGGTGACTGAGTTTATGTATTTAATCATAAAAAAAAGCTCATCACAGGTCAGCCTCCTGATGATAGGAACAAATTAGACTGCTATGACTTTCCAACCCTGAAGACAGTCATTCCATTTCCAGTTTTGAGTAAGAGATGCAACATAACAAATAGATAAAGAAGTGAATAATCTGCTACATTCTGGCATATGCTTTACTGTTTTCTTTGAAGAGCTGAAATGCATCTCTTATCCTAAGGTCATAGATATGAAAGGAATCTCAGAAGGTTGCTGCATCCAACTAGTGTTGAATCTTGTTCAGTTTTAGCTCTGTCATTCTCCAGGGTTTTTCCCTGTCTTGTAGTCTGGAAGATGTCAATGTTCAGTGCTGAGCAGTGATTCTGTGAATATGTCGTGGCACTAAATGTTTGAGACATATGCCTTGTTATGTGTTACAAAAGAGTTGATACACCTTTTTAATCTGGTATAGAACTGCCAGTTTTCTTATAAAATAATAAGTTCAGCAAAGCAATGCTAACCTATTTTTTTTGTAACTGGTTTACCCTGAAATTCTTCAAAGCTCTCAAAAGAGGAAAATGATGAGTCCTACTGGGCCTGGCCAGTTCCTTGTCTGACAGTGGCCAGGACCTCACTAACCTGTGAAGAAGTTTGCAGGACAAATTCTGGATGAGCTCAACACAGTGTCAATTTTACCTTCCCTTAAAAGTCAGTTGCATAGCTGTCATTGATTTCACTGATGAATATTTTAGTTTAATGTCAATATTTTTTCATGGATATTTTTCCTGTCATTCTGTATTCCAGTGAAGTAACCTTGACTAATGGGAGAACTGCACAAATGGATTATTGTTTTAGTAGGCCAAGTATAATCTATTTTTGCATCTTGTGTTGTCATCATCTGTAATTCTTCTCAATCCTATTAAGGCTACATGTAATTTCAGATACCCATAGCCAAAACACTAGATACATTACACATATTTATGACTTATAAATAATCAGGTTTTAATGGCACAACATTGCCTTTCAGCTCACTGTGTTGAAGTTCTGTAAACAGGTGAGTGTTTGGATTGGGACCAGAGTTTTGGCAGGCTTATGTTTTCTGCAAATACTGCTCTGTTTTTGCTACTGCTGACGTGATTTCAGCAATTAATGTCATGTTGGAAGTGCTGTAGCTGAGAAGACTCCAGGGCTTCTGGTTTATTTGTGCTCCTGTGTAGAATTCAGTGTCATGGAGCTCAATTTGCCCCAGTGAGGCTCGATGACTAGAAAACCATCAGTGCCAACAGTGTCTCCACCAGTAGGTGGTACTGTATTTTTACTTTAAGGTGTGTGATGGAGAGTGAAATAGAAGCAATTTAAGATGTGTGTTGGTGTGTTGGATTCTCGTGTGCAGATGAGGCTGGGATCATAAAGCACTGCAAGTGCTCTCAGGCACAGAGCACAGCATCACACAGTGTGCTCAAACACTGTGTCAAAGCCTTTCACCATCATCCTCCAGGTCCAGACCCTAGTTTTTGCATGACTACTGTGCTCAGAGACTGACAATTCTGAAATGTCCACGCTGTGTCTGGCCTTGCCTGGCAGTTTTTTCTGTGCCCTCAGATGAACCTGCAGGAAGACTATCCTTGTGCCTTCCAGAAATTTCTTTCTCTCCCCTGAGATGTCTCTTTGGCTCCCATCCTGAAAACTGCAAGGAACAGAGAGACTGACTTATCAGAAAACATTAGATCTTCATTTAACAGTATAATTTGGATAAAGAATAATTGCAACGACCCTACAGGACTTCCAGAAGTTCTGTACAGTCAGTACTTCTGTTTAGCAGAATTTTATTTCAAGTTAAAATAACGTTGGAAATCTTGGTTGGTTGCACAGAATAATGATGCTAAAATGTTTTCACAAAGGTGATTCAACTGATATTAATTCTGCTTAAACAAAAATCATCAATATATGACATTGCCACCAATAAGAATGGTAGAAAACGCACTGTAGATAAAAAAGGTTTAATAAATCTACCCTTGTATGTTACTACTCTTTTGTAGTATAGAAGGAGTTAAGGTGGCACTATCTGGGCATTTATAAGGGAACATGTTGACAATTAATCTCTATACAGCAAGTACAGCAATCTAATAATTTTGAACTTCAATTTAAAGACATTTTTTTTTTCTCAGTTGAACTTAATTTCTCCAGTTATTGCTCCTGCTGGTCTGCACTAAATCACCATGTAGTGGAGTAGAGAGTTCCTATGGTCAGAGCTTCATTCACAAATTTACTTCAGTAACTTTTCTGTGGCTACCTGCCAGGACAGGTAATAAATCTGTCTGTAGCTTCTGTATTGAACAGAACTCATGTTTGGATACTGTCGTGTAGCAGCAACTGCTGGCAGAGTAATGCAGAACAGGGAAGCTGAGCAATGATAGCAGGATTTGAAAATGCCACAGGCAATTTTCCTAAATAATAATAAAAGAGAGAGAGCTTGCTTCATATCTGCACCTGAAGTAGCTGCACAGTGAACAGGCTTCCTAATTGTGGTGAAACTTGTCATCATCTTCAGTATTTACAATAATATAATTAAATACTGGATAAGGAACTCAATGTATATAACATAAGGGAAAGAAAAAACCTCAGCAAGATTAAAGATTTTATAGCAAATCCAAAGAGTCACATAAATTATGGTAATTAAGACATTCATGGCTAATGCAGAGGAAAACATGGGGTTTATTAAGGCACAAAAGTGAGGTTTCCAATGACTATTTTAGTTATAAATATCAAAGATTAAAATTGGCTAGATTGTCAGTTCTTCCATTTTTACTGAAAATCAACAATTAAAGTCAGTGCTCGCTTGCTTAAGGAAAGTTTCATGAAACCTTTCATACATTATATAATTAATTACGTAACTACAGAAGTAGCAGAATTTTAACCTAAATTTTCTCTTGCTTTTTTCACACATTTAATGGGGGGAAAAATTGTGCAATAACATAGAAAGATGTAGCAGGTTTTCATAAGACACCTATTTTTCTTTGGGAGAAATGGGAAACTGCCACAAAATTGCTTTGACTGTTAGCATATGCATATTTTTACTTCATACAAAAAAAGTTGATCTGTGCTTAGCTGTATCTGGCACAGCTCCAGGGAATTAAATGGGTCTGTGCTGATTTGCATTAGCTCATGATCCAGGCATTGCTTGAAATCAGTTATAAGTGTCACTTTGAAAGGTACACTGACATTTTTTCCTCTTTATGTCAGTTGATAAGATTGCATATAAATACTTTATTTTCTTTCCCATCTGAGCAATCCAAAATAAAGAAAAATATATCAATGTTGATAAATTACTTTTATGTAGTTTGTTTCTTCCTGACATTTTCTCAAATTTCTTCAAAACAAGTTGAGTATGAAAACTGCTAATCATCAGTGAAGCCTTCACACATGAAGTATGCCTAGTGTCTTCTGTCATAATTTTATAGATTGCAAGTTTTTTGCATCTGTCCATTGACTTGAATTGTTACTCACAAGTTTTTTGTGACTTCATATTTTTTCTCAGAAGAAAAAGGGTTTCATAGTGGTTTCTGCAGTCTATTACAGTATAAAAATATGAAGCATGTAAAGATTTTCAGCCAAGAAACAATAAGTGTATAGCATCATTTAAGTTGGAAAATTCTCTTAACATCATTAAATACAAGTCAACCCAACACTATTACATTTACCATTAAACCATACTCATCAACACACATCTATATTTCTTTAAAATATCTCCAGGGATGGTGAGTTCACTGTTTCCCTGGGTGGGAAATGCTTGACAAGCCTTTGGGTGAAGAAAAACCTCCCCAGCACAACTTGATGTCTCTTCTGTCTGCTTGTTTTTGACTTGGGAGAAGAGACCAACCCTCTCCTAACTACAGTCTCCTTTCAGGCAGTTGTAGAGAGGTGTAAGGTTTATCCTGAGCCTCCTTTTCTCCAGGTTAAACACCCCGAGCTCCCTCAGCCACTCCTCGCAGGACTTGTGCTCCAGACTCTTCACCAGCTCCATTGCCCTTCTCTGGACTGACTCCAGCACCTCAATGTCTTTCTTGTTGTGAACTGAACACAGGATTCAGAGTGGTCTCATCAGTGCCGACTTCAGGGTGACAAAATTTTGCTGACCACACTCTTCCTGATACACAGCAGGATACCACTGGATTTCTTAGTCACCTGAGCACACTGCTGGTTCATGTTCAGCCAGCTGCCAACAAATGTGTAAATCAGATTAAATATTTTATTCATTAATTGAATAGACTTTGATGCCCATGGTCTGCTAAAGGACTTGGCTGGTACAGAGGCCCATCTACAGAAGTGTTAGCTGTATTGTTTCTCAGTATTCTTCCTCTGGGTCAGTGAAGCCACGAGCAGCAAGAGCTGTGCCAGAGGAAGAGCTGGTCTTTGGCAGCTCACCCTCTCCCACTTTCTCTGCTGCTTCAGCAGCACTTTGTGGATATTACCATTCCCTTCTCAGCAGATCTGCCAACTGAGTCACTAGCAGGATTGCAGCAAGCTCAAAAAATTGACAAGTTTTTGTAGAAACAGGGATGTGAACACACAGAGTTGACAGATCTGAGAGGATATAGAACAAAAATAGGAATTTGAAGCAGACAGCAGATACACATCTGTCCATATATGTGGTTTTATCCTATGGGCATGCATACTTTGTACAAGAAAGCCACAGTTTGCTCCTAAACTTTCAGATTGTGCTTTAAAATTTTGATTTAGCTGTTTCAAATACCATTTTAAATTATTGCTCTGTTCTTCTAGCAGTAATCTGCTTTAGAAATGTTAAAGAAGAGAAGCCAAACTTTTTATCATGCAGTCTGCACTGGATCCAGGCCACCTTCCATAGGAATTGTTATAGTGTAGACATAGTAAATATGAAGTGGAATGGTGATTAAAATCACAAAAAACAAATGTAATGTTCCCTTTCTCCTAGTATACAGGGTGCTGGGCTAAAAAATGAATACAGAAATTACAAATGAGACAAAGACACTGAGACTGATCTCTTGGTTTAACCAAAGGACTTGATTTAATCAAGGATGCCTAAGGCCAGGAAAATCAAGTTATTTTGCTGATAATGTCATCTTATTTCAGCAGTATGCCCCAGTGGTAAAAACTTTTCAAAAGCAATGATGATTAGTTTTGGTACTGTGCTGCCTGATTACAGCTCTAATCTCAATCCTGCATGTCCCTGTGGTGCTCTGTGGAGGTGTGTTAAATTTGCAATTTTGCCTCCAGTTAGAGAAATCCCTGTGCATGCCAAAGGTCTGCAGATTGTCCCAGGAAGTTTGGTGGGCAACATGTAATGTTGTATTAAACCTTACATTTTGTAAATGTGTTTCACTTAATCTCGTCAAAACCAAGACCTTAGACTTCCACGTTGCAACTATTGATTGGGTAATAAAGATAATTATTTCTTATAACAACTTGGAGCCTATTAAGCCACAGCGAGTCATCTCAGGGTGTGCATCACCAGGCACTGCCCTTGTTCTACAACGCTGGCATAGTTTGGCCGGGTGATCCCTCTGCTTGCCCGCAGATCCACTGGCCAAAGCGAGCGCTGGCAGCTTGTCACAGACATACGTGATTGCACATCGAGGCTGCTCAGCTCTTCTCCCAGCTGCGAACGGGAAGAAAATTAAATCTATAGAAACTCCCAGGCAAGGCAAATGCCGCCAAGGTACTTCAGGAGAGAGCGCTCTTCTTTGGATTGAGTGCTCAGGTGAGGCCGCAGAACTCCCCAGCTCTGGGACCTGATAACGATATAGAAAGTGCATTCGGGGTCACTCCTGCAGCACTGCGTGCCCTTTTCCCCCGGGACGGGTCCAGATGGGCGGCGGGGATGCCGCCCGCGTCTCCCCGGGGAGCGGGCGCGCCCAGGTGCGCCGGGCCGCGCCCGGGCGGGCGGAGCCGCCGCTGCGGAGCCTGCGGAGCCCGCGGAGCCCGCGGCCGTGGGGCCAGCAGCCATGGGGCCGGAGCCGTGGGGCTCGGAGAGGCGCTGCCCGCCCCACGGGGTCCGTCCGTCCTGCCGTGCGGGTCAGTGTCTGTCTGTCTGTCTGTCTGCGCGGGGCCGGGGATCGCGGGGCTCGGGGCTCGGGGGCTCGGGGCTCGGCGTGTGCTCGGCGGTGTCCGGGCCCCGCACACACGGGATTCGCCTCCGCCCGGACGTCTCCCGGTTGTTTCCCGACAAGTGACGCCGGAGAGGCTCCTGCCTCGGGTTAACCATCTTTTCAGCTTTGTTTTGTATTTTTGGTGAGCCTCCACTCCAGGTGTGCCCGGGAAGAATTCCTTGCTGCTTCTCGGTACATTCACTTTCAGCCCCAGAAGCCGCGCCTTGGCAAAGGTGGGCTTGGTATTTCCCGGGCGACCGAGAAAGGCGTTTCGTGTTTCTGCCAGGGCTGAGCTGAGCCGTGAGCTCAATAGAGATGGTCAAATTATTGTCTGATCAAAGCTATTACTTTTCGAGATTATTTAGGACCAGTGTCTTCAGTGGCAGGTTAAGAACCAAGCTGGCTGCCACTAACCAGGGCAAGTCAGCCCTGGACTGCAGAATGACAGCAAGTTAGACATGTCACAAGCAGTGTGTAGCACCTAGGTCACCTATTGTGATCTACCCATTCACATAGAGAATATTTAGGTGTTTGAGGGGAAAAACAAACAAACAAACAAAAAATGTAGCTGAATCATAAAAAAAGTTTAGAAGTTACACCAGCAGCTGCCATAGCTCAGACTGGTTTCGTGTTGCTGCCAGCCTTGAGTCAGAGCTGGGAGAGATTATTTCTGCAAGGAGTGGTTCTGCTGACAGGTTCATGTTTGTTGACATTTGGAAGTAGGAGGTGAAACTAGCTTAGCTACAGAAACTCTGTGCTGACCAAGCCAGGCAGCCTCCGTGGTTTGTCACCTTTCTCAGCCTTTCCAAGTGATTCTCAGACTGTTCACAGGGGCAATAAAATAACAGTAATTCCCGGATCAGCCTCCTCTTCCCATCTCTCAGGTGGTTCTTTGATCAGTGCAATGACATGCCACTTTTCACGCAAGTGGAACAAATGACTTTAACTATGAAAAGCTGCTCAGCACAATAAACAGATCATAAGCATTCAAAATTACTCTTCTCAGTGACAAATCTAATGTTTCTTTGGGAATGTGGGCAAAGAATGTAATTCAGAAAGGAGAGAAATAACCTGTGGCAGTCACTGGGTCACTTAGTACAAACGGCACGATTAAGTTTTCCTTATTTGATGTCGTAGTGTATGCTGAGGAATGAAAAACTTTCGAATACAAAGAAAAAATAGTAGTGTCATGTGAAACGAAATAAGTCTGCCATTCATCTCCAGCCAAATGAAAGTGCACCAGTCACAAAAAATGGGGAAGAAAACTGTTATTTTCTTCACTGTAGAAACCCAATGCACTGATAGAAAGCTGCCTTTACTGTTGCAGATAGCAACAGTGTATCAGGATATCAGGATAACAGCTATCAAGAGTGTTTATTTTCATGTTTTCTTTTGATTAAAGGCGAGGAATGTTGCTGCTTCTCACAGCAGCCTGGTTTAGCATCAGTATAGGTATTGGGAGCTAAGGGATTTCATTTACTCTCCATTGGTTTCTTTTCACAGAATCATAGAATAATTTGGATTGGAAGGGACCTTTGCAGGCTATCTAGACCAACGCCCCTGCCATGAGCAGGGACGTTTTTGTCTTGCCCTGATATGTGTTTACTAAGAGAAAATATATTTATGCTTAGAGGACTTTTCTGTAATTTTGTTCTGTGATTTGCTCTTCACTAATTACGTCAAAACAAATATGTGCAAATTTTTCTTCTTCTAATACTATTCTAATAGTTTAGGATTTTAAAAAACTTACAGGTGCAAATGCTAATTTTTGCATTAGCCAACTTTAATTTCTAGTTTTGATAAGTAAGAGTGTAGAATAGTATCTATCCTACGTACTATGCAATACTAACTACATGTTGATCTAAGTTCTCTAAGATTTTAATCTTCAGCTGGGGAATATGAACATACCCATCTTGTGGGAACATTTTTATTGTCTGACTTAGTAATCCAAAACAACTCCTGCTATATGGAAACACTCTTGGCAAACAAGGAAATGTGTTTGCACAGCCTGCAAATCAAATTATAACTTCCTGTAGTGTGTTTTGTTGTATAGTATGGAATGAGAAAACAGGGAGCAGGGTACTCACTAGTTCCTTGCCTGTAAAGTGTGCCATCTCCCAGAGTTAATACCAGCATTGCCAACTGCAACTGTGGTATTTTTAAGACTTTATGTATTTTAACTGTTCTTTGTTAAGCTGTGTTAAATGAATTACCCAAGTCTGCTTCTTGTTAATTGTTCAGTGAAGTACTTTTGATACAACATTATTATTATTTCCATAGCTTTTCTACTAAGTCCCCAAGTAGCATTTTTTCAGTTGAGGGGGGAGGGGAAGAAAAAAAAAGAAAAAAAGGGAGTGTATTACTGATGCTGCCACTCATCAGGATGAATCGTTCATGTGTTATTTTAATTACAGGGAAAACATGGAAAACAAAACTAGTTGTTACATCCCGTGCTTTACATGTATCACAGTGGACTGAGCTTTTGTAATTCTGCAAACTGTTCCATTTTTTAACATGTCTTCACAATAGCCATGTTTTCTTAGGTTGTTCTTAAAAGTATTCCAGTTGTTCTTAAAAGTATTTCAGTCTAGATTCTGTAATCCACCCTGATTTCCTGATGCACTCTACTGAGACATCAGCTTAGACTGCCTTAGCTTTGCTGCCTGACCCCTGCTGCTTCCCCATGCAAAAAAAGCACTTCCTTTTGTTCTTGGAAATGCAATACCTCTTTTTCCTTTAAAAACAAATCGAGGCTGGTAACAATGACTCTCATAGTGACACAGATAGTGCTTGGCTGGCTGAGAGTGTGAGCTTTGGTCTCTGCTCAGGATCACCCAGCTCTCCAGCAGTGTTGCAGGGATAGCTGCGGGAACTGTCCCCTGTGGGCTGTGATCTGCCTCCACCCAGGGATTATTGAGGTTAAATTAAATTTGCTCTGAGGTGTAATGAGGCCTGAAAGTTTTGTGATTGGTTAAATAAGACTTGGCTCACACAGTATTCACTGAACAGTTTTAATAAAATGTCTTAGCGTCCATACGGAGTGAGAGTTTGCTCCCTCATTGATTTTCCTTCCTTTTTTTCCATTTGTTTTTCCAATCCCAGCTACTGATGTAAAAACAGAAGCCTTGAATAGCAGCAGGCTTACTTTAACAGGCAAAGTCCAAAATCATGGATTCAGCTACATGTTTGGGATCTCTGCACAACAAAAATGAGCCCTTTCATCTTGAGGTTTCAGGTTAGCTTTTAAGATTTTGAGTTGAATTTTAAATTGAAGCTAATTTTTTTTTTTTGCATTCTTTGGTATTTCCCTTATTGCTTGTCTGAGCCAATGAAGTGCAAAATATGTATATAAAATAATGTAATCACCTGTGAGCTACAGGTGGGTAATGAGCCAGGAAAGCATTGTGTACATTGTGTGGGTTTTGTGTGTTATTTGCACAGTCAGAAATTACAGGTGCTCTGCAAAGACATGAAAAGGAGTGAGCCGAGTGGAGAGAGCTCTTCCAGAGCTGGACCTGTGTTGTGAATCATTTGTCCTTTTTCTGCTCCCAGGTGCTGTGCTCTCTTTTTCTTGCCCTGACTCCTGCTAAGCATGGTGCCAGATCATCACCATGTCTGAATCTCACCCTCCTTTCCTCACCTCTATGGAGGGGACTGGCAATGAAACAAACTGGAGCATTTCCATGCCTTCTGCAAGCAAATACCACCTCTCCATTGGCTTGGCTTTGGCTATAGGCTCCAGTATCTTTATTGGTTCTAGTTTCATTCTGAAGAAGAAAGGACTTTTGAAACTGGCAGACAGAGGAGTCACCCGAGCTGGTAAGTGATGGTGCCAGAGTTGCTCCTGCTGGGGACACAAACACCTCTTATACCTTGACAAAATCAAGGTTCAAGTCACAGATCACATGTTTAAAACTACTTCAGTGGTGATCAGAAGTCCTGTCTTGGTGAGAGATGGAGACATGGTATTATTTCTCTCTGTGCGATTACAGGGACTGGGATTTCAGAATTCAGAGGACCATGGGAGGTGCAAGGGATAATAAATCTAATGAGCTGATGCTATTTCCTCACTGAGAGCAACTAGTTACCAAATAAAATTCTCCATTTGCCTTACCCTTCAAAATGCCTTTCTCCCTCTTTTTTCAATCTTTGTCCCTCTCATTTGAGAAGGAAAGTTTTAGCCTGGTAACTAAGTTTAGCTTTTTGGTTTAGCTTTGCTTTTTTAAAGTAAGTGCAATGCTTTGTGGAAAGACATTTATTACACAAGTTTCTCCAATTGGTACAACTATCCCTTCATCAAAGTCAACAGATGAAGAGCTAGAAAAAGAACAATTGCACTAATCACATAATTTCCTTTGCGTGGATTTAAATACACAGCATTAGCAGATTTTATTTTGTTCATTGTATTTCTTGCAATGTATTATTCCAGAGAATTTGGTTATTTTAAAAAACTCTGATACTGAATATTCCATATATTTATGTTTTATTTAAAAAAAAAAATCAGGGTCATTTTTCTTTCTAATTTCTTCCATCCTAAAATAAAAGGAGACTCAAACTGTAGTTGACTGTATGAATATATTTGATCTGACCTGGAAAAACATTTTGCAACATTTCTTAAGCTCACTAATGCTCTTTATAAACATTTTACTTTTGCTTGAAGCTTCCCTCTGTGTATATTTAGTCAGATAGTATATTTTAGAAGTCCAAGTCAGAAAACCATGGAGAGGTTAATAAATCAAATATTCCTGTTGCATCCAGGTAACATGCTCTTTTGTACTTTATAGGTGCAAATGTGAAGATGTGCTTTTTGTTTCTTACAATAAGGTGACCTGTTTCTTCTAAAATAAGGTTATTTTTTCTCTTTCAGGACAAGGTGGATATTCTTATTTGAAGGAATGGCTTTGGTGGGCTGGACTGCTATCAAGTAAGTCAGCTCTTTCCTCTCAGCCTGTATGTAAATATTCAAAAAGCAGTTTGTTTTAAAGAGATTTATTGCCTGATTTTTCATCCTCTTCACTTAAAAAAAATATACTTGCAATCACATTCATGACAAGCTGTTTTGATATGCTGTCTTTCAAATGCTGCATTTGATCTTCAGAGCTCTTTGCAGAATAACCATATTTTCTTTTATATCTGGTCAAATGCAGTGGAATTGCACCTGTCCAGCTTCTAGGAGCACTTAGGAGAAAAGTATTTAGCTTTCTTCAGCATTTATTATTTCCAGAAGAGGTTTGTGAAGCTAATTTTGAAATGAAATTATGTATATATAGTGCAGAAAAAATATTTTGGTTTGTATTTGCTATCATAGCTGTCACTCAAAATATTTACAATGGTGTGCCTTTTAATATCCTCCTGAAAGCTGATCCAAACATTCTTTCTTCTGCAGTGGGATTAGGAGAAGCTGCAAACTTTGCTGCCTATGCCTTTGCACCTGCAACCTTAATTACCCCCTTGGGTGCACTGAGTGTTCTCATAAGGTCAGTACCAATTGGGAGCAAGCCTTGGCAAATGAACCACTCACTGCATGAGGGGAAAAAAATACCATCTTTGGCTGAAAGTTGAGATTTTTCATAAGAAAAATGCTTTTTGTTGCTTGGTGGAAAGATATTTTTCCTCATTTAGAACTGACTTCTCTGGGTAGATAGAGTCAACAATCCTGTTATGAAGACCACTCAATCCAGCAGCTTTCCACTTAGATTACAAAGCAATTCTTATCAGCATATAGAGAAAGGTAATTTATCTCTTCCTAGAGAAATGGACCTTTTTAAACAACTGTTATCCTGTTCTTCAGTTATGAAAAAAACTTCAAATAAAAATACAGTGTTCCTTCACAAAATATTTTCAAGAACATTTATATTTATAGGAGCATAATTTCATATTAAGGCACAGTTAGTAAACTTTTTGGTTTTGTTTTGTCTTTTTGAAATACTTCTGGGAAGAAGGCAAAGAAAATTTTAGCTTTCTTTTGTATCCATAATTAAAATTTGTGGGTTTTTTGAAACATAAATATCCTTCAGAGACTTATTGTTTCCTGCATATGAAGAAAAACGTAATTTCTAAGTCTTTAAGCACATACAGTAATGTGGTTATCATAGCAGCAGAAGAGACATGGACTATGCATGCAAAAATTTTATAGGAAATAATTTTTTAGCAAATGAAATTATTGTATTTGAAATATAAAACTCTGATTTTTAAGAGCTGAGTATACTATATGAAACACTGTGTTTAAAACAACATGCACCATGTATTCAAAACAAAACAAAAACAAACAGAAACCCAAACAAACAAGCAAACAAAAAAAAAAAAACCAAACTTGAATGCTTGCAATGATCTACCTGCTAAAAGTGCAGCCATTCTGTCATAGCAAAACTAATGTGAGTCCTTGCAATGGTGCTGGGATCAGCCTGTTGGTAAATGCAGATTATTTGGCTGCCTGGCTGCTGCTGTGTAAAACAGCTTGAGTTTTATTGCCCTCTTCTTTGATGGGGATAGCAATTGTTCAAATTCCATGAGACAGAGAGGTTGTTAGACCTTTCATGTCAGTGAACTCATTAGCCTTGTGTGAAAAAATGTCTGTATTTTGATCAGTGGGTTGAATAACTATTTGTTATGGAGTGTGTTCACACACCATTAAGCCTGTGTCTGTGCCCAAGCTTGTGCTCTAACAGGCTAATTATGCCCTGTGAGTAGGGTCATTTAGGCCATGTTATTGTCCTTAGGTTAAATAATCAACCCCGAGATCCTGGGGTTGATCTCTTGAAAGGGGGGATGTGCCTTCTCTGTGTTTTGGGGGGAGTCCTGGCAAGCCAGGCAGAAAGTGTGCCTGGGTGGGAGAGCCTGGGGGAGGGGATGAGGAACAGTTTCCAAAACTGAAGTGCATTGGTTGTAATGAAAATGAAGTGCTTCAAACCATTTTTGGAAGCAAGAAACAGCTCTTGTGGTTAACCTACAGTGAGAGTGCATACCCTGACCCAGGCAATCAGCAATGAGAAATTCCTTGGCAATTTGGGCCCTTTTACAACCTGAAGGGAAGAAATTAGGGGGGCTAAACTTCCTAAAACCTGACCTTACCCTCATGGCCATGGCCAACTTTTTTGGAAAAACTCCTTGCAATTTGATTGTTTCAGGCTGGTTTACCATATATCCAAATTCAAAAGAGGTTTTGAATTACCATTAGGCTACACAGAGAGATTGTGAATGTCTTTTGTGGCTGGTGAAGCTGAATATTTTATTTCTATTCTGCTGAACAGTGCTATATTGTCATCCTATTTTTTAAATGAGAAGCTGAATATTCATGGAAAACTGGGCTGTGTACTGAGCATTTTGGGGTCAACAGTCATGGTTATTCATGCCCCTGAGGAGGAGGAGGTCACCTCACTAGATGAGATGGAAAGAAAGCTACAGGATCCAGGTCTGTATGCAATTGCAGTGAACACATGCTGCAGTTCATAGGGAAGTGTCCATGTGGACGTTATATCTCATGTGCATTTCTCTTCCCTTTCCTCTTTTTTACAGCATTTGTTACATTTGCTGTTCTCCTAACAGTCGTTGCCCTCGTCCTGATTGTTTTTGTGGCTCCAAAGAGAGGTCAGACAAATATCCTGATCTACGTGTTAATTTGCTCACTCATCGGTGCCTTCTCTGTCTCCTCTGTGAAAGGCCTGGGCATTGCCATTAAGCAAATGCTGGAGAGGAAGCCAGCCTACCAGCATCCCTTGGTTTACATTTTGGTGGGCATCTTGGTGCTCTCAGTCAGCACTCAGATCAACTATCTCAACAAAGCACTGGACGTGTTCAACACATCCCTTGTGACACCCATTTATTACGTGTGCTTCACCACAACAGTGGTGACCTGCTCCATCATCTTGTTCAAGGAGTGGAGTAGTATGGAACTGGGTGATATCATTGCAACCCTGAGTGGATTCTGCAGCATCATCATTGGCATTTTCCTACTGCATGCTTTCAAGAACACTAACATCACCTGGAGTCAGCTGATGTCCACTGTTGCCAAAGAATCGTCACTGCCACACCATGAAATTGAAACCAGCCACACTTTGCTGGAGAACATGGAAGACCCAGCTTTGGTGTATGAGGAGGACAACATTTTGTTCAGTCAATGAAACACTCAAGCAGTGTTCATCATCAAAGTACCACAAATTGCAAACTCAGTCCACCCATGACTACTAGAATGCTCTATTTTTCTGCAGTCCTCTGGAAATTTGTCTGTGAAGTGTGGGCCACTCCTCTCTGTGTCAGCTGTTGGCAGTAATGAATGAAAATGTTCAGTAACTAGCATGACAGACAGAATCCTGGTGGTGATTATATGTTAGGCAATGAAAAAAACACAGTCCTTTTTTAATGCAGCATCTCTTCTTGGGAAATTTTAGCAAAAAAGAATGGTCTTTGTAAGCCACATTTTAAGAATGCAATTTTCTTTTACTGATAAAAGACAATCCTTGCTGAAGTGGCAGATACTCTGCTATTATCTTGGTGATGGCCTTATTATTTCTGGTTTTCTTTATATTTTTATAATTTATTGCCAAGCAAACTTGTAGATACTTACATGAAGGATGTTCATTGAAGCCATAATATGAAGAAAACAGTGTTTAACCCTTCTAGTTCTTAATATAAAATTTTATGCAAGATATTTTCACTTTTGATGACTTGCCAACGAACATTGATTAGATGTCACAAAAAAATTTTGGCAAATACCATTCTTGCTAAGTCTTAGCTTTTCTATCCAAGGAATCCTGAATGGATTGTGAATCCCTGAGTGTGCTTGTACTGTTTTATTTCAAAATTAAGACCAAGCTTAAAAAAAAGAAAATTCATTAGAGGCCTGAAAACAGTTGCTGCTGGCTTAAAAAGTTACATGAGGTTATAGAATTAGGTATTCAAAGGCAGGAGAAAAACAGAAGATGCAATTAAAATTTTCCACTTTGTTTTATATTATTGTGAGGATTAAGAAGGGGCTTTACTTTTTTCCATATTTCTTCCTAATACAGCCATCTATTAATTAGAACCCATTTAAGCTTTTCAAATTTTTTCCTAATTTTCTGGGAAGGTATTGTTCTTTATTAACAATAAAGCAGTCCTGTTCATTTTTATTCTTTTATAAGTGCAAAATCCATTTTACAATGGATTTTTGGATGGATAGAAAATTGTTCTGCCAAAGAAAGCTCATCATTTATCTGTAAGAACAAAAGGGTTGCTGGTAGTATTTCATGTGTTTGTGTGGCATCACTGTTATCCAGCAAAAGGGACATTTTCACAAAAAACATACTTGCCTTCAAAATACAATGACATTGTATCATTATCAATTTGAAATGGTTTTCAGCTTAATTGAGTGAGGAGTTTCACAGAAATTCTTTGCTGTTAAAATACTTGTGTTAAAAAGTTTCAGACAAGAAAATCTACTGTCAGGGCTTCATTACTTCTTAGGTAATGTAAAGAATACTTTGGTTTTATTGACCAGAGTCAAGCTTCAAAATCTTTATAGTCAAAGCAAGTAATAGAGATAATAGAAAGACTAAGGATGGAGGGGATTTTATAGTTTGGTTTTTTTTACAAAATCTTGAATTACTTTTCACTCTGGATTACACAATTTAAAGAATAACCAAAGAAAATATTGACTGCAAAAAAAAGAGGAAAAGAAATGCTTTTGCATAATTGGTGGCCCCTTTATTTGCTTAAAGAATAATCACTGTGATGTGACCAAATGAGTTATTTTTAAGAAAAAGCAACCAGTCCAGTTCTTGAATGGATGTGCTTTGGCATTTTTTAAAGATATGTCATAATACTTTCTTTGAGAAGGGTGTGGACTCCTTATATACCAACTGCTGTCAATAATTAACTTACACCAAGCAAAATTCCTGTATTTTCTACTGGACTTGTATATCTGCTATTATACACGAATAGCAACTAACAATAAAAGAATATTAATTTCTAACAATGTTATTTTTTCAAAAAAACAAAGTTTATGGTTTTTTTCATTGGGTACAAGAAGTGCATCATGTTAGAAATGAATTAGTGATTATTTTTTGTATAAAAACTTTTGTTGTAAGAGATGCTATTTTTTTAAGTGTTTATATTTAGTTACTAGTTTGGAGTAACCTTGATTTTTAAATTGAAATTATGCTAATATTTGTCTTGTAATAAATTATTCATGGTTATGTACTAAATTATCTGTGTTTTTAAACAAGGGTTAAAAAATGAGTGTCATTCATATTTCTAAACTAGAGAAGAAAACCCAAAACTGATTTATGAGGCATGTCTGTATCACAGCCAGTCTCAATGGAGAGTGTTTCAGTGAGCTGTCAGGTTTTCCAGGCAGTGAAATGAAGGACATTATATAAAGTAATTAGATGTGTTTTGGTATGTAGGGCGAGTGGTTAAGAAGAACAAAGCAATCCTCAGAGGCAATACATTGCTAACCAAATTACATCTCTTAAATGCTGATACTAAACAAATCTTGGCAGATACTCATTATTACCATACCTCAGGACAAATTAATGGGCAATTAAGTTCATTATGTAACTGCAGCAGCTAAATGTAAGTAGGCTAAGAAGACTTGAATAGGTTAAAAATCTGCACGATTTTGGAAGGAAATACATCAGTTATTAGTTTCTATAGAAATCTGTTCTATCATCTTCATTTTTCAGCCACAGTTGAAAGAACTATGCTATTTAAAAAATCTTCATGCCAAAGGGTACATATTCAAAACTTTAAACTCTACTCATCAGGGTTGCACCCTGGAGCCATATGGGGAATTGCATACTTCTAGGAAATGCTGTTCTCCCACTCTTTAGATTCCAGCAAAATAAAACTGGTGAGCATGCTAGAAAATATCCTTCCAGCAGGACAGGTTTGCAGAGACTGACTCCTTTTGGGCAGGTTTTAAAGTGGTGCCACGGTTCAGAACATGGCTGGGAGGCTGAGCAGGAGTCAGGCACAAGGGAGGAGGGATGGTGATGTGCTTTGGTGTGCCTCTAGGGCCTCCCTCTGGGGGAGAGGGGGAGGAGGCAGGAACTGGCAAACAAATGGCCCTGGAAACAAGTGTCACCAGCCCTGTACACACTAGTAATTGGTCTGCATTGCTTCTCAGGAGTACTTTTGACAAGTGAATTCATTTCACTTTCTGAAAATAAATTCTATTTTGTCAACAATGCATCTTTTTTTATCAAAAAGAGATGTATCCTAAGTGGCTGGCTCACAAAAGCTTGGAGTTCTGCATTTTTTCCTCCCATCCATAATACAGACTTGTTCCAAGTTTTCTGATGTTTGATCAGGAAACAGTAGCTAAATTTTTACAGATGCTGAACTCTCCTACAGCCTTTGATGGAAGGTTCCCTGTATGGAGGTGTCTCCTTTACTGCTTTTTCCAGATCTCATTTTTATCACATGGAGGTTTAAAAAAAACAGCAAATAGACATCTCTTTATGGTCAGTGACAAGGATGCCACTCACTATTCATCCATTTTTGTCTGTTAGAACATGGCTGGAATTTGAAATAAGCTCACAGTCACCATGAGGTCTAAGGTGGCCTACTCAGTCTTTATTTAAGGGTGTAGTTGTTCTGGTAAATAAATACACTATAGATACCTGACCTTTGTACTGCAGACCATTTCTTGCTGCCAGTTAAGCACCAGTTTCACTGACTGAAATAAGTTCTAGTGCTTTTTCGTTTATTTACTGTCAGCTTGATGATAGCAGCTGTTAAATTTATCTGTGTCAGAATGTTAATAATAATAGCTTCTTGAAATTCTTCCCCAAGCAGCCTACAGAAAGATTATATTGGCAGGTGGAAGCCTGGTAGGCAAGCATTATTGACTCCAGGTATTAGGCCAGCATGTTTCCAGGATGGGACAGCTCAGACAGGCAGGAGCAAGGTGTTTTCAGCACATAAACCTAATGGAGTTGATTTTTACTGCATGGTGCTGTAGCCTATTACATATTAACTTGCAGTAATATGGCAAAACCAGTTCTACAAGGGCTGTTAAAAAAGATGCCTCATATATTATTCAAAGTCCCCATGTAGACAGTTTGAATTTCACATTTGTAGTGCATCATCTGCTGAAAAGCTTTGTACTTCTGTGGCCTGAGCATAGGCTGTGGTGAGCTCCATGTGTGCATTGTGTCATTGTCTCAATTTTTGCTGGGAGGGAGCAGAGCCAGGACAGCTGACCTGAACTGGCCAAGGGGATATTTCATAGAGAACATCGTGGTCAGTGTATAAATTGGGGGGAGGGGGAGGGAAGTTGGCTGGGGACTGCTGGTTACTGCCTGTGGATGGGCTGAGCATCAGCCAGCAGGTGAGCACTGGTACTGTGCATCCCTTGTTTCCCTTGGGTTTTATCCCTCTCTCTTTCCCCTTTTAATCACTATCACTTTGTTACATTTCACTTCACTTATTTACCTGTTCTTATCTCAACCCACAGGTTTTACCTTCTGATTCTCTACCCTACCAGGGCAGAGGCAGTGCAAAAGCAGCTGCATGGTACTGTTGCCAGCCGAGGTTAAACCCAGTTAACAGAAGTTATAGATCTGCATTCAGTCATAAAGGATTGAATACTCATAAATAAACTGATTATGAAAGTAAACAGTGGCATCAGTTGGTGGCAATTCTTCTGGAAAATTACATGAAGTAATGAGACTACCATGCTTTACTTGATACAGAAATGCCTTAGAAGTGTGCTCCCAAATGTTCAAACAATTGGACTAACAATTTCCTTTCCCAAGGGTTGATAAAGATCAAAATACTATTGCAGTATAGGTGGCTGATTACTGCCTGCACTATATTTGATTATAAGATGCCATCATCTTTTGGAAATTTAAAACTTTGTGGGGTTTGACATATTAAATAATATTGTTACAGTTAGTTTATAAATTTGGAAATAAAAAATTAAACTTTGACTCAATTTGTGGCAAAAATTAAATTGAACTCAATAATTATCTAGCTTGTTTTACATATTTTGTCTACAAAAACTAAATAGACTATTTTAGACTATTTGTCTAAAAAGCTAAGTAT
Source organism: Luscinia megarhynchos (assembly GCA_034336665.1). Taxonomy (NCBI): domain Eukaryota; kingdom Metazoa; phylum Chordata; class Aves; order Passeriformes; family Muscicapidae; genus Luscinia; species Luscinia megarhynchos. Next base: position 25,404,738 of record CM067566.1, read on the forward strand.
TGTCATGTATTCACCTATAAATAATCCACAATGCAATCACATATTTACAATGCAATTACATATTGTAATTGTCTCACTATTTTGTTTTAAATAACTATGAATTCCATCAGACTTTCCTTCTCCACAACATATTTGTATTGACTATAGTTAAGATTTAAAATTAAAAGTGAATAATAACATAAGAAGTAGGGGTACAGACATTCCCATGTAAGGTATCATAGGATCCAGTCAGGTTCCAGTTTTAACTTGCCCATTAACCATTCTGGGTATTTGCAAGGGGAGGACTAAGGCACTTGTGGGCATTTGAGTAGGCAAGAGCAGGGGAATGGGAGACAACATTTGAAAATTATGGGGGAGGTTGGAATAAAACAATCCTTGACCCCCTTCTGTTATTCAGAATTGGAATTGAAGACACCTTCACCTGCAATGCAGGTTTAAAATGGCTCCAGAGGAGCTCAGTCTTTCCAGTCACTCAGATGTGATTTGGGAGCTGCTGAGGACTGCTGCCTTTGCTCCCTTTGCCTGCCTTTGTCCAAGCAGTGGATCCACTGCTCCAGCAGCCAGCCACCTAGCTTGCTGTCCCTTGGAGACATTGCTCTGGTCCTCCAGGGCTGGATATTTTGCAGTGCACAAGAACTTGCCTTTAAAAGTGACCTAGCCAGAGCTTATCAGAGGTTCTTTCATCATTTTTGCTGCTGCCAACCAGCATTCCTCAGTGCCTGAGGCATAGTAAGTGACAAATAATGTAATAATATTGATGCAAGAATTAGTGTAGCTCTGAACAAAAGAATGAATAAAAAGATCTACAAGGTGAGTAGGTTTGGTTACTGCTTTTCAGACAGGAGATTTTTCTCCCCTAATCATGAAAACAAAGCCTTGAGAGTCCCAAATCAGTCTCCTGGAGTATCTTTCTCCAATAAGTAAAAACTGGGCCAAGACTAAGCAGCTGCTCCAATATGTAGGATGCTGGTGCTGTGATTTAGATAGAGACCTCTGTAAAAGGTTGAGTTTTCTGTACCAGCTACATTAGTGGCAAGCTTAATGGTAACCTTTCAGTAAATATATTGGTATAAAATCTGTGATTATGTCATCTCTGTTAGATCTGTGAGGGTCACTGTTAACTCTGCAAAAGTAGGACGTCCTTCAGGTTTCTGAAAAGAAAAGCAGAGGATAAACTTGTGTTAGCAGATTGGTAGATTACAGTACCAGACTTCAGAAATTGGATACAAGTACATATAAGATACTGCTTTAAAATTACACTTCCTTTTATTAGTACAGAAGAAAAGTATGAAGTTTGTCATTTCAGAGAAAAGAAAAATCTGTTATTCATGACACCAGCAGCATGAGCATAAGCACTTTAAAAAAAAGTCCTTAAATTTCTTTATACTTTTCAATTTCAATTCTGGATCAGAATTCCTATGGAATTTCTCCCCAAAGTAGGTCTATGAAAAACCCTACCTATCAGGAAACCATGGTGCCCAGGAATGCTTCCTGTGTTTTTGAAAAAGGACCTTCACTGCTTTAAAATGTGAAGTGCTGCAGCTCAGTATGGAACAAACTCCTGTCTGGTGGCAGGCAAGAAAGAGAACTTCTTCCTCATGATCTCTCTGCTGGCTGGCACCCCAATCAATGTTTGCAGTAAGCAGGCAAGCTGGATGCAATTTAGTTTTCCATCTCTTAAGCTTTTTTTTTTACTAAGGATTTAAAAATTTTATACAGAGTTGTAAGGTGGGAGATAAAGGAGACAATGGTAGCAACAAATTTCCCCAGCTATTCACTGTGTATACCTGCACATTCGCACGAATAAATTGCATCTAAAGCTCTTTTGAAAATACTTTTAACCTAAAATAAAAGATTCATTTTTTCTAGAGACTAGTGAAGGAGGACTCTTAAGGGATTAATCAGATGAAGAAGTTGATTAAATCAGTGTTTTGTTACTGATACAGGAAGTAATAGGTGCTGGGCAAATGGTGAAATAATATGAAGTACTAAATCAGCTTGGAGAGGGTGAAAGGAGTGCAGACTAGGAACTGTATTTATGTACACAGATAGTGATATACACTTGGAAAAGGGGGCTCAAAATCTACATTAGTGGGCATATCCACTTGGTATATGAGTGTGTTTTCATTCAGAGCAGATCTAGAGAAGGCTGTGCATGATATAAAGATGTGAGAAAGGTATCACATTGGACCCAGTAGAGAAGCATGACAACAATGGCATATTCCAACCCAGGGATTGTCTAGACCTACTGTACTGATAGTGTGCTCTGCATTTCTTAGCTGCAACAGTCAAAAGAAGCAGAGGCTTGTAAACTTAGATGTGATTTGTGTAAAACAGAGCTGGAGATGCTGAGAATGCCATGGACGTGAAATAAGGATTTAATGCCTTGAGATTTTGAGATTGCTTTTATGTTGAAAATTAATAATAAAGTAGTTCCCTGGGGAAAAAAGAAGGGGAACAAACCTCGTGCCAGCAGCTGTACATGACTTTGTACACAGGATGTGATGCCAAACGCGGTCGATAAAGTCGGTTACCCTGAGAAATCTCACGGACAACTTCACAATTTGACTTGGCTTCAAAAGGCATTTTGCCTTCCGTGAAAACTTCCCACATCAGTACACCTAGAAGTGAACCAAAAGAGGCTTAGGACAAAACAAAAGATGCCAAACCCACAAGCTTTTACCAACATTAGGAGAATAGAAAGCACTCCTGATTCTTCTGTGTATTGAAAAACACATGTAAATATGGGCAGCCTGAGCTGAATGAAGGATACAAACAATTTTCAACTAATATAATTCTGCTTTCTTTTAAGTCAGCTAAGGTGATGGTCCATGAAACTGAGATGAATATGTTTGGCTAATGAGGACTAGTCAAAATGCACATTTCAGTCAAAATCTACTTCTTAGGTGCAGAACCTTCTGAATAAAAAATCCATTTGTCCAATATAAACAAACTTTGAAAAATATTTGAAGCTTCAGATAGGTAGTATGAGTAAAAAGTTGCACTTTCCTCACTTTCCTACAACACATCATTAGTTTCAGGGGCTGCACTTTCATCTAATGAACTCACCAAATGACCAGACATCTGATTTGCTGCTATATTTTTTGAAATGAAAGACTTCAGGAGATGACCATTTGACTGGAAACTTGGCACCTGAAGAGCTGATATATTCATCATCAATGAGATACCTGAAGAATAAGAGGAAACCACATATATTTGAATGAGTGACATTTCCACAAATGGTTTAGAAATCCAGAAAAACAGTTTTGGAAACAACAAAATTATATCGCTATTTTAGTATTAAATGCACACAAAAAAAACCATACTGGAAGCTATGCACTTAAAAACATTTGTTTAAATGAATGATTTGGATTATTTATCAGAAATATATCAGAATGAAACATTTTAATACTATTGTGAGACTGACAGGATGGTTATCATTGTCATTTTTCAGGTGTGTATTAATAAGACACATAATTTCACATCATTTTTCAGGAAAAACAGCAGCAACAAATAATTAGTCTTTTTTTTTTTAAAGGATCCACCTTTTCAACCTCTTGTTCTGCCCAAATATGACTTTCACTGTCCATCTTTACAGATGCCATATCAGGAACATTGGTACCAAAGAAATGTTCATCACATTCAAGCCAACAGTTCTTGTAGGTGCACTAAAGCTTATTGGAGCTGACCTCCCTGATAGAATGAAATTATGTGCCTAATGCAGGCACTTATAGGGCAACTCTTTAAATGGTTAAATGACCATGCTTATCCTGAGCAGATCACAGATGTGCAGTACACATTTGTTCTCAGGGAAAGCATAAAGGTAATGCTTTTAAAGCACATTTTAAAGGAGCTTACATTGAAATAAATAATCTCTTTGCCTCACTTTCTCATTTGGGTGCAAGCACAGAAACAGAGGAGGCTATTGAATAAGAACATATGAAACAGCAGTACAAAATGACCTGTAGTAGCAGTTGTGTGTGCTCTGAATAATTAGGTTGTGTTCCCATCATTTCTTCACAGCCTCCCCAGGAGAGCAAGTCCTAGAGCCACACCACTGATCTCCACTTTGTGGCCACAATGAGCCATTCAGGCCCATTATTCTTATTCTGGACCCTGACAGCCACGTTGTTCTTACTGTGTTTTCTGATTCATTTGGGTAAGTCCAGAACCCTGATACTGACCTTACCCTTTTGGGGAACAGTACAACCATGGCACAGGATAGCCCTTTGAAAAACAAGTCCTTAGCTATGAACTGCTAGGGTTTTGTAAGCCCGAGGTTAGAAATAGGAGGTAAAAACAAAGGAGTGTGTCTGTGCTGATCTAACGATTTGCAGCTGCAAGGTAAATGTCACCACAACCTTCTGCTCAGAGCCACTGACTGTCTTTCAAGCTCATCTGCCTCCTAAGTGAGCTGATTCAGTCTGCTAACCCACGGAAAAAAACAGCCAGTAAAACACAAGAGTGGAGAGCTTTGTGCTGGGCTTGCAAGAGGAAAGAAGACAGAAGACATCCCCTTTGGGCAGCATTCCGTCATTAGGTCAGCCCAGCCGCATCCTCTGGGGCAGGTCTGTGAGACTAGAGCTGTGTTTCTCAGGCTGGTGCTTGTCAGAGTTGAGAGTGCTCTCTTTCTTCACTTTGGCTGGTTCTGTCACTAAGCAGAAAAACCACTTCCTTGCTAGGGCAGCACGTATCACACTTCCTGCCAGCCTGGTCCTCCCGCATCCTGCCTCGCCTACTCTGCCTCGAGAGGTCAGCACCAGCTCCCAGCTCTGTCCCTAGTGCCTTTCTGACCTCCATCCTGCTCTGGAAAATTGGGAAACTTCTTTCCTCAAGCTTCTGGATGCCCTGTGCACTCTGGGCATTTCTCTGTCCGTAAATACCTCTGGAGTTTACCTGGCACTGTGTTTATCTATCTTGCACTCACCAACAGCAAGAGGAGGACACGACATCCAGTTCATAGTGGTTAAACAACATTACAATTTTCATCAGAATTCAAAAACTACCCACAGTGGGATTCCCCAAACCAGTGAAGCAAGCAGTGAGGTTAACTAAAGTTGCTGCAGCTGTCTGAGAATAGGTGCTCACAAAACCTTTGTCAATGTCTCGTACCTTGCCATGCCAAAGTCAGACACTTTAACAACATGCTCCGCGCTGACTAAACAGTTTCTTGCAGCCTGGGGAAAATGAGAGAAACATGTCTGAAATCAGTGCTAAAGAATTTTAAGAGAAATACAGCAGCTGATTATATTTGCTTCAGCTCATACTGTTTATATCTGAAAAGATTAGTGCATTGGTCAAAAATATTAGTAATTTTTATCTCTAAGTCAGTGAAGATATTTCACTACTGAGTAGTTATAAATAGCACACAGCAACTTAAATTCTTGTAGCATGAGTTGCAATATGTTTATGTATTCTTGAACAGTGAAAGAATTTTAAGCTGCAGAGTCTAACCAGATACTTTCCTGAACATCAGGACTAGGGACAATCAGTGTAAATTTTAAAATTTGTCTTGTGATGTTTTTCTTACAGAAATCAGCAACCTCCCGGTAATTTTCAAGATTTTACATTTCTTCACACAGCTAGGAAGGAGAGGAGGAAGATTTCCTCTCTATATCAAAATGTGAGCATTGAAAAAAATATCAAGGAGTAAATAAACTCTTCTTTTCTGATTCCCTGCCTATGAGCAGAAAAGCCACTCATATATCCCAGCATCAATGTATAGCACTAAGGAGCCAAAAAATATAGATTAAAATATTTTCATTTTTAAAATGGTCATTGTTGCTGTCCTTCTGTAATGCTGTGATTTTGGTTGTGTTCTAATCACTTTTTAATGAGATGTTCTAATACCAGATAGTTCCATGCCAATATCCTAATTTTCTCTGGCATCCCAAGGGATGTTTCCAATGGAAAAACTTATCTCAAGTAGCTATTTTAGCTGTCCATGAGCAAAATAACAGCTAAAAATTTGGTTTGCCTTATTAGATTCTGCAGGGCTGAAGTCGTACAGGGTACATAGTGTCCCATAAAATGCAACAGCACATTCTTTACTGCAAATATTTATCAATAACCTCTTGATAAATGGAAATATTGATGTTAATGAACAGAAAATCTATTGTACTTACTAAATCACGGTGAATAAAGCTATTTCTTTCCAGATATTCCATCCCTTCACAAACATCCTGGCACATCCTCAGGAGAAGGTCTCGGCCGAGTTTCCCCCGCCTTTGCCGCAGGTAATTGAGCAGGCAACCATTTTCCATAAATTCAGTCACAAGGTAGAGAGGCTTGTGGTGTGTGCACACCCCATAAAGCTGGACCAGCTTTGGGTGGGAGAGTTTCCTGTTCACAATCACATTTTAGACAGGCTAATATTTGTTCTTGGCAGAGCCTTTGATCTCATGATGGTTTTGAAAAATACTTTCACTACTTGATAAACAGTGCCCTATTCAGCTTTCTTCAGAGTTCTCCCAATACTTAGCACATTTCTCTCGACAACTTCCTTCAAAAAGTTCACTCTCTGAGCTCACAATTGTTCATCAGTTATATAAATGCAGTGAATGCAAAGCTTGATTGGTTGATGCAAAATGGAGAGGTCAAGTTACACTTGGGTTGCAGGCTGGGGCCTTGACCCTGCAAGGGTTCTTCTCTTCTGGGCTTTGCCAAGACCTCATATGTATACTTCCCCAACTGGCAAAATTTGCACATATGGTAATACAGTTTCTCAAAAGCTTTAGTTAGGTAGAAGTTCTGCCAGTGTTCCTAGAGACACTGAGTTATGCATTAAAGGATAGTTGTATGAGCACATTTACATTACCAGAACATTTATTCCCCATTGAGGTCCATAGTCCAAAAGCAAGGCACACTCTAAAGAAAGAGTCTGGACATAGGAAGCATCTGCACCAGCTTGGTTCAGACCTTAATATCACCCCTTCTGTCCCACACATCCACCATTGCCATCAAACTGCTTTGTCTGTTTGTTTGAAATGGAAATTGGTTATATTTATTTTGTGGTAAAGTGACAGAATAGTTTTTGTACTTACATCATCAGCTTGGCCTCCTCCATGAAATCATCTTCAGACATTGCACCTTCATTGATTGTTTTGATGGCAACCTCGATAGTCTCTTTCCATTTACCAAGATAAACAACTCCAAATTGCCCACGCCCAAGTTCTTTCAGGAACAACAGTTCAGATGGGTTTAATCTCCACTCCTCTGTAAAAGCAACCCAATATGTCAGGAGAGTCAGGCCAGCTTCCCTGAGCCATGCTCCAGGAGACATGGCTGCCTTGCTGATGGCAGTTAATGAACTCTGCAAAGCATCACACTTGTTCATCAACTATAGCATGAGTTTTAAATATCTGAAAATTTTCACTGGCTCGTATATGTTTAAATAGAAATGCTATTATACAGCTTAGAGAGTGTGATTAGTGATTTTGCTTAGTGTAGGAATGTCTGAGGCTTGAAGATAAGGTAAGTGTTTAGCTTTGATTACACATGAGAACTTTTTTGGCACTATGATATGTGATGTTCTTAGCTGCAAATGTGTTCCAGATGGATAGTGCAGCTACAGAAATAGTCACTGGCTACCTTTATTGTAATAGCTACAATAGTTCAACCCTTCAGAAATATTAAGCCTTGGGATTCATGGGAATATGAAAGAACTAATATGAAAGAACATCTATTGCCCAATAGATGGTATGAAATTCCTGATATACGTACACAAAAGTGCCATTTATTTCCTATTCGTTTTAATACCATGTAAGAGCCCATTCTTATTTCTAAAATCTGCAGAACTGTCAAAGAAAATCTTCTCCATAAATAGTATTAATTTCAGGTTTCAGTTTTGGTTTCCTAAGGTTTTACATAAATCAAAGAACCTTTCAAAAGCAATTAAATGTCTGTTTGAGTCTTAGGTTTGCTTAGAAAAGTCCAAATAGCTCTGAATGCTCTGGTGGCTGTAACAGAAGCACACCAATCACTGCACAGAAGCAGCTGAGTCAGGTGTATCTTTTGGTACTGATACCTTACACTGTTGGTATTTATCGGTGTTTATTATTACCAAGTTTGGTATTGGTGTTTATTATTACCAAGGAATTTCACAGATACAGCTTAATTATCAGCTGGGTGAATATGAACTAAATTCTTGCCTAGGCAGATAGCTAAATCCCCTTCAAAAGAAGATTAAAAATTTACCATAACTCAGCCTTGCAGTTTCTGGTGAAGTACATCCATCTGATCCCACCGGATGTCGGAGACGTGTGATAAGACCTATAGGGGACAAAGCCAGAATATTCTGACCAATTACTTATTCAAAATACACTATATCACACCTCATCTCAATCAAAAATACTTGGAATCTGATGTAAATTTCTTATTTCTTATTTTGCCTACAGTTTGCTCAGATAAAACATTACATTGAGAAGAAATGGAGAGACTCTTTAATATGGCCCTGACTACAAAAGTATTTCTACTTTTATAAAGCCAACAGTAATGCTCTTGCTTTTTTGTACCGCGATAGTGATCTTAAATGAGTTCTAAAATACTGTATCACCGACCTAGGCAGTGTCTGCCAGCATGACTTCCCAGGTTTGAAATATTTTTGTGTCTACCATTTATTTTCTTTGCACTCATAAGCCAACAGTACTAGTGAATACATCCTTCACCAAGGACTCCCTGAATTCATCGAATTCTTCCCACTATTATTTTTAGGGTCATTTCTGCTACGAATGTTTCCTACAATTTTCCTCCCTCCAGCAAAATGCTCTGTCCATTCCCATATGTTCCTCTCCAGTGCAAGGGATCTCCATGTGTACTCATTCAGAGTAAAATCACTTTATATTGTATTAAAACGATGGGCAGAACTGAGGTGAAAGATATTTTTCATGCTAAAAATTATAAAAGTCTGCCATCAGCCAACAGTTAGAGATGTCTAACCCTGGTAAGCTGAAAGCCAGTGTTAGAGAGTCCTTGTGCTCCCTAATTCTGCCCTTGATTGTTTGTGGTATGAGTCAGTTTCTTTTTTTCAAAATTAGTAGAACACTGTCTGCTGATTCACAGCATAGCTCCTGCTTTTCTTAAATTTCATGTATGCAGGTCCTTGTTGTAGACAAAGAAAGATTTATTATCAAATTTCACCCAAGTCCCATTCAGTCAAATATGAACCAAGAGAATACAGAGCAGGCTCTTATCTTTGCTAAACTCATTTCATACATATAGATGAGTTTGGTAGTTTCCCCACTTCCCCCATGGTATATGCACATGACAGCTATGACTTTGGCAGAAAAATCAAGGCATATTTGAATTCATTGGCAGTAGAAACACTTGTCTCTCTTTTTATAAGGGAAGTATTAGAAAAAGATGTAGAGCCATTATCAGCTCACATGTTTTACCTGCAGCATTGTGTTGATGATATTCGATGAGTTCAGGAACAGATGAAAAGAGATAGTTTTCTGCTACATAATATTGTCCCAAGTGGTTTTGTTTAATTTGATAATGTAGAATATTTCCATTATGACTTCTGAAATAAACAAAGCATTATGATTTTCAGTAAAAATAATTTATACTATAAATCTGCTTAAATTTTGCTTTGAAAGCATAGAAAAATCTGAAAACTTGGGACACAGCTAATAATGGCTGTGTGTAGCTGGGACACCATTTCAGGAGAAAAAAAAAGAAGATTCCTCCCAGCTTTGGGAGATAGTTGCACAAGTTTTTTGTTGTCCAAGTATTTTTTTACCCCTATATCATTGTATTCATAAGAACAGCCATAGTGTTTAAGAAGTGTCCCTCCTAATTTAACATTTATTTGAATATAACCCCTTAAAATTAAAACGTTCCTAATTATCCACATTTTCTCCCAAAAACTTAAACACATATTCATGTATAGCATGAGATTAAATTTTTTGTTCTACATACTTCAAAGGGTATTAATTGGACCTTTTATTTGATACCTTTGTTTTTCTGTATTTCTTCGCATTGTCTTTCTTTTTTCACTTTCTATATATTTTGCTGCCCATCTATCCCTGCTTTCTGTGACACTCTAAATTAAGCAGTTAAATTTGCATTTCAGGCTAGTGGTTACTGAAGGTTAGTACTCTAAATTGTGGACACATGGTCACAAGAAGCAGAGGTCAGAATACAGAAGCATTATAATACAGTCTGCATTACTGAGTCATTGTCAGAAACACTGTTGAGCCTAGAATCAGAAAATCAGAAATTGTGAACCTGTCCCCAGCACAGGGGTGGTGGGAGGAGGGCTGGCCCCATGTTTCCAAGAAGGGAATGGAGAGAGGGAGGGAGGAAGAGGGTGGTGGTAACAGCAATGCCTTTGCTGCTCTCACCTCTGGCTTGCTGTAAGAGGGAGAGAAGGAAAGCAGACACGAGGGAGTTGTAGGAGGGTTGATGAAGAGGGTATAAGACAGCTTGAAATAGGTTGAGTCAGTGCTGTAGGTGATTGCTGCTGCTACAGGCAAGTGTGAGTCCCATGGCTGCTGTCTGACAAAAGTAAGACTGCACAGTTGGGGTGAGGTGATTTTAGGAGACAAACGGGAAGTTTGAGGACAGCAGAGTCTGGGATGGATTTACAGTGCACAGAGCCTGTGGAGAAAGGAAATAGTTTGGTGCAGGGGCCAAAGGCTGTGGCACAGTTTTCACAGCAGATAATTTGAGAGTTTCAGTGAGTGTAGGTCATCTTTTGTCTTGCCAGGACATTTGCCCACAGACTCCCGGATCCACTGCCCAACAATCATCTTTTCTGCACACAGGGTGATTAACCCCACATGAACAGCATCCCAGTGGTTCCCTGCTCTTGTGCACTGCATGTCCAACCTACCCAATTCTGAGAGTTTGGAGGAAGCTTTTCCATCACCTCTTGATCCAAACCCTAACCACTGAGAGGAACTCACCCCTTAGCCCGTGAGTACATGGACAGCGTAAGAAGACCCTGTCGGCTTGAATCTCTGACAACAAATGCACCTTCTTTGGGCTGAAAAGAAATCCAAGTAGAGTTATTTTATGCTTTTGAGCTTCAATGATGCTCCCTTGAGATAGGACTTGCAGCAATTACCAAATTCTGTAGAATACCTGTGGCTATTCGGGAGGAAGAAAAAAAGTGGAGAGCAGGAATGGATAGCCAGGCACATGGCAGAGCAAAATAAACCAAGAGAAAATAGTAAGTGCCAGGCAACTTCTTAGAGATAAGTAATTTAGCTGAGTTATACTCTTCAAGTGTGAAGCAGTGAAAATGTTTTGATTTATTAAAAATTCAAATTGTACAAATCACTAGGAAAAAAATGCAGTTAAACCAATTCTATTTGAGATGTTCTTCCATGATCTTTCTTGTCCCAGGCCTGAGTTAGTCCTTGAGCAAAGACACAATGAGTTTGAGTGAGCTAGGCACTTTGGTAACTGACAGGGGGTAGAATGCAATATGGACCCATTTGCTCTGTATTTAAGGAAGACATAAAAATTCACTAAGTACTGCTCAGCTGACTACTTAGCTCACTATATGGATTTGAGTCTTCAATGTCTAGTGAACAAGACAAGCACAGTAAGCCATGAAATTTGATTTATCTGGCATGGAAAATCTACATAGACTGCTGGGGCTATAACTTAAAACTTTGTGAAGTCTGGATAGTCTGCACTCTACACTTATATCAGAAAGCCTTTTTGTTTTAATGTACTTCCTCTCTTACAGCATACCAAACAGACTTTGATTTGACTGTGATAATGTTCTTTATGCCTCTACTGATAGATATTTTTCAGGACTGTTAGCTCTATGTGTAAGCTGAGTTACCTTCTGGTGCAAAAGAAGTTCTGCCTGGCTTCTGTTTATGTTTCTGCAGTACCACCTGCAACAAGGAGATAACCTTGTTATTTCAGCCAGTTAAAATGAATGTTTGCTTTGTTTTCCAGCTTAGTAGTTGCATTTTTCCAAGTCAAAAACATGTTTAGAACTATCATTAATTATGAACATGTCTTAATCTGGAATGATTTTACTGTGACTAAATATTTGCTCAAATAAAAGAAAACTCCAGGAAAAAGTTATGCCAAACTTTGATGAAATTTACAGAAATTTACATCAAGCCTTTCTTCTCTGCATTTTTTCAGAATTTTAATCTTCTCTCCAGTAATTTAAATTTGTAGCTACATGATCACAACAGGCCAGATCAGAAAGATCCACAAAGATCAGAATACAGAAACATTATGCATTGGGTCTACAGAAACAGGAAAAATCTAGATTGTCACACTATGATTCATGCAAACGAATGTTAATTCATTTTAAGAGTAATGTTTTGTAACAAAAAAAAAAAAAAAAGAAAGCTTTTAATAAATATGTACATGTTTAATAAAGATTTGAAGGATCAAGCATTAAAATTATCTCTGTAAATCCATTGTTAGAAATGAAAGCACAATTATAATTTTCAAAGGTACTTACTTATATTTTTCTAAATTGCTTTTCTTGTTTTCAGCAACATAGCTGCTGGGAATTAGACCTTCATTCCTGAAACAGCATATTTGGGATAATATTATTGTACAAATTAGTAGGATTAAGACATACATCACACTTTTGCTGAATTACAAATGTTCCTTATACTAGGGGCTATGTTGCTAGATACTGAACTCCAGCATTAGAACTGAATAAAAATTTGAGTCCTTTCATCCCAGGCACGACCTTTTTGTTCCACAACTATGGATGGTTTCTCAAACAAGAAAAGACAGATGGTATAGGTGGAGATTTAGAAAAAAAATTATTTTTCTTCTGAATTAGAAGCCACCATCTTTATTTCGGGCCTATTCAAAGCTCCTATATGAAGAAATATAAAGTGTGTGCTTGCTTGTACATACAAAATAGTTGTCAGCATACTTTTGCTGGAAATATGAGTTGAGTAAAACCTTTTAAAATATTTAAAGGAGAAATCTGAAAGGAAAGCAGATGGTTATAACATAACATGCAATCATTCCCAATGTCAGGATACAGAATACACTGAAGAAAATGCAAAGGAGAAAGGGGAACAACACAAAACAAACCTAAGTGTCGAAAGGATCCTAACTGAAGTTATCTAGTTCTCTAAAATAAACAGGCATTTTGGGTAAGAGGTTTTGCTTCAGGTGTGTCTTCATTATCTCTATAGTTTCATAAAGTTTTTACACGTACACACTCCATTGTAAAGCACTTGGAATATGGAAAGCTGGATTTGCACACAGCTCAGAGCCCAGTGATTCACATGGTCTTCAAACACCCTTCTGTTGCTCAGGAAATTACTGGATGTAGGGCTTAACTCTGAATTCCCAACAGATTCCAGATCCCCTGTCCATTTCTGGGGTGCCAAACCCTGCTGAAAGCCTGCCCAGTTGATCTGTAGTTGAACACTTTCAAACCTGTTCCTGAATAGTCCCACAAGTCTCACTCTATCTGCCCACCTTTGCTCAGGTTGTTTTAGGCTTTTTTCTTTCTGTGTAGGGAGATTGAAATAGATGCCCTCTCTCTTACCCATGTCGGTCTCTTGCCTTCCACCAGAGGGGATCATACTGTTCAAGGATGATGTATTCTTCTGACCTCTTGAGAGGTAAATCTAAAGGGCCTCTAGCAATGAAGTCATAGAGTGCAATAACTCTGGGTTTCTTGGTGTAGTCTTCGAAGGCCTCAGCAGGCAGAGGAGGTAATGGCTTGTTCTTAAATTGTGATTGTCTCTTGCGCTGCTGAAAAATAAAAGCATTTTTCATAACCAGACTTTTCTCTCTTCTTGCCTATTTACCTTCACTGTGTAATTTTTATGCAACAAAGAATTTTATATGCCCAAGAGCTAGCCACTCCCCTGCTTATTCTGGTACTGAGCCACTGTGTGTCAAATCACTTCAATTCTCTCTTTTCACCTGCCAAAATGTTACTTACCTTGCACTTCCAAATAGATTCATAGGAAACATCTGGTTGTGAGGCAGAGTACTGGGTCACCAGCACAGCGTCAGGGTCCACGTTCACTTTTGTTCTCATTTCTCTGATTTTGAAAAACATGAAGCATTTGTGTGAATGCATATCCATAAATATCCACATAAAAATATCCATGGCTCTATATGCCTTCCTTCATTAGGGATATGCAGAGTACAGTGTCCTTAAACTTCCACATATTTGCTCTTCTACTGCAAATACTTTATGAAGTCCTTTATGTGTACATAGTTAATTACTGAAAAGCTTAAGCATTTCACATACCTTTCTTGCACTGTGCAGCAGCAGCAGAAAACAGACTGGATGGTGTGATCTGTGAACAAGAACATTTTCCATATTTACAGTGTTCCTGTTTGTTTGATTACAAAACCTACAGAATTAAGGACTACCCTATGTGCCTGGATCCACTGTTAGCTCTGTCTTGCTGTGAGATATCTAGCAAATCATTAGGGCTGAATTTGCAGCCACCAAAAGCAGCAGAGCTTTCCTACCACAGTCTCCCATACAATGTTTTGGCAATTATGAGGCCATATGTATGAGCTAAATCAGCTCACTAAATCAGCAAAAATAAATAATAATTTAAAAAAGAGACATTGTCAGCCAAATTCATACTGATTTGACTGATTACACCACCTTGCACAAGCTCTACCTGGTGCAACGAGGCAGATCGTGTCAGGGACAGGAGGTAGAGAACTGCCCCCTTCAGCACTGACATGATTTTTAAATTATTTAAGCCAAATACAAAATCACGCTTGCATGACAAGCTTTTCTTTATTTTGAGGTTTATTAAAGGAGCCACATTATATTAACTTCTTGAATTAATAGTGCTTTTCCTGTTTTCTGTTGCAGCCATTAACAACATAATAAATGCACTAGTCCAAATGTAAAGCATTTCTAACTTGCATGTCAAGGGGCTGATAACCCTTGTTTATAAAATTGATTATAAAATCCAAAATACATTGGATACATCATCACAGACATCAAAAATTTAGAGAGAAACCAATCCAATATATCTTGTACATGCAGCAGTGAGGATATGATATTAAACAGGTCCGAAGGAATTAAGAAGATTTTGATGAGGTAAATAAATGATTGACACTTGCTCTGGTCCACATCTACCCAGGCTGAGATGTACTTGCCCCAGTTTTTGCTCCCATACCAATTTGAGCCAAGTTGCAGCAGTTATGATCCTGTACTCTTTCCTCTGCATCTCATCTCATCTCAAACTGAGCAAGAGAGGATGCTAAAAGGGCAGGTAACCCCTTTCTGCTGGGTCAGTCACCTGAAGTGTCTCAGCCTCATGCATCACCACTGGGCAGGTGGGAGGGCAGGACAGGCTCAGGTTCTCAGGTGCAAAGTAATACAGTCTTTTAAGAGGCATGAGAGTCAAGGATGGAGAGACAAGATTCCCCTCATATTCAGTTGCACTAACACAAAATGAACTTTATATCCCACTATAACGTGCCCTATTTTTCTCTGCCACAGAAGTCATAGTTTGCAAAGAGGCCTCAGATTTTCATTTGAAATAGACTTCCCAAGGTCTCAGAATTTTGCTGCTTTGTATTTAATATAATATTTCTTTGTGTGTCCCACCAGTTCCTTCCACACTATTTGTTTTTCCCTCATGGCATTTTTGCATTGATGATCTTAATGAATAGGAATAAATAGGGTGTCCCTTTCTGGTATCCTGTGAGACTTTTTGCCCTTGCCTATTACCAACTGAAAGCCAAATGTGCCAAGAGTATGAAAGGTAGCATTCAAAACATTAAGCAACCTTACTACATTATGTCATTATTTCCCCTATGAAGGTACATAACATAGCAAATCTTGCACTAATAAAAGAAGCAAGAATGTTGGACGACTGAATGATAAGACCAAACCTAGTTCTTAATTGGAAGAGCCCTGTCTCATGAGTGGGTTTGTTTAGACTGTCTTGAAAGTCAAGGTGAAGCTTCCCTTAGGTTGATAAATCCTGTGAAGAATCTGTTGTGTGGGAAACAGATGAGCCAACAGTAATCAGAAGACACCATCAATTGTTTGATAAAAGCTTTTAGTGACAGTTGTGAAAAATGCAGCAACTAAAAATACCCAAACCAGCTGACAAGGATAATTCTCTTCAAAGAAGCCAGGTTAAAAAGATACAGTCAATGTTTATTTGCTGCATAATTGTCCAGTGTATATTGAATACCCCTTGTTCATTTAAAACTGTTCATAATAGTGAACACTGTGGGTATAAAAATGCTTGGGTTTCTTTTATTTCAGGTTTATTTTATTTCTTTTGTCTTCAGTTTCTTTTTTTTATTTAGTCAATTTTTTATTGACTAAATTATGAAGTTTAGTCAATGTCTATTAAGTATGCCATTATTTGCAAATAGGAACATGATATTTGTAATCCTGCCTGTTTCTTCTCATTGAATCATCTAGTCTAATTAAATAGATTATTTCTCATTAGTTTATTTGCTCTCCATATAAAACATTTACAAGAAACAGTTAGAAGCAGCACTGCAAACTTTCTATATAACACTAGAATAATCTTTTAACAAGATTTTAAAGACTTGGCTGTTATCATAAAAGCAAGCAGTTCAGACAGACGTTATGGATTGTGTAATTCTGTCTTGTTTTCTTTATGAGTCCAGTAATTTGAGTATATTTGTAGTGTAAGGCCAGGAATCCTTTTTGCCTTCAGTGAATCTGATTTGGTTAATGGATGATTTTTGTGTCTGACACCCTCCTTTTACTGTGCTGAAAGCTATTAGCAATAAATGACATGTAAAAAAATACCCTAAGCATATATGATATTGAATATTTAGCCTCTTATCCTGTCCATAAAACCACAGAAGAAGTACAGGTTGAAGCTGCAATTGTGTTGTTTCCTTCCTGGGACATGTGCCTCATTTGGTGAGCAATTTTTCCAAGGGTAGAGGGTGTAATCCAATAAAGATGACAAAATACAATATGATAAATTCTGTAAATTAAGGCTCAGATTAGAGTAAGGCCATGGATCAGATAAGACCATATCTGAACTGAATTGTGGGATCTGAAGGAGCAGCACAAACTTTGCACAGTCCTGCCAAAGTTTAGTTGTCCTCATTCACTCTGTTGGAGTATTTTAAGTGTGAAATCACAGCCTACCAATCCAGCAGATACTTATTATCCGAAAGCAGATAATTTCAAGAACTTTGAGAATGAATTTGTCTTTAAACATCCTTTCTCAGCAACCTCGGACACTTCTGAAATTCTTTTGCCCCTGCATTTCTCCTAGAGTATTGGTGGAATGAATTCAGTAGAAATAAGTACAAGTGTAAATTAATGCCGTGCAAACTGTTCATTTCTGTTTGCAAATTTGTCAAGTCTGCTAGGAAATATTATCAGATCCCATAGAGAAAGGCCTTCAGCTCTGCAGAGCTAAGTCCTGCTTTAGTTAAACTGACATAAGGCCAAAAGCTTTGACCTGATGGCTTGAAATTCCAGTTCTCAAGCAAAAGACTCATGTACTGATATATGCATTTTACATCTTCCCTGGCTGCTGGCAAGCCTCTTGAACTACACTTTTCCTTTCCAATTAAATTCATATTTATTAAGCTCATAACTTACTTCAGAAAATAGGCCCAAACCGTGATGCTCTTTCAGAAAAACGTGGCCAACACTGCAGATGGGGAAAGATTTGATACATTAAATGAACAATTCAATTTAACTTGCTCTCCTGTTGGCCTCCTGCCCGTGGCCAAGGAAGATGCTCACGCTGAGGGCTGCACAGCAGAGCACATTGTCACATGGCAGGAAGATGGCATTTCCTGCCTGACACTTCTCACCCCCACGTGCACCCTCTCATGTCTTGTGCTCTTCCTTCCTTTCTCTTTTCTCAACAGCCACCAGAAAAACTCAGAAATAATTATACTATTTAAACTCCTGTATTTTATTTTTTTAAAGCTATCATTTTAATTACAAAGAAATTGAAAAAAGATAATTAGAATTTAATAATTTAATATATTTCTTGATTATCCCTTCAGCTAGACTGCTGAAATCAGTGGAACTATTCTGATTTCCTTCGATTTTTCACCAAGGACATTTTCCTAAGAAAAATACTGGATTTGTCAAGGAGTGTTAGAGTCACATATTAGCTGGCCTTGATCCTCTGGGCCCTAACTCATGTAACCACACTGAAGAGTTCACAAATTAAAGATTAGTCACTGATGGTACCACTGAGAGTTGTGCTTCAGCAAGCAAATCACTTTTTGGTTTCCATATTTGGAAAAGAACAGAGAGACCAGTTAGACTTGCCATTTTATGAATGGCAGACTGTTTAGACTCGACACAGGAAAGAAATACAGGCTAAGAGGAAGAAATATTGCAAAATTTTTAACAGTAAATTAATTTTGAAGTCTGTTAAAATAAAGTACTTACGGAGCTACTGTTAATTTTAGATTCCACTTCTCTGTTTCCTACCTAACCAAAAAGCGTCTCAAAAATTTAAAAAAAAATCAAATCTTGCTTCTTTTAAATCCAAAGCAAGAATATTTCTCCAGCATCCACAGCCCCTTTCAATCTTTCACTCACATTCCCTTGAGTTCTATCAAAACACAAACTCCCCA
The DNA here is from genome assembly GCA_034336665.1 of Luscinia megarhynchos. NCBI lineage: Eukaryota > Metazoa > Chordata > Aves > Passeriformes > Muscicapidae > Luscinia > Luscinia megarhynchos. The sequence continues at coordinate 25,423,278 of CM067566.1, forward strand.
AACACGTTACTTTGATCCTCAAGGCATGTCATGATGGAACAACTAAATTCAGTAGTTTATAACCTAGGTTTAAATTAAATAAGAAGAGTATTTGAGGTGTTGAATCTACAACCTGCCATCTTCCTTCTTCAATTGTATAGAGAACATTTTATTCTTGAAATTTTTGATGAAAGCTTGCCACCTTAGAAAAAGTCATTTAACAGAGGAACAAACAAATATAGAGCATTTCACTGCTAATGTATTTTTCTTTCTGAAAATGAGAAATTTCAGAGGTAGACACTGGTTTACAAAACAGTGTTACATTATCTCCCTGGTGACAGGCAAGCAAATACTAATCCCAACACAAGCACAGAGCCATGACAGCCTATGGAAGTACAGAGCTGTACATCAGACCTATTAGGATGCTCAGTTTCAAAACAAGAAATAACCATGGCATGAGAAGCACGTGGCTGAATTAAAAACACTAGGAAACTGGTGTTGAAGCTACTCTGACAAATACTTACCCTAAAAATGTGCAGCTGACATTTTGTTAACCAACTTTTGAGTCCTGGAAATAAATTTATCTATCTGTGCACAACAGAGCAGATTGGATGCAAGAGGAAGCAGGAAAAGATGGGTCAGCTGTCAGGAACAGCCACTTGCTTGAGCGGCTTAAAGAGAGTTCCACCAGAACAGAGAAGGTAGAGTGAAAGCACAACATGGCCTGATAGAGTCCCACAACACCCAGAGCACACTTTGAGCTGATAATGTCATCTGTATATGTGCACATTCACACATATATGTGCAATCTTCCTCCTGTCTTCAGTTGTTACTCACTGTAAATGACAGCTTTAGGAAAGCAACATCAAAGACAAAAGCAATGAGTTAGAAATTAACTTCTATCATTTGCATTTTATAATTTTATTATTTCACAGTTTTCTTCGCTTGAGTTTCTTTTTCTGAATTGCTGTTTCTCAAAGCACTACTAACATTGAAAGCACTCTAGTCCATGTCCAAGCTTTGCACTATTCTACCATATCTTGCAAGAAGCTCTTGCAGTGGAGCAGAAGGTTAACTGTGCTCCACACTACAAACTCAGCTTCACCCATCAAACCCAGACCTTTGCTGTAACACGAGGTGTGCCTCCTGCTGTGGCCTGCCAGTTTTCAACATTACTACAAAAAGCAATAATCTGCTAGAAAGCTACAGTATAGTTTGCTTCTAAAAGCACTTTAAAATACAAACTTTCAGCTCTTCGCATGTGCAAGCTGAGGCTTCCTGTGTTTCCTGTGAGTTAACTCTACTCTGGAGGAAAGACAAATTTAGTTCTACCAAATTTTTTATCCATGTCTTCGCAGTTCACAAGTTAAAGAACAGTATGTGGAAATATCTCCTTATATATATCTACAATTAGTTGCTTTGCTAAATCCATCATACAATGGATTAATATTTGTGTGTTAATTTTAAAAGTCTAGACAAGCAGTCTTAACAGAGGTCCCCTTAGCAGTGCAAGAGAAAGTAGATTTGCATTTTTATGGCAATTATTTAAATACTTCATTTGCTAAGTACACTGCTGTTGCACAAAATAAAACTTCAAGATCAAGATATGCAGTCAAGTTTACTTACAGGTAGAAAGAATCATGTCTGGTTATCCGTTTTTTATATTAAAATGAAGATGCAAACCTCACTTCCTCAGCTGTGTCAGTAAAACAGCCCAAACTGAGCTCTTTTTGCTCTGGTGTGAAGCATAGTAAACCACAAATATTGTTTGACCACGCCTACTTACCTTTTATTTAAAAAAAAAAACCTAAACAAAGCAGGAGAAAAAATGGTCTGCTCTCTAGTATCAAACATTTCATAGAAAAGAAAGTTATTAAAATGTTACCGTAGGTATAAATATTTATTTTAAAAAAAAAGTTTAAAAGCCACAGCAGATGTAGATCACAGCATTTGGCTTTGTTCAGATGGAATTTTTGACTCCAACATTTGAAAAAAATCAGTTATAATAAAAATGAGAGGAAGAGCTGAAGTTGCTTAAGGGTGAGTGAGCTCATCCAGAAGAAAGGATGGCACAGCATTTCATCCTGCATTTGTAGACACCAGGAGAGTCAGCAGCACAGCTGCCTCCAGAGGTGTTCTGATCCTTTCTAAAATTAGCCACCTAAGGCTACAATCAAATCAAAAAATGAATTCATCTAGAAACTGGGTGCCTCAGAGTTCCTGACATCCTAAGTATCAAGCCCAATACCGAGTAGGCAGAAATTATCTTCAGGTACTGGGAAGAGGCAGGTGAAAGGGTCAGATTCAAAGCACCCATCCCACTGAGAAAACTGCTGCCAAAAGTTCACACAGTTGGGGTGTGTTTTACACAGTTTGTTTTCTTATACAAATTAGTGATAAATATCTAATTATTGCAAAGAAATAAGCCTTAAGGTTCCTTGAAATCAATTAATCTGATTTTCCTAAGTTTCATTTGGGTTTTAAGGGAAACATTTGGGTTTTAAGGAAATATTACTTACAACATGATGTATTATTGAAAGAGTTAGCAACACTATACTTTGGAGAGAAATTGGGGCTCAAAGGAGCAGTTAGGGAAGGAAAGATAGGCTTATCTTACCTTAGATATTCCACATTGCTTTTCCCACTGATTTTTCTACTAGGTAGAGTAGAAACCCCTAGATTTTTCCCTTTTAACAATACCTGCTGATGGTATTGATTGAAGAGTGATTTTGGACTCAACAATTTCACAGGTTGGTTTGCATGGTTAGAATAAACTTCTGAGACTTTGTCATTAAGGAAATAGGTATTTGAAGCTTTTCTGGCAGCCTGTAGCTTTTCAATAGAATAGCATGAGAAAAAGAAAGCACTTCTTCCAAGAAAGAGGAGGCTTCCTCCTTTTGAACATGAAAGCAAACATTAAGCAAAGCAGAGTGGGAATCTAAACATCTCTAAAACTTAAATACTCAAATGCGAGAATGATAGAATGTATTAAGCTAACTATGGTTACTCTAAATAATTTCACTGGGAATAAATACTGAAGTAGGCTTCAATAAGACTGTGGAGACATTAGCCTCCAGCAGAGGGGACAGGGCATGTAACTTCCAAGAGAGAGTTCAGGTAATGCTGAACGTTTCATCACAACCAAATTAATTTAAATATGTATTCATTCTACCAGATATATACACACACACACATATATATATATATGTATATATATATAAAGAGAAAGAGAGTGTATGTATACATATATATACATGCACTACCATAATGCCATATTCATGTGAACAATTAGTTTGACTTAGGACACATTGACAGTAAATTATAGGCTACAAATCAGTTGGTTCCAAACAATAGTCAACATTCAGTTTATTTACACACACATGCAGTATGGTATCTTCTGTTATGAACAGAAAGTTAGATCACTGTATGTACACACAACAGACAGAAACAGGAGCCCTTAAACACACTGGAGAAATTCTTCCATTTACAACTCACCCCGTATAGAACAGTGTGTTTAAGCTGAAGGAAGGACAAATTTGTGCTTGAACATTTCAAGACAGAAACCCACCACTTTGTATAAATAAACACATTCAATTTATATATTTACAATACATACAGCATATAAATTATTTTATACTTAATCCAAAACATGGTACTATGGTTCACTGACAGCAAGTTGTGCTTAATCTTGGACTTATTTTTCATTAGTAACATGAAGACTAAGCATGGGAGGTAAATCCAGCTTACAATGACTCCAGGCATGCCACAGCCCATGAAGCAGAGCTTTTAGAGTGTTATGTTAAACTGAGGGCTGTGCTGGTGACAATTTACTATGTGCAAATCAAAGAAGAGCATTTCATCTTCTTGATAAACGCCCATCAACCAAGAAAAATAATGTTTCTGGAGGATCTCTAGAAACATTTCAGTGCCAGTAAAAAGCCATTTATAGATATCTTCCATTTTTAAGCATGCAAATCACTACTAATGCTACTTGCCATGTAAAGAGAAACCCAAAAACCTGGACTGTATGTACATGAACCCAACCCACGAAATGCAAATGAGGTTCCTAGCCTCTGGCCACATTTTCTCCCTACACAAAGAACTGAATTTTACAGCTATGCAATGCTAACTTTTCAGAGAAAATATAGAGATTGCTAATATTGCTGAAGATATGGTGTTCATTTCACAACATCATGTAAAACTATCCTTGCTCTGGAGTGCATCAGATATTACAGGTTCCCCACACTGTTTAGCAGCACCAAACAGCTTACAGGATCAAGCCCTTAAAAAGAAACCATGAAGCCACATATCTCTGGGAAGTGCCTTATTTCCTCTGCTTGTGCTGCTGCTGCCTTTTTTCAAAAAGCATCTTCACCCTCTGCAATGTCAAAGATTGCATGAAGCAACTCTTCAAAAGTCGGGCGTTCCTCTGGTTTCTAAAAATAAAAAGCATGCACAGCTGTGATAGAAATCAATGAAGTTGTGTTGATTTTGATAAATTACCGGTCATATCATCGTTCTTTGGCAAGGAATTTAGCATTTCATTAGGTATGAAATGTAAAAATATTTCCTTGTCTGGATTTTGGGATGCGTCACTTAATCTCAATAAGCAACACCTTTTCTTTATGCTATCAAAAAAGGCATAAAGAGGTGTTGCTGAACTACACTCTTCATATAATTCATTATTTTGCATAGTTTTACACTTTATTTTTCTTCCCCATTCCCACCCTTCCCCAATGAACTGTTCCAATCTTTCTTTATGCAAGTTATTCATGCTCCTAAGAATTTTGAGTGGCATTCTCTGATGCCTCTTTTATATCAACTTTATTTTCTGACCTCTGAAATTAAAAATTTAATTTTGTTGCTAAATGCCTTCACATACTTAATCTGACAGTCCATTCATTTCACAGAAATTTGTTCAGTGTTTTATCTAATCACAGCTCTAGTTCAAACCAGGAGATGATCTTTGTCTTAAGAATAAACACACAAATGGCTGAGAGACCTGGATGCACTCAGAATGTTGCTCGAGAGGAGATAACTGCTGTTTCTAGATCAACCTTTATTTCAATTCAAAGACAAAAAAGAACCAATTAAAAAAATATATATAAATATATATAAATATATACCTCCTGCCAGCACATCATCATCATTTCATACATCTGCTTACAGGCCAGTTTGGGCCGATACAAGCGATGTCCTTGGCTAACCATTGTTACCACTTCATAGTTGGAGCTTTTTCTCAAAGGGCATTTTTCCTTCTGTATATACTTCCCACATTAAAACACCTGGAGGAAAAAGAAAATAATTAACTTCTTAAACATATGTGTTTATTTTGAGCCCTGGACTCAGGCTTTCTGATAGATAAATAGTTTGAGATCCATATTCTAGACATTTTTTGCATGTGTCATTACTGAAAATGTCTTATGGTTTTAATGAAAAAGAGAACTAAATCTTCTCATGGAATTTTAGCACTAATAAAACCATGGCAAATGGTTTCTCTGAGCTTCTTCTCAGGTGCCTGAATCCTTCCCAATAACCAGAGCTTAATTGCTATTAATAAAATATAAAAAATACACTTTCTTTTCCATGATGAATATCTTACCAAACGACCAGACATCTGACTTGCTGCTGAATCGGCTGTAATTAAAGACTTCTGGGGGACACCACTTCACAGGAAATTTAGCCCCTGAAGAACTTGTGTATTGGTCATCAAGGACATACCTAAAAAACACCAAACAAACAAATAAAAACAAAACAAAACCCCCAAACAAGAAAAAACAAACAAAACATAACAAAAACAAAAAATACAGGCATTATATCCTTCTGCCAGCCTCCCAACCTGCAAATTTTAATTTAGATTTGGATTGGAATATTAGAAGCTCATATTGCCACCTAATGGCCAAGAGTGTTAGCATCACATGATAAAGTAGCTTCCCTGGGGCAGTACTACAGCTTCAGCCACAGCTCTGTTCATTTTTCATATTACCCCAGAGTCCTTGCTTGTGATTTATTAGCTATACAACACAGGTCTAGGCCACTGCAAGTTAAACATGTCTATTATGAGAGAAAATGAGGCAAAAGAAGAAATGTCATGCTCTGTTTTTCACCAGCCAGTCTGAGTTCTGTTGTCAGGGGACATAGAAGCTTGGCAACACAGAGATGTGGCAGAAGCAAACCACGGTGCTTTAACACCTTTCGTGGAAGAGCTGCTCCCACCACTGCCTCACCAACACATCACCCACGCAGGTGCTAACAAGGGCAGGAAATTAACCCCCTCTAGATCTCAGCATCTCCCAGCCCTTCATCCAGCACAACTCTGAACCATCTATCCCAAGAGAATCCCAAGCTCACTGAACAGCCTCTTTCTAACATCCATTTACCAAAATTAACTATTACCTCTGCAGCAGCTCTGCTCTCTGAAACCCAAGCTCTTTTTTTAAATGAGTTAGGAAATCAACACAGAGCAAGCAAGCATTAAAGGCACTAGAAAAAGGCAAAAACAAACCCCATCAAAGGCTGCTCCCTAGAGAGGTCCTAAAAAGATCATTCTTGTATGCAATTTCACTTGGTCTGTGCTCCCTTTGGGCTATGTACAAGGGAAAGGTGAATTTTTCCAAATGTCCATAAATACCATGCACATTCACACATACCTTGTCATTCCAAAATCTGAGACTTTGACCACTCCTGAGTCGCTCACCAAACAGTTCCTGGCAGCCTGCAAGGGGAATGGTTAGAGTTGGATGAAAAACCTGGAGTCTCTTGCAGACAAATTACAGCAACCTAATCAGGTCTTTATATTCATTGCTTAGCAAGTTAAGCCATTCACTAGATTCAGTGGTGTATTCTCATTATAAAAAGTACATGTGCATCTCCTCTTGATAGCACCATTTTCACTACTATACTCTTGTGTAAAAGATCACCAGAAAAAAAATAACGGCTCAAGGGATTAATGTTTGGTGAAAATGGCACCTTTCTCACAGAAAGGAGATAGGCTGTTATATCAGCACAAATTGCTACTATTTATAAGAATTTCAGAGAGATTTTATTCCATTTTCTTGGGAGAGGAAAACTTCTCATGATTTTCTGCACAGAGCAGTTTTAGAGACTTGACTAGACCATTAAGAGCCAACCTCATCCACTCAATTTTCTGCAAGAACAGAAGCAGCTGCATGCAAGCAGGTTGTTTCAAAAAGGAATAGGTACATTCAAAAATAAAAATTTCAAAGAGGAATGTGGTGCCTAATGGGATGTTACCAGGTCTCTGTGGATAAAGCTGTTCCTCTCCAGATACTCCATTCCCTCACACACATCTTGGCACATAGTAAGCAGAGTGTCTTTGCTCAAAACTCCCCGTTTTTGCCTCAGGTAATTGAGAAGGCAGCCGTGCTCCATGAACTCTGTCACGATGTAAATGGGCCTCTGCTGTGTGCACACACCATACAGCTGAACTAGTTTAGGATGTGTTAGCTTCCTGAAAAGATTGAGATCGTGTTGTTATTACTTCCTCCGCCCAGTGCTAGCTCTCCAGCACACAAAACTGCAGAAATACCACCTCCCCCAGCATTTGTTTTTTATCAGTGTACAGCATCAAGAGGCCTAGGACTGGAAATCAAAGTGCCAAGCACACAACTCACATCATGACTTTAGCTTCTTCAATGAAGTCCTCTTCATACATGGCCCCTTCCCGGATTGCCTTGATGGCCACCTTGTACTGAGCCCTCCACTTGCCCAGGCGCACCACGCCGAACAGACCGCTGCCCAGCTCTCTCATGAACGTCAGCTCCGAGGGGTTGATCTCCCATTTCTCTACAAAACACAACCAGTTCATCAACAGTTAAAACATCTACTGAGCTGGCAGAGGATAAGGAAACTGGACTAGCAGCAAATTAAGGAATTTAGGTAGAAAATGTCTTAGAATTAACTTGAAAACTGAACTCTTCTACACATCACAAAACAAACTTTTAAGTAGACATGACCTTTAAGCAGCTCCTAAGTAACACAGAAGTTCAAAATTCAAACTTTCCTGAGGCCAGTAATTACACACTGATACTATCAGATTTGATTTCACCAAAATGCCACCACAGAAAGTTGTGCCAATGCACAGAAGTGGCGCACATCACCATGCTTGACAAACGGCTATTTGAAATTCATATTTTAAAAAAGTAACCCCTCAACAAAGATCAAAGGGTCAAGTTTGAGTCAGAAGTCTGGAGACTAATGAAGGAACCAAAGGCACAGCTCTGTAATAAGGCAGAGCTCAAGATACCCATGGCAGAAATCACGGAGGAAAATATCAAATTCTCCTGGAGCACCAGTGTCACATTCTGCCTCTCCTCACTACAGTCCCTGGCACACCACCAGCCATGGTGCCTCTGCATGCTGATACTCTGTGCAAGGGTCTTGAAAGTACAGTTTGGACCAGCATAAGTTCATATAGCCTACCACACCACAGAATCAGGTATTTTCAAAACTCTTAGAAAGCATTGTAGCATCTCAGCATACATAAAATCAACAGGATATGTGTAGATGAACGAAACAGACAATCACCATAGCTGAATCCTGCCGTTGTTGGGGCTGTTGTCTTCTTTGGGGTCACTGGGTAACGCAGCCTGGTAACCAGACCTGAGGTTCAATGATAATTCAAGAGACACAGTTTACTTCTGAAACAGCACCAGGCAGCAACTCAGCCTCTTGTTCACTGCAGACTCCAATTAAGAACATGTAGAAAAATCAGTTGTAATAAATGAAGAGTGGGAGTGTGTTTTTGGGGTGTATTTTCTAGAATGTCATCAGGAAATGCTGGGCCATCTGAGTTTGATGTAAAGATCTGGAAACTATAGCTCATGAGTGAAATTTATGCACAGACCAGATTTGGAAAAAAGAAGTATTAGTATCTGTGCCTTGAATCCAATTCCTATACTCTCCCCATTCCATCATACAGTGGGCAGAGATCAGCATCAGCCATGAGCTATGGATCTGGAGTAGGGATTTTCTGAACAACATATTACAGTTCTCCTTAACTGTTTGCTGTATAGGAAGGTCAGATTATTTCAAATGGCAGTGATCAGCAGGTAAAAAGCAAGGACCTGGAGAGGGTTCTGGGGAAGTACCATCCCTATCCATCTGCTGTGGGGTACAAGCAGCTGATAAAAGCACTGTGTGGAGCTAAGGGAACAATTTTTCCTGACTTGATACAACTATTCTCCAGTTACTCTGGGGCAGTAACATTTTATACATCATATATATATAAATCGGTGTATATATAAATATGTGTATATATATATATACACACAAAAAAAAAACCAAAACAAACAAAGAAAACACCCGAAAAAGCAAAAAAACCACGTTACAAATTACTGTCTATATTGAAATAATGTGAAACTGCAGTGTTTCATGGCTTCTCTGAAAAGGAAGGATCCACAAACCCCCCCAAAATTTCATTAAAACAATAAAATGTCTCAAACTCCTTTTCAAATCAACCTTAAGTGACAGAAAGAACCCAATCCATCTACCTGCTGCATTATGGCTGTGATATTCAATTATTTCTGGAATGGAATTAAAGAGATGTTTTTCTGCGAGGTAGTACTGTTTTGGTGATGTCACTGTTTCTTTTATATGATAGTGTCTTATTCCTGATGAACCTTCCCTGAAAAAATAATTAACAACAATAACAATTAGTAATAATATCATGTCATTTGTTGTGATTTTTTTAAGAGGAGCACATTGACAAGAAAAATAAACTGAAAGGGGCAGCACAGGTGCCCAGTACCACACACTTTGGGAACAGCTTGAATATCAAACATCCTAAGCACTGGCAACTTGCCTTCATCTCACTGCTCAAGTTGAAGATTAACCCAGAAGAGGTTAATTTTCAGCCCAGTGAGCTCCCCAGTCCAGCTCACACCTGCAGACACAAATGCAGGCTGGCAGGAGAGAAGAGACCAAATGGGGTGGGAGAGCAAAACTCCTTTGGGTGGGGGTTAAGGTCTACACTGGCTTAAACCAAATGGGATCTACTGGAGATGAGAAGTTCATTTTAGTCACCCATCTCTTCTATCACAGCAGTCCTTGTTTCCTCACTGAGCCGTCTCCTGGCTTTCCCCCAGCCAATGCATTTGGGTACAGATACAAACGGATTCAGACAATACAAGGTGTGCAGAGAAGCCATAGAAACTCACCCTCCAAATTTTGTATAAAGGGAAACAGTATACAGGCCAGGCTGGCTGGAGTCTCTCACCACAAAACCACCTTCTTTATCCTAAAACACAAGCACATTAACAGTTTTGAGCAACTGGTTTTAAGCATGATTCTTTCACTTGGTTCCAGGATATGTACTTGCCAAAATAAGCCTTTGCTTTAACTAAAGCAGCTATTTAAACTGAATTTCACAGTTGATACTGTGAGGCTGATGTGCTCACCTCATTTCTGAGGAGCTGCTCTGCCTTGCTTCTGTTCAGGTTTCGGCTGTACCACCTGCAACACAACATCAGTAAATAAAACTTCCCCAAGGTGCATGATTTACCTAAAACTGCTTTAAGCAAAGTATTATGAAGCTAGAGATTAAATAATGTTATGATAAATGAAGATCAAGAATTTAACCTTCGATAATATGCAAAAATCAGTCTCTACTACACTGTGGAGTTATCCCATAAAAAAGTTCTTAAACAAATCCAGGGAGATCCCACAAAAGCCCACAAAACTCAGGGAACTGATGTATGTTTTTGGAAAAAGGACTTGTCAAACGTGTCCAGGCTGATGGCAGCAGTTGCTGTGAAGAGCAGCCCAAGGGGAAGGCTGGCAGCCCTGGGGAAGCAGCTGCCTGCACACCAGTCAAACCACCCGTGGAGCTGGCTGTCACACTGCTCTGTCATCCAGTGTCCCCATCCTTCTGGGCTCCCAGGGAGGAACCACCTAGCAAAGGGGAGGCTGAAACTATGAATTAAGTGTCATGGCTGCACATCTCTGAGCTCTGACCTGCATGGGCAGGTTAAAGCAGCTGCAGAAGCACTGGCATGTCAGCCAGTCACAGAAAATAATAGAAAAGGAAAACCAGGCAGTTTGCAAATGGTGTGGTGCAGTTGTTTTGAGCTATGCTGTTATTTCAGTAACCAAGCAGGGAAGTGGCACAGCAGCCTTTAATCAGATTCTGCCTGTTCTGGAGATAGTGGTTTCTTGCAGTTGGTACATGACCTGGAGTAATGCTCCCTGGACTGTGCAGAGAATCAGAATTTTGGCCCCAAGGTGGCAAAAGCACAAAGTGGCTGGACCAGATAAGGCAGTCCAGTTCCTTCCTTCCCTTTCTGCCAGCCCTGCAGCCCAGCCCAGAGCTGAGCAGAGCTCTTAGCATGCGTTTCTAAGATGAGAAAGCAACAAAGAATTCCCTCTAGTCAAGCTAAGGGCAAAAATCCCAGATGAAATTCTGCCTTCTGTCAAAACATGGCGAGAAGGAGCCATGAACTATACGTATATATGAGTATGTGGCTGAGAGTAAAGTGTTGGAGCTACTAATGTACCTTTGAAATTTGTTTTATTTATTATTTTCTTACAGCTCCATTTTATCTAAAAGCTCATGAAGTATGTCCTAAATTTCCAAGCACAACAGTTTATCCTATAATGATGTTTGAATATCCAGAATAGGTTTGGAGAGTATCGTGTTAAATTTTACTCTGATGTTCTTAAATAAGTACTTCCTAATTAAAATCAACTGGAAAAAGCATTAAAAAAAAAAAAAAAAAAAAGCTGTTAAGTTACATGCATCCATTGAAACCTGAAATGCATCAAATTGCATATTTTCTTGAAAACTAGAGCTTCCAAAATATCCAATATTTTATGTTTATTTGGAGCGATTTCCACTGTTTTCTCCTACAAACTTTGGATTTGCATGTCACTTTACTATTAAAACATCATTCAGCACACTTACAATGGTAAATTTCCTTCAAAATTTCCCTTTGTCTATCAGGGAGTTAAGAGGTTTTTTTTTTTGCTTTAACCATGATAGCCTGAATACTACATGCCTGATGGCTGTCTTGCTGACTTGACCGATATTATAAACCCCAACATAATCAATGAGGAGAATCTAAAAAAAAAAAAAAAAGCCTATTTTTAGATGTTTAAGTTTAACCTCTAGGTGCTACCATATGTGAACAGTTGCTTTCAAAATGCTAAAAACACATTGTCATTCTTGAAGCATAGGTTTCATTTTATTATATTCCAAATTTTAATTCAAGCATTCACTTACTCATACTGATCAAGGTTGTTGGACTTCTTTCCTGTTACATAGTTGCTTGGAATATACCCTTGTTTCCTAAAAAAATACAGAATATATAATCTGAGTGAAAACACGTAAAATTGCATGCCTAGAAGACAGTTGTTTCATTCTGCTAATTACCAGAGGTCTCTCAAAGTAATTTATTAATTACTAACCCATCCACTCTAATACTGCTTATTCAGAAACCAATTTTCTGCATCAGGGTTTCCACATAAACTTTCAGAACTTCTAGAAAAGTGTCATGGGCAGCAGAAGTGTCCAAGAAAACCAGCAGAAGTGTCAAAGGAGAGTGAGTAACCCTCTGTCACTCTTCTGCACTCAGAAGTCTCAGTCAGTCATGGGAAATGTGCTTGGAGCCTGGCACAGCCTGATAACTCACAATTACCCATAGCATATGGCAGGAACCTGATAAATATTGAAATATGAAAACTTTCATCTTTGAAACCGCAGGGAAAATTCTAATACAGGGAATATGAACTTGTAGTCATTACAGAATCTCACTGCAATTCTCTCTCAACTTATTCAAAGATTGTCCCTAATGACCCAGCTATTAAATAAAATTATGATTATTCCAGTCTGGAGCCTGCTGAACTAAATGTTAACCATATTGCTCCCTAATGAGATGTTCCCCAGGAAAGTGGGAATACTTTACCAGTCTAGTGAGGTTTTAAAGGATGGCTGGTGCTTTACTTGGGGAACCTAAAATTGGAAAGTAAGCATAATTGGAAAGGCTTCCAGTTCTGCAACCATCTTTGCACTTGGGCCCCACAATCAAGTACTGCACTTTTAAAAATTGGTTTCTGCTTGAGAATATATGGATGAGATTTCAAAGCCTGGGCCTAATGTCGGGTCTAATGCAGTTATTTATTGACACACAGTCAATATAAACTTCTACAATAAGAAAATAGACTTATGAACTTTATAACAAAAATTAAGGAACTCATTTTTACCCATATTTGTCCCTCGCCTTCCACCAATGAATGTCGTTCTTCTCAATCACTGTATATTCTTCACCTTTCTCTAATCTTAAATCATGGTGTTCTGTAGGTTCAAAGTCATACATTGCTACCACTATCTCCTCCTCTTCATTCCCATTTTCTTCAACTGGAGGAGCAGGTGGTGGAGGCCTTCTCTGAAAACAACACAACATTATTAAATTATCATCCCCTGCTGCTCCATCTTTACACCCCATTCACCATTTCCATCACACCAGTGCATCCTGGAGGCAAAAGCTGGGTTAGTCCTGTGGTGGCCTGGGGCCAGCTGGGGTTTGTGGCAGCAAACCACACAGGTGCCATCCATGGTGCTGCAGCCCTGCCAAAGCTGCCTGGCATTTTCTTTTTGCCCACATCTTCCACCAGCAGTACAGGTACAGCTAATAGGTGCAGCTAAATTTCAGTGGGATTTTTTTCACCCTGAGATAGAGCATGATGCATACAGAAGTAGACCTTTGCTCCAGGATACAGCAAGTTTTTTGAGAAATGTAAGCACTTTTTCAAAAAGCAGTAATTATCTAGTCAATATTTTAAAGATTCTACCTACCACACTTTTTTCTGGCATTGAAGAGGACAATCTCATCACATCTAAAAAAAAAGCACAGGAGAGGATTTATACCTATTCATTTAGATATAAATTTAAAACTAAATAAAAGGTTAAAATTTCAGATAAGGTTTGTATATCTTAACAAGCCTTCAGTATGGCTCAGAAATTCAAAAAGCAAGGACAACTCCAATTAAGCTACAGGTGCCTATAGGTACTACAGATTTGGCAACAACTATGCCACACCAGAGCATGCTACAGAGAGTTCTGGACCAGCCCACAGATGCAGAAATTAATGAGAAATAAAAAAGGTATAAAGATAAAAAAGGCATAAGAAAACGAAGCAATGTTCTTGTCAACATGATCTGAAAGTCTGTTAATATTAACATCTGCCCTTTTAAAAAACATAAGCCCATGACCCTTGCTTTGCTGAATACTGCAGAACAGTTACATGTATTTTCTTATTACATCTCTCAGATCCAAAATTATTTTTCTCCTGTACTACTTTTTTTACACATTTAAAAGTTTGAGCTATAGATCATGCTTTTCATTTTGCTGAATCAGATCAGCCATGAGCCACCTGTTTATTCTGCAAGTCCTCTAAAGCAATTCAGTCAGGTCCCCCTGACTGCCTGTGCAGACATAAGAAATCATTGGGTGCCACAGATTTAACTGGGACATGAGCAATAGCTCAATTTCTTTCCCTACTACAGAATTTTCCTTAAATTGAAGACTGAACAATTACTAGATCCTTTTTGGATAATACTGGTTCATCCAGATTCAGGACAGGAACATTTACAAACCTCTAAGGAAATCCAGTCCAGTGTCTGTAAATACATTAAACCTTCTTGCATCATTTTTACCTTGGTGTAGTAACACTGAATGCAATGCAGTTATTATTATTTCACATGGATATGCAAAGTTTTTAATAAATAACTGAAGAGCTGACAAGATTTGTAGCAGAATCTTTTTCACCATAAGGTTTTATCCTCTGTCAGAGGTAAACACTAAATAAAAGTCAAATAAGTTTCAAATGAGAGGAAAAAAAACAAATTAAACTCAACCACTTCAATAATTCCTTGCAGATTTCCCTAAATAATTTTGTTTTGTTGGCTTTTCTATTTTTTTACATAATACTTGGTAATTAATTTTGACTTACAGTATCAATGATTGACTCTGCTCTACAGATTTGCCTAATACCCAGGGCATTCAGATATGAATCATATCAAAAAGCAGAAAAATATGCCAGAAGAACTTCATAAGAAAGCATATGTACTTACTGTTTTCAAAAAGACTATATTTTTCACAGCCAGGTGCTAATTTTTCTGTCTGCCTGCAGCATTGATAAATTCCCTCTGTCCAGAATTTAGGATGATATTTTACCATTATATTGCTGTTGTTCTTTATTTCTATAAGAAAAATAGTATGTATTTAAAGATAAAAAAAAAGGCTGCAAGAGGGTAATTTTTAATGCATATTACAATATATTTGACATGAGGCATAATCTTTGCTTGCCCTTACTTTAACACAGCTTCTCTTCTTGCAAGTTTGCATGGAGGTGATACAACAATCATAGAGGATATATTTAGCCTACTATTTTATTCCAGAAGGGAGTGCCATACTTCCCCCTGTTGCATTTGAGCTATAGGAGAGTGGGGAAAAGCATAATGTAACAGTTCTTCGTGTAATGGAGAAGCAAAAGAGAGCTTTATTTAAAGAAACACTACACTTATATATAGGGTAGTTCGTGCAATACAAAACAGAAAAGGCTCATTGGTCCAAGAAGGCAACATCTCTTTGAAAACATGCTTTCTGCAAAACATCACATCTCACATCTCCAGCAGGTGTTTAATCATTGCTATAATTCCTTGTCCTTGAGCAGCATGAGAAAGGCTGCTTTCTTGCCTCCCAGCAGTATCCTAACAACATCCCCCAACACCAAGCATGCTAGGAGGGGTTTGGTGCATCTATGGAAGGAGACTCTGCACCACTGGGATCAGTCAGGCAGTTGTGTGGGCTGTGGGAGCTCTGCCTCCTCCTTTGATACTGTTGTAAGTTATTCAAATTCATCTACAAACAGTGTTCTGGAGGGAAAGACAGCTGGTATTTCTCTATTCTGTGGCACAATTCATCATTTTGGCCTGGAAGGCTCCCTACCCCATACTATGGGGGCTTGCTGAGTTTCAGAGGTCACTCCTTGTCCTCTGATTCCTAGCCCAGAAATAATTTCTTATTACTTTACAGACCATCTGTAATTAATGTGAGCATCTGATGGTGAGAGAGGGCATTAAGAAGCTAATAAAAGACCCCTTTCCTCACTGTGAAAGCAACTATCTGATCACATCTCAGCAGAGATACTTCTGATCATTTTACATAAGCTTAAGGCCCACAGTGTTGTCTAGCTAAATCCAAATAAAACTTTTCAGTGATGCCATCAACTAGCTTGGATAAACTTATTAACTCACTGTGCAAAAGCAGAGTCAAATTCTGATTACAGCTGCACTTCACAAAATCAAACTAGATCAGTCTAAGTATTTGAGGCTCTCAGTACCTGTTACCACACCCTGTGCATGCAAGCAATGAGCTGGCCCAATAAAAAATTAAAATTGGTGGATATAAGCAGCAGAAACTCTACCATCTTTTTTTTGCCATTTGCTGTGGGTTGATGCTAGCCAGCAGCTAAGCACACATGCAGGCACTCACCCACACCCACAACCCAGTGGGATAGGGGAAGGAAGAGAAAGAACAAGAGATAAAAACTTTTAGCTTGAGATAAAGACAGATTATTAAGCAAAAGAGAGAAAATAAGAATCCAGAAGTAATGTAAAGTGAATCAGTCACCATCTCCCACAAGCAGAGATGTGGGAGCCAGCCAGCCCCTGTGCAGGGGCCAATGGGGAAGGAAAAAACCCTAATCCCTGTCTTTCTCTACCCCAGCTTTTATTGCTGAGCACAACTTTATATGGAATATCCCTGGAACATCCTTTGGTCAGTCCAGGCCTGCTGTCCTGGCTGTGTCACCTCCCAGCCTCTTGTCCACCCCCAAGCTACTCACTGTGGGGGCAGAGGAGGAAAAAGGAAAATCCTCCATGTAGTGCAAGCACTGCTCAGCAGCAACTCTACACTGCTATGTCTTTAACACTCGTTTGGCCACAAATCCAAAATACAGCACCAAGTTAACTCCAATCCATGCAGACAGCTCAAGCAAAGGTATCTGCCTATTGTAGAGTTTAAGAAATTCCCATTACCTTCTTTCAGGTTCCTCACCCACTGATCCCGGCTTTGTGCACTTGGTGCAAAAACATAAAGTGTATTAGCATCATATACAACCTAGAGGGGAGACAAGAAATAATCAAAATACATTCACCTCAATGTTAACTCATTTTTTCCTAAAGAAACAAAGGAAATGGAACAAGACAAATGATGATTATATTTGGCAAAATTAGTGTATTCAGGTACAAAATGCAGAGACTGGGAAAGGTTATTAAGGTTTATTATTCAGATATAAAGTTTTCAGGAGAATTAGGAAGAATTTTATAATGGTATATTATCTTGTCAGCATTCCTTAAAATGCTTGCTTCACACTTTGCTTTGCTCATTCTTCACTGTGTTTTTTCTAAATACAGTTCAATTTAATGAATGAAAATTACTTTGTAATCAGACATTCTCCCAGCTGATTCAGTATTGCTCTGCAGTGATTGTTTCATTTCTCCACTGCTTGTATTGGCAGAAAGCAAGTATTGCTCTAGGAAAAATGGATCAGAGTCACTGTTGCCCCTCTCCAGCAGTGGAATTCCTCCTCACTCCAACCATTCCCTCTATAGTAAGGAGCCAAAGCATCCAACCCCCACATTTTCCCTTTTCCCATCTAAGCATTTTGTTTTCTGTGTTCATTTCTACTCAATTCACAATGAAAAAGGAGGGGAAACAGCAACAGATTTTATTTTGATTTTCTTATGCCTATATAATTTCATAGTAATTAGATTTAATTTAATGTGAAAGAATGAAGACAGGGAAATAGGGCTGCCAGCTAACTTGTTCTGGCAGAAGACCAGGGCAGGGCAGTTTCCAGTCAAAATTCAAGCTGAGAGAGTGAGGAAAAGACAAAGACCAAGAGTACGTGGCCCAGCTCCCAAGGGAAGGGACTGCAAGGGCAGCAGAGCTTGCAGGGGATGTGTTTAAACCACTGATCCTGAACTACCTCCCACCATCCCAAAACAGATAGAGAATGAGATCATTGTTTGGAATTGACAGTAATTTTAAGAGCAGTTATGTTCAAATTGCTTGGTGTTGATGAAAAGAGCACTGTAATTTATGTATTTTATATTTTAAAAACATACCTGAAAAGGATATTTATTTTGGCATGGAATAATACCATCACTTCTTACAACTTCTACACATTTAATCCTTGAAATATCCACACATCCTTTTCTGTACTTTTTCTATAAGAGAAAGGAAAAAAAAAACCATTTGCAAAAAGATAACAAATTTATTGAATTGTCCTTTTTTTCAGCAGAGACATTCTGATTTCTTTCCCACTTAAAATAATTATTTCATTTTATGTAAATTTAACTGGAGAAGTTGTTTGAAAACTGAGGGTATAAAGATGTGCACTTGTGAAAATGCACTGAGTACAGTAAATTTGTTTAGTGAAAAGTACCAATTCTTTACATAGAAAGTTTCCAACCAGATGTAATCGTTTCATATACACTTCTTCACAAAAAAATAACTTGAGAAAAAAAGAACTGCTTCCCCTTGCTGAGTTTAAATGATTTAAACTGGTATCATCTCATCTGCTCCCTTGTTCTGTTGCTGAAGTGCCCACCATTCGAAGGCTTCTGCTGTGTTCCACTAAGGCTCCAGAGACATTTGGATGCTACACAGGCAACACAAGTCCCTGATGAGACAGAAAGCAGAAGATGCAGATGAAACCCTGGACCAAAGTGGGGTCTGTATTGAAGAAACTTCTTTGAACAAGGCTAGCAGAAGCCCAGAGAAGCAAAGTCAAAAGCACAGACTAAATCCACGAAGATTTAGTCACCTACACTGAAAATTATGAGCATTTTAAAGAAGGCACAGGTGCTCAGCAGGTGCTGCACAGTGCAGGGTTTGACAGTGTAGTTTAACATACTGGAGAGGCAGCCCCTTGGAAGAATAGCTGATAATGAGACCCAGGTGTACTGGGCTTTAGTTACACTGAAATCGACAGAAAGATTGTATAGAACCACCTCTCACTTTTGGGAGAACCAAATCTCTAAAGGAGACTAAGATTCTACTGGAATCTGGAACAAAACAAAAGCAGTAGCAGCTCATGGCTGGTACTGAATTCATACACATCAAAAAAGTTGATTTGCCAAGCACATCCAGAACATCCAGTCCAGAATACGTCTTGTGAAAGACTGACACTTTTCACACAATGTGGAAATATTTAGCAATTACTGCATTATTTGAGATATGCCAATCCTTATTCAGCTCCTCTCTTGGGGATGGAAATTTTAGCCCAAACAGCAGAAGTCTGGTACAATCACAAGCAACTGAAAACACAGTCTTGTAAACAGAAACAAAGAACAACTTCAAATACAGCAGTTATGATTCCATCACCCTAGAAACATTATAATTAATTACCCATGAAGTTTCATCAGCACTTAAAATTTAACACTGTGAGTCTTACATAGATTATTGCAGAGAAAACATGCATGAAAAATTCATGTACATCATGGTCAGCATCAGGAAGAATGGCAAGGTATAAAAGTTCAGATAAAGCTGCAACTGTTACTTGTTAACCAGAAAAACCAACAGACACAAGAGAAGTGGGTTTTTTAAGGGGACCTGTATGGGGAATTAGGCACCATAAAGAATAAAGTAAAATCATAAACATTACCATGAGCTGTACCACAAAGATTCATCAAGTAACACTGAAAAATAATTTTGTACTAACTATGCAACCCTGGGGTTTTTTTACCAAAAAATCACTTTAAGTTTTCTGTTTATTTTATGTTGGTCACTTCCAAATTCAGAATATCCTCTGGTGTCCCTTACTTGAACACTGACTCCCTAAAGTAAAACATACATTCATGCAAAAGCCAAAAGTTTTTACTGGAATCCTCAACACTTGGCAGAGCAGGCAGTACTGCCTCTCCCTGTCCTTGTCACTATGTGACTGACCTGGCAGTTTCAGAGCTGCCAGATTAGCAAAGGGAGAACAGGAGGGTCCAAACGAGATCAGCCTTTTCATGAACCCCAGAAACCAAAACTCCACATAGCTGTGCTGTGGACACCTCTCCAGATGTCTTTCTTGCACAACAGCAAGCAAAGAAGAAATGCCACTCCTGTAACTTACCCACCCAGCTTTCTGTGCCCAGAGGGGTACTCACACTGCTTGGATCCCACCTGCTGGTTAACTGAGCTGACAGGACAGACAGAGAATACTTTTGTGTCCAGAATGACAGAAATCCCTTAGGAGAACACGCTATTATTTTATCTGAATCACCCTCCTCCTGGGCTCAGAGATTTTCATGCCAATTCTGGCATTCAGTGAGTGCTCACTGACAGGCAGGACAAAGGATATTCAACTACATAATCATCTAACATTTGGGGGAAAAAAACATAAAGGAAATCTCGTGTTGTAGAGCACATCATTCTAGTAATTGTATTTCCTAGGTCATACCTTTGTATGTTTTCATGATTTAAGGTGGCTCAGTTTGGTTCATCACAAGATGCTAACACATATCTGACCCACCTTACAAGTCAGTCCACCTTATTAAACCTAATGTCAGGGAAGATTATTCTGGTTTTGCATATTTTATAGATTAAAAAAAAACCAAATACCTTGCACATGTGAAATTAAAAACAAAGCAACTGCTCAAGACATTTTCAGATCACATCAGAAGCAGCAGTTATAAATGTCAAGTGCACAGCTCTGTTCTAGCTGGCCATTACTCATTAATAAACAATGGTGCACAGAAAAAAAAAAATAAAAGGACTCAAGAAAAATGCTAAAGAGACCACTGCAATTCCTCTCTCCTCCCTACTTAAATTATTTCGTTTTGTAATAATAGAACATCTTGCATACCATAACTGCATTGCATTTATTCTACAGGCAAATGGGTTCTCTGGACTCTTCACCAAGCTGCACAGCAGACATGAAATGCAGAATCAAGGCAGAGCTCAAGCCCTGAAGCAGTTGGGAAGTAGAGATGTGGCCATGAGGCAGCCCTGAGAAATTCAACCATAACCACTCTTTCCAACAAGTGAGCTCTGCTATAAAGAGACAAAATTAGTCCAATGGCTAATCATGCAATGCCAAAGTGTAGGAAGTAGAGGGACATTTTAAAGATTCCTTTTTTTTTTTTTTTGAGGTGAAGATGGCTAACAGAGTAGGAAAACTTTAGATTTATTGTAGAAGTAGCAGTATTTTACCAGAATATTGCCAGCATGCTCTCTGAATGGGATACAAGTATTCACAGAGGATTTGGAAAAGCCACAGGTCAGTGGAATGGAACCTACTAAACCTGGTCCATTCCTTTACTAAAGATAAATCTAAGCCTCTAGAGAAGCAAATATGGTTAGAACAGTAATAAAGGTATAAAAATACTAAATCTCAATAAGGAAAACAAATAGGTAAAGTATGTGCTTCAAAGTCACACTAATGGTTGGGGTTTTGGTGTGGGTTTTCTTTTTTAATGTATCCTCTTGCTGAAAATAACAAAAGGGAAGTGACTATACAGAAATTATTATACAAAGCCTTTCAAAATGCCATACATATTTCATATTTACCTATGTTTCAAAATACTGATTTACAGTTTTAGAAGTCCTGCTCCTTGCTCACAGTGGGTATGCCCAAGTCTTCTTTCCTTACAATCCAAAAAGAATAAGCTATTCCTCTTTATTTTAGCATATTAAACAGTCGTATGAAGAAGTCATAACAGTAGACCTATGTTTTCAGATATGGAACAAACATAGGATTACACAATTTCTTTAAAAATCATCTTAGAATACAGTAAGACAAGAAACATACAAGTTTTAGATTAGTGTACAATCAAACAGCTGATCCTCTGTACATTTGGAATTGCTCCTCTGCTAAATACAGAAGCTTTACAGCTTCAGAAGCCCATAGCCTCACTATCAGATGAAAATATTTCCTCAGTGTATTTCCTTTTTGCTGATGAACACACTGCACTTACCCTCACAGAACTATGTGTGTATGTGGGGGTGTTGAACAATACAAAGATTAGATTTGGCAATTAGATTTTTCCAATTAGATTTGGGAAAAAAAAAAAGCCTCAATGAAAACATACATAAGTCAGCCCTGCTGGCAAGAAATACCTAGATTTTGTCTCCCCCATGCTCTCTCTTTCTCTTTCCTTGTTGTTCATATGATTTCTTTCTTCCATGCTTACCCCCATGTAGGAAATCCTGAGGTCATCAGCATGTGACACACGGAGTTGTGACACTTGTGTTCTCACAAGTGCAGCACGTCACAGCACTGCTTTTATCTCCTTTTATGGAGCTGCTCTTCAACTTTGCAAAACCACAAAAAGCCTGGCTAAGCCTACACTGCCTACAGATAGAATATGCTCCAGAGCCAAATGTATGGGTATTTTCATTTTTGGGTGCTTTGCAGGGAGGGAGGTTGGGTTTTCCGGTTTTTGAGTTTTGCTTCTTTTAATAGTATTGCCATTTTTTAATAAGAAGCACAGACTGGATACTTCTGCAGTTCCCTCTTGAGGCAAGCAATTACAGATTATGCAAATATAATTAATGGAGCTAGCGTTAGGCGGCCACATTTTCCATTCCTACATTTTTCAGTATGTCAAATATACTGAAGAATGCACTTCTCCTTTCAATTATTTTTTAAAATTATTAAGAAAAGCAAGTATCACGTATTTTTATTAACCTTTTGAAAATGGATAGAATTGATATGAAAAGCAAAAGGTGATTACTATTCTGATGTAGTCTGACCTGATTCAACATCTGACTGCTAGGAAGAATTTAAAGAGGAAAAAAATGCAAATGTAAATGAGAAGAAGAAAGTTTTAAACCCTGTCTTGCAAATTAAGAAACTGAGAATCCACTACCATGGCCTGGCTGCTCAGCAGATGTCAATGACTGGCACTGAAGAGACTGAAAATCACAAAAACAAATTTTCTGTCATAGCACTGATACAACTTCCTAACCATGACTACAGTAACTTACTCTTCTCCTGCAGCGGGGAGGCAGCCAGTCAAACGTGCACACTACAGTTATGATATGTTGCTGCAACTTGTTTTTCAAAATACTTGCAGCTCCTTCAAGTTTTATTTCACCTGAGAACTCAACAAGCTTCTATCCAACAACAGTATCAGTAGTGAAAATACTAAAATGCAGAATAGGACGTTCCATTCAAAACAGGCTCTCAATCTGAAAACAAGCCTCTGATGCCTATTCAACAGAATACCAGCTTCCCACGTGCTCTGCAATCAAATTTACAAGAAATTTATACAGGTAATTTCTAATGCTGACATATGAAAATGTCTCATTCAGCAGTGTCAAAAAACCATGACTGGGATGAAAACACAGGATATCTGCAGTCTCTGCTATCCACAAGACTTGTTATGCCACAGCAGACAGAGCATAGATAAGTCTGAGATTATTTTGTTTTGTTCCTTTGCTGGCTGATGTGCAATTTCTGCATCTTCCAGGTATCTTCAAAAAGTCTGGTTTTTCTTGCATTTTTCCCTGAATTACTTTCATAGATTAATTTCTCAGCTTTAAAAAGGTTCCTCAGATTTGAAAAAAATCTCGGCCTTCTTTACCCTTCTGTCATCTATTTTCCAGTCCTTCCTTCTTCAGACCTTTAAGACACATCCATTCCTGTCTAGTTATAAGGTAAATATTCTCATCCATGTGTTTTCTGTATCTCAACAACTAAAACCTATGCTTCTCAAATGAATCTACATCTCATATGTTCCATCTCATAAAATCAAGATTCCTGTAGAAAGATAATTACTGCAGATTCTCATTTTATAGCCGACTTTTCTTTCAGTAGATGTTACAGAAAACAGGAAATCACTACTACAGCATAATCAACTTTTTTTTACAACTTAGGTTTCTTTATGAATTGCCCTTTACAAGTGAGCACTGCCATGCATCTGTTAAGCTGCTCCCATTCACATGAATTGCTTTACGTTATGTCTCCAACTCGAACAGTTTTCACTCACAAGTATTTTAAGAAAGCTCTATCATTATGATCTGTGACTTGGAACGAAAAAATGCTCTGTAAAACTACTCATTTCAGAAGCTATTTATCATACATTAAAAAAACAAGAGTAATCAGTGAAGTGATCAGAAGCATTGTAATACCAAATTCTGCTTTCATTTACATAAAATAATTAAATCACTCATGCAATGACAAAGGAAATCCCATAAATCAGGGCAATTCTTTTAAAATAATAAAGGATAAGCACTATAGGAATAAACAACAGTAGAATTAATTACTTTTCTGTTAAAAAAGAAAAGTAAGAAGCATAGCTTTTTGGAACTCTACAATGTTGCTATGCTCCAAATGAAGTAGTATTTGCACAATACTAGTGTTGCAACGAAGCCACACAATTTTACCGTGAAACCTACAGCTTCAGAGTGGGCCCCAGAGCTTTTATTTTTCCTTCCTTAAAATATCACCATTGTAATTTCAGTAGCTTCTGTCTCCTCTATATTCAAATTACAAGAACCAAACACAACCCTTATAGATAGACCTTTTCTTCCTTAGGAAGAGACTTTCAAAATGAGCAATCTCCCCCAAAATGTAGAGGTTTTTATTTTGCTTTTTTCATTTATATCCTGGTTGGTTTTTATCAGTTGTAACAGCTCTGTTTACACAATAAAGTTTTCACAGAAGTCTGATTCTAATGGTAAATACCACTACTGAAGACAAGAGCATTCTGCACCTCCCAAGTTCAGGTACTCAGAAGCTGCCTTCTACTTGACTCCACAGAAGCATCCTTCTAAATAAGACTCTCAGGGAACTATCATTTGCCTCCTCTGTAGAAGCAAATGGGTTTCTGCACACTAATAGACAAGTGATGTGACTACTCCAATATCCCCTGTGCAGCATTTCCAGAGCTAATGTGCATTGCAGCCCAAACCCTCCCCCTTCTCATCCTCCTTTCTAACACTGCAGATTCCTGCCCATCCAGACACATGCAGGGTAACCACAAGAACCAGGATTTAGTCTGTGCCTTTTGAAAATGCAAAATCCAATGTAAAGCTATTTATTGATTTGAACTGCTATCCATACAGCAAACAATAAAGATGCTAAACATGAAGAAATGTAACATTCATATGCTCATAGTCAGCTTCATATTCATGGTCAGTGCAAGCTGCTGTGGGATGGAAAGTTTAATTCAAGCATGCTGTGCCCTGCGTGGGAGGACAGTAACCAAACCACACACATAGGCACACTTTCAAACTAAAGAGTATCACTGATGAGCAAGCTGAGTGACAGAGAAATATCTCGGTGAAAGGGAACATTGCACAGGTTCAATAGATATGAGGATACTAGGAGTCTGCACATTGACAAGGATTTATAAAATTACCACCAGATCTGTGTCACCTTTTGGAAGCACCACACTCATGAGAAACATCAATGTGAAAGTTTTCAAATCAACAAACTAGCAGAATATCTCACTTGCACAGACCAGCTCTTTTCAACTATTTCACTGGTGAGAAAAAAGTCCTTTAACACCTACACTTACTCTCTTTCCTTCATCATGAAGCATTTGCCTTGCCTAAAATGCCATCTACAGCAAAAACTTTTAGTCTGCTGGCACTTTCAAGTTCAAGCAAGATGCCCTGCCAGTATTAGTGTCTAAAACCTGTGTGAAGTATGTGTTATTTGCTGTCATGGCTGTTCTGTAGTGCAGCAGCAAGCCTGCTCCAGCTGGGGCCATCCCACTGCCCAGTTCAGAGATACCAGAGAAAGGATTCACAGCAGTCAAACTCATTGCCACACAAGGAGAAAGACAATAAACCACGAGTACGTGGTGGACAGCCCTATGGACACAGTATGCTGTTTCTGTGTGGTGTGTCCTGTTGGCTAACTGAAGGGGAATAAATGAAGCTGCTCTCTGCAGCCACCCTGCAAAGGACTGTGTGGGGCACTTGAACTGTGGGACACCAGTCATCAGGCATACTGGTAAAATGAGTCCTCCTTTCCACTGTCTTGTTGAAGTGTTTAAAATTTCAGTGACAAGGTGGACTCCTAGATAAACACTTAAAGTTTGGTTTTTCCAAACAGACACAGATAAAAGTGTGAATGCACCGTCTCTTTAAAAATAACTTCCAGGGAATTTTAAGTTGACTGTTCAAGATATGAACGCACCTTTGACAAAAATATGTTTAAATGTACCTCAGGCCATGTGTATGCAGTGTTATTTCCCCAAATACCTCCTAGGAAATCAAACCTACACTCCATTCAAGATGAAATTAGCAATTTGGAGAAAGTCATAAAACTTCAGCTAAATTTTTGCTGGTCAAAAATACAGAAAGCCATTCCAAATGAGATTTTTTTTAAAAAAATCACTGCATGAAATATTTCATTTTCAAACAAGTTGGATAATTTCAAAATTGCTTAAATTTGGGTATCAATTTCATAGTGGCTTGTATGTTTTGATTTCTCAGAAGAAAATAGTTCAGGAAAATGACCAGAAGCACATCTGAAGTATTATGCTGAGTTTTCAAACCACACAAAATTGAAAAGATATTTCCTAATAAAATATTTTGTGCTCATATTTCCTCACTTAAACACTGCCTTTGCTATAAAATCAGATTATCCAGCAAAATCACTCTTCAATCCATGACTCCAGCTAACACAGTGAGAACAGTAAGAAAAGTGCAGCAGTCCTCAAGAATAAGGGCCAGTTTGTGAAAAAATGCCTACCATCTCTCACTTTCAAACAAGTCTATATAAATGTGTGTAAAGCTGGCTTGGTAAGTGTACAATACATTTTTGAGAACTCTGTACATATCTCAAGTCTTTCTGACTGCAGCATGACCAGCAAGTTGTGCTTTATTGCACATTTCCATACTCACAATAGGAAGATATCTTACTTATTCCCTACTTTTATACATTCATGACCAGTACTCTGTGCTTGACAATTATACCCTACCATAGTGAATTTTTATCTTCATTGTAAATGGACAACATCACATTCAGATTTCAAAAGCCACTTTTGCAACATTACGAAAATATACAGAAAATACTCTTTCCAACAATGACAGCTGATAAACCATTAAGGGCTTCAAGAAACAACATTAGCTCAGCCTTTTATACTTGCTTATAATGATTGCTAGTCCAATATTGCATAATAGTGCATTGATGCCCTTTCCCCAACAGCTACACTTACTAATTCTCAGAATTTATGACCAAGAAAAAAAAAGACAAAACCAAGACACCCCAGCTTAAACAGAATATTCCTCTTTTCTGACATGAAAAAAACTATCTCCTTAATGCTTAAGGCAATTTGGTTCGTGATGTATTTTTATTTTCAAGCTTCTTAACATCCATCTTTTTAACAAACCTAAAGGTGATACTTCTTCCACATTTTTTATCCAACAGCATAATACCAAGAAGTTAAGCAGTAAAACCAAGGTCCTATTGGCTTCCTATGCTAAGTAAGTCACCCATGATACTAATCATAATTGTAGAGCTTTGCACAGGTGACCTAAACCAGGACTCTCCTTCCCCAGGCTTCTGTGTTTTGAAATCAGTCTAAATGCAGCTTCTTCTCTGATTCTGTAGCTATGCTCCATCAATAGTTCATGCACCTGCTCCATGACTTATAATAGAGCAATATCTTTAAGTGAAAAAACTGAATTTCTCCTTCTCATGGCAGCAGTGCAGTTCCAGCTTGACTGCAGGCATGTATTGTCATTGAGCTATGATAAGGGGCCTGATCTGCTTGAAAGCATGTATAGAAAGATTTAAACCATTATGAGCAAGTTAAAACAAAATTTTAGCCTGTTGCTAGTAGTCATGTTTAGGACATAATAATTTATTGCTCCAAGTAAGGTATATGGGACTTTTTCAGTAGATAGGACAGGAAAAAACAGAGAAGAGTGGTGTGTATAATGCATAGTTTCTGTTCAAAGAGCAAGTGATGCTCCACTTCTGGCTGCACAGAACAATTGATTCTCTCAGCAGCATTTACATGAACATTATTTGCTATGGTTGACAGCCTTTTGTTGTCATAAATGTTCCACTACTCTCACCAGACATAAAAAATGACTAATTATGTCACTATATTAATAATACCACCTTGCCCACACTTTGAATATTGGCTAATCTGGTCAATGAGATTTAGTCTTGTTTTTAAAAAGAAGTGGTATGATTATTCACATGCCGACAAACCCTGGGTTTTTCTTGAACTCTCTCTACTGAACTTCTATAAAAGTTAAAATTGAAGAAAAAAAGAAAATACTTCAAATTGGCCAACAATCAAGCTGGAAATTGCACTTGCCTAGAGGAGCAGAACCCAACCACCCTTGGCAGACTGCTACCACTGCAGTTAGGGGATTAAAATGAGGGTGTGAGATCCTCTTGGCTCGGGATTTCCATGCTTATCTTACCAATCTGGACTTTGAATACTGCCAAGCCCAAAATTAAATCAGTCTGTACCTATCCTTTCATCTGTCATGTCTTTAAATTCAACCAGCACACACAGTACTCACATTTATTTCAGCAATAAACCCCCAGTTATTTAGAGGGGGCAGAATTGTCTTGATGGCTAATAACTTCTTTCTCTTCATAGAAATTACCTCAGAATGTGCAGGTGTTTTACTGTAAATACATATTTATAGCCACTATAATTGGCTCTAAAAACCCCAAACAATAACCAAACACATAATTAAACCACAAACATCTTTGCCACTTAAGTTGTCCAGAGACATAAAGGAATAACTGTGCTACAGAGATTTTAGTCTTAGAGTTGTGAGGTTTTTTTAAGAGACAAAAATATTCAGTATGTCCCTTTAAGATCAGAGCTCACTATTTTCAGACAACACTGTTAATAAAATAAAATGCTGATTAATGTTTAAAAGAATCTAACATGAGAGGAATGGTGAAAATTAAAATGGTTTGAGGCTGGAAAGTAACACATTACAGCTGAGCCAGTCTAGCAGCCTGCTGATGTCACTCCAGCTCTCCTCCAGCACCTGGCACAGCCTCTGGCACTTGTTAGATCCTGCACCCAGCTAATGCAGCATGCTAACCCAGCAGAACACCAATCCAGCAAAAATAAAACCAGAGCAAATATCTTTCTGCTGACCTAATAGCAGCCTTCCAGCACCTGAAGGGAGCCTACAAGAAAGAGAAAAATTGTTTCCAAGGACATGTAGTGACAGGACAAAGGGGAATGGCTTCCAACTAAGAGTAGGTTTAGATTAGATTTTAGGAGGTAATTCTTTACTGTGAGGGTGGTGAGGCACATGTTGCCCAAGAGGTGGTGGATGCCCCATCCCTAGAAGTGCTCTAGGCCAGGTTGGATAGAGCTCTGAGAAATTTGGTCT
Organism: Luscinia megarhynchos; assembly: GCA_034336665.1. NCBI lineage: Eukaryota > Metazoa > Chordata > Aves > Passeriformes > Muscicapidae > Luscinia > Luscinia megarhynchos. Next base: position 25,452,607 of record CM067566.1, read on the forward strand.
AATGGGAAGTCTCTGCCCAGGGTCAGAGGGGTTTGAACTTGATGAACATTAAGGTCCCTCCTGACCCAGGCCATTCTATGTTTCCATGATTAGCAATTTTTTTCAAAGCAGTCTGGATTCCAAGAAGGGCCAGAATGAATTCAAGTGAACAGGGGAGTCTAGGAAGGCTAGGACAGGAATGAAATGGACCTGCCTTTTTCAGCAGCAAACTGATGGCATAGCATAGGCATAGTGTACATTTTCAGCCAAACTGGCTGTATTTTATGCAGAAATATTTTAAAAAGTTACTGCATCCTCCACTGAGGGCACTATGGGCTGCCCTGTTCAATCTCACTGAAAATAAAACTGAGAGTTTAAACCCCCTCTCAGAGAGATCAACAAGTCAGTCTCCTGGAATAGCATTTTAGCCAGAGGACATTAAACTGCAGAGCAAAGGGAAAGCTGGAAGGGGAGCACTGGAAGAAGGGAAGCTGGAAGTGATAACTTCTTACAGGGTGACAACTAGACCTGCAAAACCTGTTTGTCACTTTTCTATTTGATCTGAATGTAAGCTGACATGGGATAAGCATGCAAGACATATTTCAGAGGGCTTGTTAGCCCCCACCTCTTTAGTCTCTGGGAGAAGAGTCACCAAAATAGGAGTGACTGATACACTCTGCTATCATAAAACAGGGACATAAAATGTCTGAAAGGGGTGTGCAAAGAGGACAGAGCCAGGCTACTGGCAGCAGTGCCAGGGCCAGAGGCAGTGGGCACAAACTGAAAGACAAGAGGCTCCATCTGAACATCAGGAAATGACGCTGGTCATTTTACTGTGAGGGTGACTGTGCCCTAGCACAGGTTGCTAAACAAGGCTGTGAAGACTCCATCAAAGGAGATACTCAACAGCCAGCTGGACAGAGATATTCAGCAGCCAGCTGGTTCTGGGCAAGCAGAACCTGGCCCTGCTTGAGCAGGGGGCTTGGATCAGATGGCCTCCAGAGGCCCCCTCCAACCTCAGGCTGTGATCTTGTTCTTAACCCCTGACTGTGTCCAAGCTCACTTTCAGAGAAAAATCTGCTGTGAGCATCTTGTAGCATGGTAAGTGAGCTCAGTTCTGGTACAACCATAAGGTCTGGCAGAGAAACATGCTTAGCAAGCCTTAGCTCTCCTGTACCCTCTTCTTTGATCAGAGGTAAGACAGCCAACACAAGATGTTGCAGGAGTTCCCTCCATTAAGCTTTATTTGTTAAATGGCTTCCCAAGGCATACAACATGTTTCACAAGCTACTGCAGTCATCTTAATCCTCTTCAGCATTGTGACAAACATGGAAAGAAGCCTCACACAAGTGGAAAATCTCACCCCCAGCACTGAGGATATGACAGGACACTCTGGGGGCAGGTGACCTTGATGAAACTGAGTCTGGAGCTCATTTGAAAAAAATGCTGGTCTGAGGATTTGCGTAGTTTACACTAATGATTTCCTGAGTAACTGAATTTACACAGAAAGTGGTAACCAGGATGCGTCGCTTGTGTGCTCAAAGATAATCTGTTTCCAGCTTCATTTCAATCAACAGGTTGCATGATCCACTCTAACAGATCTCATCTCTGCTAAACTTGGTCTGCAATGCACTGCTTCTATCAAATGCTCTTTCTCCTGTTCAAATGCAGTTAATTGCCAGATGTGGATGTAATGGCCTGCACAGTACACACAGCTACAAGAAACTGCAATTGTAACTTTTTCTATCTTTTCCCCAAATCATCATCTCAGTGATCTTTCACCTCTCTGGAGAGAGAAAGAAATCAGCTTTGATGACCACTTCTAAACACTGTTTTATGTAATTTCTGCCATCCTTGGCTATGCACTATTTCTCTGATTGAGAACCAATTTCACATTGACTATCAGGTAATTTATCTACACCTCTATCCACTTGCATTAGAAATAAGAGAAATGCCAGCTCACTTTCATGGCCACTAATGACCATTTCCCCAATCAGCTCTGGACAGTCTGACATATGTAGGAGAAAAAGCCAGTATTGTACAAAAGCAAAAAGGAACAAAGGCAACCTGTAGTATAAATCTGTGTCTCCTACCTCTGCTCGACCTTCGTAGTATGCTAGCATAGACTTTGTAAGTACAAAAAGCCTCTCTTTGTAGTTCAAGGGAGAAGTCCTCTTCTTCTGCTGTGATCTTTTTATCAAAATCTCTTGTAGGATAGTAGTCGTATTCATTTCAGCCACTTGTCAGCTCTCTTCTAGCCATTGAACATCAGTTCCTGTGAAGAGGAGGAATAAAACATTACCAGATGTTTGGAGGGTCACAGAATTTGAGATGTCTGCAGCAAAAAGAGCTTCTACTTATAAATGAAACTGCCTGGATTTACAGAAAGCTGGAGCTCACCTGGAAGTTTACAGAAGTTAATGATTAGACTAAGAAGTTCAGGCTTTGCTCAGCTGAGGGCTGCACTGGCACATACCCAGGAAGCCAAAAGCTGTACGTGACTGGGATGAAATAAGGTACACTGTAGCCTCTGTCACAGAGAATATGGGTGAGAAGTCTGAAATGTGCTCCAGGCAGACTGCAGTGTACAACTGCTCCACACCACAAACCTATATTAGAAGTTTCTAACCTGTATAGAAGTTTTAATTGCTAGGATCCGTGCCTGTATAAATGTCATTTGCAAAAGAGTTCTGTATACAAAATTGAAGATCATAGAATCATAGAATATCCTGCAAGGAAGAGACCTACAAGGATCATCAAATTCCTGGCCCAGAAAAGGACAGCCCCAAGCACCACACCATTTGTCTGAGAGCATTGTCCAAATGCTTCTTGAACTGCCAGGCTTGGTGCTGTGACCACTTCCCTGGAGAGCCTGTTCCAGTGCCCAACCATCCTCTAAGTGAAGAACCTTCTTCTAATATCCAACCTAAACCTCTCCTGACACAACTTCAGGCCATTCCCTTGGGTCCTGTCACTGGTCATGAGAGAGGAGAGATCAGTGTCTGCCCCTTCTCCCCTCTCAAGGAAGTTGTGAAGTCTCCTCTCAGTCTCCTTCAGACTGAACAGACCAAGTGACCCCAAACATTCTTCATAAGGTTTTCCCCTCCAGACCCTTCACCATCCTTGCTGCCCTCCTTTGGATGCCCCCCAATAGCTTAATGTCTTTCTTACATTGTGGGACCCAAAACCACACACAATATTCAAGGTGAGGTTGCCCCAGCACGAGCAGAGCAGGACAATCCCCTCCCTTGCCTGGCTGTGATGCTGTCCCTGATGCACCCCAGGACACAACTGGCCTGCCTGGCTGCCAGGGCACTGCTGACTCTTGTTCAACTTGCTATCAACCAGGACCCCCAGGTCCCTTTCTGTGGCACTGCTTTCCAGCCTCTCATTCTCTCATAAGACACAACCAGGCTTGCCCCATGCCAGGTGCAGAATCCAGAACGTGCCCTTTTAAAGCTTCATATGGTTGATAATTGCCCATCTCTCTAACTTGTCAAAGGCTCTCTGCAGGGCCTCTTTCTGTCCTTCAGGCAGTCAAGATCTCTTCCCAGTTTAATCTTTTAGTATTCTTTCGATCCATTCAAGTTGTTTATGCGGATGTTGAAGAGTGCTGGGCCTAAAATGAAGCCCTGGAGAACTCCACTAGTGACCAGTCATCAGCCTGATGTAATCCCATTTACTACAAACCTTTGCACCTAAGATGGATTAGTAAAAGCAATTCTGAAAATTTACCCCGATTTTGTTAATGAAAATTTTCAGACACAAATGGTAGTTTAGAAGATGTCAGTTTGAGAACAAAGAACTTAAGCCTGTTTTTCAGAAACTGCTGTACATATGCCTTCCAACTTCTGTTTAGAAAGACTTCATACTGACCATCAAAATCAAGCAATTGAATTCAGACAGTTTTGTTCTGTAATGTCAAGCTGCTCTATGTTCTACACCATGGCTGATACCTGTAGGACAAACTTAGGAGTACATAAAAACCAATGCACCCACAGCTGCTCTGCTTGCAAATTTGGCTCCAGGGTCCTGCCAGAGACACAGTCAGGCAATGTCTCTGTTCTCTGCAATGATGCTTAAACACAGCTGACCTCCTCCCTCAGCAACTCACCACTGTCCTGTCATGCCACCCTGCCCTGTGCAGGTGCAGGCGTTCCTCCTGCCAGGCTGGGAAGCAGGTTAGGGAAGGATCCAACCAGACATTTCATCATGCAGCACAGGCAGCTGCCTGCACAGACACATGAAATGAAGTGGCACCCAGGAAGGAATGAAGGGTGTGGGAGAGGTTGTGGAGAAGCTGTTCCAGAAATCTTTTTTCCCACTCCCTTTGGCTTTGCTCACTTTCTGCCAGCCCTGCCCATGGCACCAGTGCCTGAAGCTGTACTCCAAAGCCAGGGGAAGTTGCAGGCACAGACCTGGAGAGCAACTCAGGCTAGAGCAGCACAGCTGGAGCTGAAGCCATGGCTTGAAGAAGGAACAGCAGCACCTGCTGAGCACCAGTGACTGTGAACGATCTCTCAACTGTGTGGAGGGGGCGGGGGGGATAACCCAGAACAAAGCCCTAGGGTATAACAAAAAAATAATTCATTTTTCACAGACCTTACTTTATGCACCTATTTACTACTTAGAGTATTTCAGAATTCACTGGGGAAATGGCATGCACATTTTTCTTGCAGGCAACGTAACTTCAGCATGGACAAAACGGTACATTTCACCGAACTGTGGCAGAGAATCTTGAAAAACCACAAACCTCCTCACAACATTGCATTACATAATTTAATTTTTAATAAAATCAAATGCAAAAAACTCACTTTAGTGTGTCTCATTTTGTGAGCAATTAATTGCTGTCACAATACATGAAATGACACTCTTTGCCTTCCAGTCTAGACTTGATGCTACTTTTCACTCCCTGGTTTGACCAGCTGAGCTCTCATATCCCACACTACTGCTATCTCAACAGCTGGAAGTAGTTATTAGCAGCTTTAAAATATCCTTTTCTTTCTTAGGAATACCTCTTCTATGTTAAAAAAAAATATTCGCTGGTGTAAATGGAAATACAAAATAAGACCAGGTTAGGATGCATAAGTAAAAGATGATAATTTGACTGCAAATGGTGATTATTATGAATAATCTCTTTTTGTTATTTCTCTTGCACTGAAATGCATACACATACATATTTTGTTGGTAATCTGTCATATTGCATTCTGGGAAGAAGGCAGATCTTTTTTTATTGGTAACTGTCTTGGATATGTTATTTAACTACTAAAGCTGATCAATTCTGATTTGTTGCTCTTCTAAAAATAAATCTGCAATCTTAAAGGTAACTGCAGAAGGAAGAATACTGCCATAAAGTGAAAATACAAATATTATCTAAAAATTTAAAAGTCAGTATTAACTTTCAGACCAGCTTAATGCACACAAAACTTTAAGGGTTCCCATCACAGGCTCTTCCACTCAAAATAATCCTACTATTCTCAGTAGAAATTCTCTGCTTGTACTTAAGAAAAACAATTATTATGCATCTTATAAACTGTGAACTCTGAGATCCCTAGAGTGCTGCATAAGAGAGCACAAGAAGGATTCCAAGTTAACTCTGATTTCAAATCTCAATACTGATAATGCTAATATATTTCATTTCTCTACTAGGTTATATTAACATGACACAAGAATCAAAACAATCCTTTTGACAAAATAGGGGTTAAAAAATAAAAACATCAGTAAATGTCTGCACCTGGTAGCTACACTGAATTATCTCTGCTATGAAGATTCCAGCAGATTAGAACCAGTTTCCCAGGTCACAAGATCAGCCTTTGAATCTGCATTTGGTCACAGAAACCTGTTCTGTTTGGGGTTATTTCCAAGACAATGGCTCTAGATACATTTATGTTTCAATAAATAAGGGTCAGGATAACTGAACCCTCACCTATTGTTCTGAAAGTTCTTTTTCAGAGTAGCAATGCTCCACTAAGAAGCCTTGTAACAGCTACACTTAGCTCTTATTAATTCCATATATCACTACTTCTCTTCTGTACAGTTTTAGACATTTTCTGCACATTTTCCCTGCCCCAGCTTCCCCCCAAATACTCCTTTGTTCCCAAGACCATCCCTCAGAATACGAAGCTGTTTGCATGACACACTGTTATCTTCTCATAAACAGCTGTGGGAGTTTGGGCTGACACCCAGTATAAACTTTTCACAATATGATTGGTGCCAAGGAATTGCCCTGTTCCCTGCCAACCTTAGCTACACGATAACAAATATGATCTGATTTGCAGAGATGCTGAAGACTCAGAATTATGGCAGACATCAGAAAGATTAACAGATTCTTAGCTTTTCATAGGGCAGGAAAGCATACTCAACTTTAAATGTCAAAATATCTGCATCAGCTTCTGTTTCCCATCTTCACATTATACAAGTATTAATCTGTACAGCCATGAAGTCACCACACACCTTCCTCAAAATAAATGAAAATAACTGTTCAGATAACCCTTCTGAGTCAATATTGGTCCAAATGTACAAAGTACTTTTTCACTTGCAGACAGAGCTTTTTATGCCTGCCACCTTCCCAATTTTCACTGGGGAAAACTGAGCCACCAAGTGATGTGGTAAGCTCAGGTGTTGCAACACTACCCACCCCACATATCTTCTGGTTCCCACTCCCAGCTCCCAGATTGTGTTTGTTTATTGAAACAATTAGTCACTGTAAACCAGCTGGACTGCAAGCACCTTTAACATTCAGAAAGATGAATAAATATATGAAACTCCCAATGCAAGTTCTAGGGAGCAGAAAAGGGAAAGTGCATCCAGTCTGATCAAGGTTTCTCTGACGAAAATGCAACAGGTAACTGTCACTTTTTAAGGCACAAATCTTTGCACCACTTACAGTCATGGAGGGGCTCATAAGAAAAAAAACACGTTCTGAAAAACACACTTATTGCAGCAATACAAAAGGAACACTAGGAGGAAAAACTTGTGGCTGAGAAGAAAATTAAAAGCAAGGTGGAACTGTTTTCTGAGATTCAACATCTCCTTAGTGATGGTAAAATTTCCCTAGGAGTTTGTGTCCTTCAGGGCAAAGTCTTAATGTTAAACTGATGGGCAACCAAGACAGACAATCCCTCTAAGAAATCAGCATCCTCAGCTTTCTGACTTGGATTTCATGTATCATGCACAACTGCTGTTTTTTAGATTTGGGACATATCAATCCAAACACATGCCAACTCCAGATCTGGATATTTAACATTGAAAATGTACCTCCTAGGGCAGTAGATTAAAAAAATAAAATTATAGAATATTCACTACTACAAATTTTGAAAGTATCAATCAAAATGTCAATTTTAAAAACCCAACTGGTACCTTGTAATCCTTCCTCAAATCTGTAAGTTTCAGAATATTTTTCCTCCTTCATTTTAATTAGTTCAGATCAGTTTGCTGATCAAGCTCATATTGTGTCCCAGCAAATGTTTGCAGTGGAGCCAGTGAACAGGCAGCACAGTGCTCCTCTGGTAGAGTACAGAAGGAACACGAAAAGGAGAACTCCTTACCCTGTTTTTTTCTGCTGGAACTTCTGTTGCTTTATCATGAAACTATGAACTGAGTTACATGTGAACAGTTATTTACATAAGTATCCAGCACAGGCTGATTTGAATAATTACTACTCAGTGTAAGCAAGGGTTGCAAATATACTCTTGGATTCCCTTTTTGCCCCACATCTCAGGTTGCAAATTCAAACTCCAAAAAAATAAAATACAACTGTTACTAATCCCTGTTCAAAAGGCAAATTTCACAGAAATGCAAATACAAAAGAACTATAGTTTAGTAAAAATCCGTCATAACTTTAAAATTCAAATTCAGAGGAAAATACTGTAATAATATACAAAATTTATCATATCCAGAAAAAGGAGATATTCAGATTAGAAATATTAGATTTACTTTTTTTCCTTCTTTATTTTTTTTTAACAGCAGACTCTCAGAAACCACTTCTGTCATATGCAAGTTTGGATTTTTTTTAACTGTGACAAATGTAATTTGGGGGGACTATTTTCTAATAGATTTCAAAATTATAGCCAAAGATTTGCAAAAGCTTAGTTTCTCTTTGAAAATCAGCCAAACAATAAGTGGCTAATTTTATATATAATCAAAAGCTGCGAAAATAAAATTCATATTTGCCTGTACAAAATACAGGTTTAAAGGCAAACAGGCTAAGGGGTAACTGTGACAGCTCTGACTGGAGATTCTGTCCATGAGATGTTGCAAAATACCCTTTATTCAGCTGAAAGGTGCTCATGTACACACACAGAAGGAGCATTTTATCACAATCCGAAGCAAAATTTCTTGGAAACAGGCTCACTACATTTTACAAAATACATAGTTTGTTTCCTTTTAGCATTCTAACTTAGGTGGTTGGGGTAAGCAAAGAAAACAATGGTGACAAGTGATGGCCCCTCTCAGGGTCAGCTGAATTGAGGTGGTTTATCACACCAAACTGGAGCATCAGCTCATCAAGCATGGCAAAAGAGAGGTGGAGCCCAAGGGCACAGAACAGCTCAGGAAAAAAGGTAGGAGCACCAAAAGGGTTTCTTTTCCCCTTGCAATGATGATTCAGTGGAATGGCATGTACACATCTCCAAATCATTTATAAACTCAGCTACAGCTCCTCACTGAGATTTCCTGCAAGCCCTACACTCCAGTTACTAAGTTATCCTTTCACAGCTTTAGAGGGCACCTTCTTCACAACTAAATCATTCAGGAAATTTATGAAATAAAAATTACATTATTACCATCCATGATGAAGAAAACATGTTGACATAGGCATTTTTTACTTGAAATTATTTAGTACTAAGTTTGAGTTAGAAATGCTGTGGGATATCATAAAAAAGATGGACTGATCAATTTTCACTATCCTCAACAATTTCTTATCTTTTTATTCATTCCTCTAGAAATGAAAAATTAAAAGCCGAAAATTAGTTTGGGACATGGAAAAACAAGGCACAAAAAAAAAAAAAACTTTGAAACTTCAGTATTTGATAGTAACCCTTAGAAGAGAGACAGCAGATTTTCCCAGGTCCAGACTTTGTAGCTCAGGTTTATTTTTATTCTTAACACCATGTATAAAACAAAGTGAAAATGGCAAACAATTTTCTGTGTCATCCAGCAGGTTTTGCCCTCTATGGTGCCATCACCAGGACTTCAGGATGCTGCAAGAAGTTTGACTGTAGCTGGCAAGATGAAGCAGAGCATAAAGAGATTTTCTTAATTCACTTGTGCAGCATAAAGGTCTGGTAAAGAATATTAGCAAATATAACTGACCCTCACCTGACAGAGAAAAGGTAAAAGATAAAGAACAGAGAGGGGAGGACAGGATGTGAACTGGGAAGAGGTATGTGGTGTACTAGTCCCTTTTACATGTTTCCTTTGAAAGGAAAAAATCTGCTTTATTCCAGCAAGTGTTTTCAAAGGTTGGAGAGGGACAAGGAAGAATTAACTCCAAACTGGCATGGCACTGATTTGGAGGAGCAGAAGCTCCTAAAGAGCATAGTCTATATGCTTCACTTCAACATAGACCAAGGCTACCCCACCACTACCCCACTGGCTGCACATTTAGTAAAGCAGAGTGCTACCTCAGCCTTTTTTCCAAAAATCCCCTGGGAAGAGAAACGGTAACACCCACTTACTAAAGAAACAGTCAAAGATGAAATTGGCAAAGGAAATGGGTGATTCTTGTGCAAAAGATTTTCCTACTTCTCCAGGAAGCTGAAGATTTAGAGGGCTGGAAAAATAAAAGCTCTATTGAATCAGAGGTTGCATCTAACTGTTGAGGAATCCTAAAGCTCACTATCAAGTAGGAGGACAATTGCTATTGTACACAAAACTGCAAATATGAGAAAAACAAATCAAATATATGAGAAAGAAAAATATAAAAAGAAAAGAGGTCAACAGTGCCTGAGGGTGTCCTTCATTTCAACTACCATAAAGGAGTCAACTTTATTAACTTTCTTCACAATTTGACCTGGTTTTTCCAAATGTTATACAATCTCAGGTGAGCACGTGATATATTAGACCAAAAATAAGCTAAATTTATTTCAGTATTCAAGACACTCTTTTGACATGGTCTAACTAAAATACATACAAATTATGACTGTGTTTATGCACAGGGAATGACTAATACTTCCTCAGTTATTTCTCTTTCCAAACACTCCAAGACCTTTTATTCCCCTAAACAACTGCTTGTTCTCCACCTGCTAGACTCTGTGGAAGCTACACAATAAGAAATACTTCAACAAACATGAGAACTTCTGCTGAGGACAAAGCTGAGAAGGTGACTCAGATGATGAATATTGGCCCATTTCACGTGATGACTAATGGATGTATTTACCTTTAAAATCTTTATTTTGAGGTAGTATTATAGGGTCACTCAATAAATGTTGCTTTTTCACACCTACTGACCAACTAGTCCCAACTGATAGGGCTCAGTAGGTGTGAAAAAGCAACATTTATCTATATCTAAACAATATGTCTAAAGTTCCAGGTCAGAACTGCCTTTTGTGCAGGAAAAACCTAAGGCAGTGAGTGGGGAAAATATCTAAATTCCAATTTGTCACATTTTCCCATGTTGTCTTCACCAGGATACATCCCCTCTGCTACAAAACAGGCACAAGAGATTGAACACAAAGTGAACAACCATTTACAATTCAGCTGAGATGTTGAGCTACTGTTCCCATGCATGGCAAAGCAGTGCTGTTGGCAAGGTCAGTGTGCTTATCTTGTGATTCCAGACTCTCTTACCCTGTTATGTTGGGTAGGTGTGCTTATTTTGGCTGGGGTAGAGTTAACTTTCTTCACATATGGGGCTGTGTTTTGAAACTGTGTTGATCACAGTGTTGATAATATAGAGATGGCTTTGTTATTGCTGGGCAGTGTTTGCACAGAGCCAGGACCTTTGCTGCTTTTTGTACTGCTGCACTGGCAAGGAGACTGGAGATGCATAGGAAATTAGGAGGAGACACAGCTGTGACCCAAACTGACCAAAGGGATATTCCAGACCATGTGATATCATCTCAGTATATAAAGTGTGTGGAAGAAGGAGGAAGGGGAGACTTTTAGTGTTAGTGTTTGTCTTCCCAAGAAACTGCTTTGCATGATTAGACCTGGGGATGGCTGAACACCTGTCTATCCACAGGAGGTAGTGAAAGAAATCCTTGCATTTCAGCCTCTTGTTAATAAAGCCTCTCCATACAGGACTGAAAAGCCAGTCTGTGACCTTAAAGAATTTCTTCTTCACATACAGTGCAACCTTAGCAACAAGGAATACCAAAGGACTTCATTCATGTCAATATATAAGTATTAATTCAGAGGAAAAGTTTCTCACTGAATCTGAAAATAAACACAACTGATGCATGCTGTGGTCTCGGGTTTTCCCTTTCCTCTGGCTAATGCAAACTAGTGAGCATCTCTACCAGAGCAGCTTGTTATCTCTGCTCTCCTTGATGTCAGATCTCAGATATTGAGGTGTTTCCACTGTTGTAAGTTAAACAGGGAATAAGAGCACTTGTCAAGAGTCACAAGACATTTATGGTCTTAAGGAACAGCACTCAGCTCAAACTCTTTGAGACATCGTGCAATGCAGTCATTAATGCTTGATGGTAGCTTACTCCACTCTGCTTAAGAGTGTGAGACACAAGGATATTAGAGAATCAATCAAACATCATCAGAACTTGGGCTGCCATGATCTAGTCCCATTGAGGTCAAAATTACAAGAAGTGAAGTTAAGGCACTGCAAAGGTAAGATAAGACAGTCCTTTATGGCTAGGTCTCAGCTTTCCATGGGGAGTGCCTGTGTCACATTGACTTTCAGAGTTAGTTTCAGGTTAAGAGATCCAGAAAAGTAACTAAACCAAATTGAGGGAATTTTGCTATTTCCCGTGACTTTTATTTTTTTCATCAGAAAGCTGTAATCCCCTTCATGGCTGGAGAGAGTGCCTTGGTGGGAACAGTAAGCTGCAGAGGTGGCAAAGAGGGTGCCTGCAGCCCCTGACACAGAACAATGGCCCTCCTCTCACTGCTCTCACACCCCACAGCCTTTCACCACGCCATTCTCCCAAATCCCTGCTGACAAAGCAGATGCTCACAGTTCATCTGACACACTGGAGCTGTAAATGTCTCCTTCCAACAGCCAAACTTGCTATATTCAAGGTCCACTGAGGATGACTGATTGCCAGCCAGCAGCTCTGAGGAGGAGATGGTCCTCATGGCTGACTATGACAAAGCAAACTGAAACAGCCAGCCACAGTCTGAATGAAACAGCAAAACCACATGTGGCTGCATAACCAAACATCTAACAGATTATGTGTAAGTGAGCTGAATTCAAGTTGCAATAGCAGTTTTGAACCAGCCACTCTTAATACTGGAGTGTTAGATCTCTTCCTGTTAAAGAATACTATTTTAAGCATCTTTTCTAGATACAGATTAGGTCGAAATTTTAATTTCAAAAGATCCCAAAGTATACTTAAGATTACCAATTTAGGGGATCTGCCATGGGACAGCCCATTCAGCTCAACTCACTTTGCACATCCCTTGAACTGGCTCACAAAATCCAAGGTGGGAGAGTCCCCACTCTTCTCCTCCTGCCAAGGCACTGGGAAATGATGTGGTCTGCAACTTCAGCTGGGAAGAGATGCTCAGAATAGGGAGAATACACACAGAGTTATATTTTCTGCCAGGATATGGAGCTTGCCCTGTGATATAGGACATCCTGTAATTCACAGGACAAGTAGCAACCTTGAATATATCAGTACAGGTATTACAATTATCTCACCTACCCTGTAAGCTAGCACAGCAAATCTGACAAGATTTGTTCACAGGGCTGCCTAGGACAGATTTACATTGTTCAGCTAAAATGAAAGGGCAGATAGCACTTGGGTCTGATGGTGAGTTTTGTGGCTCTCCTGCAGAGGGAAAAAACCCCCAAAAACAACCAAGAGAGCCTTTTTTGTTTCATAAACATAAATGGTCAGGAGTGTGTACCAGCCTAGTGTACAGTGCAACTTCCTGGAAGGGCAGGGACCCAGTGTCCTGCCCAGACCCTCTTTCAGAAGGAAGAATTCTGCTTTCTTTACTACCCAAAGCCATGTTTTTCTGCCCGACATTCAATGGAAAACAAGGCCTAGATCTTACAGGTTAATCAGATCACAGCTTGTAATAGGCACAAGGCTGAACAAAACCCCTCCTCACAGGAAACTCAGCTGTGACCTACTTGAGCCTACGTGAAGTCATACCTTATGTGTGGCAAAGTGGTGCCCATTCACGTATCTGCTGATAAGAGAAATGAAAATGAGAAGAAGCAGGAGTGCCAAGGAAGCCTTTGCTCAGGTCCCACATGCCTCAGCACACCACTACTTCCTTTTTTCCTGCATTTGTTTAATGTTGCATAGGATTTTTTACCTTAAGAGCTGAAACAGAGTAGCTCAGTTGGCAGCTTGGTGCTTTGCTTCAGCAGAGCTGTGACTGCAGACATGGCCAAACACTTCTCCTTCCTATCACCAAAACCTGAGTCCCACAGCTGGCCTCAGCAGATGGGAATCAGCTCTTGTACATCAGCTGTGGGCCAGGCTCAGACTCTCCCAGAGCAACTCCTCTTTCTGCAGCAGGCTCCTGAAAACCCTATCTCCTGCCCACCACACAAAGGCAGGACCACATCATGATAAGCATGAGCTTTACTGAACTGCCCAGAATACAGGACAGTCGTGCAACCAAGAAATGTCTTTTCAGCAAAGTCATTTTCTCCTAAATGTTTGGGTATTATCCAAACCAAGGACAAATTCTAGGTGATGTCATTCAAGAAAAGTAAACCCTGCCCATGATGGATAGATCTACTCTCAGGAGACTTCTGTAATTCTTCCCAAGTGGCCACTTCAGAGTACTTATAGGAAATGGCTCTCTCTCCATCCCAACTCCATGCCCAGGAAATGCAAAAACCTGCTCCCCTGCCCCCACAAAGCACCTTCTACAATGAGAATAACTTCACATGGGTACGTAGTAGCATATCTATTTTTCAAGTTTTTATCTCACGTGGTGTTTTCCCTGACTCTGAATCACAGCCCGTGCAGCTGAGCCAGGGCAGGGGATGACTGAGAGCTGCCAGTGCTGTAATGGCCACGGGGCAGTGCTTGGTTCCCCAGTTCCTCTTCTGCCACAGCAGACAGAGCAGACGTGTCCACCCAAACACTCGTTTCCCTCACTTGCACACCGCTTTCTTTCCTAACGCTTTTTCCTTTGGAAAATACACCTAGAAAAACAGACCAGAAGCAGGAGAGCAGAATGCTCCTCTGCCTGAGGGCTGGCAGGCCAAACTGGTGATTTGCTGCTAGAAGTAAACCATTCCATTAACAAAAATACGTTTCTTGAGACCTGAGTGACCACTTGGTAAAACACCCGTGCAATTTCATGGGTTTCTGGAGAGTTGTGTCCCATTATATCAGTAATACCTCTAATGCCTGGTGCTAGCATGAGGTCCTGGCCAGGAGAATTAGGGTAAATTGGGCTGATCCCTCTGCAATAAAGAGCAGAGGATGCTCTCAGTGTAGTGAGAGTCTCTCTTGCATTTTACATAATGGAGAAAGCTATGGGTATGAGCAGGTCATTTAATGAACTTCACCACTCTAATTTCCACGGTGCAACAGCTGCCTGACCATTGCCAAGACTTTCCAGACAAGGTATTGGTAATTCTGTGCAAATAGATGTATCTACATAATAAAAAATATATATGTAGCACAAATACAAAAATTATTATGATATATGTCCTTCTAGAGCACATATGTAATTCAAAATGTAAAAGCTCCACCACCTCAGGCTTTCTTCATCATGCCAACCTGTACTTCACTCTGTCTAAGTACTGTTTCCACATTTTTCAGTTTTTATAGCTCCTTACACTGTTTCTGCAGGAGAGTCATTTTAGACTGCTACAACTGATTCTTTGGCATGCACAAATCTTCCTTTTTCAAAGAATGGTTCCAAGTTCAGCAGTGAAAAGGTAATAGGTTACTGAAAAAGTCAAACTAAGTGAAAGTAGAAAAATATCTTAGACATCAATGGTTAACATAGGCTAAAGACTATTTTCCATGACCTTTGCATTGACAGCAGGCAGCACAGACTTCTATTGTTTAAGAAACAGAAAATGTTTTGCATATTTGAGGTATAAATATTTGTATGAAACTTACACTATTCTGCCCCTTATCTTGGGCATCCAGTTTATGAGCTAGCACAAGACAACACAGGGGAATTAAATCTACAACAGGTTGCACCTGTATTTGGTGGGGGGAAAGACTTTTCTTGATGCTTCCAAGAAATTCTACAAAATTAACCACTTCCTAATTATTTTAACTTCATTACAGGCTATTGCATATCATGCTGTTTCTGAATACCATGGTGTCTCAGGGCAAGATGAAAAAATACGGAGCTAATATTGTTTTATATTGTTTATTTATTGTTTATCTATTATTTTTCTTTCTTTTTATCTGCTGTAGGCAGCCTAGTGGATACACTACAATGCCAAATCCACAATGTCTACAACTAAGCATTAAAATGTGATTTAACTTAGGAGACAGTTCAAGTTGCCTCAAAGTCAATGGTTTTAAAATATATCAAAGACTTTAAAAATTTTACATGAACATTTAAAAAAATAAAAGGTAGCACTCCTATAAATTTTGAAGGGCTAATAAAAAGCAGGTCTGGCAGTTGATAACCAGAGTTCCTTCAAGACAGAGGTGTAAGTCCCAGTATGGTTTGGATTTGCACACCTATGAGATTAACATATCAAAACTAAAAAAGTGTCAAACATAATCAAGCTGCTCTGCTTGCAGTGGTTTCAGCAGGCAAGCTCACATAGAAATCAACTATTGGATTCAAAGCAATGATAATATTCATTTAGAAATTTAGAGGAACATCTAAGGCACTCATTCACTAAGTGCAGAGATAAATTTGATCATTTCCTGGTAAAATGTATTTCACAACAAATAAAACATTAAATAAGCCCCAGAGAAACATAAAGGATATCAAGTAGCAAATGGGCCCTTTCCTGCTGCAGACCCCTTAGAAACCATAACTATCAAATGGCTAAGAGTAAATCCCTCTCTGGGAGCTACCTCCCCATCTACAAGAGCAGTAGCCAGCAAACAAGACCAGGACACCTAAAGGGCCTCCCCTGCACAGGTGACATGATCTGAGCAGCACAGCTGGTGTGTCAGAACGAAAGAAAAACACGTGCTTTCTGATAGTCCAAAATACTCCAAACATTTATGTAACAGCAGTAAGTAATAACCCATCTTTCAGTCTCTGAAGAGTTTTGAGAAACTGACCAAAATTTCATCTTCTACCAAGGGTCAGACAGAGTATCAAAAACACTCTAAAATGAAAACAAATGCTCCAGAAGCAAGTACCTACTAGACGCCTTTCTGCCTGCATGTCTACTACAGTCAGTTTTTCCATCCATAGAGGCTACATGTATTTGACTCATAAAACAACCCTAAGTATTTCAGATTAGTATCTGTCATTTCAAGCAGGGAGCTCACGGCCATGCCTGTACTAAAAGTTCAGTTTACAGCTCAAATAATTACCCGTTCCAACTTTTAAGGGTGCAGAAAGGAAGCCTATGGAAAAGCACCGCGCGAGTCTCGTCACCTACCGAACAAGCAGCAGGTGTGCTGTGTCCCAGAACAGGGCCATGTAAGAGCATTCACTGCCAAAAAACGTAACCCAATGTGGGACAGAAAGCAGGAGGAATTATCAGGATAACCGAACTCAACAGATGGCAACTTTTCCCTTGAGACGAAGCGAAACAGTCTTAGCAAAGCACAGAGGTTACATGGAAGTAAGACTCCGAGAAGAAAGTCACATAAACAAGGAAATACTGGGCAATGCTGGCTTTCAGACGGATTTGGGAGTCTGGGCCACAACCCCTTATACTACACAGAGCAATTTTAAGCGAAGGTTTAAAAGCCAGGTTTTAAACAGGTCCCCGCTTGCGGCTGCTGTGACACCTGCGCCCAGGCAGCAGCCCGGGCTCTGGCGGTGCCGCACACGCTCGGAGCCGCGGTCGGCGGCTGCGGGGCTCCGAGCGCCCGCACCCCGGACAGGTCCCGGCGCCGGCGGAGCGCTGCTCGGAACCCCCGGCTCTGCCTTACCTGCGTGTCCCGGCCGCCGTCGCGGAAGGAGACCGGACGCGGGCAGCGTGGAGGGCAGGAGGGAGGAAGGGAGAGAGGCACCGCACTGCCTCTCTCCGGCCCGGGAAGGCACCTCCTCCTCCTCCTCCTCCGAGCGCCGAGCGCGGCACCCCGCGGAGGAAGCGTCGGGGGCGGCCGCACTGTCCGGGCGCCCTCCGCACTCGGGGCGGGAACCGCACGGCGAGAAGCTGAACTGAGATGTCCCACGCCCACCAGACCCGTCTGGAGCTGTCTGGAATCCTGTCTGTGAAGTACAAGAAAAAGGCAAATTACGTAACTCGGAACAGGTTGCAAACTCTCCCCCAAAATCTAGGTTCTTGGCCCCAGCTGGCTTTAAATTGTGTGAAAGCTGTGCTTGGACTACAGCATTTCTCGTACCAAACACGGTGGGAATGAGTGCTCGCCGGGCTCCGGGCTGGGCCGTGGTGCGGCGGTGGGCACATTCTCCCTTCCCCAGTGGGCTGTGCACCCCGAGGCTGCTCCTTCTCAATGCCCATCGCAGATCTGCTCGTCCCAGTGACCCCCGGGGTTACAGTGCCTTCCTTCATCATTAACCATATACAACAGTCTCATCCAGCCAGCCCCAAACCTACAGCCAGAATAAGTGAAGTGGCTGTTTGCACCCTTCAGGTGCCTGTGTTGAACTTCAGAGTTCAGGGTCTGTACTGAGACTGTGCATAGGCTCTTTTCTCTACCTTCTTTCCTTCTCTTAGACCAGTCTGACCTGTAGAAACTCTCACTGCAAAACCACATTGAAAGAAAAAGATCTTGTAAAGTTCAGTGGAAATACATCTCTCACATTTCAATCTAGAGGAACGCAAGCAGGGTCTATGTTGTTTGCAAGAGAACTGTTTTGTTGTGATTAACATGTAATAGCTGTATCAACACAGATGTCTTTCTGTTCAGCTCAGAGGAAATTACTTAGCGAGCCTTTGTTTTCACTTGAGGGATTTCCTCCAACTCACTTTGGCACTGTGACCATATCTCCCATGCCTGTCACACTGCTGCTGAGACCTGGGAGTCACAGGGCTGAATGCCTAATGTCTGTGTCCTCTCTGCTTTAAATACATGGGCAGTCTCCATGCAGCCACTTTATGATGACCAGTTCCACCAGCCCGATCACCACTCCTCCTTCCCTCCACAGCCACACACTTGTTGTAGCACACACTCAGGCATCCATTCAGATCATCTTTACCCACTGCCACTGACGCAGTCAGTTTTGCAAACAAGCAGCTATTGCTTCATTTTTCAAGCAATGGCAGCTACAGCTTTCCTCACCCCCCCTGCTGCTGTGGCACAGCGAAAGGCTAATAAAACTGAACAGTTGCTTAAAGGAGGAACTTGAAATAGCGCCTATATGGTGCCCTTTCTGAGCTCTGGAAAGAAGTGGCATCTAGCAGAGAACTGGATTATGTTATGCTACACTGTGACTTAACCAGCAGCAGCTACATTACTCCTGTGCCTTCACTCAGACCTGCAGCAGAAGCAAAGGAACAGCAAGGCACATCTCTGTGGTTCAAAGCATGTGGTCATTGCCAGGCTGAAGTTGTTCTTCTTACAACTACTGATCGGGGGTTAACTACCTTGATGTTGATCAGCTAACTGATAGAGCATTTGTGGTGGACTTGTGGATCACAAACTTGCTTGCAAACTTTATGGAGTATGCAGTTCTCAGTTCCCTTCCCATGTTCTTCTACTGCAATGGCAGACAAAGGACATCACCAGGATGGTGGAATCAAAGCAACTACAAGATTACACTGCTTCTGAGGATTTTGGTCTACTACTAAGGAAAGAGTAGTGGTGAAGAGTTCTTGCAGCAAACTCTCAAGAAGGAAGTCTCCACTTTGGGGAAGACTGTGAAAGAAAGATTATGAAATTTCATGCCCACGTGTTGTGTAAAGTATCAAAGAGAAAAAGACAAATACACAAGCTGGATGGCAACTTTATTAGACCACCTTTTCCAGCAGTTTTTCACCTACTGATGCTTCATCATCCCCTCGTTCATGCCCATTCTCTTTTTGAAGCCAGTGTTGTTCTTTTGGGTGGGCTCTTGGGTTCAAAAAGCCACTGTAATATTTTTGGTCAGAGAGAGGCATCTCTACCCATCCCTTGATCACAGAGAGGCTCTTTCTCTTTTTCCTTTACATGCCTGTCAAATTCTCTTTGTCCCTTCATTTCTCAGAGGACTCTCAATTTAGTCACTGAGCATTTTCTTTGTTTATTTCTCTTTCCTCACATGCTGTGGGCAGAGATAACACTCTTAAGAGGGAACCCTGTGAATGAGAGAAAAATTGCAGTCATTCTTCATTATCTGGTTTCCCTATCAGCAGATGTGCTGGTTTTCCTTTCTCTATAGCTTTGGCCCAGTTTGAGAGATTTTGGGAGTGATAATTCCATTGTACCACTGAAAGTAACTAAACAGTGGAGAGTAATAGAGACCTACCATAAAATACTCTTTCTTACAGTAAATATTATTGTCTTGAAGTTGTATGCCAGTTCAATGCCAGCCACTGGGTTGTGTTTTGTTGCAGTAAATGTGAGGATGTTCTCTAGCTGTGCTACGGTTTTGAGGAGACATACATTGTGTCAAGAAACAAAAACATCATATCAACATAGCAAGAGGTTGTGACATCGGTGCAGGGTACTATCAGCTATGATATGTCCAGTAAAATGTGGCTAGTATAGACAAAT
Organism: Luscinia megarhynchos; assembly: GCA_034336665.1. Classification (NCBI taxonomy): domain Eukaryota; kingdom Metazoa; phylum Chordata; class Aves; order Passeriformes; family Muscicapidae; genus Luscinia; species Luscinia megarhynchos. The sequence continues at coordinate 25,472,496 of CM067566.1, forward strand.
GCCACCTGAGGGAAATGTGCCCAGTGCGGTTAAGGAACAGATTATGTTGAGTGAGATCACAAAGCACATACAGGACATCCAGGGGATCAGGCCCAGCCAGCACAGGTTTAGGAAGGGCAGGTCTGCCTGGCCAGCCTGATCTCCCTTTTATGACCAGGTGACTCACCTGGTGGATGAGAAAGGCTGTGGATGTAGTCTGCCTGGACTTCAGCAAAGCCTTTGATACTGTCTCCCATGGCATCCTCCAGGAAAAGTAGGCAGCTGATGGCTTGGATGGGTGCATTCTTCACTGAGTCAAAAATGGTATTGACAGCTGGAACCAGAAAGTGAATGGTGCCACATCCAGCTAGTGGCCAGTCCTTAGTGGTGTTTGCCAGGGCTCACTATTGGGCCCATAGCTTTATCAGTGATCTGGATCACTGAGGGGATCAAGTGCACCTTCAGTAAATTTGTGGACGACACCAGGCTAGATGGCAGTTGATCTGCTGTAAGGCAGAAAGGCTCTGCAGAGGGATCTGGACAGACTGGATGAATGGGCTAAGACCAGTAGTGTGAGATTCAACAAGGCCAAGTGTCAGATCCTGCCCTTGGGTCACAACAACCCCCTGCACTGCTACAGGCTGGGGGAAGAGTGGCTGAAAGCTGCCCAGCAGAAAAGGACCTGGGGGTGCTGGTCAGCAGCAGCTGAGCATGAGCCAGAGTGTGCCCAGGTGGCCAAGAAGGCCAATGGCATCCTGGCCTGTGTCAGCAATAGTGTGGCCAGCAGGACCAGGGCAGGGATTGTCCCCTGTGCTCAGCAATGGGGAGGCTGCATCTCAAGTGCTGTGTCCAGTTTGGGCCCCTCACTACAAGAAGGACACTGAGGTGCTTGAGCATGTCCAGAGAAGAACAACAGAGCTGGTGAAGGGTCTGGACCAAAAGTCCTATGAGGTGGGGCTGAGGGAACTTGGGGTGTTAGCCTGGAGAAAAGGAGGCTCAGGGTGGACCTTATTGCTCTTTACATCTATGGGGAAGGAGGTTGTAGTTGAGTAGGGATTGGTCTTTCTCCCAGGCATCAAGTGGCAGGATAAGAGGGCATAGTCTCAAGTTATGCCAGAGGAGGTTCAGGCTGGACATTAGGAGGAATTTTGTCACTGAAATGGTGGTCAGTCATTGGAATGGGCTGCCCAGGTAGGAGGTGGAGTCACCATCCCTGGAGGTGTTCAAGAAACAACTGTTTGTGGCACTTAATGCCATGGTTTAGTTGACAAGGTGGTGATCAGTCAAAGATTGGACTTGATCTCAGAGGTCTTTTCCAACCTAAATGATTCTGTGATTCTGTCATTTACAAGATATCGTAGTCACAGCAGGAAGGTACAGTCAAAATACTAAGGAGTTTTCAAAGTGAAAACACTGGAATACAGGGACTGTGGTTTTTTACCACTGCTTTCGAATATTTTAGTATATATATATATATAAACATTGTCCAGCACAACATGGAAGATCTGTGCACAAGCTGTGGTTATGTATGGAGCAGCATTTATCTATATGTATCACTTTATCTGTATGCATCCTTTCCTTGATTACCATCTCCTCTGAAAAGTCCCCTCTAGGAACTTTACTTTCTGGACTAGAAAGCCGGTGTTTCCAAGTGAAAGGATGCAGCTGTTACTGCTGGATGGCTGGGAAGGGGCAGGCCATGACCTGCTGTGGCGATAACCTTCACTGGTCTAGCTGGGATTAATCTTCTTGGGGATGCAGGGTGATTTCCACCATGATAACTTTTTATCCTTTCAGTGTGAACTGTTGTCAGTTGCTATCAGATTTTCCTTTGGCATTTTGGGATTTTCATATCCACAGTCTAGGATGGAGTTATAAATGAATGCTAACTCCATGCAGGAAAAAGAAACTGGGGAAATAGTTTATCAAGCAGTCAGGGTATTGATATACCAGGAGTAAAACTCACAAGACTTTGCAAAAACACTAATACAGTTACTGATTTAATGAACAAAAGGTAAAAGAAATGTGTTTCAGGCTAAATTAGCCTTCAAAAACCCATGCATTAACCTCTCTAAAGCTACCAGACCCGTAAATTTGCAAAAGAGTCTGTGAAACTTCTTCAATAAGTGGTGGGCCTGCTTGACCACAATGTTTGGTAAAATCATATAACCACACACATTTGTCAAAACCTTTTTTCCTCTTTCTCTGTGCTAAGGTGTAATGCTGCAGTGCAACTTGCCACAAACAAGAGAGTTAGTTTTTTAAAAACAGGGCCCTGTCTTCAGCACAGTGCAGCCTGATTTGAGTGGGAGCTTAATATGCTAATGTAATACCACTACAGGAAAGTAACATGAATATATAACATGGAAGAGAACGTGAAAGAGTCTTCATTTATTTGCACATTCAGGTTCAGCACAGTAGTGCTAAGCACGACACTGAAATTCTTTGCCAGGTCCTGGTAAAAAGAACAACTATCCAAAAAGACAAGGATGAGGATTAGTATGTTGGGTTGCTCAGCTCTGGTGGTTTCAGCTTGTGCTCTCTGAGTCTCTAGATACTTCTCAGAGAGCCCTTCAGAGGTAACCAAGAAGGGCCACAGTAGGATTCACTCTCTAATGATCTTTAGATCTGAATCTTCTGATCTACAGCCTTAGCAGCTAATATAGTCAGTGTGGACTATCTGAAGCATGCAGCTGCCAGGAGCTGTGGGCAAAAGTTCTGGCTCGGTGACACTGCAGGGCAGCCTCAGACACTGTGATAACATATGTGGTTTAGCATGTGCTGCTGCTAAGGAAACAGTAAGTCTGCTTGAAGAACCAACTCTGAGAGCCCAAAAGCAAGTTTAACCTTTAGATACAGGTGGCAAAGCAAAATTTAACCAATGTATAAGGGTGCTCAGTGAACAGAATCTGAACTCTGCAAAACTGGAATTTCACATCTGACTTTAGTGGAGTTACACCAAATTTACAGGGAAAATGCTGAAAGGAAATTTTGTGTCAATATGGGGTCTGTTTAACTAGAATATACGATGGCAAAGTAGGTGTCAATGTGTAGTTTTAACTTACACTTAAAGTATTATGTAAGACTAGACTAGTAAGGTTAGAAAGCAATGCAAAAATGCAAACATAGCTTTTCTCTCTCAAGAGAAAAGAATATTTCATCATTATCTCTGTGAGGTTTGTATCACTGTGTATATAACCATGTTACACTGATTTAATTATAACAAGCAGCTGAACCACATTGATTAGAAGGCTATCATGCCAAATCCCCAAAAGAACATCAGATTCTGATTGTGATATTATTGTAGATATGTTCCTAATTAAATTATCATGTAGGTCAGACTATGGTTTTGCTTATGGAGCTTTAGTGCATTTGGGATTCCCTAAGACAACTGCAAAATAAAATATGCCATGCACCTGGTATATTTTATACTGACTATATAAGCCCACTTGAACAAATGCAATTGGTACTATGGCAGTAACCTTCAGTCCAAACATTTTGCCACATGACCTTAATTTTGGCCCTTATCAGGCTGGCATCCCAGTAATGACAATTCAGAGTAAATCCACTATGATAATACCTTACTATTATTTTAGTGAGATTTAACACCCTACACTTACTCTAAAACCCATATTCCAGCCTCCATTATCAAATAATAATGTTACAAACTTTCAAAACAGTTGCAGCAAGTAGCATTTGTTTTGTTATTAAAGAATCCATAACTTCATGTTGGAAAGTTTTATTTAACTGATGATCATTTTTCAAGTTATATTTACCAACTAAATGAAGTAGGGACAGAAAGTATAATTTTTTTTTCTTAATTCAACTCCTGTGGATGTGCATTGCTGTGAGCAAAGCTGAGTGAAGATGAATGTTGCATCCTTTGCAATGCCCTGTCCAAAGCTATGGTCTTGGTGAAAAAATTGCTTTCATTGTTCCTAAAAGCTCTTAATATTAAAGTATAGGGAGAGTTAAGGACCCTCAAGTGATGTAAAGAGGGAATTTCCACTTCATACTTCATTGCTGTTTCCTTGCAACTTCCTGAAGCTGCAGTCCAACACTAACAATTTTTCAAGTCCAATGTGGTCTGCAAATATGGAGAATTATTTAGCTGTCAATTCTTAGAGGAAAAAAAATCAATTGTCAAGAGCACTAAAAGTTTGTTGTTTGGGGTTTTTAAAAAATAATTACAGTCTTTGGGTAAACTTTAATGTTTTTTCTCAAAATTTTCTTGCCAAAATGCTTATGAGAAAGGAAGAAGGCTTTAAGTCCCTCGCCTCATGTGTTTCTTTGTTCTACTACCCAGGTCTGTCAGCAGTAGGAGATGCCTGTGCCATGACTAGGAGTAGGCTGACCATTACTATCTACCCTCACATTTGGCTTGCAAACAATACCAGGAACTGAGCCCATAGAAAATATCTCACTCTCGCCAGCCTGCCACATTGTTTGAGCTGGGAAATTGAGACAAACTGCTACATTCTTGGTTAAAAATAAGAGGCCTTTGAATATGCCCTCTACTCTGAACTTTCCACTAAGGGTTGACTTCTGTCATTTTGGCACATCTTTTGAGGTCTGAATATAACTTAACTTTTATGTAGGGCTTTCTGTACCTAAAGGATTGTGCAGCAATGGAACAGGTTCAGACCTGTTAATAAAGGAAGTGCAAAATGTGCCCTAATGTGCAGGTTTGGTTGTGATGGGGGCAAGATGCCTCAGCCCAAGACAGTTCCCTCCTCCTGGAGGCAGTCTAAATGTGCCTCATATTTAGCCTTAGAGCCCCACTGACCTCAACCACCCCCAGGCTGAATCTGTCCCATATATTTTCATTTTGCATCCTCCATAAATCCCTCACAATGAGTGACTCAGCCTTTTCACCGAAGCAACAAAGGCATTTAGAAAGTTACAGCTCACTCCAAAGATTGTTTCAAGCTGAAAATGATAAAATCAGTTAAACTGCATGTGTACAAAGAACAATACTGCAAGGAGCCAGGAATTTTTACAGAGAAGGATACATACAGAAGGTAACTTCTACTAAAATGTACATGTTCTGCTGTGCTTATTATTGCCAAGCCCTCAATAAATAGATTTTCTGTGATGAGAACTACATGTTCAGATATTCTTTCTCCTTTTTAATTTTGGGAGAGAAAAATAACTGTTTAAAAGTATTAAAAATCTTATATTCTACCTAGCAGCAAGGTACAATAGTTCTACTGCTATTCTACTTATCATATTCTAATACCTCAGGTTTGCATTTTGATTGAAGTCAAATACATACATATATATATACATACATATGTACACAGAGAAATATATGTCAATGAACACTTGCAACATGGTATCTGTACTGACACTCATAATTATTACGTGCATGAACAAAACCCAACACTAAATCTTGTAATTTTGCAACATATCTGAATTACAAAGGCACCTGAGGGATCCTGATACTACAAGCTTTTAATTCCCACTGATAATAGGAATAAATGGGGAGTATAAGATCAGGTTTTGGTTATAGTAAAGCATCAATGTATGGCTTATTAATGTATTGTTTACACTGCAAATGTTCAGACTGTGTAGAATTGCAACTTGAATGTGGGGGAGGCTGAAAAACATGCTCGTGGGGCACTGTTCTTTGAATTGCATAGTTCTTCCTCCCCAGTGTTTATCCTTGTTGCTCTCTAAAACCACATCTGGTTTCACCTGGTTGAGCCAAACAAGACACCTCTTGAACTAAAGGTTTCACTATTTCCTTGGCCATTTTAAGGTTCTCAATCCTAAACTTCTCTGAGTGTTTTTCAATCTTTCTTCACTGTGACATGTTCTGAGTAATCTCCATAAGGTCTCAGCTTAAACAGTTTCATAAATATTTCAAGCCAGGCTTTTTTTAAAATTTTTATTCAACAGCTGATAACCTGTAGTTACTGAAGAAATTCCTCTTAGTCTTTTAAGTACCTTGCCTTTGTTGCCTTAGACTTCTGTTAACTGAGACCTTGTTTAACGGCAGCTCAGTCCAGATTTTTTTTTTGATCACAAGTATATTTCATTAATTATTTCTTTTCTTTGGACATAACTATTAACAGAAATAATAAATGCAGTCAATCCCTAACCCAGTTACATAAATCATCCCGTACAGCCAGGGCAGTTTCCTCTAAGTACAGTAATTGCTGTTGCCCTTTGGCTGGTTTTTCTCCTCTGATTTTCCTGCATCATCACACTGATTTCCATATAACACTATGTCAGTCACTTTACTGAAATCTATAAGGATTTGCTTTATTGCAAATTTAATATTCTAAAATAATTGTATTTTACCAAAGAAAAAATACAAGTTGATTTGTCGCAATCTATCTTTGGTAACTATGTCTCCAAGTTTTATCTGCTTTTATATCTGTTTCTTTCACAAAATGTTGAGTCCTTGTAAACAACTGAAATCATCATAATGCACTTTTGTGCATCTATTTTTTCCTTTAATACTGCTACTTCACTTTTTATTATTTTAATCATATGCTATTGCTGTCTATTTTAGTAAAAACCTTACTACTGAATTTATCATCTCTGCTACTGGTCCTCCTTGACAGGTGAGCTCTTTGCTCTTCATTTTCACCTCACACACAACAACTTCTCTTTCCACACCCATTCTCACGAACATCTTTGGGTTTAGCTCTGTGTACTGCAACATTATCATTACTCATGCTGAGCCAAATAATCAGATAGTTTGGGGTGGGACCTTAATTACCTTTAATTGCAACCACATCCATGATTTATAAGGCATCCACTCCTTTTTTGTTGTTTATATGGCCAAGCTACCTTTTACTATTTGCTTAAATTTCTTTTGCAGCCTGTTCCTAAGCTTGACTTTTGAAATTTTCACATGCCTTTTGTCTGGCAAGACATCTGTTCCTTGTAGACTCACTCTTTACTTTATAAAGTTCAGGGTTTCCCAGTTAATCGTGAATGGAGCTATTTCCATAATTTTTCTTCCTTTGGGATACATGCTGAAAATACTTTCTGGAGCATGAAGATAAATTCTGGAGGAATTCTTAAAGGAATTCCAGTTGCCTTCCACAGTTATCTGACTGAACCATTCTGGCTTCAAATCAGCTGAGTAGCACCAATATTTTTAAAATAATATTTCAGCTAGTTATATTCTGCAGAGCTTGATTTCCCTTTGAGTAGTTCTATTAGGAGTACCAGAGAAAAATTAAGTACTTGAAAAACAAAAGTTGGACAACTGCTCCAAACAAAGACCTTAAAATCTTAGGGGGATAATAAACAGAAAGAGAAGAAATACAAAGCAGGAGCATGAATAATGACACAGACCATTTTATCAGGCTGTTTTTTCTAATGTTTAGTAGTCTGTAAAATGTCTGTAAAATAAGCAAAACCACATAAAAATAAATAAGATTAGTTTTACTGTACACTTTGAAGGATGATCTTGCTGCTGCAGTCATTACTGAAAAATAAAAAAATCCCAGTCTGCTTGGTGAATGTTGTGATAATATTAGAAGGGAAGCAAATAATTCAGTAGGAACATAATGGAATACATTTGTCCTGATTTTTTTTTACATCAAATTGTTTATCAAGATACACCTGCAACTGGGCAGCTGAATCTCTGTATCAAACCTACTGACTTAGAGTCAGTGACCTGTCATATCAGGACCAGACTATTTTCCTTTGACTTTGCTGAGAGCCACTATAACAGGACCATTTGCCTGCAAGCCCTTCTGGGGGGTCTCCTGCCCCCTTCCTGAACAGCCTGCTCTTGAATTCCACTGTGATTTCTAAACAATGTTTTCCCAATTTGCTTCTCATTCACAAATCCTATAATGTTCTTGCAGTGGGAAATCTAATGATGGTTCTTCTTGTGGACTTCAGCAAAAAGGTATGCACTTAATTAGGCCCTGAGAAACAAATTAATTTTAATTTTCTTTTAGTTTCCCTGCAGGGCCTTCCTTTTGCTTGTCTTTGCTGACAGAGGGCACAGTGGCTAACTTGGCTCCTCATTGAGGTTAGCTGATTTATTTGGGCAATAGGAGATCACAGAGGAAATTTTTTACTCAGTCCTATGAATTATTTACTTTACCACTGTTTCATAAAATCAGTCCTCATCTGATATATTAAAAAATTACCATACAATAATCCAAAAGGAAAACATCATGACACTGCCTTAAATAATACTGGTCTTGAAGAAAAGATCAGTAAGTGTTGGGACTGATTACACCATAGGATTTACTTCATGGCATCCTCTAAGTACAGGGAACTTCTTCCACTGTGCAGGGTGTCCTCTCCAAGCACTACCAAAATGTGGGCAGGAAAATGCCAGTGCAGAGGCCAGAGTGCAGAGCACACACATCCCTGTGCTACCTCCCCACTGCACAGGCACGGCAGGAGCTGTCCCACTAGAAACTCTCCACACACATCTGTACCCTCTCTGAGCCACCTCCTCAGGGGTGAGCCCTGAGCCACCAGAGCCGTGGCCGAGGTCTCCTGACCTCAAGACCACTGAAAGAGGGTGGCAGGAGTCCTGGTGCACCATCTTCTCCCTGGGACTGCTCCGGTTGTGTGCTCAGACCCAGCCGCAACGTGGGGTCGCTAGATGGCGATGGATACCTTCGATACTGTGCAAAATAGCCAAAAGCTTTCTCAAAAGAGAACAGGGAAGAACTAAAAAAAGGAGCAGAAGTTGCATTATACAGTGATATGCCACTTCTCAAATGACATATTCTCGTTTTCTGTCCAGACTCAGGTACCAATGTAATATGTCAGGCTTCTTTGGTAATTCTTTTGTTTACGTACAGTATTTTGGTTACTCATGGTCACACATCTTCCTTTCTTGATGGCAAATCTTATTAAAAATTACTTTTGTCAGCATTAGCATACTGTCTTCAGACAGAAGCAGAGCCTCTAATAAATCGAGCATAAACCTAATTTAATTGCAAAGTTTTGTCTATACAATGTGAATACCCTCTCTCTCCTATTCAGTCACAAAATTTTTCTGCAAAACTAAGAAAAAAGTCATTTAAAACATACTAGCTTTTCCAGTATGCAGCATTTCAAACTTTCTACACAATTGAAAATTGGTGACTTTCCAATTACTTTGCATTCTGAAGATTTGGTGTTTTTTCATGCTAAAAAAGTGCAGAGGGGTGACTGTTTAAAAAACTTCTAGGGTGCAATGAAGTCTTTTTCCTTCCAGCATTGGCTTGTTGGGCATGTTGGGAAAGTTCTCATCAAATTTAGGAACTTTTTTTTGAATGACAGAACAGAAGGTTGCTTCATATGGGTGGAGACATGTCAGGTTTCACTCACTGTTACCCAAGTGAATGGGTAAATCACTGCACTTGCAACTGAACATAAACCCTGAATCTTCTTGACAACAGAAGATCCTTTCCCAATGTTCTGAGACATTTCAATGTCACCACAGCATTTGAAGTATGTTGAGCTCAGCAGTTCTTTAAAGAGCAACTAAGTTATTTCCAAGTGATTGATAAACATGAAATACTGGTAACTAACTCCATGACAAAACTGAATTTGCTTACTTTTCTTTTCTTTTCTTTTCTTTTCTTTTCTTTTCTTTTCTTTTCTTTTCTTTTCTTTTCTTTTCTTTTCTTTTCTTTTCTTTTCTTTTCTTTTCTTTTCTTTTCTTTTCTTTTCTTTTCTTTTCTCTTTCTTTTTCTTTCTTTTTCTTTCTTTTTCTTTCTTTTTTCTTTCTCCTTACTTCTTCTCAAAATATATTGCAAGCCAGACTAAAAAATTCCAGTCAAAGTACTTTGTTGTGTCTGAATAATTTAAATTTGGCTAGATTTAAGCTTGCTTAGTTAAAGTTTGTGAAGTGTCCTACTTTGTCTGGATGTTGTTTTAAAATTTGCCAAGGTCCTTACTCCACCTTAATGTTCTAAAGTTTGCATATAAAAGTTTGTTTGTTTGTTGTTAAACTTTCAGATACTTTTGTTGTTTCTCCCATGCATCACCCAGAGTGAAACAAACAACCTTCCCCTAAACCCACTGAGCAGACCAGGGCAGAACAAGCATCTGCAGTGACCCAGGCCCAAAAGGCAGTGGTCAGTAGCACAAAGTCTATTTGGGGGTCAGTGCCTAATATTGTACCCCACAGATCAGAGCTGGGTCCAGTCCTGTTCAAAGTTTTTATACATGACCTGGGTGATGGGGCTGGGTGTACTCTCAGCAGGTTTGCTGATGACACCACCCTGGGAGGAGTGGCTGATACACCAGAGGTCATGCTGCCATCCAGAGGGTCCTCTGGCTGGAGAATTTAGTCAGCTTCATCCAGGAGTAGTGCAAAGTCCTGCAGCTGGGGAGGAACAAACCCCCTGCACCAGTATCTGCTGAGGGTGACCCAGCTGAAAAGCAACTTGGTAGAAAAGGGACTGGGGGTCCTGGTGGGCAGCAAGTCAGAGATAAGCCTGCAACGACTCCTTGCTGTGAAGAAGGTGAGTGGTTCCTGGTCTGATTCAGACAAAGTATTGCCAGCAGGCTGAGTGATGATTATTCCCTCCTTACTCAGAAGCCACATCTAGAGCTCTGTGTCCAGTTCTGGGCTCCCCGGTACAAGGGAGAACTAGACATTGCAGACACAGTCTGGAAAAGGGCCACAAAAATGAAGGGACTGGAGCCTTTCTCTTACCAGGAATGGCTGAGAGCTCAGAATGTTTATTGCAGAAAAGAAAAGGTAGGGGGCGTGGATCTTACTAGTGCCTATAAATCCCTGAAGGGAGTGGACCAAGAGGAGAGAAACAGCAAATTTCCAGTCACAGGACCAGAGGCACTGGGCACAAACTGAAGCACAGAAGTCTGCATCTGAACATCAAGAAACTATTTTTTTTTTTACTCTGAGGGTGACTGTGCACTGGCACAGGATGCCCAGCAAGGTTGTGGAATCTCCATGCCTGGAGATAGTCAAAAGCCATCAGGACATGGTCAAACAAGTAGCTTTGCTTGAACAGGGGGCTTGAACTAGATGACCTTCAGGTCCCTTCCAACCTCAGCCACTCTGCAATTTTGTGATATGAAAAATTTATTGCAATGCTCAAATGTGATTATAATACTTGAAAAGGATAATCGGTACACTAATTATAAAAAACTAAAAAGGTTGAAGTACATACATTTCCTAGCCACATGGTATACCATGAATATCAGCCTCTTTAGGAATCTGATTGTCTAGTATCCAAGAATTGCTATGGCTCCAGAGCACAAAATACATGTTTAAAGACGGTTGTGGTCAAAAAGTTAACATCTTCTTTTCTTTCTGTACAGAAAAAGAACAGGCACATAAATTCATGCCAAAGAGCCATATTTTCTACATGATGATACTAAAAATAGATGTACTTCCAATAGCAGAATCTGGCTGGAATTTTGCCTGCCCTTCAGGCAGGCTTGTAACTTGGTAAGGAGACCAATGTACTGATCGTGGGTCTCTCGTCCATGACACTGTGGCAGAAAACACTTTTTAAAAATTATAAAGACTTTTAAAGTGTATTTATGCACAGCTTACTGCTGTTTACAGTTTTTAGGGGATGGGTACTGAAGATGTGTGCAGAGACATTGCATTTTTGAGTTTCCAAACTTAAATCTAAAGGGCTAAGTGATGAGCCTGATATACTCAGAGGTATCTTTTATAAATAACTGAAGTTACAATGTTAGTTCTTTTAGCAGAACCAGATGAACAGTTCTGACTTTAATTCTTTATGGGACATATTATGACAGAAATATGCTTCTTCTGCACATGCCATATATTGTAATGATAAACAATACTTTATATTTTGTCAAAGGTTTAGCTAAACACTGCCTAACACAAACGTATGGGCCTGCTGAACACCTCCTTTGAGAAGTCTGGCAAGCAACAACCCTTCTGCAGGAGAATAAACAAAGCTGCTTAAAAGCCAGTCCAGTTTTCCAGGCGTCAAGTTAAATATTTACAACAAATGGTAACTTCCCACCATGCATCTGCCCATCTTCATGTACTATTCCCCCTGAGGGACTGTCCTCCCAGGTGACAAGCGAAATCAGAGTCAGATTCTAAGTTTTGACAGATGTAAAGACAACAGTTCAGCAAATCACAGCTGTGAGAAACCAACCATAGGGCTGTCTGTGCTAGAGAGCTCAAAGGTCAGCAAAACAAGGCTCCTGGTGGCCTTTCTCTAGGAACCACTTGTCAGAAGGATGTGTGTTGAATTATTTGAGTGACATGAGACTTCCTTTCCTTTAGAAACACTGCTTCTCATTTCCTCTCATCTCATGAGTTTAGAACCTGCCCCAAGTCAGACAAGAGAAGCACCTGCATGTCCTGAGATCTGGAAAACAATGCTGTGGAAAGGCTGCTTTTCACCTCCCTCTCAGTGAAAGGGAAAACACAGCATGGGTGCAATTGCAGCTGTTCACAAAAAACTCTGCAACAGATCTAATTTCACATACAGAGGAATTTCTCTTGCTCTTGTAATGCAGTGGAAAGGTTTCATTTTTGTAGCATTACTATCAATTAATAATATCTGTATATAATCACTATTTCTGTATAATGCTTGGGTGTGGTTTCACATATGGCCAGTGCAAGCTTGCAATCTGAGGAACAAGGTCATGGAAGCCTATTATTGACCTGATATTTCATAGGAAGCTTATGGTCCAAGCCTTGCTGCTCTTCAGTTCCCAGCACATGAGAAGGGCATTCTCAGCACAAGAGTGAATGAGAAAGCAGAATCATAGTTCTTGCTATTCAAAGCACAGACTACGGGGACTATTAAGCAGTGACTCCTTTTGCTTGTTTCTACTGCCATTACTCTTTGTAAAAATAGCAGATGATTCAGCAGTTCTGAAACTTCTTTCTAAAACATTTTTCTCACTTTCTTCCTCCTTTGTCCACACACACCTGCCAGAGCGTGTATCTTGTGGGGAGAAAAAATTGCTATGGCTGCTGGCAGCAAAGTAATAGGAAATCTGGGGGACAGACAGATCATAAAATGAACTGGGGGAAGAGGAAGGGAGAAGGAAGAGGAAATAGAGGAGAGGCAGGACACATGCAGTGCACTGACCACTAAAGAGCTCTCAGAGCTGCCCCATTACCTGACAGAGGAGGCCCCCAGACATGACAGAATCACCAGGAGCAGCTGCAGTTTTGGCAGCAGCTCCCAGGAGCTCCAGGTCCTCCTCTGCACTGCCTGTCTATACGTCCTGGCAGTACCCTTTGTCACAGCCCCACTTCACACTCTGTCACACTCCCAGTTCCAGACACCAGTCCCCTCTGATCCCAGTAGCTGCAGTACAGGGAGGATTAAACTCCTCCTATTGCTACTATAAAAACATGATTAATTCAAGTGAATGTTTCTTGTGCCACTGAGTGCCACAGGTTTGGCCTGAGGATAGCTACAGAAGAATAAAAAACTTATATTGTGTGGTCCTGCTATAAATGTTGTAATTTGGAATAAACTTCCCTGCATAGGTTAAGACCCACCAACCACTGAATTATCAGCAGTGACACTATAAGTGTCAGTGTTATGGAAGATCCTTATTTTAAAAAACTTTATCTAATAGTTTTCCTTGCCTTTTGGAGGACTGTAAGTTCTGTTGATAAGTAACTGTTCTCAGAGAATATATCTGGATTCCCTTACAGCATTTGACTTTGTATCGTATCATACAGACATAAAGAACGAGCTGGATTTACAAACTGATCTACAGACCAGTCTCTAAGGAGTTATGATGGTCATTAACATGGTATCAGTGAGCAGAGTGCCAAAGGTCTCAGCTCATGGGCCAAAACTGTTCAGTAGTTTTATAGCTGTAAGAATTCCACAAATTTGTTCACTTGCAGATAATGAAGACATTGCCATAAGAGTAATTTAAATTGCTTTGTTAAAAGATACCAGCCCTGATGTATTTTGATACAATTAAACACTTAAGGTGATTTAGGAAAACAATGACACAAATTGCATTTATGGATCAAAGGCCTGGATTCTGGTGAGAAGCTAACAGTAACAGTACAAAACTATGCCAGAATAAACCCTCAAACAATGCTGTACACACAGAGAATGTAATCTTTGAATGTATAAGGGGAGAGTGTTGCATAAGGCAAGGAAGTGACCTAGTCTTGTAAGGATGCTATAAACTCATGCCTGGCAGTCTCAATATGCCAGCAATCCATGCACCATACCTTAATACAATCCAGATTTACTGCCTCTAAACTTTGCAACTTCTCAGCACATCCTGCAGGTCTGAGCACCCCAGTCTTATTTTCCTTCTTCCCTTCCTGAGCCTGGTAAAAACTACTCACAGCAGTGTCATCACCTGCAGACTCCAGCCATCCTCTAGCCCACTTGCAGGTGTTCTTCTTCTCCCCAGCTAAAGCAGGCTCCAAAATGAAGCTGTTGAGTAGATGGAACTTGGAAAGAGGAAAAAATTGTGAAGGGATGGCACTAAGGACACTGTCTCTCAGTGGCTTGTGGAAGGGGGGACAGAGCATCCCTATAATGCCAGCCAATGAAATTTGGAGACAATTTGTCACAAGATACAAAACATCACAAGAAATAGGACAGGATACAATGGGCAGAAAGCATTGCAGAGATAGTTCCACCTGAATATGAAGAACTTCTTACTGGAACACATTGCCTGGTGAACACAATCTGTCCCCTGAACTCTGGGATGATGCTGCTTGAGCAGGTAGGTTGGAATAGACCAAGGACTGTAGTCCCTTCCAACCTTACCCATTCTGTGATCCTGTGACAAATCCCCAAGCCCCACTAGTTCCTTAAACCTAAAGGTGTAAGTTTTGCTATGGATGGCAAAATCACCACAACCTATAAATGACTATACATATACGAAATGCAAACTTAAAGGATGTTCAGTTCATACGTCTGTCATACACAGTAGGCCCAACACTATCATCTAGGCCTTGGAGCAGGAGCACACCTTGTATTCTTTAATGGCTCTGAACGTTTTTGGAAGGGATTCTGGGGCTGTGAGACCTGTGGTGCCCAAGACACGGGAGGCCAGGCCAGGCCAGGCCAGGCCAGGCCAGGCTGCTCCCTCAGGAGCGAGGATAACGCAAGAGCCCCTCGGACGGCCCCAAGCGGGGCTGAGTCACAGCCTGCCGCTGCCGGGGCCCCGAGCCGCCGCCGTGCTCGGCCATCGCACGCCGTGCCGGGCCGTGCCGTGCCGTGCCGTGCCGTGCCATTGCCCCCCCGGAGCGCAGGCGGCGCGCGGGCGGCGGTTCCGGGCGCAGCCGGAGGCGGTGCCATGGCGGCGGCGGATGTGCGTCCCGCGCCCCGCCCCGGCCCTGCCCCGCCGCCGGCCGCCCGGCCGCGTAGACGGGGCGGCACGGCCGCCTCTCCCCGCGCAGCCGCCGCTCTGCCGGCGGCCGCCATGGAGGATGTCGGCTCGGGCGTGAACGCGGACGCCGAGGTGCGGAAGCTTCAGGAGCTGGTGAAGAAGCTAGAGAAGCAGAATGAACAGCTCCGCAGCCGCCACGGCGCCCTGCCCGCCGCCCCCGCCAGCCCCAAGCGCCTGCCGAGCGTTGGGCCCTCCTCGCCGCCCCCCGCCGCCTCCTCGTCGCCCGACGGGCGCTGTCTCAGCCCCAGGGCCGCCGCCCGGCGCTCGCTCCCCGAGGAGCCCGGCGGTGTCGATGGGGGCAGCGGCGGCAATGGCCTCCTGGACGACGCGGCGGTGCTCAGGCCGGAGGAGCTGGAGCGGCTGGCCGGCTGCGATGAGGACGAGACCGGCTGGTGAGGAGGCGGCCGGGGTGGGGTTGGTGAGCAGGCGGGCAGGGCTCCGCGTCCCCCTTTCCCCGCCGTGCCTGGGGGGAAGGGGCTGTTTCCAGGCGTGTGCCTGGTGTCGGAGGGGGTCTCGGGCTTTGTGTGCGCAGGCAGCCTCGCCCTCTGGGCTGGGTGAAGGGCTTAATGAGCGCTGCGAGCCGTACCGAGGGGTGTTTGGCTTTCTGCACACGGCGCTGGGGCTCCCTGGGGGCCCGCGGCTCTGCGCTGCTGTTCGGCCCTTGCGGGAGCGTTCCGTGGGGGCTTTCGCCAGTGCAGGCGGTGGGGGGGCTTGAGAAACTCGTGGGAAATTTCTCGGGTAGTTCAGAATTAGCCCACAGGTACTGTTAGACTTCAGACATGCGTCAGGCGTCTTTTATGCCTTGATTTCTTTCGGCTGTAAAGACAGCGAATGTAACACTTTTTCATCTTATGAACGTGTTGCCCTTAGGTGTTCTAATTTGTTGCTAATGATGTAGGATCACGGTTTCCCTTAGGTGGCTCCTCGATATAAATGGACTGCTTACCCTGCTGCTCCAGCAGAAACAGCTGCAGGTGGCTGTTTGCCTTGCCATTATTACACTTGGATGAGCTTCCACTGAGAATCACGAAGATTTGCTCTCTCCAAGCATCACGCTGTCGCCAGCTGTCGTTTTGAAGTTTCCTATGACAGTTGTTGAGGGGCAGCCTCAGAGAAATAGTGGGGAGGAGCACTGTGTCAACACTGTGTCAACAGAGAAATGCAAGGGAAGCATGGACAGGGACAAAAAGCGTGACACAAGCGAACTGTCTTGAGGCAGAACTGATTGCAGGTCCATCTACAAAGATCTTTGGAAGCAAACATGCAGACAAATTCACAAAACAAACAAAAATGTCTTTCAGAGTTAGAAACGCCTTTAAAATGCTGGAATGATTCCATGCATGAGCAATGTTTTAGTTGCTCAGGGAGGAGACTATGTGCACTTTCTTGGAGAAGTCATTTGCCTGACATTCAGCCTGATCCACTGGAGAAGTATGAGAACATAAGTTTATTCTCATCCAACACTAAATTAACACAAGACATCATCTCCCAGAAGATGAGTCTGGGCAAGGCAGCTACTCTTATTTCTCACTGTATGCCTTATAATCTACAGGATTCTGTTTCTTACAGGAAATAGAATATAGTAAATTTGCACAGCCAGTTTGGAGTGGGACTGCCAAATTTGTAAATGTCATGAATTCTAGTGACAATTAGATCTCACCTTTTATATATTTGTTCTAAATCATTAAGTCTCTTAAGCGAATGTCCCAACAGAGTGTGTGGTGACAGTGGTGGCATAAGGGCTGTGTGTTTTTGTTGACGCAGTTCTGGGCACTCACGGGGCAACTCATGGTTCACTGAGCACTGCCCTTGCTGGTGTCAGGTGTTTGGCTGCCAGTTATTGTGGCACCGTCATGTTTCTGTGCAAGTTCTAGAGCTCAAAAGACAGCAAAACTTACAGGCAGTCTTTTGCACTTCTTCATTCCTTTGCTAATATTTTGGCAACAGTAATGCTGAAGTGTTTTAGCAACTAATTTTCAGTCTCAGGCATGGGACACTGACACACAATGCATGAAACAAAAAAAGAACAGTTGTAAAAATTTACTAATTGTCATACCTATCACAAAATATGGATATTTAATTATTTTTAAAAAGTGTTTTCCTGCTCTAGTTTAATATGCAGTTAATAATAAACATAGTTTGGCTAGTTTTTTTTTTTTTTTTTTTTTTTTGTTCCAAAGTGTTTAATAAAAATGGAAATCAAGCTCTTGGAATTTCTAAATACCTTCTAATTCAATTGTTAAGACTCTAAATAGTCCAACCCTTTTTATTTTCCTGTGGAGGTAAGATGACTTTGTATTTATGAATTTGATTAATGGAGGTTATTGCTCTTAATGAAGTTTGAAATTTTCAGAGGGCTAATGGAGCAATCTAAGAGAAACAAGCCTGTGAAGATAGGAGGAGTTGATGTGAATAGGTGGATTTCCCTAAACAGTTTCTTAAAGATCCTGCTCCTAAGGCCTTAGTTATGCAAGGTCACTCATAAAAAAATTTAATCAACTGAAAAGGTGAATGTACTCAGTGAAATTTAAGTTACATATGAACTCTTTGAGGTTCAAATGGATTTCGATCATTATTGCTTAACCCAAAATCCTGTTTAGAATATGGGATTATACACTGTAAAAATGAAATACCTCTTAGCAGCTGAGGAAACCTCTTGTGGAAACAAACTACATTTAAATCATTGTTGGTTCATAAAAAATTGATTCATCTTGCCTGTTTCTCCTGTCTAAATAGAGAAGTTAAGATTTGCTTTAGTTTTGGTTTCAAAAGGACCTTGCTAATAGGTGGTAAAGAGTGCTGGTTATCACTGTTCTTTTCTGTTTTGTATAATACAGGCATTTTCATACCCCATTATGAAGTTGTCTGCAGCCTCATCATGGCAGAAGAAATAGTTTTCTTAATTGTTAAAATTACATTGTTTTACATTCAATGCTTACATGAGATTAGTGGCTGTGAATTTAAGACAGAACACGATACTGGGATTGAAATTGATGCTAGAATGTGACATGTTTCTTTAAATCTGCATTGTGGAGTTGACCAGCTCATTTTTAGCTTTTAATTCTTTAATCGGATTTAGATAAGTATAAAGAAGAGTAATGTAAAGTAAAAAGTGAAGGAGAAGATGCAACTATCAAATAAGCAAAGGAACTTTGACACTGCTGTTTTGATAGCAGCATTAGCTATTAATACATCCTTACAATATTAGTGAACGATGGAACTGTTTATGTTTTTGCTTGATTGTTTTTCTTCTCTGTGGTTAGTTAAATCCAGATACACTTCAAGTTTTAAACATTTTCTCATGAGACAACCTTCAAATTATGTGGTAAATTATTGAAAATATTTCAGTGAATTTAGATTTCTTGTCCATGTGCTTCTGAATGCTGTTTAGTGTCCTGAAACTTTTTTCCTGATAAGGTCCTGAAGGTTGCAGGTGGGCACATCTGTACTTGCACACTGTATTGAGCTCTGCACAGACCCCTGGAGACTTTAGGCCTGCTGATTGTTTCCTCCAGTTATCAGCAACTTTTGTAATCTACTCTATGGGTGTTCCTGTTAAGCTGTTCTTGAACCAGGTTGCATCAAATTTAATTTTTTTCATAGTTCAATCTGAACTAATCAGTTGAAAAGATATAAGGGCAGAAGGGGTGACCAGAGTGGAGAAATCTTCAGAGAAGTGGTGTGGTCCTCCTTGCCTGACTTGCTGGGTAAGGTTGGGTGTGGATGTGCAGCACGTTGGAGAGAACTGGGTGACAGTGTGCAGGGTGGCTTGCCACGCTGCTTTTAAAAAGAGTTTATTTGGTCTTGAGTTTATTGCAGGATAAGTGTGCACACGTGGGCAATTACTGTGTTGTGGTAGTTACTGTGCTGTGAACCCACTGTAACTTCCTTTGTGGTAACTTGTTACACGATCACTCACCTAAGCTTTCTGAGAAGTTTTGTTTTAAATGTGAGCAAAACATGCAGTGCTTTTCTTGAAAATTTACTTGCAGCATATGCTTAAGAGAGTATAGAGCTTGCTATTTTGTACATGTAATTGCTCAGCAAACTTTAGAACAGTTGTGTCCTCTTTAAATGACAGTGCTATAAAAACTAGCCTAGCACCAGTGTTTTCATGTCAGCATAAATACCTCCTTGGTAGGGTTAAAATAGCTGACAATTCACTGACCTAATTTACAAACAAAAGACAGTTATTGTGTGTTTAAAATTAAATTATTGCTAGTTTTTTATACTAACTAAATAGCTAAAGCAATAGTTTCAGTGTTTTTAAGAACTCAGATTGGATGTGTATTCTGACTAGTTAAAATGGAAGGCACATACTTGTACTATTATACTCACTCTCATTCAGCAGCTATTTCAAATTTGCACCTGTTTATCATAGTGTAAGTTTTCATTCTACCATCCATTATCATTAGTTGGCTAAGGGCCTATTTGAGATACATGATTGTCATCTGTAATGGTTGTGTTCCATCTCATATTGCTAGATATCCCTTGAGCACTAGCATTGTTTTGGAATCCTAGTTTGCCATAAGTGAGCTGGTAAAGTATACCATGACTATTTTAGGATAGAGCTCCACCTGAATGAATTCCCATTGCTAAAATTACATTGCAATATTTCCTGTTCAACTGCCAAATTTCATTGTATTAGTGTGGTTTAGGCCCCTTGGAAACTGGACAGATTCTGATCAATTTCTATTCCATGGTGTAAGTAAAAGACAAATCACTACTTTTCACTTTTTGGCAGATAAAAAGTCAATTTGATTTAAAGTTGTTGGGGTTTAACCAAATTCAGACAATATCTTCACAAACTAGGAAGATAATATGAAAAGAAGCATGTAGGAAAAGCAAGGGTTACGGAAGTTACCAGTTTTATAATGAAAAACAACTTGTAACATGAAATAATACTCACTTTGATTAGCCTCTCTGAGATATCCATGTTTGTTGTGAAACAGATATTTGAGGACTGGAGGAAGAATCCTGAAGAAGAGCTATTTCCATTTCTGACTTTTTTGTGATAATTATAGCTTTTAAACATGCTTGATATTTAGATATAATGAAAGCTTTGATATGGCTTTCCTTTACTGTCCTAATGATATTCCTGAAATTTACTACATACTCTTGTTTAGGCATGATTCACATTTCTTCCACTTGTAGATGTTGGTAGAGCTCTCAAGCATAGTCATGAAACAGAATTTTATTTTGGAACACCTTTATTAGGACACAGAACTTCTCAACTTTTTTCTCTTCAATGTAAATATCAACAGTGCTATGTTTGAGCACATATTCTCTAACAAATTTCTAATGAGAAGCTTCTCAAATAGTGGACAGTTGTACAATTTGTGTGATAGTCCTAGGGAAACTACATGATGGTGTTTTGGTTGCCCATTTCCCATTCTACAACATCCTTTTCCGACACAAACGTTCCTTTGGAGGAGGAAATGAACACTGGCAGTAATTTCCAGCATCTAGCTGGGGCACAACTAACTATCTAATTGTTGGGCACAGAAAGATAGTTGTGCTCCAAATTGCACTTTGCAACCTCTTGGATATTCTTAATTCTATTTAAAAATCGCATCATGTAGCTGAGATGTGCCACTGTAATACGAAGGTTTAATGAGACTGTCAAAGCGTTTTTGTAGCATTCGTATCCTGGAGTTTGTAAGTCATAGACTGGAGTTTGCTGTAATTTGTGCATCTCTCAGAACTAAAAGTATTCTGTGAAGTAGAGCTGAAAACTAATAATTACAGGCTAAGCAATGTGTATCTCAGTCAGCTACAGCTGTAGCATAGGAATTTTGTGGGGTGGGGAGAAGGAAAGGAAATCCTTGGGCCACATAAATGCAGGGATGTCACTTAATTTTTTGCTTGATTTATCTTTCAACCAGAGATGCTTTTCAGATCTTTACCTGTCCATTTAAAATTTGTCTTAAATTTTAACATGCTTAAGCCACTTCAGATAGAGTTTCCTGAAACTTTTAAATAGTTTAGATTGACACTGTTGTGTTCTAAATTATCTGTTTCCAAGACTGTCCAGTATTATCATCTCCTGATTTATATATTTTCAGTAGCTTTTTGCTGTGAAATTTCATTCTTGTGTTTTAGGGGCATTTCTTATTGATCTGTCTTTGAATTTCAGTTTTTTCTCCTCATCATGTCTTGGGTTTTCATCTTGCTTTTGCGTACATCATATTTTGTGTGTTCCCATTTAATTTCCTTTATTGTACCTTGCAGTTTTTGCTTAAAGCTAATGTAGCTAAAATAAACAAGCTCTAACTTCAAATTCCTTCCACTTGCCATCTTCTTTCTAATTCAGATTTGTGACTTCATGTTCATCTGCATGTTTTCCCTCACTCTTATACTGAGTAGTGGAAGGATTTTGATACAAAAACACACTTCCTTTTTTTTTCCCCAGTTAGAATCTCAGCTTCTTGTTTCATGCCTGTGGCAACAGGCCTCTTGTATTTTAATGCACTGGGAGGTGTTCCTCAGGTGAGGTAATCTGTACACAGATATTCCACTCCTCCTGCAGTGGCGTGTCCTCTTTCTTCAAAGCCTTTTCTGACTCAGCTGTGTCCCAGTGCAACGCGCTGCAGCTTGCCCCATTTGGCTGACATCATATATGCTCATAGTCACAGCAGTCTTCCTGCAAAAGCTCTGCCCTTTTCTGTGCTGCATCTTCCTGGAACTAATCAGTAGAGCCCCTGGCTGCTTTCAGCCTCAGGTTGGTGCTGCTGTGGTGTGGTTGACTAGTAAGAGCAAAAGGAAGGTAATATTAATGGCTGCAGCAGAGCCATAGTGTCTGGTCTTCTTAGTGTTGTTTCAAAGTAGATCAAAGCTCCTGAGCTCCTTTTAATACGCTGCTTTCTTCTACTTTACCTTGTGTCACTGAGTTGTAGAGTCTTTTCTCTGTGGAGAGATTGGAGTATATGTTTCTGGTGTGTTAATGTTTGTAGCGTGGGTGGCAACTATAAGTTGTCAGCTTCCTCAATCATTTTTAACTTCCTGTTTTGGGAGAGTTGATTCACAGTGGTTAAAGATACATTAAGTTATTCTGATAATCTTCGGTCTTGAAGTTGCTGTACTGCCAATCAATGCTGTTGTATTGCTATAGAATGCAGTGACAGGTACAAATGGGATCTCTTCTGGAAGGTCCTTCAGCTAAGGAGGACCTATATCTTTTGGGTCAGACAGTTTGACAAAGAAGATCACTTAGCTGTGTGAAGTTAGTTGTACATGCTTCATGTATCTATTCTTTTCCTGGTGTTGGGAAGAGAGAAAGAGGTAATAGAGGCATCAAAGCAAGTAGAATTGAGTCAGTCTCAAAACTTGAGATTGGCAGTTCTTTGTCAGGTGAGATATTAAGATTGCTGCTTTGTAATGAGACTCCAGAATTGCATAATGTGCAAGAAACTGCCCTGAAAGAGCTGATTTGTCACTGCATCAGTGTACACGTGTGTGTGTTGTGAGGTAGTGGAGTTGCATGAAATATGTATGTTTTGAAGCTGTGTGTCTTACCCTGAAGTCTAAGTTATCTTCACAAAGATAACAAAGGTTGATGAAGGAAAACAGTTGACTGGAAAAAGGTGGGGGAATATGCAATATGTATTTGGTTAGAAAGGGAGGTGGAGAAGAGGGAGCTGTGTGAGCCTGGATTGCTTCAGTAAATATACTACTTGTGAAACAAATGCAACAATTGGGAATTCCTGAAAAGAATGTGTTGAAGCTTAAAATAGCAGGTAGAATTTTGATTAGAACAATTTTGTATGTTTGTTGAAGGTGCCCCTTTTGTGTGTTTCTGAAAGAGGACATGCACTTTAATTTCTTGCCTTTTATACTGGCTACCACTATAAACACTGAATGTGCATGGAGCTTCTCAAACACAGCAAGGCATGTCAGCTATCCAGGGAACTAGGAGTGAGTCTGGCCTGTACTGGGCAGAAGCTGGCCTTGTTGCCTTTGACACTTCTTTGTATTGTATAGACATACCTTAGGACAGAAAGGAGTACAGGCAAATACTAAAAAGACAGTAAATTCAAAGTGTTGGAGAGATAGTAAATGTTAAACTTTACTTTTAACAGTATGGAGATGTCATAGACATTACAGAAAGTGGCATCTTTGTTAACACAACTGTGAAAATTAAATTACTCTTGTGCTTTTCAAGGATCTTCAGGGCTATAAATACATGAAGGGCTTTTTTCTTTTGGGCTGAGTGCCTGTGAAGATTGCAGGCATTTCTACAAAAGCATATATGACAGACAGCATGGTATTTGCCAAAGCATAAACCCCTTGAACTACTGTAAGTAGTAGTGACTATCTGGATTGTTACAAACAGCTTCATTTTTATTTTAAAACCTGGCAGCTAAGAAATATTTTCTCTCCTGGATCTGCAAGCATAGCTTGCTAATTTCAGTGTTAGAGGGAAGAGTGTTTTGGAGCTTGTTCTTAACAAAGATCAGTGTTTTAGGTGATTTTATAAATGTGGTTTATGGGAAGCTTTTTGTAAGAAGTGAACTTGATGGTAGTAGTTACAAAAAATCTCTGAAAGCTATTATAACACAAACAGAGTTCAAGTTCTAGAATTACAGAGGAGAGATGAGAAAATCTTATAGAGAGAAAGTTGTGGGAAATAACTTCTGTGTTGCTAATGTCATTGGCATAAAGAGGACAACTTTTGCTGTGTATTTTGTACAGAAGATGTTCCTAAGTGACGCTGTGGCATACAATCATATTCACTTGGAATATGAAGTCTGTCATTACTCTAGAAGAAACACTCATTTAGCTGTTTCAACACACATAATCTCTAGTTAGAGTTGTATGTCTTGCAGTTCACTGTTGTCTTTTGCTGAACCACATTTCCAAGTTTGGTTCTTGTAAGTAGTCCAACATAAGGCTTAAAGTTCCCTGTTTTGAGTGTGTGATTGGTTATGACTTTTCCTTTAATCTATCTGTTGAGGGAGGAGAAAGATGTTTTCAGCTAAATTTTTAGGGTCTTTAAACTAGACAACTACTTTCTTAAGTCATGGAAGGTTGATGTTAAAATAAATTAATGGAGATGCTGACAGACATGCTTCAGTACATCTGGCAGAACAATATTATCTCACTGTTTCTCTCTCCTATGTGTATTATCTCTTTTTCCTTGTTACTAATGCTTGACTGTATACCTCCTTAGGACAGAGATAGTCCCTTTGTTTTGTGTTCAAAGGGAATGAAAAGATCAGGTGCTAGGATAGAAATAATAAAAATTGTTTATTGTTCAAGGTTACAGAAACAATAGTTGTGTGTACTTTAGCACTGCTCTTTGGCTACTAAGATACTTATTGCTTCCTTTGTTTGGGAAAACAAGAGTTCTCTATTGCATGGTGTTTAATTTCTTTCAGGTGAATCTGAAAAGATGAATCCTCATTTGTACATTTATGTGACAGTGAAATTGTCCATACACATAATGTGTCTGAAGTCCTTGGGTAGCCATACGTTACTACTGTTATAGTCTATCCAAAATAGTTAATTTTAGGGTCAAATCTGTGCTTTATCTTTTGGGATTGTACTATAGTGTAGATAGAGTAAAAACAGAAATAATATTTTGTTGCATGTCTGATCTTATGCTCATTTTGTCCGTCCTCATGAGTTATTTTTTTCTCTCTTTTCCAGGTTATATACATCTCCAAAGAAGAAACTGAATCCACTGCAAAAAAGTGTCAGTCCATTGGTTTGGTGCAGACAGGTACTGGATTACCCAAGTCCTGATGTTGAATGTGCTAAAAAGTCACTGATCCACAAGCTGGAGCAAACAATGTCAGGTGAGTTTCTGCACACTAAAACCACTGGGTTGTATGTAATTATTCTGAAACAGCATCAAAATTAGCTAATGGTTGTGAGACAAGACATCTGTCAATTACTTATTTGTAAAGCCTGTATTAAGGTATCATAATTGGTAGGTGCTTGTTAGTATGTTAGCATGGAACTTGGTTTTCTGCTCGATTACCTCTTTCATTTCATTTAAAGAAATGGAGGCTTAAGATTTTTAATACTTTGTGGAGATGATAATGGTTTATTTTCCTCCTATCCCCAGTAGTTTAAGATCAGTCAGATTTAAAGAAAATCCAGAGTTTATGATTCTTCCTTAATACTAATTAGTTGGTTATAGTCAAAACTGGAGAGTGTTTGACCCTGTGAGAATGAAAGTCTGCATTCTCCATCCTTCTATTACCAGACTTTTTTATGTCAAACCAGCTGCAAAACGCTGAAGGTCTGATTAGAATTTTCTGTCCATCTAGTTTCTTGCTTTATTTTGTTTCCTTGTTGGACCAATTTTTTTTTAAAATTATGCTGAGACAACTTACTTTCCTGCTATTAATAGCTATTCTCCTCCTGTTCCTTCTTTCTGTAGTCTGCTACTGCCACATGTTAAACTCTTATCTTCAGGAATTAGCAGAATGGTTGGACTTGAGCTAAGAGTATATGAACACACAGTTCCAGGAGTGGTTCCAACAGCCACCTCCTTTCTATGGTTATACATAAACTTTGTGCTGAGTTTATTTGACTGTAACTTCTTTCCTGTCCTTGTATTGTTTTCTGGTGCAATCTGTCTTTATTATGGTTTGTACTGAAAATGTTCTTAATAAAATTTGAATCTGTTCTTTATTTTTAAAAAATCATGGGCATAGTGGTAAAAGTACCTTCAGTATGAGTCACCCTCAGTCTTTCCCTATTTTTGTGCTTTTTTTATGCTGCCTGGACAAATGTCTATTAAAAATTTACCTGAACAGTTAACATGATATATGGCTAGATACAGGCATTCTCAATAACAAAAAGCACTCACATGACAGGGATTTGTGAATGATGATACAGGTTAGGGAATCTGAATACTACTGAGTATTTATGAATGGGTAGCAGTGGATTGACATAATTCTGTTTATGATTTAATTTCTTCCAGAACTGAGTAGAAGTCTTCTAGAAGTACCACAAATTCTGTTACCCATAGGGCATCTTTAAAAATTCATAGCTGAAGCTGAATGGAGGGAAACTTCCCTGTAAAATGGACACATTTGAAAGATTTATCATTCAAACAATGTGTTTAGGTAACTTCACCCCTTTTTTTGTTTTCCCCTAGACCTGCAAATCTGCTTCTGGCAGTGATACTTACCTGTTATTAGCTACTGGTCCAGTAGCCAGATTATGGTTCCAGTCACCATGGATAAGCCTTTTCACACTTCTGTAACTTTCTTTCCTGAATCCTTGCTGATGCTTCTTTTGCATTGACTCTTTTTACATTGTTAGTTCCTGTTGTTACTTGTTTCTAATCTTAATATCTTTTTCCTCCTTTTCAGTCTCAAATGCAGTCTTGTATTTCACATTTTCTTCTTCCATCATATTTTTCATTGCATGACAATAAAGGAAGGAAGAAGAGCTCTCAGCTCCATGCTGCTGTTAGCAGCTACTGATGCACTGTGCCTTGTCAGCAGTCAGGTTTACAATTGCAGAGCAAGTCATGCTCAGTGTTGGAAGTGTGTTCAGACTAGAGGGAACTTTAGGTATATTCTGGTCTCAAATTTTCCTATTTTCTACAGCAAAAGAGAAATTGGATCATTTCAGCAAAACCATAAGTAAAAGGAATTAAATGCTGCATATTGTTTCTGAATGTTATGAAAGAAAATTTGCATTAAAATAAATGTTGATTATCAACCCTCCCTTCTGGTGTTTCAAAAGCTAATGTGTAATCTTTTGTAAGCTAGTGTTTAATATTAGGGTAATTTTAATGCTAAAATGATTGTCTGTCTTGTTAATTTTGTCTGACACTCCTAACAAAGACCATATCTCTATTTGTAAAATAACAATATTTTCCTGAGTTACAGAAATCCCTGTTGGAAAACCTTTAGGGATTCTGGTCCAGAAAATGGATTTGAATCCAGATTTATTTTTTTTTCTGGGAAAATGTACTGTGCTGAAAAGGGTTCACATTAGCTAGAAGAAAAACTACTATGTGTATCAAGTCTCACCATACCTGAGCAAAATTTTACATGTAGCAAAATCATGCTAAGTTTCATCCAAAAAAAAAATCTGTGTATGATCAAATACATTGTATCATTATGGATGTATACAAAGAGCCTTTTTTGAAGACTGTACAGTAGCAGAATTGTTTTCTAATTTGTGGTTTGTAGCTTAAAATACTTGTCTGTGCAATAAATACAAAAGAAAGAACTGTTGTGCAGACTTACATTTTAGAGATTTTCAATGACATTTCGGCAAGAGATGAAAAGTTGTTTGTTTTTTTTTGTGTATGAGAACAAAGTTTCGATTGGAATAGATGCTTTGGGGTTCCTTTATGAATGCCAGAAGTTGATATCAAAGGCCTCATCATAATCACCCAGAACAGAGTGACTTGTAATTACTGGTTTTGTTTACTGAGATTCATAATAAAATGGAGATTTTCCTTTCTGATACTCAAAATAAATGGAAGATGCCTCATGAATACTTGCTAGAATTTAGTGAATTCACAAATTGATGAAATTAACACATATTGTTTAATACTTGCAGTGAAAGCTGGAATATAAAGGAATATAAACCTTTCACCCCTCATGTATAACACTGGTAATATTATCTGGTTTAGAAAGGATCTTTACACAAGATGCAGTTTTAGAAATTTTCTGCAAAGTCAGCTTTAATTTCTGCTGCTTTTGCCTCTGTACTGCATTCTGCCATTGGCTAGGTTGGATGATGCATTTTTTGGGAGGGCATTCTTAAAAACTGATTAAGTGATGCAATCAGTTAAAATACTCCTGATATTTTTAACTTAAATTTACTTTAGTAGGTCAGATAATAATGCAGCCTCACCAATGTTTGCAATGGACAACTGAGGATGTAGTGACCAGAGCAAAGGGAGAAGCCAAAGCTTTGCTGAGTTTGCTGCTGAAAGCAGCATTTAATGCAATTGTAGTCTGTTTTGGCTTCTGATGTCAAAGCAACAATGATTTTTAGTAAGGAAATTTGGATTCAATTAATTATTTTTTTTTCTGTCTACTGCTATCAGTAGCCTAATTCTTAATGTACTTATTGGAGGCCCTTTTCAATTAAGAAAAATGTCACACAATATTTTTAAATAGCTTACTTTCAGCAGCTGAGTGAGCTGCAACTAAATCTAATCTGGATTTATATAACATCAAGTTGGGATTTCTAGCTTTTTAATCTTAACATTTTGCAATTTAATTTTTTCTCTGCATAATTTTGGCATAAATATACTTCCAGCAGTGAAGGAACTGATTTGTAGCAAAAATGTCTAAATATATTTTGGATCCCACTACCCCTGTAGTTGAAATTCCATTTTCTATTTAAAATGTAAACTTTTGAACAAAATAGTCAAATAACTAAACAAATAATACACCTGACAACCAGCAGAATTTCAGTATCATAGTGTTCACCAGTGTTTAAAATTAATCTGAAAGTACTTCAACTTTGAAACATTTACAGTAAATGGCAGAGGAACGTACCCAATTTAGATGTTATGTTGCCTATGAGGTTAAAGCCTATGGTCAAAAAATCCCAAGTCATTAGAACAGAAGGTTAATAGTAGGAAATAGTTAATTTGCTTTAGTCTGGTAGGTTCATGGTACCCACAAATCTAAACAGAAGCATTTGCCTTAAGCATATACTAGAATGAAAAACTGTTAAGGAAATTTTGTAGGTGATACTGCTTAATTGTGTGGTGCCATTTTTGGGGTTACTGCGGAAGTATTCTATGATTCAGACAGGTCTGAGAGTTCTGAGAATGTGACTTTGTGGTGTGCTCTGATTTATGTAATAGTGCATAGGGTGTATGTTAGTGTAACTGAGCTGCTACTGCCTCCCTGCTGCTTCCTAGCACCTACACTGGACATCTCAAAGACATCAATTGTAGTGATGGTAGATCTGACTTCTAAAAGGAAAACATTTTGTCACTGTCTTGTCTTGCCCTCTTCTCCCCCTCTTTTCACATTATGGTTATATCTAGGGGTGAAGAAAGCAGTGGAAAAACTTCCTGCTGACTGAAGTTTTCTACTTGAACTGTGTAGTAATTAAATCATGCTGAAGACATAATACAGTATTTGTTTTTCATTGATTCATTCAGTATAATTAATCACTTTTCCCCTTTCCTGCAGCTCTCAAGAGACAGAGTTTGTACAGCAGCCCTTTCAGTGCGGTCAGTTACGCGACCTCCTACAGTCCAAATACTGGTAGCCCCTACAGCAGTGGCTTCAACTCTCCTTCCTCAACACCAGTGAAATCTGCTTTAGTGAAACAGCTCATACCTCCTGGTACCTCAGGTAAGTCACTGGTGTCTGGTCTTTTCCTTTATTCCTCCTCTTCCTTTCACAAATATGCTCAGATAGACATTTGTATCAAACTAGAGTAAGAAAGATTCCAGAACTTTCCAGTGTTTTGTAGGATGTGTGCATCATGTGGTATTTAAGCTTTTTAGGAAGGGCTTTTTTACATCCTTTCTGTCATAAGAAACATGTAAAATGTTATTTTTGGGTGTCCATGTCCCAAAAATCACTGATATATGTGATTAGCAGTTAGACCAAAACACACAGGATTCATTCTGTAGAGTTCCAAGTGGCTTCTGGAAGTGACCCTGTAATTGACAGGGGTGTAAGTTCCACAGTAGGTGTTCCAAGGATAGGAGTTGGTAGTTGTGAAATCTTTTCAACTATCCTATTGTTTAGTAGCTGAAACATTTGGTATGCAATGTATCTATCAGTACCTCCGAGATGGGAACAATGTAATACAAGGAAGAAGCCTGCATTCCAGTTAAGCATTTCATGAGATTTTGTAGCCATCAATGTAAACAGTAGCTTCTGGCAATGTTTTTTACTTTTATTCTGCACTGTAGACACTTTGCATGAGAAAAATTGATGCCTGGAACTCTACTCTGAAGTCAGACTGTTAGCTTATTGTATATAATTTAATTTAAGTTAGTTTACAGGGAAGGTGAAAAAACATTGCATTGACAATCCAGCTGTCACTGTGGACTTTTACAGAAGCCTGCACTGCATGAGAGCCATTACACAGTTTTTGGTTTAATTTCAGTAGCTCTGCTCTGCCTTGTGTGCTACAATGACATATCTGCCTGGGGGACAGAGATGTAACATGCAATGGGGTGCCATCCAGAAGGCAGCAAACTGGAAGGGTTTTTCCTTGTTATAGTTCCCATGTTACAGTTTATCAAAGGTGTGTATGTGGAAAAGGTAGTATTTTCAGATAAAGTATATTTTTTAAGCATTCCAAACTGAATCAATATTCATTGGATCAGCAAATCCTTATTGTTAAGAAAGATCCAGTCAAACTTATATCTTATAGGGTAGTATAGAGAGATGAGAATGAAAGCACAGATGGAACCAGGTATGCAGGTGCTTTTTTTGTAGAGCTGTGCAAGCTTCATAACAGTTGGAATGTGCTATGATAGACCAAATTATTTGTCACTAATTTGTTTTGACACTATTGCAATGACTTTATGAAGTTGCCCGTTTTTAAAAGGTAATGGCTAAGCTCAGCTTTTGTAAGTTATATTTTCAGCCTAGGTTTGCAAAAAATAATCAAATGTTACAAATGGTCTGTCAGATCAATGTCTCAGTCTAGCAATTTCTTCAGACTGGTGGTTTTTACTAGGAAAGGAAATGCAACTTGCCTTTTTTTATAACAATTCCTGTTACTCGGCTTTCTTTCCATAGGTCATCTTAAAATTTCAGGAGATAGAAATCCTCCATTAAGTCCACAGTCTTCTCTGGACAGTGAATTAAGTGCATCAGAGATGGACGAAGACTCTATTGGGTCTAATTACAAGCTAAATGATGTTACAGATGTGCAAATTTTAGCACGAATGCAGGAAGAAAGTAAGTGGGTTTTTTTTCCTGAAATCAAAGTGGAGCTGTTGTTTTGGGCTTTTTTTCTCAATAACTTCTCAGCAGTTGTTTAGTGAGCATGGAAACAGGGTATAAATTCTACTATGGATGTGCAAATGTAGTTCGCCCAAGAAAGCTGGTTAATGACTTCAGGCTCCAGGCTAAGGAAAGGAAGTTGCTGTGCAAAAGTTTTTTTAGGAACAATGGACAAAACTGTGCTGGAGAGTGAATTTTTAAGGTACAGTATTTGCTAAAAGGATGATTGTTAGAATGGCTATTGCCTACTGCCATTCTTCTCAGGACATTGGTGCCTTCCTGATGTAATCTAGTCTTGTTCACATTGGTGCTTAAACCATAATTTAAATCACCAAAATGTATAGTCAGTTGACAAAGAAGAGTTAAGAAAAGTGCCTGTAAAGATGTCTGTCTTTCATTATAGCTGTGGTTGAGACTGTCTTTTTGTCCCCCTGGATTTGCAGAAAGTGATAATAATTTTGGTTGTCTAAATAGGTGGTCTTCAGACTATTTTATTATGTATCCTTGTCAGTGAAAAAAAACAAAACCAAATGCCCAGTGTATGTACTTTTTAGTAAATTATGTACATGTATTATTCTAATGTGTATAATATACACAAAAATACACAAAGTTATAATTTTTAAAAAGTATGAGATAAGGACCAGAAAAATGCTGTTTTAAGAACAGTTGTTCAGAATTTTCACGCTGTATGCCAGTGGATTGGTTTGCATTACCCTGGGTGTGTGGGCACCACACTTCAGAGACCACTGATCTAATACCTCCAGTTTCTCTAGGAGTAGTTTATTGTGTTGCTTTTTTGGTTAAATTCACTAATACATTGCTAAAGACATTTCAGGATGTTACTTGATACCAAAATTATGATGTAGCCTGTGCTGCTATTTCTAGCCTGGGAGAGGAAATTAACAAATACGTGCACAGCACACCTATACTGATGATTGCTTTACTAGGAAAAGGAATGGGCTTACCTATTTATTTTGAGTCATTATTAGCTGGTAGATAACTTTTTGGTACTAATGGGAATTTATTTAATGCCTCCAATAACAGGAGTTAAGGTGAGCCAGGTTTGAGTTGGAGAAGTGTGCAGATATCTGTGTGCACTGTCTCTTGTTTGAGCCATTTGTGGGCTGGAAACAGGTAAACAATGTTCTTGTTGTTGCCAGGCCTGCGGCAAGAGTACGCAGCCACAGCTTCTCGACGTAGTTCTGGCTCCTCTTGCAATTCCACCCGGCGAGGCACGTTCAGCGACCAGGAGCTTGATGCACAGAGCTTAGAAGATGAGGAAGATGGCACACATCACACAGTGCACCCTGCTGTTAGCAGGTTCTCACCCTCACCTCGCAGTTCTCCCTGGCCTTCACCAAAACAATCACCCAGAAACTCGCCTCGCTCCCGATCGCCTGCTCGAAGCATAGAGTACAGTAGAGTGTCACCACAGCCTATGATTAGCCGTTTACAGCAACCTCGTCTTTCACTTCAAGGCCATCCTACAGACTTGCAAACTAGTAATGTCAAAAGTGAAGGTAAAAAACTCCTTGAAATTCATTACACAAGTAGTTGTGTAGTTTCTGTAAAGGAATTTAATCAGTGTGCAGTCCTAAAACTATGTGCCTGTGTAACATTGTGGTTTAATCTCTGAATTGCTGAAGGAAATGCAGAGCAAGCAAAGCTTAAGTTCTGCTGTGGCACTCTTACAGTCGAGTTGACAGGCTTATATTTATTTTAGATGTTATGCAGTCAGTGAGTATAATTGAGTTTCATAATGAGCAAGGCCTATATTTGGCAGGCAAATGCACTAAAATAAGCAGGAAAACTCATTTACTACTAGAGTTAGGCCTTGCAGATGACAGAACAAAATGTAGATGAAAGTAACTGTGGTCAGATAAGATAACATGGTGATTTATGCGTGCCTGTAGCCTGTGAGGCAGCTGAATGCTTTCTTCTGCACAGGACTCTAAAACTTTTCAAACATTAACATAGTCTTAAAAACATTTGTACTTAATTCATGCATTTGTTGGATATTTTAGAGATCTCAAAGCTGTGAAAACTGCTGTGTAATAAATAAAGTTTGCAGTAAATTCAGTGCAATTATACTATAGTGGCATAGAACAAAAGAATATAATCCTGATATAATTTTTCTTCTTGAGTGTCCTTTTTCCTGGTAGCAATCTGGCAGAAACTCCTTTTACTGGGATGAAATTTTGCGAGCATATTCCCAATTCAACAATTGTAGTTTTTATCCAGCAAGTAAGATTTTAAATTTAGAAAGAATATACATTTAGATATTAAGAATTCCCCTTACTAGTAATAGTGGTTTGAGGAGATTTTAGGTATCTAGGAAAATCAGTTATATCGTGACGTAATTGAGAATTCCCTTCCCATTCATTTCTTAAAATGAAAATCTGAAAGTGTGCTAGATGAGCACAATAAAAATATCCTGTGAGAGGAATGGTACCAAAAGCTAGTATCCCACATACCAGAGGGATCAAAATAGAGTGTGTGATCATGTGTTTCTGAAATGCTTCCAAGGAGTTATCTTGCAGTGGTTTTTGTGCAGTTGAGTGTTGCTTGAATATTCAGAGTTATATAGCAGCAGCCAAAAAAGTTGTTCAGGTTTTCTCTTTTAATTTTATTTGCCTAAAACGGTTGGAGGGAAATTTGGTTGACAGAATTCAACAATGCACTAAGTGCAGTGCATAGCAATGCAAACTGCTAAGTGAAGAAAGTACATTTGTTGGAATATTCAGGCAATGAAGACTTAGTTTTATTTTCACTTTTAGTCCTTGTGCATGGTTAACCTACTTCTTCCCTGCATCCCTCTGCAGAATCAGGTTGGCCACTCATCCTGTCAAGGCAGCTTCAGTCTTCCATCCAAAGTATGTCGTCAACCCAGCTCTGCATGGGTTGGAGATACCCATGGAGAATGCCATTAGACATGAGAAGTACTTAATGGCATCTTTTCATATTCTGTGAACAGTGGTAAAAATATTAGAAGGCCCCTGAAGTATCAGCTTTAGTTGATTAGATAAGTCAAGTCGTATGTGAAAGATGAAGCATAACTGGATACTTCAATAATTTTGGATGCTGTGTATGAAGAAGTCCTTTCCAAGTGGATGGCTGTTACTTGTTGTAAAATGAAGTGATATGGGACAAGGCAGTCTCAAAAATT
Organism: Luscinia megarhynchos; assembly: GCA_034336665.1. Classification (NCBI taxonomy): domain Eukaryota; kingdom Metazoa; phylum Chordata; class Aves; order Passeriformes; family Muscicapidae; genus Luscinia; species Luscinia megarhynchos. The sequence goes on from CM067566.1 coordinate 25,506,879, forward strand.
TACGCAAATATCTATATTGTTTTTACTCTTCAGGCTAGCATTTTGCTACAAATAACTTTTTAGGTAAATAATTTGAAAACTATGCAAAACTGCAAATTAGGTTTGTCTGTTCCGCTTTTATAACAGTACAATAAAACCCAGAGAATCACAATCCAGATATGTTTCAATTTCAAAGCACAATATGCTTGACTTTTTTCACAAGAGGTGAAAAATGTACATTCTTACTTTTTTAGATACATAAATATTTTTTATGCGATAGATTTGAGAAGAAGTAATGTAACAAAATACACTTTTAAATTGCAATGTAGTTTTATATGGCTGACATTTTGTGTCACTTACATTTGAGGTTCAACTGCGTGTTCACAGCCTGACTTTTGTCTAGCATCCGACTACACATTTTGGTATCTCTGTATTATTTCATACAGAAAAACTAAGGCGTAGTCTTCCAAACTTGTCCAGGACATCTAACATCCAAGCTGAGTCTGTGAAAAACAGCAGAAGTGACTCAAACTTCCAAGTGCCAAATGGAGGAATACCTCGCATTCAACCTCAAGCCTCAGCCAGTAAGTACCTTTAGTGCTACTTCAGTGTAAATTTCAGAATTAAGTAATGGTATTCGACTGTCTTCCACTCTCAGGGCAAAGCAAAGCATTGCATGCCACACTGGAGGTACTAATCTTGATTTTTAATCAGACTTTTGTGCATCTATTTTTATGGTACACAAAATAATCAGAAAAATCTGATTTGTTATTAAGGTGTCATTCATAGTTTCCTAAAAGTATATATAAATGTAATAGAAATAATGTAAATACAGTATTTGGGCATGCCAGGAACTGTTTTCTTTCTAGGCTCTGAAAAAACACCTAGATGATGTGTATTGCTTTTTTTTTAACTAATGAAACATGACCTGAAAGTGTTTATTTCAAGTTTAGCCCTTTAAGTAAACCTGTGTCTGCAGCTGCCTTTCCTTCTTTTTTTTTTTTTTTTTTTTTGGCATGTGGATTATATATCCAGTTGCCAGTTTTGTTTACTTTAAGTGTCAGTTACTTCCTAAAAAAGGTTTGGATGAACCTGTGTCTCATAAAACTTATTACCCATTGCTGTAATCCTGCTTTCCTAGTTTCTCCAAAAGTTAACTGCTGATATGAGAATGCTGCTATTCTCACAAATCTCTTGAAAGTGGTGACCTTAAAGAAGCCAAAGCAAATGAAAATAAAATATGCAGTATTTCTTTTTATGTCAATATTACCAGTTCCTGTTGTTTAAATGTCTCCTGACCATTTCTTTTAAAACAAGTTTCTGAATTTAATAACCTTGTGTGACGTTTTCAAGGGAAGAACACATTATGAATATTTTTTATGTGTAGAGCTTTGAACTGCAAAAATTCTGTGATAAAGGTTCATCAGTAATCTAAATATTTGACAGGAAATGTAAAAATAATGTTTGTGAATTTAACTATTGGTATTTTACTTGCAGAACAGTGAACGCATAGTGGCATATCTAGTTGGTTGTCTTAAAACTTTCAAAACAATGTGTTAAAGCTACCAAGTACAGTTAAATACAGAGTAAGGAATAGAGACCATACCAAAGACTCCCAAGATTTGTCTTTATACAGACTCAGAGGAGATGTAAGGATTGTGAGGACAGTCAGTCCCAGGTGCATGATACTATAGTAGACAGGAGTTAGTGTGACTTTACCATAAGTTACTCCAGCATCCTTTCACCTTGGCCCTCTTCTTCCACCCTTTGCAGACGCTCAGAAGGTGGGATTTCCTGCTGAAAGGACCTTAGTGTAGTTCAAACGCACAACTGTTACCTGTTAGGCAGGCTTATCAACGTGTAAGGCACTCAGAGCACTTGGACAGTTGGTCTACAGCTGTGCTGTTTTGGTGATAGGAAGAATTACTACAATGAGCTGAAAGAAAATGAACAAAAAATATTTTTAGTAAAAATCTATACAGATTTTATTTGGTGCTTTAGGATTGAGTGAACTGGGAAGGGAAGAGCATAGAGAGCAACTTAGCTAGAAGGCTGTTTCCAGAATTAAAAGTATATTCATGGTTAAACTTTCTGGAAAGCTCAGACAAGAGAAGTCTCAGTATTCAATATTTAGTCAATTACTTCACTGCAGGAGCCAAAGTGGTGTGATTGTGTTTATATTTCTTTTTTTCAACTTGTGGATGCATTAAGAATTACTAGGTAAATTTGCTTTTCTTTCATAGACTATTTCCCCAAATGTGAACCACTCTAGACCAACTTACATTTAAATGTAAGTTAAATATCATTAATAAAGGCCAGATTTCTAGCTTTTACAGTTTCCCTGCTCTTACAGATGTTTGTCAGAGTCTTGCTATTGACAATCGTAAAACGGTTTGTGTGTGAAGTCAATGAGTAAGTATCTTCGCTTAGTCTGAATTAAAAAATTTTCTGCAAAACTGTACATTGTATAAAGATTTCCAGAATTGTGTCCTTTTTATTGTATACTTTTTGTTTTATTGGTTTTATATTTTGTCACTTTGCACAAAGCACTGTTAAATTGCAGCAAATTTTTGTTTTCCCTTGGCAATGATTTCTGGGTCTTGGGATTTGAAGCTTCCTCATACACCTGCTAGTTTTGCATGAGCTTACCTTTGCAAGGATGCTGGCTTGCCACCTGAGATCACTACTTTGCTCCTTGTCAAAGACTTGCGGTTCATAATTTACTTGCACATTTGCTGTGGCTGCAATACTGAACTTGCTGTAGTTGCTGGCATTCAAAAATGAGCTAGGAATCCAGTAAGTTTCTGAAATGACAATTCCTCTTACAGTTTTATAGCCAAATTGTATTTGCTTCCTAACAGAAGAGAGAGAGAAGACAGGTATGATCTGTTTAGAGGCACAACCGCAAACACGAAAACACTGACATTTTAACTTTAAGCTGCAATGTGGTGAACAATCCAAATTGGATTTGAAAAGAGACTGAATTAAATAGCAGTTTCAACAATTTGAATTTTCATTTACATCTGAGTCTCCATGCCGTTCTGCAGAAAATATTTTTTTTAATATGAAAGTTAGTAAGTATTTCACCTTAAAACACTGGAAGATATGGTCGTATGTGTCTTCCCAAGGAAAAGATATTGTCTGAAGTGTTAGTGATGGGATATCTCTATATTTGGGTCCTAACATAGATTGTACAAAGCTCTAGAAGTTGTAGGGTGGAATCCATGTAGGAACTACCTGCTTTTGGATTCTGTGTGATGCTTTTGTACTTGGTAGCACTATGAGCAAATGGATGCTTTTAAGAAGAACTAAATACAGAACTTCGTCAAAGAGCTGTAGATTCTTCAAACTATCAATAAAGTTACTGGTCTGCTTGCCAAGATCCAACTGCTTGGCATGTTCAGAGTAAAAGGAGGAAGAGTAAGTTTTGAAGAAACTAAGTAGTCCAAGTAGTTCAGTTGATCAGAAGTAAATATAACTACATGTATTCAGCATACAGCAGTTGTGATGGGGAATGTCACAGCACACAGAGCACTTCAAGAGTAGCAAGTGGTGTGGATAAACATGCACTGGGCGCTTATCTCAAACTGCATGTTTACTCAGCATTGCTTAAATTGTACTGCCTAAGCTCTTTTCAGTGTTTCAGTGCACAGAAATGTTTTGCTATTGAGTGTCTATTTCCTGGAGTCTCCATTGAGAAGGAAGGAATTTGATATATGCATATTTAAAATCCTTTTCATATCATCCTGCATCTCTGACTTGCAAGAAGTGTGAATAATGATGGGGGAAGAAAGTGCCATGTGCAGTAGCATATTGAAATCTGAGTGGATTAGGACAAAACAAATTCAAAATATGAAGGAATAAGCTTTTCTTCATTTTAATGTGGTATAACAAAAACAATGATTCAGTTAAAAATAATAAAGTGGAATGCTTGAGGACTGAAGCAGTCTGGCCAGTGGTCTGCCTCAGTAAATTCCTAAGAATTGTGCTCATATTTAGAGACCTTACTGTGCTTAATTGGCTGTTCATATGTATGCTTTTTAAAAAGTTTCTAGGAAGACTTTGTGCCAGTTGAGTAAGAATTGCATATTGCCACAGGCTATTTTGCATTAGATTCTAGCTGGTAGACGGAATAAGGTTTTTATTAGTAGTAGGCACAGGCAGAATTTTACTGTGTTTATGAAGAATCTAATTCCTTTTTGCTGTTTTTTTAATATGACAGTTTTAGTTTGTTGTTAAGACTAACTGAATAGACTGCCTAGTCATAATTTCAGCATGATGTTAAAACACGTGATACATTTTTTATAGTTCATAAAATATGTGTATTTTGCACTGAGTGAAGTATAGGAAAGGTGATAGTAATCATTATCTGCTATCAAACAAAAGGATTAACTAATATTAGGATTCAAATTGTTCCCCCCACACCTTTCTTAGAGAGATACTCAGTAATTGGTGATGGTTGTTCCCTACTCAGGGTCAGGATCTTTTTGCACAGCTGTTCCCCCATCTTTCTTCCTTCTCACTATGGAAAAAAGCCTTGCTAGTGCAATCAGTTTTATGCTGGTATAAAATTTCATACACGGAGATAAGCAGAGATGTTTATTCATGCATTATCATTTTATGAAGTCTCTGTGTAGTCAAAGCTTTATTTCATTGACTACTTTCCTCCTTCCCCCCTTAAATGTGCTGCGATGGAAATAGGCTGAGTCAACGCATTCCTTCTGGCAATAAGTAATTCTCTCCAAGATTCTGCAGCTCTCGGAGCATTGGCTTCTCTCTTGGTAACTGGTAGGTAGTGAGGTCGTTTCAAGGCAGTACCAGACCTTGAATGTTACTAGACAAGAGGCAGGACAAGGGAGCAAAGGAACAATAACAACCAATTTCCATCATGCTGTGTATGTGCTGGCAGCTGATAAATCTTAGTGATAAGTCTTCATTTTAAGCTTAAGTCCTCTTGCATAGCTTTTAAAGAGGGGAGAAAAAAGACATCTCTCAAGAAGGCTTAAGTCTCCATAACTGAAGAATACAATTTGTTTATATGATGATCATATTAGATAAATTATGCTTTTGTATAGTATATTTTTTGGAAACACTTTTAAAATGAAAAACTTGGTCTTGCTAGGTCAAATGCAACAGTTTAATTTTCATCTTTGTATCTAATCTTGCTCTCATATTGCTGCAGCATGTTTGCTAGGTGGCTTGTTCTCCTTTTGGTGTTTTAATTTTTTTAATTTGCATTTCTGGGCTTTTTGCCCTGCAAGAAGCTTTACTCTTACCAAATCTGCGCATTTTGCACTGCAAAATTTCTGACACACTCCTCTGTAACTCTTTGCCATTAAGAGCAAGCACCATTCACAAAATGCCATCACTTCCAGAGTCATAACAGCTTTTTGAGTGTTTTACTCACACTGTTCCTTGACGCTTCACAAGTGGATACAATTCTGAAATTCCCAGTAAATTTAGTTTTCTTATCTTCTTAGACAAATATAACACTTCTTGTCTTTCAACAGCTCTGCAAAGGCAGAAAAATTTGCCTCGTGCTGCCTTCAAAACCAAACAGTTTCTTCAAACTCCATCTACAAAAGGAGGTAATTAACTTACAACCTCTTACCAAGCTCCAGCAAATCTCAGCCTGGTTTGCCTGCATTAAATCTCACATGTTCTAGATTAATAAACTTGCTCTTGCAATTACTGTAGATTACAGCAGAGATTAACCAAGTGATCCTTGCTGTATGAAAGTTAACTTCTTGGTTGGTCTAAATATTAAAAATAAACTCTGTGGTACATAGGAGATTGAATTTTGAGATAAAAATCCAAGGAACGGTGGCTTTCTAACATTAATCAGGAAATATGGATTAGAAAAGTAGACTCCTAAATACATATTCACTAGGGCCATATTTGTATAGGAATTTTTAAAATTGCAAGATACAGTTTTTAAAACAAAAGGTGTAAAAATGCTCATACAATCCTTTGTGCTGGGAATAAAAGCTAACAAATCTATCCTTGAAAAGATTAACGTAGACTATCAAGTTATTTTGCATGTACTTGTGCTTTCTTTTTTCTTCACAAAACCAGAAGGTTAGTAGAGGAATTAAAAGTTTTTTGACTCAGGGAATTAGAGACTTGTATATAATATTCCAGTTTGCTAATGGCTGAACTTTACCTTTGTTTTTTAATAAAATGAAATATTGAGTCTCTAATCCAATTAGACAGTTTTATCTGATTTTTTAATCAGCTCTGGGAGCCTTGTATATGACATTGCCTCAGTTTCACAGTTAAGGTAAACAATGATTCTGGTTTTAAGCATAGTTGTTCTGTTGTCTATTACAATCAAGAAGATCTGATTTTAAAGATCATATTACACTTGAGACTAATTCATAAGCTTGTAGATGCTAGAATCCTTTAAGCATTGTGGGAGTCATTGGTGCAGACATGAGGGCCTGACAAAATATATGTATTTCTCATGGGGATTTAACAATGCCATCTCCTTAGAGTCATCTTCATGCCATGCAGGAAGTTTTAGCAAAGTATGACTGTGCAATAGATTCACATGTCTTAAGAAGAAGTCTCTTAACAGTTTTCATACTTCATACCAAGTAAAGTGCTCACAATGTTCTGCTTTGCATAAGGTCACCGTCGTTATTCCTCTGCAGAGTTTTCTTTCTTTCCAGTTGGCTATGCCTTCCTCTGCATCTCTGAAACTGTAGGAATGTATAGAAAGTTAGCTTTTCTTTGAGTTTATATTATTTATAAAAATTTATTAAACCTTAGAGAATGAGGAACAGAGCACATTGCACTGCCAGTTATATATTCCAGTTTATGGCTGTTGTCATTCCTTACTGCAAATGAGGACCCTTTCAGTTACTTGCTTTGTCTTTTTCAATTATTTGCTATTTTATAGTCCTTAATGTGTTGATTTTCTTTCTTCTGATCTGAGATCGTCATGAGTATAGAAGTATTTAGCAGTAATAAAGAAAGACTTTCCTTTCAGAGGAATGAACAGCTAAGCAAAAATTGATTTTACTTTCTTAAAATACAGTTACATAGCTTGACACCTTTGACACACACGTTGGCTTTTTTTTTACCACTTTGTGGTAACATCTCCCCAGCACCTTCTCTTCTCCAGGCTGAAGACCTACCTCCCTCTCTCAATCTTTCTTCATAGGAGTGATGATCATCCATGCTCTCTGTACCTGCTCCAACAGGTCACATCTTCCCTGTACTGAGATGACAGATCAGTGTATTCCTATAGTTATACCTCATCTGTTCTTTCATGTTGGGTCGATTCATCTCATCATGATGGTTGTGATTTAACAACTGCATTAGAATTTAATCTGTTTTCAAGTTGGTGTGCAGCAGCTGGCCTTGGAGTGCAAGCCAAATAAGTTTGCAGCTTCACAGCATCCTACTTTGCCACATGGAGATCTCGTGCTCTCTGCCCACAATCCAGGACAGAATCCAGAGAGGGTAGGACATCTAAATGTCATGACTGCACCATGCCTTTTTCTTTTTTTTTTTTTTTTTTTTTGGTTGCCAGATGTTTTAATTGTAGTTATTTCTAGTTTACTTTATAAGGAGATTAAGTTGTGTAAAGTTATTAAGCACTTCCCTTACATGTTTACATGTTTGTGTTAAACATGGATCAACTGAAAACTAAAAACATGGGTACGCAATTATCAAATAGTCTGTGAGGCAGTACCTCACTCTTTGTGACCCTGTCTTACAGATAGGCCAAACTGATTATTATGAATATCCAAAACTGCTCAGAGACCCAATTCTTTATCTGTAGAACAGAATTATTAGGCAGTTTGCCACACTACATCATGTGGGCTGCTCTGGAAGACAATTCATTCCTTTATGTACAAGAATGAATATAGCTCTCAGCAATGTCTGCAATGCTGTGCTGACAGGAAATGTTTTATGAATTGAGAGCTCAAGTTTGCAGCATGGTAAAATACAGACAGCAGAAGGTTAAAGAGGATGGAGAAGACTGATTGACTGGATCCTTACTTCTGCTGGGAATGCAGCAAGCTTTCTTCTGTTGCAACTTTTTGTTGCTTATATACTGTACCTAAAGGCCTTTTCCCTGTTGTGCCTGTAAGAGGCCCAAAGCTATATTCAGTTTTTATACACTGGCATTGCTCTGTTGGTAGCTGCTAACATGGTGCTGTGTTTGTGTTCCAAGCTTTGTAAGAGGAGTTCAGTGATAAAAGCTCCCAATATTTACACTGTAGACTCACTTGGAAATTCTGCAGATTGCATCAGTGTTACAGGCGAGGCCACATTTTAAAAACTTACATGTAATCTATCTTAGTCCTAGGAGCACTTTGATGCTCTTCTTGCCCAGTCATTCTGTTGTTAATGCTTTCCTTAATCCATACTCTGGCTTGATGCCAGCTTTTATTTTAAGGTTTTTTACTCTCCCTGCCGCTTAGCAACTGTCATGTGTTTTTGACCTCTCTGTCACCTTTTCCTGTCAGCTTTTCCCATGAGCAGCTTCATGCTGTGTTTGATATTGCTATCAGGGGAAAGACCCCCTTGGGTAATCCAGAAAGGGATCAAATCCAATTCACATCTGTAATGAGGTACATATTAATCTTCCTGGACATTCCCTGTAAGAAATGGCTTCAGAATACAATCTCAAAATTACCAGTTTCTCTGTACCCTGTTTAGGATGCTACAATCCTGCATTACTCATCTCCTTTCTCATTCCTTGTGTTCTTACTGGATCTACCTTGAAGGTGATAATAAAAGCTGTATTAAGGATCAGCTTCTTTATGTACAATATCTGTCAAAAACGATGCAACTTTTGTCTTAGTATAAAACATTTATTTAGTAGAAGAAAGAGTAGTTTAGGCAAATTTACTAAATGTAAACATGGTTTTTGTTACATGACTGATTTGATTGTCCTGTGTTGACTCTTCATGACTACCCTAATCAGTTTGAAAAGCTGGTGGAATTTCCTTCCATTGCTAAGATTATGGGTTAATTTAAGTATTCTGTTCAGTGATAAATTATGCATAATTTGAAAATGCTTCTCATACTTGTGAAGAATTATGCTAAGGGTTTGGCATTATCAAAAGACTGTTGAATATTCTGCCTTATCAACCTATCCCCGAAAGACTTGATAACAGAACCTTACATACTAACTCAGGTAGGAAGTACTAAAAACAGGTATTAGTTATAAACAGTTACTAGTTATACTGATAATTTAGGTAATGTTTGTAAGAAGAGGAAGACTATTAATTGTTAGAGTTGTCTGGTTTAAGTTTCATACCAGCACCTTAACCTCTTTGGTGTTGGGGGTTGGCTGATGTCATCCTTAATGCAAACTACAGAAACCAGGACATCTGACCCCATCTTTTTTTTTCCCATTTGCAGAAAATGTGGGATGTAACCATATCTTTAGATGAATTCTAATTCAGTGGTTAAAAAGAACAGCATAAAAGAAACACCAAGATGCTCTGCACTCAAAATTTCATCATTCAAGGCTAATATACACTTTGAATCTGTTTAAAGCCTGTGTCACACAAGAATACTGTATTCTTCAGCATGTTCTTTCACAGATGGGAATTAAGTTCACATGTTTCTGAAGCAGTTAAATTTCTTCTTAAGAAATACCTTCTCTATTTCTTTTGACTTAACTGATAAAACAATTATAGCCTGATTAGAATTACTTACAAATCCAGATAAATATTTTTAGTAAGCAAAGAAGGCATTAGAGCTATGATATCAAAAACACATGACAAAGAGGACATCTGAATTCCTGTTTCTCATTGCTGCTTGATTGGCTGTATTCCATTATACATTCCATATTGTTTGTATAATCACATAAAGCAATTTCCAGTTTTTAATTTCAGGAATATTGTAACGTAAGCTGAAAGCAATTTCTGTATTTTCCAGTACCTTCTTCGAGTAAATTCCGCTCGCCTGCGGCACCGTCTCCCTTAGCTCTGCGACAGCCCGTGAAAGCGTTCGGTAGCCACGCGCCGGGCTCGGCTGCCGCTCCAGAAGCCGCACAGCTGACGCACAGTAGTTCTTCACCAGGGCCTCTTGCAGCCCAGAGCTCAGCCTTGCCGAGCCCTGCCAGCAGTATTAACAGCACTACTCTTACCAGACCAACAGGGATGAGGAGTGGCTTGCCCAGACCCAGTGCCCCTTCCTCGGGGGGCATCCCAGTGCCTCGTAGCAAACTTGCACAGCCTGTTCGCAGGTGAGTCTCTGACACGTAGTCTTAGGTGGAAGTTTTCAAAATTAATTATGTACACTGTGTATTTCCGCTGCTTATTCTTGCAATTGAGATTTTGATCTCAGGGGCTTCAGAACAGAAATGGAGACCTCTATGTGAAGTATTTCCAAAATAGTTTTGAATCCAAACTGAGAGATAAAGGTTCTTGAATGAGAGTGAAGGTGAATGAGTGAAAGTGAAATCATTCATGGAAGATACTGAACTAAGTAATTAAAATCTTAGTCTGGGCTGAGAAGTCAGCAAGAATTTGTCTGCATGTGGCACAAAGTTACCAAAATACAGCTGGCAAGAGAAAATTCACTTGTGTGAATGACATATTCTGCCTCCATAACTCAAGCAACAGTAACATGCTGCTCTCCTTGGGCAGCTGGAAACTTTGAGAAGGAAGATGCACCAAGACAGAGGAAATATCCATAGCATTTGCTAAACTTAACATAAAAATCATTGTAGTTAACCCACAGGATGAAACAGAAATTTTAGCTTGAACATAACTGTGCTAGCACCCAGCTATAGAAACTGCTTGATGTGTCTTTTCGAAAACTACTGCAAGAGAGACTGAGTATTGACTGTGAATGTCAGCTTGCACTGAAGGTGTCAAGTAGAAGCTGACATAAGGAAGCAGTCATCCATGAGAAATATTAAGAATCTCCTTAAATGGAGGGGAAAAACAATTAGTCTCTAGTACTGTAAAGATAAAATGGTGGTAAATAGCACAGTGGAAAAGTTCTGTTCTGCAGTGAGTGCTGGGCGGGGGAATGACAAGTGACTGTCACAGCACTGACTTTTATGGTTAGAGACTGCAGTGGTCAGCAGTATGGAACTTTGTGTAATAAAAAGCAGTTGCTTTGCCAGGAATTTGCTAACAGTAGTGAAGTGTGATTGTCCAAATCACAGCTTGTCTTATAGAAAAGTGTTTCACTTACTAAACTTTTTAAAAATAGACTTTTTAAAAAACTTTTTTTTAAGTTTGCATGTATAGGACAAAGGGAAACAGCCTCAGCTTGCACCACAGGAGGTTTAGATTGGGCATTAGAGGAAATCTCTTCTCCAAAAGGAACAGGAACAAATTGGAACAGGCTGGCCAGGAATGTGGTGGAGTCATCATCCCTGGAGACATCTAAAAGATATCGTAGATATGGCACTTTGAGACGTGGTCTAGTGATGGACTTGGCAGTGCTGAGTTAATGGCTGGTGTTCTTACAGGTCTTTTCCAGCCTAAACAATTCCATGGTTCTATAATGTAGACTCTGTACAGTGCAATAATCAAGTTTCTATGAATGTCAGGTTTTGATGTAAACAAAACGTAATATTCTAAACAAGGATTTGCCTGTTTTTGTACATTACTTTAAAAAATTTCGTATTTTAGGTGGAAACAGATTAAGCTTGCATTTTCACAGAGTATAATAGAAATAAGTTTTCTATCTATTTTATCTAGCCTTTTTTCCTGGCATGGTAGTTGACAAGGTACAAAACATGCAACCTGAAACTGAAAATACTCTAGGGTTTATCTTAAGTAAACTGTATTGCAGAGAAGCAAATGAATTAAGTGTGTATTTCAGTTGTTTACAAAATGTTTAAATTCTTACCTATTTTAGATAGATACTTCAACAGTTATATATGAAACTGAAAAATATCTCATTTTATTTTAGATCATTACCCACTCCCAAGACATATGGCAACGTGAAAGATGAGAGTTGGAAAGATGGCTGCTACTGATCTGCACAACTTAATGCAGAGTTCCAGTGCTCATGGATACTTCCTCACCAGGCTAAAAGACAGCTTGATTAAACAAACTGTTCAGATGTGACTCTTGGAATTTGTAAAAATTCCAAACCTCTCTGTCTCTAATTAGCACAAACTGGCAGAGATTATTATAAAGCAGCACTTTAATGACATCTAACATCAGATGTTTGGTGGTCATACAATCACTTCTACGTTAAATTGCTATCAGTTCTGGGGGCTTTTTATTGCTTGCTAAAAATGTTATCAATATGAGCATTTATGAGAGTGGCCAATGTCAGGGCAAAAAAGAATGAATGCCAAAGAAATGCCCATCTTGAAAAACAGCAAGGATAACTATCAACATACATAATCCAAAACTTCATTTTCAGCCTGCTTTAACTCATCAGAAAGAATATGTACTATTGGAACAAGGCTACATGAATCAGAACTAACGTTCTGATTGCAGACTGCTACAGTGCTAGGGAAACGTTGCTTTTAACAATTGTATGAGATCCCAGCTGGGACTGGATCCATCCTTCAGTACTGCAGGAAGAATCAGCAGTTACTCTGGAGGATTAGGCAGAACAGGGGGTTGTAGCCATGACTTTTCTCACATGAAAAGGTTTGAATGTAGCAGACACACAATGCAATAGTATAGATTGCATCTTTCCTATGTTGATTTATTGGCTTTACCTACTCTTATGTGTGATCGCCAGAAGGGCTTAGTATCAGTTGTACAATCTTTCTAACCTTAAATTCCTGGCTCAGGAAAGATGGCCTTCACTATTGTAGCCACATTTTTAACATGGCTTGCTGTTTGGGGAAAACTTTTTTAATAGCAGGTTTCCTTGCAAAAGAAAGAGCAAGTGATAATTTTGATTTGTTATAATACCATACCACTATACTCGCAGCCTGCAGCAACTGTAAATGCTGATAGTTAAGGAGAAGGAAACACAACTATGCACTTGTAACATACAAATATTAAGGAAATGAGTTGACTCTTGATGCCAAATGATATTCATTTAGGTGATGTTCCATGGTATGAGGGAGTTTTCTGTATCCTATTTTTTTACTTTCATCCATTTCTTAAATTGGTTTATTTTAAATTGTAAATATTTTTACAGAAGATATTGCCCATGTAAGTGTGTTTAAATATATACTTTGCCTTACATATGTGTATCTTACATTACTGGTAACAGAGTATGAAACCTGCTGTGTCTGTTTACAAGCTATTAAACTCCTCTGGTGGCTCTGACTTACTCAAATACATTTTGCTCAGAACAACTGATATATTTAGCATTGAACCATTGTTTTCTGTTTTGGAAGACATCATGCAAAAATCTGTAGCTAAAGTTGTATTGGGTGGGACTAGTTAAGTGGAAGGGATTTTGTTTGAAGGTTTTCAGTATTTTGGATGTACAGCTGATGAAGTGAGAGAATGTGAATGGTATATCCTTTGTGCAATGACTGACAAACACTACAAGTCAGATTGGACGGTAGGTAGCCTTCAACCCCATTAGTTAGTGAGTTTGGGATTGCTGGTGTATTTTGCCTCCCACCACTAAGAGGATAACTAATCCTGAAATTCTAGCACTTGAATTTTAGGCCAACATTAATATATTCCTGGATGAAAAGCCATGCAATACTACTTGACTTGGAAGAAACCAAATAGGAAGGAGTGGAGACTAACTTGCAACTTAAACTACTCAAGCAAGCTCTGGGTTGATGGGTGGCTTCACACCTGAGACCAAGATCTGTGCTAAGATTTCAAAGTTGGGGTGTCAAATACACTGTAATTGTCAAATTTCAGCGGAAACCACCTTTTACCAGTGCAGAGTAGTACATACCACTAATCTAGCCTTGATTCACCTGCAGGTACAGGGAATGGATGTCAGTATCTCATGTCACTGTTCAGCAGAAGACAGGACTAGATAGATCAAATGTGCATACTCTCAGCAAAACCTGAATTTTAATATTTCAGCATTTTACAATTCAATGCTGCAGTCTTCACTGAAGAAAGCGGGAATTTAAATGGATGGATTTTATCAAATTTTTCTTGACTTAAAAATTTTGAAACTCAATTTCAATGACAATATTGGGGGTTTTACCATGGCTGCATCAAACTTGTGTACGTTTCCTTGAGTTAAGTAATTCATCGCTTGGGTAAATTCAGCTTGAGTTTTATAGGGATTTTTTTCTCTGCTATTCCCCCAGAAATACAGCAGATGACTTCCTGAGAAGACAGACTGTCTATTTGCTAGAAAGCCTTTGTGCATTACCAGTTCATTGATATCAGGAAATCATGGGGCTCTGTGTTTAGAGATTTACTGCAGAATTGTGGAAATATGGATTTGATAAAATAGTGCCTATGATTTACTTAACTTATGTTTGATATAGTAGTAAGGGTTTTATGAATGTGGATTACTTTTTGTGCCAACAGCTTGGAATTGATGTATGTGTGTAGGCAGAAGGATTTATTCTGCTCCCAAAGTTATTTAATTTTTTTTGTGTTTGAATGTTTTTGTAAGTGTTAAAAGTGTAAAAAAATATATAAAATATTCTTACCACAATATACTTCCTGGATCATTATTTTTACAGCAAAGTTTTTAAAAGCTTTTAGAAAATTAGAGGATATTATTTTATGGCTTTTTTGTCTGGTTGGTTGGGTTGTTTTTCAGGAACTGTATTCACTCTTCTAGAGGTTACCAATATTGGTTTCTGCCCACTGTAGTTCATGAACTGAATACAACACTCTATTTGGGTGAAATCTGTGATTTCATTGACAGAGAGAGGTAGACTTGTGCCTCTGCTCTGGAAGGACATTGCATAGTTCAGACTTGCATGAAAAACTATTCTAAATTTTCATCCAGAATGATATGTATGGGCAGTTTGAAGTATACAAGCCTGCCTTTCCTGTTTTTCAGGATTTGTGCTCACTTCAGATCACCACATTGGTGGTAGAAACAAAATTTTTATTTTGAAAATTCTGGAATTTATGCAGAAAATTGAGCAATGTAAAAGTGCCCCTACTAAGCCCTCTTGGAACTGATAAGTACATATTTTATCTACCTTCTATATGAATGCCTCCATCTTTGGCTCACATACAAGCAAGAAGTTTTGAACTTGGTATCTTTCTGTAATCTGCATTTTGATACAAAGCAATGGATGCAATAGTAATGTGAATGCCATCTTTGTCTTATCTTGGTATTAATAAGGGCAGGTTTCATTCTATTTGTTAGCCACTTAACATGAAATTTAACAAAACTTAAGCTGTAAAACTTCCAATTAATTGTTTGTCCCAGCATAGTCCTGTATTTTGTACTTAAGCCAGTAGGTTAAAATATTTCCCCTAGTTAACTGACGTATTTATGTAGAACTGGCTTCAGACCTGCTGCTTCTAAACGATGTTGTCACTTTTTAATCATGCAGTCAAGTACCACTTGCCCCACTCTTTTAGCAAAGTAGAGCAGTGTCAAAATCTGGGAATTAATAGCCTTTTGCCCTTCTTTTAGTAGGTTTCTGTAACAAACTCTTCTATATTAAACTGTTGTTTATAATTAGTATCATCACCATATTGCAAGACTGAAGATTAGAAATAGTATTTTTCTCAGTTCTCATTCTGAGGGAAGGTGTGACAGCTCCTTTGGGCTGACTGCAGTGGTGAAGGAAAATAAGTGATGAACATGTAAGGAGGCAGAAGGCTGAAAATGCTTATGCTGCTGGTCATGAGATAGCTGCACAATTTAATAATTTAAAAGCACAATTTAATAATTTAAAACTTACCTTTTCTTTCTCAGAAGTATTTGCATTGAAATAGGTATGGGAAATGACCATGTCAGCAGTATTGTCTGCAGTTTTCCCTCTTTTGATTGGAACAGAACAAACTTTAGATGTAACGTTTACTTTAGTTAAACAGGAAACGTGAGGTTGCTGTGATTTAAGAAACAAAGCAGAAGCCCCACGTGGTCCTGACTTGCATTTATGCAGCTGTGCAGTCCTAGTCTGACACCTACAGGCAGCCTGTCTGTACTTGTCCTGTTTCAGGAAGGTGAGGCTGGGATTCAGCTGCTCTCGGGAGCATCCGTGTTTTACAAGCAGCTGCCCAGTGAAGATGCTTTTGGCTCTAAGAGTTAACTGAAATGAGCAAATTCCACCAGACTCACTCTCCACAAGATTTTTTACAACTGTTTTCAGATGTGGTACCACATAGAGTTCTGCTGTGTGTTATTGTCCTCTTTGCATTAAATTATAAATTCTGTTGGGACCACATTAAGCATTTTGAAGGACACAAAATGTAACTGTAGTGATTAAGATGATTTGTAGCTTTTCAGCATTTATTTAAAGGAAGAGGTAGCAAAAATGACTTCTTACCAACAAAGTGATTTTTTAACTTGGTGCATCACCCACCTGTTACAAACAATTTTAAAAATTTAAAAAAAAAAGATTTGAAAACTGGAATGCCTGAGATCTCTATACAGTGTGGCACTCTCAGGGGACAAAAGTATACTGTACCTTTCACCAGACTAAACAAAAGAAGATACTTATATTGTAATCTGAGTTTCAGCAGCATAAGGAGATGGAACCTTATGGTTGGAAAAGACCTCTGAAATCATCAAATCCAACCAAGTGCCATGCCCAGCCTTTCCTTCAACACCTTGAGGGATGGTGACACCACCACCTCCCTGGGCAGTGTGTTCCAATGTCTAATCACCCCTTCTGTGAAGAAAATTCTGTGTCCAACTGAAACCTCTCCTGGCACAGCTTGGGGCTATGTCCTTTTGCCACTGACTGAGAGAAGAGACCAATCCTCACCTGATTACAACTTCCTTTCGGGCAGTTGTAGAGAAGGGATAAGGTCTTCCCTGAGCCTCCTTTTCTCCAGGCTAAACACCCTCAGCTCCCTCAGCTGCTCCCTGTGTTAAAGCTAGAACACAAGAACTAGAACTTGTGCTCCAGACCCTTCAGCAGCTTCGTTACCCTGAAAGCAAAAAAAAAAAAAAAAATATCAATTTTCTTTTGAAAACAGTTTTAATAACTTAAACAGTAAATGCAGTAAAATGACATGTGATGCTTTCTCCCCCAGCATTTTCTCTCCCTCCTTGCTGTTTTTAAATTATCCCTGAAAGCTTGCTTCCATTGGCAGTACAGTAGGGGAGATTCAAGACAATACACCTGTTGGGGTGAGTGCGTTGTGCCTTACTGAGAAGGTGACTGAGGTTTGTCCCCAGTGCCACTCAGCTGCTGATTATTATGCACAATGCACAGTATACAGACTATCTATCATTTTCCATTCTGGTTTTTTTCCCATTTCTTTGCCATTATTTTCCCAGAACTTGGAAATTGCAACTTTTCACAGCCCTGCTATGACAAGCTGATTAAAAACCTCACTAGTGCAAACAGCTTGGACTACAATGTCAGGCAAACTACTACAGCCAGCACATAATCTCCAGAAGCCTGGCACCAGCTATTTCCACCCTCCTCCCAGCAGTAAGGCTAGGGTTTTTTTCATGGAAACTCTCTACATAGTAAGAGGAAGGTGAGTAAAGACACTTCTGTTTCCTTTTTACCCGCCTCTGCCCCGCCCAAGAGAAAAAGGTGCTTATTAAATGTGGGAGTAGATCGTCAGTGACTTGACTTGGGACTCTCTTGGCTGCTTAAAGCCACAAATGTGATCAGGAAATAGCTGAGGTGTGACGTGTTGGTGGTGGTAGAGTGGTCAGGGTAGGGGGCCAGCATGCTGGGCTTTCCCCAGCCTCCTGCCCTTCCCAGGCTCCTGCCTTGGGCACTGACAGATCAGCTGCTGGATTGGACAGAGGAGCCTGTGCTCTACCACCAGCATCACTGTAATTCCCAGCAGTCTCCAGAAGAGTCTTACAGCACTCTTCCTAAGTTGTTTGTTTCCCTTTAGACATCATCAGCAAACAAAACTGCACAACTCATTACTATAGCTTAGTTATCCAACTGATCCTTACCTGCCTTTCACTCAGCAGGGTTAACACTGCTGCTGCTGGTCTCTGTGCCAAACATGAGTGCCAAAATGCTGCCAGGAGAAAGTAATCCTGGACCAGTCTCTGGGTGAGTTTGGTTCCTTTTCAGGGCAGAGGGTAAGGCCAAATGTGCTGCTGGCTGACTGAATCCAACACATGCCAAATTAAAGGCAGTGAGTGTTCTTGTTCAAAGCTGTTTGTCTTAATGATGAGCAGCAGGACAGAGTATCTTGTGCCACCATAACTATATCTTTGTCATTCTCCTCCTTTAAAAATAAAACTTTTATTGAAGCACTTGCTACCATTTTGAATCTCCTCTCAAAGAAAAAGAAAAGGGAGATCAGGCAAACCAACTGCTTTTCATGTTCAGTCTCAGCTCCTGTCTTAGCCTCTTAGCTCCACAGTGGTCCATTTACCCTACATTTACTCACCCAACTATTAAGCCCAGGGCAGGGTTATATTGTTTCTGCTCATCTCTTCCCCACCAGGCAAATGCAATACAGAAAACCTCTGTTACTGCCGCTTCAAGTGACCTGTGTTCAAAGGAGTCGTGAAAACCTTGTCCTGATTCTCATCCCTTTAAAACCATGCCTACATGTCAGAGACAGCAACGTGGTATCACCACCATCACACAGCCTCAGGAAAGTAGTCTGGAGGATCCCCCTCCCTCCATGGGAGCTCCTGAGCCACAGGATGCCCCTGCCTGCGCACACAGCCCTGGCAGCACAGCCCTGGCCACCCCCCAAAACTCCTTGCTCAGGGTGCAGCTGCACTGCCATAGCAGGAGCCATTGAAAACATGGCACAGCCATGTTGATTCAATGCACACAGACCCCCTGAATGCCTGTGGGCTCAAATAAATAATTTGTTACGGTGCAAGAGTGGGCTATAGAAGATCCTCAGTTTGTTCCCTGCTCTGCCACGCACTCCCAAGGGCTCGTTTATTTTCTTGGGGCTCAGTTCATCATCGCTGCAATGACTCCCAGGCTTCCTGGCTCACGTGCTGGGAGCAAGGGGCAGGTGGCTGCTATTCAGAGAAAGGGGAGCAGTCAGTTCATATCTGGTCTGATACAGTGGGGTAAGTTAAGAACAGAAATTTGGTTGACCTCAGTTTATGAGCCCAAATGTCAGAGAGCAGCTAATACCTATTGTAAATGTCAGAGTCAAGAGATTTTTATTTTCCTTTTAAAAGAACACCAACAAAGACTTAGTGACTATTGATGCTGCCATTCACACAGGCTCAGCATGAATGGTGGGGCCCATGTACACAAACATATTGGAGAAATATTAAAGGGACTTGCTTAAAATCATGGATCTGGTAGAGCACCCGAGCCCAGCTCAGCCTTCCTCAGCAATAAAGCAGCTTTTGGCAAAACAAGGCTATGATAAAGCCTGGCAAATTCAGGCTAACTTTACCAGAGCAAAACAGAGGGATTTAATTGATATATGGTGGACTTCTCACCTTTATAATTTACCCCACATGAAAATTTGCCCAGGGGACTGAAATACAATTCTCTGCAGGTCCCTGCACCCAGCCACTAGTGCCAGCTCTCCTGCCCAGTGGTCCACTGCCAGTGGAAGAAATGGAAAATTCCATTTACAAAGCCACAACTTACTGCTCAAGACTTGCTACTGTGTAATAGGCTCTACTGATTTTGTACCCTATTTCCTCACTTTCACAAAGATACAAGATCAGTTTAAGACTCCTTTCTGCAGCCCAACTGCCTCAATGGCAGAACTGAAGTACAAAAAAATCAGGTGTTTCTTGTTAAGGAGCTCCAACCATGTGCCCTCTTCAGAGCCTTGCCTCAGCTCATCTCCCCCACTCCTCGCCCAGGCCATTTCTCTGTTGAAGTCTCTCAACTATTTTCATCAGCAAATTCTATCTGTGTGCTCCCACTTTCTGCATCCTTCTCATTATCAAGATAATTAAATAATATTAATTAGCAAAACAAGTCACTGAAATCTGCCTACCAGAAATCTTCTTTCAGAATTCGAAACCACTGGTAGGTTACATTTATAACCCATTTATGCACTCTTTTTAGCCCTTCTCGTTTTCTGTCTTTTTTTCCTGTTATTAAATACTGCAGGGCTTTTTTTTTTTTTCTCTTTGCTTCCTACCCAGGACTCTTCAGACACTAGAGGGTGATCTTGCTTTCACTGTGCTTTTTCATCCCGTTTGGTCTAGTTCAGCTTCCCACGTTGTCCTGAGCTTTCACTGAATTGTCCATAAGGTCCTGAATGTAATTAACAGCTGTATCTATGCCAGGAAAGCCCTACTCTGAGGGAGGATGAAGCCACACACAGCAGGCCATAAAAACTACCTCTTGAGGAGTCTGAAACACCCCTTTAGACTTTTTACTCAAGTGTCATGTAGATTTAAACCTCCCTAAATTGTTTAGGATTTCAGAAATATCTTCCTACTGGCCTGGGTTTTTCCAGCCAAATGTGTGGTGCTGTGTGCTGACACAGCAACATCTCAAGGCAGTGGGATGCCAGAAGGCTTGTATTGAGCTACTCAGAGATGGCATGGATTGCACAGGACATACACCCCTCCTCTTCTTGCTGTGGCAGCCAGCACAGCACACAAATAGAGCCTATCCCCAGAGCAGCTCCTCTGAGCAACCCAAGCACAGCAATGAGCCACAATTCCCATTGGCACAGCTGTGAAATTACTGCAAGGGTTGGGAGTCTGTGTTGCACCAGGGCTGCTTCTGCTTTGGGGCAGCAGCAGTGACTGCAAACTGATGCTGTTACTACTCTGCAACAGGGAGCATGGGTCAGCCTCCTGCTCTGCAGAGCTTGGCTCCTCAGGGCTTTCCACATTTGGGTATTTGACCCAAGGAATCTTCTGGGAAGAGATTCAGCTGTGACACACATTTTTGCACAAGCAGCAGTGAAATTTGCACTTGAATATTAGTGCGTCCTACACTGGTTGGCCAACGGCTCTTACTGTTTGATATGCCCTCAAAATTAAATTTTTGGCTACTTAAGGTCTTTCTAAAACCTCCTTCCGAGTCCTCAGATAATATCTTTCATTATCTAATAAAGGCTAAAATCACTGCCAAAAATGTTTTGAATGTCAGAAGGCCTGGGATGCTAATGGTGAGTGCTAGCATGCAGCAGGGACAGGGAACAGCCACAAGCTATGAGACAGCCTCTCCACTTGAAGGGAAAATATGCTTGGACACTTTTCCTTTGCTAATGAATCAAAGGGTTTAAAGAAGCCCTTACAATTAATCAGTCATCCTCCCTGCTGAGTCCCTCTGGGAGCAGAATTCACATGTCTTTGGAGACTGGAGGTGACTGCTCACTGCTTATGACAGGTCCTAAGGAGGGTATCAGCAATATCACTCAAACACTTCAAGAAGCTACAGGTGAAAATTGATTCTGTGGATGTTTGGCAGTGGTAGAGAAACAGATTTTTTTTGTCATGAGGATCACACTGTAAGTGCTGCCTCCTCAGGAGAACAGTACCATTTGGACCTTAGTGCTCTTGTCACCAGTGTGCAGCCTTGCCACTATTTCCAGCATGATCTTATGCAAATTAATCACTCCCATGGATAACTTCTCCCTCTGTACATGAGCATGGTAATGTAATGACCCTGCATCTTTGATAATAAACTCTTTGGGGACAGAGAAGGCTCCTTCCCTAGCTGGTTTTGCATTATTTCCCTAGATGGTACCTTGCAATTGGGATCTGGATCTGTTTAGACTTCTTGGTGTTAGCTTGAAGCAACTTGTTTTGCAAGAATGAGTTTCTGTATTTTCATGGGAAATGGTGACTCTGTTATCTCCTGTCCATCACCAGCTCCTATCCTGCAAGGGCTCCCTTGCCTGGAGGGGTTTGGGCAAGGTTTGTTTGGGTGGACTT
This sequence comes from Luscinia megarhynchos, assembly GCA_034336665.1. Lineage (NCBI taxonomy): Eukaryota > Metazoa > Chordata > Aves > Passeriformes > Muscicapidae > Luscinia > Luscinia megarhynchos. Next base: position 25,528,689 of record CM067566.1, read on the forward strand.
TCCCTCATGGGCCTGGGGTTACTGCAGGTACTGCTCACAGCTGGGTGGAAACACTGAGCACTGGTACCTTACAGGTGTCTGTGGACAGCTACTCCTTTGGTCCCAGCCACCTTTGATTTCAGCAGCAAGAATCTCCTGCTGAAACTTCCTCAGCATTTAGACTACCCATGTATGTATGGGTAAAATATACGTTTCAAATATTTTATTTAGAAAATATATGCTTTAAACAGTGTGTATTAAATTAATGTCATATATTTATATTAATTTAGGAATTTATATATTTTAGTATCTTAAAATTAATTTACTAATATCTCTAATTTTTGCCTTCTTATATTATAATGGACTGAGCAGAGGAATGGAGCTCTTATCGTGGCCCTTTTGTGTATGTTTATTCCAATCTTTTATTTTTCTTTAATTCTTCCACTCTGAAACAAGGGGCTGACCACTTTTTATTCCTTCCTCTGACTATCCAATCTGAAACAGCTCTGTCCAAGGCTCATTCTCTGGCAGGCAGGATGCAAGATGCTGCCAGCTCAATAACATTTGCAAGCAGTTCAGGACACAGGCTTCATTTCTGGGCTATGAAGAGCACCTGTCATCCCCAGCTTGGGCAATGCCTGTGATCCCCAAGCTCCAGCTGCACGTGCAGCCAGGCCCCAGAGAGAAGTGAGGTTTTACTGGTACCAGCAGGGTCACTGCAGAGGATAAAGGATTTGCACGAGGTCTCTGGCAACCAGGTAAGCAGGGGCCAGGAGGAGCCTTACGGGGTCACCTGCTCAGGCCATGCCACCCCAAAGTGAAGTCAGCAGCTGCAGATGTTTGCCTGACCTTTCCCAGGAGATCACTGCTCCCTGACCAGACTATGCAGCCTTCAGCACACTGCTTTTACTTCCCCATCAGTATCTAATTCGAATCTCTCTTACAGCAGCTTAAACCCATTGTGTCTCTGAGGAGTTGTGAGTTCATAAGAAGAGATTACTCTCAGCTAGTGGTAGAATGGATACCCCAGGCAGGAACAAATACTCTCCTGGTTTCACACCCAGCATTTCTGCTTAGGCACCGCAGAAAGGAAATAAAAGATCTTGTTGATGAAGACTTTCATGCTTTCATCTCTCTGGAAAATCAACAAATACACAAAGCCCAGAGTACATCTGCCTCAGCAGTGACATACAGGCTCTACTGATATCATGGTTTATTAAAAAATGTTCTGCTTCATCACAGTTTTAAAAGTGCACATAACACTATGTCAAGTCTATTTTCATAGGATTAATATACAACATTAGCTAAGACAAGAATTAAGAGGTGCCTATGACGTTTGAGATTTATTTCTCCCCATTTCCCTGAGATATTTTTCTAGACAGCCTGAGAGTTAATTTAGGTAATGGTGCACCTATGCTGAAGGGCTTGCTTATTTGCTGATCAGCATTACTGATACTCATTTTTAATATTTCGTAAAAATTTGGCAGGAGGACAAGAAGCATTTTTATTCTATGGTTATGCTAGCACAAAACAGCTTTAGTCCACATCCAGGCACACCTTCAATGCCACGATACAAATGGCTGGCAACTGAGTGCAAAGAGATTTTTTGTGTGCAACCTGAGATACCGAATATTGATGCTATTAATTCTTATCATTCCCATGGGGCTCACCATTAACATTCCTCTTAATACGGTGAAATCTTTGGCAGGTGAGTGCTGTAATTTTTCTTTTTCTTTTGAGTCCAGTACTTTCAGAGTCATCCTCATCTCACCTCCTTGTCCCTGTCCCTGTGTGATGGGGCAGGATGCTAATTTCGGCTTTTCTGGACCAACGCATGCATTAGTCATCAGGTCATTTATTACGACTTTTCATCTTAATCCTGATAATACTCCAACTCCAGGAAAAGATCAAATGACAACAAAAGGGAACAGTGAATGAGGCAGAATCCTTTCTTATTTGAATCTGGGTAAAGGTACCTCATATAAAGGCATTTATTTGCTTAAAGAAAAACTGCTACTAGTAATTGTTTTACAGTTGTAGGGATACAACTGCCTCAACAACTCACTGTCAGCAGTCAATTTACAAAATTATTCTTCAATGACTCCCTGATTTCATCTTTTTTCATGGACCAGAAGACCTTTTTTAATGGGATGGTTGGCAAAAGGCCTCTTCATTTAGAAGGCAGATCACACAGCCTTATACACTTAGTTCTAATTATGAAGTATTGGAACACTGTGACCTGAGGCATCATGCTCTTAACTTGTTGATTAATGGTCTTCAGACATCTTAAAAATAAACACTGGGGAACACCAAGTGCAACAGAAGGATTTTATCTTAATAATTTCTGCCCTTGACAGTGCTTCAGTGAAAGGATCTGTTCCCATTCACTCATACTGAACACATAGAGGGGACAGAAAGGAGGCTGCCCAGCCAGGTAACGAGGCTTATGCCTTTCCCTTCCACACCATTCCAATTTAATAAAATCTCAGAGGCTCTAAGTTGCCTGGGAGAGAGCACTGCTCTAAGGCAAGCACAAATACAGAGCAGGACTGTACCAAAACAGGCATCATTAGGAAGAGGAACTCGTGAGAAAAGGGGACAGCACTCCCATGAACACAGAAATCACAAAGACAGCAGAGAAGAAGAGAGGCAGATGCATCGCAGCACAGGAGGGTTCCTGGATGCCTTTGCCACCTCAGCCAGGAGAAGGCAAGGATAATTTGATGGGATCTCACCTGTAAGAGGAGACAACAGGAATGCAGCAGTGACTGCTGCTGAAGAGGAGGGGAACAAACACTTACCTAATTTTCTGCTCCCTGAAATTCAGACCCTGGGACTGGTTGAGGATACTGGCCATGGAATAAAAGACATGGATTATTGTGGAGATTTACCAAGCAGGATTGAGCAGGAAAGGCAGGTCTGTTCTAGTGCTTCTGCACTACAGACAGCTGCAGGAGCAATGAACTAGCAGGAAACCCATGACTCTTGTGCTTTTCTCCACCTACATGGTACAACTGCACTCTGCCTTTGTGTGAAACACAAGCAGCTTGGGGCAGGAGCAAGGTCAATCAATCAGCACATCCTCACCAAAGCAGTTTCTGCCCATGTCTGGCTGGGGAGGTTTCTTAGGAAAAACTTAATCGCACAGATCTCAGTGCTTCATCTCATTTCCAAAATGTATTTTCTCACCTGTTTAGTGATCAAGGTCCCAAACAACATAACATTTTTAGAAAGGAAAGTCACTTGTCTGCTAAGGTCTTGCAGTTACTGGCTCTGTGAGGGTGGGCTATGGGTGGGAGTGACAAAAGGTGCAAAGCCCCCTGTGTGCTCCCGCTCTGGAGAGACAGAGTGGGAGACAGGTCCTAGCTCAGCAAAGGACCAGGTGACACAAAGATAACCATGGAAGAACAAGCAAAAGCACCAATATCTTCACAATTAGGCTCCAATTCCTAACTCTCCTAAGCCACAAAAATAAGTGCTCTGGATCTACATTATAAATAAGATCAAGTTTATGCATTTCATGGAGTTTACCACAAAATTACTCTAAACTTCATATAGGGGCTCACACAATACACAATAAAGGAATATTTTAATTCAAGGCAACAGCAAAGACTTTTTCCCATGGTAAATGATTATTGCCCTATGAAGTCTTTAATTTTATTTCTATCCATAGCCTAGGTGCATAGCAAGTAAGATAGAAATGAAGGGATTGTATATCCCCTGGAAATCAGAAACTACTCCTGCTAGGTCTCACCTGAACATGACTTTCACAGTAGTATTTTGTCCCAGCGTCCCTAGTAGCACCACTGCCTTAAGGTGCTGACTGAAGCTTCCCATCCTCCAGGACTATCCTTCAGAGGCCTCTCTTCCTCTGCAAACACCCGGCACAGCTCAACAAACCAGCTGGCAGGGACGTGCAGAGAGGCAGAGAGTGACTTACGGGAGGGTGACGCCACTTCCCGCAGGGCCAGGCACAGCAGCAAGAGCCAAGGCGGGAGGAGCGGGCAGTGAAATGGGTATTAAGTGAAGTGGGAAGAGTGGGAAAAGAGGGGGTGACCACCCTTTGCTTTCTCACCCAGCCCCATTGGCTGCTTTTGTGGAGTGCTCTTAACTACGGCATGCACACACCTAAGTGCAACATGTCTGGGATTTAGGCTTTCAAGTCCAAGGCTCTGGTTTATCCTTAACTCACTTGGGATTTGCAAACCAACCCTTCTTGCTTGAGGCTCTAGAACCTGCAGAGTGACAGGCACACACCAAATCTCCTCTTGCTGCCCCAAATTCAGCTCAGTGAACAACACTCACAGCACCCTCCCTTGGGGGTCAGCAAGAGAAAGCACAGGCACAATGATTGCAATGTTGCAGCATGCCAGATGCTTTTAATCTCTGTCAGGAGAAGCAAGTGATTGAAACATCCCACAGTGTGCTGAAGCAGTCACTAACTGGGTAAACAGCAAGGTTGCTTTGCTCATTCCTTACAGTACTATCAAAATTCCTTACAAGTTTATCCTCTATTTTTCACCTTTGATTCTAGTTGAATGAAGGAAAGGCATAAAAATCCTGTTACAAAAGGGCAAACAGAATTCCTTGGCTTTGAGAGACTTCTGCCTCTCCAGACTGCTTATAGCACAAGACTTCTGTGAAAATCAACCTTCTTCTAAGATTATTGTAAAGCAATATTTTTAATAAAAGTTACAAACTACAACAAATTCATATTTCAGAAGTCCTTTGCTTTCCTCTTCTTTGTTCTTGCTAACTCTCATCCTCTCACTCATTTTTCAACAGAAGGACTAACTAAGGAATAATTGAGAATGATATATGATCAGGTTTACTTGCCAAGTCTTTTCATACTCAAATATTCAATTTGTGGCTTCCAGTAATAGCAGGGTAGGCAGTATCCTTTCTCCTGCCCTCCACAAAAAGGGAATTACTCATGGATTTAGATACACGGAGGTGTTCACTATGTGTGAGCTGTCTGCCTCACAGCTAGATGTTGCAAAACTGCTCAGCATCACTCCAGACTCCAGACTGTGCTTTCAGGATGGAAAAGGAAAGCCTGCAGCAAGTTAGAGACAAGAACCATGCTCAGCAGCAGGTACAACATTTTTTCATTCTAAATGCTGCATGTGAAAATATGCCAGATGTCCACCTGGAGTGGAGGTACTTTGTGGATGGACAATTAGCAAAACACATGGGCTGGGTTCAGACTTGGCTTTCCCTGGAGGCAGCTTCACTGCTTGTGTTTAAACCACGAGTTTAATTTTAGCTGATTAATTATAACAAATATCTCAAGAGGTCTTGATTTGTTGCGATGCATTCATGACATTTTCTCACTATAGTTCAGTGTCCCTTGAAACTGAAGTTTATGCTGAGTGGGTGGGCTCTGAAAGCCTGAATCTTGTTCCAGGGATACTGGACTCCTCCTGTAATTGCCTGCACCATGGGTGCCACCCATTATGATATAAAAATATCTTCCTGTGACCAGCCCTGCTGCAGTGGGGAGTTTGGGGAGTGACAGTGGGAGATAAAGCAGGAGGCCTGGCTGTGCCCTTCCCACCTGCTCAATAAGCCTTGTGCTTGCACAGTGGATCCATCCTGGGTCTGCTCACAGTGATCCCTGGTCGGCCATACCACAGAGAACACCCGGGCATTTCTAACAAACCAGGGAGGGTATGATAAACAAATGGCCTGCATGTTGGAAAGCAAAGCACTGGCTACATGACAGGTGGAATAAGATATAACAGTGGTAAGACTCTTTGAAGCATAGTAAATACACATCAAGCACTTTCCTGCATGTGCAAACCAGAAAATTAAACCCAGAGAATGCTGTTGGCTCCAAAAGTCTACCAGATCCTGAGCTCCCCTCCTCTAGAGCATAAAAACATGAATGAACTAAAGCAATCTGGATCCTATTTGGTTGTTCAGCTCCGATGACTCATCTTCCCTGAGCTCTCCTTAGGCTAATGACAAGAAAACAAACACAGGCAGAACAGTATTGAACTTGGCATCATTTTGGCAAAGTTGGGTTCCCAGGTTTTTGTCACCAGGTACTACCTGCACTTCTTGTGTTATCCCTTCCCCAAGAAAGAACCAAAGGTTTAATAAGCAAACTATCTGTTTTTCTTTCAAGCCACCAATAATTTCTACTCAAGACCTGGGACAGCCTAAAATTTTACCCAAACTTGCTGTTTGATGGAGCTTAAGGCAAGCAGCCAGCCAGGGCAGCTCCCATAGGCTCTCTCCTTAAATCCAATGTGTGTCCCTTCAGCTGTGACCTGAAATGCTCCATGCAGAAACAGAGCCATACACGAAGAGCAGAAGCCAAGGGGCAGTGCAGTGGTGGCTGCCACCCCTCTAAACCCTGTGGGTGAATGAGGGAATTAGTTACATTCCTAAGAAAAGGCCAATAGTAGGGCCAAGACTGAGAGTCACTGACATATCTCCTGCCCTTGGAAGCTGCCCTCCTCTCCCAAGAACTCCTGCCCTTGTGAATCTAGTTGGGCATTCTATACAGCACTTTGCTTCTAAAGGAACAGGGTGACACACAATAATTAAATGAAAAGTAAATGTTGCAAGCACAATTTTATGACTGAAAAATTTTAATTGCCCTTGGATGTGATTTTTGGGTGACAGACTAAATGTCTTACCCTGGATTGAATATTTGTGTGCCTGTGAGCTTGCCTGTTTCCTTCACATGTACTGACTACCTTTTAAAAGGTATCACTCTCCTGACAAGTTTCTGGGTCCCCAACAGCAGAAAATCCTGCTCGACCTCATAAAAGGTCTTTCCATCCCTCCTCTCACATTCCAAAACCTTCACAACAACAGCAACTTGTCTGAGAAATGAGGAATGAGGAATTGCCTGGGGAACGCGCTTGGCAATCCTTCAGCAGAGGGGTCTAGTGCTGCCCACCCACATCGCGCCGCTAATTGACCGTTTTGCAATGCCGAGGCCAAAGCAAATCCTGTGATAGATACCTCAGTTCCACGCTGGAAAGGTCGGGCCCTGCGGGCTCCAGGAGGGCTGCCGGGGTCGCACCGGAGGGGACGCGGCCGCGGGCCCGCGGTCCCTGCGCTTCCCTCCGCCGGGGCCGGGCGGCGCTGGCGCTGCCGCCGTCGAGGCGAGACACCGCCCACGGCGGGGGTGGCCCCGCGTGGGGCCGGGGACGCGCCCGCAGCAGACAGGAGCCGGGGAGCGCGTCAGCAGCGCCGGAGATCCGAGCGGGGCCGGGAGGGATGCGGGCTCCGCCGCCCGCCGGGACGAGCCCTGCCCGCGCCCCGCACTGACGGCGCCGCCCGCGCTCTCCGCGCACCCATGGCCAGCTCCGCGCAGCCCCCGGCGGCGGCGGGGGGCGCCGGCCCCGACGGCGGGGCGCTGGCACAGGGGGGCGGCGAGACCTTCGGGGACCGCTCGCTCAGCCAGGGCCTGAGCGTGCTCGTGGGGCTGGGGCTCTGCGCGACCATGCTGGGGCTGGGCTGCGCCGTGGAGTTGGGGCAGCTGGGGCAGCAGCTCCGGCGGCCCGTAGGGCTGCTGCTGGCGCTGCTGGGACAATTCGTGGCCATGCCACTGGTGGCCTTCCTCCTCGCCCTCATCTTCGCCCTGGACGAGGTGGCGGCCGTGGCTGTACTGCTGTGCGGCTGCTGCCCCGGCGGCAACCTCTCCAACCTGATGTCGGTGCTCGTCGACGGGGATATGAATCTGAGGTAGGTGCCCGCTGCCCCTCGCTCTCAGCCGGCCGGGGGCTGCGGCGGCCCCGGGACGCGGGGAGGGTTCGCTGGGCACCTGCCGCAGGCGGAGCCGGGCGGTCGGTCGGTCGGGCGGGCACGGCGCGCTGGGAATCGCCAGCACTGCTCTCCTGCCTCTCCCGTGGAGGATCTTACATGAGCCCCGACACACGCCTCCTGCCTCCTCCGCGCTCTGGCCGGAGCAGGGAAGGGGGTGGAGGATGGAGAAGGGAGAAAGGAGGGCGAGCGGGCTCTTGCAGTGAGAAGTGCCCGGCCGGCTGCAGAACCCACTTCTAGCGGGGCTTGGGGCTCCCAGGGGCTGTCCCCGGCCGGGCGCGTTGTGATGGAGCATTTCTTTGGTTCCCTCGGCACAGCATTATCATGACGGCCTCCTCCACACTGCTGGCCCTCTTCCTGATGCCCCTCTGCCTCTGGATCTACAGCCGCCACTGGATCAACACGGCCGTGGTGCAGCTGCTGCCCCTGGGGGCGGTGAGTCTGACGCTGGGCAGCACCCTGCTGCCCATCGGCCTGGGGGTGCTGATCCGCTACCGGCACCCCCGCGCCGCCGACCTCCTGGTCAAGGTAGGCACGGCCCCGGACGGGAGGAGGGGGATGCCCGGGGCGGCACCGGGGACGGGGAGCGACGGCACTAAGATTTCTGGTCCCTCCAAACCGGTGTTAGTCTCACACAGGTGTATTCAACTACTTAGGTTGAATACAAAGACTTACAGTCTTGAAATAAAACGGGACAGAGAAAGCGAGGGAAAGGGCGGGTTACCCCCTGTCGCAGCACACAGGAAGGAGGGCAGCGTGGTCCTGCACCCCGGCAGGCATCCTGGACACTGTAGCAGAGGCATTCTGTGACATCCTGCTCTCTCCCCACTCTTGCTGCACCCTGGTCAGGCAAAACCAACCTGCAGGCACGGCCACACTTCCTTAAAACATGCAATTAAATTGGCTTAATTGAGAAAGGAAGAGTGAGGCACAAGTCTTGTTTCCCAGCAAGTCATCCCAAAACAAAATAATGGAGGGTGACCTCAGCCCGTTCCTTTCCTGGGATATGACACACACCACCAAAATCCCAAGCCGGGAGCAAACCTGGGAAGGGCACTGCAACCATGTTTTGCCATTTAGACTCTTTAGCATGCTTCTACCTACTATGCTTATCCTTTCAAAATATTATCCCTCCCTTGTTTATCAATGTCTGTATCTGTTGCCAGATTTCCCTGTGGTCTCTCTTGGTGACTCTGGTGGTCCTGTTCATCCTCACTGGGACCATGCTGGGCCCAGATCTGTTGGCACAGATTCCTGCGTCTGTCTACGCCATTGCGGTGCTGATGCCTCTGGCAGGGTACGCCTTGGGATACGGCTTGGCCACGGTCTTTAAAATGCCCCCACACTGCAGGAGAACAGTGTCTTTGGAAACAGGGTGCCAAAACGTCCAGCTCTGCACTGCCATTCTAAAACTCACCTTTCTCCCCGGAGATCATAGGGAGCATGTACATGTTTCCCTTGCTTTATGCGCTCTTTCAGTCAGCAGAAGCAGGACTGTTTGTGCTGGCATACAAGATGTACGGAAGAGACAGCTACAAGCAAGATACACTTGGTGAAGAGGAAGACACAGATATTTCCTACAAGAAACTGAAGGAAGAGGAGGTAGCTGATACTTCATATGGCACAGTGACCACAGAGGAGCACAATTCCATTCAGATGGAGCCGACTCAGACGGCGCTTTAGGCAGGACAAAGAGGTAACTCCCTAGACATGAATGTGTGTTGTGCTTGCAACCAGGCTGGGGCTGTGCTCGCTGCTGTGCAAGCGGAGCTGCCCGGCCTCTGTCCTTTCTCCAGCTGCTCCCATTGTACAAGGTGATATGTGTTTATTACCATGACAGTTCTACTTCAAAAGTAAACATGAAAAAAAAAACCAGAAAAAAAAACCCAGAAAAAAGAGAAAGCATCACTGTGACACAAACCAGTAATTGTAAAACTTCATGCAAGGAGGCTGCTGCCTGGCTGAGTGCAGCAGGAATGGGTAGAAGGAAGAAATAGTGTTCTACAGAGTCGACACCAACTCAGTGTCAGTTCAGATGATAGGAAAAAAACACGTCGCGTGTGTATCTCTGTGCCTCCCACCTGCTGTAAAAGCATTGTTCTCATTGTTCTCACCACAAATACATGGCGAAGCCGAACCAAACTCGTGTTCTCCGCTGTTTACTCCCTTGGAGGCAATTAAGAGCCGCGCTGCCCGGTTCAGCTGTGAGGGGGTGGGGGATGGCCCAAGGCCCGCACCAGGTGGGGATGGGAAGGGGCCGCAAGGCCGGCGCCCGTCGGGGGCGAGGGAAGCCCGGCCCCGCCCCGGGGGTATTTAAGGCCACCGCCCAGGGGTCGCCCCGGGTCCGGTGCAATGGCCGAGGAGGCGATGGCGAGTTATCTCTACACCGCCTACCACCCCTACTCCTACCGCTACCCGCCGCCCAAGGGCAAAGGAGGGGCGGCGGGCGGCTGGCGGCCGCGGGGCAGCAGCAGCAGCTACTTCTCGGGCTACGGGGAGGCGGCCGCCGAGTACTTCGACAACTACCAGCGGGCGCAGCTGAAGGCCATCCTCTCCCAGGTCAACCCCAACCTGACGCCGCGGCTCCGCAAGGCCAACACCAAGGAGGTGGGCGTGCAGGTGAACCCGCGGCAGGACGCCTCGGTGCAGTGCTCGCTCGGGCCCCGCACGCTGCTGCGCCGCCGTCCCGGCCCCGCCGCGCCCCGGGAGCGGGAGCAGGAGCTGGGCAGCCCCGCCACCATCAGCACCCGCGCCGTGCGCTTCCCCCGCACCATCGCCGTCTACTCGCCCGTGGCGTCCCGCAGACTCACCGCCTTCCTGGAGGAGCCGAGCCCGGAGCCGGAGCGGCGGCCGCAGCAGCAGGACAAGGCGGCGGCCGTCGAGGAGGAGCCGGCGGCGCTGCGGGAGCAGCGGGCGGCGGAGGCGGCCGCCGTGCGGGCGAGCTGGGAGAAGCCCCCCGAGGGTGGCGCCGAGCCGCTGCAGCGGCGCCCGGCCGAGCCACTCGCGCCGCGCTCGGCCGCACCCCCGGAGCCGGCGGCGGAGGCAAAGCAGGAGGAGCCGCCAGAGCCGGCCGAGCCGCCGGCCCGGCCTCCAGAGCCAGCCGAGGCAAAGCCAGCAGAGGCAAAGCCGGCCGAGCCGCCGGCCCAGCCGCCAGAGTCGGCCGAGGCAAAGCCGGCCGAGCCTCAAGCCCAGCCGGCAGAGCCGCCAGCCTCACCCCAGAAGCCGCAGTCGTCGGCAGGGAAGACCCGCCTGCGCTTCCAGGTGAGTGTCGGCCCGGGGGAGCAGAGTGCGGCAGGGCTGGCCCGGGAGGCGCCCGCACCGTCGAATAACCTTGTCCCCGGCAGTTCCTGGAGCAGAAGTACGGCTACTACCACTGCAAGGCCTGCAACATCCGCTGGGAGAGCGCCTACGTCTGGTGCGTCCAGGGCACCAACAAGGTAAGGCCCGGCTCGGGCGGCCCCGGCTCGGGCTCCTCGCCGCCCTGCTGAGCCCGGCCTTCCCCGCAGGTCTATTTCCGTCAGTTCTGCCGGACCTGCCAGAAGTCCTACAACCCGTACCGTGTGGAGGACATCACCTGCCAGGTAAGGGACCCTCGCCTTGCCCTGAGGCCGGCCTCTCCCGGCCCGGCCGCCGACCGCCGCCTTCTCCCTCAGAGCTGCAAGCAGACGCGGTGCACCTGCCCCGTGAAGATGCGCCACGTGGATCCCAAGAGACCGCACCGCCAGGACCTCTGTGGGAGATGCAAAGGGAAACGCCTCTCCTGCGACAGCACTTTCAGTTTCAAATACATCATCTGAATGGGATGGGGATTTTTGTTTTTGTTTAGGGCTCTTCAAGAAAACTGCGAGTAGAGCAGGGTTTTTTTGTGTTTTTATTGGTATTGTTGAAGGTACTTGGTGAGATGTAGTTAGGAAAGCATGAAAATAAAAATATTGCAAAGCACGCTCAAATGATTAGGTGGGTTTTTGTCCAGCTCAGAGGGTGCATATAGTAAATTGCATAGGCAACAAGTGTAAAGGTGTATTGTAAATCAGTGATGGTCTTGGAAACAGCTGATTCAGGACTTTGTAGACTCTCGGCTGTTGCTGCTCTTGCACTAATCAAATGCTTGAAGTTAACATCAAATTGACACCTGCAGTAGGTAGTAGACCACCCTTCAATACCAGTAGTATTCAGTTATTTTGCACACTTCTATTCAATGTACAAAGTATCCTGCACCTTTTCATCACTAGAAAATGAGAAGTGCTGTACAAGTTCTTTATCACTTCTACTGGTGTGGCTGGTCTGCATTTAGCTAAACTGGTGTTCTTGTCTTTGTAGACAAAACAAAAAGGAAGCTTTCCAGGGACAGCCCTCAAAAAATGCAGAGGGATGGAGTCACTGATGTTATGGTGATGGTCTCTTGGTAAATGTGTTGCTCATCTTACTTGCACAAGGTTATGGAGAGAAGGGACACTTTAGAGGAGCAAGGTACAATAATACTGCATCTGCTTGGCTTCCTTTTCAACCTGCAGGTGAAAAGCAAGAGCTATGCACTTAGTGGATTATACTTTAAAAGTTTAATCTAATTACAGTTATAGATGCCTGCCATCAGAAGGATTGAACTCCCACACTCTTCTAGGGTTGGTTTTGCAGCTAGGAATTGTACTCTCAGTGGTGGTGTCCTCTATAAGAACACCGTGCTTCAGCCAAGGGTTACACATTGACTTTGTGACAAACTTACACCATCACCATCTGAGCAGATTCTCAGGCTAGTAAAACCTACCCCACTGTCACAGTCTGCCTTTTAGCTGAGTAAACACAAATGAAAACTTACTTTTCTGAGAATGCTGCTGACACTGTAAATGTTTAAATTGAGCATAGTCACCAAGCCTTTTGCAGAACTCTTGAGGTAGCTTCTCTTTGAAAGTGGTGACTTGTAGATTCAAACTTACCTACACCTGTACCCAGCTTACTTGAGAGACCAGTCTATTAAAGGCTAAAGGGAGAACCAGTCTGAGCCCATGCTGTAGAACAGCTTCAGTGCCAGGTGGTCTTGTATCTCTAAGTGCAAGCCAGTGTGTGGCAAACAATACCCTCTGCATCAACATGTCTTGTTTGAGGGGCAGTGTTAATGCTATATGCTTAACTTATCTTGCTGTAAATTCCTGCCTTATTTCAATATGCCCCTTGAACCTGCTGCAGTAGGCTTAATGCCTCAGTGTCAATTTTTTGCCAAGTAATTTTATTTATTCTTGCTGTATTCATTATTATAGCAGTGTGAGGCATTCTGGGAACAACTAGACCTACTTCCTCCAGAGTAGAGCACAGTTCTATTTTATGCTTCTACCTGAAGTGTTTTTCCATGTATCACAGTAAAAGGAAATAGCTCTTGCTTTACCAGCTCACAGACCTTCACAGAAAATTCTATCCTAGCCCTATTCAATTTCCCCACAGCTGGGCAGCGTTCTGTTATAGATCCATGTGCCTTGTACTCACCTGAAGTTACTGTGATGAGCAGTGACAAGCCTCCAGCTTGAGGAATGCACCTGGGGCCCTCCGTGCAGCCACCTGGCCCCATTGCCTCAGTTTGCAGTTGCAGCTGTGATCTGGTATGTCTATTTCTGAGCATATTCCCCTCCAAGGATGTTCCTCAATGTTTTCCTGTTTGCCTTCCCCATTCTAGTAGCTGTAGTCTGTTCCTGATGCATGCATTGAGAAACTGACTGTAATGAGTCTGTGCACCTTGGTAATGAGTCAGAAAACTGAAGCTCTGTGTCATGTCAGTATGAAGTCATGGCAATATGAGCAGCTGAATGCTTCCTATTTATACAGGCATCCTCACAAAACACTGCTTTAAGGATTACTTGCTGTGAATATGGTGACTTATGTGGTTATCAGTAATAGCCCAAAGTAAAATCTAGTACAACTTAAATGCTGTTGTCCCCACTAACTACAGTCAAAGCAGCAGTTGGTTCTGCATGATAAGATGTAGAACAGGCTTAGTTGATGTGAACTGGATACAGTGCTTCACCAGCAGCTGATGAAGGCTCCATGTGGCAGTAGCAACAAGGAGGTCACCCCTGTTTTCATCACCTATTGCAAGGCTCTGTGGCATGGAGGAGAACAATGCGGTGGGCAGCCACATTAAACAAGCGTTCCTTAATCCTGCAGAATTCTTTAGTTCCAGAGTAGCTCTACATGCCATCCTTCTTACATAAATATGTTCAGTGCTTTTACTGCTTGATGCCTAAGTACAACTCTGTACTTTCTAGTTGCTTTTCAGCTTTACTGCCCTGTTGTGTCCATGACAGCACACACTGATTGTAGGCACTGGTTCCTAGACTCAGCAGGAAGAAGGAACGCTACTCCTGACCTATTGTAATTATGCAAAGGGGAAGGGAACAGCCTTCATGGTGCCAGTTCTTCAACCTATCCTGAACTTGCTCTGTACAGCTTTTTCATAATGCCATTCTTTTGCACATGCTAGCTCAGCCTTACAGGAGATGTCTGATGTTTTGCTTGTTGCTAGATGGCTTTACCACAGACCTGGTACCAGATAATGCAGGGTGGCAGCTCGTGCAGTAATTGAGTAATTTTTGAAAAGCTTAATGAAATTAAAGCAATATCAAAAGACAGTCAGCTAACATGATTCTGCTCTGTAGGGCAAATTCCACTAGTCATTATAAATGGAGGAAGATGCATAACATAAGAAATTACATATATGAATGCAGGTTGGAGTTTTATGAGAAATCCATTAACAGCTTCAGAAGATGCCTAGAAAAATGCTGCTGCAATGACAGGACCTAAAAGGAAAAAATACTTTAGGGTACCCAGGCCTCTGTTGTCAGTGTTTAGTCTGTTTAGCTAAAGTACTTAAACTGTAGCTTGTAAAAATACACAAAATGAGAGATACAATGTTTATTTTTACAAAAAAAGCTGGTAAAATGATGTAAATAAAAGTGTAATGCGCCCCTAAATAAAAACACCTATCCCCTGTAAATACTAGTTAAATAATTAAGAACACCATCTACAGTACCACAAAACCATCAAAATAATTCAATTTTATCAGGGACAGGGGAAAAAAAATACAGTGAATATGAATGTGCCTTGACCAGTTACAGAACTTGTTAGAATAACATAACTACTGTCAGCAGTCCAATAGCATGCACAGTGCCTTCAATTAATGCATTTCAGCATAATTACATTTCTAGTGGGGCCTAATTCCCCCAAAAAGGCAGAGCTAAGAATTTCAATTCTACATTCTAAACTCTGGAATTAGAGCCCATTAAAAAAAATCACAGTGGGTAAGAGATGTATATAAAAATACTGGGTGTTCCTTTCAAATAACAGGAATTGTGGGACTACATTCTTTTTTTTCTTTTTTTTTCTTTTTTTCTTTTTTTCTCTACAAAATGCTGTTGGTTTCAACAGAATCCAGTTTGTTTTATTCTACAGACTTTGACACTGAACTATGAGTATATTGCCTTTTTGCATGTTTTGGTAGTCAGGGTTTTTGTTTGTTTGTTTGTTTTTTTTGTCTTTTTTTTTCTATAGTCCCAATTCCTTAGGCTTCAGTTGAGTCATGAAGATGCATATACATGCATTCAAACTCTTCAAACCCTGCAGGCTACTCAGGCTGCAAGTACTGCATGTGACTACCAAGAGGGAATGCCCCCTTCTCATAGCTTTATACACCTACTGTTTTAACAGTGCATTGCACAAATTTACACGAAAAATACTGGTTTTGCACTATACAGTTTCTAGAATATATACAGAATAAAATAAGTTAACTTCTAATGAGAATTGCTGATGGGCAGCATATATCTTTAATATACATTTTAAAGTCTCTGCAGGCAGCTACTTTTTGGTTAGTTGTTATCAATATTTGTAACATAAGCACTGGTCAGAGAACTGAGCAGCATTCCAATAAAGTTAACAGATATATTATTTCTTTTAGAAACACTGGGAAACCCCAGTTTAAAATATTATTAAATGTCCTAACATTTACACACTATGAGGATTAGATCTAATAAAATAAAATTTCTTCAAAAATAATCTTGCAGCTCTTTGAAGCATGCTCTGAGACCTTATTTAACAATCATCCATACCTTCAAAAACAACTGTCACATAGCCATACATTCTAACTCACACACATTATTTCCTTATTACAGACAACAAAAGCAAATAAAAGTGAGAAGTCAATGGTTTTTGCAGTCATATGTCATTCTACTCATGTTTGATTGCCCATTCTTCATGGCGTTGCAAAGTGTCTCATTAGGTGTTAGTTGATGGTTTTATCTACTGCTGCTGGAAAGCCAGGAAGCCTTGCAGGTCTTCAGCCAAAATAAACCAGCCTTGATTTTAGCCTCATCCCACCTGCAATATTGATCCAACCTCTAGAGGCTGTTGTTGCAAACATCATTTATAGTTCTGTTACAACAGAAAATAATGCATATCTATGCATGTTTAAGCCCTTTTCCTTTCATGTAGTTTTTATACATAAATTTAATAAAAAAATACTACTGCCACACAGGCTGCTGTGTAGAAAGAGCAGTCAAGTAGGATGTTCACTTCAATTTTCAGGATTTTACTTCTGATGAAACAGTTTCTTGCTGTGATAAAAGTGTGTTGGTTGCCAGGTTTGCTGGAGGTTTGTTTTTTTGATTTGTTGTGAAAGGTGCTCAGTAAATAGCCTGAACTGTCTTCATCATCAGTTGTTTTCTAAGTGACAGCTCTTCAGAATCCAGTGGTGACAAGATTTATTCCTGTTTTGATCTTCCCTAGAAGCTGACAGGACTGCACCATGCGGAGAGACTCTCGGATTTCTAGATTAAGTTCCATCAGCTTTGAGCTGGCCTCAGACATATCTTGGTTGGAGCCTACTACTGCAAAGCTGCCAGTCTGGCCAAGTGTCTGATGACGGAAATAGATGTGCAGCAACGTTTCAATGGGGTCATCTTCAGAACTGCCAAAGATGTCGTGGGGCCAAATAGACCTGGAAACACACAGTTTGGATTTAAACATTAAAAAAACTCTAGATGTTCAAAATGTTCTTTAACCAGACATTTGAACAGAAGACAGGAAAATGTAATGGAAAATAACATGGAATTTGGCTTACCTGAAAACCTTGACCTGTGCCACAGCTGACACAAACTCCTTGTTTCTCAGGGATTCAATGAGGGAGTGAATAGCTGTTTCTGTGCTAGCTTGGGAAGCCTCTGCAATTTCAATTTCTTCAATACCACTGTCAGACACCGCCTCGGCCTCTTTCAGGCAGCTCTCCAAAAGAGCAAGTTCTTCAGACATGTTTATTACCTAAAACAAGTATTAAGTTATCTTTTCTACTTTAAATGTATTTCAAGCCAAAATAATTTTCAGAAGATCAAGTTTTTATTTTTCCTCCTCTGTGCAATAATGAGAACTAGAACACCCAAATATTTTCTGCAGTTGCTTAAGTATACAGTAAATTCAGTGGCCCAAGCATGCATGACAATTATTTGGCCTTTCCCTGATAAAGTTTCTATCTTAGTTCTTTTAAAATTTATTTCAAAAAATAAATTTCTTTTTTCCTTATGTTACTTAATAAGCTGACAAGAAGAATGAAACATTTCAGAAAGGTATGACAGCAATGGTGTCATTACAAGGACATGTTAAATATGAAGGAAAAAATCTGGAAGACTGGTAACCCAGCACAGTGGAAGTAGTGCACCCAGTGTATATAATAATATATTTTGGCTTTAGCTGCAAAGCATGGGTAAAACAGATTCTACATCTGACTAAGGCAAGAAGTGGGACTGATTTGATGCCAACCTTCCACAGCGTTCTTCAAACATAAACTTATTTTCAGCCTCTACAAAAATCTGGAAATACAAGTGATGAACATGGGGACTAAGGTTGCAGAGTAACTGAATGGTGGCTGAAGTGACACAGAGTTAAATGAAACAGTTGGTAGAAAGTGATGGTGTTTGCTATAGGAAACACCAGGGCGATGGAAAGGCTCAGCTCTGCTGAGAGGAATTGATGTGCCTTGATTGTAGCTTGATTAGAATACACCAGGAGTGCCACTGAAATATTTAAAATCCTCATCACTGGACTCCCTACGTTCCTGTCTTTTTTTAAAGAGCTTTCAAGCTGTACAAAAATCAACACAGATAATTGAACATCTCAGAAAATTCTTGTAACCTCTACATACATATTTTATTAATTGGCTATAAAACAGCTGGAACCCTCTTCCAGTTTCTTAAAGGATGTCCCACTGATGAAAATGTTATCAAAATGTGTTTTAAATTGTCTGCTTTTAAAATGTTAACAATTACTTGCTGAATGGCATGGTTTTCATTACCTCTGCTTCTTTTTTGATTGTTTTTACTTGACTGATGAGTTTGCAATAGGCTTGGAACAGAAGCAGCAACTGGAAATGCAACTTGTATAGCCTCCGACACAACTCCAGCTCCTACAAATGTAAACAACACTATTATATTCAGGAAATGCAAACCTCCTACTATCCAATAAAAGACACAATAAATCACAACCTCTTCAGTACAGAGTGTGCAAAATTAGAAGTATTTAGAAGCTAACATACAGTAAGCTAATGAAAAGCAAGTGAAAGGTTCATTCAGTTCTAGATTTACAAGTAGCCACTCAAAGAGATTTAAAGTTCACTTTTTAATAAGTTACATTTCCAAGAAGAGAGGTGGAATGGGATGTGAAAGTGATTCAAAAGGCATTTTGAAATGTCTTGAACATTTCATATCTTAAAACCAAGAGTTTCATAGATCACTTACTTTTATTGTTGATATTTTACTGTTTTAAATTCAAGATCTAATATCCAAAAGAAGCAGTTGTGGTCTATAAGTATAGGATCTTTCATAACCATTAATATTTATATTGTAAGTATATAACCTGGCCCTTAGCTTACACTGCCTAGCAGAGTAGGAGGAGAATAATTCCATTCCTGGAGGCAAGAATAACATTTTCTTTATAAAAGGTAGCCCTTACTCTGCTTTAGAAAATAACACATGATATATTCTTATGAAATGAAATAGCAGTATTAATTTACACACTGTCTTGCTTCCATTTTTATGCCTCTAAAACACTAGTCAGAAATGCAGACAGTGTTAATACTGCTTCACATACAGACATAAAAGCTAGAGCTAATGGAATAATCTTTATAACATTCTACTGACTACAGGATCCTATTATCTATAAAGGACCAACACTCTAATGGGTTAGATGATGCAAAATTGAAGCACACAGCATTTCTGTAATAGTCTAGGACAAGACATCATTATTTCACAAATGGACAAGACAGATGGAGACCAGTTTGGTGACTGGAATGGTTAAGTATTTGATAAATCAAGAACTGTCACTTACTGCTAGAATTTCCATTTGCTAAGCAAGAAGATGAGCAGGTCACAAAAATACAAAGAAAGAAAAAAGAGCAAGAATTAGTGTAGGAAATAATTTTAATTAGGGTAAAAGATGTCCCAGGTAAAATGGAGGAAGAAATACAAGTAACATGCTCCAAATATATCCTAAATGTAAAAAATATTAACAGGCTGAATTTAACATAAAATTACTTGCTGCTATAACTAAAGATAAAAAGTATTAGCTTTGTTGTCTCACAGCATGAATAACACTCTTAAACCCTGGCTGGTCTTTATACATTGTGTAGTCTGAAAGGTACACAAATTTAAGGTAATCAAAATCAAAGACACTTAGATCTGAGCATCAGTACAAAGCTTCTTATTTGTTCTGCATCACAATAGTTGACGCAAAAATAATGCACTTTAAAACTGGAAATGCAAGGTTAATTTGGATTCTGAATCAGTTTAGAAATTCTTGGGTTTGCTAAACTCAATTTTCAACACCTCCAAGAGATTTCTGTAATGTAATTGCACTTGGTTTTTACAAGCCATTTCAGAAAAAATGTTTGGGGAAGAGGGATAGGGAGAGAAGCAGTCAAAATATATGTGTCACACTAGGGATGTTAACTTTGCTACTCCTGTGCTTTGTACAGCACTGAGAGTATTGATGGCACTTAGGCATGTACAGTAGTCATAGCAAACCGAATCACAGAATCATAGAATATCCTGAGCTGGAAGGGACCCACAAGGATCACTCAAATGATCCCTGCACAGGACAGCCCCATTGGAATCACAGCATGTGCCTGAGAGCAAAACATACGAAGATGCAGCAGATATCTGACTCCCAACAGACAGAAGCAGCTGAGCTTTACAAAGCACATAGTTGTACATGATGTTATGGTAAGTTATATACCATGTGCTTCCCAGGTTATAAACATTGCATGTTTTTGTTACTGTGCATGTTTTCATTCTGCACTCTGTGCTATTATATACTCAGCACAATTACTGTATTTCTGATGCACAGAATACTGATGACATAAGATCTTGGACTGCAGAAGTCGACATGACTTAGATGACTCACTTTAATAAAGCACAGAGAATCGTATTTTGAGAAATGGCAGGATTGACTGTTTAATCATTTTAGTCATTAAGTTCTAGTGTTCTTAAAGCCAAGTCTCATTATTTCTGTAAGCCATAATCAATCCCTTTCCCACAAAACACACCTTGATAGCAACCTTTTAAAAATTCAGGGGAGGTTTTCCTTTAAAAATGGCTTTGCACTGCTTCAGTGTCTTTCACATACGTGCTTACTTGAGAAATAATCTGATTTTTCTACCTGCGTGTCCTGTAGAAACAGTCTAGCCAGAGTCCAGATGCATTCTTTCAGGCTTACGTGTACTAATAGCAAGAACTGAATAATTAGATTTACTTGCAAGTCTTCTGGCAATGCACAAGCCAGAACAGAATTAATCTCGCTATTCCTTAGCTGTATGGACCACAGTGCTAAAAATTAGTAAGAAAATCTTATTTGTGTTAGTGAATGAAAAATATCTGTTTTCCTGAGCAAGACAACACACATTTTTAGCATTAACTGGGTGACTGCTTAGACTTAGCAGCCTCACACTCCATTTACAAGGACTTTTGAGGAATTACCAGCATGCTACTCTTGCAGGCTAGGATTAAAAACCAAAATCAAAACAAGTCCCCACACGTAATAATCAGGTCTCAAACTCCCTTTCAGAGGCTATCTTCAAACCCTGCAGAAACAGGGAAGAACAGGCCAAACTGCCTTGCCAGGGAATCTTGGATTCTCTCTGTACAAGTGATTTGAAAGCCTGCATGTCTTCCATTTCTTAGTTTCCCCAGCTACACAACAGGAACAGTAACATTTACATTCATAGTAAGAATGGTTCTGTTCTGACAACTAAATCTTAGAACAATTTCTTGGTGTATGTAAACAAAATTATAACTATGGACTGAAATACATAAAATGCTGTTTTTTATTTAATTCATATACAGCATTTACTGTATTGTCATAGTAAATGTTACCTATTTCTAAAGTTATACTAGTCAGTATACAAACATGTATACTTAGTGTAAAATACACTAAAGTATGTGTTCATAGGCAAGATAAAGTCCTTTCAAATAGTAGCAAATTATTTTGCTGGTTTTGTATTACCAAAGCCTATTCACTTGATTTTTTAAAAAATGTGCAACTTCAATGCAGTATAAAAATTAACATTATATTACCACATTTAACTACTCTAAAAATTCAGGTTAATTTTGTGATTGAATTAAAAAGCCCCAAACATGTGACCATATATGAAGAACAGCAAAAGAAAACTGTATAAAAGAAGAAATAGTCCAAAGATACAGCAAACATATCTCTTGCTGAAGACTACATCTTCAGCAGCAGAAACATGACCAAGTGCATCAATGAATAGTTCAACTGAATAAAAGAAATAAAATTCCTCCTTTCTCAGCTGGGATTTGAGATTTTTGTCAAACTGTCATTGTGAAAAGGTAAGTTCATCTGCTACCTGCAGTTCTTTCTTACATCTTTCACTGTCCTTACCACAGTACTTCAGATGGCAGACTCCTTGTACCTACTAAAATCGGGGTTTGGATCTGCTTTTTTTTACCGTATCAATATTATGCAGCTATTCTATTAAAAAAACAAACAGACAAAACAGTCCTAGTCCATTTCAGGAAAAGCTATCACTTATTATAGTAATTAGTAATATTAAACATGGATGGGTGCCATGCAAATACATACAAAATATTCAACTAATATTAATGGTTACTTAATCTACAGTTAGATGATATTTTGACAGAAGTGTTTAATGAGCTTTTTGCTATACTGCTACTTTACTCCCTGTTACTTCTTACCCAAATATTGGCTCCAGAAAGATCTTATGTAGTTCTATAGTACTAAATATATTAAATTCAATAGAACTTTTTGAGTAGACAATATATCTGAGCATATAACCAGAATTTTAATTTATTTTTTTTCCTGCTAGAAACAGCAGCAGAAAAGCAGACTTGCTGGTACACAGATGGTATCTGGCCTGCTTATCTACTCAGTGTTATTAAGTCTAGAACCCAAGACAGATTGCCAGCTTTTATTAAGAAGACCCATTTTTATTGCCACTTCATGAGACTTCTAAGCTTCCAAAAGATAGGATGATAACTGAAATGAAAAGGTTTTCATACATTTTTAATCTCTCTACAAATATTGGAATTTTTGTGCAATAAAGATGATTTTTAATCTCATATCCTGAGACTCACAAATGACATATACCTACCTGGGCATCTGTGTTAGTCCCATGAATACCATCATCAGTACCAAATGTCCTTTTGCAGTCTTCTAGCCACTGCAAAATAAATATAAACAACACTGAACATCTTCTGAAACAGCAAACTGAAAAAACTGCTTAAGACACTTTATCTTGTATATTCTCAGATAATGTAAGAAATTGTGGTATGAAATAAATTGTTTACCAGTGTTGTTTGCAGTGATGATATGCACTCTGATATATCACTTTGTAGCTTTTATTTCCTGTAGCCTTCCTTATCCAAGATGGAGATAGTACACTTCAGCATAAATACTAACCCATGACTGAATTGATACTGTCACAGGGTGGAAGCAGAAACATCCCTCTCTTTACCTTCTGCACAAGGTTTACACCAATGTGATTTATCAGCCTTTAAACATATAGCACTAATTCACATCAGAGGATAAGCCTATTACATATTTTGGGACTACTTTAGAAACAGAAGGAAATAGAGCTCTCCTGTGTAAATAGATCTAAGTTCAGGTTTACAGGATGGAATGAAAAAACCCCAATTCTCCAGTGGGAGTTTAGTATCACCTCCAGTTCATACAAACCAAGGAGATTGTTGCATTACACAATGCAAACCTGCAGGTTCCACTCAGGGCTACATTTAACTCCAGTTCCTATAGCAGACAACAAGTTTATTAATTTCAGCGGACAGTTTCTTTTTCTACCTTTAACCAACCAAGCAAATTTCTCAAAAAATAACCTCCATGTGTACTGGCATTCACATGAATATCTGTGTTACTATAAAGCATTTATATAATTAAATAATTTCTTTTTGGGCAATACAACCTTATCACCCCATTGATACAGGGCCCAGCAAATTTTTCTGTACAGTGCAAACAACTGCAAGCAAGGGTACTACTGAAACAGGAACGTATCGTGTTGAGCTAAAATCCATAATATAATCTGAAATTAAGAATAGGCTCTATACATCCAAGGAAGAATAATTTAGCATCCTGCACGTGCTAAATTCTGGTATCTTGAATCTCAGAGGGAATCTTGTGACCTTTTTCTAACCTTTGTCTGATGCAAGAAAAAGAAAAATGTGATTTCCCATCTGCTCAATTTAATAAAGGTTACTTAGTGAATTAACTAGGCCTGTGTGCTCATCAAGAAGAGAAATGGAATTCTCTGAACATTGCAGTGTCAGTTTCAATTAGTGACATGGATACCAACATCCACAGCAAATCTCATTTTTCTTTTTATCAGACTGCCTCCATCAGGGACGACAGAATAGGTTTGTACTGCAACAAACAGCATCAGAAATTGGGAAGCTAGTATTCCTTTTCACAAATTCTTTTAAGATCTTTTTAAAAATCTTAGAACCAGTCTGAATAAAGGGTGTGCCTAGAATGCTGTGTGTATAAGCTTGTATTTTCTATTACATGTATCTGATTCAGAATCTTTGTCCCTAATACACACATGAAATCTAAGCAGTCCCCTTGCAAGAAAATAGAACAATAGCTCCAAAAAGGCAACAAAATTAATTTGTTAAGAATTTTTACAGAATGTATATTCAGCACGGTAGAAAGATCTACTTTTTTTCTTTGGGAATAGTGTGACAGAATAACCTTCTTTATGTGTTTGTTTTGTACCTATTCATGTTTCCTCCATGTATCTCCTACAAAGTGTTCATGAAAGCATAACACAGGGAAATTTGGGGTTGATCTTGGCCATAGTACAGGCTGGTTTGCCAGATTACACCCTAAACAGCCTGTACACTCTAAGTACCTTTCTTGGTGCAACTGCAGCCCAAGCCTTTTACTTTCTCAATCTGATTAATGTGAATGCCTGTACACCACACAGCACTGAGAGTGACAAACATCTATTAGGATAAAGTTAAAACAACAGTTTTTCATTAAAGAAATTAAGATACAGATTCTTCCAGTGGTTGATTCTAGAGGACAGATTAACATGCAAATTACATTTATTTAAATATCTGATAATTTTTATTTACTTTATTATTCAATAGCCCAACCACTAAATTTGGTCATTTTTTCTGTGTGTTTCTTTGAAAAAAGCAAGGGTCTCAATTAAGTTGATTAAGCATTTTGCCTTAATACTTTCAGATTTAGTAGGATACATAGCACAGCTGTGTGTAACAACAGAAATTCAGATTTTACTTGGGGAAGTCTTGTTTAATCATTCCTTATACTTTGTTTAAGAGGACAGAGTAAGAAAACAACAAAACATAGATCTAAGACATAGCAAAGAAGATTCTTAGTTTACATTTAATATAAGACATACCTTAGAAAGAGAGGGCCAACAACTAAAGAAATACTTCTAAAATGTTTTAGGAAAGTAAATTATTTGAGATAGTCACTACTTCTAAATTAATGTGCTCAATAACCACCTAAATGATACACTATATTGTCTAAATGACGTGCTATCAAGAGTCAGAGATGACTGGTCAAAGCTAAAAGTTTTTTCCTTCTCAGTACTGCTTCTTTTTATTTATAAATGATTAAATAAAAATAAAACCCTGACAAAATGCTCTCAGTTGTTTCAGAACAATCCTTTTAACCCTATGAACCTTGTTCCTGCCCCAGTCACTCACAAATCTGAGGCAGAAGACAGGCTGACTACAGAAACATGTTACTGGACTCCTTTTTTGACAGAAAAAACAACTCTTTCACTATGATATCATGACAGAGGCCATCAAACTGATACTTGTATTTGTTTACCTAGTAAAATAAAATACAAAGAAGTTCTTAATATCCAGCATGGATTTATGTCAATATGAAATGTGGCAGTGCAAAATTAGATAACAATACCTTTAGTGAATTCGTGGCAATCTGAAATGGATGTAATTGTAATTTGTTATACTTTGATAAATCAACAAAACAATACCACTGGTTATTGCTGTGATAAACTATATTAAATGGGAAGTTGATGTAAAATTCCTCCATGTTTGGATAGTCATCATTCTAATTACACACACACACACACAAATCCCTTTTCACCCTGTCACAAATCTTCCTGTCTGACCACAGGGAAAATCAGTTACAGCCTCTGTGCCTCAGGGCTGCTCTCTAAAAAGAGGAATGAAATACATTATGCTCTCATAGGAGTGCTGATAGCATTATGCATTGGAGATTGCCAGACATTAAATATTACATCGAGTAAAATAATCCTGGTCGTAAGATGAGCACTTTGTTTCTGATTAAGCCTACATGGCAAAATGTAGCTCATTATATTAGATCAAATAAATTGTTATTACCACAGAGCAGGGCAAACGTGCTGGCCTGGGTCCTGCCAAAAGTTTATCTACATTAACAGTGCTATGTGGCATACTTCAGCATTGGTTTCAAGGAAAACACATTTCTTATGAGATCTTTCCACAAAAAAGTGCATGTCTGGTCTATTCAACAGATGAGCTGTCTGCAATCTTTGCAATGCAAAGGCCATAATTTCCTAATAAACTCAGCATGATCAAGAAACATGGAGCCACTTGTGCTGCAAAATATAGCTCTGCCAAGGCATCATGGCTTGAATTCTGGTTCTGTTTTGTGTCACTATACTGCCATTGTCATGGCCTCACAGGCTGCTGAGATGAATAAAGTACAGCATGTTCAATTTCCTAGGAATAATCATCTCTACAACAAAATCCCAGGGTATTCTCTCTCTCTCTCCCCCTCTATTTGCAAAACTGATTGTAGATCCATGTTTTCTTTTGGCTCTTGAAATACAAATCTTACCTGTGTCAGTATCTTACTTTCTAAACTTCACGCACAGGTTCACAAAACCAAATATACAGACCCTTGCTACAGAAATTTTAAACTTCTGAACTGCATTTCTTTGGAAAAAGAATGTAAATTTTCCACTAGCATTTACCTTGAAAACTAAACTGCATTATTCTAAATAACTCATAAACATCTCCTCAATGATACCGTGCTATAAGATGAGCCCTAAATTTACATGTCTCTGTGTGACACAGCTGTGTAACCCTCATTACTGTCAGTGGAGATTCAGTCACCAAAAAGAAGTCTAAAGAATTATTCAGCTAAACAAGTCAGTATCTGTACTAGGATAAATGCATTGCTTTCTTGATTCCTGTTAATATATTGATCTGATCCTTGAATACTGTGGGTGTTAATCCACTTGAAATTCCATAAAGATGGTTACTTGTAAATGTCTTAATCTGGAGGTGAATACCTAGTCTAATAAAATAAGAAGAACCTAATTTTTTAAGAAAAACATTATTTATTGATATTTATGTTAGAAATACTTAAATATTTTTAAAAGAGGACTTTTAAATTAGGAATATGCTTTTCCCACTGTTAGTGGATTTGTGCAGTGTTATATATTAAAAATCAATTTCAGAAACGTGCAACAAAAGTGAATTACACATAAGAAAAATCCCTCAGGTTCAGATTATACATAGATACTACTACATAGAATAGTAGTATGAAAAGGAAACAGGATTTTATTTCGTGTTTTCCCACAGTTTACCTTTAGATGCCTGTGATGAAAGATAAGGATCTGCAACATTTTATTGATGAGTAGGTTCTAATATTTTTGTTTTGAGATGTAAGAGACTCACCTGTTCTGCTGCCTCTCTTTTGACATTATAGGTATCCAAGTGTTCTTGCAGCTCTAGAACACTGAACTTCAATGTTTCTAGCAGGCCACAAGACAGTAGCTGGAAGACAAAAGCAATCAACTCTGTATTCATGTAACATCTGACTATGATCCATACAGTCTGCTATCTCAATTACATAATACAGAATTGCACTGTCATATTTGGAAAAACAAACAAATTACAATTAGATGGGGACATGCCATTTGTGAAATTTTTGAGTAAGTGAATTAACACATGTAGCTCTACCACTTAATTCAGTGAACAACAGTTTTGATTCCAAAATAAGACAAGTAGTACCTAGTTAACATGTGAAACAGATTTCAAAGCAATTTTTACATCTTTCATAATGAAGAATGATATTTGATACACACACCCTAATGTAAATAGAACAACCTGTAGAAAGAAGGAAAGGCACTGCTGCTGGATTGTTCCTGTAGCAACCTAAGGAATATCCACTGAAGGTTACCTGCCTTCCTCAATATACAAATTATAATAACAGAAAAAGCTTCTCAGTCTGTAAGAAACAGGACTCAGTCAAAGCAGGGTCCACTGGATATTTGAAGAATTTTCTACTATTAATGAGTGCCCCTTTTAACATGGTTTCAGAATCTCTTTTTCCCTCAGGGACTGATACCTCAGCTTTCTTCTACACAATTTCTCCCAGAAGTTTTATTTTCACTTAGGTTTTTAAATAGTTCTTCCTCTGAAACTTCCTGTAATAAAAGTCTTTTAACATGATGTTTCCTCCCTCACACTGGTCAGTCCTTGCACACATTAAGAGCTCTCTACTTTATCAGTGAGAATTAATCTGGCGAGCAGGTTCATTTCACTTAAATTATTTGGAGAGGAAAGATTTATTTATACAGTATTTGTCAATATAACAACACTAATGTGTGTATGTGCATGTACATACACAAGTGTGTGCTATATTCATTATTCCTTTTTATATTTGTGTTTATATATATTTGCTGTTGTATTTTAAAATACATGCTGTTTTAGTTAGGCACTTGTGTAACTCTTCTTGTGGCTTCTTATCCCAAATAAATTTATTTTTTGGTAAATCTCTACTGCTTTTAAAGTGGCATAAGTAAAACAAAAAAAGTCACAGGTTTGAAATGCACTATCTGTATCATGCTTTTTTAGTCCTCATATTCTTAAGTGAGAGCTTAAGACAGAGTTGCCCCTTAGTACCAAGGGAAAAAAAGCAGGTCAGGAGAAGTGCCTCACACTGGGTATCAAGGCCAAAGATCCACCTGCCTCAGCCCTGCAGCTGTCAGTGTCTAATGGCAGTTGTTTAAAGAAGGACAAACATGTGGTGATCCACCTGCCCCAGAGTGCTTTCTTAGCTTCTGTCAACATGTTGTTCTGCACATTTAAAGGATCTGCCCAAGGCTACTTCTTCCATGAATTTCTTTAGTGGCTTTTTGAAAACATGAACCATAAAAAGTAACAGCAGTTCAGAGTTTGATTATGTATCACATGAAGGACCTTGGTTCTGTATATTTTGTAAGTTACTGCAGGCTTAATTTGATCACCCTTAACATCAGTTAAGACAAAAAATAAAGTAATTTCTATCACTTATCCATGATAAGACATCTGTGGACAGATTTGTCTTCTAACAGGCTAAAAACCATAGCCTACATACTCATATCTTATATGTATATATTTCATGATCCTTGTGATCTTTCTTTTATCTTTTCCAGTGCTACTACCTTTGCTCTGAGAGCAGAGGACCAAAACTGCCCCCAAAATTCAGGATGTAGGTAAACTGGGAATATGTACATTAACTCAGTGATGTTTCCTGTTTTGTTGTCTCCTTTCTTGATAATTCTAGCACAGGGGATTTTTTTGACTGCTGCAGAATACTGAGCTGACTTCTTGGATTAGTATCTATTATAACCAGGATTTCAACTTGCATGACAACAAATAATTCAAAGTCTTCTCATTGTATATCTGTAGCAAGAATGTTCTTCTCATGCATCACTGAATGTATACATAAAACAATATAATATAAAAGGGCAAAGTTGCTGCTAGATAAGTAGTCTTCCTTTTTCTTACCTGTGCAGAGAACATAGAATAAATATGAACAAGTAGGGAAGGTAAAGAGCAGTAAGGGAATTAAAGTAGTTTCTACTATCAGTAAGTTTCCTTACTGTTCACTGTTACAGCTGGAGTCTATTTTTTGAGAGAATGCATTTCTCACTGATGGTTTCCAGTGTTTATGATACATAGTGGCCACTTAAGATTTTAATTCCCTTCTGATTTCAAAGAGTTTTATTTTTCCACATACTAAAACATCATTTTGTATATTACATGAAATGCTTAAGCAGACAGATATTCCAATGTGCAAGTTTGAGATTCTTACCGTTTCCGCATCCACAAAGACTGTTGGACATTCTGAACATAACATCATCACTTCCAGAGAACTTTTAAACTTTGTTCCAATGCGATGTAGACTTTCACCAAGAAAGCTGACTGAATCATTTGTTATAGATACAAACTTTCTTTGAATCGTCTAGAAGTCAAATCAGAAAAACATTTATCTTACATTGTGTTTTTATTACTCTTCTGGCTTTTAGGTAAGAACTTCAGAGCAAATTTCCATCCTGACAAGTTTCCATCACATATTTTTTCCTTAAATGACAAACTAATACATAATTTTCTCTCTGAATAGTTATGTAAAATTAGCTCTGGAAAATGCAATAAATCAATAAAACCAGCCAGTACCTATAAAGACAATTACTCCTTTCATATCTAGGCCTCTAGCCTCAGTATAGGTAGATGACTATTTGCCTTTACACAGTACAGATAGTTCAATTTATTTTCAAGTGTTTGTGTTGCAGAAAATCAGAGAGTTTTATGAGTCAGTATGCGACCTGCATAGCACAATCTGTGTCCAAAACTGCCTCCTGCAGGGTTTCTACCTTCTTCAAAAATCAGTCCCAAGTTCATCATGTTTGATTATGCAGACTGTCAGCTTAGCCTAATGTAACACTGCACTCTGCTATGTACTATTTCATTAATCCTGGAAGTTACATGTAGAATAAAACTGTATAAAGACTATACAGACAGCTGCAAAGTTAAACACAGGAAAGAGCCAGAAGGCAAAATGGAAAGGTCCAGTCAAACAAGGTCTCCCATGTATCATTTCAGCCCTTCTCTGTACCCAGTAACAACTCCTCAGGAACATTATTTGCCCATGCTTGAACACTATTGTGCAGATTATCCAACTTTACATCTGTTAAGCCAAGTTTCATCCTTCTTCCTAGCTCCCTCATTAATGAACATAAGGAAATATGAGCTCTTGTTTTACCACTTTCAGGAAATGAATGAATGTGTGAAAAACAACTGCAGTTAAGCTTTGGTATAATAGGGACAAAGCAAATCCCCGATGTCTAGATGAAGCAAAAAGACAAAAATCTACAGCCTGTAACAAATTTCATGGCCACAGTGCAACATAAGATGGAAAATGGGTATAGATGTGCAAACAAATTATTCCATGGGGAAGGCAGAGTATGAATTTTTCACATTTGAGTTACTACCCATACACATGGGATAAAATATGTGCTAGTGTGGGACTTTCACTGAGAAATTTATTATATGCCAAACAGCAAGCAAAATTAATATTAGAGATACAAGAAAGGGCTGGAGCCATGAGATCTTGTCCTGAATATTCTCTTAGCTCATCTGGCACATTGCCTGTACATAAAATTAATTAATTATACTTATCCTACCCCACAGGAATTTGCAAAAAAACATTTCTTTTAAAATGTAAAAAACTCATCCCCTACATATAGGGGGAACCAGAAAAATTAAGCCATAGGCATTTTGTGTTGGACAGCAGATCTATGAGGTAAATATAGTTAAAGAGAGGCATTTGAAACATCCAGCTCCAGTGGATCTCCTGATGTTTCAATTACTTCTCTGCAGAAAGAAACCTTTTTCTCACAAGACAGATGCAAGATAAATTCATTAATGTTTGTCATGCTGTGATCCATAATAATGACTCCCACAAAAAAAAAAACAACAAACCAGGAGAAAGACATTAATTCTCTAATCATCAGAGAACCTAAGGGATGTTCAGAAAATAAAACAAGGGACACAATCCCACACTAAGAGCTTGCAAGAAACACTGAACTGATTTTTTTGAGCTTTTCTCAATTTTTGTTTGCTGACCAAGTTCACTTCAAGGCAATGAATACAGCAGATATCCTATGGAAAAATAGAATATGACAGTGTAACATTACTTTAGCAATGTGTTTTTCTGGCATGCTTTTATTTTGCTTTCTTAAAGCTTCTTGCCACCATAATCTTGAGGCTTTTGCAGCTTCAAGGGGAAGAATAGTTTCAGAAGTAGGAGTAAAGCATTTCAGATGAGCAAACATACACAGAGAATTCACTGACCTGAAACAACCTTGAGAAGACATGAAATGTATAGACAGCACAAGATCCATCAGTATCTGACAGCATTTGATTGACGTGGCAGCGCCAGGCTTGCTCTTCATCGTCATAGGACACTGGCTGGAAAGCTGCCAATATGGCAGAAAGAAATGGGGAAGGAGGAGGGGAAGTCTGCACTTCTGGGAAACCATCCTGTTCTTCTTCATCTTGGCTACAAGCAATAAATAACAGAAATTACCTCCTCAGCAAACTCTTTAGGAAAAAAACACCTTCATTTTGGCACGAAGGAAAAAACCAAGAATTCTGGATTCAAAACAGCATTTTGTAAAATAAGTAACAGATCAATTAAGGTAACTATGAGCCAAGAAAAGAGTAAACAATCAAAAAGTGTTGCTACTGCAATATAGTAAAAGTTGCTTATACTCTCCAAAATTTACTACTGCACGTCAGTTCTACACAGAACTACAAAAAGCTATCTGGAGGTTATATATAGGTATAGACAGCACTATATATATGTACACCACTTAGAAACAGGCTTTTTTTTCTTGGCCCCAATGACTGAAGTAATTTACCGTTCTTCAAATTTTTATCGATCTGAACAGATGGTCCACCAATATCTGTAACAAGTTTTAGCCTTCCTTAAGGGAAAGCACAAGAGCTCATTTAGCAATGTAATAGTGCTTCATAACTGTCTTAAGTAACATAAGCAAATGGAGATAGATCGAAACACTTTCATTTTTATGGGCAATCAATTTAACAGGCCTTTGTTCACAGAGGAGTCTCTACCATACTTGCCATTAGGCATCAAAGGATTCCAAGTACCCAGATAATTTATTAAAATAATCTTTTAAATCACACACAGTTTTTCTCCAGGACAACTGCCTCATTCACAGCAGCACTAAGTACATCTTAAACAAGACTTAAACATGTCCTAAACAAGAAGTATGGGTGCCGGTTTTAGACATCTTCATTTTAGTGGCACAAATCTCAAAAGCTAAGACAAATCCCTTTTGGTTATCAACTCTAAGCAAAGCTTCAAAAAAGATTTTCAAATATTTCCTAACTAGCGTACCAACCCTATCACCTCTGTCACTCTTTACACTAGAGCTATGAGATTTTTCATTTGCTTGCTTACTGTAAGTAAAATAAAACATGAGGGATTGTTCAGCTGCAAATTTGGAACTAAACTGCTCTTAACTGGTACCAGCCTGGAATTCTCACAAGGCCTAGTGCAGTAGGTCATGTATGGGATCACAAGAGTCAAGTTTCTCTGTCTCTCCTAGTAAAACCTTTTCAACCAACTTCTTTTATATCTCCTGTTGTGCTCTTTTCTGAAAAAGCCTCCTTAGGAGATCTCTCTGAAAGAATAGACGTCAAGTCTATGTTCTTATATATACCAAGTCTCTCTCTACTATTCAATCTACACTTCTGAACAAATTTTAAATATGAACAAGCCTATGAACAATTCAGACTTTTTTTTTGTTTTTGTGGGTTTTATTTGTTTGTTTGGCGTTTCTTATTCCTTTTCCTTCCTTCTTAGACTGTTACGTCCAGGGGACTTAGAGTTTCACTTTAAATCCAACTCAACCAGCTAGGATGAACTTTAACTTTTCCTTTCAATAGTTATTTTTGTTCTCCATATTAAAATGAAAATTTAAAAAGTTATTTTAGTTTAAAATATCTTAGAAATATACAGGAGACTTATGAACCTTAGTAATGAAAATAACCCTTGAGCAAATCCAAAGATAAACTGACCTGACTTTTACAGGAGGTTTGATTTAAAAAAACCCCAACTTTTCCCCCTGGTTTTTTTCATGTCTTTGAGTGCTGCTGTGTCAGAGCAGTTAAAGAGCTTTACTCTGTTATATTGTTTGCAGCTGATTTTTCACATTTCTGTCCTACTGTTGGTGAAGAAAAGTGCTAATTTCTTTTATTTGAGAATTCTCATATTTTCCTGCACAACTGTTTTCCTTGTACCAGAAACAATTGCTGAAAAAAGTACTGGGTTTAGTAGCTATAATCGCAAAACTGATCAACTATTATTTCACAAATGCAAACCATTGTTTTATATTTTCATATTATGGGATTAATGGAAATCTCCATACCATAGAAAAGCCAGTTTGATGATGCACTGATAACATGTAATTTCTGTTCCTTATAACCAGTATTAATCTTACCTAGACAAACCAGAGAAGTCAGCTTCTTCTTCTTCACATCTCTCATCCAGCTCCTTCAAAGCAAGAGTGACATCCTCTTCACAGACAGATTCAGAATAGCTTTCAGGAGCTGCTGCCTCTACCAGCTCTGGGGTCTCTTCCAGCTCCAGAGATTCGTGGCAGACCAGACAGTCTTGCTGCTCATGCAGTAGGTATGACCCAGTGTCTTCACTAGCAGTGCTAACCTGCTCATCCCTTACTGCTGAACTGCCTTCCTGTGAATCACACATCCATTTATTAGTATTGCTGTCAGGGCCTATGTATTCTTGTCAGTTTTTATTATGGTAAAGTAACAGTTATAAAAGATTATTTACAAATATTTACTTTCAGGTCTTTGGCTCATTCACAGAGTTTTACTTGGGCAAGGACAGACATCCCATTTGCAATGTTTATAAACATCTGGTAAACATCAATGTCCTAGAATGTGAGTTATTTAGAGCAAATACAATTTCTCAAATACATTTAATTAAATCTGTTAGTGAATACTGATAGAAAAATGTGCAAACAGCCTCAACCTTACTGAAATCAAACAAACCCAAGACTTCACATTTTACTTTTCTAAGTAAGGATTAAAATGACTGCATCATGCTTGCTTTTGGAGTCCAGAGCAAGTACCAGAATATTTCTTGTTCTTTCCATTCTCCATTTTAACAAATTTCTGAAGCATAACTACTTAGCAACACTGTAATAGATAAGCAGTGGGAAAGGGACATTGCACTGTTTTTATTATTTTGCCATTACTGCTAATATGGGCATCTTTAATTGTTTTACCCTGAATCTCTAAATGTAGGCTTTCATTAACAGGCAATTACAGAGAGAGGATAATTAAACTCAGGTAGGTAATATTAGAATGACCCTTTCTCCCTTCCTCCATTAGCATTATTATATTCATTAACATCACTATATTGAACACACGAATTAAGATTCAGTTAATTTATGATAAATTAATTTGAAACCTTTATATTGGATTCCTCTGTGGAACAAAAATAACACTTGCCATTTCCTACAGGCACAAATTATCACATATTTTCATTCTTAGTATGCCAGTCTTCCTCCACTGGCATATCCGAAACTTCCAAAGGAACCTTTGGACAACCTCTAAGTATACACATCATTTCATGGTTTTCATCAGTTGAAACAGATCAAAAAACTGTACACATATCAGAAAAGACAATTCAGCTTTAAACAGAACCATGTAATTTTCTTTCACAGTGACCCTTACCAAATCTCACTTTGACTATGGTACTCCTCAATGTGACACTGCTGCCATTTGACAGAGCTAGTGACTTCACTTCTTATGCCTCTTTTGTTAAAGTAAAATCTGGAATTTCTTTTCACAAAAGAATCATTTTGTCCTACTGTGCAGCTGAGGCACATGGGAATGCAGGACACTTTCACAAAACCTCAACAAAATAATTTGGATTGAACCAATGGTCCATTTCTGTTATAGATGTTAATATAGGATACAGAGTTGCACAGATCATGACTGGTAAATGTATATATGAAAGATACATTTTTTGAAAATATGCTTATTATAAGTAAATAAATTTACCGCCAAGTTTAAGTCTTTATAGTGCCATGACTCCTGATTTTTTTTTTAGTGTGTCATTGGACATTACCACCAGTATGAATGTTCCCTAAGTATCTTAAAAAGGTGATTTATATATGCCACAGAAACTTAAGAAAATTATTTCCAGTAAAGCACTCCCTCACTAACCTACAGTGCAAATGAGTAAAATAGAGAATAATTTTAGTCAGAAACTTTCAGTCAGAAACTTTCATATATATAAGCTTGTAAAACTTATTTTTGAACAAAATTATTCTTCTCAGATAGCCAGTAAAATCTGAAGTGGAATGTGAAATATCTTTCTTTTTTACATTTTCTGGGAATCAGCCAAATACATTTAAGTAAACTATTAATTTAAATACAGAATCCCTATGAGACAAACAAGGAACTCAATTCATCTAACTAGCACAGTCCTGTTTGTGAAAAATGGCTTCAATTTTTCCCATATTGTCTTACATAAGTTTTGATATATACCTATTTATAATAAAAGCATTTTGATAACTGACAGCATATAATGAAATGCTTGTGCTGAAAGAGTTTTATATATAAAGTACAGGAGCACAAGTAAAAAACAACTGCTCCATGCTACAAGTTGTACAGTATAAGTATTCAGAACAAAATCAGTTTTACTGGCTTCATAAATATTTCAAGAAGTGTCAATAGTGTGCCCATTTTCAAGCTCATTCTAGTAAA
Source organism: Luscinia megarhynchos (assembly GCA_034336665.1). NCBI lineage: Eukaryota > Metazoa > Chordata > Aves > Passeriformes > Muscicapidae > Luscinia > Luscinia megarhynchos. The sequence goes on from CM067566.1 coordinate 25,564,598, forward strand.
AGGCATAAAGCCAGCTCTCTTTTTGAGCAACAAAATCCAACCAGACAGCTAAGTCTTGTAGAGTAATAACTTTGAATGTTAGAATTGTGCTTGAAGAAACCTATATACTTGTCCAAGTCTCATATTCTAACAAGCACTAAACAAACCTGGAACACATCATATCTAGTGAATGCATTTGTATGCACTTGCAGTATTTTTTTTATATGCAATTTGTTCCAAATGATGCCTAGGCATGGAATTATTTTACAGCCCAGTTTAAATGTTTTCAAAATTTTAAAATTACAATAGTGCTCTTTTGTTTGAATGTTTTCACCTGTATTACACCAGTATAGTTATTTTATGAAGGTAGCTGCAAAAGAACAATGAATTCCAAGGGCAGTCTTGGAAAGAACTATGAAAATGTAAAAATTAGTTACAGCTGAGGATGTGCCACACGCCAGCAATGGAGAAGGCAAAAGTTTTATTGTGGTGAATTTCATTCTATAAAATTCCATCTTATAGATTTCTTGCTTCTGAAATTTTAATATAAAACACCTTTCTTGTGTGCAAAATGTCCAACCAGATTAAGTGTCCTTCCTCAAACAAAATTCTATTGGATCAAAAATGCGTGCTGTAGATGAGCACAAGAAGTGACAACACTTTGTTTTGACAATCTAAGCACAGCTGTTCTGCAACAGATGGGACAATATATCAATAGCAGTGTAATGAAACACTGTTTTAAAAAAAGCACATAGATAATCACAATGGGAAAATACGAAAATTTGTGGGGGAAAGCACTTTATGAGCATCACAATATTACACCTTTAAAAGGTGAAGATTTTAGCACAGGAAATCAGCCACTCTTCTCTTTATTATACTCTCGTTCTTACAGTTTTCTTCATGAAATATTAGCTATGTCTGTGGTCTGCCTGTTAGTAGAGCAATTTTTCTAGCAGCAAACTGATAAACTAGAGCCTTTAGTAGCTTGAACTAGCCCAGTCACTTGAACTAGAAGATTATTAAAACTAGGTTGGCTGAACACTCATTCTTAAGTGACAACAGTGCACTCACTGGTTAGTCCAATACACATAGGAATGGCTTCATTTTCTGGATGTATAGTTAAAGATGGGATTAGCTAACATGATGCAAATAAAAATAAGATTGCCAGTAGCACAAATGATTTTAAATGAAGAGATAAATGTCCACCTAAACCAAGCCACTTGAAGAAAAATCATAGCAGATGAGAGTTTGTTTTAAATTAGGGTGTCTTTTTAAATTTTAAATTATTCAAACATTTGAAAACACAATAAACTGAAGTACTCACAGATTTGCAGGCGGCCATTAGCTTGAAATCTGTCTCAGTCCACATGGGCCTTTCCAAAAAAGTATACCACTAGCATCTGTAGTCCTTTCTAAAGGATTATTTAATGGAACCAACTGCTAACACAGCTGGCCTGAGGTTTAATTCCCATATAGCACCAATCACAACCCAAAGAAAGCAAAAAACAAAAAGGGGGGGACAGGGGGAGGGAAATAAAAAAGTATTTGAAAGAAAATGTTGCTCAAGAAGGATTTTGACCATATCAAGTAAAAGCATTTTGAATATTAGCCTGTTTCATTCTGCACCATGAAATGATCATGATCAGCCCTTCAAGAATATTTTTAACCTGTGGTAAGTTCCCTCAGTCCATCCAAGTAGTCTCCATGCTGAGGGAACATTTTGTAAGAACATGCCAACAGGTTAGAAATATTAAAAGCAAATCAACTAATCATTGTAACAGATGAAAATTCAGTTGAAAAGAAAGCCAAAGTTGCTGCTAAAACTAGAAGGAGCTCAAATCAGCCATGCACCAGCCCACATTTCTCCCCACCTCAGGCAGCTGGTTGCTAGAGTTATCTAGAGAAGAAGCCTCCAAACTTGGGGTCTCAGTTCTGATTTGAAGCACCTCTTCTGTTCCCACACTGCTAGTGGAATCTTGAGACTGAAGTGATAAACCAGCATGATCTGACACTGTTTCATCTATGGCAGAATCACTGATTAACTAAGACAGAAAAGAAAAAAACCACAATTCTTCAAAGGAAACAAAAACTGCAGGTAAAGAATACATTAGTTTTGAAATAGGCTGTTTAGGTACTGTTAGCTATTTGAATTCATTCACATATTATGAATTTCACAGCTTTACACTAGAACTATTACAAGCATCACGTGCATTTCTGCAACATTTCACTTTGAAAATAACTTTTTCCTTTAAGGAAAATTATTTTCTTTCTTGTTTTAGAAGTTCTTTTTGCTAGACTGAAACCACCGAAAAGCAGAGCATTTTGTTGGGAGCAACATTAATACTTAATTAATTACTTAATTAAGCTTTGCCTAAAGTCTGAAAAGCAACATATGGATCAAGCTGCTTCCCATCAAGACAACTTTTTCTTAATTTCATTTATGTAATGCAGAGACTTTTGAGGGGCCAGCATTCTTGATTTTCCCAACTTATATGTACACAGGCTTCAAAATCCATAATTAAAATAGCAATTTCTCTGTTTAAACACAACTTAGACCCCCATATGACCACTTAATGCTCTTGAGCTTATTTAGCATTCGGGGTGTCTTTTTGATGTAGAAATCCACAAAGAGACACACTTTATATATAAACAGATACAATTTTGTGCTTGTATTTTAAAAAAATACAGTAATTGTAAAGACACTAAAAAATGAATATAGTACTAAAATTCTAAATTGAAAAAGTGGTAAAGTAATTTTTTTCCTTCTCAGATTTCTTCCACAGAAAAATAACCTACCATCTGTGAACGAGACAGTATCTGACTTGCAGTCAGTGCTGCTTCTTCTTCTGAAGACTCATCAGTATCCTCCTGGTTGGTCAAGTTCAAGCTGGGTGTGCTGCCAGAGTACTGACACTCCTGAAGGGATGGTGTGTCTCCTTTGTCAATACTGTCAAGAGAGCGCCTGCGAACGCCCCAGTTGAAGTTGTCCATGCTTTCACCCTGTAATAAAAAGGTTTGCACACATATGGTATTTATGAGTTTCATACATAATTAAGTTAATACACAAATGAGACAGTGATAACATGAGTACTGTATGTGTTATGAACAGAGTTTCAATCAGCCCTTTAGTTTTATTAAAATTTTAAGTACCTTGTTAAATCCTTGTAAACAAAATCTATGGCAAAGGAAGTAGAAATCTTTTGAATATCTTCTTGGAAAGTAACTCAATATGTAATCTAGAACTATATCAGTATTGATTTTATAATCTGACTAGAAAGTACAAACACATCACAGACAACAACAGATGAACAAGCCAGGGCACCAGGCTGCAACTTACCTGCAGCTCCTGGTTAGCAAAAAGGAAAACACATATAATTAGAAAGAACGAGGACAAACACTTAAAGATACTCTAGAACCAGGGAAAAATGTTTTATTACATAGGATTTGCCAACAGTAAAAGACTGATTCAAGCTCTGGAAAAAAGCTTTAGTCAAAAAGCTAGTATTTAAAATAATGTCTCTTTCTAATGAAATTAAAAAAAAAAAACAAACTGACGACAAAACAATAAAATCAGCATGCTCATGATACATTTTCTCTAGTGTAACATGTAAAGCAACTGTTCCAACAAACATTGATGAAGTTCTTTAACTAACACAGATGAATCTATACTGACCACATCCAACTGACAAAACACTATCAACAATAATTATATACAAGGTTTAGAAAAGATGATGTTGTCACTAACTGTTTTACCAACTACTTTGTGTGAGTTTTATGAAGTGCATCCCAAATACCAATAGCTGGTTCCATTATCTTTGTGCATGTTCAAGCTGAGATATTTAGGTTCCAAATATCCATCATACTACGTGACATCCATATCTTAAAAACACTATTATTTTAATTCATGAGTACAATAATGATTTTTGATTTTCTCAGGCACTTTATCAACTTTCAACAACTCAGCTAAGCAATATTGAAAACCTGGTGAAGTTCACTTCACCAGCCTACAGTTACTAAAACACCATATTTAGCCCCAAACATGTTTCCAAAACTGCCTTAACAGAGTATCTCTTGTGGTGACTTAAGAAGTCACCATGACTCAGTAAATATGCAAACTAAACATTTTGCAATCCCTTTCTCTCTTAGTGATTTCTTTTCCTCAAAAGAGGATGAAAAGTTATGACAAAGCAAAATAATTTCAAGTACAACAAAGTACTACTACTGCGGGCTGAAGCACTTAAGTTTAATCTGGATATTACTCAGATGTTAATGCAAAAGCCAGAGTTCGTGCTGTTGACATTTAATTATTAGCAATAAAGAACATTCTATACTTTTTAGTGAAAAAATAAGCCAGAGCTCTTATATTAAGTGCATAATTTATATGTAACACCCTAAATCTGTACTATCTGTGGTCTTATTTTTTTTTCTCTAGTACAGCCCTACATGTTGCATTCAGGCAAGTAATAAAATGAAACTGTCTTTTCTTAATTATGATCTGCTATTAAAATTGCACAGAAAATGAAGTTAAACCTTAACTTCATCTAATGAAGTTTTCAAATTTTGCAATCCTATCTGCAAAGTCCTGTCTAGTGTTAAAATAATGTTTTAATACTACTAAGCCTCAATTCTGAACTGTTTGACTACTTGTATTCAATATAGGAAATGGTGTCTGAATAGTATGTGGTTACACCTATGCAACAGACCATAATGAGCCTGTACTTTTCCTGGAAGGTGCAAATACTGGCTGAAGTGAAGCCATACACAGCAAGCAGGAGGAAAGTGAGATAAAACTAAAGAATTAGGGGGGAAACCCTGTAAAGAGGTCTAGATAAACCAAGAGAAGAATAATCAGTGTTTTGACAGGTAGGTATTCTTAGTAGCTTGTGGACTCATGACCAGCAAGGATCTCCATTACTAATTCAATATTTTGCATAGACTGTAACAAAACCACTGCAAGAAACTACAAAGCATTTAACTTTTTCCTTCCTGGTCCTTTTACAGTCATTCTTTTGAAGCTTCAGCAAATTCTGGTCTGAAGCTTTTTATTGATCTGAAACAAGTAATAGCTGTTAACAGAATTTTTACTATTTTTCAACACTTAATTTTGTTTTACCTCCCATCTCTCTTTTTGACAGAAGGAGAAGTAGAGGAAATATAAGGACTGCAATATACCAGATATAATAGAAGTCAAAGCAAGCAATTATAGAGAGCAAGTCAATTATATATAATGAGATAGTGTATACAGTTTGTTACTTTAAAAGCCTTTCAGCAAATTCTCAAAATCCAGAAATGTACCATAAACAATGATTATGCTATTTTCTTAAAACACTGTTCCATAATTAAGTTTTCTCCTGCATGATACCCAGGTGTTCAGGCTGACATTGGCTTACACTGTCATATCACTTCACTTTCAGATAAAGGCACATAAATCCCTCCAAAAAAACCTCAACTCTTCCCCCCAGAACCAGCCAATAATTTGCAACAACTTAACCCTGCAAAGTTTTTGGCCCAGGTTTCCTATCTAAGGTCCATCATGTCATAAATTCTTCTGAACTGGATTAGCCAGTAGGGCTGCCAATTCCTTAGAATTGCACCAACACAACCTTATTTTTAAAATGCTCTCAAATGGAAACACACAGAAGAAACCCCAAGGTCTCACCTCTGCATCTTCCAATTCAACATCTAAAAAGTCAAAGTCTTTAAAAACTCCAAATTGTTGTTCACTGGTATTATCTTCTACAGCCACTTCCTCCTCTTGAATCACCTCTTCTGTTGCTGAAATTAGACTAGTTTGTTGATCTCCAACTTCCAAGTCTTCATTAGAAGAAAATACAACCTGCAGATATAGGTAAAAAGAGAAGTAAGAACTTCCAAATTCTGTAACTCCAAAAGTCAGGTATCCTGCGCCCTGCCACTTAATGGAATTAGTGGCAGCCACCATGACTACCCCTATATTGATAACACTTTGCTTCAAGACTAGTTGCATTTCAAACTACATCTTTAAGTTAGTGGTATCATTCTCTCCTTAATGTAACTAAGAGTTACAAAGGTATAAATAGAGAGAAAAATATATCACCTAAACTTCCTTTTCATAACTACAATATCAGTCAAAGTTAAGAACAAAAAAAAGCCATCATAATAACCATCCACATGACACAGACCATATTGTTTTCAGGTACAAACTTCTGTGGAAGGACTGTACACCTTTAAGAAGGTTCCAATATTGGGCTACTGTGGCCTTTACAACCTTTACAAATAACAATACTCGGTTTATTTCCATACACTTTTTACATCTCTTTAGTTTCAGCCTTCAGGAATCAATTTTTATTTATTTTAGCTTCTTCCACTAGATTCAAGATCCTTCTTCTACCAATATTTTCCCCAGGAAAGAACTTCTATCCCACAATAAAAAAATATATTCTAGATAACAAAGGTACGCTATCCACTTTAATTTAAAAGCTGCCAATGTCATCACCACCATCAAGCATAATATGCCAGTGGGGTTCTTTCTACAGAAGTTAAACCATCAACCTATTTTTACTCAGCAGTTAAGACGTTCCCATAAATAACCATGTTTCAAGGTATATGATCCACTGGTTATTTTCAATGGAATCTATGATATTTTCAATACAGCATCAACACCCTTGCAGTCCTCAGCTACTGCTACTCCTTCTCTCAAAAGCATCTCTCAAAAGTAATGGATTAGATAGAGATTTAGTTCAATCCTCTTTTCTAGTCAAGACAACCATGCCCACTGGAGTCCTTGAGGAATAATAGTAATCCATTACTTCTGGTCCTCTTGCTGAACCAAAACTAGCTTGTTAAAATCCACTGTTCATAACTTCACCAACATTTAAAAATGCAATACCATTCTTCTAGTTGAGTTCAAAAATCAAAACAAACCACCATCACCACTTACCGAAGGATTCTTGGGAAGACCAGAATCTGGACCACACAGAGAAAGCACATTCATTAATTTCTCCCTAGTCCTTCTCTGAAAAACATACCAAAGAAACTCACATAGCACGGCAGCTGCTGGAGGGGCAGGTAAAAATATAAAACATTTGCATTTTCAACTAGTCATACTGCATATTGATATCCTCTAAAAAGAATCTTAATTTTTTTTACTTTTGCCCAGTATCAGCTTTTAGTTTATGCCGTATTAATTTATTGCTTTGCTAAGACATAATACAGACTTCAAGTAACACTTCAATACGTGTTTTCTTAATGTATTTACAAACAGTGACTGTAATATATGCATAAAGTGTTTGAGGCACAATGTACCTGGGATGGCTGTGGTCTCTTCCAGCTGACAGGAACCAGTGCATTTGAATTGGAGCCTGAGGAGGTTGAAGAAGTGCTCCGGGTCACAGCAATGACTTTTGGCTTCCCATTTCTACCAGCTGCGCTGTGTTGATCACCATATTTATTCCCAATAATTGGTGTCTAGCAAAGACAACAAACACTTCCTTAAAATTCAAATCTATATTAGTAAAGACTACACATTCAACTTTAGAATTCAGCATTATATGAAATGTAGGAGGCTTTGTCTGTTTCTAAGCATTCTATAAAGCCCATGTCTAATCCACTGAGCCTTGGTACACTGGGAAATACAAAGCTGAATACTTGCACCCTATGCAGCAAGCTGCCATTCTGCCCACTTGCGTGGCTTTGAATTATGCACCTTTTCTGCTGACAATCCAATTTTAAACATGCTTTAAAACCAACTGTGCTCTAGGTTTAAAAGATGTAAAGCTCCTCTATAGAATCATTCCCTGACACAAACAAACTGTTTTCACAGACCAGCAACTTCACAAACATACACACTTCTGAAAAAACAATTATCAAATTCAACTCTTTTGACAGCAAATGCTAATCCAATGAACTCCGTGGGAATTAATCTTGTCTCATTTGTCTGCATTCCCTGAAACTTCAGTAGTGAATGTACTTACCAATTTAAGTAATGTTCCTAAGACATCTACATCTCCAATCATTACCTAGTGTTAGCTTCAACCAGCTCTTACTTCTGACCACTTCTCAAGTTTCTACAATTTTCACGTCGCTACATTACACTGCAGTCACTTGGCCATGTTCCCCTTTTCAGGTGCAAAATGAGTATCATTGATGGTAAGGGTGATATTTTAAACCACAGGAGGTTTTTCTCCAAATGTATCCCTCTTACACTGAATTTCCTATATTTTGTATCCTACCCCTCCTCCAAATTTTCTCCCCCTTCCAAAGTTATGCCATACCCTGCAGTACAGGGTTTTAATCCTCTCAGCCCTTGAATGCACAGCCCTTCATTTGTTGAAAGCCTGGTATGTTCCGCTGCAAGCAGCAGCCAGCTGCACTGTCTGCTCTCTGACACAGCTGAGATACCCTTGAGAATAATCTTACTGACTTCTAGTAATTAACTCCCTAGATATTCAAAAGAGGGAAAAGGTAAACAAACATCATAAAACAATCTGAAATTTATTTTCCAGTATGACTCTCATTTATAAGTACATAAAACTTCAATTTCTGCCATTCTTAAAAACCGTACTTATTTAAAAAATATTAATGTAGAAGGCTAACAGAAAACAACACCTGAGTTTGCAACAGCAAGTCGTAAGTGCATTGGCATCCAAATGTAATAATTACCTCTGATATATCAAAATGAAAATCTAAGGTCTTCCCAGGTAGCTCCTTGGAGACATTATTAAAAATTTTCGTGAAAGAGATTTCAGGAGAACCTACGTCACCTCCATAAGACTTTGGAATATCATTAGGCACAACAAGGCTTGCTGACCGAGACACCACCAGTTTCAAAATATTCAGGGCTTCCTTCCAATATGGACTCTGAAGAGAACATACACAAATTACACAACAATCCCTTCAACCAAGACAGCAATTTTTATGTATAGTAGCATTTTGTCAGAACCCCCAACCCAAAACTTCTGATCTATTACACATGGCTGAAGGGGCTAGCACAGGTGGGAAACTTCAAGTGCCAGGAAAGCAATGGCAAGGTACCAGGTCATGCCATGGTGTGTGGTCAGGTCCAGCCAAGCAGGCTCAATAGCTCCAGGTCAGTGGGCCAGCCACAACCAGACCCCGGTCCATGTCCCTCCACCCCTGCAGTTACACCATGTTAAGTTTTTTACCATTGTCTGAAGTGTGTGCCCTTTGTGACCCAGGAGATAGAAACTGAGAGCATTTAACTATCACTTAACTACAGTAACTGATAGTATTCAAACTAACTATTCCACCTCTTGCCATGTTTATTTTACCGTTATGGGGAGAGTAAATGGAATTTGAAACAAGCTAAACTATACCTTGCTTGAAATACAAGAGGAAATACAAAAGATTTTAACAAAGAAGTGAAAACATTTAAAAAGTTTTTAGTATCAAACCAATGGAGTGCTTTAAAAAAGCTACAAAAAAAGTGTGAGAATATCAGAGGCAGAGCCTGAGTCAAGTGGACTTTCCTTAAAAAGATGATTAAGGCAATGTAAATAATTCAGTGGTTTCAATTACACACACTGTGGAAAGAATCAGGAGAAAGACATAAAATAAAAGCAGCTTTGTGCAAAGATTAAGATTTACACTCCCGGAAATGCAAGGATTCTGTCTAAACTTAAATCTTCCAATTTTTGAAATCAAAATGACGTCTGCTTTTTTATTTTTTTTTTAATTAGGAGGGCATGTTTGTCAAAATATTTTTTATTCCATTTAAAAAAATAAACACCCCTTTCAATTTTCTAAGAAGTATATGCTTTATGCTTCTTTGCAGATAACGAGTCTTCAATAATTTCCTCAATTTCTGTGCATCATAAGCATAAAAAATGGAGTCTCAAACTGGAACTATCCTGTAGCAACTTACATTTACTTACAGTCATTGTCAATGCAGAGGACTGAAGAAACCCAAAGCTTAGTAGAAGCACATTTAAACAAGACTTGAATATTTATGATCTTTTATTTTGTGATTTATAGTAACATATTTTATCAAAAATATATTAAGACTTCTCTGGAATATTTTTTTTGCTAGTACCATCTTTTGATAGCTTACATATAATTAAGATTACATTCCATGGTAGTGTGGACTTGCATAGAAAGCTCAGAGAGAGGTTAGAGGTGAAGCAAGAAGCTGCCAGGCCACAAAAACTATAATTAATGCTAATCATTCCATTTTGCCTAATGCACTCTGACAGGAGCACAATATCTAAAGTACATATCCATCAATAACAAAACATCCAGGGAACATGACTTTTCCTGGTTAATTATGATTAAACCATTTGACTGAAATACATTTGGCAATAATGGAATTCAGAGAAAAAAGAAGAGAATGTTGTGCACTGAAATGTCTTTATGCTCTAGGCATTTTTATAAAATCTTTCAGTACGATGCTAGACTTTCTTCTGTGAAATAGATTTTCAGTAAATTTGTGGTTTGAGTACAAAGCCTTAAATTACCTTGGGCAAAACACTGTGGTTCATCTTTTGGGGACTTTTCTTTAAAAAAAATGTACTCAATTTTGTTATGGTGAACCTTTAAGTTCCTCACGGATATATTACTGAGAGTGATTCAAATATTCATTTAACCGTAAAATTTTCTTTATAAAACATATACACATAAATAAAACATTTATGCAGCTTAGCAGTAAACATTTCCTTGTATTTTAATAGTTCTCTAACTACATATGATGAGGTGCATAAATCTGTACATAGATACACATTCACCCAGATAACTCGTTCCACCAGATGCAAATCACATTGAAAAAATACAAAAGCATCTAGTGAATTAAGTACATAGGAAAAAATCAACCCTATGGAATCTGAATACAAGCAACTATTTTTATATCTGAAATAAATTCCCCCAAAATATAAGTATAATTTTGATAATGAGCAGACAGGCTTTTACAGTTCTTCCAAGTACCTACCTGAACATATTTACCAATAACTTTTATGATTTCCAAATTAAATTGCTTCACTGGAGCTGTGGATAGGTCAATATGACTCAGAAGACTGTATATGATCTGCAGCAAGGACTGTTGCATACTGGACAAGCCTTTCTCTAACAGCTAAAAAAAGTTTTTTAAAATACAAAATTTATTTAGGGCCTTTAATGGTAGCAAAAAGTGAAAGCAAACATTAAAATATAGCTAATTTCTACACACATTTATTTTTCCCTTAAAGAAACTTAAATGTACCACTTCCTGTTTTTCAAACTTTTGCTTTAGCACTAAAAAACAGTAATGCAACAGCACAGTGATTTTTGTCCCAATTCATTTTTTTCCCTGAATTTTGGCATATTTTTAGCACAGATCAAAAGCACCTAATAGTAAAACACCTTTTTACTAAATAAAAGTGTTCATACTAATACAAAATCTTGAAACTAAATGAAAAGCAATTACAGCAACACCTTAAAGAAGGTTGGTAAATGTAGTTTTACAAACGAAATAGGTACATATCAAGTCATTTGTAAGAATGAATAAATTTTTAAAAATGTCTCCATCAGTTTGAAGGGATACACTTCAAGCATAAGTTCTATAAACTTTTCATGCAAAGTAATTAACAGTTTTCCTGTATGAATGGCTGACAGAATAATACACTGATTTCTATAATTTAAATTGTAATTTTCTACATTATGCACTACTTACAACTGAACTTTGCAATTTATTTTTAAAGTTGTGATAAAGACGTGCACTTAACTAAAGCCAGTCTCTTAAAATTCGCATTAAGATTATTTTGCTAAAGCCAAGGCAGTGTATATTCATGTACTACAGAATATAAACATCTACTGCCAAACACCACTCTCACAAAAGGAGATCTTTCATTAGAGGGGCTATCATTTCAAGATATATATAAATTACTGCATTCCAAAATGGCAGCAGTCATCCCTTTTCTACATCCTAGAACATTTTAGTAATATTTTCCTACTAGAAAATATGTCCTTTATTCCCCTCAATATTCAGAATCATGAAAAATTAGGAATTGGCAATGAATTATCAATATGAGATACTTCTAGCAAAAATTTACCTCTGCAAGATAAGTTATGAGGTTAAATGTGGCATCTGAGAAAGAGTCATGCAGGTATCTACACACTACATTAATCCAGTTAGAACAGTCTCTGGAATAACTGTGTGTACTGTATAAACTCATCATATGAGCCAGATTGGCAAGAGTTGGTGACTTCTCCTCTGCACAAACCTGAAAAGCAAAACCATATTTAATTATATTAGAAATTTTTTAAATCCAAGCATTCATGAGTCATTATGCACTTCTCCCAGATTTCACTCCAAGATTTTATTTCCAAGATCTCACTTCAGTTTTCTTCTAGTAAGTGAGATCAAACCAATCATACATGCATGACCTACAGTTTCTGTTGAATTTTGGTACTGTGGCATCCACGTTCCAAGTTTATCTACTCATCCTACATTTGGTATGACCAACCAATATCCCTCACTCGAGTAATCCAAGTATTTAAGGGCAGCAGTAATTTCTGCACTTGCATCAGGCACACACTCTTTGAGTCAGCCTGTGCAGAGCTTAGGGGTTCATGTGTCACAGCTGGGCAGCCAGAGGCGTGACTGCATCTCCTGTGCCAGACAGCTCTTTCCTATTCCCCTTTTCACATTCTTTCTTAAAACAAAGACACTGTCAGGCCAGTGCAACACCATCCTGGCTGACAACAGCTGGTGTGCACCATGTACTGCTTTAACAGCCACTACAGATCAGAAACATTTCAAGGTCTATTTCACTGTGTATAAGTAATAGAAAGAACGTACAACCTTTTCTTCTCTGTCTACCAGTAAGAACCACTTTCTTCTCATAAGAAAATTAGGTAACATGCTTAAAATGTGATTAGGTTGACATTCAAAATTGCAAATGGAAAAATCAGACAAGTAAGAAAAAGTAATTTATATCAACAGTAAGAAAATTTGTTCTCAAAATCTAAATTTTACAGAATGAGTTAACTGAGTTTTTTCATTGACAGAAGAACTCAGTGATTGAGTGGTTGATACAAGGTCCAGCTACAGAAATTAGACTGGATCACATCTTACAGTTATGTGTGTATTACTGTTAGAATCACATAAAAGTACTACATAAGGGACTCCCAAAAAACACAGAAAAAATACTTGTATACATATCCTCCAAGCATCATGTTACATACCTTTGCTATCCTGTCAGCTGTTTCTTTACAAAACTGAGTTGGGTTATCAAAATGTTGTATCAAATGAGGAAGCAGGCACAAGATGTTTAGAGGAAATCCTAAACACATACATAAACAGAGTTATATGAGCCCTTAAGGTTTTCCATATGACTTAATTTAATGTGGAGTTAACCAGAATTTAAAACTCTTACAGCAGGACACATACTTCCACACATATATATATAAATTATGTATACACATACATTACCTAAGTATGTATATATGAACAATGCATATAAATATGTCTGTGTTAGGTATAAAAATGCATGATGAAAATAAAATCATCACTGGACCAATTAAGCAAAACTACCCTGAAATGGGATAGTTTTAGGCACTATGTCATCTTGTTTCTAAAAATGTGTTAATAGTGCTAATTGAGCTAGTTAGCACAAGATCATGAAAAAAATACACAGCTCTTCAATCTCACTTGTAAACAATAGTCAATGCATAAAGTTTACATGCAATCTTGCTTGTGAGATAATCACAGTAACTGTGTAGCAGTATAATATGGACAACTGCAGAAGGCATTTAACAGAAGTGTTTCTCTAAGGCAAATGCACAATGTACTACTGAATTTGACTCCACTTCATTTGATGAAAAAATAATTTTTTATCGCATATTTACTAAAGATACCTGCTAACTGAGAAGGATCCACCAAAGCATGCCGGGAAATTGTGATGAGTTTACTGAGGAGATGAACTGTCATTTCTTGTGTAGAGGCTGAAGTAAAGCCTTTCAGGAAAAGCTGCTGAAGGCCTGGAAAGTTATTCCATTTCAGTTTACTCTGCACCTCTTCTATTTTTTCCCGACTCTCCAATTTATCCAGAGGCATGTGAATAAGAAGTTTGTTGAGTAGCTTGAGAGCCAGAAGATATTCATACTCATAATCTGACTCCAGCAACGAAGCTGCAATCCAAAATATGGTGGCCATCAAGTTGACAGGGTCAGTAGTGGGCTGCACATCATACATCCCTCCCTCCCTCAGGGAGGAAAGGCTTCTAGTCCTTGCCAAGCTTCCACCATGATTTATCCTTCCATCCATTATATCCAGTGTGTTGCTCCGTCGCCGGTCGCCTCTCCGCTCACTGATTAAATTCAGTCTCAAGGAATTACTCCTTGTATTGCTGTAGTATCCCAAACAACTGCCACTATTAATGGGACTTGTGCTTAGATTTATCTGTCCAGTGCTTTTCCTGTTAGCTGCATACTTGTTTCCCATTACAGAATCATGGTATGAGGTTCTAAAATAAAAATCAGTATTATACAATGTTACATGCAAAATACTTTAGTAACATAGAGTTTAGAAAAAGGGAAGAAAGAAAAAAGATGCTACACTAATCACACACACATGCAGTGAATACTCTGGTTCATCACCCTAAGTACTATAACACATGCAAATACAGGATTTCTCTATCTACTGTTAAAATATCCTTATGGAATAAGGACAATACTGCAGCATCCTGTTATCTTTTCTACCAAATCTATTTGTTACAATCCCAGAATACCTTAAAAATTACAGCAAAATCAGAAAAATTAACCCATAGCATGTAAAAGATTATGTGTAAGTGATGATCTAGCATCCCAACGTATTTAAATATGTAATAAAAGTAGAGAAATGAATGAATTAATACAATTATTACCATGTATTTTTTCTGAGGTATCTGACCTAGAAAACCTACCACCTTTCTATTCTGATACTGAGAAACTGAACGTATTCCTAGAAATCTCAGTGTTTTCAAAAGTTTTGTGAGAAAGTAAAACAAATACAGATGTCTGTACATTTTAGGGATTTTTTTTCAATTTGATAAAAATTCATCAAGGTAACCAGTCAAACTGTAATGAGACACACAAATGAGACAAGACTGTTCAGTTACACTTCTTATATATGGACAACAAACCTGAGGCTAAGAATGAACAACATTTTCAGAACTTTTAAATTCAAGAAGTTTAAGAAGCACTGAGAATATTTCAGAACTGAGCCATAAGAAACACCTTGAATACCTTTTTTTACAAAATAAAATTGAACCCAAGGAGGTCAATCAGAAAGGCAATAAGATGTCCTTTGCAGGAAATCTAGATTCTTACAAGTTTTGCTTGAGGCAGAATGATAAAAGCATATCAGAGCAACCAATTTTGCTATATGGATACAAATATATATTCTGCAAAAATTACAATAAATTATTTCATTACATTTATAATACAGATTTTTCATAATTCAAATGTACAAAAATGCATAATGAAGATTGACTAATAAAAGAACTTACTGAGAAAGGGCAGAAAGCAGATCATAATGCTTCATGGTTTCAGCCAATGTATCAATAGCAGATTCTAAAGTCAAAAGCAGCTCTATGACGAAACCCTGGGGAAAGCCACAGGCCATTATAAATTATGCAATATGCACAAGGAAGATCACAGAAAATCTACTGAGTAGTAATATAAAAATGTAAAATTAGTATCAGTAACTAAATTATTTCATGCTTCAATTAGAACACAATCCTGATGAGACAGCTCGAGCTAGCAGTATAGCTTCAAGACAAGGAAAAACTTGCATTTAATTATAAGCATTTACAATTAATTCTGGTTTGCATTGTTTTTAAGGATGGATTGAAGAGTGAAGTCACTCAGACTCATTTTGCAGTATTAAAATATTAGATACTGTCTTAAGAGTAAGCTGAACAATTGTTAACACTTTATCAGGAGAAGTTCTTAGCAAAAGAAAACCTAAATAATTGCTTATACGGCTGATCTCAGTATTCTCTAACAATGAAAGAAGCAGTGCCTACAGGAAACAGATGTATCAAACTCTCTGAAAGAATCTACTGCTGTAGAAGAGAATGTGCACAACTTTTCCTCAGTTAATTAGGTGAAATTCAGGAAGTGTCACGATTAAAATTGTTTTGATATTTAAAATACTCAAAAAAAAAAAGCAACTTGATAAAACAATGCTTTTATATTTTGCTGTCATTGACCTAATAACGCACACACGCAATTTAGGTGGACTTAGCTTGCTAATAAAGTGGGGGCAAAATTTTAAATACCTGAGCTTCTTCTCCTGCATCTCCAACAGTTTCTACTAGTCTGGAGAGAACATCAGAAAGTGTAGATGGAGTGAGAGGCTGCTTCAGAGCCCTGAAAATCTGAAAGGACCTCCCAGCATAATGGCGAGAGGAGCACGAAAGCGCAGTTTGCAAAGCAACTTCACTGAGACGATGTTCCAATTGATATCCTCCTATTAAGGCAAATAAATATACAAGCAACAATGCTTTATAAAAAAAACAATTCCACCTGAATTTACTGAAGAGCAAATTGCCAAAGTCATTCCTAAATTTAAAATATTCTCACATTCTCTACATTTCTCTCAAGAAGTATTAGTCTTAAAAATCTTTATAGGACTATAAACATGTATTCCAAATATTTAATGCAAGGGAGACTTGCAGACAATAAAACATTTATGATTTGAATATTAAATATTCACAAGAAATTAATAATTTGTTTTATCTCATTCCTAGGAGATTATATTTAAATCTGTCATAACAGAAACAAACTGAAGTGAGCAATATACAAGAAAAGCAGTAATAAACTTAGAAGCAGTAATTAGCTAAAGTGATTTTATAGAGAATTTATGTGTTCACATGCCTGAAAAAGTATTTATTTAGTTTGCAGTCTTGCACATTTGATCATTTATTGTCTGTTTTCTAACATACCTGAGCTAGACTGTTTAAATATAGATACCACATGCTTTAAAAACACAGTTAACTGTTCAGCACTCTTTATATTGGGGTTCTTGGCTGAAACATCTTCATGATTCCAAAGTGGGCCTCTTTTCCTAAAAAAATATAAAAATAGAGTAAACATAATATAAATTATAACCTTTGTCCTTAATATTATTTAAATGAAATTTGAACCTTAAGGTTAATTGCGAAAGAATCTACTATGTACCACATAAAAGAAACCATCTAGTAGTGCAGGCACAAATTGGAAAGAATTTTGACAACTGACCAATACAATATACAAGAAGTTAAGACAAAGTGAAAAGCAATGTATCAGATCCAATTGAAATAACTGGGTAAGAAGATGGAAGAGATGTTCTCTGGTATAGTTACAGTGCAATAGTTAGCTCTCTAAGAAAGCACCAGTTCAACTGCCACCAGTATGCACTTCCTAACTTCCTTTCTTCCCAATTCCTTTCCATTGATACACCACACTATTATAAATTTAGGCTGAGGTAAAACAAAAGTATTAAAAGCATGGAGAAATAGGTAGGATTTCAGATTTACACCATCTTGAAGGCTTAATACAAACCCTCATACAAACTGCACAAATTGGGATGATTTTACCGATGTCCTTTGCAATGAATTCCTCATTTTTGAACAGACAGCTCTCTATTACTAGGGAACCCTTAAACTGCACACAAATCTTGCAGCTCCCTAATCATCTCAATGTATTCCTGCCCTAATTCAGAATAAAACATGGAAAAATGCTTTTAAACAGTCAGGACTTGAAAGATTGGTCAAAATTCCCAAAGTGTGGAAAGCTAGAGGTTTTCATATGTGTATCATGTAAAAACAATTACTTTGGTGATAAAACAGAGACAGAATTAGACAACATAATGCTAAATAGTAAGTTATGCCATTTTTCCACAAAATACATGTCTTGACAAAAATAAAAACTGAAATCTTACCTTGAGGTAATAAATTCTATAAGAGTTTTCACTTTTTCATCCTGCTCTACTGAAATGTCAACCTCATTGAGGATTGTGGTGTGCAGTTGAGAAATGGCAGCACTTGTATTTCCTAAACTGATGCTAGAAGAGGTAGAACTTGAACTAAGCCCTGAGTCTGTCATTGGGGAGGGCTGGTAATCAGGTATAAAATCATGAACACCTGCTGAAATTGAAACAAGATGATTATGCACTTTTAAGCCGACAGTTAATATAAAATATATAAAAAGAAAAAATAGCCCTCTAAAAAGATCAATAACTTACTAAATGTAATGAGAATACTTAGAATATTTAGAATAAATTAATGGATGCAATAATTTCAGTGAAATCAATAAGTCTCATATGCAAATTCTTCACATTACTTGCATGAACTTTAATTGGGAACTGCAAGATCCCTTTTAAAAACTCCTATATTATCCTTGATTTTGTACTAATAGTATGAGAGCCCATCAACTTCTGAGGCATCTCAATTTCAAAAATTACACAGACTATTTCCTACTAATGAGCAGATTTTTTTTTTGTTAAAACCCAGACCCAGTGAGTACTTGAAATCAGTGAACACTAAGTATTATCTAGTGAATGGACTCTAAGCAGAGTCCCTGTGGCTGTACAAAGGTTCTCTGAAGTTAGCTTAATCTTGCAGCCATTAGATTTTTCTCTTCCATATAAAGAATTACATGGCAATAAAATAAAACTGTAGTGACTCCTCATACTGCCCTTCTATCCATCTATGAAGGGCTGAAAGAAAGTAAACTTCCAAGGAAAACTGTCACGGCCCTTGACTGTAACACTTGTATTTAAATAAGCTTAAGACTCACTGACCCACCACAAATTTTCACTATAGAACCACAGAATTTGGACTGGGGTGTTTGAGCTTAGCCAGCTCAAATAAAATTTAAAATTAGCTTGTTCAGCCTTGTGCTAGGTGTGCATACCTGTAAACACCTTATCCTAATCCCCAGCTGGACATGTTTGATGCTGACCTTATTCTAGTTTCTATCAGAGAGCTTTGTTTTATTGTGTCATGTTTGGACAGTTTTATCCAAGACCTTAGAGATTTGGAAGGGGATGGTTTGTATATGCCACTATGTAGATGCACCATTAAAGTTCTGTCAAACAGATTCATATAAAATAATCCTTCCACTATACACAGTGGAATCTAATTCCTCGTTGCTAGAAAAAAACAAATTCACAAATCAGATCACAACTTTTGGTAAGTAATAAAACCATTGCTGATGTGAACAAAAGAGAACAAACAACTGTATGGCAATATGCTGCCACCTACTGAAATAATATGAAATACTGAATTATAAAAAAACCTCAACTATTTCAATAGAAACTACAATACAGTCTCGCCACTGGAATACTCCCTTCATAAAGAGATACACAGAAATATGAAGTGTACTGTATAATTACAATATTGTAAAGTTAAGGTGAATATTAAAAATTAGTATCTCAAAAAATATTCTGATTGCCAATAAAGAATGTGACCACAGCTCACAAACCTGAAAATTTAAACTTGCTATGAACAAGTAAGAGATGTATCTTCTTGGGTTTTATTTTTAAAGGCATCATAAAAACTGCTGTATTAAAGTTCCAAAGCATAGAGAAATCCCTCTTTGATTTCCACTACTATTCATCATTCAATTGTGCTCCCTACTTTGATGAATGAACATGAAGCTAACGAGAATTCTATTCATTTTGACTTCATTAAAATCCAAAGAAATACATTTTAATGCCAAAGCCTCAGGAAAATATTACAAACAACAGAAAGCTTAATAATGCCTGTAAGAAGAGATAACTTCCCATGTCATTTTAACAAAGCAATATGTAATAAATCAAAAGCATACCTGTGAAAGTGTAATCTAAATGGGTAGTTTGTTTGACAGTAAGCACCCTGGACTCATTGAACTCTCTGTTTCTGAGTAGGACAGAAGCAACAGACTGGACATTGCTGCCAGAGCCCATCACTATCAGTAGATGCAAAAGTAGTCGTTTACAATGCTCATAGACTTCAGGGTGACCATGGTCAAAACCTAACACAAAAGGAAAACAGCAAGACTTTATGATATTCAAAGGATATTCTGAATTACATTATTTAAAAAATAGTAGTATTCAAATTGGTCTGTTATACAAATAACAGATATAGAATTCTCTAAGCAGTATTTTTTCAGTGCTTCAATATAGAAACAACAAACTGTATACGTATCAGACTAAAACATATCTGATAATCCCATGCAAGGCTAAAGTATGAAGTAATTTTAAGCAATAAGAATTTTATGTAAGAACTTAATCTGTGCTCTGTATGAAAATTATTACACTTAGAAATAGATTTTAAAAAATTCAAATTTAACTGTGTCTTCTACAAGAGGTAAAAGTGACTCCAAAATAAAGTGCCTTAAGATAACTCAAAAAAATCTCTTAATTATACTAATTAAGCTGAAAGACATTTGACTGAATTTTTAAAAATATTGTAAATATTAGCGAATGGCATTTCAATACAACGGCAAAAGTTGATTTAACTATCAAAAAGAAAAGCTGGGAATCCCTCAGGTTACTATAATTATTTCTGTAAGAAGTTAGTTACCTATAAAAATTGCATGAAGCAGAAGATGCAAGTATCCTCCCCATTCCACCTTTACACTGTGGTCAACTATCAAATCAGTCAAAAGAATCACTGCTATATTGCATCTAAAACAAAAAAATAGTATGTTAGAAGAATGTAACAAGAATTTCATGAAGAGCTGCAAAGAGCTTCATATACTTCTAATTTGTATTCTTTAGTCTATAAACAAAGCTATGTAATAAGGAAAAAGATGAACGCTAATAATAATAATAGAAATACTTTAATCCTCCAGATTAAAAGGTTGACTAATATTAAATGCTAGACCTGTGAGTAAACCCACAGAAAACAAGCGTATTGTCAACTGCCCGTTAATCTGCTATCTTCAAATTACTGTATTTGTGCAACACAAATGAAAACATAATGAACTGCTACTGGCATTGTCAAAACAGCTACCTGTGAAGTGACATGCCCGGAGGAGAAGTTTCAGGCAAGTAATCCACCAGTGGTGACCAGCAACCTCCAGAAGGTGGAAAAGGGAGAGGCTCTCCTTGATTGTGCTCCATCACCTTCAACCGCCAGTTGGAATACAGAGGCATTGAATCACCTAGCACAACAGAAAATTAAACCAGAAACATATTTACAATGCATATTTCTGTATGTTACAGTCTTCTGAAGAAATATTTTTAAGTTCTTGAAAAGCTGAGATCTAGGAGAGGGGAAGGGGAGCTAGCTGTAAACAGTAGTAGTTGGACACAGATTTTTTAAAAGAAAAAAAGTGCTTATTTCTTTCAGTATAAGGATGATTCTACAGAAGTTACACACATAACAGAGTAAGATGTTTTTGAATACGTTCATAGAAACTATGATAAAAGGCAAAGTGATCTGATGCAATTTCCTTGAATTTCAAACTTCACACCAGATAGGGAGTTAATTAAGGCTGGGTCCTAAGATTTAACTGAACTCATCTTGAGGAGCATTTCATTACAGGCTAAGGAAATATTCCTCTAGAGCACATCTTTATAGGTCTCACACAAAACCCCCACCAGTGCTATGTGCCATATAATGCTGGCCTGATCCATGGGAAACTTGGAAATTGCCAATTTTGCAACAGCATAGCCCAATCCTACTGGTTGATAAAAGTTACTGCTCAGAAAATCAGTAAATTTGTCAAGAAAGCGCAGAAAGACATTTAATTTTTTATTAAGCAAGCTTCAAATGTGCAAGAAAAACATCAGCTGTTTGGTATGAGAATATAGTATATGTTAACACACCCAAAATACTCTTCTGGTTAAAATTTGTTTTGGACTTCAGAACTATCAGTCAAGACTAGAAACAAGGAAACTGCCTCAACAGGTAAATGTTTCAGTGATTCTATCGGTTCTTTTTGGAAGTACAGCTGCAGAAGTTTTAGATGTTCACACATGTATCAGCTCGTTATCACCTTCTCCACAGGAAGCCACAAACTTTTTACTGATGGAACATGTGAAATATCATCTAGTTTAGGATACTCTTGTTGCTGTAATAAACAGCAAACAAATCCTAAACTGACTGCAGCTATGGTTCTGGATAATGCCTATCCATGCAGTAATAAACACTCTTGCAGACCAGAAGCCACTAACCTGTTACTGACCCAAAATTTAGCAGAATCTGCATTAGAATGTCCAGCCCCTACAACAATCTCTGTAGGCTTTAGGTTTCACCTCCTTGACAGAGGCAGTAAGAACAACATATTCACTCTAATCTTCACAGTGTGCAAAATATCAGTCATTGAGGAATGAATCAAAAGATCCTAATGTACTCCTGTTGCTTCAATACAACATGGGCAGGATGGGCTCCATACTGACATCTAAAGCTCAAAATGTGGAAGTTTACCACCTGTTGCTCAGTCATACAAGAGAATTAAGGAAAAGGCAAAGTTGTACTGTGTGCTGTAATATACTCAAAGAACTTAAATGGTATTACCATCAACGGTCAATAAAAAATTGAGTGAAACCTAAGTCTGTGGGACCACTAGCATAACTGAAATATATCTGATTATTCCATGCAGGGTGAAGTTACCTGAAACAAGAGTTTCAGTCAAACATCTACTCTGACCAAGTACACAGAACCCACTAATGTAACATATAATTTACTGTCTGACCAGTGTCCTCATATTTGCCCAATCACATGACCTGTTTGGCCTTCCCTAGAATTGCCATGGTGATTTGTATCTTAGGCATTGGTATGAAACTAGCCACAGTTAATAAGGCTCTGTTTAGGCAATCTTTCCAAAAGCATAATGCAGTTTCAAGAGACGTTTTTACCTCTTTCCATACCTCTGCATCTCAGAAAAAACAAAACACAGACCACAAAAGATAACCCAAAACATGTTTTCAAAACAATCTTGGGAATTAGATGTATTCAAAAAGAACCTTTTTCCCTTCTATATTTTCCTTTGCTATGGCTTCAAAAAAGTTTAGTACCCTTTTTTAAAATAAACCAAGGAATGCTATCCTTTAAAATAATAATTACTTGTAATTTTCTTCTTTTAAAAAAAACTTAATTTCCATCACCCTTGCTTACAATCTCATCCTCATCCTGATTATCTGTTTCTTTGAATATTCTGTGAATATTTTATTGCAGTCAAATGTATGCTAGACTTCAATAGCAGTAATAAGATGGAGAAAGATTAAAGAAGATCTTAATTTTTAATATGTTTATGCACGTAAGACTTGATCATGCTAATTTCTTTATGTTCCACAACCTTCAGTAGAAGTATTAACTTGTGAAAATTCTGTGTGCTACTCATAGAAGTATTCTAAAATAAAGAATATTACTTTTTTCCTCTTCATATGAACCTCCAGAGCTGCTGCTGTAGCGAGATTCCAGTCTGTGGTGCTGGCGGTTTAAGTTGCTGTTCAACCCGCTGTAGATGTCTAGGTGTGCGTAGCTGTAGGTGCAAATAAAGGCAGAATTAGTAACTGACATTCTGTGACAAGCATTAATCAGGGTCTCTCAGTAAAACTGTATTTCAGCAAAACTCTTACAGAAAAAACAATTCATCTTACAAGGATAATCAGCATGATGACAAAGCACCTCAGCCGTGTAAGACATACCTTCTCTAGCAACACCAGATCAGGATATTCAAAGATTATCCACTATAGTGTTTCTGTTCCATCATTTTCACTAACATTTAAGCCCATTAAAATATTTGTTACCATTTTACATAAGTTCTTCTCACTCTTGAACAAAATAAGGAAATCCATATGTGATCTGGCAGAGACATACAAATGTATACACTCACAGTGTCCAAGATGCTACCTTGCTAATGTGATATACTATTAAAAAATCAGAGAAATGAGAGTGCTAAAAGCATAATTCCCAAACTCTTTCTATGCAAGTTTCTAAAATTCTCTCCTCCTGGCAAGTCCAAGATGTGCAGAGTACATCTTATCAAGAAGCATATACCCAGGGGAGGTTTAAGACAGCCGTATAGTATATGCCAAAACTCTTAGAGACTTTCAAAATTGTCTTCATTACTTTACAAGTTTATTCAGCTTGAGCCCCTATAGCAGCCAAGTACTCCAAGTACTTGTCTGTGCCTTGCTAGGCTGAATTCTGAATGACATGTCACATTCCAGGTTTCTGTGATTTACTATCATACAGCTCACTCCAACTTAAGCATTAGGGTTGCCTCTATCAGTATACTTACTATTCTAAATATATTGATATAATTATCCTAGGGAAGGAAAGAAAGCATCCAACTGGGAAATCATATCAGAACTGTAATTATTAAAACTCTCAAACAAGTTGTCAGAAACTCATTTGCGAACTTATGTCATAGTTGCTACTCTACAGTAATGGCATATGTGCACTTTTGCTCATGCTAGTCACAAAATCTCCACTCTCTTTTCACTTGAAGATTAGCTATCCATATTAACACAAAAAGACAGCATGCCCACAGTCTGTTACTGTTGAGCTCCAAGCACACAGCCTGACTAAGTCTATATCAACTGCTTGCTTTTCACCAGCCTCAGTAACAGTGTCTGCCAAATTTCTCCAAAAGATTATGTTTAAATAGCTCAAAAATTAGGGAGGGAGAAATCTGTTTTAAAGTTAGCTGTAATGTATCTTGACACAGATACCAGGTATCCAAAATACCCCAGTTATGGAAAATAAACTAGCTTGCAACACATAGGCAGTGTTCATTTCCAGTGAGGTAATAAACCAATTTGCAAGTCATAAAACCACAGAATTACTCGGGACCTTGGAAGGGATCTTAAAGATCATCCGGTTCCAACTCCCCTGCAGGAACCTTCCACTAGACCAGGCTGCTCAGAGCCCTATCCAGCCAGGCCTTGAACACTTCCAGAGATGGGGCATGCGCTTCTCTGGGCAATGTGCTTCAGTGTCGCACCAACCCCACCTTACAGTACAATTGCTGTTATGTGCTTTTATGTGGAGATAGGAGTATTTACAGTAGCTAGCAGGAATTCCTTTAATTCAACTAATAACTGCTATTTGAGGAGATACTTACTTTTCTTCAATACTGTCTTTCATGTGTTTACTGTCAGGGTTGCCATCCGTGGGAGCCACCATTGTATTGCTACTAGAAGTGGTACCTGTGAATTATGGACAAGGAAAAAGGTTGGTCAATAAAAAGTAATCTTAAGCATGATCACCCTTATTTACTGGTCCTCACCCAGAGCCCCAGCCAGGTTTATTTTACAGCAATTGGCACAAATGCAAACTGAGCCATACAAACTTTCACGTGCAATAAAGGATTGTGAGCTGCTACCATAATTTCACTAACTGGAAAAAATAAAAATAATCTATTCCAGGAATCTCTAACTCTTCAATGTAAATTAAGTAGAAAGTTTTTTAAGCACTATCTATAGAACCAATTTACTATTTTCCTGTATTATACATCTCAGAGTAATCTGTAAAATGTAGCTGGACTTTGTTATCCAGTTAATTCAAACCACAAACAGATTAAGAATTAAAACCTAACAGCCTGTGGTGAAGCTTTTAACAATTTGCTTTTAAGAGAAATTTGCAAGCATCATACTGAACTGACAGCCACAACTGGAAGCAATTTTGCACCCTTCCAGCCTTTGCTATTCTAAATTAAAGTGCAAGAGCCCCAGATTTCTTTTCATATTTTTTAAACACTTTCAAGAACAAGTGTCAATGCATTCACCCTGTGATCCAGGTAACGCCATGTGATAGGTCCAGGCTGCTGCATAATAGTGACAAATTTGCAGCCCAAAAGTTAAGGCCTTGCTGAGATACCCTTCCCACGTCCATGTTTTATGCAGCTCATTTTGAGAGATGGATACTTCACCAAAACAAGACTGCTTTTCCCCACATTTCTCAGTATGTTCTTGGATTGAAGTATGAGGTAGACACTTTTGGTATTTTCAGCACTTTGGGTTTTTTTGATGACTGATCTATCGTTAATAATTTCTAGATAATTTTTCCTAAGTGGGTGAACTTAAATCCTCTTGAAACAATTCCTATGGATGCAGTTTCTGTCTGTAGCAGAACTTACAATATAATAACTTAGATGGACTTAAAATTATATACATTTTCCCCATGGTTAAACTGACTAGACATAAAAGTTATATAGTGAGGGTAAACAATGCAAGGTCTGAACATAGATGAAGTCTGATGCATATATTAGGACAAACCTGTCCCTTGTGAACCTATCAGATGATTTTCAGTAAGAACTCTAGGTACACCAAAAACTGCAGATCTTGTAAGACAAACTTCTAACCTTATTTTTAGAAACAGAACCTTGCACTCCTATTGAATATTTACAAATGCACTTCAGTAGCATAACTGATTGATAGCAGCATGTTTATAATTGACATTAATAACAATTTAAAGTTAAGTCAGTAAATGCTTACCTGAAGTGACAGAGGGGATTTTGTAACTGGATGTAATGCGGTAATATGGTGGATTATCCATATGGGTGACTCCTGAACTGACAGGATCTGTCAGCTGAAGTTCACTCACCAGCTCTTCTAGTAGTTGCATTGTTTTGTCTCTACCCAAATAAACAATGACTTTCTTTACCTGCCATAAAAAGATATATATATATTTATATGAACAGATTTGAACATCACAACTTGTTAGAATCTGTATCTACTTGCACTGCAAGTGAGGATACACGAAACTTACTCTAGTTCTAAAAGCCACTAAAGCTGCTTTCCCAGCTGTCAATAGCAGTAAGCATGGGAAACATATTACAACAGTCAGAAAGTAAATATTCTGAGTTCCAGTCTTCTTACAATAAATTTTGAAAGTATGTCTTCTGAAAATTATCTAGGCAAGAAGATTTTTCTTACAAAGGTTGTAGCAGCACCTGAGATCAACACTGAAATGAATGTATTCTGATATAATTTCTTTTTGATATTTCACAGTTCTGCTGTATATTATTTCTATACTAAATCCTACCTCACATTTTTGTTTGGTCATCTTCGCTGCTACTACTAATTTTTAAAATATCAACAAGCACCAACGAGAGATCTGTCACATACTCACATAAGGCAAAAGGCTGGGTTCACTGTTCACTCCACAAATACTGATCAAGAAGTGCAAAATTATTTTCAGATTCTTTGGCCAGCTGTCTGCCAAAGTAGTCCAGACATTTTCTATCTCTGACCAAGCCACTTCATCACCATACTAGAAAACAAAATAAATGTATGTCCTGAAAACTCCATCAGAAAACACTGCACTCAGAAATGATCTGTACTGATCAAGTGAAACAGGCTCTAGAAGCGACATAAATCTTACAGAAACTGTTGCCTTTTTAATGTTCTGGAACTATGCTTTCACATAAATTTTTAAAAACATATTCTGGAAATAGCTATTTTCTTTTACAGACATAAATGCATAAAAATACATCTAAAGATATGTGTACATACTATATATTTCATTGATATATAATACATTAGACTTAGGAAGCTGGGCCATTTTAGTCTAGAGAAGACTGAGGAGGGGGGTTTCATTAATGCATACTAATATCTCAAAGGCCAAGAGGATGGTGCCAGACTCTCTTTGGTGGTGCCTAGTGACGGGACGAGGAGCAATAGGCATACACTAAAACACAAGTTCCACCTCAATATTAAAAATGAATTTCTTTCCATTGAGGGTGGCAGAGCACTTGGAACAGGCTGCTGAGAGAGGTTGTGAAGCCTCCTTCTCTGGAGACCAAAAAGCCACCCAGACAAGCTCCTGTGTAACATGCTCAGGGTGACCCTGCCTTGGCAGGGGGGCTGGTCCTGATGATCTCCAGAGCTCCCTTTCAACTCTAACAATTTTGTGGAATTTAACAGAGACTCAGTCTCCCAGTTGCTGACAATCCTGAATAAAACTCCAGGGACCACACACTGACAAGAGCTTTTGATATTGAATAGTTCCAAACATGTTCCCTCATCAGCAGGATTTTCATATAACAAGCACTGGTGGGAGCATTTCATGTGAGCAATACTTCTTCTCTGTTGGAAGTAGCTATGATCTAAAGGAGAGTCAATCAGACTCTTGTAGCAAGACAGGTTCCAAAACTCCACTTTTAGATTATAGGTATACAGGCAGTTTGGTATTCTCTATCCAGCTAGACATCCATATTACAAAACATTAGTTATAAACTGTTACCATACATAACAATTACTATAACATTTATGTTACATATTATATATTTATTGGAATACCTCAAAACTATAGGGTATAGTCTGGGTATACAGAGCACCTCCAAAACATGAACATTAACTCTTGTTTTTGTCACTTTGGTGACACAGTAACTCCGAACAGCATTTTCTTGCATCCTAAACAGAACAATCCTCGGAAACAACAGAAGCAAGTAATTAATTTTACCTTTGCAGTCATGTACATCAGGTTGTTCAGAACCATAGCTGTAGCCTGTGGTGATCCCCAGCCTTCTCCTCGTAGCCATCGCCTACTGTTCACCATCATTTCCCTGTCTTTCAAAGAATCTTCCTCATCCTCATCTTGCCGACGAATAGTTGGCAAAGGTTTCAAGTCTACCAATTCAATATTGTTCATCCATGGCAGCAGATAATGCAGCATCACCTGTCTCCCAGCTGGGTGAGCTGTTTGGATTCTCTGACTTACTTCTGCCATTCAAAAATTAGGTACATACATTAATTGCAAATCAATAATGAGAACTGGCTTGGAGATAACCACCACGAGCCCAGCACACCATAAAGTAACACTGATATAACTTTGTGGTTTAGCTGACTAGTGCCATTTCATAATGATAAAGTTCACAGTCTTCAGCAGAGCTAACTGAAGACACTGCTAACAAACAGTATGTTGAAGAAATCACATTAGTAGGCATATACATATATATGTGCGTGTGTGTACATATATTCCTCTAATTGAAGGAGGGAACTGACCTATGGCATAAAAAATGTACCAAGTCTGGAAAAAAACCACTTAAATTTTTTCTTCCATAGATTAGTCCTAGTAGGTGGTTTGTTTTTTTTTAACTGATGTAAGATGTTATTATTTTACAATTGTTTAAAAATGCTACAGAATAATGTATTTAAGTAATCTATAGTAAATACACTAGAGAGAATAATGAAAGCATTATTTTAAAAAACAATTGAAAATTTTTTTTCTATAATGTGATTTTCCGTGGGTATTAGAAAGTCAGTAAAAGTATTTTTGATTTATGTTCTTACACCATGAATATAATTCAAACACAAGTGAACAAAACATGTCACTTAGAAGGCTTTTTTGTCTCTATTTGGTAAGATGATGTAGTTATCCTGATTTTAGTGAATTACATATAAATCAGTTATTGAAAAGTAAGAATGACACATTTTGTACAATGCTTTTGACTTGATGAAGTGTTTTGTTTCGTTTTAAAATCGTACCTGAGAAGATAGCAAGTGTCAGTTCAGGATAAGTCCTTGCTAATTCTTCTGACAGTTGATAATACGACATAGAATACAAATGTGGCAAAGGAGAAGGCTGTCCCAAAACCCCATCCATCCGCTGAACTTCCAGTTTATGAGCATAACGGAACATCTTTGGTTCCAAAATCTACAACAACAATGTTCAGAATTTGAAGCTACATACAGAGCTACTGTAGAAATTTTTATATAAAAATCACTTCTCAAGTTAATGTATTTACTCTCAGTTAATATTTTCTTATCTATGCAGATGTCCATACACCTACATCATTGTGCTAAATTAATAGAATAATAGCTAAGATACATTCTACTTGATGAGTTTCCAACAATAAAGTCCCAAAATCTGCTCTCACAAAATACCATCTTAAATACAAACTTATCTATAATGAAATGTGAAATACTGTTTAGCATTTGCACTTCCAAACAATACCAATTTTTGCTCATCTATGAGACATGGTCAGGAACAACACAATCTTCATTGTGGTAGAGATGCAGCAGGAGGCTAAAGCACTCTGATACTTTAAAAATCAATTTGGGCTGATCTATCAATAAGGGTGTGACTTCAGTGAGGACTTCACTGTTGAATTTAGCTGACAACAAAAATCTGTGAAAAGAACTCCAAAACTTAAGATCTGAGCTACCCTGAGCTACCATCAGCACAGATTTTTAAACACTAATGCTGCCTTAAGCTTACCCCTAAATGACCTCAGAAAGGAATATACAAAAGTAAATGAAGTGGGTAACAAGATTTTCACTGTCATCTCTCCACATGGTAATAGCACAAAAACCAGAAAACTGCTACCCTGGCAGACAATGAAGGCTGGGGAAGCAATTTGCTTCTCTGTGAGGTGCTTTTGGACAAATAAGCTATATATCACTGTTTCAGGGCCAAATCAAGAGAGTCCTGATTTAGGTGGTTTCTTGAAAAAGCAGGTATTATGAAAATACAGGTCTTGAGTGCATGGTAACAGACAGGAAAGTCTATTAGTGCCAAGTAAGGATTTGATTTAGCTATGTACCAAAATAGAGAAGAAAAAAACCAACATTGTATTTCATTACTGAAGAGAACCAAACAAAACCAGATTTTAATATACAGGACAATTCTTATTTTAAAAGAAAAAATAATAATCAGAATTAGCTTACAAACCTGCAATAGTTGCATAGCAACTTCATAGATAGCCCTAGTAGAATCAGCTGCTTTAAATAGTATCAGATTCAGGAGGGTCACTGTATCACACTGGTAATCCCTAGGAAAAAAATGCAAGTATGAAAGAAGTAAGATCTCATTTGGTTTTCTAAGATTTGAATTTATTTAAGTTTAATTTACAAGGAATAAGATAGGGGATAGAATAACATTTTGAGAAGTTTCTCCAGTAAAACAAACACACACAAACAGCAGTGATCTTTTCTCTCTACGGAAGCAAAACCCACAGTTCTACATCAAAGCACACTCTGAAAATGGAAGTTTTAAAGTTTTGAAAAATGTTGTAGTACCTGTTTTGGAACACGCTGGCTATGGCTTTAAAGCAGCCAGCTGCTACCCGCTTGGAACCTGTGTAACACCGGTCAACGGCCCAGTACATGAGGTTACTCTGGTCAGGGTTGAGTTCCAAGAGCAGCATGACTGCCTCACAGCCTAGCTGGTGAACCTAGGGAAGAATAAATATATATTTTAAAATGTAGACAAAAAGACCAACTTACAAAATGGCATAAAATAGGAAAATAAATATTTAAGAAACCTGAAACCTTTGGAAACATAAAATCTGTTCCATCCAAAACCAACGACATCATAGCCTAAAATAACAGCAGATAGTTCTATCACACTGTTGCTGTTCAACTTGCATAAAGCACTAAATTATTGATACAAATAACTAGAGCTCTACTGATTTTTTTCTTTCCTTTAAGTTCCAAGGCTAGTTTGAACAATTTGACCATTTATTTTTATGCCTTGCACTGAAGCACTGCCCTGAAAGCACTACATACAGAGAAGTATTTAAACACATGCTAGAATTCCAGCAGGATGCAAGGGATAGATCTGCATAGAGACTTGCACCTTTCCTGGAATCAAAGTAGCCCACAGGAGCTGTATTTTTATGTAGTCCTAGCATGATAAGGCAATAGAAGTCCTACCTTTAAAGTTTGCCTTACTGTTTATATTAAAAGCTTGGTCTTGCTAACTACAAAGGACCCCAAGGAACTCTACAGTGTCCCAATCAGTTCATGTTCAAAATCTCTTCTACTTTAAATCTGTGGAACACCTGACTTATGACTACAACTTAACATGGTTGATCAGTTTATAAATAATATACAGTGCTTCACCCCTTGTCCTTTCCTCTTCCATTCTGTTTCTCTGTTCTTAGACCATGATTAGGGAGCGACTTCCTCAACAAGGTGAATGCACATGAAGGACAGTGCAAAATCCTGTGCTACTTAAACAGCATTTAGGCAAATCTGTCTGCAAACTCACTAAAATATGTGTTTGAAGGTAGATAGTTGCAAAGTGATGTTGACACTGCCTTTATTACCTTTTTATCTTGTGAATCCAAAATATTATCCAGCCATTTGTATAAATAGCCATCAGATGAAAGCCCAACATTGTCTGCAACAGGGCCACAACATAGTACAGCAGACATAGCCTTTGGAAAGCAATTGAAAAACACATTTTAATAACTCAGATACAGGAAGTGCTCTTACTCAGTCCATTAAAATATCAGATAACTAAATTTTAACCTGTTAAGAGAAGACGACTAAGAGTAATAAAAAATGTTTAACATTTTATTCAAGAAATTATTAAATCATATTTTTCTCAACTTTCAAATACAAGGAAGGGTCAATACTAAAATGCTGAAGAGTTGAAGAGTTTACACGAGTTTCACTGCTAATGTACTGTACTTTCATCATTGCAAATGAAAAGTAGTGTCACAGGAAGTGAACATTCAGTAGTAATTGTAAGAGATTTCTATAGCAAGTGCAATAGTTAGAGTATGGGAAAAGCTGAACTGTCATAAATACACATAAAAGCAGAAGGAACAAAAAGACACTAAACATGGACGTGAAAAGCACATCTAAAAAGCCTAATTGTTAAATTTGCATCATGGTGACATAACAACCTATTTCCAAAATGGAAAAGTGTTAACATACCTTTAATGCACAGTATTGGTGTCTGTTTATTCGCATGTTTCTATCACTGTATCTGTCCAGGGGAGTAAACATGATGCTAAAAGGACCTGCCCAATGACTGAACAGCATGAACAGACTGTGGCGTAGACTCTGCTGTGGAAAGACACTTCTTCTCTGGTGTACTGTAAGAAAAGCCCACAGTGATACATACAGTTCTTGTAATTCTTCAAGATAAAGCATGCAACACAAACAGACCCAAACTATGAATATAAAAGGAAAAATGCATGTAAAGACTCACTATTATTTTAACACCATAATACCTGGATGTAGGCTTACTATTGTTCTGTTTAAAGCCAGTAGTGTAGAGGACTAAGATCCACAGAATTCAAATACATAGACAATCAACAAGACTTTGCCCAACGGTACCAAAGACTTCTCTTAATACTCATACTGCTAAAGTTATAGTCAAAACTGATGTCACAAATTATTTTATTAAAAGTATTCTGAAAGTTCAGATAAGAAGTGCCTTTTAGTTTCTGTTTGGTTGAATTTTTTTTTTTTTTTTAAAATGTACTGCATATAAAATACAGTAATCAGAAGTTACATTTTTACATACCTGGAACATTTTGTATGATATTTGCCACTAAGGCACTAAAATGGCATCGGATATCTTTCAATGTATCAGAATCCTTTTCATTTTCTGCTTCTAGGAGTTGTCTTGTTAGATCAACATACTCAAGTAAAGTGTTGTTGAGGGAATGTGTTTCATTATCAAGGCCACCACTTGCACTGAAATAAAATAAATTTAGAAAATCAAAGAGCACAGTAATTACATACAGTGTTTAAAAATCATCCTTATTTTTTTTTATTTTTAAAAAACCCTACATCCTGATCATAAGAGCAAATCCTTAATTCGAGGTAATTTCTTCATCCATCTTCTACTTCAGCATTAAAATAAAACACTCCAGAGAAAACAAACTAAGAATCAAACCTAATTACCTGAAGTGACTCACCCATCCACAGGACTAGTTCTTATACTAGGGACAAGTGTTAAAAGTAATAATCAAAATCCCCAAACACAAAGTCCCTTCCCCTAGTGAGAACCTTAAAAGATAAGAGGAAAATACGATTTTAATAGTTGGACTCTAAAATATCAGCATGCTGATAGACATTTCAGCAATGCTTCTGAGGCAACATTCTGAAATATTCTTGAAGATTGAGAATTTCACACTGGTGAAACAAATACACACTGGCTGACAAAAACATGTCTAAGTATCATTGTCGAACAGAGTGGGAGGTGGGGGCTACCCATCTCCTAGCCTACTTGCTGTTACACAATTCCACATGCATAGGAAAAAATTTCCTAGGGACTTTTGCAAAACATATGCCAAAACTACTTCTTTCAAAGTGTCCCTACACAAGTAGGGTAAACTGAGGAAAAGATCTCAATAACCATGTTAATATTCTCCATCCTTCAAAAGTCCAGCATTAATGAGCAGTAGCCTTCTCTGCATAAGATGTGCTGACTAGCACCAGCACTCCAAGTACACAGAAGTCCCTGAATTATCACAGAATAGTTATGATTTGCACAACTGGTGTGATGTTTGAGCACACACAAACAAGAGGGACCATGACATACTGCCGGTTCAAAGTAATGTCCTGGGGAGCAGTAACATTTTAAATAAAACATAGAACACAGTGACAAAGAACATGGGAGTGAGAGGGATTAGAAAGCCAGCAAAATTCTGAGTTTTATAAACCCATGTCCATTTATTTAGTGGCATACTGAAACTCATTGATGAATTTTGCATGCTTGTTATACTGAGTCATAAGTGTATCAGTGACAATTCACCAACATCCACAACTTCTCTGCCCCTACCTGTGACTAATGACACCAGCATCTGCCAACAGTTCAAATATTCGTACTAGCTGTACTCGTAAAATATCTCGACGCCTGCGCCGTTTCATGTTCTATTATCAGAGGAAAAACAAAATTAAATGAAGCAGAGGAAAAACAAAGTAGAAAAGCAGAGTATATAATAAAAGTATTATTATATCTGTACTACAACTGGCACCTGTTATCAGAGGTGCCAGCCTTTTAAGAGAAGTTACCAAAATTGCTAACAAGTTTAACAAACCAGACAATGAACAAACATTTTCCCTGTTGCAGCTCTGAGATATACCAGGTTTGCTGTTACATGCATTATCCAGATCATGGTTGCTGTCAGTCTCTTGTGACTAAGTGCAACATATAAAACAGTGAAGTGCAAAAGGCAATCTTCCTACATATTTTGGGGGAGGTGATCCTGTCTCTCTGCTCCACTGTCATGAGACTCCTCCTGGAGTACTGCCTGCTGGGTCCACAAGCATGGGGAAGACATGGGCATATTGGAGTGGGTCCAGAGGAGGGCTGCAAAAATGATCAGAAGGCTGGAGCACCTCTCTTGTGAAGAGAAGCTGCAAGAGCTAGGGCTGTTTGGCCTGGAGAAGGGTCCAGGGAAACCTCATTGTGGCCTTTCAGTGCTTAAAAGGGACTTGTAAGAACAATGGGGACAAATGTTTTAGCAGGGCCTGTTGTGATACAACAAAGGGCAATGGTTTTGAACTAAAAGTGTGTAGATTTAGACTAGATATAAAAAAAGGCACTTTTTATGATGAGGGATGGTGAAACCCTGGAACAGGCTGCCCAGAGAGGTGAGAGATGCCTCATCAGGGGAAACATTCAAAGTCAGGTTGATGGGGCTCTGAGAAAACCTGATGTAGCTGAAGATGTTCCTCCTGCTCATTTCAAGGGTGGGTGGACTAGGTGACCTTTAAAGTTCCCTTACAACCCAAATTATTTTATGATTCTATGATTTGTATGCAAGCCTGACACAACTGCTGTACTGTAATACAGTAACATTTTGAAACAGAAGTGCTGTTCCTTTCCATCACTTCCATTAGAGCAGTCAGGTGAGTTTACAACCTTTTTCACTAAAAACCATCACCACCAAACCCCAACAAAGTTGGTGGACAGTAAAACTCAATTCTATTTCATAGGTACCATTAACTGTGGGAATATCACTGATGGTATAACAAAGTAACAAGTGTGTAAAAACTATGATTAAAGAAATTAAAAGAATGTAGAAAAGGTTACAGTATTTTTTCATCATTTGAAACAAAATCTCTAAAATAGGAATAACAGAGAGCTCAAACATGAAGCTCTTCTACTGTAAACACTCCACAATCCTTTAAAAAACAACATTTCACCTTTTTGTCTGTTACATTGACTGTTCTTACATGCACAAATTAAAGAAAATAACAAACACTTCCTCTTTGTGAAAAGACAGTTAAAACTGTACTGAGTATAATAGAAATTATTTAATTACCTCTGGCCTTCTTTCAAGTGCTTCCTTAATTATAGGATGTAATTCTTCTATTAGTTCCCTAAATTAAAATAATTAAAAGGATAAAAACAAACATTAAATTAACATCTCAGCTGAAAGATGTTCCTCAGGAACTAGTGTTACAAGTTAACACACCCTCAGGTTTTCCTTCTTTACCTGTAGCTTTTAAAAGAGAAGTTTCCTAGAAAGTTATTTTCCTAATATAAAGAAGATTATTAAATAAATGTCTAAACAATTATCTCTAAATTGCATTCTCCAAGTATTACAGCTTATTTCTATCACAGATGATTTTCATTTATTTTCATATCAAGAGTTTAACAAAGCCATATGGTGCAAACAGACATTATGAGGGGAAAAAAATGATGTTGGCAGCTTATCACACAATGCCCTTTCAGCTGTTATGATGCATTTAGTTGTTAATATTGATTCTTTAAGTCCAGTAACAATACACTGACAGAAGTCAGAACAGTCTCTTTGAAAACTGAAACAGGTTTTGACACTGTGCTTACATTCCCTATTTGTTCTGAAGCTCCACAATCTTTATTACTACTCAGTTCCTTCTGTCAAACTAAGATTGTGACTTCAAAAAGGAGACAGGGAAAGGAGATCAGTAGTATGGAAGTATGCAGACAAAATACTAAGGTAAAAAATACATTTGGTTTACTTTCATATTTGTTAACATAGTAACTACTGACTCCAGATTTGTAGGAGTGCACACATTCTTCTACTTCCTGTGGTGCTGTAATTGAGATTATCAAAAGTATAAACCACTTCAAGGTTTCATGGTAAATGACTGACTCCTCTGATACCTCATGCAAAGCTTCTCCCTCAGAGAATGGGTCCAGGTGAACAGAATGCTGTACAAACGTTTGTGGTGTACTCATTTATAAGAAAGTTAAGCATAGTTAGATATTGTTCTGTATTTTCTTTCAAACATAGAAAACACAGAAAATAATTTGGAAAAAACTTTTTTGTGCTAAAATAAAGTAAAAGGTCAGCTTACAATGGAGATCAAGAGATACCTAGAAGAGTTTATATGATCAGTTAATCAAAACAAAAATACTATTCTAATAAATTTACATGGATTGCATATACATATATATATTCATATAAATAAAAATCTATAATGGAAAGAGTTCCTCAGTAAACATAACAAGTGGGAAGGAACAGTGCCTTAAATCACAAAAGCTAAACACCAAATCAGTGCAGAGCAGCAATGATGAAGGGTGGGCCACTGCTAGCATGTGGTGTGAATACATGCACTGGACAGAGAAAAAAGCTGGTCATAGAAAAAGCCACATTCTGATTACAGAAATTATAAAACTGATGAGGATCAGATTTTTTTTTAAACTTAATGAATGAATTGTTTCTAATTCAGAAATCAAGGATTTCTGGTAAAATTATCACTGAAAGCATTTTCTAGACTTTAGAGCTGTTAAGCAGCTCTTTGGGATCATGGCACAAAGTCTTGCTTTACTCTACTGGTAGAGTACTCTTGCTTTACTGGTAGTAAATAAAGTCAGATATTATATAAAATTCTAAGCTTATCAAGGGATATAAAACAGAATATGACAACTGAGAACCTGGCATTAGTTTCAATATTGGCTTTTTATCTGTGATAATATGGGACACACGTGACTGGAGGAGAAGCATCATCTTATTCAAAACCAATAGTACTAGTAATCCTGGCTCCTTCAGCAGAAGCAGAGTTTGTTGCTATGCATGGTACAACTTTATAACTCCCACAGTAAGAGATTGGCTGCTGTCAGAGAACATCTTCCCAGGAGGTTTTCTTGTCCTCAGATATTCTCTCTCTTCATTCATCCTCAGAAAAAGCAATTGGCAATACCAAAAAGGAGAGCTTACCAACTCCTACAAACTTGATTCTAATTAACATTTTAAATGTTATTAGTTTACACAATCTGTTCTTTCAGATAAGGGCAGCTTTTAATACCAATAAGCTGTTTATTCTTCCTACTAACTTCTTTTTCTCTATGCAGGCATGACCTCTACATAAAATTCTTACAATCTCTAACCATCTATATCATGCCTCTAAATGCTAGAAAAGACAATGAGAATCAGTTGTGAAAACTTTTTAAAAATTCTTAAAAGAAAAAAAAAAAAAGCAAAACAAAAAAGACTCCAATTCTCCACCTTTGTAATCAATTAGTATAGAAACAGATGAAACACAACAATTACCTAAAAGCTCCTGGGTTGGTCCTGCCAAGTCCCAGGACAAGAGATTCTGTAATTTCCATGCTCTCAGAGCGCATCATTGGAACTATGTGCTTAAACAGGGAGGAAGGGGATGGAATGCCAATAATCTAAGAAAAAAATCAGAATAAAACAGAATTAAGTAGTTACCACAAGATGGTGACATGAAAACATCTGCTGTAATTTCATAGTCTTCTCACATTAGACCAGTGACTCAAAATGATAAAGGTGAAATTTATCTTTGACATGGAAAAGGTTTTCTGAAATAGTCAAGCAGTATTAACTAGTTCTTGCATAACTGAATTTTAATAGTCAGATGACAAGGAATTACACAGCATGGCATACAGATGCTTTCATGTTAATGTATCTGGCCTCCTTGGGGAAGAAGTAGATTTCTGGTGCCCAACTCCTTAGACTCCTGAGTGTCTCAGAGAGAACAAAGCTTTGAGTCTGCAGTTTCTCAGACTTAGGGAAAGTATCTTGGTAACAAAAAAGTGGAACAGATTTCTTTTGCCAAAAATCTGCTGCACAGACCATGAATTATCTTGGCATCTACTGTACCTTTAAAAGGAAGCCAAAAAGGAGATGAACAGAAAGAAGATAAGAAGAGGGAAAATAAACCATAATCTGTAGATGATATGAAACAAGGCAGACAGAAAAGTATCTGCGATTGGGAAAATATAACAAGATATATCATGCCTGAATAGGTCCCTGTTTCATTTATTGAAGTGAGAGGCTATTTGCTCAGAACTACGGAAGTCTAATGACAGCAAAACCACCCCTTTAACAGCAAACAAAGCATTTCCTTATTACTGCTAGATAGGACTTTGAGATTGGGTAAATGTTTTCATTACGTGACTAGATTTGCTTTAACACATACACAGCATAGATTGGGAAAAGCGAACTAAAACAGTATTCTAAACAAATGAAAGAGAAATGTATCCCAAAAATATTTTCAGACAAATTATACCAGTTCCTAATCACAATAGTTATTATAGAACACCTCTGGTGTTTCTATTTCCAATAAGATGGAGACTTATTTAAGTAAGCATTAGAACTTACTCTTGAATCAATGCTATAACCACTGTCTGGGGTAGACGCCAGCGTCTCAGGAGGGGAACATCTCACAGAGCCTGTGGAAGTGGAGGAGTTTGAAGAAGATGCTGCACTGCAGCAAAGAATCAGGTAGTTTCTCCAGAGCCCAATATAGGAGTCACTGCTTGTAGTAGTATTTACTTTCTTTGCATTGATAGGGCTGCTATTAAAAAGAGAAAGAGAAGAGCTTAGCAGAGTAAATGAAGATTACCACACTTTACTTTGGTTTTCTGCTGAATTTATTTTTCAATTATGTATATGCCATTGCTTCCCAAATTGTTAACATAGTAAACTGAATAAATTATTCAGAGCAGACTTGCACATCAATAATGCATGCTTTTATATTCAAATCTACTGAACTACAATATGGCCAAAGGCATTCATTAATTAATGAATTACCATAGATTATATTTTATGCAGATAAATCTACTTTAAATTAATTTTTTGTTATACAATGCTGAATTAAATCCACAGACAATATCAAGAATTTATATGTTACCTCACTGAAACAATAATGACACTAGAATGATGATAAATCTTGAAAAAAATACTGTATTTACATTAGAAATCAACTTACTTGATATCCACTTGTGGAGACAGCAGCTGAAGTCTTGTATAAGCAAATGTCCAAGCATAGCTTACAGCTGTTGGGCAGTGTTTTGGAAGATTTTCCTGCTTCATGAAACTTGAGAGGCTTATAATCCATGGATCTTGGCCTTGAGTCACATGTGCAAATATCCAAATATGTGAAGGACTGACCACATCGAACTGGTGGCTGATTGGGGAGGAATTCCAGTCAGCCAGAGTTTGTAAATCTATTGA
The DNA here is from genome assembly GCA_034336665.1 of Luscinia megarhynchos. Classification (NCBI taxonomy): domain Eukaryota; kingdom Metazoa; phylum Chordata; class Aves; order Passeriformes; family Muscicapidae; genus Luscinia; species Luscinia megarhynchos. Next base: position 25,604,612 of record CM067566.1, read on the forward strand.
ACTGGGACAGTACAGTAAAGTAGTCTGTGTGCATAAAAAAGACAATGAGGCAATATTTAATACCCATCCATTTTAAGCAACAATCTCTTTTACTATATATCTAATAAAGTATCAGTGTCAGAATGGAACAGATAAAAAAGTAATTTATGGGGCTTTTATACAGAAGTTCTTAATGTGAACAGCTATAAAACATGTTGTTTTGTGAACAGACTGGTATTAGGAAATAGCAAACCCTAGAAAAAGACCGTTTCATGTATAATTATTTAATTCTTCCAAAAGATTTGTACTCTAAAAGCCTTACCATTCAATTCCAACTTGTTTCCTAATCCTAAAAATCAGACGTTTCCTTGAAGCTTAGGAGTTTATGATAAATATATAAGTATGGAATTTAGCTGTTATTCACTGACAGTTATTACAGCTTTCATGATGGATAAAGGGCACATTGATTGTTATGACACTATATTACTGCAGAAAAAAGCAGTGCTCTTTGCTTTTAAGAAATTGCTGTAAGCAAGATGAGAAAAAACAGATAAAGATACAGCTCTGTGTTTATATGGTGGCATAACAACACACTATCAGTCAGAAAGTTTACAGTGGTGGTGTCAACCTCACAGCATTCCTCAGATTTTTGTTTGTGGTGATAAATTGCTGATAAAATTAGCATGAACATAGTGACACGACCATTTAATATATACTATTTATTTGGGATAGCAGGCAACGTTACAAAAAAACCTGTCCTACCTGGTCAGCCCCTGTGAGATGTATGAAGCTCTCCAGGATAGTAGCACTTAGTCTGTCCATTACATCTATAGCCAACTCATCATCACTCTACAAAACACAAAACACACCAAGCTCAAAGAATGTCAAAATAAAAGCATTTCACCAGGCAGCCTACGAATGGGTCATCAACTCTTACCTTTGAAATTTCTAGAAGTGTGAACAAGGCCCTTATTTCTCTGAGAACACTGACAGCTAATCTCCTGGTGGCAGGCCTTGTGCTGCAAAGGATGACCAAAGCAAAGCCTTCCACCACATGAAAGACACTGGAATAAAGAGTCCTCTCCAGGGGAAGGGTATGGGCAGCCCCATTGGATACACCACGCTAAGAAAAACATTATAGAATTTAAGCAAACGAAGAAAAAATAAACACAACTAAGATACTGTTCCATTATTGGCGATGGCAGATATAATCATAAAATATTTACATTTTTGGCTACTAGTCAAATTTTGCATTATGAGAATGACATCATATTAGTCACTTCATTTTTTTATTGCCTCTCTGAATTTAGTCCAAACAAACACCACAAAAACCTCTTTATTTCACTTTCTCACAAGATGATGCAATGAGAACAAATTTTAAAAAACCTCAAGCAATAGTCTTTATTGAACCCTTTCTACTGGCTAGTAGAAACAGTGGGTTTAGTTCTGTTGTTTAATAACTCCTACATATTTCCAGTTACATATGATGACCTACAATGTAAGCAAAATGTGGTCATGAAATAGTGTTTAGGTAATACTCAATAATTTGAGACTGATTTTGTTTTGATAAAAAATGCTGATTTAAAATAAGAGATCTAAAAGTCTTCAAGCACTGTAAGAAATTTAGCTGAATTTTATTACTTAACAAATCCAGTAAAGCCCACTGCTAAGTTTGTATGTAGATGCCAAATATGCTTTAACATCCAAGGACCTTATATAGATATACCTGAGAATCCTGGGTTTTATTGTGCATTTGGGCTGCTTGTTTCCACTGATTTATGAGCTGCACTAACATTTTTACTGCATTGTCAAGAAGTGTTGGGTGGATGTCAGTCACTTCACGCACAATAAAATACACAAATCCTGAAAGAACATCTTCCCGCCAATCTGGAAAATCAAGCATTAATGCTTGGAGTGTATTGAAAGCCAAGGCACGAAGCTCTTCATCCATATGAATTGTCAGCCTGTTTAGAAAAAATATCAGTATCATCACCCTAGATAGGCACACTCTTAATCAGTCTTTATCATTTAAAGTTTACTCTTAACTACTTTACTGTACAATGTAGAACAGTTCCACACAGATGTATTTTCTGCACTGAATAAAACTGAAACTGGCAAACAACAGAAGGAACTCTTACTAAAGCAAAATAATGCAAGGTTTCACAAAACTTAATACAAATAAAGTGTGTTTAAGAGAGACCATCAAGTGTTTAACAAAGGTACATCTTTGCATGTGTCTGAGCAGCCACCTTAGAGCTCAGTAGACCAGCAGCCTGTGATGCATAGGCTATTTTCTTCAAATTAAAACTGAAAATAACACAATTGTTTTACAGTTAAAGGAGATTTACTTTGGATATGAGAAAAAATTCACCAAAAAATCCTTTGCACTTAAAAATCCATCTAAGACTGCTATGGTAGTAGACACCTATCCAAGTACTATATTATTGCTTAATACTTTCATGTCTTCTGTTTTATTTAAAACACTGAAGGCAGAGTGTTAGAAAAATCTTATTATCTTACATTAATACTAACTTCTTATATATGTAAGTCAACACATTATATAAAAATGGATTTATAATTTCAAAGCTATAAGCTGTGGTATTTCTGTGCCAGACTCTTCTCACATTAAAAATTTTAAAAAATCTTCTCAACTATTTATTAGCACTGATAAGGTACATTCAATTTAAACTGAGATAAGAGGTGGAAGAATATGGGTAGTGTTGGGTCACAGAAAAATGGAAAAACAAAGCAGGAGTAGTAGAGAAAAATAATAAAGTTTCCCCCAAGTGCCTGTCTCAAATTTTGGTAATGTCAAACAAGAATGACTTCATGAAAATTTACAGTATTTGCAACAGAAAGAAAAAGAAAGAAAAAAAAGTATAGCAGTAACAAAAAGATAAAACAAGTTCAAAAAAACCCCAAAGAACAGAAAGAAATCCTACTTCTCAAAATACTCTCTCTAAAAATAAGTGCAAGGTCTGCAGGATAAATTTATCTCCTGCTACTATGGCCAGTAAAACTTGACCAACTGCAGGAGGCTGGCAGGAGCAGCAAGGAGAGAGGCTGCATGCAGCAACTCACAGTGCAGTGAGTGCCCTGACAATCGTGCACACGCAGCATTTAAAAAAGAACATCCACTAAGGCACAGAATTCCATTTCTCTTACCTTGCAAGCAATTCAATGAGGTCAGTCCTACTCATGCCATCTGGAATCAGTCTTGGGATAGCAGCAATGCAAGTTCTGAACAAATCTATCTTAGGTTTCCTCTCACCCCTACAGAAACAGTTTATAATCAACAAAGAAACAGGAAAACCTACTTCAGTACACTACAAACATATTTTCGATTTCATGCCACAACTAAGGAGGTAACAAACATTTTTTATCAATAATTAATGAAACTAACATTTAGTTAATAGTCCAGTAAAAAAACCCACAACTATAACACATTAACGATGGCATCTGCAACATTAGAGCATAAAAATAATGTGATGCTACTGTGACAGCAAAAATGTTGCAATTCAGTACATACGTAATCATGTCTTCTGGTTCTTTATTGGACATCTGCACACTAGTCATGCACATGGGCCTTCCAACTTCTTTGTCCAAATGCCTAAGAATGCTATCCAGTGCTTTTCTGACTTGAGGATAGTATATGGACATTCCTGAAAAGTCAAAAAGTTCCATCACCTTTTTTCATATTTTTATTAAAATATCTGTCACTTATTCAGCTTAGGACAAATTTATTATTGCATAGATGACATGAAATAGATACTTTAAGTATCAAAACAAATGCATTTATATATGAAATATATATCTATAAATATATAAATATGAGATATTATACAAAAGTAGAAGCTTCCTTCAGAAAAAACAAAAGTAATGAAGTAATCACTAATTGCTTGTTTTCTCAATTCCAAGCTTTTTAGTCCTAGTTTAAATTTAACATGTTGAAACAGTCCTTTGAAGATGACTACCTCATTCACAGAAGATTAACAGGACACAGGGATCAAGACTGTCTTACTCCACTCAGCTGTGAGATATGTGGGACATTTTAGAGTGACATCAAGGGGAAAAAACTTGCCATGCTATTTTCCACACTAACTGCACTCAGGTGTCTTTGTGCTTATTTTGCAATGCAAAACACTTTGAGAAAAGACCTGGATTTGGTCTGAGACACCAGAGGGTCAACGCTGTCTAGCAGTCCCTCTCTAATGAATCAAAGTAATTCTTGCTAACAATTAAAATAAATACATAAATAAAGTTACACTAATGTACTGCTTAAGAATAATTGGGAATATATACATAAATATTGAAATGCCAACTTACAAAAGAATACAACATACCTATAACTTTGGCTTCCTCATCTGTCAGTGTTTTATTAAGAAAAATTTTCTTCACACGTAGAGTATTTCCTGAAGGAAGAACAACTCCTGTTGTTGGCATTGGTGGTTCACCATCTTTTTGCTGCAAGCTATCTGCTATGACAAGGAAGACTCTGAGGCCAATATTCATCCTCTTCAAGAACAAAAAAGGACAAAAAAAGGAAAGAGAAAACACAAGAAATTACAAGATTGATGTAACACAGAGACAAAATACAAATTAACATTTTCCTCTCTTTTAAATAGACAGCAATATGGTTCCAGTAGGACAGACCTTATTTAAATACTACATATTAGGGTAATGAAAGTAACAAGAATAATGTTTAAGCTTCCTGTGGCACTCCATACTCTGATTCAAGTGAACTGATTTGGCCCAGGCTAAGATACAGAATATTTTATAGTACTGAGCACTCAAGGACTTGATATGAACCTCCAGAGCAACACACTGAAGACAGACATTGCTTTAACATCTCATCTGTTAGACTGGGTCTTCAAGAGCCAGGTATGACTTTCCTGAAAAAATGCTTTACAGTTATACTGCAACAAAAAAACATACTTCCTGAAATTATTGTTGAAATGAGTGTTAACTGTAGAACTGATGCTGTCCTGCTCACCTAAAATCAAACAGCAACTGTGCACAAAAACAATTACTTCTTTAGCATTACCAGAACATTTCTTCAGATACTCATTAATCTGCCCTTAACCTGGCTCAAACATAGTTAACCACTTCCCCCCAAAAAAACCCCCAATGCCCTGTTCTCATGGCATGTAAGCCTTTATTACCTCTGGATTAATAGTGAAGGTTTTAGGTGATTTTCCAACACTAAGAAGATCAAATATTATTTCTTTCATTGCAAAATCCAAACGTTCCTATAAAAGAAATATATTAGTATGATGATCTCTTTTCTGTTAATATGCATAATTTCTTGGCATTGTACAGCTACTGGTTATCGTGTCTTAAAAGTTTAAAAAAAAAGTTTAGAAAATAGGGGTTTTTTTCCTCCTTATTCTTATTACTTTTTTTTTAAATCTAGTACAATTCAACACAGCTCATCACCTGATATAGTTGAATCATTTCTCCTGAAAAAATTCCCAGACAATTAATCTCAGATCAAACACATTTCTACAGATAAAATGAGCTGTTATAGAAAACAAAAAATATATAGAAGAGCCCTAAGAAATAAAAATATTGCAATATAAATAAAAAAAATTAGAAAGTCATGAGTTGTATAACCCTGCCTCATCCCTGAATGACCAAAAGCAAATAATTTCGGAAGCTGAAGCACAGACAAGTTATTTCTAAGACCGGAGAAGATGTCTCTAATCTATAAGGTTAAAGATCAATGAGAGTTCATCTTGTGTGATTATATCTTGCATTGTGATATTAGGACAATTCTAATGCTTTGTCCCTTATAAAAATATCATAATGGATATAGTAATCATATTAGTGTACTATATAAATACATGTATATACACACAGCCCCCAACAGTGCAATACAAATGTAAATACTAATCATCATAATGTCCGTACATAACAGTTTTTGAAGTTTTTAAAAAAATAGTTCTGCCAGTACTAGAAAGAGAATGAATTCTCTTCCTAGTTTGTTACATGTATTTGGAGAAATTCTACTCAAGATATGAGACCACTAATTTACTGCAAACATTTCAAAAACAAACCTTAAATTTACATTTCTTCCAAATAATGTTCATCCTAGTATTACAGCTCTACCTAGATGTATTCTTACCTGAGCAATGAACTGAATAATCTTCACAAATATATTCAGAGGTGTGTCTCGTGGGACCACACTACGCGATCCTTTTGGGAAAAGTGCTGATACAATGCTCATGAGACGGCTACAAGAATTTAGAAACAAAAAGAAATAAAAAGGTCTTTTAAAAATAGTTCCTTATAACAGCACATATGTTACAGTTCAAATCTGAAAGTGTGTGTAAGTGTGCGTGGCTACTATGAAATAATACTGAAGCCTATGACAGGTAGGACCATGTACAGAAAGCACAGCCCCAGCTGTCATAGGCAACAGGATCATGGGTTCCTCTACGAACCGAAAAATACCCTGTTTTAAAGCAGTTACTAATTGTCAGGAGAAGGGGTAAAATCTGAATGACTATTCCAAATTCTCACTATACACAATTATAAAGAAAACCTTTTCATTTCCAGTCCATATTTAGTGATGGATACTTCATACCCAATTTGTTCTGTCATCATTAGTGCCTTTTAACTTCAATAAATTTCCTGCTTATGTCTCTGCTTATCTCTATCCCTGCAAAGACAATTCTAGACTTTATTTCTTTTTTCTGTCAAAGTACTCAAGGGCTTTTGGTTTTCTCCATTAAGACAAAATGTTTGGTCCCATTTACTTGACTAAATCTTCCCTGAACTGGCTTCAAGATCTCTTCTGATATCTTCACTAAGTGGGAATAAAATCTCCATCATCAGTAGTTTAAAATACTTTGCATAATGAACTTACCTTTGAGTTACAGTGTTGCTTTCACATTTAATTCTAATAACATAAACCCACAATAACCTATACAAAGATTCCAGTGCAACTCGGGACATTTTGGGGTCTTTATTCTGTAAAACAAATTTAAAAATACAATTATTGTTGGCTGTGAGACATTGACAAAATTATATTATAGTGTTTATTTACTTTTGAAAATAATCCTTTTAACAATGAAAGCAGATGGGTTTAATACTGACTACAAGTTTTTGATATTTTTTCATTTAAAAAAGCGTGTATTGCATATTTCCAATATTCTCTAAATTTTTATTTAGTATGTCCAGCTCATTTTACACATCTCTAACTCTGAGGGCAGAGCAGTAATTAAAAAGCAGATATTCATCTTGAGATGAACACACCAAGAGTATATTGCTTTCAAGAACTTTTCTCAGAAAGCCATTGGTAACAAACATCTACTTCAGAGCAAACTAATTTATAGTTTGTCTAAAACACTGGAGTAGCTGCTTTGGATCAGGCACAAGGTCTCATTCCATCACTCAGTGTGTTACAGCAGACAATAGCAGGTGCAGAAGAGAAGAATGCAAAACAGGGCAGGCACACAAGGATGCATCTCCAGGTGCGGCTTCACACAACACAGACACCTCCTGCAGACTGTATTAGTGTTTTTCCACTTACAATGAATTTTTATTGTAACAATTATGCTACCACCTTGAATTAATATAAAATCTAGCAGCACAATTCAGTTTAAATTATGTACTGTATGCAAAATTATTTTTGTCTTAAAGCTGCTACCATGAAGTTAGCTTTGCTCCTCTGAGCTCTTAAACTGTGCAAAACAGTAAGTAACTAACATTCTTTGTACCAGCTCCAGAAACCTCCTTTCCAAATAGGGATTCTTGGAGTACTTACAATCTAGAAGTGTCCAGCAAGATTCCTCGACTTAGCCATAAGTATAAACTTCTGAATATAATAAATTATTCCTAGTCATCAACTTTTTAGGCATTATGCCAATTCAAACTAACAAACCCAAACAAAACCAACAAAAAAGCAAAAAAACGAACCCCAAACCCACACCTTCCCCATCTCCAGAGAAGCCTCTCTATTTCAAGATATATCTATATGATGACTTGAACATAATTAATTTCATATTTTGTGCCACAAGTCAGTGAGTGAAAATAGCAGGTAACTTTTCCTTCCAGGACAAATGGAGTGCAAATTCACAAAGGGTGTAAGTGGAACTAAAACCATACTGCTCAAAAAGAGATGGCCTCATTCATGGTTCTCTCCCCCACAACCTCAATGCTCCCTCTACATTAATTCTTGCAGCAAGAAAGTCCTGCTGATCAAAATAACTTAATGTCCATGTATGTGCAAAAGGCTATATACACAAAAGAGAGTAATTTTGGTGGTTTTAACACAGGTAGGTCCAGACTACTGGTTTTGGCAGCATCTTATTTTAAGAAAGGCTAAAAGCTTATCACAGAATCACAGAGGCAGAAGTGGTATTTCAAAGTAGTACAGACAAGTAACACACAAGAGTGACTACCAGAATATTAGAGGAAATAACCCAGTTTACATGAGTGATAATGCTGTTCTACCCTCCCTTCACACATCACTGTGTGCTGCCATCACCTCTGAATTAGCACCTGTAACTAGGCAGTGGGTAAATTTAGGAAAGTGATCTGGACAAAATCTATCTAGTAAGAAGTTACACCTGTCTCTGGTTACTATTCACTCTGATAAATGTCTCCCTGTTAATTTACCTGCAGTGCTACTGAGAGGAAGAAGTAAACTTAACTGTGCCAGGGGGTGAGACTGTGTCAGCTTTGATTCTAATCAGCTTAAACAGCAAAAACCCTACAATATTATTACTCACTGTATCTAATTTACAGGCAAATAATTACTGATTGTCAAAGCAGGATGGGGAATTCATTAGTACAAATATTATCAAAGTCTATCTGAAATGCATCTGGAATGGAGTAATGCTTCAATTTTCTAATTTCTTATATTCTATAGGTGAACTTAATTTACAGGTCCAGAAGTAAACAGAAAAATTATTGCCGGCTTTCAATCATCTAATAAAAAATGGTAGAGGTAGCAGATATTTTAATAATGTGCAAACAATGTTCCATCTGTTAGCGAGTGTATCGTATCATCCAATAGAGCTACTTCTGAGTAGTTATGACAAAGCTTGCTTGTTATAAAGAAAAAAAGGAGCATATAAAGAGGCATTCATCTTTTAAAAAAGAGTTACAAAATAAATCCTGTAGTACTTTTATTATTTTAAGCATTGCAAATTTTCATTATCACTTCCTATAAAGAAGAACTAAATTAAAATGCTATAAGAAAATTCCTTTTGGGGTACGAATTACAGCACATTTCATGTACACCTGGTGTTAAGATCAGTATTTATTTTCTCTTAGACATTAGAGCAACTAGAATAAGAAATAGATGGATATGCAATTCAACAACCTGGCTGATTTTGAGTCTTTTTTAGATTATGTCTGTTAGATTTTGAAGTACTCTGTATGTTTGGTTTTTTTTAAACATAGTTTAGTTTAAAATCCTAAAACTTTTAACACAAATTATGGTATCAGCAGACTGAATAAAGTTGTCAGGAACAGTATATGTTACAAAACCAAAAACGTAAGAGCAAATTACGGTGGTTTTACATGACACATTAAAATGAGTCAATGAAACAAATCTCAATGATGGCAAGAAACAAAACAGCATTTTTTCCATGTTAGTCAAATGTAGTCACTTACTGAAGAAAGTACTTTTTAATACTGATGTTAAACTTTTCTTCTGTTCTGAACTAAAACAATTCCTACTTTTTAAAACCTGCAAAACCAACAGTGTAAAGGTCTTTCAAGTTAGTGCACTGAAAGTTGTTACAGTAAATCAGTTTCACATTTTTTTACTGTGAAAATGTTTTCAGTTTGCTCACATGCAAGACACTTTTTGAAATGAAGTAACAGAAAAACTCATATATCTGAATAGGTAGTTATTTCCAGTGGAAACATGCACTGCTGTTCAGGGAAACCAGCTGTGATATTAACAATCAATCTCGCAAAGCCACACTTTCACCCTCAAGGAAAAATTGGTATTAAACAATTTTTTGATGTTTCTCCTTTACTCCCTGGCAAGAGAAAAAAGATCTTTGAAACATTATCTAGTTCTAGTCCTGTTTCTTCTTAACATACTAACAGCAATTTTACAAAGAAAGGAAAGCACAAAATACAACAAATAACATAAAAAACCAAAACAGAAGTATTTACATGAGACAAAGCAACATTTCACTGAGTTACAACAACGTATTAACTCACCTGCAGTGTTTCTATTTGTTTTCTGATACTGTTGTTAGATGGCATCTAAATAAAGCAATGTGAGACAGCAAAACATAACAAACATGAGAATGGAAGGCACATGCATGTTAGATGAAAAAAAGCTCAAAACCAACAGATAGCTGTCTAGCAAGGACTCTATTCAGTAGAAATAAAGGGTTTGCTACAGTGGCAGAAAACGTTCCTTCAACTTTCAAGGTTTTGTGGTAACAGACACTATAGGTAAACTGTGAGAAAAAAAAAATACTCTTTTCCCAGCCAACAGTGGTGTAGAATGACAGACACTGTTCTCTCCCATTTCTGCAGCTTTTTAAAATGTTCCTTCCTGTCTCCAGAAGAGGTAGTAAAGATATCACCACTCAGATTCATCCAAGAATTTATCAACTCTCTGACAAACTTGCTACAATTAGTCTGTGTAAATACTCGTCAAAAAAAAGTAAGCTAAGTGTTTTACAATACTGACCCAGCGTTACTGTCTGCTGAACAAATTCAGAATTTTGCCTACACTACAGTGTGTAAAAAAAATGCCTGCTGGGCACAGTGCTGAAACAGCATCCCAACAGCTTTGTGGGATAAAGCCAGCTATACATATAGCAGAAAAAAAACCAATCCTTTCACACACTCCTGCTCTAAACTGACTCTTACAACTCACTGATGTGCTATTTGCATTGGTCCAGACCACTAGGTTTTCTCCTTTCAGCAAGGCTAGAATGTTCTCCCCACACACTAAGCCTGCTCTGAGGACAACTAAAGGCAATGTGCACTGAAGCCCAGCACAGAGAGTTTACCAAGACCATAAGTACTGCCAGGTTTAGGATTCAGAGCACTCTCAGGAGCATTATCAAAGGTATGAACAAACTGCATCAGGTACTGTAGAGCCACTTCAATGGTGTGAGCTTTCATGTCATGGCAAATGGGAAATGGCTCATTTCTGTCACCAAAGTGAGACGTGGTGCTCATGGCTCAGTTAGAGCTCGCACTGGGCAGTCACCAGGGAATAAAGAGAGCACTATGAATCCATGACCTACACTACCTCTTGGTGTCTTGCTACCATGCCTGTACTCTGCATAGACTACCCCTGTGAAAGACTCTAAGTGTTATCATTATTTCAATTCCTAATTTGTTAATTTCAACAAATACAGTAAGGGCAGATGAATCCTATTAGTGCTCTAAGTATCTCCTAGGAACTCTCAAAATCACTTTATAAATAACAAGGACACTAGAGGCAATGGATTCGGAATTTCTCATTTCATTTTACAAATTTAAGTAACTCCAAATAAAATTTTAGTCATTAGAAAATCAGGAAATAAAATGGGGGAGGGGAAATCTGAAAGACTAAACTGTTGTGAAATTCAGATTTATAAATTAATGAGATTACTTATTACAGAGTGCATGCATTTAATTAGCTTCAGAAACAAAGGAACACATTAATTCATAAGACACATGAGGACAGTGGGGGTGTATTTTTCAAGATTAAGCTCAACAAAGTTTCTGAACAAGGCAGGCACCCAAAAAACTTGATAGTATTTGGTGTGCCAAGTTAAACCAAGCCATAAAATATCCTAAAGAACTCATTGATGGCATAGCATCATAACACTGCAAATTCTGAATTGCAGAAATTCGTATGTGGAATTTCTGCTGAATAGAGCCTTACAGTAAATGTGTTAAGCTGTTAGTGGTTAACAAATCTAAGTAAAATATAAAATGCATGCTCAGCAACTACCAGTTAAACTCACTGGCATTGATAGTTTTAATATATCCATTACCAGCAATGGACATTATGCCAGAAAAAGGCAACTCCTAGATTGTAAGGAGTTTTTTAAAAAGCTTTAAAAATAAAAGCACAAGCAGCTTCCATAAGCAAAATAAACCACGAAACAAAAATCAAGGCAAATACTGCAAAAGAACTGCAATAATGTTAGATGAAAAATATACAGAACCCAACAAGCAACAGAAAGGTGTGAAAGATGTAAGAACAAAATGACCCTTAAAAACAATCCAAGCAGCTAAACCGTTTTGACTTCATGCTGGTTTACAGATTTTACGAATTAGATAGATAACTGTCACTCAGAGCTAACCAGAATCAGTGTTGTGAAGGAGGATCAAAGAATTTATTAACATTTTCAAAATCAATACATTAGGCAAAATCATTAATTATATTAATCATAATCAAGGAAAGAACATGTACAATATCTACAAGAAAGTAATTAATTTTTAAGTATCTTGATGTCTTTATCAACCAATTGATGGTTACAACGGTATCAACAGAAGGCACAAGTTAAAGGGACACTGTAATTTTTTTTTTTAGTATGTATCACAGGCTGTAGATATAACAACTTTTCTGGTCTCACAGTTCATTTTCTATTCCTTCAATAAGTGAACAAGAGATAGAAAGTTTGCACTTCCTATACATTCTACTTAGAAGAGCAGACAAGTCACTTATTTTCTCACATATAATTTGTACATAATGAATTACAGTTTGTATTTTCTCTGGCATGAATAGCCTTTATTAACAGACACTTCTGCAGATTTTTCTCAATAAAAATTATAATCCCCAAGGGGACCACACTTATTTCCACCATGACATAGCATCACAAAAACTTACTATTAAGTTTGGTATAGAGACTTGAGACATTTAATTTCTTTCTAGAAAAGAAATTCAGTGTCCTTTTAAACAGCCAAATATTATTCATTGTTTATTTGGCACAAGAATGCTGAGAACATATTGTAATAAATGCTAGTGATTTGCAACAGATCCTTAATTAAAAAGGATTCTTACCTTTAGATGTGACAAACAGTTCTGCAGGAAAACGTGCCAGTTATTTAAAAAAAACTGTTTCTGACTGACACACAACAGGCAGGTGATCAATGGATACAAAGCCTATGAGTAGGGGGGAAAAAGAATTGATCAAATTGCTCTTTGCAGACCTCCCAAGTGTTGTACATTGAGAATGAGACACAGCTGGCTGTTGCCTCTCACTCTCCCAGTTCTGGCACTGCACGGCAGCCTCTCCCCTGCACTGGGACACTCGTGCCAGGCACAGTGCCCTGGGTAAACTCCTGGGTGCTGTAAGAGCTCAAGGGGTCAGACTGGGGCAGTGGGACCAAGGTGAAGCTCACCCCCCAACAAGGACTGAGAGCAGTCTGACCCTACATACCACATTCATGCTTTCCCTGCAACCACAAGAGTCAATTCACATAATCCAACATGCTGGGCAGGTGAACTGCCGCCATGAATATTCAGGAAAAACACCAACCCAGTAAAAACTGAGACAGACTTTAAGTTGTCAGAAATGCTACTTCTACTCTAGATCTACTTTTAATGTGGAATGAATCACAATATAATTTAATTTAAATCTGTGAATATGCAGAGTATGATTTAGCTTTGCTTTAGTAAGATAAAATGTGTTTAAGTACCATATACTTTAACACATAATGGTGATTAATACCAAGTCTGCCTGCAGCTTCTCTTGTTATGAAGCAAAACTAAAGGATGAATAGATAAATAGTACTCTTGATAAAACATTTCTAACTTCATAAATAAAATTACATTTTGAATACCAATATCAACCACTTTATGTTACTCTTACATAAGGAGTTCAACCAATACAATGATATATGCTTTATATGTGCAGAATTCTAGAAAGTTAAGTTTGTCCATAACATTAAAATGAGAATAAAACATTTTAAATTCACTTGCATTTACTGAATACGTCAACTGAAATGCAAAAATTAGCTCTACATTTTCAGCAAACTGAAGTGAATCAACTTGAAACATGTCTGCCATAGTCAAAAATAACCAAATACTACAAAAATAAGAGATAATAAAAAAATACTGGAAAAAGAAAAACAAGGTGCATGAAGAGACGAGAGAACCAGACAGAGCAGGGCTATTAAGAGGCTACTATTTTACTGAAAAAGTCTTGTCTGACATTTGCATATTTTAATTAACTGTAATTCAAATATATTCAGACTCCCTGACTGCAAGTTTTTACTAAAAAGACATTAGGTTAAATAACTCTGCTAAAACCCACTAAAATAATCAAAACCAAGCACTGATTTCAAGACAATCTGACATGTGAGATAAGAGCACATATCTGCACAAAGAAACAAAGCAAAATTAGAACAAATGTACATACACAGTGGGAATTTAATTATACTGTGATATTAAGATTTAAATTAATATGGCTTGATAAGCTTTTCCTCATATAATGCACTAGTTTAAGAGCCTAAGATGAGCAAAATGGAGAAGTTGAAATATTTCTTTAAAATACCAGCGAATGCTTCTTTCTTGAACTCAATTCAAAGGTAGTCTGATAAAGCATCTCCACAAAATTTTTCAAACATGGCACATTCACTTCATTTTTAACAGCCTATTAAAAAAAAAAAACCAAAATCACAAATTAATGGGCTTAAAAATTTACACTGAAGGCAATTTAAATATATATTAAGACATCTATGAATTCAAAATAATTCAAATGTTAAATTTCACATTAGGAAGGTATTTGAGTGCATTTATCTGAAATATAAACAAAAGCAAAAGAAATCATGCCATACACCACAACCATATGGTTAAAATTAACACCTAAAGCAAACATATAAAAAACTCCACCCCAACAAAACAGCCTACTGAAATAAACTGTTTTAAGAACTTGGTCTCTATTCCATACTTAAAGAACAAAGTGTATTTGATACCAACTAACAAATAAAACCTACACTGAAGCTCTTCATATACTTATTTATATTTATTCAAAAAATTAGTATCTGTAACTTTCACAGTTCCCCTCTTAACTTTCCTGTTTTATTTTTTATTTTAATACTGTACATGGGAAAGTTAAGAAATAATCCACAGGATTAGCAGTCAACCAATCATGCAAGTTGTCTTTGCTCAGCTTTCAGAATTAATGAAACATAAATGGAGCCCTACACCCTTCTGACCCGCTCTGTTCTTGCACACAGAATAGGTTTCCTCCCACAACCAGCTGCCACCTTCTTTATTGAAACCTCTGGAAGGCTCTTAGGCTCCTCTCTAGATCCCCAGGATGATCTATTTAAACAGTATTCCTGACCTACTGTTTTAAGCTGTTTCTACTTCATTTATCAAATTGAGCGGTGGGGTGTTGGAGACTGAAAAGGCTTTTTGAAAGAGGTCCTCTGTACATATAATTTCCTTACAATGTAAAATAGTTTTTGTTATTTTTATTATTTATAGTTATTAATATTATGTAAACATTTTATTTACTAACACTGTATAAAGAAAAATCATGTCCACCTTGCTTAGAACACTCTGAAACCTTCATGATGTAGGAGCATAAAAATAGCATGTATCTCTGTAATGTGTACACATCCATGAAGAAAGAACTGAGAAAGTAGATACGATTTAAATCACTTCCTATGTACCAACTTATTTATCTTTTGCTATTCTTAGGCTATAGGTTCATTAGTACTCTGCTAGCTCCACGTGAGAAATCAGACAGTTGCTCTCATCACTGTATTGTTCCTTCGGGATATAACCTTGGGCTTTCAGAGCAGCCCCAACTTCCCTGCTATAAAATATGCTGTGATTCATCATACCTGCAGGGTCCAAATCAGGTCAGGTTTCTTAAAATGCCTGAATGACTAAGCAAGAGAATGACGGTAAAGAAGTCTCAATGTTGAAACCCAACAACTTCCTCATTTGAGCGATTTTCTGTATCCAAGATACAGAAAAATCTACATTCAATTCATTCAGCTACATCAAAAATATTCAAACTTGCATCTCACATCTTCCAAGAGAGTGACTAACCTGCTCAACTGCAGCTCAGCCTGGGAGTGAGCTCTTAGCTTCTATTTAAGAAGCTCCATTTGTATGAAATGATTAGAGATTCAATGAGTCAGAAGGACTCCAAGTGTCTGAAGCGCTGACTCAGGCTGTGCATGTAGGAAGGGATCACACACCACAAGTGCTCTGCACAGTCGGTGTTTGTGCCTCCACCCTTGCCAGTGGATAGTCCCAACTCACAAATGCTGCTTCTTCCTCATTATTTCAAGGGAAATTTTCACCATGTTTATGATTCTGCAAACTAATATTTGCATTTACCTAAATGCTAAGTAGTTTCACTTGGCACTCCCACTTCAACTGCCAAGCAACTATGGAATTCAAAAGGACAAAATGTGTTCACTCTTTAATAGGAAAGAAATTTTTCTATTCTTCTGTAGAAGAGTGTGAGCATGCCTGGTAAGATCAAAACTTCTTCTCATAAACAGTTACTCCTAGACTACCTCTTTCTAGTTATGTCTTAGGAAAAAAGATTGTCTCCTTCGCAATTTAAAAATTAAAAAAAAACAAACCAAACCAAACACCAACCCCTCCAAGAATACCAAACCTAACCAACCAACCAATCAAAGCCAGTCAAACAAAAAACTCATAAAAAACCACCACCAACAAAACAAAAAAATCCAGTCACAGCCTGAGGTGTCTCCTTAGCCCTGAGATCACCTCTGGAGGACATGCAGGTGGTTTGCAACCCAGCTCTTTCCGATGCCCGCTGATGAGAGACTGCATGAGGCTGTTCTTAGAGGTTTTCATGGCTGTTTATTGTTTCTTATCTCAGGAATGCTTTGTCCAGCGAGCAGCAGTCTGCTCGCTAGACATCCAAGGCAGAATCTGCCTGGCAGAGGCAGGACTTATCTTTATATAGTCTAAATTACGTACTAGGTATTTACAAATGACCCCCAATGCAATACAATCTTTTTACATGGTCCAGTTCTGTCCTCATCCAATCTAAAAGTGCCAACATGTCACCCAGCATGGATGACATGGAGAAGAAGGAGGAAGAGGTATTCACACCCCAATTCTCCATCTTGGCCATGTGTCCCTTATCACAAACATCCTAGAAATCTGCTAATTCTACATTCTAAAAGTCTAATTTACACTCTATTTATTTTTGCAGCTCGCATTTCTTCTCTCAATGTTGGTAAATTGTTCCAAGGAGCTAAATCCAGCCCCTGAGACACCTGGGTCTCATTCAAGGGTCTTTGGGGACCCCTCCAGGGGAGTCTTAAACATTCCAGGGAAGCCAGAGGAGTACTCTGGACTCCCACAAAACCCCCCCCAAAAAACCCCTCAAAATACCAAGACTGAGAACATGGAAGGCAAAGAAGCCTTTGCCTAGGGTAAGGCAAACCATTTAAAAGAGGATGAAGAGCTCAGAAAGTAATCTTTCCTCTCCTATGATCTTGCTCAGATGGGATGCCCACCCAGCATGCTACTCGTTGTAGATTCTATTCTACAAAACAAGATCTACATGTCCCAATTGTCCATATATAGCAAGATATGTCCCTATAATCCATGTGGCAACAGAGAGCCACAATCTGCCACTTTTTAGGACTGCATACCAAACACAGTGTGGCCTGGCATCTGCTAATACAACTAACATTTTAGACAACAATCCTAGCAAGGATCAATCTACTATGATGAAATTAACTGAGCTTGTGGCAAATGGTCAACTTGAACTATACTCAGGTGCCATAATTTCTTCTTGACATGTTGATCAAGCTTCACACAACGAAGCAATGCAGGCTGGGAGGAAAGAGAGCCTGTCTTGACTGAAACAATTTCACAAGCAGCATGACAGGCACAATACATCCAGCACTGTGATCATAATTAGGTTTTTTTCCTTATTCATGGCTGCTGTGTGAAATTTCTACTTCTAGGTTAAAAACATAGACAGACTGCTTTTCCACTTGAAGGATTAAATCTAATGGACATTCACCTCTACAAATGATTTTTATTAAATTAGACAAAACCTACATTCTTCCTCCCTGCATTGGAGTTCACACTCTCCTTATCAGACTGTAAAAATTTTACATATCTCAGCTTATTATAGAGAGAACTTAAAAGGTTTCAGCTAATAAAGAAAAATCAAGAAGACCCTTGAGCAAACAAGCCAATATTAAATCAAAGAATTTTCAAGTTTTTAGAGCATGTATAAATTTACATGTCCTGGTAATAAAGGTGTCTAGAAAACAGATACTTTTTTTAAAAGTCCTGAAAAAACCTCTGGAAATTAGCTAACACACAAGCCAATCTATTTCCCTTTAAGACTATGAAGGTGCTTGTAATCTACGTAACAGTCACAGAATGGTTTGTGTTGGAGAGGACCTTAAAGATAATTAGTTCTAATTTCTGCCTCTGCTGTGGGCAGGGACACCTTTCACTATTCCAGGTTATCCCATCCAACCTGGCACTGAACACTTCCAGGGATGGGGCATCCACAGCTTCTCTGGGCAACTTGTGCCATGGCCTCACCACCCTCCCAGTAAAGAATTTCTTCCTAAAATCCCATCTAATCCTACCCTACTTCAGCTTAAAACTGTTCTCCCCCTTTTTCTATTGCTACATGCCCTTGTAAAAAGCCCCTCTTCAGCCTCGGTGTAAGCCCTCCTTAGGTACCAGATGTCTTTCTGAATATATAAAAATGTAGTATTTTGAGGATTAATTTTAGAAGTTTAATAATGAGAGCCTAATTGAAAGTGGGAGGAACAGTATGGCAGAAGGGATTTAAATACTTACAGCAGCCACAGGTATGAGAATTTCCACAAACAAACCAGCAAGTGCATGTTTTATATCTTTATCTTTTACTTCCAGGAAGTACTGAGCACACTCCTAAGTAAGAAAACATATGAAAAATATTTAGAAAAAAGAATACAAACATAAGTATGCCATAAAAAACCACTAGCAGTCTAACATTAGTTGCCTGTTTTAATTTAGAACATGAAATGTGTTTGAATTAGTCTTACACTCCTTAACAGTATCAACTTCACAAAACATAAGAAGCTTTAAAACCAGTTTGCCCAGCAATACACCTCAATGAATTCAAAGGAGAACATTTGTAATACCAGATAGCTATTTACCTTTTACTCAGAATCCAAAAAAACAGATATATGCACATTTTCCCTCAGATTATTTCGAAGCTTAAAAAAATTTAATGCTTACCTCTATTAAAATTATTGGAAAAGTATATTTTAATTTTATATACTAATTTTCATTTTCAAAGGACTTCCATGAAAAGAAAATTAAAGGTAATTAAATATTCCATACACAAGTAATTCATAGTGAAGTGTTTTTAAAGAAAAGTATGTCTTGACATCTCATCTGTTAAAAATGACGTATCAAATAATTCTTTCTCTTTAATACTCTGCTTTCATAAAGACAGAAAATTATTTGATTGCTACCCATTTTCAT
The DNA here is from genome assembly GCA_034336665.1 of Luscinia megarhynchos. Classification (NCBI taxonomy): domain Eukaryota; kingdom Metazoa; phylum Chordata; class Aves; order Passeriformes; family Muscicapidae; genus Luscinia; species Luscinia megarhynchos. Next base: position 25,624,020 of record CM067566.1, read on the forward strand.
TCAGTCTTAAATTCATATATTACTGGTTTGCCACACTACAAGGCAATTGTGAAAGGTTTCTCCTGACACCAGGTACTCCTACAAACTACAGAGAAACAAATAATTCTCACCTCTGAAAAATTAGGAACTGAACAGAAAAGAATGAAGGATGGCACACAAGTAGAGGTAGTGATTGAACATAGCAAGTGTCATCATAGCTTCATGATTTAAACATTTAAAATTATACTCATTTCAGTTTTCTGTAGCATTTCCTTACCTGCATGAACTGAAATGATGCTTCAAAATCCTCCACAGGATACATCTTTACTCGAAAAAACTTCATTCCCATAATCAAACTGATGATACTCTGTACTATGTGAGGACTCTGTTCTTTTTGTCGCAGTTCCTTTAATTCAGTGACAAACTTCTTCCTAACAGCTTGAAACCTGAACAAGGGATACATATGGCAGTTATTTGCATTCTTAGTTACTTTTGTAAGAGGTCTATAATTTTGAACCTATTTCTTTAGTCTGTAACAATAACAGCAACTACTGCATGAGAAATGCTGGCAAGATGTACCCTGGTACTTCAAATCTAGGCCTTTAAGAGTCTACAGTGATAGTACATTAGAATATACCAGTTAACTGAACAGCAGCTGACTAGCACAGGGCCTCCTTTCCCTACCCCTTCAAGCTGACTGCAAAGCAATTGTACAAAGGTTGTTTCTTGATTTGTTCGGTTTTATAGTGCTGGAACATAAGACAGACACAACACACTACACCTGACTACGTTTGACACTTACAGAACTAGTTACTGGGGACACAAATAGATTCTGCTATATCAAATAGTATAGAAGTCTACATTGGTTTGTCCCTAAACACAAAGAATCAGAGACTGAGCTTACTTTGATTGAGCAAGAACCCCTGTCACTTCTGCATACAAGTCTGCAATAATATGGACATTCCCAGTGTTGGTTCCTGAATACCTAAAGAGAAAAAAAAAAACCAATAAAGGGAAAAAATCTCATTAAATACAACTTTGTTCTTCTAAACCCCAAACGAGTTCTCAATTACAAATAAAAAATTTGTCACCTAGCAGGCAAACTATTACCTAAAAACAATTAAATTCAAACATAAAATGCATGGGTGACATTTAAAGTAATGTAGTTTCATTTCAAAAGAAACATTCTGGATAGAAATTTTACTGTATTTACCCAAACTCAGACTTTTCTTACTGTGTCTGAGGATGCAAATCACTCTGTATATTCTAAGCAAAGTAACATTGAACACAGCTGTTTTCTTTCAACATATGTTTTCCATTTTAAGACATTGACTAGTGTTCATTCACACTGGTATTATCACCAACATGTTACATGTGAGGCAAAGGAGAGAATCACAACAAGCAAGCACAGGCTGGTAATACAAAATATTTTAAAGTACACAAGTGAAACTTACCCTTCCTTATGTTTAAAGTGCTTAAAAGCCAAGTTTAGAACTTCATGTACTAAAGGATCTGGCACTGGATGAACAGGTATCTGAAATACATATATCACTTACATGTATGTAGCACCTATACATACATGCATGTATGAAGCAAATAAACAGTACTGTGAAATGCCCAAAAGAAATCTCTCCCACCAGAGTCCAAGGACACATCCTTTGCTGGCATATATCAAGCTAATTCTGCAACATATAACATTTACACAATCTGCATTGGCATTCTTAGCCAAATAAGGGTAATTCTAAGCAAAGTTACATACCTTCTCTAATTTTTAAGTGACATTTTAATCCAACCTGTATTTTGAAAACATTTAAGCTGACAAAAGCTACTGAACATAAATTAAATGTTATTTTTTACAGTTCTGCTTTTTGCAGTACATCAGCAGCTTTCCAAGACAAATGAACTGAGATAATGCAGGCATGTAACTAAAAGGCAGGAGAGGACAAAGGCTTTATGTAACTGAGAGTAAAATTACAGTCTTGCATATGCTCATCTTAGATATGTTCTTGTTTTTACAATAAAAATTTAAAGATGATCAAAACCAACATTAAAAGAAAAATATTAAAATTAATTCACCAAAGCAAAATATCTTACCTGTTTTAGAACTTCTATTAAAACTAAACAAAAAATGAAATCTACAGCTAAGTCCCTCCTTTCTAGTAGATAATCTCTTTCACGTTGTTGGTCATCCCTAAAATAAGAAATCAAGAACAGAGGTATGAGACACAAGACTGAACACAAATATTACAGAGACAATGTCTACATTGTTTTTCATGGAATCACTGTTGCAGATGTATATAAAATGGATAGGTTGAAAGATTTGGGGGTTTGGCACAGCACTGACATCTTGTCCCCTCCTTCTGAAAGGACCTGCCAATAACCAAAATAAAAAAGGGACAAACTAGCTTAGAATTACCAGTATCCCACTTCCTTCTGTATATCCACACCAAAACCATTAAGTCACTTCATGTATATCATCTACACAAGTTAAATACACTACCTCAAGGAAGTCTGTGTTTATTCTACAAATTTAGGTAAGGACAAATCAAAATACAACATTCTTGTCACAGAACTACAAAGCACACATTTTCTTATGAGAAAGCACACAGAAATCACACACAATTACACAAAAAATCAGACTTCTGCAAGGAAAATTCTTACCCCTTTGATTTTGTGCTTGACCGAGGTCTATATTCATAAGATTCATCTTCTGTTCCATTTTGACGCCTGTACCAGTCAAACAAGGTGCGTAGTAAGGAGGGGAGACAGTGCTCTGCTACTGAGCTCATAGAGCTTATCAACTGAAAGAGAAAGAAAAATTCTTTAACCTGATACTGCAATAAAAATCCTAGAGTTTAATCATTCTTTCAAATTGTTTTTAATGTTAAAAAACATATAGCACGTAATGTCACAAAGCGGCAACTAAATATTCATTTTCACCTAGAACAGTTACTGTAAATATTACACATTAAGTCAATTACTAAAAAAAATAAAAAGCAAAGTCTACCAAAGCTCACAGGAGTCGCAAATTTATACATATATAATGGGTATAAAACCACTGGGAAAACAGCAGAGGTTTAAGATGTGAATGTTGCCATATGTATCTCTGAAGTATACACACCTCCACATCGCAAATCGCAGATAAGAGGCAACCGTCTGAGGGAGTATATAACTTTAAAAAACCCACTTCTTTGGTAACTATATAAACCAAAATAAGAGCCTTTTAGATATTCTACATTGCCTTTAATAGAGTTGACTGGTCTGGGTCTCAAGCTATATTTATTTTCAGTATAACTTCCCTGTCTAATGCTTTCTTTCAGAAAACCCATATGAGTAGTAAAGTCATCTGTTCAACTGATGTGGCAATAGAGAGAAGACTTTATGATATTGCTAAACTTAAATCCTCTAGGCTTCCTTTAACTAAAAACTTAAAGAGAACTCCTAAGTACCCCAGCATGAAAAGCAGAAGAATGACTGAAGACAGCATAATGCCATTATAGACTTGCTTTCAGGAAGCAGCAGGGAGCAAGCCCATTCCCAAAATACATGCTGGAACAGGAGAATTACTATATTGATCACTGATAACATCTATTACTTACCTCTTGGATCTTTCAAATAAGAGGTTTTAATGGAAGCCATGCTCATGCTGTAACTTATCTATTATTCACTATTCCAGATAACAATATAATATTATGTCATTATATGTTCTGATATAACATTAATACAGTTATTTCTTTTTCCTCATTTGAAATATCTTGGGTTTTTAGGTTTGTGGAAGGGACGGGGACAACTTAACTACAGGAAAACCTCAGAAGGACCTCTTTCAATCCTCTGAATACATTACTCAGCTTGTTAACCAGGCAGCTACTCGAGTCACAAGAATTAAATAGTGTTCTGAACTGATGGGTTTATTAGCAGAAGAAAAAGAAGCAAGCTGCATTTTAAGCTTTACTAAACCTTTTCCTTAGGTTTTCCTGAAAATTTACACTGTTTATCAATACTACTACCATTCATAAATGTTCCAGTGGTTAGGCAATTTACATCAGCTTCCACAGAAACAAGTATGTATCACACACATTCAAAAATGTCACTGGTAAAGTGCTACACCCAGAAACTACTGGTATGATAAAGCATTTACCTCTTGAAAAATAAAAAGTCAGTTTTACGTAATAATGAATTATTTCCTGCCAAGTTTTGCATTCTTCATATTCTAATGAACAGGCACTGGAATTACCAGGATATATGACATCTTTGCTAGCATTGCACAGCATCTAAGCAGAACGTTAGCTATTTTTCATTTAAAGTTTTTCATTTAAAATAGTTACTATACTGCCTGGATACTAAATTCAAAATCAACTTATATTAAAAAAACTTTTCTTATATAAAAAATGTATTTCTTATACAAGAAAACTTTTTTTTTTTAGCATTACATTATGCCTAGGTTGAAAGCAGCAGTTGAGACAGAGCGCTCCTGTAATACCCAGGAGGACAGGGCTGCAATAGACATGACGTGTACTTCAGCTCCTCAGAATGAAACAGCAAATCCTGCTCAAGTCTTGAAGGCTGTAACATATTGCTAATTGCTTCACATAACATATCCAACAGCCCATTGAGAGGTAAAAAGAGAGGAGCAAAATTATAGTAAGATGCTAGAGCACAAATTCCAGCTTTGGTCAAAATCCTGATCCTGAAAACATTGCCAAATTGTGCCTAAATATGAACAAGCCTGAACCTCACATACATCTGCTCTCAGTCACTGAGAAGGTCAACACAGGCTTCTGTGTGATCATGAAGTTTTGGTGTCTTAAGACAAGAGCAGGAAATTGCCAAGTATGTTTCCTAACACAAACAAAAAAAGAAAAACACAAGCTATTTCAGTTTCAAGCTGTGCAAGCAAAAATATTTTAAGAAATGCAATATATGCTCTATAAAAAAACTCCTGTCCGGTAGCTTCCTGATGTGCTAGGAATGATAAAGGGAAAGCACTGGTACCAAAATTTTTAACAGTTCATGAGTGTATCAACATACAAATTTCCTGCTCCTTTTCCAAACTTTTACCTCTTTCAGCTGAATTTATATTATTGTTCCAATTAAGATATCAAATGACAAACAGAAGATTTCTGCTGTTTGGAAATTAAAAGCTATTGATTTTTCACTCTTGGCTTTTAATAGCAGCCCTCTTGGTCTGGTTATGTTTCCAACAAAAATTATTTACAATCTCGTTTAATGCTATTTTACTGTTTCCTTAGAGGCACAGGCAACAGTACATGCCTTCCTCCTCCATTCCTCTTCTCATCACTTATGGAGCTGAGAGAACAAGTCTTAATTAGATACCACCTTAGCCCCAGAGCCCTGTTGTGTTCCAAGCATGCTCTCTCTATTCACAAAGTACAACACTTACTAGCTCAGACCCCATTACTGGTACACGTAAAGCCACTTTTTAGACTCAGATTCCTGGCTCCATAAAGACCTCTGGGTGAACAAAGCTGGCCCAGCAACAGCTCTAGCTTCTCTGCTGGATGCTGTGGCTATCAGCTCTGGATCCTCCTCATTCCCACGCTTTGCCAATCACTTTTTTAATCTGTAATCTTCTGCACTGCTGGAGAATTGTTCTTCATAAGGATTTTATACATCAAGCAACGAACAGAGGGATGAATTATTAATTCTTTGTGCCAAACAATGTACAAAATTCCCCTAACAAAGTTCATTTTCCCAGCCATTTAGGTCTGTCTAAAGCAGTTATTCAGTTGCATTAAAGTTCAGGTCTCAACTTCACAGTAGATTTCAAATAACAACAGAGCAAAGTAAGAACTCACACACACATATAGGCACACAATCAAAACAATTTTTTGAAAGAACTGTATCTTCAGCAAAACTAGTTTCATTCTATATTATCAAATTTTAAAAGTTACATGTTTTATTTCTCATTTCTCTTCACTCAGCCTCTTTTTAGAACCGCTCTGTAGACAGAACACTAAGCTTCATATAGTAGATGCTATTCAGGAACAGTCAAAAACAGGAACAGGCAATTAATGGGGCTTTCTCTGAACACTGCCTCTCCATTGCAAGGAAGTGGTTAGGGGACACAAACATGCCTACACAATTGAAGAATTAGAAATACAGAGAATAAATATGAATAAATTGAGCAGAGAGTCATTCCAGACACAACTCACTGAGAATAAGTGAAATGGAATTGCCTAGCAGTCTATCTGTATTTTTAGCAAAGAACAAAATAACACTTTAGTAACACTGAATTTATCCTATACCTTCTGCCACAGAACTAAAAAACCCTCAGTAAATGCTGCGTTACTGAAATAAAATTAACACTATTTGTTTATAAAAACAGAACCCCAAACACTCAATTAGTGATAGTAGAAATAAACTAAGACTTTTTGTCCTCGAGTGCATTTCAGCATCTTTCTTCCCCCAGTTTTCACCGTCACCTTAAAATAATTACCTATTCTAGTAGTTTCTTACTATCATATTGTACAATAGAAAATAAAGTCTAACTAACATTCAGAGTCTACATCTTCTGACACAGATTCAGATGTGGATGCTTTAAGTTATTACAACAGTGGAAACACTATTCTGCAAAAATAAAGCCCACCTTAATGCAATAAATATTGGCTTCCATTGTATGTCTCCTACCTGATCAAACTGAAGATCTTCACCTCTTTGAAGAGATCTGGACAAGAGCTTTTCCTGTTAAAAAAAACAAACAAAACATACATTTCACAATGTAATTGACTATTTTTATCAAAGATAGATTCCTTCTTTCTCAGTTATATTACAGAAAAAAGAAATAACTTTCAATGTAAATATCTGCATTGTTTTTTAGATAGAAATATTTCTGGAGACATGAAGTATACTCCCAAAAATTAATTCAGTAGCTAAACAATAATAACATTAAAGACTGACAAACAGAAGATGTCAAGAGGCCAAATGGGTTCCAGCTGGTGGTGGGTGTCAAGTGTAACTTAGAAGGAAAGCCATTCCCATCTAAATTAACAAGTGTATTCATGTTAATATATGGCAATTATTCTAAGTTACAATAATGATTTTTAAAATGTCTTCACAAAGGCAGAGACAAGTGTTCAATGCATTTCCAATCTGCTCTTTCCCTGAACTGCAATGAAATATAGCTAGAAGACCTACTCCAATAAAAGGAGAATGTGAATAATCCCTTGCTTTAATTTCAAATAACTGCAAGTGGGGAGAAAAAAGCAGTATTCCTAGAATTTCATTTATTATAATATTTATTGCTACCAGTAGCATATGACATACTGATTTGTTAAAAGCAAAATTAAATAATTATATTCCTGACAAAATAATTTAGTGAAGATTAAAGCAATACAGAAAAAAACCATGCACAAACTCTAATAGTAAACACTATGTAAGTCACTGTGTAGAGTATGAAATTATGCAAGTTTTATACCTAGCTCAGCTACCTTGGAAAGTAAAAAAAAAAAAAAAAAAAAGTGGAGGAGAAGAAGAAAAAAAAAGAAGAAAAAAAGAAAAAGAAAAGAAAGAACACTGAGTCCTGTAGACTGGCTCTGGGGGTCAATGATTTACAGCAACCCAAGTGCCACATTTAACAGCTTTAAGGACACACTGCAAAGTGGTAACATATATAAGAATCTGATGAGCATTTCCTGTTATTTAAAAAAAAATTAAACTACCCTTCACTTGATAATATTATAAATGAGTCCAAAATAATATCTTTCACAAGGAAATAGAAAAAGTCCCTAGAGTAAAGAGTTAATAGCTCCCATTAGATTGCAGTAAGCAAACAAGGAAGTTTTATGGAGAAAGGTAAGTCAAGTCGTTAAGTTGCCTGTTTGGCACGTAAAGGAGGTGTGAGCAACACTGATAGCCAGTTCTACTCTCAACAGGTTGTAACTCGGTTAGCACAAAGTAACTGCTCAGTAGTTTAGTATGAGACAACACCCATGCTGTCAGGCTGTTGACAAAAACTGAGAAAGTCAACATTGCTTGGTGATTAACACTTGCAAGGCTGCAAGAGACAGACTCTATGTTCAACAGATAAAATTTCATGTATACCAAATCCAAGGTCTGAACAGGCAATTTACTTTTTTTCTTGTCCTAACTGAAATCTTGAAAATACAGCACAATTTCTGGCATTTTCTCCTGTAAGTGCAGCTGTATTTGGCGTTAAAAAGAATGCATTATCTGGCAACTATTACAGCGTCTGAAAACTTGCATTCAACATTGCCCAAGCAAAAAGCATTTGCCTACTCTGAAAGTATAATTTGAAATAATATAGGTGCCAATTCACAAGTCATTTTCACTTTCCATAATCCAAAGAAATCCACTTAATTATCTAAGAAAATACTACCATTTATGTTCACTTCCAGCATGCCCAAATAAAAAAATATTTTAAGAAGGGGGTTTCAGAAAAATGCATTGATTATTCTGAAAAAGCTCTATTTTTTGATCAGCTGATGTAATAGTTAATGTTCTTTCACTGTCTATTAAAAAAAAGGGACGGAAAGGTTTCACTTTCTTGATTCTTTTAAATTCATGTAATTTTACATGTTAAATCTGTTCAAAGCACTGTTTATGAGGATTGGTATTTTGAAGCATATACTAAAAGCTCCAGAGAGCACTTGCAAAGCTGAATTTTCTTTTAGCCAGCACTCCTTCCTCTTTTTTCTTTTTTACAAGGAAACACCTGCTATAGGTGAATTTGTGTTATCTGTATTATGCTTTCAGATAAACTGCACAGTAATTGCTAGCTTATCTATAAAGCAGAAATACAAGAAATGTTCCACTCTATAGAAATATTGTATCATTGTTAATTAAGTTAATTGAGAAAAACTAGAAAACAATTTCCTTAGAAGATGGAAAAGTTACTTTCCTGTAAGATGGGAAAAGTCAGGTTCCTTAAGTCTCCTTAGGATACAATGTCCTGACATACCATGTTTCCAGCATAATACTACAAAACTATTACACAGATGAAGAAACCCTGGGTTCACTATATCCATTGCATGTGTCAAAATCCAAAACTTGCAGAAGAAAGAAAAAAATGACAAATCAAAGAGAAGTGAAATAATTTGTAAATCTTTAAATAAGAAGTCAAAATCCATGTCAATAGACAGCAAACTAGTTCTGAAAGTTTAGCTTCCCTCTCATAATCCATACTAATTTAGATACTTCTGCATATCAAATGTTTAAGATTTTAAGGTCAGAAAGAATGAAGACCTTACAAGTTCCTAACCCTCTCTATTATGTTTCCTCAGCACTAAGGATCTTCACTGTTAAAAGGTAAATACACTGTAGAGTTAATGTAACACTGACCAAACAAAGGTGACATAACCAAATAATACTCTTGAACCCAAATCACAGGTTTATAAAGGTCTTTGTATTATTTGTATGGCTTTAGAATTTATTTTCTTTTAATGTCTTCTACCTCTGCTTTGTCACGGTTCCAGTCATCTCACATGATTAAAAAAAATCTATTCAACAGCATAAAGTAAAGGTCTGCAAACTCTAACTGAATTAATAATTTAAGATTTATTTTCTTGGCTTCCTGAAGTTCAGAGAGAGATGAAAATAATAGTCAACATTTATCTTTTACAAGTGAAATGAAAAAACCAAAACACTATTGCATTAAGCAAAGAGCAGTTTGCATCCATTGTGTAAAGGAGAAATGTCAACATATGGCAGGCAGCAGGAATCAGGATGTGCATGTGCTGTGCAAACAACTGCACCCATGGAAAAAGGTACCACCCATTGGCCCCTCTCCAGCATTCCCTGGCACCATTCTCCGGTGTCTAGCACATCTCAGCAGGGTGGCTCAGGTGTGCACAGCAAACCAGAGTGCTTCTGGCTATGCTTCCTCCAAGCTGCAGGGAAGAAAGCAGACGAGGGATGCTGCTTGTCTCCTGCAGTCTGAGGGCTGGGTAGTGCCTGCATTCTTGCCCCAGTGGCAAGCAGAGTACTGTGCTAAATTTTACGTCAGACAAACTTTTGAAAGCAAAAGGCTTGAAAGCAAGACTTTTGAAAGCAAGACTTGCAAAAGTGTGCAGTGCTAGTCTGAGTCAAATTTAGTATTTCCACAATGGAATAAAATCGCTTGCGTTGGTAACAGGCTTAAATACTCTTGCTAGTTTTGACTTCAACATGAGACAACCACAATTTAGTAGGATAGCAGCTTATCAGCACCATGCTAAATTCTGTGCTTAAATTCTAACCATCCATATTTACATGCAGCTTGACAAAATAATTGAGTTTATCGCTAATCTTTTTAACTGGTATGGTTTATGTCACATTTGGGGAAGGCTGGTGTCATTCCTCAGTGTCATCCTTCTCAGCTGAGGAGGAGTTATTTTTTAAGCTAAAAGACTACTCTTGGGCTCTTTTTTCCTTTAACACTATATAGTGCTGCAAAAGATTTAGCAAAACTGATTTTTAAAAATGGTTTTATTTTATTTATTCACTAAAAGGATAATCTTCATTCCTGTCATTACACTTTCTGCTTTCATTTAATCATTTATTTTTAGCATTTGCTGATAAGCTCTGTCTGTAACTTTGAAAACGCTGAGGTACTACAATTTTGCAAACAGAGAACTTTTAATTAAATTAGTAAATTAGTAAGGTAGAACTCACAGCCAGAGAAACCATTCAGTTAATTTTTGATATCACAAGTCAGTTTCTTTTAAATGTAATCCATACATCCAGCAGAAATGATACTACCCCTCACCCACAAATGCTGTCTTGATCTGCAGAGACTACTTTCAAGTTTATATTTTAATTAATTTTTGCTCTCCTACTGTCATATTCAAGTTTTTAAAAGTGTCTAGCTGCTAATTTTGATTGGTCTGGCTTTAAATTCTCTCAAACAGCTTCACCCAACAGCCTAGCTTCATTAAAGATTTATGTAACCCTATATATATTCTCCACACTTTTGTTTGTAGCCAAGTCATTCCACAAAATCAAATCATACTAAAATAATAAAGGGCTTTCCACTCTTCCATTAAAGCCTTTTATTCAATCACAATCAGTGCTTTGCTGGTGCTCTTCCAGCCTTTTTATCTTTCTTTTTAAATTTTATACACTGGAACTGAATGTTCAGTACTTAAATTCTACATACAGACATAAAGCTGCTTCAATACTTTAGTATTTCCTTTCAGTGGGACACCAAAAGATTCCCTTCAACCTCTTTATGTTATACAGTCTGAGGTTGTTTCACTTATCCACAGCTTTTGGCACCTCTCTTAATTTGCTGGTTTTCTATACAGTCCTTCTCACTCACCAGTATAAAATAAGGAAAGCTGGCTATACATATAAATTACATTTGATTCCACTAAAATACATCTTGCTTAATGGAATTCAGCTTAGCAAATGAACCTAGATAAAACTGTTTAAAACCTCTATAGATTACTACTTCAGTAATAGTTGTAATTTCTTACTTTATCCTAAAGAATTTTATACACACTGTATACACACAAAATACTGACTTCAGATTCTTATCACTAAAAGATCTTGACTAAGGTAGACTTCATGCAATCAGTATAAAACCTCACCAGGCCACAGAGCTGGGAATCACTCTTCTGTGAAAAGCGAATTATTTAATTAGTTTCATGGGGTTTCTAATTTTTAATCTGGTGAGATGTTTCAATTTTGTACGATTAACAGATTTAAAAACATTTGTTTAATTGACAGTCAACAGCATAGCAAGGAGACACAACCTGGGATTGATGACAGAGGATTTATTTAATCTGGTCTAGGGACAGGTTTTGCAGCACAAGTGAACTCCAGGGTTGTTATATTTACTTTGCTAACATTATTGTGGTTAGATTTGGCTCCAAACTAGCTGTGTCTGTAGGAAAAGCCCTCTTCAGCTCATCTCAGCTACAGGCAGTCTGTCCCTCTGGCCAAGCACTACCCTCCCTGTTTGTTCAGCCAATTAACAGAAATGGGGCTGGAGGAGCAGCATTCGGCACACAGATGGACTGTGGAGCTACCAGCCTTTCCACCCCCAGCATCACAGCCACTACAGCTCTCCTCTCAGTTTCAGCCAGGTACCCTCCCATCACCTCTGTGCCCCTTTTGCTACCAAGCTTTTGTGCTTTCTTATAAAACCCTCCTGAATACCTTACTTTTTTGGATGTCTAAAAGCAAAAAGGCAAGTTATATTTAAGTTGCAAACTTGTCTGGTGCACATAGATATATATATATATATAAAGAATAGGTATAAAGACAAGTTTCACTTTCCTCAGCTTTTTCTCTACTAATGGTTGCAGTTGAAGATGATTCCATAATCCACAAAACAGTTTTAGTCCTGCTTTTGTGTTCTTTTGGACTGCTTCATAAGAAAACTTTTTGGGGGTCAAATGCTCACATATGTACTTTCTGCATATGAACACTTCGGCAAGCCACAGCTCCCAACAGGAGCTTCCTGTGAGCTGGCCTTCTGCAAGCCACAGCATCTCATCTGCACAGTGAATTTCCAGGTTAAAAGAAAAAAAAAGAAGTTGGTTTTGTTTGCTGTGGTTTTGGTTTGGTTTTTTTTCAGAAATTTCCAAATTAAAAGAGAGCAATTTATTTCAAGACCACAAGGTCTGGATTACCAATAGAATTTTGCCTTTTTGCCTTATCTGCAATGTATGTGGACTACTGTATTATTCCAGGTGTTAGCATCATTACTTCACAAAACAAACCAAATGCATCTTTTCTTGAAAGTATATTGTCCAAGCGTTACTTCAAAGAACACTGACAGGAAACACACTTCACAGTATTAATGAAGGAACAATTTTTATTGTTCCTATTTCCTTTTGTAACTTCACAGACCCTAGGGATAAGAGGTCTTGTTTCCAGTAACTACTATGCAACAGTTTTGACACGAGTCAATAAAACAAATAAGGTATCAACCCTGTTTGCAGAAGCCTATTTATTCCTGAAGTAATCCCTTTGAAAAGTCAACAATACCTGGGAATGCTTTTTTTCAGTAACCATACATATGACAAATCAGCCTACTTCAGAAAAAAACAAGACTGTTTTGAGAGATACTATGAAAAAAAAAAAGGACTCACCAAAGGTTCAGCCATTACAAGTTCAATTTTCTTTTCAGCTTGAACAGCAAATTCAGCAAAGAGGCTTTTGATGACATACTCGCCCGGTTTCACATCTGGGTCAATAGTAATGTTAGACATGATGATGCCTCTCTTTTCCCAGGTGGAAACAACACTTGGAGAAACTCTGCGTTTATTTACTCTGCTGGGTGGTGCGGAGGCTATAGGTAAAAACAAGAAAAACACAGAGCTGTAACACAGAGCTTCTAAACATGGTGCCAGTCACTTTGTACTTTCCCATTCATCACACACACATTTTCACACAGTAAATTCTCTAAAACAGAAGGAAACAACTAGCTGTAATATACAACAAGAATTTGTTTTAGTTAAGTCAGGATTTCTACCCTTAAGTTGCACACGGGTTTACAATGTAGGTCACCTCTGTTACTGATAAAATGCTCTACAATGACCAGGATTAACATATAGTACCTTCAGTTCAAGTATGACTAAAAATCAGAAGGTTGAATGGAAAGTGTTATCCCCCTATATTATGAGAAGCATTGCTTGATTCCATTTTATAGCTCATCCATAAAGTTCATGTTTCTATTTGGTGTCCAAATACCTTCAAGAGAAATTCTTTCTTGGCACTTTTTGTCAGTAAGATGATTTTCTTAACCTGAATGCAAACCCTTTTTAGACATGTCATGCTAATGGATCTTCTAGTCTCATGTTTAAAACTTGTTCCTTATGAGAAATATTTATGATCAATGCAATCGATACAAATGATACTGTGTATATCAGTCTCGTTTTCTACGAATTAATGCTTTTGCTTTTGTGCTGAAATTGTCATATACTTTATACTTTATATACAGATATTCACCTTTAATTTTATTTTTCTCCGTAAGCACTCCAAAACATTTATTTATTGTGAAAGCTGCCAGCAATGTGAACTGCAGTACTGAAAATCATGTTTCAGAACTCATGCACAGAGGTTTAATACACAGGACAATCAGGGTAAATAATTATAATTCTTGTCTTGCACACTATATATCAAAATAACCTCTTAATGATGATCTGGATGTACCAAGGGAGGTCTCATATTTCCCTAGTGTAATTCCATGACTGCAGGTGTTATTTTACAATTGATATTAAGAACTGATATTAACATTTCTCATCTATTGATATTAAGATTTTAGTTTCCTAAGACAGTCATGCAGGGAGACTAGCTCCCATCTGTTTCATTCTGTTACATTTTGTGATTTGTTTAGGTAAGCTTTTTTAAGGCTTTTTGCAGGTAAAGTTTGAGGAGACGCGTTTGGTTTATTTTGCTGAACCTGAATTTTTTTTTACATGTTCTTAGTTTTCATATGTACAAACCCCATTAGCTAAGTATTATCCTCAACTTTTACTCTATTTTTTTTTCAACTCATTTATGAAAGAACAGGAGACCAAACACGGAGACCCAGTCTACACATGCCATAAAACATTTCTAAGCATCCTCTCACATTTCAATCCAGCACTTTGATCTCAGTAACAAGGCCTTAAAAGGCAGAGAAGAGCATGTCCCGCACAGCAGAGACAATGGGACACCACAGACACTGCCATGATCTAGATCCCTATGGTAGAAGCTCACTAGATACAAGTACACAAAGGCATTAAGAAACAGAACAAAGTGCAGGCTGCAAAAGGAAGGTGACAACCCAAAACTCCTTCTCATCCCATATCTGATGATTGGGTCATCCTTCAGTACAGAAACATAAACATTACAGGGACTTAAAAAAATATGTCTTTACAATGCCTGTGTTCTCCAGCACCCGTACTCTTGCCATCCTTAAGCCCCAATGTTTCCAATGGCAGCCCAGAAAATGAGAGAGACGAATTATGTTCCAAGAACAAGAGTACAGAGGTTTGAGAAGACGTGAAAGAAAGGACTAAATACATCCTTCTTAGCTATAGCAGGTAACAGAAATACCAAGCATGGGATATGCAAAACAGAAGAATGCTGCAACATACAGATTTTGAACAACTTTCATCTCCATCAGATAAATAAAACAGAAAATTGAATAGATAAGGATCCATAACAGATGCCACATATTTCTAACATATGCAGTTGCTTTTATCCTAAATATGAGAGTTTCTAAGAAAGTTAAAGCTTTGTTCTAATCAACAGACAAGTTGTACTGTCTTATTTTAAAAGACATACTGACGCTAACAGGCTGGAAAGAAATGAGAACGTTTAAATCTCCTTTTGAATATCATTACTTGTGTCAGAAGAAATTTAGCAAAGCAGCATCTTCAGCTCATTCTAGACTTACCTACCTGATATGCCACAACTGTGGCATGATCTGGACTGAAGCAAACGTGCCAGAGCTCTGGTCCAGCTCCTACTCCTGAAGAGTGAGGAGCTGGTACTTAACCAGCTCTTTTTGCTTTCTGGGGAAACTGAGAAACTGTGCTCCTTAACCCCAAACTATATTGAGATGTGCCTTATGTAGACAATTCTTAATAGTGTGTTTACATAATACATTTCTGTCTTCAGATTTTAAAAGATCACATTCAAAAAGCCTCTGTCACTTAAGAATCAGGAAACACTGAGAGCTGATCATCTTTAAAGTGCTATCTTTACTTCGTGTTAGCAATTCAATCCTCAGTAAGGGTGTGTTAACTTTCAAAGCTATAAAACAGTGTCCCCCACTAAGGATGAAACCCCAAGGCTGTCTACACTGATCTAAATCCAGGTAAATTCCCTTCTCATGCTCAAGCAAAACCATAGGAAATGGATAAACTGGGCAAAAATCTAATGCTGGCAAGAAGAAGCAACTGGATTATAACCAGACTGGCTCCTGTAGGTGCTGCAGAAATTTCAGTACAAGGCAGAGGTCATGACCATGCAGTCAAGGAAATATGGTGCCAGGAGAGTCTGATATCCACCAGCACTAGCAAGGACCCCAGTCCCTGGCTATAGTTTCACACAGCCCCTTTGGATGGCTCATACTGCAGTACTGTCAAGGGATGCAATCCCTTCCAGCCAGCTCTTTCCCTTCCTGTGCAAGCAAACACAACGTCAGCTGGGCAAAGAACTGAACTGAAAAAGCAGCATGCATATTAATTTCTTCCCCAGGTTAATTCTGACACAATCACTTGTCCAAGGCACACATCGCACACAGGTGTGTCAGCACACAGTCAGTGCAGGGATAGGGCTTGCCTTTTTACTTTCAACAGCAAAACAGAGTCAAGGCTGTCATACAGCCATTCACGCTACTAATCTCTTTGTTCACACTCTCCAGGTGGCAATGAACTTACCCCCCAAAACACAAGAGAAAACTGTCAAACTGCAGCAATTATAAACACTGCCATGACAGTATTACAAACACCTTAGTTTTGCTTAAATGTAAGAGTATGTAAAAGGCAGAAAAAATTATTAGTATTTACTTTCATCCCGAACTTGCTGAGGACTCTTAATTCATGACATCACTAATGGCTGACATTAGTATCAAGACTCTCATCTTGCACATGACAATGTTCATGGTTTTATCTGCTTTGTAAAACCAGTAATTTAGTTAAATACACACAGAAAACAAACATGTAGGAGGGAAAATGAGAGGGAGCTCGACAGTTTAATAAGAAAATATATGAGTTTGTTAAAGAAAAGTCAAAATCGATTCTCAGATTTCTTAACTAGGTCAAACATGATTATCTGGTATAATTATGTTCAGTGGGATTCATTTACTCGTGAATTTGCAATCAATAACATTGCAGGAAGGATCTATATGGATTTTAAATATGCTTAATGGAAAAAAAAGTCATTGCAGGATAGGATTAAATAATCTTTTTCTGCTATTCTTCACATCAAAGCATAAGCCAGAGAAAATGTAAGTCTCAAACATCATTTGGAAGCTTCAAAACATGAAGCATTCAGATGAGATCTGGAACCAGAAACCATACAACTTGCAACAGCTCAAAACTAAAAGACTACTTCCATAAATCGCTTGAAAACAGTGAACATTATTCACTTGAAACAATATCCTGTTTGTTTGCTCTGATGTGAGCTACTGCTACGTGGGAAATTTGGGAGCAATGCAGCAAGGAAATCTTTGTTAAACAGTATTGTTTGGTTGCTAGGGCCACACCAAATTGTTTGGATAGTTGCAAGGAACAGTAAAACAATACAAAGGATAATTAGACAGACAACACACTCCTAGGTCAAAAGGCAACATGCCCCGAAGTATGCTAAATGAGAAACAAAGTTGTTTCATGTTAAACACAAGTGTTAGAACTAAGACAAGTTATTTAATACCCAAATTGACAGTAAAGAATGCTACTATTTTATCATCCTGTTTCTCTCCACATAGCGCAAATGGATCAAGGTACTTGAGGATATAAAGTTTATAGATTTACCATGAGACTGTTCATGGTTCAAACATACAAAGTAGAATGGTAAGGAACAGCCAGTGACAGATGATGAGTCCATTTTACATCACGGCCAATATAAAATTATTATTTTTAGCTTTTACTTTTTTTGAGTACTACTTTACACTTATCCAAGTGTTGGCAGTTCATATGTGCTTTTTTTCTCAAGTTTTTCATAGTTTTTGCTTTAACTGAAATTTGGGTACAGTTGCTGCTGTGTCTCAGGAAGCTGGAACTGAAGTAAAACTTCATCAGCTATCCCTCCCTCTTTCCAGACACCTGAAAATACATCTGGAACACTTTACAGCTTTATAAAATAAGGTATCCAGCTATAAAATAAGCATGTTCACACAATCCTGAGAGGCCTCTGCAGTTCTCATCAAGCAGATTATATTCTTGGTTGCTATTTTAAATTAATTGCTAAAGTAGTAGATAATTTTACATAGCTCACATTTTGCAATTAAGTTTTTTACTGTTATTTTTGCACACATGTACATTCACAGGTACTTTATATTTCCCGTGACACTTGATGTAAATAGAGTTTGCATGCCCAGATGACAATACAAAAATTTTCAAAGACTAAAAATATTAAGTGTGGTTACTTAAAGGAATTTTAATTAAGCTCCTTGCCTTTTACTCTGATAACATCTAGAACATTTTATCCTGCCTCACAGAAATAATATTAATATACACGGAAACTTGTCTGTAGTGATTGTTAGAGTGTTTCATAACAACAAATTTTAGTTATTTTACCAAAAGAATATTTTTTTCCTAAAAAGGATGTCAATGTTCAAAAGAGATGGCAATCTATCCAGAATCATCCCAACAAAATATGAATACAGTCCAAATGTTAAACCTAAGTTTCCCATGTTCCTGATCAGAACCCTGTTTTTCAGAGCAACTTCTTCAATAAATTTATCATTATTTCACAATTCTAAAGTTCCTGTTGATCATCAGGTTTCTACTGTTTCCAAAGTCTGCTTGCTCCTACCAGTGGAAATGAAGGTCTTATGACTTGAATGAAAGGAACAGTGAACAGCTTTATGAACACAACAAAATTCAACATACATTGCTCTAATAACAGGTGCACATTTCAGATCTTAGCCTCCAGCCTATAAGCAAATACAAAGGAAGAGCCATTCCTCACTTAAATCTCTTGTATTTGCTTTCACAGACGTGATGGGAGGATGTAGTTTACCTGGGTTGCTGAAGCATGTGATGGCACAGCAGACAACCAGGTCTACTTCACTGGTTTTTGTTCAAACTATGTAGCACTATTGATAGTGCATGAAGCCTGTCTGAAAGCTGAATTTATCCCTGCCTTACTTGCTCCAGCTGTACTGAATCCCTGCTGATGTCATGCACAGCCAGTACTGCGGCACACGTGGCTGATTCCTTGGTTCATCAGCATCATACAAGTGCTGGACTCAGCAGTCTCTGTAGAATTAGTGGACACTTCTGCATTATACTGCATTTATCCAGATTTTCTCTTATTTCATTAACACTTACTTACCAGCAAGACAGTATTAATATTAAACTGTGTTACTAGATAGAGTAAAAGAGTAAAAAAATGCAAACTCATAAAATATGTACTCATTTTAAGCACATCCAGTTTTGTAGAAATGCTATTCTGATTATGTAAATTGTTTTCAACAATACATTTAGACAGACCAAGAAATCAAGTCTCTGCTAGATGCCTTTTTTTGAGGCATTCTTACGAAGCCCCTAAAAAGCTCCATACTTAATATGAATATTAATTTTGATACTAGTATGCAACAGTGCCAAGGAAAAGGCACAGCAGCTTCCTGACACCAGAATAATGTCACTTTAAAAGATAACCTAAATAATGTGAACAAAATTCAGAGTCTTTGACAGTGAAATTAAGTATCTATTAAAGACCACTGTCCACACATTTTCATAGTGTGAGATATCTAGATATTCCTTTGCTTTACATAATACACATGAATTGATTGGTAATATCACAAATGCAAACACAGCAGTAGAAACTGAAATCAATTTGAATACATTAGAATATACATGATCAAGAAAACAAACCTGCTCCTTTTCCCCTGTTTCTCATACCTTAGTCTGGATATACAGTTCTTAATACACAAATTCACTAGTATTTTCAATACAGACTACACAACTAATTCGTCCAGCAATACCAGCTATGGAATTCTCTCTTCTTTCTCCGTGTTGGCAATATAAAGTGAATTTTCTTTGGAAGATGTTTTACAAAGATTTCGGCTTCATACGTGTGTCCAATTACACAACAGGCAAAGAAGAACTATTATCTCATTAAAAGGTCACATGGACTAAGTCCAGAGTGCAAATTCTTACCTCATCTCTCTCGATTCTTTACTGGTTTTAAGTGACTTTCATGGAAATAATTAAATAACCAGCAATAGTAGCTGATACTTCTGTCAGGCATTTATGATATGTCACATGATGATAAGATGAATGGATTACCTGAGAGGTAGAAACAAGCTTAAAAGCGGCTTCATTCAGTGGTATGGTTCAGTGTAAAGTTTCTAAAGCCAAGTCAAACCTTTCAGTGAGAGGAAGTTTTATGTGTATTGATAACTTCCCCTCCACGTCTAAATCGGAACTTACATTTTACTTCTGCAGCAGAAACACTTCCCTATTAACAACTTATCTAAGGAGTTTCAGCCAAACTCTGGGACACAGAAACATAAATTAATGCTGCATCAATAAACAGAAGACAAATTCATTTCAACAAGTACTGAATTAACCATATGGCTGTAACATAAAGGATAGCCTGGGAGAGAATACAGAAAGTATTTCTGAGTTTATCGTGGGAACTGGTGCTATGACAGCTGAGCTATCATTTGGACTAAAAACATCCCCACAGAACAAAAACTTCACAGAATCTTGTAAGTTTTATCGTAAAGATTACTTGTTCATCTCCAGCAAATATGAACATTCTCCCTTTAGGGAAAGTTGACTCAACTGAGAGAACAGCTGTAAATTTGTCTAGTTACAGGTACTTGGATGAAGCTTGTTTTCTGCTCTCAAAGCCTCTGAAAACACAGGCAAAAATGGTCATAGAAACATTACTTCTTGCCAACACAAAGACACAGCAGAAATTCTAAGGCATAAAACCTTCTCTGGCAGTATCTGGTCTTCTAGGTGTCTGGGCTAGATTACAATCCATTAGAAGTCTTGCTGCTACAGATGATCCTCAAATTTTGAGCTTTGCCTTATAACTAAGTAACAGTCTTTCCAGAGATTCAGTATTCTTCTCCACTGCTGTTAATACCTCTGGCACTTTCATCCTTAAAATGTGATTTTTAGATTTTCATTTGGCATACATTCCTAAAAATGCAACCAAACAGTCTCCCACAAGAGAAAAAGCAAAAGAAAAGTAATATTGCATCAAACTTAAAAGTGATGTTTTTATCATTAAAAAAAAAGACAGCCACCCAAACAAACCACAAGTATTTCAGTTTAGAAAAAAATTTCTCCAGCATCTTTTCCACACCTATAACCATTATCTGGAATGTATGAAGTGAATTCCCCGTGTGTCAAACACAAAAAAGTCCTTGGAACGTCTTTTTCCCTTCTAAACCATCACCATAATCCTCTGGAGACTTTTTGATATATTTTTGGCCACATTGCTCCTTTTCCCCTTTTTTGTACTAATACTCAGCTGCTCTTTGAGGAAGCATTATGAAGAGAACAAGACATTCCTCTTGTGTAGCTTCTTTAAAGGCTGAGCAAACTCTAACCAGCAAATACTCCAATTCCTGTATGGGACTTCATCTCATATAGTCCCTTCCCTACTTTGAAAAGTCAAAAATAAAATAGGTATAGGACTTCTTTCCTGAAACTCTAGAACAGATAGAAAGATAAAATTGATTAGAGACAAAATCAGTGAAATTATTTTTAAATACTTATTTTGCACAAACACATAAGAAGAGTGAAACTGGGCTGCAAATTTCTCCAAATAAGTCCTACTGGCTTTGCCATTATGGACTGTGGCAGCCATTCCTCTTATCTTTATACATAGGTGAAGAGTAGTAATTCCATTAAACATTCTTCCTAGACCTCTATCCTCATACTGTACAAAGAGCACCTGCTTCTCTACAGAACTGTGACTGAACAGGACAAACAACAACCATGTACAGAATGTACAATCACCTAAATCAGATGGATGTAGAACACACAAATAACTATATTAAGAAATTTAATGGCTGAAAAAGAGATCAGATCTGACATACAGGATAGTGTGAGGATATCCAGGGTGGTAGTTAGAAATAGATTGTTAGTTGTTACTGGGCTCCCTGTGTCCATTGAGAATGTTGGATTTGACAGTTTCAAAGGCTGCTAGAAGTTACAGCTTCTACTCTGTAGAAGATACTGCTGAAGATCATCTGATCTTCATGCTGTGTAATTCTAATGTACTGTCTGATAGCATGACAGTAGGTCCCACCTATGGTACAAGCAACCACCATGGCAAACAAGAAATTTAAAATTAAATACTGATTTAAAAAATAAAATAAAATTAAAGATGGATATAAGATAAATTTTACGTACATTTTAAAAAATCCTCAACAACACAACAGCTAGGAATAGAAGGGAAATATTGGCTGAAATTTCTACAGGCATATGCAAGAAGTACAACTCATTTTATGACTCATTTTACAGAGCTTTGTATAGTAGACCATGAATGTAGATTATTATCAGACAGGAAAAAAAGAAAAACTAAAAAATAATTTTGATAGCACAAGATGCCAAAAGAGCAAACCATACACAGTGGAAAACAATGTGATAGAACACAAAAACCAGAGGGGGAAGAGGAAATCAGTTTGAACTCAATTGTCTCAAGTCCTGCCCAGCCATTCTTGATTACGGAATGCCATCAGGATATCCTGGCCATTAAAGTGTCAGATCATTAAAAATATTAGTTTATGTAATTTCTTTTCTAGAACAACTGCCAGAATAGAAAACCTCTCCAGATAAAACACTTTAATTAAAAATAATATTTTGAATTTCACAGAAACCCTTACTTAGAAAGAAGCGAGATTTAACTAATAGTATACTTCCAAGCTACTAATTTATTTAACATGCTTTGTTTCACTGTCAGAAAGCTGCTCTCATGCAAGATCAGCTTCAAAAAATGTAAAGGATAAGTCTCACCTGTCCATAATCTAAATACAATCCATGCATTTGGAAACAGAATAATGGCAGGAACGTAAAGGTTCAGGGCTAAAAGTTAAATTCCCAATAGTAGCTTTCAGAAACGCTCCTGACATTTTATACAACTGTAGCCTTCAATTCAATACATGAATTTCTGATCAAAAACAGTTCTGTAATCAAGCTGCAAACTTCTTAGAGAAACAACACCACCCCAAGCACACATCTGGTACCTACAGTCTCCTTTCCCAGTAGACCTTTTGAAGACTTAACATGCCCTTACTGTCAAACAACTTTGCACAGCACAAGCCAAGAATGTAGGTATCCATTCTGGTATCTCAGCTTCCTTCAAAACACTGAACTTTAACAAAGGAGCATATATAACTATCAGCATTCACTCATTTACAAATTTTGTGTTCCCTCAAAAGAATAACCACATAAGTATAAAAAAATCCCCTAAACTTGTTTCTTTACTTCCTATCCTCATTAGCATTAGGATTCCACAGCATTGCAAGTCATGCTTTCATTAACAATGCAAACACAGAAGCAATTCTATTCCAGTGTTATTAACTTGACCAAAAAAAAAGCTTACAGCATTAATTTTAAAGGGCAGTATCTAATGCTAATTTTTTATTTAACTTTAATTTTTGCAACAGGAACAAAAGACATCAACTTCCCACTGAATAAGGGGAGAGCAAAGATAGAGTTGCACAATACTGGCTTCTTAGTTCTTCTGATCCACCTGCACTTTGTAAAATGTAAATTAAGCCCCCACTAAGTCTGAGCCAGTAGTAGTCCCTGCTTTCTATGGTGGCCTGTAAGTTCAAGGACATCACCATACCAGTCAGTTATCATGCTTCTAGATGGTATGTGCATTCATGTGATGGCTGAGAGGCCATAACTCCTTAGCGTTATTTCTCCTTCAGTTCTGGAGATCTGGAGATTTTTGTAATTTAGAAGAAGTTTCCACGGGGGATGCAGATTCCTACAGAGCAAATTTAAGCTTGCTGAGGGCAGTTTAGTTTCTCATCATTCCCTCTCCTGGTACATGGACTCTCATTTGAGAGCCCATTTGACATACTGATGGTCAACTTTCCAAGCAACAAGGAAGGGGGCACTGGTAAATTTGCATGCACTTATGATCTTTCTGATTGGCACAGGAAGTGTGCCCTGCTCAGCCCACGAGGTGAGGAAAGTGGGGCAGAGAACAGAATATTTACTGCTATGAAAGAAACCCACTTTTGCCATCAAACTGAAGGATGCACCAGGCAGGAAATACACTAATGCTCTGAATCCTGTGTTAAGAATGAGCTAACAAAGGCAATAAAATTATATCAGTGCTTGGCTAAATGATGTTAAACTTCATAAAGCAGAAGGGAGGCAAAGGCAGCACTGGAAAGATACACTAGTCAGACCTGGGGAGTGAAAGAGTAGGAAGAGAAGGAAAGGGATTTTTATTTGCTAGTGTTTATTCCAGATTTCCTTATCCACTGTTTTGTAAGTTACAGAAGCATACATTTCCACTGTAATGATGAGAGTGAACTACTCTGAATAAAAAATTCATTTCCATGGTATGCTATCTACATGAAGAGAAAGAAAAAACACAAACTAAATCTAAAGTCTTAAGAAGTAGCATTTAAAATCTAAAACTAAGGCAAGGATATATTAGCAAAGGAATACACATAAATACAGGCTGCACAGACTTCACTGTAACAGTTGTCACTGCAAACACATCACCTGTGATGATGTTTTACTTCCTTTCAATATGTGAAAAGATACCTATACACCACACAAAAAATGCATCCTGTAACAAGGTCAAAGTGACCACAGGCATGCCTCTGTTAACAAGCAAACAGAAACTTAAACACCTTATCTCATCTTGCCTAATCCACAGTTCTCTGGAAAAACAAAACTTCACATCCTCAGTTTGCAGACTTAAGGATATTAAAAACTCTATTGGTCCACTGTACTTGAAAAAAAACCAAAAAACCAGTGTCCAAATGCTCAACGAATTTATGCTTAATCTTAATTCCAAACAGATTGTGTCAGAAGCCAGCAGCTTTTACACAGAGGTCTCTTGCAGAGTGCAACCCAAGGTAGTTTGTTTAACCTTCTCTCCCTTCGCTGCCTGCTTATTCTTTCGTTGTGAGAAGAGGGCAATTCCAGCTCCCAGTTCAAAGAGGAAAATACTTTTCCCCATTATGCTCATTATCCTCAATTATCCTCATCAATGTCAAATTGATACCTTTCCTGAGTAAATGCAAGAAAATAATGAATGCTGGCAATTTTGCTCTAAAAGACTATTTCTGAAAAGGACTCTGGAACACCAGTTATAAAGTAACCAAGAACGTCAAATAATCTATCATTAAAAAACAAAAAACCCCCAAACCCAAAAAATCAGCCCAGAGTGGTCCACTTACAGAGCACATACACATCTTAGTAAATAACTGCCTCGTGAAGTGCTCAGAAATATTGCAATAGTATTTCTCATACCAAGGTATGTTTTGAAAATTGAAGTGTTAGGTATATTTACACAAGGATTTAAAAAAGCAAATAAGAGAATAAACAAACAAATACAATTGAGCATTGGAATATGCTTAAGCATACACAAATCGAGGGATAGAAATGTCTCATGCATTAAATATCAGTTTCAGAAAAGAACAACTGTTCTACGCTCTGATTCTGTCAGTTTTGCCTGGTAATCCTCCATATGAACATATGAGCTGCAAAGGAAAATAAACTAGACTAACTCAATCTGCCACATTTAACACAAACATGTCATAGGCAGAAAAATAGAAAAAGTGAAACCAACATTTTCAAAAGCATATTCTTACAGTAGTTTTGCTGGGGAATAAAAAAAAAACAAAACCCTTTTTCTTTTCACATCCAGGTAACTACCTAAATTTAACTGTAAAAAAAATTTATCTGATCATTTCCCTGAAGGAAATTTTCTGACCTGCACTCAGAGGATGAGCTCTTTCTGAAAATTCAACTCCAGTGAGTGTCAGTTCCCAGTAGATAATACCGAAGAGGTATTAGCACATAGGAGAAACTATTTTTCAACTACAGCACAAATTTAAATTTCCTTGTGAAGGCACACACATATGTTATTATGCTGTTGTAAGTCCGGTTTTTAAATTAGGTGTAGTTAGTTGTCTGTGTTTTTCCTGTTTATCAAATGTGCTCTTCTGAGTTCTTTCATTCAACAAATTCTACAGAAAAACAGCAGTGTCAGCTGCTTAATTTATTGATAGTCTGGGATACCTATTTTCTTGGGAAAAAAAGTTTGATGAATATGAAAGTTAACAAATATATAGAAAATTTAGGATTGTTCACTAAGACACTTATCGAAATCTGCTTAGCATGTGTGGTTTAGTGTGGTATTGTTTTTTGAGGTTTCTCAGTACTTTTTAAGTCTTTTACAGCAAAAGGTAGTGCTGAGTTCACATGAGACCCTAGTTAGCAAATTTTTTTTAAGAATAAGCATGAGACACTTCTATTTCTAATCAGACGTTCTGACTAAATTTATCTATGCTTACTGCAAATAAAAGTAAACTAAATTAGGAAGAATCCCAAGTTGTGCAATTCCTTAGGGAAACAGATGACAGCCTTCAGGGCTTTAAGTTCTCAAGTGAAGTGCAAGGGCATAGCACAAACCTGGCAAAAAAGTCCCAACCAGCATGCACACAGCCAGCACTCAAACTGGACTTCTATAAGAAGACAATACTCAGTGCCATGCAGAGCTATTCTTAGCCACCATAAACACACCAAGTTTCAGAGTTAATAGCTCCTTTGTCAGTTTCATGGAAGGAGACTAGTCACATCTGAAATAAAAATAGGTTGTCATCTGCTTGTCCATGGAACTCCAAACACACAGCTAAATTGGTCATTTACAAGATTCGTGCTGCGTGCATTGGTATCATAAGGGGGAAAACCCCATCTTTTTTCTCCTACCTTCCTCAACTTTCAATTTAAGTTTACATCTGACTCTAATTTACTTCAAAAAGTAGTTTGCTCTTTCCACAGCAGGAACCTTTATCTGATTTCAACACATTCTTTTAAGCTCTAAAAACCATTGCAGAGAACTGTGAGGCTGAGACTGGTATGAATGGGAAGTTCTGGCTGTGGAGGGACCAGGGAATGTGGGGCTTTCAGCATGGCCTGGATGAATAACACCTGGCTGAGTGGGCATGGAGATCCCCCTGCACCCACCTGAACTTTCACAATACACCCACATCTGGAGACAAAGAATCATGTAATGACTCAGAGAAGTGGGACAGGATGGGCACACTGAACAGTGACAACTCCCAAAACACTGCTCCTGAATCTGTTGCCAACTGAAAAGGAGCCCAGAACATGTGGAGAATGTTACACCTGGCATTCTTGGCTCCCATACCATGACCATAGATTACAGATGTAATAGCTTGACACAAGCATTGTGGTGCCTTTTTGCTGGACAGACACCTTGAGCACCCCATACTAGTGCCTGGCTGCTGAGTGGACCTCTTGGAAATACAGGCTTCGCTCCCCTCAGTTCACATTTTAAGTAACATCTGCTTCCCCTTTTACAAGGTATCACATTCACATCTGCTACATGGCTGATATAATGTGGCAACAGCATTTCCTACACCTTTCTGTGGTAAAAAATTAAATTGTAGGTTTCATATTTGTGTAGGAAGACCTGGAAAATAGCCACAGTCTGTCAGCAAAGTAACAGATACACTGGCCTACAAGCTGATGGACAGGGTTAAAAGCATGTTTACATATAAATCCATATATTAAAAAGAGCAGCCTGTAAGGAGGTGAGACAATTGTGTCACAGCTACATTCAGATCTGCAGTCATTCAAACACTACCAGGTTTCGAGGCTTGAAAAGGAAGTAAGTATCTAACTGCATTTGCCGACACCAACTATTGCTGTCCAATGGCAGTAGTACTTGCATGACTTTTAGAAGACTACATAGTTCATGACAAATATAAGAATGAGGATTATACAGAAAAAATATAAGAAACTATTAAGTTTCTGCTTTAAACATTCCCCAATGTTCATCCCTCTTTAGGAAGAGAGGGTGAAATTTCCTATTAGAGGATATCACAAAGCAAATAGTGGTCTGATAACCTGTAGGGTTCCTTACTACTACTACATGATTAAAAAAAAAAAAAAAAATTATGTCACTAACCTCTCACTTAGGTTTCCAACCAGAATTACTACAGACAGGAAGCCAATGCTGCCATTTCCCAAGCTGCAATATATAAATATATTGGCAGCAACACTTTCTTCATTCTTGTTCGCTATTGTGAGTAATAGTCTATTTGTATACTACTAACAAAACTGGTATTATGCATTGCCCAGTTATTCCACTTAACCCTGGAAATCTCAGACTCTCTGATCAAGGTTTTGGAGCACAAGCTTGCTCAGTACATTGAGTTTACACAGGCAAATCCCGTATCTATTCTAATAAAACACTACCTCATTAATCACTCTCCAGTAATAAAACACAGATGAGATGAACAACTGACCAGCTTCTGGGGGAGCAGAAGCAGAAATGCAGTTTGGCCACAGTGGGACTGTGCAGCTCAGTCGGGGTTAGGGCCTCAAAGCAGGGAGTGCTCCAGTCCTGACACCTGGAAGGAGACCAAATAGAAACCACGAAACGATAACGAGCTCCGGCCTCTGCCAAGCTACACTCTTGGCCAGTGACCTGGAAATGTGAGTTTCACATCCAGAGCTCATCATCGCTCATCTTTTTCCCTCAGGATGTGGTATTTTAGTTTGTGTGGTCACTTATTAACACCACCATGGAACACTGAGTTGTTTTAATCACGTCAGTATGGCACAGCTGCACCTCATAGGTCTCTTTTACCTCTCTCAGTCCCCAAACAGCTAAAACTATCCAACATTCACAATTGCTTTCTGGCAGTCAGTCTTAGTAACCTCAGTCTTAAAACTGCAAGCAACTCTCAAGGACTTAACATCATTTTTCTCAGCACCATTAGGTAGAGAGTTTCAGCAGAAGTCAGCAAGAAGAAAAGAGAAACAAAAGCTTGAGAAAAACTACAAATGTGCAAGAATATATGTTAAAAAAAGCAGTATCTAAATTAAAGTTAATCAAGGACACAGTATTTCCTCATTTCATGTTTTCACTATAAGAAGCGCAGTGCATACAAATTTTTATTTTATTTTAAAGACTTGCATCTACAGGAAGACATCAGTTTGGCACAGCAAGATTAACTTTTACCGATGCTGAACTTGAGATGAATAGGCTTCAAAAAGTTTTTGTGCTCAGTGGTAGCATAAATCACATCCTTTACCACATTTTAGATAGTGAAATCCTATGGGTTTGCTTCAAATCATATAAAACCAATGACAAGGACCTCCCAGGCTCTGTCCTGCCATCCTCTCCCCTGTTTGATTAAACACATTATATTACTGTTTTCCTTGTCTTCTCCAAGATGAGCACTCAACTTTTCTAGCTACAGTAATGTCTTTAGAGATAATGTGGCCATAAAAGATAAGCTTTAACTATAAATTAAAAATAAATATATTAAGTAAAATTATTCAAATAAGCCTTTGAACAATACTACAGCAATAGATATTAGGAAAACTTCTAACAGTGAAATCACTTTGCTTTTGGTCACCTTTTGCCATATTTGTGAAACTTAGGTTTGCCCATAGTTCTCTTGAGGTAGCTCTTTCATAATTAGTGATACATTTTTTCTTTTACCTATGGAAGAAAAATTATAATTTGAAGTACTCTTTCAGGGTTTTTGGATAATTATTTAAGAAGAAAAAAGGTAAGAAAAAAATACTGCAAAATCTTTCCCACCCATGCACTTCTGCCAGGTTATTTCTAGATTTTGAGCTCTTCCTTGCTTTTTTCCTACCCAATTACTTTCCGAAGTGAGAGACATTCAAAGATCAAAATATACCTACAAGCAGAACAATGTGACTCCACCTTAATACTCCCCAGCTTAGTCTACCATGGATTTCTGGACACAGTGTTCAAACAGCTATCAAAAACACTTTGAACTTCTCAGCCAAACCTCAGTACACCTGCGTTAGCTTCTTTCTTTCTTCACTTTGCTGTCATAAAAACGAAGCGCTAGTTGCCAGCCTCTCTATTTTCAGGACAAGACCTCATTTGTAGCTGAAAGAACAGTAAAAATCTGGTGATACTTGGCCCAGCTGCTATGTCCTGCTGACAGCCAGCACAAAGCAAGATGTTGGAGAGAAAAAAGAGGCAGGTTTCCACTGAGATGTCAGACACACGATTTTCGAAGCCAAACATGGGCTGCATTAAGAGCTGCTGAGTTGTTACTGACCACTGACCCTGGCACCCTCACAAACATCACTGTTCCTACCCTGAAGATCTCCAGTTCTAGTTCAGCAGTGTGAACAAATGCAGCAAACAGGGATGATGAATAAAAGCAGCAAAAGGTAGAAAATGAACAGCCCCCAGAGCTACTTACACTGCTTTGACAGCACTGTGAATGTAACAATTCTTTCAAATATCCATTAATTAGTTAGCATTGATTTGCAAGGGCTTAAGGCATTCATACATCCTTCTAGACTACCATTCTTCTCTGTACCAGTTATCTGCAAAGAAAACTTCAAAAAATAAAGTTGAAAATATCCCCAAATCACATGCCAGCTGTGCCTGATGGGCAGAAGCACAGGAGTTATTTATACCTCCCATGCTGTGCTTTCCTAAAATCTCTTTACAAAATTAATTGCTTCTAGAACTTAAACGAATTCTTGAGCAAGAAATCTATAAATATTAAGGTTTTAAATTAAAAATTTTATTCTTGAAGATTGAAATAGTTTTTTAAACTCTTAGCAGTCTGTTTCTAGGGCTACATATATCTGACAAAAAGTACTCTTTCTTTCCTTTGGATTTTCAAACTCTGTATTATTAGGAGAAGAATGAGAAAAGGCAAAGAATGAGGAAAATGTTTCATATGCCTGTTGTTTTCTACTACTACTTCGAAAGCATTCAAAATATATAGACATATATATTCATTAGCAGAATTTGTCTGAACTGAGTGAAATCTGTCCTACACATTGTGCTTTTCTTGTTTTATCTAATTATACCCTGCTTAGGGCAGCAAGTTTAAATACTGATGAAAATTAATTAAAGAACCACAAACCATGTAATTCTATAACTGTATTGAAACATTTTCCACATCTAGCTTTTTTACCATTACTGTATTTTTAAGTGCTTCTAGATCAGTCTATAAGAGACTCCTGGATTTGTCTAATGAGAACTATCAGTGCAAACTCAATGATAAAAGGTTTATTTCTTCCTGTACCCTAATTTGCCAATAATTAATATTCTAATATTAAAAGCAGTTAAAGCAATTCTATGCCTTAACATTTTATTTTCTTTTGTTATTGCAGCTTGGTAGTCTATTGCACACATCATGTTTCATTTAACTTTCCTGAAATCTCTCACAAAATGTAGTTTCCACCAGACCTACTAATACAAACCCTTTGCTTGTGACGTTCACATAGGCAACTGGGAATGTTAAGAGTACAAAAACTTAATTCTTATTTACAGTAGCATGGTCCAGTTTCTTTTAGGTTCCAAGTGTCCTTTCTCATCTAGAATGGCCTTTTCCTCTTTAAATTGACCCTTTATTTTGCACTGTACCTAACAGAATTTAACAGCTCCCTTTGATTAGCATCATTATTCTTTGTATAGGAATGAGGAAGAATATTTACTTCTATAGAATGGAAAACTTCTAACTACATGTACACAGGGTATAAAACAGCAAACAAAAAGCTGGCGATCACCTACCCAAATAAATAAATGTTATTGAGTCAGTTATCTCTTAAATGCTATTAAACCCCTAATGTCTAAACCTTTCCCCTTCAAATACAAAAGCACCGGAGCTAGAGTGTTTAAAAAAAAAAAGTCAGCAGAAATGGGGTATTTGATATGGCTCTGTTGCAATTGGTTTATCTGGAGCTTTCCTGAAGTCCATGCAGAGCATGCAGTTTATTCCAGCAACAGTAGCTGACAGAGTGATTTGCATTTGGTGCACTTTCTCCTTTCAACAGCATTCTCTTCTGCAATTTGCATCATTACAGAATCTAGTTATGGGTTTAGCAGAAAGTCTATCACTTTCATAGAAAGAATTTCCCAAAGGGAACTCATTCCAGCATACTGATGTCTGATGAAGAGAAACAATGTCCATCCTAACATAGAATGTACTTCCTATCACACAAGCATTTTATTAAAAAAAATTAATACAAAGAATTTCACACAAAATAATCCACAAAAAATATCTTGTTTTAAGTAACAGTTCAATATTTTCCATCTCTACAGATGCAGAGAAGTCCAAAGTAAGGCCCAAAACAACATATAATCTCAGCTAATTACAACTGGTAAAAATCTGGATACATACACTTCCCTCATGAGCATCCACACTCTAATGCCCAATGTACATGGAAGGTTCAGACTGCTGACACCAAATAGGTAAGGCAGGTAAAAAAATATACATGTAGGTATGAATGCTTAGCAATAATGGAAGATAGACCGAACTCCCAAAACACCCAACCCTCCCCCCCACCACCACCTTCAGTCATACAGAAGAAAAATGAGTAAATATGCAAAAGACAGGAGAGCAAGACTCAACAATCCAGCTAAACTGAGACATCCATACATGTCCACCAAGAGAGGCAGGCAGCTGATCCTGAACATTCTGTTACAGGAGCCTCAACATCCACACTCCTTCCCTTGAGATCATTCACGTGCACATGCTGGGTATTCTTCAGCTTCAGGGATGGTACTCGGCTTTGACTAGTGTGGATGTTATACTTACAGCCTTTTCATGTTCTTCCAGTCTATATCAGGAGATGCAATGACTTATTATTTGACTCAAGAAGTACAGCACAAGAGACCATCATCAAAGGCCACAAAAGTTCATAAACAGAGTCAAATATGGAGGTCACACTCCACAATATATTAATACATGGATACATTCACATTGTATTGGGTGATTAGCAACTGTTAGAAACTTGCTTTTCCCATAGCTACTTAAAGACTGGGGAAAGGTTAGCATGTATTCTAAAGGAAAAAAATTGCTGCTCGAGTAGTACAAGGAGCTGTAACTACATTTACTAACATAAATTACACTTAGATGTTTGTTTTAAAAAAAGCAGAACTTAGTAGCTTTTTCAAAACTTAATTGGGATTCATCTTTCATTTTAAAAATTCACTTTTCGATATGTTAGAACAATCTTGGAAGACATAAAGAAAAATCGTTCCATTCTCTAGAAAGAGCCTATCATGTTTCAGCATACAAGGCAACACCACTAACTGATGTGACCCTTTGAAGTCAAGGTTACAAGAAAGAAAAAATTTCCTGCATTATTATTTGGGATGCTTAACGCTAGAGAAGTGAAGTAAACATCCTACTTAATATTGTACTTATTTAATAACTATTATTGTTTTAGAAGGCATCAAAAACAGTGTATCATGAAAACAGGATGTCTCTACATCGTGAATACTCATTTTTCCACTGGAATATAAAAGTGGTATGAAAATTCTCTAGAGCACCGCAGTGCCACTAAGAACTCTTAGCCCAAAGGACAGTCTGGAAGAGAAGCAATCATGTAACATCTCAGACCATTTTTTTCCTTAGGTTTTATTTTTCTTTGCTGTTTAACAGTTAATGGGAAAACAAGTTGAAATTTATCATACAATAATGACTTCTAATATGTTAAAAACTGTGCTTTTACCACTTTTGAAAAGTATAATCCACTAGCAAAATGACAGCAAAAGAAACAGCAAATTTGTGGTTTTGCTAAAAAGCCACACACACCTCCACAAAGACTCTACCTCACCCATCTTCTCCTAAAGAATAGGTCCATCAAGAAAACATTTGTTTTTCCAGAATTCTTCCTATGTTCCTTTTCCATATATATTCCTACCATGGCACTGTAACAAGATCTCTCTTAGTTAAATTACAGCTTCACTGCTGTCCGCAAACAAAAAGTCACAAGATAAAAATGAATCTACTACATCTACTTTGTTAAATACTGTATTAGCAGAGCAGAACCTCTCTTGAGAGCTAAGAGTTCTTTTTTGGTTGGTAAAGGAGGAAGTACGTCTTCAGTCAAACTAATCCTACAGGATGCTAAGCGAATCTTAAAAAGGAAACTCCAAGTGCTTTTTTTTCATTCACAGAAAGAATGATCCAAAAGTATCTGCCAGGCAGCTCCCCAGTTTTCACGTGCTTGTCAGCACCTGGCAGCCATAGCTCCAATAATTCACTTGCTTTTAAAGCTGCTCCATTTCTTTCTGATTTTATAACTGTTTCCAAACCAACTGCTGTACAGGCAGATACAGCTTGCTTTCCTGGCAGGACTTTGTTCCTAAGCCCACAAGTCTCAGAAACTTGGAAAATCACTGTCACAAGCCTTTATCAAAAAGAGGCCAAGGGCAAGGACCTCAATGTAGCTTTGGTGGGGGCATTGTTAAAGTGCAGCCCTATTCTCTTAACCAGCATAAGTTCTTGAGATATATGAATGACTTCTGATTCAAGCTGAGCAAAGTGGTATGAAAAATTTCATGAAGCACCTCTAAAACTGATCCACCAAAAGAAGACAGGGAAAAATTCAAGGACAGAGAAGCACCCATACGACAGTTGTACCCTTCTGTTTAATCCTTTCTGTTTACCAGACAGATACAGCATAACTGCAGCACAGCAACAGAAAGCTGTGTGATAGGTTTTAGAAAGACAATACATCATACTGAAACAAAAAAAAAAATCCAGAAATAATGTTTTATTTCCAACAGGACATGACTATTAATACAGTAAATATTGGAAATATAAAAAAGCTTTTACTGAAGCAGTAATGGATTGTACTTGTGTTTACTGGAAAGCCATTGTTCCTGTCCAGCCTGAAAATCCCAGAAGTACATGCCTAGTTTTCACTAGAACTTGTGTCATATCTTACAGAAAGGTATTTATTACTTAACACTTTCACTTTAAGCAGCACCACATTTGGGTTTTGAACCCGCATATTGCATTATTAAAAGCAATTCTCATGGCATCCAAACCTCCTTAAACTTAAATGAAGGTTTCTGTTGACAAAATATAAAATAAGAGCTTTCTCACACCAAGCAACATAAGTAACAATCAAAATTAATCTTTTTCGTACAATTTAGAAACTAAAGAAGAACCATTAGACAGACCACAGATTGAAACTGCAATGGGTTAAACAACAGAATCCAAGAGCACTGAGAGACATCATCACAACCAAGATTCCTTAAATACTATGGAGCGAAGCAAGCTGAGGACAAGCCAGTATAAAGCCCCCATTACATTCACAATCTCAGTAAGCAATTAGTTCTTAAGCAGGAACATCCTCACTTCACCACTGGATTAAAAGAACATTCCTGACTCCATTTAAAAAGAAGTAATGCCTAAAATTGTTGGCACAGAGACAGCATTCTGAAACCAGGCTGTTTGAATGTCACTTCATTGTTGTTACTGAAAGAAAAAAAGACCAACTACAATAAAACCTTAGCCAGCGCTACAACATTATGCCAGCTAAGCAAGCCCTTAACCAGACCCATGGAGCTTTGCTGCCTTTCAGTTACACACTTAAACACTCTCTGCAAATACTTATTTTTATGTACATGGAAATGCATGCAAGCGCACCCACTCATTTTCTGACATCCTTCAGCATATAAAAATTTTAAGTTATTATATAAACCATAACAAGTAGCATTTGCACCTAAAAATTTTATGAAAACATAGAAAAAACTTTTCTCAAGTAATTTCTTAGCATGTGGATGTTTACTGAATTTCCAAACTCATCCTCAACATAAATACTGTGCAATTCCTTGCTCTGCACATACTGCATCCCTTGATTAGAAAATGTTTTAGTAACAAAGCACACAGATGCCCACTCCAGCCCAGCTCGCTAAGGTATGCATGTGAACGGCACTCCTGGAGCCGGCACAGGCTGCACAGAGGGCTCTGCTCCTGCCGCCTGCACAGCGCCATCAGAATGAGACTCTCGCATGCTCACGGAGCAGACGTGCAGCTGTGCTGGAATCACTAATGGAGTGGCAATCCTGGAAAAAGTGAAATAAAACCCAGCTATCTCACCAGCACACACAGAAAATCGGTTTGTTAGTAAATGATCCAAGTGTCACTTCCTGATGAAGGAGTCAGGAAGATCTTATTCTGTTGTGATTACATAACAGAGGGCATAAAGGAGAAAACAGAGCATCATATATAACCTCTTCTCAGACACCCTTTTTATTATTATCACTCTTTATCTCATTATTATTACTACTCTGTCTTGACACAGTTGACAATCTAGTCTAGAAGCTACAATTTATCTCCTTATCTATACAATTATATATCTAGTTGCAGTCTAAATTTATTGTAACTGACTGTATTCTGCGATTTTCTTTAGTTTGGAAACAATATACATCAATCAATGTCAAGGATTTTTAATCATTTTCATATGGAATCTTCAACTTCTATTATAAAATACTGGAAAAATCCTTCTGGCTATCTCTATTGCAGCAAGCATGTTAGTAACTACCAAGCACAACTAAAAGGTATAATTTGGAACAGATACTGCTAATCTGCAAGACACAAATTAAACAAACTAAAAAGCTAAACCTATAAGGAAAACCTATTCTGAAACATGCATTGCTTTAACTTGTAAGACAAGTGTCCAGAAGGTATCAGTCCAAAACATGAATTACAGCAGCTAATACAAAAAGCAAATCAGGTCTGAATGAGTTATTAGGACAAACTAAGTATCTGCATACTCTCCTAGCACTGATTAATATACTGTATAATAAATAACTTGCTACTTGCTACTAATTCCTTCAAACAAGATGATATATTCCTTCAAACAATGATATATTCACAAAGGTGAATATATACTATAGTATTGGGGTAAAAATCCTAAAGGAGATATTTTGATAAAGTGTATGGTTGAGTAGAAACTGTGCATCCCAGTACATCTCAAGCAGTAATTAATGAAACATAAAACTGAGATACCAGTTATCTCCAGATCTTAACTTTTTTTGTTTCTACATATACAAGAAACTCAAGACGGAGGAAATTCTCAGCTGACGTTCAATTACGTCATCTTCATCACCTCCTGGCGTCCTGTCATGAAGTTGCTGTGCTTACGTTAGCAAAGCCTTCCACACAGTGAGAGGCAGCTCCGGGCCCAAGACCCTGCATTGAAGCATGTGTGAAGGGGTGATGTGAGGACAGACAGGCTGTCTGAAGCAAGAGCAGCATCCTTGCTTCGCTGGTTCAATTCAGACAAGGAATCCTCCTAGAAACTCTTATTTCAGGCCATTTACAAGATCAAAGTGGGCAGGTTTTGTAGGCATAATAATAGGTTTCAGGCACAAAATATAATGCTCCCTCTGTAAAATACACTGTCCAAGGGTGACTGATTTGCTTCAAAGGAGCATTTAGAGCTTGACAGAACTAAGACGTCAGCATCTGGTAACTCCGCAGAGATGAGCATCTACTTGTCACCTCTGTTGGGCAGCAAAGGGTGCAAAGAACTTTACCAGACTGAAACAACTGCAGCCTAAGAAAACAAAATCATACAAACATAGACATACAAAATCTTACATGAGAACTAAGAAACAGCTCTCAGGATGGCTATGACAAGTTGCACTAGCACAGAGGACGACTAAAACCCTGGTTTTTAAAGGGCAATTTCACATGGTGGCTTGGGAAAAAAAAAAAGAAAAAAAAAAATAAAAAGATAAGCTATCTGCTACACCGCTGTGGCTCCCGGTGCAGCGACATACTTACTGCTACTGCCGCTCCAGGATTTCAGCAGAGACTTAATGCTGATCTCGAAGAAGAGGGAGTCCTGCAGGCTGAGCATGGTGCGGGCAGGGCGGAGCGCGGCGCCGGCCGCCCGCCGCCTCCGCCAGCAGCCGCGGGAGGCCGAGCGCCGGCGGTGACGCAGGGCCCGGGGGGCGGCGGGCGGCTCCTGCCGGGGGCGGCTCCTGCCGCCGGGACCGACCCTCCTGCCCGCCGGGCCCCGCCCCGGGCTGGACGCACGCTCCTCCCGAGGGATGCTCCCAGCCGCGCAGAGCCCGCGCTGCCCAGCCCTTGGCAGCCGAGCGAAGCGACTCCTTGCAACTACAACCAAAAGCGGCTATAAAAGGCTGTTTGTGCTTTCCCGAGTTTTAAATAAACTTCCACCCGAGCTGTTAAAATCGTGATGAATTAAATTAGCTGCCCAGCGCAGCTCTGCACTGTGCCAAAAGCCAAGCAAGCCGTCTACCCTACAAGATCAGCAAAATCAGAGGACTGGCAGGACGGAGGATGGAAAATCACAAATGTGAAAAACAAAATCACAGAGGACGGCAGGAAGGCCGTAAGTATTCCCACGGTGGATGCTTGCAAGAGAACTACAGCCAACTTAGGTTAGACACCTACAACCAGCAGCAGTTCTGGATGTCCCAAGCTCCGGCGGGATGAAGCTCTGAGGAACCTGGTGTAGTAGAGGCGTCCCTGATAGTGTAGGAGGCTGGAACTAGAACAGCTTTAAGGCCTCTTCCAATCCTAATCTTTTTATGATTCTACTAGCTCTTTGGAGTTTGGTTCACGGTGGGTTTTTTTCCTTAATGTCTTTTAAAGGACTTGAGCTGGGGTTTGTTTGGTTTGGGGTCTTTTTCTAAGTGTCTTCTAAAGGACTTGACACAATTTTAGTATTTCTAATAGTTTACTCTGTCCAGTATCATCTCAAACGCCACAATGGAGAAAGTCTTTCAGAAGTTACAGTTCTGGGTTCCTAGGGTTCCAGCACTGCCTTAGGTAGCACTAAGGTTTTAATGCCATTCTTTTGGGATAAAGCCAGATACTTTACCAATAGCCTTTACCCACTTCAGCACAGGGT
This sequence comes from Luscinia megarhynchos, assembly GCA_034336665.1. Lineage (NCBI taxonomy): Eukaryota > Metazoa > Chordata > Aves > Passeriformes > Muscicapidae > Luscinia > Luscinia megarhynchos. The sequence goes on from CM067566.1 coordinate 25,662,512, forward strand.
AAAGCAGTTTCAGATAAACCTCCTTCACCTCATCCACCCTACTAGGTACAACCAAAAGTTGGTGGCTCTATCAGCTTGAGGTGTCACCTCTACACAGATCAAAAACACACCTGAAAGTGTCTCAGATTTTTATTGGACAATACAAAAATGTCAGAAAGATTTCTACATACTGACAGGAAGAAATGACATGGAGAAAGGAATGCTTATTTCCCTAACTGCAACCAAATTGCACAAGTAACACTACCCCCGGGTCAAATAACAGAAATTGAGAGAACTGGATGCTGAGATTATTGTAGCAGTTTAATTATGTCTACTTAAATTATAACTTGACCCACATCATACAGATGAACCAAAGAATGATGTGGATCCAAGGTAGACTGATTAACGAAATCTGCATTAAGGAGGTGATTTTAAAATCCACTTTCAAAACTGCTGCCCATACTCTACTAGGAGTAAACAAGCCAAGAGGAGGAAATAATACCTGTGTCCTTAGACAAATTAGAATTACCTGAAGTTGTAGGAAAGATTTAAGAACAGTGTGCATCAAATACTTTCAAGGTTTGAGGTTTATTTGTGGTTTTAGTTTTGCTTGTTTGGGGCTTTTTTAATCTATATCCCCACCCCAAAAAGACAAAACAATTATCACTAACAGAGGTAACACAAACTAGTTGATGTAAAATTAAATGTTTCTAAGTGACAGGTCTAACACAGCAGCAGGAGGATACTGGAGAAAGTGGGACAAGCCTGTCACTGCATTAGGCTGGTTCAAGCACCAGCTGCTGTCATTTAGGAGATGAACAGTTTTATTGAGACCAGTAATATCATTCAGTTTTTACAGATTAAAAATAATCCATATTTTCCCATGCAAAAAATATTTTTCTATAATAAGATACTAAATTGCCACCTATATAGAGCAGAACACATATCCACAGAGTAACTCTTTGGGACTTTGCATCAAACTTTCTCTCATAAGCCTGTTTCAGGTAATACTGCCTCAGCAGTAGGTAATATTACCTCATATTCCTTTTATGAATACATTCTAAGTTACACTTCAAGCATTCCTTTTTCCTCTTACTAAATAAGACATAACAGAGGTTGTATTTTGTTATGAGTTGGATATAAAGGTCAGATTTTGGAACCAGCTGATGAATTTCACCACTAATTTGAAAGACTGTATTAATTATGGTTGGTGTCTGACTGCCTTTAACACTGGGCTACAGAGACTTCTTCAAAGGAATCGTTGTTAACAGTGTGCATTCCAAAATTATGAGCCAACTGGCTCAGCACCTCAAAAATAATGACTTTTTAAAATACACTTTGGGTTCTTTGTAGTTGCCCATTTTCCCCCTCAGCTTTTATTCTTTAAGTTATTAGCACCAAAAACTTATTAAAAAACAATCATCCCAAAAACTCCAGGAGACATTCTAAAACAACCCTACAAAAGTATAAATCTCCATATTCCATCTTCTAGAGTCCTATTAAGAAGACTTTCAACAAACCGAGGAAGTTGTCAGTATTGCAAAATTAAATGATAATAGGAAATCTTTTTCAAAATTTGCATTTATTTATGATATTGAGGTGTTTGGCCAAGCAAGTTACATGGCCTTTCACCATGGCATTTTGTAGCACTGTTATTTATTCATAGTATCAGCTAATGCTCACCATCAATTGGGTTTCCTCAAGGATACTAGCAATTTTCATTTTAAATGATTAATAGAAAAAATATTAGCCCACTAACAATTTCTAATAAATGAGAACTGTATGCACCAAGAGTATAAGCTTCTCCTTCTAAGGATTTCAATAGATGCATTGAAGACTAGGAATATATAATATTAGGAACAAAAATATTTTGAAAATGTTTTCTTGATACTACACGAATATGCATGCTCTCATACATACATGCACAGACATAGCAACTTTGATTAAATTATCATTAATTTATTAGATTTAAAAATGGTTTACACCAAGTATTTTCACAGCCCTCCCCTTGCCCAAGAAAGGCAAAAACAAATTATCAGTACAAGTCCACTTAACAAGTGGAGGAGTGGGTCTATCAGTATCTTAGACCTATCAGATAAATATCAGCATCGAAAGAGCTTTCTTATTGTACAACTTTGTACAAGCCTTCAAACAATTCTTCCTCCTCATAATTCAATTTAACTGCTTTATAACCAAAGGTGTGTCAATAGCAATGACTACCAGGTTTTGGTTTTCCTTAAAATAGTTACTGAAACAATCTACCAAATAGTAGAACAAACAGAAGATTTCAGTGTAAGACACTAAATTTAAAATGTAACCTTTTATTTTTAATCAAGAACAGTAAAAACAGGAAAGAAAACTATGGATTAAAAGTCTCTGAATCTTGTACAAACAGACAAGACTAATTCTTTGAGAAGAGCCCAACAAATCTTATCATGCAGAATTTTAAGATATCAACATGTATTTCTAGAACTGTGGTAGAAAAATGTCATTTACAACATGGATTTTTTTTTTCCAGTTCCTCATTTTCAGATAGGAAAATGAAAGAGCCTTCTGGAAAGTACACTGTGTCTAGAACTGAGAGCAACAAATATGACCACTAAAAACACTTATTACTTTGAGAATTTATAAGAGAAGGCTTCCATAAGATTAATATTTTACTATTTTAGATAAAATGGAAAATAAAGTATTTGCATTTAAATATAAGTAAATAACTTTGCTCTGGAGCTGGTTCATGTAAGAAAAAAATTCAAAAAGAAAATATGAAATGGAGGATTTGTGCAATACTTTTATTAATAAAAGCTGAACATTACACAATTCCAATAAATACACAGTTTATACACTGATCCTAGTACTTGTATACCCTTTGATTCTGGATCAATTTAACTTCTAAAGGGAGCAGACTACTATAAAGTCTATTTTTGATACTTTCTCAAGAGTCAAGGTGAGGTATGCATGAATAAGCACACTGGTATCAGCAAGCTCTTAAAAGAGCATGACAAGAATTGGACTGTAGGTGCAGTAAAGCAGAAGCGCTCAATCTGCAGATGCAAGCTGTTTGTATTCTACAAAAATGATTAATCCAAGTGCCCAGTCCACACCATGCTTTCTGCTCAAATATGAAAAAGGAGTAAAGAGGATGGCCAGAAGCAAAATTGCTCAGGCTGCTTCAGTGACCTAAGTCAGCAGACTCCAGGTTGCTACTAGACTGATACATTACAAGATTCATGCACTGTAAGCCCAGCTGCTCCAGGAAGCACTAGACTGTCCATCTGTGGTACCATTCATCCATAGCAGGCTTGACCTGTACAAGCAAAGTCCATTCAGCACTTCCACACACACAGTAAGCTCAGTCATAGGATAGGTAAGATTTGCCTTGAGTGTTGCGATAGCTAGAGGACCCAAGCAATGTAAGAGATCAAAAACTTTAGCACTGTAGAGAGTACAGATAACAGAATTTTTCTTTATTTGCAGAAGTAGGTATTTAATAAAAATATTTCTAAAAGAATCATTATCCATAAGAGGATCAATACATTTACCAGAAATGTGTACACAAAGACTATTAGCATAGCTTTGCTTTAATTCAAGTAACATCATGCCATTTTCTTGGAGTTACCCAGACACAGTGCTGGTAACTATTTTGAACTATGTACATGAAGTGCCATATGCATAATACTGCTGCTGCTGCAGTAACTGCCAAAGATCTGGCCTGTGGCAAACACTGATATGCAAGACCAAAAAAAGTTAGTGTGATTCACACAATGTTGTTTTTGCTTCACCTCTACAGGCTGAAAAGAAGGGTTTCATGACTGAAGCTATTGCTGTATTTATTATCTTAAAAGAGCAATATTTAACTTCAAAAAGTTTGCTTTTAAATGGCAAAGAAATAACACTTTATAAGTCATTAATTTGTGTTTCACAGAAAGCACTACAGATTTTCAGCTTCATTTCCTTTTTTCTCCCCCTTCATTTGAAGTGTTATTCCCCAGTTCTACAATAGTTTCATTTCTCTAGGAGCATATTCATAACACCTCCCTCCCTCCCACAACTCCCCAGCGCAGCTCTGGCTTTTTTCTAATAGAATGGCCAAGATAACAGAATATGATTTTTCTACTTACCCCTCTACAAAATAATTTAGATTATTTTGAACAAAGCATTCTGGTATCAACACTCAATTAAAAATCACAGCTGAAGGCATTCTTGTCAGTTACAAAAAACATGCAAGTACTCTTGCTTACAGAAGTATCTTTACAGTCTTCAGACCTACTACATTCATCTTTGGGATGATACAGACTGACAGAAAATACATTCACACAAAGAATTACAAATAATATTTCCCATTTAAAGTAAATTATGAACCTTCCAGCTAGTTCTAGAAGGACATTGAAGATGCACAGCCTTCTTGCAGAACATTTGAGTAAGATCAAAGAGGATACAGTTAAATATTAACTTTTCATCAAGTAAACAATATCTAGTTTGAATAGTAAGTCTGCTGTAAACGGGGAAAAAAAATATAAAGGGAAAGAATCCCCCACAACCTTCAAGAGAAATTAAATCCTGAAAAATCAGATCATCTTCAAGGTAGTTTAACAACAGCTTCATGAATTTTTTAAGAATTTATACTAGACAGATATCCAGCCCTTCCCGAAAATCTAGCTTTCCAGATCAGCAAACATTGTAAGACTACAAGGAAACAAATGAGCAATAAAAAGGTGAAACATTTCAAAAACCGCAATAGGCAGTTCTGAGATGATATTTAACCAATCTCCCTCCAAGACAAAATGAGACAGGTAAAGTCATACAGAAGCCCAAAGCTGCTACCACATCTCATAAGTCTGGTAAATCCAAGTTTCTCAATTGTCACAAGCAGCCCTGTAAATAAAATTTTGGAAAATACAGTGATTTACTCTCTTTTCAGACGTTAAATTTCAATCTTCAATGACTGCAAATAAACTTAAAGGTGTGAAGTCCAATTAGGACAGTTCCATGTCAGAGAACATGAAATAACTGCCTTAAGGTCTGATCTGTCCAATACTGTATCATGTCAGCCTCCTCACTGTGCTTCAGAACAAACATACCAATGCTCTGGGTTTGGGGAACCAGCCCTCTGTTTTCACCCTTTTAAATGGAACCTGGAAGCAGTTACAGAGCTACACAGAAAATCCCTGCTTAGTTGCTGGGCATTTAAATGGACAGAGTAAGGAAAAGGGCTTAACTCTGTTACCCTACAAGGCCTCAAGACAACTGCTACAAATCAGTTATGTTTCTATTTCTGTTGTTCCTCCCAAGCTGCTGGATGTCTGTGTCACTTTTATGGGAAACATCGTATTTAAATTATGCAAGGATCAGTTATTCTATCCCTATAGAGATTATGGGGGGGGACCTCACAGAGTTTGAGATTCATCTGGGAAAACTTTAAAGAATAAAAAGTTACAGAAAAAAAGTTACCTATAGGGATAAACTCAGCACAGAAGCTGCAATTTGTTAAGCCTCATGAGCACAAACTATTGTACTGAGGCAGAAAATATTCTCAGATGCAGATTGCCACTAAACTCACAGAGTAGATGAAGATCTTGTGTATGTGCTCACCCTGTGCCTGGAGCTGAATTCCTGCCTTCCTCCCTCTGCCATAAGCAAAGTTGAATGTTTGCTCCTGAGTCACTGTCACTGCAGTCCATCCCTGTTCATACATTAAAGCACTGCAGAGCCCTGCATAAGCAGATGTCTCAGCCACCTCTGCCACAGGGGACTTAACAAAAGGCAGAGGGGGAGGGGGGACATCACCATGACAAGAGGAAACTACTACAGGTGTATCTGTAAAACTCCTCAAAATCATAAACCTACCACTTACTCCACCATGGCTTAAATTCCTATGTAGGCAGCAGCTCTGCACACATTGTATAAGAACTTGGACAGCTGTACTTAAGAGTCCAGAAAAGGAAAGCAAGAAGGGACAAGGCATGGACAATTTTCTCTTGAGGTTTCAACTCCTGAAATTGCCTTTCCTGATGTTCCAGTTACACAGGGCAGGAGCATTTGGAGCTCCACCACCCAGTATGAGAAAAAAATAGAGAAATTACATTAACATGGCATTCTTTGCAGTTTAACAAAAATGGCATATTTCTTCACTCCAGCGAATATTTAGTGCCTTTTTTTAGTGCTTTAGTTACCAGGATTTAAACAATTAAGTGTTTTCAATGCTGAATTCTGCAAGCTTTCTCATCTCTGTGAAACAACAGATTCTTGTAGGAACCTGAAGATCAAGTAAAAAAATAGAGATGCTTTCACAATTTAAAAAGGTAATTAAAAGGTAAAATATACATTGTTTTGCAAATCAGAAATAAGTCATGAGTGTCATTTCTGAACCTTTATCTTGAGCAAGCACGCTGTTACACTAAAGAAAAGCAAGAAAAGAAATACAAAAATCAGAAGGGGAGAGAATCAGTAGCAAATCCAAGGGCAGCTAAATGCAACAGTTAGATACTCGAAACCTAACACACACTAAAACTTTACAAGGCCACGTTTCTCCAAAGTTGTGCAAATAGTCCACAACACAAAGTTCCTTAAAGTGCCTTAGCTGGCTATTACAAAACAGCTTCTGCCAGCAGCTGCACATGGGCAGCAGCTGTGAAGCCCAGCACTCCACCTGAACCATGGCAGGCAGCTCTGCATCTGGCACAGAAAACAAAAAAACAATAGTGTCACTTCACTGCAAGCCCTACCAACTACTGCAAAATGAAGAACAGAAAGCAGGTGGTAAAAACACGATCACATAAAATGCACAATGTGCTTTAGCTTTTTCTATTCATTCAACTAGCTCTACCCTATTTGTCAGTCATATTATCTATTGATAGAGCATTTGCATACTGTTCATTTCTCCCAGTAACTGATATGAACATGTTAATTATCCAAACATACAATACACCTATAAATGTCTATGGTAAAACTTCCTCTATACCTGGGCAAATTAACCTACTCTGCTCTACACAGCTCCTTCCATGAAACAAGGAATTTATGGAAACCCCAAACAACAAAGAAAAAACAATTCTAAACTAACTCTAATAAACTGAAAACAACGTACTAGATAAATACAATATTTTTATACAAGTTTTGAGTTTCTTTTATATGTATTACTGGGTTTCCTGTTTTAAGTTAGAAAATACTTTGAAATTAAAAACATCCTTCCTTTAGCAAGTCATCTTCTCAAAGAAGTAACTGAGACAAAGCTCACACCAGTGCATTTTTAAGAGATGCCAAGTGACACCAGACAGTTTTGATTCAGTCTGTAATAAGACCGTGCAACAGCATCCTAATGTTAGAGTATCTGAAGCTTATATTGCCACATTGGTCTTGTCAATGAGCATTGAAAGTATCCCAAGCAACCAGAGTCCACAACATGTTTGTCACTGCAGACCTCACTGGACTAATCAATTAAAGAGCTATTATTATTATTTATGCTGTATCTCCCTATAAAAGCATATTGCACAGCTCATGAAGCGAGGATACACCAAGTCCTGAACATCCAGAGCATGTCATGAAAGACTGCTGCAGACAGAAACTTAACCTCTTCAGAAGGTTCCACCAGTAAAGTGACATGACTTCCTGAAAGTTTTACTCATCTCTTCAAAACAGTAATGCATTTGAATGTCTCATAACAAAACCCTTCTTTTAAAAATAAATACAAACATCAAAAATTTAGAAGCATGAGTCAAGAATCCTCCTGTCTGGGAGGGTGGATCTTTGCTGGAAGGGACCTTTTAGAACTTGGCTGGAGAACAAGAAGATGAGTGTCATGTAAAACAACCAATGTCACTAACACTGCTTCCAAAATCACAGCTACTCTTCAATAGCATTTACTACCTGAGAGAACATATTCTTACTTGAAGAGCAACTAAAGGCTATTCACTGCTAAGTTAGAGACACAAAGAATAACATTTACTGAAAAAGGAAAGGCTTTCCAAAGTAGCCCTTGATTAAGAGGAAGTAGTTGATTTGGATCCACATAATACAGGAACACCTATGAAGAGCCTAGAACAACAGCAACTAGAAACATATAAATTCACAAACCAAGACATAAAACAGTTAACAAATGCAGCCTACAGAAACTATCAACAGTTATCAAAAATACCAATTACTGAAAAATGTCCTGTCTTACTTGTCCACTTACAATTCACATTTTCATTAGAAACACAAAAACCATGCCTAAAGGAGATTAAGGCTAGTCTGATCACCTACAAACTAAAACTTTTCCATTTGAAACATTTATTTTTCAAGTGATAATTGAAAAACTGTTTAACGATTTTCCAATCCTAATCTTTCTGTAATTTTAATCTGAATTGCTGGTATCATTAGCATGGCATCTTCATATGCAGTTGCTAAATTAATCCTGCTAGAAAATACTATATTGACCTTTCAAATATATTCTTGAGCATTAGGAGGATATTAGTTGGGATTTTTTTATCCTATAGATCAATCTTAATGTTTTAAAGGATAACAGTTTTTTGGTTCAAAAAAAAACCAGCTCCTTAAAAATAAGTTGATGCTGTTATTTTGTTATCAAGCCTTTTATATACTTTGCCTTGGGATCACCAACAGACATTATTGATAGCAGATTAAGTTTTAAAATCTGTTCTATGTGCAAGATATTTAAAGTATAAATCAAAAAAGGAACAACACGCTAAACTCTTCTCTCCCTCTCAAAATGTCACTTTCAAGGCCTGTGGAGACCTTAGACCAAAGAATTTAAGATAATATTTTTGTTCTTGTATTACCAGTATATCATAGAACAGTTTTATGGTAGCAGACAATATTTTTGCAACATGTTTGTCCACATCTTATTGACTTCAGCACTTCACCACTCTCCTCAATCAGCTTTTGTAGAATCTTCTGAAAGCACAGAAGACCAAGGAAGTTTACTCACATCCCCTACATATATCATATCTCTCTCCCTCTCCTTGAAGTTAAAAGCTTTATTTTGTTCCTCTCACAATTACCTTAAAAATAACTGTAGATTGGAATGATCAAGAGGTGTTTACTTAATTTACAATCCTCCCACTAAATTTTATCTGCATTATATCAAAGAATTAGCCTAAAGATAACACTTCAAAGAATGTTGCTCAATTTCACCTTTTATTTTTTTCTCTTAATACACTGGAGATTTTATTACTTCTTTTCATCTTACAATCTGCAGGACAGAAAGTCAAAAGAACAGAAAAACAAAGTCTAAACAGCAGGTTTACTGACATTCACTTCCCAAATTCAGCTGTTGGTTATTTCTCAGTGTTCCAATTTGCTGCCTATCCACTGGTATTGAAAGAGAAGGGGGATTCCCTTTGGTTTAGCAAGTTGAATAGTGTTATCAAAGACGGACATGCAATGGGAATATTAAAAACGAACATACAAGACAACTACTCAGGTGGAAGGGATACAATCTCCTGTTCACAACACTGAGCCATTACATTGAATCAGTTGCCACATGAAAGGTCATACTAACATTATGTCTGGAAAAACTTTTTAGGTGCTTGAAGTCCAGAAGATGCATAAAAAGAGATCCTGCAAATCTGATACAAAGATAATAGATTAAGTGACCAATAGCAATAAAAAAATTGATAGGCTTTCTTCACCATGTGTCAGAGGAAAATAAGTGAATTGTATACATATACTCCACACATTTATATAAATATACCCCACATGAGCAGCTGTTACATAAGAAGAAATACTTCTTCTAGATCCACCTTTCATTTGATACACACCTTGTATGAAGCACTAAATTACAATTACTTCACCACTTGACTAAAATATATTGTCATTTTCTGCACATTCTTAAGATGAAACCCCGAGGAAAACTACAGCAGAAGTATATATAGTCAAGTATGCAATTTCAAAAGAAGATCACCAAACAATAAAGTAAAAATTATATTTGAGACATCTCTGACGATTAAACAACTATAGTTGATTTTCTGTACTAACGGTAAAATAAACAAGACAGAGGCATTCCCTCTGAACTTGGCCTTACTTTTAAAAAGATTTGCTGGACCTTATTTCAGTTCTTTATTGATTCCATCTTAAGATAATGCCTTACTTAAGAAACATTTACCCAATAGTCATTTTATCTGCTTATAAGCAGTAATAATAAAACGTATCATCCCTGCACTTAAAATAAAACTCTGGAGAGATGCTTGTTTTTCCATTTATCTAAAATATTAAAGAGTTCATTTTCCACAAATCAATTAAAACAGGATATCCAAAAGGTTACTGCTACTTTTGGTGAGTAAGACATCTAATGCTGTCACCACTACTGACCCAAAAGGCCCTTTCAGCAAGTTGATTCCTCTTGCCAATTCATTTCAAAAAGTGCCCTCACATACATTAGAACATTTTCCGTTGGCTTTGTGAAATTAATCAGCTCAGAGAAAAGCCACACCAGAACCCAAGAGAAGATGGGGAAGCTGCACAGATGTGAGTGAGATTGCCCTTTTCATTGACAGCAAACTGTTAGATCAGCCTGATCCGCTTGTAAAACTGCACTCAAAAATCAAACCAAAATCTCCTTTCCCTACCTTCTGTTGCAAAGAGCTTCAAGCACAGATTTCAAAGGCCCTTAGGAGAGGTTCACTTATTATTTCTTATGGAAAATATACACAGAACAATTTCCTGGGGCATTACTCAAGCAAAACAATGCTATCTGCAGTGATAAGAAAACAAGGAGAGAGGTTAGAGATTTTTATGTAAATAGTATTCTGGATCCCAAACCGTATTACAGAGCAGTCTTTAAATGCAAGTGAGCAGAGATTGTAGGGTGAAGCCATGGTACTTAGCTGCACACCAACCCCTCCAGTCTTTTCTAATCAAAACTCTGTACTTGAGTACAGAAACTGACTTTTATTCCATATATAAACATCAAGTCCCAGGTCATCATTTGCTGTACAGGGCTGATTAGAGATGCAACTGGGAGTTGAATACGCCCTGCAGAGCTACTGGTATTATAGGGACACAGCACTCACAGGTACTTCAGGTGTATCCAGCCCCTGCTAGTACCCCCGTGAGGCAATTACAGCTGTTACTTTACCACCAAAGAACACATTCCTGCTGGCATATTTTTACTCTCCTAGCAGAAGCACTTAAAGTGAAGCAGGTTCTCCATACAGAAGAATAACATGAGGTCTGTGAGCAGTGAGAATACTCACATCACTGATAAAATTAACATCTGTTCTACAGTTCTTGCATACTTGACTTACACAGCTGGTCATTAAGACAGTTCCACAGTATTAGCTACCCTGCCTTGTAACACAAGGAAAACACAGAGCTGCAACATGAGGGCACATTTCATACACCACAGGTACAGCTGCCATTTGCCAGTTCACACAGGGCAGTCGTGGCCTTCCCCTCCTTTAACACCACAATCTGAATCCTCTATGCTCAACTTAGCATGTTTCATTTGGACTGTAGACTTTTTTGAAACAAATTTCTAAAACTGAGAGCATGTCCACTCTTAAATGCTACAGCAAATTTTAAAAAATTACCTGTTCTTTTACTAACCTCTATTAACTGTTGTGATACATACAGTCATATACAAATACTCCAACAAGCCAGTTGTAGTTTTCTTCCACAATTGTACTAATCTTATACCTCTAAAAAGACAGTTCTGAAAAGATTTTTAAAATACACTTCAAACCATTCTGATGGAAACGATATATTTTAAAAGACGTATCGCAGACCATATATTAGTATGGTCCTATTTTCAGCTCTAAAAATATATAGAGTATTTTGAAAGCTGATACAATAAATATTTTAATAACAAACAACAAAAAATAAAATCACCTGAATTTCCTCACCAAATTTTTACACCAGCTAGATGCAAACGCAACTAGGTCGTATTATAAAAATAGTATTTTAAGACTTCAATGCCAGAAATAGGTTTTTTTGTTTCATCTGTCTGTTGGAGAGCTAGCAAAATATGGCTATACTTAAAAAAAATTGTCAGGCACAGTATTTCAACTAAATTCTCACCAAAACAAAAACTTTCTTAAACAGTAGCAATAAGGAACAGAAAGTAAAAAGCAAAACATAGTAAACACCACTCACTCTCAAATTCAACAACATTAATAGGACAAACCACCTTAGCTTTAAAAAATTATTGAGCTCCTCAACAGCTTCACTATGATAAATTCTGTGCTGCATTAACATCACATCTGCCAATAATAAGCAAGTAAATGTTTACAATGTTTTTTCAAATAATTATATTGTTTTATTACCTGTTTGGTCACACCTGCCTTCTGCAGCATACCCAACTGGTAAACACAGTAGTTCTTCTGCTCTATTCCAGCAGAGCAGTTCATTCCATTACCAAGATACAAAAATAGAAATAAGCAGATAATTTAAAGAGGATTCAGCTACTATCTGCTATTGTAAAAGCATGATCCCAGAGCAGACTCTAAGTCTTCATTTCGTAAATGATGACATCACACTATTAAGCAATATTAGTCAGGCACTGCTGGTTTCCACAAAATCACTCCTAATAATGACCATTTGGCACATATTTAATGACCAAGAGAGGAAAATTCATCTTTAACAGTCAGACTACGTTATTCTATTTTTATTATCCTCATTTGCTAAAACTTTCAGCAAAGCACTGAACAAAGATGAATGTATCTTCAATCAGCCTATAGCATTTTCTTTTAACCTGACACAAAGACAACTCTATTTCTTCTGAAATTATAACATGTGGAAAAAAATATTATATAAATTAAGAGCTATAAAGAAATGAGAATATAGCATAAAAGCAGGATTGGTGAAATATACCTATGGAGATACTAAATTCACAATGATATCAAACTATAAACTCCAAGGCTGTTGTACAGCATTACAAGTTAAATGAGGCTAAAAAACCCTTCACCATCAGACACCCTGGGTTTCTGATCAGTTTTCAAATATATAGGCAGCCATAACAGACTCTATTCTGTAGGCAGCTTTCAATAACCCAGAGCATTAGAACATTAACTTCCTGCAATTTGCTGTACATAGGAACAACTTGTTTTACAGAACAGAACTGTCCCTGCTTTCCTCAGCTGCCTATCTTGCTCAACCTGATGCACTGAAAAAAGGCTAAGACAAGTCTTTCCACGGAAATCCTCTTCTCCCACCACCACCACAAGCTTAATTCCCTAAGGCTGCAAGTTTATCACCCAGTAAGATGGACGAATGTCACCATCTCCCATCACTGTAGGTAGACAGGAAAAAAATTGCAGGTAAAGAAAAAAAATTTAAAATCATACTAATTCTTGAAAATATCCAACCACACAGTGAAGGGCAAAAACTGCATCTGACAGCCAGCAGAATCCAAGACCATAAAGGCTCAAGACTGTACTATTTTAGCTGAAGGCAAAAAGAAAAAAAAAAGTAAAACTGAATTTTCCATTACCGCCCAGCTGTACTATCTGAAAAAGGAACATGAACTAATTCTACTTTTTATTAGCACAATACACTAATATTTAGTCACTAACACATAGTAAAAAAAAAATTTTAAAAGAAATCTTATAAGCAACCTTACCCATGTTCTTGAGGTTAAAAATTCTCTACACAATATCCATATTCTTACTTGACTTATTTATATATTATGTTTACTAAAAATGTGCAATCTTCAAAACCACTAAAGGGAAACACACTATTTTGAGATAAAAAACTCTTAAAAGGAAAGCCTTTGAAAACTTAGGGGATCAGAAAAACAGGGGAAGAAAAAAATGACACAAAACTCACATCTTGCACTGCAGTCATAGATCTCTGTGTAGCACACTTCTGTCTGGGCAACTTAGTGCCTAATTTTATATGCATTACAGTTTAAAAACTTAAAACATATTCTTGCCCCAGAAAGAGGAGGCAAAGAGAGTCACACAGGTATGCAAAGACAAGAAGAAATCCTGAAATCAGACATCCTGAAACATTGCTTCTACATAGGTCACTAACAGATGACAATGCATCAATGACAAAATAGTTCTAAATCTCAAGACACCAAAATCATAGAAACTCCAATTAAAAGGCCTTTTATAATCAAATTTGTCAATTTAACAAAATAATAATGATCTGAAGAAAGAGCTTAGCAATCAGTTTTCACAGGTTGATGACATGGATACATACAGTAATCAGGATGCAAAACATGGGTCTCCTCGTCTTCATCTATTGTCTGTCCTAATGAAAACAGTCTGACCCGTCTCATCTTCAGCAGCCTTGGAGAGCTTTCACGGGCTGTACTCCCCACATCCGGAACATCTCCAGAAGCAGTAGTGGGAACAATTTTTTTCAGGAATTCCATTTTTACATGCCCTCTGTGTTCTCAGCAGTTACACTCTACAGAGCGTGGCTCCCACATCAACTTCCTTGAGCACAGAGGTGGACTTCTCCTGGTGATGTCATGTTAAACCTGGGTGGTGCCAACAGCAGCGTCAGCTGCCAGCCAGCTGCTCCAAGGCAGATTCTAAAGACATTTACTGTGCGGACTGATAAGAAAACCAAACACCACCAAGCCTATATATTAACCAAACGCACGCTAAACTCTGCACGCCAAGGAGACACTATTTAGTGCTGCAAAAATTTTAAGCACTGAGAAAATTCGCAACACATTTGCAAACTCATATCTGACAGAGTTCAATAGCTCTACATTTTCATGAAGTGTACAGACAGTGTTCATCTGTATTTGAAAGATAACACTTATCATTCAGAAAGTCTAGGCACTTTGTTTTTAAAGCTGCTGTATAACATCGCCATTCACATTCTCACAGTTTCAGCCACTAACTAAAAAAATACAAACTTTTGTTATATATTATGTCTGTTTTGCAGGGACTCTGGTGCTATTTTTACCACTTAAACTATTCGCACCACCTTCCAGAAAACTGCATAAGTACAGAAATAACCTGTCTCTTGTCCAAATATCCACTTCATCCCCAGGGCTATTTCTCCATACATGCCTGGTTTAGCTGAGTTTTTTGTTTTTATTTTGGGAAGTTTAAATGTTGTTTTATATTTAGCATAAAGAAGTCAGAAAGATGACTTGCATTTGGAGCAGAAAGCTCAAGGGCAAAACAAATAAATTATCATGGAAGAAGAATGTTCCTTAAGGCTTTCTATAATTGGGAATATGTATCATTGTTTGATTTAAAATATTCTTTTATTTTCTACACTTAGAGTGGAGATAGACATGATACTAGGCAATATTCCTACCTCATTTACCACCAAACACTGTACACACTGCTCAGAGAAAACATTAAATACTCACTCCAAACATCTCAGTGGAAGTCTGCAAGATTCTACTATTTTTATGAAGGCAGCACGATGTCTAAGACATTGCTGAACGCACACAACACAATTACCCAAACTATACATGAAGCATAGCACACTTCTATACATTCCTCAAAAAAAGGTATTTAATCTGAAATTTCACTACTGTTTAAAAAGTAAAAAACGTCTATGAAAGATATGCAGCAGGACATGTTTTAGGTCTCAGAGATCCAGTTAAATGCTCATAAGGGGCTGCTCAACTGGATTAAGTTGTCAGTCTTACTCAACTGCCACATCTGCGGTTCAGAATGCCACAACTTGAAAAAGTTAGTACAAGTTCATTAAAGCTGCCACCTAAGACATTTTTGAAGCTCTACATAGACTGAAAATGTCTTTTCTATTCAAGCCTGCATTAAAATCCCCGATATCCAGCTTAGTCCAAATTCCCCGTGTAAATGAATACAAACATCTATACAATTTTCCTTATAAATAAATACAAAATTCTGACCTTATCATGAGACACATATTGTAAGAAAACCACTTCCTGCAGGGAGATCAAGCAGAAAATTCTTCCTATAATGATTTCATTCACAGTATTTTTTCCGCAATACAAAAAAAATTACAGAGAAGTGGGTTTATGCATTTTCAGAACAATAATAAAGATAGCACAAAGACAATTTATCATTACAACAGATCATGAGTCATTACAAGCTCAAGCCATCATTTATTTGTAATTGCATTACTTTCTATAGAATTCCTTCTTTTTGCCCTTGAAATCTTGCCACCAACCTACTTTGCAGTTCCTAGCATTTGGGAAGAGAGAAATTCAGATGCTTCCATGAGACTGAGAATGTTTCCAACCATCCACCTGCCAAACTGCAGTTTGAAGATGGGGTAACCAGATATTTCACTTTGTACCCATCTTAAACACCCTCTGATAGGCTCAAACTGGGTATCAAAGTGCTCTTAACAACACTATGGAGGTTTTATTATGTGTGGACTCAGGGTGGAGTCGACATGTGAAGTGCAAGTACCCAGTGCACCACTCACATTAAGTGCACAAGGTGTGACATTTAACACAGCATTCTGCATAAGAGTTAGTCATTAATTTAAGAAACATAAGGTGCTGAAACTATACTTTTTTAAAATTAGAAAACAACAGCCTTTCAAGTAATAGGACACACAAAACGCAAGCAGTAAAAACCACCCTCCATACACATGATCATATTTCAAGATTAAACCTGATAAGCTAATAAAGCTAATAAGCTAAAACAGATGTATCAAAAAGATTTTAGATTGATTTTTCCTTCGGGGTGGCTTTTTACTCCTAAGAAAAGAACATCAAGTTTTCTACAGAAGATAGCTGGGGATACATACACACATATTCATATATATGTGTGGATACCTGGAGGTTAACTCCAGGACTTCCATACTTCATTACCTTCTATGAAAACAACATTAATAAAAAAAAAAAATGAAGGCAAGATACAAGACTTATATTTTTGCGTTGGTATCATTTTACATACTCTCTTCCCTCACATTTTTTCTTACCATCTTCTTAAACAGTACAATGTACAATTGTGGGTTCTATATAACCTGAGCAAGTTTTACAGATTATCTGCCAGTGTAAAACATATCAGAAGTCTTACAATTGTTAAACCTAAATTCATCTTTAAACAAAATCAAAACAGGCGGCAAAAAGCCTTATTCAATAAATTTTAACACTTTCTTATTCTGGCGCCTCTAAATACAAAAATAAAAAAAAATAGAAGACTTGGTCTTAGAACTGTTATATGCTTTCCAGTAAGTCCTTTGATACCTTTTCATGTGTATTCCACTTCTGTTACACTCAAAGGATTACTCTGATTTTGTACTGAAGTGCTTGCTGAACTCATTCAGGCTTCCCCTGCCACAGTTCTTGATATTTGTATCACTAGCTGTGCAAGATAAGGTCTGCACCTCCCACTAACAAGAATCCACATTAGAAGAACTCTGCATCAGAAGGGATTACATATAGATCATGAAGCTAGCAGAAGTGTAATAGTGGGAGACCCAATGAATGATCACAGCACAACAGCTCTTCTCAGAGCACTGTCTCTTCGGATTAGACCTTCCAGAACAAACTGCCAAGCTGTTTGGTAGGGGTGCATAGAAAGCCATGTACACGGGAATTACATGAAAGCAGGTGAACCTGCTGATGGAGGAAAC
The DNA here is from genome assembly GCA_034336665.1 of Luscinia megarhynchos. Lineage (NCBI taxonomy): Eukaryota > Metazoa > Chordata > Aves > Passeriformes > Muscicapidae > Luscinia > Luscinia megarhynchos. Next base: position 25,679,969 of record CM067566.1, read on the forward strand.
ATCTCAAGAATTAGAAATACTGAAAAAACAAAACAGTCAATGAAACAAAGATCCATGTGAGAGAGAACTACTTGCAAGTGACTTTAATTTACATGTGCAGAGAACTCCTAGAATTAGCAATAATAGTAAAAGACAATTATAAACAAGAGAAAACCGTGGGAAGTACAATTTTGGAAGACTATCTAGGGGCCCCATAGCCTACCACAAGCAATACACCACTTGACAGGTCTTTTCCTGAGCAAACGTGCGCATTGCAAACCTGCAGCTTTGTAACCCGACATGTTTCTAGAACTACCCCACCGTGCCAAAGAAAGGCCAGCCCAGCCCTACCTGCTGTGGGAGAAGGGGCAAAGGTTTCTTTTGTATTTAAAAGTTTCTTTATATTTACCGCGTAAGACAGCAAGAGAGATCCCGAGGTGCGCGACTCCTGAGGAACAGCGCAGGGCGCGGGAGCAGCGCCGCTCCCCAGGGCGGCCGCGCGCCTCCCGCAGCGCTGTGCCCGCAGCGCCCCCCCGCGGCCTGAGGCCTCCGCCGGGCCCCGACACTCGCAGCGGGCTGGTTTTGACCCGTCGGTGCCGCAAAGACCACCTGGTACAGGAAAGAGAACCCCGCAGAAGGCAACAAGTTCAGGGGAGCTTGCTTAACGCGTTGGGAACATGTTCCAAAATACAGCCGTGTTAAGGAAACTCCCCGTCTGCCCATCCGGGAGCGCTCTGCCACAGCCACGCTGGCACCACCGGAGCTGGGATTAAGGCCCCTTCACAGCTGCACACCCCACACTCACAGTCAGACGAGGTTTCCCGTAGGCTCTATCCCAGGGTTCCCACAGCAGTTTCAGACGTCCAGATCCTTAAGACAATTTAATCATGGTGCAATAATTAAATCACAAAATAACAGTTGGAGCTGGTGTCTCCGAGGAGGAACCCTGAGCAAATGAACGTTTATACCATCACAGCCTAGGGAAGTCTGGGGTCTTCCAGCTGAGTCCTTGGCAGCTGTGCCTCTGAGTGTCTGGTCTCCCGGCTGGCACCACAGGTCCGGCAGCTCATGCTCTCTTGCCTGGGGCTCCGGCTCTGAAGAGCTCAGCCTGGAGCTGCACACGGGGACTCATAGGGAGGAACATATTCCTCAACAGCCATGCTGGTAATCTGGCCATTGGAACAACCACACCGGCAGAGGATGCAGCTGGAGGCATTCCCGTGCCAGCAGAGTGGAAGTTCACACTGCAAACCTTGGTGGTTTGAAGATCTTTTCCAACCTAAACAATTCTATGATCTCCCCTTTAGGTAAACACTGCTATGCGGTGGGCACATCTATCCTCACACAGATCCTGTGCTTTCTCCCAGCTTTTCAGCAACAGGAAAATATTAACTGGACAGAACAACACACCAAAGAAAAAAAACAAAAACAAGACAAAAAACCCCACCAACATTCCCCTGCAAAAAACCCCAACACCCCATCAAAACAAAAACTTACAAACCAAAACCATCCTTCCTGCTGGGACACTGGTACTGGAGGCATCACCAAAGGAGTTTCAACAGGAGAGACCCAGCAGTATAAGAAAGGGCACAAGTTTTGCCTTTTGAAAGAACGAGTGGGCCAAGGGATGCAAAGTGGTCTCTATTTGTAGCTCTTCAAGAAACATTACTATTCCTTGAGATTAAGGGTGTTAACGATGTGACCCATACTGAACATAGCATATAAAACTTACTGAACACAGCATTAGTGTGCACCAAATAAACATGACTATTTTCACCAACTTCCTCATTTCAACCTGACATCTGTTTCATGTGGAAGCAAATCTGCTAATAGGAGTAATGTACAAGAACACCCAAATACTTCAGAGAAAAACCCACGTACAGGAAGTTTCTTCCTGATGATTAGAAGACAAATTTGTAAGACTATTTTTAATAGTTTGTCTTATCCCAATTAAAACAATCTACTCTTCCCAAGAAAGTTTAAGATGCAAGATACACAACTGAAAACAGTGGAGTTCGAAATCGAACCATCCAGCCTACTGGTATAAATAACATACCTGCATTAAATGCATGAGAAGTAGTTGGAACTGGACATTCATATTATACCTGCTAGGCAAATAATAGGACACTCAATTTCATACAAAAGCCTGCATAGGTGGGAAGAGAAACCCTCTGTGTATGCTGCATTTTTTTTAAATGGCAAGCCTTTTTGCTTTAGAACTACAACAGTCACATAGCTGTGAACAAAGAACACAGCCACAAAAACACACGCATAGGGAGAAAACAGTGTATTTGTCATACGTGGAGTCATCTCATCTTTTGGCAGTTTGTGTTAACCACTTGTAAGGATCTAACATATTTAAAGGAATCAACTTTCCATGTCTATTTCAAACTTCAAAAATAAATTTAAGAGGCCATCCTTCATATAATTTACACTCAACTTCACAGTTAATTCCTAAGCTACTTGGCATTAATGGTTTCCTTGGTTCCATTCAACTAATGTAATTTCACAGGAAAAACCCAACCAGGGACAAATCAATGTACAATTTCGCAATAAATTCTCTCCATATCAGTGCAAACTTGTTGCAGCTATTGTTTTGCATACAAAATGCTTTAAAATCAAGCCATTTAACCTTTCTATAGTTCTGGTTTACTGCTTTTTCTAACATAAAAACGTAAATAGTTTCAGTTATCCCCATGCTTTTCTTAGACACACCTAGCTATTTCTGAGAAATGAAAGAAACAAACAGTCAGTTTCTGGAACAGTTTCACTTTTCTTTCAATCACTTAGGCTGTATTTATTTGCTTTAATATGGGGACTGGAGATCCTTTTGGAGCAAGTTGTGGGGCTTTCTTTGGAAGTTTGCAAATTTCCGGGAATGATTTGAGGAGGAAGTTTCAGAGTTTGGCTTTGATTATCTAGCATTAGTATGGAAAAAAATAACTGTCAAAATGTATCCATTAGCAATTGAACATAAAACTGTCATGTTCATTGACTGAATACCATATTATTCTGCTTAACAGAAAAGCCCCCAGATTTTTACCACTTATGTATTAGGTTTTAACTGTTCTTATCTTGAGGTTGCATGCAAGAACACAACGCTTTCCTGAACTCATTACAAGTTCCTGAGAAGATCAAGGTATTGTCTACCCCACAGCTTCTACAATCTTCAGTCAGGGATAAGGATCTGGGCTTCCTGTTGCTAACCTCTTGCTTGTTCCAAGCACTGATATATTGCACAAGGTCTTCTAAACTTATGAATTTCTCCCACTGGCAGATTTTTCTTCAAATAAGAACCTGCAGCATTACATAACCTGAACCATACCCATTTCCACACAAGGAGAAACAGCAAGAGAAGACTTCGTTAAACAATCCCATAACAATAGAAATGGCCAGGTTTTTTTTCATATAAAATAATCAAAGTGAATGACAACAATCTTGAGGTTGATATCTGTATATAAAGGACATTAAATATAAGCAACATTTTAAAACCAAAAGTTCATTGCCAGAATAACAATGGCAACACTGCTGTAAAATTAGATCTCTAAAAAATTGAGACCTGAAAACTTTTATCAAAAACTTTTTAAGTGCTTTACAGAAAAACAAGAGTTGCCAATTGTTAATGCATAGAACAGCCAGAACACAGACAGCAAGCAATAACCAGAGACCAAGCACACATATATTTCCAGAATTACTCAAGAACAGTGGGTTAACATGTATTTTTAAAACAAATATTTGGGCTATTTAGTTGATGATTTTTACTCCCATTGTCCTAGTCTCTGTTAAGAGTTTCTCTAGCACTACATAAAAGTACACATCTGTAGAATTTCCTCATGTTTGAGTGGCCAACTTCTAAAATTATATTGAGAGCAAAAAAGTCAAATGGCAAGGGAATTTATATTCCACTGCTCAAAATAACCTTCATTCCAATCCCAAAATTGCATACAGCACACTCATCTCACTTCCCTTACCAAGCCGAATCTAACTGCAGTTCATTGCTTAAAATTTTATACAAGGCAAGCATGTTTAAAATGCTGCTGACCTGCGGGAACTATCATTATCCTTTTTTTCCACTGTGACTTTTCTCCATAGCTTCTATTACTTAAAAAAAAAAAATAAAAACACACTTAATGAGTTCATAGGATAAGCTCCATTTGCAATCACAATGAAAAAGCTCTCAATGCCTACATTAAATACAGGTTTTGTCTTGATTTACATAGCATTCACCTGTCCCATCTGTTTTGGTTCTTCTCCTCCAAAATTAACTGGGTTCTTGAAACCTTACACAGGAAGTATAATCTACATGGTGAAATAGAAACTAGAAACTAGTATTCAACCTACTTGAAAGAAAATCCAACCCACCTGGGTAGCTACATTCCCAAGTCCATTCATGTAGATGGACATGCTCAAGGTTCTACGGATCTGTTATACAGACCATACTACTACAACTCTGAAACACTACATATGGTGTGAAACATAGTTATACTACATTAATTACATATTACATTATATCAATTATATTATTATACAAGCTGAGAAGCAGTGGATTTATAAATCTCACATAATATATAGACTTCATATATAGAATTTCATAATGTCATCTCTTTCTCATAACAAAACCACCATGTCAAAAGAACGGTGTCTCAATAGAGATCAAGATTTCTGGACTAATATTAAAATAGTCACAGAATAAATAAGTACTTAATTTTCTTAAGTTAGTGCAGTATTTGTAAACCATTTATGCAAGAGTAGCTAAATCAAGTTGATGAACAAATTATTTCTCACAGAGAAGTGCTGTCTGTGAGACTTCAGAAAGTTACTCTTAGCTAGAGGTAGTTAAAACTATTGTATCTATCTTCCTAATGGAGTATTATTTTAAAGTTAGATATTGTCTGTTTGCCCACATATATGTTGGGATAGAACTTCAAACCTTCTCCCTTCTTTTCTATGTCAAAGACAGACATAATCTCTAAAGTGTTACAAGATTCCTCAATTGAAAATACCTAAGTTTAGATCTTTTAAAAGTAGTATACCTATTTAAATCATAAATGAAAGACTTCCTTCAGTGTAAAGCAACAGCACTCCAATTCTTGTGCAATACAAATGTCTTTGCCCCTTCTTTTTACCTAATAACTTGAATGTATATCCACTTGATAATCTGAACATAACCAGAAAGAAAGAATAAATGCTGCTGCCAGAACTGTGTAATTATACTTCAATAGAAAACAGCCCCAACCCTACCTTAAATGTAGCTGTACTACAGTACACAAGGCTGAAGCCTTCAAACATTTGTTGCTTATAGAAAGATTGGCATCAAAGGAAAACAAATTCACTCCTGACCTGAGCAAGATGCCTTCCCCTCACTGGGGACACACAATTATATTAAAATCAAGGCAGGAAGAAAAATAGATACTTAAGGAACTTATCAGATAGTACATGACTGAGTATTACCATAGCAATATATCACATGAATACTTGCTAATATTTTCAAGCAATTCTTCCATGTAAATTTTGCATCCCTCAAAGAGAATAAAGTTTTTTCTATAGCAAGCATAGAATGCTATGGGATATTGTTTCCATTGATCAAAGTGAGAAGCCTTTTCATGGGTTTTGTTCTGTTTTCTAATTAATACACGATTCTCTCCTGTCTTAAGGAAGAGGAAAAAAAACATTAACAACAACCAAAACACCATATACCGTAGAGGATGCTCCCAGTAGAACTCCACATGGGCCTATGGCTGCCACAGAATTGTAGGTTTAAATACATAAACTATTGCAAAATGTCATTCATATTTAACAGAAAACAAGAAAAAAAATGCAGAGAATTTACACTTTTAGAATTTCTATAAAGGAAAGAGAATAGATATAGTTTAGGTTTAGTGAGGTTTTGGTTTCAGGACTTTGAGCACAGGAGAAGAAATTCTAACTTTCAGTGTTAGATGAAATCTAATTTTCTATTTGGAAAGATACAACATCCTTGGGTGAAACAGGGGTCCAACTAAGGTACTAAATTAAAGTTCAAAAATGTTTCTAGTAAGAAGGGGAGAAAAAAACCTAAGTTTGAAACCGAACAATTTTTAATTATTAGCAAATAACTAAACAGTCACTACATGCACTGCTAGAATAGAATAATTCCAGGAGAGAGAAGAAATTTAAATTTAAGGACCTGGCTGAACATGATCACCAAGGAACGTAAGAATTCCTTTATTTAAAGAAAAAAAAGTGATGCTCTAGTCATCTGATGAGATTAGAACACCTGAGTGCTTTCTTCACTTGTGACTTTTAATAATAAAAGACTGGTAATTGTAACAGTGAAAGACAGGAAGATTATTTTCCAAAAATTTTCACAAACTGGAATTACTTCCTCCTTAAGGAAATGTAAAAGAGGTGCGACAACTGTCGTTCTGTCCATGCTAAGATTAGCTTTCATCACTCACACAGAAGAGCCAACGAAATGTGGTTAAAATTAAGAATAGAAGCTAAGTACATCTGAAAGGGAGAAGGCTCCTTTCCTCACACAACCCTGTTATTCCTTAACTCTGCTGTATGTTTTAGACTGAATCATTATATTCTTTAACAAGTGGCCCAAAGCAACAGTTCTGCATCAGAAGTGAGGAGCTAGGCATAGCACAGACAGGAACTTTATGACCAGTGGTGCACTGTACATGGAAACTGCCCTGGGCCAAGTGAGGCAAGATGTATAAAGCCCTGATTAGCAGGGCACAAGGGAAGGTAACTCAGAGCTTTCCACAGGAAAGCTCTGCAGCTACACAGGAGGTATCAGAAGCAGCTGCATCACTTGCACTTTACCCAAATCTCTGGGAAAAAAAAATAAATCATTGTCTTATCTTTGACATACTTGTCTTGTTTAAACACATACAGTGTTTTCATTAGCTACTAACCAAGGAATAAGCATTTTCCAGTTCCCTAAAGATTTCTGGTTTCCATTCCATTATATATCATAGATTCAAACTGTAATATGGAGTCTTTACTGTAACTTGCACAATAACCCTATACCCTAAGCTAGAAGTTACTGTTACTTTTAAATTAAGCCCCTCTCTAAGGGAATTACTTTCAAGCAAACAGTTGCTGGCTGCAAATGGAGAACAGCAGCATCTCCACATCAATATATAACAGCTGCCTGACCAAAAAAAGCATAAAAATAAGAGTTGAACATATATATGTATACAGATAGCTGTATATATGTGTGTAGATATGCATATTAAAAAAAGGCTGTAATAGTGAAATTTTAAGCAAGAGCAAAATTAGTTAGCATACAGAGTTCTTCATCTTCCTGCTGATGCATAATGAGACTGCTGAAAGAGTCACTCACCACAGGTCTAGCCCCTTTGAAGGCCATTTTAGGTGCTAAAAAATACCTAAAGGTAGTGCCTTGTATATTATGCTCAATATACAGATTACATTATTTAAGATGTGGTCAAAAGAAAAAAAAAAAAAAAATCAATAAAACTAAAATTTATGGTTCATTATCAAGACAAGTAGCTGTTCTTCATGCCAGAAAATAAGTTCAAAAAGAAAAAGCTTAACAAAATGTTGAAAACAAAGAATTTATGAATGTTGAATGCCACCCAAAAAGGAAACCCAAACAAAGAACAAAGTCCCCAAAATCCTAGGGAAAGTAAGTCCTACCAAACAGGTTCAACAGTTTTTTTCCCCTCTAGTCTGACAGATACTTTCTCACTTGACACATTAAGCAGCTCTTCTGTGTCCCTATTAGCATTTCCATCTTCTGGGGTCTGTTTGGTAGACATGCCTCAGATGTTCCACATTATTTGAACAATGCAAGGCATGGCATGTGAGGCATTCTGCAAGTCATTTGTCACTACAATTAGGTATGGTCTACAAAGCTCTGCAGCAGAAACATGCCTCTCTAGTCAGGCAACAGAGTGAGAACAAACGTTCAAATGAAGCAGGAGACAAGGGAGAAAGCCCACAAAAAGCCTCATCAAAAGTCACTGAGGCCCACTGAACTATATCTTAATAGCAGCTTTGTGATAAAAAAATAACTTAAATTTTCTGTTTATTTTTCCAATATCCACTTTAGAATTTATATTGACAGAACTAATGAAGCTGCTGAGCAGAGTAACAAGATAGTGACAAGAACTGCTTTGATCCTAAATGATTATTTAAGGAGAAGAAAAAAAAAGGAAGAATAAGAAAGTTGTTTTTTTTAATTTTAAATAAAATACATTAAAAAACAACACTCTTCTCCTCATGATGGTCCTTTATTAATTATTCTGGAAAAGAAAATAACTAAACTTAGGTGCTACACTTGCAAAAATGCTTGTCAAGTATTAACATTAATTATTTTGAATACTGATCAGGAATTGTTTTTACAGAAAGAGCTGTACTTAGCTTTTTCAGCATAACTGGTGCTCCAGACAATTTTGCAGAGAAGTCATGTGAGCTTTTCAAGACCTGACTGGACAAAGCCCTGAGCAACAAGGCTGATGAGGAAACTGATTCCAGGGAGCGAATTAGCAACACCAAAGAAGAATGGCAACTGGCACATTTTTCCACCTACATTATTTTTCCTTATCATACGTATTTTTAAAGGAAAGCACTTGAATAAAACTCTCTCTGCATTCTCCAACAGGAGAATAGACCCTGAAAGACCAAGTCTCACTAAAGTAAAAAACAAACAAACAAAAAACAAGCAAAACCAAAAAAACACAACATGTTTTGCCTATACATTGCTTACATAAAACACAGAAGGCTTTTAATACAGAAGTAATAGATACAAAAGCTGTGGACCCAGCACTAAGAATATTTCTTTTAAACCTGATTTGATTAATACCTGGTTGCTTTTTAAACATCTTGCTGCAAGCATAAAAAGCACAGTAATTACTGAAAAGTATTCCAAAAACTAGATCAGTAATGGACAGCCTTGTTACCAATAAAGAAAAACTACACAATTCAAACTTGAACACCAGTTTGTAACTGGAGCACATTTTCTATATAAACATATAGAAATGTACAAACATACATAAGCATCAAAAACTTTTAAAATTAGATAAAACTTAAGTTATCCTAAGCAGGATAAGCGTGAACAGAAGAAAAACTGATTATACTGATGTTCTCAAACCCTCTGCCTTCATTATTCTGTTTCATTTGAAAGACTGATTTGGAGTTCCTACTCTAATGTTCGAATATGTACTTGCCTTCCTTGAGCAATAGCACGATACAGTGATTAAAGTAAACTTCTGCAGCAACAAATTTATTATACATTGAGAGAAAGAATACATCAGTACAAAAATAATTATGGTATCAAATTCTAACAAAGGACAGTTAAGCAAGTCAGCATATTATATAACTAGAAATGAAAAAATAGCAGCAGAAGCAAACATGGGTATATGATATACTGGAGATTTTCCAAAGGCAGATCTTATCATGCAGTCAAGTTCTAATTTTTTGTATACCTCTCCTACACAGAATATATAGGATACAAAATAAAGTGAGAGCTATGAGGGAATATTATAGAACTTATAATATTCTAATTATTAATAACAATTAACAACAGAACATAAATATTCTATTACATTCTATAAAGTACTATAGAATACATAAATAATAAAATTGTCTTGAATACCAAAGTCCACATAGCAAAGACTATAACACCAACAGTACTTCAATATTTTAGTCTTGTCACACCCATGTACCTGCTATTCTCGAAGGTCAAAAGAAAGCATGGTCTATCTGTTTTACTACTTGACTCTAGAAAAGCAGTGTGTTCTATTATTTTTCAAGGACAGTTTAGATGTTGGTTTGATTTATCTATACTCATTTCAGCTCATAAGTGCTTTAAGTGACAGTAGTTGCCCTGTACTTGACATCAGTGCATATCTATTTCCTACTGGTAAAATCCTTATGTGCAAAGCAGCAAGGGAAAGAGCATCTAGACATGGCAGTGACCTAGGAATGAGATCACAGAGTAAGGAACTAGAGGTCCCTTCCATCCCAAAGCTTTCCACGCCTCCATGACTGCCCTTGCCAGTGGGCTGCAGTAGCCCGGCTTCACCCACAAGGGGGTAGAGCGCAGACGCCCCGCACATCCCAAAGGAGGGAGGGCTCTGCTCCCACCAACTCCGATTTGCACGGAGCGCTCAGGTTCGTGAAAGAAAACCTGGGAGAACTGTTGAACATACAGAAATTACGTAAAAGAAACATTTAATGTACAGTTCGAGAATTACTAAATACACAGAAACCACATCTGGCTTCAGAAGCCCCCAAGATGCAGATGACTGGGAGGCTATTTGCCCTGTTCTTGACCTCCTCAGACATTCACTTCTGACCATGATCAGTTACTACACTGTAATAAAACAAATGTTCTTGTTGGATTTAGCACAGTACAGACAGTCTTCTAGTCAGACAACTGATAACTGAAGTAGCAGCTCAAGATGTGTTAACAGCACAATATATAGACAAGCAAAACAGAAAAAGATACATGAAAATCTATTTATGACACTACTGCAAGAAAGACCTTACCACTTAGAAGCCATTGTTAACCACTGATGAGAGCTACCACACTTAGGATGGATCCATCAAGACATTTTCCCCGGAGTCCAACGTTGTGCTTTGATGTAAGAGTAGACAAAGATGTAAACAGCTTTGAGTCGGCTGGTGTGTAGCCAAAAACTGGAGAAAGATCTCCAAACACAGTACAGACAAATGAAGTACAGAACTCTGAAAAATAAAACAGAAAAAAAAAAGAATCAAACCTTAGACACTTAACAGAGATGTCAAGAATTTCCCAACGCTTTAGAATTCCAAATTTATCTCTGAAAAGTTAAAAACAATAAAAATGTATTTGTTACATTTGTCTTTAAAACTGCTGTCCTGCTCAGAAGCTAATTATTCTTAATGATTTTTTTCCCCATGAAAGAGAAAAAATTAAAACTGACACCAAAATAACATCTGGTTTCCCACGCTCAGCATATTCTGCGTGCATCCATTCCTTATGGAAGGTTTTAATTGCACTTTAGTTACAAACATTTTTATTAATCATATATAACCACTCTCAAATGCAAGTAATTCTGAATCAATTTTTTCATACTAGCCCTTTTATTAATTTCTCCTCTGATTTTTTTTTCATCTGCTCAGTTAGCAGGAGGATGTGGTCAGAAAAAGAAACAAAACAGTATTTCAGATGGGTCTTCCTAACAAAGCCTTGAGAACTTCTGGAGATTCCTTCACAATAGAAGTTTGTTTGCAGCTGACATACTTGCCACAACTTGCCTAAGCAGCAGTTTCTTTTTTGTGCTTCTACAGTGCCAAATTACAGTAAAAGAAAGCACTTTAGTATTTTTAATTTTACCCTGAAGGCAGATCAAGCACTTTCAACTGCTTTTAACAATTCAAGTCTCATCATGCAGTAGCAGTCCACCACTCCAGAACACGTAGTTTATACGGGGAATTTTTTTTCTTCTTTTTAAATTTTATAGCTTGAAAAATTCCAGGAATTTTTAAATTCCATACCATGAAGATTTTCCAGGAAAAATTTGTAATAAGTCCTGTACACTCAACATGATTTTCAGTGCTCTGATGCAGCACAAATGTAGTAGTTTCCTTTAAGGATATGTGAACTATTCAATCATCATCAATTCTTCTATGTACAATTTGTTCCACTTCTTAATTAGTGTTTCCAAAAATACAAAAGAGAGACCCATATAAAGTGCAATCTAAAAGTAAAAAGCCACATCCTGAAAATTTTAAGATGTAAAAGAGAGCTTAAAAGTGGGACTGAGACAACAAAAGAAAATTAGATAAACTCTTGCAAATAGGAAGCAACCTGATGTTTATATATAAATTGGGAATGTATTACATAATTCCTTGGAAAAATAAGTCAAATGTTTTAAAGACTTGACCAATTACAAAGGGAAAGCATTTAAAGACAGACAAAAGGTCTGACTGCAAATTTTACCTGTTAAATTTTGCCATTCTTTAATAAAAATGTCAACTGTTTTCACAGTCTGTGTGTTTGACAGTGCAGTGCATCAAATACCCTAATTGTCTGAAGAGGTAAAAGTGATGTGTAAGTTAACATACACTTTTGCTGTGCAGAAAAACTATCACCTTTCATCATACCTACATCAATAAACTGTACTATTCCCTTGTTTCTCTTTTTTTTTGCTCTGTTTTTTTAAATTAAAGATAAGCAATAGTTTAAATCAGCTCATACCAAACCTTACATTCACCCCTGTTTGAAAGGGAGTAGGTCAGCTGTCCTTTAACTCCTCTCCAGATACAATCACTGGGAACAGCACTTTAACACAATCAAACCCATGCCTTATTACCCTCCATATCGGAGACAGAAATCCACCCTGCCATATCCTGACATTTCAGCTCAGTACCTCAAGCAAAACATACACAGGTATGTAATCCATTCTGTTTAGAGGCTTCCCTGCTGGCTGCCTTCAGGACAAACACATCTTCCTTCTTCACCACACCAATCTCCCCATCCCACCACATCGCCACCCAATAGCCCAGCTGCTTAAGGAATGAAATAAAGTTAAACTGAAAACTGACTTGACTGTTCAAGCTTTAAGAAGGTACTGTCCGTTCAGCTAGTACTGTTTGGAAAGAGGCCAGAGGGTAGGAAACCCAGGAAAACCCATGCAATGTACTCAAATATTTTTGTACACACTGAGCAATAACAAATTTTATACTGTAGCTGCTACCCAGAGCTTCAAGAACAAGTACAGTTGGATTGGAATACAATCTGAGGCATTCTACAGAATCAATCTGATCAGATTGACTACAGGAAAAAGAAAGTATTAGTAAAGGTAGCAAAAAGGTCAAAAGTCTCCAACAGATGCCAGTGAAGCTTACAGTAGCTACAGCATATTGCTGGGTCATTTGGCTTCATTTCCTAAGGGCAGCTGACAAGTTAAAATGTAACTAACTTTATCAGATTTGAAGTCAAAGGTATCACACAGGTGCAGTTTCAGTGTTTGGGGTTCACCTCTACAGAAGATTTATGAAAAAATTAAGAAGCAGAACACGAAAAAAAGAAATATCATGAAGTTGAAAATCCAAGAGGTTTGCTATCATAAGGTTCAAAAAACAGTACACAGAAGACTGATGCCACCTCTAAGTTTTCATATCTAAAGAAATTCAGAATTCCTCTAACAACCTGAATTGGAAAACATAACCAAAAATCCAGCCAACTTCAAATCTGCTCAAGTAACAGCAGATGTAACTTACACAAACTTTTTTTTGGAAGGGGGGAAGAGGTGTTCACAGAGCATTATTTTCAAGCTGTTATATTATATTCAACAGAGTAACTGCTATAATGTGGCTACTATGCAAGATGGAAATCAACTTTTATCTCTTGAGCAGCAATTAAGATGCTCCAATTCGGCACACATTGCTAAGCATAGGAGAGGTGGCACAGCAGGTCACTTCCAAAAACTTCAGGGATAGGGACTAACACTAATATTGCTGGAAATTACCTTTATTTAAGAAGAAACATACAATACACTAAATTAGAGCCTTCTTAATAATTATTGTCCCTAAAGATTTAATAATATGATACTTCAAAAGAAAGAAATACTAATAGTTTTAGCCATATGCTAGAAGTGGTAGGTCCATGCTACAAACCCTAACCAGGCTTCAATACATTGTTTGCTTTTACACAGGCAAAATAAAGGCAGACATGAACTATACCAGCTTTTATGACATCATTTGAAAAATTACAAGAAAAAGCTTGAAGTTTAGGGGCAAACATTTACACAAATGGTCACCCAAACCTGTGGCTAACCCATAACTTCAGCATTTTCTAGAGCAAAGTAACCTGCTGTCACAAGCACTCCAAAGACAACACACCACCCCTGGTGAGCTCTGGTCCTCTTGTCAACTTACACCACCTCAGGAGGTAGAAAGAAGAAAACAACACTGTTAACTATAAACTAGATTTATTATACAACATATTGACTATATACAAGACTTTCCTGTTACAGACCAATTACACATTTTTTTCCACTACAGCATTGGGAAATAATACTAGAAGGCTGAAAAGATTTCCAGTGGCTCACCAATCCCCTTGGTTCTCCCAACCTTTCTTCATAGGGCTTGCTGTCCTCCCAAGTGATACTGGTGACTTACATCAGAAATAGCAAAAAGAAGAGCCTGGGAGCACCTGAATATTATGGAAGCCACTTTTAAGCTAATTACCTCAAAATTGGATGTTGTAAGAATAAAAAGGGGGAATGTTTCCCAGGCTCCTTAAACCCAAATCTACCCAATTTCCTTACTGAAGCTTGGCACAGTGTGTATCAATAGAAGATTTTTAGTAACAACTTGGTTCTTTTGCTTCCTGTGAAAGTTTCAAGTATATTAATAGTGTATAACAATAATCAACACCACAAACTAAAAATGGTACATGATGAACTGAGTGTTGCTAAATACTGTCAAGAACACAGTACTCCTGCAACATTTTTCTCAATTTCACCAACCATCTCCTTACTGGAAAGGAACTTTTTTCCACTCCATAATCCACACAACCAGCAAGGCTGGGTAGGTGCTGATCAATTAACTGTGAGGAACCACAAAAGCCATAAGCAGGAGAGACACAGGGTCACTAATGCAAAAACCAAACCTTCAGGGCACTTGAGCAGGGAGAACTTCATTAAATACAAATATTGCAACTGGAAGGTGCATAGATCATTGGCACGAAATTATGTAGGTTCAGCTTTTACATAACTGATATGGAAATGAGATAACACTCAAAGGGCATATCAAGAACACTTAAAAGGATTCATGGGGCAAGAAAAAAAAACCTCTATGTCTCAATTGTTACAAAACTTAAGAATATAGCCAACCACCAGCACTTGAAAAATACATGTGTTTTACTGGTTCAACACTTTCTTTTTCCAAGAATTAAAAACAGCTCTCCATTTACAAACTGACAATGTTCAGCTGAATATTTGTAGTGAAGAAGGATTCGCAAGATAAATTTGAGGGCTTCATACTAAACGTGTAATAATTTGACCATGGTAATTCAAACTTAAAAATGGGTTATTTGAATTATCTTTTTCTTAGTTAGCATGAAAAGGGACCAAGTAAGTGAATCCCAAATCATATCCATTGGGCCAGGGCTGCAAACCCTGCCTGTTCTTTGAATCTTTACCACAACTTTTTATCTTTTGGAGTCTCATTTCAAAGTATTAGCAGCAGTCTAAAACTCCAACTGTACTTTTACCACAGTAGAATGGATTTTTCCAACTAGGTCTAACCCCTTTTCTGTTTATCAGATAATTCTCTTTAGAAAAATTGCCATTACAAGTGCCACAAGACAAGGAACCCACACCTTCAGAAATCAGTAATGCAGTTATACCTTTCCAAGGAGGCTAATGCCCTCTGATTGCTGCTTTACACCCCTGCTATTTTCTGACTGTTGTTTTAGAGTGTTTCTTTAGCTGTAGTACAGAATCAAATATTTCGTGCCCCCGAAAAAGTGACCTTAATTATCTTCTATTACATCAACTATTAATCTGGACTAGCAATCAGAAAGTATTTCTCAGCTGCATTTCAAGAAACTGCAGCACAGAAATACTTTCTCTGCAAGTGACCTGAAGAGGAGTAAGAAACTACAGCTCTTTCCTCTTACCATGAGAGGTTGTAAGCAATTCAGACTACCTTAAAGAAATGTTTGCTTCCACCAGGAAAACAGCTAAAACAAAGTCTAAGCCTGTGTAGTATTTAAAAATTTTGTGCCAAGACACAAGTATTTCCAAGAGAAGAAATGAGTAAGACTCCAGCTTGCCTAATATTATGTCCCCTAGAATTTATCATCATCTGTGTGCTTTCTTATTTCCTATGCACTAGGAAAAGAAAACAGCAGACCCTTATGAATAGCAACAACCATCCTCTTCTCCTCAAATGCACTGCTGCCTGCAACAGTAAAACACAGTGTCAGGAGTGTTTGCATCCATCTGAACACCACTGCTCACCATCACCTACATTAAGAAAGATTGACACAGGAAAAGTGAGAACTTCCATGAGTGTGCAGTGTAGGCAAGAAGCTTTAAACTCTGACCTCTGCGCCACCACTGCTATAGCAGCAACTGAGAAAATGCAAAAAATGCTAAATAGCTTTAGAAACTAAACTCCTTTTTTCCCTTTTTACAAAATAAATTGCAAGCACAGCTAAACTAAAAATGAGCCTGAAACGAAACAATTTAGATCCAAAGAACAGGATTTTATATCACACCTTCAAACTGCTTTTGGCAATTTCCTATTTTTGAAAGGATCTCAAACCAAAACCAACAATCCCTTTTTATTCAATCAGCTTTTGAAGATCAGCATCTAGAAGGGTTTAAGCATTTGAAATTAAGGAATGTTAAAGAAATCAACATAATGTGTAGAATATTTCTTTCCTTAACAGACTGTTAAGGCTCAAAATACATTCTCTTTTTTCAAAAGTGCTGAAAAATACAGAACACCGACCAGTTCTGTTACTGTATCCATACAAAGAAAAATGTGGCAATTTTTCCTAGTTATAACACTAGGAGGAACTGACATGAACTTTATGCACATTCAGTACCAAGGTCTATATTAATTAAATAAATAACACCTCCCCACTGCCCCACCCACACAAAAAAAGCCTCACCACTTAACTCCCTCAAACACAGCAGGAAGCTGCTTTCCCCACTTCCTCCTCTCAGAGCATCTTCAGTAGAGGTTAAAGTCAGGTCCTATATACAAAACACCAGTAGTTCTTCCAGTATGCTGGCAGACAACAATGAAGTAGAACATCAATAATATATAATATAGCAAGTATAACATCAGTTAGCCGATTTCTTAGCTACTCAGACAGTTGCAGAAAAACACTTCAATTTATTTATCCCAACCTAGTGCAATTATCTCTGGCCTCTGGAAATAGAATACAAATACTGCATAAAAAGCAGTAGTGCAAACTGTTTTTGAACTACAATGATCAGAATGGGGACTTGTTGTACCTGCAGACCGTCTCAAGCCATTCTTTTTTCCCAAACTGTGGAGTTCATAGAGTCCGTATTTACACAGGGTCAGATATGAACTTGTTTTGCATTTTTAAAAAAGCTCAAATGAGGCCAGTCTGCATTCTCCAGCATAACAACAACAAACACTAAAGTAGCTGAATTATTCTTCTTATTTCTAGGCACACAAGGTTAAGAAAGCCCTCATGATTTCTCTCTCTCCTCTGCATTCTAGTATTCCCATAAAAATCACATAGCAGTTTTCAAACAGCCACTGCGAAATTCAGAATGTCTTGTGTCCCTAACAAATGTCAGTTCTTAAACCTGGAACATCTGTTTCATTGAGCTAGAGTGACAAAGATTTTATGTTTTTAAACCACCTAAGTTAGATGTAAGAGTCTTATATACTAGATATGGTTTGATGGGAACATGCAAAAAATACTTTCAAATTATGGAGACTAGGTCATACTTGAAAATGGAATTATTTATTCTTAATTAAAAAGGTAAGATAAGAGAAAAACAATTGGCACTACTTCATGATGTGGACTACACTATGCAATACCTTCTTTAGATACCCTCCCAGGAGACACAAGGTGGGGCTTCAAACTGGATCACATCAGTTGCACACAATTTATCACAGCACCACAAAAATACAAGTAAAATCTGTGCCTAACTGATGGTTTGTTTATAGATTTTTAATTGCAGACCATAATATCATAGCCTGATCATGATTTACAGGAAGAGAAGTGTTCATAAATGCTTTTAAATAAGGTTCATTTCCCCCCAGTACAGCAAAGGCCCAAAATTATACAGAAATGTTAAAGAAATCTGTAGGTAAAAACTCTCAGTTTCCTGCACCAAAAACTTGTTCTGTTTATTTTGTACTTCTGTTTACCCAGCTTTCTGCTCCCACCCTTGCTATCTACCACTCTCACCCTGCCCAGCTATTCACCTATCAATTCTGCAGGTAAGTGCATGTAAATACTTACCAATATACACACAAACACATCTATCAACTCCATCTGAAAAAATTTCTGATCCCAAATTTCATATGCAACATGTACCACCAAAGTAATTTCAAATGGTAAGGGTAGCAATGGTAAGGTCTAAACTGAAGAAATTGAGAGAATGGGGCAAATTTCATGATTATCTGTGTCAAGAAACAGAGTACCAGGTTTGCCATATCCAAGTGGAGATGCCAGGGACACATACTGCTACTCCTGCAGAGAACAAGAGCACTCATTTGCAAATCCTTTCTCTTTCTGAGCTGATGTGGGTTACCCAGGAGCTCTCCGAGTCACACCAACAGTCATCATGGGACAGCGACTACTCATCACTCTATCCCAGAGAATAAACAGGCCAGTCACCAGTGCATAGGGTTGCAATTCTTCAGCTGTTTGGATGACACTGGATGTTTTGAACAATGTCTACAGAGGTAGAAATCTTAGTATTTTTGCTTACAGCAAGTTTTGGGGTTTTTTTAAACACAGTCAGCATTACTGGCAGATTAGATTAGTTCAATTAAAAATCATGAAAATTCTGTCAATGTCAAAATATCCAGCTGCCATGGGCACAACCCCAGCAGTTTTTTCTGATTTAGCATAAGAGTAGAAGTGGTGTTGAAAGGACTACCCTCATGAAAGACAGATAAAAATTAGTAGGAACACTTCAGCTATTTTCCATGCTAATGCCTCCAAAGAGAATCAGGCTTTGTCCAGGTCCACTGTTAGTTGCAAGTCCTCTTTAGGACATGGCAATTATAAAAGAAGATGCTTCTTTATTTCGCAAAACTGGACAACACCAGTGGAGAAAAAGTCAATCATTGCAATATCAACTTCAAAGGCAAATTCCTGAAGTCTCATTTTACCAGAACATTCCCAAGCTTTATGTACAGATATTCCTTCACTTTTTAAAAAAATAATAATTAATCTCCTTAAACAGTTTCTCACACTGAATTGCTAGAGCCTTATCTTCTGGATCAAGTAGAACAAAACTATCTTGATTTGTAGTTTTTATGCTCTCTCCAGCTCTTATTTTATAAACATATCCAACATTATATTCAGTTACTCCAAACAAACAAACTTAACTGCAGAGGGCTGGCAAAACCTACACAATTATTGTCCTTGAGACTACTACAAAAGCCAGCAGTGAAAGTTCAACTGCAGGAAGTCTATGAAAGGCTAAGCAAATGGGATTGCATATTTCAAGGAAGGTCTTACCCATAACCTCACAGGGATCTTTTTAGCACACATAGTTTCATTTTGCACTCTTCTCCCTTGCTTACATGCTGTCACGGTATCTTTGAGCTCCTTGGATACTCTGCACAAGTATAACCAACATCATGCCAATGGGAACCAAACTATTGGAGGCCCAAAGACTGTGGGCAAAATTGATACTTACAAAAGCTGCATTTAACCTACAACTTCTCTTCCCCCTTAAAGCAGCATACTTCAGCAGTAATCTCTTGTTGCAAGTCGTGTAGTTTATGAAGATAAAGAGAAACTTTGAGAGGACTATGGAAGGAAAACAGGATCCCTAAGGTTTACCAGCAAGATATACCCACCAGAATATTAAAAAACCTTTATGAAGTCCCACTGAAACCTGCTCTGGAATACTTTATAGAAGTCTGGCCAACGCATGCTAAAAAGACTAATTAATATATGAAGAAGGGAATTATAGCATTTTAGTATGATAAGGTGAACAAGAAATCTCACCCAAACAAGAGAGAGTCTGGTTTATCTGGTTTAGCAAAATTATACTATTACTGTCTAGAAACAATCAAGATAAGGGGAAACAAACATTAAAAAGAAAAAATTGCTACCCAAGATGAAAAATAGTGTTGGCAACTGCCACTGACAAACTGCTTTAACATGCAAATATTATATGCATGTAAGTTCACTTTAAAAAAAATTTAAAAATAAATCTTAGAAGTGAGAGGAGAAAAACATTGAAGCCAGGAGTCTTCTCCCATTTTCTGGAGTACAAGGAATAAAAACAAAATGGGTCACCACACTAATTCCAAAGTGACCACCTGCACACTCAAGTGGCAAGTCAATATTCCTAAGACTACTGACACTCTTGTCTAGCTATTTCAGGCTAGGCCGATCCCAACTCTTGAAAAGTAAAGTTCTCTTACAGCTGTATGGACCACACAGCTGTATGGACCAGCTGCCAAATGATGGAAGAAAGGTCCTTCTGTACCAAGATCTGTGCAAACTCCACACAGCTCAGTTCTGACTATCATCACTAACCACAAAAAACAACCCATGTTGCTTCTGGTGACAAGAGCAAGAATACCGATGTAAAGAACAAACCAATAAAACCCCAAACCTTACAGCAACAGCATCAGCACACCAGGTCCTTGTACCAGATCAAATACTTAGACATTTCAGAGAACCTCAAATTCAACTTTAGAAGTTTGGTTTGGTTTTGCTTTTAATACTTGTTCCCCTTATATTTTTGCATGCAAAGTAAGTCACTGGGAAAAGCTGGGGATAAATACAAAAATGCCTCAGAACTTAAGCCATGTGCAGAGCAAACATTGTTGTTCAACTAGCTCAAGGGGATTTCTTTTCCTTTTTGATATCTTCCGGTGATAGTATTGGACACTTGCTGTTTGAGATTGTATTCTGTCATTCTTCCTGGGAGGTGTTCATGTCAGAGGGAATTAGGATTATAATAGATTTGGGGGAGGGGAAGGAAGGAAAGACAACACAAGTCTTAGAAGAGACAGAGCTATATGGCAGCACACAGATACTGAGACCATTAACTGTTGAGTGCTGAGGACAAGCAAGCTAAACACCAGAAAGAACTGCTCTTTTAGTAAATAAAAAAAGGCAGAAGCAACCCTAGCTGAGTCAGCCTGGCTAACATCTATAACTAGAGTTCATCAGGATTTAAAGCAAGACCAGACAAGAATAATGCTGAATTCTAAAACCTCCTAACATTGCAACACTTCTCCAGCCCACTGTGATTCCTGGGAGGATTACTACAAAAGTTGTAAAGGTTCAAAGTTGTTTGGGTGCGAGCTTGCAGAAGCTGCACAGAGCAGCAAACCACAGCCAGGCTGTGTGCTAGGCCAGCTGCCTTCCCACTGACTACATTGCATTTTCTACTTGTAAGGCAGGTCAGTACCTACAGGTACAGGGTCATAAACCCTGAAATATCCTCATTTTTCTCACAGGAACTCACATAACCCACATGCATACATAGCTCATTCTTCTGACATTAGCTGCACAACACCTATAGTTTCTTTTAAACTGAGGCTTACATGTAGGCAAAAACTGCTAAAAACTCATGGCACTCTAAGCTAGGAGCGCATTATACACCCCTGTCCTGTATTATGCAAGTCCACTGAAGCGAAAGATTTGCCTTCACATCTCTTAAGGAACTCAGGCAAAAAATTTAAACTTGTCCTTTGGCCCTTTACACAATAATGTAGTAGTCTTCACCCAGCAAGATGATGAAGACAAAACCCTCTGAAACACAAAGCTAGATATAGAATAGGCTACTTCTGCCTGACACGGAATACAGTTTTCCAAGCTGTTTTCCTTGATGCATAGCCACTGAAGGGAATTATAATCTTCTTAAGTTCTTAGAAAAAGTAAATACAGACAGCATGATCTCAACTGTATTAGCAAAAACTTTCAGCATACCAATTAATGGTATCAACCGAAATTAAAAAGTGGAATTCACAGTGAAATAAACATATGAGGACCACTCTTGAATTGTTGAAGCCTAGCTGGATGACTCTGCAAAGCATTAATACAGTAACATGAAAAATGTTCTACTTTTTGCCTTAGCCTCCACAGCCTACAGCCTCCCCTCTTAAAAGCATTATGCTATTACGTGACAACCAGCTATCACCATGCTTTGGTTCACTTAGGTCAGTCAAACAGAATCAGAATTAGTTGCATTTTCTAACTTTACCTTAACTAACCTCACATAAGAATTAAACAATTTTTCTTTTGAAATGAAGCTCAGCAACAATGTTCTACAACATCCCAAAGCAACATACCACCACTCTGCTCCAAGGTAACCACTTCCAGAGAAGTCAGCATAGACTTTAACCAAATCAATTTTGGAATATAAATAAGGAGTCATTCACAGCAGCAATTTGCCCAGGGAAGTCGGTTGTCTACTGCCAACAACTACCATCAAGTACCACCAAGGACCTCTACAAACCCCAGATAAAGGAAGCTTTTGACACTGAAAATGTTATTCTCATCTTTAAGTACGTGACTTACTAAACCTGCAACACAATTTTTACAGAGTGGTTTGTTTCCTTCCTGAGACAGTGTCACAAGATAAGAATCAGTGTGGTTTTACAGCACTTGTTAAAAGATCTTGCACAGAGGTTCTGAAGTATTCAGCACATATCCTCAGCATGACAGTAACGATGCAGAAGCAAAGCGACTGAAACAGTCTACTGAGGAAATGACACGGTGAGGAAATACTTCTTAAGAAACTACAGTTAATTTCACTCTTTGCTCAATCCTCAATCAGCAAATCACCTTCTTTCTCAAGGTACTCTATATACTCCATGAAGTCTGCAGCAGGCAGATATGCAGTGCACAAAGGAATAAAGAACTCATTTTTTGGTTTAGTATATTTCTTCCTTAATGTCCATTTCAGATTCGTAATTCTCAAGGAAGTCCAGGTTACACTCCTGATGCCTTGTCTCCAGATTGCCTTCAAGATTGTATTAGCAAACTGCCTTTGCAACTCCCTAAGTATAAGTGATCACCAAAATATTTGAGATTTGTTGGGTTTTCACAGGGTTTTTTTATGTTTTCCGTCTGATTTCTCGGGATGTTTCAGCTAGAGATATCCTGATTGTCAAACAGTGATTTCTGGCCACAACACAAACTGAACCGCCCACTGAGCAACAAAAAATTAACACATTACCAAAATACTAGAAACATACACATGAAGGTGGAGAAGGGAAAACTAATTAAACCCCTGCAATACTTACAGCCACACAAGTACGGCTATCTGAGCCTGCAAAAACTGTGGAAGCCAAACTTGGTCCTAAAAGCACCTCAGAGCGACTCCATCAGCGAGGCGCTGCACACTCAGCGAAGGGCGCGCACACACGTCTCCTACTTTGCGGCTCAAGTCTCCCAAGTTTCCCCCAAAGGCAGGGGAGCGGGCCAGCTGAGCGGAGGGCGGCACGGGCAGCCGGGGGCGTCGCTGCTCGCCCGCACCGCCCTCCCCACCAGGAGCCGGGACGCGCGTTTCTCCGCCGGAGCCCCCGGGCACCCCCAGGCGGGGCGGGGCCGGGAACAAAGCCCGGCTCCGTGCCACCCTCCCCGCTCCGTCCCGCCATTCCCGGCCGGCCTGGCCCGCTCCCAGCTCCGCCATCCCCTGCGGCGGTGGCTGCCCGGCGGCTGCGCGGCCCCGCTGGCCCGAGGGGCGGCCGGAGCCGGCCGGACGGGTGCGGGCGTGGGGCGGGACGAGCCCGGCGGCGGCCGCCGCTTTACGCTGGGCCCGCGGGGCTGTGCGAGCAGCGCTCCCGCCCCGGGGGCTCCGGGGGCCGCGGGCTGAGAAAGCCGGGCACGCACGGGCGGGGCCGCGGCCGGGGAGGAATGGGCGGAAGAAGACGGAGCGCGGGCCGCGGAGGGCATCGGAGGAGGCGCCGTCTCCCCGGGGCAGGAGGTCCGGAGCCCAGGTGGGGGGCGGCCCGGCGGCGCCGAGCGCACGCAGCGGCGCCGGCCGCTGCTCCGTCTTCGCCCTACTCGTGCCCCCGCGGCGGCGCCGGGCAGGGCCGCCCGGCCACACGCTACCCTCCCTCACGTCCCTCCCCTCCCCGCCGTAAACAAAGCGGCGAGGGCCGGGGCAGAGCCAGCGCCGGGGGCCGCAAGCACAACCCGCGGGCTCCGTTCCCGTCGGGGCAAGGCGCCCTCTCCTCCCTCCGGTCACCCACGACCGGATCCCGGCTCCACCGCCGCCTCACCTCTCCCGCCGGTGGAAGCTGCCGCAGCCGCGGGCGCCGCCGCCTACCTCAGCGCGGCTGCGTTCCCCCCACACTTCAGAGCGACCCTGGTGGGAGCCGGTGAGCGACGCGCGCCGCCGGCATCGCCCGCCGGCTTTATCCCGACGCCGCCTCTCCCCTCCGGCACCTCGACGTCCCGGCGCGGCGCTCCCGCCCCCCCCCGCCGCCCCATTGGCACGCGCCGCCCCGCCCGGCCCCGGCGCTCACTGGGGCAGGCGCGCAGCACTCACACGGCCCCGCCCCCGCGCCCCCTCCCCGTTGGCTCCCGAGCCCCCGGCCCGCCCCCGAGGCACCGCCCCTACAAACCGTGGCCAATCGCGAGGCAGCGAGGGGCGAGCCGAGCCCCCGATTGGCTGTGCCCGCCCGCTTCCCGTGGCTGTGATAGGCCGGGGCGGCGGCCGGTCCTGCCCCCCAGCGCTCGGGCGCCGCTCCCCTCGAGCCGCCCGGCTCCTGCCCGGGCAGCGCCCCGGCCCCCGGCAGCTCCGCGCAGCCCCGCACCGGGCCGGCCCCAGGGAGCCTCCGCGCCCCCCGAGACAGCAGGACCGATGGCTGCTGTTAAGAAGCCCGGTATCATCAAGGTCGCCGGGAATCAAACGCCTTTCTGGGCACACCGCAGCGTGGCTGGGAAACATCAAGGAAGTGTCCTGGCTACTGAGGCGAAGAGGCCCCGCAGAGGTCCCGCCGCGCCGACAGGCTCCTTTCGCCCGTAGGAAGCTGTTGGAAAATCCGCCCTTCCCCCAAGCAAATAAGGGCAAATATTTGTGTCTCGGCCAGCTGGACAAATGCTGAGATACCGCCTTTTTGCCAGGAATTACTTGCGTTGTTCTACCAACGCGAACCGCCGGGCTCCCCCGCAGAAGCAGCCTGGCTCCCAGGAAGCCTGCGGGGCAGGGCAGGGCAAGCTGCCACCCCTGCATGGCAGATAAAGCACTCGGACTGCTCTGGCCATTCGCTTTGATTTCATGTAATTCCCACAGGCGCCAAGTGCAAGGTTTATCGCAACGCACTGGCAGCGAGGCGGAGTAATAAAATAATTCACATCATCATCCTCAGAAAACTGAGATGCCACTGGGACTGGCCAGGATTTCACTAATACAACAGGTCTGGTGGTTGGAAGTAACAATGTATTTCTAAACAATGCAAAGATCTGAGAGCCAAGGTTAATAGAAACATTAACTCTTTAACTGGTTAGAAAGTAACTATATTTTCTGTTGAAGTGGCTCAAAGCTTCCAGGCATTAAAAAAAACAAAAAACAAAACAAAACAAAAAACCCACAGGGGGTAGGGGTGAAAGAAAGAAAAATAAATACATGTAAAGTGTGATAAAACAACACAAGATTCGCAAAACAGTATTAGAAAGAATCCTGAAGCAAACATTTTCCCACTGTTAAACATAAGCCTGTCACGCAAGAACTGTAATATAATAAGCATTTCCGACAAAACCAGAACTGAGTGAAAAGTACAAAGAACAAATGCACCAGCACAACAGTTGCAACCACTTCTATTAGAAGTTCAAAGTTCTGTACCACACTTTGCACGATTATAGTTTATTTGGAGTAAAAGCCCCTCCGTGCTCAATTACTTGTGTCCATGTGCTGCGGTAACCTTAAGAGAGATGATGTACTTCAACCTGCAGAAACCAGTAGGAAAAGAAAGTAGGAGAGGAAAAAAATAAAGGTATCCTGGTAGCTGAGGTTAGCTCTTCCCTGTCGATTTAAGAATTTTGTGGAGTACTTTTTACTGTATCTTAACAATTGTACCACAGTCCAAACGTAAGTGATAGAGCGCCTAACAAGAAAAACAGGATTCGTTGCTACTGGTGTGCATCATTTCAGACAATTGATTGAAGCAAAGTACGTCACAAGTTGCTTCTGATTTTGAAGTTACTCTGAGTTAGGGGCTCAGTGATCTTCCCAATAAATGCATGTAACTAAGATGAGCAGCAGAACCTCACTACCAATGAAAATCAGAGCACTGGTATTTAACCCTAAGCACCTGAACTTTACAGGATGTACAATCACTTTCTAAACCAAATCACTTCTTTACAAAATAGCCAGCTTTACAAAATAGCTCTAAGGATTAGTTAACATGTAAAGCAATTTTCAAAATACATCACAGTACCAGTTAATATTAATAGCAATCATTATCTATGTGGGTAAAGTCCTTACTAATTGAGGCTTTGACTATCAGCTCCTCAAAGACACCCACTCTTGGTTCGTGCTGATATGCCATAATGCCTCAGGCAAATAACTGATTCTTTGTTTGCCACTTGTAGTAGTTACAACAATGCTTTTTTTTTATATGAGGCACTGCTATTTCCTCATTATGGAGAGATTTTTCCAAATACAGACCTGTTAACTCTTGGCAGCCACCAGAACCTCTCAGCTGTTGCATTTTACTGCATTGTCCAGAGGACCAAGCAAAAAAACAACAGAAAAACAAAATAAAATCACCATTCACATTGTTCTATGTACTTGAACCCATACACTTCCAGTACTTGTTTTGGAGACTTTCCTTACCAGATCAGCATTTACTCCAATTCTTTCATATATCTAATGGTTTCAGTTATGTCTTATACAGTATTCTAAAACTTGCTGGGCCACCTCTTTGTTTTGCAGCAGAGTCATATAAAACCTCTAACTGACTGTTAATAAGGGCACGAAAAAGAAGTTATCAGAAAGGTAGACTTTTAAGCCACTTGACAGACTGCACTGGACTTACCCTAATAATTCTTTGAGCTCCACCTCCAAGAGTTCTGAATATTCACCACTTTGTTTTGCAAAGTACTGTAATTAGAAACCATGTGACTTTCACACCTTCCAACTTGTTAACCTAAGTAATCAGTTCGTTTTAAGAGAATCTCATCAGTTTTCATTTTTCCTTCACGGCATCTCTTTCACAAGAAATAACTTCTAATTTCTAAAGGCTAACTATTAAGTTTTTATATTACAGTATTTTGAATCTCAAATATATTCTTCATTCTTACATGATACTAAATCATAAAAGATAAAAAGTTTAGAGACATAAGTATATGAGTTGTAATAATTCTAAAAATAATTTTGACTCCTAAAGTGGCCCAAAATATGTAACTTTATGCTGTTACAAAAATTCTATTGTTTTTGTGTTTAAAACAACACAGAACAGCAATTATAAAACAGCTGCTGAAGCTCCAAACCACCATCTTGCCTGTTGTTAAAACTAACAGTTTAAGATGCCTGAGAGTTCTTTTAAAAACTGCTCTAGTCCATAGATTTATAAACAAAAAATGGCATATTGCATAATGGCACCTGCTAAAGCAGAAAGTAGAGAAAATAGTATTCAACAAAGGGGTTAAATATCTAGCCCTAAGCCTTGCAAGATAACAATGTTCTATGTTTATCAGAAGGACATGGTGATGCCATCACCGATCATAAACTGAAGTTCTCATAATTGCATGAAAGATAGCATGAGTATAAAGGAAGTTGTAAAAATAGGCCAGAGGGTCAGAAAGGGTGTCCTTGTTAACATTTCTGTCAAGGAATAAACTCTAAAACCACGTTTTGAGTACAGAGAATGATGTGCCAAGGATGTAGATATGCTCTACCATCTATGTTGCATTTGGTCCTACAACTGAAGTTCTAAGCCAACAAATGGAAGTATGTAGCCAGCTGAAACTTTGAAGTATCTCATAAGCAGGCTGTACTAGGTAAGATTTTTGAATGGATACTAAACTCAGCAGTCTGCTGCATGATTTTATTTTTTTCCCCCATTAGAAGTCTAAGAGACTTGTAGACAGCGAAGTGAGAAAACTGAATGGATAATGATTAATTTTACAACAGAAAAGCAAAACAGCAGCTCAGAGCCATTATTTTCTACAATGAAGGAGACTGATTGTCATTTCCTCCCCACTGAAGCTCTGTATTAGAGAAGATGCAATTCATAAGCATGTCCTACCCCACAAAAGTTCAAGCTTTAAAAACCTATTGTGTTCTTTGCCTAGAATGTACTGAAAGATAAGTGGGAAAAAGCATGAAATAAGTTGTCTTAATAAATGTGCTGTAGTCCCATAAACAAAATTGTCTTGAACTGATGAGGGCAAAATCTTTTGCGTTCTAACTCATAATGTGCATCATGGACGGTCATGTATTGGAGAATGTTTCATTAGCACGGGCCCAGGTGACAAGCAGAGATAAAGATTGCCTGATCATACAAATTACTTCCAATCTCATGTAAATTAGAAACGTATTTATTGTATGATGAGAGATATGAATAAAATAAATATACATAGTTTCTATACATAGTTTCTGGTTCTATCCACCCATCTTGTTTCAAGAATCCAATCTCTACAGCTTTCATTAGTCCATTTGCCCTTCACATATTCACAGTGCTCCTTTTATAGTTCTCTACCAATTTTTGACCTTTCAATCACAAAAACCTTCCTTCTCCTATCTTCAGGCATGGACCTTTTTTGTACAGCCAACAGAAAGCAGCAATTTAAGCCAAATTCCAGGGTAAAAAGACAATGGCTTGCTCTAGGAAAGGCTTAAAGGGAGTGGTGCATTCCACAGGCAAGTACGGGCATATCAGCACATGGTGAACTCAAGCCACAATACTGCTTGTTTACAAGAAAATGCCAAGGCATACACTGCACTATCAAAAATATTTTTTTCTTCAATTTTTCCTTATTTCTCATAAACTGCAAGCATCCTCTAAAGCTGCCATTTCCACGGCATTAGCTAGAATCAAGCACACAGCTTCCCAGTCTTCCACTCCAAGACAATCCTAACCATTAAATTTATAGCACTTTCGAGCTCAAGAGTTGCCCACCTTGCTTAGTCCTGATTCAGAAAACCCCATTTTTTAGGCAACAGAGATCTTTTCCTTTTAGGAAATTCTGGCCACGCACCTTTAGCAAGCGCTTAGCAAACCTGCGGGTGACGTACCTACAGCTGGAGCTAGGCAGGGACAGGGAAAGCTTTCGCATACGCTTTAGCAGGAACTCGAGCCCGTCCCGGCAGCCGGCAGCCGGCAGCCGGCAGCCGGCAGCCGGCAGCCGGCAGCCGAGCCGAGCCGAGCCGAGCCGAGCCGAGCCGAGCCGAGCCGAGCCGAGCCGAGCCGAGCCAGCCCCGCCGCGGCCCGGCCGCCCTGCGGCAGAGGCGGCTGCGCGCACGCGCACTGCGCCCCGCGCCGCCGCGCGCAGTTCCGGGTCACGGCGGCCATGGAGGCCGGGCAGGGACCCGGACCGGAACCGGGACCCGGACCCGGCGGCGACGCGGCCGAGGTAACTGCGCTAGCTCGGCGTCGCTGCCGCGGGGAAACCTGGCGTGGCTGGGGGGCGAGGCAGTGGTCTCGGACCAGGGAAAGGGGATTCCTGTCAGCCGCTCGGCCGCCCCTGCCTTGAGCTCCACGCGGGGCCGGTGCCCTTGAGGCCTCTCGGGGGCCGGGCGGGAGGTGCTGGCAGCAGGTAAGGAGGTGCTCGTGTCCGACCGTGAGCCAACGATGTGCTCAGGTGTCAATGGCATCCTGGGCTGTGTCAGGAATAGTGTGGCCTGCAGGACCAGGGAGGTCACCATCCCCCTCTGCTCCGCGCTGCTGAGGCCGCACCTCAAGTACGGCGTTCAGATTTGGGCTCCTCCGTTCAGGAAGGGCTCTGAAGTGCGGGAGCATGTCCAGAGAAGGGCAACAGAGCTTGTGAGGGGTCTGGGGTACAAGTCTTATGAGGAGTGGCTGTGGGAGCTGGAGTTGTTTATCCTGGAGAAAAGGAGACTTTGAGAGACTTATCACTGTCTACGCTGCCTGAAAGGAGGTTGTAACCAGGTGGGGATCGGCCCAGACAACCAGCGATCGGACAAGAGACCATAGTATTATGCACCAGAGGAGCATCGGCACCAGGAGAGGTTTAGATTGGACATTAGAAGGAATTTCTTCACAGGAAGGGTCATTAGATATTGCAGTGGGCTGCTCAGGGAAGTTCTGAAGTCACCGTCTCTAGCGATGTTTAAGGAAAGACTGGACATGGTACTTAGTGCCACTGTCTGCTTGACAAAGTGATGTTCAGCCCTAGATGACTCAGAAGTCTTTACCAGCCTAGTTGATTCTGTGATTCTCTTCCCCTGGTGCCTTCTCACACCTGTGCTTCTCACGGCGCGACAGGGTCAGGCACCTCTGCACAAACCTGTCACACGCTAGTGAAACAGCTGGTCAGCTCTCAGTGAATTACATCCGTATGAACCACAACACACTTTGTCTTTGAAACCACTAGAAATACTTTAAAAAGGCATTAATGATCTGTCAGTTGTCAGCTGGTTGGAGGGACCAAAGCAGACTTTTCTTCCTGCTCTCTAACGTCACTTTTAGAAGCACTGGATTTTTAAATGATATATTTCATATGAAATTTGTGGACAAAAGGTGCTGGTTTCTTAAGTATAGCTGGGTAAAAGTATAGAACCTACAAGGTATGAAAGTTAGACATTAAGTTTTCTGATTGAAGAATGCCCCCAAACTGTTCTTTTGTCCATTCTTTTCTAATTTATTTCCCTAATGAAAGAGGGGAGTACCTAGGCCTTATGTTCCAACAGAGGAGGAAAGAAGACTCCTCAAGGAATGTGCTGAAGAGAGTTTCCGGTATAGAGGTAAGTTCACTTAGCTTTGTTGCTTTCCTTCCACCCTTAGCTTTTGCTGTTACCTGAGGCATTACAGAGGACCTGGGTCAATACAGCACAGCAGTGCATTAACAAGCTTCACGTGTACTGGAATAGCATCCCGGCAAATGCTGATCCATGTAGATTTACTAAGAGTTTGCAGCAGTTTTGTAAAAGGTGCAACATAATTTCTAAGTTTCATGCCTTGTAAAAAGATCTCTTCATAGCTTGGTTTTGATATCTGGAATGTTTGTGTTAGGTTGATAAATAATTTCAAACGTCTAAGAGTTAGACTGAAATCTTCTGAAATAATTTTTGATCATATTTTTCTTTACACACCCTCCCTCCCCTTGTTTTGTTGGTTTTTTTTTGTTTGGTTTGTTTTGTTGCTGTTGTTGGTTTTGGGGGTTTTTTTGTTTTTCTTTTACAATATAGTTTCAAGTCTGTGCTGTCAGTTTGCATCAGTAAATTTTGGAAAATCTAGGTCTGGAATCTCTAAAAACTTCAGATTTTTATTATCTAATAGGTTGGAAGGTTTTATTCTCTATCCTGAAGTTTTGCTTTAATCTTGCTTTGAACCAAGGAGCCAATATTTAGTCTTAAAAGTGACATCCGGTCACATTTACCCTGAATGCTAGTTGGACTCCTTGGTCTAGACCTGTTAGAATTTGAGGGAATTAGCTGTTAATTTGCAACGTATTCTTTAATACTTTGCTCTCCAAAGTTATAATTTGTCTTCAAATATGAACCTAATTAGCAAATTGTGTGCATTAAAAATTCAACCATCTACTGCTGTTGCAAAAATTTCTCTCCTAGAAGTCCTTGAGCCTTTTTGTAACATCTGCATTTTCAGACTTGCATGAAATTAAATTTCATTATGGCATATCTAAACTTTAATGTAAATGACTTTAGCCTTCTGTTGTGTTTGTTACTTCATTGTCCCTGTATCTTGTGCAGGGGTGGTGGTTGTAGCTAGACTGGAGAACTATATTCCATCTGACAGTGGCTTTTGTATTTTAGGAAGCATGAAGTATAATGCAGTCAGGATGACTCATTAACTAATACCACATAATTTATAGTAGGTCTTAAAAACTAGAATTGACAATGATCATTTATATACAGTTTGTTAATTTTTTTTAATATAGCTTTAGGAAGCTATAGGAAGCTTAGGAAGGCATAACAACTCTGATTTTATTGCACATTTGTTAAATGTGATTGAAAATATTGAAAATTGTATTTTAAGCAGCTTTTTTTCTTCCCAGCCTTTCCTTTGGCGGCAGTGAGCATGCTTGGTACTAGTTTCTTAATTAGAAAAGGTAAAGTAAAAATACTTCAGTTTCATTTTGGTTTGCTCAGTTGAAATATCTTTCTGCTGTTAGGAAAGTTATTATGGTAATATAATGTCCAATGTACTTGTAACTAAAAGAAGTTCAGACTCTGCAGCTGCATGATTTGCTGTTCCTCAACATAAGCAAGGAGCTGAACTTAAAATCGAAGTTCATGTGTGCTTTATGTTGTGTGACAAGTGCAATATCTCATTGATATCTCACAATACATTCTCAGTGTGTTAATAACCCTGTGATTAAATATGATTAAAGAGATAATTCCTAGATTTTTAAAATTTTATGGGGAATTCAGATATTAGGGTTTTTAATTATTTTTTTTAACATGAAGTGTAAAAGAGTAACCTGCTTCTACAAACATAACTACAGTTGAGGTTTTTCAGCTTAATATCTGATTACATATATCTTATATAATATCATATATCTTATCTTAATATCTAATTTCATCCTCATTTACAGGTGTTCTAAGAGATAGCTCAAGATTTGGCTCTTTTATTAAAGTTGCATGTAAGTAAAAGCTAATAAAAATTCAGCTTGTATTCATGCTGTATGTTCTGGGCTCTGTTATGCAGATGTAATTCCCCTGAGACTGGCTGGCTAATTCACTGTGACTCAAGCTGGCAGGGACCCCTGAGGACCAGAGTCCGAACTCCCTGCTCCTGACAGAGCAAGCTGAAACTACACCATGTGACTAAGAGCGTTTTCTAGATGCTCCTCAAACCCTAACAGGCTTGGTGCTGTGACTTCTTCCCTGGGGAGCCTGTTCCAGTGCCTGACAGCCCTCTCAGTGAAGAACCTTTTCCTAATGCCCAGTGTCGCCAATGGTTTAAACTAAAAGAGGAGAGATTAGATTAGATGTTAGAAAGAAATCTTTTACTGTGGGTGGTGAGACGTTGGACAGGTTGCTCAGAGTAGTTGTGGATGTCTCATTCCTGGGAGTATTCAGGGCCAGGTTGGATGAGGCCCTGAACAACCAGGTTTAGTGAGAGGCATCCCTGCTAATGGCAGCAGTGTTGAACTAGATGGTCTTTAAGGTCCCTTTGCAACCCAAGCCATGATTCAGTGATTTATTCACTGTCTAAATTTGTACTGCACATTTTGGACAACTTTTGTTTATAAGGTTTGTATAAAATTGCTTGATAAATATAGCATAATCATTTAAGATAAAAACGTTGTAAATAGATACTGTGCACCCTTAGTTTAAATTACATTGCCAGAATACACCCACCCCTCCCTTCCTAATTTGAAGGTCTTTATTCATGTATCTCACGTGTCCCATTCAGGCTATTTTAATTACTTTTTTTTTCCTGTACATTATGTATGTACAATTGTAGGAAAAAAGCAATTTCATGTGAATGATTTTTGGATTAAATATAATCAAAAATAAATTATTAAACTTAATAAATTAACCTTTTCAATGTTACACAGGACAGTAAAACAGGAAGTTGCCATCTTGCCAATCTGTGCAGATACAGCCAATTTACTTCAGTGGGAAGAGGGTAAACCCCATGATTTGTGGTCAAGGAAGTGTTGTTTAAGCAGATAAATGAATGTGAGAGACTAGGGCTCCAGTTGTTTATGCTAAAATCTGGTTACTTTCTTTGAACACCAAACAATGGTATAACACAAACATTTCTAATAAATAATAGAACTGCTATTTCCCCAATCACTCTTACACATAAGAGCCACATTCTTCTAATTTAATATAACTACTTTATTGAAATCAGGGGAAAAAATAAGGTGCAGCTGGGCTGGCCAGGATGTTCTGCCTGTAGGAATTACTATACTTTTGCCAGTGATTTTCTAGCTACTCTTGACAATTTACTGACACTTCTAGTTAGTCATGGCTGATTCACTACATTGACAGCATCCCCTTCAACACAGCAGAGAGCTATTGGTCCTCTGTGTCTTTGATAAAGAAGGGGAGGATTCCTATGCCTGTATGTACTTCATGTTAGTCTGCAGTGAGCCATGTCTAATAAGCTTCTCTAAGATCTTGAACAGTGAATGTCGAAGCAAAGAACAATACCTAATTTACTGAGCTGACTTCAAAAATATGGATCATCTGGCAGTTAGTTCTGTAATAAATTAAACCAAATATTTTGGCCAATAATTACTTTGAGTGAAACATCTTGCAGAAAGATACTTCCCTTTTTCTTTACTAGAAGGCCTGAAGAAAAAGAGACTTTCTCTTTGTAAATTATGCAAAAGAGTAATCAGCTTTTCTGTTAAGCTTTATATTGCTAAATATTTAGTTTGAATTCTTCTTAGGCCAATCTGAGGACTTGTAATTTTTCTCTTTGCACATACTTATTGTATATGAGGTGTTTGGTTTTTTTTAACCTGCTAAACAACTAAACCCTTACATTCCTCATTTGTAAACTTCACTCATTTGTTGTGGCTGTTCTTCTCCAGTCCCTTGGAAAAGGACTTTTACCCTTGTTTTGAAAATAAGACATTAGAACAGGAATCACAGTTTCAGTACCAGTACAGCAGGCTGGGGTAAAATCCCCTTTATGATGATTCCCAAGCAATGTAATCTATAGCTGAGAATTGCAGAGGATTAGTGTTACTGGTAATTAACCTTTTCCTGACTTAAAAGATAATAGAGACTCTTAGTCTCTATACTTAAGAAATACTACACATGAAAAAGAAGGGTCTAGTAATTTTGTCCTACAAAAGTCAACAAGAAACCTGTTGATTCTTATGGAATCCTTCATACACCACTGACCCACTCAAAAAACTTTAAAGGGCCAGTGATGGAAATCATAAGTTTTAAGCCCAGAAAGACGTATTTTGGTAATTTATTCTTATGTCCTTTGCAGCAGATGGAAGTAGCTCATACACTAAATTGAAACTGTTTGCTTAGTGATTACAAGGGTTCAGCTAATTCAGTTGTTTGCCCTCTGGCAGCCAAATCACAGAATCCTTTACAGAAAATACTGAGCCTACTGCTAAGTTGATTTAGACCTGTTTTCATACAAGTAAAGACTTTTCAGGATCTGACTGTTCTGGTGGGTTGAATTAACAGAATTTATTGCCTGTATTTATTTCTGATAGGTTTATCATCTTGGATAATTAATTGTGATTTTTGGATCTTGGGAAAAAACGATGCAATTCTTTTCCTTTTTTTTTTTTTGTCACCTTTCATTTGCCAAGTTCTAGCTGAAATCTGATGCTCACACTGTGTCTAAATCATTGCTTTATGTCTGTTCAGCTGTTGCATTTGTTTTTAGTACCCTTTGTCTGCAGAAGAAGCAGAGATGATTACTGCATGTTTTTTTGGTTTAGATCTAAACAGATTTTTCTTTCTTTTATTCAAGATACTACATTATTTATTTGAATTTATTAATTTAAAACAATGTTGGATATTATAGTACAGCATGTAAACCCATCTTTTTTTCTTTTTAAAAAGTTGCTGGAATGTGTGGATACCTGGCTGGAAAGATATCCTACTTGCCAATCTGTAGCGAGAAATTTAAGAAACTGAAGGATTCTCCAATAGGAGATGTTCTACGGCAAGCTCAGAGACATAGTTCACCTAAGTAAGAATTTTAGTATATTTTAAATCTAAAACATATTCTGGATAGGGTATTTTAGACACTTAACAGATCAATACCACTTTTGCAGCTTTCCAACACCTTCAGAGCTGCACATTTCCTCCCTCCCCATTACCTCAAATTCAATTTCAGGAATCTGTATTTGTATCAGTTAGCAAGCTATAAAATGTGTATTTTGAGCTCTTTACATACAACTGACCAGTAGAAAAGTAGAAAAATAAACATTTTACTTAGCAAACTCTATTCCTTGTAAAATTAAGTGTTTCCCATGGAATTTACTTACAAAAGAATGACAGCACAAATTGCCTTCTTAGTTTAGAAGTAAACTGAATTAACTGAAATAAAATAGTGTTACATTCTGGAAGTTTTTCCCATAGTTTACTTTGATTGAAGTAGGAAAAGGGTGGAAATGATTTCAGTGTTTATCAAAGGAAAGAGCTCAGTAAACAATATCAGTGCAGGAAGAAGCATGGTGGTCAAACTTACTGCTGTTTGTTTAAATCCTTTACATCTGTAATGGCATTATGCTGTACATGTGAGAAACTCATCAGGTTCTTAAAGCTATTTCCTGTTTTCTTCCAGAATGTTTTCTACTTCAACTGGTTTTTAATTGCAAGCTGCTTTCAGAATATGTCACTTAAACCCTTTATTCTGAAATGTTTATGATTTTATGACATCAAACAATTTCAGGCATTACCACTTCATACACTTACTGTATAGAATCAGCTGAATTGGAGTTGAAATTGTCCCTTCACCCCCTCCAGTTTCAAATATGAAATTGTCATGCTCATTAATTGTGTTTCATGAGAACTTGTTTAAGTACCATCTTCTGCCACACCAATGAATTCCTTCAGCCATTAATGGCCCATTTGTATCTGTAAAGTTTTATTTGCTAAGTGATAAATTCCTTTTCTTTGGTTGAATAAATAATTTAAATTCATTTCAATTGCATTATTATCCATACACACTACCCTTTTAAACCAGCAACAGAAATCATTACACTTTCCTGGGCACTGTATGTCTACTAATGAATGTATTTTGGTAATTTGATTTGCAGTTAAAAACTTGTAGGAAACTAAAAGATTAGGTAGTGTTTTAAAGCTGTGTTTACATATATTTTAAATAGATAATTGAGGCAATAAAATTGCTTTGTTCTGTATGTTTATCATGAGAAATAAATAAAGACTAATTGCAAATGTTTTTCATAGGAAACTAAAAGTACAGATTAGCGGAAATTAAAATTAAAAAGTAATAAATACTCTAGAGATGTTCTAGTGGCACAAAATGGTGGCATTCCTGATAGAGGGACATGTTATGTAGTGACTTGCAAGGCCATTCTAAAAATATAGTGAATACTTCGAAATATCTGGCACAAATTTCCAGAATATTTTTATATGGTATTACCTTTCTCTCCCAAGGGAAAATTCATTAATATTTTTGCAGAATTTGGCAACTTGATTAATTTTCATAGTTTATTTTTCCTAAGATAGCTGTTCGATCTCCTTTGGCTATTCAGTCCTGATCAATTACAGCACCTTCTAATGATGAAGAGTTTTAAATGTCAAATTCTTCCTAAAAAGCTTTTAAAATTAACTATAGTTCATACTGCCACTAGTTACATGGGCACAGCATGTACTATTTGTGTCTGATGTGGGGTGTTTTTGTCTGAAGATTCCGTGGGAAAAAGGATTTTAACTTCAGTTATTGTAAAGTGCAATATGTTTTGTCTCTTCTCTCTCCTGATCTGGAGGTGTGAGCTAAGATTCTGTGAGGAAGGGAAGAATGTTAGGGAAGGGACTATAGAAATTTTTTGCAATGTAAAGAAAACACCCAAAACACCCCAAAAAATTTTTAAGATGATGATTCAGTTGGAAACTAAACCATTTAAAATGAAAGAACATATTCTCAAATTGTAAGTATTGTTACTCTTATAGTTCCATTTTTGACTTCAGTATTTTCATATTTAATATTTAGTGCTATTCTTTTCCAGCCGTTCCAGTCGTAAATCTGAATTTTCAGACATCTCTTCAGACATTCAGACTTCTCAGTCATTTACTGAGTCTTCTCCTCCAAGAGCTGGATTCCCACCTTCTTCTAGCTATTCAGATGAGTACAGCTCAACAGACAGAGCCCTCTCAAGTTATGAACCCATTCCATTCAGTGCTTCTCTGAATGAATCTTCACCTACAGGAATTACTGATTACACTGTTCAAGGTGAGTCTTAGTATTTAACAGTTTGTACTGCAAAGACTTGCCTTTCTTTTAGATACTGTTATTAAACTATGTATTCTCACCCTATGCACACATGGCACAATACATTGATTTTGAATGAAAGAGCTGAAAGAATTACAAGAATTGTTTTTACACGGAAGATGAATATAAATTTTATTTTGTGTTCTAACTGTAAACTAGATTCAGGGTTTTCTAGCTGAAAATTGCTTTAATTGCAAGTAAGGATCCTGGATTAATTTATAAGGTGCAACCTGTTGTGGAACTAAAACTGCAAAAAACTCAGCCAGACTGAAAGTGCCCTTTACTGAAAGAAAAGGGAATATGCCATCCCTTCACTGTACTGAATAAACCACAGCCTGCCAATTGCCTGCTGGCCCTTCCAAGGTGATTGCAGTCCCACCATCCATGGGGCTGTAACTGGATACTGCTGTAACTCCGTGACATTAAACTTTTTAAAAATTTTTTTCACAATGTGAGAAACATTTATGTCTCCTGGGAACTGAATGCATATTGTGTTCTATCTACCAACAATCTGATTTTCTCCCAAAGAATTAAAATGTTTTCAAGTACCATGCAGCTCTTCCCTTCCTTTCCAGTATGAGCTGTCCTCAGCTATTGCAGGGGAAATGCAGGATTCTGAGTTCAGGTGTCTCTGGTACACAAAGGAGGAAGTTACTGTCAAATGCAGGGTTTTGTACTTTGAATTAGTTTGGATTTTTTCAATTTACTTACGAAAAATGTTTTATTTCACTAAAAAGCCCTTTCATGCAACTTGATGAAAGTATCAGATATAAATGTGTCAAGAAAATTGTTATTGCATTTCATCACAAATATCAATAGTTGGTGAAACCTTTATTATATAACCAAGATTCTGCATTATAAATATAGATAAAAGGATCAAATGTTTGTCAGGTATCATATGATAGATACTGTCCTAATTCTTTGAAATCAAAATTTAAAGCCTTAATGCAAACCATTGAGCTTCACTTAGATTTCTCTTCAGAAATCATATGTATCTCAAACATATAATTATTGTAAATTTTAGATAAAGTGACCAGAGCTGTTTTATTCATCAACTACCACGATTGTTAGAATTTCTTACGGTAAAATGAAGAAAATTAATTAACAGCATGTGTTTCAAAGTAGTTTGACAAAATTAAAAAGATAAAAGGAATGGATTACTTGAAGATCATATTCATTCACTGTTGTGTTTAGAATTGCAGCTGTCATGCTCCTTTTAATTTGGGATTGATCAGTAATTAACTAGTATTCTAGAACTTGTTGAAGCCAAATTTTAGTGTGTTATGCCATATTTAGTATTTTTCTCTTTGTTTTGTTTTCAGAACCTGCTCCAATTCCAGAAGAAGGTCGTAAAAAAAAAGGCATCACATATGAGGAATTAAGGAATAAACACAGGCAGACATATGATGTAATGCAACCACCAAAGACAGAAACTCCAAGCAAGTTTTCACAGGAAAAACCAGCGAAGGAAGGTAATATACTGATTTACTTGCAAAATTCAGATATTTGCCATAATGTTGTTGCAAACACAAAGCTTAATTCTGCATACCTTTTAAGAGATTTATATTTAGAGTATCTGCAGGTATCTCATATGTGATATATATGGCCTGTAGTTTCCTGTTTCAGATTAATTTTATTTTTTTTTAAATTTTGATCATCCAATAGAAAATTGTAATTCCTTTTCCCTGAACGTATTTCTTGTTGCCAGACTGAAAAGCTCCTAAGTTTTGCTTCATTGACTATATTGAGCAAACTCTTTCCACAAAGAATTCTCTGAGCTCAGAGCTATACCAAAGAGCTATGGGAGGGGGTGTGTGTTTTAGATAGCATTGTTCTCTCAAAATAGAGCACATGGTCGATGGTTTGAAGGGGAGGGTATTTATTTTTATGAATAGTTTCATGTGGAATTAGTGAATTTCTATAGAGGCATTGTTTGTAGAGGTTCATTTTCTACATTAAAAGCCAGAGGAAGGAAACAGTATTTGGCAGCAATTTTGAGATTTGTTTTCACAGTGAAAAAGAAAACTTTACAGAGCAAAATAAGAATGCAATGTCCTGAAGAGTAAGACATCATTCAGACAACTTTTTGACTCAATAAATTTTTTGAAAAGCAAACACAGAAGGAATTAATAATTGCTTGCTCTAGAACTTTTAAAATTTAATGTGGCATCTGTAAAAACAATTGTAGCAAAAGGAATGTTATACCATTTAGCACACTGATAGACTAGTCACCTTGAATTGTTTGGGTTTGTGTGCACTGCCCAGTCTTGTCAGCCATGTTGCAACAGGACTTTTAGGAATAGCTGTTGTCTCCTATTAGGCATAATGGGTGATAGTAAGTATAGAAGAGTGTATTAAAGCAAAAGGTTCTGAAGCAGCACAAAAGGCTTTGGAACAGTGTTGCTTGAGAGTGTCAGTCTCTTCAATGCTTGTGAATTGCTTTTTGCAGATAATCTATCTTTGGACAGATCTGCAGCCTTGAAAGAAAAATTATAAACAATTTTTGTATAATGATTTTTATCTGTTATATCAAGAATAAAAGGCTTTTTCTTATCATGTGACTATGCCAAATGAGACATGAAAAAATTATTGAAGCTGCGGTTTCAGATTGCTTTTGAATTCCATTGGCTGACACTTCATGGATTTACACAATGTTTCTTTTTCAAGATCCTTCTTCACAAATAGAAAGCCTAGAAATGTCACTTGTGAGCTGTACACAGAAATGTTTAGCAGCATTCTGAAAACCTTGCCATATTCCATGGCAAAAGGGGCTGTGAAATGAGAATGTGCATTTGTTACTTTATTTTTAATTACTCGAGGTATATAAAAGACCTCTATAAAATGTTGATCAAATATTGCATTATTTCTGTGTTCCATTTGAAGGCTTTACTTGGGCTTTGAGAATAGAACTGAGTGGTACATAAGATTTGTAAATAAACTTTTTAAAGCATCTCTTTGCATTTTTAAGGAAAAAGAGTAAGGAGGGTGTACAAAAATTCAGGAATGCTTTACACCTTCAAGTACATTTAAATCTGCAATTCAGGGATTACACTGATGTTGTGAGCTAAGACCCAATTTAGCTTCTTGTGTCAAACTGGACATGTTACTTGCTGTGTGCTAGTTCATACTTTGAGTCACTACCCCTTGGCTCATCCTCTTATCTCTGGGTCCCTAGCAAATAGGAGACACTGATTTCTGCCCTCCCTTGCAAGGACAGAAGGGAAACCAAACCATGTTTGAACCAGCTTTAAGCAATCCCTAACTTCCATCTGCTGGTGCCTTCTCCCTTCCCTGCAGCGGCACAAATACGTGCATCTGCATAGTGATCTAGACTGCCCCATTTTCCAGGGAATGAGTGCAGCCTGTTCAGCTGCCATGGTTAGGAAAGATGGAAATCAAATTGTACTTTGAGAGAGCTTCTCACTGTGTCTCACTGCAATATCAGTCGCTCCAAAGAGATTTGTCAGGGCATTATGCTCAGTTTGCTGGTAGCTCACAGAGACAAGGACTATTTTTCTCTATTCCACTTGTTCTGCTGCATAGTTAGTAATAAACTGTAAGCTTAATAATTAACTTGCAAGTGGATTTATGAAGGGCTGTCTGACTAGTGTCAGCATTCCTACTGGATCAAATGGAGCCATCTTTAGCCTTTGCAGTGATGGCAGTCAATTACAGAGGACTTTGCAGCTCACTTTCAAGAGAGCCTGTTTTCACTTTCTGGTTGTCGTTCACTTACAGTGGCACACTTCTGAACAAAGCCGTTAGACCACTACCCTGGTCTTTTTCCTCTCTGACTCAATCCTATGCTAAAGGAAGCTGTCAAATAATAATGGCTGAGTAGTTTCCTAGTAGGGATTACTGATTTCTGTTTATTTGTCTTTGAATGTGTTTTTAACTACCCTGAATCCATCCAACAGTGCATGTAACCAGATTATGTAGCCTTGTTATTTATTCTAACATTCCTTGCCTGTTTCCTCCAATTGTCTTTGTTTCATCCACGTGTTACATTTGTTTTAAAGTAATTGCAAATTCTGTAGAGCAGGAATTAGCACAATAGGCCTCCTGATTGAATATTAATTAATTAGGGTAAAATAATTAGCAAACTCTTCTCCCCATTTATTCAAAAGTAGCTTTAATTACATGTCTGTTGTGCTGTGACTGACTCTCTCCCCATGCACCACTTCAGATGACAGTGCACTTCATTATACTTTTTGGTACTGTATATTAGAAACTTTGGCAGTTAAACTATCACATGACTACTTTTGTTTTTTCTTTTGTTTTCTTTAGTTAAAGTAAATAAATATGGAGATACCTGGGATGAGTAAGAGTCAAATGAAGAACTGAAGAACATTACCTCCTGTCAGCTAACTTGAACTTCATCTATATTAGTCATGAGTATCAGCACCTTTGGTGTGCTTTGCCAGACACAACTATTAATAAATGAGAATGAAATCCTGGCTTGCCAGAAGATTAAAAAATGTATTTATGCTTAATTTTTTAAAATTTTGCATAAACTAAAAACAAGGCTGTTGTGAGGTGTCATGACTATAAACCATTTGTGCTGTTGTTTAAGAATGAGAAGGGTAACTGGTAATATGAACATATAGCATAAGGTAAAAATACATGTAAATAAATGCAATCCCATGTATTGAGAAGGGAGGAATATCAGAATCTTCTCAAATTTTCAAGACTTGCATTAAAACTTACCTGTAGAACTCGACCTCTCACTTTGTTTTGTCTGAAAGTGATATGCTAGAAACCTGAAAATGTTGTCATACTTTGTTTGTGATGTCAAGAATACTACTAAACTGTTGAGGGGAAAAGGGCTGAAGAGCTGAGCCAGACACTGAAGTAACCATAATTTTTTCTAAACTGTTTCATGGTGCCAAGCTGTATTTTTAGACTGATACTCTGACTTACCCACAATAGGTTTCTACAGACAGTCATTTCTGAAGAAAATAATTGAATGCAACTGCAGGTATTGAAAATAGGTACTTTTAAGTGCAGAAGGCTAAACCTGACAAACTTTGGTATAACCTTGAACGATATATTGACTGTTAATGTTAAGTTCTGTATATTTGACCATATTTCTCGATTTTTGCAAGTCATGACAAGGCCGCCATGTTTCTGGAGAAGATATCTCAATCAATGGAATATTTTGTTATTATTACCTGTAAGAGAAGAGCTACATTGGGAAAACTGAAGAGTATTTCCTGGTGTTTATATCACCTGCTCTATTTCTGAAAAGGTTGCCTTCACTTAGTGATTTTCATGTTCTTGCCTGTGCAGTTTCATTCCAGCACTGTACTTACTTGGGGGTTTGGGCTATAAGGGAGCAAAAAATACCATTATGAAGTTGATAGCATAAAAGCATTCCTGACATCTTTGTTGGAGCTGAAAAACAGCATGCCCACCAAGTTGAAAATTCTCAAAGATCTTACTGACTTAGTGGACTTGCAGCAGAACAGCATAAATAAGAAGATAACTGGGGGAGGAAGGGGTTGTAAAGAGGAAATGGCTGAAATTAGGAGGAAAAAGCAGGGAAAGAGAAGGATGCTTCAAGAGTCAAATACTTAAAATAAAACAGGAAGATTGCTTTTAGAAAAGCTCATCTTCTAAAAAATTAATATGCTAATTGGATAATCTTAAAGTTGTGTCAGAAATTTACCTTGTAGAGAATGCTTCTCATGGCTGTGATGAGTGTACTCTGAAAATACACAGGCTGCCAGAATTGTATTGCTGTGATTTTCAGTGTGCTATTCCAAAGCTAATTAGCTTTATCGTGAAAATATTCACAGTTTCTTAGCTGCCAGTTATGCAAGTAACAGGAGGTAGAAAATTGAGATGACAATAATAGAGCAGATTCCTATGATGGTGCCTTCCTGTAAAGTGTCTTGCCTCACACTCGTATTTTTGGGTGGACAAGCACAGTGTTTTATATAAACTACATCAGAATTTTTCTTCCTTTGTTAGAGGAGAGAATAAAAGGCATGTCAAGGAATGTTGTTCTGCTTGAGGTAACATTGTGTATTGATAGCATTTTTAAATTTAATATAAAGCTTTCATTCCGTTGCATCTGGTTACTCTCAGAGGGCATACTTTTTTTGTACTTAAACAAGTTTGGTTTCCTGTCAATCAATTTAGAATTCTTTTGATTTCACACCCTTTG
This sequence comes from Luscinia megarhynchos, assembly GCA_034336665.1. NCBI lineage: Eukaryota > Metazoa > Chordata > Aves > Passeriformes > Muscicapidae > Luscinia > Luscinia megarhynchos. The sequence goes on from CM067566.1 coordinate 25,723,866, forward strand.
TACACATTAAATGCAGGAGAGTTCACAATCATAACTGTTAATTTAGTAGGGTAGTGGGAACTGATGTTTTGTAAAGTGGGGTGACATTCAGTTTGCTGTGACAATGTGTATATTGAGCCCCTGATTCACTAGCAGCTATCCTGTCATCCATGAGTAGCTTGCTCATACTGCATTTTCGTGACTTTTGGGAATTTTTAACTGAAACCAAGTGTCTTGGAGCTAACAGCAGGGTTACTATTGCTGAGCGCAGTATGACTAGATGTACAGAAAAATGGTGTTAAAAAATACTTAAGGTTTTCCTATGGGCCATCATACCTGTATATTTGTCAATAATTGAGAATTAACTCAATATTTACTATACAGTTAAATAAATTTTCTTCCTCAAATGAAAAATAACATTAAAAATTAACTTTTATACCTTAAATCAAACACCAGGAAAGGAATTTGAATGCTTTACTATGAATGTTTCTTTAAAAACCTTATAAAATAATTGTTTTCACCCTTTCTTAAAACTTAAAAATAAGCAGGCCAGTTTAAAGGAGCTGGTAGCTTATCCCCAAGTTCATTGTTACTAACGTACATGAACAGAGAGAAGGTTGCAAAAATGTGCCTCAGCTCTTTTATAGCTGGTAACACTAGCAAAAATCCTGCCTTTCCCCAAATTATTAGGCTTGTTTAGAGCCTCAAGCAGGTACTAATCTGACCTTTGCAGGGTTTTTTTCCTACTGAAGTTGTTTGGAACAAAGCTACGTGGAAGAGAAAAGTGTAAATGAAAAGTGATTTGATTTGATTTGATTTGATTTGGTTTGATTTGCTTAATGAAAGCTAAGCAGATTTGCAGAAACCTGGGGAGATCATTAGTATTCCAGACTGAACCCACAACTTTCTTGCCTCCTTGAGATTCAAGAAGAAATCCTCACTTGTCCACTCTTTGCTGGAAGCTGAAAGAAAGTTTGTTCTCCTCATGGGGGACTTTTGTTAGTGGCCCTGAGTGAGGACCTTGCCCAGCTGCAGGACACATGTCCAGCTCAGTTCCTTGGCTCTCATAAACACACCAGACCTGCCATAAGGTGGCTTTGCTTGCAGCCCAATCTTCCTGGCTCACAACCAGAATAAGTTGTCTGTAATCTCTTACATGAAACAGGGGGTCTAAAAATATCCTTTTACTTCTTGCAATTTAGTTTTCTATTAAGTTGTTAGTAGAAATCCACAAATCCTTGGATTTTAATCTCAAAGCAACAACTGGAACAGTTTGCATCCCATTATAGTTTCAGATCCTTCCCCTGGGTTTGTGCTAGTCCAGCACAGCCAGTGCAGGCTTGGACACACATACACCTCAAGTTTATACTTTCAAAACTAAAAAGCAAGTGCCTGGTATGAGCTACTTTCATAATGTGATGCTGCAGTAAGCAAACAAAGGATATAAGATAAAGACACTGCACAGTCATCTGATACAATGGAAATTCAATCAAATAGGATTTTCACTTATCCTTGAAAGGGGAAAAAAAAAATCTTAAAATGAAGGAGAAATTGAGAGTTAGATTTCCTTTGCCAAAACTCTACAATTCATAGTCTATAACCTTTGTGTTGCTGTTTTTCCAGTTGCTCATTGATGACATAGGACTTCATTTTCAGGATATGAAATCTTGCATGAACAGCTTCTAAAACCCAAAATTTTCAATTCATTCCTTACACAGAATGATACACATTCATTCCTACTCCTACTAACCCACAGAGGAAGCACGTTTCTAGTGCACTAGATTTTTATTTTAATTACAAAGCTAAAGTTAGTTTCTTTATAAATCTAATGCCTGCCAAAATAAATAATTTTGTTTGGCTTAATTTGGTACTTTAATACAATTGTTAATCTTAATTAACCTGTGAATTGCTGGGAGGAGAGGAGTGGAGCGGTGCAGGGTGGGGGAAGCCGGGCTGCTGGAGCTGCTCTGAGCACCACGGCATACGATCTACTGGATCATAGAATGAGAGTGGGAGTGAGTCAATGGCGAGGGTTTGCTGCTGGGAAAGGTTTCCTGTAAGTATCACAGATGTGACAATGTAGAAGGAAGTATGCTTGGGCATGTCCAGCCCAGCCCTGGCAGACCTCAGCCTCCAGCTGGCTGAGTGAAGGACAGGTTTGAAGTGTGCCTCTGGGAGGAAGTAGTAAAGATCTCTTGCTCTGAAATACCTAAGCTTGCTGATGTGCCTGAGCACAGGCTGCAGAAAGGTCAAAATGCTCACAGGTGAGAAACAGTTCAAAGTTCAGGTAAGTGGGGTTTTTCTATGCAAGAAGTTGGAAGTGCCATTGCTCTCAAATCTGAATGCCAAAGACAGTGGGAAAAGCATCCACTACCACCCTTAGTTCTTTTTCATTTTTCATCTGCAGAGGAAGTTGCTATACTGTAATAAAAATAATTTAAAGGTGTGTTTTCTCAGGAATTGTGAATCTTGTGCTGTCTGCACATGAAGATGTTTCAGTCTCCTGTTCTAGATATGACCTACCTGGAGTTTAGTTCATTTGGCAAGGCTCTTGACTTAGTTTTTCAATAGCTGTAAGAATATAAGAATCACCATGCTGGTCACCCCATCTCCCACACTGGCTAGTGATCCTTCTGGAAGGAGATCTTCACTGGTGCCCACTCCTGTCCTTCATTAATCAGAGCAATTTCCTGACACAAAGGCTGCATTTGAATGATGCAAATGTAGCCAAGTCTCTGTGTAGGTCCTGTCTTTTGAAGCTATTTTGTTTGCTTCTACTATATCCTGTGGCAAGAATGCCCCTGATGGAATTGTGCTGTGTAAAGAAGAGTTTCTTTTCTGTTTGGTTTAAATCTGATTTCACTGAATGCTGATGCATTTTGATTTTACAAAAACAGCAATTACTTGTTCCCTATTCATCTTTCACTCTTTTACAGACATAGCATTCCTCACTTTGATATGTTTTCAGCCTGGAAAGTGAGTTGCCTAATCTCTTGAAACCACTTTGTATTTCTGATCATTCTCTTTTATTTTTTCTTTCTCCCGTTTCTGTCTGTGTGTTGTACAATTTTTGGGATGCACTGGAAGCACCATAATATTCAAAACGAGGGCATGCCATAGAATTGCTCTTTAGTCTAAATCTATTTTTACCCTGGGAATCGCTAATGCTCTACTTGCCTTTTGGCTGTCATAGACCATTGATCCTATGTCTTGCAAGTATGCAAAATGACTCCCAGGTCCCTGTACTGAAAAAGTTAGAGTAATTTAAAACCAACTGTGTGATGCAGTTAATATATTTCTGCATGACTTTGAAGCTTATTAGTCAGCCTCTCATACAAAGATATTTTTTTTCCTAGCTCTCTAATTTTGTCATCAAGAAACACTTGTTTTCCTTTTTCAGATTATCTGTTAAAATGTTGACCAGATGCCCCCTAACATGTCCCCAAATGCCCTCTCAGGCATTCCATATTTTAAACAGCCTTGGGAAGTCTCATTTATTTCCTGGAGAACCTTACTTTTTTGAGGGACTTACTAGGAAAAAAACCCCAAACAAACCAAAAAACCCTCCATACCCATACAATATACAAGTGGCTTAGTATTTCAAGGATGTGGAATTACTGCAATACTGATATCAGAAGTTGGATCCCCTTTTTTTCTGTACTCTCAAATGCATTTTTGTGTGTGATGCCTCCTCTCCTATTACCTGTTGTTGCATAGCATGCCCTGTTCTCTCATTCTTCTCTAAAAATTCAATAAAATCAGCCCCAAATCTTGTTTTTGATGGGCACTTACAAAAATCGTGGATAGTAAGCTTTCATGTCCCTTTCATCCCCAATTTTAGAAGACAATTTTAGACCAGCTGGCTTACCTAGAGTCCACCTAAGGATTTAAACAGGAATGTGCTGTTTTCAACCTTCAATTGCTTTCTCTTCTAAAACACTTTTTAAAAAAAATTGGAGTGAATACCATATTTGTAAAATGAATGCCAACAGCTAATACGAAAGTCTGCAAAGATAAGCAGTCTATTGCAGTTGTTTGAGGTTAATGTCACTGTAGCTTTCCTCTTGCACTCTTTTTTTCTAGCCATATTGTCATAAAGTGCATGGAGGCTTATATATACAGCTTCTCACTCTGTATGTATCACAGCTGAAGGAGGTATTTTGTGTAGCAAGCATGAGGACTTCACTTAAGCTGTGATATGCCTAAGCACACAGTTAACTCCCTTGTCTCTGAGTGACGAAAACAAGTTCAACTTTCCAGATATAAAATGACTCACAGGAAGCTGTGTAAGTTCATTGGATTTTTTAGCCTTTTCCTAACATCTTTGCCAAAGGGGAACATACAGCCTATTATCAGTGTAAGAAAACACTAAGAAAATTTTAGTTTACCTTTGCAAGGTCAACTGTTTTTCCTCCCAGAGACCTCTTCCCCTCTAATTAAAGAAGCAACTGATTACCTCAAATCTTTCCCTATTTTTTTGATAGGTCACCCCTAAATTCAATGTATTCAACTTCTGCTTCAATTAAAAATAAATTCTTTAACCTGCTTGTATGGAATGCACAATAGTAATGGCCAACAAAGATTAGCTCATTAAACGGCACATAATTACTACAAAACAGCTGCTTTTAAAGACCTCCAAAAAACAGTTTGCCCATTAGCTGTGCTCATTTTTCCTTTGATATGCATAGATTTAGTGCTAATACATCTCAGATTCACAAACTGCCTTTTCTCATACCTGTACCACAGTAACTCATGAACTTAGATCAACACAAAATAGCATCAGCCTGGAAACATCAGTATGGAAACAAAGTTAGAAAAAAAGGAGACAAGAAATTTTATATATCAGTATATTTATTGCAGAAAAATAATCTGAAATAAAAAATCACCAAAATTACATTTAAAGCAAAGTTCAGTAGCTAAATTCTAATCCCAAGAGGTAACACCTAGCACAAGAACAACCTCTGCAAGGTCCTCTGTCACACACATCAGTCTCTTTGGTGCCACCTGGATGTAATGGCTTCCCTCAGATAACCCAGGCACAACTAACCTTGGTGCAGCTTCTGGCTGTTACCTGGACAGATGACAGAGGAAGGGGAAGCAGCTCAGACATGTCACCATGCAAGTTTTGGTGGCTGTCACAGTACACCCATGACAATTACATGATTTTCACAAAAGAGGTGGCCTTCTCTGTGGGTGTGTAACTTCCTGGAGCCCCTGTGGAAAGCCCTCCAAGGCTTACCTGCCTGTACACAGCACTGCTGTCTATCCCTGACTCCAACTGAAAGCGCTGTGGAAAAATACCCTACAAAAGTAACAAGTGAAATTGAAGCCCCTGTTGAGACAGGGGTTCTTGTAGCTCAAGAATTCAAGAGGCTAAACACCAAGTAGAAAAATATAAAATCTTATTGTAAAGAAAAGAGCAGGGAGGCTAGTCAGTCTAACCATTCCCCTTCTGTCTGGTGGCTGCTTGGCTAGAAAAGGCTATCCAAGTGCTTTATCAGGGAGTTGAGTATTCAGTCTAATCACTTTGTCAAATCAAGAATGTCTTGTGTGTTTACTAAACAATTAGTAGTTACATTATACTTTACCATACTATATATTTTGCTTGCAAAATTTCTTTGTGTCCAGGTAAAGATGCCCATAGAAGCTAGTTCAAAAGAGGGGAACTAACCATAGGCATAGTATAAAAGCAAACAGAAAAAGCCCACAGAAGACAGTCTTCATTGATTGACAGTCAAGCCCAAACTTTTCAGTAGCTGTAGCTATTTATTTCCTGTAGCATTTATTTCCTGTGAAAGCCATCACTGTGTTTAGGGTAAGTGCCTGCTTTTGATTTCCTGAGATGTTTCATGGAAGATTGTGTGTCCTTGCTGTTTGTAGAGAGCATGTGCCCTCTAGGTTTGGGTTTTTTTCAGCATCTGGTGGCCTTAGATTTTGTGCAACCATAAACTGTTCCAAAATATTGTGTATTCTTGTTCATGAATGTGGCACACACTTTTGGTATCCCTGGTAAAACAAACCTTTGTGTAAACTTGGCTTATAGGAAGCTGGTTCAGCACAGTAACTACAGTCTGACAATACCCTGAATTTGGTACTCTTAAAGTACTCCATAAGGGGTCAGCTCACACACTGAACAGCTGCTTCACTGTGCAAACCATTTAAACATCCTCACACCCTTTCCATTTGACATAGACAAACATTCCAACATAAACCACTTGTCTGTTGCACAAAGTATTGCTAGCATCTAAATACAATAGACAAATGTAATTTTTCAGCACTTAGAGCTAAATTGCACTGGAGAGAGGAAAATATACCACCACATGCTGAAAAGAGAGGAGTGTATTTCAAAAAGTGCATTTAAAAAAAGTGGTATTTAGTACAAACAAAACCATGTAAAAATATGCAACTATTTCAAATAAGTCAACTTATACCAAAGAGAGAGAATCACAAAATTATTATTTCTATTATTCAGGAAAGTGCCTTGAAAGAAGATGGTCCATAAGGTTTTTATCATGTTCACCACATCTGTAAACAGAATAAAAGGACTTGTTATTTATGTAAGTGCCACCTTGCTTTCAACGTGAAACATAGAGCTTCTTGGTGATTTCTCTGAGAACATTCCAGAATCCCTGAGGACAAAAGACATTACCTTTGTACTCCTAAACATGAATACAATTTTATCTGGGTGGTCCTCCTAGGTACTGCCAGACCTTGCACCACATGCTTGGCATGCATAGTAGCAAGATGTGCTCAGCAGGGAGTCTGCACATTTTTAGAGCACAGCATGCTAAATTAAGAAGTTTTACCGAAACATAGAAGATGTTTAACAATACAATGCTTACAGTACTTCTTTTCCTAAGTTTCTAAAACCTGCCCATGAAAATTGATTTCTGGCAAATTCAAAATACCACACTGTCCCAAATATAATGGCTTTTCCATTAGAGCATTTAGAACTTGGAAGAAATACACTTACCTTACATTTGTTTTCAAACTAAGTTTCTGACTAAGCTTTCAAGCCCTTTTAACAACCAAATAAGAAGACCTAAGCTGCTGATAAAATGTGCACCACTCAAGGTCTCTGCTGAACATATGAGCTGAAGCAGGGAACAGGTTCCACAGCAGAAATTTCAGGACCCCTTACAGGAAGAAAACAAGGAGAGGGGTCTGTGGCCTCCTGTGTTCTTCCCCTCAAAAAGCTGCAAGGCTCCTTTGTATTTAAGACAATTTGGATATTATTTAAAAGCTAATTGGTACTCGCACACCAGAAAAAATATTGCCAGCTCACAGAGGAAGGCTGAAAAATGTGTTTGGATTGAAGGTTGAGTAAACTGCAGCGCTGGCAAACAGCAGAGATAAATACCACAATAAATACTTGATTCCTCTACACAGGTAATTGCTAGTAAGTGACCAATCTCAATTAAATATGTTTTGGGGGTCCTTGTTTGAAATAAGTGTGTCTACATAGGCATTTGTTTAAGACAAAATCTTCAAAAGCAGTTAATCAGCACAATATTGCAAGAGGTTAATTAAGCTCATAGGTGCTAATGGATTTAGAGTGTTGTTTATTCAGAGTTATCTCAGTCTGGTTCACTCCCTCCTTCATGCTGACACTGGCAAGAAACCCTTCAGCATGTTTTGGGGAATTTTTTTACCCCTGTCCTTGCACCAAACTGGAGCAGAGAGCTGGTCTGCAGGGCCAGCTCCCTTCACGATCTCTATAGCTGGCACAAGAGAAGCAGCACTTCTTTTGGCACAACCCTATTAGGTGAGCCTAAGCCAAACTGCATTTTCTGCTACCGGCTGAGCACTTGCAGCACTTGATAAAAAATGTAGAACCAGTAGCAAAGCTGATTAAAATCAGGACTTTATTCTAATGGCTTCTTTAAGGACTCTGAAAACTATTTTCAATCCTCACTGCCACAATGTATTGTTGCATAGTAAAAGTCTATCAAAATCTCTCTTCTGGACAAGTACACAGGGTCTGATAGGATATTCCTCCTTACAGACTGTCTGTGGGCAGAGTAAGGGAGACCATTACCAATATCCTTGTCTACATTCCTACATAATATAGGCTAGACTTAATCCAACAACTTCTGCATCAGACTTCTGTTCTTAGCTGTATAAACTCCCATGGCAGGGTTTCAAACAGGCCCTCTGCTCTCCTCTCTTGCAGGCAGCCAAGCTATTTGCAAACACTTTCACACATTCTCCTGCCTGTGAGAAATGTAGGCCAGTTTACCACAAGCAGAAAGTGTGAAAGCATTCTTAAAAAACCCAGCTGCTGGCCTATTTTTCATAGAGTGCAAGTCCTTTTAAACACTCCCCTACCTTCTACCCTGTAAATCCTCTTTTTTCACGGAGGGAACTTCCCCCTTTCTGGGGTGAGACCACATAAGCCATGACCCCTGCCCCACCACAGCAGACTGCTCTTGAATCACTATTATGCTGTCCCACTAAGGCTCTAGCTAAATTTTAGTACTGAATGCAAAAAACCCACACCCAGCTTTGTCTGCTTCTAGTTCTCAATATTTCAATGCATTTCTAAATATCAACATAACCCATAATTATTTGATTCTTAAGTAAAACAAGCTGGAAATTGAAAGGAGTGTTATTTGTTTTAATACAAGCAGTTGATCCAAATTAATTCCACTTAGGTCAATCAGCAATACTCAGCTACAGCTAAGGAAAAAAATCCTCAGAGATGAGGGATTTAAAATTAGCACTCAAGTTATGTAATGTAAAAATTAAGAAACAAAAATTAACGATGAATTACAGATACAGAATATTTCCTTGGATTTTGATCCATTATTAAAATCTGTGATTTTCACTATGTTGTTCCAAAGAAGAATGCCACTCAACATGGAAAACAACATGAATTTTTTTTAAAAAATCACAAGGTTGCCTACCTGGGACTAAGATGCTGAAGGATTTGTACCTTCTCTCTCATTCGATCCTGATTTTGCTTTACATTCTTTGCAAGCATGATGACACTTCCTACAATATTAAAAGCAAACAAAACATTGAACAATTTTGCTGGATTTCTTCTAATAAAACCACATGGCATGATGGCAAAAATTCTTGAAGAAGTAATCTCTAGCCTATATTCCCCAATTTTTGTAATATGGGATATAAACTGCAAAATATGACTTCTAAATGTCTCAGCTAATAAATGCCCATCAATTCGTATTAAGTACTCCTTCTAGAAATTGCCAGAATATAACAGGATTTCCTAAGCAGCAAAAGACAGTCCTTGCCATTGTACCTATGAGCAAACTGAGCTAGGAGTAAGGTGTATAACATTTTGTGTAATACCAAGTATATACTTTCTTGTGCCAAAGAAGAATACAAGTAGAGACATACATGAACAATGAAGAAGCTTCCATTATCAGGCATTATTAATAACTCATGCTGGTCTGGGGGAAAGATGTGGAAAGACAAAGGAGAATGCTTTTTTGCATAGGATTTTTGGAAAAGTGTTTTGTGAGTGAACGGTTTATACCAGAAGCCATATTGGGAATAGAGAGTGTAACAGGCAGCTGAAGGAGGAGCTGGGAAGGAAGCCAGAGTCTGATTTGATGTGAAGGAAGACTTCATGTGAAATTGAGAAAACAACAACGAAAACATGGAGGCGCCAGGTGACAGAAGTCAACCGCTGAGATCTATTCTATGGTTAGAGGTCAAGGTGGACAAAGCAGTTAGACTCTCAGTTTGCACTCTTCATGGTTTGGAATGACAGCATGAGGTTGGGCAAAGCCACAGAGGAGAGGGAGGTTGGAATATGGATTGAGATTGACATTGTTGTTAAAATATGAGAACATTCTAAAAAAATCTGTAGCATATTTGGCATGAGGTATGTTCCAAAGGAAGACTCAAAGGATCGAAGTGATAACATGGGCAATCTTAGCATGATACTAGATGAAAAGAAAATGAGTAACTGTTGTCACATCACACCTGAAAGTACAACAATTTCATTTAAAACACAGATATCTGAGAAACACGTATTACAGTGAGTTTAATTTGCATTTTCTAAAGAATGTGCAGGAGTTTCTAATACTACAATATACAGCCTAAGACTATGACTAGTACCTTAGGATCTGATCACAGAATTTAAATTCATAGTTTTCCTGCATATAATTTTTAAAATATTTTTTATTTCAATCCAGGCTTAATAGTTTAAATTAGCACAAACCTTTTTTGTGGTCGACCATATGGTGCAATACCAATTTTCTGAAACTTTTTTTGGCATTCTCTCATGTATGACATCTTTCCAATGGCATAACCCAAAAAACCAGCAACTAAAGAGACAGATAACAAAACATTGTTAATACAACAGCTTAAATCAGGAGTGTGCTATTGGATCCATTTTTATCATATACCAAATTGTATACCACATCTTCTCAGAACATGTCACAAACACATGTGAAGTTATACAGGGTTTACGGGGTGAATTCAATAACTACTGAAAACTGGTTACCTATCATGAAAGAGAGCAACTGGTCCAAAATAATTGATACAGAAAAAAGATATAATATTCCTGCATACAGGAAAAGAATACAATATTTAGAGGAACCGGTTATAGAAAATAAAATTAATTCATGATTTCAGCACTAATTGTTCTTGCCTTTGACTGCACACCATGATTTACTTCTAATGATCACACTTTTAACACCAACTTCTCTGGCCTTCTAAGAAGCTAGAACATCAGCCTGCCATACTGTTGCACTGTGGTTTTCACTCACTAGAGTCAGAATAAAAGACTACTTGAAAGTCCTTGATTTTCTGCTGAATTTCTGCTGAAGAGGGAATCAATTAAATTTCTTGTAATTTACGAGCCACCTTACTGTACTGAAGTTTCTGTGCTTCTATTTGTTTTCTTTGTCAGTCCATGGTTCTGAATTAGACAGTTGAGATCAATCAAATAAACACATGAAAAGGACCATACTATTTTATATATTATGGTATTGTGACTTCTTCATAGCATAAGTTGTACAATCTGCCAAGCATCAATGAGGCTTATATAATTCATAAAACAAAACTTGAGACTAGAGTTTATACCAATTTGAAAGACTGCATTACATAAATGTCAGCTGCTACTTATATTTACATTAGAAGAATCTTGTTTCATACATTTATTTTTAAACACATCAGAAATCTGATTTCCTAATCTGCTGGGGTAACATACAAATTCCAAAAAATGAAAATTTTTGAAAGAAATTCAGAGAGGTGCATCTAAGGTCTGCATATTGCCTGTAAAGAACCTTTTCTTTCCTTTTAGGATTGGGTACAACTTACTTGACATCTTGGGGTATGGACCAAATCTTGGGCTTGCTGAGAAAATGCCTACAATAAAAGGAAATAGAAAGCTTATTCACTTGAGGAACTCACCAGCACTCAAAACCAGTGCATTAATTTTCCTACAGCTTTTGCATTTCTTAAGGTGAGGATGGTATGAGGTCCACTCACTCAGATTTCAGTACATCAGAAATGTACATAGTACATTTCTATTCCACTAGTTTTTAGCACATAAGTTTTGGGGCAGCCTAGAGTCATAGTAGGAAGACAATCTGGACTTTGCAGGATTCAGTTCAGGCAGGACTTCAGAGTGTAAACCAACATGAAAGCAGCATGCCTGCCACTAGTGACACCTGCAGCACTGCAGAGGAAGTGATGGTGGCTTATGTTTCAGCACAAACCAACCCTGCATATAAAACAGCAAAATTAAATCTCTTATACAGAGTCCAGCTCCTTGTGCTGTAATAAGTAGGATGAAACTTCTCTTTGGTAACTTTCTGTGGCTATCAATTAAAACTGTACCACTGGTATCTAGCCTTCTCCTCTGGAGAAGAAAGATCACACATTTTGGCCTTTAAGAGCAGAACACAGTGTGCTAAACAAGAAAAACATAAAATTATCTTTAGCTTTTCCACCAAAATCCACATTCCCCCAGTTAATCTCAGAGGGTGAATCCGGTTTTCCTCTGAGAACTATGTGTCTGGCAGAGGCACACCATGCTGCGGAGGAGGCTCCGCACAGCAAGATTACCGTGGCAAAGGGAGGGGAAGTGAACACTGGTTGCACTGTTACATGCATTCAGACAGTAATAATGAGGCTCAGAAGCTCTGGAATGTTCTAGAAGCAGGGTACTGCGTGCAGCCATCAGAAAAAAGTATTTAGACAGAGGAGTATTCAGCCTGTGCTAAGAACAAGGACCTTTGCCCACTGTGATCTATGCAATTTTATATTGGGGAAGGAGAAACAAAAGTGTTGTTTGTTTCTAATCACCCCCCTCCAATTGTTGACACACAGTAATGATTATTTAATAAAGGGCATTTGTTATTTCACAGCTGATCAGAAACATCCAAGTACAATGAACAGAAACTGAGAAGAGCACCTGGTGCCAGAGGCTGGCATGGTAGCTACAGAGACAGCCCCAGTGTCCCTCCTATCACTGCTCACAAATTTCAAATGTGCAGTCCTTCTCTGACCACACTCTTACTCCTTCCCTCCCTGTCCCCCTACAAGCTCATAGATCAAGGATGGATTAGGGAACCCACATCAGCTTCTTGTGATACAGCTTAGCAGACTTCAGGGTGGATGCCCCTCATTCTTTCCCCAAAACACCAACCTCAACCTTATATATAGTCAAGATCCCCAGAAGGGAAACTGAGGGTGCCATGTGTAGAACCAGGCTCATTCACCACATAAACAGAACACAATTTTCTTTTGTGTTAGCCTGCAGATTGTGAGCCATCCCTACAGAAAGCTCTCTGTCTCCTCACTTTGGCAGTACTCCTTGTCCCTTTGCACCAAAGCTGTAATCATATTGATACATGGTCACTGTAAAAACATTGCCAGCATTTTCAAATAAAACCAGTTAGAGCTACAGTACCCAACTCCAATGCCCCTGCTGGGTTGCACAATGCTCTGCCCTACAAGCTGCCCCAGTGAAGACTCTACTCAAATATATGTGATCACAGTGACAAAATCCAGCCACTGGTCTTCGGATCAGCGAATTCTCTTTTCAATTCATGTTCTTGCAGAAGAATGACTGTGGCAATGCACACATAATAATCAAAATTACCATAGCAATGACGGTAATGAGCAAGAAGATATCGATCTTGAAGAAACAGTAATGATGGTTTTTTTCTAACTTTACCTTTTGAGATCAGCCCCTGGGTGACAAGCATGCTCCCAAGAGTTAAAGGAAGAGCTGTGAAAATTAAAAGAAGAGTAGCTGGTATCAACCAAAATTTGCTGTGTATTTGGTAAATACTCTCTTATATGTTAAATGTTTCTATTTCTAATGTTAAACACATTATTTCTAAACATTAACTTTGCCTACTGTCTTAATCACCTACTACATCTGCTCATTCAGATTATGCTCTCTTCAAAGCAAAGATGTCCTCACGCAGTGCCAGACATCAGCCATGCTGTAACACCTGAAGCTAATGCAATATATATACATATTTATTTAATATTAGTTTCCACAATCTGAATATCTCTTCTAACTACTGCAACACTTGTAATGTCAGCAGCTCCAATGAAATGCTGAAACCCTTTTCAGTATTCTCCATTGAGGAAATATGCAATTTAGATACAAACTGAAAATGTGGAAGGAAAGGCATTAGAACACCAAGCACTGATCTTCTAGATGTCCTAACATACAAAGAATTTCATAAATCAAAGACACATAGCCCTGCCTGCTTTCCATTCAAAGGCAAGGATAAGTATGTAACAAAGTAAAACATCCCTAACGTAATAATGGACTTCAAGAATAGAATGAACTCTACAACTGCTAAAGTTCACATTAAACAAGACCTCAATCCAACCACCTTTACCTACAACAATTATGCAAATAATTCAATTAAACCTTTAAGAATACAAAGCTTAACTTAACATGACAGTGTTCCAACAAAAAAGCATTCTGCAGACAGTTTTGCACACATACATCAAGGAAGTCATTGTATGTGCTAAGTGTGGTAAGAATGACTTTGGATCACTCACCTCTATACCAGAAACTTTCCTTTTTGCATTCTTTAATGATCTTTGCAATCTCTTCGTCTTGAATTTGGGAGAGGGGACAAAATATCATTGGCTGAAAGCATAAACCTGGATTAATTTACTGAATCTCACAGGAAGAAAAAACAATCAATTAAAGAAGACAAATTATTTAAAAAACAAATAAAACACAAAAACCTCCAAGCAAAACTCCTTATTCTGTTGTTAGCAGTGTGATGAAATCTTGATACCCCAATACAGAAACAGAAAGAACTACATAGGTTTTAAGTTTAAACCATCCATCTTGTTGGTCTTTACTCTCCTAAAATTGCTCAGCTGCAGCTTACCCCAGAAGCATATTGCTTTAGATTTGTTAGTAATTTCATTCTCATGAGCTACATTGGAAAGAAATGACAGGAAATAAAGGCAGAGTCACAGTTTTCAAAAATCAAGTACTTCGCTGTACAGAAGTCAATTTACATTCAACAAGAGCAGATTTTGCAAGTAGTTAGAAGATGATCAACATAAACTCTGCCAGATTCCCCACTAGTAGAACTTTCTCTCTGAGCAATTTAAAAATATTCATGGCATTAACTGAACTCAACCATACTGGTTTCACCCTAATACAAATCAGGTCTCCAACAGACTTCTTTAAAGTAGCTCTTTTTTCACCCACTGTAATTGTGAGGAAAAAGTGACAGTATTCTCCCCTGCATTCTACTATCCAGGGTACTGACATGTAGACGCAAGAAAACTATTTTTCCTTCTTTAAGAAAAGACTCAGTGTCTTTGAAGTGTCATTACCAGATATATGAGATAAACTGGTGTACTGGTTTCAACTAGACACAAGTTTATTTTCTCCATAGTAACTGGTATGGTGCTAGGTTTTGGATTTATGACAAAACCAGTCTTCACGATACAGAGATATTTAATTACTGCTGAGTAGATCTTACTCAGAGTCAAGGCCTTTTCTGTTTCTGAGGCTGCCCCACCAGCAAATCAGCTAGGGGTGTAGAAAAATTTGGTAGGGGACACAGCTGAGACAGCTGACCACAGCTGATCCAAGGGATATTCCAATTCCAAACCATGACATTGTGCTCAGCAAGAAAACCCAACGGAAAGGAGCTGTCATTAAGTTAAAATTAATTGAAATTTTAACATTTTTCTGTAAAAACACAACATCTTCAAACATATGTATTCTTGAAAGAAAAACTAGACATCATAGAACAAGCAATGCCTTGGAAAAAGAGCACATTTATCTACAACAGGATTCTATCTCCTTTTATGCCTGACTGATCCATTATTTTATAGCCATAATAAAGAAATGCATTTATTGGCCATAGCCATACATTTCACATTATAGGTCATTAATATCTCAGCCCTTCTTCAAGCACTGCTCCCACAGAAGTTAATGGTGGTGCTGCTTGGGTGAACAATACAGAATTGGCTCTGCTCCAGACATAGAGAACCACTTCAAACTGGTTTCAGAGCAAAGTCATAGCAAATACAGTAAAATACAAACAGGTTGACTGAAAGATAAGCAAATTCGTGTCAGAGCCCCAAGTGCACCAACAGGCTTTGCAACCTTTCTGTCTCCACACACACCCTGCCAGGTGTTTAGCTGGGCTCAGAGTCAACTCTAACATGGCACAGTTGTGTAACATCGAGTTAGACTGCTGTGAAAAGAGAAAAGCTCAGAAACAGCAACAAGAAGCTTTGCCCAGGGCCTCTGCCCTTCAGCTCAGGAGCTGTATATGAGCTCAGGTCCTTGCCTTAACTGTGTTGTAGGTATACCATGGAGAGCCATACCTTGCCTTGCTAACCTGATCGCCTGGCTTAGCATCAGACTTGCCTGGCAATCACTGAACTGGCTGTAGGCTGACCCTGGTTAACATCACTGGATCTGCTCTCCTCCTCTTTTTGGGTACTGTGGTACTGTGCTCCCCATACCTAAGGCCTCAGCCCCTGCCACCCTGCTGGCATTTGTGCCCCTTCCTTGCAAATCAGCCCAATATTGCTGCCCTCTGGTTAGCAAAAAGTCATACCACATTTAAATTCCTCAATTTCTCCATCAGAGGAGAATGTTCATCTTCTGTAGAGCTGTAGACCAGATTCTTGTCCCATACTGCTCCCCTTCTCCCCTTCTGAACATGTGCATGCAGAACTTGATGGGGACAGGTTGTACTGGACTTGTACTCAGACACCATGACCATGCCAGCTCATAACTCAGGGCATAAATCAGAGCCTTAAGATTCACAACTCCTAGCTCTCTGAGCACAGTGAACCAGGAAAAATAACACACTGTCCTTTCCTCTCTTCATCTATATACTTCAGCTAACAGACACCTATTTCTCTCTTCAGTAAGAGCAACTGAGGTAAAATCCCAGTTATTCATCAGCAATAACATCAAAATATAAGGGAGGAAACCCAGCTTACCCATCCACGTTGCTTTATCGGAGGTGTCTGACTTCCCTGTTGGACTGTTTCAGAAGACATTGTCTCTTTCCTTGTAGTCTGCTACCACTCTTGTTCAGCAGAAGCTGTGCTTGCTATTTTATGCTTGCCTACTTCTCTTTCTGCTAGGTACAAAGGTAAAAAGTCAAGATATCATACTGATACTCATAAGTCCAATATTCATCTAGAAAGAAAACAGGTTTGAACAGGCTGAAAGGAGTGTATTTTTTACAGCAGATAACATCCAGTTACCTGATACAATTTACAGCACAGTTTATCACTTATCAGCAACACAGAGTTGTGTGTTACTTAAACAGGTAAGTCATGAACTACAATTAAATGCTGAATCATGACCTCGTACAGTATGCCCAATCATAAGGAAATTAAAATATGAGCAAGTAACTAAAAACCTTTCTAATTTTTTAATGCATTGCAGGTCCAAGAAATAACCTCTTTAGTGTGCTGTCCAGAATTACTGCACTATTTCTATCCTCACTGCCATCATCTGAAGCCTGGATTCCATGGGACCCACCAGGCAAGCCTATCACAAACCACATCTGTATCTCCAAAAAACCCAATCCAGTTACAAACATCCTTTAAAAAAATAACACAAAAGAATAAATAGATTCCAAAGAGGTTTAGAGTTGCAATATTCCATGCTTGAGAGCTGCACTGCTAGGGAAAAGCAAGAAGGAAACTCATTTATTTCCACAGTAATTCAAACATCTAAATTGTGATTTTTACCTAGCACTGAGCTGCATGGTCTGGCACTTTATTAACATACAGGGCACTTCTGCTTTTCCAAAAGTACCTTCTGAGAATGGTGGCACTGAGCACGGCTAAAGTGACTGTGAAGGGCAGAGTCAAATAGAAAAGATATGCAACAATTTATTGACCTAAATGTTTTTGGCATTCATAATATTACCATATAAACCACTTCCTGCACTTATTTTGGGGTCAGTTACACAGCTATGAAGTTCAAGCAACATCTGCTTCACATACACTAGATATTCAGACAGAAAAGCATTTTTAAGTAATAGAAGCAATTCAACCTCCTCTCCTCTTGGTAAAAAAACTTAAATAAAGCATTGCATTCACACCAATCTGCACTTTATTCTCAGCCATTTGCAAAAGATTACAATGATCACTATGTATTTGAAAAACCGTGAGTTTGTAAACCCATATGAGGAAAGCTCATAGCTCCACACTGTCTTCCTCAATCTGAGAGCAATTTAATTTTTTTCAGTCACTTAATGCAAAAAAAAGGACATAAAATATTAGAAAGATGCATAAAACTTTAAAGAGGTTTGTGTCAATCAAAAATGAATAAAATTTTCTTATTCTTATCTGCTTTCTTATTCTTATCTACTCATAAAGCCTACTTGTGCAGACAGCTGCATAAAAATAATCACTGGAAACATTTTCTAACTGCTGCAATAGATTTAAAGTGCTTGTCTTTTTCATGATGATAAAACAGCTGAGTCACAAGAGAAAAATAAATAAAAATTAAATTAAGGAAAAAAATGGGTATAAATTAAGATTATAAAGATTTGCAGTTTGCCATTGGCCTCCTATATTGTCCTAAGCACATGTTTCTCCTGAAGTTATTCAGCTACGCTACTGCTTCAACATAATGAAGAACCCCAAAAATATTTAGCCCTTTAAGCAGCCTCATGGTACATCTCCCACATGGGATGAAAGCTGAAAGCTATACTGGCAAGAATGAAACAAAGAGACAGAGATGATGTCATCAAAATATTATGTAACCGAATTATTAATATTTATATCCAGCAGACATGCTGTCTCCTATGGGAGGAGTGTAAAAGTGTTCCAATATTTTAAGGCCCTGTGTCTTGGAAAGACAGCTGTCACCCCAAAAAATAACTTTACTTCCATTCACTTACTGGAGAAATGTAACATTCTTGTAATTTTCTGTAACACTCATTGCTGTTTTCTCAACCTTACATGTAATTCTTAGTGTAACCATTAAGTGTATATGCTGGGAAGAACTCCCCAGTTATATTATTCTGTTTATATTAAATACCTATATAATGCAGCATTAAATCAACGTGGTTTGCAAGGATTAAATATTCAAAAAACTTATTTGTCTTCTACAAGAAATGTTATGGTTATTCATTTAAGGAAGAAAATTCTAATATTAGGCTACTGAAAAAATCTCACGGTTTGAGTACCTCTAATGGTACTCAAGAAAATGGTATTCAATAAAATAGCAGTATGCAAGAAGATAACTAAATTTTTCAAATATGAGAGTTGTCAACTTCATATAGTGTGTTTTCAATAAAAAGCCTCCTTCTGAATAGGAATAGTAACCCCATAATTTCTAGGACTACTTTGAGGGGGAAGAAATACATGCCAAAATTGCACATATTAACTGGTCCATGCTGTGGGCTGTGATGCCCAGGGCAGGCACCACTCATCAAAGATTTCCGAGAGGTGCTTCATATTGAGGAAGGTGGGAGATGACAAGACTCAACATGATCTTTCACACCTCTCTGAACTGGCGCTCTGTTTTAAACTCGGGCTCTTATTTCAAAGGTGAGTTTACAGAGTAGCTGCACTAGGTAGTCAGTGCCAAGGTCCCTACCAACAATCTGACAGCAGCATGGGGCTGGGCAATGCTCCGTGCTTGCTCAGCCCTGCAGCAGCTGCTCAGTGCCCCACCCAGGGCAGTGCATACACGGCCTGCTCAGAGGATTTCTATCACAGAACCAATTAGGCTGAAAAAGGCCTCTAGGATCATCGAGTCCAACCTTTGACCGAACACCACCTTGTCAACTAAGCACTAAGTTGAATCACGGTAAGAACCATGGCACTAAGTGTCACGTCCACTCCACCACCTCCCTCCTGGGCAGTCCATTCCAATGTCTAATCACCCTTCCTGTGAAGAAATTCTTCCTTATGTTCAACCTGAATCTCCTCTGGCACAGTTTGAGGCTATGTCCTCTCGGCCTGTCATTACTCGTCTGGGAGAAGAGACCAATCCTCACCTGGTGAGGTGGTTGAGGGCAATAAAGGTCTCCCCAAGCCTCCTTTTCTCCAGGCTAAACACCTCAGCTCCCTCAGCCATTCCTAACAGGACTTATACTCCAGACCCTTCAGCAGCTCCGTTGCCCTTCTCTGGACACGCTCAAGCACCTCAGTGTGTTTCCTGGCCTGAGGGCGGCGGCCCTACGGGCCTGAGCACACGCCCCACAACAGCCGCCTGCGCGGACCGGCTGCCGAGAGCCGCGCCCCGACCCTCGCCTTCCCCCGCCGTGCCGCCGGAGAAATCCGGCCCCGCGGAGCCCCTTGGCGCGGACAGGAGGAGCCGGACACTCTCGGCCGCCAGCCCCGCTTACCTTCCGCGGGCCTCCGGAGGAAACGGAATGGGCCGTGCTGACCCGGCCCACGCGTGCCCGCCTGCCGCGCTGAGCCGCGTTGGGGCGGGGGCCGGTCCCCGGCCTGCCGGGCTCCACCGCCACCTCCCGGCTGCCGGGCGCAGGGACACCGGGGCGGCCGGCCCGCAGTGCCCGCCCGGCTCCC
The DNA here is from genome assembly GCA_034336665.1 of Luscinia megarhynchos. Lineage (NCBI taxonomy): Eukaryota > Metazoa > Chordata > Aves > Passeriformes > Muscicapidae > Luscinia > Luscinia megarhynchos. The sequence continues at coordinate 25,743,840 of CM067566.1, forward strand.
CCTCGTGCCCCGGCTCACCTCATGCCCCGCTCCGCTCGTGCCCCGCTCCGCTCGTGCCCCCGCTCCCCTCGTGACCCGCTCCCCTCGCGGCCCCGCTCCCCCCGCGGCCCCCGCTCCCCTCGCGGCCCGGCTCCTCGCTCCTGCGAGGATCACACGAGCGCTTCTCGCCTCCCGATGGGCTGCTCCGGTAGAACAGCCAGCGCGCCAAGAAAATTCTGCGTTCTCGGGTTTCCCCTCTGAGATTCAGAACGCTCTTTTAGCAAGGGTGAGTGTTAATGAAGGTAACAGAATCAGAGAATCGTTAGGGTTGGAAGGGCCCTCTGGAGGTCATCTGATCCAACCCCTCTGCCAGGCTCCTGGAGCAGATGGCGCAGGAACTCGTCCTGTGGGTTTGGAATGTCTAGAGAAAGGGAGATTCCGTGAGCTCCCTGGGCAGCCTCTTCAGTGCTCTGCCACCCTCAATGGAAAGATCTGCCTCGAGCTGAGGTGGAACTCCTTGTGTTTTAGTTTATGGCCACTGCTCCTCATCCTGTTACTGGGCACCACCAAAAAGGGTCTGGCATCACCCTCTGACACCCACCTTTGAGATATTTATATTCACTGATGAGACCCCCCTCCCAGTCTCTTTCCTAGGCTGCACAGGCCCAGCCCCTGCAGTCTGCTCAAGAGAGATGCTCAAGACCCATCATCATCTTTGTGGCCTCCACTGGACCCTCTCCAGTAACTTCTTGTCTTTCTTGCAGTGAGGAGCCCAGCATATGCTATGAATTGAAAATATTTTTTTCTGGAAATGAAATCTTGTTCTTTAAAAAAGAAACAACAAATTCTGCTTTGACCATTTTGGAATGAAAAGCATTGCTTATCTGCTTTGATTTTAATACTACGATGCTTATGTAAGTAAATAAATAAATAAATTTTAATATTAACAATAATTAAACAAATAAGAAAGGCACTTCCATCAAGCCTAAATAATTTTGCAAGAAAAAGTTATCCTGAAAATATCAGTTGGGTGTGGGAGGGGTTGTTCTAGGAGTATTGAAAAAAGTTAGTTCCACTTTCTCTGAAATGAGAAATGCAATGCATTTCTTTAAGAATAAGTTTTCTAAAATCAAAAAACATAAACATGAGTTTTATTTTGCATTTCATTTTAATAAAAAAGGTCTCAGTTTCTATATTGTTTTGCTTTGTTTTTTTCCACAGCAAGACATAATAGTTTTTGGTAGAGTATCCTAAATGGTAATGTGACACTTCAGTGCTTATCATGAAATGAATAGCCTGTGAGATCACCATTAAAATTCCACCCTTTGCATGACCTTGGCATCTCAGTTTCATAAGAAACATAAATCATAGTTAATTTTCTTAAGTCCAAAAAAAGCTTTCAGCTTCCATGAGTCTTGGCTACTTGAAGCCCCTTTCACCAGACTGTTCTCCCACTCTTGCCTGCCAAACTGGAGGATCAGACTTCACTGCTGCAAAATGTGCTTTTCTCATGGAAGCTGGGTAAGATCGTTGTCCCAAAACAAGTCTTGAAAGTGTATCTAATACCTCCTGAGATCTAAAAGGTATTCTTGAAAACATACGTTAAAACTATGTGATAGATACTGGCTACATGCTATTCTGAAAAATACAATACACAAGAGAAACCCATGTGGAATGAGTACTTAATAACCAACAACTTCTTAACTGGTCCAGCTTAAACTGAATATAACGTTAAAGAACACTGACTGGAATGACAATTTTCTCATGGGGCATATGTGTGCATGGGGATAGTGATTGCCTAGAGATAGGACTGTTTGGATTTTTGCACCTTTCTGTGCAAATGTGCCTATTAAAAAAAAAAAAGAAACTTAAACTGATTTTTAATTGTAACTTTAAAGTTGGTTATCACAATTCAATATGTTCTTCAAACACTCTATCTTTCCAAGATTTACCTTGAAGTTCTTCAGGGTTATAAAAATGGAGAGAAGGTAATCGACAGAAACCAGTAAATGTTAGTGATTTGGAAGAGTAAACACAAAGCATTAGAGATTCTTATCGCTCCCAGAACAAAACCAACTTTACACATCAAAGAAAAAAAACAACCCTAGTGATACCAAAAAGTAAAACAACCAATATGGAATTGAATGTTTGGCTGAGGAACTATCTATTGTCGGAGTAGGAAGAGACCAAGGACTGAGATCTCACAAACTCAGGGAAGATTTACAGGCTCTGGCTGCTTGACTGAAGAACCTCTTAGAAAACACTGAAGATTTCCCAGGGTCCTGAGGTTCACCACATTCACCAAAGCAAAGCAAAGCCTTTCTGGTGTACATATTTTTACAGAAACACGCTGTGTGTGTATACAGTGCGTGCCAGAAGGAGGAACTATTACCACATACAATAAACATGGTTTATTTGTCTGTTACAAAATCAAACCCTGTGTTAATTGCTTAAAAATTCCCTGAGAAACAAAGCTCCACCCCCTCGCTTTGTAACCATAACAGAGTGTGGAAAACAAGGAAGAATTACATGACAGGGCATTGTTCTCACGCTGATGGGAGCAGGAGTTAAGGGCGAATGAAAAGACATGAAAAATCACAGCAGGAAACAGTCAACATCCTCCTGAGTAAAATATTAAACTGTCCTCACTACTTCCAAGGAATCATGTAAGTTTTCTGTGTCTTGGCCGACTCTTGGATCTACTATTTTGTACTTGGTCTGGGCTGTCTTTTAGAAGTGAATAGTTGGTAATTATGAAATGTTCAAGACATAGGTTTTCCCCTTCTCAGTGTGAAGAACCCAGTAAAGTGCCTGTAGAGACTTGCATGTGTTTGTGTTTCCAGTGAGACAGGACAGGTGACAGGTGCCTAACTAAACTCACCCACTCCTGCTTTTTTCCAGAGCTGCAGTTTTAATCCTAATCTGTGCTCTAACTTTCACACTTTTCCCCTCCATTTCTCTGGCACTTTCTTCTGCTTCTTCATCATGCCCATTTAGTCATCTCAGGCAATATGCAAGGACAAGTTCTCACAGGGGTCTGAAAGTTCTTTTAAATGCCATGTGTTTACTTGGGTTTCAAAACATGCTTGTATATTGCAGTATGAACCCAAATAAAGCATTTTTTAAAAATCACTAACTTTAGAAAAAATTACCCCTTCAACCAATGTAATTGTGGGGCTGTTAAATTCAGATAATTTTTTATGTCTGCCTTAGGGTAGGGGTGTCTTAAATACTATTCTAGAATGAAAATGCTTCTTGTTCTCTAAGTGGAAGCTCCTACTGTAGTGTTTTCTTGACTTTGCTTGTTTGACATAATTTTATTCCTGTAAAGATCAAATGCTTTTGCTTTATTTTTTTTTGTCAAGTACACCTGTGCCACTCCAGGAATAAAAAAGTTATAGTGAAAGGAATACATATATGTGTAGCTAAGCACCTTGCAAGCATTGACTTTTGTATTTAAGACATTACACCTGAAAACTCTGTCCTCTCTTGTTCTGATGCTCATATACATATCAGCTCTATGGAGAGCACCAGAATGTATCTTTGTGACACGTGAAGCCAAACTTAGTAGTTACTAAGAATCTCAGAGAAAGCACCCAGAGTATAATTGCTAAATTTGTCAGGATTTGCATTATTTTCATTGCATTATGAATTTAATGGAAGCCACACAAGCATATCAGGTTCACAATTCCAGTCACGTCTAGTTTTACTGGAACTCCACCTCTGAACCATGAAGCAAGATACTGTAATTACAAAAAGTGTTGCAAGATTTTTTCAAATATTTATGGGCTGAATACATGCTTTGAGCCTCACACTCTCACTATGCAGCTCCAAAAGCAGCCATGATCTGGGTTTGTTCTGGCCAAAGATCTCACCTTCCGTTTGCATCACACCACAGCAAGATGTCATCACTTACATAATCCTGATATCCAGTGATAAGTCAGCTTATTCTGGTATGACTTTTCTTTAATGAAGAAAAAGAAAGATGCCTTTAATGACATGAAACTTGGAGAAAACAGAGAAGCTCATTAAATCTATGAATCTTATTCCTCCTTACCTAGTGAGGTCCACTTTTCCATCTAAATACTTTAATTCTTTTGTGGACATTTAAAACATATGTCATATTTTTGAAACACATTTTCAATTAGCAGCCAAAATTCAACAGAGTTTTTGTGAATCACTTGACCTTGAGACTTCTAGGGCAAAATTTAGTTTAGTACCATGTCCTCTCAGTAGAGCAGACTTTATTGCTAAGAATAGGTCATACAGATGTTAGGTGTTTATAGTTTACTCCTATGGATTTAGAGTTTCACAAACCAGGCAAAGAAAATGCATACCATAGGGTATATTTAGAATGAGTCGGCAGTTTTAACATACATGAAAAGATGCAGATGTCAGTTCTATAGGATGCTGTATGAAGATTTATAAAACTTAAGATGATTATATATTCCAACAGCAAAAGGACTACAATTTTACTTTTCGTGTCCCCCAAAAAATTCTAAAATTGAGATATTGCTTATTTAATCATTTTGCCAGAACTTGGCAGCTATGATCACGGCTGGGTCCATTTAACCTATGATTTCTTCTAAAATTAACAAACGTAGTTACCCAGGAATCTCAGCAAACCAAATGCTTTTTTTGGTGCTTTTTGTAGACAGCGTTGCTTATCAGAAATCCTTACTCTGCTGTAAAACAACACGCGTTTCACAAAGGTGAGCACAGCACTAATTCGGACATCCCCGAATCCCGCGTAGTGTTTGTACAAGCTGCCCGGTGCGTTAGCTACTCTTTTCCCCGCCAGCTTGTGCTGTGACAACTTTTTGCTTTTATTTTTCTTGCTGGCGTGACTGCTCAGGGGACAAACGCTCCTTCGCTGACACAGGAGTGGCGGGGGGAGATCTGGGGGCCGTTCAGTGCGGCAGGGCTGTGCAGAACGCGGACAGCGCGGTGCGGGCCCCCCGTCCCCGCCGCGGGACGCGGCTCCGTGAGGCGGGACGGGGCTCCGTGAGGAGAGACGGGGCTCTATGAGGAAAGACATGGCTCCGTGAGGCGAGACGAGGCTCCGTGAGGAGATACGGGGCTCCATGAGACGGGACGGGGCTCCGTGAGGCGGGACGGGCGGCGGCGCCGCGCCCTCCTGGGCAGTCGGGACTCGGCTCCCGGCGAGAGGGACGCAGCCCCCGCGGAGCCGGGCAGCGCTAGGGACGATGCTTCCCCTGTGGAAGGCCATTCTCTCGGAGAGTGTCCTGGGTAGGTGGCGGCAATACCGCCCGACAGGGCTGGGGGCGAGGGGCCGCGGTTACGGGCGCCGGGGGGGCTCAGCCAGGGCCGGCCGGGTTTCGCGGGGCTCTCCGTAAGTGCGGGCGTGCCGCCGATGAACAGCTCCCCTCTGGAACGAGTAAAGAGTGCTCACATCTGAGTGCTCTTCTTCGGGTTCTTTTTTTTCCTCCCGTGCTGGAATGCTCTTTGTCTCTTGAATCAGCCTGGAATTTATTGCCGCTGCCGGCCAGGTGTTGGTGCAGGTGTCGCAGAGCCGGGGCTCCGGGCGCCGAGGGTGGTGGCCAGATCCAGCACCCTGCGGGTCCTCTGCTCGGTGCATCTCCTGCAAAGCACGGAAACCTACCGCGCAGGGCTGCTGAGCCTGGATAAGGCGTCTCCAGGGGAGAACAGCACACCGATTTATTAGAATAATTTCTTTAGCCACCAGTCTGCCTTTGAGGAGCCCTGAGACTGTGGGTGGACTGCTTATTTAGCCAGCTCTCTGAGCACTAATCCTTTCTGAAGATGAGCACTTCATGGAGATTCAAAGTAGGAACTGCTGTCTGAGTGGAGAAAGAGCTGTTTTTATTCTCATCATTCTATTTCCTCAGAAAATGTGCTAGTTTAACGTGAAATAACAAACATTTCTTCCACAGAAGTTAGCTAGTGTTCATTACCACAAATGTGATAATGTTGTTGCTTGAACTGCTTTCAAAGACATTTGATAGTCTCTATGTGGAAGTATAAAATTGTACTTTTTAAATAATCTCCAGGAAATCTTGTTGTTGAAAATACATGATGGGGTTTTCTTTTTTTGGTTTGTTCTTGTTTTAGGCTACATTTCTTGGTCTCTTTACCATGCACTGCCACCAATGATCTACTACTTCCCCCTCCAGACACTGGCACTCACAGGCCTAGAAGTTTTTGCCATTGCCTTCTTTTCCCCGATATTCTTGACAATTGGCCCTTTTTGGAGGTTGGCTAACAATGAGTATGCCCTAGCCTTTCTGAGATTGACTATGGTTGGTAAGTACACACCGTAGTGAGTTATAGATTCAGTTTTGGTATCAATGCGTAAAGACAAACATTTAAAATTGCCTTAAAATTCAGACTATTACAAAAAGAGACAGGAATAAGAAGTTCTCGCTCTCCCCATACTCATGTTTTGCTGGTGCCTTCTTTGTAGCTACAGTCTGAGAGAAATATTGTTTGCAGCCATTGTATTGCATGAATACAGAAAAATATTTTATTTCTAGGAATGTTTAACTTAGTAAGAGTAATGCCCAGTAGCAAAGGTATTTTCAATATCATTGAACTATCAGCAGAGCAGGTGTTTTTTGTATTGTGACAATGGGAGGGATGAGACATTACAGAATACCTTGGGGCTATTATAAAAGTAGTCTTCTATGAGTGAAACTTTTTTTTTCATTTCTTAGGCAGTTTTAGCCTCTAAAAATGTATTTTTAAAATTAAATCTATCTATCTACATGCCTGTAGAAGGGTTATAGGCTCATCCTGAACATGAAATAACCCTTATATGGTCAATTGCACAGGACGAAAATTTGATCTTGAACTCAGGAAATAGGCACTCCATTTCCCATTCCACAGGCTTCCTCCTTAAACCAAAACTTGCTGGGATTCCCACTTTGATCTTCAGCTAACTGGTGCAAATCTTAGCTCATGTTGATTCTTTGAAAGGTTTTTGGAGGAGATTTGGCAGTTACAGCCACGATCAGTAAAGAGTTTGCACACCGGAAGAACTCAGATGAGACAAGGGTCTCCATCCTGTGGAGAGGTGAAAATGCTTCTGCTGAGTGATGTGTTCAGGAGCAGCAGATCCTAGCTCCAAATAATCACTTTCCTTATAGCTTTCTTCTTTTACTGTGAGAAAACAGAGTAAGATCATCAACAACAAAGTACCCTGTGATAGTGTCTATTTGCGTCTGTGTCTTCAGACAACACACAATAAATTTGGGTGTTTAGACAGATATATTTAAGTCTTGGGTGTACTTGCCCAGCAACAAAAGGTGTGTCTGCTCTAATTTGGCAAACCCATTGCTACCTTTAATCGAGGGTAGGGCACTGGAAGAAATATTTGAAGAGACAGGTTTATGGATTGCCAGCACAATTTAATGACAGAAATTGTGTGTACTGTACATGAACCTTCACTGCACATTGATTTTGTTTATCATCTTGGCTCTAAGCTTTGCATCTTTTACTCCGAGCAGAATGAGCAGGTAAACAGTTGGAGGATTCCTAGCATGTGTTGCCAGAATCCACAACTCCATTTCTGACGTTACTTGCTTAACATCTCTTCAAGTTTGACTCATACTCACATAGCAAATGGATGGTATCACAACAGTGTTGCTGCTTTTCCTGCTGTTTGTCATTGGTCCTGGGCCAGAATTTGCCACACTGACTGAAGTTACTAGAGTATATGTGGTCCATAGTCACTTGAATTGGAAACCTATTAGCAGAGTTTAAAACTGCTGTTAATGTGGGGTCGCTGTGCCCTGGGAAATGGCAAAGATGTGTGCACATGGTCTCTTTCAGTGGCTGGGAAAGTGGTAGTTTTCAGTAATAAAATGGCACAGGCTGGTAGTTACCACTTCTGAGACTAGATACTGAGACAGAGAAAGCCTTGTTCACCCCTACTGAGGCAGTTGATTACTAATCCCTGTGCTAGTATGGTAACTGGCTCCTGTCTAATAAAAAATGTGGCTTTTGCCATAGTGTACTTACTTTTACAAGTGTAAAAAGCAAAAGCCATATCCTTTTAAGAAAGGAGCAGTCACAGTACATAAAACTTTATGGCTTTTGAGTTATCTCAACCATCTAAGGTTGGTTGAGATCAACCATCTAAGTTCAGGGTTGAGGAATATCTGTATGCTTAGATATTTTATCCATATATCCTCTCTGTGGAATCAATCACCATAAGTACTTAAATAAAGGCAATCACTTGAATTGTTGGAGAATTGTTTCATATAATTTTTTTCCTTAAAAATTATAACTGCTATGAAGCCATGCATGCCTACATTTCTTTGGCTTATTTAAAAATGTGCAGTGTAATGTTTTGGGATAAGTGGTATAGTCATTCAAATTACAGACAATGTTGAATTAATGCACAGGAAATCCTTATTAACTAGTCTCTTTTGATCATTAAAGTAACCTCTCTGTGTATTTATTTGTTTATAGGAAGCTTGGCATCATATCATGCACCAAATGCTTCAATTAGACTACTTATCTTGGCTGCTGGTGTTTCTTCTTCATTGCTGGTTCAGACAGTAACATGGTGGTCAGGAAACAGTTTACAAAGGTATTTTCTTTTACTGATGGAATCAACTGATGTTTCTTTATATTAAAAGCTGTTTTCTTTTCTTTTCTTTTTTTTAAATCCCCCAAATGCCTCACTACTTAAAAAACTGATTCTTACAGGTTCATCAGGATATGGGGCTTCATTCTAGGCAAGATAATGCTCCTTGTTCTTCGTATCTGGTACACATCACTTAATCCAGTCTGGAGCTCACAAGCTGCCAATACTATCATACTGACAATTGGTTTTGTAGCAGCAGTGGAGCAAGTTCATTCAGGTAAGCATATTACAGCAAAGATGGTGGTTATGAAAAGAACCTTAAGTATACCTAGCTATGGGTCCCTGTCTTTTGATTCTTTGATTTTTTTCCCCAACGCAGTCTGATTTTAGACCTACTCATGAGCTTTGCAGGCTATAAAAGTCGTGGGGTACTTTCGTCTGCCTATAATTTGGCAGAACTGGTATCACAATTCATACAAGCTGTAGTAAGTTGGTGCTGGAACTGTCTCTTTTTCCTTATTGCAGTGCCAACAATATGACAGTAATACAAACAAAGGCATAAGATAGACCAATAAAACCAGAATGGATTATTGTCTTTCCAGTATGAAACATTTGTGGTGTTTTTGTTGTTATATTAATTCAATTTGCACCTTGAGCTTCTGTGCCAGTGTGTATCTTTTAACAGAGAAGGGGAGGACTGGACAAAGTTGAGGAACAGCTGATATGTGAAAAGAAACAGAAAGAATTGGAGGACTGGACAAGTTGTCCTGGTTAAAATTTGCCCAAGTTCTTGGAGTGTTTGCACAGAGTACACAGCAGTGGGGCTGTTATAAACCGTGGAGGTGGTAATGCCAAGGAAGGCAGAAAGGTTTGGGTTGGTTAGTTAAGGCAGCTCATGTTGAATCCTTAGAATCTCCTTCCTTCTCAGTATAACCTAATGAATTAATTGAAAGATAAAACCTTATCTATGTGTAAGTGGGTATAAATTAGCCTCATGCATATTGTCTGTAAGCTTGCATTACATGATCTAAATTAAGCCTGAGCTTTCATCAGAATTTAGAAAGGGAATCTGCTGCAGGAGATTAGGAAGGAAATCTATCTTGTTTGTGGATGACAAAATTATCTGTCTATGCAATTAAAGGTGCTGTTCTCTCCTTAGATGAAAGAGGTTTTAAAGCACATGGGAAAAAAAGGAGAGGGAAAGAAGTTTATTTCTGGCTTATTTTGGAAGTGTCAGGTTTTGTTCTTATCAGAGTTTAGAGTTTCAGAGAACAGAAGCCTCTGAAGAAATTCTAATAACTTTTCTGCTGATTTTCAAAGTCAATTTAAATATTTAGATTCCAATGTTATGGAAAATAATCAGATGGGCAGGTTGGCATTGCACACTTAGGGTGAATATATTTTCTTGACAGACCTGGGGTTGTTAGCAAAGATTTTTATTTTTTGGTGTTATTAATTTCTGATAACACAACCCTAATCAGATAAATTAGCTTTTATCATCTAATTTATTCTAATAAATTTGTGATTTTGGCTATTTCTTTTTCTCAGTAACTTGCTAATAGGATTTGACAGTTTCCTTAGCTATTCTATTTCTAGGTGGAAATCTTCTTATTCTTACTCTAGGTCGAAATTTTCTTATTCTTCTTCTAGGTGGAGACAAGAGGAAACAAGAAACAAACAAAACTGGTAATGTAGTTAGAGAGACTGTTTCCCATCCTCATTGGTTTTTATCAGGGATTGCTTTTGGCAGCCTCATGTTCCTCATTCTGTGGATATTTGGGGAGGTTTCTTTAATTTCTAGATGGGCAGTAAGTGGACATCCACATACAGGTCCAGATCCTAATCCATTTGGGTAAGTGCATTATTATTATTACTATTACTATTACTATTACTATTACTATTACTATTATTATTATTATTATTATTATTATTATTATTATTATTACCACAAAATTGTAATCAAAATCCAGTGCTGTTACACAAATTAGTGACAAATTAGTACTCAGCCCAATGATGGTATAAGAATTTAGTCAGAGAAGAGTGGGTACAAGGTACTTCACACAGAGGATTCATTCTTGCATTGAGATATCTCTGAGCACTTTGTCCAGACCTTAAAATTTCTGATACAAAATTATTTTTATTTCAGCACTAAAATCTTGGTTTGCCACATTTCAAAACCATTTTTAGATTAGGACTGGGGTTCAAGGACTTACAAATGCAGTGCATCTATAATATGCAGTAAATCAGTCTAGCAGTTGGCTTCAGAGAGGAGATGATCAGAGATGCATGCACAGAGTATAAATAAACTGTGTGCAATATTAAAAGATACACTTCAGTAGAAGTTTTGATTAGTAAGAATGTAGTCTTAATGCTGTGTATGGTTCATTCAGGCTCCAAAATACAGAAAGAGACCAAATTAGTTATTGTGAGTCAACTACATGGGATGGCAGGTGACAGTTTATAATTTGCAATTGGTATACAAAAGAGCTCCCCAAGACTGAGAGCAGTATTAGATACTGTAGGATTCCTTATCTGACATGAAGAAAATACTTCTGTTTGGGGTGGATTCTTCCCTCTCCTTTTCTCTGAGTCCTTTTTGCCTTTTGTACCAAGATTTCAGGGGACTGCCTTTGCTGCTGAACACAGCTCCCTCACACATTACAGTACATTGCCATTATTTTCAACTGGATGATTTTTGCATCCAATAAAGGGAAGGAAATGTAGCCAGGTGTGAGCAAAATTTAGATTTGTTTAAAGTAAAAGAATTATAATATATTACCAAGGACCCTCATCTGTATATCTAGAAATTTCTTTTTCAATGTCAGTTGTTTTTAACATCATATTAGTGCATGTTTTCTTTTTCCTTACTGTTATATCAGAGGTACAGTTCTGTTGGGCCTTGCTCATGGACTGATGCTTTCATTTTGGAGCTGGTCTTCTGTCATCAGTTTTTCCTTGTTTCTCATAGGTAGGTGCAAATCCTGAGCAGAATTAGTGTCTCTTACCTTATGCCTTACCTGACACCACATCTGAGAAAAGTGTGGCTGGTCAAAGCATCCTTTTCTCTTGCCACTGACTCTAGTACACATATGTTTGACCCGTTGACTAAGGGTTACAGGCCAAATCTCCAGGCCACTGCAGAGCAGTGTTAACTGTCTTCAGAAACCCTGTTAAGGGCTCTGTTCCCTTGAGCAGCATCTCAGTTCTGACCATCTGCATTGTATAACAGTTGGACTTGATGATCTTAGAGGCCTTTTCCAACCTTAGTGGTTCTATAATAATCTAGGGTTATAGGGTTGAGGTGACACAAGCCTCTCAATTCCATAGGAGTCAAAATAACTTGTAATTTAACAAGCAGTCTACTGGAGACAAGCTTGCCTCCTGTCTCTTCATTTGCCAAGTTCTGCAGGCAGTAAAATAATATGAATAGGTAGGTGTTATTTTTAAGAAATGTGTGTGCAGATTGTAATGTGAGCATGAACATTTGATTTTTGATGTACACACATTGTTTATTTAAAACACACAGAGAAATGTTCATTAGTTGATTCAAACATATTCTAAAATGCTTAGAACTTTGATGTATAAGAGTTAAATATTAAAAGTGCTTCTATACATTTGCTTTCATGATGTGACAGTAAATATTTGTACCTACAATAATGTTTTTAAAATGAATTTGTCCCATTATAGAGAGATTTTGTGGTTGTTAATGTTCTGTTTAGGGTCAACTCACCATATCAATGATAGCATGGTAAGTCAAGGATCTTGTAGTTAGTAAAAGATTAATAGTTGCTTTCTTGCTCATTCTATGGTTATCTACAGGGAAAGATCAGGAAAATATATGTTTTCTCTTCATATTAATCTATTTGATTCTTTGTGTCTTATGGTAAAAAAGATTCGTAACTGACAGACCTGTTACTCTCTTAAGAATGCATCATTCCTCTGTTGTGCCGAAGAATTCTGTAAGAAAAACTGTTCAATTTTTGCTCTTGATGATATTTCTCTGCCTTCTTTTTGCTAAAGAATGAGATATTGGGAAAAATAAAAGACTGTCTTTGGTTACAGTGAATAACTGTCCTAGTGATGCAGTTCTCATGGCTGGAAAGCAGAATTGTATTTCCCAAACTCTATTTTTTTTTTGCTAGCCAGAATATTATATGTGCTGGATGATATACCTGACTGAGACTTACTCTATTCTTTTCTACCCCTTCACAGGTTTGGCATCATCAGCTGGTCTCCTTTATTTACATACCTGGAGTGCTGCTGTTGCAGGCAACATTCTTGGTATCTTTACTATGTGTGTGTGGCCTCAACTAGCTGGACACTTTGTCAGCTGTCTGCATCCTGGGAAAGCCATGAGTACAGCCATGTTTGCCTATGTTCTTGAATTATTCTTCTGTGTATGGTGTACAGCTTATAAATTTGTACCTGGAGGAGTTTACATTAGAGAAAGCTCCCATCTTCTTCTAGGTACATTTGTGATAATGAACAAATACAAATATAATTGCTTTAGCCTCAGCAGGTGAAATGCATCTAGTGTATAAAGAGTCTTTTCAACTGCTCGGTTACTGTTTACTTGCTTACTGTGGTAAGAATTTCAGTGCAAAAATGAATGAGACATGCAAAATATAATCGACTTGTTTCTTTACTGTTAGAAATAGTCTAAGATATGGAAAGAAAATGGAACTCAGTAACGGGAAAATGGCAAAGTGGAAAAATGTCTGATAACTAAAGTACGCAGTGGAGGAAGAGATCTGTTAATCAGTCACCCTAAAAATATGGCTGCAATCCAAGGTGTGAATGCACAAATATGCTGGCTACCTAAGGTAGCAGTGCCTCAGGTAACAGGGTAGCTACTGAGACTGTAATGTAATTCAGTGCATTATTTAGCCCTACTTTGCAGAGCAAGGTGCAGCATCCTGCTGATCTAGCTAGTCTACATTGAAGACCTGAGCTTCTTTTCCATGTGGCTCTACCTTATGTTTTGTGGGCACACCAGCATGTTTGGGGAATTCAGATGAGCCTGTAGCATCAGAAACACATGAACAGGACAGGCAAAAAAGAAATTGTCAGGTATTTGCAAATAAGGAAGAACTGAGTTGAGCAAATATAAAGGCTTTAAAAAAATTTATCACGTGATGAGGGCAGAGAGGTGGAAAGGAAACCAACTCTTCCTGGTTTTGTCTCCAGAACTATTTTCTCAATAGGTACTAACATGTTTCAATGGCATATTTCACTAACTACATTTAAACAATGCCAAACGTTGTCTTGGCTAATTGGGTGGGACTTTTTTTAAAATGTGAGACATTAGCTTATATTAAGCCTATTTGGAAAGGATTAATGAATACTGTGCTTAACTTGTTGCTCCAAAGGTTTCAGATTTCATAGATGTTTTTGCAACCACTGTGTCACTCCAGTTTCTTCCTCTCCATATGTGTTTCTTATATTACAGCATTCACATGAGGGATTTGAGTTCATTATGTTTTAAGGAGAATTTAATTCCATTATTGCATTATTTTCTTTGTTCTGAAAGCACTCTGAGGAGTCTTTAGAAACAGTTATCTTAGCTAATTAAATTTTTTTTGAAGTTATATGAAGAAAGCATGTGGTAGAGGAGTGTCAAATGCTTTCTTGAGTAATGCTTTCACAAAAGAAATACTTTTATTCAAAATTCCTCTCTGTTACTTCCTTTGAAAAGCACACTTGTGATTAATTTACCTGGAGTGATCACAAGGAAGTAACAGAGAGATCACTCTAATTTTCTCTCTGGTAAAGAAAACTATAAATGGAAGACATCTCAGCTGATGGCACTGCATGAGTTTAAATTCCATCTGAGAATCCAGTTTCTATCTTTTTGATGTCATCCCATAGCTTATCAAAGATTATACCATGAGACTGTGTATTTGTTGCTTTGCTTTTACTCCTACAGCTTGGCTTTCTGGCAAACTGCTTGTTTTCTTCTGGTTTCTTCCAGGTGCAAGTGCTATTTCTTGCTTTTTTCTCCTGTCCAATATCCTGCCTTTCTCTTGCTGCAGTTTGGTTAGGGAACTGCACCAGGAAAAGTGACAATGAACGTAAGATCATTGTATTCAAAACTTCTGTGCTGCTTCACTGTGATGTGATATAATGCTGAGGGTTCAGATTCCTTACCTTCATCAACTTTAATGGCTGTGAATCCATCACCCTTTGAGAATGGTTTTGTGTGTCCCCCTTTGTGCTAGACCCAGTGTCCTGGTTGGCAAACTTTCACTACAACTAATGTAAGAAGTAAGGGAAATAAAAAAATACTGAATAATAATTAGCTATTACTCTGCAGTAAAATATGATTTCTATAATTAATTAACTATGCCACAAGGGGCATATATCTTCTCCAGCAGAGCTCTTATCCAGTTCATTATCCTCCCATGCTTCCTTTGAAAGTAATTGGATTTTTTATCTCATTAGGGATTGGAAAAGACCATGTACTATTAATCTGAGCTACTTATTGAAAAGATACCATCCCCACACATTGCAACAGTACACTGAAGTTGCTTACTATCTTTTAAAATGTATCTATAGGCGTGTTTAGTTTTCTGTTCTTAAAAAGCAGAACTATTTATCTTGGCTCTGGAGTTCCAGAATACAAGTTCCTGCCATGTTAAATTGACCTTCCAACCTACTGCAGTCTGCTTACACTGTTTCATAACAAAGTGTTGAGCAATTGCATTTGTAATTTCTGTATGAAAAATGTGTTACTTGCATCTTGGTGACAGAGCAGTTTATTGTTAAAGATAATAGATACGTGCAATCATCAATGTACTTTTTTTATCAAGCTGTTATTTTAAGGTTCTGTAATATGTAGGTGTAACTCAATTGTTCTTGTCCAGGTTAATTTCAGTAAACTTTGAAAACAGTGGGCCCAGCTGAGAGTTGTGGCCATCAATAGAGCCTGGAGGGATTTTAGCATAATTTATCTGCCATATATTATCTTCTTGACATAATACCCTGGAACTCTACTGCAAACCAGTCTTTACTTGAGAGTGCTCACAATAAATTTCATAGTTCCTGCATTGCCTCATTAGGTATGGCATTTATCTGAATTTTGCTTTGAAACATCTCTGTTGTTGGAACCATAAGGTTGTTGTACTGTGACACAACAGCTGGGAGTTTATAAGAGGTATGTTTATGAGCAATGTTTAATATGAAAAAAATAAATTACTTATATTTTTACAGGTTTTATAATGTTATGTATTGGGGTAGGCTTTCTAACAGGACCCAAGAAAGACCTTAGCTCTGTCTTTGAAGTGAAAAGCAATCAAAAACCATTCTTCAAAAAGAGTAAAAACTATATTAAACTACGTAAGTATAGTTTTAGTTCCTTTTCTCCATGAATCTAGAAATATTGTCTGAGGAGGGGGAAAAACAGCACTATGGAGTATTTGCTCAGATGTTTTAGAAATGCTTTTTTGGTGCTAGTTTTAGAGGCAGACTGGTAGTTGGTATTTCCCAAGTTCCAGGTTAATGATGACATATACTTCTGGAGGAGCTAACTTGCTATGATTATGACTGACAGAGGCTATTCCTAATGGAATGTGTTAAACAGAGACAAGAAACTGGGCAAAAACCAAAATGTGAGAATGGATTCAGCATCATTGGTGGTTTCATTTTAGTAGTTGAGAAGAAGGCCTCTCTGGATCTTGGGATTTACCCTGTGTGTACAAAAGATATGATTTCCCAGCCCAGTGTGGTGATTTTGAGGCTGTCCAGTGTGACAGCACTGCTGGGGCTGTATGGGCTGGCTGGCAATGTCGTGGCACTCTCTGGCCCAGAGCTGCTGTACAGTGCAGGGATATCATAATTTTCAGATTACATGTATGGGGTCTGCTTTTTTCCTTAGGTTTTGAAGAGAAATGAAAATCAAATGTCTGACGTTTTAACACTTTTTGGCTTTTAAACCATACAAATGTTTTCAACTCTTTCTCTACAATCGTTTGAGTCCCTGATTTGTTTTAATTGTCAGCTTACTGTTTCTAAAGAAAAAGATCTGTCAATAGCATGAAGTTTGGTAGAGAAATAAAATGCTAGGCATGAGGGCATGGTAACCCTACAGAGATTAGGATGCTGAAGATTCCAATTTCTGCATCTTTCTTCTGTGACTTTGGATCAAATTGCTTGTCATTTGTGTGCATTTTGTTGCATTTGGGAAAAGGAGACATATAACACAATACTACTTCACAGTTTTTTCAGGCTTTTTCTGTAATCTTTGTGGAGGTCTTGACTCTGTATACTTAAGAGCCAAAAGAATGTGGACTGAGAGAGTTTGTGTGTCAGAGAACATGAGCAACATTTCAAGTGGCTTGCATATTACTGCTAAGAAGCATTTCACAAAAGTAAATTAATATTTCAAAATATTACCTGTCGCAAAGCACAGCCCTTTCTCAGCTGATCTTGTAATGTTGCAACAGTACCTTTTGCACTTCCTCATCGTGCTCAGACTTGTACTGTTTCTCATCTACTCTGAGTACCTTTGTCTTGCAGACTATGAAATTGCTTGACATGTGCTAATATAAGTAGCATGTCCTTTCTGACTCTTCCATTATAAAATGTATTTAAATTTTCACAAAACCATCCCAGAAAACTTGCATTAAAATAATTTCATATCTTCTTAAATATATGAAAGAACAAACTGAAGTTACTGAAATTATTGTAGATAGCATATGCCACTGTGTAAATTAAGTAACTGCAGAGGGCTTTGATCACCAAATTACATTGTGCTGAATGGTGAGAGCTCTTAAGCTCACACTGTGGTTATTTGTAATGCTACAGGAGCTATTAGAAAGCCCTGAACGTGCTTTCTAAGAAGCTGCACTGTCTTTCCAAGAGTATGTCAAACAAATAATCATGTTGTAAGTCTGGCAAGAGTCATGTCTTTCTGACATCTAAAGGCTTGGGAAGTAAACTGAATTTTGTTCCACACATTGTATTAATAATTGTGTGATAAAAATTGTGTACTGCAAATGCATATTTGCACACAGATAAGAAAACACTGAAGGGTTTACATTATGCTCTTACTCATGTCCTATTATGAATTCTTCAGTAGGTGAAATTTTTACATAACTACTTCAAGGAGTTTTGGAACATTTTATCTGCTCAGCATGTTGTGTTTTGGAGAGTGGATTTACACACATACATATATTCTGCATGCATAGATACTACCTTGATCTGGTTTTGTCAGTTAAATGGATGCATTTCTCATTCTGTGAATAGCACATCTTAGAATAAATGTCCTGTTCAAGAGCAATAATAACATTATTTTTTCTTGAATTAAAAACATTCTTTCTGTGTTTTTCTATTTCAAGTATTGTGGCTGTTTGTTGGTGTGGGTTTGCTTGGATTGGGTTTACGTTATAAAACTTACCAGAAGAAGTTGGGCCAAGGGGTGAGTAGAGTGTTTGTGAGAATATACAAATATATTTGAGAATATACATTATATATGTATATTTCAAATATACAGTAAAATGTGTGTATGATAGCTAAGGTGTGTTAATTGTTGCTGAATAAATCTTTGTAACCAAGTATTCAGAAAAACTAATGCACAAATGAAAATGCAAAAATTTAATTTATATATTCATGTCAAATTGAAATGTCTGGGTCTTTGGAGTTTTGTAGTGATGCTATGAAGGAAAAAATATTTGGAAAATTTGAGAGATTCTTGTCTCATATGTTAAATTTGAACATTACTTCTATAAATTAGTTTATTTGAACTGTATTCAAACTGGTCAATGCTGTTAGCAGTCTGATCTCATGTAGGAGGAGTTTGAACAGATAACTGAGGTTTCCTCCAGGTGAAGGAATTTTGTGGTTCAATATTATATCATAACCCTGAATTGAAGCTCTCTGAAAAGTTGGTTGACATAGATTAGACTTAGACTAGGTATGGAAATTGGATGAAAATCTGAAGATTCCAGTTTTCTATCTTGCAAGAAAATAGGTATTGCAAATGTAATAATAACAAGAAGGTTAACACTCATGGAGTTCAGTGTTAGATTCACAAATGCACACAGATTTATATGGTTTGCCTTCTTTCTTCAATTCATTCAGGTTTGTAGTACCTTATTCTGTGGCAAAAAGTGATTAGTTCCTCTTAGTAAGATGAAAAAATACATTCTCTCTTTCCTTTTCATTTGTTTACTGTTACTTGTACAAATTATTTTTATGAATGATGGCTTTTGTTCCCTATAGCAGATTTAGTCTTTTGTAATTCTGACAGCTTTATTAGGAAGATATATTGGTTAAAACATCTCTTCTTGTATGTCTTTTATGGCACCATGTGTCTGGTGTTGTTTACTGCAAAGCTATAATATGTAAAATTCAAATTTTATTTTGTTTTTTTCCATTTATTTTTGAGGTTCCCAAAAGGGATTTCTCTGCTCTGATCTGGCCTTTTAGATTTGGATATGACAATGAAGGATGGTCTAATTTGGAAGGATCAGCTAATTTGCTCAATCAGACAGGTAACTATTATTTTCTTAGTTCATTTATATTTGAGAGGATTCATCTGAAGTGAAGATGAAGTGAAAGGACAGAAGTGAAAACGCATGCTTGGTAACCAAGGCCATTTTTGCATTGACACAAGAACCTGTGTTTAGTGGTTTTCTCCTCAATTTGTGAACTGTTCCAATACAACAACTTCAGTCAAAAGTCCATTTGCAGAGGTGATAATTTTTTTAATATGCTTTAAAGAGGTTTCTGGTCAGAGGAAGCACTTTATTTCTTATTTGGATTTTTCTTCTCATATTGCTGATGAATTACTTGTCTACAGAGAAATTCTTTGCATAAATGAAATATTATCCTTTTAAATAAAATGCAATGGTAATTATAAAAAGTATATTTACTTTTAGATAAAATACAATGTTTCATAACTTCTCTCTGGGTTTTTTTAGATTTGAAGCATTATATAATTCCTAAAGGGTGTGAAATTCAAATGTCCTAAGCAATGAATACAGAGAAGAAACAGACAAGTCTGTTTCCATCACTGAACCAGTGCAATGTATGCAACAAAAGTAGCAATTGTAGCTTGTCATGATTTTACTGTAAAGAAGAGTGTCTAAACTGTTGCTCATGGGCAGGATTTTGGTTGGAAAATTAGCTATAGGAAATTTAGAATTTGAACTCAAGATGAGTGCTGTTGCAGAGGGCATTGAAAGGAATTGGCCAGTAGTGATTGTAGGTGTCACTTTTTCCTGCAATACCCATAACATAGGGCAGGCAGGGACAGTTTGAGATCTAAAGATCAGAGAATTAGGAAATGACCATGCTTCCATTCTATCATTTGTTGTTCTCCAGTCCACCACAGGATTTTCCTGAGCAGCTCAGGCTTTACAGACCCAAGCAATGAAAAGACATTAGCAGGTGCTCCTGTGCAAGTCTTGATTTTGTGGCAGAGATACACAGAAGTTAGTGAAGAGTGAAGAGACTGATTTTAACCTCATTTAACCTTCATTCCATTTTCCCATGACCAATGATTCAGAGAGCTGGGCTCTGTTGGCTGTCTGGTGATACGAGAAAACAACCAGGATATTTAATGAACTGAAATTTGGAGCATTCTTCTACATAAGTGATTCCATAGTTCGTGTCTGGGTGATTATTTATCTTTGCATATTTATTTATAAATTTTAATGAATGCATTCATTTCTGGTATCTATAGTTTAAATTACTGAATACTAGGAAAAGTGATTATCTGGTTATGTCCATTGGCATTTCTGTATTAATGAAATATCACTTCTAAAAAAGACAATTGGTAAGTCAAAGAGGCAGCAAATTCCAAAATATAAATTAATAAATCATAATTTCTGATAGGTGTAAATGGCATTCTGGAGTTACATGGAGTTTGTATAAAATACTGCATTAACATTGTGAGTAAATGCATTCAGAGTTCAGCTAAAAATTCCTATAAGAGTTCCTGATTTTGAGAGCCACAGAGAAAGAGTGGCTATCTGCCTTAGGATAGGGGCTGTCTTTAAAGGTGTGGTGGACGTACATTCCTTGGGCTCACCTCTCTGTTGGAATAGTGAAGATGCAATGTGTAATGGGTTTTGTGACTGGAATTTCTGTCCAGCCCTGGAGGATCCAACATCAACCCTTCTTAATGGTTTCAGTTACTGTTTCTGTGATCAGCATGTATGCTAATGATGTAGAAAGAAAAACCTGGGAATGCACTTAAGAACTCTGAGCTTCCATTTTCCCTGCTGACAATGCTTTACACTGCTGCATACGATATTTCCAAAGAAGAAAATCTTCTGTGGTGCTGGATGGTCGTAATTCCTTATGGAAGGGCTGTGGATGAAATGGTGACTTGATTTACCTTCCTGTGTAGGAGAGCACTCTAAGAGGGGCATAATTGCAGCAAGAAGAGAGCACTTGGAGCAGTTTTTGCTGCTGTGGCAGCTGTGCTGACCTGCTGCTCAAGCGGAATGTTTCAGCCATCCTGTGGTCAGTTTGCAAACTTCCCGCCTTCCTCCAGGCATTAGCAGGTGTTTCTTATACACCAGTTCCTCAGGGGACTGCCTAGTTCTTCCTGTATCCTGCAGTTAAAATATAGGGGAACCCATCATGTTCCCCTGGCAAAACCACACCTCTGCATGTAAACAGTGCTATGAGAAAGTGAGGTGGCTGCAGATGGTCAGCAATTCACTGGAGCTGCAGACCCTTCTGTTACCGTGCCTTGGGCTGATGCAAGGTTGCTCTGGACTGAATAATTATTGTGGCAACAGCATCCAGCTGTGTGTTGCACAGCATCCTTTGAAGCACAATAGGATTTGGTAGATGAAGGGATGTGAGGGTGTGTTATGGAGTGTTTGTTCATCAAATTGAAAGCAGTAGACTTGCTACTGTGCTGTTAATTTGTGTGTGCACAGTATCTCTAATGCTTTTGAAATGGCATGAGGTCTGCACAGGCCAGCTGTATTCTGTAGTGTCATGTATCTCTGGTTATGCACCAGGGATGAGCTATGGCAAACAGACACTAAGTGCATTTTCATCAGAGTGTGTGTGGTCTGCAATAGCCAAAAGTTTGGGCATGGCTTTGTTGCCTTAATTGACCCCTGAAGGGCTTGTGTCCATCCCTCTGTAATCAAAAGGGAAATAATGACATTTTGTACTTACTTATAAGTCCCATTTATAGGTAACTGTTATAAATGTGAAAATATTTTCTCTTTTTCTCTCCCAACTTAGAAGCAGATTTTATCACTATTATAGAGAGTGATGCCTCTAAACCATTCATTGGAAACCATGATCCAACAATGTGGCTAGGAGAAAGACTGGGATTTTATACAGATTTTGGTCCAAGCACAAGAGATCACACTTGGGGGTGAGTCATCTTTACATGCACAGTGACAGTAAATAGATGTAAATATATTGCCCAACACAAACTGCACTAATACAGCAGCAAAGAATAGGTGGAGTTACTATAATCACTATAATCACTTGTTGAAGTTTGTCCTTTAGGAGCAGGCTTTGATTCATTAGCATTACCACGCAATGTGGATGGAGTTTTCTCACTTCTAAACATGATCAGATTTTGGTGCCTGCCCCTATAAGCTACTTTGGTTTTGGTGATGCAGAGAATGACATCCTGCCATTTAATGTACAGATTTGGAAGTTTAGCACTCCATGTACTGTATATGATGCTCTTTTCATATTATTTTGTTTTGGGCTATGAAAATGTTATATTTCAGCCTTTAAAACGTGATAGCAGTTGGAAAATGTAGTGCATCAGGGGGTATAAGAAATTTTAAATTCATTAAATCTAGCTTGGGCTGTATAATGGGAAATGGGAATAGAAAGGTACATGTTTGACCAGATATTTTGTGTCTAATTTTACCTTAATGCTTGACCACCTACCAGCTGCATATCTCAACTAGAAAAATACTGGCACATAATGTGGCACTTTTTTCAGGGAGATATACACATCTCTATAGCAGATGGAACTTCCTATGCAATGGCTATTTAATTTTTGCTATATGTGAGGGGTATTTAGTAACTTTCTTCTTCCAGACCTTGTCTATTTGAGGCAGAATGGGGCAGAGAAGTGATTCTCTGAGATTTTATTAATGAAATACATTGAAAAACCTGAGGCAGAACATCCAAACAGAAGCTGAAAAAAGAGAAATCTCCCATTTTAAAGATGTATTTCTACCTACTTCTACTTTCAATAAAATACCCTTTAATTTCTGGTAGTATAAAAATCTGTTTTGCCTGAAATACAGATAATGAAAAGCTCAATGAAAGAATTCATATTTATGGATTTATATTTCTTAGTGTAGGAATTAACTTGATAATATATTTTTAGACGTAGTTAAGCAGTATTTTAGAGGGAATCTTAATATATTCAGAAGAATCCACTAGGGATGATTTGTATTCTGGATTTACAGCTTTTTTCAGTGACTGCTAAAAGTGATTGCTAGTCTTCTGCTCACATTTATCTGCTTTGTCATACCTTTGATGCTTGTGAATCACAAAATGTGACTTTTTGCCTCCTCTCATGTAGGATTATGGCACTATCCAGGTATCCAATTGTAAAATCAACCCATCACCTCCTCCCATCTCCAGAGGGAGAGATTGCACCTGCCATCTCCCTGACTGTCAACTTCACAGGGAAGCTGGTTGATTTTGTTGTCGCTCACTTCGGAAATGAAGAGTATGTATTTTACTTATTTTTACATTGAGTGTACAAAGTCATGTAATGTAATTTGCAAACTCCTGGGATTTCTTTTGTACCCTTTAAAATCTACTGCTGTAATACTGGTTCTAGCAGGACACATTTGAAGAAATACTATGACAGTTTAAAATTGGTTAAGCTACTAGTTTAAAATTTTGAAGCATTAAGGTACAACAAATCTGTCATGCAAAACTCAGCTGAACTTACAAATCTGAATTACTAGAGATGAAGAGATACAGTTCTGCAAAATCATAACAAATGATGGGGGTACATAGATGCGTGTCAGTGCAGGATAAAATCCTTCTGACTTTTTGCATGTGGAATAGACGTATCACATTCCACAATGAGTGCAGATAGGTACAGTTAGAGATAGATAGCATTAATGGAAAAATGTTATTTTTAAAAAAAAAGAGTAACAAATCTGAAACCCCCAAGAAAGGACAGTGTTGAAACAGCAACAAAAATATCCATCAGTGTCCTTCTGAGAGTGTGCAAGTGGAAATTGAAAGTCTGATCTCTGAATTTAGAAAAACAATATTACACCAATAAACCAAGGAAGTGATGGAAAAGAATAAGGTATATATTTCAGTTCTTGAGAACAATGTTTTGAATACTTGTGTGTAATGAATATTAATAAGAGATAGTTTTGTGAATGCTCCATGTATCTGTAATTTCTGTTATATTTAGGATATATTTAGGATATCTAGTATGTTTGTGGCTATGTAGTAAGATTTGGAATTTTTTAAAAAATTATTACAATTTATGGAGAGGCAAATTTATGGATAGGGTACAGAATATTATAACATATTGTAGCATGGCTGCTCAGAAAGCCATAGCAATTCTCTGTATCCCGTTTCCTTCCCCTGAGTAGAAACAGCACCAAACCTTCAAATTGTTTATAGATTTCCCATTAATTAAACAAATACAGTTGCTAGAAATCACTCCACATTTTTATACTCTAGAAAGAAATTTAATTCTGTGCCTCACGCAGATGATTAGACTTGCCTGTCTGAAAAACTGTTTGTCAAAATAGAAGAAAATTACACTGTATTATCCCCTTGCAAAGAAATGAGATAAAGATGAAGGAGAAAATATGAGGAGACACATGGGAAATGAGGGCAAATTAGAAGGTGTTTTAGAGGGGAATGAATTTGCAACAAAATACTGCACAAAACTGCTCATTTTTTATATTTTTCTTCTGCTGCTTAGGTTGACATAGACCATAGAATACTCAATAACCAGGGTTGTTTTTAAATATGATTTATAAAATGCGGGACTATATGCCTGTGCCTTTAAAAGATCTTCTGGAGAGGTGCATTCTGAAAAGAGCAGCTAGCTGAGCAGGCAACTTCACATACATCTAAATCAGTCTTCTACTCAAGTGTTTGGAGTTTTTTTTAATCTCCTGTCTGTGTGCTCTTTCTCCCTAATACAGTTGCTTCAGTCAGAAGTACTACTATTTAGAAAGCATAGCTGCACTTAAATTGTTGTCTTCTTTGGGGTTTACAGATTCCAGAATCATCTCTCTCTGTCAATACTATTTAGTCCAGACTTCCAAAATCTAGAACACAACATGATTTACACAACTGTTTAAAATCAGTAACATGAAGAAACATAGAAAGAGAGCTGTTCTTGCATTATTTTATGACAAATCCTAGGACAGGGGATGGGATCCAATGAAGTATTTTACCAGGCTCCACTTACGCTATCACTTTTGGTCATGTTGGAACTCTTGAGTAAATCTTGTTAAAGAGACGTGAAATACATGCCAAATGTAATTAAGTAATGCTAATGGGATGATGTAACTCTAGTTACATTTCATAAATTATGGGACTCAGACTTTAAGACTTTATTTACTGTGATCTATCCATAATAATTTTTTTTTAGCATGTAAGTTCTTTGTTATGCACCACATCGTGCTAGCTCAGTTAAATTTTAAGTGCAAGCAGAGACAAAGCCTTAGATAACCAAAATACAAACATTCACTTTTGCTAGTGATGGTATCAGTATTAAAAACAAAGCAGTAATAGAAAATGTTGTTCCTGTAATGGATAGAAAGAGAATGTGAATAACATCTACCATGACCATGTGGCTTTTATTAAATGGAGTGATAATTTTTAATCAATGAGCTTTCTGTGAACTTTCATACTCTCTAATACTGAGCAACAAAAATGTTACCAGATTGATTTGTGGTTTACTATGTCATAGCACAAAGATTGTGAGATAAAATGCATATGTCTTTAAGTCTTTTCCATTTCTTTCAGAGAAGACTTGGACAGAAAACTCCAAGCAATAGCTGTTTCAAACCTATTGAAGACTAGCTCTAAGCAAGTTGTATTTCTAGGATACATCACTTCAGCTCCTGGATCCAGAGACTATACTGAATTAATAAAAAATGGAAATGTACAGGTAAGATAAAAGTACTGCATCTTTAGAGAAAATATATTTTGGAAACACTCAGCTTAATATTTCAAACTGATAACTTAAATATAGACAGAGAAGAAAACACATGCCCATTTTCAAATGCCATCTTTAGCTACCGCGTGATATTTTGTGGAGAAGGTGGAGTTACACAGTGAAAGAACAAGAGGCAATGGACAGCAGCTGTCCCAAGGGAAATGTCAGTTAAATGAAAATTTACAGGGTTGTCAAGGATTAGAACAGGGGCCGGTGAAGTTGTGAAACTTTCATCCTTGGACATATTCAAAAGTTAGCTGTATAAGGCCTTGAGCAACATACCTGAAGTGACTTTGGCCAGGGTTAGGAGTAGGCGACCTCCAGACAGCCTCTAATTCTGTTATTCTTTTGTTTTAAAATGAGATCTGTGTTAAGAGGTATTAAAAAGTTGTCTGATTTGCCCATATTTAACAGTGAGCTTTTTTCTTTCTACCTTATTACAATGTTTCAGGCAAAATATTTTTCTGCAGTGAGTTTACACATGGGTTCTGTTACTGATTAAAAAAGCCTACCCAGATGAACACTTATCTTATTTGTTTTCTTCCCTTTCACTTCTAGGATATTGACAGCACAGATCGGGACAGATGGTGTAGCTATATTATGTATCGCGGACTAATAAGGTCTGTTGAAGTGAATCACTTATTTGTAGGTTGAAGTATCTTTATGGTTATCAGTTTTATAATCCTTTGTAAGTGATTATGGAAGAGTCCTACATCCCTAAACAATTATTATGGACAGTTGGGTCTATCATAAAATTATGTGAAACATTGAGCTTAGGATCACAAGAACTGGTGTATCTCTGAATATAATTTGCAAAGGCACTGTTACAAGTTTCATCATTCTGTGTCAAAAGCCTTAAGATCTACTCTGTTTTGGTAGCATAAATTTTCTAAAGCTCTGGCTTTGCAACTTAATTCTAAAATGTGAAGCCTAAGACCTAATTTGTCTGTGACACAGAAGATAGAAATTTTGAACTATCATTTAGGGCTTGTTGAAGCAAAATACTGATCTAACCCAGCCAATCTTTATGCTGGATTTAGTAGAAACTTGAACTGTGTAAGCCCATATTAAAGCACAGGACCTATGCACTCCATTGTCTTTTAATACCAAATTGCTTGCAAGTCATTCTCTTGGGGATGTTTCGGACCAGAATGAAATTCAGCTTATTCTGAATAAACTATGCAAATTAGGCAGTGTTCACAAGTTGTAAACTTGATAGCTGTCTTAACAGTATTGAGTAAAAAAGAAAAAAAAGCAACTAAAAAAACCTCAACTAAAACGCTATTTGCAATTTGAATTTTTCTCATTCATTCAATTGATGCATGAGTTTCTTCCTTGAATATTGAAATATTTTCAGTGAAAATTTGATGAGCTTATCTCTGCACTCATATTCTAAAGCTGTAATTTTTAAAAAAGGTTTTTAGACATTGAACTTATTTTTACTGCCAAGCACGGTTTATCAGTTTTTATGTTTGTGACATGGTGTTATAATTCTGTTTATGGAGAACTTTCAGTTTTTTGGAGGTGAGATTCACAGAAATGGAAAATTGTGTTGATAAGTTAAGGCATCACTCTTGGGGAAAAAAAGATACATTCATTAAGAATGTGGTGAAATTGTCTTGAGTTATTTCTTCAAACTCACTCTTCTCATATTTGATAGGCTGGGTTATGCCCGCATATCTCATGCAGGTTTAAGTGATTCAGAAGTCCAGATGGCCAAATTTAGAATCCCAGATCATGCGGATAGTTATGTTGACAATGACAGAATTGTCACTGATCCCAGCCAAGTTCCTGAGGACATCCACTTCAATCCCAGGTGAGTAGGTCTCACAGGAAATGAAGGAGATGATGTACCTGGTGTCTTGTAAAAGAGAAGTCTAGGAACAAGGTGAGATGCACTGATCAGTACCCAACTGAGCAGAAGAGTAGGAGTCAAGAACTTCTGATTTGTAATACCATTTTTTCAACTGATTTGGCATGTACCCTGGGAAAATCAGTCTGTTGTGTCACAGCATAAATTGCAAGTAGTGCTCATTTCAGCCAGGCAATTTCTGAGATTGTTTGATAGGGGTATTTGCCAAGTGGTGTGGTGATTCATTTGATAGATGATTAAGATCTCCCATGTTTCTCAGCCTCAGGGATTGGGCTCTTAATATCAAATATTGGGCTCTTAGAATATTGAACACAATATATACATAAAGTACTTTTTTGCATAGTCATTTTAAAACATACCATATAATTGGAACAAAAATTAAACAGAATACCTGAGGCAGTATGTTGCATGTGTCGAGAAGGAAAAAAAAAGGACTAGGTTTAATGTAAAAGAGTTACTTATTTCTAAATTGCTGTCATTTTCCCACTGGTATTGCATAAGGAAGAGATATATGGAGAAGGATGTTTATTCTTGTATTAATATCAGTGAAAGAATCATGAAGTTTGTGATAGATGTTGCCACAGAGATATAATTCCCAGCAATGCCATGTTTACTATTCCTAACATGCATAATGCCGAATATATGACTTTCTCATGTACATCTAACAGTTGAGCTTACTCCCTTTTTGTGAAGCACTCAGCCACTGGCTTCCTGTCTAAGCAGGAGTTTGCCCAGACTTTTCCACATGACGGTACTTGCCTACAGTTAGCATTCATGTTCAGATTTTTCTCAGCTGATTTCAGCACAGAATCTTGTCCTAATTTCTTTTGTCTGCCTATAATCAGAAAATGTTTACATATTGGAATAGATTTAACTTTGTCTGATTAACTCTACTTCTTTAGAAATAAAATGGCACTGCTCTTAAATACTACTTAGCACTGATATTTTGAATAAGTACTCCATTTTACTTTTGTAAGTCTGTCTACCGTAATAGTGAGTTGTCAAAACTTTCATATTTAAATTTGGTGTGAAAAATTACAATTTTCACCATAATTTTCAAAAGGAAGATGTACAATATTAATAACAGGGTTGACTGTTTTGATACTATGAGTGTTTAAATTGTATTTTGAAATCAGGACTAAAAACTTTGCTTAGAATTTAAGTAGAAAAATGCAACACTCAGCTTTTTCAGCTGGAGTTCCAATTATAGACTGCCTATAGCATCAGTGGAATCAATATAATTAATTGTCTCTGCTACACTCAAAGACCTTTATTAGGAGAGAGTCATAGAACCTGATTTACATTTAACAGAGTTGGGGCCTGTTTCTGAAATAAATTGCCTAGAACATTCAGAAGTAGGGTAGTAATTGTATGATTTAATTGCACGGGTTAATAATGTTGTAATTGTACTGCTCTGTTGAATGTTTTTCTTAGGTTTGGATCTTATAAAGATGGACATAATTATGTGCCTATTCACCACTTTCACATGAGCACTCCTAAATATTTTAAACGGACGAATTAGAGCAAGAAAATAAAATATTATTAAGATCATCAAGAAAGGTTTGTTGTTTGAAACTGAATTGGCAGCCAAAAAGATTACACTGTTCAAGGATGAGCAACTCCCATGCTGCACAATACTGTGAATGTCTATGTAATAGTTGGTGACTTTCTTCTTTAATGAGCTGTCATCACTGTTAGGGAGGGAAGATGTGTGCATTTTGATAAACTGGTATCTACCTTGGCCAGATACCTGCTTTGTATGCAAAAAAGCAAGGGTGGGAACTTGCTTTGGCAAAAACTTCTTCAGCTTTTGTGGAGGTATCATATACCATGAAGTTTCAGAGTGCTATTGCTGTTATTGCAATAAAAAGCTTGGCCTTAGGTTTTTTGAAAATGAGAATGGAATCAGTGTATTTCTTAATTAGGAGTTATGCAGTAAGTATGTGTTTGAAGTGTGTGCATTTTCGACTCTAACAGTATTTATATGTGCTGCTGTTCTACTTTTTATTCTTAAATGAGTTTTACAACAATTTGCAGATAATTGATGTTCATAATACTGGAGAAAAAGAGGTGACTTTTATAGACTTAATTTTATTAACTGGACATTAGACACTTCAATGCTTTTACAAAGGGAAGAGTACCTCTGAATAATGATGGTTATGAGACACCTACATGAACAGACTGACAAACAATTAAAAACAGTCATGCTTAACAAGATTTCTGAGAGGGGAGAAAAGTTGCTTGTAACTTTTATTTAAAATTAACCATAATAAAGGGAAAACAAAAAAGAAAAAAGTTTTGTTTCTTTGCTAGTGCTATACTTCAGTAGGACTAGATAGACTAAATAGAGGTGTTGCTTTCTTGACCTAAGCAGTGAATTCTCTTAGGCAATGTACATGTGACACAATGTAAAATGTTGTCTTCTCAGAGTTTCTTGGCACTGTCTTATATTTAGCTTCTGATCCTTCAGTATAGGTGCAGAGCTTCCCTTGAACAATGAGGGCATTTTCAGTGTTGTCCAAAGGATGTTTCCTGCTTGTGAGAAACCTTTTAGATAATTTAAGTGATGCGTTCAGTTTGGAAATCACATCTGTGATGTTGGTATTTAATACTGTGTGTCTTTCTAGTAATATCTAAACATACTGTAACTGAAAGGAATAGGTTATGTTGCAGGAAAGAGGATGGATTTTTTTCTCCCTCTAATTCTTCACCATATACTTGTAAGAACAGCTTGAGTGTACTCAAATTTATTGTTTCTTCATATAAGCAAATACAGAATGTGTTTTTACCCAAGGTTTCTTGTTCTGTGGAGTCAGGTAATTGCTGCCAGCACCACATTTGTCACTTTATTCTGGTCACCTATCATTTTGCTCCCTTGTTTTTAGAGCTGTGTTTCTGAGAGTGAAATTGATCACTGGTCTTTGTGGACAGAGGATATCTGAAAGGCATTTAAAAAGCTCAGTGGTTATGTATTCATTATCTCAGATATTACTGACCATTAACCACCCATTGTTGAACTAATTTCTCACCTGTGGGTGCTTTGTGTGCCTTTACAAGCCCTCTGAACTTGGATAAATTACGTTGGGGAGTGCTACAAATTATTTTCTTGCATTTTTAGCAGTTTTTTTCTGCAAACATCAGTAGTCCTGGTCTCTTCTTTCACCCACCTTGCAAAAGCAGCTGGCACTGGCACTGTGTCACAGCGCTCTGAGTATCCTCATTTATTTTCAGCATGCTCTCATGCTAGCTCTGATGCACATCCAGCCACAGGTTTGCTTTTTCATAGTCTGTAGAATACATCACATTATCTTGCTACATTACTTAACATTCTCCACAGGCTGACTCTGCAAATACCTTGCAATGTGAGCAGTTTGTTAATGTGAAATGCAAGAAATTATACATATAAGTACAAGAAGCTTGAAAACTCCTAATTTTTTAACAATTAAAAAATAGGATGAGGATATTTTTTAAGAAGCCAGATAGCATAACATGACTTGCATAACAGATCCATTTATAAATCATATCTGTATGTAATCTTTAAAGTCTCTGAGCATACTTTGATGTATTTTTTACAGGATTTAGACATGCTCACCCCATTAGGAAAGTTCATGTTGACAGTAAAAAAAATCTAAACTTTGAATATTCTCTTCCTCTAAGTAGCCTGTATAGTTTAATGTTTATAATTAGTAGCTAATATTTGTTGACATTTGCATTATTTTATCAGAATGATTAAGAAAAAACATGACCACAAACTGTTTGTATACTTCTACTACTGTGTTGAGGATTGAGAAGCCAAAACTAAACTTTATTTGTCCTTTCATCTATACACTGATCTAATCCCTTGTATCTCAGTGGTTTAGAAAAATGTGCATTATATATCTAAGTCGCAACCACTGTTTCAAACTATGACAGAAATGTGCTAGAACAGGTCCTGCTGCAGGGGTGTGTGACTAATCTTTTAGTTTTCTAATCATACTCTCTTCATCTCAGCTTTCATAAAGAAAGTATGTTATGAAAGAAAATGTTTGTGGATATCTTTATGCATTCAGAGATGACACACAAAGAAAAAAAAGTATAAATCAAGCAGTATTTACTAAAGGTTTGAACTTTTGCTTGTGGTAAAAAGGTCTAGATTACATATATCTGACTTCTAAATAATAGATATTCTGTTGTACTCCAAATCCCATCCTCTGAAATTCTGTGCAGGTCAGTTGAAGTTTGTGGGAATGTACAGGAAGAGACAGCAGTACATCAGGGGCCTACCAGTGTGTATCTTGGAATAAATAAAGAACTCCAGGTAACATATATGAGAGCAACGTTTTGAGGGTAATTGTACTGGATTCTTCAGCAGGGTGGAGACTCCAGTCTCCTCTTACATATATATTCCTGCCTTGACTCAGGCACAATGACTCCAGTGTTGTTACAGAGCACTCCAAAATTCGGGAGCTGCAGTTCAAACCTCTTGGGCTAAGAAAACCTGACATCGTTATTTTCCATTTTCAAAAACGGTGTTGCAGCTACAAGCTGAGCAAAAGTTGGACACACCCTTTGGTTTTGAACCAGAGTTGATGTTATTGAAACAAGCTATTGCAGCTTAAGTGTATAGGTAACCAGTTCCCACCTGTCTCACTGAAACACAGCGCTGAGAATGTTCACGGTTCTCTGCTGATAATGAGGGAGCTTTGTTGCCCCAGAGAGAGGTGATGCACCTCCAGGGTTTAGGAAGAAATTCTTAGGTGCTCTCAAGCTTGACTGCTCATGATGAATGAAGAGAATGTAAAATTCTAAACTGAAGCTGAAAAAGCCCATTAACTGGAATGTAAGAATTTAAATATCAAGAGCCCTGAAACATGATTTTTCTTATTTATGTAAAATGACATTTGTTTGCAGAATGTTACAGAAGGACTTTTGGGCCAAAGTAGTATACCTGTGGAACAAGTGTTAGAGAACAGACCTTTTCACTTCAACAGGGAACACAGTATGGGTCTATGGGATGGGGAGATTAAAATGATCTGGACTGTTTAATGAGTAGTCCTTTGAAGCAGTTAGTGTAATCTGCAGCTGCTGCTTTCTGCCACTTGAGGTCCTCTTTTGTCCCTAATTAGTACAGTTTGTTGATGCCAAGAGGGAATAACCCAGGTGCTAGGTTTTTTCATTGTAACTCTGGGGGTGAAAAATCTTTTCAGAAGCATTACACAAAGCTGTGTTGACTTGGGTATCATTTGTTACCTCTTCATATCTGCAAATGATTTAGAACTGTGATTGCTGGACTTCTTGTGGGCACTTTGTTTATTTTCTTACAATACCCTGCACTGTACTTTGTTGCTGCTTTATCTGTTTTCTTAATGTTCAGCAAATTCTTCTTTGTAACATTTTTCAATAATTTTTTTTTCCTCCTCTGACCTGTAAAACACATCATGGCTTGTAATTCTGGTGCCTAAAATTAACTTTCAAGCTTGTTTCTAAACAAAGCAAGATGAATAAAAGTATTCAAGAGATACAATGGCTTTATCCATCTGGAGTCTGATATCCTTTGGAAATAGAATTCCCTTTTGGAAATTCTTTCTCAAAGACACATCTGCACTTTTCTGATAGTGAAGAAGATACAACTAAGTAAATGGCTCCTCTTTCTCATTAAACTTCTAAGTCTGTCCTGCAACCATCCAACAACAAAACCCCACAATCCAGTATTTTTCACAGTCTACAATTAAGTTTTTTATGTGGTTGCCATTTTAGCTATCAATTAAAAAAAGCAATGCAAGCATAAAAAAGCAAACAATGTCAGTCTTTCTCCAGAAAAAAAGAAAAAAGTCAGACGTTTCAAGTTTGATCTAATTGGCAGATGAATTTACTGCCCCTCTCCATTTCCATGGTTTGTTATTCCTCTCCTGTGCATGCATGGGAGCACTTGCACATATGTGTAGTAAGCCACATCTGGATATTCAGCTGGCTGGGGAAACAAACAAACAAATAAACAAAACTAAAAGAAATGTTGAGGGGTTTCTATCACTCCCCTGTGCAACTGGGCAGGAGAGAGAAAATATAATGAAAGACTTACGGGTTGAGATAAGAACAGGGAGAGATCACTCATTAGTTAGTGTCATGGACAAAAGAGACTTGGGGAAATTAATTGAATTTATTGCCAATCAAAGAGCAGGATAACGAGAAGTAAAACAAATCTTTGGAGCATGTTTTCCCTTTCCCTCCCTTCTTTCTGGCCTTAACTTTATTCCCAATTTTCTATTCCTCCCACACAATGGCTCGGGGAGATGGGGAATGGGAGTATTTGTCAGTTCATCATGTGTTGTTTCTGCTGCTTCTTCCTCCTCAGGGAGAGGAGTCCTTCAGCTGCTCCAGTGTGGGGTCCCTCCCACAGGAGACAGTCCTACACAAACCTGAGGTCTTCTCAAGAGTTGCAGTTCTTCATGACACTTTTCCACGGGGTGCAGTCCTTCAGAAACAGGCTGCTCCAGCATGGATGTCCCACAGGGTCACAAGTCCTGTCAGGACCCTGCTCCAGTGTGGGCTTCCCACAGGGCCACACCTTTCTTTTGGGGGGCACCCACCTGCTGCAATGTGGGGTCCTCCACAGGCTGTGGAGGATTGCTGCAACCCTGTGGAGATCCACAGGCTCCATCACAGCCTGCAGGGGAATATCAGTTCTGACACCTGGAGCACCTCCTCCTCTTCCTTTACTGACCCTGCTGTCTGCAGGGCTATTTCTCTCATGTATTCTCACCCCTCACTTCTCTGGCCATGATTACATCTGTGCATTACTTTTCTTTCCTTCTTAAATATGTTACCATGGAGGCATTACTCCATCACTGATTTGTCTATCTTGGAGCTGTCTGGCCTTGGGGATGTAGAGGAAGTTTTCTAGCAGCTTCTCACACAATGATTGATCAGCCATGACCTGATTGATCTGCTCTATGTAAAATGGAGTATTTCTGCATTTTATAAACTCAGACTTCAGAAGGGAAATACAGGCCTGATTTTGTAGCATCTGATGGCTTAGAGACTTCCATAGCAGTTTCAGCTAGTGGTAAAAAAGGAGATTATAACTTCTTAAGGTTGGAATGAAGGTGCATGTTTTAATAGGCCTTGTTCTCATGCCTTTTCTGGCTGATGCATGAATCCCCTATTTAGCAGGCAGAAGCTAAGAAAACAAAGTTTCTTTTATGTTTCCCTATGGATTTCTTTGCAGATCTCATTTTTAAGGGTCGGAGATTATACTTGTACATTCAAAAATATACTGAAGGTTTGAAATAGGCTTGTCAAGCCTCTTTGCTTTATAATTTAGAATGAAAGTAGTTACAGAAGCTGTAGTCTAAGGAAATATATTTAAGGCCAAGTAGTATCTTTCATTTTAGACTAATATAAATGGGGGGAAAGTACAAACCTTTCTGTCTTGAGATACAACCAAAAAGGGTTTTTCTGCTACTTTTTTCTGGGCCACTTTTCTTTACATCATATCAATTTACAACTTTGCATGGCATGGAAGATGTTTCATTTTTGAATTAATTTTTATTCTGAACTAGCAGCTTGCATGCTTTTTATGGTCAAGTGAACAAACAGACACCTCTAAAGGAATTGTTCCTCTTAAACCAGAATTAGATCAGATGAGCTACTCAATGGTGCCCCTACTGGATATAAGAATTTGAGATGACACATACTAATGTGAATGTCTGGCATGTGGGATGTTACAGAACTACCAAAAAACCTAGCTTACATTGCTTTATAATTACTCTTTTTTTTTGTAGAGGTTTCACAGAATTGCAGAATATTCTGAATTGGAAGGGACTGTCAGGGATCACTGAATCCAGGTCTCAAGTAAATAGTTCAGACGGGGACTGAACTTCAACCTTAGTGTTATTAACACCAACTAACTGAGTTAAAGAAAATATGATGAAAATAGGAAAATATCCTGAGATAGAGGCAGGAAGTTCTGTAGAAATAATTTCAAAGATTTAGTAAGTAAGAATTTCAAATATTGCAAGCTTCATTTGTCTGACATGAGTTTTAGTATATGACTTTTGAAAAGCTGATTCATTTTCTTGAGGACTCCATCCTCTTCTCTGTAAAACAGGTAGTGGAAAACACAAGCAAAATAAATCATCTGCACTTGCATTTTCTGATTCACTGAGTAAGGCAAAGCTTACAAAAACCTCCAAAGAAATATAAACAAGCCTGTGATCAGTTAATTCAGGACTGTATGTTAATGCAAAGGGACAATTACCTTAAATCTGGCACTACTTCAGTTTCATAGTTCTTGACTGTAACTTATCCTCTTAGCGGAAAGGTTTATTTCATTACTCAGTTCTGTCTTTATAATCCTCCACTGCGCACAGTGCTCTAGCATTCTCTTCGCATCTGTGTTTCAGAGTGCCAGGGCCGGCATTTATCCCTGGAGCGCCACGGGATGCTGAGCTCGCATGCTAAGCAGCAATGACCCGCAGGGTGTCTTCCTCCCCCGGATCAGGGATGGCGACCTCTCGGTGCAAGGAGAGGGAAAGGAGGCTGGCCCCACGCGCTGGATTTCTGGGATCGAGAGCAATCCCCAGGGGCAAAAGCCGCTGCCATCGTCCCGCAAGGAGCACTCTTGGCCCCAGGTTTCCCCACCGCCCATCCTACCGCTGCTGTAACATTGACCTGACACTTGTGGGCGTTCGGCTGGCGTTGGCGGCTTGCCATTCGTTCTCCTTTGGAAGAGGGGAGATGAAAGAAACAAGGAATTCTTTCTAGATTAGCCGGTGACTTGGCCGCACCGCGTGCGGATCACAGAGCAACAAGAAAGTGCCGCAGTCCCGCCCCCCCCGCGCCGGGCACTCCGGCCCGCCTGCGGCCCCCACAGGGCGGGGCAGCCCGAGACCCCGCCCCTTCAGCTCAGCCAATCGCATCAGCGCATGGGCGCGGCCCTCGGTCCCCACAGCCAATCAGCGCCGCGGGTGACACAAAGTGGTGCTCTTTGCACGCGCTTTAAAGGCCGGGAAAAACTGGCAGCGCCAGAGCCCAGTCAGAACGCAGGGAGGCGTGGCCGGCTCGAGCTTCTGCCCAATGGGAGGCCGGGGAGGTGCTGCGGGGCAGGCGGGCGGAGAGTGGCAGGAGCCTCGCCCAGTAAGAGAGCGGAACTCGCCGCCTCCCTCGGCAGCCCGGGCCAATGGGCGCGGGCAGTGGGCGGGGCGGAGGTGTCCGTGCCCAGGCTCTGGATTGGGAGCAGGGCAGGAGCCGGGCTGGGCCGGCAGCGTGTGCAGCGCTGCACGAAAATGCACTCGGATGCCGCCGCTGTCAGTGAGTAGCGCCGGGGCCGGGCCCGACGCCCGCTTCGCTGCCCGGCCTAAACAACCGCTCGGCTGGGGGCGGCTTCTCTTGCCCCTGACCCGTAAGGCTTGGCCGAACGCGCCACCGGGATTCCGGATGCCGGGGAAGGGTTCAGGCCCGCGGATGCGGGACCGCCGCGGAGCGGGGCGGTGTGTGCGTGCCTTGCGGTGGCGCCCCCGCGGCGACAGGGCAGCCCCGCGGCCCTCAGCGCGCTCCCCCGGGGGGCGGAGGCGGGAGCGGGCGGGGGCAGCCGCACCGGGGAGGGTTGGGGGCGCTCGGAGGGTGTGACGCAGTTTGCCCGACCCAGCTGGCGAGCGGATGAGGCTGCGGCCGGCCCTCGTGGCCGGCTGTGAGAGAGCCGCGACTGCCGAGGGGAGTGCAGGCTGCGGAGCTGCGGGTGTAGGGGAAGACGGGCGGGGGTGAATTCAGCGGGTTCTGCCGGGCCGGTGCGGGAGAACCGGGTTGCTTGTGCGGGGGACTGGAGCCGCGGCGCATGGTGGGAGGTGGAGTCCCTGCGAAGGCGGCCCCACACTACGGGCCGGCGTGGCGGACTACATCTCCCAGCGGGCCGTGCGGCGACGCGGCGCGCTGCCCCCGCCCCGCGGACCCCCGGCCGGAGCCGCCGTCCCCGCCCGCCCTGGGGAGCACGGGGCGATCGCGCCGCCTGCTCTGGAGGAGCGTAGCGAGGGCTTTGTCTCCGCAGTAGAGTTTCTGGCTGTGCGTTCCGAGCAGCAGGGACCGCCTGCTGTAGACGGGTTGCATGGCGCGGGGGGTCACACATCTGCGTGGCCGTGGGGTGGCCAGGGTTCAGGGACAGGCACCGTCCGTGTCCGCTGGGGAGGCCAGGCTGTCGTCCCGAGCACTAAAGCTGCCCTCTACAACGACAGATTTCCCTGTGAAATTCCCCAGGAACGTGTTCTCACATCTCTGAGATGCTTTATTACTGTAGAACTTGCTTGTGGGAAAGATAATGAAAATTGGAGCTTTGATCGTGCGTTAATGAATGATGGTCTGACTTTTGGACAACGTCCTGAAAGCAGTCGGTGGAAAGAAATGCTGCATAATGCCTGGATTTTCTTGAATCCTTCTGTGTCTCTTAAAATGAGGTGTCATACAGGGGCAGCCTGGTAAAGGCTCTAACTCAT
Organism: Luscinia megarhynchos; assembly: GCA_034336665.1. Classification (NCBI taxonomy): domain Eukaryota; kingdom Metazoa; phylum Chordata; class Aves; order Passeriformes; family Muscicapidae; genus Luscinia; species Luscinia megarhynchos. Next base: position 25,781,879 of record CM067566.1, read on the forward strand.
AAGGTTATATAATTTTTTTAGTAGTTCTGGTTTATTTTACCCTTATATTTAGAGATCATTATGTGTTGGTGGTGAGGGCTGCCATTAAAGCAGAAATAATTGCCTCGTATTAGAAATGGAAGGGTAATTATTCTAGAAAATGCCTTCTGTTCAGTGTCTTTTGTCATGTGTTCTGTCCAAAAAACATACAGGTCCTCCTTAAATACATGTGTTAGTTGCATTTACAAATATCCCAGAGCTCCCTTATGTAGGATGCTTAGACTACATAGTGATTTTAATTTTTTTTAAGTTTTAACTTGTCTGCAGAAAATAAGAAGAGTACTCTTCCTCAGTATTCAGCTGTTACTGGCTTTTCATTAAAAATGCTCTGTGGAATGATCAGATCTTACACCTCAAGGTGGTTTGGTTTTTTTTTGTTTTTGTTTTTTGTTTTTTTGTTTTTGTTTTTTGTTTTTTCTTCATATGTGTTAATAAATATGTTTTCCTAAATTAGCTAATTTCATTATCTGTAGCTTCATAGTGGTTGGGTTTTTTCATTGGTCTAAATGCTCGAAACAGGAAGTGTTCATAGCAGAATTTTGTTCATAGCACATATAGAAGCTGGATTATGGTAGTCTCTTTACTGAAAGTTTATTTTGAGCCACCTTTTTGATCCTTCTTAGATCCTTATCTGTTCTCATGATGTAAACTCCATTAATACATAATTGCTCAGTCTCAGTTTTATTTTCTGAATACGCATCTTTCACATCATATGAGGAAAACAACTTTCCTTTTTTCTGTTGAAGATGTTTGCTTAAAATTTTCTTGTAGCTCCTGTAGTTACCATTGGAAAAGCTTCTCTATACAAGACCATGCAATAGGTTGAATTAGGCAGGTAAAGTTGGTTTTTTTTTTTACTGCTTCTGTTTATTCTGTTATGTCAGGATGAGCTCTTATTTGTGTAATTGCAGCACTTAATTTAAATTTATTTTTGTCTGAGTACTTTTTGTGCTAACTCTTAGTGAATTATTAATCCTGTGTTTTCTTTAGTTCCCCTCCTCCCACACTTTCTTTGCAGGTATTGAAAGCAAAGACTTTGGGCTTTTTCAAAGCATTTGTTCCTAGTTTATTTTGTGTCTTCAAGCAGAAGATAACTTGCTTAATTTGTCTGTCTTGTGCTTGCCAAAAAGCATAGCACTAGGAAGTACAGTACATCCTGTGAAAGTGTTCAACTCTTGTATCCAATTTAAATATTAGGGCATTTGATAGTGTGATGATTATTTTTTCTACATTAAGTAAGACTACTAACAGGGGCTTGAAGCAGAACCCTTAATTTAAATGTGCCAGCATTGTTGTCGCACTGTCCAATTAAATTAATTAGAATTATGGTCTGGTGTTAAACAGAATTGTTACTTTTGGCTCATAAAGAGATGAACTACCAGTTCATTCAGTGGGGACATACGTATATGCATATAAAATTGTTTGTATATAGATGGTTATATACATATAGTTAGAGCTGCAAGGCTTTAGCTTGTCCTGGAGAACTGACTGGTATGACACACTTGATGCAGATGTGTTGCTGCTTAGACTGTGGGACTGGATCTGCTGCAGCTGCTCATTAGCTGTAGATTACTGCTTCCCTTGCTCTGTTGGTAAAGTGGTTTGTAGGAGCACTCTCTAATCCAGCCAGTGAAATGTACCTGGGTTAGCTCTTGCCACTTTCTTAAGTTGTCTAAACTGACAGGTTGATTTCTTGCCCGAAGTGGGTTAGGGAATGTGGCCATGACCTCTGCTGCTGGCAGAGCTTTAGGGTCAGTAAATTTTGGCAGGGAGGAAAAAGCAAGCAGCTGGGACAATAATGCTTTTGACTGGCATAGCTGTTCCTGGGCTGTTGCAGCTCCATCATGATGCATACCAGATGTGCATGGTGCTGGATACCCCAGTAGTGTGTGCTTGACATTTATGGGTTGCATTTATGCTGGATTAGGTAGAGCACAAGATACAAAGTTCATATTAGCTTTATGCCCTTTGTAGGATGCCAGATGACACCTAGCATGAAGTTAAGAGTAATGCTTGCAAAAAACTGTCAGGTCATGGCAGCCAGTGGTGCAAAGCGAGCTCACTGACACTTGTTTGAAATAATCTGATGGTGGAAAATAAGTGCTAGACTGGATGAACACTTTTCATCAACAGAAGCAGATGTTTTGCACCAGAAGCCCACTTAGTGTTAGGTCTTTGCTATACAGCACAAAATACCCAACCAAAATCACCCTCTCCCAAGCAAACCCAAATCCTGCCATGAGCCAGTTGTGCAGAGTATTTTATCCTATATGTTAGTATAGGAGAATTAGCCTAGCTCTTCTTTGTTCAATCAATTTAAGGTGAATGGAAATGTATTCAAACTAAAGTAGCAGTTACACAAATTCTGCACTGCTTAAATTGCTCTAAAATTCTCCATTAATTTAAACTACCATAGCTCTTTTTGTAAACAAGCCTTCAGTTTAGGGCACTCCGAAAACACCTGGGTAGAATAAAGATTTATTCCTATGGGGGCAAAAAAGAATTATGCATTTTGCTATCTATGTAGCATGCAGTGATCTTAAAATACTTTGTTGCAGTAGTCATTCTAAGTGGTAATACTATTGTTAAGAGTTGAATTTTGAATGTTTACCTTTAAATGATTCTAAGGTGTGCATAGTAACTCCGACCATATGTTGTTGCCTGGGTTTGGGTTTTCTGTAGGGCTTTTTATTTACTAGCTTAAGTCAGTCTGTGTTTTGCTTCAGAACATTTTAGGCTGTTGTGTTTGGAAAATGTGCACAAATTTGCAACTGTGGGTTTTGGATACCGCTGGTGTCAGCAGTAGCTCTGGGCTTGGTGCAGTCAGGCAGGAGAAACATTCTGCAATATGGTGTCTTTAGCGTTAATGGCTAGGTCCTGATGCTCCTCAAGATAGGTTGGATCATCCCGTCTAATTGCATGTCCTTACTTTCCAAGCTGGAATTCACTTCTGTTTTCCTTACTTTCTGAATCATGCCTTTTATTTGACCACACCAAATCAAGGGAGACCCTGCTTTTCAAGCCTGTTCTGTCTCCCTTGACCCAAGGCTTGTTGTCACATGATGGACTGGGAGAAAGGATTCTTCAGGTTGGCCCTGGTATAGGGTGTCACTGCTTGCAGGGATACAGCTACTGACACAGTGGAAATAGATTCTTCATCCTGCCTTTGACAGGAATGCACAGTCAGCTCCTATCTTCTCTGTGCTGCAGTTTGGGATTCTCAGTCTTCAGGTGTGTTAAGTTTTCGTGTAAATAATGTACATTTTTTTTTTTGCCTTCTGTACTTAGTAATGAATACAAAAATTTTGCTTCCTGAATGTGAGAGTTGAGGGCTTTCACCAAATGTAGGTTTCAGATCTGAACTTCTAACTTCACTAATTAATTAATCATTCATCAATATAAATTGTATTGCTGTTAGGATAATTCTGTAAGTAGACTATAGAACATAAAATGGTTTATTTTGTAGAAGATTAAATGATTCTTTCTTGAATAAGTAAAGTTTATTTAAAGCTAACTAAAGTGACAGAACTTTGAACTATTACTGCCAGTACTACAAGTTATTTTCTATCTCTGTTACTTAAAAGCAAGGAAAGCAATTACATAAAAGCCTAAGCATGCTATATTAATTTTAGATATGAATTTCCCTGATGTGTCTTCTGTTAATTTTTTTCTGAGAAGTTTACTGGTGTACCTTAGCAGTAATAAGAATTACTACTATTCTATTACTACTGCTATTTCTATATTTAAATTTTAATGTTGTATATATGGCATATCTATTAAGGCTAACTATTTTTAGACTTAGTGTTAAAGTGAGACTTTTGTATAGATTTTCTATTTGCTTAAAAAATTTAGAAGCTTTTAAAGGAAAATTTGAGTCAGCTGATCCCTTGTTTGCTACTATTGTTAATTTTTTACTAGGTTTTTAATAAATTGTACTGAACTCTATAGCTGTATTTTGTCCAAGCTTTAAATTTCCACAGCTGGAACTAAGTTAAAGGTTTTGTTCAGGCAGGTATTTTTTCTTTTCTTGGTATTCAGATGTTCATTTAAATAGTTTAGCAACACATTGCTCCTTCCGATAAAAGACTGGGATTTGACCTTTGAAACCTTAAAAAAATTTTTCATTTCAGATAGGAAGGTAGAGTATTTGAGTCCAGTTTACTTGTATACTTTGCTTGTATTTAAGGTACATTGAGTTTTTTTGTGTTCTTTATTGTATTTCATGTGTGCATTAATGAGAGGGTGTAGAATGTTTTTTCTCTAGTTTGTTATGGAAGGCAATCCCAGCTAGCTCTTGTTTCTTTTATCTCTTTGTAACTCTCAGGTCCATAGTTTAAACCTTAACCTAGAATACTCTAAAAATTATTTAAAAACTGTTTTCTTTTTAATTTTAAATTGTCTATTATTGTGACTGATTTACTAACCCAGCCTTTAACACTTAGCATTGTGTTAGTGACAAACTGCAGACAAGGTTTAAATTCCATTAAACTGGGTTGGCTCTGTAATTTCATTCCTTTCTGGGTTCTTGATATGCAATTATTTTATTCAGTTTTTTTTTAGTCATTGCATTCTGAATTACTGCGAAGTATTTAATATCATTTGGAATTTTCGTTTCTTCAGACCTCACTGAAGATCAGCTACCTTCTGCATAAAAAATAATTTAATCAACAAAACGCATATGCTTGTTTGACATACACCCCCTAAAGTCATAGTAAGCTTTCTACGTATCATCTTTCAGTATTTACAAAGCAAGCAGGTTTCCTTCTTCTGATTTGAGGTCAATAAACTGTGTGGTATGTCAGAATCTTAGAATGCTTTGAATTTAAAGGGACCTGAAAGATAACCTAGTTCCAGTCCCTGGGCACGGATACCTTCCACTGACACCAGGTTGCTCAGAGCCCCGTCCAGCGTCACACACTTCAGGCTTGGTGCATCCACATCTTCCTTGGGCAGCCTGTGCCAAGGTCTCACCACCCTCACAGTAAAGAATTTCTTACTAGTATCTAATCTAAACCTACTCTCAGTTTGAAGCCGTTTTTCCTTGTCCTGTCACTATGTGCTCTTTTGGAAAGTCCCTCTCCAGCTTTCTTGCAAATCCCCTTAAAGTCCTGTAAGTGCACTTAAAGCGCTATGAGATCTCCCTGGAGTCTTCTGTTCTCTCCACTGAACAGCCCTAGCTGTCAGCCTTTCTTCATAGGAAGGGTGTTCCATTCCTCCAGTTGTCTTGGTGACCTTGCTCCAACAGGTCCATGTTTTTGCTGAGCTGGGGACCCTGGGGCTGGATGCAGTTTCTATAGGAAAAAAAAAGAATCAGACTAATTCATGTGCTTCAAAACTCTTGTCTTCAGGTAAAAAACAGCTTCACACCTGATGGCATTATTAGTGTAAAGCTCATACAACCAGTTGTTGAGCGTGTAGCTTCATGTGATGCATCACTCCTGTCACAGTGGTGCTGGGATGGACAGGTGGGTTCATCTAACACGTTGCTGCTGCCACAAGAGCCTGTTGTGCTCCTACTTCAGCAGACCTTTCCTGTTTCTTCCTCTAACTCAGCTGGGGATGCAGCTCCTTGGTGATCTGGTTCAGAGCACTGGGCTGGCAGGGTTTGTTTATTTCTTTTGTGAATAAGATTCCATGTGTAGTGGGCTGACCAAGGGGATCAGCAGGCACAACTTTGGAGGCTGCATAAGCATGTGTGGAAAGTTTGCAAGGTGGAGGGGAGAGAGTGTGTTCCTGAAGAATACAGTTGCAGCTAGCTGTCCAGTTGCTTGCCATCTTGACCACTGTTGATTAGTGCTTTTTGCTAATTTCCCAGATAGAGTTATTTGAACATGGGAGTTGTTATTTTTTGGATTTCGTTTCTTAAAAAAGTTTGTATTTTTTTCAAAATGGGCTTTTTCACAGTGGCATAGGATACTTTGTGTGTTATTTTGAAGTATAGGTAAAGCAAACACTGACCCATTGACCAATTTAGAGAATAACCTGAGCTGTAATTTAGCTTCCCTAATTTAGTGGATGCTGCTTGCATTTGCTTTTATAACTGTAAAAGAAACCTGTTTTCAGTTTTAGATAATATCTGTACACTGTGCAAGCTTCCCTTGTGAAAGAAAGAAAACTTTGCACTCCGATCCTCCATATTCATAAGGTGTACGGTGTGATATTTCTTGTATAAGAACTGGAAAATATATTTGTATAGCCCTGCTAAGTGCATCATAATTATGTAACTTATTTCTGAAGCAGCAGCTTAAAATTGTACAGATATTTCCAGTGGAGATGTAAAACATACTAGCATGAACTACGTGTTTTGAAGTTCCTAGGAATGTTTTGTTTCAAAGGTGAAACCTATATGTATAACCCTAATTTTAGAATATTTTTTCAGCCATTTAAGAGTGCTATGTAAAGTTAATATTAGATTAGAATAAATAAATATTTGTTTAGTGTTTTCAGCTTCTTCTGCCCAGATATAACTGGTTTCTCTTAACAACTCATGTTCTTTGTAGATTTTAGCAGCAAGAGAAACTGTAAAATTCATATTCCAGAAAGTTCAGTCTGATCTGCCAGTTAACAAATTAAATCTTATCTTTTAATCCTGCCCTTCTCAGAATGGCTTTATGTTCCCTGTTGTCCTCATCCCTGTTTGCTCCCTCTCTCCTTTTGTTTTTTCTCATTGCTTTATATGAATTGACGGTTGACTAAAACTCAGGATAATTTTTTCCTTGCAGAATGGTTCTGCTTAGTATTGTTTTATTAGCAAAAATGTAACTTTATTGAGCACTTAACGCAGGAAAAATTCTATCACCCTGTTCAGAGTTCAAGACCTTCCTCTTGTAGCTTAGAAGGTCTGGATTGTCTTACTGCTTTTTGTAGGTAAGAAGATCTGGATTGTCTTGACTTTGTATATATAAAGTTAGCTGAAGTTGGAAACTCTATCTCTGGTACTTCTGACTTAGAGCAATTTTATTGCTGTGGTAGATTGCAGACAACACGTTAAGAAGTAGGTAGCAATTAATTAAATGGTACTCTGACTAAAGTAATGCATTAAATGTATGATTCCTTAAAAGTATCCTTTGATTTTTTTTTATTTTTATTTTTTTAAATTCACTGTGACAAGAGAATTCCACAGTGGTGTGTGTAACAAGTACACTTGGAGTAAGCAGTTCTTCAGTTCCACTTGTTAACTTCATGGCACTGTGGTTCCCTGACTTGGCAGTCGGATGTTTAATGATGGCTCTTGTTTATCTGGGTCATCTTAAATGTATCTTGAGAACATTCCTTTGAAATGCTCTGGATGGAAATAAGGGAATTATGTTTTTGACCTTACTTGCATCTTGCATCAGCTGCTGGGCAAAGCCAAATTAAATGTCTCATATTAGTAATGCTTTAGTGCATTAGCTGGGTAGTGATACTAGGCACATACAGGAGAATGTCACATCCAGAAGTTTGCTTGGAATACTTTGCTTATCATATAGTACATTTCTCTGGAGTGTTTTGGCACATGAATTCTAGTGGGGTAGCTGATTTATTTTTAGTTTAAATGGAGATACTCTATAGTAGTTGGCTGTCTTTAAGCCCTCTCAGTGGTTTGTGTTCAGCTCGTGATATTCTTCTTGGTTTGCTTGTTGTCTGGCTGGATCTCAGCTGTTCTTTTGTAAATTACTTTCCAGTTTTGTTCTTGCCACATTCCTAGCAAAAATAGAGAGTTCAAGAGAATGGAGAAAAATTAGTTTGTTGCTCTTTAGCAACTGAAGCAAACTCAAGTGTTTTATATTTGGAGTGTGGAGGCAAAATTAACATTTATGCTATGGCTTCTTCCAAGAAATGTCAGAATATTTTATTATCAGTTTTTTTGGCTCTTGTCTTAACAGCTGCTGCATTGTAACCTTTGGTTTGTTATTAAAAAGGCATGTTTCAACTGTGTATTCTGGTCACTTTTGCAAGGAAATTAGTATAAAGGCAAGTACATATATATTAATAAAATCAGATTTTTTAAGAACTAGGATTTTTTTATTAATGATTTTAGAATGTTAGTTACATGGCACTTAACTTGATTTTGGAATAGATGAAATAGAAGGACTGGGTAACATGGAAGTTATAATGATTCCCATTGTAAAGGAAAAAAGTGTTTTATGTCTTTATTCAGCTATAGTTATAGTTAGATACACTTCTGTTCTGCTGAGGGTCATCCATGCCTTAAGAAAAATGCATATGTAGGATATCTTTTTGCAGATTTCAGTTACTCTGCTCAAGTGTTGAAAATGCCAGTGCTGAAAAATATTGAGCAAAAATGTTGAGATGACTTTTATTTTATAGTTCTGGGATGGTTTTGTTAAGTAGCCAGAACATAGGAAGATTGTGACTGCTGCATCTAGAAACCAGAAGTTTAAAACTCTTTTTTTCCCCCCTCTAGATTTTCAACTGAATTCTCATCTATCAACACTGGCAAATATTCACAAGATTTACCACACCCTCAATAGGCTGGTAATGACTTGCTGTTTTCTCTTAGCAGAATAGCTGGGGCTTTGGTCCAGAATATTTTGTGATTGAAATCATTAAGTGATTGTGCTTATAAAAATTATAATTGCCTTGATGTATGAAAGGCTGTTGGGTTTGAATTGATGAAGAGATAAGCAATATTAGTAAAAGGTGAAAGATTATACTCCAGAGGTCAGAGTGGAGTTTGAGCTTTGTTTGAACATTGGATTTAGATGTTGCCTCTATACAAAAAGCTTTATTGGATACATTAAGTGATGGTAAATATCATGGTTATCCAGTTTCCTACAGTTCTTCTGAAAAACATATTGAATGAGCAAGCTGTCCTCTTACACCCATGCAAAAAGTGAAGGAAGGTTTTTTTGAAGACTCTTCCTGCTTATGTGCTGTATATTTACATTTGTTTTATTGCAACCATAGCTGGAAATGGTGATATGGCTTCTGTGTGTACAATGCAAATTTAGTGGAAAAGACCTTGCCTGCAGAAGGGGATAACTTATTTCCAAGATTTCAGTTGGTTTTTAATCAGTTTCCTTTAGAACACATATGTGTGTTTATCCTTAAGCAAAGCCATTTCTGTGCTAAATGATAAATACAGTCTTTCTAATGCTGCATTTATTAGTGGAATTATTCAATACAATAATGCCAATTCCCCACCTAATGGGTAGTTATTTCCACTCTTGAAATAATTTGATATGTTTTTGGTTGAAAAAAAGTAAAAAATGTGTATCAAATTCAATTTACTTGAACTTTTTAGATAAATTTGCAAGGGTAAGTTTCTAGGTAAGTATTAGCTGAAAACACAAATATTACAATCTTAGGTAGATGATCTTAAGTAATTAGGATGAATATCAATATCAAGTAAAAGTTAAAAATAGTACAGAAGAATGAACATCACCATTTTGTTTAACTGTATCATTCCTGTTTCTTGCAGAATCTGACAGAGGACGTTGGTCAGGACGATCACCAGACAGGTATTTATTAGGGATGGAGTAAAAATAGATTGAAACAATTTAAACACACTTTATTAAACAAGTCTCTCTAAGTTGACTGAAAATGATGTTTTAGAAGACTGAAGGAGTTTCAGGAAACAAGTGCCAGGATTTCTAAGTTTTTTCAAAATAGATGTTTGTATTTTTGAGTTATTGAATTATGTAGGACTTGAACAGATTTCAACAGTATCTGTAATTTTACTGTCTCTTAGTTTAGAAGGCTTAATGAAAAATTTCTCTCACTCCTGGGTCTCAACCTATTGAATACAATATCCATGCTCTTACAGTGTTTTGAGTCTTGAATGAGCATTAGTGAGAACACAGCAGAAGCAAGACCTCTTCTGGCTGTTGTGATGCCTGTGACTGAGTTTAAATGCTGTGCTCCAAAAAGCCAGCTTTTTTCTTGTCTCGTTCTGATGCAGGTTATTTCTGTTTCTTGTGCAGATTTTCAGGCAGTGTCTGAGTACTATATTTATAAGCTTGTATCTGTGTTTTGTTCAATGAAGTGTCATGATTTTTTGAGGCCTTCTACTTAGGTGCCTGGTACCAGTTTCCTGCCATTCTTGATTTGTCAGCATTGTGACTTGACTTGACTTTGAGCTTTGTGACTTGATGTTTTGCAAGACTTCTTTCTTCCTTTTGCGCTTTTTACTTGAGTGAGTTGGCAGTTTTCTTGGTTTATTTTTCCTCTTTCCTTGCTGTGTTTCAGGCATGATATCTGAGGAGGGAGGGAAAACTGCTTTGTGTCCTTTTATTCTTTAAAACTGACCATGTCTATCCTGCCATCTGACTCAAAACTTTTTCATTGTCCTGAGGTGATTGCTATATTTGCTGGTGTTACCTTGAGCATTTAGGAAAGTGGAGAGACCTGTCAGCTCCTCCTGGAGATTTCTGGCACACACTTAGAAATCTAGCACACTCTTAGCCTAGAGCAGTGAGAAGAGATGCATAGGACTGCATTGCTTGGGATTGGACAGAGCTCACTTAGGATTATGCATCCTCCTCTGCACAGCAGCAAGTGACTGTACCATGCTTGAGCTCTTACCCCAGCCACAAAAGGCTTCTCTGAAATACTTTCCTTCAGTGTTGTTAGTGATTTGATACTTGAATTTAGCTCATTATGTAAATGAAAAGCCTCTGAAAAAGAGATTGTGACAGATAGTTCAAGACAGAGATTTTAGTGTCCATATTTTAGAACTAATGTCCTCTCCCATTTTGTGATGGAGACTTGGAATTTTCCCCTATGTGACCCAGGTGCTCTAAACTAAACAGATACATACTGATTTCATGTATGAAAACGTGTTCTATAATCTTTGTTTACTCTTGATCACCAAGACCTGTTATGAAGCATTGAGGTAGTCCCCTTCTGTCACAAATCAGTAAGTGTTGATGTACTTGAGGTATTTGGAATTTGTCTTACCTCTTGCTTAGCACTTCTGTCATAAAATATAAGCAGTTAGCCTTGGTGCTCTCATTACCTCTGTTAGAAGGTGCTTGAGCATGTTACTGGCTTTGATAAACAGTTCTCTGCAGTGTTGTTTCAATTAAGCTGTTTTAAAAGTTTAAATGTGCCTGTTGAATGAATTGGGGCACAAAATCCCACTAGAGAATGTGATTTTTTGCAATAGTTGTAAAAGAACCATTCAAACCAGAAACAAATATGAAATGAGATATACCAGAAGTATAGGTTGATAATGCCAGATTTCCTCCTCATCTTCAGATACTATTTCCACTATTTCTTATGCTTCTACCCTATTTTATGTTTCCTTGTAGGAAGAGATGAAGCCCAAATGTTTGCATAAATTCCAGGCATGTTCAGTTGAAATGTGTGTTTGATTTGACTCATATGAGGACAGATAGACATGCAATGAGGTATTTCAGCCGTTGGGAATGTAGTACAGTGAGATGTCCTGTTTGTGTTTTGTATGGGACTTGATGCTTCTGAAACATCTTATTTGGAGAGACTCACATAAATCTGTAAAGAGTTACTTTTGCAAATTGCTTGACTTCAATGTGCCTAAACTTCTGGAACTTTGGTTCTACAGTAAGAAGTTGTCAAGACCTATTAATTTTGTTACACAATTTATAGAATTATATAGGTGCTGTGAATTCGAGATTCTGTGTCTAGAACACATTTAAAGTCAGATTAAGAATTGTTGCAAAAAGTTTGATTGTTACCTAACCATATCAAGGTTTTTTTTATAGTTCTGAGATTATTTTAGCACTAAATCTTCTGGCCCAGGACTTATTCTTAAAGATTGCTGTCTATTTTCTGGCGTAATTATCGTGGTTATTGTCATTATGTTGGACTTTGTTTTTGGGATGACTTAATATATGCATATCTAAATTTGATTGAGATTTCTAAAAGCTATTTTAAAAATCTTAGTTTTAGGGTAATATTAATAATAGTATTAACTTTTAAATGCATATTACATTTACTTAAAAGCAGATGTTTCTAAGCTAACAAAAAATGTCTTGGATGTCTAAATTACTTGAAGCAAACTGTATCTTTTTCTAGGTATTAGCCAGATTTCCTTATTGAAACTAGGCCTTAAAACACCAAAGAACTACAGGGAAGTGGCAGTTTCAAAATTCCTTCAGTGATTTGAGAGCTAAGATGGAACTTGTTTTAAAATTCCAGCTCCCTACAATGATTGCAGTCTCATGTGTTACCATTCAATATGCATATCTGTCTGAAAAATAAGATAGACTTCAAATGTGTCATGGGCCTTTGCCTTTTCACCTGTTTGTAGGTGTAAGAACGGCAGGCATTCAAATTCTGTAGACAATTAATTTTTTTTGTATGTATATGCATTAACTTGGCAAACTCATGTTTGAAATAATAGTTATTTTTATGTCATAGCTACAAATCTAGCATCTTATTAGTAGCTTAAAGTCCTGATTTGGTAATTAAAATTATGATTTACTTATCCAGACTTAAGAGCCTTTAAAAGTATGTTTCTTGTCACCTGGCTTGTTTAAAACAGTGAGGTAATCTCTTCAACACAAAGAAGGCTTCATTGCTATTCTTGAAGCTTTGGAGAGGGAGAAATAGCTTTTGCCTCTGCTGTTTTTTTCTTTTGTTATGTTAGAGAAGAAACTCCCTCTTGAGTCCAGAGCAATTCTGTAGTATGGAATTCAAGACAGGGAAGATGATTTTTCATTTTGCTACAGGATTGCAAGTTATTAAATGTTTTGATGAGTATCTTAGTTTTCTCATCTTGTGTCTGAAAACTGATGATTGTTAACTGTGCTTGTGGTTGTTTTGTTACATTATTAAGTGAGCAGCTATATCTTCCCAATTGCTTCAGCATTCACAGTTTCTAATTATTTTTCCTTTGAAGCATCTTTCTACTGAAGCATCAGAAGAGCAGGATTCCTCACAGGCTTTATCTAGAGAAGGTGAAAATTCCACGCCTGTAACATTTCTGTAGGGACACAGCTTGTAGAGTTCTTCTTTATTGACTTTTATTTTTTCTTTTGTTTATTCTGGTTTTGTTGCTATTCTAGGACTGTCCCTCCCCTGTGGGGTTTTTGTATATTGTTTTAAATTTCCTAGGGTGAATTTTAATTCTTGAATTGATACTTCCCTTTGTCTTCTGCAAATTTGGAAGTATTGAAAAGGATGTTTGGCAAACAGCATTTAAACTCAACAGGCTTTTGGCTGGTGTGGTCTATTCAGCAGCCATTTGGAGGCTCTACCTTGCAAATGCTAGCTTCAAGTGTCAAAAAAACAGTGAGAACTAGGAGGGTTCTGCCAGTCTTGAGTTGAGACCTAGGAATGAGACTCTTTGAAGATAATCACATCAGTGAAGCTGCACTTGGTAAGTAAAATGTAGTCAGGTAGCTGCATGTTTGTTTGCAGATGGTCAGACCTTTGGGAACTGAAATTGGTTGTGCACTGCTCGACCTGGAAGTTATATTTAGAATTAGAAGGCTCTGTGTAGGAAAGGTTAATATTGATACTTAGTGAGCTGTATTGTAAATTAAGAAATTGCAGGAGTTCAAACTGAAAAAACACAAACTGATATTTTTTAGCTTTATATGAAAATATAAAATGAAAGAAATATTCTGCTGCTATTACAGAGAAATTGTAACTGCCCTTCAAATTTAATACACCAATTTTAGTAGCAAAAGAAATGCTTTGAAAGTAAAATCTCTACACTGTTTTTTTTTAGTAGTTTAGAGATTATTCAATGGCTAAAGCCTAGTGAAGACCTGCTCCAGGCCTCAGTTATTAAGATGTTAAGTCTCTGAAAGCATTTGTAATATATTTGTCCACTTGGTGTCTGTGTGCTGTCAGTGTGTGAGAGAAGTGTATGTGTGCACTTAATAGTCACCTCCCAATTTCTGAGCCGCCTCTTTTCTTCCCTTTTCTGTCAGTTTGAGAGCTGCAACTAGTTACATTCAAACCAAAAAGTGTACAAGTTTTTCATTGGAGTCATTGGAGAAATTGGGTTGTAGTGAATTCTGTGATCAATTTAAGCCTTTTAAACAAGTTCACTCATCTTCTTAAAAATATCCTATCATTTAAGCAGGCAAAGAGTCCAAGCAGGACTTCTTGAGTTAAATTCTTTGGTTTGTATGGGGTTGCAGGTCTGACAAAACAATTTCTCTGTTCTATAGCTGTTTTATTTTACTTTTATTTATTTTATTTTTGTCTTTTGCTGTGCTTCTTTTTCCACAGAGGCCTTCCATATTTCTTTTCACAATCAACTGACCAGTAAACTGCACAAATTTGTGGGGGGTGAGGGGGATATATTTTTTTTTCTTGCATTTTACCAGCATCCAATGTCTATGGCCATCACAAATGGATTTTTACTTTTTTAAAAGAAAGGCACTTAAAACAATCCATTTGCTGTAAAAGGAATGAGATAGCTATAGATTATACTCAAGTAAATGCATATTATCCAGAAAGAGGTGTTCACTGTCACATTTTCATTTATTAAGTTCTGTGTGTGTCTTAAGTCTGACTCTTTCTAGCCATCTGTTAAGTTCTGCTGTCATCTTAAGTGTTTTTAGTCTGTGTGGGCTTTCAAAAAATACTTACTGGCAGAGTCTTTAGAAGTTTGTTCTAAAGGATCTAATATCACAGCTTCAATAACTTATGAAAATAGAGTTTTTCAGTATCATTAATGTGCAGGCATAATCAGAGGGAACAAATGACATTCAGCAGGTCAGGTTCCTTAGTTTGTTTAATTTGTAAAATGCACTGGGTGTACTGTGGGTTTTTTATGGTCCCTGGCTTACCTGTTTCAAATATATCTGATATTGTTAAGAAGAAAATAAATATTATTGTCATTAATTTCGTTTAGTAATGCATTCTGGACAATGCTTCTAGAAGTATGTTCTTCTGACACAGCCATGTTTTTTTTTTTTGATTTTTTTTTGTTTGTTTTTTTTTGGGGTAATAGTTTATGGAGTATAATACTTGCAAGTTTTTTGATGACTAGTTAAATTGTAATTTGAATTTACAATGCTCTTAATTCTCTTTCAAAAAGAGTGTATGGGCATACTTTCCTGGGACAATAGTGGGGAGGGAGCTTTAGGGTTAACAAAAAAGAATATATAGGAAGAATTTTTTTAAAATGGAGAATATTTCTTGATCTAGAGAGATTAATTTTCTTCTTAATAGAGAGAAATGAATATAAAGACAAGAACAAAGAAGGCATACTTGGTGCAAAAGCATTATTAGCTGAAACCAGATTAGTTCATCGTGATGTAAAAATTGGGTTGAACATCTTACATAATACTAGAGAAATACGTTGTTTCTTATGCGTAAGAGTTTCTGTGCATGTTTGAAATAACGTACATGTAGCAAGGCCTGTGAGGCTGTGAGGTTCCTTACATGTGTTTCTCCTATAACAGGAGAGAGCCTTTCAAAGATTCGAAGAATAGGTAAGCAAAAGATTGCTGTCAGTATGTGTTGGGAATTGGGCCTCTGATTTCAGTCTGTTCCCTTGGTGTCAAAAAGCAGTCAAAATTTTATTGCTTGCTTCTGTGCTGTGATGTAAGATAAGAGGTTTTGTGGGCATCTTAACTGAGCATAGCTAAACTTGGATGCTGTTGTAGCAAAGAGAAGGTAGCTTAGGAATGCTGGAGTTCTTAATGTTTTATTGCAAATTTCTTTGGCATCGCTTTGTCTGGATTTTTATACCTTACTTCTCTCTTCTTTTTCATTTCAAATTTTCTGTGTAACACTTAGAGCTGTGATAGCTCTTGGAGCTGCTCTTACACCTTTCTCAGGTGTCAGTGTGGTCTTCAGCATATGAAAGTAGGACAAAATTTTGCCTGGAGTGTTAGCCTACTGTTTTCGTGAGACAGCAAATGCAATTTAATGACTTGCTGTGGTCAAAAGGGCTGGTCCTGTGCTCTTTCTTGTGCTAATGTACAGAAAGTTGTTATTCTTTTTTTCTTTGGTTAATTATCTACAGGTTTGGTGAGCTAGATAGGCACACTGAAGAGTTACCAGAGACATAGGAGTATGTAGCTGAGAGAAGAGGATGGAAAGACTGCCACCTGATTGACATCAGTGTCTTGCATTGGCTATTTCCTACTTGGGGACCTTAATTTTTTGAGAACTATTCAGTCCAAAGTAATACAGCCAGCCATTTATTTTTTTCCCTGGTGGTTGCTGATTGTCTCCTCTTGTCCCTGCAAAACAACAACAGCAAAAAAACCCTCCCAAAAACCTGGAAAAAAACCTCTCACCAAAGAGCAAACAAAACCTTTCCTACCTCTTACTCTCTCACAAAAATCTTGGGGCTTGAAAAGAAAGGGCTCTGTTTTCTAGAGGTAGGTGTTTACTCACATCTGTATTTCAAAAAGCAATGATCAACTCTTAGAAGTCATGATGTGAATAAATGACTAAAAATAAGCATGAGTTTTTGAGGACCTAAATTCTTCTTCAGGATAGTTTGAGTTCTTGACTGCTGTTAGACTGAAGTAATGCTAGTACTACTGTACATTTTGGTATAGTATTTTTGAGCTTAATGGAAATCTGGTCATAGAATACCATGTAAAAGTGAGATGGATTTTGCTATTGAAAGGAGCCCATTTCTTTTATAATTTTTAAATCCCCTAACTTCCTTCCCTTCCCTTTGTAATATTTCTATTAGTGGACACAGTTTAACTGGTCTGCAACAGTTTCATTTCTTTGTGCTGGTGTTTTTAATTCCCTCTGTAGGAAGTCTTCGGTCTTGCAGTTCATCAGACTGCTTTAGTAAAGTGATGCCTCCAAGGAAAAAGAGGAGACCTGCAGCAGGAGATGATTTATCTGCTAAGAAAAGTAGACATGATGGGTATGTCATCTTACCATGAGCTAAGACTGATGGAATATCTAAAGTTGAATAGCTGATATATCATGTGTTTAAATACTAATGGAAATTATATTGAAATTTGCTTGGTTTCTCAATGTGGAACCATAGCTGGTGATTGAACTGTGGGATATTGATAAGTATGTGTAAGCTCAGTTTGCATCTCACCTTTCTCTACAGATACAAGAAGCATGTAGGGAACTTCTTGCTCTAGTTGCCAGCTGTCAAAACGCATACTTGTTTGTTCAAAAACAACTTCTAAGAGATACAGTAGTATTTTCCCATATACATGCATAAGATCTGGATTGGGCATTATCAATCTCTAGCATAGCCTGTCAAAAAAGTGAATGTAGTTATAGTCCACTCAACTCTTGAAATCCTGCTAGTGTCTCCCTGTTATGCTGTGATTTGATACTGAACATATAAGAGGAAATTGCCCAGGTAAGGTGATAGCCAGTGATTCAGTGGTTATTGAGGTGCTTCTCACTGGACAACAGAAGCCAAATAGGTTATAGAGTGTGCATGAACAGTGTGTTCTTTTGGCATAGGATAGCTGAGACCTCTACAAGTGTTAGATTTCCAGTATGTGTAGTGTGAGTCATGTTGAGTCATTCAGAAACCATTTCATGTGCTCCCTGTGTGCAAGAATCACTATATATGTGGACTGAATTCAGAGCTTGAGGCAGTATAGAACTGTACACTCCTGCATGATAGATGCAGGACTATTCTGATGTTGAAAAATGGCTTATACAGCCAGGAAGTTTGCTTGGCACTGCATCAATCAGTAGAATTTGAGCTCTATTACATTTATGTATTACTGGTGTCTCAGAACACCAGTACTTGCTGTGCTTCCATAGCAAGTACCTTCAGGGTGGTTAAAGGAGGCATTTTTCTCCGAACTGTCAGCCTGAAATCAGGCTGGGTACTCTCCTTTTTATACTCTAGCATAAGAGTAAGAAAAAAGAAAAATACTGATAGCCAAATTAAGCCTCTGGTCATGCCCCTATAACTCCATTGTGCTTAATAGGGTTGCACAACTGTAACTGCACTGGAATTTGTTAAATGATCTGTTGATGCAGAAGGAAGAGATTTCAACTCTCTCTTTCATTGCTTTGTAACATTAAGTAGAACAAAAAAGCAGTTCATGTTCTTAATACTTTTTGTTGCTTTTCAGAGATAATGAAATATTAGAGCTAAATAGTTGGTAGAGGATCTTACAGCTTATTCAAAGATAGGCATACAGTGTAGAAGCAGTGTGAGGACAGACTGTTTATAGAATATGGAGAGGTTCATAAAACTGAACTCCACCTGCCTTAGCCAAGACACTGATGATAGAAAAAAGCAACCCCTCTGAAGTGTAAGCTTGCCTGTAAGCAAGGAACACCGATTTGTGTAATTACATCAGAAAAATTATAAAAACTTGATTTTTTGGTCTATGAATACTAGATATTTAATAGTTTTTGAGAGCTTGTTGAAAATGTAATTTGAAGGAGTTTTTTTATATCTGCCTCTCAGTTTATAACTAATGGATTTAGTCTTCTTTTTACTGCCATGTAAGCCTTTATTAAAAGGAAGACCTCAGCCTGCTTTTAGAATTGGAGGAGAATCCAGATCTGCTAGTCATGAACCATGGGGTAATATCCTCTCATATGGTTCCAATTTTTATCTGACTGACTTCCTGTAAAGGTTTTTGAGCTTTCTCTGCTTCCCAGAGTGTTTCTTTTGTTTTGGTCTTCAAGAAAACAGTTTATTTCAGCATGACTGGCAATATGAAATTATTTGCTGGACATTCAGCCTGGTCTTGAAGCTGTATTTTCTTTCAAGGAAAGATTTTTACCCCTGTAATGTTCTGTGAGCAGGTTAGTCAAAAAGCAGTCGCCTACTTCCATTTCTTTTGTTTTGTCAGGTGGAGTTCATACCTGTTAAGTTTTGTTTTTT
Source organism: Luscinia megarhynchos (assembly GCA_034336665.1). Lineage (NCBI taxonomy): Eukaryota > Metazoa > Chordata > Aves > Passeriformes > Muscicapidae > Luscinia > Luscinia megarhynchos. The sequence continues at coordinate 25,800,654 of CM067566.1, forward strand.
GGATCAGACATCTCAGTTAGTTGAGCAGAAATCAGTCTGAAATTAGGAAACTCTGCAGCAATGGGCTGTAGCATACCTAGTGTGCAAAGCCAGTTCTGCTTACATTGTGTGCAGAGAATGCTATATACAGTAAAAACAGTATGGATAGTGGAATCCCAGTTTATAGAATAAGGGGCTCCTAGGCCCAGTTCTCAGCTTTTGTTTTAGAGACAGACTTCCTAGAAGCTGCATTCTAGTAACTTAGGATAAGCCTTCATGGGGCACTAGTTTGTGTGGATTCTGTATTAAGTGAAGAAAAGCAGTCAGTGTCTGAAAACCTACACAGTCCTCTCCACAAGAGACTGTATTTCCTAACAGAAGTGATTCATCACCTCAAATACTTGATGGAATGACATACATTTTTGTATGTTTCTGTATTACAGTGGCAAACTTATTAGGGTCACATTAATAAATTCAGTAATTGCAAGTCTCCTGTTTGTTCTCAGTGTGAAAATACTGGGTAGTAGATTTACAAGGGATGTCATCATTAATGGTTTTACTTCAGCTGAGACTAAATGTTGATGATGTCACCTGGTTTGTCCATTAAAAAAATGTTTTGTGGTTTGTTTTATTTTTTAATCTTTAATGGAGTGTTTTGTTGGGTGATATTTTCAGTCTTCACTATTTTTGATAATTTCCTATAATTTCTTCAAATCTGATAGTATTATTTCTAGATATACTTTCTTCCATAAAGTTTCTTTCAGCAGGTCTCTATGCTGAAAGAGAAGACAGTTTCTTAAGACTCTTAAAGTCATAAACTTAGATATACTTACATGCTTAATTCCAGGCTGTTAGGAATACAGCCTCATCTCAGAAGCATCAGTGGAGTTCACAGGCAGTTGAGGAACAAATCTAGTTGTTCGTGAAATTGTTTGGAAATGCTGATCTAGTGCATAGACTGATTATGGAAGACTCCAAACATGTTCATTAGTATTCCATCCTTACATAATAAGAACTTGAATTCTCTTAATTAGTGTTCATAGCATCACCATGAGCCATGCGCGAATGCAGTGTTTCAGTGGAAGGGAATTTTTGTACCAGTTGATGTATAATAAAAAGAACTCAGTGTTTTATAGATAACAATAAGATTTATCTTGTTTTAAAGCATAGCTGTTGGGAGTAAACAGTTGAGCATGTGCTAACCTGAACATAACGACTTGAAGACTTCATTTGTATTTTCAGCTCCTTATTACAGTATTGACTTTATTGTACCTAAAACTGTAACAGTATAGAGTATTCTCAAATTGGAGTTAAAATTACATTTTCTGTACATTGTTCTTCCATCACTGTGTTAAGCATCTTCAGAAAGGTAAACCAATATTCATGTAAAGATACTTGCTAAGTAAAATGATAGCCCTCACTGAGTAATTGTCTAATGCTGTTTATCTGTTACAGTATCTAGCCTAATATTACTTTTTCCTTAGGGAAAAATGAGCCATATGATATAATGTCTTATTCTTTGACAGTCTCATTCCAAAAATAATTCTACTCCTTATTCTGGAGTCACACTGAGGGCAAAAGTCTTGCAGTATTAGGGTATTGTCACCTTAGGAGGATGAAAGGAATATTTATCTACTTCCCTGAAGTTTGTTTTCAAACAATTAGATATGTGTTTTCACTCAAATTACCTGTATGTGTAGGAGCCACAAAAGGGCTTACTAACATGAAAAATAGATTTTCTTTATTGAGTAGTAAACTCCATGCTCTGAAGTGGGAAAATGCAATTTTTGAAAACACAGTGTCATTAACATGGAGTGTACTAATTTTCAAAGTTTTCAAAACCTTTGGTGTTGAGAGTTGGTTTGGTTTTTGTTCTGTTGTTGTTTACTAACTGATTTGGTCCTGCCCCATGCACAGCACCTGTGTTCCCATCTGTCACAGATGTGTAGATCTTTCTTCTTGGAGTAGGGATTTGCAGGTACATACAAGTATAATTTTTCCTTTTTCTATAGCTTTTCAGTGCACTTGACTTAAACTGGACATGTGACTACCAGCATGTGTGTTGTTACACATACTGCTCATTAAATAAGCCTGATAAAGTTCCAAATATTTAACTGTTTAGATATGACTGTAGGTCTTTAAACAGGGAGACATAAGATATATTCACTTATAAAATTTAATAGTCAAGTAAGTTGGTCCTGAGAGTTGCTTTAAACAGTTTTTGTCATGTCTTGCTAATTGTAAAACATCTTCTCTCACCCTTCTGTTTCTACTACAGCTTTTATGAAACTATTACTAGAATCATAATTGTGAGTGAATAGATAAGACTCTTAAAATACTTTCATTGTGCTGCATTGAAGAAAATTCTCAGTCAAAATTTTAAATTAGTATTAATGGTAGTAGTCTGGGGCATCCTTTTCAATCAAAAATTTACATATTTTGAAGTACAAATAATCTGGAAGCAATTAGTTACTCAGTTTGAATTTGTCAGCAATTTGTTATTCAAACAAAATTCAGTAAAGATTTTTTTTAATAAGTTTTGGTTGCTTAGGAGCAAAGCTTCTGTTGGTGAATTTCTTGATGTCTTTGGTAAGCACTGACCATCTGAAATAACCATGCTGTAGAACTTAATGAGAGGTTAACTTTTTCCCTCTTCCATTTTTCTTTTCTGTTTTCCTTCTCAATGGGCTGTTGCCAGCTTCCACTGTGAAGAGAATATTTTGTGTGACCTAAGCTCCATGTTTTCACTGATCTTGGTTTGAGCATTCTGGAACTACACAGCCCAGAGTTCCTACAGTGCCAGGGGCTTGTGGGTGGAGCTTTAACCAACTCCAGCACAGGTGGAATATGGTCAGAGCAGTAGATAACCCAGCTTTAAAGACTGCAGTGGGTTGAAGAGAACTGCCCTTAGCTTGTTCTTTTTGCTGACAGCAACCATCAACTCTTACAATGACTTGCCTAGTCACCCCATAATAGCTGGATGGAATTTTCATGCATTTGCTTTCCCACCAAATCAGTTAGGAAGAGAAGAAAATCTGGAAAAAGATGTGGATGACCGTGTATTTAAGGAAGCATGACATGCCTAGACATTGTTTTAATTTTTTGTTGTTGTTGATGCTTGCCTATAGCACTTATAGTGCTATATAACTATAGTTATAAACTACATTGTCTTACCTTTTTTGTTGGTATATTACTATTCCCTAGCTCACATGAGTATTTCAAATATAAGTTAAAACATGGATGTTATGAGTCAGCTTTTAGGTCATGATGGAGCTACAAGCATCTTTGAGAAAATTATTACATTTTGATGTGGTTAAGCAACTGAAATCACTTCTACAAAATTTAGACAGGTTATCTCATGTTGCTTTTGCCCTGCCCTGTTCCACATTCTTTCCTCTCTCTAGCTGACAAAATGCCTATTAGAAGGATATAATAAAAAAGAAAAACCAAAATTCTCCTTACTGGGATATTTGTCACAAATAACTTGTATATTGCTATCACTGTCCTGACACAGTGTCGTGCTAAACTAACAAAAAATACTATTTTTCAAGTGAAGATTTTTCTGAGTTACTGTACCTACATGTGTGTTTCATCTAAGAAAAATACATACTTACGTCTGTAGGTAATCCTTTTTTTTTGTTATTCCTTGCTGTTCCTGATAGATATCATGTGATGATTCAGAAGTGGAAGGGTAATTATAAAGGCAAAGGTTCTGAGTTTGGTGTTGTCTGGTAGTGACAGGTATAACAGACACTCTGGGAAAAAGTTGTGCCTGCACCTTCCTAACTGGTGATGGAGAAAATTCCCTTTTAGCAATCCTGTTTCAGGTTCAGCATTCTTTGACAGTGGTACAAATTCTTTGGTGGCAAAGGTACTGGGTATATTAATTTGCTCTTTCTTTATGGAAGCCATCTTTTTTTTTTTACTTTTCTCCTGTGCCTTGCTTCCCCCTCCTTTTTTTTTTTTTTTTTTTTTTTAATTTTTTTGAGCAGTGTGTTCTTTCACATCTAATGTGTGCCTGACCCCACAGTTTCCTCTTAGAGACCATCAATATAGAAGCAAATTACCAAACAGACCTTGGTTGGCGTAATGGTTGTGCATCTGTTTGAAAGTACTGGTGCTGGTCATCTTGAGGAAGCTGTGAGCCTTTGAGGACTTGCTGTTTGAAACTCAGATCTGTTCATTAGACGTTTTTGGTACTCCCCAAGTATTCAGATACCTGTCCTGTGCACTCTGACAGTGTATTTTTCTGCATAGCAAGAGGTGCTGTCATTAAAACAAAGACAAGGTGCATCATCTTTGGTATGTACTGAGAAATTCCACAGAGATGAGGAATACTGCAAGATATAAAATGGGTGCCAGATGTGTCTGGAAGTTTTGTGTTTTTTCTCCTCTGCAAACATGGTTCTTGAGATAATCAAATCCATATTAGTGATAGTTCAGTGGATGTAGTTCTTGAAAACACCTTTACTGTGTGCCACCAGATTAACCAAATTGTCCTAAATTGAGTAATCTCAGGTACTTGTCTGTTTGCTTGTTTGCATCTCCCCACTTATCTTGCTTCACTAGGCACTTCACAGACTAGGAGTCTCTCCCTGTAGAAATTGCTGGCTTGGCTAGGCTGGGATGAGAAACTCATTTAATGTTTGGAGTAAGCAGGAAGGGGAGAAAAGAAGAAAAAAAAGAGAAAATGAGATCACTAATTCTAGCCGTGCATAGTCTGTTGTTGTTATAAACCATGTCACCTGCACTGTTAATGCATGTCTGACTAATTACCTCGTAGCACACAGTGGGATCGTTCAAGATTATATCCTTTTTGACCTTATTTTCTCAACTTGTGAAACTGGCACAAGCTGGAATATCTGTAATCAGTTTTCGTGTCTCAAAAATTGAACTCCAGTGGCCAGGTATTGAGCTTTTTCAACAATCCTAAGTTTGTGGCAAGAGCATTTTCATTGGAGTTTCTTGGCCATATATTGGGCACTTAATTTATTAGTATTATTTCCTGCAGTTCTTAAACTGTGACCTTAGCCTTAAACACAAGTGACTTGCAATCTCTTATTAGTTGTCTGATATTCTTCTGCTATGTGCAGATGCAGAGAATGTATAAAAAGGGCTTTTTTTTTCCTGTTGTTGTTCACCATTCCTATTATACATACTACTGGTACTGATATCGTGTTTCAGGCCACAGTACTTAGCTCTGCCATTTGCAGATGCAGGAAGCACTTTTTTCTGAAATACCTGAATGACTTAGAGTTCTGTCAAGAGGTCTATTTCTTGAGAGCTCCTTCTTAAATGCACCGTATGCATATTGACAGCTTAACGTGTTAATTTGCATGAAAAAGCAGGGCAAGGCAGTTGGTTATCATCCCTTTGTAAGAAAAAGCATCGAGTCTTGTGATAAATACCTTTCTTTGTGAACCTCATTAGCTTTGCCATCTTCGAGGTCTCAGCAGTACTCTTAGTCTTCTTGAATAAAGAGAATAGAATGAAGATGTTGACTAGCTCCTGCTACAGTTTCCAGCTTGGTATTCTACTTGGTGTTTGTCACGTTTGTTTGTGACAAAAAAGGGGATACTGAATAATTAAGACTTTTGCCAAAGTCTTTCTTTGTCTTGATTGCTCTGAATTCAGAATAGCCTAAAATTGTTGGATAGGTCTTTTATAGTCACAGTTCATTCTACAAGTATGAAAACGTTATCAGACCCATTAAAAAAAATTATTCCAACTCGGACTTGTACCTTCTGGATTAACTCTAACTGAGCGATGCTGTCAGCCTTTTCCTTTGCAACTTCAGTAAAGCTTATGTAAAATAGGTAATTCAAATAGGAAAAGAGTGTTTTCAAAATGAAAAAAACCACCAAACCTAAAAATATGGATGACATTTCTATGCAGTGCTCCAGTTTGTTGCAGATCAGTGTGTTTCAGTACAGCATCAATTTTTCTTAAGAAATTTCTTAAAAGCCTCATTTGTATTTGTCTTCCAATTAGCAATTTATCATTTTGTTCTGACTAACATTACTTTTCTAAAGGTTAGCTGCTTTAAAGGAACTATGCCAGTAAACATGTAATATTTCTTTGAATTCCTGTCAGAATGATCTGTGTGCCATTAACTTCTAGCTGCACTTCCTCACAGCTGATAGCTGAGCAGGGTGGAGGATAGTGGGATCAGTACTCTAAGCTCATAAATCTAGGTGTCTTTTACATGTCTTTCTAGAAGGATGAAACAGTGGTAAAATCAACTCCAAATTAATTTCATGATTCAAATGGTTTCGGGATTCTCCTTGAACCAGTTAGCTGCTTTATTGTCTTCCCACAGCAGGATTTGACATTGTGAGAGGAAGCTCTGCATGTTTGGAACACTTAGAGAGCTGTTCTTGGCTACCTCCTCTAGACTAAACCATTTATTTGTTGCTCGTTTCAGCATGAGCCCAAGCTACTGAAGAGTGGTAGAAATGGATCAGTGAATGCATATGCAGCAGTGGATAACTACTTGGGCTGCTAAGTCTCTTTCCTCTAGCAGGCACAAATGATAGTGTCCCTGTTTCAGAAGGTGTTACTAGGGGAGTAACCCTTCAAATACTGTCATGTTTTCTTTGCTTCAGGTGTTTCAGATACTAAATTTGTTTCCTTAGTGTAGTTAAAATTCCTTATGCTTCTTGTCAAAGGAGAAAATCATTACCCAGCTGGTAGTCTCTGGGGAAAAGGGCCAGCTTTTCAGATGGTCCTTTGCTCCATGATGGATGACATTCCTTGGTTATTGTCGATGAGGAGGACTTTTAACCTTTTTCCTGTGGTTCTTTCATGTTACCAACTCTACTGGCTTTAGAATAATATGAGAATAAGTCTTGTCTCTTTTGGCATTTATGCCTTTTGTAGAATCTTTTTGAGATGGCAAAAAGTATTTGCAGATTTTCTGTAGTTAATAATACAAAGTGCACAAAGTATAGGTATGCCTAGAGGTAGTACCTGTGTTGACTGTGACATACAATTCTCTGGCCTTAAACCCACAGCTGGATTGCAGCCTATCAGTCGACTGTGGTAATTGGTGGTGTAAGGCAAGGCCTTACTGTGAACTTACACAGAACAGTTTGGGATTGAATTTGAACTAACCTATAATTGTTTCAGGGGAAGGTCATTTACATGGGTAATGATTATGAATCAGTAGAAGTATGACACAGTGAGTGAACAAAGTATTTAGCTTCAGTGATCCTTAAGGAGTGTTACAAATGATATGAGAACAGAACAGTTGAGTAAACTGAAAGGAATAATGTTTCTGCTAAGAGTGGCAGCTGACTAGAAGATTGCTTTTAAAAATGTTGATGAGTTAATTACTTGTTTTTCTTTTTTTTTAAGTATGTATAGAAAATACGATTCAACTAGAATAAAAGCAGAGGAAGAAGAAGTATTTTCAAGTAAGAGATGCTTAGAATGGTTCTATGAATATGCGGGTAAGTGTGAAATGCAAATTTCCTACCAATAACAATTTGATTTTTATTGGAATATGAAAATTGCATTAACTGAGCTTTCAAAAGACTGAATATAAAGAGGTTTTTTGTATAAGTCTTAAAAGAAACTTGCCTTTATCCTGTGTGATGTGACGTTGAAAAGTTCAAGGTTCAGTTTTGTCTTTGTCTATATCCTATAAAAAGAATACAGGAGGTGTGTAGTTTGAAATGTTTTGGAACATGTATATTTTACTATTCAAATCTACAGTTAAAGTTGTACTTCTGTTGAAATGTTATTACCTCTCTGTCATCTGCCATGTTAGTGCTGTATAGTACAGAATTAGCCTCAGAAGTGGTGTGTCTTTAATTAAAAAAATCTGAAGGATGAGGGAGGTAGTAACACTAGTGTTGTTCCTGCTGAATCTGGTGCTTAGGGTTTCAAGCAAAGTGAATGAATTAAAATATCCTGTACTAGTTTTATCAGATAGTTTTCCATCACAAGGTCCAGGGAATGTAGCCTGCATTATTTATTCTTGCACTTGTGTATGAGAACTTTCTTCAGGCATTACTTCTAGGAATGTTAATTATAGTCTGTGGTCACAAAAGGTGATCCTTTATTAGTGAAGTTGGTTGTTGTATTTGTTTTACTGCATGTGTTTTCTGAAAGGAAGTATTTGACATATGGGGGAAAATGATCTCATGACTGTAAAGACCGAAAAGAAATTAGATAGATGTTTAATGTCATCTTGCAGTTTTCTGGTGCTGTCTTGAATATCATGTCTAACATCTTGTTCTGTCTACTTTTAAAACATAATGAAGAGTAACTTAATTTGATGTAACAAGCCATTTTTTTCTCCTAATAAAGTTATGTAAATGAAATTAAATACTTTGAGATCTCACTTGTCTGTGGCAGTCTGTGAGAGGAGATTCAGGCAAATTCAAGCCAAATCTAACCTGTTAGATTGTCTGCCTTTCTGACCAGCTTGATTTATTTTTTTACTCTAGCAACAGGCATGACTCATTTTTGTCAAGACTTTCATGGAAAGAAAGGAGGAAAGGAAGGCTTTGTGAAACAACTTTGGGGTTTCCACTGGGTGCAAACACCAAGATAAAACAGAAAAGTGGAGAGTAGGATTCTGTTTACAGTATTAACATTCTTAAAATTGAATTTTCAAGGAATAATCTCTTGTGTTCTTGCTTCATAAGTCTTCTTTATGTATGCAAACAGTTGACATTGCATTTGGGTTTTCTCCCCTCCCTTGGTGTGTTTTTGCATTACAGGATGAGTCTTTTTAAAGGCTGTTGTGTACACTGAGAACTGAGCGGCTGTTGTGAAAAGATGGGAAAAGACATAATTAAACCTTGTTATTTCTAGAGTAGATCACCTAATAATAAAATACAGATTGATCTTCCCTTTATAAATCCCGTTTTTCTTGTGCATGATCTTTTTATTGGAGGAAAGTAGGCATTTCAGCCTGCATTTTTTCAAATGAGCCCTTTCAAACGTGAGTCAAATAATTCTAACAAAATAGTTCAAATACTTAAAGTGTATTTAAAAATAGAATTGCACAGTACAATTCTTAATGCCTGTATAATTTTTTTCAGGAATATTATAGAAGTTACAAATACCTTAATACCATATTGTATTAATGGTGCATCTTTATTTTGAATATTTTTTTCCTTTTAGGTAGGCAGAGAATTAAGTGTAATTCATTATTTCCTTCCCATTGCATTTACTATTAATTAGATGATATGTGGCCATGGTGTAGCAATATGAATAAGCAGGATAACATTATATAAAGATAGTATATGAAACAATGAGGAATGAGATTCTGGGAATGATAATGTCTTGTTTCTTGTATAGCTGTACATCATGTTTTTATGTGATTTGGTCTTGTGATAACAGTAGAGATTCCAGCCAGGGAATGAGTTTCACTAGATTGTCCACTCATTTAAATGTGGAAATACTATGTGGGTGTTCTGTTAGTCTTAAGTGCATTATTCAAAATCTTACTAATTTACACTTCCAAGATTGTCTCAGTAAATGGGTAGAAAGATCAAGAGGGATGAAAAGTTGTTTTACATTTTCTCTGTTTTCAAAGGTGAGATAAAGATTTAAGTGTATCAAGTCTGATAGTAAGTGTGGAAATATTTATATAATGTCAAAACAAACAAGCAGTTTGAAAGTTAGGTTGCACTGTGTGATTGCACTTCTTTTGTGGAGGACAGGGTATTTTAAATTTTAGAGATAAATAAAAGACATTTTGTTTGCAGGCACAGATGATGTTGTAGGGCCAGAAGGTATGGAGAAATTTTGTGAAGACATTGGAGTTGAACCAGAAAATGTAAGTTCAGAATCCATTTTGAAAATGCATTATCTGCTATGGTGTATATGAGTCAGCCTTACTGCTCTTGCTGTTCTACCAAGAATTAAAAATTTTTTGAGAGTTTAAAAAAATTGAAGAAATAGAAACCCAGGGAGGTTTTGAAACACATTTGGGAAAAATATGGTGGGCAGTAGTGGCCATTATACCACTTCTGTAATAAATTCTAAAATAGTGTAGCAAAGTTCTGAACTTTCCACTTACACAAGTAAAAGCATTTCAGCCTACTGAACAGTGGTTATTTGTAAAACATGTGGATCTTTTTGTTAAATTCTCAATCTCCTTTTTTTTTTTCTTTTAAACAGGTAGTTATGCTTGTGCTAGCATGGAAGTTGGATGCACAAAACATGGGCTACTTTACATTACAAGAATGGTTAAAAGGAATGACATCACTACAGTAAGTGCTTTGAAAATTCTCAAGTTTGTTATAGTAAACACAGCTTTTCAGAAAAAACACACTTTACTGTTTTGATTCATAACACCTAAAACAAAGAACTCTGCCATGGAGTTGAAGTCACAAGTTTTTGACCTTATTTATGATATGGTCACTTAGACAACTTGAAACCTGGCATTTCACAATTAAATACATTTGAATTAAAAGGTCTGCAGTCTCAATAAAAGAGAAATGTCATGAGGTTTGAAGCACTTCCTGTCTTCAAGGACACCTGTGCTGGATTGCACATACCTTTTAAATATTGGTATGTTGTCAGAGTGATTTAAAGTGTTAAAGAATACAAACCCTTTCTGTAACTGCATTCTTCCTTCTGAGTTGCTTTCTCCAGTCAAGAGCTTAATTTTATGGCAAAATTAACATAAATAAAGTTGAATACTCGTGTTTCATACAGAGTTGGAGAAAGAAAGAGCAGTTTTGACTTACCTTCCAGAAGAGGATTACTAAAACTGTGTGGGAGGTTCTATAGTTCCAGCAAGACTTCAGAAGCATTTTTCACTGCTTTGATTTGCTATTGGTTTGTCATGTGTGGACAAGCTCTTAGTTTTATCTGTTGGAGAGTGCATTTTCTACAAAGCCAGTCATTCCCACTGTAAGACCTTGCTACTTTATCTAAATTTGTTTCACACTATGGGCTTAATAAGGCATTTTATTCAGACATACTCAAAAACATGCCTTTGTACAGAGTGATATGTTTGGAACAGGTTAATGGGGGATACATGTCAGAGATCCTTTCTTAGAACATCAGACATCTCAATAAGAATACAGACTCTAAACTCACTTGGTTTTTGTTTTGTAGGTGTGATACTACAGAAAAATTGAGAAATTCTCTGGATTACTTGAGATCTTTATTAAATGAGCCTACCAATTTTAAACTTATTTATAGATATGCCTTTGACTTTGCACGGGTAAGTACTGTGCATTTGAAATTACAAACTTTGCTGTCATAAATAATAATTGAAAGACAGTATGCTTCTAAGTTTGTTTCTCTGAAGGTACCGTTCAAGATTGCTTCTAACAAATGGAACCATTTGTTTCTAAAACAATGTATACAAGATAAAAAAAATGGAAAAGTATTAGGATGTGTAATGCTTAGTGGTTTAGTGACATGTTCTGTTATGTCTCTGCCTCAAGCTATTTTATGACTTCAGGGAAATCATTTAGGCCACATTCTGTTGTATATTGGATCTTTACCACTGAGTTCCCCTGACTTTATAATTACTGTGGCTTTTCTTACTCTGAATTTTGTGAGCATAAACATATTTAAAACGGGAAAGCACTTCACACATTTCAATAGCTGGTAAAAATGGGTAACATGATAAAAGCTGGATATTATATAAGTACTGATTCAGAAGATTGTTGGAATGGTTTTAATGATGATTTCAGTATTTATTTAAAATTACTGTTATATCAGTCTTCCTGCTATAAAAGATGCTTTGATGAAATTTTGCCTGCAATGGAGGCAATATACATAAAACTATTCATACTTGGAGGGAGTAATAAGAGAACTTTTTCTGAAATAACATTTTGAAGTAGAATTTGGACATCTATTTTGCTAATGTAATGGAATTACAGAAGGCTTAACATAAGGTAAGATTGAACCTCAGATTTCAGAGCAAGAGAACTAAAAATATTAAGAAAACTTGCACTAAAAAAAGTAGCATGAGAAAAATAAGAAGAAATTGAACTGATAGCAGTTCTTATAGTCTCTAATTAGCAATTCATATTTTTGGTACCTCAGTGCTTTCTGCATCTCAGCATTGAGATTTATGGTAGTTCACTTTCAAACAAGGAAATTTGCAGCTGAATATAAAAAAATGCATGGGATTAGTTAGAGAGGAAAAGAAAAGCTATATCAACCTCTTAATTCCTCCCTTGCTGAATGAAGCTTTATTATACCAGTTTTGCTGAGTGTGAAATGCAAAGACATTGCTTAAGAAGTTCAAGATACTGGTGAAATATTTGGGATAGAGAGCAAAACTGTGCCAGCTGATGGCCTGTCAAAAATAAGTGCAGATACTTAAAAGGTGGATAGTGTGTGTTCTTTTCAAGAGGTGCCAGACTGCTGTGACAAACAGTGGTCTCAAAAAAGAATTTAAACATTGAGACACAGGTGCTGTGACTTCATTTGTGACAAAAAGCCCTTGCAGATTAAAGAACTTGAAATTAATGATATATAAAGTGGTGAATATTTGGCTAATATGATTATTGAACTTTTGATACTACAGACTTGGGGAAAGTCAATAGGGGAACAGCATCTAGTAAGAGTAGAAAAGAATGCTGAGAAAGGTGGATGTATTTATAGATGCCAGATTAAACTGGGTGTAATATTTTAGGATCATTGAAGTGATTGATAGAAAAAAGCTGATGGTTTCACATTCAGGAGATTGTATAATTTCTGTCCTAAGGATAAGTCTTTCAGGGAAGTGCTCCGTGGCAAAAAAGCCACTTGTCTAAACTTGCTAAGTTTTAAGAGAAAAAATTTTGAAGGAGTTTGTTGATTTGGCATTTAAAGTTAGTTTTTGAATAAAAATGTGTCATCAAGGTTTCATGTGGCAAGCACAATTTAAGTCAGCATAGATTTGAGGAAATAATTTAAAACACCATATGTTGATATTAAGCACAAATCCGTTCCTCAATCCATGTTTGCCCTTGTTATTGCCAAGTTTGAGAACATACAGATGCATGTATTAAATGGTTTAAATAGATCTTTAATGTGAAATATTAGGGGGAAAAATATCAGGAAGACTGTCTATCATTAGGGTAAAACAAATAGTCAGATAAAACAAAGTTTGTTAATGAATTCCTTCAACTGTATCCAAGGAATGTAAGTGTCCAGAATGTATGTTTAGAATGCAATTGCATCATCTGTCATGGCCATAGATGTGCCATTAGGCAGCTGGAGGTAGGTAGAAAGGGCTTATCTGAACAATTTGTTCTCATCAGTGATCAGAGAGAGAGAATGTAGAAATGTAAACAATATAAGGCAAGAAAAACCAGTATAGCCAAAGTAAAGGCAATACAGCCTGATTTCATTAATACTTGTGTGTGGGAAGAATTCAGAGTATAAATAGTAGGTAAAAGAAAATGTATTCTGACAACAGCATTATTTCTGCTTAAAGGTATTTGTGACAGAAGTGTAGATGGGATTAGGAAAGAGAATTAGTTTTCAGAACTTTTTGAGGTCGGAAATAAGGGAAAGTTTTATATCGTACTAGTGCCTTTGTGGATTTCTTCTTCATCTTTCTTACTAATTGAAAGGCCTTGTTCGTAATGGATTTTTTTTTTCTCTAAATCCCTCTTGGATTTTGTGCCCAGAATGCAGAACAGCATGTTTTCAGAATTGCTGGTCTCCCCACTTCGCTTTCAAAACAAATCTGCGTTAAATTCTGTCTATGCAATTTTAGAACTGAGGTGTGTTTAGTGTGAAATGAACATAACCTTGTGACTAGGGCATTCAGTTGTTGACTGAGAACTGGGATCTTGCTTTGTCACATCCTTCCTATGTGATAGAAGGCAATTCAGTTATGATTTGAGCTGGGTTTTTAATAAAGATGTGTATTCTGTAATGCATAGAACTGCATTTGTGCAGGTGAGACATAGGGCTCAATTCCTTTTGTCATGGGCAGCTACCTGTCTTGCAGTGATCTATTAGATACTCCCTGCATCCATAATGTCCCTGTGTGGGATGTCCAGGTGGACATCAAGCTGTCCATGAGCCAGCAGTGAGCTCCTTTCCCCCGGAAAGGCAATGGTACCCCGGGCTGCATTGGGAAGGGCAATGCCAGCAGGCTGAGGGAGGTGGTCCTGCCCCTCAACTCAGCCCTGGTGAGTCACATCAGGAGTGCTGCGTCCAGTTCTGGGCTCCTCGGGACAAGAGAGACATGGAGCTCCTGGAGCAGGTCCAGTGGAAGGCAGTGAGGTTGGCTAAAGGATAGGAGCTTACCAGTGTCTATCAGTATCTGCAGGGAGGGTGTCAGAGAATGGATCCAGGCTCTTCTCAGTTGTGCTAAGCAATAGGACAAGAGTCAGTAAGCAGAAAGTGATGCACAGGAAGTTCCACCTGAATATGGGGAAGAACTTTGCTGGGCAGGTGACCACACATACTGGAACAGACTGCTCAGAGACTGTGGAGTCTCCCTCACAGGAGATATTCAGGAACCACTTGGGTGCAATCCTGTGCCATGTGTGCTGGGGTGACCCTGCTTGAGCCAGGGGTTGGACCTGATTACCCGCTGTGGTCCCTTCCATTTACCCATTCCATGATTTTGTAATGCCCTGTATTTTCTTAATTTAGACTTTGCAGTCCACTGTTACGAATACATACAGAGAACAAGGTCTACATTAGCTAATATGGAAATTTATTTTTTGTGATTTCGTTAACTTCTCAATTTGTAGGTCAGTGCTGTAACCAAGACACAAAAGTGTGGGGGTTTACATCTCAGTAAAATCGGTTTAATTTCATGATAACAAATGTAGATGAATAAACTACTTAACAAAACGGAATCATACACATACATGTTACTTTGAGTTGTGCAGAAGTTATGTTACTAAATATTTGCCAATGATTAACAAACCTGCTGGGTACAGATGCTCTGCTTTTACTTAGCAGAAACAAAAAATCAGCCCTTAAGCATAAATATGCTGTTGTTACATTGAACTAAAACTGGATAGTCCAGAGAAGAATCTGTGTGCTAGTATATTATGTTCTGTCTGCTGATTTGATAATTTAAGCTGAATTTCATGTAATCAGAATAACAAAGATCCTCCCTTGGCTCACTGTGGCAGAGTGAAGGAGGTGTCAAGTAGCACTGAGTGTCTATTGAAAGTCTATGTAGTAGTAATGATAGTAGTAATGAAAGTAGTAATGATAGGAAGTGGGTACAGCACTGCTATTCTGAGAGATGTGGCTGGGCAGGGGATACCTGCAAATGTGGCTGGGGATCTGATGGCCATTGCTTGCTAGGGAGGTGTGAAGTCAGAAATGACTTTACACCTCATCTGCCATAATGGTGATGTGTTTATTGGGAACATCTATAGAAAGTAACATCTCTGTATAGCAAGCCATTACCTATAAGGAAGGAAATTTTACTGGCAAGTTGTGTTTTATTAAAAATACTGTTAGATACTGCTATATATTATTTATTTGTTAATTTATTTTGTCCCTGGGTGAGCTGTGAGGGAAGTTAAAAATGTGGAATTTATGCTCTTTTTTCCTTTTTGACCTTTTCATGCAGGAAAAGGACCAGCGCAGCCTAGATATCAATACTGCCAAGTGTATGTTGGGCCTTCTTTTAGGAAAAGCATGGTCCCTTTTTCCAGTATTTCATCAGTTTCTAGAGGTATGGAATTGGAAAAGAATGGCAGGGTTTTTTTAATCTGTCTTCTCTGATACTTTTGACTTGAGGTAGAATGAACAGCTAAGAATCCTGTTTGGGATATAGTAACCACCAATGCAGCACTGCAACTGGTTATTTTTCCTTTTTTCTTTCTTTTTCCCAAATTTCTATGCTGTTAAGATTTGTGTAATGCAGAACAAACTGTAGAATGTTATTTATTTCCTTCTGGCCTTTATTTTATTGCTGTATGTTTGCCCTCTAAAAGATGTTGGAAGCATGATTCAGCACTAGTTTAAATACTTGCTGGTTTAATCCATTTTAGTTTTAGATGGCATACAGACTAAAACAATAATGCATCACAAAGTTTAAATTTTCTGTAAGAAAGTCTGAGTTTTAGACAGTTGAAAATAACATTTCAGTAATTTCTGTTTCTTTGCCTCAAGCAGCAATCAAAATACAAAGTAATCAATAAGGACCAATGGTGTAATGTTCTTGAATTCAGCAGAACAATTAACCTTGACCTCAGTAACTATGATGAAGATGGAGCCTGTAAGTACTACCATATGTTGATGTTCTAAAATAATTTATTTCTCTGAACT
Organism: Luscinia megarhynchos; assembly: GCA_034336665.1. NCBI lineage: Eukaryota > Metazoa > Chordata > Aves > Passeriformes > Muscicapidae > Luscinia > Luscinia megarhynchos. The sequence goes on from CM067566.1 coordinate 25,816,854, forward strand.
TAATCATTCAGTATCCTTTTACAAAATTTTGTAAAATACAGTTATTTGATCTCTCTACAGGGCCAGTGTTGTTGGATGAGTTTGTGGAATGGTATAAAGGAAAACAGATGACATAGGAGTTTAACTATGCACAGCCACTCAAGAGTCACTGTTACCACAGTTATGTCAACCATTAGCCATAAACTGCTATTTGTATCAAAGTGCATGCTGCTTTTCTTGCACTGCATCCCTTTGGCAGGGAACTTTTGATGTTTGCTATTTAACAAGCTAGCTATGCTTGCTGTTTAGCATTGTTCTCTTTGAAGGCTGCTTTGCATTTTGTATTTACACTACAAATTGGTGAACTTGCCAGAGTCTTCACTGTGATTATGTGTATATTGCTGTCTAAATTTTGTATATGTGTATAAAAAAAGGCTTCACCTAGGAATTATTTCTGCAGAAATGTATTGTAAAAATAATTTTGTGGCATATTTCTAATCATCACTCACATGTCTGTTGAAACTTTTGTTATTTTGATTTTCTTTTGGTCTCAAATGTAACATTTCAGACTTTCTGGACATAGTTATGTGAAAGAACTATTTACAGTTTCAATGTTACTATTCAAGATGCCAGTTTCTGAGAAGACATACTGTGATTTCCTTCATCAGAATTTGCCAAACCTGACCTAATGCTTTATAGGAATGGAATATTGGTGTCTTAAAAAAGATATCTACATATAAATATTTCAACACTGTAATAGCTGTATATGCCACAGATGATTTCCATTTGAAAAAAAAAGTACTGACTTTTTAATGTTAAATCTGCAGTAGTCGTTACAGGTACAAATGAACAAATTAAAATACCTTTTAAAAATGGGTTTTAGACTTTTGTAAATTGCCTTTGGCATACTCCTTTTAATTTTTGGTGTACCAAGAGTGTTTGGACTATGTTATGACTAGTGACCCAATGACATTGAAAGTTCTATCTGAAATTAGTGGTTTGGGGAATGAAGTATGCTCACTCCTAGCACAGACATAATAAAGGTTTTGGGGATTTTTTTGTTTGTAACACTAATCTTTCCAAGGGCCTCCAGCTTCATGTTTCTAAGTACTTCAAAATGTGGTATCGGAAAAAATACAATATTGAGTAGTCTAAATATTTTATTTTTCTTTCCTGTTGGGGATTAAAGTTTCCTGGCAGAATGTCCATTGCAGGCAATGGCCGTGTAAGACACCAGCATTAAATGACAGTACTTTTTTGCAGGGACCACTGCCTGTTTCACTCATGTCTTTATCTGTATGGAATGGTTCTAGTGATTATTTTGGGAAAAAAATGAGTGAATGGAATAATGTTTAAGTTCTGTAATTTCGTCATGTTGTCTTTGCCTTACCCTTCTTTATTAAGTAATGTTAGTGTTGATATTTATAAATAGGTCCTTGAAGTGTCTGGTGCTATTGAACTTTGATCCCTAAGGATTTATTAAAATGTTATCGATTCATGGAGCATTTAACAAAAAGGGCCAGTGGGTGTTTTGGAACAACAAATAACATTACTTTTCTACAGAAATATTTCACAAGGTATTAGTAGTTTTGTTATCTCCCTAGAATGTGATCCAGGGGAACAGGAGGGAAAGTGTTTTTTGCTGGAACTGCAATTTTCTTCTATGTCAAAGGTTCTATCCTTGCCATCAAGTCAGGAACAACTTGACTTGCCATTGACTTGAATCCTTTCAGGATTAAGCATAGTTTAGCAAAAGCACATTGCTGCCCTGGGCCAGGAAGTTGTAATCGTGGTGGTCAGTTGTGTTCAGATCTGTTTGTTGTTGTTCTTGGTTTTTGTTTTTCAAGCTCAGCTGCCAAAGACAAAAACTCTGTGTCTGTTTGTGTATATTTGTATATACGTAAATATTCATATACATGCATATACAAAACTTAGAATTTCATGATTCTAAGAAGAAAATACTACCTTTCCTGTGAAATACCTACATTTGGACTTCTGTAACACTAAATAGTGCTTTTTAAAGTTAGTAGTGGTAAAACATACACAGTCAGTGCTTTCCATGTATTAATGCACATAACCTTAATTCCATGTTTGATGCCAGTTTGCACAAGAAATTGAGTGGAGTGTGGTATTTAATGTTTACAATAAGCCTCTTAAGAAAACACGTCCTTTATTTAGACTTCTGATGTAAATGTATATATTGCAATAGTATTACTGTAAGGAAATACCAGTGGAGCTGCTGGTTTAGTTCTTCAAAGAATGAACTTAGAAGCAATATAACTTTTAACATTAGGCCAAACTGTGATTGCCAAGATTTTAACTGAAGTAGGTGTAACTGTTCTTAAAACATTAAGCTAGCTGTTTACTCTAGGAAACTGTGCAACATAAACTGCGTGAATCCTGCAACAAATACGAGTTTGTATAAGAGGTTTTGTATGTCACAAATAACTGAGCTTCCAATAATGGAAGCAAGAGCCAAAGACACTTTTAATCTGTTACTGTTACAGGTATAACTTTCATATAATAGTTGACAGAAATCGGTTCAGCCAAGTGTTGGCAGTTTTGCAAATGTTTATCAGAATAAAAAATTCAATTAAAAGCAAAGAAATGGGGAAAAAACCTAAGAAAGTACTTGTGCTGTGTAAGCAAACAAACTTGTTTTTTTTAATTTGGGTAAAAGTAACTGGAAGTGATGGAAAGGAAGAATGTGTTTGGAAATGAATCAGATGCTGCAATTTTTTTCATCCATTTGAAACAGTATGAATCTGTAGCCAGCAGCAGGTTTATAAACATGCATCTTCATAAAGTAAACCACAGATTCAATTACAGCTAGCAGAGACAGCTTTACTGACATTTATAGTGAACAAATGGACTGAAATGGACCTGTGTGGTTTGATGAGCTTCCCTGTGCTATCTATCCTACTGGTTTTGCTATATATGCTAATAAGCAGATCTTAACATTGCCTGCTCCTGTATATTGGAGAAACTTCTAATAGTTTCTAACCTACTTAGTTAATCTTGTATTTGGTACAAGTGTGGCATTTCCTTTTTTTTTTTTTTATTACGCCATGAAATATCTGCTGTAGATTTTTTTTTGTTTGTTTGTTTGTTTGATTGTGGGTTACCTTCCCAGCCCTTATGAAAAGTAATGTCCAAAATAATGCTGTTTTCTGGGACAAGACATTGAGAGGTCATTCCTGAAAAAATTGTCATGAGTCTTGTGCTAATGTGTCTGGTGTACTGTTATAGAACTCCCAGCAGAAACGTGATGATCAATCTACAGTTCCATTTCTGGTATTTGGGAGATGTAAATTGTAAAGACAGTTAGTGAAAGTGAAACAGTGCCCAGAGACTATAGCAGTTGATGTCCTTTGAGAGATGACAAACATTTGGAGCTCTATGGACTCAATAATCTTAAGGATCTTTTCAACCTAAATGATCCTATTAATGTTAGTAACCAAAACAGTCCATGAATTAAATTTCCTTCTAAAACAAAGTGATACTAAGTATTTAAGGTGTCAATATAATTCTCTCTTACTGTTGTTTTTTCACTTTTTATCTCTTCCAAGGAAAGCAAGCTGAAGAACATAGAAATTACTCAAATTATTTGTATACTTGAGTTTTCAGTTAAAACCTCTTTAAGGTTGTCTTTAAGCTACAATAAATACTTGGGGCTGTCTTTGTGCAGTCATTTCTAATTCTGCAGAGGCTTCTCCCATTTTACCACAAACACACATGTTTTATTTAATCAGAAATATGTTTGTACAATCAAAATTAGTTACAGCTTATTGCTACTTGGTTGATGTTCCCAAGTTACGATTTTGAAGGACAAGAAATGTACTTTAGTTGTGTTAAGGTTTTCCCAGATTTCTGTTGACCCTCAGTCACAAGTCTAACAAATTGTTTGATACTTTTGGAATGAATATAGGCAACTTTAAAGGTTAGCCTGTGCCCTGGTTTTATTTATAGCTGTTAACATACCTCTTTCTAGGCCTTATTTTTTGTCTTTTTATATTGTTCTAAAAAGTATGTAGAATCCATCCACAAACTGAATAGTTTGTTTTCTGTAATTGAGACCAAAATTCAGCTTTTTTTTTGGTTTGCTTTTATTTTTCTAAATCCTCGCCCACTCCCCCACCGTGTGTGTGTGCATGTATGTGTGTCAAAATAGCAGCTACTGACACTGCTGTTGCAGGAACAGCAGTTAACCTGTAACTGTGAATGCTTTACATCTTAGTTAAGGTGTGCTAAACTCCTGTGACTCACAATATGATGAAAATACTATTATGTCACCTAACATGAGTTAATCCAGTTGGTTTTTTTTTTTTTAGATCTTTTCATGGTGTTATTGTAAAATGGCATCCCACAAATAAACAGTATTTGTGTTGGTTTCAGAAACTGACTTCAGATTTTTCTGTGATTCATACTTCAGAAATTCTCATATCTGAATGTGCATCAGCAGGCAGCATTTATAAGGTATTAACAGGGAATTTGTGTGTAGGATCTTGTCCCCCTTGTTTCTAATAGTAGAGCAAATCAGTATTCAAATCTATTGGGAAACAGGTATGTGTTTCAGAAGGGTTTTGGTTCAAATGAAGTGTGTCAGTGAAAAACAGTACTGCAATAACCAAGTTTTCAACAGCAAGTCAATTCGAAGGGGAAATGTCTCAAGACAAAATTTTGTTACCCACTCATCAAATCCAGCCTTTTGACCCACAAGGTCCTCATAGAAAAGCTGGATAAGCAGATAGGTGGATTAAAATCTGAAAAGTTAGGCCCAGAGAGTGGTGCTTTGTAGAGCAACGTCTGATTGGAGACCAGTAACTAGTGCTGTACCCCAGGGTCAGAGCTGGGTCCTGTCCTGTTCAACAGCTTCATTACTGACCTGGGTGATGGGGCACAGTGTCTCCTCAGCAAGTGTGCTGATATGACAGAGCTGGAAGTAAATGATGATAAGCCAGAGGATCATACTGCCTTCCAGAGGGACCTCAGCATGCTTGAGAAATGGCCTGACAGGAACTACATGAGCTTCATCCAGGGGAAGTGCAAAGTCCTGCAGCTGGGGAGGAGCAACTCCCTGCAGTATCTGCTGAGGGCCATCCAGCTGGAAAGCAACTTGGCAGAAAAGGGACTGGAGGTCCTGGAGGACACCAAGTTGGAGATGAGCCTGCAACAAGTCCTTGCTGTAAAGAAGGTGAGTGGTTCCTGGTCTGATTCAGACTAAGTATTGCCAGCAGGCTGAGTGATGATTATTCCCTCCTACAGAGCACAGCAGTGGGTACTGTGTCCAGTTCTGGGTATCCCAGTAGCAGAGACCCTGTGATATTCTGGAGAGGGTTCAGTAAAGGGCCATGGAGATAATGAAGGGATGGGAATTTCTTTCCTATGAGGAAAAGCTTACAGCTGTTTAGCCTGGAGAAGAGAAGGTGCTGTGGGAAGTCTTACTAAAGTATTTAAATATCTCAAGGGAGGGTGTAAAGAAGACAAAGACTCTTCAGCCAGAGCCCAGTGACAGGACCAGAGGCAGTGGGCATGAACTGGAACATAGCATGCTCCATCTGAACTGCTGTCTTTTTCTGTGAGGGTTAGCATGCACAGTTACTGAGTCTATCCTCAGAGATACTCAAATACCATCTGAACATGGACCTGAGCAACTGGCTCTAGGTGGCCCTGCTTGATCAGGGACTAAGTGACCTCCAGATATTGCTTCCAACCTTGACTAAAATGTTACTTGAAATTAATGTATTTACATTGCAATTAGAATATTGTAATGCAGAACCCATCCTGAAGTTTTGTCATTGTGTTTATGTTTCTGATGAAGGCTGGGATTGGCTTTGCCAATTCTCAGAATGTAAGCTGTTGCTTATCTGTATTTATCAGAGACGGTGAGTCAGTCTTCTTTACCGTGAAAAAGTTACTCCTTTTGTTGGTTGTGTGTAGGTTAAATGTGCACGTCTTCTTATATTTAAGGGCTTAATTTCCAGCCCAATTTTCAGCATATTCAGGAGAGATTGAAATGCTTTGTATCTACAGCAAATAACTTGACAATTATCAAATTATTATGTGTTTGAAAATGAGTTTTATTTCATTCTGATTACTGTATTTGAAGTTCTTAATTTGCTCTTAAAACATCTGTATTTTTTCCTGTTCTGATTCACTGTATGAGGGATTCTGTGTCCTGTGGATTGTGGAGCTCAGCAGGCCATTACCCTGTGAGAAGGGTATGTCCAGACATCCTCTTGTCTGATTTCTCATGCTTCAGTTACAAATTCATACAGCATACACTCAGGCACCTTTTTTATTGAGCTTATTCTGTGACACTGATTACCCATAGTCAGCTGGGATAGTAGCAGCAATGAGCTTCCTGCTAGTATAGTTGTCCTAGAAGATTCCCAGTGGCCAAATAAGCTAAATCAGTTTTCAGTGTGAATAAGATACAGTGGATGAAATGCAAAGAAAGGTGAGGATGCAATCTTGGGGTCAGTGTGTGTGGGACTGTGTAGCTAATTCTATACAGAAGGGTGTGCTAACTTGCTGTGGGTAGGGAGGAGCAGAGTATGATGAGTACTGTGTGGAAGTCAGAAAATACAAAGGTTTTGTATTAAAGAGCAATTGCTAATGAAGTCAACTAATACGAAGGAGAAGCAGCTGAATGTTTGGATTTGAATGAAGACATGATAGGTAAAACTGGAGAGATGAGTAGCAAAGGACAGTGGCCAGATTATTCAGAAATATGAAGATAAGTTCGAGATGAAACAATATTTTGACAGTAGAATGAATACTTTACCACATGTTAAAATTCCACTATAAAGGAGTGAATTTACTTTGCCTGATGAGAACAGAAACTTCCACAACTTTATGGTTAAAAGGGAATCTTAGACATCCTGCAGCTTCTCACAAGTAGTGTACTGTCTATCTCACCACTGCAGCATTCTCATGGTCAGAAAAAAAATGATAAGAAAATAATTTTCCAATATGTATTTTGAAGTCCTATTGGACCGTTTCACAAGCAAATGATGAAACAGTTCAGTGGATGTGATACCAATAGAGCACTTCAGTGGGTTTTTTGTCTCATGATTCACAAAATTACCTTGCTTGTATAGTTAGATTTCTAACATGTTAGCAGCTGCAACAGCCAAAAGGTGACAGGCCTTGGAGAGCTGTTAATGGTGTTTGAAGACCCATAGATACAAAAAGAGCAAGTCAGTGCTTTTTTTCAGGCCTTGTATTTTTAAAGTTGTTTTGCCCACAAAGAACTTGTGTGGCTAATGATCTTTACTGAAAGCTGGCAGGAGCTCTTTGTTCTTAGTTTTTTTCTTTAAAGGTAGTTTCAGTGATATAGCGTGCTATTGGATTGCTCCTCTTGTGATGGAATTGAAATGTGTTCCTTCTGTTTGGAGTTTTTAGGAGTTAATAGTGTCTTTGTGGAAGAGTTTTCACAGAATTGTAGCCAGCTTCCTGCATTTTCCCAGAACTGGGTCTGCTCCCTTTCATGATGACATTTCCCTTCAAGGACTGTATCAAGTGCTGCTGAGTCTGTTGAAAGGGCCTTGGGCTATATTCAGAGGTAATTTTACATTTGTTACCCTGCCTGTGTCACCACATCTGCAAACTTTGGGTGATGTCCCATTATAGCTTCATTTCTATAACTGATCTTTCTGCAAGAATTTAATTCTATTCCGTTTTCTTTGAGAAAGGTGGTTTTCTCTCTTTTGCCAAGTTAACAAGTAATTTTTGAAATGTAATTGAATACTGCTTAGACTGTATTTATCTTTGCAACACTAGGAATTCAGATATAATCCACAAATCTGGCTCAAAAAACAGAAGACAGCAGTATATATTATTTCACTGTATAGGCTGAGTACCATAAGAAAGCACAAAAATAGTAATAATGTAAATTTCCACATTGCATTTATTTTAGTCAAAAAGATGAAACAGTGAGTATTTGAAGCAAATTCCAAGGGAAATGATATATTAGTATCAACTACCAATAACGAAAAAGTAAATATAATTCAGCAAAAGATTTATTAATATTCTGGAGTATCTTTTTATAAAGTCTATCATTGGGTTTTTTACGAGTACCCTTCTAAATGAAAGTAATTTCACTTTAATACAAAATAAAGTTTGTACTTGCTGTGACATAAACACTGTGGGAGCTTAGTATTACCATTTTGAGTTTCAACTACTGAAGTTTGTTCTCCTGCTTTGCAAAATATTAGCAAATCCATCAAATGCTCTCTTCTTCTTAACAAAAAACTGGTTCTGTCCTGAATTTGTCTGACTTTTTTGGCTGAGATTTTCACTGGAATTTTGGAAGTGTTCTACAGTTGTTGCAGAATGGTTCTCCAGTTCTGTCGAAGTAGTGTGATCCTTCATCTTGCTGGAATCAGTGCTTTCAGAGATTGTATTTCCTATAGGCTTTTGTGGGAAGGAACTTGAACTGTCTGGTGTGCTTTCATCGAAGAAACCTTCTGGGATTGAGAAGGAATATGCATCCTCATCACTCTGATCCAGTTGGAAGCAATCATCTTTTGTGAATTCTGACTGTGTTTTCCCAGAACTATCAAGATGCAGCAGAATTGGTGTGGGATTACAAGACTGTGTTTCTGCAGGCAGACTGCAATTGCTGGTATCCTGTAATTTTGTTAATTCATCAGAATTTTTCTCATCAGAACCTTCTTGCATTTTATCTGCACAAGCCTGCTTCCCCTGTGGTAGCAAGTCATCTTGCTGTGTAACAAACATGAAATGTTTTTCAGCTGTGTGTTCAGGCAGCAATTGAATAGATGAATCCTTGCTGGAATGCAGCAGTGATGGATTTTTTACAACTTCACTCAAACCAGTATCAGTGGGAGCAAAAATAAAGCCATTGTCCTCAGATGTACTCATGTTTCTTCTTAATGTAATGTCTGCTTCACCATGATTCTTTTCCAGGGAGTTCCCAGCTCTGTGCTCATCTGTACTTTCTGCTGGTGCATTTTCTTTTTGTTCCATGTCACTGAAGCTGAGGGAATGCTGTGGTTCTCTGGGAAGTGGAGAAAGCTGCAGATCATCCTCTTCAGAAGTTTTCTCTGTGTTATATGTGGGAAAATGTTCTAACTTAAGTACTGTGTTACCAAAATCTGTACTTTGACTGTGGAGAGAATCAGAAATAGAGTTTTGTACTGTTGATTCTGCATTAGCAAAATAATCAGGTGTATCTGGAATTTCTTGACCTGAAGAGCTAACTGTATCTGGAATTTCTTGACCTGAAGAGCTAACTGTATCTGGATCTGACACACTTACGTGGCCACTGGATTTATCAATGTAAGGGGATGCTGTTTCACGCCTGGTGGTATCTGATCCATAAGTAATAGTGGTTTCAAAATAGGCACTGTGCTCATCTTCAGTGTTCCCAATCTGCTGAAGTTCAGGAGTGATGTTTGGAGACTCTGGTGGTGTTGCGAACTTCTCGGTTCCACTGTCTGTATTGGCTTCATCTAGCGATGACTGGTAGGCTGGAAGGCTGTCACTAACATCAGATTGTTCCAGTTCAAAGGCTGCTAAAGAACCAGAGTCACTCATTGTGAATGGAATCCCTTCAGATGAAGAGCTGTCACCAAATATATCAGCTGAAACATCTTTTTTATATGAATGTATCCTTTCGTAGTTGTGCTGTGTAAGGGATGAGTTTTCTATTGTTTCATAGATGCTTAAATTCTGAATATTTGCATCTCTTCTGGAGCTACTGGGTGAAATAAAATCTCCAACATCACTGGGTATATTTTTGTTGCCATTTAGACCAAGTTGTTTTTCACAGTTTTGCCTTCCCTGCATAAATTTTCTAGTGTGCCTGGGTTCATTATGTGAAACAATTCCTTTTCTTTTTGAAGAATCTGGTGTCACTTTTGTGATCTCAGACTGCAGCAGGCCAGAGTTATTTCTTACTTTGCTTTTTGGTGTTATTTCATTGCTGTTCTGGTAGTCTGTCCTTACAAAAAATAGTCCAGTATCATAAACATTTTCACTTTCATTATCATTGATACTAGTTTTGGCTTTTGAAAACACTGGTATTTTCTTCATGTTGATCTCAGTATTGTTTTGTTTCTGGTACTGTGCTTTGGGGTTTGGTGAACGTACACCTCTGCCAGTGACATTTTCATATGCAATAGAAGTTTCTGTAGGAAAAATCTGTGTGTTTCTTAAAGAATTCTTATCACAAAATAATGTATCGTGCTGGGTATTTGTTGGTTTGCTTGTAGAAGGCTCTCTGCTCAAAGGTTTCATCTGAAAAAGCTTGATTAGAGTATGTGTGTTCTGAACCTGAATTTTTCTTCCTGCGCATGAGTCTCCACAGCCTCTCCAGGTAGGGTCTAGCAAAAGCACCCAAACAAAAAGCACAAACAAATGTGATGACCACAGAGAGGGAGACAGCCAGTGCAAAGTTTGGCTTTGTTTCATTCTGTCTAAAAACGGTGTTAGTGTCCCTGGCTTTTCTAACCAAATATGCTGAAACTCCTTCTTTCACCTCTATATTGTAAATGAGGTATTTCTCTTTTGTTGTATCAAAAAGACACAAATATAATCCTTCAGCAGTTTTCTCAGCATTGTATATCATTAAATTATTCATTTTATCCAGTGTCATATCAGGAAGACTGTGATTTTTTGAAATTCTGCCCTTAGGTGTCCACCAAGAGACTCCATTGCCTGAAATGAAAGAAAATAGAAACTCAGTCTTTGCTAAAAGCACAGTATACCTGGTTTGCAGGGTCCAGTGATGTTTTTAAGAATATACTCTGGACTATCTCTCATAATTTTAATAGTTTATTATAAATCCCATTTTCCTTTTATCCATCCTAAGTAATTTTACATGGTACAAAGACTGTCAAACTATATTACAGGCCTGTCCCCGCTGCCTCCCATTTAAAAACCGCAGCAGATGTGGGGTCTTAATCGCAGACTTTACAAGAAAAATAGTAGTGTGAGGGAGGAGGTCACTGAAATAATCTAAGCAAGTTCAGAGGTACTAGAAACACCTGCTGATCTTCCTTGTGGGAAGAGACATGTCTACAGCCTGGCCATGGTCACTGTGTGCAGCTGTGGGACAAAACATCACCTCTTAACTGACAGTGTTTCAACCACTGTGATTTTTCCCATAGTTGCTGATTTGACTGCAGAAAAAAGTCTGTAAATCAAGGATATTTGTACAGACTGAGCATTTGTTCCAAACTTGAGCTAGTGTGGGCCATGGCTGGTTTGTTGGCTTTCAGCAGTTTGTTTCAAGGTTGCATTTTTGGCTTGGTCTTTGGATCAGCTTTCATTCCCAGCTGAGTTTTGCTGCAATCCAGTGTGTTGATTTTAATCCAGGTTTCTGTGACTTTTCTTGTAAACAGACAAAGCAGGTGGCATTTCTGATAGGTCCTGCTTATTTTCATTTGGGGATGAAGTATTCCCAGGGGAAAGCCTTACCACCTCCAAGTGCTTTTAGTCCATAGGAGTTAAACCATTTTGCCATATGGCACATGACAAATACACCTTCTGCTCTGAGTTTGGTCTTAGTTTTCTGTCTGTGTAAGTCTTGGCTCTGTAGGTTTTTGTTGCATATACCCTCAATGTTCTCTATTAATTTTAAATGTAAGTGAAGTGTGTGCTACAGTAGCTGTACTTTTTTAGAAGAAGTAGAAATCTTTTTCCCTGCAAATAAACTTTCATTTCATTTGCTGTAACTGAATACTGAAAAGTATTGCATCCTTCTTGGTTTTCTACATGCCTCAGAAGTGCCACTCCACTAATTAGTCCTTTGTTTCAGGCCAATACATTTGCAATGCATTACTTAATGAGACTTACTCATGTACAATTTGGCATCACTTCCTCCTTTAATATAAGGAAGGGGACGAAGACTTGGGAAACTTAACTTTCAAATATTCTTAAGCAGAATACTGCTTTCTAATGAAATATTTTTGCATGTTAAATTGTTATTCAGTTATTTTTAAACAGTGCCTTTAGAAATGCACTTTTTAAAACCAGATTTATTTGATCATTCTGCATTGATTTGAATTTTAGCAACATTTGGATGGAGTGCCTGATGTACATACCCTTTATGTTGTCCAAGTTACAGGTCAGCACTGATGTGTTCCCTGTTGGGACTGTGGCCCTCTTGAGCAAAACATTGTCCCTGCAGTTTAAATGGAAACTTGAAAGATACAGCAGAGGTTTGTGGGAGTTGTTGGCAGACTTTTTGTATGAAAGGCTCAATTTTTTCCTTGTGGAGTCAAAGACAAAATGAAATAAATGTTTAAAAGCATTTAGCCTGCAGTTAAATATCCAGGCATTATTTGACAAATACACTTCAAGTTGAAAAAAGTTCAAACTGACAAGTATCTGTGGTAGAGGGATTGTCAGAGCATTTTCACGGAGATCCACGACCTATTTGGAAATAATACAGAATTAATTTGGTAAGGCTTACAATGGAATTCTTATTGCAACATCTTACAGCGTTTTAGTGTACAAGCACTTCTGTAGTTCTATGAACAATACATCTGCTTAGGATTTCAATAATGTTGTCCTAAGCTTTCTAATGTAGATAAAAAAATTTAAATTGTGGTGTTTAGAATTCTCCCATTGTAGACTTACCTCTGTGTGAATAGGGGAGAGCTGCAGGGCTCCCTTGCCATGGAAGGGAAGGGGGTACAAGGGGACATGTATGTGTTTAAGGCAGTTATGGATTGGTTTGTGGCATAGAGAAATTGTGAATTTTTGGTTATATCTTGTACATTTCAGCATGTGTTTTCCTACATATAAAAAGCAAATATATAAAATTATTTTCATAATTTGCTCTCATTTTTTAATTGTAGACTAGTATTATAATCAGAATCATATAATCATGCTGAATAGTTGATAAATAATATCTTTAATGATTAACATAAAATATTGAAACAATTGTATTGCTTTAGAACCTGTAATTTGTTGAGATCTCTGAAGGCATCTGGATGAATTTTAGTTATCTTGTTGTTTCGCAGGTCAATGTCCTTCAGCTGTGAACAGTTTTGAAAATCCTTTGGGTCAATCTGTTGTATGGCATTGGATGACATATGGACAGTTTGTAAAGATTGCAGGAGCCCTAGTCCTAGGAAGAAAAAAATGTATTTTACGTTTCACATTCTTGTTTTCCCAATTGCATCAAGTGTCTTTATAAAATTCTTTGCATCAAAATTCATTCCATTCCTCACTATTGCAATGAGTGGCTGCAGCCTTTGTTATGTCCTTCCTAGTCAGGGGTTGTCCTATTCTGAAAGCTGCATAGCATCAACAGCTGGCACATTAAAACATTCTCAGTCAGTGAATGTCTTAAAAATTGACACTTTGATAAAAGCACTAGCATTTCTTTGTGCTAACAAAATTATTCCGACTGTGAACTCTGTACTTTGAGCAAGCTTCTCTGGAGAACTGGAGGTAGGAAAAGAGTGTAAAAAGGGTGGAATATATTGACTTGACAAGATCCAAATATGTTAATTGTAAGTAAGAGATGCAAAAGGTGATGTATCTTCTATCCATTTGCATGGGCAGTTTCATGGGAGTTTTTCATATGTTTATTTGAACTGTACTCATGGGATGTAAAACCAAATGAAAACAATCATGTTGTTGCTTATGTGTATCTGCCTGTGAATTATGAAGCATGACAGTATATTCTTCAGTGTATCCTAGTTACAATAACTTCCACCTTACATAAGGAATACTTTTGATTGCTGGAGACACCTCATTTTTTTGAGGTGCGGTGAAGGTAGCCCCCTGAAGCTCCAGCCTGCAAGGTCCACTGGAAAGGGAGGCACTTGAACATTCAGCATCCCCACTGATGCTGAGTGTTCAACACCACAGTGTCACTCTAAAGTGATTTTTGATCATACAGCATTGTTGAGAAGCTACTAGTTCTTAAGAATTTTGCCCTCTGTATCACCTTGTTTACCAGATATCTCTTTTCTTATCCAGCAGTTCTGTTTGCTGAGTAATTGATCTTTGGTTTACTGTGAAAAGCAGAGGGAATGATTCATTCCCTTCATTCAGAAGTTCTGGCAGTTCATAAATTCATCAGTGCACTTGCAGGAGGAATTGTATGTACTGTGACTACTTCCCTAAATTTAAGTTTGTGCCAAAAATATACACTGGTATGGCAGGAGTGGGCAGCAATCTTACTCCTGGGAGAGGGAGGAGCTGGGAGAAGGGTTTTTCTGTGGGAAACCTCTACTATAGAACTGCAGTTGCTGTTTCCTTTCCAAAGGTTGAACCTCAGAATTCTAGTGAAGCATTTTGGACAAGAATAAGGTTCTGAAAGTGTATTTAAATTAATACAAGATTTAAGTATAATTTGAAGTATGGTGGTACCATGCACAATTTGAACTTTAAAAATTGAGTCTCTTCTAGAAAAGGATTGATCTGTCTGACCCTCTGAGACATCCTATAATGGGCAGTCATATTTATCTATCAAACAAATCAAATCTTCATTGATATATTTTATAATGTAAGCTTTTCTATACTGTCTATACAGATACCTTGTCTACGAGTCACTACAAAATCATTAAGTGAAATGGGTTTCCTGTGTGCCAGATTTATTTAATAGCAAAAAAGGAGAAAACTGGAACTTTCATGACCCTGTGTAAGGGCAAATATATTATCTTTATGTGATTTTGTGGGATAAGTGGTATTTTTGTTTATCATTTGTCCTCCTGTATTTTCAAACTAATGAATCCGATGGTGTTACCAGAAATCAATAAATTCAACATATTGTATTGAACAGGGTTGCTCATCTGGTAGCTTCTGCTTCATTTGAAGCATTTGGCCACTGTGAATCATCCCTGGATAAAGGCTAAGCTGCCCAGCCTAGCTCAGTGACCAGCAGAGCCTTTCTCAAAGTCTCTCGAAGCCTTACAGCCCTCTCCTGTTACACCAAGGTGTCGTTGTGATCCGAGTATTAAACAGCACTGAGCAAAATCATTTGGAATGAACAAAATATATTGTCCTGTCTCTGAAATACTGAAACTGCAGCAGGTTTTATTTAAGAGCGTTGATTTCCTTCTGAAGGGTAGTATGAAATTCATGATCTATAATTTTTTTTGACCTTAAGGTTCATGACTGGGATGTGGAGGCTGTTTTTCCAAAGATCCTAACTCCCCCTTTCTACACAACAAGCAAGAATACTGCTTGGGCTCTTAAAAGATAAATCTGGTTATATTTGACTGCTATTAACGCAGTACAGTTGCTAAGACTGTATTAAAAAACCTAACACAGTAAACAAACAACGATTTACTTCCGCCTCTGTATTTGCCGGTGGAACTCTCCCTCACCTTAAGTATAATAAAATGAGAAATAAACATTCTGGATTCAGTAAGATGCAAGAATTATATCCAAAACCAATCTACCCCCTGGGAGTCAAGTCCTTAAAGATTTTTGAAATACTTACCTCTTGGAACTGTATTAAGATTATTTTTTTCAACTGACAATACTTTCAAAGCAGGCAGGAGACGATCAACAATGCTGTACTTTTTAGACCCATGTGCAGGTGAAGGCATGTCCAATGTGAGGGTGTGGATGGCATTACCATTGAGGTTTAGAGTTTCTAAAATGGGTAAATTTGTACAAGTAGTTAAAGTGAGTTCAGAAATCAGGTTGTTACTGAGGTTCAGGTGTTTTAGCATCCACTCTTCATTTCTTCCATCAGAGCACACAAAAGTTTTAATATTATTGTAACTCAAATCAACTGTTACTGCTGTTTGTGATATATCTTCTGGAATAGTAGATATTCTGGTAAAAGAGCAATTCAGTAGGAACTGCCCATCCCACCGGCACTCTGAACGCTGATGTGTAGCAGGAAGAATCCACTGTGACTTGGTTCCCACTGATCCAGGAAGATTAAAGTAAAGGACCACAGCTATGACATGCAAGTGAAGGTTATCCATAGTATCTATGTGTAAAATGTAGAATTATGGTTAAATTTAGCACAACAAGAAGAGAAAGTGAAAACAGTTTGACATTTAAAAAATCAACACCGAATAACCACAGCATTACCAACATTCTGCCTTAAACATTCAGTATTGGAGGCTTACTTATTTTCAGAAAGAACATTTATAAACTGGTAACCTCCCCCCTCCCTCCATCTATCCCAAGAAACAATTAGAACCTTCTTTTTCTTTTCCAGCCTTTTGGTCGAGAAACACAACTTCTTGAGAGCTTGAGATCTAACAACAGTGGAGACTTTTGAACTCTGCTTCAGGTATTGCACACGACTACACTGAGCAAAGTCCACCACATACAATGTATGATAAACAGGTGTGGAACAATTTTTATACTTCCAGTTTCCATATCGATAACACAACAATATATTTTTAATGAAAAAGAATTCTTACAAACAACACTTCTGAACTGCAGCTGCATCTTAGAATTTATTGTTTTATTTCAAAACAAACATTTGAAATTCTACTGCCTTTCACCCACTGGAACAACCCCCACACTTACAGATGGTGAGAACTCTTCACATGCAAGTTGTTTCAGTGTACCCAGTATGGCATTTTACAGAGGCATGTAGAATGCACTTTATACACACAGAATCTTAAATGCATATCTGGGACTGAAATAAACAGTGTTCCACTCAAGTGTTTTAAATACAAATAGAAAAATGTACCTTAGGCAGAAGATAAACAAATAAATGCTCAACAGAAGGCATGTGTGGTGCCGTTTCTCAAACTGTGTAATATAAATATAAAATATATTAACAATACATAGTGACTACCAAATTTGATAATTTATTTCATTTGGTATTGTTATGATTGGTTTTGCTACATTTTGACAAAAAAATCCGCACTTCAAAACAATTCTGCAGATCATGATTTAAGAGTACCTTTGTGACAAATCTTTCAGCTCTACACTGCACACAGTATTTTAAAAAGAACTCTTGATAATTCCAAGAATCCAACACTAGCATACAGGCATGTCAGTATTAATCAAAGAAGACCTCTATATATGTATAACCTACTCGACCAAGGCAGTATCTGTCATTTTCAGGATGTACTTCAGCTTTCAGGATACTGCTCTCTATATTTTTAGGATGTGTTTGCATTTTTATACATAAAAATAAAGTGACAAACTTCCACTAGCATAAGAGTGAAAATTCTAAAAATGTTAGTTTATTTCCTCCTCTTAACTGTAACAGACACTAACTGAGGCTCTGCTTAGCAGCAAAGATGGGTGTAAAGCAGCAAAATGCATGTTAAAGTGTTTAGTAACTATTAAGTGTGATAAAAGTATAAGGTACATGAAGGTAGTATGCAAAATGTTAGTACTTCCCCATAATCTTTAATGTGAGAACTCCGTGTTTTTTTGCTACATTATATTCTGCTTATTCTGATTTTGTCAGAACAGCTCCACTGCCGTCCAGCCCCAAAATCCCCACAACCTGGTTGCTTTTGAGCATCAAAATCTGGCTTTGCCTTTGAGCAGTGGGGGAAATATGACTCCTCTGACCTCCCCCATGTGCTGTAATGCCTGACTTACGAATACCCCTCCAGAAATCACCTCCACCCATGCACATTCTGCATGAGTGCTTGCTGCCTTCCAGAATTCAGAAATTGGGACCTTAGATGTGAATTTCTTGTTCAGCAGGAGCTGATTTGTATTTTATGGAATCCGATATACTTTGAGCACTGTAAAACAAGGGTAGATAGTTTACCTTCCTGTAACAAATAATCAATTCTGAAGTTAATGTGTAAAACTCACACAACTTTTAGGTAAAGAAGTGTGTGCTTATCAAAAAACTTTTCAAAAAGCTGTTATATCTTACTTTGAGGGCTCCAATAATAAGGTTACTTGATGCTACTGCAAAACAAAGCTATTTTAAACTGAAGAAATACATTGGGTGGGGAAAGAAGGAAACTTTATAAATAGCTGTTATATATTTAGCACAAAACACCTCACTGCTGCAAATGCAATTGGAAGGCTGTAATAGACCCCAGTTCAGCATAGTTTCAGTGTTGACTAATTCTAATACACATATATTTACCCTGATGTCCTACCACCCCATTTAGAATTACAGACCTGCAGTTTAACTTCAAAATTTAATTCTGATGTTTTCAGTAATGCATCAGTACTGACATTTATGGGGAAGGAGAGATCTGACCTCAGACACTGCTGCAATACTTAAACTTAGATTATTACCTATTGAGTAATGGACTCAGACACTGTTAACATCAGAGCACCCAGGAAAACACTATTTTTGGGTAGTAAGCAAGTTGTAAGTACATCTTTAAAAATGTACTTCTAATATAAACATGTTTTGTAAGTACTTCACATAAATTAAGCAATTGCAGAATGCATTAACTGCACAGACAGAATGGAAGTTCAAGCAACACTTCAATAACCGCAAGACTACTTCAAAATTCAAGTTACATTCCCATATTAATTTCCATATTACTGTGCAAATATTATTCATGATAACATAATTTTTTTAACAACATGAGAATACATGGCAGAAATAATGCAATATTTTAAAGTGAATCTGCCATTACCCCTCTCAGTACACATCCAGTAAACCACCTAAGTTTGCAGTAAATCAATGTATCAATAAAAAAGAAAAGCCTGCCACTTCAGCTGTCTTAGGAAAATCCTTTTCCAACAAAAAGTTGACATTCCTTTGAAATACTTCAGAATGCAGTTGTGTTTTCAGCAGTCTTCAATGTCTTGGGACACAGGACAAAAACCTCCTCTAGAGACAAGTGCAGGCAGTAGAGTTGTTGCTAAGATTATGTTCTTTACATATATTCTACTGATCCCAATTCGAGAAGGTACTTCAGTATGTACACTGAAAGCTTACTGATTCAGTGCCACTACTGCAGCTAACAGGATGATGACCCAATCCTGCTGACCATAACAGCCTTTCCTTAAAAATACTATGTAAGAAATGTTAGTATAAACTGCTGTAAAAAAAGAAACCCTTGAAGGCATGCAATTACTTCATACAAAACCATGTAAACACAAATGAGACCTGTCCCAGCAGCAGTCTGTTTTAGTGTGTGGCTCCACACGGGTTGACAGAGGTCTGACAGCCCATGTTATGCCCTGTCACCTGAACCTTGAACAGCGTCCCGTCTGCACACATGCAGAGCTTGAAGCGCAGCCAGTTGCCGTTATTGAACTGCTCCCCATAAGAAGAACTTGGCAGTCGTGATGGGCTGACCATCACAGTTCCATTCAGGATGATGCTGTTTTCCTATTTAGGAGAGAAAAAAAAAAAAAATAGAAGTTGTAGAATTAGAACTTCTAATGTAAATAAGGCAGATTAGTTTTGAGAAGAACAAATTGGTTTTATGGATAGATAACATTTCGAGGATGGCTGTAGAATGAACAATAATAAAAAAAGGTATGTATACAAATGTTTGCTTTTTAAATAAAAATTATAGCAGTATGGATTTTTTTACTATAGTCAGCAATACTTTGCTATTCCAGTGCTGGATCGATATTGAGAAAGACAGCAGTAGGGTGACTTCGCACTTTATATTCTTATTAACAAATTAAGTAAATGTAAAATATGGACATGAAACGGGAACCAGTGTTTGAGTTCATACATGAAATTCATTCACACTTGAAAGTGCATATACCTTTATTTTTATCCTTCTTTTCCATTGTTTCATATATACTGCCATCTTAATCTCCAAAAATCTTAAAAGACTGCTAGTGAGTCTTACAGCAGCAGCACAGAACATAATGCACCAAACTATATGCTTTGCTCTTCTGGCAAAGGTTGCCAACTTGGTTAAGCTTCCAGGAGAGATTAACCCCCTTTGGTATTCATGTCAGTACAGAGGCCAATAGCTTAGCTTTAACTGCACAGGAGGTTTTTGGTGTCTTAACAGTAGTAAATCAATGTTACCTAAAGCTACTCAACCACTACTTAAGAGCAAAGTAATAAACCATCTACTTAAATCCTACTAAATATACTGACTTTTATGCATGAGTGATTTAATTGATATAAAATTTATAAAAAGCTACATCAGTTTACTATCAGCCTATATTTGAAACTAAGTTATTAAAATTTGATTTGAAATACTTACTGCTTTAAGTTCCATGTTTCCACCCATTCGAAACTCAATTGTCTTGCCTGTGATAAAAACACCTTCATTTCCCCGGACAATGGCACGACCATCAACCTTTATGTTTAGATCACTGGTTGCATTGCTGGTAATCTAAGAACATAACAAAAAACCCCAACTGTATTATAGATCAGTGAAAATGTGCCACTTGTGTTTGTCTGAGTAACTTTAATTACCTTAATAGTCCTGCTATGCAATTGAATGTACTTTTTGCCCTTCTGCCATTAGCTTCTGCATTTTTGTTACTTTCCACATTCAATTTCACAACAGGATTACTGAATTTTGGATGGTATGTAAAATTCATTTTTTGTATAAAAATAAAAATTCATACGACAATTTTAGGAAACACACTTGTACCAAATACATGCTTCCTGTTAAAACAGATTATGTAAATTTACCCCTCCATTTTCACTTAATCTCTTCCTCCTATATTAATAGTTGTGGGTGTTTTTTCTGCAACATGATTGCTCAGTGCTTCCAAAGGCACACTTAACCCTCTATAAAACCACTAACCCTACTCTACTGTTACAGAAACAAACAATGGGCTGTATTCTTATTACTTAAAAAAATAAGAGAGACATACCCTCTCTGTAGAGGCCTTTTGTACATTCAAGATTTTAACTCCATTTGGCAGATGAAACTCATGAGTTTCATAGTCAGTGCTGAACAAAGTATTTTGTGTCCGTGGGTCAACAAATTCCATGCCAATATCGCTGGTAATAGAAGTTTTGTCTTTTTCCACGCTTAGCTTGGTTGTTCCTTGCTGAAAAACAATCTTCAGAAACAAAAATATGAAATTAATGATATCTCAAATGTAACATTTATTAGCAATGTAAGTGTAATTCTCTGGTGTTGCTCACAAACTTTCAATTAATGGTGTAACTTACAGGCTGATTATTCCCAGTGATCACCAAGTCTTCATTCCGCCTCCCTCCTACAGTGCTTTTATATAAGGGATGTATAACACCCATGTCAGACACCTGCTTAAACCGCAACAAGCCACTCTCATGGAATTCCATACTGTCACAACCATTGGGACCAATTCTTATCACTGCCCAGATAACCAGGGTAATCTGAAAGAGAAACATATTTTCAAAGATTATGTTGATTGGTCAGATCTCACTAACAGAATTATTGTATTAATTAGAAGTTTTATTTGAACAATTATTAATGCCAGTTTTTAAGTAGCTTTAAGTGTGAGTTTACTTTAGTCTATTCCTCCTGAAAACATCATAATACATTTAATTATGAAAAGCACTTAAAATTATTTTTAGACTTATTTAAACAGTAACTAAAATCATTTATATATGTATAAAATCTTAGATCTATAATTACACCTTTTTTCTGTTTAAGGGTAATCACTGACTAAACAAATTTCCTGAACAGTTCAGCTTGGCATATCCTTAACGCTGAACTGCAAGAAGGCACCATCACACATGGATGTGCAATGATGAAAAATAATTTATTACTTCTCATTGACCAAGCAATAAATATGTGGTAATTAGAACAGTAAAGATTTAAAGTGCAGTGGATGGTTAATCCTAAATGTTCACATACAGCTCTGTAATGTAAAATATAACCACGGTTTATATTCCATGGATCCTGAATGCATATGTACTAATGACTCTCATGGGGTGACGGTGATAACCGAAATACCCATGCCTGAACTTACACCATTACTTACTTCCATCTAATCTTGCTCAGACTACAAAAGAACTAAAAAGAAAGGAGGAAAATTAGAATCTCCCTCAGTACATTTTAAGTCGTCAGCCACACTGGAAAAGTTTGTTGTTTTTTTTTTCTACTGAACTGTCAGAATGAAATATGACCTAATGTTTCTTACACTATAGCTATTATACTCACAATCAGATTGATGACGGCCAAAATAAAAAGAACAACAATCACACATATGGCCAAGTTGCCTTTCCTGCCTCGTAACCCTGTCTTATGGAGACGGTCTTCATCAATTGGAATGTATCCTGCTTTAAAGTTACTGTTGTGCTCCTTGTTAACATTCCTGCGTTCCACTGCCTTCTCTCGCATAGACTTCTTCACTGGGCCATTAGAACTTTGCTGTAACACAAGGCATGGGTTAGCTTTAAAAAGCATGTAAATTGCCTACAATAACACACACACATGTATGCAAAATATGTCAGTTGACTAGTGGAATATATTAGATACTGTGTTCAGTATTAGATTTCAGTCTGCTACCCTGCTGTCAGAATACACATTTAGAACCACAGCAACCTCTTCTAACACAATAACTATATTTAAAATCCAGATACTTTCAGACAATATATGGCTTTATATCTCATTTTTATCATGGCAGATACGAATTATTAATTACATAGTTACCATTAAAAAACTAAAACAAACCACCTACCAAGAAATTCATCAAGTTTTCACCTCTCAGGGATGATACAGGACATAATCCTGCAGGTCATCTGCCAATACACAGGATTTTAGTTCCCTCCATGCTCATGTGTGATAGACTCTGAGTGACTATTCAAAGAGAGTGTGCTGGGTACAGTTTTTAAATTAGTTTGACAGCACAAGGTTTGCATTCAACTCCTGTTGTTGCATGCAGGATTGAGAAAGATACTGTGAGGCTTCAAACCTGGCATGATGAACTTGGCTAGAATAACTTTCACATAATAATCTAAAGTTATAAAATTGTAAAGGATATCCTGTCAATGTAACAAATTAAAAGAAGAAACTCTTGTACATATTCATAGTAAAAATAAGCCTTTAAAGTATTTTTTGTAGCTGTCCAAAATGTTGTTCCACTTCCCTTGAATAGAACAGTTTGCTATTTAGGGATTCACATTTTCAAAGAAGGGAGCTTGATCTTTTGAACGGAATTAAGTTTGTCCACTTGAATCTTAAAGCTACACCTTAAGTAACTGCACTTGCTCATGTCTACACTGATGTAACGAGTAGCAACACCGTGTTGTCTTCTGCTGCTGAAGAACTAATAAGAGAAAGGTGTTGAGAAAGGTGCTCGACCTGCGCGCGTTTATGGAGGTTTGGTCCCTGGAGATGTTCTGTGACCCTGCAGAACTCTCACCAGACCCCGCAGGCACCCGCCGCCCCCGGCCCCTCGTCAGTGCCGAGCGCCCGGCCCGCGGGCGGCGGCCCCGCACCGCCCCAATGCCAGGCGCCTCACACTCCAGGGCACCGAGTACTGCTGTCCGTCACACACACCCCCGCCTGCGGGCAGGACAGCAGGCTCGGGCCGCCTCGTCCCGGCACGGCCGAGCCCGTCCTGCCCGGACACCGCCGGGCACGGGGCGCCAAGCGCCGCCCGAGCGCTTCTCTCGCCTCCCCGGCCGCAGCGCTCCGCCACACCAGCCTCGCCCACCGCGGCGAAAATGGCACCCCCGCCCGAGCACCCCCTCCGCAAGCAGCACCGTGGGCCGGGCCGCCTGCTCCCCGCTCCCCCGCTCCTCCCCGGCCCCGGCGGGGACAGCGCCGCCGCCTCCCCGTGCCCGCGTACCGCCGCGGACGGACCTGCTCGGGGGCGGCCGCCGCCATCTTCCCCGCCGCCGCTGCGCAGGGGCCGCGGGCGCCCCCTGGTGCCGCTCCGCGGGCCGGCTCCCTGCGGCCCGCGCCCGCTGGCGTTACCCAGCAGCGCCGCCCGGCGGCCGCGGGCCATCGCCGCTGCGTTACCGTGGCACCGCCACCGCCGCGCCGGCCCTCCCGTCACCACCGCGGCTGAAAGGGCCTCGGGCGCGGCCAAGCCCAGGGCAAGGGGGCCGGACTGCCTCTACCATCTCTGTTACACCTGCGCCGCCCGAGAAGAGCTCCCGGAAGGACAGGAGGGTTAGCGCTGTGCCCCTGCGAGCGAGCTGACATCTGACATCTGACATCTGACCATGGCTAGGGACTTAAGGAGTCTGGTGGGCTCGAAGAGCGTCCGGGAGCTGCAGGCCAAGCTGGAGAAATGGCAGCGCGACTACGAGGTGGGTCCTGCCGCTGCTCGGGCCGGAGGCAGCGGGCGGCGCTCGGCGTTCCACACGCCGGTTTGAGACACTGCCCCTCACGCGCGTCCGCTTAGCGCAGTTTTAACACCTTTGAAGCACCCACAGCTTCGGTTGTTTGGCTTTTTGTCCATGACAAGGTCCCCTGAAAAGAAGGGTCGGAGGTTAAAAGTGGGATTTGAGCGGTACTGGCTGCGTTTAGAGCAGAAGAGAGCGTTGGAGTAAAAGCGGCCGGTGGAAGGACCGCAGTGGGGTTGCGCTCCGAAGGAATCGGCTGCGGCCCAGGAACGGGCCGGAGAGCGTGAGGGAAAAGGGTGCTGAAAGTGAGAACGGGTCATCCAGCATCCCAGCTCTTCTGGCTGGGGAAACCTGTTAGAGATGGGAGGCTGCTGCCAGGCAGCACGGCCGCCGAAGGGCGAGGGAAGAGTTTCGGGTATGAGGAGAAGGCTGCAGAGGGTAACAGGAAACTGAGGCGAAACAGTGGAAGCAGTAGAGAAGGTGTAAAATTAAGGAAAGATGAGGCGAAGGAACGTAAGAATTAACAGCGACTCTGCTCAGTGGAAAATCTTAACAGAGTTTTCGCTCCTGCATCACCAGGTTTCTGCACCTTCAGGGTGCAGGTCACTGGTCATGAGCCTGTGAGCAGCTGCTGTGTGCTCTGGTTGGTGAGAGAAGAGATGCCGCGTTTTCAGGGGAAATCCCTTATTTTCTTTTACTTCGCGGTTGGACAGGGGTTACAGTTACATAGCCAGTATAACTTTCTGCGGGATTCACGGCAAAGGACATTTTTAAGGAGTTTGAGAGTAGCTGGTAAAGCTGACACAGTGGAGGAGGAGCCGTGCCATGCATTTCAAAATCTTGCAAATGGATGGTGGAGGTAGACCTTAGGAGGGCTGAGCAGCAGTGGGGGTTGACCTCTCCGTCATAAGTTGGTTGGGAATAGTCTTTCAGGTCTTGGGAAATGAAGATGAACAGTTTCAGGCTGCTGTTGGAGGAAAAGAGGAGCTGGCAGATAAAAACACCATGTTATGTTGCTGTAATGAGCTGGAAAAATGCACTTAGCAGCCGTGTTCTTGTGGAGGTGAGCAGGTTGACTGTGCTCCCGAGGCAAGCCTGTTGCAGCAATCAGAACACAGATGGGGGCATGGGGGGAAATTTCAGCTGTTTTGGAAGCTTTTAAAAACCATATGGAGTCATTAAAACTGAAGACTTAGAGGGTTATCTATGTGGAAGGTGATACACAGGTTACAGGTAAGGTAAAAGGTGTGTATTTTCCTGGTAGGTGCAGTAGTATCCTGGACAGATTAACCCCATCAACTCCTTTTCAAAATTTCATTTGCTGAAAGTGATATAGTTTCCTAGATATAATGCTGGGTTTTGCCCCTTCAGTAGTATATGCTTCAGTTTGTAATAACTCTTAAAAATCAGGTGAAATTGCATGGAGGCTTCATGTGATTACTGACAAAGCAAGATCAGAGCCTTGTATGTATTATTTCAGCTAATATGGAAAATCAGATTTTGGACTATGTTTTTAAATCAAACAATCTGCTAGATTATTATTTTAACTCAGATTCACAATTTCTATGATTCTTCTTTTAGACATGCTTGTGGTTGCAGCCTCTTTATGATGGAAAAGGAGTACGTTTTCTCAAGTAGTGAATTAACCTGGTGTCTTGTTCATTTGCCTATTAAGACTGTGAACTTTAAAAAAATGAGTATTCTAATGGATCCAGTAAGAAAAGGTTGGGAAGATGTAATTATGGTGGAGGGGGGAGGAGGGGAATGCCATGATTGTAACAAGAATAAGTAAGAAAGCCCACACAGATGTAGTAACACACATTAATTTACAGACGAATTCCAGTGGTGAAAATATGACCCGATGCTTTGAAATATTAGAACTGAACAATGAGATTCAAAAGCAGCTCTACTCAATTCTCAGTGAAACATCTCAAAAAGGTAAATCAGTGCCTTGTCTAGTTACTAAGTACCCCCATTTCGCATGTGGCATTTTTTCCAACTCTGGCTCTTTCTGTAAGAATTCTCACCATTTCTTAATGCATGCGTTTTCTTAGGTAATCGTCCAACTAAAAACCTTTGCCTGTCAAGCCTGTGTGATGTTTCAGGACGTGAAAACCGCCCTCCGGTGTGTAAGAAATTTATTTTAAGGGAATAAAACTATGTGAATTTATACCTGCAGAAGAGCTTTAATGATTTTCTGTTAGTATTAGCCTCCCTCTCAGATTTTACTTAATGAAATATTAGTTGCTTGTGGAGACACCTATGGAGATAACCATGCTATTGTGGTGAAATTTGCTTTGTATAAGAATTCTATGTTATTATACAGCTTTCCTTTTCTAGGTAAAGATTTCCTATGTTTACATTTGCAGAGACATCATAGAAGTATTTATGCCATATCTCATTTAGAAAAAATAACACTGTGAAAATATATGTGTAAACTGAACGTGTGCATGAACTCCATGCATTAACCTGTGATCTTCTTTTAGTTATTTTTTTAAGAAAAAAGGCTAAGAATATCTTAACATTATATTATCTAATGAAGCATTAAAAACAAGTACTCATGCATGTCATGGTACCACCATGCTCCTGCCATGATATTTAGAGTTCATATGTATTTGGTATTTACTGAAGGGGTTGTAACACTAACAGTTTGGCAGAAAAGGCAGAGATATTGTGACTTTCTGTTTTGAAAGAAAATAAGAGAGTTGGCTAATTCAGACTAGGGGAAGATCTTCAAGATCCTGAGATTTGACAGTGATGTCTCCATGTTCTTTGCTCAGATCTTCTCTGTCAAAATCTTTCACAATTAAAATAGGGCAGATAAAAAGTGATATCCCTTAAGAGTCAGAGTCTAGTATAATGCAGGAGTGGGGTTCTGCCAATACCCCCACAAAATATATAATAACAATGTTATTAAATGACAGTACACAAAGCATACCAGTTACAGATTTGTCGTTGGATGTGATATTCAAAATTTAAAGAAAAACCTGTTGCACAATGACTTATTTAATTCCAGTACTATCAGGACATTCTATGGGCTGTTAAAGGCAGCTGCATGTGTAGTAGTGTGCTTTCTGGAATGCCAATACTTGCCTCCTGTGCTCTAATAACTTTTTATCTTATTTTATGTACATTAATTGCCAGAAAGTTTACTTCAGTTGGTGATGTTGTCAATCAGAAGTTGACTGAGAAAAACCAACTGTGCAACACATCTGCAAAATGCTTTGTTCTGATGATTCACACAGTAAATTTGCATATGCAGACCTTCCATAATTTCTACCATGAGATATAAAATAAGTGAATATATTTTTTTAATATAATTGAATCTTTGTTTGGTGTGCCTGAAAGGTATTGAAAGGAGAATGCAGCTGTTTTTGTTCTCAGTTTCTTTAGAAATGTTTGTTGCTGAAATATTTAGAAATACATCTGCCCATAATGCTATAGTACTTTGCTGAGGGAATCTGTAAGGTGGAACATTCAAGCAGTGTGATTTCATTTTCTGGTAGGATTCACCTGGGCGTGAGCTACAGCTGAGAGATTTGACCTGCAATCCAACGCATTGTCGACTGCAACAGCTGGAGGACAAACTAACTTCAACTCAGATAGAGATCAACGAGATTGAGCGAGAGTAGGGAAAGAAACTGCAATTCCTTTTGTTTGCTTTTTATTTTTCAATAAGCCACATTTTTCCCTTGACATCTACAATTTCTGGCCTAAAACCAGAGTTTCAAAATGCATCTAGGCTCTGTATCATGTGTGCGTGCATCCAAAGTGGGGTACAAATGATACAGTCACACCCACATTCATAAATTGACTTGGTAGGTTTTGCTTCTGGCAGAGGTGTTGGAAAACATGCTAGTATTCTACATAAAAAGGTTTTGTATAGTCCATCACAATCCTATGTGAAGTTACAGTCTATAAAATGTTGCAGACTGAGCAAACCCTAAATAAAATATCAATTGAGTAGCTACAGTATAACATTTATTAAAGGACTTACAACATCACAATTAATTAGGCAATGTAATTGATGCGTAGATATCCAAGGAGATAAAATCCACTGTCATAAGATGGATGAAGACAGTTGGATTTCCAAATAAGTGACTAGGCCTGAACGGTTTTTGCCTAGTTGCATAAAACATATTTTGTCAAGCGCTATAATATAAAAATTGGTAAATTGCTTCACGTACAAATTTGTGAAGTTATTACCAGTTGCAGGGCCGTTAAAGAGGTAGCTCCAAGTGGCATATAGATTATCATGCATCCTGTTAGCATGAGAACAATGAATGTTCACAACTCTTGGGTCAGTACATTAAGTGATGTAATTTCATGCCCTTACTAAGTGATTCCAAGAATATCAGTTTGGGTTTTCCACATACCTATTTCTAGAACTCATCTTCCCAGATCTGCTTTTCTTTACCCGTTGTCCTTTATAGTAGAATTCTTTAGTCCTCTTTTACTACTATTCCTGCTAGAAGTCTTTCCTGAAGGAGCTAAGGATGGAACTGAGCAGATGTTGTTGTTGGAACTCTTAGCAGATGTTGCTGGCCTTATTACCTGTAGTTGTCTCAGTCAGCCTGCTCCTGAAAAAGGTGGAACAGGAATCTTGTCAATTGATAAGTGTTAGAGTTTTCATTAGCTCAGGTTCCCAAAAATCTCACCAGGGTCCTCCAGTAAAGAAAAGGAAAGCTGGAGTGAATACCTTCAAAATAAATAGAAAACATATTTTTTATTTTTTCCTTCCACTTTTGGTAAGAGGAAAGCTACAGTAATACTGATGTTTGGAGGGAAAACAGAGATGTTGAGATAGCTTTTAATATTAAGTAAGAGTGAAGGACAGAAGATAAACTTGCTTCACTGGTTGTCTGCCAGTCTTTAAGAAACACTCCTTTTGGGGACAGCAGGAGAGGAATTGTTAGGTTTTGGTATGACTTGAATAACATTTATGATATCCTTTGACTGACTAATATATTACAGCAAGGAAAAGAGCCCAAGAACCTGATAGAAGAAAATACCTAAGTTTTTAATCTGTAGGAAAGAAAACTGAGCTGGCTTAGTTAACATCTTAAACATGAGAAAGAAATTAGTTTATTTTAGACCCGATCATCTGAGCTAGTGTAAGGACACCAAATGTTAAAAATCACCAGTGATTTTTCCTATAGCACAGAGTGCGATATCCACTCTCCTGCCACAATACATTTATACAATTTAAAGTAAGATCAAGGCTTTGCTTTGTTTCCCCTGTTTTTAAACTCTTGATTTTTCCTGTATTTCAGCATAAGGAAAGCATGCTGAAATTATTCTGCAAACATGAGGAGCTTGCTCAATAATTTTCCTCTTTTTTTCTGCTCCTGTTTGATGATGAGGATTAGTTGATAGATAGTTTACATTGATAGGACATCCTGTGACTGACTGTTCTGTGTGATTAAGTCTGAGGGCTTCCCGTCTTGGAGGGTGCAACAACTTGAAGAAATTCCATCACGTGTGTGACTGTGACCATCGGCTTCGACATTTGCGGGATGAGATTGCTCTTCTGGATGCCCAAAAGGCTGCTCTCCAGAGAAGGTAGAGACCTTACTCAAAGAAGTCCCTCCATCATAGAAATCGGTCATGTTAGGTAGCATGAATTTCCTCCTCCTTTGAAATTGAAGTATAAACAAAAGCTAAGCTTTTTTTACTTTGTTATGAAGGAATATAAACTCTTTTGAAGATTTCTTCTAGTGCCCAAATATTTTATTTAAAAACAAGTATGCTAAGTTTCAGACACAACAGCAAATAATGCAGCTTTACAAAATAGAGAGCAACTGTATGGAATAAAAAGAGACTTTTTTGTTGATGAGTCCTCTTATAAAAAGTTCTGCCCTGTAATTGTACAGTGTTCAATTTTCACTTGTTTGACTGCAGCAGTACTCTTCAGCGGTACTGAAAGAGGAACAAATCTCCAAAATATTACTAGCTAAAAGTGTGTTTCCTAGGAACAAAGTACTTGGCTACATATGCTTTAGGAATTACTTTACTTTTACCATTTATGCTTTAGCCCATAAAACATATTGATGAAAATGCCTTCATATTAGACTAACCAGCTGCAGCTTCTTTAATATTATGTTGACTCAAAATCTCACCTTACCCTCGTAACAATTACATCGACAAATCCGCCTTAGGGAAAAACACTTGAGGGTGGTAAAGTGACACGAAGTTTCTTTGCACGTGTGTCGTAGGCTTTCCGGGAGGTGCACTCCTCCCCCGTGCTGCGTGAGCAAGCCTTGCGCTCCCAAGCCCTGCGCTCCCAAGCCCTGCGTTCCTAAGCCCTGCGTTCCCAAGCCCTGCATTTCCAAGCCCTGCGTTCCCAAGCCCTGCGTTCCCAAGCCCTGCATTTCCAAGCCCTGCATTTCCACGCCCTGCGCTTCCGATCACTGCGTTTCGGATCACTGCGCTTCCGATCACTGCGCTTCCGATCACTGCGATTCCGATCACTGCGATTCCGACCACTGCGATTCTGATCACTGCGATTCCGATCACTGCGCTTCCGATCACTGCCTTCCCGATCACTGCCTTCCCGATCACTGCCTTCCCGATCACTGCCTTCCTGATCACTGTGTTCCCAAGTCCTGCATTCCCAAGCCCTGCATTTCCAATCACTGCGTTCCCACGCCCTGCATTTCCAATCACTGCGTTCCCAAACCCTGCGTTTCCGTGAAGACCTGGTCACCTTGCCAGACCAGGCGGGCGTCTGCCTCGCGTCGAGCCTGCCTCATAGCTCGCTTTAACTTCATTTACGCTAAAGAGCGCTTGGATGCAGAAGCAATTTTGAGACCGTACGTCTGTAACATGGAAATGGTGCAGAGGATAATATACATTGCAGCTGTGGTGAGAAAGAAATAGTATTTCTTCTTATTTTACAAGCTAGAGATATGTTGTAAAACACTGTCTGCATTGGATTAAATTGTGGGTAAATTAGCATATCTGTCGAGTGCAGAGAAGAAAGGCTTTCTTCCTTTTTTTATTTTGATTTTTCTTCCCCTCACACTTCTACATTGAACTCTCAGTGTAGTGTCCTACCTGACCTGTCCCAAGATTGGAACAGGGTCAGTAACTTATCATACCAGTACTAAAAGAAAGACTGATTTGGTTTGAAAAGTAGATGATGCCTGCAGTGATCAACATTGCCTAAGTTAGAAAAAATTTTTTGGGAATGCTGCATTAAGTACTACAACACCACAAAGCTAAAAATCTTCCGTATCATGCTTTCCTTATGCTTGTAGCTATGTGATTTTTTAGTTTTAATTGTCTCCCTTGAAACCACCTAGATACCCCATATTTACCATGAACTCAGTTTGAAGAAAGTCGTTTTCATTTTTTCTTTATTGAATCTTCTTTTTTATAAAAATGATATAATACATACCTGTGTGAGAGAGGCAGCATCTCTTAATGTGTAATCCCAAGCACATTTAACTTACTGAAGATTTTTTTCTTTCAATTGTCATTCAGTTTACACTCTCTGATTCAGCCTCTTTTCCCAGCAAACAAAGTGTTCCAGTCTTACATGTTAGGCTGTGGCACATAAAATGCTGCCACATAAAACTCATGATACCTTTGAATGTGATTGCATTGATCATGAGTGTGCGATGGAATCTTGTTGGGTGGGAAGCTTTTCAATCTTCTGCAAATAAATTACACTCAATCAGAGAATTCCTTCCTGATGAGTTAACTTTCTCCTTTACAGCAGTGTATTATATTCTTCCTTATTATGATGATAGTGGGTTACATTCATTTTCTCAGATAGCTGATAAAAATTAAGTTAAATACAGGTTTCCTGTAATTAACTAGATGTTCTTTATGTTTGCAGGAATCTTTCCATGCAGCAAAGATGGCCTTCTGGAAGGTCAAAGTAAGTGTAAAAGAGACTTTGGCTGTACATCCCTGCGACATAGTTACGTCACTTGAAGTCGCCGCCCTGGATTATATAGCTTGCCACAAGGATCTGTATGATATTCGTGCCTGTATCGACGTAAGTCAAGGACAGTGGGGAAATGACGTGGTGAGCTCTTTCAGGAGCTAGTAAATTCAAAACATGTGAACTAGAAATACACTGTAACCAGAAGGAGAAAAATTTACTGTATGGACTTTGTCTTGTAGCAGTTTACTTTCCAGAATAATAATGCTAGGATTAGTATATATATGACTTAGTAATAACTTGTTTTATTTGTTTATAGCAGCACACTTTTTTCTGAAGCTACTGTTTTCTGAAATAGTTTAGGGCAACATTACTATGAGCATTTTATACTGGTTTTTAAATGTAGAAAGCTGAGAGGCATATTTAAAACTGTTAGCGAGTGTAAAGTACTCATATATGTTTATTTTCAGGAAGTCATTGCCTCCATGAACATACACCCAAAGCTTCCATGTCCAGCAGAAGTTAATTACATTGTGATCAGCTCTTTGATTCGGGAGATATGCAGTTTGGCTTTTTCAATGCAGACACTCATTCCTGCTCTTGATATTGCCGTTGGTGTTGATGGAGAGCTTTTCAATAAGCACATGTAAGAAATCTTTATATTCAGACTCTTACCATTAAAGGTCGTGTAGTCTACTTGTTTCCTAATTAATATAAAAGTTTAAGATTGCTAAACATTAATTTGAGGCAAAAAATCCCTGGCTTGTAGAGAATTTGATATGTCTTAGTGTATAAATACCAGCACGTACATAAGCGTTAACAACTTTTTTTAGTGAACAGCAGAGCAATTTTCTGGATAAAATAAAGTCTCAAGAGCATATTTAATTTATCATTTAAGAAAAAAAATGATCATCAGCTTTCCCTGTTTAGTCTCTATCTGCCTTGTTTTAAAATGTTTTTAAAATTTTTAAAATGTTTGTTCCTCCTTACTGGCCTGTTCTGTAAAAGTCACATTTACTGAGATCTGGCAGTTGGTGTTATTACCAGGATCATCAACATGTTTGCTGCAGCCTCCAGGCTGTGGCTGCTGTACAACATACGAATATTAATGTGCTCCCATCTCTTCTGGTCTAGAGCTGACCAAAACCAAATCTGCCTCTTAAAAATGGGAATTTTGTTTAAGAAAAATTCACACCATGACATAATTTTTCTTTTTTCTATAGGGTCAAGCTGCTTTTTTAGCAGGCAGAGAACTGTAGGGTGCTTCCGTGTTGTCTAGAAAATTAATGGGATTGATAGGTCATAAAAAATTACTCTCAAAAGCAAAAAACCTTACATCACTAAGGAGGTTTCTAGTAATAATTTGAAATGGAACACAGGTGGTGAAGAGCTTGAGAAGTCAAGGAGAGAAATAGAGAAGTAGACTCTCAACAGGAGAGTGCAAAGTTGTACAGGACTACTCAATGATCCTATCGTAATACGGGACAGTTAGCTTTTGGCACTCAAAGCTATTGGCTAAATTAAGAGTCACCAAGGCTCTGGTATAGTCTTGGGCTGCTTTCTCCACCTACTTGGTGTGTATGACCTTAAGAAACCACATGTAATATGTTTTGGTGTGCTGCTGTGGGAGACACATACATCTGTCTGTTTGACCATCTATATAAATATAGCATATATATATGTTTACATGCATAGCATGTATATGTAGTACACAGAGATGGAGCAAAACTTGTAGTATTTAAATATCTCTGTTTATTATGTGTGATAGCATTCTATAAAAGGCCAGCCAAATATCATTTAACCCTATGCCTTGCTTCATGCCTCTGGTTACAACATTGTATTATATAACTTGCTATTGTAATAGATGCTGAAGCATAGATGCATGGCTTTTTAAAAATTTCTGTTATTTGGTATTTGTTCTGAGTTTGAATCCATAAAGCCAGATGTGTTATTTAGCCAATATTCCAGGTGTAGAGTGGTAGTATATATACCTTTGAATTAATTTTTCATAGCTAAAGTGTCACTGTTTCATTATCAATATATGAGGATCTTACCTTAATTGAGTTGCCTCATGTCTCATAAGATACTATGATGTAACTTTATAGTTGAGTATTTCTGTAAGATCCTTTATAGGGGCTTGTTTTAGCAAGATATTCCAGGAAGAGGGGATGACTGTCTGCCAAATTGCTGCTCAGAAGGTTTAATCTGTCAGTGGATACAGGGGCCCTGGCTTGTATGGGACTTATGCAAAAGTTAAGGTCTAGTGGCCTTCTGAAGTGTGAGATGGCTTTATTAGAATGTCTGTTAGTATAAGTAAACTTTATGTTCTGCTAAGTCTGTCTTCCAAGTCCATTTGTTTTACAGGATCACATAAAGAATATGTATTTTTGTGATGTGGAAAGATATTAGAGCTGTAGCTACTTTTTATCATCACTGATGATTTGAAATTTACTTATGGCACTTCTACGCAGACATTTCTTGTACTGTTTGCTTCAACAGGTACTATCGTAGTTTTGACTCAGATTTCTCAGCTCCCCTTGTGGCCTATCATGTCTGGCCCGCTCTATTGGAAAGGGATGTTGTCATCGTAAAGGGAGAGGTAGTCACTAGAAGAGTGGGTCCGGTACGTATCTTGTTAAAGGAATATGTTAAATGGATTTCAACAATGCTTTTAAAATTTAAAAAGATACATTTTTAAGTGTTCCCTATATGGGTGGAGTAGTATATCAAATATCAGTTAGGTTTTAGTGCCTCATCCTGTATATGGGATGAATAGTTCCATTTTTCTTAATATATTAATTATGCAGATGTATATTGTTGTCAGAGCCTGTTCTAAGTAGAAAGCTTAGTGTGTTTCCTCTGTCCTCAAACCTTGTCTCCAGCATGGCAAGTCTGCTTGCAGACTCTGTCTTTATTAAACCTTCTCTCTCAGAAGAGGTTTGTCAAACTCTTTTCTTGTAGTGTGGTCGCAGATGTCGAATTAGAAGCAGAAGCTGCAGTTGTGGCCGTCGTCTCATGCCTGGTCAAGTAAGCCTCAGCTGAATGTTTGTAGTGTTAACAGCATCAAGTATTTTAACTAGGAATGTAGGCAGCCTATTAAAAATGCTGATGTGCCACATGTACATTTTAACACTGGGAATAAATGCCTTTGCTTGCTGTCTTGAATGAGGTGAAGCTGACAGATGGTTATTGCCTAGTCTAATGATCAGTAGAGATACTGTATGACAAATAGATCATAGTTAAATTCTCAGAAGTATCAACTGTGTATCTTGGAATGCTTTTCCCCTTGCTTTAGTGCCCTTCTGAATAAATAATTGCATAATCTGGAAGTGTTCCAGTCATTTTGGAGTACATATACAACACACAGTTCCTGCCTTCAGGAATTATTAACCTAAATTTACTCCTAATTTAATAAATGCATCAAAGGAGTGGAAAATAAGTGTAGAGTGAGCAGAAGGGGAAGGTGGTACAAATAAGATATATGAACCTTTAACAGAGTTCTGCATATGGTATGGTTACACATTTTAATTATTTCTGTAAAAAATGTGTATATTTTTCTAATTGTTAGCCCATCTTATTAAATGGATACAGGTGCCCTCAATTTAAAATGTGAATATTGAAAATGTGAGAGGCTTTGGGTAGGGCTCACTTTTTTGTATGTGTGTAGGTTGTGAGAAAAAAAGAGAAAGTTGTTGAACTTGACTTTATAACAGTAGAGCTGCACTTTGTGTGTATACATGTGCAAATTTTCAGGATGTTGATGGGTCCCCAGGTGGCTTTCTTGGGTACAGTTCTTTAGCACACCTGATTTTCCTTTTCTGTTTGTGTTGCAGGTGACTCGAAGCCGCAGTCTTTCAACACCGAGGGCCAAAAGTAAGTGGGCATATTGGTTCCTAGTTACTCATGGTTTTCACATTAAGCCCTTGAACAATTGAACAAAGGAACAAAATAACATGTTGAATGTCTTTGATTTTAAAATACTTGCCCAAGTCTTATTTTCAAATTGGGTAGCCCTGTTTTATGTGTGAAAAAGGCTGAGATTTCTGACTTGGAGGAGAGCATGTTTCCTCACTCTACTTGGACCACTGTCATGGTTTCTCTCTGCTGCTTGCCTACACTGTTGCCAGTGCTGTAGTAAGTAAAACTTGCTTCCTTCCCTACACAAGAGACAGTTTGCTGCACACCTGCTGGCTTCCTGCCTTTCAAATTCCAAGGAGATGGCTAAGTGGTGACAGTGAAGTGAGGGATTTCAGGCAGTATGAATGTGTGCCTATCTTGAAGCCAAACCAACGTAGAGATTTGGAAAATATGGTTACACTGAAATGTAACTTTTTCTTCCATAGGGCGCTAACTGAACATGTTCCTGTCTGTGCAGTCCATCTGGATTCAACAACTTTGCTGGTGCCTTTTCTCTTCAGAAATACATCCAATCTCTCAATAATGCGAGTGGAAATTGTCATTTCAAATGGAGTTTGTGTTCAGTGAGGTTTTTAGAGTTATAGAAGGCTTATTTATAATTTTAGAAACTAAACTCTCTTGATTTAGAAAAAAAAGTGCATGCAGTACAGGAACATTTGGAAAAAAATTTGCAAAGCTCTCTGGAACCCATGATGTAATCTTGCAGGTGGGGATAGAATTACTGCATCTAGGATGTTTGCTTTTTTTCCACAGATTCCAAATGATGCAGTTTATCTTGATAGGATGTTTAATATAACCTAAGTGGTGAATGTTGCAGAATATTGAGTTTACTTGGAAACAATGTAATTAATTGGTGCTTATTTACAGTTTTAAAAATAGCAATAATCATGAGTTGTGCCAGTCTCACACAGCAGCCTTTTAAATATATCCTTGTGATAAACTGAATTTTCTAACTACAATGCAGAAGTTGCACAGAACAGTCATAAACTGCCAATACTCCAGCAATCCCCAGAGCTTTACTGACATTTATGTATGTATTTATGTGTGTAAAGGCACACGTGTCCTTTAGCAAGGCAGTAATAGCCCTTGTTTAAATACATTTTTACTTAGAAATTATTATTATAAAAATTTGTAGTTTGACACTAGAAGTATTTTGAAGGTGTGCCACTGAGTATTTATAGGCTTGAAGTTTTTGATTGAGGCCTCTTCAGTGTCACACTTAATGGGCTCTCATACTGTATTGATGGATCAGTAATTGTCAATACAGTGAAAAAATCCTGTCTAGTTACCTCTTACTTAAAATACAATAAAATTTATTGCATTTTAAATGTAAAAATTGGAGAGACATGAAGAGATTTAACAATAATAAGATGTGAGATGACATGCCATCCCACTCATACCAGTTGGCTCTCTGAGCCAGAAAGAGATGGCCAGAGCCTGGAGAAGGTGTGCAGGTCAGTGGAGAACAGCTGAAGGAACAGCACCAAGGAATTCCAACCACTCTAGGCAGAAAGTCAGCTTCACCAGGGGCCTGTCTTAAATCCTCTATTCTAAAAAAAGCAGGTAGGATGGGAAATAAACAGGAGAGAGTAGAGACGTGCAGGCCTGCAGGGCTATGATCTTATTGGCATCTGAGAAATGGTGGAATGGCTCCTGTCTGGAGGCTGGAATGGAAGGGCAAAGGCACTTAATGAAGGAAAGGCAGGGGAGACCAATGGTGTTGCCCTGTCTGTTGACCAGCTGGAGTGCATGGAGCTCTGCCTGGGCATGGATGAGGAGCTGACTGAAAGGTTTTGGGTAACGATGAAAGGGAGGGCAGGAACTGGTGTCACTATTAGTGGGAAACTGCTGCAGCCAGAAAGACTGAGTCAGTGAGGCCTGCTACAGACAGGTAGGAGCAGCCTCAGGCTCGCAAACCCTGGTCCTCATGAGGGACTTCAACCACCCTTATGCCTGTTGAAGGGACAGCACACCAGGTCACAGGCAGTTCAGCAGGTTCCAGAAATGCACTGATGATAACTTCCTTCTCTAAGTGACAGAAGAGCCAGTGAGGGGAGGTGTATGCTGGACCTCATTCTCACCAACAAGGAGCAGCTGGTGGGGAATGTGAAGCTCAAGGGCAGCCTGAGCCACAGTGACCATGAAGTGGTGTAGTTTGAGATCCTTGAGTCAATGAGAAGAGTGAGAGGCAAGCTTGCTACCCTGAACTTCAGGAAATCAGACTTTGGTCTCTTCAAGGATCTCCTTGGCAGAGTGCTGTGGGATAGAGCCCTGCAGGGTAGAGGGGCCCAAGAGAGACACGTGATACTTAAAGGTTGTCTCTCCAGGGTCAAAAGCAATGTATTTCTACAAAGATGAAATCAGGGAACACCACCAGGAGATCTGTATTAATGAACAAGGAGCTCCTGGACAAACTTAAACAGGTAGCTTACAGAGTATGGAAATGGGGAAAGGTAGCCTGGGATAAACACAGAGAAATTGTCCCAAAAGCCAAGGATCTGTTGGTCTTATTTACCAGCAGAAGTAAATCTGGCCAATGGCGTCATAGCTAAGAGAAAAAGTGCCTTCAGGTGCAATAGCAATAAAAGAAGAACTAGGAAAAAATCTGGGTCCTGTCAGGAAGGATACAGGAGACCTAGTTATCCAGGACATGGAGAAGACTGAGTTATTCAATGACTTTTTTGCCTCAGTCTTCACCAGCAAGTGCTCCAGCCACATTGCCAGAGTTGTAGAAGGTGAAATCAAGGATTTGGAGAATGAAGAATTGTCTGCTGTAGAAAGAGAGTGAGTTTGAGAGCATCTCAGGAGCCTGAAGGTGCACAAGTCCAGTATGGAGATGTACAAGGGTAACATCCACAGGAACTAGCCAGGGAAGTGACTAAGGCACTGTCCATCATAATTGAGAAGTCATGAAGCTCACATGGACTGGAGAAGGGCAAACATAACCCCCATTATTAAAAAGGGAAATAAAGAAGACCTATTGCTTGTGGAAAAACCAGATGCATCCTCATTGTTTACACTCTACATGACAGACAGCATTTTAAATGTAAAAAGATCTCTGCTGCTCTCTGGCTTGTGAGATGTTGTTTTTGTTTTGACTCTGCAGAAACTGAGGGAAAAGACCATTAAAAGGAGAAGAGGCCCAAAATCAGATAAAATGATCTGAAAATGTTGGCAGGAGAAGTAAGGTTAAAATGTGACTGGAAATATGTGTGTAACACGTACAGCAGAGCGAGGATTCACAGCATGGGCTTGGTCAGGAAGGCTGGTCTTGCTGGACAATGCAGAGTAGCATTGCTTGCAGTTGGGCTGGGTGCTCTCCCTCCTGCCCATGGGACCCTCCTGGCAGGATGCAGGATGTGTGCTCCCTTGGCGTGTACCCAAACAGGGGCTGTGGTTTATAGAACACCTTGGAGCAGAACAAAAACCTTATGAAACCTTACCATAGTGACTAGAAAGGGCTAGTGGGAATTTTAGATGAAAGCTTATATGTTAACCTGAGGGAGTCAACTTAGGGAAAAAATATATAAACATCTCATTTTCTTGTCTAAGAAAGGCTTCAGGCTCCTTTGCCCAGCACAGGACACAAAGCTGAATATTTCCCACGAGATGGCACTATTGCCTTAAGAACAGAAAAATCAGGTTTTCATTTCAACTGCAGTTTTAAAAGCTATTGCCATAGTGAGGTTTACCAGTAAATGCATAATAGTCACAGATTGGAGCAGTATCAATAGATGTCAAATGGAGAATTAGCATCCTGATTGAACTCTTGAAGTTTGCTGCCTGATAAGAATTTGAAAATCCTGACATATGTGTTGTAAGATGAACATCACTATCAATAAGTTATTGGAGAAACTATTTGATTTTAGGGTTTTTTCCTATCGAGGGGTCAATTTTTCCAGATTAAATTAACGAGTCTTTCCAAAGTGAATGGTATTTATTTGCTTGTATTCTAACCAATCTTCTCAAGATACATATATAAAACAAATTCCAAACTAAAATTCAGATTGAAAATTAACTACTCTTAACATTTGTCCTTTTAAAATTACTTCTACTTCTTACCTAGTTCAAGAAAATGACAGCTTGCAAAATTTTTATCTTCCGTGTGATTTGTAAGTTGTGATAGCTGACTGGCAAGTTGTTTCAGTATTCCCTTTGTCTATGACTGAAATAGATGTTTTTTTCTAGTGAAGTCTGCAATGTCTTTGAATCAGGAACATACTTCCTGCTTTTAGCTGCACCTCTGTTAATTTTTTAATCAAAGATAGAGTCAATTGCACCTGCTGAACCCTCAGGACGCAGCTGTAGGGAATGCTGCTGTCACAGCAAGTAGTTTGGACAATTATGTTCTTCAACTTATTAATTACTGTTTTAAAAGAAAGTTTGTTTAGCACCATGCCCTACCTTTAATTGAAATGTTGTTCCAGAATGTCATTTCTCTAATGCTTGTTAGTTTTCTTCTGAATCCAGCCCAAATTTATTAATTTGCAGGCTATACCTGTTTATTTTTCTGCCAGTGTGATTATCTTCAGAAGTCCTTGTTCCCCGCCTTTGGTATTTGCCCTACTGTTGAGAGCAATCACCTTTTCTCCTAGTTTTTGTTTCTCTGAACTAAAACCACCAAATCTTTTCATCTCCTCTAAAGAGAGGTTTTTCATTGCTTTGGTTATCCTTTTTGGGTGTATTTCTGTTTCAGTCCATCTTTCTTCAGTACAGATAACTAGAAATGATTCCCAGCATTCAGGATAAGGCCTGACAAAAGCTTTGTATCATACACTTACCAGTTTCATTTTACCATTGTAGTGTGTCTGTGGGAAGTGGCTCAATATCTGTGATCAGTTAATAAGCTTTATTATCCTCAGTTGTTTCAAATTGATGAGTCTTATCTGCCTAGAACTTAATTCATCCGCACATTTTTTGGTGGACTCCTGATGTCTAAATGCTTTTTATATGAATGGCATGGTTCTATTAGAAATGCTGAACTTTGGACATCCGTTCGCACACATACCGTGACAATGGTGTCTGTGAATGCAATAGAGCATCATGGTGTGGACCTCTATTGCTAAAACTTACTGCAGAGTGATTCTTTGCATTAAGCTGCCTGAACAGATTTTAATAACCAGCCTTGCAAAGTTTCAGAGTAGCTACCTGGATCTTGATGATGCAAAGGAAAATATCTTAACTCTGTTTATGTCCGCGTTGCCTGGAGAAGAGATAAATGTGAAGAGTATCACTATAAACTTGTTGAAATAGTGGAGAACATTCAAAGGACAGGTCTCTGTCAGTATTAACGGAATGAAATACTAGAAATTCCTCATGAAAAGAATGGAAGTTATGTACCTGAAGCTTTGCAGCAAGAGGTTTAAATAACATTGAAATATTATATAAGTCATCTAACATTGCCTTTTGATTTATTAATGACACGACTCATGCTTTTTTTTCTTAATTGCATTTGCCTACCTCTTAAATTTGCCAAGGACCTTCATAGGCATCTCCACAATATATGTATGGCACTTGTCACAAATAAAATTCCCTTCTAAAAGTATTTTCTGCCATGATTCTGGATTCATGCTGTTTATATTTAAGTCCTGGGCCATCCAGGGCTTTGAAGTCTGTTCCCTTGGTTGAATAGTACTTTCCCCAGGCTATTTGGTGCCATTGCTTGTTGTCTGAATCATGCAAGCAGTAATAGGCAAGCAGTCAGCATGGACAGGATTGCCTCTGTCACTGAAATACCCTGTTACATACATTAGCATATCTAAATCTTAGTGCACCCACAGGATGTGGTTATTGTTCTCATGGTGCTTCCTTCACAGTTCATCTACTGTGCGGCTTTCAGACTAAAATCTTTGGGTTAGTTTCTTACCTTTTGTGCAGCAGGGCTGGGTTTCACAGGTGATGTGTCTGCAAAGCAAATGCAGCCTTACCACTATCAGTGCTTGGTGTGACTGTGCTTCCCTAGTCCCATGAGTCGGCTGCAGACCTATCCCCCTCCTGTTGTACAGCATCAATCACTCTCTGTGCCTGAGTATTGTGCACTTAGAACTGCTCCTCTCATATAAATAAAAACAACCCAGGCATATGGATGAGTGTTTACATGCATTAATTCCTATGCGTAATAAAGGCAGGGAGGAAGGATTAGAGGGAATATGATCAAAAGACAGATTGCCTCTTATATTAAGAGCCTTCCTAAGTCACCCCTGAAATATGTGGGCCTTTAAATGTTCTTGAAGGTAGCTGTACATTTTTTTCCATATTTTTGATTAGGCTTAAAAAGTAGCTTCCTCCTTATCTCTCTGAAGCATGGAGTGCACACAGGGAACAATGTTGCTTGGGAGATTCAGCTGGGCAGGAGATTTTTCACAAGGTCAGCTCTTCCCCGCTAGCTGTTGTCTAGGAGACTTCTCAGAATTTGAATAGATGGGCTATTCTTATAGGGTGATTTTTGTTGCTGCTTTTGTTTTGTATTTGGCTTATTTATTTTTTTTACCCGCCCTTGGAATAGTATGAGATAAATGAATACTTCAACAAATGGTGAAAGTTGCCTGAGAGAAATTGCTTTTGGCAACTGTTCCTCCTAATTAAAATGAAAGTCTGAAAAGCGGCAGTCTTTGGGAACAATTAATCAAATGCCGACAATAGATAAGATACAGATAATGCTTTGTACCTATTAACGGCACAATTAGCATGTGTGTGTTCAGCCAAATGCAGCCTGACCCTGATGTGGTAGGAAGGAGAGGTTTGGATTGAATGGAGGGCAGCACCTGTCACTTGCCCTGCTGAGCCAACTACTGCCTTCCCACCTTCCTGCTAACAACAATAAGAACAATTAGTAGAAAGTTTCAGTACTGAGAGACTCCCAAACTGTCCCCAGGACTCTGCAGTGGGCAGCAAGGGACCTTGTTCTGGTAGCTTAGATGCAGCAGCTACAACACCTCTGAGTGGGTTGGCCAGAAAGAAAAAAGAGAAAGGAAAATGAAATTCTCTCCTGCTGGGGTCCAAGATACTAATTTCTCTGCTGGAGCTTTAAATGCTGATCTAGAGTGGTGAAAGACATGTGCAGAACCTCCAAGTTGTGTTTAGATCTACTTATTTCTCAAACTGTTACATAATCAGCAGTCATCAAAATCCTGAGGAAATCTGTCCTCTCTGCCTCTCAGAGGGGCAACCTGAAGTCTGGGCCACTTGTTCAGGGACAGAGCTCATTTAACCCATGAAGAGGTCAGGACTAGCAGCTGGTGGAGGTCCTGGGGGAGGCTATTCACCCTGAGAGACCTCGGAGTTTGTTCCTGTTTTCTGTCCCAACTTGGGAGGCCAAAAACATGTTGAGAAAGGGCTGAGCAGGAACAGCAGACATAACCAGTGTGTGCACATGCTTGCAGTGGTCAGGTGAATGACCTGGGAAAAAACATCCAGCCAGAGGCTTTAGGAGGCAATGCTGAATTTATGGCAGCCCAGCAGTAGGAGATGTGACCCCAAAACTTGAGGGATGGTGCTAGGTAGAAAAATGTGCTGGCAGGCGCCTCGAGGAAGGCTTTGGAGGACAGCCATGGATCTGCACATGGGGAAGGGACGTGCTGGAGCCTGTGGGACCCAGATGAGACAGAGCAAAGAAATGAAGTTTTGAGCCTATTATCTTCATATGGAGAATGTGTGAGTCAGGAGTGTGGGAGAGCTCAGGATCCACATGTGCATGCATGAAAGGGCAGTGAGCAGCCAGCCTGCTTGGCTCAGAAACAGCAGAGACAGGCACTCAAGCGATGCCTCCAAAGTAAACCCAACTGTAAGGAGAGTTTCAGACAGCACAGAATGAGAGTTGAAGATGACAGAGCAATGTCATCATCTCAGCTGGTGCTGCAGACCTCACCCCTGGCATGGGAATAGAAACCTGTGAGCACTTAAGAAAATAAAAGTACAGTACAAGATAAAGGTTGCCATACCCTTTCTAAGCAGGGCAAAATGTTACTGTGTGTAGGGGTATTTAAGTGTAGGACAGGTACCACATTCTGGGGATGGCAGTGCCATGGGAAGGCCTGAGCTAGATGCGGAGGAGCTCAGGTGACATGGGAAAACTTACTTTGCCATCTGGGTTGTTGCCCAGGCAGATTTCTTCAACTGAGGCTCACAGATGTGTAGAAAAACTCTGATTAAGCAGGCTGTGTTTAGGAAAGTATTCTCAGAACTCGCTTTGGCCACTGCCACAACCTAGTGGTTTCAGAAATGTCTGCAAAGTAGTCAGGCTGCTTCTCCAGTGCTGGGCTTAAATCCATGGGAGGGATTTATACTACAGCTCAGGATGCCTGTGTAAGCCTGTTTTCCCTTTGCTTTGTGTGCAGGAGTGAGGGTCTGAGCCCATGGCTGCTCTCTGACTAGGCTTATTCCCAGAATAACTCCTCTCCTAGCCTCTTATGCCCCACAAGAAAAAAAAATCTTAAACAAATGTATAAACACTGGCAGCCTTCAGGTTTGTGTTTCTTTCTGAGCCTAATTTAAATGAACAGCAGACATTTTATGGGCTTTTCCAAGAGAATCTACAGGGGCTTATTTGCTCGAGTCTGACTTTCTGACAGCTCTCTACAAGCCTAATCAAACCCAGACTTAGTCTCATGTGAAGCAAAATAATATATATTAACACAGCTACAAAGAACCAGGCTAAATGTAGTAAGTCATAAACCACTACTATGGCAGCATACATTCAATCATGTGCATGTACCACACTTGGATTTTGGAACAAGAGGTGTATTTGTTTTGTTCCCATTGTACAA
This sequence comes from Luscinia megarhynchos, assembly GCA_034336665.1. Lineage (NCBI taxonomy): Eukaryota > Metazoa > Chordata > Aves > Passeriformes > Muscicapidae > Luscinia > Luscinia megarhynchos. The sequence continues at coordinate 25,861,516 of CM067566.1, forward strand.
GGAAAGTTGTAGTGGTGAGGAGCCAAGAAAACATGCCTTGCATCTAGGAAATGCCCCACTTGTGTAACTTGGAGTTTGTAGCTACAGCTCAAAGGGTCTCTCTTCTGTCCCCACAAGTGGGAATGTTGAGTTGATATCTGATGGTGGGGTACACCCAGTTCTCTTAGGGGAACTGTGAGCATGGAAGGCACTTTCTTGGAGCTGGATAGGACAAATCCTAGGGCCAAGGTGAATTTGAGGGAGATTTGTCTTTATCATCTTTTTAGGTTCTTTTTTTCCTTCAATACATAGACCATATTTCTGAAATGTTCCCAAGTGTCTGTTTAGATGGATTCTGGATGGCATAGTTAGACTGGGGAATTCTGTGGAGACATTGAATACTTAAAATGTTTTGACAGACAGTTCAACTCCGACCTCTAAAAGGAGACATATTTTCTATTTCTAATTATCCCAACAGTGTTCTCATCACATAATATCACCTCTCTCTGTATAAGTTCATGTTCAGTTCCTGACATCTGGAAGAAATTTCTCCTTATCTGGCATGTGCATTTTCAAGTGAAATTGTGGAAAGAGGTGCTGAACTGATAAAGCAGGGATGTACCTTTGGGCTGGACCAGATGGTGAGGTACTGCAAGCAGAAGGCATTCTGCCCAAAATGAGGAAGAAGGGGAAGGAAATCTCTCAGACTGGGCCAAGATGGAGGGATGGTAAAATGCTGTGCTCATTCAGGTGGTGTCAGTCTGTTTAAGCTTCCTCTTCTAAAGGGATCTTAAGTTTGTCTGAAGCTGGGGAGACATCAGGCAGCTTTAGATTGTGAGCTTTCTTGTCTAATTTAGATTTCATTTTTTCCAGTTTCTCTGCTGAACTATTGCATGACTGAAAATCTTTTCTGGTAGCAGACAGCCAGCATTGGCCACAGTGTGTATAATATGGTCCACCTGGTTTCCTTAAACCTTTTGCCTTTCAATATAGATTAGCTGTTCTATGCTGAAGCCACAATTTAGCTCTTGCTGTATTGCCTTAATGATTTTAGGGTGATAATGATTGCTTTTGCCCAAATTGCTTTTTGCAGTATGGCTAGAGGAGAGATTTCAGCCCAAGGGCTGAGATTCCTTCAAGCACAGCTCCTGTCCAAAGGGATTATTGCCATGGGCTTTTTGACATCCCCTCTTTGTTGTCACCCAGTGATTTGGAAGGAAATAATTCTTTCAGAACAAGCCTGAGCTCCAGCAGACTAATAATTTTTTATTTCTAGTCAAATAAGCATACTCATGTCCATTACCATTGTGCAGAACACATAAAGTCGAGCTGTTGGGATGCAGTGTTATTTGAGGTCCATCTGGCACACAATGCAGGAAAGCACCTCACACAGAAAGTTGTAACAAGACCAAGACATAGAGTTCCACCAAATCCTACATGGTCATGTTTGATACCCATGGAGTGATTTGGGTGGATATAAAGCTGACACCAAATTCATTTTGGTTTGTTGTTTCTTCTAGTGACTTTCACTGAGTAAACAGTGAAATTTTACTTCATCTGCATTGATTAGATGGTTTGGTTTTTTCATGGACACTCAGAGCATTCATATCTGCAATTTTGATTCAGGGTCTGTTTAATTGAGCTTTTTTGTGGGTTTTGTTGTTGTTTGCTTTATTTTTTTTGGTTTGTGCTCTTTACTTTGTACAAAGCCAGCACACAAACAGATGTATTAACTGCATGGGCCATGTATTTGGTTTGATGACATTATTTTTCACTGCTCTCTGCAGAGCATTACCACTGATTATTTTTTAAAATATCTTGTAGCCATTTGATAGGTTTTCCAGGTTTAATGTCTGTCAGCACAAGGCATTGCAGTATAACTTGTTTTTGGAAGGGTGGATGACTATAGATAAAGCATTATCTTGCTTTGAAAGTATGGAGGATCTTTTTATTCTTGTTTTTATGAGTACTATTCAGTTTTGGCATGAGAACCATGCAGTCAGTATAAATCAAGTACTTTAGATACTTACCTTTTCATAATTTTCTAAAAATGTGGATGTGTTGACATTTTATGAAACCATCTTTAAAGTATTTTTAGATAGGCAATTTATATTGCATCTTTTTTTTAGCTTTTGTTTTGATCTTTCAGCCTGTCTGGTTTTATAGGTGTTATGGTGACTCTCAGAAAGAGGAATTTATGTTTCTTTATGTTGCAGTTATAAACAGACAAAGTGATACTAATAGTGGGTTGAAAAACATCAAAATTTGGTAGAGTGTTTTTAACCTCTTTATGTAGAAGGTGAAGCCATTGGAACCCTCTGGGTGGTTTTTTAGCAAGACTGTTTTTCACTGTGGACAGAAAAAATGACTCAGACAGAAGCAATAGTGTCACTTTATTAATACAAAGGCTTTTAAGGGGTTTAATAATCCCTATTGCACTGGATGGAATAAAATGCAGACTCTTTTGTGGGAAATTATTATTAAAACTGTAATCCTGGATTATGCATAAATTTGGTCAACATTTAAAGAGTGTCACCAGGGATTGATTTGCTGCCTGGTGTCTTCCTGTTGCTCTAGAGGCCAGGGCAGTTCAGACAGTAGAAGACATTTTCACATCTGAACACCAAATTTTGTATCATGCAGACTCATGGAGTGGAAAAAGCCTATAGATGAGAAGCCTATATGAAGAGAAAAGCCACTCTCCAGGGATGTTGAAAAAGTGACACTTGATAGGCTATCCATAAAAATGAGTGCAAAGAAGAATATTCCACATGTGCATTCACCTGGCTTCACAGAGGACCCCACTGACTTGTGCCCTTTCATTCTGTAAATGGGAAACAAAAAGATGCATTCTAGGAACATGCGTACAGAAAATAATTGAGTCAATCATTAGATTGCCTTTCAATGATAAATGAATTTTGTCTGTGCACTTTTATTAATGATGGGTATTCAAGTTCTGTGTGCATTTGAAAAAGTGGCTTTTTTTCTAAAATTGAATGCCTTGTCTTGTGGCAACATAGTGGAAACCACAGTAATAATATTAAATCAGGTTGCATTCGAAAAAAGCAGACCTATGTCATTTGGAGAGAGCAGGTTCATTAGTGAAGGACAGAGGCATAGTACTTCACAAGATCAAATCAGTAAAACCAGAACCTCCTGAGCTGTTCTCTTACTCAGTTATTTCTCCTGGGAAGCCCAGGTCTTGCAGAAGAGAGTGCAGCTACATGAATGAAGTGTGAGTTAGTTTGCCCCTTACCAGCAACAGCAATCATTTCTTTGTCTCATTTGTAGGTGATTTTGAGATCCTGTCTGTGTAGTTTTTTTTCCTGCTTGTATAAATAGTCTTCTACATTCCTGTTGTACCAAATCTGAGTCACAATATCAAACTTGATTCACAAACTCCAAACCCAGTTTTCTTGCACGTGGTGCTGGCAGTCTTTTTCCATGGCCCCTGATTACTTGTGGTGATGTAAATACCACTGGGGTGCTAGATGTCATCCACAAAATCATAGCCTGGTGAGGACCTCATATGTGAACCCTCTGACTGTACCTTTCATAAAAGGTTGGCTAATGAACAGTAACAGAGAAGGTTTTCTTCTGGACACAGAGCATCAAGGTATGTGTTTTTTGGACCCTTTATGTAGACATACTCCAGATGTGTTCCTTGCTGCTTGATAATCACTGCATTCCCAGATAACTCTGTGATAATGATAATATTAGCAAAATTCTAGTAATAGATGTGCACAGGAGCTTTCAAGTATATAAGAATTTCCTGCTTGAAAAGAAGGAGGTTCAGGTCTATTTTTTCTTTATTATCTTACTAGGAGGATTGTCTTACATGTCTTTAAAAGGAGGAAAACAGTGATACATACACAGACTATTTTTGCTACCTCTCTGATTGCCAGCAGATAACAGCAAAATGGTTTCACTGCTGCTATGCTATTATTTTTACACCTGGATATTATGCCAAAGTTTTCCTTTTCCTCCTTTCTTTTCTTTTTGATTTTTTAAGGTAGGGGAAAATTGAAGTTTACTGCTAAGTTATTGCTTGCCAAGCTTTTTCAGCTGCAGGATATAATGGAAGCCAAATTCTTTGTAACTTATTAAGGCTGTCAGTATAATCAAGGGGAATTGCATGATGATAAAATTATGGATATATGCCATAGTACTCATGTGTAATGGATGGCTGTAGACATATATATGTTTATTATGCCAGGGTGCCATGGCATAGCTCCATGTTTTTCTTCAAGTGCAATTTCTCTGGATTGTTGTATATGGCTGTACATGCATAGACACAAGAGAGAGGAAAAAAAATCTCCCCCTTGTGTTGTCTGAGTCTTTGAAGACAGCATCTGCTTATAATGATACAGTCATTGACAAGCAGATGTTCCAAAGCTGGGTTTAAGAATAGCATAAATCGAGATGTCAACAATTCCTTTAAATTTTGATACAACACTTTCAAAACACCATCTATTTTGAATTTATGAAAGAAATATAAATGCTATCATTTTGTCTCATATCTAAGCCCTAGTAGTGTTCTAGGTTTTTTTCAAATCGACAAATTCCTTTGTCAGGAGCCATGTTCTACAGCACATCCACAGTTCCTAGTGGAAAATTTGAAAGGAAGTAATTTGTTCGAAGCTGTGCTTGTTCAGGCTCTCTCTGCCTTGGCTGGTATGGTCAATGCACCAGCTTCCTTAGAGTAGTTCCCATCAGGATATTCAAGAAAGTTTTTGTTTACCAAAGGAAGACATGGCTTTCACTTAAATATAACATATAATGACTCTCACAGCCGGATCAGCTTTTATGAAAATAGTTTGGAAGGCCCTGCTTACAACAAAACATGTCAAGAAATGTGTGTTTAAGAAAACCCAACCTATGTTCTTATGCCTGTTGGCACAGGAGGGGAGAGAGGGGGCCAACACAAAATGTAAAGGGCTTGCAGGATATTGCCTGTGTTATACCATCTTCCCTTTCCCAGTGGGAATCTTCCTGTGAGAATGTACAAGCAGCAGGTTTGAGGCTGTGAGAAGTGAGAGATCCCTGACCATTGCTGTTTGCCACTGAGCCCTGCCCTGAATCAGCCAGCTGAGTCCTGACTCCCTGTCTTCTTTGGCTTGTCTGTTGTGTGCTTTGAGGGGAAATTCCTGTCCATGGCTCACCTGGTGCTGGGGTGACACATGGGATGAACACACAGACAGGCAGAAAACATCTAAGGGACAAATAATGTCCAGTGGTCCCAGAAACCTGTGCTTTAGCCCTGAAGTTCTCTGGCCAGCTCCACAAAGTTGAGGTTAACTCAGAAGGACATTATCTTGTGCAAATTTTTTGATAGGATGCAGATGATCAGCAGTTCCTTCTGTGGGACAGTCTGGTGGCCGATGACATGCTCTGGCCCAAGGAGACCATACATTGCCTGGGATCTTGGACTTCACTCTGAAGTGAAGTAAGGCCAAAAGAGTCCCCTCATTAAGTTGATGTTTGGGGCACTCTTGGGTTTTTTTTTTGACATTTGACTCAGAAGGTAACCCCTAACAAGGCAGGAGGTTTAATTGTAAGGCTGCAGGAGTTTTCCAGAGTTACAAAGATAAATAGGACACAGTGGTTCTGTATTCTATAGCTACACAGAACACATGGCAGGATTCAGCTGTGTGAGCTCCAAAGGAACAGTTTGTCTCTTATTGATAAGTATTTGTCATAGACAGATGAAGGAAAACATCAACAAATCCTGGTTAGCTTTTCAAGCTGGGAGTTAATTTGTCCATAGTTAAACAGAAGATATTTATAGAGGCAATAGCTGGTTGAACAAAATACTTCAGAAGTTTGTTTAGAAGTGATTGAAATCAGCTGTTGCTGAACTGAAAAGCTAGCCACACAAGCTAAGTCTACAGCCCTTTGTCTGTTGTTGTCTTTCTCTGTCTGTTGTCTGTTAGTGTAGCGCTTTCTTCTTCCAGCAGCATTACTAACTCAGGGAAATAACATCAATCTCCTGTCTTTCATTGGTGGGTATTAATAATTCAAGAATTAAACTCATCATTGAAGAGGGCAATTTAAGTGAATTTTAATGAGAAAAACTCACTGAAAATGAAAAATGCTCCAGTTCTTATATTAAAATGTATTTAAAGTATTTCCATGTTTGAGAAGTCAAGCACTGAAGCATCAGGAAAACCAGTGCAGCCCCTGGCCAAAGCCCCCTTTGCTAGCAATTGTAAACCTAGTCAAAAGTGAGTGATGTGGAAGATAACATAGTCCTTCAGCCCTTCCTTTTCAGAGTTCTGCAGGTCAAAATCCACCACTGCAGTAAACTACAATTAAGAAAACGCTGGTGTCAGTGTGAACCAGGCTGCTCTGTCCCCATCCAGCCCTGCTGGCTGCCCCATATGAATGCTGACCCTTTTTGTTCCAACAGCCCTTCTTCTATCCCCCAGCAAGCTGTGGAACCAGTACAGTGGCGTGTTTTGTACAAGCTGAGTAGAACAAACAAAAAAAAAGTTATTAGGGTAATGAACTGAACCTGTCTCATGTGAAAAGAATCTTTCCAGATAATGCACTTCTCAAGGCAGCTATGCTCCACTAGTGCCCTTCCTCTAGGCCATTTCTGTAGTATTTTGCTAAATACAAGCCTTACTTCGACTCCTATAAGATACTCAAGCAGATCACTGGTTTCAGGGAATTAATCATTATGATGATAAGCGGCAAATTGCTTTTTTTTTTTCTGTTTGTTTTTCTTCCTACATATAAGTAAGTACCATTAGTTAAACAGCATGCTTAACTTGATAATATTTAAATACCCTAGGACAACCCCTCTTATAACATCCTCATTTATGTGACAGTAGTGACACCTCCACAGCCCAGCCAAACCTTGGCATTCATGTCTAACACCTGCACAGCTCAGAGCTCTGCTCTTCCTTCTCATATTTCCTGGTAGGAACATCACAGCCTTGACACCAGGGCTGTCCTATGACTTGATGTCTCCCAATGGTGGATGGTTTTCTGGGAACATACTTCCTTGATGAGTAGCATGAAAAATACATTCATAACAAAAAATGCCAGAGATGCCTTTAAAAGATTTCCATGCAAGGGGCCTGAATGTGAGGTAAAAGGAAAAACTCTCCATATTTAATATATAAATTAGAAGATTATTGCTGATGTTTACCCAGATGCCATAAAGCTGGAGCCACTGCACATCTGGGGAGTAGGTGGCTAAATCTTCCTTTCAGTTTCTTCCTGAAAACACAGTCAGAGTAGGCTGGCTGACAGCATGAATAAATCAATGTGCTGTCCACAGGAAATAAGGAGATAGCCAGAATGAAGCATAAATAATGTAATGCTAACATGGAGAGATTATTTCATACATCTTTTTCAGAGGTCAATAGTGAATGGCTTGCTGGAAAACTTCTGAGAGCAGCTCTAAGTGCACAGTTATGAATGATCCCTTCACCTCCATGCAAAAGGCTGGATTAGCAGGATTCCCCATGGCCACAGGCAGAGGCAGGGAAAGAGGTGGGACACAGAAGACAAGATGGAAAGATCTTTTGGTGTATTCTATCCTGTCTTTGATAGGGGAATAAAAGAACAAAGACCTTTTGGTTTATCAACATTAATAAAGTGATTTTGTCTTTTCCATAAAACTTTCCAGATTAAAAGAATGAAGAGTCATGCAGCTTTTTTAATCATCTGCTTTTCCTCATTAAAAAAATTCCCATGTCTTATCTTTGAGAAGAATAGAGTTGCTTAGTCAAAAAATTTAACCACTTATTCCTTCACAATATTATTTTTCTCTGAGCAAAAAATCTGTTCCCCCTCTACTTGCTTGCACATGGGCACGGAAGGAGAGGTACCAGCCCAAGGGCAGTATTTGCAAGAGATCTGGGTTGACGTGGAAAACCTTGGCTAATGTCAGCAGAACAGGTGGTCTGGCGTAGCCAGAAGTACTACTCAGGGGGTGTCTCAGCAATCCTGTCAGTCATAGCTGGGTGCAATTTTGTCTTATGCTTCCACTGGTACCTGCTTCATGCTGGGGTTTCACTGCTTATAACCTTGAAGTCTGTAGAACATCTGGAAGCACTGACTTGCCAGGTACTTTAGGAAGACTGATAGAAGCCCAGGAAGATGGTGAGTGGAGAGCATGGGCTCCTCAGAAGACTGTTTCCTAACATATTCCATCAGGTTCCAGGAAATAAAATCATTCAGGTGATCAGATTTTCGTCCTTGCTGAGCCAGAAGAGGTCCTGGTGTTTGCAAAACACTTTGCGAATCCATTGCAAGCCAGATGTACAGGGATGTTGGTTGGAGAGCTCAATCCCTGAGAACCACTATTACAGGAAGCTAAAACTCCAATTTGAATTCCAATGACTTCTCATTGGATTATGGACACATTAATAGGTTTCTGAGGCAAAATGATTAGAGGAAAAAGAAATAATGAGATTTTCTGAATCACTACAGTTGTATTTAATGCAAAGCATATGCATGGTCCAAGGGAGAATGCATGGAAGACCCTGGGATAGGCACAGCACCTATTAATCAGAATTTTGGCTGCTGACAAGGGTGTCTGTTTCCCAATTTGTGTGTTTGAAGTTTTGTTTCTGAAGTAGCTGTGATTGCTAGAAAACTAGAAAACGGAGCTGTGCTAGGATAATTTATATTCAGATACTTTTCATGGGTGATGTAATTGTTTATCTGTGAATTTTTAAGTTATATTGTACCAAACCAGCATGTTCATGGGGTATTTTTTGTGTACTTGTGTCATAATGCTGTCCTCAAACCACGTCCAGTAGCATCTCTGTCCAGTATTAGGAATTTCAAGATACAAGAAAACCAAGACAAAAGGGAACATGAGGGATTCTTAAAATTCCAGAAAATTGTCATTGCATTCAGGTGACCAGAGAAATATTCTCTTCTTTTCACTAGCTATGTGGAAGTTTTCCAGGACCCCGTAGAAGCTCCAAATGTACTTTCTGTCATGGCAGAGCCCTACAGAACTCTGCACATCTATAAAGCTGAAAATTTGGCTGGTTTTGCATGGTCTTATTTTGCTCTTGTTGATTATCGTCCTTGCTGATTATGCTTCTCTGTTGTGTTTTTTTATTTGTTTGTTTGGGGTTTGTTCGTGTTTTTTTTTAGCATGCAACATGTTGGAATTTAGATTTAGCCAAGATGGTTAGAGAGGTCTGCCAGCTATTCCAAGATCATCTGTGTTCTGCAAGCTGTTGCAACCACAGACTTTTCTGTTGACTCAGACTCTTGTGCTGTAGGTTTTCCCCCATCTTCTTGTCATTGCTTGCTTTTAAAATCCAGCACAGAAAAATAAGTGGGTCCGCTCTTGCACACAAGGGTAACATCTGTGTGTGTGCAGAATATGATATTCCTTCATGGTGACTTTGATAACTCCTCTGTGCCAAATCTAGATGGTTTCTGATGTCTTTTTATTTTGCTAAGTGATGGCCAAAATCTCTGAACAATCTTCAATGCTTGTAAGATGACTTTGTCCTTTGCAATTACCAAATGATGAGATGTTGTTCTAGAGCATCTTCCCTCTGCATCAGTCTTTTTTGGACTGATGCTCTATGATTGATAATTTCTGAGATAAGGACAGTTCCTAAACAAAACGTATCTTTAAGCTGTGTTGAAGGCATTAATTTAAGATCCACCATCAGCAGAGACTCAGGGGCAGTGCAAGGACATGGTGCCCACTGAGCCTGAAGACCAGCGTGTTAGACCTTGCAGTAAAGGCTAAACAAACCTCAGTCAGAAGAGTCAGGAAACTCTGATGCACAAAGGCATTTGGGCTGAAGCACAAAGATGGAAGATCAGACACAATATCTAGGTGATTACAAGAAGATTCAGTCAGCCATTGCTGGCTGTGAGCTGTTTGTTATTTTGTGGAAGATTACTCCTTGTATTGAAGGTAGAGAAATGGCTGCCTGAGGTCTCAGTCAATTCAGCAAGACTAATGTTAGCAACTTCCAGATCAATTTAAAAGCTCCTGGCCTCTTTTGTTTCTTGCAAAGTCTGTTCCTCAAAAGTTAGGTCATGCCAGTGGTTTGAATTTCTCCTCAAATATGAGAGAAATGCCTACTTGCCTTACAGCTTTCTGTGGTGAAAGCCCCTTATTTTTAAAAGAAGCTTATTGGCTTTAACATGGAAGTAGTCAAAAAACAAGATGACTGTTTATTATCATACAGTCACAAGGCACGTTTTCTAACACCTGTCCCAGAAAACTCTCTGGTGCCTTTCTCCTAGTGTCACTCTGACTCTGTCTGTGTTACCTTGGACAGGCTCAAGAAGTGGGTGCGTGGAAATCTCATGAGATTTAGGAAGCCCAAGGGCAGGGTGCTGCACCTGGGTTCAGGGTGTGAGCCTGCTCAGCTTCATGCTTGGGGAGGAGTGGAAGTCTGCAATGGCCTGATGAAACCAAGACCAGTCTGGTCTCCCTGTAACCATGCTTCCAGCAGCTGTTTAAGGAAAGGGAGCATGGTAGAGGAGTTATTCTTCTCCTGTACACCCTTGCAGCCTTTGGGATCTGCTGTCCCAGAAGAGACAAGGCTTTGGGAAATCAGATGCTTCAGGTGCAAGAAAGGTAAAGTTCACAGAATTCCCTACCAGCCCTGGTATTTCCATATTACTGATTTCTCAACCGTGGTATGAGCCAACATCCTACAGGCTGTTTGGTGACCCTCAATTCACCAAACTAATTAAAGTCAGTTAAGTTGAAGTCAGACTCTAACTTGGGTTCTGGGCTGTGGTTTGGTATGGTTTCTGTGAGTTAGTGACCATAATCCTGACGATTAATTTTTTTCTGATGATTTCTATGCTTGTGTTGACCGTACTGCTGTTGCTCCAGAAACGAACAATAACTATACTTTATGTTAATTTGCTTTGAGGTATTAGCCACAGCTAATAATTCTGCCCTCTCTAGGCTTTTGTTTTCTTTAGAAAACAGTTTAAAGATTGTGTGGTGCTCTTGTTCTGTTTTTGGCCAGACTCCAGCAAAACAAAGTCTAGAAATTACATTCTAATTAGAGCAGTCCTTTGCTGAGAGCTATCAAGTTATGAAGCATATCTATGTTTTCAACTCTGAACTTCCTTCCTGAGGACATTATATGTTTTAATGAAAATGAACATGATTTCTTTAGCATTTTTTTCCTCTTCATGAACCACAGAGATAAGGTCTGTCACATATGTTGTGTATCAGAGAAGCACTCAAACGGTTAAGAGAAAACCAAAGTATTTCAGTCAGCCTGTTTCATTGTGAAAATTTTTTATTTATTTAGCAAGGGGGGAAAAAAACTGACATTAGCTGCAGGCCCTGCCAAAATAGACATTTGTTTTCCATTAGCTGCACATATGCTTTCCTAAGGGCTTACTATGAACTGAGATGCAGCTCTGGGCATAGATCTGGTTTATGTAAGGTATTTTTATAAAGATAAGTAAACTTCACATTCAGGAGTTTCCTGTCTCTTCTAATTCTGCATTGATTACCTCTCTACTTAACACCCACAGGCTGTGGGCCTGTCTCACCTGGTGAGAGGTGTCCCAGAATAGGAGGGAGTAGTGTACTTAAGTGGCCTCAAAGATCGTACAACAAATTAGAGAATACTAAGCTATTTACAGCTTTGGTGTCATTCTCAAGGCTAAAAATATGCTCCATCCAGTCTCAGGTGAGTCTTGTAGAGAAAGGCATGATTCTTCAGCACATCTACTTAGCAATCTACAGCAAGTGGAGGAAAACTTTCTTCCAGACAATTTTTATTTTTAGCTGAAGTGACCTGGAAGCAATCCATTGGCCAGTCTGTTACCAGCAACTTAGTCCATGCATGAGTAGTAACTTCCTTTGAAATCAGATTTTCACATGTTCCAGGTGCAGGAAGCAGTTCATGGATGGCCACATGGATGCCAGAGGACTCCAGAAGTAGTTATTACTTATAGTTTTAGACTGAAAAATGTTTGAAAGTAAAATTTACCACAGACTTCAGTTGCTACATTTTCTCTAGTGGTAGGCAACACGAGTGCCATGAGATGCCACTGCCTGTGAAGAATCAGATCATTGATTCTTATTATAAAACCCAATATAAATATCAAGAAGAGAAAGCAGAATACAGTGGTCTTCACTACAACAACTCCTGAATGAAAGTGAATTGCTGGAAAGCTGAACTCCAGAAACACCTTGTCAGCCCCCAGGCTCCCAGGCTGCAGCCTGTACCCCATCATGAAGAGCTGGAGGAAACAATAGGGTTTTCAGCCTTGTGTAGCTGAGAGATCTGTGTGAGCTGTGCCTCACCAGCAAATCCCTCCTGAGAAAGCCCCTGTGAGGCTCCTGCTGCTGTCTGGAATGATGGCAGAGGAAAGTGGACAGAAAGCAGGTTAGTGCAGTTCAAAGTAGTCAAAGTAGGCGGGGTATCTGGTTTTAATCACATCCCCAGCTGGAGGTTAGTGGCCAAATTTGGGTCTACCAGCTGAGCCTGGCACAGTAAATGGAGGAAATTCTGCTGTTTCTGTCTGTGTGGTCTCTTCACAGAGGGTTTGGTCTTGGGTTGGAAAGGTGAACATCTGAAAATGAGGTGTGACACTAGCTGAAGTGAGACAGGACATCATTATGGAAGTATTCTGTGCAGAAGATGAGCATGGCCAGAAAAGCCCTGCTCACTTCAGGACAGCCTCCACTGTGAGCAGACACATCAGCTTGTGGGCAGCCCTCAGGGATCTCCATTCACAGATTGTCAAGAAAATGCAGTGATCAGAATAGGAGTTAATTATTTTCCAGTCTTGTGGAGGAGACACCAAGAAGACATAAATTACCTCTGTGATGAAAGAAGAGACTAAATAGGAAAATCCTTAACCAGAAAAATTCAGCAATCTGTAGCTTAGGTTTCATTTTGTACAGTATAGTATGATGCAGGCAATGCTGGGGTTCTTTGCTGTTTAAAATTTTGATGAGGCTGATATTTGTCATGCTCATGCTGCATGCAGTATAGAGAATGAGATAAGTTAATGACATCACTGAGATATCACAATGGCTTTCAAAGCAAGAGAGATTCCTCCTCAATGGTATTGTGATCCCTCATTGTTTGTTGGGTTGATTATCTTAAGTGAACACCACATTGTGGAAACAAAAATTCCTTCACCAATCTTAAAACCTGAAATTAAATGAGAATATAGTATTTTCCTAATTTTAAGGTTTTTGTTGTTGTTATTGTTTAGGTTTTTTTGAGTTTTTTGGTTGTTTTTTTTTTACTTTCTCTCTCAGGCCCATTATCGTCATCAGAAATTATTCAAGTGTGAGATAAATCAAGAGTCATATATGACTGAAATAAAACTACTGAAGTTTGACAACTTTTTTCTTCTGTAGAATACCTGAGATTGAGAGGAGGAGATACTCCTGTTCATATTTGGTTTTGGTCAAATCACTTTGGAAAAAAATAGGACATTGGTCCCATCTCATGAGTGGTCTTAACCATGTAGACAGGCACCACTTAAAGTTTGATGTCCATCAAGGTCTTGTGCTGTTCTCTGATTTGGCTGCTCTGGCAATGGACTTAACCTCCTGTTCCCAAGGACTACAGCCTGCAAAGCTTTTTTTTTCTGTATGTGCTGGGGCAACCTCCAGTGTCTCAGTGCAGGGAATAGATTCTGGGAGCTTACAACCAAACTAACCTCTGCTAATTCCATGAGAAAATGTGGATGACATGTAGAGCAAGTCGCAGTTCTCATGATGAGACTTATGGAGGGGGGAGATATTTCAGAGGCAAATGTAGACAAGTATAACTTGCCAGGCTCCCCAGGGAAGTGGTCACAGCACCAAGCCTGACAGAGTTCAAGGAACGTTTGGCCAGTGCTCTCAGACACATGGTGTGACTCTTGATCATGTCCTGTGCAGGGCCAGGAGTTGGACTTCATGAACCTTGAGGGTGCCTTCCAACTCAACTTATCCTCTGATTGTGTAATTCTGGGATAAATGCCTTGGGTATGCCTAGCTGTTCAGAAGCAGCTGAAAAGATGTTTGCTAAACAATGGCAAATGCTTTTTTGGGGGGTCCAAATAGGACCAAATCCCCTTTTTTTCCATGAAAGAGAGTATTATAAAGATGTACTCTGTTTTCTTCAGTGTTTGTTTAAAAGCTTTAGTCAGCTATATAATATTTTTTGCCAAAATAAATAATGGATACAAATTCTCTAACATCTGAGTTCTTTTAGCTTAAGGAATTTTATTTCATCTTTCAATAGGATTTTTTGGCAAATTATGTTTTCCACCTATATTCAGTAGCAAGGACTTTGTGCTTTCCAGGTCAGTAACTCACATAAGATGGTCCAAATGAGATCATGAATTTTTATCTATGCCTTTTTATTTTCTAGGCACATATGTTCCCTTTCCTAAAACATGTTCCTTCTGAGTAACTTATGCCAGCTCACCTTCTGGTCAAAAAGAACAGGGCAAAAATTATTTCAGGACTTTCATTTTCTTAAAAAAATAAAATTGAAACTTGCTTTTAGGTTGCAGAAAAATGTATATTTTATAATTTTAAAAAGGCATGTAGAGACTTCATTAATACAAACTTGGGCTTAAATCAAGTATTACTTTAGCTAAGCCCTCAGCTGTGTTTTTCCATGAGGTTCAGGTTCACTGGTGTCCCAGTGCTGGTGAGAGCACTGGGGCAGGAATCTTAAAGGCCATGTCTGGTGTTTCTGTCACCTTCCTGAGCATGTCCCAGACTGCCACTGCTGTGTAGGGATGGTGCTGTGGCCAGTATGTCAGCCCTGTCATGTCCCTTTGCCAGCATGGCAGGCATGACACATGGCAAGAATTTTGTGGGTGATGTGCTCCTAGAGACTGAGAGAGACCCGGCACAATCAGTTGTTTATCTGAGCCAATACTAGGATCTCCTAAACCTGAAGGAAATAAGGGCAGCAGTTTTAGAGGGACCACTGGAGTTCTGCCCTTTGGCCATCTGAGAAGGATAGAGGCAAACCCAGGTCCCAGTGCTAGGACCAGCTTTTGTTCTCAAGCTTGTACTAACATCCTTTCCCAGAATGCACCCTTTTGCTTGAACACACAGCACATGTAGTCTGTACATATGTCTCAGGCTGCATAAAGAAACTGCCTGTTTCTACCTGTAAGCCTACCTGGATGCTGTCAGGTCAGAATGGATGGTCTCTGTTGGGCAGCAGAGCTGACACTCTTCCATGCTTCCCCATGGAGGAGAGCAATAAGCTCTAGGAGAGCAATAAGCCATTCCCTCCTACATGGGGAGCAGGACAGAGGAGCAGATGGAATACCTGCAATATCCAAGATGGCCCTCCTGCCTGGAAGGAAAATGGGAATGGGGACCCTCAGGGGTGTCTGCAGAGCAGTGTGCCTGGCATGGGGTCAGCACACTCAGCAGCTTGTGGGTGCAGTGGGATTGCCAGCTAATGTGTTGACAATTCCCATGTCTTTGCCAAACAGCCATCTGGGCAAGCTGGGTGTCTTGCTGCCTGAGTTCATTGGCTCCTAAGATGTTCCAACAGATGGATTTGCCTTTAGCAGATGGATGAGGAAATATCTAAGATGTTGTCTGCCTTTCTGGAGGGTTATCTCCCAAGGAAATCCCTTGGCAATGGTGGATTTGGGTAATGAGGAAGCTGCTGGATGTGGGGGCTGAGAGGGGATCCTGGCAGTGATTTTTTTTTCGTTTGCTTTTGCCTTTGTGGGGTGGGCTGTCCCAGCCACAAATGTACATGTTGTGATGACAGAGCCTTGACGACTCGTGTGGTGAGCCCCAGGGGACTGGTGCTAATTTTGTTATGCTGTGAATTCTGCAGAACACCTTGGGGCTGGGACATTGTGCTATCACCTTTTGGTCCTCATTGCCTTTAAAGGCCAGATCACGGCATAGGCTGTCCTTCTCAGGGTTATCAACCTCAGAGTCCTCTCATATGGATGTCCTTGATGGCTGACAGATTCAGAGGGGTTCCAGGAAGCCCCACCAGTGTGGGAGAGGTCTGTCTAAAAGCATGTACCCCTGGAACAGGCTGTTCCTTATTTCTTTTGGCCAGCAGAGATAAGTGAGCTTGCTGTGAGCATGTGTGCCCAGCTGTATAGACATCACCTCAGTGTTTAAATTTGCATCTAATCTGGCTTTGGTGAGTAAGTGTGACTCCAGCCCAGGACTCCATGCCTTGAGCCCTGGCTCCACTATACAGGACAGTTTACCAGTAGCCCCGATTGCAAGGGCTGACACCCGATACTCATTTGCTTCCTGGTCCCCATAGTGTTGGGAAGTGTGGAATGACTGCCTGGACTCATGCCTTGCCAGCAGTCTCTGTGCAAGGCCCCTGTGGCTGCTTTCATTTAGCAAAATGAAAAGGTGTTTACAACAGTCAGCATTAGGTGTTTTTTGGTTTAAAACATGTATCTGTTCTCTGGGCGAGTTCTCTAGGTGTGCTTAGGTGTGTTATGCCCTTACTGTCTATGGACTGCAGGTGTGCAACTCACCTGTGTTCAACCTCTGCATGGGCAGCATATTCCTATCTCCAAGGGTGAATGGGTAGTTTGTGTGGGAAGCAGGCAGCCTCTGAGAGTCTGGGGAATGAACTGGAGGTTTGGGATTCAGAATAGCTGGGAGCTGGCCCCTAATCCTTTGGCTGTGGAACCCTTTTGTTCTTCCCTCACATGGTTTCACCTGCAAATATGGCAGAATGTTCAGATGTGGACATGTCCTTCCTGGCACAGCCTTGTTGATAGGAAGTCTCACTCCAAGAGGTGTCCTTGTCTCCCTGAAAGGGTGCATGAACACAGGTGTCCTGGGGATAGTAGCAAAAGAATGGACAATTTCTGGTGTGATGCAGCATATCCCACCTTTTTGGCAAAGAGATGGGAAGCACTAGAGGCTTGCTGTGATTGACAGGAGATTGCTGTGTCTGAGGTTATCACAGAATATTCTGAGTTGGAAGGGGACCCACAGGGATCCTCGAGTCCAGATCTTAAGTGAATGCCACATTTGGGGATCAAATCCATAACCTGGGTGATATTAACATCATGCTCTGACCAACTGAGCTGAAGCAGAAGCCCAGAACACATGCTCAATGGGACAATGATCAAGGGAACAAGGAGAAAAGGGCAACTAAATAAACTGATGGAGGAAGAGGAGACATTTGACAAGGAATGGAATAGGATAATTCGGGGATATTCCTGTTCCGATGAAGTGAGACAAAAAATGGGAGTGCTTGCAGCAACCAATGAAGATCTAAAGGATGGAAATGTGAATGATTTGAAACTTTGGAAAAGTAGTTAAGGTTAGTACTGAGGAGTAGGCAGGCCTTCACAGGACTGAAGGAGCTTTGGGCTTTGGAGGTTCCCTAGAAAGACCAGATAAAATACTTCCAGGCACAATAAAACCATTTATTTGTGGAGGAACTGTTGGCTAGATGAGAAGTGCAGTGGTGACACCTCTGGCTTACCAAGATGAACTGATGAAGTGATCAGCATCCTGGCTGCCATGGACAGGAACCTTTTTTAGCAAAATATGATCAGGTTGGCTCTGGCCAATTTGGAGCTTGTCAGCCAATGTGAACAAAGACTGCAAGTGCCAAAATGTCAGCTACACACTGAAAGAGTCAAAGACTAAAGAAGAAACATGGTCTGTGGACATGGAATTTAGCCAGCTAAAGGACTTGGGTAAGACATGAAACTTTTATGTATTTCCTATTCTATTTATAACCTTGCATGCTGCAGAGAGAAGAATTCATAGTTACAGCTCATAACTCCTTAACACGTTTTCTTAACTACAGTGCTAGAGCTCAAATAAATGTGTAGGAGGATGTTGAATTTTTGAGCAATTAATGAAACTTGTAGAAGGAGCCTGCAGGAGAGCATGACTCTGCAGAGGTGACCTCAGCTCTCCAAAGAGAGGCAGAAATTTCCAGAACCAAAATGGGTTTTTGAGTTCACCACTCCAGGAGAGGCTGCCTGGGGAGGATCTCCCAGCAGACTGAGAAAAGTCTCAGGGACTCAAGGTGAATCCTGGATCACTGTGATTGCAAAAAGGCCAGCAAGAACTTTTTTGTGCTTTCTGAAACAATACCTCCTTTATGCAAGAAATTAATGAATTCAGGGTCTCCATTCCAGTTAGGGAGGAAAACTTAAAATATGTTTTTAATTTGCAACAAATCAGAAATCTCATTGTTTATGCTATAAGACTGGTGATAAGGTACAAAGCAAGCTCTTGTTTTGTCTTTTAAAGGTAATGGCCACCACAGAACTGGGATTTTTTCCTATCTGGTGTTCCAGACATGGATGGTTTTACTTGGTGTGCCATAGTTACTATGGCAGTCCTTTACCTTCAGCATGAGCATCACAGTTGTCCATCATTCTCCTGTCACTGCTGAGATGTCACTACTGAGTGAACTACTGTTCCTACACAGGCATAGTCACCCTTGCATTGATAATTTTTGAAAACATTTTTTTTTCTGAAATTATAGAAAAGAAATATAATGATGAGAGAGAGCTGTGGTAGTTCTGGGACAAAGTCCCTACACCTGGTTTTCAGTTTGAGAGAACTGATGAATGAAGGAAACATCCTACATCCAAATGTCTGTTATCAATTAGCCCCCTTCACTTGACTTTTTCTAGCAGAGAGAAGCATTGCAAGGATGGGGGTTTTGATTAGCAAACAGCTGAGCATCTTGGGGGCTCCCTTAGTCCAGTCATGCACCAGAACGATCTAATTAACATAAAAACAGGGCTATAGAAGGCAGCTGCTAGGAAGGGTACAACGGAAAGGATACTTTGCAGGATGAGGCTGTTATGTGTGTTTGTCTGGGACTTCCACTTTCTGGAGGAAAAGAGTGTTCTGGATGGAGAAACTGTGGGGTTAGGCATGCAAATAAGCATGGATAATGTGAGAAAAGGGTTGCCTTTTTATGAGTAAGTATGGTGCTTAAACCAATTCCTGAGAGAGAAAAGGACTGATTAGCCTGAAGTGGAGAGCGGTTGAGTGGCTTAAAGGTGAGGTGGCTCCCTGTTGTGGGACAGAAGGGCACTCCCAGATTTGGTCACAGATTTAAGTATCTGAGGAGCTATGAGAGTTCAGCTATTATTGTCCTGTGCTTGAGGAAGTGCTTGGAGAAAAGCTAAAGAGATTAATTACTAAGGGTGCTGCTGGTGAGTAGAGTATTTAGAAGTGTTAGGGGTGACATGTTGTGAAGCTCTGACCTGTTCATCTCTCCAGTGCTTATAAGAGGTGGTGGAATCAAAAGACAAAGAAGTGTGGCCATCCTGTCCTGCACAGGTCAGTGATATAAAAGCATTGATACTGGATTTCTCTCTTGTGCTGCAAGAGAAATAGCACTTGGGAGGGAAAAAAGTGAATTGTCACCAAATTGTTAATTAGGAAAGTTGGAAGGGAACCTTAAAGGTCACCAATTCCAATCTCCCTTCCAAGGGCGGGGTCACCTTCCATTAGATCAGGTTACTCAGAGCCCCGTTCAACCTGGCCATAAGCATTTCCAGGAATGGGGTATCCACAGCTTCTCTGGGAAACCTGTGCCTGTGCCTCCCCGCTCTCACAGTAAAGAAATTCTTCTTAATATCCCACCTAGACATATTCAGTTTTGGTTTAAAGCCATCCCCTGTTGTCCTATCAGCACAACTTGTAAAGTGTCCTTCACTGGTTTCCTCATAGGTCCTCTTTAGGCACTGGAAGGTGTATAGGGTCTCCTTGTAGTCTCTTCTTCAGGATGAACAGCCCCAGCTCTCTCATCCCGTTTCATAGGAGCAGTGTTCCAGTCCTCTGATAATTTTGAGGTCCTTCTCTGGACACACGCCAGCAAGTTTATTTCCTTCTTATGTTGGGGTCCCAAAGATGGGTTCACTATTCTAGATGGGGTGTCACCATAGCAGAGAGGGAGAACCTGTCTTGATCTGCTGGCCATGCTGCTTTGGATGCAGCCCAGACTTTGTGGGCTTCAAGTGCACATTGCTGGGTCATGCCAAGCTTCTTGTCCACGAACATCCACAAGTCTTTCTCCTCTGGAGTGACTTCAATCCATTCTCCATGCAGTTTGTATTTGTGTTTGCCCCGACCCAGTTGTAGGACTTTGTACTTGGTGTTGCTCATGAGGTTTGCACCAGCTCACTTCTTAAGCCTGTCAAGGTTCCTCTGCATGGCTCCCTTTCCTTCCAGCATGATGACCACAGCTTGGTGTCATCAGCAAACTTGCTGGAGGTCCACTCAGTCCCACTGCCCATGCCTCTAACATGGGAAGAGGAGACTTCTCTGCCTCTCTGTGTTCTCAGATAAGGCCAGGTGGCCTGATAGTGCCATGTCTCCTTAGGCTTGCTGAGCCCTTGGACTAGTAACTGGAGTGTGTGACTTGCTCAGGGGACCTGGGAGCATTTCTGCACTATGTACAGAGTCAGTTACAAATCAGAATGAAAACAGGGAGCTAGCTGACAAAATCCGACACTTTGATCCTCGTGATGGTGTCCTGGAAGCTTATGTATGGTGTGTAGCTGTCTGGCTTGGGCTCTTGCCAAATCTTATCCCTTAAAGAAAATTTTAAATCAGTGAAAAGTAACTGGTTATTATTATGAAACTGAGTGTGCATACCTATTTTTTTTAAATCACCAAAGAGAAGAAATTTCCAGGACGCTATTGAAACTCCTGTTATAATAATAATTATTATTATTCTTCCATTCCCCTTTCCTATATTTTGGCACAGTTCATTTGGATTTCCATAGCATCTGGCATGCAGTTTTTAGTGAAGTAAGAACTATAAAGGACCTTATTTCCCTTAGGAACTCACATACAAGTTAAACCTGTACTAAGACACCTGATCTGAGCCAGATGAAATCAAAGCTTTGAGTCCATACACCTTAACTTTGAATGGCTTTAATTCTCAGGGAGTGGATCAATTTGAAGGCTTCAGAAGCCAGCTGTGGCTCTTTAGAAGTTGTAAAAGGTGAAGAAAAAAATATAATTTATGATTGTTGAACAAACCACAAACTTACTTGGAGTTTGCCAGCTGTCATCCATTTTTGAAGCTGTTTTCAAAGCACTGGTACATCTACCAGTCTCTTTGCTCCTTTTTAAGAGCTGTGTGTTTATCCTCATTATTGTCAATAACAATAGTATGTTGTGATGGTCATGTTTAGGACGTATTACTCCTTTAAGTTCTCATTCTTAGTGTTGCAGACAATTGGCAGCAGGAATATTTATAGATGCTGGAAGGCAAGAAGTTAAGGTTTATCTAGTAGCACTCAGCATTCCTCTATAAGTAGGGTTTGTAATTTCTCACAAATCTAAGCTTTTGCACTTGAACTGTAGCTCTAGCAGATAAAGTCTGCATAACTCTTTGGATAAATAAACCTCTGCAGATTTAATTTGGTTAGCAACTGTTCCACAGTCACCTCTAACCATACCTGGACACCATTTGATCCTAAATAGCAGATGTGCCCATTACATTGTGCCACAGTTATAATCCAGTACTGGTGCAGAGTGACCTGCTGAACTGAGATCCAGGTTCATCTCATCAGAGAGACAAGAGTCAAATACTTTGGATGAGTTGCTTAGGGCAGGGTTGACCAAGCAAACTGTGTTTTGCTGAGCTGAAAAAGCCTGAGCACTACTCTGTCAGGCTGCCACAAAGTTTTGCTGCTGCTCTTCCAATGTGCAGGTAGGAAAGATTCACATGATGTCTTGAAGGTAACTTTGGAAAGCCTTAAGAGGAGTGATGCTTGAAACACATTCACACTTCGTTATTTGAATATTGTTCTCTTTGAAGGGACAACATAGGCAGAAATGTTGTCATAACATAGAACAGTTAATAATGAAGCTGTATTTTAATTTGATATTAGAAGGTAACAGGAAGAACAATTAATGAGAGGGCTTCAGAAATAAGATGGATAGTTTATTCTGTGGCTAGCAAAGCGCATTGTAATGTAATCTTTTTAGGGACACTGCAACAGATTGACTTCAGCACACATTGAACACAAACCACACTGGAAACAGACCCTTGGTTGAGTCAGCCATGTTCTGTATGAAAGTGCATTCATAGCATTGTGATTTTGAATTGCTTTTAAGAAACGGTTAGAGTAAAAGTTTGATAACAAAATCTTCCATGCTCTGTCCTGCTCCTTATTTGCATGAAGCTGAAAGTTCTTTCGTTTTGGTAGATTGTTTTCCTATAAGTAAAATTGTTATAATGAATACCTCTATCTTCACATTGTGCTGTTTTCACGTACCGAAAATCATGGCAATTCCTGAAGTATGAACTAATGATACCAAAAGTCCATAATATTTAATATTTAATCCCTGGATCAAACCAATACAAATGATTTACTGAAAGGTGTTTGAAATGCTGAAGTGCATTATTTAATCCCATTTTGGTTTTTAGATTTAGCTTAAGTCTTGAAATGAAGAATGTAATAGTGTAAAATATTTAATGGCTCTAATTAAATAAGTAACAAAAGGAAGTTCTGTCTCTTTGTATAAATATCCAGCTTCTTGAATCTTGATAGTTGCTTGACCACAAATTCTGAAGCTCAATTATGCAATATTTGAACCAGGCTTGTTTGTTTCCTTTTAAATTTCCATCATTTGACTTGATTGAAATGCCATTGAGTTTTTTATTCACACATGTTCTTTAGCAACACTCAGATAAGTAACCTAAAAGTCTTCAAGAACACTTTTGATGCTATATCCCAAGCAGTGTGTTGCACTTCACTTCGCAAACCTGCAGAGGTATTATGCTTAGTGTTGTTAATTGGGGTATATGGGGGAGAGAGGATGTGATAAAGATGGAAGAAAGAGAAGAGTTTGAAGCATACCTAGCGTGAAAGATTGCTTTGGAGATATCCAGCTGGACTGTACACTGGACCTACTTTAATGCTTGTCTGTAACTACTGTGTGCTTCTGCTTCCTAAGGGTCATACTTTGAGATGACAGGAAATGTCTCATGGGGCTTTGCTGGCAAGCCAAAAGTTTATCTTGTGTTTTTTCTCTTTAATGCTAGCAGACACTGCAGAAAGAAGGGGTGGTCATAATCTGTCAGGGTCTTGAAAGGCTAGCTCTGACTGTTCAGCCAATGACATTCAGATGGGCTGTCAAACTGCATGCAGATCCAAGGGAGATTTTGTGACTAATGAAGTTAATAAGCATGACATGCAAATTTAATCTGAAACAGCCTTCTCAGCTACTTGTTACTGCTTGATAATACTGAAGTGATTATATTCTATGCAATAGTTGATCTTCTGACAGCATGGCTTTTGTTACATCTTCCTTTGTTAGATTCTAGGATTATTCTTGGCTTTGCAAAAGACAAGGTAATATTTCTTAAGCTGCAAGCATCTGTAAGTGAGCTCTGCTTCCCTGGGGACTGGCTCTCTTCAAGCTGTCTGCCTGGCTTTCCCTCCTTTGGAAAAGGGAGGTTTCTGCTTAGTCCTGTTTCGTTCCTGCCTGCTCTGTTGGCTTCTGGCTAGACCATGGCTCTGGTATCTGTGAAGAGCTGCTGGTTCTCATCAAGGGATGCAGCCTTTGTAAACAAATGAGAGGCACTTTCATTTTGAGTATTTGGAATGATAAACTGAAACATGACTAACTTAATAGAAAAGTTACTTCTGATACAGTTCTCTAGGAGACTCCTGCAAACATCTTGTACAAATCTCATCAAAAGCTGGAATTACAGGTCTCAGTTACTTTCCTGGGGCAAACAGAATCATAATATTAGTTTTCTTAGTCACAGGAGTCAAAATGGGGTATGTTAAGAAGAAAACAAAGTTATTAACCTGACAGTGTCTTGGTTGATCAATTGCTACGAAGGGGAGAAATGAAAGCCACGTGGAGCCATGCAGAAAAATTATGCAATGTAATGAAACAGATGTGGAAGAACTGATTAAATGCACATATCCTTTGTACTTGAAAATAATTTCTGGAAGCTTCCAACCCTAGTCTTGGCCCTATGTAACCAGTCCAAGCCTATCTAAATATAGTGAGCCAGAATCTCATGCTGCTGGATCAGTATCTAGAGATCAAAAATGACAAAGGACGTGCTGAGCATTAGGATACTCCTTTCTGCCTGCACTTTCTGTCTAGTGCCTTGTGAACTACTTATTTAATGATATTTAATAATTGATTAAGGCTATTTGAAAGCCTGTTTATACTGGTGATATCTAGCCAACCTGCAAACACATCTGGGTTTCAGATGTAGCTTAAGTCTTAACATGTGGTTGCCCTGCATGAGGAATCACTAACACTCTTGTCTGTGAAGTGGCACCATCGGTCAAGGACCATGCACTTTTGTTCTGCAGGAGGAAGAGTTTCCTGGAGTGAGCTGTTTTCCAACACAATCCCCACTGCCATTAAGAGGCCCAGATCTAGCTGGAAACTCCACAGGTTCAGGTGTACTTTCCTTACAGACCCCAGCATCCTATGAGACACTGCAGGAGCAGCAGGTTGTGAGACTACAAAATTATTTCAGCTATCTATGGTCTTCTATGACATACCTGTCACCCCTAAGTAAGGATAGGTGGGGAGAAGCTATTCAGCTGTGAGTTACATGGCTTTGCAATAACAGAACTGAGGGGTCATGCCTGAACCAGGTCATTGGCTTCTTCCCACTAGGAGGGTGACAAATAGGGGACCTTAGTACCCCTTTTTAATACAAAGCATAGAGAAGGGATTTTATGTAAGATTTTTCTCTGGAGCGACATATTCGTGGCTACACAAAAAGCAAAGGGTTTTGCATGGTATCTCAGTGTGTAAGGGATGGATCACCAAGGCTCCCTCTTGGCTCAGGGTTATGGTGAGCTATCTCCACAGCTGAAATGCTAGCAGATCAGCTGCTAGCTCTCTAAGACAGGATGTTGAGAGGTACTTATGACTGGATGCAACATTTAATGAGGAAAAAAGGCAAAATGCCACTCTGAACATATGGTCTCTTGGGATGTGAAGTCAAGGAGATACTGCACTCTTGCTGGTCAGTTCTCAAGGCAATGAATATTGGATCAGCCTTGATTTCCATTTAGGCTGAAGGTGTGGAAGCACTTCATACTCAAGCACATCGTACTAGGTACAGTGAAGCAGGAGAATTTCCACTGAAGTCCCTCCTCTGTTTTGGATGGACAGTCATTGGAATTTTTGCATAAATGGTTATTTTTTGAGAAAAAAAGGCTACATATAAAACTTATTCTTATGCAAACAGCACTACTGAGTGACCTAACAGAACAATTAATAGGAGGTTTTGCTCTTTGGCATTTTTTATTTGTTTGGATTTTGTTGTTGATTTGTTTTTGTTTTTTAAGATGTTTAGATATTCAAGTCAAGCAAAGGCTGAGCTATAACAAATTTAATGGGAAAAAAAAAATAAAACCCAAAAACCCAAAACCTTGGGAAGGACTAAACTTTTGAAATTTTAAAAGAAGAGTATTGACTGGCTGAGGAAAAAGCTGGGCATGAGGAGTGTGCTCTTGCAGCAGAGAGGGGGCATCAGCATCCTGGGCTGCATTAACAGCAGCATAGCCTAAACCAGGAAGGTGATCATTCCCCCTGTTCAGCGCTTGGTTGGCCAAATCTGGGTACTACATCTAGTTTTTTTTTCTCCTATCAGCTCCCCAGCCAATACAGAAAAAAATGTTAGCTGGAACAAGTCCAAGGGAGAGCCACCATGCAGGGGTAGTTGCTCTGTGAGAAGAGGCTGGCAGAAAAGAGCCTGGAGAGGGAGTTTCAGAGGGAGCCTCCTGCACACCCGCTGTGCCCATGGGGAGGTTAGCTGAATGGATCCAAGACATCCCATGGAAGCAGTAGAGGATTGGGGTGGGTAGACTCCATCACTGGAGGTTTGAAAGCCCCACAGGACCAAGCCCTGAGCTGTCTGCTCTAAACTCACAGCTGGATCTGCCTGAGCAGAAGCTTGGGCTACTGATCTCCTGGGAGTCATTCCAGCTTGAGTTACCCCATGGTCATATGGTCAGCTTGTGTTTATGTTAACATCAGTAACACCTCCAAGTCAATGGCATCTGGATATTATGCCAGATCTTTGCATTTAAGTCCTTCAGGTGTAGTATATTTCTTGGGATGATGGCAGTGCTGTCTCAGGTGACAAGTATGAAGCCCAGCTAGCCAGTGCCTAAGAGGAAATCAGTGCTCCTAGAGTTAGAAAGCCACGAGAATATTCTTACAGACTATCTCTCTCTATAAACTCCCCTTCAACTGGAGATAAATAACTACGGTGATTGGGAAGAACTCGAGTATAGTCTTGGCAGAAGGGATTGTGTTTTTTCCCTTTGATGTGAAAAGCTCTATTTGATCAAAGAAATTCATACTTCTTTAATGGTTTAAACGTGCAAGAGAGATTAAATAATACCTTGAGTTAGAGAAGAAAAAGCTTCAGTTTTCTGAAAGGCAGAATCTGCTGTTAAATTAGCTGCAATGACAGTAATCATGTTGTTTGTCATGAGTTATAATTCAGTCAAGAAGGAAGATAACCTCCATGTAGTGTCAGCTTTAATAATAGGGCTTACCTTGGCTTTCATATCTGACATATCACTTTTACTCAGCTACCTCATTGAAAGGTCTCCTGAACAAAAGGGAAAGGGGCAAGAATTGAGATGGCTTGTTTATGTTGCAATGTTTACAGTCCCAACAGATACTGATGCCTTCATGGATGAATCCAACTAGTATTGTACTAGTAAGTAGTATTTAATATAGTATTAATATTTAATTAATAGTATTTAATAATATTTAATTTAATATTGTGGACTCCATAAGTGCATCATACACATAGTAACCCCTATTTAAAAAAAACAAAACCAAAACCAACATAAAGTGTTGACAATTCTGACTCTAGGCATATTAACAGTCTGATGAAGGTACTTGGAGATTGCATGAAATCTGTCTGTCCAAATGGTCATGTGGCAAAATGTTGGGAAACGACACATAAAAGCACCTCATGTGCTGGTGGCAGCTCAGCTTCTGAATTAACCTGGCTTCATTAACTTAGGAAGAAAAATAGTATAGAAAACCTTCAGCAGCTTTTGAGAGTGTGACTATTTTTTTCACGTCTTGTGAGGCTTGTATTGACCACAGTTCAATGTCATTAACCTGTCATTAACTTGTCATGAACTTCTGTGCTGTCCATGCTGACTTGGTTTTGAGTCTCTATCTTTTTCTTCTTCTTGCTTGTAATTTGAACAAAAGCACTCTTGGTAGCTTTTGGACTGCTAAGAGCTCTGTCACTTCCTTGCCATTCACACTGTCGTTTAGGCTGTCATCAGATGTACAATGTTTTTTCTTGATTGTACTAATATTGATACTATGGACATACAAGATATCATTCTCATTCACTTCCTTACCTTGCTATAGGCAAGAAAAAATTGCTTGCAGAACAATCACCTGTGTCTCACATATGACGTCTCTTCCATGTGGTTTTCTTCCGTGTATCCCAAGTTTATTTTTGTAACTTGTTTTTCATTCATGTTTTTCATTCATGAAGAGTTTGTTCAGAAAGAAAACAAAGTGTATGCATACACCCATGCTCCTAAACTCCAGCCAGTTTAACTACCTATTTCAAATGCTTTCCTTAAGTTACTCAATGGATATCTGTGTTTAGGATATGTCTGTGAACAATTTTTTGAGTTTTAATGGCCCTTTGCTCTTGTTCTAGGCAGGGTAGGTTCTCCTAATTATTATTCAATCTCCTATATATTCTTTATCAAATGCTGTTCTACCATTAACTGGTTTGTGTTCAGAAATAGCAATTGCATGTGTAGTGACCTTACATATTTTGGGCAAGTAACAGGATCTGACAACGTGCCCTTGTTGGCTGTTCATGATGCTCTCAGTGGGCTGAGGTCACTGTTGGAACATTCCTGAATGTTTCCAGTGCCATGCTTTCAGACAGCTGCTGTGGTTGCCATTCTCCATGGCAGTGTTCTTTTCACCTGATGCTGTTGTGACTTAGTAATGTTCTCATCACCATGGGAAAGACACAGAGCTGTTGAATGCTTTTTTCCCTCTTCGTCTCTCTGGGGACAGGAATCTGATTTTTCTCCTCTTCTTTCAGCATTGATATATTTCTTTTCCACTATGCTGGTTTCCTAACTTCACTTACCTGCAGGAAGCTGTTCTCTTCTGCCATCCTGCTCAAGATTCAAAGGTTAGAAGTAAGGCAACATGAGACATTCAGGTTATGTTCCTTCCCCTTTATCTACTTTCTCAAGGCCTTCATTCAAATGTTCACATGTAGTCCTGGATCTCTAGCTGGTCAGACAGGTAGAAAAAGTGTTAGGCCAATAAAGAGAGATGAGTGATATGGGAACATTGAAAGAAAGGACCAGTTTTTTCTACCTATGGACTGAGGAAGAGATCTAGCTTTCATTTTACAGTGTAGGGAACTGTAAAATATGGCACATGTTTGTCCTGGTGGGAGCCAGTCCATGTGGTGGTGAGGATGTTGTTTGTCTCTAGTGTATTGTTCCACTGGTCACAGCACAGGTTTCTCCCTTCAGCTAGCCCCAAAATGAATTAAATCTGTCTCCCATCCTAGCTGTCCTGATCACAGTGAAGTGTTGCTCAGGTGTCTGCCTGCCTTGGACTGGTTTGCAAGTAGTTTCAGGCAAGAGACAAATAAGTAAGACAGCTGCTGAATTTAGTCACCTCCACAATCATGCAGGGATTTTTAGAGAGACCAGACTCCCATTTAGGATGTTGACAAAAGTAACTAAAATCTATACTGTCATAGTTTAGATGTCCTGAATCCTTCCCCATAAGCTTAAATTGGTGGGTACTACTGTTATGTTCAACAGCAATTCACCTAGCATTTAATTTTATCAGCTATATTTGAGTTTGATGTAGTTGTTCAGTTGCTACTGCTTTTTTTAGATTGATGAATTTAATTTACAGGCAGCCTCAACAGCTTCACTTCAAGGATGAGGAATTAATCCTGTGCTTAAACAGAGAGAAAATAGTAAATATTAACAAACTGCTTTCAGTTTTGAAGTCCTGATCAAATGTCATGTATAAGAACTGAGCTGTAGCCCGTATAATTAACCTTAATTTGAAACTTTACCAGCTGCCTCATTAGCAGAGAAAGTTAAATACAAATTCTTAAAGCTATTCTTGGCAGTGAAAAATGAGGTCATCCTGCCAGACAGCTACATCGAATGATAAACTACATAACTCTCCCTCCTACCATATCCCTGCTGTGACTAGACCATTAATGATAACCACCTAATCCTACCAAAGGGGATTTAGTTGTCAGCAAACAATCCTGGTCAAGGCCAAAAACCTAAAAAACAAATGTAAATCTAATTTATCTTGTTTTCTTGCTGTCTGTCCCACAAACCTCTAACTCCAGGCAGAAAAAGTTTGCCTGAATAGAAAGTCTGTAAGAACACGGGCTTTCTTCCTACCACAATAAATATCCAACACTTTGATGCTTCTTCTAGTCTATCACAATTGTTTTTCCTATCTGTTCTTTTGTGGCAAGGGAGAACTACAAATGTTTAGAACTGAAGCCTGTTACCATAAATCTGCAGGTAATAGTATATCAGTAATAATGTATTAATTCTTTAAGTTTTCAAGTGGTTTTACATTACAGAATTAGTTGGCTCGAAGTTATCCATCTTCTTGATCTTCCATCTCCCTGCTCAGCAGGACTGAGAGTCTGGCCCTGTTTATTCTGCTTCTCTCTGTTTCCATGCTCTTCTGAGTATGCAAAGGATCTCTTCAGTATTTTTTTCTATTTACTGTTGATTTTACCTGCATTTGTATTGTGTCAGAGCTGCCAGCATGCTTTGCTCTTGTGATGGGTTCGAAGCACTCGCATCACCCTGAATATTTCAGTGGCAGCTGCTGACTCATGCCCTATCTTATTAGTTGTTATCAGGTGCTGAGTTCCTTCAGTAAACAAAAGGTATCAGTCAGTCCCTCAGCTTGCTATGGTTGCTTTAGCAGTGGCCTAGAGGGGAGTAAAGTATTTGTTTCCAAAATTGCCTATTGTTTGGCCCTTGTCTGGTGTGTACCAGTGACAGACAGCCTCCAGAAAGAAGGATTTAAGAGAAGCTGAGCCTTTTCTGGGTCTGAACTCAGTAAGGATTAAGAGCTCCTAGTAGCAAGTTGTTGCCAATGAGACCATACATGTAAAAATCCCTATATATTTAGGCCCCCTTAGGGACCTAAAACTGTTTTTTTCAGGCTGACACATAGTTATTTCAAACTGTGGGGCATTGTACAGCCCTAAGGTTTCTCTCAGCAGCAGGTATTCCAGTATATATTTGGTCATGAACTTCTCTGCTGAGATCTTTGGTGAGACTTAGTGTTTTTTTTCTGACAAAGAACTCTCTGAAGTTTAAAAAATTATCTGAAATTAGGAACCAGAAATACTTCCAACATTAATGTCTTCCTATTAGAAAATCTGAATGTCTGAGCTGGTTTTTCATTTATAAGCATTCATATAAAAGCATTTATATGAATTCTCACAGTTACTGGTTGCATTGCCTGCTCAGCAGTTTTTTAAGATACAACCTTCATGTAGCATGGGATTTTTTCATTTTGTTAAATTTTTTATCAGTTCTTATCTGTGCCCAGAAGGAGCTTTTGTCTGGGTTACTCCAGGAGCCTGTGACAATCTACAGGACCAAAATATTAAGACATTGTTTCCAATATAAGTTGTAAATTGTGGTAACATTTCTGGAAAAACTAGTAGGATATGTGGTGACAATCTTGTTTTTAATCGATGTGAACAATCCAGACTTTGGGCTTAGTTCTAGTTAATTAGAAGGAAATAAATTGATTATTAAAACGAACCTCTTCAAATGAAAGAAGGCGGTGCAACAAAAGCTCAGAGTCTGTACTGTTTTCAAACTGCCACCAGATGACAGTGTTCCATCAGATTTTAAATCTATGGCTCCAGTTTTAGTTGCCATTGAGATATTGTTCTGCTGCATTTTATTCCTCACTATGCTGTCAGTCATTTTGTAACAGACATCTTAGATTCCATTAAAATTTCTGCTGCAGACCCCTTCAATCACGCCTTGGTTTATTTTAAAAGAATTATCAACCTAAGAATATTTAAGAGTAAGCTGGAACAAAGCTGATTGCCTTTAAGCTCTGCAGATCTGGAAAAAAAAACCTTTTTCTGACCTATTAAAACTTACATTCTAAAGGCTAGGACTCCATGGTAATCTGAATGTGTCCCATGTAAAATGTTTCTCAAGTTTAGAATCTTAATGATGCATTTCTAAGCCTGAGATGTATAAACTAGATGATTCCATTAAATATGCATTTTTTGTGTTGCTGCTTTATCCAGAAATTCAATATAATCAATGTAAGCAATAACTGTTCAAATAGTTACAGTTCTACCAATGCTATTGGTGTCAGTGTTGAAAGCAGGCTGTCTTGAAGATTGTCACAGGAAGAAAGAATGGTGCCTCTGGATGCTGTTTGAAGGTATTGGGAAATCTAGCAGGAAGATATCCAGATAAGCTGTAGATGCAGGTGCTGATCTTGCCCTATAGAAAGAGAGATTTCAGCCTCCTGAATAGTTTAGCAAGAATATTTACACACACACACACACACACACACACACTAGTGTTACTTGAAATCATCAATTTACAAGCAGGATATTTACACCAAATTGGGAAAGAGTGTAGATATTGGTGGTTTTGTCTTCATGCAGGAGCATGGATTGGACTAGAATTGTGGTCTGTCATTCATGGGCTTGTGGTCAATGAAGTATCAAAGGTGGTACATGAAAGCGTTGCCGTGAATTGAATGTTTCAGTCGTAATCAGCCATTGCAGAGATGCAGATTTGAGAGCATTCTTAAAATATTTTCATTAATTGCATTTGTAATCTTGTTTATAGGAATGAAAACATGACTGTAAAATAGCTCCTTAGTCTAAACTATGCAATGCTCTTTCCTGACAAATGTAACAGTAACAGTAACATATTTAAATCAATTTGATTAAGTCAGTCAAGTATTTGATTGATCATGTTCTCCCCAATCCAAAATGTCAGTTAATTCCCTTTAAAAATATATCAATGTCTTAGATGACCTCTAGAATCTTCTTACATCTTTATTTTATTTCCCACTATGACACTATTCATTAGCAAACAAGTATGAACTAAAACATTAAGAACAAGAATTAGTGGAAAGCCAAGATGCCAGAAATTAAAGTTAACCATAAACTTATGGATTTTTGTACTAACCTGATGATGAAACATCATTGCTATTAGTTTTGCTCTCAGTAGAGCATGCACGCTCTTGTTTTTCTGAGCACCAGTCCAAAATAACACACAGAAAAACTTCAGTAAGCCCATTTTGGAATGGGTAAAAATCCTGAATCATAAATTGTAGCACAATCTTTAGCACAGTTAAGGGCTTCTTGCCTTTCCTTTCTATATGGGTAGATTACTGGCTTTAATTTTTTTATGCCTCCTACATACTAGACTGTCAGCTGATGTCTACAGTATTTTACTGAGACAGGCTTGATATGCCTGGGTAACTGTGGAATGACATACTTAATTCCCCTGGTCCCTTCCTTCCTTCTCAGAGACCTAATTTACAGAAGGTTCCTGTTTCAGCTGAAAAGGCAATGGATATTTTTGAATGTTTTCCAGAGATTTGCCTAGCTTAAGGTCAATCATATCTGGGTCTAAAAAGACTAACATAAAGGCTGTGTATAAAGCACACTTTTATTAACAGAGCCTTCCACCCCTTAGAGAACAAGCCATGTAATGATGCCTGCAATATAAATTCACAGTGTCAAGGAAAAGTGGTTGGAGTAGCACTCAGGCATATACTTATTCATAATCCTATCTTTAACAACCACCCAAACTAAAAATAATATAGCCCAGTAAATGACTCATGAGCATTAGAGGAAATGGATGACTTTTCCAGTGAAAGTGAGCTGTCCAGTGAGGGCATTTCTACTTTTCTCCAAGCATTTTCTGCCTTTATTTTACCTACAGCTAATTCTCCAATGACAAACTTACTTACAGATGGTTGAAACTCTCCAGGGGTAAACCAGCCTGAAGCACTAAAGAGACGCTCTCTGAGAATAGATGGCTAAAAAATATCAGAAGGTCTACAAGGAGCACTTCGTCTCATGTGACCAGAGCTGTCTAGCTGCAGCTCAGCTTTCTATACACATGGTAGCAATGGACATGGTCTCTTGTTACCCTTTTTCCATGCCTTTAGACCACTGCCAGAAAAAGACTTTGCAGGCATCTCAGCAGCCATCTGCAACCTTCCCTTCCAGAATTTCTCCCTCATAGGCTTTCATATGTTGTAAGAAGTTGTGACTCTAACCTAATCCTGTAGTCTTTTTTACCCTCTTTAACCATTTTTGCCCTCAAAAACCTGACATCAATTTGGTTCTCGCTGTTACAAACAGCTTTAATTTCGTAGAAGGAAGGACTGATCCCCAACATCTGTATTTGTCTCCAGAAACTTCACTAACAAAAGCTGAGCAGCAGTTTTGGACCTAAACCATTAAATTTTGAATGATAAAAGTGAAAAAAAAATCTCTGAGAAAGGCAAGAGAAACACAGAATTCTGTTTCTGTCATAACAAATCACCTGGCCCCCTTCCTTTCTCTGCTTTGAGCCACCCCCAGCATTTGCTGGGATGGAAAGGGTGGGCAGCTTTCTCTGATTCTCTGAGACTTACCAGCTTGATGAGAATTGACCTGTGGCAGCAGGAGAGCTTACAGTTAAAGGGCTGCAATATTTTATACTGGAACTGCCAAAATGAACTCTCCAGGCAGACAAAAGACAGTCAACAGCAGTAATGCATATCTGAGTGTGAATAAGTAAAACATCTTCCTTGTTTTTCTGTCTGCTTTTCTTCATGGCCAGTGTTTATGCCATCCCTTAGATGATGGATCTTCAATATCCTTTGCCATGCCTGAAATAATTTGGGTAGGTGTGTGTTCCTCTAGTCATAAAAAATTTCTTGAGTTTCCTGTTTATCTGAAGTTCTCACCATTTAGAAATCAGGATTGAAATTAAACCTTTACAGGACGACCAGTGACTGCTATCCTGCTGCTGCATGAAGTCAGTCCCCTGGAACAGAGCCAGCCAATATTTTTGGCAGTGTTCCTGAGACAGCAAGAGGACTTGCTGACCCTGACATCTGGTGGACCTCATGAAATCCAAGCAATTAATTGTGATCCGAGGTAGAATCTCTCTAGAGTGGCTAAGAAAGTCTGTTTAACAGAAATACCTTGTGGTATTCATTAGGACCCTTGCAGATAATTTCCAACAGGTAATTCTCCTAGTCTTGAGCAGCATTAGGTAATATGTTATCCAGAGCGCATTCTAACATTCATCTCTGGTTTTTTGGAAGGTAAAACCAGTGATTATTTACCAGGGGATATGACTGACTGAAAACAAGACTGAGAATAGAAAACAATCTTTGTGCTGTTGTCCAAGATGCCTTCAAGGTTAAAAGTATTGTGCAACAATGTGGCACTTTTCTGCTGGAAAATGGGTTCTGCCCTTTATTGTGAGTCACACTGGGTATATGGTCACTGTAACACTGTCACCAGCTTCCTGGGAATAGGCCATAGACATCTTTTCAGGATATCTATTTCTTAGATAGCAGGTTTTGTGCCTGCTACAGATGAGCAAAAAGGAGCAAATGCAAGTTATAAGTCCTTGAGTGTGAACCTGCTTCCTTGCCCTAATGGAGGAAGGGGGACAAGCTGCTCAGGTAGATGTATAATGCTCCAGCAAACCACTTATTTTGAATAGACATGGCATGTACATACATTTCCAAGAATTAAACAGGAACCCACAGGGGAAATTTAGCCCCAGTATAAACAGATAACAACTCAGGTGAGGTTAAAGGAATTTATCTTATTTACACTTAAATTTTGTATACTGTCCCAGACCCACTGCAAATGGTGTCATGTTACAAGATACTGTAAAAAACTCTAAATTTCTAAATAAAATTACAATATTATTTAAATTACCTTACATTGGCACTGAGGTTAATTTGTTGTTGTTTTTTTGGCCAGTGTTTACGGGAATTTCTTAAAAAGTATAATTGGCTGAGTTTATACCTGTCCACATAAGACTTTTGACACCTAACTCTGAGATGGCATTTACACCATTCAGAGACGGTGCAAATATGAACTTTTAAATAATATCTGTCTCCTTAAAAGTAGGATCAGAACTAAGTGGAATTGATTATTGCACAGTTTGTGCTTTAAATAATTGTTAATGCCCAAAAATTAAGCAAAACTTGCTCTGGTCAGATTTGGAGATCTTGCAGTGCAGGTGCTTTCTTAACCCAAATTGCTATGCTGGGAATCATGAAATCTCAGTTAATGTGTGCAAAACCAACTCATCATGCAAAGAAAATTCCCAGTCTGTAATAAAGCGTGGATTTTCCAGCATCTGAAGTTAAATTGTTCTCAGAAGGGATACTAAAGAAAAGAAAGTTCTTGGAAAAAGTGTTTAAATTTCCTGTCCATTTCATATAGGTGTCATTTCACAGACTCAAAGTTAATGGAAGGCACATTTCTTGGCACTGTGGTTTTTGCAGTAAGGTGGGATTTAAACTTGCTTTCTCTTGCAGAGAGTGAGCTGGTACTTCAGGGAAGGGCTATACATGAAACCTGAACATTTAGATAACATTCAGCCAAATGAGCTAAGGGTACCCAACACTTGAAAGAATATTGCCCTGTACCCATGGATACATAGTCAAGTACAAACCAGTGTACTTTTTCATCTGTGTTCTCTTTGTACAGATGAAAATGCCTAATGTTTCTCTCCTGTTGCCACTTCCAGGCTGCGCTGTTCTTTTGTTATTCATTTACAAGTGACTTGGTTGGATATAATTCTAGTACAGACATAGAAGACCACAGCAATAGCCAGTACAGTTTTGAAAATGGGGAGAAGGTAGCTCCCATTTTCCTGTTTGTATGTAAGGTACTCCAGTAACATCTTGGAGCATAAAATTAATTAATTTCTTGTAGCTAAGAACAAGGACAGCCACACTGATTGGAGAAGGGTCCATGAAGATGTTCAAGCCCAAGTAATAATTATGATTCTCATTGAAAGGAAGTTGAGCTGGAGGAGCTGCTGGTTTGGCAGTTAACACTTTTTTATTTTGAAGAAAAGTATTGCAGCTCTGATTTTGAAAACGTCACTTTAACACCAAGGACTTCAGTTGAGTCACTCCTACCTCATGCTGTTACAAGCAGAATCAGGCCTTTTATGAAAAATAAAACAGGATGTTCCCTTCAGTACAACTGCAAGACTCATTACATGTTCTGTATTTAAGTGGTGTTGCAGACATTCATGCAATACAGGCAATACATCTTTGTCAAGGTGACAGGTCTCTTTTGGAAGGGAGATTTCTTCTCCTTCCCACTAAGAAGTACTGTGTGTTCTGTATTTAATGTGCACAACACTGTCTGAATTCTTAAGCTTTTAATTCCCTATGCGCCATTTGTACATTTTGTTGGAGGATGGGATGCTGATGAAAACTCTCCTGTGCTTTGCATCTGCCAAAATGGTACCTTTAAATCATCACCTCTTTGGAAAGAAGGTGATTCTTGGTGCTCTGTCCTGTCACAAGCCTCACATCAGCATTGCTCCTCTGAAAAATCTTTCTAATTCTGTAGCTGGTCTGCCAGGCACTCCACAATTGCATAGGATGGAAGTTACTTCCAGATGATAAAAGAATTATGATACAAATGGAATGTTTTTTAAGGGAAAGAGAACCCTAATATTAATTATTCATATATTTGAGTGTTTAGACAAAGAAAAAATTAAACAATGTTGATTATGTGCAAAAGTAGCAGCCAGCATCAAAAACGGGAGAAATTAGGGAGATTATTTAAAAGGTAAGACTTTTATTTCTACATCTACATCTTTTAAATATTTGGCATTAAAAATTCTGTTGACTACAAGGGGACTGTGTAAGAGACCCAGAATCTATTTTTAATTCTGCCTAAAACCACTTAGTTTTGGCTAATAACTGCTGAGTAATAGACGAGCAGATTGCTTCTCTGTCTTGTTTTGTAAAGAAAGCTCTAAGAATCTGGTAGACAAGGGCAGGGAGAGAGGAATGGCAAATAGAAATGCAGAGGAATGTGCTTGCCAAGGTCACTGAGTAGTATAGGACAGAGGCACAGCAAGACACAAGTATAGGTGAAGCTGGGCTAGAATTTTGCTCAGTGATTTCAGTCACCATTTATCTTACTGCTCCACAGTCATGTGCATAATGAGGGCCATCTTTCTGGGAATGTTCAGTCTCACAGTCACTTTTGCCTTTCAATCTTTCATTATCCACAGGTTGTTTGTTTTTTTTTTCTGATGGAGGAAATAACTTTTTCTGTTGTTTCTGTTGAAGAGCTATGGCTTTAGTCTAATTTTTTTTTAATCCATAGAATTTAGGGCATTTCACAGAGGCAAAAGCAGCTGTGTGTGACCAGAGAGAGGAAATGCTCAGGGGGAGCACAGGTGGCTCACCCTCCTGGCGTGTTACAAGCAGATGAGTGATGTTCAGGGAAGAAAAGTGCTCATGCATGAAGGAGCTAGAGTAAAATACATCTACATTACCATTTTAGCCTCAGAGTATGCAAAATGCATCCCTGTGGGGAGAAGGAGTGGGAAAGTCTGCATGTGAGGAGCACTTCTTATGCTGCAGCCACTGGTGGCTGTCCTGTCCTGCAGCTGGACTGCTGAACCTTCCCTGAGGTAATCCCTGATGAACTGGGGATTGTGAGGATGTCATATCCTTGGGACCAGCTATTTTGCTTCACAGGTCTGTTTCTGCAGAGTTGCTTTACTTACTCATGTATGCAAAGCCCCAGTGAAGTCACTGGGTTCAAACCATGAGAAATGTGTGGAATACAGAATGTTAAATCTTAAAGATGAAGAAATTCTTTGTGGTCATTTTCACATTCCCTGTGCAACTTATGTTGATATAGTGAATTAATCCAAGAACTTCTAGTGGGCTGCATTTCAATAATTCATTTTTTAAAAATGTCTGGGCAATTACTGAGATTTAGGAACCCAAGGAATAATTGCTATACTATTTAAGGTGATTGGTTATTGCCTTAAGATGTGCTTCCAGGAAAAAGGAAAATCCACTCAGCTTCTTTGCAACCATTGCACATTATTTGAAAGACTTAGAACTCACAGTTCTATGTGAAGTTCTAACTGCAGCCAGTTCTGTGAAAGACTTATGTCTTTCTCTCAACATCCAACACGAGCTGAGGAGAAGTTCTCCAGACCAATAGCACAGCTTTTTAAGACTAGCTGCAGCATCTCTTAGAGATGGGGGAAGAAGCCTACAAGCCTTGTTAGAGCTTGCATCTGGAAAGAAAGTATTCATAAGGCCTGCAGAACAAGCTCTAATGTCTTCTGGATTTGATGCTTTGCCTCAGGGGTCTTCACTGCAGATTGTAGCAAATGTGTTTTTCAGGGGAGGACGTGGGGGCTGGCTGGGGTTTTCCTATACAATTGCGTTTTTGAAGGCTTTGTCCTGCCAGAAATTCCTAGGAGGAAGTGAATTCATTCTAAACTTTCTGTTAAGAAGAAAAAGCTCCACAGTTACTTGCCACTAGATGTCAGAAAAACTACATGGTTCAGCTGGAGTAGAAGATTTAACTGAGGGGTTTTGTTGGCTGTTTAAGCACTTGCATAACACTTTGGATGGGTCCCAAGGAAAACAATTAGACATTTGAGTTTATTTTTGTTTGCATGAAATAGTAAATATGCTGTTGGGTCAGACTCTCCTCTCATTGCCCCCAGAGAAAACTGGAAATAAACTTTTTGTCAAGAGTTATGCCACCCTGGAAAATAGAACTGCTTTTAGTCTCATCAGCAAAACCTTCTCATCTAAAGTGCTGTGGTTTTCTATTCTTTGTATAAAGCTGGTCTCTGAGTTTAGGCAACTCTAGCAGAAATGTGGTGGAGGGTGAGTAGGTTGGTCCTGATTCAGCAGAAATAAAAGCTGTTGTGATTGAGATGCTTGTGCATGTGGAGTAAACATCAAATGTGATGTTTCTCTATATAGGAATATATTTAATTCTTAGTTCCCTAGGATAAAATGGATGCAAATTGAAAGTATTTGTTATGAAGAATAATACCTGAAGCCTTCTACAGAATTGTGATGAAGTAAATGCAGATTCACCTTAAACTGTGTCCCTCACTCCACAATACAATTGTCCTTAAGAGGACAGTTTGCCCTTTATGGCTGTTCTGCTGCTTTACTGATGCAGCTGCAAAGTTTAGTTTGTAAACCTGACTGCAATTCAATTCATAAACGAGTGGTCAAAATTACATTTGTGAGCTGTCTATAATGTAAAAAAACAGGTCATTGTTTTGCACATAAATGCATCTAAATGCTTTACAGGCTAAAATCCACTTTGGAAACAGCACAGAAGTTCACACTCAGTATATTGATTTTATATTCTAATGTGTGCATTTCTCTGTGGGAGAAAAAGCGTGTTCCAAATGAAAAAAACAATATGGCTTGTCAAACAAAGATTTGTGAAGCAGTTCCATATTTCTAAGCTTTTTGATGTTTACTAGACATACAGTGCTCAGTATTTAAGGATCAGACTGTAACTTTTTGAAGGAATATTGCCAGAAAAACTAGAAGGACATTTGACCAAAAAGAAAGAGTCAGAGACACCCAGTTTACTCAGTGTTGATCTTCTATCTAAATAAAAAAATAGAGTGGCCAGGGCTGAGGAGAGATGTGAAGGCAAAGGATGCTGTCTTGCACCTTCCCCCTGCAGCTGCCAACCTGCAGGAGGGATATGCATCTCAGACACCTCGTCAGGGACCCTACTTTTTGCCAGGAGCCTGAAAACAGCAATTGACTGGCTGTGGTTTAGCATAGGAGAATAAATAGCACCTCAAAACCATAACCTGGGACCAAGGATTCTCACTGGGTCTGAAATTCAGGTAGCCATGCACAAAATATGAGCTACATTGAAACTTACTTGGAGTTAATTCCCCAGGAAGCTTCTCCTTGGGGTTTCTTTTCACCAGTGCAGAGCTGAGGTCAAGGCTCAGCCAACCTTAGGCCAGACTGACATTTATTCCTCCTTGAAAATTCTGTGTGTGAGGTCACAGCATGGTATTTACACTCAGCTATTGTCTCGTACACTGATATTTGTAGTTGCATTTTAGGGCAGAGAAAATTGTATTTAACTTCTGCTCCTCACTTTGAGGTTGTTTTTTGGTTTTTTTTCCTCATGTGTTCTGCTACCCTCTGTCTCTTGCACAGAAAGAGCAGGGAAACACGTTTTCCTATTCCACAAGTATTTGCAGTGCACAGCTCTTGCATTCTAGAAGCAGCATCCAGATAATTTCCTCATCTACTGCACAGCAGTGAAAGGCATCATCAACCTCAGCATCACACCCAAGTGAAACTGGAGTCACCTGGTGTCCATGCCACTGTTGGTTGAAGAAAAGGAATTTGTTAAGATGGGTACATGGCTAAGCCTAAGGCTGTTACAGAAAGCTCTCAGGTTGTGAGTAAGTTTTGAATGCAGTGAGTTTTTCAATCCAGAATATATAGCATGATTAACAATTGT
Organism: Luscinia megarhynchos; assembly: GCA_034336665.1. NCBI lineage: Eukaryota > Metazoa > Chordata > Aves > Passeriformes > Muscicapidae > Luscinia > Luscinia megarhynchos. Next base: position 25,902,036 of record CM067566.1, read on the forward strand.
ATGTGAAAATATTTTAATACAGAAACTGCAGTTTCTCTGACTCTTGTGATCTCCAGATAGGCTCAGTATTTTCTGCCTGATGTTGCTGTATGAAGAAAAGCAAACTTCACTGATGATTTACAGTGACTGCTTGATTCATTAATTTCTTCTTTGTTATGTCTTGCCTACATTATTACTTTCTTAATATGATTTTAATAAAACTGTCATTGTGGCTCCTCTGTTGTAACTTTTGCTAGAAGGCTTTTTCCTTGTTTTCTAAACTGTTGGTTTAGATTTTTTAAATGAGAAACCTGCACTAGCTTTGCAACAACAAATTTAGAAACGCAGTTTTAAACAGAGGCATTTGAGTATGGAATATACAATCAAATTTCAGCATCTAATCATCTAATTGGAGAGCTCAGAAATGCATCTCACTTACCATTTGCACGTTCAGACCTTCTACATTTTGAGTTTTGCCCAAAACTGCAACATGAGAGCCTTGTTTTGAGAACCACAATGTGTTATATGGTGATTATACAGGGATATGTTCTATATGGTTTAAATGAGAAAGCTTCAAAACCTGTGTAGCTGTAGCTTCTGTGACAGAGTGGAATTGCTTCTATTCCTCAAAGTTCTGATTTTCATCTGAAGATTTTTAATATTCTCTGATGCTGTGGAAAACAAAGACTTTCTTCTTTTGTGCTACTATACCCATTAAATCCTAACCAGCAGCAGTGTTCTGGGTAGGAAATAAACCATTGCATTTGGAGTTCCTTTGCACAAAACCAGATGTTTCTTCTTGGGAGTTTTTAATTTGTAAGGACAGTGTTCTGAGCCTATTATTAGGATCTAGATCCAGTTGGCAGATGGTTATGTGAGATCTCATTTTGAAAACCATCTTGTAGAAGTTAAGTGTCACATTTCTGGAGTATGAGTGCACACATACTTGTACATAGACACACACATGCAAGTTCATACTTTTTATTTGTACATAAAGCCTGTTGTTTTCTCCTAGTTAGCTCTTAATTGTGCAAAAGTGACCTGACTAAAGTAGAAATTAACTGTTCCTTCTATTAATATCCATGGGACAAAAGAAGAAAGAGGAAGTTTTTGTGTGATACTTTCATTCATTAAGAAGGTCTGTTGAGGATATCTTGGAGGAACATACTTCAGCTTTTGAGTTGCAAATTGGATTCTTGTCATGACTTTTTAGTCTAAGGACAGAGTGGATGGAGAAATGTGTATAAGTCACCTGAATAGAATTTGAATGCATTGAGTAAGCACTTCTTGTTAATGTGAGTATGAAGATTATCTTTTTCAAGACAAGAGGCACACTTAACATATTGTGCATCTTTTTCCAAACCATCTCAAAGAAGCCAAACTCACATAGATGGAAGATAATCACAACAATCTGTAACGATTTTCAGGAAGAGGTTTTGGGAATAACAAGCAGGCCTAAATCTAAAACCAGAAACAGTTGTTGATCTCCTCCATTGGTGTATAGTAAGAGTCTAAGGTTTGGTAGTTGCAAGACTACCCCTGAATTCTTTTATGGGAGCTGTCTTCTAGGGGACTGTCCCCCGAAAATTTACCTCTGTGGGAATAAATAATTTCTTAGCTATACTTACAATAACTGCCATACAGCAGGATGTGCTGCCCAGAGACCATCCACATGCCTTGTTTAGCACCAAATTTACTCTCTTCTCTATCTTCTGATGTTGTAGATGCACAATAGCCAGTGATTGAATACAGATTCCTTAGTACTGTTAGTCTTGTACATATAACTATGAAAAATGGAAAAATAGTGCAAAATGGTGAGATCCATGCCCCAACTTCCTCTGAAGATTCTAATTAAAGGGATGGCAGAGTTATAAAAGCCTACAAAATCAGTCCAGGAAAATAGTGCTGCCAGTAGCTATTCCTGTGTTAGAATTCTAGACAGTCCCTGGAGATCATAGAGCAAAAAATTCTGCTATGATTGTGAGAAGAACAATAATTGAATAAAATCAAGTGAATGCCACTTTCTTTCTTCAGCTTATTTTGTACCCCAGTCAAAATTCTAAATTTTGCCTTTATGTCTCTGTCTATAGAAGAACATCTTACATAAATCTATGTTGGCAGATACATAAAATTTATTCAGAAGCTTTGTTCAACATATACAATTTAATTAGATCTTGTAATACTTGAACTTGTTATAAATTCAATTATGCAGAACATTCACTGAACCATGTACCTATAGGATTTAATTATGCCAGCTGTTATTAAATTGTGGAATGGGAAAGGAACACATAAAGATTCCCTGCATGTTATCAGAGACCACTGGTGATGAAGTTGCAAATTTTACCCCTGCAATGTCTTTGCATTATGTTGGCATGTAATGGAGTCAGTCATTCCTGACAATGTTCAAAACACTATTTCCTCAGACCTTGCAATTCTATAGCTGCAGGATTTTTGTGAATGAAGGAAACCTTAGAGAAGTGAAGACATCTAATGCACTCATGCATCCTGCACATGCTAAGAGGACGTGGTGTAACTACCCCAGTTGTAACCTGAATCCCTAACTAAACAGCAAATCATTCACTCCTTTGACGAGGAAAAAAGAAAAAAGCCACTGTGGCTAAAGATGAAAGAGAGAAGACAAACATGTAGGCTGGGGAATAGGAACAAATCAAAGAACTGACCTTTTGTTTCAGATTCCCAAGTGCCTGCCCTGGACACTTTCTTGGATACCTCTGTGTGATTGTGACTTCATGGGTGCTCTCAGACACGTGGCTGGAAGTAGATCTCTTAGTCAACTCTTCTAGCCTGCCAGGAGAATGAGTGAAAAGTTTCCTTCCAGTAGAGGTGGACAAGGTTTGCTGCCTTCCTGTCATACCTTTACAGATGCAGTGCATGCCTTTTTGTCAGCCTTGACATGTTTCTCCTTGCAGCTGCCTCCACTGATTGCCACTGCATTCAGGCTTAGTTCAGGTGGCTGTTCCACTGAGATTGCATTGAGATTAGGAGTGGAACCACCTGTGGGAGCAGAAATGTAGCTCCCAGCAGCTTCAGAAGACACCCCTTGCTAACAGGCTAGAACACCTTGTCAACACTTGCTGGTGTGTTCAATAACACTCATTTCCTACTACCAGCATGAAAAAAATAGGTGCAGGAGACCTACTTAAAAAAGAAAGAAAGAAAGAAAGAAAAAAGGAAAACCAGAAGGTATGTGTAAAAAATATACCTGAATCCAGGAAAGTAACACCAATGGAAAGGATGGTACAAAGGAAAGTGGTTATGTGTTGGAATTCAGCAAACAGTAAACAAGTAAAACAAGTAAAATACATGATAATTATCTGGGATGCAAAGCAAAACACTGTAATGAAGAACAAATTGCTATAAATAATTTTCTTCTTCCCCTCTTTGCCAGGATAAGTAAATATGAACCAATATGCCAACTTGTTCCTGCCATATGTTTTCACAAGTGCATTTCTGTTTGGTATGGAAGAGAGCCTTTTCCATAGTGTGACCTGATTTTTATACTAATTCATGTGACTTTAACCTAAGATCTGATTACTTCTTGGAAAAGAAAAATTAGATTACTGAATTATGTCCTTTGTGGAAACAGAGAGGACACTGTTCTGGGTTCTTCCAGTTGCTCCTGTAAAGAGTTTTGCAAACCCTTTGAGGTCTACACCTTCCCTCTGCCACCCTTGAAACTGTCCTGATCTTTGTTCATCCTTTTAAGTGGTGGAAGTGGTCCTTTGGCTCACATGAAAGATTCATCTATGTAGATCAAATGTTTCTGCTAGGCCTGTTTAGCTCATTGTAATAATAAACCACAAACGGGGTCCAAGAAAAAGTGCCTTGCATTTCAATTTGTTTTCTTTTATCATAACTTAAGAGATCAGAATGTAAGATGAAACACAAATCTGCTTTTGTTGGCCTGTATCCTGGGTGTATTATGACAAGTGAATTACTGCAAGCTTCGTGGGAATACATTATGAGGTATATTATGGCCTGAGAGTCTGTAGAGGTCTGGGGGAAGAAAGAAGTGTAGCTATTTATTCTGTGAGTCGTGTCGGGGCGCGCCGCTTGCGGTGTACGGTGTCTTCTGAGGGGAAGTGCAAGGACCTCAGTGACACACGAGCTCCTTCCTGGCCTCATGCTGCTGGCTTGAGATATCAGATTGCTGGAAATGAAAGCTGTTGGACAAGTCCTGGTGTCAGCAGCATCTGCTGCTCTGCAGTGGGTGACAGTCACCTCCAAACCACTGCCTGCTGAATGCTCATGTCCCAGTCCTGCACTGATGGGAGCCTGGAAGAGCAAACCTGCATGCACAAGTCCCATATTGTATGGACAGGGAAGCATCTGGGTTTGGGTGCAAGACGAGCCCAGGGCAGGAGAGGTACAGCTACCCTGCCACTCTAACACCAATGGTTTTGTTGTGATTTGAGGTGGGATGGCAGCCCTGTTACCCAAGCTGCTTATTATTTCCCACAGTAAAAATCTGGCTTTTTTTGTACCACAGGAGATTTTTCCATGCCTTGGGCAGGTTTTTGTTTCTGAGAACATCAGTCAAAGTAGTTCTGCTGTTTATGAGAACAAAGTATTTTTGAGAACAAAGGCAAAGGGTAAACAATGCACTGGTTTCCAAAGCTAAAAAAGGTTAAGTAACCTTTTCCTTAGGAAGTTCAAGTGCCTTGGAGCCTTGCAGTAGAGGCTCTTGGTTTGGCACTAGAGCTGCCTTTCTGTCAGGGATGTGTTTTTCAATCCTTTAGGGAAAACCCAGTCATGCTTTGCCAAGTCATAAACAGTTGACAAATTGCAATTTATTCATACTCAGAAGAATTTAGCAATGAAAATCTTTGTGGTGTGTTGGAACATCTACAGCCTCCTTTGCTGGACAGACCTGGCATTGCATGCTTCAGGCTCAGGCTTCAGGGATGCTGCTAGAAGGATTTTGTGATGCCCCTTTCTCACTTCTTGTTCTGTACATGGTCAAGATAGGTGGGCACACCTGTCATTCTTGTGAGTCTTCTGTCCTTTGCACCCACACAGGCTGGGAGAAGAGCAATGATATAGACAGAGAGACTGAAATCAGGTGGGGAGGCTGACTTATCAGGATGTAGGGTGAGAAAGGGACTAGCTGGACATGGTGATTAGGATGAAATGTTGGAAAAGGGAGGATGCTGAGGAGGTATGAATGTTGAAGTCAGGTACAAAGATGTGTGTCTGTGGGAGATGTCTACTTGTACTGCTATGCAGAGACAGAAAATTGTACTAATTTATATTCCTTCCAGAAGTTCATATTTCTGTTTGGTGTCACCTTGAAAAGCAGTATCTAGATGGTACTGTATTGTTGTTTTTGCTATTTATTATTTTTATTCTCCTACTACTGGTAGTCCATAAGTATTCCTGAAGCCAAGTTTTTTTATTACTGTTTCTATCTTTGACACATATGTGACTTATATGACAGACATAACAACTTCTTTCTTGTTTTGGCCCTTTTTGGAAGTGTGAGATAACTTCATACATTACTTGCTTGGCTTATAATTAACCTCTGATAATAACCATATCCACTATTGCAAGAGCATCACCAAAGAGCAAGGTTAACAAGTAGAGGGTATGGGATCTGTATGTATATTGCTTCCACAGGTACACATTGCAAGAGGGAGAATGGACAAGACACTACACATGCTTTGCAAATTCTTCTGTGAATTTATAGAAACGTGGATTCTTCTCTCACCCCCACATTTACTCAGGACACCTGCACACTGCTGTGTTTATTTTGTGTAGGCTCTAAAAGCTCAAACTCATTGCTCAATGTTGTGTTTCACAGGGCTGTTCTAGCAATCCCTAGACCTTGGTCTTTGGAAAGGCACGTCCAGGCTTTTCTGTTCTGCTTTGCCATCCTGCGTGTCTTACAGCTCTTAGTGTCTGTTTGTCAGCCTTCTCTTGGCTACTAGAACCCCACTCTGCCAGCTCTGGGAAGTGCTCTGCTGTTTGGCAAGGCTTCCCTCAGGGCTGGAGGGGTTCCTGTGGGACAAGCAATGTCTGGCTGCTGGGGAGCAGGAGCAGACCCAGGCGGGAAGTGCTGACATCAGTGGCACCGAGAGAAGCTGGCTGTGGGCAAACTGAACTGGCACGTTGCTTGCAAGTCTGTGGGGCCATGTTCAGTCAAAACAGAGCCTCTGCCAGTCTGCTAATTGTAGCTCTATGTTCCTGCCTTCACAGGTTTGGAATGGAAATCAATCCCTTTGCAGAGTGCCCTGCCTTCCTGTAGCTTGGGGGACTCTAATCCGCTACCACTTCCTGTGGTGCCTGGCTAGCTGACAGTTTTCAGCATCACTTTTAAAGACATTTTTATTTTTTTCAAATGCTTCCCTTACCTTGGCTTGACATATGTTTTTGCTTTAAGAGCAAAATGGTTTCCATAGGCAGCTGGTGAGGTCCCTGAACACATATTCCTCCAAAATACAAAACCCTAGAAGACATCAATTCCCAGTAGAAAGGTTACTTACATACAGCTGCAGAGCACTGCTTAAAAGTTTTTGGAAAATAATATTGTAGTCAGCTGACATCATTTAGTCACTATGATTAGTTTCTTTTGTCTGATTGCTGAATTACCTGAATAAAGACAAATGAGGCTTCTTCGAAGATCACGTCTATATGCACTTAAGTAACAACCAGAAAATAAATCATCATTTGTTTCAGAGCTATCACCAGGGAAAATGGCCCCAGGATATAACCAGATTAACTGGGCAGTATTTAAAACAAATGAAATTACAAAATACATGTATTGTAGCCAAAAGTATTGTTTGAAATGAAGATTCTTCTATGCTTTTCAGTCTGAAGTAACACAGGGAAAATTCTATTTCTGAAAAGGAAATAAGGGAATTAAAGAGACAAAGGCCAGCTTAGGAAACAAAACCACATCCATTCACCCACAAGTTTTCTCTTTTTTGAGTGCATGTGGAAGAATGGGCAGGTTGTAAAATCAGAAGAAAATAAAGTTTCTTCCTGAGAACAGGCACTAGATTTGGGTAGACTTATCCAATTTGTGGGACTAGAGACAGAAATTTACTCTTTAGGAGCACTTCCTCTTGCACCCTGCCTGGCTGTAGAGTCCATTGGCACAGGTTGTAGAGGGTTGGGGGCAGCACCAGCTCTGCTCTGGCACTTGGCATGGGACATCTTGGGAGCATGCTGTGGGATCCTTTCTGTAAGGGAATATCTGACCTGTTTTAAAAACCACTGTTTTTCATTCTTTCTCTGCATTAAATAGAGCCATTTGTGACAGTCTACTCACATGCTGTGTCTTTCCTGTCCCAATTGTATTTTTAAGTGACTACTTGGGCTCGCCAGCACTGTTCCTTTTTAAGTGTAGGACTTTTGGTTTTCCTGTTCAGTTTCTTGTGGTCTTTAATGTTTACACTCACAGTATAGACCTGATTTTCTAACTGGAGTTATTAAAAAAATAGGAAAGAAAAAAAGAGAAGTGTTCTCTGGATTGCAGTCCTATTTTAGAGAGCATCCCAAAGGACAGGAGGTCACTCTGTGGGCATGCACTTTTCCTGCCGAGAGGTTGCATGTAACTTGTAATAACCTAAATTTCCACGTTGTCAAAGCAGATCATACCAACAAATTACAGCCAGAGTGCTTGTGAGAAGGTTTCATGGCAGCATGATTTTCTCTTGCTTTTCTCCTGCACTCTCTGGAGCTGGAGGATGAGGGTGGTACGTGGCTGTTCTTCCACGGTGGGTCACAGTCAGTACTACAGCAACTGCTTCGGGCCATCAGAAAATGTAGGACAGCCATGCTTGGCTTCCTCACTTCTCATTTTTTTTCTCTTTTCTGTGCTACCCTGAATGGAATCAGAAGTCATTTGTAAGTCAGTGTGTTTGAATTTCTGTCCCACTCTCTCCAGGGTCTTCTCAGCTCAACAAGCAACAGCAAAACCGTGTCTACTTTTTTTAATCATGGGCTTCTCCATCTACTTTTTGTCTTTTATGTTGCTACTGGTGGGAAGACTAAGAGCAGCTCTAACTCAGATCAGAACTACACTGGGATGATATTTTCATTCAGAAAATATAATCTAGAGATCTACACATTCAAACATGACAGCTCATAAATGCTGGTTCATACCATTGGGATGATACCTTATGCTTGAAGTTAGAGACTTTGCTCAAGAGGCTGTGCCCATTGATTTTAAAAAAAAGTAGTTAAGAGTATCTATAAAAGAGTCATTATGTTTCTTAAAAAAAATAATGCAATGGCTGATTTAACTTTAAAAAGAAGCTATGAGAAATCAGGGTAGTATTTTTCGTAGCCTTCCACTACTGAGCTTCATTTTCTTTAAAGCATTCCTTTGAGATCAACAGAATGTGGGTTTTTTTTTTTCTGAACATAATTTAGGAGTATTAGCAAAGATTTGCTTTGTATTTTGATATTAGTAATTTGGTATTAAATTGCATGAGGTCATTTTACTTTTAATGCCAAAGTTTCATGTATTTATCTTTAACAGGTTTACAAGCTGGATAGTAATTTTTGCCATGGGCACAGGCAACATGTCAACAGCCCAATGAAGCATTTCAGAAAAACAGGTTTTCTGCCCTTATTTTAGCAAAAATGTAGATCTCCTCAACTCCTTCTATTACACAGAAGCCAAAGCTGTGAAGGAAATAGCTAGCAGTTTAGTATTTTAAAATATTAGATTATGCTAATCCAAAGTCAGTTTATATTAAAATAGGAATACATCACAGCATATCTTTTTGACAAAATGGCAGATCCTGATTAATTCTAGAGTAATGTTTCTCCTCAGTGGTATCAAACCTGAGTTCCTTAAGTCTCTTGTTGAAATCACTGAGATACATGAAGAAAAATAACAGGTAAAATGCACCACAGTTTCTCAAAATCAAAATCTCCAAAGAATGGCTCAGTGGCTTTTCAAACCTCTGTAAGGAAAAACTGCCAGCCACTATGGGCTGAATACTTGTGTTTTAAACTTACAAATGTGACAAATTCTGCAGGATGATTTTCGACAGGAAGCTGAAATTCTTGCATCTGAAGTGCTAAAATGTGACAACCATTGCATGTATTTTTAAAACAGGTGTGAAAAATCACAGCTATCTGCTTTCAAGAAAGAAAGAGCAGGAAATCCACAATAAAGCAATAAACCCATAAACCTTATAATATGCACGTGCAGCAGGTGCTGCTATGTACAACAATATTTGAATACAATAGAACCTTTTACTATTGTCCAAAAAGAGTCTGCTGCCAAGATATGGCATTTGGCTATACTCTGCCCTTGACTAGAGTTAGTTCAAATATCCAAAGCTAGCATGTTTTAGATAAGGAGAGAAAATTTCTTTAGCAAAGCCAATGGGAAGTGTGTTCTGGTTCAAGTCACCTCCTTTACTCTGTTGAGAGGGCTCTTTTGTTCTGGGGATTTTTAGCTCATTTTTTCCTGATGGATGATTCATCTGAAATGTGAATTTTTCACCTTTTCATTCCCAAAATTTTTGTAACAGTTATTAGCTCCCAGAGCTGCTAGTGAGGGCAGGACTGTATGCATCTCACTCACCATACAAAGCAATGGAAGCAAACAGGTGTTGGTTTCTTGATCTGTGTGAGCTCTTTCTGCCCTGCTCCTCTCTAGAGCTTGTCTGCTTTCCTGGCATCAGCAGCAATTGAGAGCAGAGCTTGGCACATCCTTTTTCGGGACAGAGAATGAGTGGTGTGAGAGCACAGAGGACATTCACCCAGTGAGCATCCAGGCCAGTGACCACCCAGCTGCTGAGAGCTGGGCTTGGAGGGATGAAGATCTGAACCCTCCTTGTATCTCTGAATTTGGGTTAGGATGTAGCTGAAGGGAATATATTGTGGACACTGAATAAAATCCAAAGGAAACATGTTAGATATGGACACTGAGTAACACCCAAAGGAAGACTGAAAAAGGAGGCTCTTGCTATCTAGGCTGATTAATCACCCCGTAAACACTGTTAAAAGTATGACTGCCATCTTCAAATTGTCCTTGGTACCTTTTTTTCATTGCACTGAAAAACAAGTTCTTTTCCCACACCCAAATTTTCTGGTCTGACTGTGAAAATCTGTAAAAATGTTTTTGGTTTTAGAAATAATTCTGGTGTCAACCAGATGTTCTCTAGCAGATCTCTAATCTAGACTGCTGAATTTCTCGAGATTATCAAATGATGCAATATTCGGGTGAATGGCAACCCAGGATCAAGTCGAGTGTTGGTGCAATGTGCAGCTCTGCACATGGCGTGGGAGCAGTTGCAAAACTTTTGTATGCAGATTTATATGGATTTAACTGTATATTTACCTTTAAAAACCTCAGTTATATTTTAGGCTGTGGAATCACCTCGATCCCCTAAACATAGCTATGTGTCCAATCCCTTTCTCTATAACTCATTCTGCATTCCTAGGCTTGCCTTCTGGGCTGTAGCATGGGGAGGTACCGTCACCTCAACTATAACCAGACACTGTAAAACAATCAGATTTTATATTCCCTTGATCTTGGGTGAAGCAACAACCTACTCATGATGACCTGTGTAATTCCAGATGGAGGCAGTGCCAAAATGTTCACATGAGTACTTCAGTATGTATCCCACCTGCACATGAGACTCCACCCCATTTGTCTTCCTGTATCCTTCATTTCCCTTGACCCTGAGTAAAACAAGGCTTTCAGAACCCTTTGCACAGAATTTTTTCAGTGGCATGTGGATAAAGAAGTTCAAACAGATGCAGCTATAAGAGCTCTTATGCCTTCTCAGAGTTTTTGGTGGGATGCCATGCTCGTCTGAGCACAAGTAATGTGATAAAACAGCATCTACACTGGAAATTTTTGCCAGTGTAATTATGCAAGGCAGCAGGACCTCTCTGGTGCATGCTATAAATAAGACTCATATTATAAACAGATTGAGAACCACCACAGACTTCTCCCCTCCCGTGGATTTATTCATTGTTTCTCCACTACAATTGCCAAACCACTGACTGTAAAACTTCCTTCAGGCCCTGCTTTATTTTCATGGTGGGCCCCACAGCCTTATCAACATGTGTGATATGCACAATGGCAGTCACTTTTTTGCCATTCCCTACTCTTCTACTACCAAAATCCAGCAGTGGTCCCCTCTGTACAGGAGCAGATATGTGGTTTTTTTCCAATCAGTGAAAAGCAACGGTTTTTAATAAGAGAAATCTGTGTGAAAAAGGGATGTGACACCTTATTAAGAAAAGACCTTGAGCTGAGGATAGAAGTCTCAAATTTCTATTATTCCTTAAACACATCCAAAACAGTTGGCACTAGCTTTGTCGGCAGTGAAACATCACTCATTACATTGGACTCCTCTCCAAAGGCTGCAACAAATTTGTTTTCTTTTTCCTTTAACATGTTAGCATAACTGATGCTTTATTTTACAAGAGTTAGAGTGGCATTGATGTTTTGGAGCAACAAGCTGGGAAGTGCAATGGTGTGAAGCAACAATCAGTGCCTCTGCTGTGGAGTGGATTCTGGATAGGAGGTGTGATGCACATCTGGTCTGCAGTTCCTCTCTGGGAACAATTCTAGTCACACTTTTTTACACTTGGCCTGTGTTGACTTTGAAGCTCATTTGACATGCATGATTGAAAGAAAACACTGGTGAAAAGAGCAGGGCACACTTAAAAATCCAGAAACAATCAAAGAAAAAACAGAAGAGAGTTTTTTTGCCTATTTCTTTTCAGTGTATTGTGGAAAGAACATGTATGTTGGCTGACCAATTTGAAATCCAAGCATTAGGAAAACTGATGCATTAGAAATCAGTGAAAGTAATAGCAGAAGATCATGCTCATAGCTTTCCAAATCAGCAAGGACAGGTGATACATTTTCAGAAAACAGGTCTATGATTTTCAAATCTCTTTTTCCATATTTTCTTTCTTTGTCTTCTATAATTTCTGGCACTCTAGTTTTAACACCTCTTTAATTCTTTCCCACAAACATCTGCTGCTTTCTATGATATTTTTGTAGCCAATTTCCTACATGTGGAGCTGTCATAAAATGTAGGTTTACTCTTTGGCATGGAGGAGCAGGCTCCCCTTGGTTACAAACTGGAACGTCTCCCACTTCAGTGGATACTGAGAAAGTGTTTAAAGTTCCTGCTCTGTAATGTTAGAGACAAGCAAACTTATGTTCATCTAAATAACACCAGTGAGGTTGAATACTCTAATTTTACAAACAGGCTTTACTTGATTCTGGTGTTTTCTGGTTTTTTTTTTTTTTTTTTTGTTTGTTTGGTTTTGGTTTGGTTTGGTTTGGTTTGTTTTTTTATGTAGATTGGATGTGTAAATTTGGAGAAAATGAATTGCACAATGTGCTGCTCTATTGCTCTCACAAAAAGGAGGGAAACCTATTCCACCTATTCCTTTCTCTCAAAGAAGAGGGACACATTCTAGGTGTTACAGTATGCATGCTTATTGAGAAGCTGAATTTAAAAGAAAATACTGAGTTCTCCCTATCATCTTCACTGTCAGCCTTTATTCACTGCAGCAAGTCCTGAATCCTATTCACCAAATAATCTTTCTGGCCTTGCTGACTGCTCACTCTGAGGAGAACCTATTTGCTATAGAGCCACTGAATTACTAGCTTTTGTTTTGCAAAATATATAAGAAGTGCTGAGTTCACACATGGTACTATTTTAGAGGACACCACCTTTTCATGTGGCTAATTTTGCCCATCCATGTGGTGGGGCATTGCAACAATGACTGCATAATGGAGGATGGTTTCTGGATCCTAACAATTTGAAGCTTTTTGTTCTGTCCCCAAGAAATAATTTGCTGTGGTGGCCTGTCTTAGGTGAAAAGGAGGAAAGAATCTGCTGTACAAGTTCAGCTTTCTTTACTCCATATACTATTCTTAGTATTTCCAGTGATCTCTTTGGCATATTTCCCCATGAACACTTGTGATGAATATTGAGAGGATGAAAACAAGCTCTGATTTTGTCTGCTGCTTTTTGTCAAAATTCATCTCTCCATCTCATTTGCCTTGTTCAGCTTCCCATGTCACATCCAATTCTTTATCCTCTCCTACACATGGAAGCTATTGTTGCAGCTTTTTGTTCTTTCTCTGGGGTGTGTATATGGGTGAGTGTGTGTGTGTGTGTGTATGTGATGTGTTTCCATTCAAGCCCAACTTCCCTCTTTAAAGGATAGATATTTGGTCTCCTCCCTCTTACTGGCAGCCATGCTTCCAAAACATCATTTTTTCCAATTTTAGTACAGGAATGGTGAATCAGGCTTTGCAGATAGAAAGCCATTTGAATCCCACTTCTCATGCCTTTGCTTGGCCTTTGTCTTTGAATGTTGTGTGCTGCCAACCAATGTCCTTTGCTTGGTGCAGAGCTCTCCTGGCCATGCTGCTTATTGTGCTGAAGGAATTGCATTGAGGGAAGCAACTCTGCAGACACCAAGGTCAGTACAGAAGGAGGGGCAGGAGGTGCTCATTGATCACATTTCAGTGAGATTATGCTAAGTCTGTAGCAGGAATATGCATCAGCACACTCCTATGAATCAAGACTTGAGGAACACTGCAACATGAAAAAAGTTCAGTCTGACTTCAGACACATCAGAAAACCCATAAGAGTGAGAAATGTAAAAAGATGGTTTATCTGTTGATTTGTAAGAATGATTGTCTAGCATGTTAAAAATGTAAACAATGACTGAAGATGTTAGGGGTTAGATTGGTTGTAATAATCTTCTTGCCTTGGGATGCTCCAGGTTATTTTGGGGATCATCCTTATAGCATTCATTTTTCTCTCTGTGAGAGGTCAGAGAGGGATTTCATCCTGTGGTTGGCTTCCACCTCCCAACAGCCACCAACAACACCATTCTTGTACTGGCTAACAAGATCAAATCTATTGGTATAAGATAAAGTGGAAGGGTTATCTCACAGAAACAGACAGGATAACAGAACAGGATTCCTTAGGAAACTAGGCTGAAAAAACAAAAACGGCAATAAAGGGGTATATCCCTTTGGTTTGTGTACAATTATTTTGTGTGCTGCCTTTTTAGTATAAACTTCTTGGAATGGAAATATCCACATATAATTTCACAGAGCATAGCAGAATCTTTGCATTCATTAAACAAATGGAAATATAGCAAAGTTAAATATTGGTCATTTTTGAGTAAGAGGATTTCCACTTAAATGAAGGACATTAAACATTTTAGGATCAAAGCCAACATAAAATCCCTTTTTTCTTTAAGATTTGAAACTTCTTAAAACAATTATTGATAGTTTAGAATTACATTTGTGTTGCATGTCAGTTTCTAATTCTGCACTCAAGATCTTGGACTTGGAACAACTCACTTTGATTAGTGACCAATGTTAGTTTGAAACATATTTTGTCCACTTTCTCCTCTGTCAATGTTATCAAGTCTTTACATCTCAGATGATGGGCTTGATATCTTCAAATCAAAAATGTTTTGAATGCCAGGTATAGTAACAGGAAATGCACAGCCATTCACCAGATATGGTGGATATCAAATATCCAGAAAGTCTAACTTTCAATCTTTAATAACCTAAAAATATCTGCTTAATTGAAGTGATTGATGGTCCTTGTCTGAGAAACTATAGCATGTCTCACACCCACTGAGTTCAAAATATTGCAGCCAGCTACCTCCCAGCTGGACAAGCCTTGAACAATAGTAGAATAAATCATGAGAAAAGCCCAGCTCCTCTGGAGGAATTTTTTTAGGTATTTTTTTCCTTGTGCAGAATTAAGAAGGTCATGGGGCCAGGATGTACTTGACTGAGTAGCAAGATTGCATCCTGCAGGGCAATTGGATTTCTCATTGCAAAGGATAATTCTCCTTATTTGAACTTGGTTCTGTATGAGTTTGAAATGCACAATGTAGCTGGTGACAGAGGTTCCTTCTGTAAGATATTTCTTTCTAAGGAACATTGTGAAAGAGGAGAAACAATTTCGTAATGACTGTGTTAAGTCAAAGAAAACCTGTAAAGAGCATGGGTCCTGATGGAATGAAATCACAACCCAGTCATCAAATCTAATGGTCATTTTATGAATCTACTGAAAAAACAACCTTAAAAATTATGTCATAATGGTCATAATATATACTAATATTTCAGATGCTATTTTATGTGATGGACAGAAAATAATCAAATTTTGCTTGCTTTCTAAACAGTTTATACCACTGGGATATAAACTAAGAGAAGTATAGGGGAAAACTGCCTTGCACCATAATTTATGTCTTAAAATTGTACTTGAGAGACTTTGCTTGTGACAGAAAGGAACAAAATTGTTTACTTTCACTTAAGAGGATTTATTTACATAAATTACAAAGAAACAGAATTGCAGTATGTTTCTGCTTCCAAATTCTGATATAATCAGTGAATAGCTGAACTTTTTTCAGGCATGCACCAAGGTAAATGAGAACACCATAATATCACTCTTCTCTTTGGTCATTGTTAGACATACAGCCATCTTTTTGTACTGATTTATAATACATTCTTGCATGCAACACTACTGCTGGCCTGAATCTAAGGGGTCTGGGTTCTTATTTCAGGCTTAAAGTATTCTTGTGTTAATCTAGGTTTACTACATTTATTTTTCTGAGCTTTAAGCCTAGGGTTACCGCAACTCTTTTATGAGCACATAGTTTTGAGAAAATCAAATTGATAAAGCAATAGCTATTGATTAAACAATTGCAAATGAAAATGATGGAATGAAAAGTCATAATTTAAACTTGAATCCTGTGTCATATGCACAGGCAAATTGTCCCATTTTCTTCATGTGTTATCCTACCAAAACTACAGATTAAAATATATACAACTTAAATGATGAAACTGTGAGCCTTATACAACTAGGTCTATTTAGCATTATTGCAATGCATCAAATTGCCAAAGTACAAACTACCAATAAAAATCTTTGCCACTATAAACTACTGCTATGGACTCATACAAGTCTCTTATTCATAACAATCCAGGGGAAAAGGTGTGTGGGGGATCAGACAGGTACACAAATGAGATTGTGTCTGAATTAGAGTGAATAGTACTTTTATCACTGACTGTACCTGCCCCAAAAATTCTGCCTCTCAGACCTTGTCTTTGAATTCTGATCTGCAGGCACAAAATGGATACTTCCTCTCCGAAGAAATCCTTTTATATTCAAATAAACCTGAGCCTGAATAAGGAGATACAATTGGGTCTCTTTCAACAATAAAACCATTAGCTCTGCCATATTTCTGCTGGCTCAACAAACAGCTGAGTGGGATTTATTTGCTGGCAGAGGTAACTGGAGGTGACTAATGATATAAGCAGAATTTTCTTGCATGGGCAAATTCAGTTAAATGATGCCTAGCAGGAAAGGCAAGAAGCATCAGATCCACATGTTTAAAAAGTGCAATTCTTTCTAATTTAGTGCTTTGCTCAGTGGCTTGTTTTATTTTTTTTCTAAATTTTGTTTTAGTCTTTTTCGTTTATTGATTTTTTTGGCAAGTTGGTTTTTTGTTTTGTTTGTTTTGTGGTTTTTGTTTGTTTGGTTTGTTTTTGTTTATTTTTTGAGGGTTTTGTTTTGTTTGGGTTTGGTTTTCTGGGGGTGTGGGATTGACTGGGACCTAGACACTTACCTTTAGGAAAAGTGTATTAAGTGTTTAATACAAATTCAGGGCATGTATCCATCCCCAGTAAAGCTGTATGTAGTTACTCTGTTTGAGAAACAAAAGGGAGAGTGTTCTGATGAAATAGCTCTTGGTTTGACTAAAAGGTCCAGAATACATTACAGAGACCACCAAGTTTTATTGACTAATCCTTCTCAATCCAACCCCTTACATGAGACTGGCATCACAAAATTTGTGAATGTGTCAATCAAAACAGAACTTAATGAAGTTTTGTGTGGTGATCAGATATGTCCACACAGGACTTGAAGCCTCTAAAATGAGTCAATGTCCACAAACTGTGCTGTTTGAACCCATTTTGAAGCCTCCCCACCTTCTTATCTGGTATTTGATTCTGAGGTTTGAGCTGGCTCTGCTTTATAATTATTTTTGGAGATTCTGGAAGCTTTTAGTCTTGTGTCCAGAACCCTTATTCTTTCTGTTAGCAGTGCCAAGCACTTTTCCTCAGGGATGTCCTATTTTCTCACATGATCAAACCATCCTTTGAATGATCCTTTGGAGAAACCCATTCTCCTGAGATGCTCCAGATCCTCTGGAAGAGCATGTTAATGTTCTTCAAAGATGCAGTTGTCACATTTGTTGTATTTCAAAGACCATGTCACTGAAATAATTCCTGGGCCATGCAGGGCTCCTCTGTGCTGGGGAGGCCATCCCACCCCTTCCCTGTCTGGGGAATCTGCAGCACTGGCACAGTGGGAATGAGAGCACCAGGAATACAGTCCTGGGGCAGGGTTGGGACTCATCATTTTCTGGTGGTGAGCAGCCACCCTGCTCTGTACACTGACCACTGTAATAATCAAAAAATGTGGATTTTGGAAACAGAAGAATTGTTTCTAATCTGAGGTGTAACTGTGTATTGTATACTTGCTTACCATGGTGATTATAAGAACTGGAAATAATTTTATTAAGACTGAGATTAATGGTGCACATGTACTTTATTTCTGCCCTTACTTCTTGGATGTGAGCATGATGTCTATTGCTGATGCTTCACAGATAGTTCAAACCATTGTTTTTCTTAGTTGTGACCTTCTTTAGTTACCTCATTTTTGAGCTTTCCTTTTATGTGGTTTAAGATAACTGCAGTCAGTTTGATTAACATGTTGAAAGCACTTACATTGCAGTGAGTTTTGCTTTGTGGCTCAACTCCTGTGTGTCCTGAACTCACTTTTGTGAGCATTGCTGATGTAACAGCTGCTCTGTGGGATGATCCCTGTATTTTCAGCACCTATGCGTGCAGCTGAAACTGTGCTTTGATATTCTTGAATATTGTGCTCTCAGTGTTTTCTTGATTAGGAGATTAAGGAACATAAATCTACAGGCATATTTGTATTTTCATCATGTCTTTATGAGGGAAATAAATCCTCCCTACACAGACTGATGATAGATTTTAAAAAATATCCCTCTGTTCTTCCTCCTCATACCATTTATCAGGATGCCTGTCAACATAAAGTCTCTGTCATCATTAAACATTTTATCCTATCAATGTTAATTTATGATTTGGGTTTTGTTTGAAGGATAATTTGGCAAATTATTTTTAACCATTTCTTTTTCATCTTGAACTAGGAGTCATATCAGTCTAATTTTTTGTGCCCAAACCACACTTAAGTTTACCCAAGTACCTTCCCTTCCTCCATCCTCCTTGGCAAATTATTTGTAGTGTCCCTTAAACACTGATTAAAGAGTCTTAGTTGAGGTGAAACAGCATCAGTTGTTTTGTATGAGGTTTTTTTGCTATATACTTTTCTGTCCTCAAGCTGTCTCTCAAATTCTGTGGAAATTCTGTTCTGAAATGATGGAAGAACTTTGTATGATTATACAAATTTGCATTCCTATCTAGAAAAAATATACAGATGTTTGAAGTGTATTACATTTGATAAGTATCTTTCCATTTCCATTATATTTTTGATCCAGCTGTGAGACACGGGAATCTTAGAAGTTAATTTCAATAATTTCCCATGTATCTGCATTTTTCCTTTAGGCTTATAAACCTATAGCCTTCCTGAGGAAAATAATGTCATATCTGGTGTATTTTTTTTATTTGAGGAAATAGGTGAATACCTTTGACTTTTTATAGCTCTTCCTCATAAACTGACCCTGTCATGTGTCATCTGAAGGTGAACCCTTCCTAAAAAAAATACCTGAAGTGATAACTTTGGAGAAATAAGCAAATGGCAACACAATGAGAATTCTGCAAATATTATTTACCCTGGAAAGCAAATTCTTAATGAGTCCTCCTTCATAATTTATCTCTTTAGACATTTGTGGTATTCCTAGAATGATGCTATTAGATAAACCCTTTTTCTTTCTCAAAGTCAGACCAGTGGGCTTAAATTAGAACAAAATCCAGGCTACTTTAAGTGAGCACAGCCCAGTCAGCAGATATGACACACACCAGTTTTTAGTGTAGCCCTGGGCTGTTACCTCTCTAGCTTTGGCTGTGATGAGAGGAGAGCCCCTCAGTCTGCCATAGTGATGTTCTCTCAGGAAAGATTTCTTATTGACAAGGCAGAGGACAATGTGGGAACACTGCAAATGGTGCTGTGATCAGTGTAACTGAGTAGGCAGTCAGAGCACTACACAAGGACATAAAATACCCCATGCAGTTTGTAGGACTGCACTGCTATACTGGTTTAGCTTTCTATCTGATGTGAGTGCAGTGTTTTCGTCTTTTGTTTCAAGGAAAATGGAAAAGCACCACTGGGCAAGTGCATGGTACTCTAATTTCATTTTTATGTGAAATCTTCAGTCGATTTCAATGATATTATTGGCTCCAACTGTGAATTTCTTGTAAAAATTAAATGCAGAGAGAGCAATTCAAGCAGCCTCTCTTCCAATGCAGAGCTTCAAGTATCCTGAAGGTCCTGAGAGCAGGATGAGGGATAACTCAGAGAGTAAGGCTGGAAGCACACTGCAGACCTAATACATATCAAAACATGAAAGTGCACATTTTGCTCTGTGTAGTGTTTTGGGGTAGAGAGATGGACCCAAATCCTTGCTGCGTCCCATGATCTGGTTAATCTGCTTTGTCTCAGGCCTGTGTCAAATATGTAACCCTGAAGGTACAGAAATACTTCAGGGCAATTGTAATCTGTGTCTGCTGCTTGTTTGCAAATGCACAAAGGAAAGACAGGAGTGTAACGAGGCAGACCAGAGCAGGAAGGGCAGGAGTTCTTTACAGCCCTGAGACTATTTTGTTAAGAGAGAAGAGTGACTCAGAGCCAAGTCCTCAGCTGGTGGAAGACTGTGAGATCCCATGTAGTTTCAGGGAAGTGAAATAACCACTGATGCCAGCAAGACTGCCTGGCCCAAATGGCACATGTCCAGCTCTGCTGGTATCTCCAGCCACAAACACATCTTTGATTAATGCCATGAGCCCCAAAATAATTTGCTCTGAATCCAAATCACTTGGAATTAGTGATAAGTAAAATCTCATACTCATTTGATTCTACAGAAAGGAGGTATAAACAGCGAGTCAGAATATATGGCTGAACAAAATAAGGATAAAATTTGCCTGACTTTGGGCTTCAGGAAAACATTTTAAGACCCAAGGGCCCAAATAACAAACAGAGTTACAGATATAGTTTTGCATGAGGATTTAGAATCCTTAGAGTTAAAGCAGAAACATCCATGACAACAAAGAAGAAAATCAATACTTATTTAGTAGATCATGTCAAAATATAAGAAATGGTTCCTCAGCTTGTATCGATTTTATCTTTCTCTTTTCTCTTTTTTTTTTCTCTTTTGCAGATACAGGTCTACATGCCTTGCTGTGTCAGATATGCTCAATGTTCAGAGGTTTTTGTGGTTGCTCTCCCAGTCATTGTATTGTCAGGAATTTCTAGATTTCTTTGGCATGTTTTGCAGTTTGAGGAGCTTATATGTACATGTGGGATTTAAGGGCTTTGTTTAAAACCTTCAGTGTGATTTAAACAAAGGTCTTGTGCACTAAAAAGTATAAACAGCATACTTTTTGAGCTCCAGGTGTTTCCTGAGGGAGGCAGTGGGAACATAACAATGTGAGATTGCACACACCCACAAATCCCAGTTTTGCACCCAGGAATGGTTTCTACATGATGATAAGTATATTTTAATTCTGTTTTAAAATCCGTCCTTCCTAGAGGCTTCTTATTCTGAACACATGCCTGGCCTTACAATTGAAAAGTAATGCTGGGGTGATGCATAATGAACACACTAACTGTTGAAGTGAGTGTTCAATAACAGGATCACAGAAACAGAGGGAGAGCTGATATAGATTTTATAAGAAAAGAACCTCAACAGTTATAGATCTCCTCACAGAGTATGTTAGAAGACCTGAACCATCTTCATTTGGAATATTCATGCTGCCAAAAATAAAATTACTAAATTCACTGATTAAACCATATAAACCATAACATTGTAGTGGGTCTTCCTTATGAAATTGTTACAGATACCTGCATAGGAGCTAACTATTTGAAATCTTTGAACTTAGGGAAGTGGTTGTCACTTTTTTCCTGCTGCCTATAGTCCCTTGCCCAATGTTCATGACTAAACTAAAACATTAGGGCAGAAATCTCAATGTGCCATGCCCCAAATGAGTATTTTCCCTCCTCAGCTGTGGGAAGTAGGTCTGTGGAGGAGTTAGGTCACTTGGCCAAGATGTCAGAGGTCTCAATAGCATTGCTAGGAGTAGAAATGACATGTTCTGGTTCTACTCATTTTTATAGGTTTCTGTGTGGCTGTTTGAGAAGAGGCTGAGTGATGTCTTCACTGTTTTCATAGCAGTGGAATGTGCTGAGAGGACAGCCAAGGCAACTTTATCCCACAGCAGCTTTTAGCTTTGGTGCACCTGTGTTAGGCCCATATAAAACTGAGAAGAATAAAACCTAAATTTTGAGTGCTTGATCTGAGACATGTCAGTACTTGGTTATCTTTATGAGTCTCAAAGTGTCCCAACTTGTGCACCCAAAGGGATGACTGGAAGGAGTTGGGGAAATGGTGAAGAATGAAGTCCTATCACCTGCAGCTAGAGTATTTATAAGCCAAATTTCATGACTGCTTTTTCACATTCCATGAATTGTAGCATTGGTGAATAGGATAACAAAAGCTAATATCAAGATACTAAGCTAGGAAAACTCTAGTGAGGCATGGAGTTGAAAGCAATGGTATGTATCAGTGTTAAAGATTACGGTTTATTAAAACAAATTTTTATGCTAATCAGAATTAAGTAGTGGATCTGCCATGTTTACTTATATGTGACAAGCTGTAGCTGAGCTAAAGACCCTTGAACACTGTACAAAAGAATAATTGATATTTTTGTTTAAAGAAAAAATGTCCAAACCTGAACTCTTTGGGAATCCAAGCCCTGTTTTGAAAAGGGGTTGAAGATGTTGCCCCTCAACCTCGTCCTCTGCAGGTTGGGACAAGAGAGGAAAACAGGAAGTTTTATTCATCTTAGTTTCTCAATTTTCCAAGTTATAGTCTCCAGCTGTTTCCATCAATTTTCTTTTCTGAAAAAAAACCCCAAAAATAATTAAAAAACCTACAAAACCACACACACACAAAAAAAACCCCCAACAAAAAAACCCCAAGAAAAATACACCAAAAAAACCCCCAAAAACCAAAAATCAGAGAGAGACAGAGAAAAAGCTTCCATGGAGTTCTTTAGCTATCTTGGAGTGACTCTTTGTTGAAACCTGCATCGCATTTTTCAATAATTCCAGAGTAATTTTCTTTCTTCTTTTCCCAAAACAAACATCTCTTACCCAGCTTCTCCTCAGCCTGAAAAAAAAAAAAAAGAAAAGGAATAAAGCAAAATAAAAGCAGCAGGCTAGGGGTGAAGAGAGAGGAATGGTGTCTACAGCAAGAAACATGGCCATGCAAAGTCAGATATTGAGTCTGTTGCAAGTGGCAAGTGCAAGCCTGCCTGTGGGCAAACAGCAAGGGTGCCTTCCACCCTGCCAAAACCCAAAAAATTCTACTTAACATTTCCAGATGAAGCACTTAGCAGGTAGGAACTGATGGGCTGGCATGTTAAGTGGCACTCATCACACACTCTGCATCCCACGTGCAGGGCAAGTTCTCCCAAGCATCTCTGTTCCCAGAAGGGAATTAACCCGCAGGCACTGTAGCATGTAGAAACTGGCTGCTCTCAATCCTGGACCCCTTTTATATGGGAGCAGGGGCAGACACCCCTGTAAATGCTGGGGATCAGTTTGCCATCCTTGATGAACTGGTTGAAATAAGTGACTTCTGTTCCTTTCTATCTTTCTTTGCAGCCCAGGGAAGTGAAACTATTGGGTGTTTTTCAGGAGGTATCTGGAACAGGAGGGGGATACTCTGCAGAGGTGCCTTTTAGTTTTGCAAGTCCAGCACAGTGGTTGAGGCCATGTGGCAGAAGGTAAAGGAGAAAATCATGTTTATAGGCAACTGATATTCCAGTGTTAACATCAAATTATGATTTGCCTTGGATAATTTAATACAGTATTTTGCCTTTGTGCTGTTTTGTTAAAGCTTCCTATTAGCATGACTATCATCCATACAAGGTGTTTATATAGTTTGGGTATATAATGCCAGGTTTTATACAACCAACTTTTATTAATTTTGGAGATAGATCTGTTCTTCTCACCTAAAACGTTTCCTGGTTTACAGTCACTCAAAATTTTGTGAAACATTTCCCATTTCAATGGTAAATGTCTGCTTTAGTCTCATTTCTCCTGGAAAAATTCTGTAAAATTTTCAGATGTTGCTAAGAATGAAACAATGGAAAAAGAGTCTTTTGTTGACTAAAGATTTTCTAAAGGAAAAGTGATGAGTTTCGAATCAAAGTCCAGAGCAGGAGCCTGATGGGAGAAACTGTGAATGAATGAAGGTCTGTAGGTCTGAAAAGGATACCAGATGTATGTGAGAAGAAATGGGACTGGCCAAAGGGAAAGATAAGGACTTAACAGGGCTGAGAGAATAAGAAGAGGCTGGTGGAGAAATGAGCCAGGCATCAGTGTGTATGTTCCAGCTCCCTGGTAGTGGTATCTGACACCTAACACCATTTTGTGCCATGCCTTTTTTCAAATTGTAGAGATCTGTGCAGTGCCTTTTAAAGGCTCCATCTATCTATCTCCTGGCAGCCCTTGAGAGTGGCAGGACAATGTCAAATATGGGGATTTGTTCGTGTTTTTGAGAAACAAGCAAAATACATGCCAACTGATTAAAGTATTATAGAGAATGAAAACTTTGGTACTTCTTGTGTATATGCAAGTTGTCTTTCATGACAAGGTTGATTCTATAATCAGGACAGAGAGTTCCAGGAACTGAACATGGTTAAAGACACCATAAGACCTGCTCCCATTTTATTGGTCCCAGAAATGGGAAGGAGTATAGAGAATGAGACAGAATTTAGCAAGAGAACATATGGCAAGGGGGTGATGTTCTACCCTGTAGAATTGGATGCTCTCCCTTTTTCTGTCAAACAGCTCCCATGTGGTGATAGCTGAGTCACTGGAGCCAATCTTTTCAGAAGCTGTCAATAACTTTACATTGCTTTTATTCTTAGTTCAGGACTTGTAGGCGTGCTGAACTTTCTCAGCTGCAGCTGAAATCAGGGAAGTCATGCTCCAAACACAAAGTAGTACACAAAAAAATCTGGTTTGGGGAATTTAAAATCTCGTCCAACATGGTAATGTTTGGCCTTACTCTTCCTGGGACTCACCAATTTTCAGTAGGAAGGGATATGGCCAAGCCTGTCACTTTGAAGGGATACTGTGCAGGCAGTTCACTGTGAAGCTCTGTTATGGCAATGATGGGTACTGTCTTCAGAGCAGGTTTTGAACCTTGTGTGGGAAACAAGGAAAAACATGAGTTATGGTGAGCTGCAAGAAGAAAGCAACCTGCTCATCTCACTAGCATGCCATCCTTTTGTACAGTGTAGGTACACCAAAGACATGTGTACATAGGATTTGCTGAGTCCTGCACATGGGTCATAGCACCCCATGCCATGCTACACTCTTGGGGGAGTGGCTGGAAAGCTGCCCAGCAGGAAAGGACCTTGGGGTGCTGGTGGCAGCAGCTGAACATGAGCCATAGTGTGCCCAGGTGGCCAAGAAGGCCAATGGCACCTGGCCTGTATCAGCAATAGTGTGGCCAGCAGGACCAGGGCAGGGATTGTCCCCTGTGCTCAGCACTGGGGAGGCTGCACCTCGAGTGCTGTGTCCAGTTCTGGGCCCATCAAGGCAGGAAAGACACTGAGGGGCTGGAGCAAGTCCAGAGAAGGGCAATGAAGATGTGAGGAGTTGTTTAGCCTGGAGAAAAGAAGGCTCAAGGAAGACCTTACCACTTTCTACAACTGCCTAAAAGGAGGCTCCAGCCAGGTGGGACTCGGTCTCTTCTCCTGGTTAACAAGTGACAGGATGAGAGAAAATCTTGCACCAGGTTTGTATCAGATATTAGGAAAAATTTCTCCACCAAAATGGTTGTTGAGCATTGGAATAGACTGTCCAGGGAAGTGGTGGAGTTATCACCCTGGAGGTATTTAAATGATGTGTAGATATGGCACTTGATGACATGGTTTAATGCTAAACACAATGGTGGTGCTGGGTTGATGGTTGGAATTAATGATCTTAAAGGTTTTTTCCAATCTTAACAATTCAGTTATTCTGTGATTGTATGTCCTGCCATCTACAAATTACTCCAAATTCTCATCTCACTAACTGTATTCCAACATAAATGAGGAAATAGACAGTTTCCCCAGTTTAGTCAATCTCCTGAATGGGAAGACAATACCTTTCTTACTTGCATTTTGAAAAATCAGACTGTCAGTATCAGGGCAAGTGATCTCAGTCCTTTTCCAGGTCTGACAGTGCCAGCATTTTCTCAGGACCCATTTTGACAAAGAACAAGGCAAGTACAAGGTGAGAAAAAGCTGCTGAAAAATATACCCACCAGCACTCTGCCCTGCACTATTGATTCCTGTCCCATTATATGATCACTTCATGAGCTTGTCTAAAACCCTCTTTCAGTGAACATGTTAGAAACATGATTGACTGACTGCTGAGCTGGGTGTGCTGGTTTAGGGGTGAATAGAGCAGTAATATTGCTTTCCAAGGTGACTGTGTGTAAACTTATGTGAGCTGGGTAAAAATTTAAATAAAACCCCTGGGTCACAGGAGGTTCCAGCCAGGAGAAATTTATGTTTTCTGAAATGGGGTTTCTCTGATGCAATCCCATTTAATTGGAAAGAAAGTACAAAGCCCTCTTTTTCTTCACACAGCAAGAATTGCAGAAAAGTCATGGCCTGTGTTTACAGTTCAAGTCTATTTTCCATTAAACCCTCTAAAAGCTCTTTTTTCCTTTTTGTCTTAGCTTTTCTCAGAGGCATATTCCAGGCCCTTGTTATGTCTGTGCTGTTGGCTTTTTCCTTGCCACCATCTGTCTCTTCCTTTGATCTTTTTGTCTCTCTCTCATAGACACCCAACTGATCACAAAACAATGTCCAGTAAAACCCTTCCACCCATGTGTCTTGCAGGTGCTCTTTTTTTGGACAAGGATGTGTGCTGGTGGTTGGAAGGAAAGCTATGGTACTTCCAGCTATCTGCTCCCATAATGAACTTAACTGCTTCTTACAACTGACCATTCTATAGGTAACACGAACCCTCATTTTGAGAGACTTTCCCCCAAGGGTTTATGAAACTGTTGGTGAGAAATGAGACTGTTTCTCAGCAGCATTGAGAAACATTGAAAGCACAGCACTCAGGGCTGTACCAGAGAGAACAAAGGTTCTTTCATCTTCTTCTGGTTACAGTCTCTGTGCTTCATCTTGTTATAAACTTGATGTTTTTTCTCAAAGCTGTTCTGACTTAGAAGTTTGAAGAAATGCACTTCATGCACTTAAGCATCACCATACTTCTTTTTCATTCATTGCAAACTTAAATGTCACTTGTCTTTATTTGCCTGTGAGTTGTCTGAGAAAGTAATATCTTGGTGTAATATATTGTTTCTCATCAGCACTACTTTTCCTAGGTGTATCCTAGGAATGGTCAGCTCATACTAGCACTGGTCATGAGTGAGGACAAGTACAGAATGAAGAGAAGTCTTATGTAAAGCTCACTACAGTAAACTACTGTGTTTCTTTAAAACATTCTAGAGTTTTAAAAAATTTCTAAAGTAAAAAAGGCATAATGTCAGATCCTTTCAAAGACAAGGTAGATAAAACTCATTCTGTTGCAGCATCGGGACAAATTACTAACCTGAAAAGAAAGCCTGTATTCTCTGTTCGAAGAGCACACAGGAATAAACAAAATTAAAACTTCTTCACCTCCTCAAAATACAAAAACCAGACTGTTAACAGTTAGATTTTTCTTTGGACTGGCCTAGCATCCAGTACTTTCATCCCAAAAGATTGAGCAGATTCTTTCTTTCCATTTAAGTCTGAAAGTTTCATCAGGCTTAGTTTCTTATTAGAGACCAAAGCACTCCTGGCATTCATTTGCTTATATAAGAATCTCATCTTTGATTGAAAAGAGAAAAAGAAAACATAGATGTGATGAAGATTTCAAGACATCTCTTTCAAATAAGGGCTTTAATCCCACCAAGAGCTGATTCTTCTTGTACAAATAGAGTGAGAGTTCTCCAGTACTCTTCTGCAAGCTCAGGGCTTAGGGCTCTGCTGGGTATTTGGCTTTTAGGCCAAACACAGGGTGTTTTAGGGCACAACTGGTTTTATGAATTTTCTGGTTTAGAAAACTTGACTTCTTCTGAAGTCTACACTTTTAAAAAATGAACATTGTCAAATTGGAAGTTTTTTGGAAGAAAAAGAATGATTCAGTCTGTAAAGTTTTCCTTGTGCTGAGGGATTGAAGAAAAAGTTAACAGATTTCTGTCTTGGTCTCAAAATACTTATGTAAGGAAATTACTTTTTTTCTGGGAATAGATGACAAGTTATACAACAGCAGAAGGAGATTTCAGCTCTGGAATCCAATCCTAGAGAAGATTATGCTGGGAAAATGGTGCATGTTTTTAATAGCAACATTCATATACTGAATCTCTATTACTGGTGTCTTAGACATGAAGAATTAATCTCTTTTCAACCACTTCACATTAGCAGCTGTGGGTGGGGCCAGGTGTAGGAATGACTGGTAGAGTCTTTGGCCAGAAAATCAAAGTAATAAGGTAGTTGCTGACAGCATTTGCAGACTTTCTTTCCTGCTGCTGCCTTGTGTTGTCCTTCCTCTTTTTTCCTTACCACCTATTTTATCTCCTTTCAGCTCCAGTTAATGCCTCTTGCATTGAGTATCTCAGCAGCTCAGAGTATCTCAAACAAGCTCTTCCCCGTCCATCTGAAGGCACAGAACAATCCTCATGGCAGGATTTATACTACATCATCCCTTCCTGTAGCTTTTTTCTACCCTCAGTCTCAGACTGCATCTGAACAGTGTGCAGAAAAAAGTCCCTCTTATTTTGTTCTGAGTTAAATAAGAAGTTTATGGGCATGTGTGGATTTGGTGAATAGACAGCAACAGTATCTGTGGCTGAAGATCAATGGAGGTGGTTTAAGTTTTTGGCTGTATTTTCCAGGTGTCCACGGCACCTGTTTAGAAAACACCTTTTGAAAATCTATTTGAGGAAAATAGGAGGGGTATCCAGGCACAGAAACATAATATATTTTGCCATATCTAGTGCAAAGTAAGGCTTTCTTCCACTTTTAAGCAATGAAACACTGAAAACAAATGGATACAGGAGAAGAAACAATACCCTCTGTGAGATTTCATCTTTGATAAACCACATTACTAAATTCAGGTCTTTCACCATACAATGAGGTACACCTTCAACATTTTCACTGTTTTTTTTTAGACAAAAAAATAAATAAATCAAGAATTAAGGCCTTGGCAATACAAATACATGACTGAAAAATATGTGTTATTAACATGAAAGTGCTTTTGGCAAGGCTGTTTTAGTGTGCCTGCTCTGGTGTTTTACTGGCTCTCTGCTGCTGCAAACAAATCTGAAAGGGGAGGAAGATTTAGAAGCTAACAAATGAGCGTGAATGCTACAGACAGGGAATGAAGATGAATGGCTATTGACCTTGCTCTCCCTTATTAGACAGCAATTAATTTTTCAGTTGACAAAACTGCCTCATCCTATCTGATCCCTGTGGTGGATCAAGGCAATCAATGCTTGGGGGACTATATTTCCAAGTAACACCCACAGGGCAAATGTTTTCCAGCCATCCTTGAGCCTTGTCTGGCTTTCTCCATCTTGGACTCCTCTGCGGTGGTCTTAGGATTAGCCTTCCTCTAAAATTGCTCATCTGGGTGACACTGAAGGATGTTGGCAGTTTTGTAGGCTCTGTGCAATTTTGAGATAAAGTGGAAGGCTGTGGCTTGGAGCCAAAACTGGATGAAGTGGATTTTCACCTCCAGAACAGCATTGCAGCTGATTTCCACGATGTAATGCAGTGCAATCACAAGGTTGTGTATGCTTTGTCTGGAGTTGATTCTCCAGCTGTTGAAACAGTATCTTTTTTTCATTAAATTAAACCAAACTGTAGCCAGCATCAACATCAAGCTCCAAAAATGTAATGCTTAAGCCTTTTAGGCCAGGTGCTGATCTCTGAAACACTGGTGAGAGTCTGAGGAATTACAGTTTTATATTAATATATGTGAGATCAACAAGCTTATTTTGGGCCAGTGATCTGCTTTCACAGGTGTGCCTTATTTTAAGATGCCATCAAAGTAACTTCTCCCCATCATTCCAAAGCTGTTGAAGATTAAAGATAAGATTTACTGGTAAACAGAGAAACAAAGAAAAAGATATGGGACAAAGGGTTGCTTTCTGTCTCAGTTAAATGCTAGTTAAGGAAAAAACCATTTCTGGAATGCTTCCTTTTTATCAATCATAGCAAAATCAAAATAAGCTGGCAGCGTACAACTGAAAATGCTGTTTCTTAAACAGCAAAACATTCACAGAAATTTAATGATTAAAAACTTAAAGAACTGCATTATGTCCACTCTTTCTTCTTTCTTTCATTTTTTTTCCATCGTGTGTAAATCTTCAATTTTTATTAAAGGCAACTGCTGTAAGATTTGTTCCACTGCACTCCCTGTTATCTTAGGTTGGCTTTGCTATGATAAGTCCTTGGGGGAGTTGGTGAGAAGCTGTTGTTTTGGTGTTTTGTTTTTTCTTTTTTTTGCCACAGACACTCAGCAACTGAGAGGAGAGAAATGGAATTAAATTGAAAAAAGTGTATATGAGCATGGGAGGAGTGGAGGGCTCTGTTTTACACTGCTGAACCTCAAAAATAGCTGAAGGGCATTTTCCAGCAATTTCCACATTACCATGCACAATTCATCCCTGAACTGGGACCAAACATACAAAGGGTCGTTCCTTTGGAGAATTTGGGGGAGTGAGGCATTTAAATAAAAAGGAGAGTGATAATGGAAATCTGCCCATAAACAGAACTTTTGCACCCTATATTGAAGGACATACTGCCTTAAGAAGTACTTTTTCAGCCTGCAATAGCATTTAAAGTGAAGTGGCCAGCACTGTGTCTGCCTCGTGTCCTCTGTGCCTGCACCAAGCCCAAAGTTCCCATGGGCGTGGGCTTGGCACATCTGGAGCTGCACCAACCCAGCTGTGATTCCCAGGCATGTGCTGGCTGCTGGAAACATCCTGGGGAGGCATGTCTGAAGCATGATACAGCACCATGAAAAATGTGTTTTACAGCCTTGGCTTGCATTCACCACTCAAGCTCTGGATGGCTGGCCAGGAGTTTGACCCCTCCTTGCTGTCCAAGATCATGCTCAGGCACTGCATGTGGCAGCACTGATGCTCCCAGTGATCGTCACCTTTTACAACAGGCATTTCAAACTTCATTGCCAGTTTACCAAAGCTTGAAGGAAAGAGCATAAGTCTCGTGCATGAATTTTCTTAGATGAACACTGGGCTGAGAAAAGTATATTTATGTGCCCAAAGTCTGAAAATAAATTGATTCACTTCAGTTGGAGAGGCTAGGGAAAAAATTAAAAATACCTTTCTATGTTCCTTATAGAAAAAGAATCCCCCTGTTTCCTACTAGATTTTTGTCAGTACAGTGGCATAACATGATCATGTATTTATGCATCAGCTTTTCCATTTTCTGTCATTTCAATAAAAACAAGCAAACAGTGGAATCACTGAAGCCATTAGTATTTGTAATTTAGTAACTCTTCCAGACAAGTCCCAGCATGTTGCAAGACAGCTTCATGTTTTGCCTTGATGATTTCTTTTACCTCTTAAATCGTGTGAATTTGATCTGTTTCATAACATGAGAAAATGAGAAGCTCATGCATCTCCTCATTTTTTTCCACCCCAAAATCTTTTCCTACCTTTTAATTTAGCAACATGATATGAAATACATTAGTCTTGAATCCCAAAGCACAGTCTCATTGCTTTTAGCATGAATTATGCATTACAGGTTTATATGTATAAACAGCAATATTAAAGCCAAATTGCTTTCTGAGCCAAAACCCTTTAAGAAACAGAATGAATGTGGTGGTCATAAAACAGTCCAGAATAACATGATATTAGAAATTCAAGCTGAAATGCCCTTCCATGTGAGTTAAAAATTTTACTTGTTAAAATAAATTACTCCCTATGTCATCTTTATTCTGTTTTATTACCTTTCTAGTAATGCTGTAAATAGATACCTTGGCTAACCTCATTCTTGTTTCATAGAGGTGCACAAGCCAAGAAGACCTGGCTGACAGTAAATTCTGCACAGCAACTTACCCTCACTGATGGGAAGATCTGGCTGGCTAGAGATCTCAGTGATCCATGTGCAAATGTCAATTCCTCTGCCTGGGCCCAGTGCTGTGTTTGCAATATTCTTTTGTTGCATATTTTCATATAGAGTCCCTCTTGCCTAGGATAAACAAGCACAACAGCACACTCCAGAAGTAATAGGAAACCCAGACTGAAGAATGAGACTGCACATAAACACTAATGGAAAGTAACATGTCAAGGTAGTATTTTTAATTCAAATATTTATTATGCATTTGTATTGTAGCATTGTTTAAAGGCCAGGGCTACTTTGTGCTAAACATTATTTAGGCTTCCTTAACTCCAAAGATGGGCCTGTCTGTATCTACATTTACTGGTTTTATTTTGCTCATTCAACTTCAGAATAGCAAAGCTGTAGAGGAAATCTCATCCACCTCCTTTCCTTTCAGACCTGAAATGACAAGAGCTCCAATTCACATCTTCTCCTGTGCATTTATTGCTTACTAAATGAAATACAGGGAAAGGATTATAACTCAGGCTGCAAAATTCTACCTTCAAAAGTGAGGAAATGCCAGATTAAATATGTAATATCATTTCAATTCTCATAGGTATTATAAATATAATGATATAAGGGTAATTTTTCCTTTCCCCTGATAACCTTCATTACCTCTTTCTCTGCTGGCAAATGGATCAATAAGCCATGGCTCAATATTGCTTTTCATTAAGGTGGCTGAGTTTATATCATATGGCTCCTTCATTGCATGTTAGTCAATGTTCTGGGTGAAAACTAGATGGTTTTCTCAGTTTTCTGAGGTACTTCTTGAACATTTCAAAGGTTGGGGGTTTGGTATGTTTTTGTTTTTGTTTTTGTTTTTGTTTTTGTTTTTGTTTTTGTTTTTGTTTTTGTTTTGTTTTGTTTTGTTTTCAGAAAATCTTTTTTTATATTACAGGCAAAAAATAATATGTGGGCTGGAACACAGCTCTTGCCAGATATGTAAATAGTGGTTACTTTCAGAGAAATAGATATACTGGGGACTCAGAGGTAGTTTCAAGGATCTAAAGGCAAGTATGGGCCCCAGGGCACACGCATCTTTCTCGTCCATGAAACTTCTTCACCAGCCTTCTTGAATTTCACTTTTAACCCACCTTCCTCTCTTTTTTTCCCACCATCTTCCTTCATCAGGCATTTCATGATGGTACAAACACCTTCGATTTTTACGTTTTCTTCTCTGAACTCACAGTCCAGGTGACAAATCACAGTCCTCATCACCCAGTCTCTCTCTCTCCCATTGTCATGGCTGTAATTAACATCTGCAGGAAAAAAAATACGGGTGGGATTTTGACTGGAGGGTCTCCAGCATCTTGAGGACTGCACCTAGTTTTCTGTAGTGCCTTTAAAACCAAGGTCTGGGGCTGAAAGAGTCATTTATTGGCATCCAATTAACACTCCAGGACAGGAGTGGCTTTCTTGCAGGTATTCTTTCCTCCTTGTAAAACTCCCACCTTTTCTGAGGAATGCCTGAGAACAAACTGTCAAAGAACAAGCTGTCAACACTCTTCAGTGTTGTAAAATAAATATTTCCTTGCCCTAAACCACTTTACAGAATTCTATCAGCGCCTAGTCCAAGTTTTGAAGGAAAAAAAAGGACAGTTTTCTAGATTATTGCATAAGAGTTAGAGGCATCATCTGCGTTTGAGAGTGTTTTAGTGTGGTGATCTGCAGGCATTGCTGTAAGATACTTATTTGCCAATGCCATTTTCACAGTGAGGAACACCAATGATGTGGGATATATAACAGAGGAACAGCAGTGGGAAGTCTGCCAGGGAGAATGCCCACCTGGGCATGCTGTAGCTCTACTTGCAGTCCACTACTAACATTTTTTTTTTCATCTAGAAAATCTCGACACCCTCAAGTTACAGATTAAAATAAGGCTGCATTTTGAGCTGCAATTGCACCAAGATTTTCAGTGCTTCCTGTACCTTCTGCAGGACAGACTGGCTCAACAGTGTTTTGTAATCCATGAAACAGAGCAGGTATCAAAATGAGCATTTAAAGGAACACAAATCTTTTTGTGGAGTCACTCAGATCTTCATTCAAGTCCTTGTTAAAGAAGTGTGAAGAACAAGTGGCACCTGAAGCAGGTGTGGGGGAATGAACCAACAGCGTGCTGTGGTTGTGGCTGCCCTGAGGTGTCTCTTCTGCATCCCAGTGTCTGCTGGGTGCACCTTGGTGATGTGACTCAACATCATGGGCTGGCCAGAGGAGCAAGAGAACTCACATTGGCTCCACAGGTATTCAAACAGATAGTCTCTCAGTACATTCACACATCTGGAAGTGTTTGAGAAATATCACTGAAGTCTCCACTCTGCTCTGGCTGGAGCTTTGTCACTGCAGAAAGAGATCATTTTTAGAAAGAAACGCAGTACACTGAATTAATGCAATAGTCAGATTGTCTTTGATTGCTACTGCTAAAGATAAAAGTATTATGGACTGAATTTCTTGGGTTCACTTATATGCTACACTAAATACATTTGAAACCATTGCAATTGCGATGTAGCTTTTTATACGAGAAGCCAAGACTCTACAGGTCCCTTGGCTGCTGTGCATTGCCCCTTTCCAGATCGCTGCTCAGGACCAGCATCACCCCTGTTGTACCACACCAACAGAGCACGAGGAGATTCCCACACAGGAGGCACTTCAGAGTTCTTTCCCAGAGCTCCGGATTCAAACTCTGGGGTTGGTTTTCCCTCCAGCTGTGAGGTTTCCCCCCGGCACATTTCGGTGCTCCGCAGTCCCCAGCCTTGCCGCGGCCCCGAGCCGCCTCGGCGAGTGACAGCAGAGGGCAGCAAGAGCCAGAGAAGCTCCTTCCACGAGCTGGGTCAAATTCCGTTCTCTGACATTTGCTCCTCGAATGCAGCGGCTGCGGTTCCTCGGCAGATCCGGGCGGGCTCGGGGCTCGGGGCTGTCCCGGGCAGGGCGATGCGCTGCTCCGTGCAAACAGCGACGTGTGCACCTCACCAAGTGGGTTAGAAAGGAAATTTTGGAGACTTTGCCCGGTTACAAGAGCGCCATATGGCGTTTTATCATGCTCGTGTTGAAAAGCTATAAAAATCTGAAAGCTAAACTATGCTTAGCTTCCACCACACAACAAAATGTAGCACTTACTTTAACTGTGAATAAATAATTTCTTATATAATGATGAGAGCTTCTGGGCTGCATTCTTTCCCCCCTGTACTCTGCAAACCTCTAAAGAGAGGTATATATTTGGAAAATGTTTTATACTGGAGGACAAAGCAAAAGGGTTTTGGCTATTATGTGTTTTTTCTACTGCAGGCTCATAGAAAAACACCTTTTTTGCTTTCTTAGATAGAGTTAAGGTAAAAAAAACTCTGCATTAATGCAACTTTCCAATCACTCTTCTGCAAGTATGTACCCAAACCTCTCTGGTACAGAGGAAACCCAGCTGCAGGTGTCTCCTCAGGTGACAGAAGGAAGAAACGTGGCAGACAGGTTCCAGGAGGAGAGAGCAGCTGACCACAAATGTAGGAACTGAAACTGATGCCATAGTTGGTTTTCATGCCTACCTGTAAATCCCCATGTTGGTAACATGTAGACATAATGTATATGACTTTAGGCAGGTACAAGTGAGCTCTGTGACCTGGAACGAGCAAGTGCTGCAGCAGGTTGGTTCCTCTGCTTGCTTGCCCCCAGCACAACAGCAAGAATATCCAGCTTGGCAGAATCACAGAATAAGGCAGAGTTGGAAGGGATGCTCAAAGATCACCAATCCAGCTCCTGGCCCTGCACTGCACCATGACCAGCCGGTATGTTGTCTTCAGTAATGGTCTCATTAACTGAGACGTGGGTGGCCCTAAGTTCTTCACATCATTAAGCTTCTCTGAACAGATGATTTATTTCCATGATGAACAAATATTTTCAAAATTCAGCACAATCTGCATGTTAGATAAAACTTCTTACATCAACAGAATAATGGTGGACACTTCCTCATACACAGTGAAAAGAGCAGTTGAGCTCACAACTTTCAAAAATCTCTGTTTCTCCAGTGTTGGGCCAGAGATGTTAAAAAACCATGGCAAGTGGTATGGATGGATTTGAGAACTGTACATGTGGAGAAATAGGAGACAGAATACAAAGAACAATCTGAAGATACCTTCTCTTTTAATAAAAATATGTTTCAGAATAAGATAGCATTTAGATGTGGTTGTGGTTTTAACTTTTTCCAATATTATAAACTGAGACAGAGGACTGTCATGTAAGCATGTGTCAGAATGAAGCTGCCTGGCTTTCGTTTCACTGAAGCTTCAAGAAGTTCATCCTAGCTCAGATTGTCACTAATCTACTTAACATTGTTCCCACTGAATAATCATAAGTGTGCTGTAGTACCTGTTTTACATTTTACATCTGCTGTCAAGAAGTGTGCACCTCTGCCAAGCACAGGGCCAAACCCTGGCATTTCTTCCTTGCTGTCCCTGGCTGGCAAAATGATGAGAGTATTCAGCATGGCAGACCACATTTTGGTGTTATACAGCAAATGAGAGAGACCTCCAGATTCATGCAGTTAAACTATGCTTATGTTCTTATGTAATGTACTCCTAACACTTTTTTTTTAGCTTTGTTTAAACATCTTGTGTTTGAACCATTTTTCACATTAATTCCATATTCCAACGTTAAATTAAATTGTCTGATAAAATTAATTGTATTCAGTGCTGCTATAATCTGAGAGCAATATAAAAGATGGTTGGTTTTTGCCTAAACGAATTTTTTTTTAATTCAAAAGAAGCAAGATTTTAGCCTAAAATCAGGTCAGTCTCCATGTTGAAGTCAAAGAAATTACAATCCTTTCATAAACAGGCTGTGGTGGTTTATATTCCACAGTAATGAACACCCTACAAAAGTCACAGATGGACACAACTTCGGGAAGCAAAAATAATAAAACTCTGTGACAAACACCGCTCTGCTGTGTAGAGCAGCCTAATATTCCTCTCCAGGGGTTCTTTTTCAAAAATTTTTACATAATGGCCTAGGAAATGCCCTATATGCTGATTTTTTTTAGTTCAATGGTGCTGTCAACTGAGAATTTTTCAAGTGGATCTTAGAAGCACTCAGTCGTCTAAGAAAAAACCCCACTGTAGTGTTTATTGAACAAAACCCCACATTGTGGAAGCACATTCCACTTTACATTATTCAATTTGGTTGTGATTTTCCAAAGACTTTTAGGGTCTAAAACATACAGTTGAAATTAAATATGGTTTTAAATGAGAAGGGTTCTAACGCTTAAAGGTTCTAACATAAAACAGATAGTATTGAAATTTCTATTCCTTTATTTTTGACAATGGAAAGTGAATGCTCCTCATAAATCTGGGAAAAAAAGTTTGTGGGTTAAATTACATATCTGGTGAACAAAACACATGTATAAAGCCTAAAGATGAAAATTTCATTCTTTGTTCCTGTCTCACTAGAGATTAGAAATCTGGCCTTAAATGAATTTTCGCAGAATTTAACTCACTCTAATATTCTGTAGAAATCCGTGAAAAGTACTGCAGAATATATTTTGCCAAAGTGACACATTTCTCTGTTGATTTTTTACTTGATTGTTTTCATCCCTATTTCCTCCCTGGAGTACTGCTGCATAGTGAAAGCTCTTACACTCAGCTTGTTAGTGAGCTGGAAGTGGGGCTGTGTGCCCTTGCCTTTAGGCATAACACTGTAACATCATCCCATACAATTAACTGCTTACAAAATGTTTCTGTCTCTCACTGTTCACAGCACACATTATGGATTACTTGCTGGAATTTGTCTTCTCACCTAGGGCAGGAAATCTGCTGCATGGCAAATTTCCAGAACACATCACCCAGGCATCCAGATAGACTTACACTCCTTAGCATGAAAAATCCTTCTCCCCACCTGGAATTTCACAGTGATTGATTTCCTGCAAAGTGCCTCACCCCAAAGTGAATTCAGGATCCTTCCTGCTTCAGGAACCAGGAGCATTCAATAGCCAAATTCTTGTGCCAAGCTAAGTTTCTCCCAGAAGTCTCAGGCTGAATCCACTGGACATGGTTGCACTGGGGAGGTGTGATCATGAGTTCTAGTTTTAATCCTTTGCTCACCCACACACTGTGTGGCCTTGACCAAATAGTTTGGGGCAATGTTCTTAAACTTTCATTCATTTTGACATTTTCCACAACTGACATTTACTTAGTGAGCCTTTTCTTCTTTGCTCCTGCTGCTCTGTGCAGGGCTGTTCTCAGAAGTGCTTGGTGGATCTTGTAGGTATCAACAAACAACTCTATAAATCAGGTGGTAATTCACTACTAATCCCCCATTCTAAGCAAGGCTGAAAGTATTTTCCAATTTTCTAGCTTCACCAGCCCAATCAGTGGGTTTTTTCCAAAGCTATAATCTGTCTCCTAGCAAGTTAAGTTGATTTCTACAATAAAATTGCCCAAGTATTGTGTTTTTCTGCAATCTGTTACCGCCATGAGAAGAGACATTTCCAAAAATTTGTTAGAGATACGAATTCTTCTTATAATTATTTACCTAAGAAAAATGAATTGCCTCTCCTAGATTTATTTTGTTAATGATGCCTACTTACAGTGCTGTTGGGTACATTGGAAATTAACCTCAATAGAACTGGCCTGGAGAATTAATTTGGAAAAACCTAAAATCCACTAAACTTTTTAGAGATGCAGGTATCATCACAAACTCTTCTTATTTCAAGTACAATGTATTTTGCAGCTGGCTTAATACCTTTAAGCTACATTTCAGCCTGATTTTATTAAGAAGCAAACAGAAAATGATTTAATGCATTTATTTCTTTTAGCAGGTAAGAGGGATTTGAAGCCTAAGAGCACACATGTAAATGGCATAGGAGAGGCAATCATTATGACAGTCTGGCACATGAGATAGGCCTACAGTGTTTGAAAAACATTCTCAGAATCTCAGTATTATAAAATTATTTTTTGACCCAGGTGCCTAACCAATAATACAAGTCCTGTAAAATGTTCTTCTTGTCAGGGAGAAGACAATGTGGGATTCTGTGATGCAGAATTTATGAACTGAGCAAGGGACAGATCAAATAGGGAAATATTTCTTTAAGGAGAAAATCTCCTGGTCAAAGAGTTCAAAGAGTGAGAGAAACTCCTCTGGTCAGGTGTGTCTGGGGGCTGAACTGTGGACCTGTCCTTTACCATGCTGCTTTTCTTTGCCCCAGCAGACACCAACATGGGCCTCTTTCCAGAAATTATCCTGGTCATTCCTGTGTGCCCATTTTTGTCTACACACTTGTTTATGATTTACTGCTTTTGTGGCACAAATGTTTTTAACAACCTGAGGACAGTAAGGATCTAGACAAAATGTTTACCTGCAGGTCCAGCCCCATTTTTCTCAAGACATGAGATTAAAGCTGTCCCCCTTAGCTGTGGAAATCAGCTTCAGTAAAAACCTTGTGATCTGGCAGCCAGTCACCATCTTACCAGGGCACAAGCTCTTCTTTCTGTCCTCCCTCTTTATTTCTTCTATAGGAACAGGAAATTGTCAGTGTTTCTGTGTGTCTACAGTACTGATTTAGAACTGGGTTGTGTCATTTTTTTCACATTTCTTTGGTGCTACAGAACAGCCTGAAGCTATTTCACAATCAGCATCATCTAAAAATCCTGACTGTAGAGATACATTGACATTCACAAATCAATCACAGCTAGCTCTTAATCCTAAAGATTTCTGTCAGCATTTATATCAGATAACACACTACATCTGTTTGTATCTGCTGTGTCTTTCCTGCCTTCCTTCTCTGGTGTTTCTGACTCTTCTCATGCACACCTGAAGCTGTTTAGAAGCAGAGCCACGAGTTTTCCTTGGGAGACCCATGCCTGCTCTGTGCTTTTTGGGGAATGCTGATACATGCCTGGTTTTGGCAAACTTCTATTGTTTCAGGTGCCTGGTTTTGAAAAGGAGTTTCATGGCACTTAGAAATTCTTGTATTTATTATTGTTATTATAGCACTGGTGCCTCCTAAAATGAGATCTCTTTCCCCCTTTTCATACCCCATCTCCTCTTACATGGGCAGATTTGAATCGAGGGGCTCAGTGCTGAGGGTTACAAGGATTGCTTTGTCTGTTTTACAGTCAACAGTTCACAGCTCAGAGTTGAGGCAGTCTTTTTTGGATATCCCCTCAATTGGATTGTTTAATCACTGCAGTGTGCCCTAAATTCCACTGACGAAAAATGGGACTGCAAGGTTTGCCATCTGTTGTTCTGTTAGCATCTCAAAGAAACCAGAAACTAGAAAGAGAAAGGCACTAGGACAACATACTTTTAATGCATTAAAGCATAGGCAATTCCTATTGCATGTTGCATTGAAGAGCATTTTTTGATAAATATTTTGAAAAATCTAAAATCTGTTTAAGTATTAAATACTGAATTTTCTCTTTCTTCCCTGCCTCTGGGAACATGAATTGCACTCTACTTCATTCTACCAAAAAACCCACAGAGCTGAGGATCAGTGTGCTCTTTGGGATGCAAGACTGAGTTTTGGGGAAATAAAACACTGGGGCAATTCACAAAGCATTTAAACAAAGCTTTTTGGCTCCTACATGGCATTCCAGTGCAGCAGTGAGCTGTGGGGGACTTACCAGGTAATTCATACCCAAAAGAATTCAAAAGGGAGGCATAAAAATCTATTTTTCTGAAGAGCAGAAGTTCTAATCCTAAAATAAAAGAAGAAAATTATGCAAACAGGATTTGGCCCTAAGAAAATCACATGCCTTGGATGTGCTGAGGGATTTGTCCCATGGCCCATATGCATAACAAGACTGTGTAATGCCCAGACTGAGGCATGCATTCACAGTCCTCTTCAAATCAAATGTGCTTGATGCTGTAACAATGAGACAATTGCACAGATATACCTCTCACTGTTCCATGCTATTTAGGTGAAGCTAATCCTTTTACAGTCATGATTGTAAATAACTTCCAACCAAAAGCCTAATTTAGGTATCAACATTTCATTCTGTGTTTTTACAGTGCCTGGTGCAATGAGATCCTGATATATGACTGGGCTCCTTTAGCAATACTTATACAAGATTAACAGATCTTTCCTTTTGTGCCAAGAGTGCTATGGGGCTGAAGGAAAATGTCAGAACACAAGAAACAAAATGCCTGCAAGGAAAAAAGAGGAATCCAGAGTATGCCTACTCTCTGTGGTCTAGTGATTAGATTTCTACTGATATCAGTGGTACTGAATTAAGCAGTTGGTGGTCAACATAAAAAAAACACAGAGATGGAAATAATTATTTTAAGTCCCACATGGTCATGCTGCAAGGTGTTTTCTCCATGTTTACACATTTCTAAATGCATTAAGGAAAGTTTTACTTTCAGATATAAACTTCAAAACTTGGCACTTGGGCTGATGAAGTCTTGACTTCCCACCTGCAGGTAGCCCTACTGCACTGAGAGGATTCCCTTTTGAGTGTAGAGATAAATTGCACGATAAATAGAGATAAATTGTGTGAAAATATCTATGCTTAGTAAGTAGTGCTCCAGATTTACAATTGTTAATCTGTCTTTTCCACATCCAGTGTCCTCTCTGCTGAAAATGCAGAAGTATTTATTCTTTTGCTTTGAATCCTGGGCACACACGTGGCTGACACTATTCTCTTTGTAGTTTTAGACTTTGAAGAAAGGCAGGAGAGGCAAAATGCAATTCAATCTCAATTCTCTTATGCTCCATGAATTTACTGATTCCATAGAGATTAAAGTGAAGGAGAAAGAGTATTTTAACTGTTTATTTATACTCCCTTTGTATAAGGATCTTCAAAAAATTCACCTATTTGTTTTTATTTCAGTCTGAAGACTTTAGACTGAAATCTTTAGACTTGAGCTTTTAAGACGTTATAGATGAAATCATATGCCCCAAGGTGAAAGCAGATGAGATCTCTGATCCTTGTTAGTATAAACTGAAGAAAACTCGTTTTTGATCCCAAATCTAACATGGCTCACTCTGAGCAGATAACTAAGACATGCAGCAGGTTTTATCAGGCAATGGTGCTTTATCACAGCCCTTGGAGTGAGGGGAGAAACTCTGACACACTGAGCTGTGTTCAAGGCATTTTCAGTCCATGCTGTACCAAGTCCATTGTGCTGGAACCCTGGTCCACATCTGGGTCTTTTTATCAAGTGGGTCTATCATTGTGCACTACAAAATCACCTTCCTGAGCCTCCCAGGAGCTGAGTGAGGCCCTGAACTTTGAGGTCTGATTTTGGCCACTCTTGGAGCGTAGCACTGGGTATGACAGGAATACTGTGAGTATGTCCAAGCTGGGTACAGGGGGGTCTGTAACAGAGGGGATCCTGCCCACGTGGAAGAGAGGCTGGGTGAGTGCACTGGCCATTCAGCATCCACCTCTGTCCACTGGGGTTCTCTCCTCAGAGCAGATTATCCTACTCTTCCAGAGCAGCGTCTGATCTCACATTGAAACTGTCAAGGTGAGCTCCCATAGGAGGTGTCCTTGGGAATCTGGGACAGAGTCCTGGCT
The DNA here is from genome assembly GCA_034336665.1 of Luscinia megarhynchos. NCBI lineage: Eukaryota > Metazoa > Chordata > Aves > Passeriformes > Muscicapidae > Luscinia > Luscinia megarhynchos. The sequence continues at coordinate 25,943,958 of CM067566.1, forward strand.
GGTCTCTGATTGCTATGGCTGCAGGACATCAGAGTCCTCCATGCCATCTGGAGGCCTGGCTGAATGCCCTGGGGCATCTCAAGATGCTACCTGAATCTGGTTTGTGCATTTAGTAATAACCCCTTACAGGCTGTTTCCAAGTATAAATACTCACATATATCTAACCTTAACTCTCAAACCTTGTCTTTTCCAGCATGAATAAACCTGTACTCTGTTTCTCCCCAAACAGCCATTAATCTTTTTTATGGTGTGTCATGTCTCTTTGAGAAGCTGGATAAGTTAAAAACATTTTCTGTGCTCCCTCTTGTATTCCCACATCCTCTTCAATGTAGAAGCTCAGCAAAAGAATGAATTTAAGCAATTCATTCAATTTTAGGCTGTGCACAGGGCCAGGTTCCCTTTGCTATCTCTCTTCATTACTTCTCTTTGTATTTATTGAAGGCTTATGGCAGTCTTTAGTGGTAGCATTTACAGATACTTTTAACAGTGTGTGAGTTGTTGCTTTTATCACAAGTCTGGCCCTGACTCCTGGGTGCAGGTCGGATGGTGACCTTTCAATTTGGACAACAGCCTCTGCAGTCTGCTATTCAATTATTTTTATTTTGATCTACAGTGAATGCCACCATCAAATACTTCATGCTCCTAAATGATTGATAAACAGTGTTGGCTCAGGGACTGGTCTCTATAGACAGGGCTGGAATGACCTTGGTAACAGATACATCTCCATTAAGACATAATGAAATTCACCAATGAGGCAGTTTTTAGTTATTTTAATACGAACTTTGTTATTCTCCTTGCAATATTTTAAAGCAAAATGTCACCTGGTCCTCAATCCTATGCCCTGCAGAAATCAATATAGACCATACCAATACACATGAACTTGTCAAATATGCCTGAAAATATACCCTAAAAAGGTATATTTAATGCCTTGATTTTCTGTTATGTGGGACAGCATGAGTGCCATTTCATCAAGCATATGAAGTACAGCCTGAGGCACTCAGTTAATGGCGTGTGAAGATAATGCACTGCTCTTAAACTTTTCTCTAACCCTGACTAAAGAGTAATATTAGTGCTTTGATGAATGACTAGAAGTAACTGAGTTTCTGAAATTATTTTTGCATGCCATGATTTGCATTTTGGAAGGCTGATATATGAAAAGTGGCCATTCATTTACAAATAATTTAGATTTTAAATCAAAAAAGACTGAGCTTGTCACAAGACTGACGTGTTTGTTCTGGCCAGCTTTGCTCAGACACTGTCAATCATTTTGTGTTAGGACTGGTTGGCATTTTTTTCCATTTTAAGTGGTGGTGATCCCGCAGTCAGAGAACATAAAATTATGCTTCATTGTGATTTGTTTCTTCTACCTGACTTCTACTTCTATTGCTGTTACCTAAGAAAGTATCAGCTTGGAGACAACTGGGCTAATGTTGCAGTTCTTTGGGTATAAATGCCCATATACTTCAAATAAGTATACAAAAAATTTCAGTATAGATGAGTGAGCCAAATTCCATTTGTATAACATTGTCTCCTGGAGACTTGCAGTCTGGACCATTACTCAACTGACAATTAAAATTCCAGCGAGGCAGTGGACACCTATTCTTAGGACTTTGCCTGCAATATATTATTGTGTGTCTTTTTGAAGATGACCTTTGAAATTAGAAGCTTTATCCAAAGTAGATCTGAAGATTTTAGCCCAGAAGATATACAACAGATGATGATATGTCTTGGTTTTTCTAATTCAATTACCATCTATTTTTATCTCAGAAAGAATTTGCATAGGAACAATGTAAGTGAAGGAAAATGGTATCAAAGAATCAAATGGAAGGTAATTTGATTGGTGAGACTCAAACCTATTTGTCAACAGTTTAACAGATAAACCACTCCAGCCATCAAGACACTGAGGAACTACTCTAAAGTTACAGAAGACTGTGATAGGGAAAAGTGAGTCAGGGGAAGTTAGAAACTGAAATATAAGACCAAGAGGGATTCTTTGCCCTTGTTTACACAATGCTGTTGTAATAAATTGGCAGGTTAAGTCATTCTTGCAAAGAATAGTTAACAATTATTTCAGATTCTGCAGAAAGCATTTATCAACACTTTTACTAAGTGGTTGTTTGCCCAATCTTTTGCTACATTTTGTTGCTGCACTCCTTGTGGTCAGTCAGTAGTTTCATAGCAATAAGCCACTGAATTGCTGCCTGTGAAGGCTGAGGCAGCACAAGGAATTTAGTGATAACTTTGTGCCTACAGACTGCACGGGGAATTTGGTTTCCTAAAGCTCCTATGAAGTCTGTGGAAAATCCTATGTTTGGTATGCCAGCTTTGAAGTTTTGTGCCCTGATAGCTCTAAGGAGATTCCACTGCTTCCTCACCCATGGGGCTTTTCATAAGTCCTGGGGACATTTACTTGTCTAACTGTGGTGGAATCATATGGGACTTAGAAACCAGAACAACTATGCTGCTTCCCCAGCTGGAGCAAAAAGGATTAACCAGAGAAATGCAGCAGACAGCATATTTAGCAGTGTGAGCAAATGCAAAGAGCTCCCCTTGGCATTCTGGCCTGACCAGCTCCAGCCTTGGCTGGCGGAAACGGTGTGTCAGATGACAAATGTGGCAAAACATCATGCTGTTTGCTCTGGGCTGTGTGCTTCCTGGATGTGATTACATGTCTGTGGGAAGCAGGTTCCTTCAGCCTTCCTGGCCGGTTATGGGAGAACACGGATGTTGAATGTTATTTGTGCCATGAGATCGCTGCTTTAAATATCGTCCCAAATGGTTTATAGCTAAATATCATTACAAGTTGATTAGAGCTCTGTCTTTAATATCAATTAGCTAGTGAAAAAGGAACTTGTAGTTTTAGCTTGATTCTTAGTAGGCAGATACCCATATCATATTAAGTGAACCCAGGCAGCTTGCCTGGAGTGGACAAGGGAGGCATTTGGGAAAACAGCTGACCATAATCCTGGGAAAAACCTTAAATGATTATGCAGTGTTGCTGTACCTTTTGTGGCAAAATATTTTACTTTCCAGTTCTTTTTGCTTTCATGTCTCCTATCAAGTGATTAGGATCACTTTTCTTTAATTACTTGCTTCTAATTAAGAAAGGAAAGAGAACACAGTTGTAGTAAGAGACTCATCCATCATATGTTTAAGGACAAATCCTTCTTCAGAATAAACTGACATTGCTCTAATGACTTAAGGGAACTTCAGTCAACTGAAAGTCTTCCCCATTAATTTGGACAAGTTAAGCCCATAAGCCTGTTGTGGTCCTCAATAAAGATTAGCATGCAAAAAATACTGGCATTGGCCTCTTGGCAATGATGCTTGATTTATTTATTTGAAGACAAAGTTCAGAGAATGGAGGTCATTCATAAATGGGGAAAAAGTGAAAATTCAGTTCTCTGAGTATTTTTTTACAGCTGTACCACAGCCTCCTACTGAGAAAAAAAATGATAACTAGGGTGATGAGATAATAATGTGAAGAATAATTCCTGAGAAGACTTTATCTTCTTTGCCTTGCCCCACATAATCCTCAGCTGCATAGCAGGAATGCTGTGACCAGAGAGGTACTGACTTGAACCAAATGCTATATAAATTGAGTTTAAAAGGAATACAAGGAAGATGGGAGCCTTCCCCTGTAAAGTTAATCCATCATTTTCCTTCATAAGTGGAGGGTGTTTTCTACCCTCACCTTGGAGAAGAGACCACCCCCAAGGTGCTGAGTTGAAAAGCTGAGCACTCTCCTGAGCTGCAAAACATAGAGGAAGTTTTGGAGTATTTAGTCATATGTTTCAGATTGATGATATAGACTAGAAGCTGACAGGAGGAAAAAAACCCACAGAACCCAAACCACTTAGTAGGTGGTTGCAGCAAAACCCACCAAGGTTTATTTTTATCCAGTCCCAAACTTCTTTAGTCAGAGTCCCTAAAGTCACTTTGTATGCTGGAGAGAAATATGATTGTACAAACACGGGAAGAAATCTTTCTCTTCATAAGTAGAAAAATATGGCCTTTTATAAATGTTGACTTTTCTTTAGGTAGTCTATAATATTTTAGTGTTGATAACAAAAATAACTGAAATCCAGTACAAAGAGAAAGTGGGTGGTCTGGAAAGAAAAGAAAAGCAATATGGATTGATCTACTTTTTTGTGGAGTCTGTGATGAAGTGAAACTCTGTGAGACATTTTAGCTACATGACAGTTTCACTTTTTTACCTCTCTGATTATTCAGTATGAGATAGTAATAATGGTTGCAATATCTGTGAAAGCTCTGAGACATCCCATTAAACTCAGTTTTCCAGTGTTTATAAGGAACCAAATGTATTTATGGAACTGGGCCAATTACAATACTGGAAAAGAGTATAGGAGATTTTTGAAGACATGCTGGAGATTTTGCAGATAGAGGAAAGTCTTACAATGGATTTCCATTTTGCATATTTAGTAGTTGATGAAAACTCACAAGACCTACAACTGTGCTAATAGAAAAAGTGAAGTGTGAATAAAACAAGATACAAGTTAAAATTCATTGCTTTGATGTGCTGATCTTGGTTAACAAAACTGGAGAAAGAAGGAAGGGAAAAATAACTTATCTGTGACTAGGTAATTCCAAGGGGTTCATCTTGCTAGAGGTGATAATGCTGCAGCTGGGAAAATTACACTGGAGATTTTCATTTTTACCTGAGGGGACTTGAGCAGCTTTTAAATCTCAGACCCCTCCCAGTGGCCCTGAGGGATGTTATTCATCAAAGAAAAAAGCAGTACTTGTTTGTTTTTTTTCTTTTTTTTTATCCCAGAGAAATGCTCTGGGAAATGTAGTGTATTCATAAGAGAAATAGAAAGGTAACTCTTCCCCAACTTTGGAATATTTGAATAAAAGAGGTTGCATAATCTATGTATTCTTTCTTATAGCTCATTGAGGAACTGCCTGCACTTTTGGCTGCTTTACAGTGTAGGGAGTGGGAAGTAATAAAAAGTAGTGGTATCCAGCTACTGCCTGTCCTATAAAAAAAAACCACTTGCCAAAACACTCTCTGGTAAACAAAACTGTTGTTTGATAATTAAAGACTGTTCAATAAAATGCTTGGTATATAATTCAATGAAAGGTAAAAAATCCCATGTCCTTTCCCTCTTTGTTATTTATGCCCACTCTAAGTGTTACTCAAATATGATAAAGCAATTTGTTGAGTGATAGGCCTAGTGATGACATCTCTTTGTTGGAGCTTGGATCCATAAAGATAAACTCAACTAAGCATTAGTCAGTGTGCTGACGTTAATGAGCAGGGATGATCTATACATGAATAAACTCATGGACACCTGCCTTGTTAGTCACACGAGCCAAATTCACACAGAATCAATCTGTATTTTGCAAGAGCTTTGAATCAGATGATGTATGTTCTTGATCTACTGTGTATTATGGACATAGACTGAGCCACACTAAATCTGAAGACTCCTGAGAAGAATATTTTACTGTATGAACCCAGGCCTTCATACTTGGCCCTGACACCTCGGTTACAGCTGGGACCAAAATCTTAATCTATCAGACTTCCCCAGAGGTGAAGAGGAAATTAAAATCCAGCTCTGCTTGTAAAGGTCAGGTTGGTTGACAAAAAAACCCCACCAAGTATAACTTTAAAATGACAGCAGATCATGAAATCACTGATCAAACAAACCAGCACATCTAGTGTTTAAAAGCTGCCATTTATTGGCAGGTGTTGAAGACCAGGGCAAAGCCAGGGTTTTACCTGCACGGGAGCACCTTACAGCCCCATTAACCACCTCCCCCCATTATATTCAGATGCCAAACAACTAAACACATTCTACAAACACATAAATGGTTGGAAATTACTCCATCTCTGATGGTTTGTCTTTTTCTCTGTCCCAGCTCTTGCTAAACCAGTCACATTTCCACACATTTACAAAGCAGTGATCAGAACATTCCCAGTGGTATAGCTGCTCTTGATAAAATCTCCCATGACAAGAAAATGTGTGCATGGAGGCAGGAGAGGCAGCACCTCTCTGCAAGTGGATGAGGAGGGATGATTGACCTGGTAAGGAAGGAATGGTGGCAAGTCCCCTCAAAGCCTGTGGGCACTGTGTGTCTCAGGGGCAGCTTTTGTTGGCAGGGTGAGTTGCCACTGCCTCTTGCAACTCAGTCATCAGGGTTGGTGCACCCAATGCCCTTTGCACCACTCTCATATTTTGCAAAAATCTACCAAGATTTTGATATTTACTGTGATTTAACACTGCCATTTAGAGAGAAGAAGTGACTAATCTATTCTACCCGAGATCTTCAGGCTTCAGGTCAGGAAGAAAATGTAGGGATGTTCCCAGAGCCCTTAATATTGTCCACGGTATAATAAAAAAACTCCAGTAGAACCATGGGCATCAAAATTTAGTGCTCATGTTCACCTAATTCTATAGGGACACCAGGAACTGACTTAGCTGAACAATATGTAGACCTTGGAAAAAAGCAGGATGGTTACACAAATCCCCAGAATTTCAGTAATAAAATGTAGTTAGAGTGTTAGGCAGATGCCATCAGCTGCCTTTTAAGGAAGATTAACAAACCACATAGGTTTTTTTAACTCCTTTATGTTTTATTTGAATGCTGAGCAAACATCTGAGCTCTACAATGCATGTAAGCTGTGTGAAAGATTAATGTGCAAAAAGTAAGCCACATTTACCTACATCTGGAAATAATTATTGCACACTTAACAGCGGGTATAAATATTGTCATAATTCCAACCAGGAAAGGACAGGAAGTGTGGGAGTTCATTAGCTTCTCCCCTTTAGAGAGACAGGTTCAAAACTTATTTTCCAGTAGGAATAAAGAGAGGTTTATTATCCTTGCTTATTTACCATGTGCTCGAGTAGTGTCATAACCATGGGACCTGAGAGCATCTTATGCCGATATTTTGGAAGACACATCCCACCTGCTTTCTTGCAGTTTCCTGCTCACTCTTGGAGCCTTTCCATCCATTTACCACTGTGTTGGCACCCTGCAGTCTGCAAGGGCAGAGTGCACAGACTGACTGACTGGCTGCCCTCGACTCAAAGCCCCTGCAGGATGTTTCTCTCAGAACTGGGACAATGTTCAGTGGCTTAAACTGACCTGAGTACTGTAATTCAGACTTTCTGAGCAAAGCCTGCAGCCACTGCCCTGCTGCCATCTGGCCCTGGTGGAGCAATGGTGGGAGGGAGGTGGCCCAGTTGGGGGAGAACCATGAGGGCTGACACTGACCTCAGAGTTTGCATGACAGCACTCAGAGAAGAGATCTGCACAAAATCTGGGTTATCACAGAATCATAGAATGGTCGTGTTGGAAGGGACCTTGGAGATCACCTAGTTCCAAGCCCCTGCCACAGGCAGGGACACCTTTAATTAGACCAGATTGCTCAAAGCCCCTTGAATGTTTCCAGGGATGGGGCATCCACAACTTCTCTGTGCAATCTGTCCCAGTGCCTCACCACCCTCACAATGAAGATGTTCTTCCTAATCTTACCTTAGCCTATTCTCTTTCATCATGCAAAGAGCAGGGGTAAAAAGAATGGCAGCATTTTGAACAAGAGAGATTAAACACTCAATGGATGCTCTTTTGAATCCCACTAGTGATGAAATGAGTGGACAAGGGAGCATCTGGAACATTTCCAGTATCTTAGGACAGTGAAAGTGCTGACAGCAATTTCAAAAATTGGTAAGAATGGCACTTTTGACGTAGACAGAGCTATCCTTGTTATCCAGTCATTCCATTCTGAGCACACCCTTATGCACAATCAGTGTGTAAATGAACATTTTGTAGTGATTATGTAGTAGGTGGCTTAGAACAAGTTGGTTCAGAGGGTGTGTTCTATATTTAAAGCTGCATCTGACATGACAAATCTTCTTGTTTTCAAGTGCAACACCAGCAAGGACATGCTTTGGCCTCATTTATTTCCCTCAAGAAGCAAAAGCAAAATGTGGAAATTTCTTGATCCTGCTGCAATCCATCAAAAACCAACAATTATGCCTATGGTCTTTCAGGAGGAGACATGAATGTTTTCCCCTAGAGGCATCTAAAATGTTGGATCAAATTTAAAATGAGGAGGATGCTAGCTCATGGAATAAAATAAAACACCAGGAAAGATACATGAAGGGGTTAAGTGGCAGGGTCAGAACTAAAATGAGAGCCAATGTATTGATTTCATGACAACAAAATGATGGGTTTCACAGCAAGGATTTATTACTCTGCACTTCACAGTCTCAGACAATAATGGCTTGGCTTTAATCTCAGTTACAAAATTAAGATATTAATTCATAGTTTCCCTTCCCTCTCCCCCAGAGTTGTTTACTTTAGCCTGGATTTTGATTTATCCTGTAACAGAAATGGAATCTGGTATCAAAATTTGGATCTTGACCCAAATGTACTACAGAACTGGGCCATATTGAAAAAACGTGAGATTGTGATACTCTGGCCTCATGTTCTGGGGTCAAGTTTTGGATTACATGTAAAAACTGGGAACAGGTCTTTCTTTTTGCTGGTTTGTAATACCTCACAAGAGACTTGATCACATACAGACAATCTCAAATGTCTAAACTGCAAAATCCCCACTCTGACTTCACAGCCCACTGTATATCATTACATTAAAGTTCACCTGACCATATGTACAGAAAATAAATGTTTGTTCATAAAATGTATGTGTGTATGCACAAAGATGGTGTTTATTCATCCCCTTCAGCTATTCCAATTATTGCATATGGTGAAGAAATATTTTCTGAATCTTTCTTTGCTGAAATCAGAATTTTTCCCCTCTAATTTTTAGATTGAGAAGAGCTGGTAACTGTGCCCTTGCCAATAAAAATAACTCCTGGTAACAACATGTATGAGATGAATTATTTGTTAATCTTCTGAAAGAGCAAGGAGCACAAACAGGTTGAGATGGAGCTACAGAAAAAAAAAGTGGGCCAGGATTTCACCACTAGAGAGTGTAATTCTACTACATAATTTGACCTTTTCTGCTCCAAGAGAGAAACTGATTCAAGGCAATTAACTTAAAAATACAGGATATGTTGACTAGGATTGCCTGAAGTACTTCCCTTAGGTCTTTTATCAAAATGAAAATCAACTGCTTGGAAGATAAATGCATTACTTCCTCTGTGCCCTACTTAGCATGATTTTCAGGTGGCATTTTGCAAAGTAAGATGTATGTAAATTGGAATAAGAGCTTATATCAAACTTATCCTTGAGGCAGATGGTTATGCATTCAAATTTAAATTTTAGGCATTTTAATAAATTTAGTCAGCCAAAATGCATTTATATGTGTTTTTTAATTTTTGTTTTCAAAATGCTATGACTATGCATTCCCCTTGGGCTGCTGGTGTAATTTTTACTTCAAATACAATTTTTAAAAAATTCTGCCTTTGCTTCTGCTGGTGTGACTCCCAAACTGCACTGTGAAAATCACTGCTGTCACATGGCTTCATGACAAGCAAACCAGGCATGAATTGGTTAAAGAAACAGGGGAAGGAATCCCTCACTTACATGTGGTGCCACTCCTGTTTAGGGATGCATAGCTTTGTCGTGAGGCTCACATGGGGATTCTTCACTGACTGCTGCAGTCTGCCTGAGGTGGCACCCACCTGCAGATTTAGGTCTCTTCCAGTGCTCACAGTCAGACCTCAGGTCCCTTCTCACTTGTTAATGCTTGGGAATTCTCTGCCTTGCTGCAGCCTCACTCCTGCTCACTGAACTGAGAGGTGAAGCCACAGCTGGCAGCCAGAAGCAAGAATTGGCACCTGCAGGACCTGCTGGAGGGCATGAGCTCTGAGAGGGGCTCTGGAAGCCTGTGCCATGGGTCTAGTCACAGATGGATGCTGGCAGAGAAAATGAGAGTTCCTGGGTCATCTCCTATGGCTGCTGTTAGGTGGGGTGAGGAGCCTGTGAAGTGCAGTCACATCTGTCAGGGCCATGGGATGAGGAAAATGTGCAGAATGGCATCAGGACTGAGGACAGCCTTAGTAGCCCTTGTTCAAACCAACCTCCAGCTTAGTTAGAATGGCCAGAAGGATCACTGAGCCTGAGCAAGAATAAGGCTACTGAGTACACCCCAGAAATCCATGGCTAAGGGATAATTGTGCACTGTGTGTGCACAAGGGTGTGTACAAAAAATACAGCACTTTAACCTGGAATCTGACAGGTTTAAGAGCAAGCTGACTGAATTGTGTGTGCATAGAGTCTGTTCCTGGCCACTCATCTCCCATAGAGTGTATTGGGAAAGAGTTTATATGGCAGGCTCCAGCCAGCACTTAAATGCTGTGCTCAGGAACCTAGGAAGGGGTCATCATATTTGCTGAGATCTGTGAATGTGGCTACACCTCTAACAATGTCCTTGAATATGTCTTAGCTCTGAAGCTAGTGGAACAATTATTTCTGAATAAAACTGCATGTATTTTAGCTGAGTGTGCTGTTGGGGAGAATCTGACTAACTTTTTCTCTGCTGGAATTTTAAAACTTTGTGGTGAATTGAGATATATATAACCCAGAACATGTTTCAGTGTTTTAAAAGTTTTACTCCATTCTCTTTTCAAAATAAAGCCAGTATAAACTTGCATCTCACATACACTAAATGCAGCAATTAACTCAGTTATAGCATGTTCCAAAGGACATGTTGTTCTGTGACTGACCATTGAAATACCAAACCAATTATTCTCAATTCACATATCATTTAGTCAAACAAAGCATTTAAGATAGAATGGATATTTTAAGTGAGTTTTATATAGTTTCCATGGTGATTGTACTAAAAAAAAATAGTCTTAAATATGTTTTCATTTAGTATATCTTGAAAAGAACTTGTTTGGTTCTGACACACTGTGCTTTATGCTATAATTTGTACCAAATCGCCCATTATTATTAAATGCAGATAAATTGGCATGGCAGTATTGTTCAAACACTTTAACAGAGCACCAAAATAGTTCAAAGCTTGTTGCTCAATATTTTCATCCCAGCTGACATGCACATTAAAGTGGGAAAAGGTTCCAAAAGGCAGTAACATTATGATTTAAATACGGTGCCACAGTTTTGCATTAGGCCATCTTCCAGAGTACATTTTGCTCTTGCTGTTTTATTATAGAATTCAGGAGCTTATCAAGAGACAACTGAACTTTGTTGGCAGCTTCTCAGGAACACACAAGAGTTCAAAACTGGGAGTATTTGAAAGCAGTGAGGGGTAGGGGGAACAACTGATTGCACTGATTGCTCTTATTTTGGCTTTCCTTTAAAAATACAGAAACCATGTCATCCTTGAGCACACCTGCAATAAACAGCATAAAGACATGGTAGAATGCTGCAATGAGTATAAAATAAGGCACAAGGATTTGGGGGGGGATTTTTGCGATACAGATTTTCAGCTTGAACATCACAGTCTCCTGACTTCAAGCAACTATTTTGGTTACTACTAACTTACTACAGGATGGAAGCCTCTTGAAAGGTGCTACTGCCTCTTGAAGCAAGGAAAGTGAGCCAGTACTTGTTATGCCTGCTGGGTTCAGCCAGCAGAGATGTATGTTCAAAGCTATTCTTTCATTTAAATGATATTTTGCTTTAGTGTTTGCTTTCTGAATTAGGAGCAGCATACTGGAGAAAGCTGTACTTTGCACTAAAATTGTCCTTCTCTCACTTTCAGGTGACCAAAACCAACAGTCTCTCTGAGAGGATCTGCTGCTTCCATTGAGCTTAGAAACAGCAAGTGCAAACGATTTAGAAAAGAACGGTAATTCCCTAAAGCCTCAAATTGTTCTCTGTTTCTGAGCTGTTCTCTGGCAGTGCTAATACCTTCCATGCTAGGGGGGGTGGCAGCCCAAGAAAGCACATCCTTCTGAGCTCCCTCTGCAGTAAGGGGATGGAAAGCTCCCCTAGAAGGCAGCCAGGAGCATCCAAAGGTTTCTGTACTGGATGGCCCTGCAGAGGTGCCCCTCTGACTCCAGCTATGAGAGGGGCTGTGAAGACCAGGCTCAGCTTGCTAAAGATAACATTTATAACCACCACCCCTCCACCCACACATGCTTCAACCCTATCCAGAGCTAAGTCTGGGCTTTAGATGGAGCAAGGTACCTCTGAGAAATGAATTGGGGTGAGTATTTAAACAGCCTAGTCTTGGCTTCTCAGCTGAGGAATGAGGTGGGTTTAGGCTTTTTGAAGCTTTGGCTTTCATTAACTCATATGAGGTGGCATCATGCATGTAAAGTCCTTGCATACTTTTTAAAAGTCAGTCAAGAATAAGTTATGCTGTTGTTCTGTGAATTATAAATGCTGCAGCCACAGTTAGCTTCCAAGATATGGATCAAGCTGAATGACATCTGGACTCTGAGGTAACCTTAGATGAAAATGCTCCTCCTGTGTTCAGCTCATTCATCTTGGAAGCTGCTCCTCCATAAATGTTTAATAATGCACAGTAACTGCAGATACTGGCCAGATGGAATATGGATGTTTTCGTTCATATGCAACTACTTTGAAAAATTGAGATAATGATAGGAAGAAAACAGTGCTTGAACTGAGAAATATTTGTGGTTATTTCTCCTTGACTTCTCTTGCATATTTGAATTTTGGCTGTCTTTCCTCAAGTCTGCATGGAAATGTGCACTTTCCAAAAAGGCTGAGTACAAATAGTTATGTGTAAATGCACAAGGATGGTGGTTCAGGAAAATGTGTGCCTGTGTTCTGAGACAGCAACATTATTACTACAGTACCAGCTTCTCACTGGAAGGAAGTTTATGTTTAAGGAAGGTAGGAATACAATACTGCTGTTCCAAAGCTGTATTTTCTTTAAAGCACATATTCTTGGGGTCTTCCAGAGAGAAACATGACCTTACTTTTACATGAGATGTTGGATTTTAGTTCGATGTGCTTCAGCTGATTATGATGGTGTTTTGTTAGTAGAGACTTCAGCTCATACAGGAGGCTTGCAACTTGCTGCAGAGAATGCACTCCATCCAACCTTGCAGAGGTCAAACAGCCAAATCAGATTAATTTTGCAATAATTTATTTTCTTATATATATATATATATATATATATATATATATATATATATATATAATTTTTTTTTAACTTGGAAAAAGGAAGCAATGATCACAGAGATTTCAAGCTGTTTCTAGTTTTCTGTGGCTCCCTGGCCTTGGTCACAGGCTCTGTGTAAAATACACACATCTTGGCTCAGGTTTTCCAGGCAGTGTGTTCTCTTTAGACAAAGTCCACCACTCTTTTTGCACCTAAATCAAAGTAAGAATTTTAGAAAAATTACTGGAGGGAGCTGTTGGGGAAAAAACAAACCAGACTAGATTTTGTCTCTCTTAGAAGCATCTCATGCTTCCGTTTATCAGCCTGTTCAGCAGGGAAAATGGGCTCAGTTTGGGATAGATTTGAGTCAGATCACCATGTAGCAGCTCTAGGAGTTACACCAACGAGCAAAGCACAAAAATCATTAAGAAAACAGCCTACTAAGTGTCAGAAGGTTGCAGTGACCCAAATGAGAGCCTATACTACTAATAACTGGCTTGGCTGAGAAGTGTCTGAGGCCTTACAAACAACATTTTTTTCTTTTATAGCAGGAGAAAAAAGGAAACCTCTTATACTTCAAGGGCTGCTCTGTGTGTGGTCCTTTCTTCACAAAATCTTACCTGTAAAGTGTTATGTTCATAAGCATCCTGCAGCTATTTTAACTCCTTTTTCTTGGGTGTAGTTCTAACACAACTTCTGCCCAAGTATCAAAATGTGCCACACACAACTAACTACTCTGGCAGCAAAGTGAGTTTATCTCAGACCACATAGCCAGCAACACGCACAGTTTTGCACTCCTGTCTCTAATGTAAAGAACCTTGCCTGGAATAATGCACTTATGCTGTAAACTGACACACCTTGAATAAGTGAAGGTGATTTGCAATTAACTGTAAAGTGCAAGGCAACTGTCCTAATTAAAATGCAGGGAAAAAGGGCTTTTAGATCTTCACATAGCAATCCTGCATATCCTGAAAATCCTTGAATTATATATTCCTTTGGAATTATTTGCTGTTTAATTACAATCAGCAGAACTTCCTATAATGGTACACCATCGTTTTCTTATCCTATCTAAAACTACATGGTAAATGGTCTTTCTCTTTTGCTTCCAACAGCTTCATACCTGGGTGTCTCCAAGCTTTATTTTTTCTGTCCTTTCACAGAATCACAGAATGGGCAAGGTTGAAAAAAACTGGGTCACCTCCCTGCTCGAGGAGGGCCATCCTAGAACACATTGCACAGGATTGTGTCCAGATGGTACTTGAATATTTTTTTACTGGATAGCATCACAGTGTTGTGCTTTTTCTTGAATGCTGTAAGTAAACAGCAAGCAGATGAAAGTAACAAGCCAAAATATTAAATTGCATTTCACAGTCTTTCAAAACTGACAAGTTTTATTCTATAAAATACTGTCACTGCTCCTTTCTGTTTTACTGACAATTGTGATGGGGTGAGAGGGAAGATCAGACTGGATCAGACTGGAAATTCTTGCATTTGCCAAGAAGCCACTCTAATGATTCTCAAACAATTCAAGAAAAGCCACTAGCCCAATATACTAAAACCACCATCAGTGAGTTTGTGAGTGCACCCACCACTGTGCAGATGTGCTTAGGGCTGTGTGTTCTGGGCTGGGTGTGTGTTCTGGGCTGTGTAGATACTTCGTTTAACCTGCCAAGTGCAAGAAAAGAGCCATTGCTCAGATACATCCAGAAGTTTGTACAAGAGGTGAGGACCACTGCCAGGCCTGCTCCTCTTAAAAAGTGTTTGCAAGATAAATAAGCAGAAGTGCTATGGTATTGATAATATGGTGGAACAGAAAGCAAGAAAATGGGCTTGTGGAGTCCAAGGCTGCCTGTACTTTGATCTGGCCACTCACCTTGTTTTTTGTTTTGCCAGTACAGAAGAGGCAATACTGTGATAAACAGAAAATAAGTTTACCTTACATAAGGAAGCCTGAGTTCTATAACAACAGAGATTTTTACATCTCTTCTCACTGATGCCATTATCAGTCCTCCAGAGCAGTGCATTGTTATTTTTTTGCAATACAGAGCACTGATTGTTTTTGAGATGCTCGTGCACTTTGTCAAAGCAGTGAGCTTGTTCTCGTTTATGAGACTTCTTTCTACAACTAGATTAGGACAGAAGTGCAGAGGAAGCTTTCAGAAAGCATTAACTGAAGCTCAGTGCCTTTAATATGCCTGTATTTTTTAAGATTAGTACACATTACTGTCAGCAACTTTTATACCTGAGGAATCAGACAAAGCATTGCAGGTAAACTAAGGCCCTTAAGGAGAAAGGAATAAATGGAACTATAATGGTTATAGGTTTTTTATTGTCTGTCTTTAAGAAAATTCCTCTTTGTGACAACTCTATCCCTACCAATATTCTCCAGCAGGCAAACTATTTTTGTCTGTTAATCATATATGTGCTATCAATATTGACTCCTTTGATAACAAAGCAAAAATCAATGAAGCTGAAATCAGGGATAGTTTATACTAGTTTCAGCATGATGCAAGTTGAATTTTCTTTTGCTGATTGACACATCTGAGTCTGAAATTCTGGTGATTTTTGCAAGGGGAGAATTTATTGCTTCAATAATCATACTGGATCTTCCTATTTAAAATAATAATTTAGTGTTCCTATATCTATGTGTAAATTTCAAGAGGGAAATGGCAAGATAGGAGAGATATGGGTGCCTAGTGCTGCAGTCAGCTGTTATTAGTTCCATACTTATTTTTCAAGAGATACATCATGGTATAAAACTTGCTAAACAGTCTTGAGAGTAGGAGACGGAGCAAAAAAGGCTTGTAGACCCAGTCACACACTTAAAATGGTATTATCAAAATTTCAGCCTTTGGACTCCCTGAAAATTATAGAGTATTATATATAGGAGATATATATATATATAGGAGATATATATATATATATATATATATATATATATATATATATACACATATTTATATATATATAGGAAATATATATATGTAGGAAATTATCTTAACTGTTCTACAGACCTTCAGGTACTATAAATTACCATCTTCTTAGAGTAGTAGCAGTTTATATCACTTGAGGATTTGTTCCCTGTGTTGTAAAACAAACCACCAGACTTCTCAGCTCAAGCAACTTGATATTTAAAGGTTGGGCCTAAAGTAGTGGTCACAACATGAATAGTTAAATTCAAGCTCTCTGTGTGTGTGTGCTTATTGGAAAACCTGAAATCACTTCAGGTTTCTCTTCTTTCTCACCAGTAGCACCACCAGCTGATTGTTCCTGAAGAGAGATCCCTTGGGAGAAGCTGACATCTGTGTCACATATTGACTGATCTATTAGGAGCCTACTGTTACATGCAGTCCATGGTCTGATCAGATTTCATGTGCCTTGAAATCCAGACAGCCTGGAATGGGATACTCTCAGGCAGTAAAATTACATTAAATATTTAAACACAGAATTTGACAGCATCCATTAGGTCTCTTAAAGAATCTCTCTTCTTGCTGTCAGAACTAACCATTTGCATGGCTTACAAATTGTATGACTCTTAAAATGAGCAACATTTTCTGCTTCCTATGTCCTCCAAGAATCATTTTTCATGGTAGTTTCCAGTGTTTCCATAATTCTGCCAGCAATTTCCATGAAAGTTTCCAATCCTATCTCTGCTGAAGACAATGTCACTAAAATGACTTTTGTACTAATTTAAAGAGATGAAAGAAAGGAGAAGAGAACTAATAAGTTATAATACAGAGATTTATTAACAAACCTGGATGAAGCAAATAAAAAATTACATAAATTTTTCAGTAGAATCTGAGTGCATCAAGCAAAATATTTTATTGCAAGACTTCTTTGGTCTAGTACCAAGTCACCAGGAACCCTGGGAGGGAGGCCAGCAGTGCACTGCCAGCTGGTGGAATGAATTCCAGCAAAAAAGGAGTTAAAAAACTTTCTTGTGTGAAATCTTGACTGATTTCAACGGCAAAACTCAGGGCTGCAGCCAGGTTTTGTGACTGTCAGTGCTGTCTTTAAATTGGAAATGTTGTCCTCTATCTTTGGAAAATGCCACAGTAGCAGCATTGCTCTAGTTTGGCTCCAGTTGGAGTCAGTTAATATGAAGCCCATGCTCCATGCATAAAGTAATGATACCATATTCAGATGGCATTTTACCTTCCTAGAAAGATTTGCACCACTCTAACCATGATGAAAACCATCTGCATTGTGTTTTGTCTGATTTCATAATCTTATATAAATATTTATCAAGAAATATTTGTTCAAGAAGAAAAGATTCCTTTCTGCACATCCCACTGTCTGTTTTTGAAAGCTGTTCTCTCCTCAGGTTTTGCAAGACTATGAGAAAACCCAACTTTCATAGTGTTTGCTACATATTGTTCTCACATTTAGTGTCTGCTTTAAATTAATGTCCTGATAAATTATTCTACTTCAGAAATTGTTCATCTTTCTTTATTCTGTTATTAGTTAGGCCATTTTCACCTTGTGATTGCAATAGGATGGTAGTTTAAATAAGAAAGCAGAGCTAAATTGAGTGGTATTATAGTTTTTGCTGGATCTTCAGAAGTGTGTTGATGTGACATTGTGATAACTTTGAAGTAACATGAAAGCTGAAAATTATAAATGCTGCTTTCAGGTCATGTTGACATAGAACATTTGTACACAGAATGATGCTATACCAGAAAGTGTACAGATATATGATAATAGCAAAAAAGGATGACAAATTATACTAGAAACAGAAACAATGAGACTAGAATTTTTTTTAATGTGAGAAAAATTGGTACATTGCATTTTTTAAAGAAATATTTGTCTGAAGAAATGTAGTTTTATTATTTATTTCAAATAGTTGGGCAGAATGGCTCATATATGAATGACTGTCATGGTTCTAACTTTATTGTAACTTCTAACCTAAAGGCAACTTCAGCTGGCAATGCAATTTTAAGAGCCAGTGTAGGAGGAGGAAGGTGACAGAAGGGTATGAAGGTGATAACAGGGGGTGTCATATTTGGCCAGTAAAAATAACCTACTTCTTGATCTGCATGGTCTGCCTGAAGGAATCACTTTGGAGAGAGCTCTGTGACTGTGCCAGTACATCCTTGAGGAACCAGAATGTATCCACTGCTCAGCACCCTGCCCTTCCCTGTGGTGAGCTGCACCTGCTAACTTCTCTTGAGTTTTTCTCTAAAAAAACAACCATGGGGCACTCATGGTCCATGAGCCTTCTCCCTGCTCTACAGAGTGATTCCTGTGAAAGCAGGAGCCCTTCTGTACCATTTAGTTTGAAGAGCTGCCTACCTGTGTGTACTTTAAGCTGAAATCAAATCAAGTTTTTGCCCTATCATTGGTTAAATGCTCTTTTTTTCTTTTCCCTTTCCCTTTCCCTTTCCCTTTCCCTTTCCCTTTCCCTTTCCCTTTCCCTTTCCCTTTCCCTTTCCCTTTCCCTTTCCCTTTCCCTTTCCCTTTCTTTCCCTAGCTAATACAAACTTGACTGATGTTCCCTCCCAAAGGAAGATGTTTGTGGTCACTCACATATGCAAAACTGTGGATGATAAGCAGAAAGATATATAGCACCAATTCACTTATTCAAGGGAAGAAAAAACCCCTTCAATATACAAAATTTATCACAGGTAACAGATACTTTAAACAAGGGTCACATGTAACACCTTCTGAAATTGGCATTTTCAAAGGTATGACAACCTTCTAGACACAGGTTAGGGATAAGTTATAAAGGTCATGTGAGGACAGAGAAATATCTTTTGTCTGTGTAGTCACCCCAAGGAAATCAGCAGAACCAGGTTCCTTTCTTATTCAGAATTTCATCTCTGCCCTCTTCATCTTGATCCTTGCAGCTTTCTCACCTTTCCCCCATGCCCACAGCTACACTGACATGTCTGCAAACCTCCCACCTTCCCATCTGCACTCTCCTCTTCAGCCTGGCTCTGTGTGTCACACGCCTAAGGAGTCAGCACAAGGCATAATCTGCTCCTTTCCTCATTCTAACACTGGAGATGCAGTCTCCTCCTCACTCATCTTTTACATGTTCTTGACTTGTCCAGTGCACCTCTAGGAAACAATTCTTCTCTTGGTACTGGAACTGGAATGTGGCTTTCTTGTCAACATACAAGTTGTATTAAATCTTCTGACACTATTCAGTTTTATGAAATGGAAGAAATCTCAAGATAACTGATCCCACTTTTACCCCTCTAAGAGTGAACTGTACAATGTATATTGTATCATCCTGCCTTCCCCCAGCTATAAACCATTATTCACAAAAGTATTTCTGTCTCAGTTGCATTGCTGTACACCATAAGATTTTTTTCTCCTTTTCTTTGTTTGTATCTGGTTCTGCCTGAAGCTATCCAGACTACAGGTATGGATGGCTTTCCTTTTGCTTCTCTGAGCAATTTGACTTTAGCTTCTCTTTACTTTTGAAGCTCTTCTGCTGGTGCCCTGCTTCGTGATCTGAACAACAATGACCTTTGTGAAAGCAAACAATTTTTCAGTCTTTACTTGGTAAAGAACAGATTGAAAAGCAGTATCCTATTTCCTCTGAAAATGTCTGGGTTTTTTCACCTGCTGAACTTTCATCAAAAAAAATGGAACCCTTCTTTCATTTCCAGTTTCTCAGTGTGTCTTAGTTTTTTGCCACTGCTGCATGCAGCCTGAATTATCCTGCACTTTTGAGGGATATTATATCAGCAAATACAGTAACAACTTCAAATACATTGAAACAGTAGAAAAGCACAGAAGAAAATAATTACCATTTTATTTGTGTCATTAGGCTAACTGACACAGTCCCTTTCAGCTTACCATCTGTCTTGGATTGTAATGAAAAAGTTTCTTATTAAATAATGCATTTGCAAGGGGTTCACAGCTGCAGAACCAAAAAAAATCTTTTAACATCTGCTCAGTCCAAGGAGATCTGGACCTAAGGTATATTTGAAAGAATATTCTTGAAATGGTGCTTTACTTCAATGCCAGAATGGGTTATTCATTAATGTTGTGTATTTGCTATTCTACATTTAATAATGGTGTTATCCATTGGGACTGTGGAAGGGACACCCACTAGACAGAGTGGGCTTGTATGACCTGAGAATGCCTGCAAATATCTCCAGGATTTTTAATTTCCCAAGTACACTCCAAGTTTTCAAATAAATATGATATGAGAGCTTGAAATTTTGACAGCTGTAAGAAGTCTGTGACTGTGAAAAGAGAAGGGCACTATGAGATCACCAACACTGCTTAGTCATGGATCTTGCTTTGCCACCAGGCAGTGATAAATGGCAGTAACAATAGCAGCATATGTTCAGTCAGTAATGAATGCATTTCAGACTACAACAGCTTTTGCTCTTGTCAGGTTTCCACTGTGTTTGTTCACTGAAGAGAATGATGAGTTTACTCTTACTTGAGCATTCATCTCCATGTGTTTGTGTTCAATAATCTCTTTGTTTGAAGCACAGGAAATGACTGCGTGCCAAAAAAAAGGACTAAATATTTAGATAGCAGTCCAGAAAGGTCATGCTATTATGTGCAAGGATAAAGATAATCCATCTGTGATCAGCTGTCTTATTTAAAAAGCAAATAAAATGGCTACCTCCAGATACAATTAATATATCTGGTAACCAGATCATGCATGCATGGCTGCTGCAGAACTAGGACACAGCAAAGCTGCTGCTGTGCCACACAGAGACAGGTCCAGCACATGTCCAAATGGAGAAGGATGCAGAGATTGATAATATGGACATACATTATAACACTTACAGGTCTGAATCCTTGTCTTCTGCTGGCCAGAAAGGCCTGTCTGCCCTGTACTGCAGATTTTAGGTCAGTGAGACCCACCTTGATATGAAAAGACACTGGAGGTGCAGGCAGCCAGCTGTCTTTGGCATGAAAAGGGTGGGAGCTGCAGCAAAATCACCTCAGCCCCATGGGACTGAACCCAGAACCTTGGAAGATGGGCCAAGATATGTGAGGTAGCAGTGGAGCAGGAAAATCCTATTGCCCAGTAGGAGAAGGGATTCTCCTACCTACCCAAAGCCCCATCAGCAGCAGAAATGGCCAGACTGTGTCTCCAAGCTCTTTGTATCCTGGCTGGGTCTCTGTTCTTCCCCTTTCTTCTTTCCAGGGGATATATCAAGGAAAGCTTGGCACTGGACTGTCCATGCTCGGGGAAGTGCATCTGAGTTTGTGCTAGGATGATAAGAAGCCCTAATGGCTGGTTCATCACATTCTTCTGCTGCAGAGGTCTGGTCCTTGGTCTGAGGCAGAGGAGTGGGCATAGGGCTCATTCTTGAAAAGCAAAACCAGCAGGATGTATGTGAGCAGTCCTGTTGAAACCAGCAGACCCACTCAGAGTGCAAAAATAAACACATGCAGGGTTTACCTAATCTGAGATTGCCTTTTAAACAGCTATTTGATTTAAGGATTAGATACCCAGTTTCACTGGTTCCTTGCAAGTGAAAATGTGGTGATAAATGGCACTTTGGCATGGGCTATCACTCATTCTGATGAAAGCTGATGGACCACGTTGCTTTACTTAAATGGGCATTAAAATTTAATTGCCCTTAATCAAATTATCCTATCACAAACAAACCAACCTTCCTGAACTAATTTTCTCAGTGTGTTTTTTTGTTGTATGCTTCTATATTTCTTTTTCCTTTTTCAATTTCAGAGAAAGGAGAATAAATGAGATATTCAAACAGTTTTTGCCAGCTTCCCCAGTTCACCATCACCCTGCCAATTAGTAGTCATATAAACATAAATAGCTAAAATCCTTTCTCTGTGTGGGATGTTATGTTACCTGGGTTATTCTTGATTTTGATATGTGTATAATACAACTATAGAGAAAATTATCTTGGATCTTGTGTTTCTATTTCCTGGTAGTACATGTTTCCTAAAGAAAAACGTATGCTACATGTTAGCCATTCTTCTCTATCTAAATAATGAAAATTTGTTCTAGGACTCTGAAAATAACATCAGACTACTTTAATAGAAATGTGGTCTGTTTCTTGTATTACTATCCATTATATAGGCACTGTGATTACTTAGTCCATTTCTTTTTGTGATGGTAATGTTTAATTTTGCTAGATAGGCTTTTCTCTTTAATGAGAGTATTTCTTTTTAATTAGAGTTTCTCTTATCCAGCTGTTTTTGAAAATCAAGTATTACTTTCCTAACCCCATGACAGAGAAAGAGTTCACATTCAGAGAAAATTTCAGCAAAAATGTATAAATGATGTTAAGGTTCTTGTGTGGAAAAGCAACAGTAAGCACAGGAGATATGATAAATTCATTAAACTGGGAGAAAGCAAAACCCAGAGCAGATTGTCAAGAATCAAGCATAGCCCTGAAATTGTTACTCTGAGTAGCAAAGGGAAGATGAAAAATAGCTAAAAGTGGATTTGAAGGTGAAACCAAACCATGACACTCCTGCTGCAACATTTTCATGTTCAGCCTGTTTTATGACTTGCTACAAATGAGGTACAAGGATCTGGGTAAGACTGAATAAACAAAGGATGCTTCTCACTTCAGCACATGTCAGCACATACAGCCCAAAAAATAACTTGACAGGGTGGGTGTTTTTGTTCAAAATCAAACACATGGTGTGGTAAGAACAAAGATGTATATAAAGTAATTTGTGAATTTGTAATGTGATGTGGAAGATGCACTTTTCATATGGAGACAGATGAGTGTTTAGAAACAGGCCCAGTATTTGACATCTCTGGCTGTAAGAGAAGTAATGAAGCAGGAATATATAGTGTGTATGATATACAACACATTTTTGCAGTGCACCTTGTGACCCTGCCATTTGTGTGTCCTGATTATGAAACTCTTCACATAGCCCTGATCAGACATCTGAAGCTTTTCATGAGAGCTCAGCTGTGGACTGGTGTACCACGGAGGATGTTTTCTGTATTCTTCAAGGAAAACAAAGTTGAAAGGAAGAAGGAGTTCTTACTCTATGTTAGGATGTGATATGTTTGTTCAGCAAAGCCTGGAGTATATTTTTATACAGTCAAGCAACAGTCACAAGGAGTAGATCCAAAGATATGAGCTGGAAACAACTGTACTCTTGTGATTTTTTGGTTGAGTCCTTGTTTTGTTTTAGTTTTTTTTTTTCCTCATGAATAAAGTTTAGGGCTCTAACATCAAAGCACTGGGACAAAATGGACAATCATGATGACACTGAAAGCTGTAAAACATCTCTAACCACTGTCTGAAGGAACCAAAAGCATGTTATACAACACTGAAATAAAAGACAGTTCATGGTAAGACTAAGAGTGGTGCTTGAGGCAACTTGCATCAGAAAGTTCATCCCTACAAATAAAAAACCTTGATACACTCTGGCCTTATCCTGCCATCAATCACAGGCACTTTGCAATGTAACAATCTGTTGGTGACAGCTGAAAAACTAAGGAGGGATTGAAAGTCCAAATTTAGGGATCTGGAAATAAAAATGTCACAGGACATGAGCTGTGTCTTAGCACTGAAATTATGCCAGGTGTCCTGTAAAGTGCTGTATGTGGTGTGCACTAATCTGCACTTCCAAATAACTTTCACCTGATTACCCTTGTGGTACAGAAACTCAAGTGAAGTCACAGAGTCTCGTTTGGACTCTTCTCAATGAACACTTCCCACCCCAGCTGCATTGCCATCAGTTGCTCCCTGGAAAAGGACATTTTTTTGGTCAATGCAGAGGAAACAACCACTGCCAAGATGTTCACAGCCCCATTGCTCTCTGCCTGCTTCCTGAACTGCATTGTTTGCTCATTGACTGAAGCTAAAATTTTCATTATTCATTATGTTCTTGTTTTATTTTCATATTTGCAGAAACCTCGTAAGAGATTTTCTTTCCCTGGCAACCATCTCCCTAGTGTAGCCCAGGCTGGGAAGGAAAATGAGTCCAGTAGAAAATGAAGGGACAGAAGGTAAAGCTGATACCTACATGGAGAGTGCACACCCAGCTACCAGCAGAACACAGCAGAATTTGTCTCAGGGAAAGGTTTCCAATGCAGTGCTTTGCTTAAGGGAAGAGGATGGAAGAGTCACATCCCAGCCTCAGGGATTCTTTGCTGTGGTTAGAAAGTGCAGCAGTTTATACAGGTTTCACCAAGCAGGAGAGAGGATATTGTGGCACTTCTTTTGTGAGCATGGAATGGCTACTTAGGCTTGAGCAAAATTTAAGGCTTAGGAATGAAGCAGCCAAAACTGAAGTTCCTTAATAAAACTGCTTCTGGCTTAACTACTCAGGCATTTGAAATCTGGTCTGTTCTTAAACGGCTAGAGAATGACTAATATAGGCTGGTTTGTTTAAATTTCATCATTCCACAGTTTATAATACTCTTAAATTATAACAATCAATAAAAATGTTAATTAATATCTTTAGATTAAATCATAGCAATAACTTACAAGAAACTAGATCTTTTGACCAAACAATTATTTTTTTTTAAATCACAGTACAAATCTAGTTTTAAAGTCCACAAAATTCTTCAGTATCTAAAATAGTGTTCTGGATACATTGTGATAAAGTAGTGGTCACTGGGAACAAAAGGCAAAGTGGTCTATCCTTTCTTTGAGAAATTTCCAGACACAAACCAGAATGATAAGATTTTGTAACTGAATTAATCCTTATGCTGCACTTACCATCCAGCATGACTTAAACCTGTGCCTTGACAGTGCACAGTGAACACTGAAGAGCTTTATTTACAAAGATTTGGCGACCAACACTATGTTTGAGATATCCTGTAATGGCCACTTCTTTTAAAGAAAGGAACTGGGGGTCTTGCTCTACTTGCTCTACATTGTTTTCTTCCAGAAAAGTCAATGGACACGACCATGAAAAAACCCAGGCAAGAGCTGCCTGCCAAATGTGAAAATAAAAACCCTTAGAAAAAGCTGAATCAAGAAGTGGAGCAGCAAGCTCAGAATCTTGAAATCCTCCTCAGACCAACACTCTTTCTGTAAAAGCCTTTTCTATTTATGTCCCTGGTTCCAAATCATGTTTCAAGGGGACCTACTCACAGAAACACATAACCAGCACTTTTTCTGAAATGAAAAAAATTTCTGCCACTGCATTAAGTAATCAGAAAATGCTGCTTAATAATTAGGGTTTTTTGTGGTTTTTTTTTGTTTGTTTGCTTGTTTGTTTTTTAATTCCCGTTATGTGAAATATCACCTTAAAATAAGTCAATGAGATATTCCAATAATGGTGGACTTTTCTCAGTTTCCCAAATGTAACTTTTGGTTTTTAGAAACTACAACCTTTCTAATAGTTTTCAATTTTCTAAATGTTTAAAAGTTTTAATCTTTTAAAGTCAAGGTGGAAGCCGTATTTATCATTCGGATAAATAATGAGAGAAATTAATATATAATTAGTATAATATTAATATATAATTAATATAAAAATTTATATAGTCCAAAATAAAATCCTTAAATAGTTTCAATATATGACCAACGTACTTTGTTTCAAACTTTGATTGACAGCAAGACTTAACTTGCAATATCAGAACCTCCCTGTAATAAATTCTGGATTTCAATCAGCTTTATTCATTCCAGAATCCTGGGCTGATGTCTCATTAGATGTGCTGTTATACACTGGAGTGCACATCAGGAGGAGCTGAAGAGAAAGTCACAAGGAAGGAAGGATGCCATGGTCAGCAGGCTCCTGAACTGGCCATGACAGAAGTGACTCCAGACCTGGCAATTTTGGTAGTGGATTATGCTGAGATGTAGGACTTCTGGCTCTGGATTTTAACATCCACTACAGATGTCTGAACACAGTACAACACTGTCCTTATTTTGGTCAGAGCCACTGACATACCCAAAGTAGAGACAACCTGAATCCATGATGTGTGACAACCTGAATCCATGATGTGGTTCCCATTCCCAGATGTTTTCCTAGACAAATACCCCTTGTCTGAGCCCATACACTGAGAAGGGACTTTGTGGTGAAATGGGCTCTCACTGGCCATTGGAGCTGCCAGACTCTTTTTTGTTGGCAGGCATGGAAATGACTCACTCATCACATTTTAAAACTGGAAAGTCTATGACCTTACAGACCTGCAAAGAAGGAAATTGGTAATAGGAATAATACATGGGAAGATGGTTAATCCTTTACATGCCTGAAAGCCCTTGTTACCTGAAGGACCTAGACCTGTAATCTGGTTTCCATGCCATGTGTTAGTAGCCAGAAATACCCTGTTCTCACCTGTGCTGGGCTGGGAAACACCTCACAGATACCCTGAAGCTTTTGCAGCTGCCTTGAATCATACAAGTCAGACACAGCTGGTTTTGTATCACATCTGACCGTAACTCTGCTTGATTAAACTGAACTTAGACACTGCTTCCAATTCCAACTGGTCTTTAAGCTCTGCCTTTGAAATCTCATCCTGGAAGAAGGCAAGAACAAACAGCAGAAAATTTCTTGAGAAGCTTTTAATTGCTTTTCATTCCTCAATTTGCCTTCTTCTTCCTTCATGCTCAGAAACAACAACTGCTTTTTTTTTCCCCTTATTAATTGAAAAGAAACTATGAGAAAAGCAAGTATTATCCTACTCCAACAGCTGCATGTGATTTACAGCACATATTGAGTATGTCTTCATTTTCATCACTTGTCTCAGAGCAAACCTAGCAGTCTGTAAGTGTGATGCTAAGACAGGGCAGAGCACAAAAGCACTGGCAATCTCACACATTTGGGACAAGTCAGGCCAGGAACTTGCTCTATTTTCTTTCTCACTGCTTGTGAGAGCTGTCTGAGAAACTGTGAGCTTTGTGGCTGATGGCAGAGCTCTGTTGATTGCTGTAGGCTAAGATCTCCTCCTTATGGAAACAATCACTACTTGTCTTATTTTAATCAGATCAGATGCCTGTGGCTGCTAGTCAGTGTCTTTCCAGTGGAGGAGAAAGTCTGAAAGATTAACATCTCCCCTCAGTTTATACTGGGTTATTGCTGGAACTGGACTGCCTCAGCTCCTCCATCTCTGCAGATCTGGACCAGGGTTTTGTGACTAAGTGCACTGTGACCCTGGATAGAACAATTGCATGCCTCAAGGAACCTTTCTTCATTTTATTCCCAGCTTCTTTTCATGTTTTTTACCTAGCAGGGTTGACTTGCACTCATTCCATTTACAGTGGAAGGTATTGATGTCTCAGTGCCTAACCAGGCAGCAAGTCTTGGTAATACATTGCCTGTTTGGGACTTATAAGATTATTTTTCCTTATCCTAGCTTTCATGTCTCAGGCATCACTACTGCAATGCTTTATTTTATGAGGCTAATCATTTAAAACTTTCTTTCCATGTCTGTAAAAAGACAAGAAGTTGTTATTTTCCTTACAAAACCACATTAAAGAGAAAGCAATAGCAACTGGAGTTTTGCTGTCATTGTTTAATGAAAACCAGAGTGGAAAACATGCTGGGAAGGACAGCTTCCATTAGAGGAAAGGGGAGAATAAAGACCTCTCTTTTATACAACCTAGGGAAGGAATGTGAAAAAATGAGTTTGAAGAAGGCTCTAATTGAAGGATAAAATGGAAATGGTAAATGGCTTGTGATAAGATCAGTAAGCAGAGACAGTGAAGCCAGCATTGCTAGGAACATGTGTATTGCTAGGAACAAGTTCATAAAAACCCCCAAACCCAGTTCAGTCTGGAACAGGCAGACACAGAGAAATATCCCAGGAATTGTGAGTATGTAGAAATCCTATTGGACAGGGACAAAAGGTTTGAAAGGGAAGAATGTAAAGAGCTCGAAAAAGTGTTGTTTGCATTAAAAAAAAATTCACTGAAATAAGAAGAGAGTCAGGAAAATTAAGGTCTTTTCATGAAGGAGGAATGAATAAATTTGATGGCAATTATGCATTGAAGATATCCCTGTAATCACAGAAAATTGGTATTCTCAACAGGGAAAATCTGTGTAGTCATAAAGGTAAAATCTCTTAAACTTGAAACTAATATAACAATATGTAATATTTCTTTTTAACACATTGTATAAAAGAACTTTCACTCAGACAAGTATGTTTTAAATTAATTTAAATCCTTAACTCAGCCAGGCTAAGAAGAAAGCCAGGGAGAGAGGAAAGCTGGATGAAGGAAATTATTTCAAATTCAAAGAACGTTCAACTGCATTAACATGAGTGAGAGAAATGGGATACCAAGAAAAGGAGATTTTTTTTTGCAAAGAAGTCCTCATTCTCTCTAGCTTGCCTGTAACTGGTAAAAATTTTAGCCTGTTTGTTTGCTGCTTTCCTGATTTTGAGGCAAAGCTAACCAACTTTGTTTTCACTCCCCTACTGATCCTTTGGAGAGCATCTCCACCTGAGCAATCTGCCACTTGTATGTGATGTCTTTTTTCAGCAACCCGAGCTGTTATACCTTGTAGTTAGTATTGTCACCTGATACCACTGACCATTTCATTTATTCCATCAAAGGTCTGAATGTGTCTGTCCTCTTGAGAGGCCACAGAAATGGGAGAGGTCCCTTTTCTTTCTGTGTTCTTCATACCACACACTTGATTTTGCCACTTGGTACTTCCACTGTCTGTGCCTATTCCACCAAGTTTCTTTCTCAGCTGTTAAAATCCCTGAGGCTAGCCCAGTATTTGTGCATAGGTAGGTATGTATATGCACATATGTATATATTTCATTTATCCAGACCTTGCCACCTCCCTGATCCACTTTGATGGCAGGTGTTAGGATGAAGTTTTGGGGACAGTTGCTGGCACATGCAGACATCTGCCATGGTGAAAGGAAAGGAAAGGAAAGGAACCAGTCCTTGAGAGAAATGGCTGCTGCAGGTCAGTCCTTAGAGACATAAATATGTGAGGAAACTTGGCTGTTCCCTGCCTGTAGCATATCTAGCTCTTTCCAATGTCCTGGCTCCATTTATTTCATCACTACTTAAAACCTCTTTGAAGTATTTATAATTTTTTATTGGGTGTTTCTAAGAGACACACATAATACAGTTGGTCCAGCAGTTAATCTGCTATGATGTGTTTATAAGGCAGGCTTTAGATTCTCTGGAGGGATAAGTATTGAACCATGCAAGTTTAGACTGAGCTAGAAATGTGAACCAGAAAATCTAGGTCATTATGGGAGAATTTCTATTTTTACCTGGAATAGATGACACTGACTGACATCCTTATGAAAAGATGACATTGTTTTGTTATTGACTTATCTTCACTGTGTTTTCTCTTTAGTTTATATTCTGCCCTGGTGAAGTACTAGGGAATGTTCCACAGCACCAGGGCTATTTACAGATGTCCAGTTTGTCCTTGTTATTGAAAAGATGTATTATCCCAGGCTGAAGAGATGGAACTTTCCAGCTCAGCTGCTTTGCCTCCTAAGCACAGCTCTGTGCTGTGTAGAGAGGTTTGCATTGACAAACATGATAAGCTTGGTGACTGGTACAACTTTTCCCCAGTTATAAGTGACCATCAGGTGTTCACAGTTGGAATTTCTGAGCCTGTGATCCTGGCCATGAAGCAGAACAAGACCTGGAGCAGCTCTTTATCAACAGCTACCTCTGGTCAGCTCTAACAGCCCAACAGGGCATGCCATCCTTATACCCACCCCAGACAGGTGGCTATGTCTTCTTTTATTATTCAGCACATACAGCTTTGTTAATGCTCAGAAAGGAGAAATATTGCACTGGATAAAGAGAACCTAAACTTTAAATTTCTGCAGGCAGTCTCCATTCAGGTAGACAGTCCATCCTACCACCAAGAAATAGGAATGGGCAAAGGTTGGACTCTTTGTCTATTCCTATGAGGAAGTGATCAGTATGGACACTAGGAGTAAGGTAGGTTATTAGTCTTCCCAAAACCACATTTTGTGCTTTTCTGAGTACATTAAAAGCTAGAAAATCTTCTAAAGTTATTTGTCAAGGAACAGGACAATGCCTCCAATTTAAGTTTCACAGGCTGGAGAAAGCCATTTTGCAGGTAATTTTAACCATGTGGATGTCACTGTGGCCTTTCCATCACCTCCATCCTGCCACACCATGCTGCAGATCCTAGAGAAGGATGGGTCCAAATGCAAGATCCTGTGTGGGCAAGCACTGTTACCCATGTAATCTGTTTTTCTTGGCGGGGTCTGGGGCCACAAAATAGCTGCTTAGTGGTGTTATAATGCCAGCTGCCTGAACAACTGTGTGGCAATTTGGAAGGCCACTGCCTTGTGCCCATGCTTCTCTGAGAGCTGTTTCCTTTTTGATAACCTTCAATTGTATCCTGCACTTTTCTTGCATATTTTGTACCAAATTTTTGTCAGGTGAAATAAATCTCAAAAATTAATTTGGGCTTTAAGAGAGTTAATCTATCCTTCTCTGATCCATAGTCACTAAGAAGATGCAAATCCTGCAAAAGAGAGACAATAACTACTATTTTATATAATAAAATGTGTATATATCTGTGCTTACTAATTTTAAAGGACTGCTTTGTGTACCATGAGGAAAGGCTTCATTGTGATAAAATTTTTATATAAATGCCCTTTAGAAATCCCAGTCTGAATATCTGACTTTAAAACTGCAGTGAACCAGATTCTGTACCTATTTTATGAGATGATCCTTCAGCTTTGACTTGTTTAGACAAGAAACTTCTGAAAATGCCTTTTAATGTAAAGCAAAGGTAGTGGAAATTATTTACTTCTTCAAATGTACCAGCTTCCCCCAAAAAACAACAATAACAAAAAAAACCCGTGGGGTTTTGGGTAAAGTATTTATCAATATGAGTAAGGCTGAACTGGCCCAAGGCTGCTCCTGTGGGCAGCATAGCATTTGAAGTCATTAGCATCATCCTAGTTTTACTATTTCCTATTTTTAATAATTTTAAAGTATATTTAAGCATAACTGAAATTTTAAGAACATGGTGTATCGTTTATGATGTTATAAAATGTACTCTGACATTTTAAATAGAGGACAATCTCTGATTGAGATGAAAACTAAGCAGAAACCAAGGAAATAAGGTGCTGAGAAAAGGAGGAGAATGATTTGTGACATGCATTTTGAGCAGAATTGGTGGTTTAGGGTAAAGATGACAGTGGCATGTGTGAGTAGTTTATTCCCTAGTGGGGGCAGAATAGCAAAGACAATAAAATCCAAGACTAGTGCAACTCTGGGCCTCCCACAGAGAACCACGGTCCTGCTTTTGAGGAATGAGCAGAAATAAAATCCTGTGAAGCACTATGGCAACCATCACCAGGGAGACCATCACAGACCTCAAACATGTTTATCCAGAAGAATTACAAGTCACAGAGTGAGATGATATACTTGGAAATGGTATTTTAAAAGTAAAAACATTGTTACCTGGTAATTGCAGTGGTATGGAAATGTGACACTTTGAGTTCTTAATAAAATAAATCTGGTTTTAAGAGATACTGCAGCGAATATCTCCTAGAAATAGCCAAAGAGTTGTACTTGCAAAATATCTGTATGTGCAAGGATTGGTCATTGTGCAAGAAGGGAAAGCAGACCAACAGTGTTACTATGGTACATAGGTAAAGATCTTGAAAAAAACCTGAAGTTAAAAAAGAAATGAAACAAATAATAAAAATATATTTTATGGTCCTATATAAGACAAATACATACTGATATCCAGAGGTGATCATGTTTGTGGATTAAGCAAATTCCACTGACTGCAATGTGGTTCTTGTGGGTAGGGTTCAGATGGACTTTACTCAAAGTTAGCAAAGATGGAAAGCCCAACCAATTGTGTGCTCTGCTTTGTTTTAAAGGGGGAAATGGGAATTGTTGCATTCTGGTCCTGGTTATTCCACTGAATTATCATACTGGGAAATTCATCTGCTTCTTTCTATCTTACAAAGGAAGATAGAAGCTTGCTAGAGTGTTATGAAGATGAGCCAGTTACCATTAATGCAGAGGTTTATATGTGTGTTGGTTTATAAAATGCTTTATAACTCAATTTGTTGGCATTCTTCATAACTGACCTTTTTTTTTCATGTGTCTTGAAAGCTTTTCACCTATACTGCCCATGAGTCCCCTTGTTTCTCCAGGAGTTTTTCAATTTCAAGTTCTTCTTGGCTCTGTCCACTCACATCTTCTGCAGAGGTATAGCAAAAGACAGTGCTGCTACTGCAGAATTCATGACTGATCCTGTACGAGCAATATCTAATAGTAGCAGTCTGTGTAAACGTGTTTCTGAACAAGAGTTTCTTGCTGACAGCCTGGTTTGAATGTGAGGTTGAATTTTCTGGTCGTTGGATGGTTCCAGACTCCTGTCCCATCTCTCTGGATGCAAAAATATCCACAAACCATTGCAGATGATTCAGTGAATAAAGGAAAATATTTTTTAAAAATCCAGTATCCCACAGTCTATACAAGGAACGCCAGCAGTGCTGCTTGATTACCCCATGGAGGAGGATGGTGTCAGGGAGCAAGTCCTTTCCTGATATAGCATCTCCATGTCTACTTTTACCCTTTGCCACTTGAGAAAGAAAATAATCAAGACTGAAATCATCATCACTTATTATCCAGAAGGTACAAAGCACCTTAAATCAGAAAAATATTTCTAATGTTTGAGATTTGAAAGAAATAAGTAGCGTTTTTGTAGTAGGAGCCAGATTCTGGTTTTGAATAACAAAAAACTGTTTCTGAGTAACATGAAGGACAAAAGGAGAAGACAGATTATCAGAGACATATTCCTTCTTAGTCTCAAAAATACTCTGTCTCTGTAATTGCACACTTTTTTATGCTGATATTGTCAGTGCAGTGTTTACCTCCCAGTATGACATCAAACCATTTGTCAATGCTTACACCTTGGCTTATGTCTTAAGAAAAGGGCACTATGTTCTTCTGCATTCTTTAATATTATTCTTCACTGTTATTGGTAGAAATACATTACTGTCACTGACACACTGACACAAATTTATTTGTTCAGTGAATGTCTTGCCCCGATTAAATTGATCAGTGTGCATTTTATAAAAACATTTCAAGATAAAATGGATCAAGTCAGTCAAATAACCAAGTCCAATGATTCATTGCATCTGATATCTTTAGTTATATTAGTATTGCATCTTTAACTTCTTTTAAAGGCAATTCATTTTTTTGCAGCCCTGATTTTCTTACTGTTAAAGACATAGGCCTTTATGACTGAATTTTCTTGGAGTGGGGAGCTGTATGGCTTTTTTTGCCATCTAACTTTTTGTCCTGTTTTCAAGGGTAGAATACTTGCTTGGTCTGATGCAGGCTGCAGCCACTGTGTGGGTCATAAAAGCAGTCTACATGGCACCCATGTGCTTCCCACTGGGGCAATTGTTTCCTTTCCACTTGTGTCAGCATTTTGCCCACATTTGCAAACCAAAGGCCACATCCTTATGGATCATTTTATCCTGAGTGATGAGCTAGTCAGGTGGTTTTTTTCCCCTGGCATACGAGGACTGAGAAAGATAGCATAGCATCTCCTAGTGATTCAGTGTAAAGTGTTTAAAAGTCAAGGCTTATTTCTAGATGGATGTGGTCATGGTTTTCCCTTTATAAGTGCATATGCCAATAACTACTCGATTGCACTGCCATATGAATCAGAAGTGCCTATGCAGAAACCTGCTGATGGGGGAGTTGCAGGCATGCTTTAGTGAAGAGAAGCTGTGACTCTACCCCAAGTGCAGTTTGGAAAACAATCTCATGCTCTGTTACAAATAGAAAACACAACTACCTGCACTAGGTACACAGCACAGATACTCTTTGCATTATCTAATCATGAGGTAAGATGAAATGTTATTTCACTTTGTATGAGTTCCTGTGAGGAAACCACAGAGCTACGGCCACAGGCTTGGCTGCAAATGTGTAATTTAGATACTTGGAACTATCTCTTCTTGGCAATTATATAATCTACTTTTATAGCAAACTGTATAGGAAGGGGATTGATGAATTTACCATGGTATTATGCATCAAAAATTCTAGGGCTAAGAGTTACAGCAGCTCCCCCATGCCCCCAAGGTTACACATACGAAATCAGAACCATTTGCTTGAGAAAAGACAGCAACAATTAAGGATGGAGGGTGGTTTCCATGTGGTGGGAACCAGCAAGTTTTCACAGCTCTCAGTAGACCTACCCTGCAAAGAATTTAGCTCCCTAGATTCTTACAAGACTTTTTGTCAAAGATAACTCTGCTCTTGGAGATGCATGCCAGAGTCAGTGAGCTGCTGGAAAGCCCTAGAGCAGAAGACACAAGACTAAAAATCTGGACTCAACACATGTTAATACTGGGGGAAAATCTCAGGTACTTAAGCACCTTCTTCCTTACTCTAAGCACTAGATAGCACTGATGAAGTGCCTTGATGAAAATTTTCCATTGCAATTTTGAAATAGGAATTTGTGAGCATATTCAGTGTCAGACACTTCTGAATTTTGAGCTTTATAATGGAATATAAGGGACAAAAATTGTCTTACCTTTTAAAATAGGCTTGAAACAGTGCAGTCTACGTACAATGTTTTAGCTGTCTGATTATTTCATCTCATTATTTTGTTTGACATATTTCCTTTATGATGAGTCTGCCAGCTAAAGTACAATGGGACTGGATGGTTTAATTTAATGGCTTCCATTAGATTATAAGGTTGCACTTGAATGAATAGGGAATTATGAGCAATTTAATTCATGAAGAGTAGCAGTGAGCACAGGCAGAATTTGAACTTACAGAGGGGCCATGAGGAGAAAGAAATATTTTTATTAACTTTAAACTGCTGCTAAAATTCTCATGAGATCTATGGTTAGAAAAGAAACATAGAATCTGAATATCTTGATTTTTTTAAAACTAAATGCTTATTAAGCAATGATAACATTCTCAGATTTAGATAAACATCTATATTGAAATACAGTGTTTGAGTAAAGCAACTTTTGGCTACTACCTTAAATTTAGCATAATTTTCCTTGAAATAAATGGATGTAAGACCAAATGAGCATCTCTTTCATTTTCCCATTTCCAGCACTGACCAGGTCCAGGTCCAGGTCCTCACTTTTATTAACTCAGCCTTAACTCAAAATCTATTGCATTCAAAAGTAAGATGTTCCTTTGTATTTTAGAAGAAGCAGAAGCAAGTCATGCAAGTGGCAATTATATACTCTTTGCCTATTTTCAAGCCAAAAACTGGAACAGAATATTTTGAATACCCACAAAATAGTTGAAGTATGCTACATTATTCTCAGTTAATACCATAATAGCCAAAACCTGGAAGAATTATAGAAGGGATATTGTCATTTTTGTTTGTAAAATAATTTATACTTATTATCATAATATTTATCTTCCCACTGCTGTGCTTCCCAGGAGTCACTTTGCTGCTGTTAGTGATGTTAATTAGTGGAACTCCAGCACTTCTCAGAACCAGGTGATTTCTGCTCTTTACTGGAACAAGAGCAGAGAGTTTATTGGTGAAATTATCAACCTGGGTAGATATCCCAGGGTCATACAGGCCAATGGACATGGGGAAAAATCACAAATTGTCTGGGGTGTGGATGAGTGCCAAGGGTCCCATGAGGAGCCCAGGAAAGTGTAGGAATTAGGAACTCCAGGCTTTACTGCCCACATGTCACTGCTGTGTTCTGCCACTCCAGTCAAGGACTTTACCTGGGTAAACACATGTAAAGGGCTTTACAGACTTGCTTCCTCTCATATTCCAAGAGGTATAGCAGCCTTTTTGAAGGGAAAAAAAAATAGAGTTAATTAAGTAAAAAATGACTATGGATTATGTCAGGATCTCTAAAATGTGGGTTTATAACTTAGATACACAGTAAACTAAAATTTTGCTACTTGATGTGTTGCTATAGCAAATCATAAGGAAAGATCTTTGTAGGAGATATTTTAGACAGCTTAAATGCTAGTGATTTATGTGAAAAGACTCATAAAATAATTAAAGAATCAATGTAGTTTTTAATTTAACTTCTCTTTTCTCTGATATCAGAGACTGGAAATTTGCTTCCACAGAGACAAAATACATTCTGATCAGTGACTCAGGCAGCAAAGAAATGTAGCATGAGAATATTTCTGAATATTTTTTAAGCTTTAGCACATGCCTTTTTTGGATTCTCTTTGCTCCCAACACCAGAGAGAGACCTCTGTCGAACAGACTCCTGATCAAACAGCCTAGAAGATGTTTTTATTCAAGCTCCTTGTTTACAAGTCGTTCTTATACAAGTTGTTAGTTTACAGCCAGGGACTGAAAGAGAGGAGAAAAAATACTGACCTCCAAACCCTGCTGTTCTGTGATAAACCACTCTCCTGGAGCTGGTATCTTCTCCAGAAACCTGGCTCATTTTTGTTTTTTCTGACTCAGTTTTTTTGGAAATTGTCCTAGAAAGCACAGTTAAAACTGTCAGAGAGCCTATAACAGCAGGAAATTCATCATGGGCTGCCAAGTTCCAAGATCCCCACACTGCACTTGCTAGCACAGTAACATGCACTGGGTTGAAAGCATTATTATGCACTTTGAATTAACAGACACCAGGTTACTGGCTGTCCTAGACAGCTTCCCAACACAAGACAATAAAAACTGCTCCAACTGACTTTAGTGAGTGCCCTGAAGCACACTGAGTTGTAGCATGCACAAAGCATGATTTCTTTCCCATCTGTTCATGTGTATCAAATATTGCATGAATGTAATGATGGTAATTCATGCCAGTTGGG
The DNA here is from genome assembly GCA_034336665.1 of Luscinia megarhynchos. Lineage (NCBI taxonomy): Eukaryota > Metazoa > Chordata > Aves > Passeriformes > Muscicapidae > Luscinia > Luscinia megarhynchos. Next base: position 25,980,612 of record CM067566.1, read on the forward strand.
GTTATTTGGATAAAGTGCTTTGTTTTGAGCTCATCTTTCACCTGACCATGTTCATCAGTGCCTGGGTCCACTTTGTCCACTGGCAGTTGGGGTTTTTCTTAAGATACAGAGGGTTTGCTTTCTTAGGTTTTTTATTAAATTCCAATTATTGAAGCATGGCAGGTCGGATTTGGGAGAAAGAAAAGCAGTGCTTTTTCACAGGAGGAAGATACAGTTCCAGTATGAATAATTCCACTGTCAGAATTCATCTGCTGCTAAGGAAATAAATTCTATTTGAGAGATAAAATCATAGGTTCCTCCTTCTGCAACTTCTGTATCTGAATTAATATCTGTGCTACAGTCCAGAGGAAACAGCAATGGGAAGAGAAGTTTCTGTTGCAAAACAATTGGGTGGGAAATATATGTAAGAATAGTGTTTTTTACAAAGTAATATTGGGATGATATTTGGTGTTGTCATTAGCATTGCAGGATACCACAGAGCATAAGGATGCCCATGCCCTGAAGCTCATGCCTGAGGCAGTCATCCATCTCTTCTCCTGTCACAGATCTCCAACCTGAGCTCATGATGTTCTTTGTGTGTGAAATTGTCTATTGACCGAGAATCAAGTAAAAGCAGGTGATGTTTTAACTGTTCAGAAAAATATCTTTCCACTTACAAGTTCCCGTGTCACACACTAATATTAGTTATCTGATCTGCTGTATCACTCAGCAGAAAAGTGGGCACAAGCTATCCAGCCTTCACCCCACATAAATGGATTTGAATCACATGGCTTGTAAAACCCAGAACAGCCCGAGCAGTCAGGTTAGTTGGGTGTGCCTCTTCCAAAAACGAGTATTACTTTTCACATCAAATGAATGGAACTTGGAACTGGTATCAGGTCTGGATTTGACAGATCTTTGGATTTCCCAAAATTTGGGAAAGATGAGGTGATTAGTAGAAGGCTGAGTAGAAACCAAAGAGTAAAGGCAGCACTTGGTAAATGTGCCCAAATGAAAGGATTAAGTAGAACAAAACATTTTTATTTCACGTAGCTGATATTGCTGAAACCAATGGACAGTGACCTTGTGGTGTAAAGTCCTTGACTTCACTTATTTGTTTTGTGAAGTGTCTCTTAGTTAAGCAGAAAAGCCACACACTGACACAACTTTTCTTGCTTGTTCGAAGAAGCTGAGAAGGTTTTGTGGAGTCCTTTCCTGGCTGTGTATGTGCTGGGTGTGTGGTGGAAGCAAAAGCAAATTATTCTGCTATAGCTGGACAGCATTATATAATTAACATTCAGCTAAATGAAAATTTTCCTCTAGAAAAGATCTTACAAGCTTTTGCCTTTTCTTTGTTCAGTGACCAGTTAGAAAGGTCTGATAAAAATGGACAGTGGAAGTGAGCAGCAGCTTTTTAAGCACCAGCCCATCACAGTGACAGCTGAGGATGGTTCACTTCTGGTGCATATTGTTTGTTCCAGACTCAGAACGTGGGTTATTTGGAAAGCTGATCTGTATGAGCTCCAAATGCCCATGTGGGCAAGGGATTGCCCTTCATAGAGGGAACACAGCATTTCTCACTCCTCTTTATGGACATTAACCACTTCCTTCCCAGAACATTGCCATGACTTTAGCTGACTTCTCTGCTTTGCAGATATGAAAAATGAGATTGAAATGAAGAGCACTAAACCTAAGAATAGAATAATTCAAGGACAGAGTTTTGGAAGAAAATGTTTCCATAAGAATACTCACCTTTCTACTATTTAACTTTATAAAGCAATTAAAGGGCTGCTTCTTTGTTTGTTTGTTTTTGTTTGTTGGCTTTTTTGGTTGGTTGGTTGGTGGTTCGTTGGTTAGTTGGGTTTTTTTGTTTTTTTTCTTAAGCTTATTAGGTCAGTTTTGTTGATATTCATGTATCCATGTAATCATTCCAAGGCCCCAACATAAGAAATAATAAGTGATGCTGTAAATAACAAGATAGCATCTTATTATCTAAGGCATGCATAGAAAATTATTATGGATAACAAAATATTTTAGGGGGAAATTAGCTAAGCAAATACATAAAGATTGAGGCAATACACAGTGTATAACCCATTAGCTTAATTCCTATCTGTAAAAAAAGCAACCATAAAGTGAGTAAGCTTGGATGGGAAAGTTTCTTTCCCTTGTAAAATTTCATTACTTTCTAAGGAAGTGATCTTTAATGGGTCATTTATTTCATAAGCTGTCTGCAATAGAGTTTTCTTCCCTTCCTTTGAAATCACTAGATATAGTCATGGTGAGAGACAGTGAGCTGGACCTGATTTTTTTACACTGACTTTGGCTGGGCTTATGAGGAGATATGTTGCTTGGAAAGAAAATCCAATAGTACTGACCTTTTAAGACAAACTTGGAGCACATTTGTATCACTGAATTAATTCCTGCCACCTCTGGACATTTGTTTGTTGTCTTTGTAAAGATAGTCTGTCAAATAGCAGTTAACTACTCTTAATGTCAACAAATCTCCCTCCTTGAAGGGAGTGCTGCTATCATTAACTGATGACCACCTGAAAAGGAGAAAAAATTGTGATAACCTAATTATTGTGCATGTAACAGTAATTTAGGTTGCAGCCTCTACTTCTCTAATATAAGCTCCATAGTTCTCTGATATATATAAATACTGATTTACTAATTTTCTAGTTGAGAAATAGAGGAAGAGAGAGGTTGCATTCTTTGTCCCATATAATACAATGAGTTCTTGACGGGGATAAGAATGGAAAGCTCAGACTTATCCAATCTACAGCCCTTGCTGCTTTCCTGAGCACTGTCCCTAAAGGGTGGGTCCTATGGACAAACCCAATAACACAGGCTAATAAATGGTTGCAAAATTCACTGAAGTTGGTGGACTGACATTGCAATCCCTTGGAGAAAGAGAAGATAAATACTCTTCCATTCAAGGAGACCTGGGATAGTAGATGATACTGTTCAAAATCACAAGTGTAACAGGAAAAATAAAGAAGCCCATACATAATGGCTAATAGGAAATAAAAAGCCAAGACCCCAATGTAAAGGGTACAAAATGTCACTAGAGGACTGCCACTGGAGGAGGATCTGCATCTTGTTTATTTTTTATTACAAAATGGTGAAATTAATTAAAATTTAACAGTTTCATGAAAAAAATTCACCTGGGAGATGATTCATTATCATATTACAGAGATTTTGAGTAAAATACCTTTGAATAAATAAAGTTCAGCTCTATTTAGAGCATGGTGAATGAAGTGATTTGTTTTCAGCTCAGTATCTGGAGGTGGGGATTGGCTGCACAAGAGTGAGAGCATTCACTATATTAAGGAAACACATTCTCCAGGTACATTACTTTTCAAGTGTCATGACAACTAAACAGACACTAAACAGTGAGCCTTTACTCACAGCCGTTACCACACCAAACACTGGCTGGGCTCTGCTGTACCACTTACTTTAGGATAAACTGATTGTCTTTCCTCGTCCTCTGTAACTGCATTTGGGAACAATAAATAAGTATGAACGTGTAAGATTGCCATAAAATAAAGCTTGTAGTTATCATGAACCATGTTCTTTAAGTCATGGTAAAAATACAATTTAATATAAATATTGAATACTACTCTGAAGGATGTTAATATGAAAGTTTGGTTGATTCAATGTTGGTTGAAACAACATGACAGGATAGTGATGCAGTATGCCCAGAAATATCCAATAAATGTCAACAGCAGAATTAGCAACCTGTGCTTGAGTATTTAAAAATATCACAGTTGTAAAGGTTAGGGGGAGGAATTCTGTTTACCCTTTAGGCTTTATGCTGTCCTCAAGGCCATATTCTGACGGGCAAGACAGTGTCATGCTGCTGTCTTAGTCAACACTGGTCTGCCTGAACTACTCATCTTATTGATTCAGGCAGAATTAAAACAGTCTGTGACCTCACCTCAGAATACTTTTGTTCATCTGAAAATGTATATCCAGAATGAAGAAAGAGAAATTAAACCATAAATAAATGATATAATCCTTGCTTTACCTAGTATTTTCTGGTCGTGTGTAATAATTAACGATTACTAAGGGGCAAAAGAAAACCAAGCCATTCCTTGGAAAGTGCTGTAATGACAAACTTCCTGAGCAACCTCACCTGCCCCAGAGCATTCCAGGGAAGATAAGCTGTATCAGAGACAGCAAGGCATCAGGTTATACTGGAATGGTGTGCTACAATGTCTGCACTTTGAACTGCATCCAGTGATGACTTAAGTTTGAGCTTTTATATTCTTCATATCAGTACTACTTTAGTCTATAACTAAAACTCCATAGCCTGTCAGCTACTGTTCTCCCATGTTATTCAGACAAAACAATTTCTCTCTAGAAAAGGGCTGAAACTCAAGGGCACCTTACAGTCTCAGGCCCTGAAAAATGTACAAAACAAAGTGTGAATTGGGGGGAGCAAATGGGGAATGTGATTACATTACCTGAAGCTGTAACCTGATCATTAACCTTTGATATGCAAATAGATCAAACTTCTATCTGTCTGAAAAACTTGTGATTGTCATCCAGCTTGGGTGTAGTCTCTGTGAGACTCCTGCACTGCCCAAGGTGTACCTTAAGAAATTCTTTCAATAAATACCTGCCTTTATCCTTTAACTCTGTCTAGCCTCTGGTCTAGGTGGCCTCTCCAGGCATCACCAGAAATGAAGAGGTCATCAAGGTAGCTACTGAGGAGATGGTGAAAATATTCCTACAGTTCAATTGTTCTAGCTGAGTGGTGGGCAGCTTCAGCTCAAGTTGAAGTTTCTAAAATATTTATGGGTTTTGGTACACATTACCCAATTTCTACCATTTTCATCAAATTAAGAGTTGGAAAGTTACTCAATTATAAGGTAAACTACCTTGAGGATGAAAAATGCTTCATAAAATACAGCGAGAATTACATTATTGGTGAATAAATAAAATGGAAGATTTTATTTGTGCTCCTGAAACTTATTTTCAAAGAATGGAGATAATCACACCTTCAGCAGTAGTAGTAGTAGTAGTACTTCTCCAGTGTTCAATGCTCCACACATCACCATGTCTTACAGCTGCACAGAAAACACAGCTCTGCACACCAGAATTTTTATGAGGATGCCATAAGAAGCTTTATTCCAGATTCTGTTACTACTGATCCCACTGTAAGGTTGCAAACCTACCTGGAACTTCTTTACAGCTATAGTGAAGTGATTGGTGGTAAAAGTTGCTCTCTAAGCATTTGTGGTGTCTGATTTGCAAAACTGGGTGATGTCTGTATCTTCTGCTTTGATACCTTTGGTTCTGCTCTGTACATGATTTGAATACTTTTTCTCATATGTGTGTCAAATAAAATCTAAAGGATGTTTCACTCTGTCTTATTACAAATTTCATTCAGCATTGACCTTTTTATTTTACCCTTGCAGTGATTTGGAAAAAAGTCTCTATCAGCCTTCTCCTCTTGACTTTTTATTTGATCCTGGTAGGTCTCTCCATGCATTCTGGGACAACCTGCAAACTCCAAGGTGTTGACTCCTCTGCTGTTTCTGTATTCATGGTGAGATGACACGCACTATTAGCACCTTGTGAAGAGTTTGTGATGCGTTAAACTATGCATTGTGCAATGAGGGCAAGTGAAATTTAACAAGGCAATGGAGTGATCTCAAAGCATTTGTGAAAAAACTAATAAGAGGAAGATTTTTTCAGATCAGATAATTAAAATGTTGTGTTGCAATATATATATGTGTGTGTGTGGGTGTGTGTATGTGTGTATGTATATGTATTGAAAATGGTTATCCTATTTTTTTTCTTTAAGAATTTTACTAGATTTTTAAGTTGCACACAAGCATTCAAGAAAATTGAGTATTTCCAGAAATGTGGAACATGGCTTTCCATGTTATGTATTTAGTCATGTCTAATATGAGTAACCTTACAATTTTCTTCTACCATATCTGACTTTTCAATTCAGATTAAATTATATTTTTAGCATTTCTCTGGTTATCTGGTGCGCAGAACATAACCCAGTCTAATGTAAAATTATTAATCTAATTAATACAAAATAATAAAGAAGAAAGATAGAGGTAAATATCATACATCTTCTAGGAAAGTGCGTTCCTAAGGTGAGAGAAATTCTAGTGAAGCCCATGTACAGTGTTTATGAATCCTGCCACTGGAAACTTTTTCCTGTTTCTTTATTTGTACACCATGAACCCTGTTTCTACAAAATGTTTTAAAAGACTGGATTTGTGATTATTTATTTCAGTCATCTTTTGTGTTTTAAATTTCTGTCTCTATTCTGCAGTCAAATGCTTATGTCCTAATAATCCAGGAATAAATTTGAAGGTACTTAAAATATTTTTGAGAGGAAATATGTGCTCTAAGATACGATAAGATATTCAACCCAGTCCTTTGATAGGTCTGATGTGCCATAAATCTTACATTGTGTTAACTATAAATATAGCCTGCAGATTGACAGCTATGTTTGATTTCAGTTCCCTGAATAATTCCGAAGGAATAAAGAGAATCCATTTAGGCAGGAGCAAGAAACTCCAGCCTTTTATTTACCTCACTTTTGAGAATGTAAATTGTGTTTGTTAATGAACAACTAAAGGAAAATCAGCAGTCAACAGGAACCTTTCAAATCTTTGACAAAATTTTAGACCTCATTAGCAAAATCCTTTCCGAGTCCATTAGTCACAGGTAAAATCCCAGGCTAAAAGGGCTCATTGTTCCCTGATGTAAAAGGTAGCTCAGTTCTGGCTGATTTTTATTCTCTTCAGTTTTAGCTGAAACATTGAAGCTCAGAAACATTGACAAGGTCAGTGGTGTGCTTTAACTGGGTACAGACAGCTCAGTCATGCAATTGTATGCATATTCTACTGAGCCAACTCAGAAACTACTGGCAAAACTTGTTCTCTTAAGATGCTTCAGAGGCAGCCAGCCCACGTGGTGAAATATTCTCTGGAGTCACTTTAAGTGTGATGATCACATTAAATGAAATAAAAAGCAAGCATCAGCAGTCCTGTCACCTGTAAAAATACAGGCATCTGACATTCAGAATCATGTTGTGCAACAACCAGCATTTACACTCAGCCTTAGTGTGGCTCCAGGTGAAGTCAAAGCAAATTGAATGGAAGCGGGATCAGCTAGGGAGTTTATTTTATGTAAAATATAAACATGTTAACAGGAGAAAATACTGTTTTCTTATGTTACAACCTTAATAACCAACATGATTTTTATCTTACAGTTCTGCAGGTGGCGCAGGGTTCAGTTACATGTCCATGTACATGATGATTAAAAAGAGCAGATATTCATCTGTACACATACGCCGAGTATTGTACGCTGTACTAGAGATCCAGTGTTTGTGTGTCCCCATTGTGTGCCTCATAATTTTGCTACCTCCTATTCCATTTGAAAAACTAGCACAAAATTTAAGTAGCTTTATTATGATTGCATCATTTTGACAAGGTAGAAAGGGGACTATCTATTTACAAACAGATACATATATTCAAAGCCTCTGAAAAAACCCAACCCTTCCCATATTTTATCCTCTTCTTCTTCCTCCTACCCTACATTCATATTCATACAGGATGTGGTGGCTTTACTTCTAAAGCATAATGATAAGTTATGGAGCTTGTGTTAGGTGATGAAATGAAAGTTACTGAGACTAGAAAATTTCCTCCAGGAAAAGCACTGGCACCTGTAACCTGGCTGCCTTGCCGTTGCTCTTGCTGTTAGAATGAGAGTTGAGAGAGGACTAGGAAACAATTTAGCATGTGGCCAGAGTATGGTGTGGGACATTTCAAACATGAACAGCATTGCAAATACAAAGGTGAGGTTTAAGCTCAGCCTCTTCAAGGAATGTGTACCTATTAATGAGATTTTGGGGAGCAGGGACAGAGGGATTGCAAATATTCATTAATTATCTACTGCAGCAAGCAACGTGTTTTGGTGAACTGCAAGATGTCTTCACAAAGGGCTTATTCCTGACACTTTGGAACCCTATGAGAAGGATCAGGATTATCTAGAGGATGGAGGTTAGGAGGCTGCATGTCAGTTCAGCTTCTCCTATAGACCTACTGTACTATCACAGAAAAGTAACTTTTGTATTCTTACGTACACTGAAGTTGCCACCTGCAACAGCCTTCAACAGAAGCATTAGGCTGTTCAGTTGACTGCTGTGAATGGCACACACAAGATAATTTATTTTACATAGTACAATAGTCCCAGTCTTGATAACCAAATGAAACAGAATTTTTTAAAGAATTATAGCAACTCTGAGATCATGAATAAAGAGAGTTATTTGCAGTTTCTTATTAAATCAGTCAGGCAAAGCCAGCAAGCAAACCTCCTAGAGGGTTAAGAATCATTAGTATGTAAAATGGTGTGGGTTTAGCCAGATGGTCCCATCAGGTGGGCACATACCTCCTGATAGGGTGTTATTTGACCCTGTATGAAAAAGAACTGTGTTATCTGAATAAATCTTGTAGACAGGTTCAGGCAATCTCTTTGAAGTAATGCATATTAACTGGAAAGAAATTAAATGGGCGTCTATTGAGGCTTGCCAAGGGCTATTTACATAGTAAGAGCCATGTTAAATTGAGAAGAGCACCTCAGTATCAGAACAGATGCAACAGGAAAAAGTTCTGGCCTTTTCATTGATCAAAGAAAATACAATATCTAAAGCACTAGGAATAACCCTTGCATTAACAACACAGAAAGTCAGTGACTTTCTGATATGGACACCACAGATGCTGACCTCTAAAAACCATCATTTTACACAAGCACTTATCTTACTTCATTATCTCTTTGCTTTATTTTGGCCCAAGTGAAGAGAAGATGCAAAAATTTGCTCTCCTTGCCAGTATGCACACAGTAGCCAAGAATAATTGTGGCTTGTCAGTTGAGACTGAACAGAGCACTGATAAAATGGCAAAGAGAGCAATACCTGTATTATCAGCTGACTGACAGCTGGTACTGTGTCTGGTAAAAGAGAATTCTCCTGAAAGAACTAGAACTTTTCTAGACTCTAGTCATTGATAACTGTGTCACAGATTGAAGTATTACAGTCATCCTCAGATGGGTTAGCAGGCAGAGAGCAAAAGAGGCTGTGAAATGTGGAGAGTGCAGCTTGTCAGGTACACACTGTTGTGTGTAGCAGACATACAGTAAATGCTCCATCCTTTTTACACATGAACAAATATGTATGAAAATGCCTGGGCTTTCCAATTTTACAACCCAGCTAGGACTACATGCCTAAAAATGGAAATTGGATTGTAACCAGAGATATTGGATCACAAGTAAACAGCTGCAAAAGCAGTAAGACAAAGGCAAAATATTAAGCTGATTGGAATTTCACAAGATTGACATTGTTGCTTAAAGTGCTTGGATTGATTACATTACAAAAAAACCCCAAAGTACATAAAAATTAAAGCAAAACAAATACTATTAATCACATAAGTTACTATACAAATACAGTAATAGACCAACAAAAGAAAAATAAATTAAAACAAATCCTTCTAAAAGATACTAGCAAAGAACAGGCACACAGCTAATACTTAAAATTTTAAATTTCTAGTATTCATTCAGCTGTAAGACACTGCTCACAACTATCAGCCACATGCAGCAAAAAAGAGATAAAACAAGGAAGATCTGCTGTTGAGAGGCATCAAACCACTGGCAGCAGCAAGCTGTCAGCTCAGGTGCCAACTACATGATGTTGGAACAGATGAGTGACTGAAATGTAATGTCTGAAGATAAAAGAGAGGTTGTGGTAGCACTTTAGGACCCGTCGTGTAAGGTGAATTTCAGTTTAATTTTGCTAGGTCTTTAATATTTTTATTAAACCTGTTACAAAGGAAACTCCTACTGCTTTGTTTTCTTCACTCCAACTGCTAAAGGAACAAGACTTTTCATACATAATCTAGTACTCTAAGGTAACTAAATTGCTAAAATAGAATGGACAGAAGTAATTTTGGGATCTGACTTCAAAAAGATGTTCTGTTCCTTTGGTACAGCTTTTCCATCACTCCACTCTTCTGCCTCCCTCTGCTATGTCCTCAAATTAGAAATTCCATAAGATTCCAAAAGCCTGTTCTCAGAAATATAAGAGCTGAGTTCTGAGCTCATCCTCTAAGGTAACTGCAGTGCTGTGGAAACATAGCACAAGACAAATTTTTTTTTCTAATTAGAGAATATAGTAATAGCACTTATAAATGGACAGTGTATCTCAGCTACAGCATGGGAAACAATTGGAAAACTTCAGTTGTTGGACCTAATATACTTAGAACCTGACACTATAAAATATAGTCATTTTAGGTAAGCACAGAATAGTGTTAGAGATCTGTGCTAGCCTTTTGTTTTCTTGCTGCTAGCTGAAAGCTTTTATTGTTTTAGGTATTTTTCCATTCTTTCATAACGGACTGGAAATCTGTGCATAAGCAAAAGGGGAAAGGGATTATGCTTTATTCAATCAGCTAAAATACTTTAACCATATGATTGTTCCTGTGGGGATCACAATCCTGCAAAACTTGAGTGAATGTGCTCAATTTGACAAATTAGAGTTCCTCTGCCTAGACTGGCACTATTCATACAACTGTGTCAGCTTTTGGGCTGAAGTCAAGACATTCAGCACACTGGAGACTGGACTCAATAGAATTGTGATGGCAACTTTGTTGATCAAAAGAAAACACTCCCTAGTTTAACTAGTGTTAATATGAAGTGTGTATTCCACAATGTTTCAGAGCTGATGTCAGACTACTGATGCTGGACTGGCGTGATATTAGTGCTGTGGTCTTTTCATGGGCTAGCATGAATTTAAAATATTTTGTCATACTTTATGAAACAGCTTATTCTAGTAATTTTACTCTCAATAATTTACTGCAATGAGCTATATGTTTTACAATCTAAAGCTGCCTTGCAGTGGAGAAAACCAGAGATTATTATCCTGTAGTTTAGCATTTAAATATTAATTCAAACTATTAACATTTTAAAAACCAATTTTCACATAAGTCTATTGAAACAAGGAAAAATGTTTCCTAAAATTGAACTGATTTAAAAATTATTTTTATGAAAAATTACTTTTCATATAAACATGAGCCCTGAAGATTCAAATGATACCTTAATAATATCTGTTTTTTGAATCTTTTAAAACTAAAGAACCCTGTAAGAATGTTCAGTAGTAAACTGTAAAATACAGACCTTTGGACCGGCACTGATCATTGCTGATCTAGAAAGTGATTTCATTCACAGTGAGGAAACCTTATCCATTTTAAAAGGCCAGTAATTTTTGTATTTTTATACAGAAATCCTGAATGTTTATAAATAAATCAATTAAAGAGAGATTTGCAGGTTTAGCTTTCCAGTGGAAAAGCTCACGGGTCTCAGTGGGGGTTGAAGTCTGCTGTAAGATGTCTATCTTCTGTATTAGAGACAGAACATTTCATTTTAACATCAATAAAAGAATAAGAGCTGCATCCTGATCATGCTTGTCTTGAGCCTGCATACCAACCTTCTTTCATGTGAGTGATCTCTGTAGACCACTACTATCATTCACTTAAGTCCTCTAAGGTTACATTCTACATCTGTTTTCTTGCATCAGAACAATAACATGATAAATCACAAATAATCTTAGCTGAAAAGTCCACTCCTGTTTCTCATTTAGTGTAAAGTGCTACATTACCTTAGTTTACAAAATAGCCATTGATAAATCCAACTGAACTTCAGAAGATGTTACAAGAAGAAGCTACTTCATTTTCACCAATATTTCACAAAAGATATTTCGCATTCACAGTAGAGTACAATGAAAAACATTGTTATCTTTTCTATAGAAGATTAAAATATGAGATGTAGCTGCATTTCAAAAGCCATTTCTTGAAATGGAGTGTTGGCCATAAAGTGTCAGGCAGGCTTCTTAAAGAAAAGGACAAAAAGCAACATTGTCTGATAAACATATAATGAGTGAAAAAATGTAACAGGTAGAAATAAATTTTGTGAGATGAGAATATTTCCTTATAAATAGTATAACTAACTGTCAGTCCTCATGAAGACAAGAAGAGTGTTTTTGCTGTTGATGTCATTGGAACAGGACTTTGGCTACTGAAGTTCAAGAGCTGTATAATGGAGTGAAAGTGTCAAACTGAACAAGGTAGTTAACCAGCATTACCACTGACTCAAGCCACTATCAGTCCCTTCTCAAACCCTATTGACACTTTCTTCCACACTTATTTTTTGCCCAATTCAGGTATTCAGGTGAATTCAGAAATTGTATTAGTTGGTGCATGACAAGTGCCAGCCAAATTCACCCAGAAAAATCACAAACTAAGCCTTTTGTACTAATTTTGAAATCAAGCACTCCAGATCCCTATCTGTTTCTGTGGTGACAAAACTCTGTCAAATATGACCAAAATGTTAAGGATGATATATACATGATAACATGTACACTAGTGGTTGTTACGTATTATTTTTCTAAGAAATGGACTTGAGAAATTAAAATGGAACCTACAGATATTTAGGAAATTGCAGGATTAAGTTGTGTCTTATGTACAAACAATGCTTATTTAAATGGATTGTATAATTTCAGTCCTGATGGATATGTTACATGTGAGCAGTGCTGCAATCTTTGCAAACACAATCAAAGTAAACAATCTATTATATAATTTTAACAAAAAGATAAATCTTTATAAAAGCAATTTACCTCTGTTAATTTACCTCATATGTGTGATCTTACTCCCTTTATTCCAGTGCTCTGTAAGTTCTGAAATCTTACCTCATCTGTACTATCTCATGACAAAGAACATACAGAATTACTTAGTTCCAGTGTAATTTCACAGAATCACAGAATAATGAGGTTGGAAGAGACCTCTATGATCATCGAGTCCAACCTATGTCCTAACACCTCAACTCAGAGAGATTTAAATCCCTCTGTGTGAATTTTAGGTCTGTGGTTACACACTGCAAGTTTTTAATAACTAAAACTGAAATTATTTTGGGAGAATATATTTTCTGCAACAGAGTAATGAGTAAAAAAAAATCCCCTATACAACCACAACTCAAATCATTATGAAAGAATTGATTTTTTTCCATACACTTAAAAGGGATAAGTATATGTCAGGATTAAAGGAATGCTTTGTAAAACAACACACTCCAAAACCATCTATAAAGTTTTAAATAATTTTTGCCCTACATGTAATGAACACTTTCATATAAAATACTACTCTAGCTGGATTTGGTTTAACAGTTGACATCCAAATCTTATTATCTGTAAATGTTAGTCCATATAAACTTCACTAAAATCTGACTTCAATTAGCTCTTCAATCAGACTTAAAAACTACAAACACCCTCCCCCCTCTAAAACAAGGATCTGAATGTCAAAAATGGACGGTTACAGTCAACATCACATAGACCATTGAACGGGAGACATTGTATTGTTGTTCAGCCATCTGAGATGTGGTCTGTGTAAAAGTCAGTTCAGGGGAGCCATCACCTTCTTTTGTGTGCAGCATCCTTGTGCTCAAGTATCACAGTTTGCCAAGTCACTCTCTTGACTGATAGAATAAAATATAGCCAGACTCTGAATTTTTTGATATATCAGAGGTCAGACCATAGAATTCTTCAATAGCTTGAGCATCTATTTTCTGCAAAATAAATATATTTTTAATATGCTGTTAGATAAAAACAGATACCAAACACAGAGTAAATGACTGTATAAACACAAAAGACAAATTCAGTTTTTTGCTTAGAGGTAGCAATTAGCAAATTCTGTTTGCAATTTAAACAGTGAAAGGGTAAAAATTAGGGGCTGAGCCTTGCTGATCTCACTCACGAAAGTCATAGGCATAATTCTGTCACTGAGCCTAACTGAATTAGGCTTTTTCTGATAACAGAGAGGTTGCTTGGAATGCAGTAATGAACACTGTTAAATACATAAATGTGACCATATGATCCCATCTTTCTCAAATTTTCAGAAATCTTCTTCCAGACTTGCCCCATCCAGCATCCCAGTTCTTATTTTCCTTACTTTCCTTCCGCTCGGGAAATCAGACTTGAAATCTGAGTTTTGCCAGCATGCCACAATGACATAAAAAGTTTGTGTAAGACTGAATTTCAGAATGCTTGGACAGAATCTGCTCTAGGGTCAGATTCTACTCTAATCTACATTCAGGCAATCCCAGATCAACAACACAATTCAGGCTTTCTTGTAACTTCTCTATTCAAAAATGAAAATTCTACAGCAAAGCTAGCTTTACCTAGTTCAATTTTGCCAAGTGATAAGGTTTTGATGAATTAAATTGATTTTATGAGATACAGAATACTTTCAAAATTAAACTCTTAAAGTCTGGTATTAAAAACATTTGATGTTCCTATGAAATAAAAAACCCCTCTGACACTGAGAGAGCATAAATTACAGGGTTAATAATTTTGTTCACAATCTTCCTTTCTAACAGAGTTGAAATAAACATTGCAAACAAACTGTGGCTTTGCAGACTGGTAATCTCTACCCAGTTCTGGATCAGAATTTTAACCTTAAGTAGGCAAGAAAACATTAACACAAAAGTTGTGCTCATGACCTTCAGTATACTGACCTCTACAATGTCATCATCAAACAAGAGCCAAAATCCATGACTTTTTACAATAGTAATGTAATGCCCCCGATTCGGTCCACTAGAAAGCAAAACAAAAACCCAAAGAATTAGAATATACTACTGAGTCCATTTTGATAAGTCACATTTCTTTATGCATGCAGAATTACAACTAAATGTTATGAAAAATGTGGTAAATCCACCTGTGATGGTACACTAGACATTTACTCCTTTCACCTTTTTATTTTAACTTGTTGCAAAGATAATCAACTGAAAGCTAAAAGTGTTGTCATCTGTGCCAGGACCATTTAGCGAATTATCCTACAGAACAAATACTTTTTAAACTTTTAGAACTAAGTATAGGGGGGAAATTCACTAAGGTGATCTGCTATGGGGCCTACATGATGATACCCGTTGGCCCTCACAGAGTCCAGCTCCCAATTTTTTTAAGGGGTCCTATGAGGAAGGAGGGAGTTTCATCAGTTTGAACCAAATGAGGGAGGTTGGCTGAATGCTTCAGCCCTAAACACAAGCAGCAGCAGGCTTTAAGCCCTGCCTCATATTCTCCCCACATTTTGTCAGGGATAGCTTTTCCCTTGGCAAACATCTGGCAATGGCTTGTGACACCCATGGAGGTCCATTACCTTCCACAGTGAACAACAACTGCCACCAGGTCGTACATGCGATCCAGGTTGACGGCATCGCCGGATGTGTTGAAGAGCCGTAACTCCAGAGGAAACACCACCCGGTAAGAGAGCTTCGTGTACCTGTGCAACTGCTCCATGTACTTGAATCTCTTGAGGTGTAAGGCAAGAATCATGGGCAGTTTTTTTACTCTCATCCTGTGAAACCAGTAAGAACACATATGACAAACTGCCTGACCAGTTCAAAGACATTCTCTCTTTCCTTAATAATCAAATGTCTGCATTATAAAAGCATTTTGGAAGTAAAAATAGTCAACTAAAAGTTGCTTCTAGACTAAGAAACATGCCTTCAAATCCATCTGCAGGTTCTCTGGTGCACACAGAGAATGCATTTGGGATGTAAGGTTTCTAGGTATTTAAACAAAATAAATATCAAGGAGTAAGTAAGTTTGCTGGAGGCCAGGAGGGGCATGGTGAAACAGCCTGCCCTTTGCTCACCTCTTCTGTGCCTCTTGTTTACTGCAGCAAGTTTCACAGTAGTATTTCTGTTCACTGCATAGCGTCTCAGTGTTACTGAAGTCTCTGTAAATAAATATAATAATCAGTTCTTTAAGCATATTAATAGATTTGCTCCACTTGGGCTGATGAACTGGAACCCAAAAGACACAAAGGATGAAATCTTCACCCATTCCAGTTTTCTAAAGCATCTGAAGCAACTGTATTTGGGGTTTGCAAATGGAATTAGGGTATCTGGCTGTATGACAAGTTATATCAGGAGCTGAGGCCCTCTATATGATACAAATGAAAGGTCAAGTGTCTCAAAATGGGACCTATTTCTGGTCTCTCACATAAAGGGGCTGCTCAAACTTGGAGTATAATCATTTCAATCCATTCTGGTTCTTTTTTAAATTGTTTGCAGAATGAAGCAGCTTTAAGTGCAGTTCTGCCATCCCCAAATATCTCATATTTCATGGTGTTCTTCCATAAGGGAGGTTTGAATCCTCTTACAAAGAAGAAATAAATTTAACTTAGTTTCCTGCATCCTCTAACCTTTTGAAGAAAAAAAAAACTGGGAAGGATTTGCTTCAGTGGTAAACACTGATCTCAACATCAGATTTCATATTTGAATTTAAACATAAAATTAATTGAATTCAGGCAATTCCTCTGAAAAACACAGTAACCTTTCAGTGAATCATAACTTAAGAGTATATGATGAGTATATGTGCAGGGAACATAAGACTCAGTAGAATGTGCCTGTGAAAGTTTTAGGTTGGCTGTTAGAGAAAGATGTTTATTTTCAAAGCCTACAGTCTCAATTTTTTTTAAAAAAAAGCAAACAAATTTGGGGAATTTATTAGTTTTCTTCCCATTTCAAAGTGAAGCAAGGAAATAATGTTTTTCTAACATGAAGAAACATATGCAGATGCTAGAAATTTGATAGGTATTGGCTTGTTCTATGCCAGGTCTCCCAGGAAAGTTAATTAAACTCAAAGAGCTTCTGAATTCCTTTTAAAATGTACTAGTTATTCTGATGGTATTAATATCTATTACTATTATTAGTTGTAGAAGTAGTATTTATTTATTTATTAGTAGCATTATGATATCTATTATTAGTAGTATTAGGAAAAAAATGCCTCACTGAAAAAATGGTTAGGCATTGAAATAACTGCAACTTCAGTAACTGTTTCAGTTCTAACAGATGTTGAACAGTTAAAAACAACAGATCACTGACTGGAGTTCACAAAATCTGATGTGCAAGAGCCACAGCTTTGCAGGACTCTTCTCTAGACCTGTAAAGTTAGTTTCAAGATATGTCTCTCTCCTATTCCATTAATAGTCCAATTTGCATTCTGCTTACATGTTATTTTAGCAAGAAAAAGGAATTTTAAAATACATCTGATCAAGATGCACTAACTTATCATTGACCTTGTGCTTCTACAGCCTCTCTGCTACAGTGTGAAAGATGCTTTCTATTATTTATATGCATAAATAATATTAATTTTGTGTTTTAAGAGATGAGAGAATTACCAGTGTAATATAAATTATTACACAAGTCAGTATAAAACTAACTGGTAAACTTTGCAACTTCTAGTGGAAATAAAAACAAGGGATATATACTATATTTGTTATTATACTTTTATTGCTTCAGGCCCAGCTGTCTATCCTGTAGGCTTAGACTATGCCAGAGGCTTGTATTCTTCCTGTTCTTTGGACATCTTGAGCACACAAGGACCTTTTACATTTTGAAAAACTACAGAAATAAAAGAACATTCATCTGTAGTGGTAAAGAGATTCATTATACTTAAGTGTTATCTTGCACAGCTTTTCTATACTTTACATTTTAAATGCAGCAGCCCTTAAAGCTATTAAGGTACAGCAAAGCAGTTCTTAAAAAAAACAAAAGATAAAAGATTCCAAAGAGACTAATAACTTGGAAGTTCTTATTGAAAGAAACCATAAAGCACTTACATTTTGCATAATAATGTATCATAACAGACAGCAATGAGAGAAAATCTGTATTCCAACTGAATATATGTTTTCTAAACAGAGGTAGAAATGTTGCTAAGATAAAACTACAATCAGAATAGATGAGAGGTGATAACTCTCCTCCTGTTCAATCTGTAAATAGTGGCCTGTACCTCCCACCCCAAGAAAAGAAAAATTGGGATTTTGCTTTCCTTTATTTCCAAAAGGAGCAATGGGTAAACTTCAAAATGAATGTCATGCTGCTGGAGTAAAGGCAGTACACTGGAAAACATAAAGAGAACTTAGGGCATCCATTCCTCTCAGGGTTGTATAGATTTCTGTTGGAATATTACACCCTGTTCTAGACAGCAGCACTTCAAGAAAGACAGAGTTCAAGAGAGAGGTAGAGAGGTCCAATTGGAGAGAAAGCTGAAGAGTAATGAACATGTGTAGAGATCCAGAGAAGATAGCCTGAGAAGGAGAAGTTGAATGACCTTAGGCTATTCGAATTTAAAAAAAAAACTGATTACATTCTTCTTGTATGTAAAAGGCTACTGCTAAGGGGAATGGGGGCAACCCCTGGTTTATGTCCAGAGTACACAGCACAAGTAGAAATAGGCTTGAACTGAAACACCAAAGATTCATATTACACAGCAGTAAAAACTTATTAGTAGTAAAGAACAGGAAGGACTGGGATAGACCATCAAGATAATACTGCTAAAAAGATTTTCTGGGACAGGTTGGATAAGCATCCTCTCTGACATGAATGTAGTGGCTAACTTCACTTTCAACTCCACCATTGACTTGCTGGTTGCAGTCATGCAGATGCAGTTCTTTCATGTCTTAAACTACAGCCACTGTTCAGTAGAAGAAATGCTATTGGTAATTTTACTTACTCTGCCTTTACAAAAAATGGCCATTCCCAACTAAACATTTCCAAGAAGATAAAATATCAAGAATGTGAATGTGAATAAAAAACTGGAGAAAACTGAAGGAGAGATGGTAACCTCTATACAGCAGCAGTTTCTAATACGTTCACCAGACTGCTGTAAGAAATTGTCAGAGCTCAGTCCAGTAGCACAGAACCAAATAACAACAACTCAGATTAGAAAGGACCTCAAAAGGCCCTGCAGCACCTTTGCAGCTCAGTGGGATTTCAAATTGACTTTGAAAACCATAGGGAAAGGTATTGGCAAGTTCAGGGTAATCACTACACCAAAGAACTCGAAAGTGTGCAAACAAAAGCCTGTAGTACCAATAATGATTCAACTAAGGGTTACTGTGAGGAGGCAAAGAGACGACAGGAGAAAGAGAGAATGCATTGCTTTCCAAAGCCTCTCTTGGTTTGCTCACATTTTACAGAGAGGCTAATTAATGCAGTGTGAGCTACTTGAGAGCTAAAGACTGCTATGGTATCCTATGGGAGACTGAACAGAAGCTGAGAAGGAAAAAACTTTAAATTATAACAGAAGTTACTTAGTACAGTTGTCATATTCACATAGAAGTCACTGCTTTCTGATTCAGGAAACAGCACCTCCCATTATTTCTCTTTCTGCAACTCTCACCTTGGGATGACACTCCAGGAAATCTCTCCTAGCCATTCCAGAATAACTGATAAATGCAATTTCAACCTTGACAGCAATTTTGGAGTTTAAAGGAATTTGACCAATAGTAAATCGTTACCTTGGAACAGCAATATATTGTCTTAAATACAGCTAGTGACTTATTGTAATAATGCCAAAACTCTGGACATTTTAAGTCCCTCAGAATAATCATCCATGTAAGACTGGAAATTTTTGATGACTAGAGTTTTAAAGTTAAGAATATACTAGGAGACGAACAGAAATTCAGAATTCAAGATTTCATATAATTTTAGGATGAGAGACAGAATAAGAAATTTCTGATAATAAAATAGACTTTTGAAATATTTTGCTCTCTACGCATTCTAGCACTCATTCTGCAAAATGCATACTTAATTTTTAATATGCATATAAATCCTAATCAACAGAACACTTGTGTAGAAGCTTAAGGATAAGCACATTTAAATCTCTTTAGAAGATAATTATTATTCTGCAGCAATTCTTCCAGACAAGAATGCAATCAATTATTTTCCCTGCAAGTTGATTTATTTTCCTCTTTCAAATACATACATTGAAAGAGAAAGTGAGTAAAGCAAAATATGTTAATGTATATTTTGTTATTAGAGGAAACATCCAGTTTAAAGTCTTTTTCTCCTGCTTAGAGTAGGCTCAAATCTAAATGTTATTCTACTTTTCTTTTCTATACCTACTAGAACCTGAAAAATCCAGCAGTTAGAACTATCTGCCAAAAAGATGCGTTCATTTACCTTAGACAGTGTGTAATCGATGTGTTCTGCTCAACATCAACAGAAAGGTCAAGAAAGTCTTCATCTTTGCTACTAACCTGTTGCAAAAGACATACATGTAAAACAGAGATGCCATACATCTAAATGCTGTTTATATCTTTAGCAAATGCTAAAGATATTTATTTCTGTAGAAATTGCTCTTACATAAAAATAATTAATTCTTAATGTTTTAATTTTTATTCTTTTTAGTTCAGTGTGACTAATGTTCAGTGTGATATTTATTAGTAATTCTACCAACCCAGCATTCATATAATTTAATTTCTGTATATTCCATTTATCCAATCCCACCAACCATGGACCATTAATGACAGCCTAGTGTTCAGTAAAGGTGAACCATCCTACCCTAGGCTATCTGGGATTGGCGCATTATGTATGTTTCCTTGTTATGTAACACAGCCTCCTTTCTTTTTTTATCAGAAATTTGTTTACCCCTTGTATAATATATTACCATATACATTCACATTTTATTCCTACATAATTATTTCCACTATTAAGGATGCAATGAAGATAATTTCCGAATATGTTTTTGTCACAACAGTCATACTTAACCATGTTATCCCTTCTCTCTAGTGTGTATTGAAAAGGATGGGTTTATACTTCTGGTAGACACAGCTATATTTCCCCATTGGATATTGTTCCTGGTCAATATTTTGCTTAAAAAATTTAAAAGATTAAAGGTAAAAATAGCTCAGTGATAATGAATTTTATGAAGTCATTCTGATATTGCCAATCAGTTTTTAGACAGAACAAGAGGAGAAAAATTGATAATGAAGAGTTTTTATTTTAAAAATTTAAGTCCAAATATTTTCAGAATGACAGATCCTGATTTTTGCATTGAAAACTATATTTCACTAAGAGTGTTTAATCTCAAAGGCGAAGTAATATTAACAAAAAAAACCATCCAAATGGCTAATTTTTGTAATACTTAAACTGAGTCTACAGACTGCAGAATTACTAACTGCATATGAATTCAGTCATATTCATAACAATTTTTTAAATAAAATGTTGCATGAACACCCCATATTTTGCCTCCTATGACTTCATTTTCCTTAGAATAGCTAAATCAGATGGGAGGATAGTGAAGTCCAAATCAAGAACTTCTGTGAGGGGATGAATCCATTGTTCTGGCAGTAGACTCTCATGCTCAGATTTTTGGAATTCTGTGGATGTGACAGTTATCTACCACCTTGAGCTCATGTTTATGTTATGTTATGTCAGGGATTCTATAAACTTGGTGGATGCAGACCTGAATGCAGAGAAACACCTTTGGCAGGATTAATTTTGATATTATCAAAGATGTACAGAGGCATGATGCAACAGAAATGAACAGCAGTTCTTCAAAAATCCTCCCTGAGACATGATTTGACCCAGAGAGGACAGGAAACCACAAAACTGGCAGCAATCAACTGCTATATAAATATACAGCTAAAATTTGAAAGACAAAACAACAAAGCTTCAGAGAACATTGTGTCTCTACAGCTGGAACTAGAGTTCTGTCAGACACACTGAGTATCATGAGAATTTAAAACACTTGAAAAAGTCCTTGGCAAGTATAGTGCTTCATCTGCATGCCTTAAAGAAGCTATGAATTCTGTTATTGATTTCTGCACATCAAATATTTACTGGAAGGGAAGATGAGCTACTTGGAGCTAGAATAATACAGACTAAAATTAAGGTAGCTGGAAAACCAGATTCAAACTGAACTCTTTGTAAGTGAGAATAAAAACTGCTGAAATCTGAATGATTCTTCATGAACTGCTTATGAATATTTTAGCAAAGGAATAACTTCTGTTTTACTATTTTTCTAAGATTTCAAATTACACTAACCCAAGGAAAACAAACTGGAAAAAATATCCTGAGAAGTATACCGTATTTCTGTATTTAGATGAAACTACAGACAAGCTAAATTTTCCATAAAGCTTCATCACTTTGAGTTACTAGTAGGGAATTGTGCAGTCATGCTGTTACCCAAGGACACATCCTTACTTCCACCGCAGTTTCTCTGAGTAAACACTAAATATTGATTAGAATTAGGCCACAACTATTTAAAGAAGTGTCTTAGGTTGCAATGCAGAATGTGACCAAAAGTATGTATTCTATCACCATCTGTTGAAACCAGGTGGGGCAATGATCCTTATCTCTGTGGGAGATATTCTCTGCTAATGGGCCATCTGTTAAAATCAGGTAGGGCAGTCATCTTCATCTTTTCCACAACCTATCCTTCTTCCAGAAGACATCTTCTGTTAATGGCCCATTGATTCTGACTGCATGACTGACAAAATTACATCATCCCATTGGGAGATGCTCCACCCAGGGGGAGTATTCAAACATTTCCTACATAGATAAAAACTGAGATTTGAAACACCAAAGCAGCCTTTTTCCACTGGATTCCAGAGGAAAACTGGACCTTTCTACATCATCCCTGGACCTTCAGAGGAAAACTGCACCCTTCTACAAGACCACTGCTTCAACTGAACCACATCTGTCACTCCAGGAGGACTGTTATAAATGAGTGCAATGGACCATACGAGATCGAATCATTTAATGGGACTGCTACCAACACCCTGGCTGACAGGGTGTCAGGTTGTATTCTGACTCTGTCAGTGTTTTGGGTTTGTTTTTTGTAATACTGTATTTCTATTTTCATTTTCCTAGTAAAGAACTGTTATTCCTGATTCCCATATCTTTGCTGGAGAGCCCCTTAATTTCAAAATTATAATAATTTGGGGGGAGAGGGTTTACATTCTCCATTTCAAAGAGAGGCT
Source organism: Luscinia megarhynchos (assembly GCA_034336665.1). Taxonomy (NCBI): domain Eukaryota; kingdom Metazoa; phylum Chordata; class Aves; order Passeriformes; family Muscicapidae; genus Luscinia; species Luscinia megarhynchos. The sequence goes on from CM067566.1 coordinate 26,003,429, forward strand.
CCTGCCTTTCTTAGCAGACACCTGTCTTTCAAACCAGGACAAGAAGCTTGTCAGTTAAAAAATAATTCTAACCTTTCACTCATTTTAACTTGCTATTACCTGATGTTTTATAATTGAAATAGATAAAATAATTAATTTTCAGTATCTTCCTCATGTGTTCACTTATACAAGCTTGTTCCAAGCTTGCTCCAACATCTTTTTTCATTTTGACTATCATTGTATCTCTTCTCCTCACCATCCTCCTCTGACTGAGTCCCTGGAAAGAAGTTCATATTTTCTTGGAATACAGAGCTATTCTTTATGATTAGAAATATCAGACTATGCTCTTTTACACACCTGGTAGGATCTGGGTAGAATTTATGTCACCAAACTTCAGTTGTCAAAACCTCAGCTAGCTGTCTGAAGATACTTTCTATCTTAAAGCAGCTAATCTAAAGTTGTGTTTTCTTTGAGGAAGCCCATAGTAGCAGTACTGATTTAAGTAAAAATACACAATTTTTAGACCAGACCAGTTTGTTGGCCCAGTCCTTAGCATTGCTGCACCAACAATTGCAACATCTCAGTAACGCCATGGAGCCAGGACAAGCTGTATGGAACAAAACACTAGATACTGCTAAAAACTTGTTTCATGAAAGAGCCTGGAGACAGATGGAGGGAGTTTCCTGCAAAAGCTCCTTCATAATCTTCATCATCTGCAGGAGTTGAGAATACTAGTTCATCCTGAATGATGATCAACTTTGCTTTAACAAGCAAATGTAAAGCGATGTTAATTCCAACCTTTCTGGAAGGTCAGTGTCACTGTTCTCCCCAAAGGAGATTTTTTTTCCTGTCTGTGTTACTCTGTCATGCAACCTCACAGGAACAATTGAAAAATAATTTATTTTCTCTTTCAACAGAAGCATGTGTTTGAAAAAGACAGTAATCAATGGGAGACTTGCAAGTGATCTGTCAACTAAAATTAATTTTTACTTATAGCTCAAACATAAGAGATTTCAAACTGACATCATCCTCTAGAATATATTAAAGAGATAATAGAAAACAGTTTGTTAATAATGAACCCTCTGTATACCTGTCAGACTCTTGAGATGGAATTAACACAAATTCATCTTAATATTTCATTTATATTAATATGATGTGAATACCTTCTCTCAAAGTTACAGTGATGAGGAAAGGTATTGATTCACTAGCAAGGATTTTAACTGTAGAGATATACTGTGTTTCAGGACAGCAAAACTTGGCAGAGATTAGCCAAGTAATGCTTAGAAAAATAAATTTTTATAAAAGAATATACTCACTTCAAGAAGTAAATTCTACAGGAATATCCACAATTCTCAGATGTCTGAAAAGATTAATATATTTATATACACAAAATGTATCTATCTATTAATTGGCAATAACAAAAAAAAATCTATCCCAATGCTTACGGTTTCACAGTTCAAACATCTAGTTTCGTTAGTCAGTGTTCCCTGAAAAATCTCATGCACCCAGGTGAGTTCTTGTTTATTGTTCTCTTCAGCTTCATTCATGTTGCCATTTTTCAGTTTCCCATTTTGCTTTTCCTGTTTCTTCTCCTCCTGCAAAATGTCTGCAATGGTGTTGAGCAGGTAATTTAAAAACTCATGCGCATCCTGCTGCATGTAGTTGTCAAAGAGATCTGTGAAGAAGAGAGTCAAGAGTTGTACAGCTGAATATCCTTTCCTCCAAGAAAGAAAATTATTTTTTTCCAACTACTTGTACTGGTCCTTGCTCAGCAAAGTATTTGGAATAATCCCAAAGAACAGTTTTGCAGGCAGTCACCCTGGCTTCAGTGAAGCCACTTTGAGGGAAAGCTCCTTCTGACCTAACTTTAGCTGTCTAGAGAGTTACACTCATTGGAGTTGGTTGTGTAGGCTCCCATTACAGTCAATGAAAAAAACAAGAGTGTGACTCATCCTAAATTATTCCCTTACACTAGACATTTACTGCCTAACTTCAGTCAGCACTGACTTCCACCCATATATTCCAAGTCCCTCAGACACTTGGGAACATCACAGAATTTTGACAGTAAGCCACATGGGCTGGGAAAACTGAAGCCATTGGATGCTGGCACATATTTGTGTACTCTGTCTGGGATGCAGTTACCTTTCCTCACAGCAGCCCACAGGCTACTCTGCTTTGCAGGTGTGGCTAAAATGATGGTGGATGAATCAATGTTTCATCTGATGCTGAGCAGCACTCACACAGCATCAAGGCTGTCCCTCCAACCCTCATCCTGCCCTAAAGGCTGGTAGGCTGGGTGTGAAAGAGGTTGGGAAGGGGATATAGGGTGAGGCAGCTGATCCAAACTGGCCAAAGTCATATTTTATGTTCATCACTAAAATCTAAGAGAAAGATGGGCAGGTTTTCATTATTAAGATATATCTCTTCCAAACAAACTTCCACACATGCCAAGGCATCTGTTGATGGGAGGTAGAGAATAAATTTTGTTTGGTTTTCCTTTGTTTCTAATTTTTGGCCTTTTTTTTATTTTATTAAAGTACTTTGATCTCAACTCATGAGAGTTTTTTCCTCTTATTTTCTCCCCCTGGCCTGCTGAGATGGAGTGAGAGACAAGCTTGGTGGGCACCTGGCAGCCAGTCAAGGTTAACTCACTTCAAGTAGTAATAATAACACTATCTAACAAAGCTCATTTTTCATATACAGGTCTGATGAGAAAAGACTTGTCCTGTCCAATACAAAATGCTTGCAGAAAGAGGGGAAAATACCTCAGTAGTGATTTAGTACAGACTTCTCCAGTAAAAGGCTTAAGTTGCTCACCATGTCAAAGAAAAAAGAATGTGTGTTCCCAGAAATGTGTATTTTTATCCCCCTGCTCCTGAAAAAGTTCATATGGATTTCCTCAGAAAATATTGTACAGAACCTTTGGCTTTGTAGTGTCTAGCCAGGACATATAAGCTGGGTAATACACACTGACTCTGGCCCTAATTTAAAAAAGATGAAAACATAAGATCCAATCTTTACAAGTGATCCCCAACTGTGTGGGGGCATTTATCACTAGATGACTCAGAGTTAACTTTTTCATGATTTCAAATGTCTGCTCTGAAACAAACAGTCTGCCCATTTATATGCTGTCACTGGGAAGCAATTTCTTCCAGGTTGTTGCCTCATACTTTGTCCTTCATTCAAAGCCTCTCTGCTTCTAAGCATACCATCCCACACCAATATGAATCCCAGGACAAAAAATGGAGCTGTGACAAGCTTCTCTATCTCAAGATGCTCCTCATATCCCTCAGACAGAACTGCTACAAGATTAGGTAGGTATATGCTGCCAACTTAATGGTCAAAAGGGGTCTGATGCTTCACAAAGTATGGCTGTGTCCACCACTTCAAAGAACCAGAGCAGCACCTGATGTGTATGATTAACCACCCCACACCTACCAGCTCCTTATCCTTCCAGGGTGTTCTGGACTTGGTGGTGCCTGCAGCCTTCCTAGGTCACACAGTTTCTACACTGCCACCTGCCCTCAGTGTTTCTCTCTGCCACACTCCCCCAAAAAAAATTAAAAATTAAGCAGCGTCACCCTATTCCCAGCCCTAGCTCACTCTACAGTAAGGTCTGCCCTACCACCCTGTGAAACCATCACTAATTCACACACCTCTGGGAGCCTATGAAATCTAGTATGGTTATTTCATGCAAAATATCCTATACCTATACGTAGATACTAAAATAATAATACACCCCACATAGTACTAAAAGCAATTTACAAATCTAACCTGCGTTTCTGATTAATATGATCACACTGCTCAATATTTATTTATACTTTTTTGATCAATGCATGAATACCTTAGAGGACTTCAGTTTTACACTTACCGTTCTCTTTTCGTAACCTCGATATGAACTTCTTTGGTGGAATAACTCCAACTTTTTTCTTCTGAGTAGCAATACTGTGGAAAAGATCTGCCAGGCAAGTCAAGAGGTTTTCCTTCTTTTTCTGTTGGGCCTTGTATGATAATACATTTTCCCGAAATGGCCGGCAAAAATACAACGCTTGCAGCACAGAGTTACAGTAGCAGGTGTTCCCAAACTGCCATGCAAAATTAAAAACAAGCTTTATCCCTGTGCATCACAACCAAACTAACTGTTCATTCAGATTCTAACTCCTGTCACCATCACAAAACAGCTGTTTTGCCACACAGTTGCAGTTGCACACCCACCATGACACTTCATCGAAAAAACTATGGAGTTCTAAATTGATGTGGATCCAGAGTAAAGGTTTCCACTTGTAAGAAAAATATTTATTGTAGTGGATTTCACTAATTTTATTTCCATATATGGGAAATCTCTATCTTACTGCTCAGTAGCAGAATGACTAATGTTTTCAATGGAAAAAATGACTATATCTATATCATTTTTATGGGAACAAACAAGTGATTAAACACTCTTCTCACTCATTTTCTCCTTGGTCGAATAAAAAAACTTATCCTAAGAGTCCCCAATGCAGAATGCTGTACCTAAACTTGTACATACTTTCATCACTTCCTCCCTCCTATTTCACAGCTAAAATAGGCTTTTAATTTTATTTAAGTGTATGTTCTAATCCCTGGAAATATTCATAGAACTGTTCTCTCTGGGGGTGTATGAAGCCATCTTCAAACATCTGATATAGTTTTGCAACCCACTTTGCCTAAAATTGCAACATGAGGAGCGCTTTAAAAAAAATACAATCTTGCATTAGAATGAGATTGATTAGAGCAGGGGAGAGAGAAAAATAAAACAAAACAAAACCAAGGAACACAGCAAATGTCAAGTAACATCAAAATGGTACTTACATTGACCAATCCAAAGTAGTGTTCATTGATTGGAAACTGCTCTGGGCCAATGTCTTTTTCCAGAGCAGAGGCATTGGTGCCCTATGGAAAAAAAAAAAAAAAATGGAAAAAGTCAAAACACAAACCAGACGAAAAAAAAAACATTACAAAGGAAGAAATTATCTAGAATATTAAGATTCTAAAGTAAAATTGTGGACAGTATTAAGATAGAAAATAATTCTTTGTTTTTAGCCATTATTAGCCAAGTGAACTCTGTCTTACTGATAGCCAAGTACAACAGCCTCATGAACCACTAAAGATATTAGCATATCTGGATAGTGGAGCTAGCCTGGCATGGACCCTCTAGTAATAGGTGACTAGAATTGAACAGATCACAGCAGTGGTTCTTCCCACACACACTTCCCCCTTATTCTTACTGTGTACATGGTCATCTGGATCCCATTACTCTCCTGTCTCATAAAGGCAACAGTTGATCTTAACTACAACCCTAAAAACCAGTTCCTAGATGGAAGGCAGGTTTTCTAAACATTACTGAAACTCCTCTGAATCCTTCTTAAGTAACCATTAACTGGTAACAATACTTGGGCTTCAGATGGGCAGCCAGTTCTAGCAACATCACAGAAGCTAAAAGCAAGTGTGATATACCTGTTGTTTTGTCTAACATTAAAGAGCACATAAATCCAACAAAATCTGTTAGATGTTGTAGTCACTGCCCTAGTGTGGCAAGTTATGTTCAGCTGCATCTTCACTCCAACACCAAAGCTGTTTAGGTAACTACTGGTCTGTAAGTACAATCACTAATTTGGTATTTTACCTGTCATTTTGCTATATTAAAATGACATTTTTTGAGCATGCTTAAATTACTAAGCTAGTAAGGTAGATTGCTGCCAAAGCAAATGTCATCACTCCTATACACATTATAAGCTTGGCTCCATCCTCTGACACCCTCACTTCAGATACTTACAGACATTAATGAGTTCCCCTCTCACTGTCTCTTCTCCAGGCTGAACAGACCCAGTTCCCTCAGCCTTCCCGTGTAAGAGAGCTGCTCCAATCCCTTTCTCATCTTTGCTGCCCTCCACTGGACCTGCTCCAGGAGCTCCATGTCTCTCTTGTCCTGAGGAGCCCAGAACTGGACAGAGCACTCCTGATGTGGCCCCACCAGGGCTGAGCAGAGATCACCTCCCCCAGCCTGCTGGCAATGCTCTTCCCAGTGCACCCCAGGACACCACTGCTCTTCTCATCCACATGGGCACATGGCTGGCTCATGGATGGCTGGCTCATGGACAGTCTGGTGTCACCAGAGCCCTGAGGTAATTCCCTGTACAGCTGCTGTCCAGCAGGTCAGTCCCCAGCCCCTTCTGAAGGGCTGCAGAGCACCCCAGGGTATTGGCTGCTTCTCCAGCCTTGTGTCATCAGTGAATCTACTGAGGATGTCTCTGTCTCTTCATCCAAGTCATTAATGAATAAGTTAAACAATTCCCAATATTGAATGGTGGGGGAGTCACTCACAGTGACTCTTTGGGGTCAGCCAGTTCTCAACCCACCTCACCATCCACTCATCTAGACCACACTTCCTGAGTTTGCCTATGAGGACAATGTGGGAGACAGTGTCGAAAACCTTGGCGAAGTCAAGGTAGACATTTGCTCAGACTTCATCAGCTAATATTTTCAAAGTAAATGGTAATCAGATTTAGAATTCTCATGTCCCTTCCCTATCTCCTCCCCAAGGCCTGATTTCTGTTTCCTCACTGCAACTACCATCACCACTGCTTGCCAAATTAGATTATTATTTCATGCCAATACATTAAAAGAAGATTTAGTCAACAGAATTAGCAGTGTGAAACTCAGCACAGGTGCTCTTTGAGAATTTGCAAGCCTTGAAAGTAAAACAAGTCCTTTAAGTTGGCAAGTTCCATAAAAACTACAAAGATTTCATACTTCACATTCTCTTCTCAGATCTTTTTTCATTCTCTCTCTTTCTCTTACATATACAGAGTTCATTGCTCAGACCAAGTGTATGTTACTTCCCAGAAAATCCCTTTGAGACTGAAGTACTTTACAAGCACAAGTCTTCATGAGAAGCTTTATAAGGGATATATGTTCTCACCAGACTCTGCTAAGCCTTGGTGAGAAACTTGGAAAAAAGATTGATTGATACAATTTTTGGCTACCATTCAACAGAGATGGCAGTGTGATAATTATGTAAGTCTCACACAAAGATTAGTTTCATTGCTTGGAAAGTCAGCCTTGCCAAAGATGCACATATGCAGCAAAGCATCCCAAGAGGGAAGGAACTGATAAATATTTGCCTATCTGATACCAGCAGTGAAGCAAAAAGCAAACTGTTACCCTCAAAACCTTGTTTGATACAAGAGAAACATGACTACAGAAGATTTAATGCAGCTTCTGAGGAAAAACATCTTTATATTAATAATCATTGTACAGCATTCAGATCAAAGCAAAGGTTTTCTTTGAATACACTTTTAACACTACAATCAAGTTCTCTAAAAGAAATATGAAATGGGTGTTTTTTCAAGTTTTGTAGGGAGTATTCTCCACACTGAAATAAATTCTCCCTCTACAGTTCCTGGAAAATGCTATCTCTAAAAAGTAATCTCCTACTCTTTCATAAACTACAGGTTAGTGTATTCTGTTAGACAAACACGATGCAAGTGCTCTGCTAACTAGTTGCTCCTACATTACTCATTTGCTTTTCCTCCAGGGCCAGGGTTTCTTTCTTCAGAGGATGCCAGATGGCTGGACAAACCCTTTCTCATATTTAATTTTTCTTGTAAATATTGTGAGAAAGAGCAAGAATCAGGATTTACCAAACAAATTATCACTGGAAACCAAACAAATTCACGATGTATACTAACCAATCTTCATATAAAAACTCTACATTGCATGGAAATTTCCAAAGTACCAGCTGTTGAAAAAAACCCACATGCTCAATAACATCTCATCATGGAGCTTTTTTACCTCTCCACAACCAGACCTTAGTAGTTGCAAATATAAAATAAAATACAGTGTGCCATAGACAGTGAGGCTAAATTCAATCTTTGAGTAAACTGACATAACCCACTTGGACTTCATTAGGAGTAGGGCCTTCTTGTATCAAAGGCAATTTCAGTCTGATTTATTCTGAGGTCTCCAAGAAGATACTGTTAAATCCATTGAAAAAGAAGTACATGGGTAAGAAGTACAGAGACATGATGCTTCAAAGAAGTATATATTTCTTATATGGAGAAAAAAATGTAGACAGGCTACTTAGTAAAAAACCATGTCACATTGCATTTAAATCACTTGTTTTGCATATGAACTCTCTTCAATAAGCAGTTGACATGAGGACAGAAGAAGAAAATTTTTAAAAGAAAGTATACAAGAAATTGTTCACCCGAATCCAGGCTTAAATTGGAAAAAAACATTATTAGGGATATTTTAAAGGTGGTTCAGAATTCAGTTTAAATCAACCATATCAAATGGAAAACATATTAGTTGGTCTACTGATTTTAACCTGCAGCAAACATCAACCATGACTATTTAACATGATTTTCAGCATTTTTGTATTTGCTCTCACTCCCAGCAAGTCATTTTGATTACTTCTACAGTGAAAACCTGCTCAGACATTTTAGTTCAACCACTCTCTATGGTTTCATAAATGCTTCAGCTAGGAGAAATATCCTACCACAGCTGAATCTACTGCAGTTCCATAAAAATAAGCAGGAGCAGCAGTGCAGCTACAGAGCCTGAAATGAGGAGAGGCTGCATAAGTTAACAAAGTGGGATTTGGGAGTATTAAATAAAGTCATATCAGAGTATAGAGACAGCAAAGGAGACTGGCTCCTTCTTAAAAGAATACACTAGTGAAGGAAATGCAGTGGAGTGTCTATGGTATGAGATCTTATGAGAGTGAGAACTAGGTCAATGTGGAAACTCCTGCTATGTATTCTGTGGTGTTGGAACCTTGATTTCTCAGTTTTACCACTTAATTCAGCAATCAATATTCAGTCCTCGTAAAATGGCAAAGACTTCAGCTGGAGACATAGCCAAGCACAGGTCAGCTCTGGCCAAGATTTTTGCCACAGCATGGCTCCAAAAACATTCAGCCCATATGACCTAAATTTTTTCCCCATGTTTTTTGGCCCTAGACCTTCCAAAGAATTAGACTGCTGGTTTTCTTTTCAGTTAAAATTTCTGATAATATTTCTAAGTGTTTCATTTGTGCTTTGCATCACATGAAACAGTTTAGGGTAAAAAAACCCCTGCTGTTCCTTTACACTTTAACATATACACACACACACACAAAAACAACTTCAGGATAAAAAAGAAGTCATCAGATTAGTTCATTAAATCACATGTAGCAAAGTAATCTAAAAATCTCCAATTATTCAGTGGAAGATGAGAAATGGACAAGAGCTAATATGAAAGATAGTGTCAACAGAAGACAGCAAATCAAACTAAACTTTGTACTGTGACAGAGCTATAAAAATGGCACTAACTTTCTTGAAATACACGTGTTTAATTTAAAGTAAATGAGCACAGTAAAGAAATTAAGATTTTTCAGTGGGTATCACTAAATAAACAGAAAATCAGTACAAAAACCAAAATTAATTAAAATTTTCTTTGTACAGAAAAGACAAAGAAGAAAAAGAAATAAGAAGAAATATCTTGTTCACAAGAAAATCTAAAAAATATAAGGGGAAAGCACATAAGAACTGAATAATTATAACAGAAACTTAACAAATACACAAAGAGCAAGAAATCAATGAAGGAAGATGGCTGGTCTGTGACATAGGGTTTCAGATCACATACATGCATAGACAAGATTTCTTTTTTCTTAGTGTTCTGGGAAAGTGAGAGCAACACAATAGTTTCCTGAAGGGAGAAACTGAAGATTTAAGACAAACTAACGGTGATGTTTGGGCTGGTAGCAGAGAAATTAAGAGTAAAAATAGACATGGCTTGAGGGCTAGGCAGCCTGAATTTAAGGATTTTGGAAGGCACAGCACATGGAAGGGAAGGAAAAACGAAGATAAAGAAAGATGGGGAAAGCCTCCTGGCTAGCAAATGGCGGTGATGGATAACTCAAAAGAGAGGAGGCAACTGTAAATAAAACTCAAAATTAGTTCCCAGAAGCAACACAGAGAATCAAGAGTAAAAGGAGAACTAGCAACAACACAGCATGCAGCATACATGGACTTTTGCTGTTCTCAGGAACAATCTCAATTTTCAGAGAGACATGGTGAGTAACTGAAATACCCTGAAAATCAGCCTTCTCAAAAACTCATAGATATTAAATGCCAAACCTGGAACATTTCTGTAAGTTTTTAAAGTGTAAGTCTCACAAGATTGTTGAATTTAACCAGATTAGCACTCTCTTCATTCTGCAAAGAAATGCTTTTTATTCCTCCAGCAAAGCTATTTTGGGCTTTTTTTTTGCCACAAGAAGAAAGAGAAAAAAGATGATTCTATAAAAATGCAGAGGGGATCATAGTAAACAGCAAAAGAACCTTGACTGACTGAAAAACCAATGTGTATTCAAATTTTTTAGGAGAGATGATTTATCAAAATACATAAAAATAAATTCTTTTAGTGTGTTTTTTCCAAAGAGTCTTCTGATCATTAAAGTAAATTATAAGAGCTTGAAAGGAGAAGCCTTTTTTGTTGCTGGGTACACTCAACTATCTCTATTTACAGATCTAAGTATCACATATACCACAAATAACTTCAGCCCTTTACTGTGTGGTTTCCAAGAAACGGATTAAAATTGCAAGACTTGAAATCCTGAACCATTTAAAACCTTGGACAAAGTTTTTAAGGTACTCAGACTTACATAGCTGTTAAACTTGGTTTTCTCAAAGCACAAAACAACCAAGTGCTGCAAGTGAGATTCTAGTGAAGTGTTTGTAAGTACAGTGTCTATATTCATAAGTAATTTTAAAAAAAATATCGACCTTTAAACTTTCTAAGATTAGACAGCATTTACCAAACTGCAACTCAATATTCTCTTGTCTGTCTGTATTCCCAGCTTAATTGTTCTTGGCTTAGTGGCACTTCTTTTGCTGGAAGAAGTAGCAAAACCATTGGTTTTTGCCAGTTTCCTTCTTCAGAACACATAGCATCAAGATGGTCTCATGAGTCAAAACGAAACTAAGATTTGCTTACAAACTATAACTTCTTCAGTACCATTTTTGTCTAGACCACCTAGACTGCATATGTGGTGCCTCAGAGTATTTTAAAAGCAAGGTACTGTCTCACCTTCTTCACAGCTATACCAGCAGGATTACTCTGATAACCTGGAGACAGATGCAGGAAATTGCATCTCCATACAAGGTGAGTAATGAGGGCTGCAGCTATGTTGCAGGACACGTTTAGAATTACAAAAAAAAAAAAAAAAAAAAAGATTGACAGTATTTTTCTTTTAGAGGAATCCTCTAAGGAGCTGAGACAAGTGCAAGATTCTGCACATGAAGAGAAGAATCATCATGTATAAAATGGGAAACAGTTGACTAAGGTAGTAGCATTTTAGAAAAGAAAGAAAAGGGAAGTCTCTGAATAGTGTAAGATGAATAAGCCACAGGTATGCAGTGTTATTTTAAAAAAATCCCTAAAACCACAACAACAAACGTTGACAACATAATAAATTCTTGCAGGTGGTAGTCTAAGTTCCTGTTTAACTTGTCAGTGGTAAGACATCTTACATCCAGGTTTGGGTGCTTGGTTTAAAGGAAGATGAAGGTAACTGGAAAGAATCCAAAAGTAACCAGTCAAAATGGAAGACTCAACTCTAGAGAAAAGTGACCCATAAAAAAGGGTTGAATGGGGTTGTGTTGCATAAGACAGAAAGGGCTGCATAATGCAGGAAAAGACATGACAATATTTTCAAGTCTACAGTTTTGTTACAGAAAGGAACTAGTCTGTTCTTAGTCTCAGCAATGGACAGGATGAGAAGTACAAAGCTCAAATTACTGTAATGTAGATTCCAATAAGACATTAGGAAATGTGATGTAGTTCCTGTCATTGGAAATCTCCAACTTTGGCTGACCTATATCAGAAATAACACAGGTTTATAATTTTCAGTGGACTGTTGGAGACTTTATTGTCCTAGGATATTTTATATACAACTATTATGAGACCATTAATTGTGAAATCAAAAAATCCAATTAAATTACTGAAACATGCAATATCCAGTAATGACTGCTTTGAAACCCTTAGCAAAACAGCCTTTTCTGCAAGGGCTGAGCAAACCCAAGAACATGCTTACAGTGGAGTTCCTGACAGTGGCTGACAGTGGGGATGCTTCTTCCCCAGAAGCACTGATATCCTGGGGTATTTAGTACATAATGTACATAAATGTATGTACGTGTATCTACAAAACAGCCAACCAAGGACAGTTTCTGAGGCTAAAGGAACGTCAGCAGAAGAGAATTGGGTGACTGCTTCTCTGACTAGCCAGGACTTAGATTCCACAGACTGCAGCTCTTCAAACCCATCAGAACCTCACCTCCTGGGTGGCACTCGCACACCACACACAGTTAATCAGGGCCCAGAGTCTAATGTCATCTTCCACAATACAGATTCACTCAGCCTTGCTGAGCTGTAACTAAGAGTTTCCTTTATTGAGGTGTTTAGCATAACCACTGGTTTACTCTTAATTCAGCGATATGAAGCCATCTAAAAGAAACACACTGTATGCTAGACATTGTGTTCAGGAATTGTCCTTTTGTGCTTACTTTCTAAACAGGTAGTAAGTACATAATAACCACTTTAGCCATTACCAGGTATTCATGTAAAACAAGCCTCAGCCATTACTCAAGGCAATTATATATTAGGATGCCTCTCATTTTGCATATACTCCTCTATCCAGTAAAAATATCTTTTGTGGACGTCTGTTCATCTTTTGATGGAATGCACACTTTCTGTCTGTTAGTCCAGTACCCATTTGTCAGCCATACCCTCAAGTTTCTCATTACCTCAGAAAGCTATTCCAATGATTAGACTTCATATTCTCTATACTTTTCATATTATTGCTTCTATACACTACATGCCATATTGAAATTGTGCACTCTTGAGACTGTGCTTCTAAAACTGCATTGTTTGAGCTCTCTAATCTCATCAGATGTTCCTTTATCAATCTAAATGTGCCTTCAGACAACTGTTTTTATTGTCTGGCATGTATTATTTTGCCTTTATCTGTATTTATGGAAAGATATATAAGGCATGAAGAAAAATACCTTGCAGGTTGTTCAAACAAATAAATCCAGTTGAAAATCATAGCGACCAATTCTGTAACCAAGTAATATTCTTGTGATTCCTGTATGAAACAGGATTTTAGTATTTTTTCAGCATTAAAATTGCAGGGTTTTTTTTCTGTATAGAGCATTTTCCAAATCTGTTTGTAGTTCGAATCTTCATTCTGACAATGCCCTATATTCAAAGAAATCCTGTAATGAGTCTCTAAAATCATGATATCAAATAAACAAAAAAATTCCAGTATTTATTCTTATTTGTTTCCTGAATGTAGAGACTCCTAGGCTTGTGTGTTTTTTCTCTACAACCAGTTTCTAGGCTGATTAAGAACTCTTTGTTTGTTTGCTTGCTTGTTTGTTTATTTAAAAGTGAAAGCTGTAATTCACAGGTGTTCACATAATTGCTGATGAATTGTGTGAATTCTTTCATGCAGAAAACCAGCTATTTTTCTGAAACTTGTAACTATGAGACTGTAAGAAGAAAGAGTAATATAAAACTCCAAAATTAATCCAAGGAATTGCAACTTGTTTTTTCCAAATTATCTATACAACAACTACCAGGAGTAACTGTGAAGTATCTCAGATACCTTGTATCAGAGAAATCCAAATGTGTTTAGCTTATTCTGTTTATTCATTGTCAGAACGCTATGAAGTTCTAATTGCAATAGTTGAAATAGTATTACAAAATTATGAAAGGGGGGAATTAATATCTGTTCTCAACAGAATTCTAGAAGAGCTTGTTAGCCAGATCAGTATAAATGCATGTCAATACATTCTGATATGGTTAGATGTCCTTCACTGCACATAACAGTAATATCCCTAGGCCACAGCTGCAGCATGAGCTTAACTCAGAACTCAAGGCTGTACCTAAAGCTCATCAACAGAGAAATATACTGCAGAGGATTCCAGTAAGCATTAAATGCCAGCATGCCTGTCTACATTTGAACCAGCATTTGGTACTTGAGTCATTGGGTTATTTCACAGAAACAATAACTAAAGAGAATTACGGCATTGTAGGGGCTACATCACATCCCTAGTTGGTGCCTGCACTCTACAAGTGTTACAAGGTACTGGCTGCTGGCATTCCCTCAAACAGAGTTTTTTCAATGTATCTTATGCTTCTTCACAGCTATTGTACCTGTCCTATATAAAAGATGACAACCGCCTATTGTATACATCCCTCCGTGGTGAACATGGTGTGCGGACAGAGTGAATGAGCTTTTACAGGGGCTGAAGGGCAGGAAATTGAACATCCTGGGGACTAGACCTACCTTCTCAGTGAACATGGCCATCACAACCACATAAAAATCCCACTGATTCCTTCAGGCTCAGTTGCCTTCATCCCCTCCACCCATTCAGAACAAGTTTTAGCTCTTAGTTCTCACGAAGCAAATCAGTGAATAACAACTAGAACTATTGCTATTTTTATAATTTTGGGTGCAAAACTGGTAAAGGACAATAGAGGAATTTTGTTTGATTCTAGAAAGTTGTGCATTTAAATATTTACTACAAGTAAATGTGCCAAGTGGAAACTTCCCCCGCCAAATATTTTTTACTTACTGGCTAGCTCCTACTGTGTCTGTCTCAGCATGTGAGAGCTTATCCAGCAAATATATAGTACTAAGTATCTTTTGCAAGGGAGTTAAATACTGTCCCTGTCTTTCTGCTTCACTACACTTGTTTTGATCCTTCCTGAAAAGACTAGCAATCTCTACCATCTTTAGGAGATCAAAATTACAGCCCAAGATACCAAATATCAGGCAGTTAAAGATATATCCAAAAACGCTGGCTAGCCAGGTTTTTTAAATTAATTCAGCTAAATTTCCATAGTTTTTTTGCCTTCAGGACATGAGAGAAAACATTGGACAAACACACATAAAAAACTTTGTCAAGTAAGGGCTATCATTGAAACCTTAATCTAAGTTGCATTCAGGGAGGGACAAGTATTTCAGGACCAATTGCTGCTTCTGTCTCTCTTCCCCTACTCCCTCTGCCACTCCTGAAAATCACCCAGACACCATCATTTGGATTTTGGTTTTTTTTTCAAAAACCCTCTGTGAACACCGTAAAGTGGAATGGGAAAAAATAAAGATCAGAACACCTTTTTTTAATTATTGAGTTCAGCCAGGTTAAAAAACTTAGAAACCTACTAGTACGTAGCATTACATAGAAAAGCATACTGTATTACCTAATAACTGCAGAGCTATTTCTTAATCCATAAATTGTCAGTAGCTCAGTTTTCAAGCACTGTATTATAGTGCAGGAACAAGGTCTAGGAATGAACATCTCAGCATCTTTCTAAATAGATTTCTACAGATGTCCTAAATCAAACTACCACTGCAAATATTTAGGTTTTAAAAAGGCAAAAGGTTTGCTGTTATAACTCTAGCCTTCTGGAAGGTTGTCATAGCTCCTTCTACAGATCGCTGAGTTCAAGTCCATCACCTCATCACAGCAGACATATTTTTGGAGAAGTCATAATGCAATGTTGCCAACACTTGCAAGAATTTGTATTTCTCTTACAGCCCCAAATTCCTGTAGCTGTCTGAAAACTCCATTGTTTTTGCCTAAAAGAACTTTGAGTCCCTGAAGATTATCCAGAAAAAACTAAATGTAACCAACATAACATAGCATCTCTAAAAGCCAAGTACACAGATCTCAAGGAATATGTAGCCTTAAAACATCATTAACATTAAATTGATTGCACCTTCTGTCATGGTACCATGAGCTAGAGTTGCATTGAAGTACGAATCCTTGTATGCCTTTTCTTTGGGGCTCTCCTTCTTCCCTCCAGTCTCTCCATCTCTCAGATGCTACTTTTGCAGGGTATACTGGCAATGACAGCTGAGCAACACACCATTACAACAACCTCATCAGCTCTGCTGTGAATCTCTTCAGTCTTTGGGAGAAGTGTGCTGCATACGAGTGCATCTGTCCAAAGCACATGAAAAAATCAAACTTCCTAGTACTTTATGCCAAGGTCTTACATTCACCTATGAGTGTCCAGCTCCCCTTCATGTGGTGCTCTTTTAGCAGTTTGCAAGGTATCACATCCACTATTAATCAGCAGTAAAATCTGGAGCCTGCCTTAAAGAGAAGGTAAGTGCACTAGGGTTTTCTCCTCAGTCCTGTACCATTTCCTGAACCTCTCTTAGCAGTATTTGTGACTCACTGGACTAGAAATCATTAAGAAAAATTAAAAGTTCAGAAAACTAGTTACTGTTGGTGAAGAAAGGTGAGCATTGGATTTTGTATTAATTTTTTTAGCCCCAGAACTAGCTCACCCTCTCTGCATTTCAGAGCAGGTATTTCAAAGGGAGGACTGAGATTCAAATCAAAACTATGCATGGGATTTCCCAGGCATTTCATTTGCAACAAAAGAGCAAACAGACTTAGGTGGAAGTGTGGACACGTGGAAGCAGAGCAGGCTTGCAATCTGCACTCCCTCACTCAGACCCCGCAGGAGCCAGGCTTCTGGGGCTGTGCCTTTGCCTTACCCTAGAGACAGGCTCCATTCTCCAGGGCAGATGAATGGTATGTGTGGCATTAGCAGCACAAGGCATGCTGGGGCACCACATGGAGGGAAGCTGGCAACTGTGTGTAGCTGCTCTTGAAGAACCTAGAAATAAGGGTGAAAAATACAGACTAAAAAACCAAAATGAAGAAAACCAGGATTCTCTTCTGTTTGCATTGAGATGCTTAGCATGCAACCATTTCTTTGGCAAGTTTGCTACTGCCTCACTTTGTTAAAGTCTTTGACAAAGTTTGAGCTTTTCCTCCTCCCACCAAGAAATTTCAAAAACCTAAACCAAATTAGTAGCTCCAAGTTTATTAGAACTAAAATTAAACCCAAATACAATGCAGAAAGCTTTGTTTCAACTGCTCCACAGGGAGAAAAGTAGCAAATTGAACATCACAAACAAAAATATAAATGTTTCCTTATTACCTCCTAATTGCCTAGTCTGGTTTAGAGAAAGCGAAGTGATTCAAGAGCACTTTACAAACACCACTCCTCTTCGAGCAGCATGCAGTGCAAGTTAAACCCTGTCAGCTCTAAAGCCAAGACTCCCTAGACCAGGCACCAATAGCATCGGGATCCAAGTGAGTGCTATGAGGCATCTAAACATCCTCCTATTCTCGCTAATCTGGTGAGCTCCTGGCCCTAAGACACCACAGGGTGCCTGCCTGAGAGGGTTAAACTGGGTGACCCTGATTTAATGTGGATTCAGAACCCAACTTTGGTCCTTTCGCAGTATTATTAGCGCAGGAGGAAGGGCAGGCGGAGGAAGGGCGGGCCACGGCTCCGTCCGCAGCGCGCCTCGGCCGGGGTCAGACCCGCTCCGGGGGGGCCTCGCACCGCTTCTGCATCTCCGTCCCTCCCCGGCCCACGCCCGGGCTGCTCCAGGAAAACTCCTCGGGACATCGTCACTCTCCGCCGGGCAACTCCATCCCAGGCACTTGCCGGCGCAGCCCGCCCGGCTCCCCCGCCGCCGGGGCAAGGGACGGAGCCGCGCGTTGGGCTGCGCCGCGGAGCAGCCCCCCCAGGCCGGCCCCCGCAGGGGCTGCCGTGCCGCCCGCCCCCCGCCGGCACTCACCATATTACAGATGGAGGCGATGTTTCTGACAGTCATTAGTCTAAAGGTTGCAGCGATCCCACACCGCCATCTTTATAAGGTGAAAACAGCCCCGCTCATGGTGGGAAGAGCGCAGGAAGGGATAGGGGGCGGCGGCGGCTCCTGCTCCGGGGCTGGGATAAAAGCAAGAGGAGGGGACTGCACCGGCACCCTTTACGCCCGCAGAGCAGCGAGAAGGACGGACCTTCTCGGCCTCCCTCCTCCGGGCGAGTGACCGGGAGCTTCAGCAGCGCGGGGAGAGCGGCCGCATCTCCGCTCCTTCCGCCTGTGCCTCTCGCACGGTCCGCAGGGCCCGGGCTCCCGCTGGAGCGCTCAGCCGCGCCTCTGCGCCAGCCGGCACCGCGCTAATCTCTCCCTTCCTCCTCCTCCTCCTCTTCCTCCTCTCCCGGCGGCTGCCGTCGCCGCTCGCCGCTCCATCGCAGCGCCTCGCCCGCTGATCCGCTCTGACAGCGCCGGGGAAGAGAAGGGAAGGGACGGGCAGGGAAGGGAAGGTCAGAGGCAGTGCCCGGCGCGGGGCACCCGGCGGGCCCGGCGGGGCGGCCGCCGCCGCAGCCAATGCGCTGCGGGGCCGAGGGGCGCGGGGGGGCTGCGCCGCCGCCCCTCCGGACGGGCCCTCCGACAGGGGCCGTGGGGCTTTAGCAGCCGGGCCTGGAATGGCCACGGGGCTGAGAAACCCGGCCCCAGTGCGAGCATAACCATAGCGGCAGGCAGCAGGGCGAAGGGCAGGGAGGCAGAGTGAGGGCAGGAGGACGTACGTGTGTGACAGTGACGGCGGCACTGTGCTTTGGGACGTGCTCACCCCACCTAATTAGAGGTACACAGGAGCCCCGGCGCTTGCAAAATCCAGAACAGTAGGCTGGAATGTAATTTACTGCTCACAGTTGGTGCTTGGTATTGCCATTCATTCAGATAGCATTTATCTTCACACATGCAGTTTTGGGACTGTGTGCACACCACGTGTGCAAGTGCTCACTCACAAATCCACAGCATGTGGCCCTTACACAACATGGTTAATGTAATAATCTCAGTTTCTCTTCAGGCCCATGCCTTTCTCCAAGGTAGAGCAGCATGAGTATATTGAATTTACACACGTGATAATAGGCACAAGGTTGTTAAATAGCTAACTTGAGGTCACATAGCAAATCTCTGAGAGAAACAAGAACAGAGTTCAGCTGGGAACTCATCTTAGAATTCCCCTTTCCTTAGCAGATGTTGCTCTTTTTTTTGGTTTTTTTTTTTTTTTTTTAAGTGCAAGTTTAAGGCCCATTTATTGTTCCCCTGCTATGCTGAGGAAATCATTCAAATGAAGACAGAACTACTAACATTTCTACAGCCACCTCTGCTCCTAACAGCACCTGAAGTGTGGCATTTTCATGCTTGGCTATGCCTTTCATTTCATGATGCTAGAATAAAATAATTGCCACCTATAGAGCCTGGATCCACAGCCTTTCTTTACAGGAAACATTCCAAAATCACTATTTTTTTAAAATTACCATTTCAAAGAAAGATCTATGATTACTAGTAAAAATCTGTCATCAGCTGTAACATCTAAAGACAAATTCCTGCCCTGAGAATACTATTAGGTAAGTGGCCTTAATCCAGCTCACTGTGGACAAGTGCCCACTTTATAAAAATGGTACCAAATTTGGCATTAGTTGGTATCCTGTTGACAGTTTCAGCAAAGAAACTCAAGATCAAGTTGTCACAGAGACAGAACTTTCTTTCCTCTGTAAGTTGGGTTAGTTATATTAAATTGCAGGCATTCAAAATAGAGGATGGAGCAAGATTTTTGGACATAATGGAGCAATGTCCTCAGGGCCATTAAACTGCTTCATAAATCCACAAATCACTATGCAAAACAGCCATCAAACAACATCCCTGAAAAAAAATCTTTGGTATAATTCTATTAAGTTCATGGTCTTACATTATGTGTGAATTTGATCCCTAGTGTTTAGTTTGCTTAAACTCAGAGGACTGGATTACACATAATATGACAGGTTTTCTCAACATAACCAGGGAAAAGGGGAGTTAAGCCAATGTGTCAGGACTGAAGTAATCAAGGTCTGATTAGTTTCCAGTGCATTTTTTAAGTACCTTGCAGAGACTGGACAGCACTGCACTGTACCTGGTTTTCAAACTCTGATGCCTGTTATTATGCAAGCCTAATCATGTATTCTTTGCTGCAGCCTGTTTATTCCAATTTACTGTGGAGAATCATACTTGCTATCAGTGAAAAGTTATGGAGCAAACAAATGGGTTTGAAAGGTGATTAAAAATTTAAATGAAACAAAATGCAGTATCTAATAAAGCCATTTGCCTCACATACATTGACACATAATGTCAATAACATTATTTCCATAATACAAACCCCAGAGAAATCATAGAAAGTGTGAAAACAAAAAAGAAAAAATATTTTCTTATTCTGTTTTTTTTAATGCCAATTACTTGACTTCAGGATAAGTTTTCAGTTGTTTCTATTTGGTAAACTTGGGGGTTTTTTGACACAAAATTAAATTGCTACTGATTAAGCACTTATTGGTTGTTTAACAAAATATTTGTAAGCATGCACACACATCATTCTGTGAAGAATTCAGTATCATATTCCTTAATGCTAATATAGATACTTTCATTTTAAGGTGGAAATATTTCATGTTTTGTTTCTGAAGATTAATAATAAAAATAGGGAATAATATACAAATGTTTATGTGTCAGTTTAACAATAGTCTAGCACTGTCTTTTTGGCTCTTCAGATATATCAAAACAGGAAAGAAGAAAGAAACTTTCATGCTGGAAATGGACTGGTGTCTGTTTTTGTTTTCTTCTGCTGTTGTCATTTTCAGGAATAGAAACTTTATTTCTGTAGCTGTTTGAAGATAAAAAAGTGCTAAGCAATGCAACAAATACTAGTTACAAACTTTATAGGAATGGTATAAATAAAGAACAGTGCACAATTGTTTCCTCTCTAAAGCATTGCCCTATCTCCTTACAACAAACAACCAGCCCTGTGTTTCTTCTGAGTGTTAGACAAAGAGAAGGAAAACAAAGGACTATTTATAACCTAAGAGTGCTTATATAATTTCTGTTGAAAGGTCAAAAAATACCTCCTGCATTTAATTTTAGATCCACCTTGGTCTCTCTGGTTTTACACTTGAACATTTCTATTTCACTACATAAAATATGGACCTATTGTAAATATCCTCCTTGGCTAGCAGGTGTGGACTTGCATAACATTTTCCATCTGATTTTTTCAGAGTATTTTGCAAGCAAGTATTTTGCACTCAGAGTTGTCAAATTATTGGGTGGCAAGTTAATACTAACTTATTTTACAAAGCAAGAAAATTGCCAGCAGAAATTTAAGTGACTTGTCCAGAGTTACATAGGAAAGCTGGTAGCAAATTTGAGACCAGAATATCTGCTCATTCTCTGCTACAAAGAGGATATTGCATTTCCTCTCCAGAAATCTTGGAAATTTCCACAGAGGGTTCATTTATGTTTTTCTTGTAATAAACTTGGATCCAGAAGTGGGTAACCATCAGTCAGTTTTGCTGAACAAATGTTTGGAACAGATCAAATTTAGGATATATTTCCAACCAATTAAAAGGTCATTTTACTGGAAAAGGGAATTAAAGCAATACTAAGGTTTTCTGGAAGCATGGAAAATATATAAAAATTATAAGAAAATTCAAATATCTGAAATACTTGCAGTGCTGACAATGCAGGTTTAGAATTTTATAATTTCTTAATTTTTTTTTAATATAAAATTATGTTCGCCAAAAAATAGCAAAATATCTTCAACAAAATGGCAAATGTGTAGACACACGAATGAGAAATCAGGATTTTCCATGAAGCTTGGCTTCATTTCAGAACAGACTGGTGGCTTTAGTACAATGCCAAATGCCAGCTTGCAGCTATGGATTGAATCTGTGACACATGGCTCATAGCAGGTCCATGGAAACCACTCCATCTGCACTTGAAATTCTAATGCTAAGAGTGAGTTGTAGTCCATGAAAAATTCATGGAAATCCACAGAAAATGTGGAGAGTCTAAAACCAAAAAATCAACCCAACTTTGGAATTACTATTCTTTTTTAAGATTGCCATCTTCAAAGCAACCCCTACCCAACATTTTCAAATTATCTGAGAAATTATTTCTCTTGATTCAAAATACTGTAAAACGTAGTGTTTTGGTGACAGTATGACTTGTCAGGATTCTAAAGATAAAGCATGGAAAGTAAAACTGCATTAAATTGATCCCTAAATCTTGCCTACCTTTTGCTAGTTTAAGCATGGTGGCAAGTAGAGAATACCATCTCTTCATTTTTCTCAGAAATTGCTACTTTACAGAAGAAGACAAAACACATTTACAGCATCTGACATCATCTTTTTTTGGCCAGACATCAGATCTGAAAGCCCAAAGACAGCAGAATAAGACAGATGCAAATACATTGATGTCAATGTACCAAAAATTGACTGAGTAGATACAAGGGGTCTTGTCTAGTGAAAGCCATTAAATTCTATTCTGTGAAGAGGTTGTTAAAGCCTCTGCAGTCAGTCCAATGTCAATAGTGGCCTAGAGCTGTGACTATCTTGTATCTTACTCCTGCCCTTTTCCTTCTGCTTGAGTTTCAAATACCCTGTGTTAAGAGCTTGCAACAGTGACAATAAGAGAACTTCAGTGCATTGCTTCATCAGTTTAAATAACACTAACCTTCCCCACCCTCACTACTCAAGTAAAAATATTCCTACCTTTCCAGAAGAAAGAATCTTGAAGAATGTCCTCTTCATATTATTCAGCAAGGGAGCTCACTAGCAAACTTTACTGGCATTTTTCTTACCTATACAAAATGTGCTTTCAAGTGGAAAAATACTATTTAAATTCTAATCATACTTATTGGCTGGAAAGAGATAACCAAAAATTTCAACCATGGAAATAATTTATCAAACAAAAAGAGACTTGATGTGCAAAAATAACAGAAAACTGAAGTTTTTACAGAAGTATATTCCTATTTCTGCCTCTGAAAAGGAAATAATGATTCTGGCTTGCCTTCCTCCTCTCCAAAGATTTTATTTATTATTTTTATTCTATTTTACAGGCTCCAATTCTAACTCACAAACATTCTGAGGACAAAAATAACCCAAAGGACAGGTAAGCTATGTAAGTAGCATTTAGTCTATTTTCAGCATGAATTTAAAATAGCCTTTATATTTTATTAAATTGTGCATAAATTAATTATGCAATGTAATTAATTATAATCTTATTACATTGTCATCTCAAAGTTTTAACCAAATTACATGCACACACACATATGTATATATACATAAAAGGCTATTGCATTCTATGATTCCAAACCTGATGATTATTCAAGGCCACTGAGTACTGTAGTACATCTGCAAAGACTGACAGTCACAATGAGGTTTTACCTGTTTGATTTTCCTTCATAATAGTGTGGGGAAAGACAGTAAAATTGAACTGAAATGTTCATGATAATTGCACATTGTGGTAAACTCATTATATTGTTAAGTATGTTGTTTTCAAGAGTCTTTCTTCTGTGAGAAGCATCAAAGGAGACTTTGAGACTTAATTCTTGCATCTGACAGAGAGAGACTTGGTTAATTAGAGCAGCACCCTTCAAGATTTGAACAAGTTAGTTCAGCTCATCCAACTCCTTAAAAAGCTCAACACCAATCTACAAAATAACCAAAACACCCTGCTGCCACTTAATAAATTTCAAAATGCCTCCATGATAACTGGATTTTCTACAAGTTCTGCTCATGACCAGGCCTGTATTTCTCCCATTTAGTGATCCAGGGTAATCTCAAAATTAACCTGAACCCAGATCCACCAATATTGTGGTCTTTCCCTCAAGGCCCCAAAGCACTCAGGTTGTAGGCAGACTCAGTGCCCAGCTGAGAAGTTCATTCAGATAAAAGTTACATCCCACACACATGGAAACAGCAGATCTGCCTGCAGCCCTGTAGGTAGCAACTTAGTGGTTGCATCATTTTTCCCAGGAAATGGGAGAACTAAGGTGCAAGTAAAGAGGCCCCAATCCATGTGACCTTGCAGTAATTTATTAAAGACAGATATTTTATTCTATAAGGAGGGTTTGGAAAGGAACAGACAGGTCAGGTAGACAGGTCATTCCTTCTCTTGAAATTGTGCCACTATCAGGCACAAAAGTTAATTTCATGGAGCCAGAGAGAAGGCAAACAATACAAACTTTGTATGGGGAAAACAGAAGGAAGCTTGTGAGGGACAAGAAAAAGTTGTAGGACTATGTGAATGATTAAAATGCCCACCTGGGATGGATACTGATCACTGGTTTGCTGTCGTTTGCTGGTTTTCTGTGTAACAGAAGTGCCAGTTTATATTCTGCACTGGAAAAGAAGAAACCAAACTTGACATAAATCCCACTTTAGGCACAAGTGCTAAAAATTTTAAGGTTGGATGTCACTTCATCTTTTTGACGACAATATAGAAAAGCACTGATCTGACTTAGGTATCTGACTAGAAAATAGTCATTGCAAAGGAGCCCACTTGAAATAACATAAAACTGTATATACGTCTCACAAATTTATCTCCTAGAGTCCTGAGACAGGTTTTGAATCTTAATGTGCAGACAATAACAGCCACAGGGTTAATCTGCAACAATGTTTTGAGTGTCAAGAATTGAAGAGGTAACTAGAAGTGGTAGGAAACAAATTCCAGAGTCATCCATTGATTACAACTATGTGACTATTTGTTTCAGGCTGCATTAGATTGGTTTGGCTCAGTTGAGAGGGATTTGAATGCAGGGTTCAGATTAGGTATAGGGGTCAACTTGTTACTTTATTTCCACACACTTTACTGGTGCTATGCTGGTAGAAACCCGGCGTGAGCCAAGACATACTGCTTCTCACTGAGAGAGGAAGGTAAGAATTATCAGCAATATACATACACACCCATTTGAGAAGCAGGGACTTCAATTCAGTTTGGACAATGCTCTCAGGCACAGGGTGTGATTCTTGGGGTGTTCTATGCAGGGCCAAGAGTTGGACTTGAAGATCCTGATGGGTCCCTTTCAACTCAGTATATTCTGTGATATGTTGTGATTCTTACCTACCAGCTTTGCTGTTTGACACACAAAGTCTCTATGCTACAAACTGCTAATTCCTTGTTTATGCTAATCTGTTCTTACTCCAAAACCTCTTAGTGGCATCCCCAGACAGGCAGCCCGTTTTATCTGGGGCAGAACAGCAGCAGTGTTCCGCACCCGTGCTGGGCTGGCCCTCAGGACAGGCCTGGTGCCACCGTGTCCCCGCTGGCACAAAGCCCAGCAGAGCTGCATGTGCTGTCAGGGCATTAGCGAGGCTCGGGGCTTTACCTCACCATCCTCAGACAGCTCCTAAGCCTCCTAAGCAGGGCTTAGACAGCACTTTAGTCAGAGATCAGCGGTATTTAGTGACTCAAAACCGCTACACAGCTGCTACCTCGCACCAAAGACACTTTTGTTTCTCGGTGTTAAACAACTCCGGGCACCCAGAACACGAACTGGGCAGGAACGGACGAGCACGAAAGCCTTATTCTGACCGATGGGGGCCGCCGCAGGAAGTACAGCTGGGCAACCGGGCCGGCCCCTCAGTCCCGGCCGCGCCCGGCTCCGAGGCAGCTCCGGCGCCCTCTGCCTCAGCGGGGCCCTGCCGCGCCGCCCCGCCCACCCCGCGCGGGGTCACGCGCGCCGGCCTGGCCAATAGGCAGCGGCGGCTGGAGCCGCGTGCGGTCTCGCGGGAGCACGAGGGGTATTTAATGGCCGGTGAGGAGCCCCGCGTCCTTTCTGTCCGCCGGCTGTGGGCGCGGTAAGCGAGCTGCGGCCGCTCTCAGGGGGAACAGCTCCGCGTGGGACGGCTGTGGGCCTGGGGTTGGGGTTGGAACCTACGCCGCTTTCCCTTCACATATTGCCCTCTCGGAGCTTGGCGGTGCTCCAGGGAGTCAACACAGGGGGATAGAGCAGCTCTCCCTCACTAAAACCCAGTGCGGAGCCCTTCCCTCCGCCCTGCATCCTGTCGTGAGGCACAAATGGCTCGTCCCTCCGTCCCCCCCGCACGGTCCCCTCGCTGCCCGGCTGATGCCTCTCTCCCTCCGCAGTGTGTCCCGAGTTCCGGCGAGCCTTCAGATGCTCCCGATGAGCAGGAGGCCAGGCGCGGCAGGCCCGGGCCGGGGGCAGCGCCGGCGATCTGCGCTCACGCCTTTGGACGCCTTTGGGTGAGGGGCGCACCGAGCCCATCACTCCTCTCACAGCCTGGGGCTGGTAAGAAAAGGCTTCGGGCTTCACAAGTGGAGGACTTTGGAACAGAGAAAAAGCCCTCATGTCTTGAGCTTTTCCTGCAGTCTTCTAGTTCATCTGTTACAGTGTCTTTGATGTCTCTCGGTTGAGTGCTGTATAATTTGTAACAAGGGGTGTGTGTGTATATATGTATAAATACACACTGTAATATATAATCTGCAAGTAGACACAAAATAGCACTGAATTGTCTGGCAAAGATCCAGTCAAATCTACACGTTTGTAGTTTACCTCGGTAGTGTCAGCACAAAGAGGAATTTAGGCTTAATATACATTCCATCGTTTGTGATTTAACGTATATTTTAAAAGATGTTAAAAATATGTTCTATGTAGTTTAATTGGGCTAGTGAACGTGCCTTTTCTACAGATTGAGCCACTAATTACCTTTTGCTCCAAGTTTTGATTTGATAATGAACTCGTAAATGACTGCAACTGAAACTGCAACTCCATGAAAAATTACTTTTAAAATGTTTAATAACATAGTAGCAACTCTTTAGAATATGGCTTTAAGAAGGTCCATAGCTAAACATTAATTATAATTTTTCCATTTTTTTGTGTGTTGCTTAGGGGCCTCGCATAGCAACCTCATGTTTGAAATGTTTTAGACATGGGAAATCACACCTAAATGTGAAGCAATGCTCGGGACTTCAAGGAATAAATAATGCCTTCTACTGGAAGGTAAGTGTGCTCTCATCTAATAACAATTGCCAATGGTTTTTAATATTGCTCTTTAATAGTCTACAAAGTTCAAGCAAATTGTAGTATCTCTTGAGCAAATAGTAAGTTCAGGTCATTTTAGTTTATAAAAAAACAATATAATATACTAAAGTCTACTCCCCCTTTATGCTTTGCCCTCTTAAGTCTGGCAGTGTCTTAAGTGGCCAATACAGAGGGGTATAAAATTTCTCTTGCAAACCCAGAGGTGAGGTTGAAACTCTTCTTTGGATCATGCTTGGGAGGAACACATTTGTATAACTGCTGAACTTCAGGAGGCTGCTGAATCAACTTTATTAATAAGCTTGTAGGAAGATTTTGAACTTCATCCTAGGATATCTGAATCTTAATATCATAGGTTTCTCAAATCTCTGTGCTTTGTGAACATATGTGACAAATGTCTTAAATGAAGAGTTTTTGTAATGAATTTTTAAATTAAGAGTTTTGTTTGGTCTCCAGATATGTAATTGTGAAAATGATTATCAGATAATAGTAGGTACATTATCTTCTATTCCTGAAGGAGTTTAATTTGCTCCTTGCTGGAAGACAAAGCAAAATAGCTTTGACTGGTGAAAGACTTGTGTAGTAGCAATTAGAACTTTATGTAGATTTAGCCAAAAATAAATAACAAAAAAATCAGAGAAAAGTAAATGATACTTACTAGATCTGCTTATTCTAATGTGGCTGATCCTCTGGAATGGAATCCATGCTAATGGTATGGGAAAAGGAAAATCACATTCTGTACAAACAAAGTAATGTCTTTTGAGAAATGGGTTAGTGTCATGTAGAAGGTTCATATAGCTCAGCCTTCGAGCAGTTACCTGTTTTGTGTGTGCATGATGCTGACTGCAAGTTAAATAGAACTTCTTTTACAGGGATGAAGACAACATCTGCCAGTTTGATTTCCTGAGCATGTGATTTCTGACCTCATATGAGATGATTCCAGTTGTCACCTCTAAGGGTTCTTGGAAGTAGAATTGGTACAAGCAATGGCTAAAATGATGTCGTCAATGATTGTGTTGAAACAGACAACTCACCATTTGTTAAAACATGTTACCTTACAGAAACTACTGTAATTTCACTGTGAATTAATTGAAATAAATTGAGTGTTGATTAAAATAAAATTAGAATGCTACCAAAAGTTTGTATTCTGATGGTTTCTTGTTAAGGTATTTCTGTATGAAGACTTCATTTCATGGATGTTAATGCTTTTGTGCTGTCACATAGAAACATTCCCTTGTCATGTCCAGACTTGATAAGCTTAATCTTAAATTTACAAATCTGTTGAAAAGGCCCTCTTAGTCTTTTATTCTTGGTATCTGAGTATTCTGAAGTATTTTGAAGTGCAAAAGCACTGAGATCAACCAGCTAACTCCTAATTTATTTCATTAGACTGTATGTATTTGTATATGATCCAGAAAAGGGTTGTCTCAAACTAAAGAACAAGTTAAAATGAATTTCATTCCTTGCCTATTTTAAATTAACCAGGAAAGTGTTGCAATATTCCATATAAACCACTACCAGTGGGAAGGTCCTCGAAGAGCAAGACCATTATTATTAAACAATTGAAAGCTTGTATATACTTTTCAGTAGCTTTTATCTTAATATTAAAAACATTTTTAATGGTGGGTCTGAAAGTGAAGTAAATGTGCACCCTGTTACTTCCAGTGCTTCCCTAGAATGCACAAGCAAGGGTATAAAATAGAAGTGGCTCTCAGGTGCTTGCCACTTCCTAGGCAGGAGAATGAATTGGTGTGGATTTAGGAACAATCTGGTATACATTTACATGTGTATGGTCATATTTAACCTCTAGCCAGGAAGTGTTTCTTTTACATTTGCTTAAATGTACGTTAAAAAGGGATGAGTAGTGATCTACTTGTGGCATTCTAGGCTTGCTTAAGTCTACCTCTTTTAATAAGAGACAAGACTAAATTTGAAGGGCACACAAAAGTACTTTCTCTTCACAATATTAAACTTCACAAGCATCCATTTCCTCTTGTGAGAAGCAAATCTGGTCAGTTCTATAGACCTTTGTCCTCTATAGCTCTGCTTAAGGACTAGTTTTCACTCTATTCAATCTTGTGTTATGGAGCTGTGGTTTTATGACTGCCCTGTGCAAGATTTCTGATTTGCCTTGCTCAGGTTCCATGTTAGTTGATGATGTTTAGCATAGACTGATTTCTGAATGTTGCCTCCTTTTTTCCTTAACCAGTAAGCTTGTTTATATTTGATAATTTGGCATGGCATGATGTTTTCTGTGAGCTGTCTATGGTTCCAGAATTTCTGAAGGAATCAGAATCGATCTTAGAATTAGGGTTGGAGTTTTCCTTTCCAGATTCATTCATCATGCAATAAATGGCATTAAATTCCATCTGCTGCACTGTGCACAAGGATCTTGTCAGAATCAAGATCTTTTGGAGTCTGCAGCCAGAGTTAGTTCTGAGTTTTCTGTTGGGGTTGGTTGGTTGGTTTGGGTTTGTTTTTTGTTTGGTTTTTTTTTTGGGTAGTTTCATTCCTGTCTACTTTTCACTTTTTTCCCTTTTCTTAGAAAGAGATGTGTCTTAAGTGTCAATAAATTTAATTTAAAAATATTCTAGGATTTTCTATTAGATTTTTGCTTTCTGTTGCAACTGAAGTTTTGTGTTGATATATCTGATGCAGAAGAAAAGTTTTTCATGTTAATGGCTCACAGAGAATATTGGCACAATTTTACACTGTGATGTAAAAACATCCCAATAGAATCACTCTGTTAGTGAAGTCATAATTTGCTGCTGCTTGTGGTGAAATCCCCACATGCCACTAAGTGACAATGCTTCATGTAAGGTCCAGCCTTTGCTGTTCTCTTTTTATGAGACATCTGGTTAGAAAGGCTAACGAAAAGAAAGTCCATTCTAGACATGACCTACTATTATGATTTCACACAGCATAAAGGGTATAAGTTTAGTGGGTTTAGTACATCTGGAGAGAGATCAAGAATGAAATAAAGGCTACTTAAGACTCCATGGTGAACACTTAAAAGTTTCACCAATCTTGTTCTTTAAAGAGCTAGGCAAATTTAAAGCATTATTCTTTAAAAACTGATCTGGTTTAATGCAAAAACAAAGCAGAGACTGTATTTTCTACTAAAGCAGTATCAAATTATTGCACATATTTATAAGCTTTATAACTTTTTATATTTGGCTATTTGTTATCATTAAGCTGGGGGCATTGCACTATGCTGAAAGCTCATTTTGAAGAAACAGTGATTGGAATGATAAGTCACTTGAGAGCACTTTGTTCTGTGACTTCTCATGAGTATTTATAAGAAATCTCTCCTCAATTAAATTTGCCTTCCTCCTATTCTATCTATAGGCTTTTTAGAATATAAATATGTTAGTTCAGGCATCGCTCACCTAACTGCATTTATGATATATCATGTTGAAGTAGTGAAGCAAAAAAAGGGATTAGTTTTAGTCTTGGTACATGTAGTGGGGTCTAAATCCAGTAACTTCATTGGTGTAAATGAGCTCATTCACCCCAGCCACCACCCTGAGGGGCTGTGTGCTTGGGGCTGTGCAGCTCACCAAGAAACCTGCTTTGTTTGACGAATGCTATGTTCTCAACTGAGTGATAACATTACAATTCTCCCTTTTGTTACTCATTGGAAAAGTGAAGACTGATGGTAGAAAAATCACCAGGTTTGCCTGAGAGTAGTCAAAGGCTACTGAGTCAGCTTACCAGCCTTGTTACAGGCTAAATGACATGAAACCATACTCTCTTGTTTTGTAAATTTTTATATGTATGCTGGGATTATGTGAGAGATTTGGGGAAAAGAAAGAAGGGGGAAAGGTATAATATAGTTTTTAATCTGTACACTTCTCTTTATTCTGGCTATTGATAGCAAATGTAGGAGTGCTGCTCTGGGTCTTCTTTGACTAAATCTGCAAGAAGGTTAATCTGTTCATCAAGACTGAAGACTGTCAAAGAGAGGGGGGAATATTTACATATCTATGTATTTATTCCTGTTCTCACAGACAATTGAAAACCATGATATTTCCTATTTCACTTCCTTTTAGTAAGTAATTACAATTGATGAGACACAGTGACCAAAGGAGTGAAAAAATAAAAACCCTGAAGAATATACTTATGGAATAATGTGCTTAGTCCTGGACACTTTTCTGTGCACAGGGCTACACAAGCACGAAGAAACATTGTGTTATGTTCTGTGCAAGGGTCTGGCAAGGCATAAAAATTCTTTTTATTTTAATTGGTAAGATTTGTTGGGACACCACCTTGAAAGTTGTACTCTGCAGGAATTTAATTCTGAGAGGCTTGTCAATATCAGAGCTTATGTAACATCTTAGTAACAGAGATTTGTGATTTCAGGGGTTTGTAGTGTATTGTTGTTAATAATCTGAAGTTTGGATTCAAATATTAATTCATGCTAGAATAAGCTTTATGACACCTTGTGGTCTTACACTAACAAATCAGCCTAACTGATACTCAGTGGGAAGCTTGGAGGTAATATTCAGGTAATAATGGCTACTTGTCCTAGCTACTTCTTCTGAGTTGATGGTTAGTTGACTGCATCTTCCTTATTTTTTCTTCATGCTTTCTCATAATGTCACAGTTGTATCCAAGATCCTTCAGTTCATGCCAAGAGGGTGAGAATGTTGGCTGAATGCACTAGAATTGAAGGAACAACGTGCGTGCATCCCATGTGTTCTGGTTCGGGATCAATGGAGGCAGATATGTCTTACTAGAGTTTATGACATGGAAAAATTCTGTTTATGGTTGTTTCATCTCAGATCTATATAAACTACTTTTTCTAACAATGTTCTACTTCTGGTTTCAGATGCAAGTCTCATTGAATTTTTCCACACATCAGTACTTCTGCTTACATCAGTAAAGGTGGCCTGACATTTGTTGCTGCAGAGAGGACTTATTCTGTTCAGTGGACCTTAATGTAAAGCTCAGAGATTTCCTCCTATGCTTTGATAATAAAATTCTACAGCTTTGACTCAATGCAGAAATAATGAACCCTGTAAAACTGAAAATACTCATACCTTTTCAGTTTAGAAAAGCATAGAAGCTGTCAACAATGACTTGCCATCTTCAGATGTATGTGATTATTGTAAGACACAAAGTTATTTAATTGACCACACATTCTAATAAATGTATTTCAACAAATATACTTTGTTGAATGTATGAGCAGGAGTAGCTAGAAACAAGCAGAGGTCTAGAAAGGGCAGTGTGCAAAAAACCAGGGAAGGAAAAATGCTGGGAGATCCTGCTTTTAGCACTGCCTGGGTTCAGAGACAATAGGTCATGCAGATGTCTAATTCATTTAACATGGTACTAAGTGAGGTAATTTTATTTCCTTCTCAGTGGTATATTGTGCACTAAATCAGAAATGGTATGTGGCCCATGATTCAACGTTCTTTTCAGACTTTCTACTAAGAGAAGACACACACAGTTTGGAAAATGAAAGAAAATCAATAGCTCTGCAGAAAACAACTCTTAGCAAGCTACTCAAAAAGATTGCTGACTGTAATGTTCTCAGGATTTTGTTAATGGATCCTATTAAGCCCATCATTTCAGAATTTTGTTCCTCTGAAGTGTAAACTTATGTTTACACTTACAACAACATACACACAACATACTTTACTGGTAAACTGACTAGAGGCAGTAAAGCCAAGTACAGCATAGAGAATGATGCAGTTTTTTTCCCAGAAATAATGTGTTCTCTTCCACATACCCAGGCTGAAGGTATTGATTTCAGGTCAAGTATGGCATAAGTTTTTTAGAGTTGCTGGTATGCCCTGACATACCATGACTTTTTTCTGCATACTTCTGTAATTAAGTTAGCTTATGCACTAAATACTGTGTAGTCCACAATTTTATAAACTCTTTTCTTTAACTTCTGCTCATTTTCTTTGGAAATTGCTAGGGAAAAGAAAGCATGCCAAGAATTCATCATAAAGCCTTGAGAATTTGAGTATGTGAATTTATGCTGTTAGAGAGGGATTGATGGTCTTCCTTTTTGAACTAGAATTATGGCAACTGAATGCAGATTTGGTTATCAGATGAGAGCTCTCTATATATTTGGATAGAGAGTTTAGGTATGAAATAAAGTGGTGAGGAAAAATAGTGGATGTGTTATACACCCTCCTGAATGTACCCCATATCTCAAGCTGCTTCACAACACTCAATTATTGTGCTACTGTCACTTCAGGAACCACAAGCAGTTGCTATGGAGTTAGTTACAGCTCCCAAGTGACCCTTGGACAGGACCTGATGTATAAGGAAGAAAACATAGATAGGTGACCAGCACTGTTTAATGGTATGGGGTTGTTAAGAAAATTGTTGCATTTTCTTTTTAAATGAAGATGTCATTCCATGTAAACTGTAGCATGATGGAAGAGCTGCTCTCTCAGCTGTTTCTGGCTTTAAATCTATCAATTATAATTTGAAAAGGCTGCTAGAATCTAGCTTTAAATCTTCTAAAAATAAGGCATGCACGTTTAGTTGGAGATAACTAGGACCTATAAGAGAACTAATGCAAATGTAAAGAAGATCTTCAGTCAGTTTCACCAAAATTCAATTCACTCTGCTTATTTACCTCAGCAGAGTCAGGCCACCCCTCCTCTCGACAAGACTTAATTATCTTTCTGAGGTTTTCATAACCCAATGTCTAAGAAGATTTGAGATTCTGTCCTCAGTCTTGCCTTTTTCTTATCTCAGTAGCTCACCTCACCATTCCTGCTCAGTGCTGTGGTGCCAGGTGCCCAGGTCTGGGGTTGTATAAAGCTGGGTTATTTATACCATTTCTCACTGATTTTCGTACTGTTAACCTGAACTCATCTTTGGTCTTGTTCAGCAGAGAGTCATGAGTTTCTAGCTTGACTCATACTGTTTCTCATGTATTAACTTTGTGTTTCACTTTAGGAATTGTAACGTTTATTCTTCTTCCATGTAGTTGATAGGTCCTTCCATTATTACTTCTGCACTTCAATTGTAAATTACTTCCATTACATTAGTTTTTGTTTTTGTTCAGAGTAATTGTACTATAAGTGAGTCTACCTTAAGAAGGTTATTTAATGTCTTGTATGTTAGTGTGAGCACAGAAAGAAAAAATGCCTTGCAATTTGTAATCAGATTCATTAAATTAGTTATAGACTGTGATTTCAGTGTCCTTGTTTTTTATTCAGTTGGATTTTTCCATAGTTTATGTATGTTTTTATTGCCTTGAGATTTGAGAGCAGTTGGACTGCTTGAGAAGTTCTCACATAAAATTCAGTAGTACAAAATGCTGTTGCCATTTCCTTGTGGAAAAATAAATGAGAACTGAATACTTCATATATTGAAAAGGGGGTGGAGAGAAACTGTTTTTCCTTCCAAGTAAATTATTTTCAGTTGTCAGATTGCAAAGCTCCAAGTAAGAATATCATATGGATCATCTGTTTTCTTATATCCCAGCTGCCTTTCAGATGCATGCTGGCAAAATTTCTTGTGGTAGATTCTATAAATTGCATGTTTTGAAGTAATTTCAAATAAAGATTTTTAAGGTAGGGTTTTTCAGAAGTATTCAGAACTGGATTCTTTCCAGTCTTTCTGAAGAGTTTTAGTGTTGATATCAATAGAACAAAATTTGGAAAAACCCACTGCTGGTTACTAAAATAAAAATCTGTGGTATTCCTTAATCTCTTCAAGTAGCAGGGTGTGTTTGCTTGAGCCAGGTAATTTGGATTGGCCACACAGAAACTCTTGTAATGTAATTCCATACCTATGTCATGAAGCCAACAGGAAAAAACAATTTATTACCTTGTCAGCACTGAAGGAAATACAGAACACACAGATGTGGTTATAGACTGTCTTTCTATAAGTGTTACTTCATGTACAGTCAAATGCATTAGAAAATATAGATGGTCTTGTAAATATGAGCTATTTTAAATGGCAGAAGCTTGATTTGAGAAAATTTTGTTACTCACATTGCAGTTTGTTAAGAACCTGAGCTAGATCTGTGTAATACTTAACTGCTTGATTGAATTGCATTTCCTAAAATACAGTTCTAGAAGTGGAGTTATTATTGATAGCTCACACCCAGTTTGTAACACACTACAGTGCCACCCCTTAAATCAAAGCATCCACAGAGATTAAGATTTCTAGGGGAAAAATGGATTCATATGGAGAGTGCTATGTAGAACTCAATCTAGAACACAAGGACAGTTTCAGAGTGTAGTGTGCATACCTCAGTGTTATCATGGGGGTATCACAGGCTAAAATAAAATCCTGCTTATCCAATGTGTAATTAATTGTAATTAAAAGACAGATAGAACATAGAGTTACAATTATTAGACAAATCTGCTTAGAGGTGCTTGAGGAAGCACCATGTGATGAGTGAAAAAGCATTTATAACCATCCTACACAGCAGTGTTTAATTTCAATTTTACTTTGAGACTGAAAAGCTACCACAAATTTGATTTAAGTCTTTTTTGGGCTTGGACTGAATGTTTTGTATGTTGTTCAGGAACCCTGAGAGTTCAGTTTGGTTGCTCTGGTTTAGAAAACTTCAATAAACACTATTAGCTGAGTATCTCTTAGTGTGGGAATTGTATTTTGTCAGTCTCTTAAAAATATTAACTGAATGGGGAAAAAAAATATCCAAGTGCCTGCTAAAGAGATGTTAAATATTTTTCATGACAACATAAGTCTAATGACTAATCTAAGTTAAAATGAGAGTTAGTTGGTTCAAAGCTCATTTAGAGCTGATAGAAATTTGGCCAAAACAGAACAAAACACAGAACAAAATGCAGACATTTTGGGAAACTGAGCATCTCTAGTATGCATTGAAGCTAAATTAGTTTTTCTTCTTGTTTGATAGTTTATATGGCAAAATTAGAAATATTTTACACACCTCTCACATTTTTAGTTTACAACATTAGCAAGAGGTGTGAAGCCAAATACAAGTCTTTTGTTATCAGTGTCTGTAGATTTGTTGTTTAGGCATCTGAAATACACTTTGTTCACAATCATAATTTACTAAAATGATGTCTAAAACACAAGCAATATGAGTAAGTATATTACTAAAAACACAGTAATGTTGTTCTAAAAGTTCAGTCTGGTGTAATTTCCCCTACCTCCCCCTGCCCCCCCAAAAAACAAAAAACCAAAAAAACAGCAACCCAAAACTGTTTGCAGGCAGCTTGTCCAGGAAATGAGTTATCCATGTAGATAATTGCTGTAATTCAGCTGAAAAAGCCCAAGTGTAATGTCACCCCTGCTTTTTAGAAAACAAGTGTGCAAATTCAGCAAAACCATCTTTGAGTTAAAAAAAAAAAAAAAAAAAAAGTTTGTATTGGTTGTATGGTTTCTGTGCTTGTCTAACTAGAAACAGAGGCATTTGGGATCAGACACTCTTGGCTCCTTGTTCAGCTATTGCTCTACTGGACCCAGTGCTGCTGGGGTGGGTCATCCCTTTTGCCTTCTGCTTTTGATTCCAAGCTCTTTGGAGCAGGTCTGTTTGTGTAAACAGGCATATGGAAAGGATCTGCACTCAGAATGGGTGGCTATTCAAGATGAATCTGAACAAAGGTAGAGGTCTCAGCAAGAATGAAGGTCTCAGCAGCTTCTGTGGGATATTATGTCTTCAGAGGGGAGTTAGGAAGTGAGGAGGGAACATAATGGAAATGGATGGGGCCTCACTATAATGGTATACCTGTGACAGTGTCCTCTCAGAAACATTTGTAGAACAGGAGAAGGATACAGCTTCCTCACTCAGGAGTTCATTTCCTGTTCTCTCCATGGAGCTGCAAATCTACAAAGGGATGTGACCAATGCAGTGTGAAAAAAACTGCACTGTAATTTATGTAGAATACAGAACCTTGTTTCAGGTTTGGTGGTACTAGCAGAGAGGAACATGGTAGACAAAGCTGTAGGGAACTCCATAAAACTGTATGTATGCAAATTAATCTGCTTAGACCCAATTCTGTGGGGCAGTTTGTGTCATGGAATCTGGATATATTGTAAGAGACTTGGTTCTCTATAGCAGTGGGCACTCAGCAGCAGTGCAGGATACATGGTATTAATTATTTTATCACAAAGATAATTTTGATCTTCTGCAACTCTTTCATGGCTGGAATTATGTTTAAAACAATAGGAGCAAATCTGTCTCCTTATAATTATACTTCTATAAATAACTGATTTTACTGCACTGAGAAAATTAATTCCTTCTGGCATTATCCATTACCTCACTGTTCCCTCTGTGCCACGAGCCAGACACCTTGGCTACCCAAGGACAAAAGTGTGGTTTTGTTTAAAGATGTGCTTGTGTCCCATTATTTCAGTGCATTGTAATTATTAGGTTTGCTGCACATGGCAGCAGAGATGCTGTTTCCCAAGTGCTAGTTTATAGCAGGTTTACCCTGACTCACAGAAAATTTAAAGAAGCTTCCCAAATCCCAGAAAGGTAAAATTCCAATGAAGTGTTACATATAGGCTTTTGAAATCTAATTATTTGTAACAAAAAGGCTTTTTGTCTTGTGAGGGAAATGTTAGAGTATCAAATCTAGGACATTTCATATAAGGTAGAGACTTCACCTCGGGCAATTTCAAGGCTTAAATAATGGGTTGGCCTGAAAGAATGAAAACCCGAAACAAAACAAGTGATAAAATGCTGGACCAAAGTAATGAAAAGCAAAATGAAAAGCACTGTACCATCAACAAAATGGACACCTCCCCCCATTACTCTAAATTATTATGAAATGAACTTTTGTAATCTAGGTTGAGTTTTTATTCCATTTTAAAAATCTCAAACTTACACAAAGCAAAGGAACAAAGGAAGAAAATTATCCAGAGGGTTGCATTAAGGTTTGCACGAACCTGTGTAGGGTCCAAACCCACTGTTAAAATAAATAAAGTTAATAATCAACACTGAGGTAATGTGGGGTTGGTAAAATCGGATTGGAGGAAAAAGTACTGACTTTCTCCTCTTTGCCTTTATTTTGTAACTCAAAAAACCTGACAGCTGAGGTATTTCCTAAGTAGTTGCTAGTAACACTAATCTCATTGTAGAATGACTGCAGGTTTATGCCAGAACCTGGTGATTCTTTTCTTGTTGAGACAGGCTACTAGTGAACAATTTTGTACTCATCTGATCTCTCAGTATAGTGGGAACAAGCATACAGGTACATTTTGTTCCCAGAATAATTTCTGAAGAGGTTTCAAAATCATTTGGGCATAATCCTCCACCATTGGTGTTCACACTAGCCTATCCTCTTACTGTTTTCTACATATACAGCATGCAGTAAGTAAACACAAAGAACTCTGCTGACCTTCCCTTCTTGTTGCAGCACAAGGGCAGGGAACTCACCAGCACCATACAGTAACACTTGAGAAAATTTTCAGCTGATATTGAAACACCAAGAGATAAAAATAACTGCATGTAAAGTGTCATAAAATCATACCTCCAAGGCCTTTTGTTACCAGCAAATAGGCCAATTTGTGCTATTTTTAAGGATGCTTATGACCTTTCTGGGAACTATCCTGTTGGCTTGGCGATATGCAAATTATGATTCTATTTAAAAAATAACACCTGTGTGCATTTGCTGTTAGAATATCTAAATGGAGGACAAAAGTCTTAATGAACTCCTTATTGAGTGAAATATGGCTGACCCACATTTTTGTTTCTGCTGATCAACTGCTCTGGTTTAGCAGCTCCTACAGCTGCATACAAATCCAGGGTACCAGAGGCCCTTTTCAAGAATTCTGCTAATTCAGTTTGACTGCCTATAATTCTTGTATCTTTTCTATGTTCCTAATTTAAATTGGCTGTGCTTGTGAGTGGTATCAGGTTGTCAGCACCAGGGAAAAGAGCTGTTCCTTTTGTTCCTAGAACTAGTACAGTGTGAGCTTTCTCATCTGGTCACCCAGGATGACTGGGATGAAGAGGAAGGAAATAGTCCCATCTATCTTTCATCTAATTTTTTTTTTTTTTTGGAGGACAATGTTGAATAACTAAATCCCTTCTATCACAGAGAAAAAGTTCAGTATAATATATCTCACAGTACATCTGAACCTCCTTATTTGACTGTTAAAGAACAATTAATTTATTATAGAATCATCTTAATATTAATAATGTCATCAAGATCAGAGTGGCCAAAAAAGTATGTTCTGAAGTACTTGCTGTTAATCAAATTCCATAAATCTGTTATCAAGGTTTTTTTGTTTTACTGTCCTGGCTTAACCCCAGCTGGCAACTAAATACCAGACAGCCCCTAATTCACCTCCCTCAATCTCTGGTAAACTTTGTGGGTTAAGAACACTTTAATAATTGAAACAAAATATTGTAATACAAAAAGCAGAGAGAAAGGGAGAGAAGAATAAACCCCAGAAGAAACAACTGATGCACAGTACAGTTTCTCAGCCCTTGATACCTGATGCCCAGCCTATCCCTGAGCAGTGACCAGCAGCTCCCAGCCAGCTTCTCCCCACCCTGCTCCTGGCAGTTTGTATCCTGAGCATGACATTCTGTGCAATGGAATATCCCTTTCAGGTCAGATGCACTGGGCATGTTCCCTCTGGCTTCTTATGTACCTGCTCACTGACAGAAATGGGAAACTGGGGAGTTCTTGACTTAGAGTAAGCACTGCTCAATAACAACCAAAATATCAGTGTGTTATTTATATGGCTCTCATATTGAATCCAAAACACAGCCCTATACCTGTTGCTAAGAAGAAAATGAGCTCTATCCCAGCTGAAACCAGGACAGTACCCACCCCTTATTCCATATAATTTACATCATACTTTCCAGTGCACCATTAACTGTCCTGTCTTTTGACAGATGCATAGGAAACTATCACTCCCTTAGTCTGTTGACAATGTCTATAAAAAAGTCTGTTGAGCTCATTTAGTTTGTGACCTGGAGCTCCTTCCATCATAGGATCTGTGGTGTGTTGTTTTGGACTGTTGCAAGTTAAAGTCAATCCTGATTCTGTCACTGCTGCGTTTATCCAGTTTTATTAAAGTTCATTCTTTATTAACATGATGATCAAAAGGAAATCAGGCTCTTACCCTCAAATCTGGAGTGATGGATAGGCACTTAATGTGGTGATGGGCATAAATCCACCATGGAGATTATAATATGCCCCATTACACAGCAAATAACTCCATACATTTTAATTCACTGATCACTATTGCCCAGAATCAAATCCCCCTTAAGGCACACACTGGACTGCTCCATCCTCCTGCATTACCCATCAAGGGCACACAGGTCCTTGAACAGAAGCAATCCCATGGACAGGTTTGCCTTTGCCCAAGGCAGAAATAACCCAGATTGTTTTCCTCAGCATATTTTTAATGTGCACTGCAGGAATTCTATCCCCTTCTGCAGTACATAACAATCTTGTTTGAGCAGTGCCAGCCCGATTGGCAGATGCCCTAGTGTTGACTAAGGAGGTGGCCTTTGCTGAATGTGTATCCCAGTGTTTGAAGGTCCCACCACCCACAGCTCCCAGAGTAGTGTTTAGCAGTCCATTGTATTCTTCAGTCTTCCCAGAGGCTGGTTCAGGGCAGGGAATGTGATACACCCACTCAATGCTGCACTCTTTGGCCCAAGTGTCTATAATGTTGTTTCAGAAATGAGCCCCAGTGTCTGACAATTCTCTCTCTGGTGTCATATCTCCTTAAGACTTGCCTTTCAAGGCCAGGAGAGTATTCCAAGCAGTAGCATGGGACATGGGATATATTCCCAGACATCCAGTGGCTTCTTCCACCATTGTAAGCACACAGTGCTCGCATTGGTGGATTTGTGGGAGTGTGATTTAGTCAATCTACCAGACCTCCCCACATTGATATTTCAGCATCATTCTCCTTACCAGAGTGACCTTAATCACTTGGCTTTCTCAATTGCAGTGCTTGTTTCACATTCATAGAGAATCCTTGTGGCAATGTCCTTGGTTAAGTGCACCCACTGGTCATGAACCCATCTGTATGTTGCATCTCTTGATGGCCCAGGGTGTCATGGTTTCTACTGAGCTAGAAACCATTCACTTTTATGTTGCCAGTGCAAGTCTGCCTGAGCCAATTCAGTTACAGCAGCCTGATTCACCTGTTGGTTATTCTGTTGTTCTTCAGTGATCTGATCCTGGGGCACAGGAGCATCTATCTACATGATGTACCTTCAAAACCAAGCTGTCCATCTTGTCCATACTGTTTTGGGCCTCAATACAGTAGCCCAGGTGGCTTTACCTCTGCACTGCCAGTTAATCTGCTTCCATTGCTGCAACTACCCCACAGGGCATCTGCCACCACCTGTAAATCAGTATAGAGGTGAAGTATTGTCCATTTCTCTTGTTCAGTGATGTCTAAACACAGCTGGATGGGTTTCACCTCTGCAAACTAACTTACCTTATCCTTCAGCAGTTTCCATGTCTTGTCATAATGGATTTCATACAGTTTTCTTCCACCTGTGATGCTTACCTAGAGCAGGACCCATGATTAAACAAGGTACATTGCTTCTCACTTACCAGTTTACATACTGAGCACAACATTTTAGGGTGTAGAATATCCCTTTGGCCAATTTGGGTCATCTGTCCTGGACATACTCCATCACAGCTTTGTGTCCACCAGCTCACTGGCAAAGCATGGGAAACTGGAAAGTCCTTGAACTGGAGTATGCACTGCTAAGCAACCAAATATCAGTGTGTCATCAAGATTATTCTCATACTGAATTCAAAACACAGCCCTGTACCAGCTACTGAGAAGACAATGAATTACATCTCAGCTGAAACCAGGACACTTACCTAGAAGAGGGAGTGGTTTTGGCAACTGCTGCTGATGTAATTACTCTAATTCAGATCTAAAACATTGTTTGTTCATGTAAAGGAAGCAAGTTTTCTGCACCTCCTCACGTGAAACAAATTCTCTGTGTAGCTTCTCCTTAGCTGGCAAGCACCCTCCTGTGCCCCCACATCTCCATGCCCAGAGTTGTCTCTGGCTTGCCTCCCCCAGTCCTGGCCTTTTAACATCATACTTCACCTCCATCTACATTTTCTCCAGCAAGCCTGCAGGAGAGAAGGGAAGGTGAACAGCAGGTCGGGTTAAATTATTTTCCCTCCAAAATGTTAGTTGTGCCTTCTTCCTGCTACCCACTGTCATCTCTCCAGGTGAGATCCAAGGTAGAAACACTTAGAAAATAAACAGAGTAATATGGACTCATATAAATTTAAAAAAACCCAGGTACGTAGTGCACTATTTCTTTACAAGCCAGTTGTAAATGATTCAATTGTGCATTTTTCACATAGACTCTCAACCAATAAATGTGTCTGTTTAAATACTCAACAAAGAAATATTTCTATTTAAGTCTATTGTCAAGGTGAAGCAAAAGCATGTAGCACAAAAGCACTTTTGTTAACATTAGAAAATAATTTTTGCTATTTTTTGTGGACTTTGGATCAGAAATCCTCTGTGTTGTACATGTTCTCCAATGAACAATGCTGTGTAATTAGGCCCTGATGTTTCAGCAGAAAAATGCTCTCTAGCCTGCTGCCAGAGCAGCACGCTCCCTGCTGCACCTGCACAAATCTCCCTGATAAGGCTGCTCCAGTTGGCACCTGGAGGAATGTGGTGTAGATCAGCAGCAAGTCTCCAGTACAGTGGTTCCACTGTATCCTCAGTTTAGCTGTAACTGATATAGAAACAGGAAAAAAAGCTGACTTTTTGTTTGTAACAAGCAGTGCATAGAGTTAGAGGGGATTAGATTTGTATTTTGGAAAGAGCAAATTTCAGTGGCCTTCAAACATTTGGATTTGATTCAGATCCTGCAACAATGGAAAAGGTTTGCAAATCTAAGCCCAAGCAATCTTAGAATTACTAGATTTTTTCTCTATAACTTGCATTTCTTCTCAAAGATAGGACCAAATGAATAGTTCCCCTTTAATTAAATGTAAGTAACAATTATAACCATTCTGCCAAAAGTCTTGTATTTTTTCTAGCACTTTCTTTTGAGTATGCTTTGAAATTATTTGTCATACATTAACACTTAAATGATCAATTAGGATCCAAGCCACATTTTGCTGAATGCTGCACACAGTAGTCATGCTCAGGCAGTCTGCATTTTGGTAAGCTATTGAAATAAAACATGCTAATAGGAGGAGAGAAATATTTTCCCACCCAAATACAGGTCACTGTAGAATCACACAGACCAATAAGTTTGGCCAATAGGATTCAGAGGGTCTGAATCACTATCTTATGGCCTGCTGCTCTTCACACTCCCTGTTATATCCTGGATCTTCACCAAATGTTACAGGTGATAGACCAGCACCTAAAAAGGTAATTGGTGTCTATGGCTCCCTTCATTTAGACAATTGGCTGATCAGGATAGATATTACAAAGAAGATCAGATTAATCCTTGAGGTTATTTTTATCAGATATGCCATGTACTTCTAGCTGAATTGTTATCAAGAAATCAGAAGAGACAAAGGGCTAGAATGGGACTGATTCTACAGCTTTTGGAGGGTGTGGCTCTGTTGGCAGGTTGTGTACCATATAATGCTCATTTTTTTCTATGCCCTTCAGTGCTAGAAAATATGCAGAACAGATTGAGACTTTGTATTGTCATTGCAAAAACTTATGTGTAAGAGCCTTTATAAAATCACAGCCTATAAATTGCTTTTTTCCCTTTCTAATATCTGAAAACCAGATAAGCTCTTACTTAAAAGCTTTCAAATATCCTTCTGCTTCAGCTCTCAAAAAAATAGACCACTGGGACAGTGTTGTTGTGAACAGACCACATCTCTCAGCAACTTGAAGAGCTTTCCTGACTGTGGATGCTTCCCTGACTCAAGTCCAGATCTGTGATAATGCAGACCCTTTTGGAGCCACTTTTACTGTGGTATCTGAGTAGTTTTGGAGCTTTTGAGTCTATTTATCTTCTCTGTGATAAAGTTAACCAGTTGCAGCAGCAAGGCAATCAGACTAGAATCTCAGAAATCAAAGACTACCAAAACATGACTCATCTTGTTAATGTTTTACTCATGGTATGGATGCATTTTTGCCCTTTTTTGGGGGAGGCAAGAGAAAGGTGGGGGCATGTTTTGTTTTGCTTATATTCCTAGAGACCCTGATCTATCACACTTTGAGATTTAAAATCACAACTTGAGTTAAATCCCCCTTCATTTTTAGCTTTTTTTGTATGTGAAGTACCATTTGATGTGTTTTGCAATGATTTAATTATTATCCTTTCCACCAAGGTGAAGGAAGGCAACAGAGAATATAGTTTTCAGGATGTTATTTGCAAGATTTTGCAAGAGCCATCCTCTGACCCAGGCTGTGTCTCCACCTTGGCAGGATGCAGTTTTGAGTGGGGGAATCTATAAAGGAGTCCCACTGTGACATGGTCTCAAGGTCAGCACAGCTGTGATCTCAGAACATGCAGCTCTGGATAAATTATAGCCTTACAGACCTTTCATGTGGCATATACATCACTGCTGCAAGAATGGGCTCACAGTGATACCAGCACTGGAGGGGATGGCCATAAATGTGATTAGCATGTTTGCTCCATGCCATTTATGATGGCACCAGTTCCCACCAGCGAGGCTGGTGAGAGTCTCAGGGTTCTTTTAGAAAG
Organism: Luscinia megarhynchos; assembly: GCA_034336665.1. Taxonomy (NCBI): domain Eukaryota; kingdom Metazoa; phylum Chordata; class Aves; order Passeriformes; family Muscicapidae; genus Luscinia; species Luscinia megarhynchos. Next base: position 26,047,763 of record CM067566.1, read on the forward strand.
GTTAATGAGGGAAGGGAGACACAAGCATTGCAACTGAATTTCAGAATAACTCCTATCAGATTACTCATAGTTCTCTTGCTGAGGGTGTGGGGGTGTATTTGAAGTGTTTCTACAAGACCAGATACATCCTGCTGCATTATTAATGGAAAAACCTCACTTACTTTAGCCTGAAAGACATGTAGGAAGAAAACTCAGTTCAGTTTGTTTTTGCAGCATGAGATCACCTTAAATTCTTACATAGCCAGTGTGGCTGTTGGGTTAGTGGTGAACCTGTGTGCTGTTCACAGGGCATGATGCACTGCTGTGTGACACACACAGGTGTCAGCAGGGTGATGCTGGTATCCTTCATTTGTGGAAAAGGTGAAATTAAAAGAACCCAAGCCTTTACTTCAGGACACAGTGAAACAGAGTGAGCTATGTACCAATCATTTTCATTTCTGAATTTTCTTTTTTGATACTTGTCATGTGCACATCCTAATAAAATCCAACTTCACTCAGTTTTAGACTAGCTGCCTTTTTGAGTAGCTCAGAGATGGAAAATGCAAGGGCAGATCCAGCTCAGAGCTCTGGCTGGTTTGTGTCTAGCCCTGAGATGCTGTCAGTTTACAGACCACTACTGAGACTTCCTTTCCTTGAAGATGGCTTTAGATGAATTTGAGACAAGGCCAGCTGCAAAGTGCAAAAGCTCTGGAAAGGTGTTTTTGTGTATTTCCTTCACTAAGCCCACAGGAGCTTGGCTGGAGGAGCTCGATGAAGAGGGTGGGTACATTCAACAAGTGTCTCTGAGTTACTGGTTATATCTTTGCATTGCTAGTCAGAAAAAGAAAAAATCTTTCAATGTATTTGTTTTACTCACCCTGTTTATTAATTTGCACTTCATTATCTCAGTTTAAACAAAGTAAGGAATTTCTCCTTCTTCATTATTATCATTAGTGACAGAATCCTCAGATGTCCATCTTCAAAATGCAGTACTCAATGTAAAAAGAAGTGCATTTAAAATTAAATAGAAATTATTCATACCTGTTTTTATTTTGCTTGTGGGGTTTAAGTTTAGGTAAAGTTAGTCTAAATAATACCCTTCAGACAATGAAACCCTGGCAAATATCAATTTATATGATGTACTGTTATCCAAAGATTCAGTGATGTGGCAGCCAATAGATGCACTTATCTATATCCACTTTCCCTGTAGTTAAATAAACTTTCAAAGAAAATGCTCCATTAGCTCCTCATCATCAATCTTCATGCAATAATGGAACTGTTTAAACTCAGATAGGCTTCTCCCTGCCCCCCTCCCAAATACCACCCCATTCTATTAAAATATTTACATTGTAATAACTCAGTAGGGTTTGTGCTTTGGGTTTTTTTTCTAAATTGAAGGCCTGTAAGTGAGTGAAAGTATTTTAAAGCAGGGTGAGACTGAAGGGACGTGACATGTTATTGAATTAAGGGCCTTAGAAGGTGAGGGCTGTGCAGTCATAAATTTCAGGAATGCGGATGTAACTCTCTGAATGTGTATATGAAGTTGACAGAGTTTGACAGCTACCATCTGTGAACAATAATGTATAGAACAGCAGGGCTACATGATGCAGGCTGGAATGTACCTATCAGGCTGTAAGGACTATAACAATTTACTACTCATTATCAGTGACTGTGGTCATGATTAGCTCCAGGGGTTGGAATGAAACTTGGAAATTATGAGAACAAAGTTCCCCTTGTTAAAGCAGAATAATTAGTTTAATACATATGAAGAGAAAACAGGCAGGAGACTTCCTTCTTTTTTCCTGCTCATGAAAACTAAAAAAATGCACAGTGAAAATGGATAGACTGTTACCTCCTTCTGCATCACCTGAAATATGAGAAAATAGCTATTTTGTGTTCATTCCCTTACTATACCAGGACTTTCCACAACTCTGCCACCTTTGAAGCACAGAACAGCAGTCACATAACTATGTGATAACTGTGTTAATGCTACATTCATTAATCAAAGCTGATTTCTTGTGGTTTGTGCTTTCCTGTGTTCCATCACAGCATAGCATTGTGACCAAAATCTACCTTTGAAGCACAGCACCTTGCAAGTAAAATCTCTATTAAAAAAAAGATTTTTTTGTTGGAAGATAGGTTGAAAGGATAGTAGAGAAGGCAATCTCTCCCAGTGAATTACATCTGTAGGGATTACGGAGGAGTGGACACATCTGTGCCTGCCCAATGAGTTTGGGTGTGTTATAGAAGAATGGGTCAGCTGGCCACTAGCTGCAGTTTGAGTTGGAGCTTGAGACCCAGAGTCTGCTGCAGTTCAGAGGGAAGTGGGGAGGGACAGACAGCTCGGCTCGTTCTTCAATTTGTTTCTCCTGTGAAGTTGTTTCAGCTAGCTGCTGTGCTGGAGTAATACATTTTGACTCAGCACTTAATTCAGGTAACTGCTGTGCAGGAGAGGGATACACAGGTTTAACATAGTCTTTCAGGGACAGATACCGAGAGATGCTATCAGCTTGTCGTTTGTTTTCTACAGCAACAGACCCTGAAGAAAGCACAGAAGCAGCTCCAGCAGGCTCTACTTCAGGGACAGTTTCAGACTGAACATCACTTTCCTGTTCTTCCCCATCGACTTTGGTTTCTTGCTCTGATTCTTCCTCCTACTCCCTCTCATCCTCCTCTGCTTTCTAGTCTTTTAAGGTTTCATAAAGCATTGTCCAAGTAGCAGCCAAATCTGTAACTGGCTTGTCCCCTTTAGATATCACATCCCATAGTCTTTTTCCAATGTCTTTCCAAGCTCTGACACTAAAAGCAAAGCTCTTATCAGTCTCAAAATCTTGTGACTTGGCCCACAATAGCACACTGTGAGGGGCATAGTTAGAGGTCTCAAAAACCTTTTCTTTTCAAGTAAGCTTTCCATGTAGATAAAATAATATTTTCTTCACCTCATAAATTATTTCCCATATCATCCCCAGCAGCTCTCATGTATTTCAGGTGTCAAAGTCAATTAGGTCCAGACCCAGCAGCTTCCTCACTGCTCTCAGCTTCACTGAGCTCCATCTCCAGCTGTACCTCACCCTACAGCCTAAATCCTGATCATCATGTCAGGGTCACCATTATGTTGCAGTAATTATGTTGAGATAGACTGGACTGGCATCACCACCAGTCTTTTATTAGAAAACTTTCCATGCCTCCTTTCTTTCCACAGACTTCTTTCAAGCAACTCTGATTCCTTCCCTCATAGGAAGCTTTCCACAGTACTGACTCCTTTTCTTACAGGCAGCTCCACACAGCTCTGACTCCTCCTCTCCTCTCTGCATGACTGGCTAACCCCAACCTGCCCCTTTCCCAGCCACCTCACCCTGTCCCTCACATAACATCTGTTTACCTTGTCTGTCCCTTGCACAACTGCATGTCCCCAAGCTCCACATAACCACCACACTCTGGATGTCAAACTTCAAGTAATGGCCAGCTAACCCACTCTTTTATATCACCCAAACTCATTGGGCAGGCACAGGCATTTCCACTGCTCAGCAATCAGTACAGGTGTAATTCATTGATAGAGATTGCCTTCTCTACTATTCTTTCAACCTATCTTCCCATAGTTTTTTTTGTTTTCTCAGTAGTTTGTATTGCAAACAAATGTGTGGTTTTCTACAGGTTTATTTTCCTTGGTAGACACCTTAAAGTACAGTGCAGCTGGAGCCACAGAGAAATATTGTGAATTCTCATTTCAGGCTGCCCAAGTACACTGTGTGTTCAGACTAAGACATATTTTATTGCTTAGTATAAATGCACATGGGTCAGTCCCACTGGAAATTGTCTATTTAAGCTGAGAATCTGACCCAGGAAATCAAGGAAATTATCAGATAAGAAACACAAAGCATACAGTCTCGACAATGTGTATCTCAAGGTCCACAATAATATATATTCTTTCCCATTATTTTCCTGCAAACATTTGCTTTTCTTACAAAAGTGGCATTAATCCTAGTCTACACACATTAGTCAACAGTGAGCTCTGACAGCAGTTTAAGATCCAACAAGGTGCCTAGATTCCTAGCAGGGGCATTTGACTTTGAAAAGCATCCAGCAAAAACAACACACTGAAAGAGAGAAACAGCAGGAAGTCTACTGAGCAAGAACAATATCATCCATCCTCCTTTAACTGAAAGAGAAAGGTTAAGGTTGGTTGAAAAGAATGTGTGACCAGACAAGGAAAGTATAGTAAGCAGTTCCTGTGATAGATGGTTTAAATTTAGTTGTTCCTGCCGGGGGTGGGGGTTGTGGGGCTGGACTATGTGACCTTGTTGGGTCCCTTTTACAGATTTTTAACAGGAGAGGACAAGGTTATTTCTCAGTTGGAAAGGTTGTGTGCTTTTTCATTATCTGCTTTAGGAAAACGTACTCCAGTGAGGTTATCAATAGAAAGCCATTAATAAAGACATGTCTTATCCCTGAAAAGTGACTGACTTAAAGATGTGTCAGTCACAGTCACAGACATGCATCTTAGCTCATAGATAAGGGAGTTCTGAGTTGGCACCTCTCTGATGTCTGGGCTAGCTTGGTGTGTTTGTTTCTGCCTCGAGATGACTGCAGGCTGAACATGCAATGGCAAACAGCTGCAAAAAGTGGGACAAAGGGAGACTCCTTGCTCCTGTGTCCTTCAGCTTGATGGGAAATTTTCCTGACACCAGTCAATGCATACATAGTCTGACTGCCACATCAGATTGTTTTATGAACAGATTATTTCCTACTAAATAAAATGAAATCAGTTTAACATTTACCTCAATGTTTTAATTTTTTTTCTTGCAACAAGCTCTATCTTAGTGAAGAAAGGTGTGTAGGTTATATTTTTGATGGAAATGGTTTTTGTTCCAGTGGAATAAAACCCATTTTTTTTCCAAGTAGCTCTAACTACCCATGTATAAAAACAGATCCTGAGCAGAATTAGCATGCAGATTACTCTGCTGCTGGTGTGGGAAGGAGCAAGGAGTGTAATGATTCAGTGTTGTAATTAGTTATTTTGATAATGATAAGCTTGAGTTGTGTCTTGTATAATTCTCAGGTAAGTGGACTGACAAAGCATGGACACAGAAACTGCTCCTTCTGGTACTACTGATGTGTCATTTTGTGCCTTACTTTCTTGTTCAGAGCCTGCCTAGGTGCCTGTGAACCCAAATTAGTGGCATCAACTCCATTTCCCCCCTTAGAGTAGCCTTCCCTTTTGCTTTGCCCTATTTGCACAGCACTTGCCCCAGTGCAAATAACAGTCTTCATGATGATTGTTTAAAAATAAGTTAAGCAATAGGCAGGAGATGTTAACCAGACCTTCTGGTCACTACTTGCAAGGCTGGATTTGAGACAGTCTAAAGACAAAGAGTTTTACTGATTATTTTTGATCTTGTCTCCAGTCATTCCCTAAGTGGTTTGAATCACCCATAGAGACACAGGCTGCCAAACATCTCATAAAAACTACCAGTCACGAGCCTTGGGTCTTTGTATTCTGAAAACTTCCATCCCTGCAGATATTTTCTTTTAGTATCATAGTTAACATGGATGTGATCTGCATAGTAACTCCCCTGCTAGCAGTCTGTGATAGTGTTTGATGTTACACGTGTTTCAGTTTTGTCCATAGCCTGTTCAGAGTTCAGTGGGTCTGTTAATTAAGCATAGTTATCATTCTCATCTCTGCCTATAAGACAGAAAACATGCCTACACAACATGATGGACAGACAGGGACTGTCTGGAGCACAAACCAGCAAGCCAAATATAAACTCTCCTGGGGCAGTCTCTGTAGATATTACAGACACAAGCTGGTGTGAAAAGCCATTTCTACCTGCTATGTTTTTGATGCTATCGTTATCTGTAGTAGCAAGATAAAAGCTTGTTGAGGATTGCCACACTATTTTGTGTCCTTTCTTTTGCTGTGTAGACATTTCCAAGGCATTGAGGCCTTTGAGGCTATAGCAGCCTGTAAAAGAGAACCATTTTCTAAGCCTACCATTTTAATGCAGGTAATCTACTGCATTCCTTCAAAGCAGTAAAGAAAATAGCAATGGGACTGAAATTGCCTGTAATTTTCCTCCTAGCATTTTGTAACAGGAGTATTGCTATGTTATTTTACCCCTCTTTTTTATGTGGCTGTAATTTCTGAGGCTTTGGGATCACATTCCTCTGAAAAGTATTTTTTTTGAATTTGCTTTAAAACAGCAGTATTACATTAAAGTTGCTGAAGAAGCTACCAAACAACTTAATGCTAAATTACAAGTATTTCTTATCTTTACCAGTGTTTGTTCCTCTCTCCATTCCAGCAAGTCAGTAAGGTAGTGAGTCTGAGCAGACTGATCTCATTCTCTACATTTCCTGCTTGCTCATTTTAAAACCTGTGAGCCAGAAATTTGTCTTACAAGTTCCCCCAGCTCCTAGTTCTCCTTTGCATTCAAGCTGTCTAGTAGTGATTAACCAATTTGTAAACACAGGAGGAATTAATACCAAAAATGGGTCTAACCTAAAAGATGGTAATCTCAAAGGGTTTTGTGGCCACCTCATGCCCTGCAAATTCAATCTCAACAGCTTCCAGAGTTAACACATTAATTTCTGTGATGTGGTTTTGAGACATTATGGGATTGTTGAGATTTTAACCCATCTTGATGCTTTTGCTTAAGCAATAGCTTTCTAAAGGTATTTTCAAAATGTGGAACATCAGTGTAACACAACAACTATATTTTGATTTTTACTGATTTTCACTATTCCATGCCATTCTTTGCCTCTGTTGCCAAGACACTAACCTATAGATCTCAGAGGACAAAAAGTTAATTCTAAAAGATAATCTACTTTATTGTTGCCTGCCCTTGCAAAACTTACTTTTAGTTTTACTGTCTTTCTTTCCACTGAACACAGCTTTTTAAAGTATTTTTATATCCATTCAAATACCTGCTATAAAACTTAACCTTTGTGCAGGGTTCTAATATGTTGAATATACACTGACCTCTGAAAAGAAGTACAAGCACCTTTTATTCTGTGTATTTTTTGTCTTATTTAACTCAATTATTTCTGAGATGGTATTATTTCTCAGGTTTCAGGTATAAGGCAGACCTTAAGACACAAATATTGTGGCTCCTGTGAATTTAATGTTTAGTGATGTTCCTGAGTATCCAGAAAATGGATTCAAGTGTAAAGTTTAATGCTGTCCTTTTGATAAGAAATCTGATAATGAATAGAAAGCCTCAGCCTCCAAAATGGGCTGGAGCAGCATTAAATATCTCTGACAGACAGGGCAGCATTAGCAGCAAGCCTGGGGTACAAGACACATGCAGGCACATGCACTGCCCCATATCCTGGCTACTGGCTCCCTGCTTCTCAAATGAGAGATAATTGAACTTGACCTTCACTCCTTCTGAGCCTTTCAGAAGTCTGGATCACTGTCAGTCTCTATCCCCTGCTGCTCTTAAAAGCACAGCTGGGGCAGGGGATGAAAAAGAACACCACAAAATCCATGCACTTGCTCATGACCTTAACAAATTTTACCCATCCCCCCAAAGTGATCACTGTTAGGCTGCCTTGCTGCTGAGTTGGCAATTTTTGATCCTCAGTTAACACCCCTGCAGATCTTACCCTGACTGTAATAGCCACAGGACTGGTCTGAGGAGTCGTGTCTTTGGACTACCCCTGATTCCACCCAGCATGAGAGGGCTGCAGGGGAGGTCTGGGCAGTTGCCACAGTGCATATTGGCTCGTTATAATTGGTTGGCTTGGGCTGGCATCCAGTTTGAGCTCTAGTGGGAGATAGAACATTACATTCATGACCAGGACAGCAGCCCCTACCTGTCCAGCTTGAAGTGTGGATGAATGATTGGTTTGCCTCTGCTCATATGGGATATGGCATTCTATCAACAGTCATTGCTGCTACAGAAAACTTGTATTTTTCAAGAGAAGGACCATTCATATTAATTATTCTTACAGCTGGAATGGATGTATACAGCTTCTAAAGTCCTTTTGCCATTCAGAGTTAATAAATGCCAATGAAGACTTCTGTATTTCATTAAATAACAGCTACAGTTTTCAGTTGTTTGTTTGGGGATTTTTTTCCTCTGAATATTTAGTGCTGTAAAGCATTGGCTGGAAATATATAAACTCTTCTGGAGCCAATGCTTCAATCCTTCAGCTGAATGTTGCAATAGTGGCTGACACAGGGAGGCATTTTCTTCAGTATTCTCTCTCTCTCTGGCCCTCTGAAGCTTGTTTCTTGTCTGTGCTATCACTCTGCTTTGAGAAAAGAGGCAGGGAATACCCTGTCTCCATAGAAGTGTCCAGTCCAGAGGTTGGAGGAGACTTCTGAAGGGAGCAAGATAAGCCTTTGACTCATCTCAGGCTGAGGAGAACACTGCTGCTTTCTGAATGAGCACTGCAGCCTCTCATCTGTCATGGGCAGTCATAGGCAGTCTCCATCTTTCTGCCCCCTGAAGAGAACAAAGTGAGCTGAAGATCTGCACTCAAAGAACTGACCTGTGTCTCTGTCTCAGTAAAGCTGGGTCTAAAAACTTCACAGCATCAATGTTCATACAACCAAGATCATCGTGTGACCCTTTGGACATCAGGAATGGACTGGCTTTGTATCCTTCCTACTAACTCTGTCAGACAGCAAAGCCCCTGTGAAGCTCTGCTGGGCCCCACAGAAAGTCCTGTGGATGTCCTGTGGATGTCCTGTTGAAGCTGCTTTGGCAATTCCCCAGGAGAGGATGACCACCACTGACAAGAGGGCAGGCAAAGCCTCCAGGCTTTTTGCCTCATCCTTGATTTAGCTGTTGGTACGTGGCTCTGCCAACTTGCCAAAAGTTAATAAAAGTTAATCCCTTTTAGGAAATAATGGGATTTCACTCCCAGAAAGCTGCTCCAGTTTCATCCTTAGCCAGCACAACTTGGTCTCACTTGGATTTGAAAGCACCTGCATTTTTTTTCTTTTTTTGCAAGCCACCATTTTACTAAGGATGCATCACAGTTTGATAGTGCTTTTCATCCACCCACCTTTGTATACTTGATGGTGATGTGAAAGATTATTGCCTCATTCCAGAGATGGGGAAAATGGAAAACCAGGCAATTCAGCTTGCTTGTGATATAATTCAGAACTGGAAGAAATACAGTATTGCAGCTAACATCTAGGTGAGTGTTTCAATATTCTGGTCAGTTGGAGAGGGCTAACTACATATTTTATAGTTAGGGCAAATAGCAGAGCATGTTTTAGAAATGTGGCCACAACTAATACACCCCCTAATATCTATCAGCAGACTTAGAGGGTGGGAAAGAAGAAGAAAAGAGAGGGGGAAGCATCCCGGTTTTCTTGAAAACAATGAAGTGCTGCCTTGAATTTTCTGCAATTAGGAAATCACCTACAGGTACATCTTTTTCCCTAATGTTGTTTTTGTGTGCAGCATGTTTTCTCTTGTTAAAGCTGATTGAATACTGGGGATTTCAAGAGGCAAGTATGTAGAAAGGCACTAGCAGGAGGCCTAAGAAACCTCCTGGAGCGATGGTGCTGATTCAAGAACTCATGTTTCTGGTATCAGTGGTCTTGTTTGGGGTTTCTTGGAGAGCCACACTAATCTTACTCTGGCTCTCTAAAAAAAAGCATGCACCACAAAATCATAGCCCAGCACATATTGCTTCCATTTGTCTCCCTGAAAGATACTGTATTTCTTTACCCGAAGTTAAGGCTGCCTCGGAGGAGCTTGCCTGTGCTGTGTGCCATCTGGGTCTGCTCTTTCCTCACAAAGGGCTGCAAGGCAGGACATGTCAGCTGAATTTGGCAGGCAAACAAAAGCCATTTGGATGCTATAAGAAAAACAACTGCTCCATGGTTTGGAAGCCCTTGCTGGATGCAGGGTGAATCAGAGCGTGTCCCTTGCTGTTTCCCAACAGCTCTGCTCCCAAGGGCACAGCCCTGCAGCAGAACCAAAAACAAACCTTGTGGCCTATGGATTTCAACTTGTAACAACAGCTTCATTTTTTAGATGTGAAATACGTGTCCTCCAGTAATATGTGATGAAATGTAAATTGTGCATATTCTGTATCCAGCCTCGCTGCCTGTGCTGGCAGCCTCTCCTTGGGAGCCTCACCAGCCCTGCACACTGTCATGCTGAAGTTTCCCCATACACCCCCCAACAAAGCCACTCTTGAAGCCACAAGTTTCACCTACAGTCCACAGACAGTATCTTACATGATATTCATGGCAATTAGCCAGGGTAAAATACATGAACAGATGTTGAGGTGACAAAAAAATTATCAGAAAAAAAACCCTTGTGAGAGTGAGCAGACTATCTTGCAGTGAGAGACTGGGCTTCCTGACCCCAGAACCAGGCCATTAATTTCATTTACAGCACCACTGCAGTGTTCCAGTGCCCATGCCACTGCTAGGAAGACCATGAACAGATGTGAACCCCAAACTGGAGCTGCCTCTGCCTTCCTCTTGGCACCACTGGGATGGCAGCCACCTGCTGTCTGTGCTCCTATCAGCGCTGGTGCAGGATGGGGGAGGCTCTGGCTCCTTGCCTAGCAAGCCCTCAGGTGTGAATGCTCCCTGCAGGAACACCACCAACACAGGGGCCGTGCTTTTGGCTCAGGACACCAAAAGACTGCTCAAGGCACAGGGTAGGAGCCAGCAGACAAGCACAAGGGCTGGGCTCAGAATGTGATTCTGGGTTGCACTTGAGGCTATAGGAGCAGGAGAAGGATAATGCAACACAGTTCTTTGTGTAATGAAGAAGGAAAAAGACAGAGCTTTATTTAAAGAAACACTACACTTATATATAGGGTAGTTAGTGCAAAACAGAATAGAAAAGGCTCATTGGTCCAAGAAGGCAACACCTCTTTGAAAACATGCTTTCTGCAAAACATCACCTAGCACACATAAGGCTCTGTGATCAACAACAGGTGTTAATCATTGCTATAATTTCTTTTTCTTAAGCAGGGTGAGAAACCCAAGGCTTCAAGGCTGCTTTTTCCCTGGTTCCCAGCAGTATCCATCGACAACTTTGTACAGGACAAAAGCAGGGGAGCTTGGTTGGGCTTGGCCTGATGTTAGGCTGGGTAACAGGAAGATGGAGCAAGCAGGTTGAGACATGCTTCACCATGAGTTGTGACCAGAGACAGACCCATGATCACTGCTGTTCAAGGTGTTGGCCATCTCCTCACATTTTGATACCTACTGCTGCCACTGGTGACACTCCAGAATCCCATGTGATGTCTGATCTGGCCAAGGACAGAGATTGGGCTAACTAAGCAAAAGATAAAGGTTTCTTAGTTCTTCTGCTCATGGCAGCAGCTGCTCTGTTTTCTGAGCAAATGAATCCTGCTTGTGTTTCCCTATGCTTGGACCACAGGAGTCCACAGCTGCTGGCAGAGCCTGCAGGTGAGGCTGGCAGCAGGCTCAACCCTCAGTCCATGGACACTGCTGCACATGACTGCTCTCACTTCTGGTGACTGACAGAATGCCAAGGATGTAACCACTGAAACAACTACCTGCAAAAAGTATGTATGTGTGGCTCTATTTAAGAAACCTATGATTTATGGACTACAAAATATTATAGTGCAAAAACATTCTCCCCACAGCCCCACTCCCCATATCCAGCCTGCCTGCAGTGTCTTTCTTTCCCCATCACAAGTGCTGGTTGTGATTCACTTCCTTTGCAGGATTTGTTTTCCATTCTCTACGTGTTGGATGCTTCTTTTATCATACTCAAAGGATTTTTCACAGGGCAGTTTTTAAAGTGTTAGTGGAGCTATAGATCTGAAAGACAAACTGAAACTCACATAATTTGCCTCTGCATTTTATTTAAAATGATAAAAGTTGACAAATAAAATATCCTTGCTTTGTACTTCTTTGTTAACTAAAAGACAGCCTGTCCTAATGTGAGGAAAAATTGTAAGCTAAATTGGCATAGATGAGATGCTGCAGAGAGCTTGCAGAGAGTCTTGAGAAAAATGCAAATGTAAATGCAATCTTTTATTATAACTTTGAACAATGTTTTCCACTTCTACAAAAGATTTAGTAGTCAAAAAAATGGGACATCCATTAATAAATATAGATGTTGGTTTAGAAAATACTGTATTAGTAGAGCTTGAGAAAATTATGCTTTTTTGTAACAGTTGTTCTGGTTTTTTTTTCCCCTGGAGTATTTTTACTGAGCATTGACTTTTTTTCAATTTTTATTTCAGAGTTAACATTATAGTCTCTTCCAGATCAGTAATAATGTAGTTGTACTGCTTGCTGAGAGGACAGAAGAATGAACTGCAACTTCAGTTTTTTCATAGCTGATTCATAGACCAAAAGAGAATGAATCTTTTATGTACCACTGCCTCCTGGTATTTTGAAAGAATACATATTTTGAAACAGCTGAGATTGCAGTTACTGTTCAAATACAAGTGAAAAACATTCTAGTTAGGTGTTAATGTTTTATTCATTGCTATATGTAATATTAATGCAAAATACTTCCACTTCTCAGTTAGAAATCCTATTATCAGTTTGTGAGGTTTCAGCTATTTCAGATGTCAAGATGTTTGAGAATGTGGGGTTTTAAGCAGTGAGTCAGCTGTTATCTACATCTACAGCTTAACAATATGGCTGGAATAACACCTATTTGACTGGTTTTCCTAATTATTTGTGCAAAACTTACTCCCTTATCACTCCCATGGGAATTAAGGAAAGATGCTGACAATAACTACTGGGGAGAATGACTAGTTGTAGTTTGACCTGCAGATACAGTGATCCTTTGTCTAGAATGCAATAAAAACCAATATGTATAAAATTTCAACATTGCCTAATTTTCCAGTAGTTGATTCTAATTGGAACTACTCTTAAGCCTGACTTATGACACCATACTTTTCTATTGCTCCTAGCAAGCATATAGCTTTTTTTACAGCTAGCTTGATGCTGATTCTTAGTATTCTTTTCAGCAACTTGAAATACTGTCTCAAGTCAAAAGTCAGTCTTGGCCAGAATCCCTTTTCAATATAAAAGAAAAAAATCTGGTTTACAAAGACAACTGTGAAAAAGCATATATTTTCCCAGACCTTCTAGATACCTTTTTTCCCCAACTTCAGACTATGGGATTGCATTCTGTAGTCTGTAATTCTACACCCATACAATGAAAATGAATGTAAACTTTTATTAGTATCAACAGTGGGATTAAACTTCTAGGAAAACATATACTGCATTAGTAGTACAGTGGAATATAATGAGACATTTTCTTATATAGTCAAATAAAGGGGCAAAGGATATTTAATTGCCCCTTCATCTTAAGTTTAAAGTGCAGTATTTCAGTTGACACTTATGGAGACTTTAGCTCCAGTCCTTCCTTTGCTGGTTAATATGTGAAAGCAGAGGAGTCCTGAGGTCAGACAAAGCTCACTGGTAGCTAAGCTGTCCTGAAGCCTCTGCAACCTGCTCCAAGCACATGAAAATGCCCCTGATGCAAAGAGCACAGAGTTGCTGTGAGGTCTCATCAGGAGCAATACTGAAATGAGGATAAGCCACTGGATGCCTTGATTGTTTAGGTGATATTGCAGAGATTCAATGTTTTGTAACAACAAATTCAAGCCCAGTCCTACATCCTAAATGGTGGCTTTGCTGCTGAGAGCCCTGGAGGAGCCCAGTCACTTGCTGGCATGGGTAAGGCTGCCACCAGTCCAAGCCATCTGCCCTGTCTGGGCAGGGGGCAATTGCTGTGGTGTATTTGGGTCCCTTCTGCGGCCATCCCATAACAGTGATTCCACAGAAACTAGAAATTATGGAAAACCCACATTAAACCAACAGATCCAGATGGAAATCCCCCTGCCTTTAGCCAGCTGGTTTGTTCTCCAGGCCTCATACTCTCAGCAGAACTTGCTGCCCCAGCATGCACCCAGAGGAGAGCTATCTCAGAGGAGCTAGTTTAAGCCCAGTTTACTTTCACATCTTCAGCTGTGTCCTACAAGAATTAGTAGTGATGGGTTTATTTTGGACAGTGTGAACAAGCAAACTTCCTCTCGAGGCTGTAGTTCAATCTGGTTTGGATGACAAATACTTCCTAGGCAGTGGACAAAACTCCCCCAATGCAATGGTGTGTCAGGGCCTGAGGCTCTTACCTCTCCAGCTTCTAGCTACAAGTTAGACAATAAGCTGCTCTCTCTCAGCATTTATCTTTGTCATTTGGTGGAAATTTCTGTGATTTATTCAGAAGAAAGCATGAGCAATGTATTCATACATTAAGACCTTTTACATCTGTTTGTTTTCTGAGAAATCAGTGAGACTGAGTTAAAGGTAAGTTGTAGTTCAGCCACAGAAACACGTCTCCAGGCTATTCTGGGCAAACAAGATTATTCCTTTTCAGAGTTCCTGAATATTTTGGGCAGAAGGCAAAACAGCTCTGTCGTAGCTTAAGGAACACATGGAAATATTTTCCTTCTATCTGTAATTGATGCTTTTCTTCCTGTCTATTATTAATATGGCATTACACCTTAAAATGTGCAATTGAATGTGGTGCAGCAGTGTGCCCCTCGACTTGGCCAGCCTGCAGGCTGCTGGGGGAGGCCAGGGTGGAAGGAGGGGAAAAGCTGGAGGCTGGCAGGACCTGGGCCCCATTTCCTTCCTCGCCTGGGGACCCATTCCAGCCATTCCACACCACAGCCCTGCAGGTAGCACGGGGCAAATAACTCTGGGCTCTGAGCAAGAAAGCAAATACAAAAACGACCATGAAAATTGCCCGACCGGTTAAATCTGGCTCCAGCTGGGAACTGAAGTTGTACCTTGAAACACTTAAATCCCATTTGGAAGGCATAGATTTACATTCCAGATGAGGAATTAATGGCTTTCACACAATATTCTCAGCAGAGATGCCCCAGCATACCAACCTCTGTGCTTTCGGTAGATGGAATTTGTAATTCCTCCAGGAGCTGCATTCTTCCAAGTGTTACTTCTATTTTTGGACTGACTACTTGCTTTATTTAGGGGGGGGAAAAAAGATACCAAAAACCTGTGCTCTTGTGTCAAACTGTAGATGCTATATGAGTCATCTATATAATAACACTAAACCATACTTCTCTGTTGTGGTGCACTTCATAATCATCACAAAGGGGTTTATAGAAAACAAACAGAGATGACAGTCTGCTCTTAAGCTTCCTGTGTTTAATCCTTGTGCATATTTAGCCAGCTGAACAGTGTACTGTTGAAAAATGGATTGTTATTAAAATGTTGGGTGTTGCAGTAGCTGCAAAGTCTCCTTTTTTTGCTAATAAAAATGAATGCCATTCCTCTGACAATTTTTGGCCTCTTATCTGTAGTCATCTGCCTGCACAGTAATTGTGTGAATGGTAATGACGATCCTGAAACTGATGAATAAAATGTTTTTAAGACTGTTAAGACTGCCTTGTAGACAGCAAAGCCTGCTCATTTAAATGCTTTGAAACACATCCTTCACTAAGGATCACCAGTGGTTTTGAGCCTTGAGCATAACAGAATATAGAAATTTATGGTACAAAAACACAGTGATGCAGAATATAACCCATTTTCTGTAGTCTGCAAGCCTATATAACTTGTTAGTAGTGTCTGCCAAGTAGGATTCACTTACCTTCTGGTGTTCCCTGTTACCTTTTCATTGTTTATCTAGTTTGGATATTGACAAGATGTTTTGAATCACCTGGTTTCTTAAGGAAATCTTGATAGTTCCAGGCTTTTTAAAAAACTGTTACAAATCGTGAACAGCAATTGCATTTCTAAAATGGTATGCAGATCAATTTCCTACTGAAAGACAAAATGAATAGAGTACCTAGTTCTTTTAGGCATTTAAGGTCTGCAAAACCCACTCATAAGGAAAACCCTCTGATGAGCTGCTCCTTGCTCTAAGTAGCTCTGCTGTCCTCCATGGTCCCTCTCATGAGCAGGTAATCATCTCCTCTCACAGGCACCATTTGCTAGGCTGAGGAAGTCTGTCCTTCCTCCTTTCTTCTTGTAAAACTGTCATTCCCCTCCTGATTGCCCTTACAGCCTCTTGCTGCACCACTTATACCTGGAAGAGCTAAGCCTGGTACTCCTGGGGAACTCCCACCCGTCCCATCACCCTTTCCTGCCATGGCCTAACATGATCTTCTTGCTGCCTACATATCCAGGCTGTCTCTTTTCTCCTTGCTTTTAGGGAAGCCCTTGGCTTCAACCTGTGAGATTTACAGAAGAAGGCTCAGAGACATGGTCTGGCATGTAGGTTGAGATGTGGTTCTCTCAGCCTTCCTGACCAAGTTGTTCCAGTGTCCTGAGGGATTTGATGTTCATTCAGGTAGAAAGAGAAGGACTCCTCCTGTGTTTGAACTGCTCATCTCAGAAACTTCAGGGCTGCAGTCTCTGCTCCAATGCAGTGTGCTTATGGGGCTTTGCCACAGAGTGTTTGGGTGTATAAAGTATTGAGGTGCTTCAAGATGAGGTGGAAACTGGAAGGAGTAGGAGTGGCAGGTACATGCTGGGCTTTGGCAGCCTAGCTTACTTGGAGTTTAAATTTTCCTCATGCAGCTTTGAAATACATCATGATAAGCCTATGAAAGAGTTAGTAATTCCTGTACAAAGGGAATACTTCCTCTGCTGCAGCATGGGCTGATAAATTGAGGATTTAAAATAAGTGCAGAATAACATCAAGATCTTCAAGTGTATTTAGGTTCTCTGTTCCTATGGGCAAGTAGAAGACAGACTGCCAGCATGACAGGAGAGAGTGTAATGGTAGGACATTATGCAATTAAGGCTCTAATAAAATGCATATGCTTGTGGGAGGATGATTAAGGTTGCCCAGGCAATCTTATTTCTGGCATTATCTATATTTTCTGCAACTGACTTTGCAACCTACACATTCATGCATCATAACTTTCTGTTGTAGTCTTTAGCTATGACTTGAATTTACATCCTTCTTGCTAAAGAAGTTAGAAATGTAACATTTGAGGGTGTGTGCCATCCTGGCTCAAACCCTGAGCAGGGCAGGACACGAGCACCTAGGCCACTGAGCAGCTGGTCAGTTGCTGCATGCCCAGAGGTGCCAGCTGAAATCTGGGGAGGTGGTAATCAAAATGCTGCCTTCCCTCTCTGCAATTTCAGGGATGCAACTTCTGGCTGATGACCCCAGAAACTTAAAGGATCTGCAGTAGTTAGACTTGCAGAACGAACATGAAACAAACTCTTCATTTACTTAGCAACTGAGAGAAACAGTACCAGCCCCAGAACTCGTCTGCCAGTGTCAACACCATCCTAAAGTTGTCCTGGCAGAGCAGGACTTGCCACTGACCTTCCCTACAGCAACCCAGGCATTAGCCCCTCGATGAACTGACTCTGTTGTAACATCAGGTGAGATTGAGAGAGGTTGGTAATGTGGCTTTAATCCCATAGTTTTTAGAAGGCTTAATATAGATCCTGAGGCATTCCTAAAATGGTAAACAAAAATTTTGTTATGTTCTCTCATATACATTTTTGAATGAAACATTAGAGATTGTATTAATTCAAGACATTTTGCCAGCACTCTATGTGCAGAACAACTGCTTGTACTGTGGAGGCACAAACCAGCACAAAAAAATACTGACAGCAGATGGGCAGCCCTGAATGAAAAACAAAACCTTTGAGCTTTTCACTTCTTGGATTAGAGTTTGGTACCATTACATAAAGAGGAAATGGGGAAAAAATGCAAGCTTAAAAGAAGATAAAATCTGATTAAAATGCAGACTAATATAATTGCAGAACATTACTCAGGCTTTCTTGTGGAGAGAGAAAAATGTCTGCTATTGTGCTGCTATAGAAACCACACAGGGCCTGTGAGTAGGTGAGAGTGCACGGAGCATGTCGTTCCCTCTCTCCCGCCTTCCTCTCCCCTGGAATGAAGATCATATCTTGCTCTGTAACTTGGCTTCTGCTGGCCAGGAGATCTCTCCCAGCACAGAGAGAAGTTGTTTTCCTGCTTATGTAGCTTCTTTTAATATCTCTGCTCCCTCCCACTTTTGCTTTGCTCTTGGAAGGTGGTGCAGGGTGTTGGAGGAGGGATAAGCTCCAGTTTTCTCAGGCTTTTCACAGGGGCTGGTTCACTTGGCTTTAAAAGCTGGGAGCATGGAGCACGTGCCATGAAAAGGGAGCTTTCTTGTACTTACTCGTATAAAGCCACAGAAAGATCTCACAGTGCTTTGGAAAGTAAATGCTCATCTGGAATGTTTCTGCACACCACGTCCACAGCACTTGTTTCTCTGAGGAACTGAGTAAGAATTACCAAAGCACTAGGCAACAAGGTAAGGTTTATTCCCTGGAAACAGAAAGTGTAAAAGAAAGAAAGTGTAGAAACCACACAGAAAGTGTAAAACCACATACAAACATACCCTCTGTCCAGCAGCATAAAAAAAGCCCTAGGAATGTGTCCCTGCATTGTGGAACTCTATTCCCACCAGCTCTGCCCCATGACCTGGGCTAAGGCTCTGGCAGCAGCAATTTCTGCCTGAAAGGATGATATAAGAAATTTTTTATTAAAAACACTGATGGATGAGAAAGCCTGTCCACATCACATTAGAACTCTTTCTGGACCATAATACTTAAGAAATTGGTGCAAAATTTGAGAAGATTATTCACTGCCACTAATTAATTCTAAGGGAGCATAAAGTACTGAAAAATACATCTCCTCCTTATTTAAAAATGCATCCTCCTTTTTATTACAGATGTAATTTTAGTTTTTGTTCCAGTGCCTTCCTACAGAAATCGACTCAGTGACTTAAGTATGCCCTTTACAAGAAGGTATTTTGTATCTCAGTTTTTCCAGAGGTTCCACCTTTCAATCTGACTGATTGTTTTGCTTTTGGTATTTTGAGACAGAGGAAGAAAATTCCATTCTCCAGTTATTTTAGCACTTTCATCCAGTCCCTAATTAATCATCTCCTCTATAAAACCAGTTCACTGAGGCGCTGTCTCATTTTCATCATCCATTCCCCTTTTTGTGGTTTCTACCACACCCTTTCATGTGTTGGAGACACCATGGCTGTATGCAGTGCTATATGTTATTATATTTATTTATGGAATGATGTTAGAATAATCTCTGTAGGCCTCTAGGAGGGATCATTGAATATCATTACCACTGGAGACAATCACACCACATATTTCCTTCTATAAAATCTTTCAGGTTCATTTTACAGAAATTAGGCTTGATTTTGCTCCTTCCACTCTTGTTAGAGATGTGTTCTGGTGTTTTGCTACTCTGACCCAGTTTCTACCCACTTATTCTTATGCTGACACTGGCCCTCAGCTTTAACTTTCCTGTCTCATCCATTTTCTAAGCCCCACTTTTGTATATTTGATTTTGTCTCAACTATTGAACTGTTCTTACCTGAGCCATGAGCTTTACTTTCTCTCTGATTCTCCTTCCAAGAGAGGCAGGCAGGGGGGAGCAAGCAAGCAGCTGTGTGGTACTTAGTTGCTGACTGGGGTTAAACCATGACAAACACTGATTTACTGTTGACTGGCTGACAGAATCACACACTCTACTGAAGATCTTTTCTGAAATTACTTATCTGACATTGCTGGGTTTACACTTCCCTTTTTAAATAGCTCCTACTCATCTCAAGATTAACTAGTCTCTCTTATCCAAATGCTGATCTTATAGCCAATGGAAGAAATTTTTTTATTAATCTCTGCATGCCATTAATGTTATTGAATTTAATTATATTTTCATTAAACCTATTCTAAGAGACACACAGTTTGCCCAATATACTAACTACTCCCAGCTCTGTCAACAGCAGATTTCATTAGCTTGCTTGTGTTCTTGATGACACCATTGTAATGAAAACATGAAGGAAGACAGGAGCATTGATGAATCACACAGAGCACTTTCCTTCTGTCTGACACTCCCCATATAAAGCACCCCTCTGTCATTGTCTCCTGATCCACATGCTCTTCTTCTTCAACAGCTGTTTCCTGTCTGGACAGCATCAGCTATTATTGGTCCCCAACAGACTACATCTACTCCATTTAATTTCTTGAAGAAAAAGGGAAACAGAGAAAGATATCCTGCTGAAGCAACACCTCATGTAATTGCATACTTAATTTTTTATTCCATTTATTCTCATAGCTTTAATTATTCTTTCCTCCAAAATTTGTCAGGATTATTGTAAATTATTTTCCTGCCTTTCTTCAGTGCAAGTATTACAGAATGACTTGAGTGCTAGAGTGAAAGTTTGCCCTCATCTCCACACGCTTGGCCTGTTTGCACACCGGACAAGATCGTTTGTTTTCCCCTACTGTAATAATTACCCATGACTTTCTTCCCATTACTTATTTTCCTTCTGCATCCATCTTTCATGCAATCATCTTTATTAAAACTAGAAGCAAAATGTTTCTTGATTTTCTAAATATTGCCGGACTTCCTTCAATCTGTATGCCATGTGACTGCACCGCCCTGTTTCTTTTTCCCTGGCTGAGGTAACTACTTCTAGCTCACATTATTTATCCTCTGCATTTCCTCATCTTGACACAAAACTTTCTTAGGAGAGTGATGCTTTTCACTTTCACCTTTCGATTTTCTATTTCCAAAGACCTTAGTTACCAAGATGCCAGATAATGTTCTATGAAACCCTTTCCCTTTGCTTGGCATGGTTCAGAGTCTGCTCTCACCTCTCATGGCCAGGCAGGACAAGGCAAGGGAAGGGAAGGGCAAAGGCAAGACAAGGCAAGGCATCCAGAGGTGGGTGGCGGGATGTGTAGGACGGCAGACTGACAGCCACAGGACCGATGTACCCGCAGCCCGGGAGCCAGGCTGAGCCTCTGTGGACCCGCGCCTCTCAGGCAGCCTCCGGGATTTGGGGAGAAGCCGGCAGCACCGAGATCTCCGCAAACGCTCGACCCGTGGCCGTCAGGGCGCTGCGGGTGTCTGAGCCCCGAAGAGCGGGGAGGTCACACATGACACAGGCACACACACAGGCACACACACTGGCACACACACTGGCACACACTCACTCTCCCCGTTCCTGACATCCTTCCCCACGCACCCCGCCCGAGGCGCCGCGCCCCCGCACTCGCTCACCCCGCCCGGCAGGGGCGAATTTCGGGGCGTGTTTCGGGGCGTGTTTTCGGGGCGTGTCGCGGCGGTGCCCGGGCGCTCTGAGTGGCCGGCAGGGCCCGGGGCGGGCCGCGGGGGCGAGAAAAGGGCCGGGGGCGCGCCGCTGGCACGGCGGGCGCGGGTCGCGGCCGGGATGCGCCTGACGCGGAGCATGTGCACCATCGCCGAGTGCGCGCCCGGCGGCGACGGCCCCGCCAGCGCCCGGCCCCGCCTCGTCAAGATCGCCGTGGTGGGGGCCAGCGGCGTGGGCAAGACAGGTGAGGGGGCAGCGGCTGGGCGGGGGGCCGGGCGCGGCCGGCGGTGCCCGTGTGTGTGCGGTGGCTGATGGTGACTGTCCGCGGTGGCCGGCGGTGCCCGTGTGTGTGCGGTGGCCGGCGGTGCCCGTGTGTGTGCGGTGGCCGATGGTGACTGTCCGCGGTGACTGATGGTGCCCGTCTGTGCCCGCAGCGCTCGTGGTGCGGTTCCTCACCCGGCGGTTCATCGGCGACTACGAGCGGAACGCAGGTAGGCGGGGGCGGCGCGGCTTTGTCCCCGGCGGGGCGGGGGAGCCTCCCCTGAGGGTGCCTGGGCTGGGGGCACGGGTGGGCAGGGCGCTCGGAATGGATCCCCGCGGCTCCGAGAGCCGCTCCCTGCTCGCAGCCCTCGGCAGGGGCACCGGGCACAGCCACATGCGGCTGGTGGTCGCAGCAGCTCGAGAGATTGCACTGCAGGTCCCTGACACAATTCGCTTTATGTGGGGGAAGTAACCTTTTTTGAAGGTGTCTTTTAGCCCAGACTAGAAAGCATTCTGTAAACCTGCTGTTGAATTGTTTTCTGCAAACCGAGTGCCAGCAGCTATGTGGGCTAGGCAGGGCCAGTTTAAAGGGGAAAATGGAGAGGTGATGTTACTTACCTCGTTCAGTGAGTACAGTGCAGAGTCTAAACTAATACTGCTGTAAAATATACAGCCGTCTGTTGAGGCAATTACTTGAAATTTCTTTACACTACATTGTGGAAATACTAAATGACAAGAAAACTGCTTTTCTATGTAAGGAAAGCTGGTTATTTTGCACTCTTACCTTTATCATTAAAGATAAGACAGTCTTTAAGAGTGATTAAGTTCCAAGTTGCCTATTTTGTAATGCCCAGCTTCAATACAAGTCAATTCATTATTTAATCCTGGGTTTCTAGTAACATCTTAAATATAGCACCCAAAAAGCTTGATACACTGGTTTCTTGCTTCATGAGTGGCAATATGAGTTTCCCTACATAACTAATGGGCAGCAGAATTAACATTTGTCTGTGGAGTGGTGACTGTACTTGTGAACCTGTTGTGTTCTTGTCAGGTAATCTCTATAGCAGACACATCCAGGTAGATGGAGAGATGCTGGCCATCCAAGTGCAGGATACTCCAGGAGTTCAGGTGAGCTAGATGTAACCATGCTACCAGAGTAGCTCTAAATATTTGTGTGTTTGCATCCCTCTGTGCAGCACCTTGTTAGGGTCTTTCTGTAAAATATTTTGCTGTCTGTTTCAGTTTGGTGCTCTGTGTGGGAGAGGTGGTAACTTGTGTTTTAACCAGTCAAGCCAGCTGTGTTGAGAGACAGTTTCAATGAATCATTTGTTCACTGGAGCTGCATTACTTTTGAGTGGCTGAATTACTGAAGTGCCTAGTATATATTGGGAACATTAGGCACAAACCCAGAAACAATTCAAACTGGTATATGAGAAAATGCCATGACTACTGCCCAGCAAGCTTTATAAATGTGTATGACAAAGTGAAGTCTGCTACATTGTGGCTGTGCTCATTAGTGTGTCACAAGTTAAAGTTTTGAATGTATAGACCTGAGTAATGCTGGATTGTTGCCTTTTTGAACTGGGCAACACTCCAGGTCTAAATGCTTCCAGCTCATATCTTTGCTTCCCCAGACTTACTGTCTAGCCAGTTAATTTCCCATTCTGTGGAACTACAAAGTCTTTCTCTGCATGCAGAACTACTCAGGTCAATTTTCCATTTGAGTATAGCAAACTTCAGTGTTAAATTCCAGCTTTTTGCAGCTGAATCAACATCTGCATTTATTCGCTATGCTCAGATTAAGTTCATACTTACTATGTGAAATCCAAATATATGTCTGGAACTGTAAAATGCTATTTGGCTTTACAAACTCTTGAAGACAGGTTCCTTTAATCTTTTATGACTTCAGCTATCTAATTTGAGACCATTCATTTTTCAGATCCATGACCACAGTCTGGATTGTAATGAGCAGCTGAACAGATGCATTCGCTGGGCAGATGCCCTGGTGATTGTTTTCTCCATCACTGACTATAAGAGCTTTGAACTACTCAGTCACCTCTACCACCACGTTCGACAGCTGCATCCAGGGAACATGGTCCCTGTCGTCATTGTGGCAAACAAAGCTGATCTCTTGCACATCAAAGAGGTGGAGCCTCAGCAGGGACTTCAGCTGGCCAATATGCTGGGCTGTACTTTCTATGAAGTGTCTGTCAGTGAAAACTATAATAATGTCTTCAATGCCTTCCACCTCCTCTGTAAAGAAGTCAATAAGCAGCAAATTACCAGCACCCCGGAGAGGAGGAGAACCTCTCTCATTCCACGGCCAAAATCGCCCAACATGCAGGATCTGAAGAGAAGGTTTAAGCAAGCTTTGTCTGCCAAAGTGAGGACTGTCACTTCTGTTTGACAGCACAGCCCTTGGTCTACCCAATGTTTAGCTTGAGATTGAAACCTGGGGTGTTTAACACTGGCACATGTAGAATCCAAGGCATTGTGAAATGAGGATGGTTTGACTAGCCTTTTTCATGGTAGGAGTCTTTAAGCAGTTGCTTAAAAGGGGGGAAAAAAACCCCTAAAACTTCCTGAAAAAGTTCTAGGATGTGATTTGCTGAACAGGTATTTTCATTTGGAAAGGGAACTTTTTTGTAAATGAAACAATTTGCCTTTTCCCCAGTTGGACAGATTTGGCTTTCATTTGTGCAGAAACAACCTTTTTGCTGTAACTCAGCTTGAGCAGGGAAATGTCCTGAACTGCAAGTCCCTGTTCAGAAGTAACCACTTGAGTTTTGTTCTCACATGGATGAAGGACAGCATGATGCAACTGTTTAATTTTATTGCACAGTAGAACTGTTTTTTTTCTGTGTATTTCAAAACAAACAAGCAAACATCAAATGGTTCTGTAATAATAAGTGTAAAATAAGTGGACAGGACTGAGCATCAAGACTGTAAACAATGGTCCTTTATTTTTTACTAGCCATGTTATTGCTGACAACTTGACCATACTCTTTGTATGCAAAGCTATTGTCCACAGGGTGTAAACATATCTAATTACAAGCAACTCTTTTACTGTGTTAAAGTACTTTCCAGACTAAATGATCCAACATGGAGCTTCTGAGGAATGTGTGTGGAGTGATAGTCTATTACAGATGCCATTCTAAGACATCCTTTCTTTCTGTCTCTCCTGTGTGCAGTAGGCACAAAAAGAACAAAAGGTGTGAAGCATGGCTGGCTCCAGGCAATGAAGCTGATGTCTTGTTCTGAGCTGAGCCAGACCCTCTTGTTCTTAAACACATGGCAGATTTGTATAAATACTTAACTTTTTTTTAATATTGAGCCAATGGAATTCAGAGCCTAAGGGCCTTATACACATGCACTTTAAAAAGCCAGTTGTGCTTTTGTTTAAACTGTAACTTATTTATTTTGTGTACAGTTACTCTTCCTAGGGTGTGGACTTTTCATTCTTACTGCCTGGTACAACATTAAATTTTTTGAATTGCATGTTTCCTTGTGTGTTCTTTGGGGGTGAGAAACAAGGAGTAACAACCAATGAAATGTTGAGACAAAGTAATAGCTTTCCTTAAGGTAGTTAACATACCCTGCAGGAACAGCAAGGTGTCCTTTCCTGCCTATGCTGTTGCTTGATTAGCATAAACCACAGGGGTTTCGATCTCCCAAGTGCTTTACAACTTCCTTTTAAGAAATCCTTCTAGGAGAGGAACTGAATAAGGCAAAGACCTTTCAAATTAAAATGGGATTCTTCGTTTCCACTTGTCAAAAATTCTTTGGTCTTTAGTGAGAAAGAAATGGTATGAGGTAAGTCTTGAATTCTAAGTGACTGCCACTTTCCTTTAAAAAAAATGATATTTATGTTTTGAGCTATATCACCCTGAAGAACTTAATCAAATTTCAAGTCTTCAACTACTTTTTCCATGTTTAAATGGCTTTACTAAAAGCCTTCCTGAGGAGGATGTTTGTGCTGGTACTAGGCTGATGGCCCTACAGGCTCACCCTGTTACCACACAGCTGAAAGAAGGCATGCAGGGTCCTGCTGTTGATAATCTTTTGGACCCATAAGTTACTACCCAAGTGACTTAAGAATTCGAGTTGTAAACAAAACTGAGCTTGCCCTTCTATTCTAAGCTTATACCATATAGTGCCTGGCTAATTGAGAAGTAAATCAATTTCCCAAGGGTAGCTCTATGTTTTCTCCTTGCTTTTTGGGTATTGCTTGGTGTTGCAGGCAGAGGACTCAGATACACTTTAATGTGGTCTTGCACCTGCCCATGCAACTTTCTGCTGTGCTGTTTCTACTCCCATG
This sequence comes from Luscinia megarhynchos, assembly GCA_034336665.1. NCBI lineage: Eukaryota > Metazoa > Chordata > Aves > Passeriformes > Muscicapidae > Luscinia > Luscinia megarhynchos. Next base: position 26,073,414 of record CM067566.1, read on the forward strand.
GAACTGGCAGGAGATTGTTCATGCCTTGACCTTTTCCCCAAGCACAGGGTCCATGTAGCTGCTACAGCTATTTCCTAAAAATAAGCTTACTATTGCACTAGGGTCATTGGAAAGACTCCACTGTACTTTTGGTCTATAAGTACTTAAGTATGAATGGTGGCTGAGTTCCAGCATCAATTACCAGAGCTGTGACCCCACAGGAGAGGAGATTTCCCCAAAGTGTGTGTGGGCCTGGAAAGCCACTTTCTGTCTCAGTTAAAGGAGCTACTTGACCCAGAGGAAGTGCAAGATCACCAGTGTCAGCCTAGACTCACCCCCTGCTTTCTCAATACAGTAGCCTCCATCAGCTCAGGAGAGCAGCAGCATCTGAGAGGTGTGAGTACCTGAGCAAGCCTTTCTGCTACGAGCAGAGTGTAGGAAATGTTCCAGGACCAAGATAGAAGGCCTAGATTCCTAGGGGCAATCAAATAATGCAAAAGTAAAAGGGGTTGCAAGAATATGCAGTTTTGGCATGTATAGCTCTGCATACTAGGAGAAAAGAAGAAGACATCAGGTTTGGCATTATGAGAGCATTGCTTTATTGATTACAGAGTTTACAAAACCACCATTTTCTAAGAAAGATTGAACAGTACAGAATGACAGAAAAACTAAAAGACCAGCTAATTGCTTTCCAGTTGCTCAATTCAAACTATTCCTCAAGCTTTTAATATTGCAATCTCATAGCATTTCTCATTTTTTTTAATAGCACAAAGTTCCATTCTATAATCATTCTTATAAATTTCTCTGCCATAGAGGCAACATTGTCCATGCTTTATAATCAGTCCATTGTTTCCTTCCAGCCACTCAAAATTGAACTTAAACCAAAATGAACCCTTTTCTGAAGACCTTTATAAACATTTAGGAGAATTAATGCTAGTTAGTGAACAAAATTTTAAAAACTACTTCCCATTTAACCTACTCCTTTGGCATAATATAGAATGCTATGATAGAGTGAATGTCACTTAATTTGACATTCTTATCTCAGTACAAGCTGTAGTCATAGCATTACTTGGATGAAGCAAGAGGATACAGCTTTAGAGCTCCACCATTTTATGTTGCAATTCAGAAATCTTGGTGCTATATACAATTAAAATCTCTATTGGCTGCTGCTCTTTCATTACAGATTGTAGCAAAGTTTTATAAAGAAAAGTTGCATAACTGAATTTGATTGAAGCTCTTTCATGATCACAAATTAAAAATAAAAGCTGTTTTCTAATCATGCTGTTCAGAAATCTAGCTCAAGAAAGAATCTGTGCTGTGGCCTCTTGAAAATGGGATCATGCCCCTTTTTTTTGTTGTTCTTTCTTTTTCTTTTTTTAAAAATGCATGTGAAGGGAAGATTCCTTCGGGGTTATCATCAAACCATCACAGCCCATATGGCCTCCTGCATATATCTACAGAGAAGAATGCCATCAGAAACTGTCTTTTCTTCTGGGACTGTGGGTGGAGAAACTAGAGCAGGAAACAGAAAGCTGAGAGAGAAGCAGCCATGCAGCCCAGCCCTTGGGTCTGGCTCTCTGCTTCCCTGCCTCCAACAGTCCTGCTGAAAGAGCATCACCAGGCTGGGAGCTGCTGTGCCAGCTAAATCAGGGCTGTGTTCCATGATCTCTCTGGAGTGAGGACAAAGTACGAGTAGAGGCTGTTAACATTGTATAAGGCACACATTTTGCTAGGTAGCATGACAGAGGGTGGATTTTGCTTGCCTCTCACTCCTTTAGCAGCATTCCCCACCAGCCATAAGCCCAGCAAAACCATCAGGAAAAATGGTACTGCTTGGAGAGTGCAAATTGTGCATCACCTGGTTCTCAACTGCTCCTTTTCTAGGGAATTATTACAAACAATAATGACCCTTACCATGCTGAGTGAGGCTGGGAGTGATTCAGCACAGTGCTGTCGAGGAGGGGAGATTTGTTGTTGGCCAACTGGACCATTTTGAAGAGCTGCCCATGAGCTGCAGATGTTCCTTTGCAGCCAGCTGTTCCACTGGGACTTGTAATTGAAGCAGTTGACACATCACTTTTTTGGAGAAGAGTGACAGAGCAGGGATTTGGTGTTTCCAGGCAAGGCACTCACTCCTCTTCCCCACAGCCTCCCCCGTCAGATATGAGCGTCAGGCTGGAGACGGTCTGGGGCAAACAGCAACTCAACAGCACTGTGTGGTGTCAGGAGTACAGAGGAGAGCACAATTACCTGAAAGAAAGGGAACAAGAAGCAACAAGTCAAACTGAAAGGGATTGAGACAGCACTAATGAGCCATAGATAGCAACTGTTAGCTTTACCCAGCTCTAGGCAGGCTGGCTGTTTCTGGTGTTTACTGACAGGGCAATACAACTTGTCCAGCGAAACTGTCTGCTCGCTAATAACTGTAGTTAAATCCCTTTAAGGAGCATAATGACTGGTAGTATTGTATGCTTAATGAATGTGTGCTTTGACACATTCCTACCCACATCTTACCTGGTGATTTATTGTGGCTGCCAGTGCATTTACTGCGAGGCACCAGGCGATGAAGCCGAGGTTTCCTCTCCTATGGCACAGATTTGAGTGATGCCTGTTTCCTCTCAGTTGAAGGTGAGCACCACAGAAGTGCCTGCTGCAGGGAGCCAGACTCCCTGTTCCAAAATGTTTTTTTAGGCACAGGCTGTTCTGCACATCAGGCACAACCTCGAGCACTGTCAAATGTAATCACTTTGGTTCCTTCCAGTTTTTAATTCCAGACGGGTCTGATGAATGAAAACATTGCTCACCACAACCATGATACACATCCTGCTAGGTGCAGGTATCTGTTTTCCCTAAGTGAAAACCAGTACATAATTATGTGGTGTGAAGGCTTCTCTGCAGAGCAAAGCTATCATCCAGGAGTGAGTGTGTACACTCTTGCTGTGAGGATCTAATCCAAGGTCAAGATCATAGGACACTGCCCCAAGTTTAGCAGTGTCCATATGGTCAGGATTGCAGGCAGGGTTCTTGGGGCAGATTTAATCACACTAACTCACTTGAAAATGAATTTGCTTCTTCAGCACAAAAGCAAGGAGAGGAAGCACAAACATCAACAACAGAGTATGTCTGTGTGTCCATCTACTGCAGCAGCTATCAAATGCCTTATGCTGCCCTCCATGTGGCTTAAGTATGTGGTAAGGCTGCATTTCAAGTTTTTTTGTTGTTCTTTCTTTCATCTTTTCACTTCAGATACTGAAAAGATCCCTTCTGTATTGGTAGCCTCCCCCTCACTTCTCCTCTTCCCTTGTCCTCCCACACAATCTGCAGCAAACTGACACTGATTAGCTCTTCCTTCATAAGCCTGAAAAACTCTGTAACTAGAAGATGCCAAAGGCTGACACTCTTATGTTACACGAGAATCAGAGTATAGCACAGTATGTGCTCATCTTGTTATCACGCAGCTTAACTCTGGAAAACACGAAGGGACACGTTACCAAAGTTTTTTGAGCGTATAAGCCAAACATCAACAATAGCCATTGACAGATAAAAGCAATTTCTTCTTGGAGTCCTACCACTGAAGCCTCAGGGGATTTGTGCAACAAATAGCAAGCCCAGAGAGAAAAATGAGATTTGCAACTTTAAGGTCTTTAAGAAAAGATGCTTGAATGCAGCAGGACTTCTTTCCCTCTAGTGTCTCCAAGGGCTTGTTGAGAGGGATAGATGTGAATGTTTGTTCTTTCATTTTTACAGAGAAGAGGGGAATTGCCCAGATAAGTAATGTCCCCCTCTTCTGCAGGCAGCTCTCTTCAGGAGAGCCCTTTGCAGACCTTCTCCTTGTTCTGTACTCTGTGCCTGTCTTGCACCATGCCTGTCTTTCACACTTCACCTGAAGGGCTATCCCCTCCTAGTGGAAGAGCCAGGAGTCCCATCCTGACCCACTGAACTCCAATGGGAAGTTTCCCCCCAGTGCAGCAGAAGGCAGGGAAGGATGCAGCCAACATCTAAAGCTGCATCCTTTAGGTGCATCCTAACATCTGAAAGAGTTAATCAGTCTGCCTGCCTCAGCCACAACCACACAGATGAGAGAAGGAAGGGGGAAACATTCTCTCATGCTCTTTTCCCCTTTATAACCCTCCTGATTAAAGCAGAGAAGGAGAAGTAATTTCTTCCTTCAAAAATACTACTCACTAGTTATGGGGAGCTATTTACCACCATCCAAAATCAAATGGTGCATAGGCAACATTGTATTCCTTTGTGCTTCTCCATGAGAAATAAAATCATCATTCACATTCAGATGCAGAGCAGTTCTGTGTCTCTTATTCCACATTTAAATGTCATTTGCCTCAACTCCAAACAGTAGCTGAAGTAATTAGTGGACCCTGTCAGTTTTTCTTCAACTACTTTACTCAATTTTTGCACTTACACATTTCTCCATTTTTCCAAGAGCCAGTAATCAGTATAAATGTTAGTGCTTTATTTGACTGGAAGGGACTTGGAAGGCCAGTGTTTCCCTATAGCCTGAACAGCACAAAAAGGCTCTGTTAAACCCTGGCTTGAGTTAGATAAATGCCTGGCTTTTTGAAAAGAGAATAATCCTAAACAGGTGGTGCATATTCACAGCTAGTGCAGAAATCCAGGTAAAGCCAACAAACTCACAAACTTTTTGTCAGAGACTTGCACAATTGCTTCGTTTCTTCTTTCTCTTTCTCCTCCCGCCTCTGCCCTGAAGTTCTTTCACCTCTAACACAGCATTTTTGGATAAAGGGCAAGATGCAGTAAAAGCTTATAATGCTTTAGGAATCTGCCTCAGAGGGTGACCTGCTGCCAGGGTTAATCCAAAGCAAAGCAACACCAGATCCCATGTCACCACTGTCAAGCTTTAAGTCCCTCTAGAAAGCCAGTTGGAAATCTCCCTGCATAGTTCTCAACCAAATCAGATGTTACCCCTCTGTTTATCTTTCAGGGTGTCTTAATACATTTTGTGTGTGGATTAACTTGTCCATCAGTGTGTCACAACTCAATTCCCCTCCAAGAGGGAAAATTTAATTTACTATTTTGAGGAGATTAGCAGTAGACTAATGGGGAAGAAAGAAACGTGTTATAAGAGAAAAAAACCTGCTAAAATGGTACTCCATCTTACAAACTACTGCTTGAGACTGCCTTGCAAGGACAATTGAAACATGGAAAGCACATGTCAAACTGAGAGGCTGCTCTGCCTTTGGTTGGCTCCATTTTGCTAATGATTTCTCACTAATCAAAAATGCCTTCCATATGAATTGAAAACAAGATGTTTACAAGCCACCCTAGAAAACATGTTTATGATGCAGCTGGTTACACAGCACTTTAGGGGCTTTGTATCTGTATATCTTTTGTATCTGTGTATCTGCAGTACTCAACAGACACCTGATTGATCCTCCACAATTAATGACAATTTTTAACATCTCAGGTGCCACCAGAGCTCACCTATCCTCCTCCTCTCCCTCCTCCATTGAGTTTATTCAGGTTTTGTGTGCCTGCAGGATTACCACTGGAAAGTCACCAGGTGTTACCCAGACTCCTGAGTATCCCTACACTGTGTCCCGGAGATGCACTGCCAGGGACCCTGTAGCTTTTTGGACAGCGAATGTTTCTGTTTATAAAGAATACAAAGAAACTAATCTTTTGAGACATAACAGAAGCTACTTTAAATTAATACCAGTCTGTTCTGAACTCTCCAACCTGAGTTTGAACTCTTATTGCTGACTATAACCTGAAAAAACAGAGCCTTGGTGTTGAATACTTGCTGCCTACAGATGTTTCACAGCAAAATCCTAACATCATTCCTGCCCATCTGGCTGTGGCTTTCTGTAGGTTTGGTACCAGTGCTATAGGGAACATTGATGAATTTTCCTAGTTTTTGTTTGGATAGGAACTGTATGCCTAGAGCTGTTTTTACCTGGGTACCAGGTTTGCGTGCTGCTACCAAATCCTTCACCATTTTGACCTCGGGGACTGACACTCCTCCAACCATAAAGATGATCAGAAGAGGATGATCACCAGGGTGAGGGCGATTCACCTGTAAAATGAAGAAAAGCATTATTTGTACTTGCTTCATGCAGGTCCAAACCTATGGATTATTAGTGACCAGCTCCCTAGGCAGCTAGAGGAAGACCAAAGAGGAAGCTTAGAAAGACATATTCATGGAATGCTGTAGCAGCTGAGAGGGAAGTCAATGGTGATGATGCCCAGTTAGAACTAGTTAACTGTTTGTTGGGAAATAAAATCTCCATGGATTCCACTGAAACCTATGGTAGCTTCTCCTGAAGTCTCAGGGTTTCTCCCTCCATTCCTTCTTCATTACTTTCCTCCCTTTCCCAGAGTGGGAGCAGAGTACTTGGGTGGATGTTTACTTTGGATACACATACATAGGAGGGAATGAGGGGTAAATTACTACCCAGTAGAAGCAAGGAGTCCAGCCTAAACATGCTGGAATCACTGCCTGAGGTCAACATGGAGAAGAATTTTACGCAATGTGTTTTCACTGGTGGAGTGAATAATCTTTTACAATTTATCCAGTAAAAATAAATCAGGTCCATTATAGTATAAAATCAGTTTATAGCTTGTTTCAGTTCAGAGTTTTCAATGTTTCTATGACTGCCTTGCAACTAATAGAAAATCTAGCTCCAAGAAAATACTTGTTTAATTTCTTTCCAATTATCTTTAACAAACTAACATCCCACTTCAGTTAAGACTTTATAAAACTACATTTTAATCTTAAATGTGAAGGTGATGCTTTACATCAGTTTCCTCTTAGCTACTTCTATAAGTTTGATGACTTTGCTGTTTCCTAGCAAACTGTTTCCTTCTTGAGAAAACACACTCCCCTGACACTACCTTGATCCATTCTTTGGGAGGGATGTCAACAGAGCCCATGCAATTCCTCTTGTCACATCACCCTGGAGCCTGAAACACTCCAAATGTTTGGCTCTGAAAGTGACAAAATACTTTAATTTCTTTTAATACCCTCTGACTCCTTTCCTTGCATGAGTGTAGGCTTTTAACAGCATTCACTCAACAGAATGAAAGTGGTGTCAACCCATGCTTGGGCAGAGCAGGGTTCTTTTGCTTTCCCCACCACAGCAGCTTGCTTTGATCCTTGTGGCTCCAGCTCCTGGGGGTACAGCTCTTCTTCTATTCCTTATTGTGGCTTTCCTATATTTAGTCTTTTGGCACTTTTTCATCCTGCAGGTCTGTCAGGCTTTTTGCCTGGCAACCTCCAGCAAGGACTCTTCCTTTTGAAGCACAGGGAGATGCCATGTTCTCTCCAGGCTAGCTGGCTTTGATTACATGGGGCTCCCTTGTTCAATGCTGCTCCCCAGGCAAGGAGCTCTTGAATTCATGAGTGTTTGAAACTAGTAGAAAAGCCTTAGACAGATGCATAAGCAAGCTGAGTATTTGCACACTGAGTATTTATTCTCTTACCCACCCTGACTTTGCTGGCCATCTTCACTGAGCTGATGGCACAGATAGCATATATACTACAATTCCAAGGCACTGAACAGGCTTGCCAGGAAAGTGGTCACAACACCATGCCTGCCTGATAATACCCTTGGGCACATGGTGTGATACTTGGGAATGGTGCTGTGCAGGGCCAGGTGCTGTGCAGGACTTGATAATCCTTGTTGTTTCATTCCAACTCAGAATATTCTGTGATTCTGGAATTCTATGATTCTTAATATCTTTCCTAGCAAAAGCAAACTCATAATAAACATGCCTGCATAAACTGGGCAACTGAAAGGACACCCAGTATAAGAATCAGAAAATATGAGCTTTCAGGGTAAGGCTAAAGAGAAAATATCTTGACAAATCATTTCCTTCAGTCAAAATAAAACTAGATCCAAACACATGGTGCCTATATAAAACTTACTATTTAGCAGAAGTCTAAAGTTCAAACCACAAATTCCAGAAATGTGTATTAAAAATACTATTAGGCATGCAAACTCTAAATTAAATTAAAACAGAAATGAAAAGGGTCTTGGAATCTGTAATTTTGTTATGCTATGTGTAAGTGTTTTGAAGGAGGACAATACTTCGGGTACAAAATATTTGGCTGTGCTAAGAATGCAAGTTTCTGCCAATATTTTTTTTTGTTTGATAATACAACCACCCAAGACTCTCTCTTTTGAAGGAACTGGCTGCATGTAGTCAAACACAAGTAATTTCAGTGTTACAGAAGAAGATACAGAAGAACTGAAATGGATTGCAACAAAAGCAACATGTATCTTCTGGGATCCTTCTACAGTTTGGTTGATTTGGGACATTTCCATTGCTTCTGAATTTACTGTGAATTCTGAATTTTGCCAATATCCCTGAGTGAAATTCGCTTTCAATACAAAACGCCATACATTAAAGAAAAATTCAGAAAGCTGTCTCAGAGAATTAAAAAGATTAGCCAAAAACCCCTCAAAGCCATTATGTTGACATGAAAGAGCCCAGAGGAAAGGGGATGGTGCCCTGAGCCAGCAGGGTCCCAGCAGGACATCAGGGCCTTCTCCCCAGCTCTGAGCTCACCCTACAGGGTATGCTCAGGATGCTGGTGGTCAGAGGGCTCTTTGCTGGTGCACGTGTCTGTGTGGATGAGAGAGAGGAGGAAGTGGTAAAACAGGGTGGCACTGGCCAATAAAACTCTAAAACTGAACCAGGAAGGTATTAGAGGACAGGTTTGTTCTCATGGCTCATGGCAGCTCACAAAACACAGCTTTTTTTCTGAGAAAAGTCAGCAAAAACATTATTGTTCTGTAACTCATCCAACAAAAACAGCAGCACTGATGATTCTGGTATTTGTGACCAACCAGAAACCAATTAATTTAACTTAGTAACTGGAAAAAGGAAAACATGTCAACCACCAGAAACTAGGCTGCTGTGTAGGGCACTTGGTATCAATGATAGCAAGCTCATAACCATCATAATACATCATAATACATCACAATATCGTCAGATCATCATAATGCACATGTGGTCTAGAGCAGCAGTCAAAACAGGAGTCCTTGAGGCAGGGGAGTTTTTCCCTTCACCATCCCTTAGCTTCAAAACAAACACATCTGCCAGACAAACAACTTCTGGATGAGAGGTATCTTTAAAAGTCTGTCCTGAACTAACACACCTGAGGCAATCACCAAAGTATTTTTATGTGAGTTGGCATTTATATTCAGGCATTGAGAAAGAAACAAAAATAAGGAAGCTCACAAAATAATTACGGTGCTGGTGTGTGATTGTGTCAGATATACAGGCTGCTCAGACATTCATTCATGCAACAGTTGAGCACATGCCAGCAAGCCAGGCTACAAACTAAGAGAGCAAGCACAGACACATATTTGTGATGTGATGATGCCTATGAAATGTTTATCCTACACAAAGTTCACTTGCTCATCTCTTAATATTTGTCTTACCAGGAAAGATGCACTTACAGGTAGGTACATATTGCCATAACTACTTAAGTCTCTCTCTCTTTCACACCCACACCCACACCCACACCTTCTAAAAGGACAGATTACTCTTCAAACTAGTTAAAGGTGTCAATGTCTACAGCTAACCATTTAGGCCTTCTGAAGTCCTTATATTCTTTTTTAAATTTTTTTTTCTTTTTAAGAATAAGCTATATTTCTGCCTAAAAGATTCTGCAACATAAAAATACAATGAGATCAATAGAATTGTGAGAATTACTGGCAAATGAAACCAATAATTAAAAAAATTACTTGAGTATGCCAGCCTGGTTGCTTTGATAGTGAAATGTGCTTTTAATTCTACTGTTTTTGGAGTGTTGGCATAAATTTTTCAGTTCTGACACAAGAATGGAGATACATCGGGTCACTTATTCTACACATATCCTCTGTTGTCTTAGGGCTTTATCATTAGCTGTGAAGAGCTGAGAATTTCAATTAGGAACCTAAATGAGTGTATATTGGAAATCCATTTCAACTGTGGAAACAGATTCCTGAAAACAAACACTGGGTTTTAGGCTTACTTGATTATGTGCTCAATTCTAGATTTTTTTTGAATAACAGAAAAATAACTTTGTTATTCTGGTACTGGGTTCTACAATAGTTCAACATAACAGTCAAAATTATTTTTGTCACCTGACTTTAAATGCAGGTCTAGCAGGAATTTTCACAAAAGAGAAAAAAACCTTTTTTTCTTTTCTATTACCATAGAATCACAGAATCAAGTTGGAAAGAATCTTTGTAGCTCATCTAGTTAATGTTTTTCATGTTCCTGCCCAAAGCAGGGCCAACTTCAAAATATCATGTTGCTCAGGGCTTTGTTTGGCCAACATTTGAATATCTTAGAGATGGAGAATTCTCTGGACTTAATCACTGCTACAGTTAGAATTTTTTTCCTTTATTCAACTGGAATTTCCCTTGTGCAACTTGTGTCCACTGCCTCACACAGTTTGCTGATGTCTCTTCCATGTGGAGGGGTGATGATGGTAAAACTGGAAGAAGACCACTGAGCACAGTACTGAAATGTACTGTACTCATAACCATAGTACTGATGTGAATTTAGGGTTGTTTTCAATGGAGAATTCAGGATATGCAGTAAGACAAGGCTGAATGTACCACATGCTGGCTACTCCATACTTCAACTCTGTAAATATTTAGTGGACACCTAGCATGAGCAAATTCGTAAGTCAGAGTAAATTCTTGTAGAATGACTGTCTTAAAACATGCTGAGAGGATCCACAAAGAAATTTCTAACTTATGGGCTTCCTTCTTCTCCCTATGGTACAAGTTGAACCGTATCAAATTATAGAAAAGGTATTGAATACAGAGCTCCTCCTTCATCCCCTGTGAGTCCAGATTGTTTATATTTACTTCTATCTCAAGGGTACTGAATGTCCTTAAAGTCCTCTGATGAGGTGCCATGTGGAATGCCTTTTGGAATGCCAGGTAGGTAATATGAACTGACACTCGCTTATCAATTTGTTTGCTGGGTGTATCTGAAGAGCTCTAAAAGCTATGTGAGTTAGGACTTCCCTTTAGCAAAGCCACATGGCCTTTTCCCAGATACATCCTTATTTTGGTGTCCACCATCACCCCTATTTAGATGTTCAGTCTGCTCCATTCCTCTTGTTCTGTTCAGGAGGTGCTGCCTGTCTGCACTGTACCTGCAATGTGGAGCCTCAAGCTATTCCCAGCCCCCTTCGAGGATTTAACTCTCCTAAACTCCCCTTAAGTTCTGCTGAGCACTATAACAAAATCAGCTACTGCTGCATGATGCTCTGACCTCAGGAAAATCTTACAGGTGAGCTTGGGAAGGCTGGTTTACCTTCATGAACATGCTGAATCCAGTTTTAAGGAGATCAGTAAGGCCTGATGAAATATGCTCGATATCAACAGGATCAGGCCGATCAGGATTACAGATCTCTTCCACCACCTGTTTCAGCAGAGGTTTGTAAGAAGCCTGCACAAAGAGAACAATGCATTGTGAGTAAACCTGTTTAGACTCAGTGCAACCACAATTCTAAATATGCTATTTCTATTAAAGATTACAGAAATAATTATCCCAAAAATGAAAGCATTCAGAGAGGTTGTGATCTTGACTGCAGATGGTGTGCACCAGCACAACATCAGATTGAAAAGACTGGAAGACAGCCACACATTTACTCTGTCCCATATGTATTATAAAAGTAAAGAGAGACAAGGAAGAAAGGGGGGACTTTTACTTTCTCTGGAATTTTTTTGGAGGTAATACAGAAATGGGTAACCATATGCATGAGACTCTGTTGCCCATTGTGCACCCAGATCTCATTCCCTTTTTAATGATTTTACAAATAACTAATCAGGGATTTTTTTTTTCTTTAATTGATCCAAGTGTCATGTCCCCACTGAAGTCTGGATACCAGCAGGGAAGGGAAGAGGCCAACCTGCCTGCTTGTCCCTCATGGCAGAGCAGAGCTAAGGAGTCCCTGTTACTCTTTTAGCTTCCATGGCACTCCACATAATACTGTGGAAAACTTTTGAAAAACAGACCAAACAACCATTACCATGAATGTCAGAGCTTCAGAGAAGTTCTAGGGTCTAGGAGAAGTAGAAAATGTAAAGGAACAAATGGCCAACATGCTGAAAGGTCTACTCCCAAAGGATCAACTCTTGTATCCTCTTCAGGATCCACAAACCCAGGCTGAATATGAAGTAGCAGCCTAATAATCTCCACATGCCAATACCAAGGTTTAAACCACTCTGACATGCTGTAAAAAATTTTAAGATAAAACTTTTAGGAACCAATGGAAAGATCTTTAATGAAAATTCAAGCTTACTTGGTTTACAGATGGAGCTTTGTTTTACTGCTTTTAATTTTAACTTTGCCCAAACTGCAACAGAACCATGATCAGAACTTGCAACTATCGTAGAAAATGAGCAGCTTTAAAATTAGCACACTTATTTGGCTTTGGGACAATCCCCAGGTATATATCATTTCTTAGATTACTTGGGGAACCATTAATTTTGCAAAGATGATATCTACAAGAGACATCTTGCAAGATAATAGTAAAAATGGATGGAAAATAAAACACAAACCACTTGGCTTGAAACGAAAATTTTCTGGAGTCATTAAAGAAATGTTTTTTATCCAACACTTTAGAGTGAGAAACAAAGCTTACAGTTTTTTAATACAATCCTGTCAACAAAGATTTATACAACTCATCTAGTTCTTCTCACAACATGTGCATAATTTTTAGTTGAGCCAACAAAGCAAATTACAGCAGACATGAGCTACAGGATCTTTTAGAACATGTCAAGATTTCTGTCAAATCTAGTCACGCAATAAACAACTGTTTGAAAATACACATGCAGGCATGAAGTCCTATTTATAAAAATCTGTTTAATATCTTCATAGATGAGGAACAGAAAAACATTAGGAATGAAATATTTTTGGAGCAGAGATCAAATCACAGTTTAACAAAGAGGATTACTCCACAAAATTAAAGGAAAAAGGTCATCTGCCTGAAATGAAAAAATATCATTCAGACAAAACTATGTACTAAAAAGACATAAAAAATGTGCTGTGACTTTGCATGTCTGAATTTCCAGCACCAAAACTTAGTGCCCTTCAAAATAACCCAGTCAGATTACACACACACACTAAAATACAGATAGTATGATCACCTACTTTTTTAAAAAGTATAATGGTTTCAAATATTTTTAAGAATATTTTATTACTTGAAATTAATCTACTATATTTTTAGGGTTTATTTTGGTACAACCCCCAGCTGCATTGGTTTCTATCTCATATAATGAAACTTTTATCAACTTCAAATTTTGGCAGGCAAAAATTGGTTTAAAATAGCTGTTCAAAACCACACAAGATTATAAAGGGGAGAAGAGAGAGAAACAGAGAGAGAAGGAGAGAGAATGAGAAAACGAAGAGTGAGGGATGGAAGAAGGAATAGAGGAAGGGAAAGAGAAAGGCAGAAATACACCTATATCAAAATGAAAGTAGTTTTAGTAGGCAAAATTCCATCCTTGCACGGTCACTACATGAACTACTTTGAAAACCTGATGAAAATATTTGTCATTTTATGTAAGACATACAAATTACAATGCTACAAAAAGTAGAGGCTATCCAGTTCCCAGATGCTTATCCATAGAAACATTTTTGTGAGTCTTTAGAAGAAATAGAGGCTTCCCAGCTTTTAACAGACAAAGTGAAAAAGTAGGTAAAAGCTAAACCCATTCTCATGGCACTGAGCAGGTTTGGTGATGAGTGTGGTCACCACTTCTTCTGAGAAGCTAACTGAACACACACAACATCTGCCATTTCTAGACAGCTGTAAGTATCATGGACAATTACATACTGCCTACTTATTTCTACTATTACAAATCTCCTGGACTTCCCTCAGCAGAAGGTTTGTCCTACTTAAGAAACTAGATCCCTTGCATGGCTAGATTAAGGGGCTGCAAGGTGTTAATATATCCTTTGCTGTGTTCCAGCACTTATCCCTAAGCAAGCAAAGTGGATTACATCCAAAGGACATACTGATGCTAATTACACTTCCAGGAAACTTTTCTTATCATCTCACTGCCCCTGCACTGAACTGTATTAAGTGTTTAAGAATTTTCCCCATTTTGGACATCAGACTAGTCCAAACTGCTAGAAGACTTCAGGAACAGGTTTTCTTCACCATAGATTTCCAGTGACATTTTGCAACACTCATGTTCTTACAAAGCAATGCTTAATTTGAACTACCTCCCTTTGCTGGTCTGCAGCACTGTTAGGAGTTTGGAAGGATTTTTTTTCTGGCTCAAGGCTAGAATCATGTTTTATGATATCTCTTTAAATCATTGCTTTCTGCTGTAAAACTCTATTTTTAACTAGAAAAGGTCTTCAGGGGAGACAGGAGAGAAAGAAAAACCACTGCCTATTAGTCCTGATGACCTAAAGCAATATTGCAGACCATGTGCTCCTGTTTCAGAAATAGAAGCTGCATTTGTCACCTATTTACAAGCAGGTTTGTCTCTCATGCTTACAGGGATGGGAGAGAAAATACAACAAGAATATAGTTGCTGTATGGATGCAGACATCCTGCTTCACTCTGCCTTGAGCAGTCTAAGTCAAGAGCCATCTTCACCCAGCCCTGCTTTGCACAGGCATTCACATCATTCCACAGTGCTGCAGAGCAAAGCCCGAATTTCTTCCTCAGAGCTGCCACTGATATGCAGAGTCTGGACAAAGGACTTGAGGAAGTTTTTGATGACTAGGTCAATTGTAAAATCTATGCTTAAGTATCCTCTTCATGGGCAGAATGTGTATAGGATTAGCACATCCACAAAATGAGTGCTGTAACTTTGACAGCATGCTAGGGAAATAACAAACACAGGGAAAAGAAAGCTACACTTGCCTGGTGGGTGTTGCTGCCTGGATTATGTATGGAATGAAACTGTTTCATGTGCATTCGGACTCTGGCAATATCCCTGAGGCACCGAAAGACACCGTCCACTGCATCTGTGGCTTTCTGAGATGTCAGTGATGAGTCACAGCCTAAAAAATAAAGAAACACACAGCTGAGTGAGTGAAAAATGTTCATGTGTTTTGATAATAAACAGTAAGAAAAGGGTAACTGGAAGGAAATTTTAAATTGTTTTCATAATGTTCTAGAAACTCAGGGGCTTGTTAGACAGCATGTCTTCAGCATGGCACAAATCTCTGCAAAAAAGCAAGAAGGCAAAAGTTCTGGACAGCAAAAAGTGTCTCTCTTAGTAACCTCAATCACACAGCATTTTCATCAGCACAGAGTATGTTTTGCTCTTCACAGCAAACAGAAGGTTCTATGCTAGCAGACCCCAAAGGAGAGCCCCCTGTTACGTGGAGAGGAGCCAGCTGCTTTGCTGGTCTGCTTGGGTAAACAGCCATGAAGAAGGGAACTGCTCCTCCCTGGCTGCAGCCTGCTGACTCCAAATGCATTTCCTACCTTTGTGACAAGAAAAATGGAAGATTCTCTGCTAAATACAGCAGAAATATCAGCCAGGCATTGGAAAGAGCTGCATAGTCACAAAAAAAGTTCTTATCCCTCAAAGTGTCAGAGTTATTACTTCTAATGTATTTTTCCAAAGCACTTTTGCTAAGATATAATGCTTCTCTTCCACTAAGGCTAAATTCCAATTACAGGACCACCTAAAATATCCCTCTGGGTGGCCAGACAGTGCCTTGGAAAAAAGAAATTCTTAGTCTTGGCTCCATCCCCCTCACCACAGGACCTATATTGCACAGAAGCATTGAAAGAAATGCTTTCTCGGCTCTACTGCTGATGAGAATTAGCCAAGTGAGAGGTAAGTGGGTCACCTGATATTCTTATTGCCTTGTCAACACAGTTCTACTCCTCTTGACATCTTTGCCTGCCTCTCTTCCTGCTTGACTCTTCATCTCTGTGACAGAAAATCCAACACAAAATAACCCTTCTTGCCACATGCTAACACCAACACACTCACTCCTGCTCATGGCTATTGTCATCTCCAGAGATGCTGCTGTAGTGGCTTGTGTTCATCCTCCAGTTCAGAAACCAATCCTGCACCAGCAAACCTCTGTGTCTGTACAGAATCCTGCTGAGAGGGCAGGGTATCCCTGCTGGCCCAGCTTGCACTGTGCTGCACCCATGGAGCCTGGCACTGGAAACAGGCATCCAGACTGTCAACAAGGCACCTGGATTTTTGGGTAGGAGACCCCTGAACAAACTTTCCTCTGCAACTGACAAATGACAGAATCCTTATGTACTAAAAACATCAATAAAAAGGTGGTAAATTCAAAAGTAAAGGGAATATTTGACAGTGAATCTCAATTGCTTTCATATCTTTGCCTTCCACACAGTAAAAAATAGATACAATATAAATGTAAACACACACATACACTTACAGAGAAACTACTCCTAGGAGATGGTGATTAGACACTGAGCTTTCATGTGTCTGAATATCATGTGTTGAGCAGAGGTGTGGGAGCATTGGTGCACTGGGCTGTGTTCAGCTGTGCCTTCTGGCAAAACCAAAAGTGCATCTCAAGGAGCACTGGAGCAGGGAGGGGTCAATGTTCATTTCCAGTCTCCATGGCAGAGTGTGTGCTGGACCCAGTTTGGGACCCCGAGATGGCACTGGGAGTTGAAGATCCAGTCTGGCTGTCTATGGCTGGCACAACAGAGGGAAAGGAGGTGTACTTTCAAAGTTTCTCTAAAATGTGACTTCCTTGGTGTTGGGAAGGACAAGGATTTGACAGGAAGGTCTTACAGAAATGTAAGTGTAACAGAAAGATCTTTGAATAGAGAATTTGAAAAAAGAATAGAAATTATAGCCAGTTTTGATATAGAAAAAAAGAATTGCTGAGCCAGTCTTACTGGGTAACTAAGAAGGCAAAGAGCAAGTGAGTTGGAAGGGGCTTTTATGACTTTGAGCAAAGGACAAATACACCTCAAACAACAGATGCTTTTACCAGGCAAAAAGGTTTCCATGGACAAACAAAAATGCCATGTTGGAAGTAGAGAAAAGATCTAAGAATTTTCCACTGCAAGAAAACTAAAAAACAACTTCTAGCTTAAACTATAACATACTAACTTTTTGTGATTGGAAAATATTAACATGAATATGGTAATGTTAGTAGTTATGATAGGCTATAGGTAATAGTAAAGGTATTGATTGGTTGTCCTGTTGTAAGATGCTCTGTAATGAAAAGTATATAATGCATTGTAACCAGAACTAGAAGAAGCTTTTCAGACAAACCCACAGCTGTGGCTGTCAGGCTGTGAGCTGGGCTCCTGTCACCCAGGACCCGTGAATTGCTACATCATTTGGATGCAATAAACAGCATTTTAAAGACCTGCCTAGAGCTCTACATCCCTTCATTTCGGCTCTTACACCTTGGGACTTTCCATCAAGAAATATGTCTGAGGAAACCAGGAATATCTATTTCCAGCCTGACATCCAGTACTTCTTTTTTAAATGTAAATGAAAAAGTAAGTTTTCTTTGCAATCCCTTATTGATGAAATTAAAATCTCTGAAGGTGCTGTCTACCTGTTGCACTGCACTAGGGTTATAGAGGGGAGCCAGGTTTCTTTCCAGCCTGGAGAACAACAGAATCTTGTTCTTTACAAGTGGCAGGCAGCTACAAATCGCCTTCCGTTCACACCTTGCCTGTGAAAGGGGCTCTGCAGCATATGGAGAGCAGAACACCATCCCTCTTCTCTGCTTGCTCCACACTACCAAGAAATCTGCTCCTTTTACAACAGTGAAGAGGTGGAATACATTAGTTGCTGCACAGCTCATGAACTAATTAAAACAAAACTTCCTGTCACTGTTTTTTCTTGGGAAGTTAAATGCCATTTGGAGAGCATGCTGAATGAATTCTTTTGAATCCCAAGCCCTATTATATGTGGGAAAAGGCATTTAAATAAAATTTGGGGATTTCCTGTTGGACTTGAAGATGCCCAGTTGTGGAGAAAAAGAAAATCACCACTAACCTGCAGAGGACTCAATATTTTAAAGAACACAACCTAGTTCTGCAGTAAGTGGTGCCTGTCCTCACTAATACTGCTTCTGTTCTTCTCTATCCACTTGTGCCAAATTTGAGGAAAATGAGTCCATCAGGAGGTGCATTCAGTGCCTACCAGGATGAGACTTTTGAACTTTTTCATGAGACAAAGTACCTCCTCTTAAGCAACACATCTGCAAGAAATTTGAAAAAAGGAGAAGAAATGGAGATGCTGTCTTCTACAGTACTGAGTGACCCAGGAACCAAACAGGAGCTGCATTTCCACTGATTTCTGAAGCTGGAAGGAAAAGAAAAGGACATGGGCACTGTGAACCCATGAGACCTATAATTATAGAGTAGTGTGTGATTGATTATCATCTCTGTACCTCCAAAAATGTAACAAATAAGATTTTCAGACCTGAGTTTCAGGAAACATTTTACATGCTTAATCTTTTTTGGTACACATAAAGCCATTATAAACAAACATGTTCTTTCTCTAAAGCAGTATGATAATTATCAACATTTTGTGAAGGATTTTGATAATTCAGAGACATCACTAGGCCTATGATTCTTACAAAGTAAAAAGTTTAGGAAAGTTCAAAGTTTACCACTCCACTCTGTTTTATTGGTATTAACTTTAGCTCTCTCAACCTTAGGCTCTCTCTATAGCCCTTTTATAGAAATAAACCAATGTAAACCCTGCAAACCCTGGAACAGAGCCAGCAGAGTAACCAAGCCATTTCAGAGGCACAAATTGAATCATGGGCTACACCAGAAAACTTGCACTTTGAGGGAGAGAAAATCCAGCATCAGGAATTCATTATGCAGGATTTTATTATTTTCTAGAAATGCAGAGTTAATATGCTTGTCAGCAAAAGACAGAAGAACGAGAGATAAAGGGTTCCTTGAAGGACAGAACTCAAAATAAAGCATTATGATATTACATTAATCTTCTATTTTTATACTTTAGGTGATAGCATAGCAATGGGGCTCCTTATTTTTCTAGCAGATAAATCTAAGGACCTACATATACATAGCCAAAGACATATATTTTACAATAGTTTTGGTGTATTTGTGCATTAAGACCTTTTTATGCAAAAGTAGGTACAAATGTGTACAGTGACACAGATAATTTCTGGTTTTTGCAGGGTTAAAAAAAGTGCGAACCCCAAAACTAGGATGTAATTTGTATAATTCTCCTGTCACTTTTCTTCCCTATGGATTCTGCCATGCATTTGAATCTTTATTCTTCAATCTTATTTGTACTGAATTGTCTGATGCTCTCTGGTGCATCTAAAAAGTGAAGCTGCTGAGCAAGTGTGATACTGTGGGACAAGAAAGGGCAGGTCAGAACACAAGAAATCTGCCATTTCCCTATAGTTACATCAGCAGAAGGTGAAAATTTGTAATTGATTCCATTTTAGTTTGAGGAATTTCAGAAGAAAGATGTGTTCTACAGCCCTTGAGAAGAGATTATCCAGGAGGGACAGACACAGTGGTGCCTGTGGCAGCTTCCCTGCAGCACATCCATTCCTGAGGCTTGGAGAGGGTCCTGCTCTGTGCTTGCTCTGTCCTCTGCATCCCCAGCCAGAGCATGTGTGGTGCTGGATGGACAGCCAGGTCTGCTGCTGGCATCATCATCACATCATAAAAAAAAATAACATGACCAGTTGGCAAAGCAGTGTATTGGTGCTGCCAGCAGAGAGTGGAAGGAGCTCATCAGCTGGGGAAGGGCAGGCACAGACCTACAAAGATAACCTGTCCCTACCCACAGCCTTGGGATGCTCTTTTCCCATCTCCTCCGAGCAAGCATAGCAGATTTCTAAGGTATCATCCCAGTTCAATCCCTTTTCTCACCCTCCCCCTTCCCTCCATATTCTGGGATGGCTCCTTACCCCAGGCATGCCTCAGCCCTTTGTGGCTTTGGGAGTCACAGCTTGGACCATATGGCTGCAAAACCACTCCAACCCCACGAAGGGCAAGTTATTTTTGCACCAGAAGTGAAGAGACCCAAAGTCTTCCAAGGTGTCCAAGAGTTTAGCATCACTGCCAGACTGGCAATTTGGGAATTCCCAGTCCTGGACATGACCCTTCTGTCAGTCCACACAGCACTAAATCAGAGAATCACAGAATGTTAAGGGGTTGAAAATTGAGATTTTTAAAGATCATCTAGTTTCAACTGCCCTGCCATGGGCAAGGACACCTTTCACTAGACCAGGATGCACAAGACCTTATCCAATCTGTCCTTGAACACTGTTGGGGGTGGGGCACTCACAACCTGCATGACCAACCTATTCCAGTGTCTAACCACAATCACAATAAAAAATTTCTTCCTAATATCTAACCCAAGTTTCCCCCTTTTCAGTTTGTACCTGCTACTTTTTATCCTATCAATACAATTCCTGATGAAGAGTTCTTCTCTGGCTTCCTTGTAGGCCCTCTTCAGATTCTGGAAGGTTGCTGTGAGGTCTCCACACAACCTTCTCCTCTCCAGGCTGAACAGCTCCAGCTTTCTCAGCCTGAGACAGGGGGGGTGTCCCAGTCCCCTTATCAACTTTGTGGCCCTCCTATGGACTTGTTTCAACAGTTCCATATCCTCCTTCTGTTGGGGATCCCAGAGCTGGATGCAGCACTCCAGGAGGGGTCCCACAAGAGCAGTGCAGAAGGGGAGAATCACCTTCTTCAACCTGCTGGCCATGCTCCTTTTGATACAACCCAGAATTTGGACTGCAAATGCTAGCAGGCAGAAAAGATAGAGAGCAGGAGGAAAGCACAGAATAGCAGCATTTGGGAAAAACCTTAGAAAAGGGAGGAAAATTACACACAATATCAAAAATAAAGTTTCTGTGTTTCTATAAATTTAATTCATGATCTGATTGGCACATAGAGAATTATGTGTTTTGGGGTAGTCACTAGCACCATGCTATGAAGGTAGATCTGGTGTCTATGACAGGAGAGTGCATCTGACCAACTTCCAAGGAAACCACAGAAGCCAGCATTTGAACAACAAAGATGTAATTTGTAGTTTTATTCTCATCATAACAAACATCTCCCATTTGAAAGAAAAGCCCAGGATGCTTTTTTAAAGAGTTAACTAAATTTAGAATCCTGTATCTCTGCCTCAGCTTCTAAATATGCATCCACACTTTGGCAGTGCTGAGCATCCAGGGATTGCACATGAATGCCTCCAAGGGCATTTCAGTACATTATCTGATCTTTATTACACAGGGACACATCCTGCAAGCTCTGGAGTTCCCTGAGGAGCACTGTGCTTAGAAAGGTTGTTTTTGGCACCAAGTCTTTGAACCCTCTTCTGAAAACTGCTTTTTGGTGTACAAGGGACACAGCCCCTGTGGATAAGTACTTTGCTGGATCTAAAGCTCTAAAGCTGCACATGTAAAAATCTGGTCACTTACCTGTGTGATTAAATATGGGTTTAAGAGCTACCTTAGGAGAGTAATTTTTTTTAAATTTTGGCCTTAATATTTGTCATTTGGAAGCTTCTATTCTACAGGAATATTTTATTGCCTTCTTGCCAAAATCCAACAGCCCAACATGTAATATCAACTTTTATGAAGCACAGCAAGCTTGGTACTGCTGGTTCTTATGTTACATGAGATTAAACTTGTCAATTCAATGAACAATTACAGGGAAAAACTACAGAATTTACTACAATAAATTACATGAATTAATTGCACGAGGAATTTAATTTAGGCTCAGATGTACTTTCTGAAGGAAATTAATGGAACAAATTCATTAGGGAACCATTCAGTTCTCCCTCAAGCTGCCCATATCTTAATTAAAAAAACACAGATGCTAATAAAGCTATGGTAAATGCTCTGTAAGTCCAATAAGGCCTCCCAATAATGTTCCTGCAAGAACTCAGTAAAACTCCAGGTTTTGCTAAAAAAAAGTATAAAGCTATATGAACATACCAGCCCGGGACCCACATGATCAAAAGTCCTTGCTCAGTCTTTTGCAATTTATTCTCAGATACTCTCTTCTTGTCTTCAGACTGGTGGCTGCATTGTGGCAAGGACCAACTCCATGCACACATGGGAGTCTAGATGCTTTATGCCCTTGTATTCACAGGTGAACATCCAGAAAATATGGCAAGATCTGTTAATATCCTTATTAAAAAAAAACCAAACAAACTTTTCTTCTTTACTTTGATTTAAATTAATCATACTTTTAAAACAATAACAAAGTAAAATAAGTATTTCAGTATTTTTATTTGATTTTTTCCTTTTTTTTTCTTGGACAATGAAATTGAATACAGTCAATGTTTTTAGCATTCACAGTCCAATTTGTTTGTGTATTCCTCAAACTGCCAAATTAGGCTTGCAGATTGGACATAATTGGAAAATGCTTCCTCCTGAAAACAATGGCCATATCTAGAATTTGTAAAAATGCAGGAAATTGTTTTAACCTCATGGATCTACGAATGATGATAATGGATAAATGTCCAAGAGACATTTTCTTCCTGAGTTTAAGTTCTGAGCCAAGATCACAGGACTAACAGTAACCCTAAACTAGTGTAGGCAGCTTTATACAATAATGTAAATGTATAGAAACATAAAAAACCCAGTATTTTTAACAGAAAGACAAAAACAATCACATTCTAATGCTATGTGTAATTATCTTTTCCAAAAGGTCTCTTCACCCAGTATACTAAAGCACAGGTGAAAAGCCATCTGAAAACTGACAATGGGCACCTAGGTTGCATTCCATGGGAAATGTTTAATGACAGAAAAATATGATAAACCAAAATAATTGCAATTTAGACATAGACAGCTACATCAGATACTGCTACTGCCCAAATAAAAATCTAATTCCAGGCTCAGTTCAGAGCAGATTTGCTGAGGGAGTTATAACTTACTGCAGCCTGCTGAGCACAAGCTTATGAGAAGTCAAGTGACTCGTCTCCCAGGGGCTACAGGTGTTAGGAGGAGGAAGGAAGGTTTCCCTTTTTTCTATACTATCAAGAACCTGCCAAGTCATTAGAGGGAACAATTTTCTACCAGGCAGATTGCACAAGACCTTCTCTTGTCTTTCCATCAGTAGTGCAAGAACCATGACATGCTGTGCCTCTGCAAATGTAGCCCAAATCTGACTAGGGTGTGTGAAACTGTTTCTGATGCTGAAAAGCAGAGAAATGTGGCTTGTGATGCTCTGCTGGAGACCTGGAGACCAGAGATTGTACTGGGCAAGGACCATATAATACTTATTTTTTTGTTCCTGATGTTGCTTCTCCTAAAAATGGACATTAACACTTTGGACACTGAGGTGGAATATGGGAATAAAATAGGGTAATCACAGAACAACTGTTCTTTCATCCTGCAAGTGAGGATAATTGAAGTATAGCAACTTCCAGAGAAAAGCCAGAAATATTTATAGTAAAGGGCTTAACTGCATAACATTAAAAAACCCCTTTTAAAAACATAATACTGAAAGCAACAGCCACAATTCTCCTCACTGAAATCAGAAATTCCACTTTAATGGCAACTTGCCACATTGCAAGTCACACATGACCAAGGACAAAAGGACTAAGAACTGGAACACTGAAAATTTCTGCATTCACACTGCGACAACACTCGTCCTGCCACCATCAGTGGTGCTGGGGGTGCCTCCAGCAAGGAGCTGAGGCTGTAGGAGAGCTGCAAAGAAGCCATGCATGAGTCCTGCAGCTGGTCACACATGCCAGGGGTGAACACAGGGCATGGATGTTCCTATTCTGCAGACAGATGAGAAGTTACTCTGAAGCACAGCCCTCTCAATCCCTTCCATCACGATGAACAGAGATCATGGTAAGGAGCTCATGTGGTTTAATCCATGCACAGCATCTACTCTGTGTCACCAGCTCAACCATATGGCATGCTGTGCATAAAACTGGCCCTCTGGAGACAAACTCCTGCCTCTGGTACTGTGCTTGATCTACTGAATAAATGCTTACTGTGTTTCAGATCTTTTTCTAGAGAATACAATGAGAAAAACTGCCCCTGTTGGTACAAATATCACAGCATTGTGCATGTGGGCTTAGGAAGCATGAGTCAATTTTTGAAGCTATGAATCATGAACAATTTAATTTTAGTATAAAAGCAGCATGTATTATCTGTTACCTACCAGAGTCTGATACTAAAATGCTTTACATTCAGGTGAAAAGGTAAATGGTAACATAGCCTACAGTATAGGTGATTATGTTATTTGGGATAAGCATTATGTCTCTGATAAGATTAGGAAAACCATATTTTGCAGAACCATTTGCTCTTCATAAACCTCATAGAAATATGTTTTCTGACTCCATATTGCATTTGGAGTCTGAAAAAAACCAGGAGAGGTCTTTGCCTATTTCTCTCTTCAGCTTTGGTTTAAATGGTTGTTTGTATTTCTCATCACCTGCTGTAAAACTATTTTATTTGAAATAGTTGCTGTAGTACTGTTTCAAAAGATAACTCTTCTTGTTTTTGGAATATGTCACATCTGATTGAGGATAATATCCTATAAATAGTACCTTCACAGAAGACTTTTTTAGCTTTATGGAAGTATAAATTATTTAAAAGTCCTCCTATGTTCATCTACGCTCATAACCCATTGAAACTGCACTGCCCTTTGCAGAGATCCTAAATACACAGCCCAGTCCAAACATTTTACAGTCTGCAGATGAACAAGAAAAAGCAAGCAAGTAAAAAGCCTAGGAGGAACAGGAATAAAGCAATATAAAATGCAAGTTAGAAAGAAAGCACTGCATGAATTATCCCACTTTCTTTTAATTTTTAACTTGAAACTACTTTATATAAGAGACAAGACAGGCAGCATGAAGCATGCTGTGGATGAAAAGTAAAATGAAAGAAGTGAGACTGTGGAAAGGATCTGAAGAGAAGAGAAGGAACCCTACTATGGGAAGATGGACCAATGCAGTGCTATTTTTTCCCAAAGAAGAAACAACACAGCCATGTGCCAAGCTACTCCTTCCTCTGAGTACATGAGGGCTGCAGCTGCCCTCAGACACAGCAGATCCCCAACTATGAATAATACAAAATTATACAATCAATGCTCATTTTATTCCTCTTCTTGTCTGCTAATTAGAAACCACACTGTAATGCAGATGGCAAGTATCAATCAATGAAGAAAGTGATCAGCAGTACAAGCCTCAAGTGCATGTAGGAGTATCCTAGAGTATTAAATTGAATGAACCCATATTCATAAAACAGACAATAATTCATAAAATGTGCAATACATAAAAAAAAGATGCTAGCAGAGGTCTTGGTTTAACAGAAAATGTAAACACATTCAACTCAGAAGGTGTGATAGGATGGAGTTAGGACAGTGGTTAAATGCCTTGTTGAATAACCCTCTGGTTTAAATTCAGAATTAATTTGCTATTTTAATTAATAAACAATTGAATGGCTTGTGGAGTTGGTCTAAAATGTTTCTTAAGCACACAAGAAGTAACATTTTTTGTCTTTAAAACCAACTGAAAACGGGTGCATTAGCAAAAACACAGCTTTTAACAGAGGTTTGAAGAAACAAGTAACTGACAGAAAATGCCTGAGATCTGTAGTCATTTCCATTTAGTATAAATTGTTCATGTTTTCAGGAAAAAGAAATAATGAAAAACACTAGTCATCTTGTAGTCAAGTTTCAACACCTGCTTATTTATTGTGGCCAAAAATAAGGATAGCTTGAGTTATGTTCCAAGTATGTGGCAGAAGAACAGGGATTTTTTGCTTTGAATTGTGCCTGCCTAAAAATGAAAGAAGATGTGTAATTTCAGAATTAACTAGGGGTTTTTTTGGTCGTTGATGTTTAGGAGACAAAGACATTACTAAGTGCAAACAACCAGTCAAGTCTGATGGGCTGACAGCAGAAGTTTAGTCATGAGGTTTGTTTTGGCAGCTGAATGCTGTTTGCTGCCCTGGGACTGGGCAGATGCAGGGTGCTCACACAATGAAAACTGTGTAGCTATAATAGAAATATTAATATATAAAATATCTAAGCCAATAGGCAGCCAAATGATCAGAAGACATAGCTTCATTTCCATGGATATATAATGAAGCCTGTGGAGGAGAGAAGACTCTTTAGACTCCTGCCATAACCATGTTTCATTTCAGATAGGGAAAATTCTAATTCTGCTAGGTTGAGTTTACATGGAAGCACGCTTCTGAACAACAGAAGGCTGCTATCAAAACCCTTCCCTGCCTGATGGACATCCTTCAGTCAATCCTTCTTCTTCCTCCTAAGGAGATGCCCCACAAACACACAGAGGGAGATACAGAGGACATGCACTGTAGGAGCAGCTCAGTCCTGTCAGTGCTGTCACCAGAGCAGCCTCCATGTGCATCATTTCCCCCCTCCTGACAGAGATGTGCAGCCAGCCATGGGGCTTGGCAGCAGCAAATATCAGCTTGGAATTGAATCACCTCAGAGTAAGAAAGTGTTTGCATTTTCAAGCAATGAAAAATACTTAATGAAAAAGCTCCCCATGCACTTTATTACTATGAGGTTTTTTTTGTCAGATAAGCAGATAAGCAGGTAGCTTACTGCAGATTCTGTGCAACCTTACAGTCGTGGCTAATGTCATGGTGATGTTCTAGATCATTTTGGTTAATTTTTACCAACATCAGATGTAAAATTATGACAGCCTCCATTATCTGTGATGTAATAGTGTCTTATTTTCCTCTATTTGCAACCTAACTTTATTTTTCTTAAACAGATTTTTATTTTAACACAAAAGGATTAGAAATCAAGCTATTCCATATGGCATCTATATGGCACTGTTCACTTGCACAGGCATGAAGTCTTTTCACTGGGGCAGAACAGCCCCTATAACTGAATAAAACCTGAGAGTAGAGCCTGGAAATCATTACACACAGTGATCTTTATGCTAGAGGGAGATGGCAGAAGACAGCACCATGCTCAAGCTCCTGAGTTGAGCTCAGTCTCTGCTGCAATGCAGCAACACACCATTTTCAGCTTCCAGGAAAAACACTGACTCACAAGGATGACACCTCAAACCTACCAGGTTTGCCCATTGCAAGAGTGGAGTGCTGCATTTTCTGGGCACAGCAGTTCTGCAACCAGTTCCAGAGCTGAAGGGACTCACCCCAGATGTCACCAAGCAGAGCACACAGCAAGCAAATATTGCTCTGCATTAGGTGCAATATCATGTTTAAGCTTTTACTGTGATGTCCCAGTCTTAGATTGTCCTGTCACAGCTTATTGTAACTCTCTACACTCCCAGAAATTCAACTAGGCCATTCGTTGCTCTTGCAGAACAGCACTAGCACTTATTTTATGTTGATTATTTGCCATTTAAAAAAGTATTCTAAAGTGGGATTAATCTCTAAAAATTAGCCATCTTAAAAACAGAAACTCAGTCCATACCAATTATTCCATCCCACAAAATCTTCCTGGAAAAGGCCAATCTGTCTCCACTGACTAGAAGCAGACTTTCTAAAGTTTCACCTGCTAACATCAAACTGTGAAATAATTCCCTCTGTCAACTAAAGGGCCACATCATAAACATGGAATACAAAGCAATACAAACCTGAGATAAGAAAAAAAAAAAAGCATTAATCTGTAGACCAAAAGAACTATGACAAACATAAAGAGGCATGTGCTGTTCATCTAAAAAACAGCTATGAATAGATGCCACCGTCAGTCCCCCGGAGCATTCAGTCAGAAACGCTTACTCTGCAGTTATAAATAAACTGTCCTACTTTCTGCTTCCACCAACACTACAGAAAGGAGAAAAGGACAGAGATATCAGCTAGAATATACCTTGTCCTGTGAATGATAAATGGAACACAATCCATTTGTGAGGATAGGGATTACACTTAATATGTATAATGCTTGCTTAATTTAGTTGAGGTTATTTACATGGTCTTTTTCATAGCTTCTCCAGAGTGCTGACCACAAAATTCAGGGTCTGGCATCTGCAAAGATTACCTCAACCAACTCCTGCAGACAAAGGGAAACAAGTGATGGCAGAATGAAGCAGAAAAGCAGTAGGGTACAAAGCTCCAATGCATGGAGCCACAATGGACATAAATTGGCTTAAAAATCTGAGCACGTTTTTGCAGAGATAGCAGCTAGAAAAACATATTTTCAGTTGTAAGTTGAGCAAATTTTATATGAGTCACAGTGGCTGTAAACATGCAACCCCCACAGAGTTGTTTGCAAATTGTTTCTCTCCATATACCCACTTGGTTCAATTGAAGACTGAATAACTGAGTAACTGCAGAACACCAAATACAGCACATAAATGTAAGGGAAAAGGAAAAAAAATTACAGGAACCAGCAGTCAAGTCACTTGCCTTTCAAAGAGGCACAAAGTTCAATCAGATTTTGAAAAGAAAAACAAAGTGTGAAAAATGAATGAGGAAAGAGGACAAAAGCTGACAAATGCAGGTGATAACCTAGCTTGCCATACTCATATTTATAGGTGAGATAACTGAGTGTTCAGCTGACAGAAATCTGGTAGATGATTATTCTGATTTCAGTTAAACATTTGATACAATACCACCTGGAGAATTAGTTTGGAGTGAAGAGATGGGACTTCATAAAAGAGTTGTAAGGAACAGGCAGAAGGAGATACAACAATGGACTGGGTTACACAGAGTCTTAGCAATGTTCCTTGAGGATCGGTCTTACTGTGTTTACTGATAACTTTTGCACAAAAACTAGGGAGTGCTGATGAGAAAGCTATGAGGTTTTACTAAAGGCAGCAGAAGCCAAAGTATTATACAAGATATAAGTTCTGAAGAACCAGAAATGAGACAAAAGAGACCAATACAGCAATACAAAATGAGATAAATCTCACATGGGCCATCAACTTCATGGACAACAATAGAAAATCTCTCCAGCTGGGATTCTGTGATCAAAAAAAAACAGGAAGAGAAGAATCTGGGTGGCATTAGTTGATTCAGGGATGACTCTGGGCTACCAGAACGGCATGAGACATGCAACACTCATCAGATAATATACTGTCTGTTAATATACAGATATGCTAGTTCTGTCCTAAACATGGTAGAACTGCAACACAAACAATTCTGGTCAAACTGTAGCAGACTTAAAGCAGGTCTGTGAGCATGACTACAAAATAAGAAAGCATTTTTATCTGAAAAAATGGGGCTTGTTCAGCTCAGCAACAGGAAAATTGAAGATTAATAAGCTAGAAAGTAGAGTGATGTGTCCAACCACTAAAGGAGCCTTTGTGTGAAAGTAGCTGGATGCATCTGGAAATAAAAGCAGTTTCAAGATAGATTTTGATACCTTTGTAAGTGAGCTTACACAATATATTTGCTTTGGAAGGAGGATCTGGTTTGGGGGTGAGAGAGGCACCTCCTTGCCCTGCCTGTCCACATACACTCCTGATCATTCCGAACAATTTTTGTACTTAAAAGATTTAATATTACATCAAGGAGAAAAACCATGCAATTGCTCAAACTCTCTATAAATGTTCTCATAAATGCTAATGTAGGATTTTGACTATTAAAAGTGCAGCAACGTCTGGCAGCCTTTTTGAAAGCCTGCTCAGTCTAGCTGCCAGTGACCAATTTCACCAGGCACATTTTTCTGCCCTGACAAATGGCTCAGTAGATAGCTATGGGACAGCCTGTCTGAGAGGTTTACAACCCGCTAATGACAAACTGCTCTGAGCTGGGAATCAGTCTCTAATAGAAATGAAAATATTTCTCCCCACAGAAAGTTATTACAGTTCTCCTTCCATCTCTCAAAACATATATGTTGAGTAAGTTATCTAACCATTGGAAAAGCCTGGTAGGAATAGTAAAGCCATCAGAAAACAGAGTTGTGTAGCTCTTTAACTTTCCTAATAAACCAAAATGCTTCTGCATTGAAATGTCAAAGGTCATGCGAGAGGTGAAGAAATGAAATAGTCAAGGCTGAAAGGAAAACAGGCAGAGGAAAACACTTCAAACCAGTGTTTTGTATTATGTTACTAAAAGGCAGGAGAAGCAAGAGGTTTTGTGGTGTACATGGAATTCTGTAGGATGTGCAATTTATTCTTGCAGGGAAGGACTTGCATCACATATTTTTGGGTAGCACGGAAAGGAAGACTTCAGTTCCTTGCTATTTAGAAAACTTAGCTGAGAAGGGAAGGATGAAGCAGGGGATATATCTCTTAAAAAGTATATTTTAAACACCTCCTGCTGCCTGCACTCCAGAGAACAGGGAGGTAGCATTCAGCAACTGCCTGGCTCTACAGCCAGAGACATGCATTTCCTTGCTCCTCTGAAAGTCTGGGCAAGCTGTAAACCTCTGCAAGATCATCACTCACACATACTCAGCTAAGCCTTGCTGGATTTTCACCATTAAGATGTCTGAGGATGCTCTTGCCAAACATATTCCAGTCTTTCACAGGACATAGTGCTAACAGAACAGTCCATCCATCACTCCTAAAGTGCAGCAAGCTGTGATCTGTTACTTCCCAGCTCCTAACTGTGATCAGACAGCTAAAAATGTGTCATTCTGAAAAAACACCATGAGCCTGGTGCATTTCCTGAGCTTTACCCAGACCAAGGCTGCTCACCAACTGCCCTGGTGCCATGGGTTTATACCCAGTGCTTCAGAAAGGAGCAAGCTACTAATGACACCCAGGCAATGATGAGACTATGTCTAAAGATAAAGTCCATATGGAAAATGAGTTATAGAAAGATAGTCTCTGCTTTTTTTTTTTAAATGTTTAGTAAGCTGTTAAACTAGAGAGGAATTTACCAAAAAACCCCAAAAAACAACTATACTTATCAATAAATCTTTTTATTTTATTAAACCTATTCCTTGACAGGTTAGCTCCACAAAATTCAGCATCCTGTTTTTATAGAAGACTCAGGAAAAAGACATTCATACTTGAGATGCCTAAAGGGCTCCAATCATGCTCTTCATATTTACTAAGAATGTAAACAAAATGACATGACCTCTGCAGGAATAATTTACTCCATACTTTTCACAAAGGACAATAAACATATGGAAGGAATTACAGAAAGGGAGTCACTAAAAAATACTAGTTCATCAGAGAACTTGTTTGTATTATAAAAAAGTGACAAAAATAGGTGAGCACAGAAAAATGGGTGAAGTGTGAGGAAGAGTACACTTTTCTTTGGACAAATGTTTCTTGATGTTCTTGATGAAGTTTCAAGAGCAGCTGCTGCAAGAATGCAAAATGAGATGTCAGGAAGCAACAGTCTATGTGTCATATGCAAGGAAGGAAGGAATTTTATCAGGTTTGTTTTAGGAGCCTTAAAATGCTATAATGGGCAAAAAAAATCACAAAAAGCATTAAAAAGTAATATGATTATGAATGTAGAAATTACTAGAAATACAGGACCTAATATGGCTGAGGTTTATTATGAAGCATTGCAGAGGAATTGGAGGCAGTGTACCTAAGAATAGTTGGCAGTAAGCATTGAGGAGGACATCAGGATGGATTGGGCATTTTCTGCTGCTTGAGATCCTGGTCAATGTGAGAAGTTCCCCAGGGACAGGACCTGAACTGCTGCCTTCAAGATGGAGAAAGCAGGAATGATCAGAATCAAAAATACTGTGTAAAATAGAAGCAGTACAGTCTGGAAAGAACAAACCCTCATGGTTTTGTGCACCTTTCAGCTCTTTGGATTTTACAGAAGACTCAGTGACATATAACTAGACTTCCAGCTCAAAAGGAATACACTTAGGGAGGATACATTGAACACTGTTAGATGAAACCTCAGAAGACTGAGCAGTTGAGGGACATCATGAACTTGGTTTCTCATTGGAGAAATTAATTAGGTTTAGCAGACAATCTTTTTACTAGCTTGCATGTAAGTGTTGCTTTTACATCTTTATGAGGAAAAAATATCCACACAAAGTTACTGAAAAAGCAGTATTTGAAAGTGACATCATTGGAGCTACATTAAAAGGAGATTAGCAGTAAATCTGGGAAGAAGCTTTAAGAAGCAAAAGCTCCAGGAGTATTAGTCACTGTTTAAACTGTTTAAACACAAATTAAGTAGTCTCAAAATATTGCACTAATCTGTTCTGCAAACATGACTTTAAAACTGTTTTAGAAAGACTCCTTTGGCTAATGGAAATGTGGGAGACAAGGACCTTGACTTGTAGAGAAGAGCTCTGGAGATCTCTGTGTAGCTCAAGTGTCTTTCTTCAGGAAACCACTGATCTCAACAGGAGCCTATTCACAAAAATACTGTGATTCGAGCAACCTGAGTTGATAGACCCTTTTAAATCTTATAGACAGCTGCAAATTAGAACACCAAAGCCAGCTTGGCCGAAATAAATGCCAAAGACTGAACTGGTACACAGAACAGCCTGGATCCTCCCAGGATGCTAGGAATCATAATGAAACTTGCAACACTGCTGCTGCTTTAGGTTTCTCTGCTTTTAAAATGTTATATGTGTTGAAATCAGAGTTTATTGGGGATTGTCAGTGTGCAGCTTCCACTGCATTTACTTCACAAACTGAGAAGACCATCAGCAAACACCACATATTTGTTACAACAGAATTTTCACTGCTAAAACCTCTATGAACAATTAAAATACCTTAAGAAATGAACTGTATGGGTGACACTCTACTTTCAGTGAAATACATTTCATCCCTTGCTTCACCAGGAGAAACACTAAAACAAAACTGAGGTTCAATGAAATTTGCATTATAGCTGTATTAATAAAAGTCAGATATGCTGGAAGTGTGTTTTACACTGAGTATATTTTCAGCTAGGAATCAGAAATGTTATGATAGATGTCAGCACTATAGGTGGTCAGATACTTTAAATCCTTCAATCTCTAAGCACTAAATTTAGTTTTTCTTAAGAGAACTACTGGCATGCCAGCCTGCTGTATGGGTGGAAAGCCTGAATGCACAGGGCATGCCAGAGCTGGTCACTTGGTGCTGCACCCTGAACAGCTGATGAAACCCCTCTGCATCAGTGGCTTCAACCTGGCCTACTTCAACAGGTAGACAGTAGAGAAATATATTTAACCAGTGGATCATACATCTAATATCAGATCAGGGTGATAAACATACACTAAAATAGGCAGTGGGTCAAATTCTTCAGAAGAGTACACTTGCATCCCTCTGCATCATTTAAGAGAGATAGTCTAATGATAATACATAGAAACTATAGTTACAATGAACTCTGGTGTTTATTTTAAAGGTGAGATGTCTTCCTTTCACTTTAAGATCTTTCCATTATAAGATGATGGGGGAATTATTTCTGCTTTGATTAGTCTATTATGCAACCAAGAGAAAGAAAAGACAGGCCAATTAAATGCACTAGTATTAAAGTTCTCTACAGTGTATAAGGTATGTAAAATCACTGCTTTAATCATTTCAGTTCATAGTTCTACCCATAACATACTGCAGACAACACTGAAGCAGAGACTGAAGTCTAATTTGCCAATAAACTCTGAAGCTCAACAGGGAGACTCACACTTTCTTCACAGTTGGAGCCACTTCTCAGCAGTGACAGCTTTAGATCTTCACCACCAGGTTTCATCTTAGCCCTCCAGTAACTGCAACAACTGTTCAGCTATCCAGCGACTCAAAAAAACCACTGAACACATTTTAATCATATTTTCACAGCAATTTGCAGCTATAGGTATGAAAAGGGTACTTGTGTGGTGTGACCAAACAGCACTTGGCAAAGTACAAGTAAAGGCTGTTTGGTCACTGCTTTGGTACAGGCAGCTCAGGCTTTCCCGAAGTCTCCTTCTCTCCTTCCTCTCCTTTCTTTAGAGAAATCCCTTTGGTAATTCAATACTGCAATATCCTTCAAATCAAAGGAGTTAAGCCAATTGCTCTGACAGATATCTAGGAGATTCCTCACCCTAAGGACGAAAGAATGAATTTTAGCACAAGTCAGTGTGAAAAAGCTACTTCAAAGAAACAGCAATACAACCCACAATTCTATAAACTACTTAAAATGATCCCTCTATACATTCATTAGACTGAAAAGGGGCATGCCATTGTATACAACCACTCCCAGCCTTAATGCTGCCTTCTGGCCTCTGACGTTCAAGGCATGGCCTCAGGGAAAACAGAAACATTTAGAAAGAAGCAGAAGACTTTTTAAAGGTAGCTGTCTACCCAGTCATCCTCCCTTGGGTAATAGCATGGGTCTCATCAGTTTCTATTTGTTATTCAAAAAGTGCTCTTGCAACTGAGACGCTAACTGAAAAAAAAATAGGAAGAACTAAGAATTGTGTTTAGTAATGTAGAAAAGTGCTAGAGGAAATCCCGTGTAGAAAGCTAGTGAACACACAAGCACAGGCAATTATCTGTTATTTGGTAGTGTCTCAGCACAAACCCATTTGTGCTTTTAAGAAATTAAAGGGCTTCCTCAAGTCAAGAACTTAAATTTGTCAAATTGTGTTGCATCACTTCCATTGAGCTTTTTTTCCTCCCCTTGAGGTGAAGTTTACTGAAGCAGTATATCTAGGAGTAAATCTATGTAGGCTGGAAAGAGGTCAGCACTGTGCATGCAGATTTTTTTATGCTTATAAATCCACCTGGTAAGAGAGCTTGGGATCAGATTGTTGATTACCAAAGCTTGAACCTGAACATTTTAGAAATCAGATAAAGATAAGGCTTTTGTCATGTTCCTACAGAGCTCATCCCCCAATAATATTTATTTCTAATAAATATAACAGCTCTGTTATCTTTATAAGAAAATACTTTATCCAAAACAAGTTTTATACCAAAAAACTTATGCTACTCAAACTCCAAGCCCAAGAATATCTAACAGATCTAAAGATCAAATAAAATAAAAATCACACAACTAACTAGCTAAGCTATGACACATTTCTTGGTGGTGTCACTCCAGTTATCAATGCATGACCATGCTTAAAGCCAGTTGTATGTTCCCTTAAAAAATGCGTGGAGACAAGCTGACAAGTCATTCTGATTCACTTCCAAAACTGCCTTTATGTTATAGGCACTAAATCCCATTAGTTTGCATCTACATTAGATTTTAGTTTGGATTAGGAATTTTGATCTTCTAATTTCCATTTGCTGTGCTTTGATTTGCATTAGAGAGTAACCTTGAAGTGCATGAACAGAATTCCTTGTCACTGAAACTAAACCAAAAATGCCCTCCAATGACTTATGCATATGAAGGACCAGACAAGAATGAGTTTCCAGATCATCAAGATGGATTCACAGCATGAGCTGTGACTGTGTACGGAGAATAAGCAGAAGGGAAACAGAAAGTTACTTCACTCAAAGAGAAAATGCTATGATATACACACTGAGCTAAGTGATTTAATGAAAGAAAAGTAACATTAGCAGGCAGCAAAGATATGCAAAACTGCAATGAAACCTTCTGCTGTTTGAAAAGCTCTAAAAATAACAAATGACCGAGCTGCTAACTTCCATAAAAGATAATGGTGTGGAAGTAAACATTTTAGAATTGTTAGGATAAAAAAGGGAGGAGACTGTTAGAGGATGTCTCTGAAAAGGAAAAAAAAGAATGAAATAAAAAATCTGAGTGAGTCTAGGTCACCCTTTTTCTAAAAGGATGCACAAAGCAAAGCAGACTTGTGCTCAAGGAATGACAAATGTCATTAAGGTCAGTCTTTAAACAGATCCTATTTTTTTGTTGCTGTTGTTTTGATTGAGTTCCTCTCTAAATCTCCTCTTAAAAAAAACAAAAAACCAAAACAATAACATAATAAGAAGGAAAACCCCAAGGCAAATTCTTTTGCCTGCTTTTTATTTCCATGCAGTTACTATGTTTCATATTTTCATTTCGCTATGTGAGTAGAAAAGACTCACCATCAGCTCACAGTACTGAACCTTCCAAAATAAACCAACAGCAAATGTATACTGTCTCCTGTGTCTGTGGTTTGGGTCTTCAGAAATGGTACAAATGGGTACACCTGGGTTGAGACATGCAGAGGTGAACCCTCATGCTGACTCCTGTAGCAGTGTTTGGCACATGGATGCTAGGAGGGATTTAAGGAGCAGAAGTTTCTCTCTTCCTTGTACTGACAACTGCTTGTACAGCATCAGGTGGCACAGTGACTCCTAACAGGTCTGTACTACCATAAATGATGATCAGGTCTTTCCTAACAGGTTCTTCAAACCCGGTAGTAGGAGATCATTGCATCCTTCTTTGTTATGTTAATATAATGCTTCCCTGTTTCAAGAAATAAAGGAATCTTTAGGAAGACTATGACACTTGAGACAATCTCTGAAGACTAAAAATGGCTGTAGCTCAGCTGACCTATTTGTCTTATACCAGTCCCATATGTCTTCTGTGTCAAAAGACCAGACTGCCAAACTCTTATGTCCATTGATGAGCTGGTCTTGTGCTTTTAAAGCTGTGTTTCCACACTTTTGTAGAGAGGAGGGAAGGATTTCTCCTGTCTGGAGGATCACCTTCTTCCCTTGCCTACAATCATCCGAGTCACCCTGTAAGACATGGATTGTTTTGGTGGGGAGTCAGAGAAAGGCAAAGCCTCCTCCCAGGAGAGAAGGGGGAATTAGGCTGGCAGGATGCACAGCAACAGTGGATGCTTATTCATGAGCTCATTGAGCTGTACATCATTGTGGAAACATTAGAGCACTGCTGTTCTGTGAAAGAATTGCACTAAAAGGCTCAACTGCTGTCCTGTGTCAGAAGGCAAAGCTGTCCCTCCTCATGCCATGGCACATGCTTGGAGTGCCTCCGGATTAAGCAGTGCCTCAGCACATTCCCCCTGCTCAGCCACACCACAAATCCCAGCACATGCAGCTGGATGCAGGGATGCAGTGCCATGAAACTGATTTAATGCAGCTCAGGAAAGATACCTGAATGTGTGTCTAAAATCCTCAGCTGAATTAAAAACTGCTGCCTTGCTTTTTTCAGCCCCCATAAGAAACATCCTCTCTTTATCACAGTAAATGAACCCATCGTGTCAACATAAATAGTATCCTCTAGTTCTAGCCACTAAACAATTCTGAATTTAATTTACAGTGTATCTATGATACAAAAACATTTATTTCAAAAAAGCAAATGGAGTTTTAAGAGCTTCTCTCTTGTCACTGATGAGAACAAAACATGCTTCCTAAATACCCATATCCCTGCTCACCCTATTTTCTCTGACAGTCTGGGTGCTCAGACACTCCTGTACTGCCCTCTCCCGTTCCAGCTTCAGCCTGCTGGGTTTGGACAAAAAAACAGGCAGCTGGACAACTAAGCAAAGAACAGATTATTTTCTTTTCTTGTGAGGTAGGAAAAAATTAAATTTTAATGCCAGCTGTCAAAACAAAGCTAGAGATTTACAAATTTTAAGAAAGGATAGAAACTTATAATGTGGATGGTAGGTAACATAGCACAGACTGCACTGAGGACTGAAAGGAACTGCTTGACTGGATACAAAGCTTATTGTGATTTCTATTTGTTCCCCAATCTTTCACCTCTCTCCTTCCATTCTCAAGTTTAACCAGGGTCATCTGAAAGATGCTGCATGAGGGCTACTCAGGGAACCACATTTCCTGATATCCCTGGCAATAGTGTCAAATTTATCATGCTTATAACTGCAGCTCTCTAGGGACAAATACGCATGATAATAAACCCTCTTGGGCTGCTCTTGCAAATTACATTTGTAATTACATTTTTGGTACTCTGGGGCAAAGACTAAAAGCTGCCCAGGGTCTGTTGTTACATACCCTCCAGTCCTCCAAGTAACAGAAATTGATGTGTGGAGTCTCCAACCCCATATCCTTTTAATAACTTATTGAAGTTAATGGCAGTGAGAATTCAGAGGATTCTTCTGAAACGCAGATTTTGCATCTATGACTGGCCAAAAGATACCATTTTTTAACTACAGAAAAACTAATCTGAATTAGCAATTCCTTTCTGGAGAAAGAAAGACACTGTTTTTGCCAGCTGAGGACTGAGATATCCCAAGTGCTCTCCGGTTTCCCCACATCTTTCCTAACGAGCACACTGACCTCTGCTGTCTTGCCAAAGAGCCTGTTTGGAAACGCAAGAAGAACCTCCCTGCCTTCCTCCTCTTCATCCATTCCCTGCCTTACACTGTGAATAAACTTATTGCCTCTTATTTTTCTTTATGCTACAAGAAAGAGAGAATCTTTCTGGATATCTGTCTGTCTCAGCAGTGGAAAATCTTGGAAACCCTGCTCTGGGTGGGCATCACCAGCACGTCCCAGAGGTGGTTTTGTTGTCCTTTGCTTTTTTTCAAAGAGCCAGGTGATGATCTGAAGGCTTCCTAAGTAAAGCAATGATTCACTTACTCTCCTATAAGATATAGGGGTTTTTTTAATCAACTACAACCATGTCAACAGCTTCTCACAGCAGAAGAAGAACTGGTATCCATTTAAATCTGTTCTGGGAATCATAAACAGCTTGTTGACAGAGGTCACATCCACAGGGGAGCTCACAGTTGATTAGTTCTCCTTCACAGAGCTTTTGCAGGCAGAGTGACTTATGCTCCAGGAGATGGTTTAAGACAGGGATGTGCTGAACTAACCAGAAATAATTTCAAAAAATGGTGTTGTGTCTGCCAAGATGCCTAAATAAATGGGGAATTAAAATAGCCATGAATTTTGAACCCAGCTTTGCTACTTTTGCTGTGCACTGTATGTCTGCATTTTTGATGTATTGGCTTTTGTTCCCTATGCTGTGTTACACTGAATTCACAGCTTCTACCTCAGTAAAAATACCTCCTATATAATGGCATGAAAATGCTTCTTATCACATTATTAAGTTTGAACTACAAAAGTTCTAGTAGTAGGGAGATTTTTAGTATACTTGAGACACAAATCTATAGGAAAGCCATCACTTCATCAGTTCTGAGTCCCTCCAACCATTTTTTTGCATAAGCACCTTCTTAATTTCCTTTACAATTATTTTCACTGGATAGTATTGACTGAATTTCTATTTATTTACTTGCTATTGTTTTATTACTGTATATTTGCAAAACTCTTGATAAGTAAACAAAAATAATGATAATGTGCAAGACATTCTAAATAAATAAAAGTCCCAGTACCATATATTATATGAACATTCTACTGAATTAGAATTGATGAGTCAAATATTTCAGAGTCACTATTTACCCAGACTGTTTGCACTAGCTGGTGCCTATTAGTACTTCAAGACAATGTCCCTTCCAATTACATTTTATACCTTCACCTGTATTGTTCTAAATGATTGTAATTTCTCTGTAAAATCCAATTCTTTGAGCTCCCCTCTATTGGCTCTGTCTCTAAAGTATACTTCAGAGTGTACCCTGGCAAATTTTGACACAATAGGCAATTCTTGCATGGCATACAATCTTTAGGGTTAACCACTTATCTAAACCATCTCATTAAGTGGAAACAATTATCAGAACTCTAAACAAAAGATATTTTGCAACCTTTGCCCATATATTTTCAATTGCTGTTAACATACAACTTGAAACAATATTTGTTTGCCCAGTACTGTTTATGTATACATATTTCAGTTCTGTATAATATCTTTCCAGTTCTGTTTGATGTATTTCCCAAGGACCTCCATGAGGAGATAGTAGGCACCCTCAACATGTTTGCAGAAAACACCAGGTTGGGTGGGAGTGTTGATCTGCTGTAAGGCAGGAAGGCTCTGCAGAGGGATCTGGGCAGGCTGGACTGACGGACCAAGGCCAGTAGTGTGAGATTCAACAAGGCCAAGCTCTGGATCCAGCTCTTTGGTCACAACAACCCCCTGCAGTGCTACAGGCTGGGGGAAGAGTGGCTGGACAGCTGCCCAGCAGGAAAGGACTTGGGGGTGCTGGTCAGCAGCAGCAGCTGAGCATGAGCCAGAGTGTGCCCAGGTGGCCAAGAAGGCAATGGCACCTGGCCTGTGTCAGCAATAGTGTGGCCAGCAGGACCAGGGCAGGGATTGTCCCCTGTGCTCAGCACTGGGGAGTCTGCACCTCAAGTGCTGTGTCCAGTTCTGGGCCTCTCCCTGAGGGGCTGGAGCATGTCCAGGGAAGGGCAATGGGGCTGGTGAGGAGTCTGGAGTACATGAGGAGTGGCTGAGAGGGCTGAGGTTGTTTATCCTAGAAAAACAGAAGCTCAAGGGAGACCTTAATGCTCTCTACCACTGCCTGAAAAGAAGCTGTAGCCAGGTGGGGATCGCTCAATTCTCCCAGGTAATAAGGCACAGGATGAGAGAAAATGGCATCAAGTTGTGCCAGGGGAGGTTTAGATTGGATATCAGAAGAAATTTCTTCTCTTAAAGGCTGGTCAAGTGCTGAAATAGGCTGCCCAGGAAAGTGGTGGAGTCATCACCTCTGGGATTATTTAAATGATGTGTACACATAGCACTGAGGGACATGGTTTAGTGGTGGTACAGGCTTAATGGTTGGACTTGATGACTTAAGGGACTTTTCCAATATAAATGACTCTTAAAACTTGTCATTTTGTGATTCTCTATATATGTCCATGTAAAACAGGATTCATATAATATCTGACCTTTGATTTCTTACCTTTCTAATATCAGCAAGCACATGCATATGGATAAATAATACTGAGAAATGATGTTATTACTGAACAAAGAGGTTTCACCTAGTATTACAAAAGCTGATATTTCTTAACATCCATATATACCAGTGGCTGAATATTTCAATGGCTGTACTTTCCCCTCTATCAGCATAATAGCAGTGAAATATCTTACTTAAAGAGAATTTCCTTTCATGCTTCCCCAACTGCACATTGTTTCATAAAAAGCCCAATCAAACTAAGACCTCAACCCACAACACAGAATACATGTACATTCATACTGCCCTTGGTAAGACCCTATGCACCTGAGCTACCCTGTAACCACATTTCCTATATCAGGTCTTAGTGCAAGCCAGCACATCATGCTTTTGATTAAACCAGGGTCTGGATTTTGCCATGTAATGAATCTTTAGTTGCATGTGACCTTTCATTATCTCTGGAGCCATCATAGACAGATAGTTCTAGCTGAAAGTTGCATGCAGAAGTCCTTCAGATTCTCAGTCCTGTCAAAATGGAATACTTTTAATCCAATTTCTCCTCAAAAAGTGTATGTGCTGAGAAGAAAGGAATAAAAATATTCCATCTGCTCCTGGGAACAGAGAAAAAGAGAAAGAGAAAGAGAAAGAGAAAGAGAAAGAGAAAGAGAAAGAGAAAGAGAAAGAGAAAGAGAAAGAGAAAGAGAAAGAGAAAGAGAAAGAGAAAGAGAAAGAGAAAGAGAAAGAGAAAGAGAAAGAGAAAGAGAAAGAGAAAGAGAAAGAGAAAGAGAAAGAGAAAGAGAGAGATTCCTTGCCATTTTCAATATTTTCAGCAGCTCTCTTGCTTATCTTTGCCCTAACACCTAGAAGTAGCTGGGAAGCTTAAATCTAGGTTTGAGATTAGGTAGGTATATATTTTACTGTGTCTGTTCAACATCTATTTTGATATGGCCAAGTCTAAAGTGTTTTTAAAGCACACAGCTGTACCTTATGAATAATGGCCCCTGAAATGCTTAGGAGCAGCTGGGAGATCCCAGAACTGTGAAGCTGGAATCACTGCACCTAGCTCCCACCTGGGGTATTTCCACTGTTTATGCACAGCCCAGGCAAACCGAGGCAGGAAGCAATGACATAGCCTGCACCAGACCACACAGAAATTCACAGGAGCTCTCTGAGCAGATGCAGCTCTCATGCCCATGCTGCAGGCTGGTGGTTCCTCAACTTCCCATCCCTTTGGGAGCTGCCCTGCCAAGGGTTGGGGTGGGACCTTCCTTGGACAGGAGGAATTTATATTCCCATGGCTGCCTTCTGCCAGGTCTAGCAAGGAGGAAGCATAGGCAGCAAAGCCCAAGTCTTGAATGAAAAGGTTTCATTTCCTGCAGATTTTGTAAAGAATAGAAGGAAGCATTTTAAACATCAGCAAGGGAAGTGCAATTTCTTCCTGTACCAACAAAGGGTGCAGAGGAGATGAGTGACTTCTCCTGACAAGCCCCATTTCCATTCTCTTTCCAGTGGCACTGCTAGGCATAGTGCCACACGACATGCTCCAAGACCCCCTGCTCTGCTCAGGGAAACCTCTACCTATCCCAAAAGGAAACTGGAAAAGAAAAAAAGAAAAAAAAGAAGACTGACTAATTGAGCCCAGCTCAGGAGATAGATTTGTGAATTATTACAGTTCTGACCCCCACTGCAATACAAATCCTAGTATGTGCCAAGAACAAATTAGGCTGTCTGCAGCTGGGACTTCTCCCCAGAAAAAAAGCCTTTTTTCTAGATATAAGAAACAAGCAGCTTTGCCAGTGCCAGAGAGCACACAGATAAAGAGTCTCTCCTGGAAGTCTCACTTGGAAAATTCAAGGCTTTAACAGAATGAAGACAGGGCTGTATTTTTTTTTGTTGTTGTTGCTGGTTTGTTTGGTTTTTTTTTTGTTGGCAGGGGGAGGTTAAATTAGCTACACAGAAAAAAAAACCAAATTGAACTTTCACTAAGTTCATGGCCTTCCATTTCCATCGCTGTGCATCATACACAGCTCCTGGGGGCTCCATAATGCTTTAAAATAAGAGGTGCTCCTACCTTGACTGCACCCAGGTGCTCGTGGGCTCTGGCTGAGGAAAGCAATTTTAACATTATTCTCAAGTATCCTGTTAATTTTCCAGTCTCATTTTGTCTGCCAGACACAACTTTCCTTTCTCTTTTCAGAGCAAAATGAGATATACATAAACAAAGAATCTGGGATTTGAGTTTTGCTTCCAAAAGCAGTTCTTGAACAGAATGAATAAAAGGCAAAACATTAAATCCCAGGGGCCATTGGAGTCACAGAGTTTCTTGGACATCCCTTAGAAGGAAACTGAAGTAAATTCTTAAAAAATATACTTTTCTGTACACTGCTAATCAAAGCACTTATCTTCAGCGTAGAATTAATTTGAGCCGTAATAAAATTTCAGCCATACCCAGACTTGCAACCCTAAAGAAAAACAGTAGTTCAAAAGTGATGGTACTTTTTAACTTGTGTGATTTGTGTCAAGCTATAATGAAGGTGCAAAATATTTAGTTTTTCCTAAGTTAATCTCTCTGTGCTGCTATACAGGCACACTGTTGATCCCCAGATTCATTTGTGGTGCTCCAGTATAATTTCGTAGGATGGCTGTTCTCGAGTAAGCTGTGCTATGCTGGGGGAAGTTCACTTGAGCAGAGATAACTCACGTTAATTCAGCTGTCAAAATAAAGCCAGAGAAATCTGAGAGCAGTGGTGCAATTTCCTAATATTATCTTCCTCACTCATGTTTCATTCACCCCTGGGACTGTAATTGAGTTGCTACTCAGTGTAAACCCTTCGCTCTACAGTCCAAATGGGAGGGAAGTGGCAAAGTCAATCTGTAATATCACACTTCAGCATGCCTGCAGAAACTGAAGCACACTCACACTGAATGTCTGTGGCTATTTTTGGTACCCTGCTTGTGGGTTTTTAAAAATGTCCTAATTTGTAACCAGTTAGTAGTCTGTAAGTGAATTTTCCAGACTGACCTGTGGCCATACAGTTTATGTACAAGCCATGGGTGGATGAAATGCAAGCATACTAGCCAGAGGATCTCAGCCAAAGACAGTTGATTGCTGGCACCTTCCTTACTCTACTCACTAAGCACTAATATGTCAGAGTTAATTCTGCAGAAGCCACATTGACTCTTCTCCCCAATAGGACTGATCAGACACTGGTTTATTGGCTCCCTTGTCTGTTACAGAGCATTACACCTCCAAAGCAGAGCAATGTCAATAGAAACTGCTCAAGTCTGAATGCAATCAGAATTTTCTTTAATTAGCCTTTGTGTTTTAGCACCTCGTGAAGAAAATTTTTGAAGAGAGTTTATGAGATAATAATTTACTAAAAAAAATCGTTGTGTACTTTGGAGAAATTCTCAGTTAAAGAGTAACTGTCAAAAATGGAATACAAAAATTTAAGCTACTAAATTTGACAAGTCTGATTAACCTGAGGAACACAAAAATAATGGGATTGTTTAGCACAGTGAGAAATAACCTTGGAGAATGAAATTTCTTCCATTCAGTGTACAAAAGATATCACTGTTTTAAAGCCTTCCATTTTACCCTGGAAACAGATAATCTTTGACTACAGAAAAATGGAATCCTTCACTAAACTATTTGTTCCTCCAAACCCTTTGCAGCTACATAATTAACATTAGGGCTTTACTTTGCTTAATACTGGCAGGGAGAATCATCTGCATAATTTGATTCATCTGAGTTTAGTTATTTCTGAACTAGCATTCAAAAACTGGGCAATTTAAATTTTGAATTCTTTCATTGGCTTTGGCACATCTCAGGTTCATGTTTTCAGCCTCTTTTCCCGGCCACAAGGGATACCAACTTATTTTTCTTCTCAGCTAGTAGCTTAAACTCAGCTGCTGGAGTTTGAAGTGGAAGACCAAAACGTGACAGGTGAGAACATGGGGCAATTGAAGAGATACAATCAAGGGAAAAATTCTGACACTGACCCTGCCTGTACCACTGAGTGGCACCAGGCTCATTTCTTCCAACAACTTGGATCTGAGAAAGGCTGATAGGAAACAGTCTTATTTCCATGCCCAGAATTCTTTA
Organism: Luscinia megarhynchos; assembly: GCA_034336665.1. Taxonomy (NCBI): domain Eukaryota; kingdom Metazoa; phylum Chordata; class Aves; order Passeriformes; family Muscicapidae; genus Luscinia; species Luscinia megarhynchos. The sequence goes on from CM067566.1 coordinate 26,117,939, forward strand.
TCAAATGATTTTTTTCCCACATCCCTCTTGTGTTTCTGACTCTATTTTGACAAAACTATAGTGTGGATATCAGAGCACTGGGCTGTTTCTGTTCACTGAATATTGCTGTGGCAGCTGAATGATATTTGTGTCCACACATGCCTTGATTCACACTTGCACTGAAGCAAAACCACCTTGCAGTTCCTGTTGTGCACTGTGCAAGGTTTCACGAGTCACAGCCAAAGCGTCCCTCCCACACATTCAAGCAAAAACACCCCAAGACTTTTACAGTAAGTAATCGGATCCCTTTCCTCTGAGAGTGGCATGTCTGCAGATATTCAATTCCACCCAATAAATGGAAACCATATGAACATAAGGCAAAGGAAAGTGCAGCTAGTTTTCACTGCACCCTTTCCACCAAACACCTCTCCAATCTTTGCATGGGGAAAGCCTCTTCTGTAGTTGTCAGACCTGTTCATGGCTTGGGATAGTGCCAGTACAGATGTGGCCCCTTTTGTAGGTCCCTGAACAGTTGTCAAATCTTTCTTTTACTCTGTCCTTTTTTTCTCTGGTTTCTGTACCTTGCATATATATTTTCCTTCTCAGACTTTCCTAAAGGTTTAATTTCCTCTCTGTGGATTTTGCCAGGTATGCCAGTGCTGGTTCCTAATCAAGTTTAAGGTATCTGAGTTCTTTCACTTCAGGGAATGCCAGTCAGAGCTGTCATTGCTTTTTAGTGAAACTATGCAATTTCAAGAGGCCTAAATCCAACCAGAAGCTGGAGTCCATCACCAGCCTTCAAATGCCTGAACTGCAAATACCCAGATAAATGACCTACTAGCCCTGAGAGATGTGCCTTGATCACTCACACAATAGTGAGAGCAGGAAAGAGGTAGAGAGCATCTTTTTCAGTGGCTAACTGTGAGAGGTGCCCTACAGTACAGCTACTGAAGTACATCTACTCACTTGCAGAGCTGTTGACACAAATATAGTGGGAGATGCTATGCTTGGAGTTCTGACTTCAACTGTTTGTACACAGGTCCACAATGTTCTAAAATGTAAATAATACCTGAACAGTTCTAAATTACTAACTTAGGATCCTAAATTGGGGTGTTGTCCAAAGGAGGCACTGTGCTCTACATGACCCATGCTGCTGTTCTTTAATCCTCTACAGAAAGCAGATGGCCAAGATAGTCAGCTCTTTGTTATTACCGAGCACAACTGCATTCGTATTAGCTAATTTTCAACTTTTCTTACAACTTCATCTGGCAAGATATAGAGCCATATTCCTGGAATTGCTCTTATCTGTACAGTGGGATCCTGCCTCCACCAAAAGGTGCTGCTGACTGAGTTGGGCACTGCCTAAGGATGGGAGAGGAAACATGCCTCTCCTATCAAGCTCACCCAGGCAGAGATGTCCTTTAAATAAGAAATCTGTAGGCAGTTGTCTTTCCCAATTTGTATGGTTGTCATCTTTCCTGTTGTGTTTTCATTTGCTTATCCCTACCAGACAAAAGACCTGCTCTCCCTTCTCCTGAAGTCAGTGGGAATTCTGCCATCAATTCCAGCAGTAGCTGGACTGGGGCCAAAACGTTAGCCACTCCACTTCCCCTTAAGTCATTCACAAACAATACTTCTTTGATTACACACCGAGCCTGAGGGGTCTTAGTTATCATCTAACCCTCTCCTTTATATCTCCAGTATCTATGGATTCCATAGTGTAGGCAGGAACTGTTTGAATAGAAGGGCCTTAATCATCAAAAGTACTTTTCTTCCTCAGCTGTGTTTTTTCTCAAAGGGAGTTTGTTGCTAATCCCTTTGGGAATGAGACGGGGAAAAATGAAAAGGAAATGACACCACTTTAAAGAGAAGCTAAACCAAAGAAACCCAACCTCACAGAAAGATACTTTCTGACATTTGAGTACTAATGTACCTATGATCAAATTCACCAGAAGAAAAAATATCCTGGTCACACTGAAAACGGTAACTCTTAAAATTATACTGCATGCAAAGATGATACAAGCCACAAGGGTAACCTTGGCTAGATTTTCAAGATGGTTTGCAATAGAGGGCAGTGAATAAGAAGAAGGGGGAGCCCTATTTATTTAGGTAACTACACATAACATGTCCAAAATAGCTTCAATTGATTCTGAGTATCTTCTTAGACTTCTAAACAGTAATTGTGTACTCCTTTAATTAGACACTGTGATTGCTATACTCTTCAATAACGAGAAGGCATACCTAGATATTTAGTTTTTAGCCACAGAGGGAAACACCACAGTACATATGGTTATGTCTTACAGATGGCACTTGGTAAAGAATGAAATGGCAACAGGAAACAATCAGTCTAACTCAGAAGACTAACATAGGATTCTGTCCAAACTGAATCCTGCAAAAAATATTCTTGCAACTGCAGAACTTTGGTGCTGAGGTTAGTATAATTTATAAAGATACAAAGGAACATTGATTCTACTGCATAGCTGAAGAGCTTTACTACAATTTGGACATACAGCAGATTTCCTATACTTCAGGTAAAATATATTCACTGTCCAAATAAGACAGATGAGAATCTGGTTTTGGTTTTGCAAAATGTGCATGCAGTGAGGATGATATGACAGCTCCACTAAGCCATATATAGCTATCCAAAAGTCTGGGTGTGCATTACAAGAGAGGAAAAAGTACTATCAGCAAGAGTCACTGTATTTTGCTCTTCCACCAACAGCAGCTCAATAAATGAACAGATTCAATATAAAAACAATTAACAAATAAATTCAATATAAAATAATATAATAAGCACATAATATTACTAGGTTGTCTGTTTGAATTAAAAAGGCTAGGTACCACAACACAATGTATTTTACTGTTTTTCTCTGATTAGATATTCTTAACAGTGACTTCTAAGACTATGCTGATTTGGGCCCCTAATATTTTGTTGATGAATTTTGTACATGACATAATATTTGGGCTACTATATGAATGAATAATGTCAAAGTACTAATTATTTAATTCATGCAGGTCTTATTAAATACATGATACACTGCTAGAATGGTGCCCTTTCACAACATGCTTTAAGAAGAAGGTGTAAAGTATGCTAGTTGGCAAAGGAAGGTCTAAATGAAGAAGGACCAGCAGGTTATATTTCTATCTGGCACACAAAGTTAGTGATTTAACTTTCACATCATAGGAATGTTTTAGGAAAACCATCAGCACATCCAACCTGACTCTTTTGTAAGATTCCACTGTGATATGCAGAATTGGAAGGGAAGGGTGTAAAGAAAAAAAAAAGCAATCCAGGCTCTAAAAACGACTGTGAGAGAAAATAACTGTCTACACAGAGGTGGTTGAAGCTACACAAGCATATCCAGAAACTGGACTTTTTTTCCCCAATATTCACTTTGGTACCAAATCAAAACAACCGTCTTTTAAGTAATTCCTCAGAAAGGTTGAGGGATCTTTCTCTTCCTGTTTGACACTCATTGAAACAGAGCCATTGAGAAGATTTTTATATTGTTGGTCTCCCTATGACAGAGAGTGGTAAACATGGATGAGTGCAAGCTCCCTTGTTTAATGTATTTTCAGAAGACTGAATGCCCAAAGAGCACAGCAAATCCTGCCTAGCTGCAGTCATCTTGTCATACTGCAACACATCTCAAGTGGAGTTTCTACACTAGGCTAAAATACAGGGCAGTGCAGGAAAGGTTCTGAGATGGACTATGTGAAGAAAACCCCACACCTCATGTTCAAATCAGCTGTGTGCCAATACTGCAGATTTGGCAGTATGATGGGGCTTGCTCATGATCACTCACAGCCAGGAAGGGTGGACTCATCCCTCAACCTCTGTATGAGCAGTTGAACAATCCAGGTGAGTGGCTGTGGTTTGCACACAAGGAGTCACATGAAACAGCAGAATAGTGGCTTGTACAAAAGCAGCTCCTGAGCTCTAATCCCAGTGGTGCTGTTAACCACACTGGGTGGCCTAATGGCTTGTCTATGAATTTACATATTTGGGAGGAAGAAAAGACTTCAACTGAGGCACTGGGTGCTCTACCCAACTTATGTTTTTACTGCACATTTTAAAATATCACACACCTGATTTGCCTTCTGCCAGATCTCTTTAATGTGAGTTGAAGGAAAAAAGGCCTTAAATTTGATCTATGGTCATTCACAGGCACTTTAAACTAATGAGAGAGGTGCAAAGGGACCTACCTGGGAACAAAGTATGAGAGTCACATTCAACATGTGATCCCTTCAGGCACACTTCCAAACATACCACCACCTTTTACTGCTTCTTAGCAACACTTCTGACTAATGAGGTGGGTTTGTTACTAGAAAGCATTTCTTTCCTTAGGAGTTTTAAAATAGATCTGTATCTGAATAAGAAAGCATATAAATTGGTTCATTTAATAATTATGAAAGCTGAGCTATGAATGATAATAGCTCATATAATAATAATAATGATATTCCTGAAGAATCTTGAATAAAGCTAGGCAGACTGCAGGCTGTAGCTATAGAACTTTGAAAATAGCAATGGCAAGAAGCATCAGTCCTGTAGAAACCCAGCACTGCTATTTATGATGAGTAACTATTCCTTTACTAAAGACATTACAGCAATAAAACTAACCTGCTTGGTATTTTTAATTTATTTAATGTTTACCCATTTCTTTTCAAATGTGAAAAGATCTTGTTTTGTTTTCCAAACAACCAATGTAAGTTATTTATTAGATATTATATGTAATATCCATGTTATATTATAAATGTACTACCTTACCAAGGATTTGAGACATGCCACTGTACAGGATGCTGTTGAAGTAAATGCAAAGGCTGATTTCACATGTCAAAATATGATCAGGCCATCTTTTAGTCCAACAGGAATTATTTTTTCCACATCTGTATTTCATTTTGATTCCAAACACTGGTGTAGCCACATGTCAATGAGCACACTATCTTTCACATTCCTCCACTCTTCCCTCCTTCAAACTGAATGCACCACTGTGCCAGACTTACTGTTAGGAAAAATCACAGTGTGACTATGTGATTACTTTAATTAATCAAGGCTTAACATATGACTTGGGCCTCTGGGAATATTATTACAATCAATCCTGCAAGAAGCCTGAGCATATGAATGGTGGATTTGCATACGTCAAAAATTAATTTCCTCTGTAGTTATTCAATTCAGTCTTGGGGAAGCACTCTAGAATATGTTAAAGACAATATTCTAAAGGAAGGTTATCATCTAGCTCTAGAACTCTCTGTGATAAACACTACATAAATTAACTCAAGTATTTACATTGCACTTCTGCAAAAGTTATCATTTCTGTCCTAAGGCTCCATTTATACTGGCTGTAGTTCAGAAATTAAATACGAAAACATACTCAAAATCACCTTCATGAAAACAAAATTATAGTAAAAATTACCAGCATGTTTCTAGAAGGCAAACACATCCTTACATTCAACAGGAAGACATTTTACTGAAGCCCCAAATGCTTGTCTGTTATTTCGAAGTTAGAAATATTTTATGATTACTTACATACGATTTTTCTTAAGCTGAACAATGTAAGACATGAGAAAGGGGCTATAATTTCACATTTTCTGCTCTGACACTTAGGACAACTTAATTTCTATAACTGAAACACTATTACAGGCTTGCTGTAAAATCTTCATAGTACATCCTTTGTGCACCTTATGAATTTCTCTACAACTTCACATTTAAAAAAAAATCTGATTCCTTTCATAATAATAGCAAATAGTTCCAGCTTTCCACAGCTGCAGAAGTTTGCTGTCCCTAGAGATTTGTCATGGTAAGCTCTTGCTTCCAATCAAAACAGTGACATAGTGGCCATGATTTACAGCTTGCAGAGGCTTGATTAGGGGACAGCACACTACTAAACAAATATTAAAGAACTTTTAATGTCCAGCAGAACTTTTAATCTTTACATCCCTCAAAAAATTTTAAAAACCCAACAAACAGCTCCTACCCAAAAGTAAAGGGAAATAGTAGCTGGTATTTAAAACTTCTCTTCTTCTATTGTTAGGTTTCAACAGAAATAATCACCCATAAATGAGACTGGCTCTTTAAACAACTTCATCCTTATGATTTTAAATGGTAAACATCTCCACTGTTAACAGTAACAGAATGGCAAAACTTGCAGGATAGAAGAGAAGAATAATTGAAAGGCTTAGCATAATAAAAATGACTCTCAGGTAAAACTGGCAGTTCTCCTTATAGAATTATTAAGAAATAAATAATGAGAAGAAAATTAAAAATATGATAATTTATTTTAAAAGAGAGTAAGTTGATACATGAAAGGAACATTTGTATTTCTATGTTCAAGTAAAATGTCTTGATTAGCATCAAGACTAAAAATTACTATGTGATGCTTTTTTGTTGTTCCCATTGAATTTGCCTAAGCAGAATGGAAATGGTAACTATGAATAAAAAATTCTAGAGTTTTTATTTTCTGTTAAAACAAGGCTTAAAAAACAGCCTACAGAACAATATAAAATTACATTTAGCAGGCTGATGATGTTTTGAAATTTAATTAGTAGCCAAGCTGTAGGCTTTCTTACTGAAGCCTGGTTTCTACTCAAATCTAGCAACTTCATTTTGGGAAAGTTAAATTTATCGCACAGGATTTGAGTGGTGATGAAGTGATCTTAGTTCTCTCCACTGAAACAATATAATAGATGAATGCAAAGAGCATGTATTCCAGCTGCTAATTTCTATCATTTTATGATCTATTTTTCACTGTGAGGTGGAATGAGGCACCAGCAGTTTAAGGTCTATATTTCTGAAAATGCCTGGCTTCACATGCATGGTGAATTTGGGTTTTCTGTTTAAAATACTGGAGCTATTAAAAAAAACAAAAACACAATGATGCTGTATACATTCACCACTTGACAGAGATCTGAAGCCACAAATACAAACGATACATGAAATTTTATGAGTTATTTGGTCCAAAAGTGAAATATTTGCAAATGTTGCTATTCCTCTTTATGCAACTGTAGGGATATATCTTGCAGAATACAGAAAAAAAAGTCACATTCAAACCCTTAGCTGCAATGCTAATTCTGAATATACAGCTTAAAACTATTATTATCACATACGTTACTTATTAAGTAAAAAGCCTGAAGGTATTTGTCTGTCTACATTTAATTTGATAGTCTATTTTTCCTCCTCAATAAACTAGTTTTTAACAGGCAGATTTTCCAGTATTTTTGTTCTCTGATAGCAGAATTCAGGTTTGTAGAATTGTTTAATTTTCTGCAGTTTGGAGTCTTCAGTGAAGAAGCTGTTTACTTCCAGCGTGGTTACACAGTGAAAATACATCTGCATTTATGGAGTTAATAGTCCTCTTATTAATTTTACCCTGCTTTTTTTTTAATAGAAACCTAATGAAAACCATGTTTATGTGCTCAAAGGCACAGAGGAAATTCATTACTCTGAGGAATAACACACTCCACAAGTGAAATGAAAGTAATCTTATTTATGACAGGAAGGGGCCTTCACTAGACTCAACTCCACCACACTTGGACTGATACTGGCTGCATGAAAGAAGCTGCAAATTCAGGAACTGGTTTCAAATGTAAGCCTCATCTCAGCAATAAACACATTTGCAGTTTAGTCTCGCAAACATTTAAAATCTGCTGAAGGGGAAGCACCCAGTTATTATATTTACTATAAACATGTGACAAAAAGAATGCATCAATTACAAGAAAAGCAGGAATGTGGTCTCTCATTCTGGGTGCCTTTCTTCCACTTGGAAATGAGCCTCCTTCTGTTCCTTGGTCAGTGTCCACCATAAAACACACCTATGCCTATGGCCATCCTGCTGAGTATCAGATCTGGCCCTTTGCTTTGGGTATAACAGCTGTGCTGCAGCAAGTGAAACCCCCAAGTTTCCATGCACTTGGTTGTGGGGAGAAGAGAGCTTCATAAATACACTCACCTGGAGAATGCCTGAGCAGTGGGAGGTGGAAGACTGTGGGTAAGGATAGGTGCTGCAGGGCTGAAGCCTCAGCTTGCTAAAGAGCTCGATGCCCAGAGGTACCTGGGCAGAATTATTCTGGTACCTGGTATCAGAATTACCTGCACAGCCAGGTAATTCCCTAAGCAGAAAAGGGAAACCAGGAATGCCGAAAATGATTTACTGTCCCATCCACCCAGCCCTGTACACGTGTGTTCCGAGCATCTGGCATCCATGTGCATGCATGCATATGTGTCTGAATTTGAAAGAAAGAAAAAAACCTTCCTGCAAGAAGGGAAGAGAATGAGAAAATGTCTGACAAGTTATTGCTACATCTATTTTGGTGTGAGATTGCATCTTTTTCTTGAAGAAAATCAAATCAAAACAGAAAAACGTTTCTTAGCACTGTGAAAGTCAAACCCTATGTTCATCCCATTTCTAGAGACTTCAAAAGAGAGCTTTCATTAATGGAAAGTTCTGATGTACAGCAAGCTGGATGGCTCCACATGCGTTTGCAATTTCTGTATCTAAACCCACATGTTTTACATTCCTTGGGTTTCTTCTCCGAATCGTCTCGAGCTAAAAAGGGGCAGGAGGGAGGAAGGAGCTGCCGTGCCAAGGCTTCCAGGAGGCAATAAGCCCCATCGCCCACAAGAAGGCACTGTGGGTTAAAAAATAGGAATATGCCGGGATTTCTGGAGGGAATTGACCTTTTAGTTCCCGCCGACGGGTAAAAGCCCAGCACAAGATGTGTGGGTTTCTCCAGCATCACAAAGGACAGCTGCCTTTGTCTGCCTGCAGATGTTTGGCCAGTTGCAGTTTGGATGCTTGACCAGTGAGTGAGATACGCTCTTCAGCCTAGCACAAGGAATTAACTGATATTCTTGTACATCTTCCCCCAGAAAGCAACTTACAACACTAAAACAAGCTTGACAAATTTGAAGATTTAGTTAAAGGAAAACATACTTGGCTCGCTCTTTGTTATATTGCTTTTGCAATTATAATATGTTTGCATTTGTACAGGCACTTCACTTTTTCCTCATGCGATCTAAGTCCCCCCCTCTGCTTCATGCCACAAAAAAGCAATTAATCCTTTGTTTGCAACATTGGTCAGTTGTCATGGAAATTAAGATGATTTCACAAATTCAAAAGCATGAACATTTTTGGATCACATATTAAGAGAACAGGGTGTCATAGACAGACCATGTCTGTTAGAAATAGCTCAGTATGCAGTAAGTGCAACAGAAAAAGGATATTTTGGAAGAATATAAAACTTTTTAAAACACACAGAAACCCCAAAGTCTTGCCTTGGCCTAAAATATCTGAGCATTTCTCCCAACAAGCAAGCTGTACTTTAGATCTTGAACATTCCTCCCAACAGAAAAATTGTACTTTAAATCACTTGCAGCTTTTCGTTTGCACAGAAGATTTCTCAATCTCTTTGTCTGGATTTGAACTTGTCAGCTAGGAGAGCAGAATTGAGCCTCTCCTCTTCCCTTGACAGATGATCTATTTGCTGACAGAGATGAGCAAGGGAGTGGACAATCTCAACCGTGTTTTTCTACAGCCATATTTTATTCCCCTCTTAACGTCAACACAAAAAGGCAGAAGCAGCTGCACTGAAGAAATAAGTGAAGCTGCTCTCTATGATGTCTATATACCTCAAAAAGTGCCTGGCATGGGCCAAAATTCTCCATGATGACAAGGCTAAAGGCCAGCACAGAGCCATGGCACACAAGGTCACTGCAGACTTAGATGTACTCTCAGGTAATGTATAAACTGAGGCTCCTACACGATCCTGAATGAAACACTGTCTGAGCCTCGTGAACAAGATGACAGATAGTGCCAGACGCCTCCTTGGGTTGTGGGAGCTGCCAGACTAGCTCCATACAGCTGAAAGATGTTGTACAGAGAGATCCCTTGACATTATCAGAATTGAATTAAGTTGAACTGGCAATAACAACAGAGGTAGTATATGGAACTGCTTGCTTTCTAGCTGATGCCTCTTCTCCCAAATTAAATTAGCCACCCCTCTGCCCCAGCAGAAAGCCACCAACCCACAGCTCACACATACCACCTTGTCTTGGATTGTCAGGCAGGAAGGGGACACAATTCTCTCCCTACCACGTCTCACAACTGCTGAACAGACTTGTATCACAAAGCACAAGCCATGCCAGTGATCTTTGCTCAAAGATACGGAGGTGGAGTTTATAACAAGTGTATTCACTCTCCTTAAAGAGATTTTGAAAACTTGTAACAACTATGGTTCTTCCTCTTAGACGCATGCCACACAGATGTTAAGCACCTCAAAATGGTAAAAATGAAGGAAAGCTTGGGTGAAAATGTCAGCCTTTGATTCCACAGCAATCCGTAACCTACTCAACAAAAGGGGGAACAACGGGGCAAGTGTTCCCTTGCAATACAGGAAGCCAATCTCAGTGAAAACCACCAGCTGACTCTTTTCTGTCATGAAAGAGAAGTCTAGATTTATTTAAACATTATTCCTCAGATAGTCTAGAATATGTCCAATTACATTTTTTATTAGTATTTTTTGTTTTAGTAGAACTTTTGTGGAGCACTGGTATCTGAAAACCAATACTCCCCTGAAGCATTTGTAGTTCAACCCCTTGAGGACACTTTCAAGGAGAACTGGTTCAGCACACAAGTTTAATTTTACTTCTTGGGCACACACATCACATCTGGATTCAACGCTGGAGTGGAGCCACAGCTCATAAAAATCTGTGCAGCTTTAACTCATGAAGCTACTACTCCTAGGTAAAAGAATACGATTTATCTTTACTTTGATGAGATTCTTTGTTAGATCACCAAAATTAACTGCCAGGATACCTGGATTCTGCCACAGCACGGATGTTAAATAAACCTACCAAATTTTAAGCCCACTATGAGACACACAGACTGAATGAACTGTGTGAACACTTAATACGGTATGATGAAGAAAGTCTGAAACTACACGAAGAGAAATGTGAGGCTGCACTTTCATCTGGGACAGTTATTCTACAGCAAGCAAGCAGAGGAAAATGCCCTAAATCTGAGGAGCTCCATTTCATTCTCTCTTAGCTGCCTAGATCCTTTATCACAATGACAGAGCTGATTCAAGCAGCATGATTTTGGAAAGGTGGGTGCCTTGAAAGAGCCTTTTCTCAAGCTATAGCCAGTTGCACTTAAATAAAAATGTACCAGCCAAGTTCCCTGGAGTATTCCCCTGCAATATTTCAGCTGACTACAGTTTGTAAATGCTTGGGTTCATGGGTTTCCTTCCTTGTGCCTTTCCCAAATGCAAACAGACCTGAGGGTGATGCCAACCATGAGTTACTGGCACTGTTTCAGATTCCACTCAACCCTTCCATTAGCAGAAATACAATCAAGCTTACAGCTAACAATTTGCATGCTACTATTTTCTTTGTGCTTAAATAGGTCTTTCCGGAAAATGGATCTCTGCATATCTGTACCAAAGATCATATGTAAACTCTTGAAGAATTCAGAAAATACAACACAGCTCATGCCAGTCTAACTTTGCTCATTAATAAGTACATAGAGCATATGTTCATACATAACTCTGGGATTATACTTGTACAATCACATTAACCTTTGGACTGCTGGTGTTTGCCCTTAATTTACATCTAGTTTTCAATTGCATATACAGTGCTGCTAATAGTAGAAAAATACTACCCCACAAAAATCATAATCACTGATAACAAAGCTGATAATGGAGTAGAATGTTTCACTTCCACCAGATTAATATAATTACCATAGAACATCCATAATCAATTGCATCTGTATCACAGAAAAATGCTCTTATTTGCAGCCTTTGCTGAAACTCAGCATGGAAATATTTCAGTGGGGGTAAAAGGGATGAAACAGCAAAGGCAGGGGAGGAAGAGACAAGTCAGTAACTTTCCCAAGACACTGATTTAATTTAAAAGGGTAGTAGCTTTTTTTTAGTAGCTGGGCCCAGAGCATTGTTCCCACATTGCCTGCATTAGTTCCACCCCATTGCTAATTACTGTTTGAATGTGATGTCCTGTGCAGAAGCTAAACAGAGCAGTCTCCAGAATCTCCCCCAACTGACTCTATCTTGCTGAGCAAGCAGGAGAGACCTCTGATGAGGGAGGATGGTGCTTGTCAGGCCAGGCAGAAGAAACCAGGCTCCATCCAACCCAAACCCACAACAACAGGACTCAACAAGAGCCTTCCCTACCCTGAGTGAGCACCAACAGCACGTCTAATCTGAGGAGACACCAGCAGTTGTTCCCAGTTTGCCTGTTTGCTTTGAGCAGCTGCCTCCACTGTTGGTGCTCAGACAATAAACCAACAAGTGGGATCTGTGCTGACCTCAGGTTTGCCCAAACCCACAGGGCAACAGACGTTTCAAAAACTTTCAGCAGGACCAGCAGACAAATGTGACAAACCTTGCATGGCACTGCTTTTGTTTAGGTGGGGTCTCATGATATGTGATAAATCACCTGTCTCCACAGGTCCCATTCTCCTCTGTTACCAGTGAGTCTGAATTCCAACCTCAAAAAAATAGCAAAATGCCCCTTTGTTGATGAAGAAAGTATACAGGTGAAACAACAGCACTCAGAAATGCTGAGCTGGTGTTCCTTTGACACATACAGTATTGGTTGGCAGGGAAAAGAAAACCTTCCATTTTACAAAATAAACCTTCTACATAGTAGGCTTATTATAGTTAATATTTTTATTATAGTTAACTCTACATACAACAGTATCTCACTAGAAAATGCAGATTTTACTGTAATTATCTTATAAATTACCTTAATATAAACCCTGTGATTTTAAAAATAAAACTATCTTTCATAACCAGGTTCAACGATTAACCTTAAAATATCAGTGCAAGGAGAGAGGAAAAAAACCGAAAAACTAACCCACAGAAAAAACCTAAAACCTATTTCCCTTTCAAAATAATGGGTTTTAACTTTTTGACATGTGTTAGGGAAGAGAATAGGAATTTCTTTCCAAAGCAATGATCACTGCATGAATGTTTTGATAACGATGTTGTTTTAATTGCCTGCTTTTACATTAGGAACACATGGCAAACTGAGGTGTGTGTGCTAACACAATATTCTCAGGACAAAGCTGTGAGAGTGCATCTACAGTGACCTGTTCTGAGAAAGACAGCTGTGCTCTAAGCTCTCAACAAAGTTAGCCTATTTCAACTTGTGTTCAGCAGCTGAAAAAAAAGCTACATAATTTGTTTCTCATTTCTTACAGAAGAACAGTAAAAGAATTCTCATTGTGTAATATTCTGCTTTTTCCATAGAAAAAAGCTCACACAATACAGTTTGTTTCCTTCAAAACTGCAGTTTCTTTCACTTTATGTAAATCATCACCATTTTTACTGCTAAAAGAAAGACTTCATTGCCAAGAGATGCAATGGATTGCCTGCTCTCCTGCAAGGGCTCTTGGCTTGAGAGAGACCTAGATGGAAGCTGAGCAACACCTCCTGAGCAAATGCCAAGACAGCAGCTGGAACCCATTACAGAGTGGGACAATCCTGTCCAAACAACTGAATGCCAGGATCTCAGGGTACGAAAGGCTTAGAGGATTTGCTATAAAAAAGCAAGGATCTTCATGAGAGTTTGGATTTTTGGGTTTAAAAACAGTTTTGCTGGCTACTGAAAACAGTCCTATAATTTTGCTGTTTTGATAATAATGTGAAAGGAGCTATTCCCCCAGTACTGTGGCTCTGAACAGTCACTGGTCTTCAGGAGAAAAATAAATGAGAAGAAAAGTAGACTCAAAGTGCTTCACAATTAAAGAAGAAGGAAAAAAAAATAAAATATTTTTAAGCTTAGAGCTAGTAACTATCTCCTAATACCACTCAGGAAACAGAAATTTTACCCCAAAGTGTTGCACGCCTCTGTTGTGATATGATAAATTTGCAATAATTTTCAGTAACTATGACTTGGACTTCAATGAGACTGAAGATAAGCAATTCTGTTCTGAGAAACTTTTGAAGGTAATCACTTTATGGAAAGGTCTCAGCCCAAACACTGGAGAAAGCTGGAAGATAGGAAATGCGTAGATAACTATCTAATGCTGGAAAGCAACTCCAAACTTACCAAAGGACAGTTTGGGTTGGAAGTATTTCAGTTAGGAAGCAGAAGGGAGTGGGGTCTCTGAAATAAGGAAAGAGCACCAATCAGCTCAAAATGCAGCAGTCTGTGCAGCCTCTCCCTTAGACAGTTCCAAGATGCTGGTTTTTGTCTGCAAAGTCCTTCCTTGTGGTGGTCCCAAAGAGCTGCTGCTGCTGATTAGCCCACATCAGGAGAAGAGGAAGACTGAGAGGAGGATGAAGAATCAGTTGCAGCTGTAAAAGCCAGAGTGACCTAGCAGGAAAGACAGAGAGATGCCAGCACCCACTCACCTGCAGGATGGAATTCAAGCCCTTCATTTCCTGCCCCTACATATTCCCCAACAAGGAAAATTAAGACTACAAACTAACCCTCATTGCCAAGACACCAGCACCTGAAATGTGTTTTGGACCTTGTTTATGCTAACTCAGTTTCTGTGAGGTATTCAGATACAACAGCCTGGGAATAGATTGCTATTTAATAAGGACTTATAGCACAGAATGAACAAGCACAGATAGAAACCTGCTGTTTTCACGGTCTGCCAGATACAAGCCTACACCAATGGCAATTTCCTCAAATCACTAATGGATTCTGTTGCATTTGTGCCTCTTATTTTTGATAAACTTTGAATCAAACAGCAAGTCTGCCTTCTCAAATGGCTATATTTACCAAAGGCAGGGCAAGAGAAAGATTTGACTATATTTTTCATTACACAATGGCAAACAGCAAAGCCAAACTCTACAAACAGCTGCCACTGAACTGTACAGGCAGTGCAAGCTCTGCAGGGCAACCACTGGAAATGAGCAGAGAAGAAAAGGTGGGAGAGCTAAGGTGGAGGAAGGACAGCCCAGAATGAGAAACAAAACTACTAGAGCAAATATGCTCACAGTGGGTTAGTTAAAAATATGCCTCTGGCCTAGTTAAGTGATGGAAGAAGAAAATATTGTGGCATCTCCTAGGATAAAAAGCCTGCCTGTGGTGGGGAGCGAGGGAATTGCTGATGTGGCTGTGCCTTTGGGCTGGTTGCAAAGCCTGATTCCTGCCACTCTGGGGTCATGAACAGACTTCTCCCATGGGGAATGATGACAGGACAGCTCTGCAGTTCAATCTTGGATTCAGGTGAGAGGAGAGATTAATATCACCACCTTCCTAATGAGATGGTAGACAAAGCTTGCAGGCATGAGAGGGGCTTGCATGGCACAAAGGAGGCTGCCCAGTCAGGGAAGCTAAAAACAGCCTTCAAAATCTGGGTCTGCTGCTTAAGTGGCCAGGAAAAGACTGAGAAATCAGAAAAGGAAAATGGGCCCCAGAAAAGAGCTGAAAATGACATTTGTCCAGCTTCAGGAAGCTAACAGATTCTCATGTTTCTGGGTACAAAACCCAACACAAACTCAGGAAAAATAAGCTCATACTTTGAAGAGTTAATGTCTGTGCACAAAACAAAAGTGGAGGATCACACTTTGGGGCACAGGGATATTGGGAAATCAAATATAAAACTCAAGATGAGAAACAGGCAACGAAGGAAAATGGTATCTACAATTTCTGGCTTTAATCATTGCTCAAGAGCCAAGTCTGGAGCAGCTAAGACATGTGATGACTGCTTGGATACTCCTGAGGGACACACTTGGCTCTCAGAGAAGGAAAACCACCCCTCACATGGGATGGATAGGGAGCATGAGCAGGTGCCAACTATCACATTCCACCAGCAATTTATGGTGTTTGACATGGATGCACAATAGTTTTTGCTCTTCAGATGCTGCTTTTCCCTTTTTTCTGAGGGAACTTTTACATATACTCCTGTCCATACAGCTTAGAGAATTCACTTTTTAAGCCTGTAATTTTAAAAAATCTTGAATTATTTTACAAACACGTACACAGCCTCACTTTTCAGATTGGTAATGCTGAGAATGACAGTAAGTAACCAACTACTGATCTTGTCTATTGTAGATTTAAGGTGATAAGGAGAAAGGCAGTCAAAGACTCAACATGGTCTATGCCTTTGGAGGCTCTGCTGCTGTGCTGTTTCACTTTGAATGTTTGCAACAAGCCCACAGTCCAAATCCTTAGTGGAGGTGGTGCTCCAACCATAGACCAAAATTAAATTAAAGTTAGAAGCACTGTTTGTTTGTGTCTGGGTCAAGAACTGTTGCAATCAGACCTCACATTTCATGACCATGACCAGAAACAGATTATTTTACACATGGGATGTCAAATATACCCAGTAAAATTGTTTGGATTTTTGCTTCATTTTTTATTCTATTTTTTCCCAAAACAGAAATATTTTCTTTGATTGCACTGAATAGATTTTTGCATTTTCATGGAAAGAATTTTCTAGAATTTAAATCTCTATTGTAAAATAAACCTGCAGGCTAAATCTGAAAATACTCTCCTCTTTCCTAAAAGCCTTGTGTGTAAGCTACACTGACCAAATTCTAGTCTGTTCAAGCAAATTTCATATTAAAAAAAAACATTAAAAATATCAATGACATTAAAAAGTAACAAAAAACCAAAAAAATACCATGAAAGCTATTAGTGTATACTATATGTATTTTATCTATTTGATTATAATAGTTGCCTCACAAATGATTGCCTTGAGATGCAAAGAAAGGGCAGAAAATTCTGAGTGCTCAATTGTTTCTGTAAATTTGGTCATACAGCTGTAATATTTCTGTTACAAATTACAAAAATAATTTCCTTCCAGCCCTAGTATTGTGCTAAAGCTGTGCACTGCCCCATCTAAGATCTCACTTGATTTGTTAATAGATGTTTTACGAACTTGGCAAAAGAGAACAGATCAGAAGTAGAAACCAATCAGAATTATACTTAAGGTTAGTTATGTATAGGCTGTACCATATAGTTATCTTAAAAGAAATGCAGACATCCTCCTAATACTTGCACAGTTAAGCACACAAACAACTGTGCTCACTCTTATTCCATGATACACTTTTGATTACATTTAAAGCAATTGCAATCCCAGGTGAGTGTAAACTTGTTTTTAAGGACTTTCCCCCCACATTCTTACTTCCTGCTATTAACAAAAGGAGTTAAGACTGCTTCTGTTTGAATGTTCAGTTTACTTTCAAAGGTGGTTATATCTGAATGTAAGATTTACTGTTATCCTTGACTTGAGGAGAGTTCCACCATTCCTGCAACCTCTTTAAGTCCCTTATTTTTTAATAATCTGTAAACATTCCTTATTTTATATATACTATAAATGTAATATATGGTATTTCCATATTTGAAGATATACAGTAATAGACATACATGTATTTTCATGTACATATTCATTGCTGTATCAAAGCAAAGATGGTGCATCCCCAAATAAGAAAAGGCTACAGTTAGTAAACCATCAGGGGATCTATGGAGTAGAGCAAGCCAGCTGAGATCAATGAGCAGCTCTGGTCCCTGGTATGTCAGCTGGAAGTTGATTGCAGTAGCTGTGCAAGGTTGGCATTTACTGAGAGGGAAGACAGAGTCCCCTTCTCACAATAGCTTGGAGCTTTAGGAATCTGTGATTGCCTAAACTCCCCTAGAAATGGTGCCTAATGAGCATGAAGCAAAAGGCAAAGATGCTATGGGGAACCTCTCAAGCACTGATGGATGAGCTGGTATGCAATACATCAGAGCATCAGCAATCAAGCTGCTTAATTAAGGAAAGGCAACTCTTGATGTGAAAAACAGCCTTGCTGCAAGATTTGGCTTACATTTAACTGCAAGAAAGAGAAATGCAGACCACAGAGTGCTTAACTCAGCATTACCAACACACACAGTTCTGCATTTAAAGGAATACATTTTTTTCAGGAAAACACTTCTGTATATCTGAGGTCCTACCTCTGAGATACCAAAACTAACTGGTTAATCTATCATGAGAAATAACTGTTTACCTCTTCAGCTGATTGATTTTTCCTTTCCTTTTAGGATTTTCACCTTTATGACCTGCTACTGTAGTCATGTTCTGCTATGAATGCTATTCCAACTCAGTGCAGTCAGTCGAAGCTGATGTCTAGCAGCATATCACACAGGCATGGAATAAAGACATTTTAGTCCTAAGAAATTTGGTTCCCAAGAATTTGCCATCAGCTTCAGCAGATTCAGGGTTTCAATTACTGCTCCTAGGCCTTCCAGAAAACAAAATAAACTCTACAACACACAAGCTCATTGTTCTAAACATTGAAGGGATACAAATTGTAGTCTAGTATATATAAACCCTTTTTTCATATTACTTAACTGCTATTCAGTAATAAAATCCAATAAATATGGGTCAACCCATTATGAAAAATTAAGTAACATAATATTTTTAATTTTTGAATGAATAAAGATACTAAGACTTGCTAAGCAAGTCCATAGTATGTATAGTGTATTTGTAAGTGTTTCATAAGACTTTTAACATGTGGTTTTAAAGAAACACATGTACACCAGCTGTGCAGAAACAAAAATAAACGTCAGAACTCCAAGGACCCATTTTGAGGTATCTTTTAGGTCAATTCTCTGCAAACTAAGAGTCTGAATCTGTACAACTTAGAAAACTAAAATCTCCATAATTTCAGCTGCTAAGTAACATATTCTGAAAAGTCTTCAATGCAGAGAAACTCAAGTACCTGAGTCAGAGATAGGAGGATACTGTGCAATCAGCAATATTTTCACTTCGATAAAGTGAAATGCTTGTCTGAAACACTCCCCATGCCTGGAATACAGAAAGGAAGGTTGATCTTCATTGCCCCACACAATTCTCTTCTTCCTACAGATCTCAATGAAATCTGGATATGCCTTTTGATTCCCCCCTCCCCCCACTGCTATCTATGCCTGCCTGGTCAGCTATTGTACAGTTTCACACTGTGATCACAATGATACACGTCTCTTTGAAAAAAAAGTCTGTTTCTAAGCTTACTTTCTGTAATTTAAACATAATTTTCTAACTTACTGATTTACAAGTATTATGGAGCAGGTGAAACTAAGCACTTCCAGTTGAGGTAAATGGATTAGCTTTCCAGCATTCATCCAGTGCAGAACTGGAATGAAGATCACAGTGGCTTGATCCAGCCAATAGTGCTGCCAATGCACTGCTGAATAGAAAATCATTTCATGCTGGGGCTGCAAAACAAAGGGAAGGCCTGCCAGCTGTAGGAAATCTAGGAAAGAGGGAAATGTGATTTTTAGCATTGAGAAGTTAAGGACAAGCCAACATGATGGTGAATTGCTTTGAGAGTGGGCTGAGTCATGAGACAGGTCTGAGGTGAGTTAGGGACAGGCATCACCTCAGCCCCCAGGGAATCTGCAGGTGGATGGGCTCCTACTATTTGAAATTATTGAAGCTCAACTGAAGTTAACTCTTAATTAAGAACAAGCCTAGACATAAATGAGGGACTCAGAAGACATCTGACCATATGACCTGCTCTCATGCCCATGTAAAAATAAAGTTTAATATAATTATAAATATACACAAAACATAAATTTAAACAGCACTAATAGCCAGGGACAAGCTGTCTTCACAAATTTTGACATCAGGTGATCTTTTTTAAAAATGTAAAATCTGGGCAGGAGATGTGTGACTTTGTATCACAATACCAACCTGTGAAAAGAACTTGTGTGGCCTGAGAAGTTCCTTTTAGCCAGTCATGTCTTTCAACATCATTCTCACTACTGTGGTTTGCCTCTCCATGGCTGAGTGGGTCCTGCCATGGTATGTCCAAATGGTGCCAAGGAAGAATGATGCAGAAGGTGCCAAAATTAATCTTTAAATGCCTTCTCTATGAATGCAATACACAGCCTGTAGAGGAGCATTTAATCAGCATCCATTCTTTTGCAATGTTCATAATGTGTGGAAGTTTTCCAAACTGTCTTCATAATTCTCCTCTCAAAACTCTCAATAACTCATATTTAGTACAAATAAACATATGCTCCCTTAGTCAACAAAACAAGAAATGTCTTGAATTTCAACTTTTTTTTAATGCAATGAAAGTAAAAAACACTGACTATCCCATCTTTTGTTGAGATTTCAGGTATCTGTGAGCAGGACTATATTATTTTCAAACAGATTTAAACTCCTGACCCTGTTAGGCTTTAGATTCTGCACTTTCTACTGAAGCTTTAGCAGAATTCTTCTCATCCTGTCAGCTGAAAAGTTCTACTTTGTTTCCTTCCATTAGTGTGTGAAATGCCATTAGTTTTATCATCTTAGCAGGACAAAAAAAGTGACAAGAAGATTTTCAAAAGTCCCTTCTGCTATTTTCATATAGGTTTTGCTTGCAAACTTTATTTTCTTTTTTTTTCCCTTTCCCACTCTTAAACTGTATTTAAGCATCTGTTTCCCACATTCTAGAAAGGTTTTTCCACATTATACATCTTCCAAATATTCCTATGAAAATGTTGTTCTATTTACTCACAGGCTCAGTTATTAAAAATATCTAAGATTTACTGTTAAATCTAAAATAGAAACAGAAAGTTTCCTAAAAAACTGCACAACACAATCAAACAAATGGTAATTAAAAGGTGTAATTATTTTCTTGCAACACTATTTTTCAGAAAGTCCTTTTGATTACATATTTTTCAGAAGTAATACACCTGAGACGCTGTTCAAGTAACTAGAAAAACATACAGCTGCAGAAAGTTATTTCCTCTATCAACTGATTTTTAGAAATCATCCATTTCATTACACACATATATAAAGAATATCTCCCCCAGCACACAACGAGTTTTTATCCACTTTATATGCCTGTATTGCACCATTCCTCCTGACAGAAACTGGCAATGGAGACAAGAAATGCTGGGGCATGTTATCAGCCAAAGCAAGAATACATAATCACAGATCCCATGTCAGTGGCCAGGAGTTCAAAGCAAACCACAAATAAATGTATCATGTTCATGCACGTCTCCAAGGGTTGTTTAATGTTTTTGTTCCCTGCATTTCTGCATGTTCTACAAATAAATCATCCTGCATTTAGGAAATGTGTCTGGCCTCTCCACTTCTCCAACTCCAAAACATTTCTACTGCCAGTGCTACCATATGATCAAGAAAAAGCACCATCTGTCTCTTCCAAATGTGGTCTTATTCATTTACCACTTCCACCTTACAGTTTGCATATGCTGCTTGTCACATATCTGCTTCCTTCCCCCAATTTCTTTTCAAAGCACAGAAAAAGAAAAAAAAGGCCACCATAATGAAACAACACAGGGTAACTACGATTTAAGTTTTTTCAGGTTAGCATACAGTGATTAAACTTTCCTTTTTTCCAGTTTGTACATCATCAGAGTTTCAGATATGCATGCAAATATATATCTCCCTCATATTGCAAGCTTTTGCTAATTAATTCCAGTATTTTTAGAATAGGAACACTCATTGAACTCAGAAGAGCATTTCCAACATTATCATGCAACACTGGCTCTCAGCTCTAGTTTCTTCTGGTGCTCAGATGTTCAAAACTTTTACAGAAACAACTAGCAGAAGTACCATTCTTTCTAAAATTGGATAATAGCAGAATACACCCTTTTCATGGTCAGAAAATTGCTGCTGCGTCTGGATGATGCAAAGAAGAAATAAATATGATGTTCTTTTTCATCTTGGAAGATGTATACCAGAGCAATTTGCAGAATTTCCCTGTTGGTTTTTACTTCATGGCAATGAAAAGAAGTGTCTGTCCCAGGCAGTAAGTATCCCAGTGTTTACATGGCAAAGACACAGTGGGGAATGGTATTTTCTTTTAGTTTAGAGAAGCTGTTTACTATGTAGTGACAAAGTTTAACTAAAAATGGCAGAATATTTTCTTTATGGATGGGGAAGGAATATTTTCATTATTGTGAATAAAGATTTATATCTATATATATGTGTATGTATATTTAAATATATATCTATATATACATATAGATATAAAAGTGTGTATATATATATATGAAATGCATATATATTAATGTGTGCATATATATATATATAAAATGAATATGTATGTGAACAATACAGCACCCTGTATCCAAAACTTGCCACCAAACCATCCACGGAGTGCACACCTCCAAAGAGCCAGCAATTTCAGGAGCACAAGGTGCTAAAGCACAAACATGACAAGAACCATGATCAAAGACCAAAGCAGAGAGAGAGATTTGTAGATCTTTGATGTCTCAAGCTTGAAAGAAGTCTGGACCTGCAGGAATGCTGATGAGCATCCTGGAATTTTGGTAGAGATGAGGTGGAGCTCCTGAGGTGAACAGGCTCATACATGCCATGCTCCCTACCTGCACTCCTCTGCATCCCTGCTGCTGGCTCCAGGACCCCTCAGCTCAGCCCTGTGCTCACTCAGGGAAGGTCAATCTCAGGCTGCTTCCCAATTCCAGGTGACATTGTGGCTGTGTTTTCATTATTTTCTCAAAAAGTATCTGAAGCAATTTGAGCTTCTCTGTAAGATGCTACAACATTGTACCCAAGGGCAATACAGACCTAAGCCTCCTCTGCTGGCACAGCCCAGAGCTCATCTCAAGCCTCTGTATCTATGTGCAAGTTGTCCTTTATGTTTATGTAGAACTCTGCCACCCTAGCCTAACATACAGTGTAATCATATGCAAGATATTACCAATTCACAGAATGGGAAATTCATAAAGTGAAAGGAGAGCATTGCAGAGAACAACCAGTCACAACTCACCATTTGTCAGCACCATAAAAATAACACTACTACCTATCTCCTGTGAAAACAAGGCAGTGTAGCATAATCCCTGTAGTTCAAAACCAAACTATAAATCAAACACCTTATTTTCTGTAATCTTTCATCTTGATGGATAAAAGTCTACACAAAGAAAGCTTACCTAAAATACAGCATTCCAAATATTGTATCAGCCTCCATACTCCACATTTAGCATTTTCATACAGCCTATTGCAACAGACTTCTTTACAGAGCTACTGCTACTGGCTCCCTGCCACTAGTACATTGTTGATCACCTGTGGTTAGGAGTACATTTTCCTGTAAAGCACAGATTTACCAGTGCTCACAGATCCACAAGTCTGCATTCCTGGCAAACATCTGTAATTCTCATGGATCTCAGACTGACTCACTGCAGTAGATGTCAGACCCTTGTAGGATGGTGCCCAGGCACCTTGCCTGCCCAGTGTCACCACACGGTGTCACAGCAAGACATTACAAGCTGTGACGCAAAGCACTTGGCCAGGTAGACCTGACTATTGCTGAGACTGCCTCATCCACCAGACAGGTTAAATGACTAAATTTGTGAGAGGGGGTTGTGCAATCTAAAGCTCTGCCCTGTACTTGTGAGACTCCTTTCAGACATAGGCAGATTTTGCCACCAACAGTTGGGATATGCTAAGCTATCTCATAATCAAATGTGCATTTGAAGTTTTGCTACAAATACAATACAGGCTTGCTCCTGGAGATTTTTAGTATTTTCACTGATTTTGCAAGGCACAAAACCTATTTTTCAAGTATATATTGCAAATTTGTACTTAGCTATGTCACATTTAGCTCATGTACTACAATCAGTAAAGTCCTTAAATGTACAACTGGTCTCTTTTTTTCATACAGGTAATAGAAAAAGTCATTACAGGCAGGACTTTTTATAATTTAATTTTTATGAACAACAGGAAACTTACTGAGATTGTAGGTAGATATTAGCAAAAAACTTGAAATTACTGAGTTCACCTGGTTCAGCATGGGAAAAGGAAGAACAGGAACAAAAAGGATCTATATTTAAGAAAATAGGCAGAAACAAACTAAGCAACTTTGTATACAAGACTACAAAGAAATCAAAACTACAAAGTAAAAAGTTACTGTTTCCTAAAAGACACAAATCAAGACATAAGCATAAATTTCCCCTATGAGGCAGAAAACCTAGAGAAACAGGAGGAGATCCTCATGGCTAAGCCATGAGGACTTTGCTGACTTCAGAAACAAAAAGTTATGGGAAGCACAACTCAGCTCAGACCACTACAGATGAAATACAGGCACTCAGGGGCAAAATCAGAATGAACAAAGGTGCTTTTAATGTCCCCTGAAAGGGATGGCAAGAAAACACTTGAAGAAGGAAAGAGGAAGATGGAAATAGAAGGAAGAAATTTCAGAGAGACAACAACAAAAACTTCAAATTTTCAACAAAAACTTTACGACCATTATTAAGTGCAAGGCAAATGTACCCACAGTTGTTACTGAGGAGGTTAGAAAGTTTGATGCCTCCTTGCTGCAGCCTTTGCTAGCAAAGATAGGATAATCAGATGATTAGAGTAATCAAGGACAGACTAGAGGAAAACCAGACTAGATAAGTTGAGATATTTTCATGTCAGCTGGGCCAGATGAATTGCACCTGAGAGAATTTCAAGGGGTCAGTGAACTAATCTCAGACCCATTACAGGCTTTCTTTGAGGAGGTACAGGCGATGGCTGAAGTTTCAAAAGGCCAGAAGGAGGCAAGTATAACGCCTGTTTTTATGAAGGGGAGCACAGGAACAACCCACCATGGCAGAAGAAGCAAGTCCCACACTAGGAATTACAGACAGTATCATGTGGAAGAAACAAGAAATAATCCAGTCTTCTGCTCTGCAGACATGACTCTTTTGCAGTATTACTCCTCATTGTGACCACTGCACTCGAGAAAGCACAGGGAAAACTTGGAGACAGCCCAGAGCAAATGCCCAAAATCATCACACAGCTAGCAAAACCAAGAATAAGAGACCTTGGTTTGTTTAGTCTGGGGCAGAGAAGACAGGAAGGAACAGGGGAACATTTTTCAAATACTTTTCTTAGTCACGCTTTACCTAACAGACTTTTCTATGGCCAGTGAGGCTGGAGTTAAGTTGCAGGAATATTTAAGGTACTGGATGTTAGGGGAAACTTTTGTAGTAAAAGTAGTTATGTACTTAATTCTCAAGTTTTGGTAGTTTTAGGACTGCTCATGGCAATTTTTAAGAGCTGTGCAGAGAAACATCGAGAAAGAAGGGTTTAGAACTGGGCTGCTCAGGGTTGGCAATGCAGTGAGGGATGTTTCAGTATCCTGTCAGACTCCATCTCCTGCAGTGCAGAAGACCTGGCACTTGGGAGCTCAATTGTCTCTCCCTCTGGACACATATATACATATAAATACCTTACCCAGTAAACTCCAATAGACTTACTGAATAGATATCAGTGTTCAAATGCTGATTCTAGGTCTCCTTAATTCAGTTTATAGATCTTAACTGTGTCAAACAGAGGAGAACAATGAACTCAGGGCACCTCTTTAAGTTATGGGTGGGAAAGGACAAAGGATTGCAGCTAGGAATTCTCCCAATGATGACCAACCTGCCCTAAATGGAAAAGGAACATGATCTGCCAGATGCGACAATGTCGAATAGTTCCAGATGTGCTCCCAGTGAACTTGGCAGTAAAAATCTGGTAAAAATTTGTCAGTGCTGTAATCTAGCTAGGGGATTTGTTGTAACACAGAATAACATTTACAGAATGTTCTTGGTCCAACCTGACACGTTGATAAGCATGGGGTATAGCAAGAATGCTTGTCTTGCCTGTTTCAATTTCGGCTGCCCACAATGACTCGCATGAGTTTAAAAAATCATTTTAATTAAAATAATTTTAATTAATCTCTTCATCTATTAAGAGAATGGGATAGAAATGTGATCACGTAAGATGCTTTTGGAAGGGAAAAAACCAATCATGGCTCCAAAAATTAGACAGAGAGTCAGGAAACTCTTGTTTCTAACACTATATTTCATGGCCCTACCCTTTGCTATCCTGAAGGTTTCACAGTTTCACATCCACAATGATGGGGATGAAAGCATTGATCAATCTTTACACGGAATTTTGAGATACAAAGCTGGAAGAGTAAAGTCAAAGTCCTGCATCTACAAATCATGAATGCATTTATCCAAGGGTATTGATGATTACTTGAATAGGGTAAGCATATTAAATAAAGCCATGAAACAGAGGATGAGATCTTCTTTCCCACCTTGGCATCATGCAAAGGGCTGATGTGGTACAAAGGAAACTGATAACTCCTTGTTTTTTCAAGGAACACTTTTTGGTACAAAACTCGGGCAGATTACTAAAACAGCCCTCCAAGGAAGATTTTCACAACTGTTGGCATAGAAAATGGCATCAGGAGAAGAAGCTGACACAGAAATGCTAAAAACTTTGTGCCCCTTTTAGCAGCTATTGGATGCTGCATTAAAATAGGTGTTCTCCAGCTTGTTTCTCTTAAGACTCTCCCATCCCCAGAGCAGTGCAGTAAGTAGGAAGAAGGAAGATGATGCAAAAAGTACCCAATTCAACACAGTCACTCCTCATCGTGTTTTGCCGTTTTTTCTAATTCTTAAGACCTATGGAGCAAAATTATATTCAGTATGTTTCCATTGTTCATTTTGAGAATTTTGTGATATAGATTTTTTCCCTTGTTGTATCAAAGCTATGGTCAGGGGAAAAAAACCCCAAGAAACCAAGAAACAGACACTGATTTACATGCATATAAATATATATATGTACATAAGGTAGAAGCACAAAATTACAAACCTGAAGGATGGAAAATTCCTACAAAGTAGCTAGTCTTTCCTTTTTTGCCAATAAATATAACATCATGGAGCAGAACTAACAAAATTATGTGTGTCTGACACAGGTGGGATATCTGAAACCCTTCATTTCAAGTTGGAGATAGCCATCTCCTTCTGCTAGAGCATCACTTATAGTAGAAAATAGAGTTTTGGTTTTCTCATTAGGAGGGGGAGATGATCCTTATGAGAATTCTCAATCTCAGTAATTCTTTAAAAAAACCCCAACAAAAATGGAGCCCCTAAACTGAGACTGAGTGTGCTTTTTAGGTCATGGTAGATGGCAGCATTCTCTAAGGATGGTTGCCATAGACAGAGCCACAAAGGTTATGAAAATTATGGGACAAATTCTCAGTTGGATTAAAACAACACACATGCTCATGCTTATATGGAACAACCCCATTTAATTCCTGTTAAGAATTTGCCAGTTGTTCCAGATTGATATATCCATCTACCTGAGGGGTTAACAACTTCAACCCCCTCAGATACTATGATGACAGCTCCAAAGACAAATGGAAATTGTGCTCTTTGCTTGAAAGCTCATCATCATTACGTACTACTTACACAGCATCAACAGCATGTACTTTGGGACTTAACAAAAACTGTCTACAAGCCAAGTCCCAAGATCAGAAACTACCTATTGCTGTTGCCATTCTCTTAGATAGCAAAACTGTAGCCTCTCTTTTCAGTTTAATTACACCTGTAAACATAAGAGCATAGCATAAGACCATTTCTAATCCTAGGGCTTTCTGCACCAGCTTTCTACATACTGAAGTGAAAACTGTACAGAAATGTTTTTGGAAATGTAAATATACTGAAGGAAAAGCAAATACTTCTGTATCTAAAAACCTTTCACTGGGACCATCCTGGAAATTTGAGAAGGCACAAAAGAGACTGTAAAGCCTGTATGAACATATCATAGACATATCTAGGTGCTTGGAGCACAGCTGCCAACACTATAGGAAGCAAGAATTTTTAGGTGATACCAAACTGTCAGAGCCATTGCAGAGGCATAAAACAAACTACTGAAGACTAACAGGAGAAGGCTGAAACTAGTAAGATACTCAAACTACAAACCACACAGCTCTCCTTTGAATTTGCTCTGACCTGACTCAACTGACCTTGAAGAGCAGAGGATTTGAAATTGCCTAAGTGGGAGATGGAGAGGAATAGATTCTTGGTTCACTCTGGACCTTACAAAGTTACCCCCACACTTTTATTTTAGCAATTTTCAGGGCAAAATGCCCTTTTCATCTTCTTGCTAAGGAAATAATAGCATGCACACCAAAGCCAAATAATTAGCACATACAAGCAAAATCACAGAAAACATGCATTCTTTTTATGGGTGAGCCTGACTCCAGGTTCTGTTCCCCATGGAGTCACTCAGATACAGAGAACAGAGTTGGCATTCGCTGAACCAGCAGATCTTAGTATTCCAGTGCTCACAAACAACACAGTGGATTTGGTATACCTAGTTTTTCATGTTTCAAACTACACAGACCTTCCAGACTAGTTTGTGTCTTCAGGGCGGAGGACTGGCTGCAACCTAACATCTGCCAACAAACAGGAAGGTTCTTTCTGCCATAATTATCTAACAGCTAACCTCATGGCTGACACTGCCTTTTTCAACAATTCAGACTGAAGTATCTTCATGCTTTCATAAGCTCATTTTTAATTTTTATTAGCACAAAATATTTTCTGATAGTTGTTATTTGCATTAGTCTCAACTTTTTTCAACATACACTTTAAAGGTGGGGGGTATGACCAACTTGAATTTTTCAAGCTTTTGGTGCCCAGCATCTGGTGCTTTACTAGAGTTTGAATATCCACTAATTAGAACCAAAATAATATCTGTGTAGGTGTTAAATTTCCACAAAGTTTAAAAACTATTCTAGATCAGTTTTAGTTTTAGACAGTTATAAACAGTTTAGTACCTTTACTTCTCTCTGGTGACCAGGGATGGAAACCAAGGTAAGAGCATGAAGCTGTGTAAGGGGAGGTTTAGGTTGGGTATCAGGAAAAGGTTCTTCACCCAGAGGGTGGCTGGGCATTGGAACAGACTCCCCAGAGAAGTGGTCACAGCTCTCAGGCACAGGGTGTGACTCTTGGGACACGATCCTGTGCAGGGCCAGGAGCTGGATTCAATGATCCCCCCTTCCAACTCGGCACATTCTGTGATTGAACATGCAGAAACTGTAGGCTATTTTTCCCTTTCTGAAGATTACCAAAAAGGTACTGATGACACCACATCATTGCTGCCATGACTGCAAGAAAATGTACGTTGGCATTTGGTGGGAATGAGGTACTTGGCCTCAATAAAACAGACTTAAATAAGCTCTATGAAGAGCTGCATTTTGGTAATGAATGAATTAATGTAATCCCACTTTCAGCAATCTGCAACTGAGGAAGGTGAGTGTGAATAAGGGTCCTAAAGTTTCCAAAATAAAGATGAGGTAACAGGTACTGAATTAATGAACATTGGCAATAGTCCTAAGCAGGTGGAGATTAAAATATGGGAACACTAGGGGTTTAAGAAAGTAATGACATGCAGCTCTGGCAATGTGGTAATACTACATGTCTCAAATACCAAAGTTACACAGAATAAAGTTTTGAAGGGGCTCTAAATGCAGAGAAGGAGAAAGATGTAGAAATAAAGGAGATGGCGCTTGTGGTCTGAGGGAGTGAGAGACAGCAAGAGATTTCTACAATGATCTCTGATACAAAAATAGGCCATACTAGCAGAAGAAGCCATTTTCAACTTGAGAACGACATTATTAATATTTTAGGTCAGATTACTCTATTATCAGAACCAGATGTTACATTACAGTAACCTTCTCTTTAAGTCACAGTACCTACCCATTTTCTATTAAAAAACCCCTGTGCTTCCACCTATTTCAAATATCCCTTACTCTTGCAGTTTATAAATCCCATAACTCCCCTTTCCATTACACTGCCATTGTTGCTACAAGATCCAGCACTAGCTCTGCAAATCTTGTAATGCTCCAATAGCTGGAGAACTCAATGGATATCAGGGAAGGATAACTGAGAAAAGCAGGATATTTTATTTCCTTGTAGTGGCCATTCCAGACACGGGCACTACCCTAAGCCACGGTGTGTTCCTGAATGCTCTTCATATTTCTTTGGGATTCTGAATCATTTCCATATAAGAGAAAACAGAACCAAAAAACCACTTTCCTCTCATTCCTATTCAGGTTTGGAATTTCCAAAGTGCAAGCACAATCTCCAGAGCTCTTATTCTCTTTAAGTATATGATTTATAGCAACAATTTTAAAGTACAAAAATATTTTACAAATATGTAAAAGTGCTGAGTTCAGATGTTCATATAACCTGAGTCACTACATTCCTGAATAAGAATAACAGATGTTTTCCATTTACTTCTGTGCTACTGTATTTATTTAGCTACCGTTCCTTGTAAGAGCAAAAATCAAAAGGAAAGGGGAATGCATGGTAAAACCAGGCAGTGAGTCATGAGAACTGGATTTTTAGCAGAAAATGTCTCCTTTACTTGAGCAGCAATATCCCCATTTATTTATGAAAGAACCCTCCCCATACATCGGAGAATTGAAAGCAACTGACCTCTTTAAAGTTATTTAAGCACAAATATTAAAATACTGGAGCAAACCCAACTTCTTTCTTTCATAAAGCAAAAAAAAAAGAAAGATTATGAGTTGGATTTGACACATTATCTGTGTGTTTGTAGCTTATAGCAAGGTCAACATCAAGTGAAATGAAATGATGAATCCTGGGTAGGGGATGGGAATCATGTAAAGGAATCTGGCCTAGCTATTTGTGATTAAAACAATTTAATTACTTAGGTGTATCATGCAGTCAGTCAGTCTCTATGGCATGGACTGGCAATCAATTATTTCTCTTCATGGCATTTTTATAATGCATTTTTGTATTTTGGTGTAAAAAGAAAATATATTTACTGCACTGACATTTTTCAAATGATATATTAAGCATTTTTAACATGCTCAGAAAAGCATGAAGTGAGTTTGCTGTTACAATAAATTTAAAGAATAGGTGAATTTTGATTGTATGATGGAATTTTGGTTATACAAATAAGTTTTTTTCAGTAATATATTTTGATTAATTTAAAATATTTCTCACTTAAAGCTGTGGGAGTCATATGCAAAACATTGATAAAGGCTTGATACATACCCACTCGAGGTCTAGAAATAAAGCTTTCTTTGCCTCCCTTCATCCCCAACTCTGTCTCTCTCACCACACCCTCCCATCCATTTAGCTCTCTGCTATTGCCAAGGTCTGGAGAAAGCATGGGAAAGGAGATGCTGTGTGTGGAGCTGCTGGGAGGTCACCCAGCACATAATTGCTCCCAAGCAGTGTGCTCTGCTCTCAGGCTCCTTGTCTTCAGACAGCAGGGTGGTCGGCTTCAGCACCCTGCTCCACTCGAGCTGATGAGACAGCTGCTAATATTCCTGTTAGCATGAGCCAACTCAAAAATAACAGCCCAAACTTTAAACAAACTGCAGCCAGTAGAAAGGGAAAGTGTAAAGGAATGATACAATCACTGGAAATCTCTCCAACAAAACCACATTTTGCAACAACTACAACTAGTGTGTGACTGGAAGGTGTGTAAGAGAGCATGCAGTGTATCAGCAGCCACCTGCTACCACGTGGCTGCATATCAAGCACCATCTTTTCACAAGTGAAGTCTCTTGTTTCTTTGATTCAGTTTTTTTCTGAGGTGAAGCAACACCTGGCACAGCCATTAACATCAAAACACAACCAGCACATATAAAAAAGATGCATGTCTGCTTTGAATGTGTTAAAATGAGAAGTGCTAGGCTGCTGAATGCATGCTGAGTTCTTTGTACAATACTTTCATTTTACAAAATACTTATGTATCATGGGATTTACAGCACTAGACACTGAATAAGAGAGAAACATCACAAAAAATTAAACTCACATTCTACTGCAGGAAGATTAACTTCATGTGGATTTATTGGCTTATAATTATAGTTATAATGCAAAGAACTACCCAAAGCTTTGCTTAGAATATGATGTAAGTTTATTTTTAGCTTAGAATATCTACCATCTCTAAAATGAGGTTGTACAGACAAAAGAGAAGTCACTTTTTTATCCATAACAGCAACATCAAATAGAATAAAAGGACTGGAAATGTCAGTATTTTAAAACTCCTAAAATAGTCAAAGAGGATGAAACATGACACTATATATTAAAACATAAAATATAATCCTGAAACCCACGATTATAAAGAGGCATTCACCTTATCGAATGGCAGATTAATATCATAGCACTAGCTCTCAGAAACTGGAGGTGTTTGAGTTAAATTTTTTATCACTTCCATCTTCTTTTCATCGCATGGGAACATCTAAAGGCTGAACACTGAACTTTTTATGTTCATCTTTATGCAAGATACTATTGCTGGCAAAGCTGGAGCAAAAAGAAAACTCCTCTTATAACCTCAATTTAACTTCAGACGGATGTACATGGTACAAAGCCAGTGCAGTGATAAATAGTTTCTGGCAGCTCACCCTTCCTACCTTGAGTAGTGTTACAGTTTATCATTGGGACTCGCCATTCACCACAGGAAACAGGGGAAGCAGTGTCGTGTTGTCTCAGGCTATATTCACAGATACTTCATAGAAATCCTTGGCAAATAGTCAGCAAGTACTAAAAAGCATAAAAAGTGTCTTTATTTTGCGAACAGATATATCTCAAAAGGATCCGCTGGGAAGCCCAGGAGAGGGGAAGCCAAGGCTGGGGTTAAAATAGCTGGTTTATTCACTTCTGCACAGAGCACAATAGTTTTACTGATTCAATCCACTAGTCATTTGCTAATTTTGCACCTTCGGAAATGAATATGGACACACATACAAATCAACACTTGCAGCAAAGGCATGTGAAATTACTATTTGTCAAAGCAAATATCAGTTAAAACCATTTAAAGATTCTAATTGCTGTAGAACAGCTTCTTTGACAATATTGTAATATAATTCTGCAATCATTACCACCAAATAACTTGCAGCAGTAACTACTTCAGTTGACAATTTGCAAGAATACGACTGAACTCTAGTTACAGAAGAGGACCTTCAGTAATCTGCAGTCATCACTCTCCCAAAGGCAGAAAAAAAGGGATAAATAAAAATACTCTCTTCTCTTCAGTTGATAGCCCTTAGTAGAACAACATCATTCAGAAAATCGCCTACAAATCAGTACCTAAATGGGGCCCTGCAAGAAAGCAGGAAAGGGACTTTTTACAAGGGCAGATAGTGCTAGGGCCAAGGGGAAATGGCTTTAAGCTGAAGGAGGGTTAGTTTACAGTGGATATTAGGACCAAATTCTTTATTGTGAAAGTCGTGAGGTTGCCCAGGAAAGTTGTCGATGCCTCATCCCCTGTTCAAGGCTGGCAAGGGGCTTTGAGTAACCTGGTGTAGTGGAAAGTTCACTGCCCACAGCAGTGGAGTTGGAACTTAATGATCTTTAAGGTCTCTTCCAACCCAAGCCCTTCTAGGATTCTGTGATTCTATGAAATGACTTGCCAATAAACTACAGCTGAAGTCACTTTTCCCTGACCTCAGGTTACTCCTCTTTTACCACCAAATTTTTTTGATGGCAATTCTAATTAGAGAAGTTATTAAAAAAATAACTCATTTGAAATTAATGTCACAGCCTAAATGACCCCTGCTGTAATGCCATTCAAATCAGTTAAATTGTTTCAGGAATTAATTGGAGTCCATGTGTTTAACGTTTGTTGTTTGAACAAAGAATGAAAAAGGTGCCAAATTTCATTTGACACTGTATTTCTAATTAAACCAGCCATTGTGTGAGCCTTTACATCTGCAGGATTCCTTATGGAAAGAACAGATCATGTACAGCATAATGAGTATCAAATGCAGTAAAAATCCACAATAACCTCTGTAGCACAGAATTTAGAAACTGGCTGTTCATTTGTAAAATATCTGATTCTTCCCCCCTTCCCAAAACTAAGATTGTCTTCCACACTGGAAATCGCAATTCAGTGAAGGAAAAGTAAATAAGTTAACTTACAAAATAAATTCCTTGTGTTATAAATAAATTCCTAATGGAGATGGAAAAACACAGTTGAATTTCATGAACATAATAAAAACTGTTCAGTAACATCTCACACAACAGAGGTAAAGGCATTGCCACATGTTAGTGCTATTTGCAGAAGGCTCACCATCAGATCAGACCTAATGCTCAGAATCCTCAAAGAGTCTATTTTTAAGCAGACAGTAAGGAACATTGTGATATGAGAAGTGCAGGGAAGGCATGATCCAGCATGACCTTGGTGCCTGGTACCAGGGTGCTTGTACCTTGACTTCATGGCTCACTGTGCATCCTGTCCAAGGAGGGCACCTCTACACCACCCACTGACAGAGACAAACCCCCACATATAGATTCAGTGCTGTTAACAAACACTGTTACTGTCACCAGCACAACTCTGAAAGGTCCCAAAACCTTGTTCCAGTTCCTCCTAAAAAAGACTGGATCAAGCTGAAGGCCATGGGTGTCATCTGTAGCTCCTAATCACGCTGATAGCCTCAGATCTCAATGGCTGAAAGACAGCTTTGGTCCTTTCCACCTTACCACTTTTGCCAAAGCATTCTAGAGTGTGAAATACCTGTGATGGAGGCTTTTCTTACATCAGCAGAAATATGGTTGCCCCCCTCACTCCCTTATTATTAATTCCTGCTTCATAGAACCATAGAATAGTTGGGTTGGAAAGGACCACTACAGATCTTCCTCTCCAACCTTCTGCCACAGGCAGGAACATTTTCTACTAGACCAGGTTGCCCAGAGACCTGTCCAGTCTGGCCTTGAACACTTGTAGTTATGCAAAAGATCCACAACTTCTAGACTGAACCCTTGCTCATTTTAGATCTCACTGAGAGCACTTTTGAGGAAGTGCCACCTTTGATAGCATGGAGAGAGTTTTGTAGCAGGCTTTGCCTTTCTATGCAGGGAGACTGAAAAATTGCCTGGGGACAGTAAAGTTACACATTCTTGAAAAATAGATTAATGGCCAGCATGCAGGTGAGACTGTCACAGGCATGTGATAAAAGACTCTCATGACTACAACTCATCATGAGACTCTTGGCTATCCAATATATCCATTGTACAGGACTCTAACAGATACATTATTTTATATAGAACTACAGATACACATAACCTGCATTTACACTAGATAAAATATGATAAATGAAGTAGGAGATCAATGGACTCCTTTTTTCATTCATTCATTTAGTAACAGACTAAATGAGAGAATCAGTTAACCACTCTAAGACTGCCCTTGCCATCACAACAGTTGAAAGGGTAGACCACAATGAAATTCTATGCCTGATAAATAAAGTATTTTGTACACAATCTAGTTTTCTTTTGAGACTGGAAATGCCATTATCAGCACGATCTGAAGTATGCGTGTCTGTGTGTACATACACACGCATATGGACACATTTTAATGCTCAGAATAATGTAACTGATCACTTTCCAGACAGGAACATGTGGTTCCCTTTCTTGCTGCATGTCACGCAGCCAAGCAATGAATTTAGACAGGCTTTCTACTTGGAGGTTTGGGTTTATTATTTTTTAGAAGTGCTATTTTAGAAAATGTTTTTGCAATAGGAAAATGCCTGTAACAAACTAAGAATCATGACACATTTTGAAGACAGTCTCAAGTTACTTATTGCCATTAAAATCAGATACTAGAGCAACTGAGCAGGAAAGCACATGAATTTCTAGCTGTTGGATGTATATAGCATGTATACCATACAGTTACAAAAAGAAGTCTTCCTTCTGGTCACTTTTTAACATGATATAATTAATCTCTTTGAGAGTGATGACAAGATTTGGGAAACCCTCAAAAGAACAGCCAAAAGAAATGCAACCTGACTTAGCTATGAGATTTGCCATGCTTATTACAGCTGATTCTCTTCTAAATCCCAACTTTCAACAGAAGGTAGCATTAAAAAAGCACATCATCATCCTAAACATTTTTTATTAGTCTAAAAGATATCATCTACCCCTGCTGATGCATAATTTTTAAGAGAACGGGGAATGCTTTCATTGGTCTGGGGACTGGAACTTTTACTAAATAGCAAAATATGGAAACTATTTCACAAACCCATGAACCATCCCCACTTAGCATAAGTGAATGTATGGAGAAGTACACTTAAACGCTGCACACAGCAGGTGAAACCCTAGCTCTGTAACACTCAGAGAGAGCTCTGCCATTGGCTCCAGGGCTGGGACATCATGCTGCTCTCTCCCACACTTTTCTTTTGAAATTAATCGCATTTTTATGCTTTGCAGTGCTTATTAGTGAAGTCAGTAATTAGAGCCTTTTGCTGTTCGATGTACATTCCCCTTTGCCACTGATATTTTAGCAATTTGTTTCAGTAACGCCTCTGTATCTGACAGTTATTAGAGCACAAATCTATGTTAGATACTTGCTAGCTCATCAGGCCCAGCAGCAGACTACTTGAGTCAGCTTGACAAATGGCCAGAGTTCAGAGTCTTTCCATAAATAATGACTTCGTGTTGTCAGTTATTTTGGCCTGCGGCTTACAGCAATGAGTTTCCAGAGCAGATGGAGCTGCTCTCGGCTGCCATCCCCTGTCTTCTGAACTTCCTGTTCTGTGCATGGTTCTCATCAGCACCCATTCTGCAGAAAACACCTACTTCATAAAGTTGAAATATGTCTTTTTTAAAGCAGAAAGAAAATGGATTAATATCTTCTGTAGTTATCAAATTAAAAAAGCCCCAAACAAACATGCATTTGAATGAAAGTTTTAACCACACTGAAAGCTATGCATTGTTTCAGTTCAAAAAGAACCCTAATCTGAGCTTCAAATGGACTTAAATCCTATTACAGATTATTCAGATTATTCATCCCTTTAATGTAAAAATGCTTTTATTATTTTTAATTCTTGATCACATAAATGTTACTAAAGTCACTCTCATTATTAACTTCTAAATTCAATACAAATATTTAATAGTTTCTTCTATCTTATTATTTTGAGGTCTGATATGCACAGCGGTGTCTAAAGTGACCTTGAAAGTAAAAAAAGCATCAATTCTCTGCAAATTAGCTCCCCTGCTGTCACAGTACATTATGTGCATTGTGTGATTCCCATACACAGCTGTTCACAATTCTAACAGCTACACTTTAGACGCCGCTTTGCAAATCCTCTTTATTTCAGTGCCCTTAGAAGTTAAATATGGGAAAAATCAATTTTAAAATACTGAAGATTTGTGGAATTACCAATTAAATTGAAGTTTTAAAGACATTTCTATTTACAACAGCTATGTTTCCTTACAAAAGTTTAGAGACAGATGTGTAGCCAAATCTAGCTATAATCCTAGACAAAAATAGTTTGAGGAAAAAAATGCCAGACTCATACTTTCTAAATCTTTCAGTATTGGGGTTCTCAATCCTCATCGCTTGGTTTTGCAGAAGGGAGTCACTCCCTTCTCTTACTTCAGCATGCAACAAGCCCACTTTGTGAGGCTCATTGCAGTGGATGCATGGTTCAAGCAGACCTGGCCAGATGATATTGCACAGTCATGGCACGTAATCCAGGCATGTGCACACATGGATCCCATATTTCAGTAAGAGAAATGTCAGCTATGCAACAGTCTGTACATGTGCCATGCAGCCCATCCATGGAGAATTCAGCATGCTGGGGACATGCCTGGCCCATTCTGCATGCACAACACAAATGCACTGCATACTTCCTGCTGCACAACTGCTGCTTTGGTAGAAAAGAGAGGGGCACCATGGAACAATGTAACTCCTTCCTATTGCCCCCAAATTGTTCTCCATGTCATCCTTGTTAAACCTTCAATTTTTCAAGTCATTAGGAATGTAGATCTTGGCAGTCAGACACACCCATTCTAAGCACCCATTCTTAAAGGGAGGCTGAGCCACAACATCCATGCTGAAGCCAGAAACTTGAAGATGGAAGATGATAGAGCATACTTGGCAGACTTTGCAGCTCTTTTATAGACTAATTTATTTGGTTCATCTCACTTTACAACTACTCTAAACATCTTTTGGACTGCATTATAACAACAGCTTCTATTCTAGCTATTGCTAAAGTACTGTCAGTCACTGAATCTATATATTCCTGGCATGCAATGATGTCGTAAAGCCAAAAAAGACTTACTGTGCCTTTTTGTTTGAAAGCAAGACATAAGTGGGAGAATCTGTATCTGCTGTTAAGGAATGTGCCCATATTAAAGTGGATCCTGCTACGATCATCTTAAAAATGTGAAGATTTTTACTGCATTTGTAATGAAGATTTGTAAAATATAAGATCTGTGTTAGCTAGAAAGAATAGGAGCCCTTTCTCATCTTCATTCAAGATGGTTTCTTAAAAGGAGTCTTTGACAGCAATTTTTGCTAGGCATCAAACAATAAAAGCTTTGAATTGTCCAAATGCATTATTTTAATAAAATTAGAAATAGCTGAGGGGAGGGGCATAGTGTAGGAAAGGGAAATCTGCTCATCAACTTATGTATTTCAAATGAGCTGAGAGCACCTGCCTTTTTCCTTCAGGAAAGAGAAGTGGGTGATCAGCAAAGCTGGAAGCACTGCTACTCACTTTAAACTAAAAGAGAGTAGATTTAGATTGGCTGTAAGGAAGACTTTTTTATTGCAAAAGTAGTGAGATTCCAAAGCAGTGTCCAAAGAAGTTGTGGACTACCCGTCACTGAAAGTGTTCAACATCAGTTTAAACAGGGCTTTACACTCAAGATAGTGACAGATGTCAAGACACATGAGATGATCTTGGAAGGCCATAATTCCATGATTCTACTTAATTCTTCTCCTCTGACTGTAATGTCAAACAAGCAACATCACTAAGGCACTCCACTTGGACAGAGTGACAAGCTGAGGAGTGTATAAACACATTTCCTGAAGGGCAAAAAACCATAGCACAGATATAATTGCAGCTACCTGGGCAGCAATAATTTACTGTAAGCAGAAATGTATTAGAGCCAACTGCATGTCAAAAAGTGCATGTAGAGGACTGCTCTGGTACCTAAGAGTGAGCTAGTTATAATTAAACTGAAATCCCCCAGGAATACCCATATGTATCCAGTGCACCACTGACCCATCTGCATGAGCCCAGAGGAGCTCTGTGGCACAATGGCAGGTGGGGAACCAGAATGGAGGACTCAAAGGAAGGGATTTATCTATATGCACATTGTGTGTGCATGTAGCTGCTGGGAATACATCTTCAGCCTTGCTACTGGTTGAACCTGGGGACATGGAACTGCAGCAGCCCTGCATGTTGTGGGCTGTCAGATCCAACAAATCATAATTTTCCCCCTACAAGTATGGCAATATATTTTCATTTTTCTACTAGTAAACGCAATTTCAGAGCAGAAAAAAAAATCAAAAAGTACTTTAAAAAATGATTGAAAGAGATAGAAAGAGAGATATTACAGCTAATAAATCCCTACATACTTTGTGTTTACCTTTCTGATATCTTACAACTTAGGAACAAAAAGGACTGGAAATGTATTTTTTGACAATTATCAATCCCTTGTTATTAATGTCTGTATTATACAGTCCTACTTATTTACAGAGCTCTGGAGAACAGGATGTTAGAGGGGGATTTCTGTGCCATCAGACTTACATACAAGTGTGCTACTCCACAGTTAGAAACTTGTTACTGGTTTCCTACATTATTTATCAGTTTTATGCTATTTGCTTTTACACCAGCATTGTCCTCTCAGAGATGCAGCATACACCACCGTTCACTTGGGTTTTGACTCCCAAGCATATTTACATAGAGCATCCACCTCCTCCCTTTGCTTTTGTAATGCTATGCAGTTCAAACCAGCTAGTCCTCCATGCAAGATACTCCTGCTTTGTTCCCTATTCTTAATCGTTCTCCATCCTGTAAAATGCAAGTTCCTCTTTAGCATCTGAAAACTCCTTCCTTAACACGCAACAAGCTCTCTTAACTTATTCCAGCTGCAGCAACTTCTCATGCATGTGAGCAAAAAGAACTAGAGGAAATCTCCTAGCCCAAATTCAGTAACACTAATGCCACATCTGCCTGGCTGTAATTTGCTGCCTGACGTGCACCAACAGGAAGTTCTAGTTCAGGATCACCTGTCTGTGATACCTTGGCAATATACCAAGGTCACTCTTTCCAGACAATATATCTCATTAGTAGTCTCAACATCTATTTTGACCTGTGAAATTCTGCCCAATTTCTAGTTCTTTAACATTGTCCAGTTCCTTTCTGCATGACAGCCCATCATCCCCTGTACTGACAACTTTGAGTCGCAAGCAACCCACATGCATGCACCTCTAATATGCTAAAGCCATTTATGGGACACAACTGCCCTGAGTGCACCACCATTGAAGAGCTTTGCTAATTACCTTCCTGGATCCCAATCACTTCCCTCTCAACATGACCCATGTCGTCTCCACATCCAATCACACTTTGTTCAAAAAATTGAGCCTAAAAAACAAGATCTGAAACGTGCACAAGTACACAGCTATTGAGGACACAGTGTCCTTGCAAATGACTTTCTAAATTATACCTGTTTCTGAGACCTTTCTCAGGCCTCTTTCTCAGGCACCAGGAACTGATGCTCCATTTCACTGACTGCTTTGTTGTAGAACAGAAACTGCACATAAATAAGTCAGTTCTAAACAGACACTTCTTTGAAGAGACTCTTCTCAAAACTGATCTTGCTGGCAGATACTGAAAGAATTACTACTTTGGCCATACCAAATGCACCCTAAAAACTAAACAGAAATATACACTTCTGGAAAGTGGTATAAACTACCAGATTGTTATCAGGGAGGAAGAAAGTTATCTGGAAGTGTCATTTATACTGACTTGAGAATGGTTATCAGGAATAAACAACGCAAGATCTGTTGCAGAACAAGCACATCCTGTTCAGAAAAACTATATAAGGAAGATTCTGTGCCCCAGCCACAGAGGCTATATTATCAGGTCTTTACAGCCCACTTGAAATAGAGCCCTGTATAGTTCTGTTTTGAAAGCCTCTGAAAATCTATTGAAATGAAGGATAGGGAGAACTGAAGAGGCATCTTAATTAAACAGATTTGAAAAAATATCCTTCTTCCTTCCAATCATTCATGGACAAAACAACCAGGCATTCCTAC
The DNA here is from genome assembly GCA_034336665.1 of Luscinia megarhynchos. Classification (NCBI taxonomy): domain Eukaryota; kingdom Metazoa; phylum Chordata; class Aves; order Passeriformes; family Muscicapidae; genus Luscinia; species Luscinia megarhynchos. The sequence goes on from CM067566.1 coordinate 26,158,696, forward strand.
TTCAGCAAGAGTAAAATAGTCAGGAGTTTTAATTCGACTGTGACCCTGGGAATTTGGCTCTTTCATATTGGTGTGGCAGAAATATTTTAAATATGCTCTTTCTTTGTAAAAACAAAAAAAGAAAAAAAAAAGTCTATTCAATGCCTTCAATGCCTTAGATCAGGTCTTCACCAAGCAGCTTTTCTACTGCAAGGGTTTGCAACAAACTGCATGGGAACTAGCAGTAATCACCTTCATTCAGACATAATTTGATTGCAATAGTAAGACAGAGTAAAAGTAAGCTTAGTCTGTGGAAAGAATAGAAGATAGGACCATGTAATTGATGCAACTAGCAGCTATCTGATCAGCACAAAATTCCTCAACCATCATCCCTTGGAGGATTTGGAAAAGCCATCTAGACTTACAGCTAATACCTGCTTGAGACAGCAGAATTCATCTCTGCCCAAGTGCATGTGGTAAACACCAGCCTCTCAAGATGAGTTTGGTGCCAAAAGAGAGACTTCACATCCAAATCCAGCCCACACTCAAAATTAGAGCAGCAATTACTGGCTGCTGCATTTTACTCTTCCACTGCAAAGCACTGTGGAGAATATATGAATACTTATGTTCAGTAGTAACTGAATTGAAGTCCTCACCAATGTCTCAGCTTGGCACATCAAGCCTTTTGCCTCCTACTTTGGTCCTCACCTTTTTGAGCACATTCAAAGTAGCAACCCAGCTACCAGACACTGCATAACCTCATCACACAGCTGTCAGGAGAAAAGTGTTCCCCCTTGCCAGGCGAGTTTTATATTGGTCTTTAGGAGACATATTCATAAACACAAGTCTGCAGAAAAACTAACTTTGATGTAAAATTCTTAGAGAAATATTGGTGCACTTGAACTTTTTATTCCAAAAAAAATTGTGACACCTTAAACCCTGAATGAGTACTCCAGTCAGGAGTTTTGTAAATATTGTTTAGGTGACCTGTGACATGAAGCAGATCAGAGGATTACTGGGAGAGGCGTATCCTTTGAAGTGTTCAACTGTGAAATATGGCATTTTTATTTTTATTTCTACCACATCATTACTGCTAATAGATTATATTTCAGCTATTTTTACAATATATTTATAAGTCGGGAATTTGAGGGTTTTTTTCTGATGAAATGGTGCTAGCTTTAAAACCATGAACCTGACAGTCTGAAATATCAGCATGTGCTCCCTGCAATGTGACTGTTTGCATCCTGCAAACTTTGCTCAGGCAAGAGCACAAAAAAGGAAATTAGTACTAGATCCTGCCTCATCTCTTCCAGCCATGGGTAGACTTTACAGGGCACATACCTTCAGGGAAATACATGAAGGGCATATGTGAACCACATAACTGAGTGTGTCTCCTGGGTTCACACTAGAAAATTAACACAAGGGCTGTATCTGAAACACCTCCACTGATAGCCTCTAAACTGTCTACCATTTTAATTTCAGCATCCCCATATCACAGGCAAGTAAGAACTCTGAAAAAAATTCTTCATACAAAAACTAATGGTTTAGACTTGTTTTTTCTCCTTTTACAAACTTTCCCAGATAACCTTGGGTCCTTGTACACTCTTCAGTCTATTCACTTCCCATTGCTTCATTTTTTTAACCTGTCTATTAATTTATAGAACCGAACATAATAAAGAGAAGAATAACTTCATTTTTAAGTGTCAATCTCAACTTATGCAGAATAAAACCCTCAAAAATGCTAATAATAAATTAATTTATTGGACAACTTCTGTCCAGGCTTAAAACATAGCTATTCTCCTACTTGCAAAAGACCTAATCAGATGTCATTTTTACTGGGTACAAGCCAAAGAGAGAGTTATATACTCTTTCCTGCATTCGAGTATGGTGAATTTCTGTAACTTGTTTTCTAAATGCATAAGATTATCACAGTATGTCCACATTTTCAAGCAGAATAAAGTGAAGAGGACTATGAACAGGCTCCTCCCTCCTTCCACCACACTGTGAGGGAGGCCCATCAGCACACTGCTAATGATCCAGGTTTCTGATGGCTACTGTCCTATCAGGAGAAGCAAGAATTGATCTGCAGTACCATTAAAAACTGGGGTGAATTCCTACATGGGTCATTGCTACCTCCTGCAACCCCTGGCCACTGCCCTCCCTTGTATCCCAGAAGTTTCCTGCCTGTGCTTAGAGGTCTCAGCACCCATCTCCTGCCTTTCTACTTCTCTCTTCAGTACTTCACTCTTTGTTCCAGTAGAAAAGTAAGTTTCATAAATATACTTACTTTCCTAAACTAGGTATGCTGTCAGCCACACCAGTTTCTTTGTTGTAATTGTTTTCAGTAAGTTACATGTGAATGTGTAACTCAGCTGCTTCCTGAAATTCTTCCAGAAACCTTGGATGAACACTCTCCACTCCTAATGACTTAAGGAAATTAAGCTCCCCTCCCTGGTTTATCTTTTTTTTTTCTTTTTAAATAAATACCTGTCTCTGCTGGCAGTTAACCTCCATCACCTGCACTGACATGATCATATAGAAAAACTGTACTAATTTCAGAGACAAGAGGATGAATACAAAACAGGTATTAAAAACTGCTTCGATCAACAGTTTCATTGAAGTTGAATTTTTATGCTTATTAAGATTCCAAATTGAGATCATGTTTTTTTAAAAGGGCTATACTTACATAATAACCCCCATTACTGTTCATTCGGTGCTGAATTTTCAAAGAACATCAAAGTACTAAACTGGCAGAAATCACTGGCTGAATCCTAGGGATCTACGTTTTTTGAAGTATTCCTCTTTTGGCAGCTGCAGCTTCTTCTGCAGGTGCAGGGAGAACATTTGATTTAAGTCACTTTATTCATGTAGCTCAGTTCAAAGGCTAGTTCACTTGAAGCTGAGAAAATCCTTGCTTGTTAGATACAGAGAACCAATTTCCAATTTATGGATAGAAACCAGATAGCAACGGATGAGGTCTAGTCAAAGGAAGCTTTTAGGATAGTATGATCTATCAGTTCTATTATTAACTAGAAAAATTTGCATTTAAATTTATCAAAATGCCTTTGAACTCAGTTTTTTAAAGCCTTCAGCACATTTAAAGAAGCTTTATATAACTCATTAAAAAAAAAACTGTTTGCATTTTTAAAAATTTAATTTCACATTTCATCTGGGCAGAGATTAATACAATTTATGAGGAAAAAATAATCTATCCAAAAAATGCTAACAGAGGCTATGGTATGTATTTTCTTAATAATTGTGGCTGCTTAAGACATAATTTTCTGGGGAAAGAAGGAAGTCTAACTATTGTGTTGAAGCATGACTCCCTTGTGGAGCAGCATAGCAAGCAGCTATTCAGAAAGAATAAAGTATGAAAAAAATACTGCAAGGACTTCAGCGAGCACATTGCCAGCACTGTGGTATTACTTTATAGCAGCCCCATATCTGAAGTGATGTTCCTGAGGGGCAATATAAACATGCCATACTGAGGCACTATAAAACTCCAAGACAACTGGAATACTTGCCCCAAGGGAAAATTGCTAAATGCTTCCCCTCTTGCTGTATTTACTGGATGTATGTGTTAAAAATGCAGTATTTTACAGAATCATAGAATGGTTTGGATTACAAGGGACCTTAAAGATCATCTAGTTCCACACCCTTGCCATGGGCAGGGACACTTTCCACTAGACAAGGTTACTCAGAGTCCCATCCAACCTGGCCTTGAGCACAACCAAGATGGGGTATCCACAACTTCTCTGGGCAACCTGTTCCTTATAATTTTTCCTAGTATCTAATCTAAATCAATCCTCTTCCAGTTTAAACCCATTCCCCCTCATTAAATCACTACATGCCCTTCTAAAAAGTCCCTTGCCAGCTCTCTTGTAGTACTAGAAGGCTGATATTGGTGGTCTCCAACGCCTCTCTTCTCCAGGCTGAAGCCCTTGTTGTTGAAAGACAAAATGCAATTCGTATCTAGACCTCTGTGTTCCACAAAGCATAAAACAGGACCTTCAGCAGCACAAGATAACTCCCTGAGACAACTCTCAGGGGGCCAGGGGAGCTCCTCTTGACATGACTTCCCGTCAGGAAGAGGAGAGAATGATGTAAGGGAGGTAGATTAGATTAAAATGAATAAAGGAGAGTATATACAGATATAATTAATGCCCAAGAGAAAAATGCTGTGGGGATGGGGAGGAAAAAGGGAAGTGGGGATTAGCACCCATCCAACAACATAACTGATAGGATGCATTTCTGCTATTATGAGCAGATAAAAGCAGGACAATGGTAGCACCAGCTATGTGCTGAAGGGCACTAGAGGGGCTGCCACAACTTCTTCTATCTCCAAGAGGAGTGCCTGCTATTTTATTTGACCAACAATTCAACAACCAGGGTAAAGACTGAACAGACAGAGCAGGAGGATGCAGTGGTGAAAGGTATGGAATTCATGAATTTGGCTGATTAAGTGCCAATCATGTGGAACAGAGTTCACAAAACAAATGGTTGTCTAGGCTGCCCAGCAGGCAGGATGACAGCAGGAGTCCTCAACCCTCCCAGCACCCTCTGGCACTGCAAACCAACTCCCTCAGCCATGCTGGTACAAGCTGATAGACAAGCTGCACTGTGAACTAGACCAGGGAATTAATCCAAGTTAGAGCCAACAACAGCCTGTAAAAAAAATGCTGTAAACTACTGTAAGTCCTTGCTTTTTTACAGGGTTACAGTTTTTCATTACTTGTCCTTAGAGTAATGGCTAGAAAACAATCTCCTTTCTGTTGAATTGTCCTGCATAAGGAAATAGCTTTTTGCAGGTATTTAAGAAAACAGAGGAAGCATTTTGCATAATTATGTTAATATTTATAATAATTATTAAATCATTATGGTTATTTCATGATGACCTTTTGCTTTTTCTATGCTGGCTTTTACAAACAATGGCACTTGCTCATGGTGCAGCATTTGTGTGGATAAACTGAGCAACCTTATTCGAACAAAACAACACTTGAACTCATAAATAAGAACATATGCTATAAAGCTTCATGCACAATTTGAGGTATAGGGGAAAAAATCTGCCTTGTCCATTCTAAACCATGTAAAAACTTGTATTCAAGACTATCTTTAGAAAAAATCTACTGTTTCTTATGAAGTGCAGAAGATGCCAAAATCACACAAGAAAATGAGCCATTTTGTTCCATTTCCCCTTGGAAGAGAGAAAACAGAAGCAAGACACTGCTTGTAGAGAATGCAAATTGATTGTGAGAAGGAAGTTATGAAATGAGCTAGTGGATAAGGCTGTGTTTGGAGGCATATCTTCTTCTTCCCATCTATTCCCATGCAAAAATCCAGATAACCATGACTTGTAGGCCAGCAACATTCCCTTCTCACTTCTGGGCTAATAAGTACCTTCCTCTTTGATAAACAGGTTTGGGAACACAGCCAGTATTCACCGTGTGCACCTCTCCACTTTAATCACCAGCACTTGCCCTGCGCTCCATCCAACCCACAGGAGGTGAGGGAAAGCACACACTCCAGGGCTCAGCTTCTTCTTTTAGATAAATCTGAACTTCAGAGACCCTCAGTGATACATGGTGCCCTCCCCAGGGTCTTGTGGCTTTATGCTATGTCCAGAAACCCGAGCTGAGATCCCCTCTGGGTCCATCTGCACAATATCAGAGAAGCAATTTCTACCTGAGCTGCGACTGCAAGGGAGCACTTTGCCCACGGTGACTGAAAATTGCCTTCACTGATAATCTTTTCAAAGCAGCTGGTGAATTGTGTTCAAAGAAGCTACTCCATCAGCTGGACCATAAAGCAACTCGAAGAAATCACATGAACTTGACTCTCAGGGGTGAGGAGCACCAATCTAACCAGTTCTCACTCCTGGGAAGTAGAGACAAACAGCTTTGGAGATTCTGCCACCATCAAAAAATAACCTCGGGCACTTGATATGAACAATGAACCACTAATAATACCAAGGCTCCTCTGCTACTGAAATGCATAAAGCATAAGTGAAAGCCTTTGCTCAAAAGAGCCACTTAATTTCCTCAGCCACTGCTACACCTAATATACAGTATTTGATACATGCTGGAAAAAATGCACCCAGTGGAGGTAGGAGCACTGACCACAGGCATAAGCCAGCATGATTATTTCCACCCTTCAACAGGAGCTCTGTTTTTACTAACCCAGACACAAAAACACAAAGGCTGACACATCATACAATGTGATGCATAAATATTTTCTATCCTGTCAAGGGAATCATTTAGCATGGAACAAAACTGGAAAACAGACAACATTTTAGCATAATGATATCAAATTACTTCAGTTTCCTTTTTATACCTAAAAAACCCCCAAACAACCTATTTTAAAAATTAAACTAAATGCAATTAAACATACTTATATTGCATTTCAGTAGCTTGTGTTTTTTCTTGCTGCAAAGATAAAATTCAGCCTCACACAGAAAAAAAGGTGCACTATTATTAAGGTTTCCAGTAAGATTAATATATCTGCTAAACAAAAGCAAGTAAAAGAATTTTCAGACACACAACTGAAGGACTTTCAGTTAGTATTTCTGCCAACTCTCAATTCAGACTGCAATTAGAAAATTGCATTTAACAATCTAATAATCTAACAATGCTTTTCCCATTCTATGACTATTCTTTCTCTGCCATTCAGAAGGATCTAGACAGAATTTAGCCTCATTTAATGCAGAAAATATTATACTTTTCTAAGCTTTTTCAGAGAGAATGATGAAGATGTTTGCCTTAAAATTAAGCTTAAAAATCAGGGTTTGTTTTTTTTTTTCCCCACACCTTTTTATCCTGAATTCATATGTTTTCTGGGATATTTTTAATTTTAGGGTATTTTTCTTCCCTTTATTTATAAAGCTATTTTTAAGCCCACAGGATTACTCAGTTATAATGTAATGACATAAAAGGGTTAAATACAGCCTTTTGATTTTTCTTCATTTCATGTTTTTCTCTGAATACTAACAGAATAATGATGCATACTATCTTGTATTTCTTTTTTTCTCCTTATTGTGAAACAATACAATACAATACAGTACCATTTACCTGAATTCCTAATTTTAGGTTACTGAACCCTCTAATCCAAGTATGTTTTCATGGTTCCTGATATAGAACTTTTTTATTGTTACTATCATCTACACCACATCTTTCCAAACATCTACATTATACATATAATTGTCATGATCATAAGACTTTCAAAACAAAGATCAAAATGCTTTTTTTACTTCATAGATGAGGCAGTGTTTGCTTAATGATGACACTCATGCTCCAAAATCTTACACAGCCTCTCATCACTCACACTGGTGTGGGCACAGGGTGGCAATGCCAAGATGTTTTCACCAGGGTTAGGTGAAAGGTAACTTTGATGCAACAAACAGTTCAGCTTTTCTTGTGGGGCTCTTATCTCTGTTTTTCTTGAGGGGTTGACTGGAGATAGAATCAGTACTTCAGGCTATCATTGGTCTGTACCACACCAGTTTTTATGTTGTAATCTCTTCTGGTTTGGCAAGCAAACACAACAGTTTATTAAGGGCATGACCTAGAGCATGCTGATGTAAGTGAAGAATTCATATTGACTTCAATGATCTTTGGGCTGATGCCTAAGTAAACCCAAAGACACAAGCCCTGTTTAGTTAAAAATAGCAATGCTCTTGAGACTTTCTAATGCATTTAGGGGTGAGAACCATTCAAATCAAAAGATAAATTTTCAGCTCAGTGTTAAGGACCCTGTGGACAGCTGCCATTAGTAACTATAGATGCTCTTCAACAAACATTTAATTTGCACAACCTGCACAGCTTAGACACTTGACTGCATGACTTGCATGCAAAACCAATGGGAAATCAGATTTGCCACAGATTTAAACAACAGCATTAAGAGCTTGCACAATTCCACTCAATTGTTTGCAAAGTGACCTTTTGTCAATGGTGTGCCTTGCAAAGATTGTGAAGTCCATCTAATCACTTAATATAAAAAAGTTGTTGCAAACAAAATAAAACAGCAATTAAAATTAAGTTCCACGAAAATTAAGAAGAACATGCAGTTCATTCATCTCTGATAAGTTAAAAGGATAGAAAATCTTATTAAGTGATGTCTTCGGAAAGTTCCAGTCATAAAAAAAATCCCAGAACTTTTTCATGTTTGCTTTCCACTTATTTAAATGCTTTTCTACATAAAGAAAAACTTATATGTCATACCAGAGATGCCTGCATCTTATAAACTTAAACATAATTTCTCCACTTCCCAAAGTCTTTCACTATGAAATCTTTTCCAATTCAATAAAAATCCATCAAAAATCAAGCAGAAAGTAACACAAATTTTCTGGTGAATAAAATATAAAAATAGATTAACACCTACATCCCTAACAATAGCAACTTATTTATTGGTGCTATATGCCAATTAAAATCAATTAGAATTATTAGCTCATTTACATTTTTATTTGTTATTTTTTCATATCAGTTCATATCACTCATACTCTATGCCTAAATTCTCTTTAAAATGAAAAGGCAAATTTTTAAGGTTAGGGAGATAAGATAAGAGTATTTCATTAAATAGTAGTTTAGGAAAATAAAAAAGATACTCTGTTAAAGCCGAGAATATTCTGCAGATGTTTTTATTTTGGCTACATCCTGACATAATGAGTCTAAGAGAGAGATATTCAGGCAGTGTCTATAGATGCAGCAGCTCCCAAAGCACGGTTTTCCTGTGAATTAGCCTTACAGCAGAAGCTGGTACCAAAACAGGACCCACCAAGGCATGAGTGTGGAATCAGACTATCCAGAAAAAAGCTGGGAGTTGGTAATCTGGCAAAACAACTTAAATGCAGCATATATCTTTTAAACCAAACAAAGTAGTAGGACTAGAATGAAAATCTAGACTAACTACAGACACGGAGAATTCGTTCATGGCAAATTCTTGGTCCAATTTTGCATTGCTGTTTTTTTCAGCACCTTCTTGTAAGAGCTCTCAAGCAATTTTATATAGTGGATACTGGGATCAAATTCACCCTAGTGCAATCAGTTGTCCTCCAGTTTAACCCTTATGAAGTCCTTACAACATAAATGGTGCTTATGGGGTGTACAGTCTGTGAGGCCAGTTTGTTGCTGGAAGTTGATACAGAACAAGGTAGCTTAGAAGGTGCAAGCAACTTTCTCCTCAAAAGCCTGCCTCTGAAAGAAAAGGTGAACTAATAACTGAGAGTATTGCATGTTTCAAAAATAGACCAGGCTTACTATTAAAGAAAGTTATTAAATCAAATAGACCATTGTCAAAACAGTCAAAAGACCAAAATTACCATCAGAATAAATCCTGCAACTGCTGAGAAAAAAGCAAATAAATGTACTTTATGCCACTATTTACTATCCATAAAGAAATCCCTACATTAAGAAAGGGAAGTTAAAAATGTGGGGGGGTTAGGGGGAGGGAGGGGGTTATTTCTCTGAGATTAACTCTGTGTCAGCTCTGGGGCCTTGAAAGACTGCCAGCTGTCCAGGCATACATATTTTACCACTGAAGTATGCTTTTGTTTCAGAATGGTTGAGCCCCCCCAAAATGATGTAATCCCCAGCGGAAGACTGACAAGCTTTGAGATATTCCAAAACACAGATGACAGACGAAATAGCAAGTAATCAGTGTAACTATATTGAATATTATCTTGTGAGAATCCGACAACACAAACCTAATGCACCAGATAACAGCATTGCTGTGAGCAAACCTGGAGTAGAACATCACAAAGATTTCTGCAAAGAAGAAATCATTCAAGAAGGACAATTATCTACATGGGTGGAGGGAAGAAAGACGGAGGGGAACATATGCCTTTCATAATTAGGGGCCTGATTATACTGTAGCCGAAAGGGATTTTTTACATTTTAAATTTGATTACATTTCAGAGTGAAGCACACTAATTGGTACTTCTGCAGTCTGTTTGAAGAGAACTTCATCTACTTAGGGAGGGGGAAAAAATAACAAAAATCAATGACCTTCATACCATCTATGCTTAATATCTAGTTTTTTGCCTGAAGTATTCATGGTTTCCCTTCAATTGCTGAAGCTATCTCTGGGAATAAGTGCTTTATGACTCATTGCAGTTTATCTCCAGAAAACCAGGGAAGAGATACTAGCAAAATATACTAGAATCAAATAGATATTAAATCCAACAATCCCAGCTGCTAGAAGGAAAAACAAATCAAACCAGTCCATCCACTGCTATAAATAAGAGACTGGAAGAAATTATTTGCACAGGCAATACCCAAGATGGCACCTTAAATTCAGGGGCACCAAGAGAGTTAATTAAGGAAGGTACATGTGCATTGGAAAATGCAGAAAGCCTCGCTCACTACAAAATCAAAGGCATGATCCACTTCCAGTTCCTCTCTATCTGCCAGAAACACTGTGTTGAGGGAGAAGATGGTAAATTGGCATGACATATAAGAGCAAAAGTAACAAAGAATGTCTCATAAAACTTGTAAATGAGTATATATTACCATGTATACATATTCTTCTTTCTCAAATGCATGCCAGAAAAATGGATATTTCCTGTATAAGCCAAAGAACTGAGAAGGAACCATTATAAACATAACTTAGGGGCCATGAACTCAAAGTAAAATGTCTAGACCTTTGGACACAGACAGTGTTGGTGAAAGGAGATGCACTTCCAATATAAGATGAACTTCCAATATAAGAATATTTCTGAAGAAAAAGGCTTTTACAGGATGTAAAGGAAAGAAAAAGGGGCACAAATTAATAATTATGAACAAAGCAACACCCAAACATGCAACCTGACGAAAGCCCCCAGGAACAGACTGGGCACTCAATGTCACCATCCTGCTATGGCTCCTGACAGACAAACCATAAACCAGGCAGGGATGCCTGCTCTCTAAGTACAAAACCAACTTGGTGAAGAATGGTTCCCACAGCTCTTCCTTGGAAATGGAGGGACAGTTACTTTCTAAAGCTGGTTCAAGACATCTAACCATAAAAATGTTAAAGAAAAAAGTTATAAATAGAGCTATTTTTAAAAAAGCATCCCTTTATTTTATTTTATTTTATTTTATTTTATTTTATTTTATTTTATTTTATTTTATTTTATTTTATTTTATTTTTCCTTTTTAAAAATTAATTTCATAACCAGATGTGGATGGAACTGTCCTAAGTAGCTTATTCTGCAGAACATGAGTGGGATAGTAAGAACATGGCATTTTCACCTGTGGATAGCAACTGGTCACTGAAGTCTCCTTACAATAAATGCCTGACCTGAAATTAGGAATAACAAAGAGTAAGAAGATACTTCACCTACATGAATGCAGCAAAGGTACAAGATAGCCTGCAGGTGGAAGTCTGGGGAAATCAATGGAAAACTTTAGGAGAAAGTAAACAAAAAAGCAAATGTAGTAAGAAGCTAAGGGCTGGATACATGTAAGTGATGGAGAGACAGAGGCAGCTGGCTGGAAATGGGGCAGATGTAAAAACAGATGGACAGGTAGGAATATGAGATGGATGGTGGAGGAAAAGAGCTGTGGCATGAAGACACAGAAGAAGCTAAAAGAATATAGGCAGAAAATCTCAAAATGAATTAATTATTTGTAAATCTCAGGACTCTGTTGCTGTCAAATACCTGCAAAGCCTAGGTGATATGTTTACCTGCTGGTAAACATTTGGTCCGTTTGGAAGACAAGGAAAACAACCTGCTGTTGCATTGATCACTTCACTAGTACAAGCAGCAGAGAGCTACAATGTGCAGACAAATTATTTGAACTTGCCAGGAAAATAAGTATCATTCTCTACAGCTGAAATGTTGTTTCATCTTTTAAGTATTTTGTTTGCTTACTTCAGAAATTATGTTGAAAGCATCAAATGACAGTGAATTTGTGAAGGCAAGTGCTCAAAAGTTAACAAATGCCAGAATTACAGTTCCTCAGCATGAACAACATTAAGATGCAGAAGCAATCAATTAGTCCCTACTACTTCTTTTGCCATTTCTTCTTAGTGAACAGGATTTTCAGTAATGTGGGCAGAGTATGGAGGTGCAAAAGATGAAGAAACTGAAGAATTTGTTTCACTTTCTCAGACTCCAAATTTTCACCTGCTGTTAGGCAAGGCTATGGGAGGCATGGCTTTTTCCCAGATTTAGTTGGGTTTTTCCTCTTTTGTAGTCTCCAGTCTAATAAAGATAGCACAAGGTATCTCCTTTAAGATAATACAGAGTGCTTTTGCCATTTCTATATATTCTCCAACTGCTCAACATTTTAAGAGAAGAAAAGCAGAGTTTTCTCTGGGATCCTGGCATATCTCTGGGAAGACTTCTGGTGGAGACATGCTGATATTCAGTAACAGCCTGGGAAAGAAGATGCCATCTAGGAACTGCAGCTTGGTGAACCGGCAGCAGCACCTCTCTGTGGCTACAAGACTGTTTTATAACTCTAATTCTACCTCTCTCTCTTTGGGTTATTTTTTTAAGGTCTTACTGGCTACATCAATACACATGGTATACATAGATCTGTAAAACAAGTATGTGCAGGCAGCACCAGAAACAAAAGCCTGAAGGAGATTTGAATCAACAAGGAACATTCACACATTATATCCACACATTCCCCACTTTAACACAAATCCAGGCAAGTCAAATTCCTCATTTGTATTGTTTTTCCCTAGATAAATTTGTCTAATTGGTTGTGACTGGCTGTTGCCACCTCTCATCAAGCAACCACTTCCACAATGTTTATTTTAATGAGTAAAGTGGGAAAGTAAGAGAGAATAAGACATCGGTACTAAACTAGACTTAGTGATGCATTTGGCTTTTTAAAATTGTGTATGACACAAACATTATTATGATATCTGAGAAAGAGGAGGGGGGAAAAATCCTTAGGCTATGGTCTGTGAGGTTTCCTGTCATGACAGAACACAGCCCCAGTGTCTGCAAAAGAGAGCAGAAGGGTCACAGAAAATGTAACTTGACCTGAACTTTAACCATCAGAGGTGACATTTACTCAACTACAAAATTTAAAACTAAACAAGAGCAAATAGGGAGAAAGGACTATGAGAGTGCCTTCTCCACGTTGATTTAAAATTGAAGACCATGAAAGATCTGCTTACTAGCTCTTCTTTACTAGACCTTCAGTGCACATGAAGAGATCTGTGAGAAAGTACTGATTTAATAAGGTAGAGATTTTGAATTTCTGTAATACAGGACAATATTTGGACATTATTGAAAATGCAAATGGTAGTAGCACTACTACATTTCTAAAGAATGTATTTAATTTTTATGTGGAAAAAAAAGTTGCATTAGGCAAGATTGACAGATCAATGAAAATATTTAATTCTGCTTATCCCCCTTAAGTGAGAATTGATTAATACAGAGCACCAAAACAGCTTGATCCAACCCTTAAACTTGACTGTTGCAAACATGAGGAGAACTATATGTTTTCACACCAATTTATACAGAAGCAGAACTTAACATTTAAGATACTGTGCATATGTCAAAATATGTAAGGCAGTAAATTATCTTGACTAAAATGGGCAGTTAACAGATGTCCAGGGCCAAAATCCGTAAGTCTTCAAAATCTTAGGATGAAGACAGGAAAATCAGGGTATGCTGACTGAGTGAACTGCATGGGCAAGTGATGTATTTTAAGCCATAAACCCCTGAGCTATTTATTAAATTTTAGAAATTATTTTGAATGTGATTTTTATAGTCCTGGTTATTCTGTTGAGATGTTAAGATGACCAACACAGCAATGGTGTTGCAAAATAGAAGACTGCTTGGTATTGTCCATTATTCAGAAAGATTTCTTTGGTTAAATACTGTAGTATCACAGAACTGTGTAACTCCATTTTATGTGTGAGCATGACTCCTCCTTGAAATACTGGATTTCAACATATTGCATTATCATTAAAATATGTGGAGATTGTTAACATGACATAGGTTGACTCTCCAAAATTTGAAGAACAGCATTCACCTCTGATATAATCTCATGGTTTCAAGTGAATTACCACCACCACCGAGCTGAATAAAATAACTAGAAATATCTAAAGATAGCAATTATTCCTCCTTGCCTCTGCAGAGGCAATGCTGTCTTTCCTTGTGCCATCAGATCCAGCACACATCATGCATTTAAAACAGATACATAATTGACAAGAATTAGGCTAGAATACTTAGAAATTCTTACAAGAAATCACTCAAATGAACCAAGCACAATTTCAGCAGCAAATACTTTAACATTTGTGTCTGTATACAAAAGAAAAACAACCCTAAAATAATCTTACTAGTTTTCTGTCATATGGGTGATGACTGACAAATTTTTATTTTTGTTTTGACAGTTATTTAATACTTCATGATTTTTGGTTTCTCAGGCTGGGTGTGTTCTGCAAAACAGCAAGAATTTACTCATAATTTTACAACATGATGCCAAAACTTGAAGGTTTAACAAGGAAGAGATTTGTATGAAAAGAAAAAAATTATTTAACCATGCCACATACATACAAAAGTACCTTTTAAAAAGTTGCCTAATTTTAAAGATACTTCCATTTTCATTTTATGCTTGAAGCAAAGATATATTTGATACTAGAAGCATCTTCTACATGCTATTGAAATTGCATGCTGAAAAATAATATAAATCATTAATGAAAATTGCAGGGTATCAGTTTCCTGTTGCAGTTGGCTGTCTGCTAAGTTGGCAGTGAGACAGTGGCCTGCAGAGCTGCAGGCATATGTCTCATGTTAAAAAAAGAAAAAACTACTTCATGTTATAAACACTTCAATGAAAATTACTATCCAGTTTGGAACCAACTGAGAGCAGGTGTTGAAGACAAAATAAACATATGAAAGGTTAAAAAAAAATCCCCAATGTCACTGGCCTTCCATTGGGATTGTTTTCTACCATAGATTTTAATGTCATCATGAAGTCCAAACAAAATATACCTGCATGTGTAGAAAGCAACCAGATTTTCTCATGTTTAGGACCATAGCTTTTTAACAGTGATATTTAAGTTATGCCTGAAATTTTTAAAGCCTATTAAAAATATCCCTGTGCAAATTTAGATATAAATTAATCCAGAAAACCACTGCAATTTGTATTTCAAACAATTCACTAGAGACCCTTCCATGTTTCTCAGCTGAAAAATAGGCCAGAAATCCACCAAAGCAGTGACACAAAGCCTGCAGTCAATTGATTTGGTTCACTTGTATTCCACTTGTGATCCACAGATTTTGAACAGAATTGGGAAAAGCCTTTAGAAAGGTCACAGCAGAAAGGTACTGTGGTCTTGGAGAGCTCAAGGATCCTAAGGAGAGCTGGTAAAATTTAGGATATGTGCATCTGCAAAGTCAGCAGCTAAAGCAGAGCAGGTCATTGCTTCTTTGGTGCACACCCAATTTCTCCCTGTTTTAGCAGAGATCACAAAAACCCCCATGAATCCTTCTGACTGCTGTGTAAATCAGATAAATATCTTGGGACATGTGATTTTTTTTGCCCAATGGCTCTGTTACCATGAAGCAAAGGACTGAAGTGTTGCAGCAGTAGCAGCATCTCAGGATTAATTAAACTGCAGGAGCTCCCTGAGCAGCCCCCCTCAGCTGGCCAGAGAGCAGCTTTGCTCGTGTCTTCCCAGTGCTCCTGGCAGGGTGAACATCACATCCACCACCATCTGGGACTGCTGGAGCACAAGTGCTTTCCCCTGGATCATGTCCAAAACACACTGAGAAATAGATACCAGGAGGTCATTTTTGACACAGTCAGAGAGGGGTATTTTAGGTGTCCATAAAATCAGCTGGGGCAACAGGAAAAAAAAGCTTCCTGAACATCCAACTTTCATTTCAGAATTGGGAAGAAAATGATCTGGATTTTCTCTAGCTGCAGTTATAATGCCTGCACAGTTGCATGATGAAAATACTTACTTCTAACAACGGAGCTTACATTTTGTTGCCTAACCCAAAAGGGAAAACTCATTCCAAATGCATCTTATCTGCATGCCAGCCTGGGAGAGCTGTGCAAGACAAGGACCTTCTCCTTGCTATTGGAGGAGACATGGGGAGCATGGGAGAAAGAAACATTGCCATAATTTGAGGTTTTTTTCTATCATTTGATTAGAGCCGTGCCATGAGAAAGATTTTCTTCTTTGAAATGCACCCATGGTGAGGTAGCAGCCCTGAAGTTTGCACAGCCACAGTACATCAGCATTTGCAGCTCCTCTCCATCACAGCAAATATGTATAGATAGCCCTACACAGATCATACTCGGTGACATTTCTGGCATTTGCCTTCACTATGGAGCTGAAGGACTTGCAGGAAAGAGAACAGAGATTACCCAAACAATGCAGCCTACAATCATGCACATAGAGAGACTAACCTGGTGGAAAGAGGTCTTCTTCCCATTTCAAACCAGAGTGCAAAGCTTTCCCACTAACATTAGGCATGAGTATGACTTTATACATATTCAAGGACTAGGACTAGAAGAAGCTGATCAGTATTTCTGAGAGAAGCCTATTCAGATCTTCAAAATGTTTAGCTATTTGATGTGTTAAGGCATTTTCTCGACCTCTGTAACCCTTGTGAAATTTTAACATGAACCATTTAGATTATTGTGCTGGTTTAGGCTGAGATACAGTTAATTTTCATCAGAGTATTTGGTATGAATCTTGTTTGCAGTTGTGCTGAAAATAGGGTTGATATCAGATGGATATTTTAGCTACTGATGAGCAGTGCTTACAGAGAGTTCAAGGCCTTTTCTGCTCCTCACCTCACCCCAGAAGGAGTCTTGGGGTGCACACGGACCTGGGAGGGGACACAGCCAGGACAGCTGACCCCAACTGACCCAAGGGATATTTCAGACCATAAAATGGTGCCATGCTCAGCACAGAGAGTTGAGGGAAGATGAAGGAAGGGAGGGGTGAGACATTTGGAAGGATGGCATTTTTGTTCCTAAGTCATTGTTACAAGTGATTGGACCCTGATTTTCTGGGGATGGCTGCATTCATGGGAAGTGGTGAATAAACTCCCTGGTTTGCTTTGCTTATGCACACAGCTTTTGCTTTGCCTGTTAAACTGTCTTTATATCAACCCACCAGTTTTCTCCCTTTAACTCCTCTGATTCTCTTCCCCATCCCATAAGGAAGGAATCAGTGAGCAGGGTTAAACCACAACACTTAGAAACCTTTGTTTTGGTGGGAGCAGATGTCTATTTACTAAATCTACTGGCATCAGTTTCCACACACCTAGAATAGTGGATCAATTTTTAAATGAGTCCTGTACCCAAACGTGCAGGTACACCTCAGCAGGATCCACCATTGCTTACACATGGCTCTTGGGTTTTTTTCACAGACAATGCAAATGCAGAGCTCCTGAAGTGTGAATGGGCAAAATGGAAGACCTTGAGAAGATTTGCAGACAGAGCAGCTCATTAAGACTTCTCAAAATATTCAAAACAAAGAACTTTTAATGTCTTGGATTATGTAATCTCTGCAAACTCAGAAAGGACAATATTAAATTTTTATTTTTCTGTATTTCCCTAAATGATAGCAAGCAACAATTTGGTTGCAGATTTTAAAACTTTATTTTGGATAAATACAGCCAGTTGTAGTTCCCAGCATAAATACCTACACTACATAGAAACACCAGATTAACCCATTTTTATTTTGTCTATATGTTGCCATTAATGTGTTACTTTATTTTTTTTCAAGTCATGACTACTTTTTTCCATCAGTTCTGCCTCAAAATTCACAGATTACTTGGAAATAAACTAGTATGCAAGGAAGGGGGCAGGCTAGCCTTCCACTGAACTGGTGCAAATTTTGTTAACTTTACAGAAAACACTTGTTTTCTGTAAAAGCATGGAAACTTCAAAACCATCAGAATTCACTCTTGGATTTTATGTTTTAAAAAATGGTTTATTTTTCTGTATGAATAAAAAATCACCACCAGATACCTGAGCTATACCTCTGCTGTGAGGCTGGGAAAACTCTCTCCTACACAGAACAAGTGGCACATTCAATCTGAAGGGGATATAGTGTAACTTCAGCCAATTTCATACCTACCTACCCACCCATAAAATACCCAGGTCTGGGAAATCATTGCTCCAAACCAGCAGTGAAGTGAAGACTAAAACCAAATAAAAATGTGTATATCTGTCCTCTGAGAGAATTGGCTGTCCCTGTCTAGGAATGCAAACACTTATTGCAAAACCAGAGGTGATTTTAGGATTAACAATACTTTGGCCATACTGGCATTAGTAGCATATAACTTCATTAACATTAAACATTTCCCCCAAAAAATCATGTGCAAAGGACAAGCAGAATACATCAAGAAGTGTCTAATCCAATATGGCAATGTCTACACTCCACAGAATCATGGAATCACAGAATTACAGAATGATTTGAGTTGGAAGGGACCCTCTGTTTCCAACCCCTCTGCCATGGGCAAGGAATCCTCCACTGGCCCATCACCTTTACTCTGTTCTTTCAAATTTAACCCAAATCTACAAGAAAACAGGAAGAAATAGCATCCAACCTCTCCCCCCATAACCAAAGATTCAGATGTATCTCCAGACAAATAAAAGATAAAGAGCCTTATGATTCCCAGTCCCTAGATTCATACATGGGTCAAAAAGGGTAAAATTCAGACTTCAGACACCTTGTATTTCCTTTGTGCAAGACTCTAGACACTAAAAGAACTCTGCATTTCCACTTTGGTCTTTACTTAAAAGATTTCTCAGTTTGCTTCCCCCCCCCCCTCCACATTACATAAAACACAGAATTTAGAAAAAACAAGAGAAAGAACCAAAAATCCATTTTGTGATTAAAAATTCCAGCAGTACCTGGCACAAAAGAATTCCTGTTACACCTGTGCTCAAGAGAATGCAACTGATACAGCCCTACCAGGTCAAAGTTACTGTATATGCTGTATATTCAGCCTGCTGCCTGTGCTGGGGCTAGGCTGGGGGTCCTCAGAGCACACCATGGAAAGCAGATCTGCTCTACAAAGCTCCCACAGAGACTTGCAGATGAAAAAGAGAGAATGGTACAGCTGAAAAAATAGACTTTTTTTTATTGCTTTGTGGCTCTATTAGCATTACTTTTGCAGACGTTTGCATTTGCACACAGCTCTACACAGACATTTAGAGAACTAGATGAACAGATAAGATGATAAAATAAATATGCTATTTTGCAGTGGGTTCTTTTTTCCAAACAGCTGCCAAAAAGCCCCACCCCTAAAGCTCCCAAACCTAGCATTCTGGGAAAAGCATCATTTTCCATTATGCTCTGGTCTATTCTTTTTCCCCTCCAATTTGTAACATTCTGGTGGAATCAGTGATGAAGAACATATGTTTGAGGTAAATTACACCCAGGAGAAATCTTGGAACTGTTACATTCAGTTTTATTACCCAAAGCATTAGGATACTCTAGCACTACACTTATTTTTTAACAGTTCCATCAAACAAGATATTGCTGATGTACTTTTATATTATTATGCATGCAAAAATTAGCATTGTATTTCTTAATGAGTGATTGATGCACTGCATTTAAATTTTACTTCACAGTTCCAGGATATTTTTTAGTGCTTCAATGAAACAAGGTGTTATATAAATGCAGAATGCTATTGTGCAAATATTTGGGAAAACATATGTTCAGGCAACAGTAAGGTTGAGTATCCTAACACTCAACAGCCAGGAAATTGGAAAGGCTTGTGCTTCATACACAATATAAGTTTGTGCAAGTGCTGCATCTTTAACGCGTTCTGCAGAGGGCTGTAACCCAGAGTGCCCTAGGGGAATCTAGTGTGGCCAATGGGACAGACAGGCCCTGTCTCTGACAATTGCTTTCTATCCTCTGCTGCAAATACTAGCCCAGTTTCACTAGGTAACACCAAATAGCACAAATATCCCCTGTGCACCTGCGGGCTGCTTCTTTTGGGGGAGATTTGCACTAGCCCTGTGAGGTAGTCACATAATTAGAGATTTCCTATAGGCATAGACTCAAGCAAGCATCAATAAGTTTACATTTAACAAGTACCATAGGAATAAAAGATAACTCATAGAAACCTGACTATTACTTTGACAGATAATTTGATTTCAAAAGCTTTTAAAGCTTTTAAAAGGTTTTGCATTGTGTTTCTCAAGTGACTCAATGGGAACAACAAATAAAACCAAGAAAAATGTGTACTCGTCAAGACTGCACAACTTTCATGCTCTGCAGAAAAGAAGAAAGCAAAAGGCTGAGGCAGCAGTTCAGAACCACAGCTAAGATATGGCTTTTAACTTCAATTTCAATTGAAATTAACCACAGAGCCTGAGTACAGTGTTGGGTCCAAGCTAAAAACATCAGGCACCAGGTGGATCAGGAAGTAGAACACAAAGTCCCCTCTATTCAAAGATATGTAATCACTAATACCTCAAAATGTAATTGAATTACTTTCTGCTTCAAGTTCCAAAATGAGTCACAAAGTTGAGAGCACCAGACCACTTCATCAACTGCAAATTGAGAGCCAGAGAAAGTCACTTGCTGAATATCATAAGCGTCTCACTTACTTTATTAGTACTTCTTCCTCATGTGAGAATAACTGAAGCTATATTGCTCTAGTTCTCTGTGGTCAGTCCATGCAGTGAATGCAGCTATGGGTCATAGAAAACACATTGTATAATCATGAAATTGAGGACTGTGCTACAATGTACACGTGTCAAATGATGGTTACATGGGAAAATTATTTACTGGCATTTCTCAGCTTTGAAGTACCTGGATTTGCAGCCTATGTATTATTACTTCTGTGTGCCCTTTTTTAAAGGCAACAGTAAATTTTGCTATCTCTTGCTATAGCTCAAGCTGTCCAATCAAGGATTCCTGGCAGGGTTTGAAACTTCAACATGGAAGTGAGGAATGAGCCAGTAGGCAGTGTCTCTCAAATCCATCCAATAACTGGCACAAATTTCTCTCTACTGATACATTTAACATTCATCCTTTTACTTACCTTGATGTACAGTGAAAATAAAAGACCATGAACATTTCACTTTGTTCTGATCATGAATGAATAATTTTAACTACTACTGAAATTTATTTTAGCCTAATTAAGTTTTGTGGCTCTTTCAGAACAAGAAAAAGGTTTTTCTTGTTCCTGATTTAAAAGTAAAATGAGGGCAGAATGCTGTAGGTCTGGAACATGATCTGTCCAGACTCATGACTGTTGCTAACTTGCAGAGCTGTGTGGACTTTATGAAAATATGTCAACCTAAAATGAATAGTCAGTTCATAGATGTTCTGCTGGTAGCAGAATATGTCTTGGCACTGTATCTATAACTGTACAAAAAGGAGAAACAGTCACTGCTCTCTATTCTCTGTCTTTCAGCCCTGCTACAAAGAGAATCCTGCTGTGCCTGTGTGTTTGAAGGAAAACTTGTGGATGGTCCTACAGTTCTAACTTGCTTTGCTCTCAAGCAGCAAGCAAGCTACCCAAGGTTCAGAGGGCAGCAGGCTGTAGAACACAGACCTGGCAAAATAGAGGTCAAGGAGGAGTAGGTCTAAGGCTGTTCAAATTTTAAGTCTTCCCAATTCAACTGTACTGCAAATACAGCAAATTGCAAATTCAGCAAATTCCACTAGCACCGACAAAGCAAATGGTTGGATAAATAAAGACTTGAAAACTACCTATGGAGTATTCCTAGAAATTTAATATGATACTTTGCTGCCAACATGATGTTTATTTCTGATTATGACAATACATGTTATTTTCCTTTGCCCTCTCCCATAAATGACTCAAAATAAATAAGATGTAAACCAAAAACTGTGAAAGAACCAAAAAAGAATCAAGCAATAAGTATACAAAAAGGATGCAATACTATCACCTACTAATGCAGATCACACAGACATAGTTGTGTGAAAACATATACAGAAATAAGGATGCAAAAACTCTGGCTTTGTGTTATGCAATTAATTTCATCATATAATAGTGATGGGCTTGGTCTAAAACGATCTGTAATGTGTTTCTCCTCAGCAGTCTCTTTGGTACTTGGCTGAAGTTTTAGAGACTTAAAACCTTCACATAGTTACATTAAGCACAATGAAGAAAAACTGATAAAACTGTGATTTAAAACTTTGATTATAGGAGAAAGGGAAAAATATGAAAACAGATTTAAAATTACTACATCCTATCCACTAGAAGACATCACTGAAGTTGTGAGGGAAACATCATTTGGTGGACAACATATTCAGTACATATTGAAAAACAGGAAGGCAAAAGCCTATGAGAAGCCTGGGATACTGTGGCCACTGTGGCCAGCAGTATTAAAATAACACCACAGTGCAAATATGACTGAATGACCTCATACCTACCCTAAGTCTTTTAACTATTACAGTATTCTACACTCAAAGCAACAGCACACCAGTGAGACCACACCTGTATTTTGAATTTGAAGTGTCCACAGGGAATAGTACCAGAATAACCAACAGCAGTACTAGTCCACTTCCCTTGAGACTCCCCACTTAGGCCCATTCTTGGCACATGCTTTCAATTGTAAGCTCCTCTCAATATCTTAATTTATGTTCATATGCTCCCCACCTCAAAAATAATCTGGTCAATGACCTGCTCAATATTACTAAATACTGAGGAAACTGATAGCAGGAAGTGAGATCCCCTCTGCCATGCTAGGCCACTCCTGAGCCATGGCTCACTTAAAATTAAGCTTTTAACAATTATTTTTTTCTAAAATGTGATACCAGCAACTAGAGGTTAGGGCTTTCCTATTCTATGAATGCTCATCTAAAAAAGGCTTAGCATGCTATTTTTAAAGGCTAATGTTCATGTTGTTTCAGCAAAAAGCTCAGTGTTGGTTTTAGACACATTTCTACTTTTATGCCAGACAAGTCAGCTCCTCATATTCACAAAGCAACTGTGGTTCACTGAACATGTTTCCAGGATTAATTCTGACTTCCCAGGGTCAACTTCACACCAATCAATGAAAGAAATTGTGGAAAAG
The DNA here is from genome assembly GCA_034336665.1 of Luscinia megarhynchos. NCBI lineage: Eukaryota > Metazoa > Chordata > Aves > Passeriformes > Muscicapidae > Luscinia > Luscinia megarhynchos. Next base: position 26,181,642 of record CM067566.1, read on the forward strand.
ATTACCTTAAGAAAACACACAAATTTAGCCAACCTTTAACAAAAAGAACAACTTGTAGAGCTTTCATCAGACTCAGCACTCTTCAAGGACAGCCTGTCAGCATTTGGCATATATGAACACAGGAGATGGAACAAATCTACAGGAAATCCTTGTGCTTACTCATGTACTCTCAGCACCACAGACAAGTCAAGCCATTTTTACACACTTCTCCCAGTTCACATGTTCCCAGACATCCAATTTCTCACCACACAAGCAAAATCTTACCTGTAATTTTCTGCAACAAAGGAGATGGTTCTGGCTCATCACAAATTGCCTTGACAAGGGCCTTTTTCACCTCTTCTTCAGCTGTTTCCAGCTCTTTTCCACATTTGATTTCTCCAACCACAGAATATATGTATACCAGCAAAACAAGGAAGTCCTCACAGGCATAATCATCTTTTGTCCTTTTGTTGTAAGACTTGATCATTGGCAATAACTGGTTCAAAACACTGGGCATTTCTGACTCGCCAATAGTCTGAAAAACAGAAGGAAGATTGTGTCAAATTGCTTCCATAGTGCTTGTAAGTTAGGAGCAGATATACTGGCACATCATTCAATATTCACATGCTCAGTAGTCAGTAGATGGTGATGTGATTTATTTGCTGCTCAGACAATGAATTTATCAGCTGTCTACAGTTTTTTTCTTAGGGACTCATGATAGCAGCATTTTAGCACTTGAAAAGCCTGATGGTTAGATCTTCTCCAAGTACAAGTGTGATGAGAGGATAAGAGCATCCATCCCATCCCTTGGTATGGGTAGAAATGGTACAAAGAACACGGTCAAACACTTCCTCTAAATTTTAGGCTTCATCCTTGGGTCTGATTTTGTACATGAGCAGAGGGTTTAAAGCCCAGCTTCCATTGACTTGCTGCCATCCACACTATGCAATGCCAGGGCTGGCATTTAGATCCATTGTGCAGGTCTCTGACACTCAGAGACCATCAAACTGCCACCCTCCCTGCCCACAAACACCTGTGGATGAAACTTCTGCATGCTAATTGGCTTAGTTGGGAACTCAACAGCAGGATCCAGTGAGAGGTGGAACACTGCAAGGCAAACAGGAGGAACACTCTGCTCCAGTATGGGGAGGGAAGTGTGGAAGGAAAGAAGAACAGACTTTTTTCTTCTGGTGATAGTGATTGCTCCATCCAGAAAGTCTCCTGCAACACCAGCACCCTGCCTTTTGTCCTGTGATCACCAAAAGATTCCCCTGTGAAAACCTGCGGATCAGGTCATAGTGTACAGTGAAACATCAAATCTCTTGTAATCCAAGGAGTCAAGTCTGCAAACATTTATTCTTGGTTGTTACTATAGTAACTTCACACACACCAGTCATGGTAAATAGGCACCACAGCCAATAATATACCCTTTAAATTGATTCACAATAAGTAAATAAAATACAAATCAAACATACTAGGAAGAGACACAAGTTTATACAACAGCAAAACCATGCAATAGCTTTAGGAACACAGGAACTGAAAGGTTTATCTTCTGGTATATTCCATACAAGACTTCAGGGGTCTGGTTGTATTTTTAGTTGCTCTTTATCAGTCTCAGAAACACTAATAAGCATCTCATAAACTGTCATTTTTATACCTACACTGATTCTCCACAGATCTCAATCATTAAGAAAGCATGAACTACTTAAGTTCCAAGAAACTTTTTTCCAGGCTGTGCTATAAGAAACTACACTTCTGTGGACTTTTGAACCCCACCCTGCTCTTGACATACAAGTTTTGCCATGGACCCATCTTTTCTGGGACTTCAGTGTGGTCAGATGTTATGTTTCCATTAGAATACAAACCTTGGAGAAGAATTTTCTAAATACCCACTAAACCTAACAGCAAGTGTAACTGTAGACTTGAAGCACTAAATTACAAAGCTGCAGTGGTCAAAAGCATGGGGAAGCCAAGAAGGAACATTCTGAAATCCAGGAGGGGTTGGCATCCTCTCTGTTTGGGCAGTGAGTGCTAAATCACATATACAGTAGGTCCACTGCTCCACCCAGGAAAAAACTCTATGTAGTGTTTGGCACTGGTCTGGCATGTGCTGGTAGCTGGGCCATCCTCAAGACAAGGCTGTTTAATTCCTGGATTTCAGCTCAGCCCTGCCTTAGTTCAGTATTACTTCTTTTCTCCTGGAAAAGTGACACAAATAAATTCTCATCTGGATGCCAGTACAAGAAATAACAGACCTTTCAGATTCTAAGACGGGAAAAGACAAAGCTTCAAGGAATTCAGAGGTATGTATCTATCATAAGGAAGTCATCTCCAATGAACAAGAGCCTAATCAGCCCTAAAAATCTAAGAAATCAAGATAAACCTACATGTGGAGTTATCCTGGAATAGATTACGAACTTCAGTCTATATTAACCTGAATTCATTTTTATGAAGAGGCAAGATCTATGTCAGGTATTACTGAACATCATCTACTACTGGTGCATCACCTATTCCTCTTCTCCTCTATCCCCCAATACACAAGCTCTACTTCATTCCAGCTCTAAACATGCCATAGCATGCTGCTACACAACTTTTTCTAGAAAAAGCTGTATTTTGCATGCATGGATTATCCACAAGTACGGAGCACTGAGGATGCACATGGTTGTATAGAGCAGCAGAGTGAACAGTTTCTGCTTGAGGATTGCAGCTCCTGCAAGTACACATGTACAGCATCTTTGGCAAACTTCCAAACATACATGATTAAAAAAACCCATAATGTCTGAACTTTCAGGGTGATTTACTGTAGGACAGGCTAAAACTCAACAACTTCAAGTAACAATTGCCACCTCTTATCTTCAAAGTAAAAATGAAAGAGGAAAAAAAAATTAAGGAGCTGTAATAAACCATTAACTTCAGAATGCACGTAGGGTCCTTCTGGGGTATGAACTTCTCTGGAATGTTTCTCCCCTTATCTCTTGGGAAATGGCACTGCAGAGACTTCAAATGGAACTTCCAAGTTTCAGAGGCTATTTTGTCCAAACAGGCCAGTTGGACTGGACCGTGCATGAAAAAAAAAGGGACTCACAACCTCACTGCAGAGCATGGCTCCACAGGGAGCTGGGAAATTTGCCTCAAACAAAATCCACTGGCAGATTGTCATTATCTAACCACCTCCAGTGATTTAGAGGCTCCCTCCACCACCTAACAATCAATCAATTACCCTGATTGAACAGCCCTAGAACACAAGTTTTAAAAATGTAACTACCCATGACCCAAGTTTCCTGCTGGTTATGTTGGCCTCAAGTTAGCCCCATTTGTCTATCATCAAGGGAGCCAATAAAAATAATGAGAACAGGTCAATTCTGAGCTTTCCAAAGACTGTATAAAAACATTAATGCTGCTTAATGCAGAGCCAGCTAGAAGGCCCAAGCTCAAACACTTTCTGCTCGGTTTCATTGTTTGGACATTTTAATGCTTTAATCATATATTCTCCAGAATTCAGAGAGAGTTTGTGACAGATTTTTTTGTTTTCTGTCTCTTTCCTCCACTCTCTTTAGTTATTTATTTTTAGAACTTAAGTGGTATAATAATTTGATGTCTCTAAGGATAAATAAACTGATGTCAATTTGCTGATTTTTGCAAAAGACCTGAATTTTGGCAAATGGGGGAATAGTGAAGAAAGTACAAATATATTTTTGGGGGAGTTTTAAACACTGAACATAACACTGTGCTTCAAAATCTTATTTTAAATTTTATTTATAGGATCTACAGGAATTAGGAGGAAGTGTAACAGCCCAAGAAAAAATGTTTTGCAATTCTGTGAGAGGCAGTATTATAAGTATTAAAAAAACCCTGCAAGAATCTAAAGCCATATGTATCATTAGACTTATTTTACATGATAGAAAACAAAATTTACTTGAATTACCACGTGTCCCTGACAAAACTTAGAAGAGAACTGAGCACTGTAACCCCTGTGCTTCCAGCCCAGTGTCCTCAACTCATCATTAAAAAAATTAAAACGAAAATCAACTTGAACCAAGTGGAATTTTTTTTTTTTTAAATCCAGGAAGAAGGTGGAGATAAATCTTGAGAGTAATTCACTGTGTAAATATTCTAGTGACTTTCTGTTCAGGAAGCAAAACATGTTTAATTCCTTCAGAGGTTGCATGAGTTAAACAGAACGTCTTGGAATGGGAACCACACAGCTTTATACAAGTGAGGAACTTTATTGGGGAAACCAAAACTGAAAAACAACCCCAAAACCCAGCTGCAGGCAAAAACAGCAGAAGAATCAGTGGAAACTCACAAACCCTTGGGTAACTTGCTGCCCCATGCTCCTGGACTGGCCTATTTAATTAATAACAGCTCCTTTTATTGATAACTTAGGTGGGAAAAGAGATGTGGAATAGGCTTTCCAATGTTGCCCTATTTGATTTTTCATGTTTTACCTGGGCTTGACTTCTTGTGGTTCATGATTTTGCCACACTGCCTATTAACTTTCCCACAGAGACAGAAGCAAGAACATTCAACTGCTAAAAGTGACAATGGCACCAAAGGAGGACCTCATGGGTATGTGAAACTGGCTCAGATCCTTTGATGGTAATAGATCTCTACAGCAATAGTCATTTTAGTGAAAACAACAGTCACTGCCAAGTCAAGGAGGAGTCCTTGCTGCCTGCAGTGCTCAGCTGCCCATAAATCAAATGCTGCAGTTCTGCAGTTTTACACTGTTTGGCTGTCTGAGATTCGAGGGTGATTGCACAGAATTTCCATATGGATGGGAAGATGTCTGTACTTCCTGCAAAATAATTATTTCATGTATTTAGTTTTTATTAGATGGCCTACAGGTGACTGGTGATTTGACACAATAAATCAGTCAAGTATGATCTTACCATTCAAATTAGATTCGCCATATGAAGCTCTAGAAATCATTATAATTATAGACTTAGGCAGGTTTTGATAAAAATGTACCTCTGCTTTGTCTTCTTTCTACATATTTTTAGGGTATGATTCAAGAACAAGCAACCCAGAACACACACACAAAAAAAAAGTCCTCAAAGTACCACACTCTCACCATTAGGAAACACTTCAATCTGTATATGTCAAAATATAGAGCATACAGTTATTCAGACAGGTCATTTTAGATAACCAAAATCCACTGTCTATATATTTTTATATTTTCTTTTGCAGGAAGTAAAGTTTTAGTCTCAAATGTATGTTTCCAATTGGGGAGGGGCTGACAAAGCCTCTCCTTGCAGGGAGAATGAGAAAACTTTGACCTTAGGAGAAAACAGACAAAGGAACTCACAGCCGATTGAGAGTGGAGGTGTAAGATGCTGGCAGTAAATGGCTGCCTCCAGTTAAAAAAAAAAAACAACGTGTAAGCCATTAAAGATCAGGAGAGACATCAATTGCCTTTTATTGGAGACCAAAAGAGCTTTATGACTTGTCCCTGCCAATACCAAGAGACTGCATCTTCCTCTCTTTAATGGCAGCATCTGTCTATTCACTTGATAAACGATACAGAAACCCACCAAGAATACACATATAAAGAAAACAGTGGACAACTAAACTGCTAGTGAGAGACGGGAAACAGTAAAAGAATCTAGGATCTGTCTCCTCTGTCAGTACTTTTAATGATTCTTCTGCTTTAATGAAATATCCCTACAGAGCCAAATTGATCTCCTGCCCTCTTTTCTGCATTTATTGCCCATCCTGAATATTGCCCAAGGAACTATGTTCTCAAAACCGTAGAGACAGTTTTCAGGGTCTCCTTGTAGAGAGACTGAACCTTAAAATTTTACTGTAAATAATTTAAAGAAAAGGAATAAGCTTTCCAGAAGCTATTTTTAACCTGCCTCATGCTGTCAAAGATACAGATTCACATTCATCCTATGTCCATGCTCTCCCAATTAGACTTCATTTTCATCTTCCATGCACCAAAGCAGCATCTTCCTTCTGCATCTGCTAGAGTGTTTCTGTGACTGTACATTAAAACAAATTATTTTAACCATACTGGTTCTCTGCTTGGGTTTACTGCTTGGCCACAGAAACAGTGTGAATCTTTGTGAAGGACAAAGATTGGACTGCCTACTTATGCAACAGTGCTGGCTTGAAGCTTAGATGAACTAGAGTTTAAAGTTGCCAAAAAAAAATAGAAAATTACAGAAATAATACCTGCTCATTGGATGGCTTCTTCAACACACTATCATATGGCCAGATGCTTAATTGGTGTCTATCGGGACAGCACCAACAGCCCTTTGATATACGTGATGAATACCTATCCAGGCTGTTAGATGTTACTACAGAATGCAGTGACAAGTCAAAGGCAAGAAAAATTACTGACAACATAAAACTTTTTAAAAGCACATTTGTAAGCTCTTCTGGTCAGAGATAATTTTTTTTAACATGTCTTGCATAATTCCAAAAACACAGCACTGACACTTAACAGCTAATATGTGATAACAACACAAATATTTAAAACCAGCTCTTCAAGCCCTATCATTTCTAAAACCAAAACAAAAGCAAAGCCCAGGACAGTTCTTTCTGCCAATAACTCCCTAGCCTATGATCATGACCTAAGCAATTGGATTCTATCTGGATCCCACAACCAAAGTAGTATATTCCAGTATTTTCCTTTAACTAATATCCTTAGGACATAAAAGAAACTGTATTTTGAACAACATAATTAAGATTTCTTCTTAATACATTTCTCCTGTCTTCACTGAGCACCACAGTTGCTTGACAATTTCCTGGTTTTAATCATCTTACAACTTCTTCAGTTATTTTTGTTTCTTCTGCTACAACAAGCAGATTCTGTCACTATGTCAGTACTGCAATACTTATACATTTTGAGAAAATTCAAATGCCCACTGATATCTCTTCTTCTACAGCACCAAAATCACCTAATTGTAGTGAGTTCTGCTGTTAGGCAATGTATCACTACACTGTATGGTCCAGTTCTTCCCTCTCTCTTTGGAGATCATCAACATGTACAGCTGTGTTAAGATATTTTAATGGGTTCATGGGGGCTCAGGAGCAACAGTGTACTGAAAAAAAGATATTTAATAAGTCTGGATTTTATTAGACAAAGCTCTTCAAGGATAAGGATAATTTTACTTAAATCACCTCGTGTCTGACATAAGAGACTCATCAGCAGGTTAAAAAGGGAACACTTCCAACCTACTCAGTCAAAGTTTTTAGCTGTGATAGCTTCTACAGACATGCTTGGTAAAAACATGAATCAGCACAGCAAAAACAGTGTCAGAAGAATGAGAAAGGAATACAGACACAGTCAAGACAAAACCTGTATCAGAAAACTCATGCCTGTATCATGCTACTCATGCCAGGATTTTTTGTATGTGGCTTTTGAGGCTGTTTGTTTCTACAGGTCTTAGAATACTGAGAAAATTGCCAGAAGATGGTAGGAGCTCATAACTGAGAAAACAGCACAGGGATAAAATAGTATCCTATGAGGTTAAAACTTACCTTGGAGGGAAACAATGGGAAAGCATTCAATCACTACAAAGCAAGGGATAAGAACCCAGAGAGTTAGAAAACAAATAAAAGGGGTATAAATCAAGAAAAAACATAGTATAAGCGGTATTTTCAATAGTGTGGATCATGTCTGCAGAAGGAGGGGATTCTGTCCCAGAAGATGATTACCAAAAAAGATTTGGGAGATGCTCAGGAGAAAGAAGAGGATTGAATTCCTGCTTAGATGACTAGCTATAATAATTCAGGTTAGAAAAATAATGACCCAGTAGAGAGAAAAGGTCAAAAAAATCATGAGTGGACTAGAGAAGGCAGGTCACTACGATTGCTCACTCTGTCTCACCACAACAACAAAGAGGCAATACACAAAGCTGGTAAGGAGCCAGTTTAAAGAGCATATTAAATGGAGGTATTTCCTCATGCAATTTGCTCAGATGTGGAACTTCTTGCCAAATGTAACATTGTTGTGCTGCTAAATTCTTACTTGGGCTCGCAAAGATGATGGGAAATCTCACAGGGGAAAAAATTCCACCAAATATTAGTAAATACTCAGAAACCACAACTGTTACAGAACTCAAAATGGTTGGAACAGGGAGAATATCATATAACCTTGTCCTCTTCCCTTAATCTTCTGTAGCCAGCTGCTTTTGAGCAGGAGAGAACTTTTTTTTTGTTTAACAAACTAGCTCTGCTGCATTTTTGATCCAATCCATAATAAACATAGTTACATCAAGGCCAAGGCAAAAGGACCAATGGAACTATAAAATACAGTATCCATGTAGGTTCACTACAGTATGTGGCACTGTCAGGATTAATTCCTATATATTTTGCGAAGTCCATATTTCTAAGAGGATGTGAAAAACTAGAGATAACATTGAAAGGAGTTACACAATAATTGAAAGGGTAAATTTTTTCATAATGGGAGACAGTTCCTTATCAAAAGGAGGAATAACAGTTTATGTATGTATATCTGTGAGACAGCTCTTGAATCTAGTCAAGAAAGGCATAGAAGGAGCAAGGGAAGTTGAAACTATGATTTTTCCAGTTCTCACGTTGGTGAGCATGTTCTCAGTGGTGTGCACATTTCACAAAGACTTTTGGGGGTGGAAGGGCAGAAAACAAGCAGAAAGCACAGACTCAGGGGTGTCTATTGAATAGAATTCCATAGAGGGGTCTCTATAGAATAGAATTCCATAGAGAATTCTCTATGGAATAGATTACTGTGCATTAAATACATATAGTGAATAAAAGTATAAACTGTTTAGCACAGTTCTTGATTGCAGTGAAAGGAATTGTGAACTGTGAGGGAAAAATACTTCAGAAACAGCAGAAGGGATGAAGGCAATACATGCTGTAAAGGCTGTAAGCAGTGAGTCATAAAAGGAGATTGACAGTCAAAACAAGCCCATCTTGTGCTTCTCTTTCACATTCTTGCCTTTCCTATCATCTCTTTTCCTCAAATCTTCATTTTATGCATTATACTTCACTCCTATGTTAATCAAATATCAGATTTTTCAGAAACTCCTCAGGGCTGCAGGAAAACCTCCAGACTTCTGGTGATGGATCACACCATGGTGGACACTGGTATCAGAAATGAAAAATGAGGGCTGGGGCTAAGGGTAAAATGGCAAAACCAGTCATATTAAGTGAAAAACAAAAGGAGTTTGGAGCCTGCATGACTGTTTTGGTCCATTTGAAAGACAATAGGTTTTTAAGCGCTATTGGCTTTTTGTGTTAAGTGCGTTATCTTACCACCAGACTTTTAAAAATAAATCCAGTCACCCTCTGCCCCTACAAGTTTGATATTAACAGACAACCAGGATATCAATGATACATTGCCACAAGCCACAATGCCGGTTTGCACCAAAGCATCACTCAAATAATGATTTCAACTAAGGTTGGGCCAAACATCCACCTGATATCTTTTAGTGATGCTTAGAGATCATACTATTACATAAAATATGCTGAATAAGGATACAATCTTGACCAAAACATACCCCATTTTGCAGTATCCCTGAGATTCAACTTTCTGTTGGCTATTTTAGTGGATACAGATCAGAGCAAAGCAGCATTTACTCTCCCCATCCCTTCTATTTTGCTCTTTTATTTTTAAAAAAAAATCCAAGAAACTTGGTGAAAGTCTACCACTAAGACAAACACACCTACCAAAAACTGTTGGAATTTACTAAAGTACTAGTAACTGAAACTCCTACATGTCAAGAAACTTGAAAGACATTTAAAATATCAACTTGCATGAGATGATTGCCTGAGACTAGATGCAACTAGATCTTGTTGTTATAGGAATTTAAACAGTAGCTAATTCGAAAAGGTTTTTCATTATATTTGAAATATTTTGCACCTTGGTTTGCAGATAGACAAAGACATAATACATAAAAATATGTGGACATGGGAGGTTTGCAGAGGGGATCCCACTGCTCTGTCCACGGCCCCAGCTGGAACCACAGGAAGGAGACACAACGGCAACACAAAGACACGAAGTCAGATTATCAGCCCACTGCAAAGCACCACGGCAGTTAATCAGTACAGTAAATGTTATCACAACAGAGTACTGACATTTCTAGCCCTTTTACAAGGCTCACTGTGCTTCAAGCAGGATTCAGGCTTTCATGATGATTAAAGGCAGATGTCATATGTATAAGTAAGTTTATAACTTAGGAATGCCTGGTTCATTTTTGCATGTGGAAGGAATCTTTCCTTCACAGGACATCTTCATTGGTGGATACTCACTGTGGCATGATTTGCACAAGGAAGAACATTTTTTCCCCTCTTCAGGTTGGGGAGAACAAAAGTTAATTATACAACCGTATCTCGTTCCATCCTATGAAATGTATCAGGTTAAAACTTTAACTTTCCTGTCCAGTTTTTAGTACCACTTAATCAGGTTACCAACTCTCAGAGAGCAGCAGATGGCAGAACAGTGATACTTCAAAGAAAAGGACATTTTTTCCCCTCTAGATGCATGAATTGCAGCAACAATGACTACTCAGCATGTGTCTAATATTAAACATCAAGTGAAATACAGGCATAGGCAAAATTACAATTATGGTGAAACACTAATGAAATCCCACTCTTTTAATCTTCTCATCCCATCCTGGAAATGCTTTCCTGCTCTAGAAGTTAACAGGTCTCTTTTCAAGCACAATTTAACTCAAGTGCCAACAAGCTGTATCTTCAGCTCCCTAACTGGGCAGGACTCTTCTGTGCTGGCATTCACCTGCAGTGGTGACCAGACAGCACAGCTGGGGCTGGGCACACGTGTGTGGGAATGTGAATTTGTAGGATGCTCGTTATTAGGGAGTTTACACAACACCTGCTTGTCAGTCATGATGTTCTTTGCTTCTTGGGCCAGGTGTCCTTCCCTTGGCTGGCATGTGGCAAGTCCTCTCCCCTTCTGGCTCCTTTCAGCGTTCCCATCATCCCTGTGTGGAGCCAGGCCAGCTGGGTGGCACTAGCCATGGTTTTGCTGTTGGCTGCTCGCTCTGGGTGGAAAAGACATCAGACTGCTTTCCCACTGCCAGCTGCAAGGCCATGTGAGGGCATCCTGGCTGCCAGGGATTGCTCCTGCCACACCTCCTCTCCAGCCGCTTGTCCAGCATGAGCTACAACTAGAAAAACAATCCCACTTTCTGTCCTTCTGGGATTTCCCTCCCACTCAGCCGAACGCCTGAGTCAGCATAGCTATCCCTCATGTTATCCCGTTTGTGCAAAGGGAGCACAGGACATCTGGTCCTAATATCTAAAAACACTTAAATCATGCATGTCATTCCAAACATTTAAGGACTTCAGAAGTTTTCAGCTATTTTCATATATATTTCCTAGTTGCTTCATGCAGAGAGCATTTCTTATGTTCCAAGTTTCACTCTAAAGATGTGGGCAAATGTATATTCCACCTCATTTTAACTAGGAAAAATACACCCTGCTTTAAAGATAAGACCAGATCTGGCTTAAGATACTTCTATGTTAACTACATTTTTAAAAATTATTTTAGGAGAGTATCAACATGTCCTGAAATACCACACAATTCAGGCAAAAAAACGTGATTATTATATGCAATGTAAAAAAAGCACCAAACCGATCCAACAAAGAAAGAAAAACGCCACAAATTCAGCTGTATATGCTAGAAGGTGAGGTTCCAAGATGTTTTTCAGTTGATTATCCACTGTGATTTTTGGTAGCAGAGAAAGGACTCCTGGCCCAGTGGTCAGCACTAGACTGATCCTCTGGAGACCAGTGCTCAGCTCTAAGTCCAACTGTGAGCCTCTTGCTTTTCTACACCTGTAAGCAATAGTAGCTTCCCATGCTACAAAAATTAGTTTGAGTGCTCTGACAGCCTGATGCTGAGGCCTGGGTATGAGAAATAACATCCAGTGCAGCTAAGAACTCCCTTTACAGCCTCCACTTGCATTGTGAGTCATGCATGGCATGCTGAAGCCAATACAACAGAGGCACACTTGAGCCTGCTGTAACCTATTTAGTGTGAGCATCAACAGCCATCAAGGTGTCACAAGACAAAGCTCACCATCAACTGGCTTCTTGTTTCAAAAGCCAGTATGGGTATGTCTATGTACCTCACAGTCTCTCTTGCAAAGGTCTTACAAGAGAGAAAATATAGCATTTAATATAGTTTTTTTCCTTCTTATCTGGCTCCCCACACTTCAGGAAGAGAGTGCTTCCAACCTTGACCATTATAACATATGTATATCACTATAATAACAGAAAAATCCAAATTTCTTCTTAAAAAACTACCAGAAAATTCCTAAATCACTCCACAGCACAGAAAGCTTCCACTTTCCTAACAAGCCATCTGTCAGTATGCTCTCAGGACATGACAATCAGACTTCTGGGTCATAAGTGATATTCTGTATGGAGACACCATCATGGAAAAAAAAAAAAAAGGAGATGTGAGACACCCTAGTTTGATGAGACAATCCAGAGGAACTTAGTCATATATTATAATGCATAAAATATTTTGAATCATTTATCTGAGTCTTGGATCATATTTTGGAAGGCAGACTAGTACTACAAAGCTCTTTAAGACACTGTTTATTAACTTCAAAATGAAATATGAAAAGCACTTTCTGTTAAATCCAGGATCTGAACAACTCTTATAATGTATCCTAAATACAGTAAAATGGTATTGCAACAGCTAGAAATAACTGTTATTACTAAAAATATTTTTTTACTGCACTAAAGTATGTTTACTCCTTCTAAAAATAACCTTTCAAAACAACCTCATTACAATTAAGTTACCCAGAAATGTTACAATGTGGGTAGCACTCCACTCATCACCTGGGACCCTCACATCCCAGACTATTTCCAGTTTTCCTGGAGCAAACATTTTAATCTTCCCAGCAGACAGTGCTGCAGGCCCTAGCAAAGATCACATACCCCACAAAATGTCTCTGCTACTGTTTAAGAGCAGCAGCATGGGAAGGGGGTGGGTGGAGATAAATCTAGACACAGTTGTTTCTCTTTAAATTTTCACTGCTTTTTCTTTTTCTTATAGCCACTACAAAAAACCTAAACTAGTCTCAGGACAATCTTTTCTCCTCCCTCCAAATAATGTCCCTCTGCCACCTCAGTCACAGCCACTTCTGTCAGACCCTAGCAAACTACTGGTTGGTGGTCTCGCTGCTCTAGCCTGAGTCATATTTTAATTAGTAAGAGCATTGAGAAAAGATCAGTGTACAGATATTGGCGAATCTTCAAACAAGAGTACACGCTGTCCATTTAATTCACAATGAAAAAGCTCTTTAAAAGATTTCGATAAAGATTTGCCTCCTGCTCGCAGCCCACGTTTGTAATGTTTATATAAGTGAGGGATATAAATCTTTTTCAAATGAACCCCACGGTTTTTAAACCAGCCTCGTTATAAACTGCCTGTTTCCGCTTTGCCTGCCTAAGCAAGCAATGCAGAGCCTGCTCGGGATAGACTGGAACTAATTTAATGTGCTCCAGGTTTAATCCCCATCCTCCCGGCTTTTACTGGCAGATTTTACACAGAGGACTACTGCTGACTTTAACAATGATTCATGTCATAAGTGGGTTTTGATTTGTTTTTCCACATCAGAAAACACGCAGGAGAAATGACACCAAAATTATTTTAATACAACACGGCGGAGACGGCGCCAAGTTAAAAGAAATAAGAACAATTAAACTTAAACACAAGAACTGTTTCTCTGTGTTTGAATCCATAAAAGTGAATTTCTCGCTCGCTTTATGCAGAAGAGCAAAGGGAAATGCGCAGACCTTTCCGCTGCTGCGGAAGGAGGCTGGGGAGCAGCGCCGCAGCTCAACACGCTGGAGCGCGGACCGGGGTGATGAGGAAGGAGAAGCAGTGGGACAGACGCCACGGTGGGACAGACTCCACGGCGGGACAGATTCCCGGCGGGATAGCGCCCACGGCGGGACAGATTCCATAGCGGGACAGACTGACTCCACGGCGGGACAGATTCCCGGCGGGACAGACTCCCGGCGGCACCCGGCCCCGGCCGCGCCCTGCAGGTGGCGCTGTTGGAGCGCCGCGGACACGGAGCCGCCGCCTGGAAAACTGATCCAGGCTGAACTCGGCCCTCTGCAGCAGTTACCCAATATCAGGAAAATCCTAATCCTGCTGCGTCGTTCCTCTCTCTCTCTTTTTTTCCTTTTTTTTTCTTTTAAAAATTTGTTTTAAATTGTCCAGAGCAAAACGTTCATTAACACGGCAAAGAGAAAAAAGGGACAGCAACTGCAGACATAATAACTGTTTATTTTTGCAAAAGGTAACCGAGTGACTGGTGCTGAGACCACGTAGATGGTATTTTGCAATCTTCGCATGTATCGAATTCCCTACTCATTTACATAAACCAGATGTTTCCCCAACAAACCAAATTCCTTGAAGAAAAACCAGAAGTTGGGCGATTTCATGTCCAAAATGAAAGATGATGTGAATGTTCCATTAGCCGCTGAAAGCCAATGTATACGTTAAGTGCAACAGTTTCCTTTTATTTAGCACAACTTTTGGGGGGGCTTAGATGATCCTCGGCAGAAGCGTTAGAAAAGATAAATGAAGCTACTTAAATTTACCCACTGGCCTCAATAGCTCCCACTTCCCTTGGGAGTGAAACGCCTCTGCCAGATCTTGACCCTCAAACCAGTCCGCGGGGTGGACAAATACTCTGAAACAAGTAATCAGAATTCCTCATTCCTGCAGGAGAGTTGGCTCTGGAATCTTTCTTTCTGGTACCAGATTCCCAGAGGATCACTGAAGAATAAGGATGACTGTTTTACTATTTAGTGATAATTTAAAACTTGCAACCTTTTAGTACACGTGGGTAAAGTGAGGAACATGAAAAACATATATCTGCTGTTATTGAAAGAAAAAATTATTATCAGGAAAAAAATCTGGAATCTCTCAGTTACGCCTAATTCTTACTGCTTTTACCAAAAAAACCTTGATTCTAGATTACTACAGGAACAACAGTGTTTTACATTTAAATTGAAAGGCTGAATTAATGGAATATGCCTGAAGGTTATACTTGTTACTCACCTAATTTTCCAGAACATACCCTTATTCACCCAATACATGGATCCACCAACTTTTGGTGTTAAGCCATTAAAATCCTGGTAAGAAGGGGAAGTCCTCAGGCACAGAACAATAAAAAATTTGCAAAAAACCACAAAACATTCAGCCTGAGAATAACTAGTAGATAACTGATCAACAATAAAATGACCAGTAATAACTCCAAACATCAGGAAAAGAGCAAGGGTGAGCACAAAAGGCAGTATTTCATGCTGTTCTCTGCAAAGAGTGCTATGAAATACAGAATATTTAGTGCCATGGCCACAAAATTCAGAAAAGGCAACTTTGCTAATGGCAAACAATGGGTAAAATTTCTTGATTTGAAAAACTGTTTGGACTCCTGGGATGTTCCAAACTCACTCTTTATCCTGAGATTGAGGTATCAATGGGCTTTGCAAGAGCTGAGTCAGCTTTCAGCTGTAAGGAGCTCTGCTTGGAACCAGCACAACCATCTTTTCTCAGCCCTTCAGCACAGACTAGCAAACACTGAGTCAAATGCAAAAATACTGAGAATTGGACCTAAGAAACCACTCCACCAGTTCTCAGTCTTGAATTGGGTCGCACATTTCACTACCCACCCATGTCATCTGAATATACCATGAATTTAGAAGACAAGGTTATTAAATCTCTATGTCAAACTACTCAAGGAACTTATGCGTGCTAACTTCAATAAAGCAAAATTGAAACAAAACACTCCAGAACAATGTGCTACAATCAACCTTTACTATTGGTCCTTTCAAAAGACACTGTGGCCCTAGGGCATGGCAGTCATGTTTCCCTCTCCTGACAGCAGCACAGCACTGCCCAAAGCCCACAATTCTCACATCCAAATGCTCCTACACTGGCCACTGAGAGCTACACACTACTCACTACTGTTAAATCTTCCACATCCACAAAAGCTGCTCTGGGTGTCTCAAAACTTTCCGTACTTATGTTTCCATTTTCTGGCAAGAATGATTACATGAACGTGATCATGTACAAAAGGATAAATATCTATCCACAAACTGAGCCTCCTGCCAATACAGACAAAAAAACTGACATGTATAATGGGGGAAAAAAAAAGTTAGAATACTATTTTGGCTGCATCTCTCCAAGCTGCAATGAGCAGCGAGCCTTCGAAAGACATTCCTCCAAAAGCACAAGTTCTCAACTTACAGTTCTCTCCACATAAAATAACGTGGCATTGTCATATTCTGGCAGAAATTTAACTCAGTCTAGAATAGATTTCCCCCCAAATCTTATTATGCAAATAAACAAACAGCATGACTGATCCACCATTTTAACACAATATAATCTGAGCAATTCTAAGCCAGCATTTATGCCTTTTTTCTAATTCAGGGGGAAACAGCCAACCTTTCAGTGTATCTATAGAAAAGATCACTCACATGGTTTGTTCCCAACACTCACCAGTAATACACACTAATTACCATCAGAGGTTCCCTTTATACATCTGATATCACAGGGGAGGGCTGAACTCAAGTCCATGCTACACAATTAAATTCAATGTTTTCATCTTAGAGCAAAGACCAGATTGACAGCATGGTGAAGCAAAAGCCCTTATCTACACAACTGATAAAGTAAGTATGCAAAAGCTCAGGAGGTTAGGGGATAGCCTGAGCTCCCATACTACCCAATCTCTGCCAATTTGGCATCAATTAGACCCCTAACAATGAGACAGATACTCTCAACTTACTTGGTATGTGCCATGAATAGCCAGTATGTAACACTGCCTTTAAACCAATGGTCTAAAACTAATTTCCTTACTTATTGCTTATCAAAATCAGTGTCAAAGTGATACTTCCAGTCACATCTGATGTTTTTCAAATAATTAGTAATGATCATTGCCTGACTGCAATATTTGTGATACACTATGTTATCTTTTAAATAATGTTGTAATCTACCAGCTTCAAAGCTGACTTCACAATGTCAGGACTTCATACCGTTGGTGGAATTTTAGCATTACTTCTACCAGGGCTCAAACTTTCCAGTACTTAATTTTTATATTTAAAGTTATCCACTTATGAAGAACAAACAAGCCTCTCCAGGGATATGATATGGACACTTTTTTAAAAATCATGGTGCAAAAGCACAAACAGCTGTAAAAATTAAAATATCAAGTCAATTTTCCTCACACTTCATAACTGTTCCCTAGAGTATGTATTTTGTTCATAATAAACTGGAATGTGTGAAGAACTCAAAAAGAAACTCAATGTATTTTTCTCAGAAAGTTTTTCCCCTACAGATTTTTGTCAGAATGGCTCTCCTGGTCTGTGTAACATCCTTTGTTTCTCAGTCTTCTATGCCTGCTACATTATTCAGCTGCTAGACTGGTGAATTATGAGGCTATGAATAACATGATGTTCAGTATTTATATGAAGACTACACTTAAGATGTTTTTTTGGAAGAAATGCAAAAGCAGCTTGTTTCTCAAGAAAAAAACTAAAAGCACACGCTGAAATAGACATGGAAGACTGACATTACAAACACTGAGGAGCACTTGGAACTTCTGCAATGGGTGGGGAAAAGTTGGGAAAGGCAGCAATTAGAAATGTTTTGGAAGAAGAAAACATTTTTTAGGGTGAAAGTTAATTTTTACTGTGCCAATCACAATTTAAGTTAAATTCAAGTTTATTTTTCCTCATTCAGTTTATGATCTCATCTAGTCATCATGGATGATTGATGATGTTTCAGCATTTGGGCATTTGCCAGTTGCAAGTAAAAGGGAATTATTTATTTTTCTTTAGCACTACACTGCTGCCATTAACTGTATCCCATCCCTTTTGTTTACAGCCTGTCACTGAAGCCACAGCTTTATTTTAATGTGGTATAAGCTCTTGTCTGGGGTTGATAGTGTAAGTGATCTAGCAGACGTCTTGCACAAATAGCAGCATTTTGCACAGAAAACACACGGCCTTTACTTCTGAAATGATCCCTGCCACTGATCCAGAGAGGTTTGTCTTCTCCCATTTAAATGTGGACTTCAAAGCCATAAGTGAGCAATGGATGCTGTCATTTTCCTTGCGGTAAAACTACATTTATTTAATCCCTTTAAAAACAAACAAACAAGAAAATTACTTTGACCTCTTTGCCTTGGCACAAGGATTCTGATTTGAAATGTGTATTACATGTCTAACGCCCTGTAACTGTGTCCAGCTGAACTGGGTCAGATTTATGTGCAATTAGGAAAAAAGGAAACCAAAACAATTTCATTTTCATGTTTGTTAATATCAAAACATCTTGTAGCAGCATTAACTGAAACACACAGAACAATAAAAAAATAAAATAACTGAAGAAGGAGAGAGCTGATAAAAACTGCATTAAACAAATAATATGGACTTTCTCACTTGCATTTTTTCTGGATTAAACTATTCAAAAATGTATGTTTGAATGTCCCCACTTTGGCTGTTCATAAGCCACAGGGAGGTTTTTTTGCATGAACTCTTCAACCTGAGAGTTTTAGCAGAAAAGTTTCTTTACAAGGCTTAATTAAAAGCAGGTTTAAGTCGGGGCCCTCACTCAGTCTGGGTTTTATTTTGGCCTTCGCTCTGTGTCAGAAGTCAAGTCCCAAAAGAGAAACGAAGTTCATTATTGAGGCAGGAGAATATTTTCTCCTTCATTCTAAGCCCAACTAAACATGTTTCAGGTTTGAGTTCGGGTTTAGGTATCTCCAAATGAGATTTTATACAATATGCACCTAAGGGTGAAATGTAAGAAGATGCTAATCACGATGTCTATGTTGCCCTACATAATAAATAATGTGTGAAAAGCACACTGCAGTCTTCTTTGCATGCAACTGGTTAGGTACAGGGAAATGTATATTCTAAACAGATGGTGTTCACAATGAGTGCACTGCACACTGTCAGATGTTCACGATAAACGCAGCGTCATTGTCACGAAGCGTGGTAAACAGCCATGCAGTCACACCGTAAAATGCACTGAGCAATGGACCAAAGCTGAACAGCACTGGCAGATCTCTCGGAAAACATTCAGTTTTCCAGAATGTTTGAAGTAGTAGTTTCTTGGAGACTTTTGACATCGAATACTATGCTAGTGGTTTTTAAAGCATGCTCTCCTCAAAAGCAAGATTATATTTTAGCACGAATAACTATAAAAAAGTTCATTCCTATCAGTCATTCTAGTGCAAGGAACATGGACCAATAGTCAAGCAGTTAATCACTTCAGTTAACAGGAAATGTATTATGTTATCATTGGTGGTTTTGTAACTGGACAGTAGGCACAGCCTAGTGCATCCTGTTTGCAACCAATAGCAGAAGCAGATGCAAGACCGTGATATTTGTCATAAGCATTTCTAAGAATAAAAACATGGTGATGCTTTTCAAAAGGATTTTCAATGTTCACCAGATGTGGTGCACATGTGACCCTTGAATGTGAGAGAATAATGTGACAATAAAGTTGAATCAATACAACATGTGCCAGTAATCACACCAAGATGACATGCAAATGTCTTAAAAACAAAAATATGTAAATTATTTTTAGTTCTTCAGGACAGAAAAACCAGGCACCTGGTCATCCATGAGTTGCTGTTTCCATCCTCATTTGAAAGCCCATCTGCTTGAAATACGTTTCTCCCTGTGTGAGACAGCATCTAGTTTTTGTATTTTTACATAAAGAAATCCCATTCTTCCTATGCCATTACTTACTGAAAACAATTAAGAGTTAAGAGATTTAAAGCTTTCCACTGCCTCTATTTACTTCATGAAAATAAAACTCCTATGAACAACACACACAGGAAAAGGATAAGAAAACTAGTGCCAGGGAAAAGTGCTTAAAACTGTGTCTCCTCCTTTGACTTACAGAAGGGAACATAATGAGAAGAGGCACACCACTCCTTGCTTATCTTTACTACTCTAAGTCTACCCACCAGATACTAAAGAAACAATTAATTTTCTTCTAGTGATCACTTCTTGCTCAGGCTATGGATAAAACTTATATGCACACAGTGATAGGCTAGGAAACAATTAATTTCACAGAGGCAACAAAACCACTTGCAGATGCTGATATTTGAAGTTCAAAACGATAGTCTTACACGGGTGAATTCACACAGAGAAAAAATTTCGTTCCATGTTGCTCAAAAATTGGATGAAATCAGAACCCAAAGCAAAACATTGAATTCTTCCAAGCTGTTAACAGACTTCCCCTAAAACACATGGTGGCTTCCCAATCTAAGCATTTGTTGCCAATGCTTGCAGTCAGACCCCTACAAATTAAATGTGGGCACATATGTCTTCAGCATATTCAACCTCTTCTCTGTAGTAAACAAGCAGATGAAACTAAACAAGCATGTACACAAAACCAAACTTGGCCTATGCCAGTGAGTGTCACGCCCTTGAAGCAGCAGCACTGTTATGTCCTTGTGCATCTGCTGTCAACTCTGTAGATGCAATGAGATGTTGTGAACCATTTCCATCCTACAGTAGGCAGCTTCTCAAACAGCCTTTTGTTCCATGGGACAGAGAAAATGCACAAATTTCCAACAACTGTGGCAAAAGCCAAGGTCTCACCAAGACAAGCTTGGAGAAACAGTTGATAAGAGGACACAGAAGGTGCTCACTGAGTTGTTCTAAAGCTCTCCAGAAGTACTGTGGAATTCAGAGTACTTGAATGTTGTGTACTGACTGCTTAAGCATTGAGTATGTTTTTGTGGAATTCCAGAAATTAAATAATCTGGTCAGAAAATACACCTATAGTCTGGGGAAAAACCTACACAGAGGGAGGCAGGATATTGAAACTGAGTGAGAAAGCTAAGAGAGTTTTCACTTTTTTTATTTTTTTTTTTTTTTTTTTTTTTTTTTTGGGGGGGTACATATATTTTTAAACATGTATTTTAAAATTTGGAACATATATTTTGAAATTTCTTCCTATGTATCATATACTTACAATCAGAAGAATTATGCCCAGCTGAGGCTATTGTGCAGTAGAGATACTGAATTTTAAGTAGTGGTATGAGATAGCAAGAACTTGAGCTTTTTAAATATTCTTTGCTTGTGATGTAAGCAGAGACTTGCAGAGTTTTTTCATAACCATATCTATTAAAACAGATATAAGAATGAATGATTTTTTAAAATATACTTTCAAAACCAAACAGAACTTTAAATAGTCATGCCAGTGAGAGCCTGGTCACCAGGGACACCAAAGCCATAATTAAAACATATGTTAATAAAAAGGCTGTTGAAGGTATGTGCCAGGGATCCTTTATGGCTTATCCACACTGATACTGTTACTGGAAAACAATATTCTGAGCAGATACATTTTATATCTACAGGTATTAATAGTTACAGGTATCTTAATACAGTATCTACATCTTCCCAAATTCAACCCTCCTATCTCTGTTTCTGTGTTGCAGAAGAATACTGGGTTAAGAAATTCAGATAAAGCCAGAGACAATTTTTAAAAACTGAAATACGCTCCTTATTTTTCATCAGAGAAGAACATCTCTGCTCTGTTCAGAAAAGACAACAGGTACTATGCAAGGGTAAGTCAGATGCAACTAAGAAACACACCTTTGCTGTCTATGGCTTAGCAGCTACAACATTTTCCCTAGACTTGAGGATGGATAGAGAAGAAATACTGGAAGAAAAACTGATGGATAGAATTAAGTCATGTTTGGAGAGTTTCTCATCTCTGGCACATTACCTTTTCCTCTTTGCTTCCAAATGCCCTCGTTAAAAAGAATTTGAAACTTTTCCCTTCCCCAGAGACTCAGATTATAATTTATTACTTATCTGTTATCTACATTTTATTTTCCTGAAGAATAAACCCACATCAATCTGACAGTTGTGCTGAATGGCAATTGTTTATGGACCAAGTAATTTATTTATTGTAACTACAACCATATGTTTTAACCTGCTACGAAATTATGAAGTACTTCCCATCAATAGTCAGTCCAAGTTAGATTTCTATACTGAATTGTCTAATGTGAATGTACAGCATTTCTGTACTTCAAACAAACAGTGTGAGGACGTAAACAGCAGTTAAATGTATTCATGCCTTATTAGACACAGCTGCACAAATGGGCTGTCGTATTTCATTAGAAAATACTGTACAAGTTTTACGTGTGCACGGTACCCTTCATTTTTGCAGGCAACATGACTACTTCAAATTACAGGGACACTCACAGAACCATATGCTATTTGTTTGAAAGGCACACAGAGGCAAACAACCTAGGATGAGATGGTGGAGGGGGGACATCCAGAGGGAAATTTAATTTCTTCTCCTATGCCTAGCACATTTTTATTTAACAAAGCATTATTATTAAATACACAAAAGAGTAAACACAGAGACTGCAATGCTAGGGAAGCTTCAGAATAAGGAAATGCAGGTAATTTCTAGGTATGGAGCAAGTACTTCCTTTGGCTTTTTGGGAGAAGGTGGGATGCAAATGAGAATCAAGCAGTCTTGTTACACAAGCGTGTGTCGGATCAGCCCTCACACTGCTCTACACCAACCCAGGAACACCATAGTCAGCAGGCACCTTTAAGCATAAATCCACTTTTGTCAGGTCTGTGGTATGCTGACTTCAATATTCTTCTGCTCAAATACGGTGCCATGGAGCGAAATAGGGAGGCTTCTGAAGAGGCATCTTTTGTAGACTGAGAGAGCTCCTAGAGAAACTCCATGGCAGTAAGGTAACTTAGCTGAAGAGATGTGAACTGGAGAAAACCTAAAGAAAGACAACCCCTAGAGGAAAATCTCTCATCATTTCCCAAGAAAACTCAGAACGTGTGGGAACCTAAACCTAGTAGGCTGAGTCATTTGTCTGTTACATATACCTGTGGGACAGCAGATGTTGTAGTAATTTCTTTGATTAAATTCTAATATTCTACACCTCTCTAAGAGAGAAGAGTTAGAGCAACAATTCTGTTTTAAGTAGAGCTAACTGGTCAACTCCAAAACAGTAAGTACTATATAGGCAGAACTCTGGGAAGCAGATTGGATTTTAAAAATTTTTCTTCATTACCTACTGCAGAGGTAAAATTCCATTAGTATTTTTCTGGTTAAATCAGCATGTTGCTTTCAAACACAACTTGCTTTTCTAACCTAGAGAAAGAGAGCTGAGCCTGCCTTCTTTGCTGGAAATGAGGAAACAATAGCAAGCAAGTCTATACATATACAAACAATTATGTAATAATAATGAACAAAAATCTACTATGGCTCCATAGCTGGACCAAGCCACAATCAGCTTGCTGTGTACTAGTGTCTTTCTGTGTAGCTTCCTTTGGGGGTAAGGTTTTCATTGAAAACAACAGAGTTTCGTGAGTTTTCCAACACACTGCCAGTTCCACTTCACCACATAAAAGACAAAATCTTAAGTCAGAAAAAGAATTTAAGACATAGACCACCCTGATCCCAGCTGGCCTGAAAGCTCAGAAAATTAACACCACCTTGTTTTCCATCAAATAAGCAAAATCAGATTTAAGAATATTCTTGTTTGCCTACTGAATGTAAGTGCAGCTCTATGCCTATGCATGTTCCATGTGCTTCGAAATACCTGATACAAGGAAGCATGGGGAGCCTGTTGTAAGTTAATGCAACTCATTCAGGTGGGGAGACAAAGGAAATGCAATATGGCAGCCCCACTATTAATTTTGGATATTGTCCACCATAAAGTTTTCACTAGTTTTCAGCTGTGTTATTTTGCTGCTTTCTCCTTGCCCAGTCTTTAGGAAATAATCAAGTATATCCTCCAAAGGAAGGAAAACCAAACTGACAAAGTAATATAGCCACACTCAAACTCACATATACAGTGCTGGCCCTATCAAACTGGTTTGCAGATAAAAGATTTGATAGGTGATTACTACCTTTGAGCTAAGAAACACAATGATAAGCAGTTTCTACGAATAAAGCTCTCAGTACACACTGTGGTGTTGACTTCATTATTATTACAACAGTATCTGTTGGGAGGGAGGACACACAGGATGTAAAAATAAGGCAATGCTCGTTTCTTTGCAGACTACACTATAGTTAGTAAAAACAGAAAAAAATCCAAAGGTAAGCACAGTCTGGCTCTAAAAAGGGGGCAATATCCAATTACAATTATTAGCTAAGAAATCCTACATATCATCTCAAAATAAACCCCTTACCTTTCTAACCTAGCCTATGGCAAGCTGAGTGAACCATTTTGACTGAAAGCACTAAAAAATTACACCAAACAAGTACTTTTATTAAATGAGTAGCATAATGAACAAAATTGATACAAAATAAAATGCTAGAATGCAAATGGAGCTGTCTACTTCCCCATCTCCATTCATACATGACTTTGGCTGCCAGTAACACTCAATTAACATCAAATTGATGAGCTTATTAGCAGAGACTTAACACCACAGAAACACAGTTGGTTGAGTGCTCAGCAAAACCTTGACAATTAACTTGTCCATCAGGAGGTTGATGAATGGGCATTGCTAACAAGATTTCTGTAGTCAAGGCAAAAAAGAAAGAATGGAGAGCGGCAGGCAGAGCCATAGCCCTGCACAGGGATTCCCAGGACTGGTGAAGGACTCCAGGTTTCACTGGTGGAGATATTCATGTGGCACTGAGAATAATGCTGCCCCTCTGCAGCATGATAGCAACTGCCATGTAATCACAAGATTATCGAAAAAAAACCTGGCAAGTAAAAGGTACTAATTGTTTAAGCATCTAACAAAAAAAAGTGCATTTAAATAGAAGGGGTGATGGTGGTTTTCTGCTTTCCCCCCTGAAAAGCTGGCTCTTATTACAATCATTTATACATTGAGATTCTTCAATTTTACGATAAGTATTTTGGTTTTGTACATAGAACATTAATTTAACAGATCCAATTGACTCAGTATGTTTAGCCTCTTCCCACAAGGATTTAAAAGTTTTACAGATGTTGACATTTGTTCACTTAAGAAAGCCATTTCTTCATTTAGTGCTCATTTTAGAGGCTTTAGGTGACCTGTGTCTGGATACAAAGTATTAGCCCTTTCACAGGATGAGGGAGGGAGATCTTTGTGTTTTAAATGAGAGCCATAATGGCAATACTTGGCAATTTTCAGACCAAATGCAAACACATTTATTTGACAAGAATACTGAAATATATTCTTAATTCCCATGTGACATGGTAACCACACTTAAAATATTTTAACCCCTTGTAAGCCAGAGATAGAAAAACTTCAAATAGATTTCTTTCAACAGTTTAATAAACTGTCAATAAACACAACTTCTGTTCACTTTCAAAGCACTTATTTAATGTTAAAACAATCCTTACTTGTATTTTATTTTGTACTTTCAAAGTAGTCTGAGCAAGAGCATTCTACTTACAGGAAACTATTGTAACTAGAAGAATTCTATGTACACGTATAAAATAAAATAATTTATACATGTATATATACACACATACACATCTTTCTTTCTGAGCAAAATTACTTGGAATGCCTTAATCCTGGCACATCAAACCCGGGAAATGGCCCATAACTAAGCTCCCTAAGCACATGGAACGTGAATTGTAACCAACAAGCTCCTTCTCTATGGAGTGTCACAGATGGGGGCATAAAACCAAACACACTCAAAAGAGCTCATCACTTCCTCAAAGTTAGTTCACTGTTTTATCTATTGCTGTAGTACTAAGATACCTCCACAAGTTTAGGGCTCTACTTTATAGAAATGTTTAAAAAACACATAAACACACCTGAATTTCTGTTAAAAACAAGGGAGCATGAGCATAAGAGGCACTGAGCAAGAAAAGAAATTAATGAACTGAGACCATGTGAGACAGGTGTCCAGATACTTCAGGGTTTGTATATACCAGTTTTTATGGAAGGCCATGAAATTTACCATTAATTTTATGTAGAATAAATACTTAAGAAGTTAGAAATATCACATGTGTAAAGGAAGAATCCAAACGGGTTTACATGTAATGGAGACAACTCCAGTGTAAATGCAAGTCTAAGAAACAGACAGCTAAACAAAAACTAACAGTAAATAATTTGGAAGCTTAAGTAATTGATACATAACTATTTTCACTTCATCAACAAATTACATTTGATTGTTTAGTTATGGAAGACAGAATGTGTATCAGTGTCCAAACTGCAATCCCATCTAAAAGATACCAGATTCCAGAGGATGATCTTTGCAATCACCATGGTATCATACGAGACTCCCACCAAGACAATTCATTCCATATGTAGCTTTATGTTGAAAAGTGACTGAGCTAATTTCAAGATTTTAATTTTTTTAATGTAAAAATCTCTAATTGTGGGCAGATAACACTATGGGTCTTCCTTCCAAATACTCTGCAATATCTCTTCTGAAGAGATTAACTGATCAACATAGTAGGCCACCAGAAAGATAATTTATTGCACTGAGCTGAGCTACGTAATTATAAATTACACAGAGAATAAGCAACATAAATAATAACAACAAGGAATGTCACTGATCTTAATCTAGTCTATGTAGAAGGTCTCTCAACAGCTGACCTATGAATTACTCTTGCAGAGCAAGAGGAAGTACTCCAAAAGCTTTTCTATTTTCTCACTTCTTTCTGTTAAACTGCTTGCTTCAGCAGACTGAAGGCCATGCTTAAGCTCTTGGTTTGCACCAGTTTAGAGTCAATAAATGTTGCCTAATAACTACAGTATCCTCTAGAAAAGTTGAGAGGTCTGAAAACTGCATTGAATTACAGACAGGGAAAATTTGTAAGCTGTCTTAAGAGTTTCCAAATTTATTGGCAAACAATTCTGTGCCGGCATGCATATGTGAGGAACGCCTAACCTATTATGTGCAAATAAATAATAATGTCACCCTTGATTAAGTAATGAGTCCTGTACCTTATATTTGCAAAAATGGTAAAAAAATCACAGCAACAGGATGGCATGGTGGCTAACACCCTAGTTATTAGATCTTGCTACTGAAACATTAACTACAATATAAAATACTCAGCAGTACTGCAATTTTTCCACTTCTTTTTTCTTTTTTGTGAGTTTGAACGCTAATATTCATAAGAGAAAGAATTATGTCATTGATTAAACTCATAACCACTTTCTGCCAAAAGGAAAATAAAAATATTGGAATGACATCTGGCATTATGTCTCTGTTTCCTTAAAAACATGTTTATACTTTCTGTTTCTCAAGACACCAAGGACAACAATAAAATTTGTATTCTGACAAATTTTACAGCACGTAATTAGCATTAATTAGTACTTGGAATTTTAAACATGAAAATACTATATGTCAAGAGCTCTCCAACTAAGTGTATACAGCTTCCACCACCAGAGTATTTGACCTACTTATAATACTAAAAGCAACTAAAAATTCCAGTTGCTTTTGCTAAAATATTAGAATGTTCTCTTTTTTTATGGTAGCTGAAAGGATTTTTAGTCAGATAGGTGTCATAAAGATAATTATACCCACTGATCCATAGGATGAAACTGTGAATGTGTTAATGATTTTTGGTTATGGATTGATTTTGTGAATTTGTTGGTTTTGTGGGTTTTTATAGTATTATTTATTATGAATTTTATTCAAATTACTCTTGAGATTATGTGACACTAATCAGCATCACCAAATGAAATGATGACACTTCTGAGATCCAATGGTTTTTAGATCAATGCTGAAGCTGTCTAATTTCCCGGGAAATTGTGAAATTGGTGCAAAAAGTTTGTGGCACAAAATATCTCAAGATGAAAGATTTCCCTCTCCAACACTATAATAACAATGAATTTAATAATCTTGGAAATATCATTACTTTTATCAATCCAGCTTTTCTGGTTTCATATGCTGGTACATTTGCAGTTTTAGAAGGAAGTTTACCCCAGGCTTCTTAAAAAAGAGAGAATGTTCTCATCCTAAAGAAGAAAGACATCTTCCTGTTTTGGGAAGAGTCACTGAAAAAAACCCTAAACTTGGAATTTAAATGGTGGGGTAGTAATAAAATAGACTTCTACTCAGCATGACAAGTACTTTATTCTTAAATCTTGAAATAAGTTATGCCAGAAGGATTCAGCCAATTCTAAGAGGTCAACCTCAGCAATTTTAGAGTAGTGCCATTCAAAGAGGAACAGCATTTTCCATTGGGGCAAGTCTGGTCCCATTCACACTATCTGCTGGGTACTTTTAAACTGAATTTAGAGGCAAAAAATCCCTGCTCAGTAAATATATGAGTAGTATATGTTATAAACAGCAAAAGTTTTTTTTCTCTCACATTGTCACATTTTGATTACCCTGGAGAGAGCTTCTCCTGTGCTTTTCATAGGCCCATATTGCTTAATAAACCTGCAGTAAAGACATAAATTTTAAAGGAACAAGGAATATAGCTAAAAACTATGGAGTGACAACATTCTTATTTTGTTACCTCCCTAAATATTAAATCTTCACTTGGAGGAAAACAAGGCAGTCACATGAGGAACACCAGGGAGTTACAAGCTGTGTGGTGCAGCATGTAGTTTGTGTTTTCTTTCCCATCTATCAGTTTCAGAATGAGAAAAAATAGAGGATCTCCAGAGAAGAAAAATACAATGGGGTAGGTAGAATATCTCCTTGGTAAATAGGACAAATTGTGTCAATTCACATAGTAGTGAAACTCTATGATGTGCAGAGGTAGAGCAGAACACAGAAAAAAACTTGTGATTGACAAAATGAATCATTTTGATGCATTAAATCACTCTTAGATCATGATCCTCTTTCCTTTGAGGTAAAAACCATGATTCCATTGAAATCTAATTTTGCTCTCAAACTATTAATTTATCCCAGGTAAAGTATACTGTGCTAGGTATGTTGCTGCACTTTTAGCAGATCTTCAGTCAAAACCGAACTTCTGTAACACAAAGGTAAAAAAATTTAATGACCCAACATAGGTCTGAAAAATGTAGAGATTTTAGTTATGATAGAATAGCAGAAGTGGGCTGTTTTGACATCTAGCAGGCCGTTTTTTGAACTTAGTACTTGCAATTGGAAAGGGTAAATCAAGGAGTAGAGAGAAAAAAAATTTAGAAAAGGTTATTCAGTGTAATAGTTAGACTAAAGATTTCTTACCAACAATGTGTTTTTATCTGAAAAGAATGGAATAGACTGAGCAGAGAATCATGAGAGCCATCAGAGAGATCCAGTAATGACAGAAATTCCAACACCGTGCAGATTTATTTTTTTGGGAAATCTGAGCTTCTAACATCAACTGTTATTATTGGGTTATCTCCTTTAGCATCAGCTGGAGTCTGACATGCATCCATCAGCAGAAAAATCTAGAACTTCAACATTGTCAGAATCTAACAATATTAGTCCCAGTAGATCTTTTACAAACAGTTGTCTTCCATGTTGTTCCAATCAGTAAGAGAAACAATATTACTTTCATGTTGAAACAAGTACTTTTTATTGAGGATTCTTTAAGATTTATTGTTTTAGACTACATGAAACATAAATATGCAAAGAATTTCTCAGTAATACTGCTGAAATAAACTATCACAGCACCAAATTTAGTGCAGTGTGCTATGTACCAACCATTCACAAGGTAATGTCCTGGTTGGTTTTTTTTAAATTTAAAAATATCTCTAATGTCTTGTGGGTCTCAACATTTTGCTCTCCCTACAAAGGCCTGTCAACAGGGGCTCAAAGACAGGTCATGTGCTCAGAAGCAGATAATCCATGTCAGATTTTGTCTTCTAAGCAGAGTCTATGCAATTCAAAATAACTTGTTTGAACTACTGAAAATAAGTATGTGCTTAAGGAACAGTCACAAATGTTAGCCTAGAAAGTTTGCTTTGGCTAACACAGTTTACCTTAATATGATGGGTAGAAAGCAGAGGGTATAATCCAAAGCCACCTACGATTATGAGAGTGCTTGTTAAACATTTCTTTTTTACAAAATATATAGTTTGGTTGTTCCTTACTTCTGTTTTCCCACTCCCTGCTGATTTACTGCATGGCTTTTATATAGGCAGCTGCCTGTTGTGAAAACAATGCTGAGCTTGCAGCTTTATTTTAATTCTAAAGCTGAACTGGTTTTAAGATGGAACTTAGCTAGCCTCTGAAAAGAACTATGTGACATGACTCACCGTGGGAGAGAAGGGGACTACAGGCTGTCAGTCCCATCCTCTACCAAAAAACTAAAGAATGGCTGGAATGAGCTTTTACCTGAGGTGTGTTTTGTTGTTTTATTTAAATAGAGAAAGAAGGTTGCCTATGATACTCAAAAATATTTCAGCCTTACCAAGAGACAATAGTTTTGAAAATTAAATTAGTCAAGAGCTTGCTACTATCTAAGTTTTGCAGTTTTGCTCTCCAAACCTTGCAGAAAGTCATTGACTACAAAGCTATGAAGTGTGGGCATATTCTTACTGAAGGACCAGAGACTGTACTCTGCTGCCAGAGAACACAGGGAAAATCAAATTGGTTGGTTGTTCTAGACACCTGATTTTTCCAGAGGTATCTGGTTTTAACTCATTTAAGGCTGACTCTAACTTCATTAGGAGTTTGCTTATCAAGACATGTCTCTTGCTAGGGTTTTAGAAGATGGTTAAAACAATAAAATGGCAGAATAGACAGTACAGGAAGAAAAGTTTTTAGGTTTCTGTGAACTTCAGCAGAAATTAGCTTTACTGAGTTCTTAGAGAAACCTCCTCCTTTGCTTGGTACATCTCCAA
This sequence comes from Luscinia megarhynchos, assembly GCA_034336665.1. Taxonomy (NCBI): domain Eukaryota; kingdom Metazoa; phylum Chordata; class Aves; order Passeriformes; family Muscicapidae; genus Luscinia; species Luscinia megarhynchos. The sequence continues at coordinate 26,212,308 of CM067566.1, forward strand.
AGGTTAGTAGGATAGAGTTCAATATACCACTAACTCTTAATTTCCTGAGAGAAATCCAAATGTGATAGAAAATCGTATGTAAATAATACTGTGGTCACAAACAGGATGCCATAAAAAATGTGGTGGTGGGAAAAGCTGAGGGTAGATGACAGTTGTGAACAAGAGAAACCTCACTATCTTGGTGCATGGGATTTCCAACTATTTTTTCATCTACTCAGCAAATTACATAAGTTTTACACTTACATAGTAACAAACTCCTCTCTGTATTTGATTCAGTATGTTATCTCAAGAAAACATACAATAATAATAATAATAATAATAATTATAATAACAATAACAATAATAATAATAATTATAACAACAACAACAGCAATCCCATGCAATGCCAGAAGTTATATCTTCCTGAAATTTCATATAAATGCAAAATTGTCACACAATTCAGATTACTTTATATGTTTCTTCTTTAATGCCTACTCTTTTGTCTATAAAATTTCTTAGGCACAGCTATAAAAGAATAAATATGTAGTTTCTTATTTCTTTAATCCATTTGGTACTAAGGAACAGCTCTGTAGCAAGACATCCCAACACACTTCTCCATAAACAAACACAAGCTACAGAATGCAATGGAAAATCAAAATATTAAACATAATGTGTACCTGCAGAAGTAATCTCTCAAAGGCAAGGAAATTGTCCCATTTGGAGGTCTGAGGGTGTTTCAAAGTCTGGACTGTGGCCAGCACAAGCTGTAGAAGACCACAGTGGTTCTCCAAAGCCTTAAGATTGTTTTTGAAAAGCTGAATGTATGAGCTGAGCTGTTCTGGGGTGACTCTGCCTGTAGAAAGGAAAACAGAACACAGCATTCAGTGGTGACAAATGCAAAACTAAATTTTTTAAAATTATAGTGAAAAGGTTATAAAGAACTTTAGAGATCTCTCCACTATGGGCATGATCTTAGCCTTGCTGCAACCACTGGGAGCTTCAGCTGCAGCAACAGGTCAGGACAAAGACTTATATCATCCATAATTGTGCCTCCAGGTATGTAATATGGCAGGTTTTTAACAATACACAACAGATGGTGACATAAAGGGTAATACTTTTGTTTCCAGACAAAGAGAGACATTCCTTTCAGCAAGGGAAATAATATTTGATGACTACTTCTAAACAATCTTTCTGTGTTCACCAGAAGTCCAATGGGAATTTGTGAACCTTTTACCTTACAGCAAACTCAAATCTTCACACCACTTCCTGAGGGCACATTTTTTGATTAGTCTTGACTCAAGAAACAGACATAATGTTAGTGACACAAGGAACTGATTTCTGGAGCTGTTCTTGGAAGGGACACTTTCAAGGTGTGACTGTTTCGTTTCTGACATGCAGTAACCACAGCATGATTTCACCAGCTGTTTGAAAATAAACACCCCAGCGCCCACACATGGTCCTGTAGATTTCCTCCTTACTGAAGGGCATAAGGGACACCATTTGGGCCAGATGAACACTACAGGATTAGCTGCTGTTCCATCCAACAATAAAATGCCAGCTGAATTGCTCAAGCAATTTATATTTTGAAAGGGATCTCTTTCAGGAAGGAAGGCAGTTCATCTATCCCAATCACGTCATCACAGGCAATTACACATGCCACCAACAGACAGGCAAAAATGGTGTTAAAATACCATCCTAGTAGCAAGTCTGGATTGCAACCCAGTCCAGGGCTGGTTGCTGGAAGCCTCTGCCAGTAACAAGTCATCTTCCTCAAGCAAACCAGACCTAAAAAGCAGGGATAGATGACACAGAGTGAGGAGGATCCTTTAACTTAAATAGGACAATCTTTGGTGCCAGGAAGACATGAGGGTGTCCTGATACTAAGTGGTTCATTCAGCTTACAACACTGATCATTTCAGTCAGAATTTTTCCATAAAGGAAAAATCTTGTAAAACTGCCACTGTGTTTCTTCTCTGTGTTTGGTTATATCATCACTTAACAAGGCTCCCCATCTGCCTTCATCCTTTCAGTATCATATAAATGGCAAATAAATAATCCCAACAGTGAATAAATGTTGAAAGCTCTTCCTCTTATTTTCAGTGATACCAAGGGCGGTCTTTGGAAGAGCATTTAGATTTGGGAAAGCTGCTAAACAAAGCGAAAACACACAGGCTCTTTATGTGAATTTTAATGGAAAGCATCAAACCGAAAAGTCAGCAAATTAACACACAAATCAAGCTGACACCACTCAGGCCAGAGGGCTGACAAAAGGCTTCCACAGTTAGCCCACATAGGCTAAAACAGCAACCACGGCCATGTGTGTTTTTAGACTAAACACTGGAGCTTTCAGTCTTGTTTTATTTCTTTTAAAGCTGTGTCAGGCAGATTTACATGGTGATTTGAAAATGTCAGTCCATGATGCCTTGCAGCATACCTTTGATAATGACTGCATTATTGCCCAGAGCAGTCCTGATATATTGTAGCATATTCAAAATCTGATAACTTGCTTCAATTGAGAAAACATGCAGTTGCCAGCCCTTCCCTCATACAATTCAGAAAAATAGGAGGGCTTTCAAGACTTCTGATTTCAATTAAAAAAAAAAAATCAAGAGTTTTGTTCCACATTGTTCCTTGTGAAAGTGAATCCAGATGCAGCACTGGATCAGTTTGAGATCCATTCAGCACCGTTTTAGATAAACAATCAAATTCTTTCCCACCCTCAGAGTACCAGCAAAAGAAAGTCCAACACATATGTAAGTATAAGGAAAATACTGACCTTACAAAGTCATTAACAAAACTTATACTGGCATTAAGGAGTGAAGCATCTCATCTGTGATATTTACAATACCCATAGAACCACTCATATCCAGGGTTTGAGAGTTCCAGCCAACTTCTACACAGCAATCTCCCTGGACAGCTGGCTGATAAATATAGTTCCAGTATTCTACTATTCCAGTAGCTGAGGAAAGGAATTTGGGAAAGTAATTGGTGGTAATCAGCAATTAAATGACTTTTCCTGAGGCCTAAATCCTCATCATCTTCCCTGCTGCTTGCTCACAGAGGGAGATATCAGCACAACAGACTAACGTTAATCTAATTTCAACCCTACCAGCCCTTTGGATTTTTAAAGTCCCTCTGTTGTTTCAAGTCATTTCATTGCAGTGTGGCAGATAGGTCCTAAGAAATAAAGAGATCTATTTCAACCACATCATGTCTCAACTGTCATTTTGTTCTCTTAAAGAATATTTCGAGGTTCACAGGCAGAACATGGCAACTACTGGCAAGAAGATTTTAGTGCAAGCATATTGTCCTGCTCTCTTCTTCCTGCCCCATCACAGTCATACACTGCTCCAAACTCTAGATCCATGCATAGATAGAAGTCTGTGTAAGCATCAAAGTCTGACTTGTGAGAAATACATTATGCTGACAAAGCACTTGAGAATTTTTAAATTCCTGGATGTGGAAAGAAATAGCTTGACTTCAACCACTGTTAGGGGATTTAAAAATACTGGTAACCTTTTTTGCACAAATGCTGGGGATTCCGTATTGTCTAAGATATAACCTTTGCCATCAGTTAGCAAGCAGAATGTATGAAACAGGTACACTTGTCCCAAACTCTGTAAACTACACTAAATTTCAACACAGGACTTGAAAAAACGACATCTACTGAAAGCAATATTAAAACAAAATAAAAACCAGCCACACACACACATAAAAACAATTACAAACCTCAACAACAACACCACCACAAATCACCCCAACACTTTGAAGCCTCATGCCTCTTCATAAGTATAAAAGAGAGGATAAAATCAGTAAGTAGTGACTGGGAAGTAATACAGTGAAACCCAAAAGTTAACAGAATATAGGAGGATGGGGAGTAGGGAAGAAAAACTAGACTGATGATGTGTGGGTACTAATTCAGCTAAAAAACAATGAATGGCTAGTTTGGCACAATTAACATATTAGTGTACTAAAGAAATTATCTTAGGAAACAGAATGAAATAATAGTGTATGGAATGACATTGGATATTACAGAAGTAACAGAAACATGACAGACTAGTCACCAACCTCACTACTGAGGGACCTGTCCCATCCAAGAAACACTGAGCATCAGTGTGATGAAGTAACTGTGTTTTAGTACTCTGATAAATGGAAGATAAAAAGTAAGACATAACAGAGACTAGACCAGCCTAGGAAAAGAGAAAACTTACATTTGCATCAAAGAAATGGTGAATTAGCTACCTTATTTAGCTGATGTCAAGAGTGTGAAAAGCCTTAGGACAAAAAAAATCTTACATCACACCTAAAAATGTGATAAAATGCAAAGAGTATTTATCAAAGAACATCGTGTCAAACTGATATTCAACCAATTAATGAATTAATTACAATGCACATGGATTTTACATAGCATTAATTGTGCCATAACCATATTTAAGTGGGAAAATACTAAAATTACAAGAATTGTAGGATACCTAAGAAACACCCAAAAACAGATGGCAGGTAATATGCAACAGAGAAGTACTAGGACATAAAAAGAAAAGGTAAAATAAGAGTATTCTTCTGTGTGCTTGCACATATCTATAGTACAAATTTTGGTACTAAATGATGCCAAAACAGGTGCTGTCAGAAGCTTGTGGAATATCATTAACATGGAGAAAGAACAGCCAGCAGAGCTGGATTGCTTTGAGTATTGGAAAAATGCAAGTGGGACGAAATTTAAGAGTATAAAAATGATGCATTTTGAGGCTAGAGTAAGAGCTGTAAATGTGGATTTAAAACCTGGAAATGACAGAAGAAGGAAATAATGTCTAGGCTTCTTCATTGTAAAAGAGCAGGTACAATTCCTTTCAAGTGACAGTTGTAGTAAAAACAGGGCCATAGAAATGCCTCAATACAAAGCCTCTCCCTCCAGGAGAACTCTGTGCAGCTCAAATCACTCCCCATTCCTGGAAGTTTAACTCAAAAGTGTGATGCAGGCACAGAGAGATTACTATACAATTAGGATGATGGAGAATTAAAGTCAGGAAAACAAGGCAGAAATGTCTGGCTTAATGTGGGCTCCCTGTGCCAGATGGAAAAAAAATAAAGAGGTCTTTTCAAATGCATAAAAAATATTTACATGAAAGTTCAATATTGGTACTACAATCAATGGGGATAAATAATACACGAATATATTTACATAAGACATTAAGAAACACCACTATATCAATGAGTCTTCCAGTAGTAGAGGCAACAGTGGAGGCTAACAAATGTAACTTGTTCTAAGGTGAGGTTTGATGAGTGTCTAACAAGCAGCTGCATAAATGTTCACAAGACTTAATTCAATACAAATGGCTCCCATCAATTCTTTATTCCTATAATAATTAATTTGTCAACATATTAGCTGAATTCCACCACTTTCTAGAATTTACAGCAGATCCCAAAAGAACTGCAGATCAATTTTGCCTACTTTTCAATTACAGAAGGTGTTGCTAGGTTTTGGTTTTGTTCTTTTAATAATTGAAGAAATAATTTGTTGCTAAATATGAAAATAACAGCACTGAATATCAACATTTTCAATGTTTTACCATACAAATATACACAGTTCATAATACATGTACAAATGATGACATGCACAATTAGTCTGAAGGGAAAAAGTATTTCTGTTATTGGCAAAGTAGATCACTCAAAATAGACATACTGTGGCAGAAATTACCAGCAACTCATATTAAAGGTCTGTCAAAAATCTGGGGTTTAGTAGTAAGAGCAGACTGAGCAGAACAAAAAGACTTTCACCTTAACAGTTAAACAAAAAGTCAACTGGACAAACCACATCTGTAGACATTAAGACACAATTTACCAGTATGACTTTTTTTCCGTTTGAAATTAATGCTGCAGTCTATGTAGTGCAATGCAGGCATTGCTTCAAGAATATAATTATTTTTCAAGATACATGTACTGGTAGAAGTAATTTTTCAAAATTCATAATCCAAAAGCGCTTATGCATCCCATAAAAATGTACGGATGAAGAAGGTGTCTAAAGAGCAAAGGTCAGAATTATCAATGCACTGTTCCAAACACCCAGGCCTTATTTTTTTCATATAACACTTAGTTAATTATCTCCATAGGGACAAGGAAACAAGTAAAGAGGAAAGTACAGCGACCAATGAGTAAATCAGTGGATGCTTTTCCAAGACTGCAGGAACCGTCAAATACATGCAGCTTTTAACTTTGCTCAGTTTTGTGCAAGAACAGAGCTTCACTGGCTGGAATCTGTTTGCTGAGGTCCATTTTCCACTTGAAAGAACCAAGAATAAGAAACAATCTTGGCATGCTTATGTTCACAGATGAGATTTTTCAAGTCAGTAGAGGGCTGAAGAAATCCAGATAAATTGTTTTCCTTGTCCACAGTCTAAGCAACATAGACCTATCTCTTCCAGTAGCAATGCTGGATACTTGTGAGGAATGTAGAAAGTGCTTGTACTCCACAAAGCCAACTGGGAAATTGTGCTGCTAAGGGAGTTGGATTTTTGACAAACTGAGTGAGAGCAATTTAGCAGGACAGATGATGCCCCTTACGTCTCCTTGTTAGTGTAATTTCCAGATGTTGTTATTAACTCAAAATTCTTGGGAAGCTTCAATAACAATCTTTAACAACAAGTGCCAGGAAAATAATTTAATCTCAACTTTTGTTTAGCTTAATTCAAAAGTCATCTGGCCCTTAAACTGTTAATAAAGTAACGAAGAACATCAGCAAATCCCTAGTTCTTTGGAGAGAAGGAAAGTAGGCCAGTATGAGATGCTGTTTGGCTGGCTTCTCCAGAATAAGGCTCAGGACCTGAAGAGCTCTAAACCTTACAGCAGACTGAAAGCAGATGTCTCAGGCTTATTTTTAACAGCGCATGCTCATCTCCCACAAATGTGAGCCCATCTGTTCTGGGGCCTCTCCCTTTTTGTGGCAGAAACAGCAGTACCCAGATAACCCCATGGTCACAGATATAAGCACAAACTGCAAGTCCCCACTAGAGCAATGCTAGGATAAGTCCCTTTTGGGAATCTGAGCAGTCTCTGAAGTACACCCCAAAGTATGTAGCCTCCTGCTGCCTGCCCCCACAGCACTGTGCCATCAGGGAAGAGCTGTGACTGGCCCTTACGGATTCCCATTCCTCCTGCCACCTTAACACCATCTGCACAACACAGGAAATGGATGTCAGCCGCTCTTCCCTGCCTGTCGTAGGCTTTCTAGTACATCTCAAGACCTTAAGGGAGGCAGAGTGTGCCACATCTCACATCCAAAGGTGTTCATTGCAGTGGCTTTCATGGAACCACAGACAACATCTAACCCAATTTGGCTTAAGTCCCATCAGCTGTAGCATTGAGTTAGTTATCCCAAAAGGCAGTTTATTCTCTATCACTAGATGTGTATGTTTTTATCCTTGTTTTAACAGTGTTCCTATAGAGACCAATTATATTCACATAAGTGCCATATGCTGTTTTAGCTTTCTTTCCTAATAAGCCTTAATCTTTTATTGCAAAATAGAAACCGTGCTTAAATATCAGTTCCATTGAATATTCTTTTGAAATTCCTTTACATGCCTTAAAACAAATAAATCAATTACGTAGGACAAATATAACTTAAGCACCCTAATACAATCATCAAGAATTTTCAGTTTTAAGCACCTAAATCCAGATGCCTAAATAGGACCCTAGTTATGATTTATGACTCCTAGACCATCTACGGTTCCATGTTTTCAAATACATCCTGAAAGCTTTGACAGATATATAGTTTAGGTGTTTCAATATGAATTGGTAATTTTTTTTCTTTTCTGTCATTCAGAAATTTCTTTTTAAATGTTCTGGCCCTTCAAATGATTGTTTCCTTTGTGGATTCTACCTTACAGTTTTCCCTCTTTTGATTGTTAAGTCAGTATGCACAAAAAAGTAACAACCATCTCTAGCCTGGGTCTACAACACTCTCTCACTGCCCTCCCAAATATTAAAGCAATTTTTTTTTAAAGAACTGTTTGAATAAACATGTGAAATCTCATCTTCCAGAATTAAGATTTCCAGGGGTTGTCATCAATATTAAACTTGTAATTTAATACTGGCATACCAGAGTTTACCAAATACTCCTCAAAATATTGAGCAAATATGCATAGGGGTTGGATTTTATTACTTAGTTTTTACCACTTCCACCAAGTTAGTAAATACAGAGTACTAGGTGAACTCCCAGAGAGTCTCCAGCCCTTAAAACCCAGTAACCCTTGGAAACAGTAATTCACTGTGACTGCAAAAGGACTTGAAATCTACACATTTGGTTGAATTATCTCCAGAACACTTTAAACTTCTCACAGAAATGAATCAACTTGTTTGTCTTAAAAATAACATTCCCAAAGGAATGTCAGGTGGCTTGTGCATGTCCTCATTTAGCCCTACGACATATGTTCTCAGACACTGAAACACTTCATTGTGTTCTCGGCACACTGCCCCAGAAAGAAGGAGGTCATTGTTCTTCTTTGGTACACTATTCACAGGACTTATTTTTTCTCTTTCTGGAAGACTTCTGCAGCTGAGAATATCCTAACATTCATTTTGGGTGGTAAGCAATTAAATAGGGATGGAAAATGTGATGATGAATGAGTATGCACACATGTAATTCACCACGTCTCTTGTGTAACGAGTCATCCTTCACCAGACTGAATGAAGAGGCTACACAATTACACTTTGGAAAAAAAGCTTTGGGCAACCCACCCAGTTGTAATGAATTGCCATGTTCCACCTCAAATTTTACACCTACAGACATTGCAAACACACCAGTATGTATTTTATCTTTAGTTTAAATCCTTTGGCACAGGCTCCTCTCAGTGACACTCTGCTCCTTTACTTCTACACCACTTTCAGCCACTTTAAGTTTGTTCCACTTGCTTTTTTAACATAAGCAAATTCTAAAGTCCTTTTTGTGATCATCAGACACACAAAGTACATTACTTAGTGCTGATACCCACAACAGTGTTCCACCAAAGTGCAGATGCTGTGTGTTCCCACTGCATGCCAGAATCAGCATCTCCCAACCCACACTCATCAACTCTTCCTTGATGTAAAACACAGTCCCTGTGGCTGATGCACTCTATAAAATGAAGATATCACAGCACACATTACAGCAAGTTCTATCTTATTTTTGGTTTTGCTTCCCCACAGATATAAAGAACAGCAATTGCTGTGAATTTTGTTTTCCACACTTGAAGTATTTTATTTTTCACCCAGATACAAAAAGGCTTAAGGGACCTGCTCCTGTATTCTTAGTCACATCTTGATTATCACAAATGGATAGTCTACTGTAGAGTGGCTTTTTTTTTAAAAAAAACAACTTCAAATTCAAAAATCAAAATATTTACTTTCAAGACTGAGATGATATAATAAAACTCAATATCAGCAAAAAATAAAGAAATCGTAGTGAATAAAAAATTTTGGTGTTTACAGGAAAAAACCCCACCAAATAAATTTTAGCAGAGAACAGAAGATGGTAATACAATTCTTTTTCTTCAGGAAGTTGTATCAGCATTCATAACTGATACTTTAAAAATTATGTGCCTGTGTGTATAGATATTTCTTTTCTTTTTAATCAGCTTATTTCTAGAGAGAAAGACTTTTGATCTAGCTTTATCAGAACTGACCCACAGGTACTCAAAAACCAGAAGATGCATTTCAACCTTTTCTGGACAATTTGGTTGGATTGGTATAAAAGTTGTTTGTTTAGAGACGTTAGAAATTGACTTGCTACCACTACAGATTCCAGAAAATGAGCAAGTAAAGTTAGTTGTGAAACCCCTCAAAACAATACCAGTTACCAGTATATGTGCAAGTAAATGCTATTTAAGTTTTTAAGCCTTTAACTCAAAATCATTTTCTCTTGACGTAAACAGTACAAAAAATTAGTAACAATGAGGATTTTCACTAAACCTTTGTTTCAAAACTCCAAAAATGTTTAACTGCACATCAATGTTTACTCCTAACTACTGTGAACATCATTGAAATTGTCTAGAGAAAGACTGTATTAACAAAGGCATTTCCTTATACTTTTCTTAAGACAAAAAGACTCCATATTGAAGCTTATATAAGCTTTGTAGTATGATATTAGGAAATAATACAAATAATGAAATTACATGTTTACAGAACTTCTGCAAGAGCAACACTTGTGTTTGCTTTTAAATTTTAAAGAATTATCTTCAATTCTAATCACAACCAGACACAGAAGGAGTCTTGGCCCCATGTTTATATTTCAGTGTTTTAGTTTATTTTCTACAAAAAAAAGCTGATATAAAAATAACGAAAAATTAAAACTTTATAAAAAAAAATCCAGGCACATAGGAAGACTAATGTCACCTCACTCTCCTCTTAAAAGTAACAGTAAGGTTTGCCAAATAGTCCTGCACCCGTGTGCCAACTACAATTTAATCAAAGAAAACATACTATCAACATATTTTTCTTTTTCCCATGACTGCACAGGGTTCTGTGTTTCACTTCCATCTGCTAACTGTTTCATAGTAGTGAAGTGCAAAGTAGATGAAGTATGAGACAAATATGACAGACTTTCCAATTTTATTTGGGCTTGAACCATTACTCATCTTACACCACCAGAAACTACTTAGCATGCAGTACATTATTCACAGGACAATGAGAGACAATTGAGACAAAACTACCTTTACTGATACTTTGAAAACTAACTTAACCTAAGAACTGTTATTTTTACAAGAATATGAAGTCACAGAATTAGAAATAAAGCAAAAAAAAAAAAACAAAACAAAACCTTAAGGTAAAACGTGGTATTTGGTACTTCAGAACAAGCTGATATTTTTCTTAAACTTAAATAAAGAGTACTCCCAACACTTCTTTTTTTAAGGTAAATTCCCACAACCTATACTTAAGTAGTCATTAAACAATCAATCAAAAAAAACTATAACTCAAACTAACCTACAAGACTCAAAACAATTTTGAAGAATACTTGTTTTGCTAAACAAGAACACCTAAAAGCCATTTACAGTCACCTGCAGGGAATACCCTCCTAAAATATTGAGGGAGAAATTTTGCCTCCAAACAAACTTCTTGCAAAGAGAGGCTACAGAATGGTCCCAAAGAATTATTTTTTTTTAAATTGCAATACTATTCTGGGTAGTTGCAGATTTGGATTGAAACAACTCTGCTTACCTACATTGCTTAAAATTTATTTTTTTAATGAATGCACTTCACATTATCAATCTCAGTCTCCTTCTATAAACATAGCATGCTTCCTTCAAGAATAGGGCAGGACTTATCTCTCAGGATCCCTTCCAAACTCATTCTCAAAAGTTGTGGCTGTTGTTGCAGTACCAGTAGCCAGTGGGATTGCACATTCCAAAACATTCTTTTCATCTCTACAATTCAGATGAGGATTTGGTACCCCAAGCTACTTTTTTTTTCCAGATAGGATGATACAGATGTTCAAGCAACCATTTTTTCCCCTCTTTTAACCTCAGGTGGATTTGAGTATGCATGTTTCCCAGAAAAAAATAATCCTGTACTTTGACGGTTGAATTGATACTCTGCCATTAAAGATAATATAAACCAGTGAACAAATAACAGGTAGACATGAAGTGGTATTTTCCCCAAAGGAACATAACCCAGTGAAAGATAATTCAGTAGGCAAATAAGGGAGGAGAGCAAGAGGAGTGAGGAGAGCAAGAGGAGTGAGGAGAGCAAGAGGAGTGAGGAGAGCAAGGAAGGGTAAAAGACAAACAAAAGAAATTGTAAGTTGTTAAAAGAAGAAAAAAAACAGAAAGAACAATTGACTGAATAATCAGCTGAGCAGATTGACAAGATTGACAGAGCTGAGTAAGAACAAGCTACTTACAGCTGCCTTTTTCATTTTAGACTTTACTTCTTCCTCATGAAATACACTGTATTGCTTCACTGGCTCAGAGTTCCTTTGCTATTAAACTCATAGAATAGTCTAATACTGGATCTGTGACCTAGGTCCTTTGAAGTTCAGGATTAAATGTGTCTGTCCAGTTGAACATGAATCAGCCATGCACCAATTAAAGCAAATCACCTAGTAGGTGGCATCAGCACAAATGCAACTGGCAGGCAGAGGGAAGTGGTTGTAAATCTCTATTTAGTACTTGAGAGACAGCATCTGGAATATGAAGTTTTGGGCTCCACAGTACAAGACACACTAGAGGAGGCTCACAGAAGGGTCACTACAATGATTTAGGCTACAGAAAATGATGCACAAATAAAGGTTAAGGGAGATGTGTTTGCTTAATACCAAAATATGAAAACAGCCTCTGTCTTCATGAATGTGATGAGTGATCACAGGGAAGACAGAATCAGACATCTTGGAGGTGCAAAGAGAGAGGACAAGAAGCCATGGTCAAACACTGCAGCATGTGAAAAGTCAAACTCTACAGAAAAAAGAACATTTTCTCCACAAGAGCAGTTAAGACTGGTGCAGAGTAGCTAGACATGCTGTGGAATTCAGTAGCCAGCACTCAAGTCACCACATTAACATTCAAAATCCAGCTGAACAAGGCACAATGTATCTAGTCCAACTCTTAAGCTGTCCTTGATTTGAGTAGGAGGTTGGACTCCATGAACTCCAGAGATCCCTTCCAAGTCAAGACTATTCTACAGTTCATCCATATTTGTTGATATCCCTCATTCTGTGCTATGATGGAAGTAGTTATAAAAAAGGGCAAAATTCCTGCCAGAGCTTTTCAATCAACTTTATATCATGTAATTCTTCCTCTGGGATGCACTTGATAAGAAAGGATGAATAGCTGTGTTCTCAAAATGAGCTTTCTGCCACTGCCTCATCTTTTTGTTTACCACCAAGCTTCTGCCACACAGTTGCTTCCACATCAACAGCTTTTTCCAAGCCCAGTAAGATCTCAACTCAATCTTCAACCTGCACAGGAATCACACCAAGAGCATAAATACGTGCTCCTCATAAATCACATGATTCTTTCAACTACAGGAACCTATATGTGCTACTCAGAAAATAAAAAGGATGGATAAATTGCAAAATATGCATATGGACATCTCACGTCTCACTTCACATGGTTCCAGTTATTTTGAGGTGTGCTTGTTTTTTCTCTTGAGTAACTATTTTAAGCTCTCAAGGATGCTACTCTGAGTATCAGCAGGTGAGAGTGAAAAGAAAATGAACAGGCTTGAACATCCAGCTTGAAAGGAGTATGATTAGTACAAAGATGACTCCTCAGCTGGTGATGCTTCTAAACGACACTACATGCTAATGCAGTGTCACTGATGAAAACCAAACTTCTGCTCAAGAATATCTCTCAGTCTCAGCTACTTTGTCATATCTCCTGAAAAAAAGAGAACTTAGTTGATAGGAATATGAATACCCTTCATCTTTTCTGTCACATAAGGAGATTAGGTGAAAAGTTTAGTTGTTTAAGAAAAACAGCAGAAGACTACATACTCTCTGCGCATGTGGCGCTTGGAACATTTCTGTCCTAAACTGGCAAACCCAGATGACTATCAGAAGATGGGATCTAACTATTTAGTTAGGTGAACCCTCAGCAGAGTGGAAGCCTTGAAGTTCAGCCTGTTGTTGTAAGACTGCAAAGTGAAACAGCCATAATATCAATGTCTTTCTACAGTTCTCAGTATGGTAAATACTGTTCACAAACCACCTTCATCAACAGTTACTACCGAAAGCCTATCCCCACGATGCTCAAAGTGCATTTCCCTGGGAATGCAAAGGCCTATACAGAAGCCTCCCAAATATGAACATTTCCATATTTTACAGAAACACTTCAAAGTCTTCAAAAACATTTAGCACACTGAGAAGCAAAAAGCTTTCCTGCCTCCGGGGGTGAATGATGCAACGAAACATCTGCTATATTGACCATCACTGAGGTTGGGAACATTTGCTTCAGGTCAAGACTACGTTTTCAGCTGCACTACAGGGAGAAATCAGGAACTCACTATTGCAATAGGATGGATATATTTGGCTAGAAAGTCCCACACTGCAGGACTCCTGTTACTTTTAAAGAGACAAAGAGCAGACTAATTTAACTTAAGAACTGCATGTTCAGGATCCAGGCAGCACAATGGAAGGAATTCAGGTCTGAGAAAAGCAGCATTCCCTCTCCTCAGAAAAATGCCCTGAGAAGACAGGGCAGTCCTTGAAGGAGCACTGTGAGATCCACTTTTAGACATTTGGGACACCTCAGGCTAAGCCAGGCCTGACTCAGTTGAGTTGGTACAGGAAGCCACTCACTTCATGAGGCTGCCTGAAGGAGAACTTTTACTGCTACCTTACTGATTCTGCTGCTGCTCTCCCAAAGGATTTGGAGACCAGGTAAACAGGCATCAGAGAAACATACTAAGTACCCCAAGAACCAGTCTACAATATGACGTTTTCTCCACAAAATGAGAGATCATAGTGTCCCCAAACCCAGCTGTTATCCAGATACCTATCACTTACTCAGAGACATGCTGCAGAATGGATTCAAATATCCCACAGACCACACTGAGCTCTGCAATGATGATCTTCCTTCTACTCCCTCGTATGGACCTCGAACTCAGACTGGTGTTGTCTCACTACTTGTCTCCATCACAAATTGTCCTAATGGTTGGTCAGGGTAGATTTTAGATACCTGAGAACATTTGCTTTATCTAGAAAGATATATATATATGTATATACTTACCTACCTTATTAGTTCATTATCTTGGCTGGTAGCTTTTATCCTTAAAATTTCAGAAATTTATGGTACAGAATATTTTTATATTGGTCTCATAAAGAACAAATAGCATGTTAAACACTGTTGCAGTCCAACACAACTCTTTATAAAAAAAATACAAATTTTATATGCTTTATGTTCTTAGATAAAGCATTGATCTACTCTATTGATCCTGTCCATTTTAAGCTACTGCTCTAAAATCAAAATACTATTTCATATTGTCACAGTAGAATCTTCTTATTTCTAGCAAACAAATAAGAGTTCAATTCAACCCATACAAACCACTCCATTTGAAAAAGTTACAGCACTCTGTTTTTACTTCACAAAGACTAAGACTTTGAATTTTAAAGTGAGCTTGGTTTTCAAAACTGTATTTGTACAATTCAAATGGAAAGAAACCAAATGGCTTTTCTCCTGCTAACAAGGGCTTGTGTAACAGCACACTGCACTTTATTTCTGTTACTATACCAGTGTTTCGACTTTCATCAGTCTCCATGCCAGTAAAAAGACACAATAAAGGAATTCAGACTCAGTTAAGGTTTACTGTGCTCTTTTCAAACAGAAGAGGAAGGGTGTTGCTAAAACCACAAAAGAACATTTGTAGCAAAGTTTTTACCACTGCTAAATACTATGCTAATAGCAAAGCTTTCAAGGAGAGAGTCAGGGACAGCCATGCTCAGAGGATGATTAAGATATGCATCAGACCTATGAAGAATGGAGCAGGAAATTCAGGAATGGGAAAAGCAGCAATCTCTCTGCTGCTCCAGAGCAGCTTCATTACAGTCACTCACTAAGCGTTGGGCAGAAGTAATCCCTTTCCAGTATTTACAACTTCACTTAAATTTAGCACAATGCTATAAATCTTACCCAAAAGCTAGTAAGACAATCTTGTCTTCCAAAGAGCATCTCAAAAGGATATTTAATTCTTTTTAAAAAATACATTTTAAATGTCCATATTTTTATTATGCCAAAATAAATTACACCTATGTATTTGCACCTACACAACAGGATATCTGTACATAACACACAAATGCAAATACCTCAGAGCTAAAATGAGCTGATGTATTTCTTAAAAAGTGTTGTTTGTTGGCTTTGGGTTTTTGAAGTGTGTGTGTATATAGATTGACATGAAATATTTTAATGCCTCTTTATTTAAATGGCATCTAGAAAAGGACAGCTTCACCTATTTACATGCAAACAAATATTTCAGACATGCCCACTACCACTTCCCTTGATACAACTAAAACAATGAATATGCAACTCAAGAACACCTGAAAGCAGAGCTCCAATCTACCCAGCCCAAAAAACATAACCATAATTGTTGTATCCTTTATTTCTCTTTTTTCTCCTTCATCAGATCTCCTCTCCTCTCTTCCTGCTGATCTAAAAGGAAAAAGATGGAGCTCCCAGTGACCTGCAGACATCTGGAGGTGCTGGAGAGAAGACGTGTCCCCTTCTACAATTTTCCTACTCTCCTTCCTTTTCAGGAGGAGGAAGACACATTCAGAAGATATCAGAAAGCAAAAGGTTGAGCTGTGTGTCCTCCCAGAGCTGTCATTGCTCCTGCCACATGCAGCCAGGCAGAGAAAGAGGAAAGCTGAGCATCAGGAACATCCTTTGCAGGGGAAACATGGGGAAGCACATGAACACCTCAGAGCAACGGACAGCCTTTCGAAGCCCAGAAAACAACAGAATTTATTTTCCTTTCACTGAAAATACAGAAACAGGATGGGATTGAGTTTCCCATCACTGCACAGGGCTCCCATGCTGCCAGTGTCACAAGTAATGCAGTTTTTCAGGCAGGTGGCCACTGCAGGAGGGCTCAGCTACACCAAATGGAATTCAAAGCTTTGCTTTCAAATGTAATTTACTCCTTATTTCCAGGGGGAAAAAAATAGCAAATAAGAAGTAGTAAGGAAAATACTCCTACCATCTGACACAGCTGGTCTCAGTAAAGAGAGTAAGAGGAAACTTTCATGCTAGAAAATCTCTGACATTTAATATCAGGGCCATAAAAAAACTCAGAAAGTACCCTAAGTGTTGAGAAAAACAATGTGCAATCCACTGAGGTCTTCCAATACAGGCAGAACCTGAGGTAAAATCGTAACTCAACTCTAAGCACAGAGCCCAGTGAAAGCATTTCCCTTCTCTCCAGCCAGAGTTGCCTCATATCACAGCTGCAGTGGAAGAAGCCTTTCAAAAAACACAGCAATCAGGACCAGAACAGACCAATACAATTTCTTGTTTCTCAGCAAATGCAGCAATTGATAAACAGCACAATTTTCAGCTTCCCTACAGAGAAGTAAGGTGTTCTGTAGCACACTGAGCAACCAGTGAATGCTGCATAAAATGTCCACTTTAAGAAGTCATTAACAAATATGTGTCATAGCACAATATGACAACTGGGTGTGAGTTTCAGGTTTTCTGCATTTCTGCTCAATAGGAAATGTTTTATGTTGGAGACTGTAGTGCCCCCCCTCTCCTTGTTTCTGATTTTACCCCTGTTTATCATTCACAAGAGTGCCTCAAACTTGACTTCACCCTTTGAATTTCGACTACAAAGTAAAAAACTGATTATGATTCTAGTGCAAGATAAATATACAATCTGCAGAAGAACAAAATTTTATTAATATTACTTTATGCTACATTTCAACAACAAAAAAACCCAGAAATTTGTTTCACCATCAACTCATAATGTTTCCATTTAGCACTGCATCAGGCCCATGTATGCAAGACATTTAGTAAGTGTCAGCTACTGTGATTAAAAACGAGGTTACTGCAGCCATTTACTGGATACCACAGGAAGGGGACAGAGGAAAGGGTGGCCAATCTAATTCACACAAAGGAGCAAAGGTCACATATGGATCATTACCTCTTAAAGACAAGAAGCAATTACTTTTATAACAAAGATTAATTTCAACATTAATAGTAATTGCTTTTACAGTGCAGTGTCACAGAAAAATAGTCAGGGCTTCTTAACATTATTATGGTCAATACACACATAGGAAAAACTTAAACAAGATTTTATTGTTTACTGAACCTTCCCTCCTTCAGACAAATTTGTAATAGTCTTTTCTGAGCTACTCCTTTTCCTTCTTTAAAACAGCTCACAATATTACTGCTGCAGAAATCCAGTATTTCTGATTAATAATCTATTAAATGCATGCTCTAGGCATTTGTAAAGACCACACAATATCTTACATGTTATAGTAGTAAAGAATTCATGAGTTGGATGTAAATCTGATTCTACAATATCTTGGCAGTTTACTCTGGAGTCACAGATAAAAGTCTGTTACTCTTATTCCATGAGGACCTTTCTCTCTTGATGAAAAGTTCAGCAAGAAGCAGACCTAAGAGTATATACAATACAAAAAAATATTGCTGTATAGAGGCAGTATCAGTTTTTATATGCCTAATATATCAATTTCCACATTTTACTGAGTATGGTAGATGGTGAGATCGAGGCTCCAAAAGAGCTGTTGAAAGCCATTGTATATTAATCTGTTTCTCTAACATTTTGAAAAACTGAGGTTTAAAGTGTGTCCAGACATAGTTTTCAGCTTAAACTCCCCTAAGCCAGGCAGCCTTAATTGACATAAGCCTCATTACCTATGTAATGCAAATGCTACCTATATAATATCATCATATGCAAGAGCTGCACAACTTCAGGTGCTATTTACAGTGTCTGCCTTCAGGACACAAATCCTACTAACTTTTTTAGAAAAAAAATTCTCATGCTCTGTAAAATAAAGACAAGTAGCATTGCTAACCATTTACATGCCTTTAAAACCTTCCTTCTAGAACTCCAATGCTTCTTCATGGTTCTCAATCTTTTTAAGGTAGTTCTTTTTTAATTTTTTTAAATTGTCTCTCACTTATACACCAGAAAGATCCTATGGTAGTCATGAAGGTCACCTGAAACCTGTTGACAAGAATGGGGATGAACCAAGAATGGGTAGGTTTTGCCCAAGAGGGTTATGTGGAAAAAGAGATGCTGACATAATCTTTGCATTATCACTATGTAAGGGAGACTATGTCACATTACTCACCCATGCTCATTTTAATAGGTAAATTTTCTCTGCTTGCAGCCTCCACAAGGTGTCTCCTGGCCTCCATCACAGCTTCCTTTTGTTTGAGGTTCATGAAGGACTCCCATAGAGCTTTGGCAGCTGGATCACTGTAAGAAAATGACACAGTTACATAAACATTGCTTGAATAATGGAGCAAATTTAAGACAACATTTATGTTTTGAGATGAATGCTTCTACTTAGTAATCTCTCAGGTGGGCAGGATATAAGCAAAATTAAAGGGATATAAACAGTAGATTATTCTTAGCAGAACAGTTGCTACAGTCTTACAGAAAAGCTAGATATTTTGCTACCAATTATAAAGCACCAGAATTCACATATAATAAATAAGCATGTCATTCTAAGAGTAATCACTATTGTCCAACAGTGAGAATGGCAGGAACAGTCCAAACTCCTTCAGTAAGTAAAAAGCCATGAAAAGGATGGGTTCTAACTTCCCCCATGATAGTTTATATCCCAAAGCTGGTACTTCCAATGCTGAAGGCTGTTGTTACAATTTTGATGAACTACTGTCACTTTGGGTTTCATGGATTCTCTGTATGTGAAATGAATAATCCATAGCAGAAATCAACTGTCCTTATGATTTCTGTAATTGCAGATTTCCTTTTTTCTGTTGTTGCTGCTAAACTTAAATTAGGCATATGTGTAGCTCATTTGCACTCAGTTCCCTGTCAGTCTTTTCTTTCCTCCAGGACACTGCATTTGTTGCTATTGTGAATGAATTCAGTGTTCTCCCGGTGGCAGGGGAGGATAAGGTAGGAAAATCCCTTGCTTGGGGCTAAAGCCATACATTGGGATTAATTTTGTTGATTTTTTTTAATTTACTTTTTGTTTTAAAGGAAAAGCTTCCCTCTGTTTTCTCCTCAGGAGATATTTAACTCCTAAAGACCGTTTGATGTCATTTACAACATGCTTACAAACATGCCAAAACAAACTCTGTTTCGTGGAAATAGAAATCCCTAATAATTCATTTGATATCCATTCCAGAGCAGCTGTTCTTATGCTCTGCTGCAACAGCAGGACTGTATTTAACAAATCTGTGCTGTCTCACAAACCAGGTAAGAGGATCACCAAGCCCCATTTCTGACATCCAAGCAACCCACATCCTCTGTCAAAGCCTGAGTGGGTTGAAGGCCTGTGGGAAGAAGCTTGAGTTACCCTTCTTCTGAGCTAATCACAAATGAACAGGAAGTGCAAATTTCACCCTACTGCCATGGTTTAATAAAAAAAAAATCAGATGACCTAACACAGTCTTTCCATTTCACTTTCAGACAATGCAATTCAACCTCCTTCTAAAAACAGACGCAGGAGGCAGCACCTCCCAAAAGCAGCTGGGGCACCTGCAGCAGCTCCCTCTACTCCATCACCAAGTGCAATCTGAGCACTGATGCTGTGACTTTTCATGGGCAGCTCCAAGTAGATTCCTCACAAGAAAAACTAGTGATATGTAAAATACAGTAGTGCAAGAAATGAGAGACTTCCAAAGCAACTAGATGATTCAATACAATAAAAAAAATTTTTTATGGAAAAAGTTGTCAAGCTTTGGATAGGCTCCCCAGGGAAGTGGTGGTCACATACCTGGATGTGTCCAAAAATTAACAGATCTGGCACTTTGTGATATGGTTTAGTGGGCATGTGAATATTCAGTCAAAGGTTGGACTTGATGATCTAGGAGGTCTTCAAATAGCTCTGATTCTGTGATCCTCAGGAATGCTATTTTTATACATTATCTACTCAATCTACTCCCCACCCAACATCACTTGTAAATGCACAGTATTGATCCTGTTCAATTCACATTCACAGCGTATGTCTTGCTGTCATTTACAACTGTGCCTGAGGTTTGGATTTTGTAAGCCCACTGCATTGCCTGATAGTTAATCCCTTCCTGAACATACAGTTCCAATACTAAATCTATAGAGATCAGGAACTGGACCTGAAACAGCATGAAGCTAGGTTTAAAAATACTTTTTTTCCCTATTTGGAAGAAAAAAAAAGTCAAGCTTCTGTTTCAGATCTTTAACCTGTTGTTATTATTCTCACAATTTTCTTCATCACCATAAATATAAGCACAGAGTCTCACACAAACAAGATACCAGGAGCTAAGCCTTTCAAACAAAGGAAAACAAGCAACATAAGGAAGCTAAAATAAAAGCCTACCAGATTTTGCACAGGTTTTTGTAGTCTCATCTTCCCTCACTTCTATACTTAGGTACTTAGCAAAGATACTTAGCAAACAGTAAAATGTGGAAAACTCATCCTAAAAGCATCTATAGAAGTCAGTAAAAGAGTGCATGTCATAAGGTTACACCATTTTTCCATAATACTTGCTTGCTGCTCTCCCTCCCTTTCCACACCATGTGTGGATCAGTCTTGTCACTTTAGACAACAGTCTTTGAAAGTAACATGGTACCATTGCACCAGAAATCCCTGTTCCAGCTGGTACTTCTACCTGTTAATAAACTATAATACTGCTCCAAAATAACAGACCTATTATTTTAAACTAAACAAAGAAACAAAAATTAAGAATGAGTCATACTAATGCCTTAAAAAAGCAAAAAGAGGCGAGGGGTGTGGATTTGCTTTTTGTTTTGTATATTCTTTCTTCCTCCTCTAGCCACAATAAATTGTTCTTTAATCCCAAGGACCAGAGTTTGCAGGATCCCTGAGGGTTGCTTTACTACAGCAAAAATAACAAAAAGCCAAACAACTATGGTATAGCCTTAAAGGAAATGAAAGCCAACCACACTCCTGTATGCTACATCTCTGTCATGCAGAGTTTCTGTAGACATTTTTCTTCCCACTGCTTTACAGAATGCTTAGTGGTTTAGGCATCATATATAACTACATATAAGCAGGAAGAGGTCAATGTATATCAATAGCTAACACAGTCAACTGACTAGGTCAATCCACAGAAAACAATTTTTAAGCTCAGTCTTTTTTTTTTTTTAATATAACAGGAAAAAAGAGCCACAAAAGTACTTTTCTTTTTTCTGCTGCTAACATTTTTCCTGTTCCCCCTCTATTAGCCTTTCCAAGAAAGATATTTGCTTTGAAAAACACCCACTCTTAACCTTCATCAGTGACAAGACAGGAATGACTGCTGGGAATGAGTCAGTAGGACACAGTACAGGGCTCTGGTGCTGCCCCTTGCCTGATCTCAGAAGTTACCACAACATTTTCCTTTTAGAGATTTCTAACACTCGGAAAATATATTATCTTATCTTACCCTTTCGGGGAAACATTTGTCTGCAACTGCCTTCCAGCTCTTGTCATGGTGCCCTTTCCCTCCTCTTTTTCCCATCTGCAGTTCCTCTGCCTTGGTGCAAATGCTCCAGTCTGGTGAGACTGGTAATCAGTGACTTCTATGGAATCCAGCACCCCAATTCAAATTTCTCCCTCATGTTGCATTCTTTGTCTTCCCAAGAACTATATATTGATCTTAACACATTATCTAGTCAACCTCTGCACTCTGCAATCGTTTTCTGAAATGAAACAGTTTTGTTTTGTTTTTTTAAAATATCCAATGCATTTAAAAACCCTTAAAAGATACTGTCTGAATGATGATACTTTGCTTAAGAAAAAAAATATCCTTTATGATTACACAACAGTACAGCTCAGGAATTCAAAAACACCCTACAAAATAAATGTCACAAAATGAGGTAAATATTGCAGTACACAGTTCTGTGCACTTCTATTACAAAATGTTTCGCTGGGCACAGCAAGCCTGACAAAGAGAAGAGAACGCTAAAACTCAGGGGCCTCTCCGATAAATCAGTTTCACAAGTGTAGAGTTTTGCTCACAGATTTGATACCCTGTCCATTTCTTTCATCACTACAGTCATTGTATTGTACCTAATCAACCAGTTATATCAGAAAACAGAATCTAATAAAACAAGTGCATCAGTAACCCGGCAGAAAATGTATTAAACAAAAATATCACATTAAGTCCAGAGAAGAAGCATAAGTCTTTGAAAAGTCTCATTGGACACACATCATTCAATTTATATAAAGCAGTCTTTGACAGACATCTCATAATAGTACTCCCTCCCCCCCATGCACAACTTTTTAAAATGAGATATTCTCTGTTCCAAAATAATTAATATTTAACTGCATATAATTTGTACTTTAAAACAACAATGAAAAAGATTGTAAAGAAAGAGGGAGAAATCTAGAAAACTAAAAGAGGCAGCTTCCCTACTTATGGTATTGAATGCCAGTTTTCAAAGCTGAATCATGATGAGGGGAAAAGGACAAAGTCATCAGATCCGTATCTATCTCCTAAAATGAGACACCAGCTGGCAATAGTGCCAGGGAAAAGGTGCTAATGAGAACCAGTGAGAAAGACTAGGATGTTCCACGCTGACTAAAGTTTGATGCAAGTTCTTCAAAGCAGCTCCAATTTGCAGCCTCCAAAGGCACACTTTCTCTAAACATAGGAGAGATAGAAAAAACAAGAAGACAAATCAGTAATAAAACAGTTTAGCCATGAAGTGGCTAATAGCTGGCTTCTCAAATTTATAGTATCCAAAGGAAAGACCACACAATAAAATCTGCTGTTTACAAGATGCAGGGTGAAAAAGCCAAAACCCTGAGCAGAAGTATAGGGTACAGTATGGTAAGCAGCTCTTTTGGTGATAGTGCACTAGCTCCAGCTACACTCACTGTGGGGGAGCTTGTTCTCATTCCCATGGAACTCCTTTCAGCAATGTGTTTTGATAACTAAACTAATTTGTTTTATCTAAACTTTTACAGGTTGATTATCAAATGCCTAATCTTGCATCTGTTAAAATAATTGTAACTTATTAAATTATAACTTACTCTCTTGATCTGGTCTGGCCCAGTCCTGCAAGGACAACACTTTCAAGTTTATGTGGCAGACAGAAAGTATCCCTATCCCTGATCATCTGCAGGCTTAGCCAAAAAGCTACTCATTTTGAATAAATTTGGGGAGAACAGGGGAAGTTGGTGGCACTGAGATGTGCTATTACCAAGCTGGAGGCAGTAGTCGGGAAATAGGTGAAATCAAGCACCAGTCAATGGAGAGAAAACTCTCAGAGCAGATGCAAAACTAGAGGCAAAGACAGAAATCTGGGGGCAGTTATCCTGAGGGGGTCCAGTGCACAACTACAATTTACCCTTTGCTGAAATGACATGTGTCTTGCTTCATACTATCAGTACAGAAAGGTATTTACCTCTCTTACTGCTTCAGGTCTTGTCCATTATTTACAAATTATTAAAATGTGGTCTTCTCGGTCTCTAATGCAAGAGCAAAAGGTCAGGAAGCAATAAGCCTATACTAGAAAATATGTTCATTCAATTACTAAGTGCTCCTCTTTTACCATTATGTTTTCAGATGCACGAATAGACTATTTCTAACCCTCCTAACATTTATAGTATTAGTTTGGCAATATATTTTTTTAATCAGCATGAGTAATTAACCAATAAAAACAAAACCAACCACTCTTGTCCAAGCAGCATACCATTATCACCACAATTATCAGCAGTCTCTGGCAAGCCATTGTGAATTATTATGATATGATCTAATTTCCAGTCAAGGAAGATAAAAGTGACATGTACATTATTTATTACTGGATTTTTGTCTGGACTTCTTTGCTTAACAGGACAAATTCTGGTCATCAGGTCATCCTGTTTTTTCCTTATAAAACACTGGCATTTTTTTCAGTTACATGTAGGCCTTGCCATGCCCCCAGGCTTACTGAACAACAGGTCAAGAGTCTCTTCCATAACCTTTTCAAAGGCCAAATTGAGAAATCAGTATCTACATACAGTTTCCTTCACAGATCTCCTGTCGCTTAAATGAAGGAAGAAAAAGATGACTTTGTACAGTTTTATTTTGGTTTTAAACCTCTTGGCATCAGGTGAAAGCACAGCCTACACCATAACATCATAAACAGCAAATAACCAGGTGGAGGACATCATGTGAACAAGATGCTAATAAGGAAGAAAGAATAAGCAAACGTTCTTATTTATACACCTGGCAAAGGACATGGGATTTCAAACAGCAATTTGCTGACACAGGCTCTGAATAGGAGACAGAAAACAACTGAGTGTGCTTCAAATATTAATCAAATGAAATGACAAAATTTCAGCATAACAAAGTAGTTGTGTTTATACTTTCACAGATAAAAAAAAGTCAGAAGGAAAATTGTGGTAGTCTCAACATGTGACAGATCCTGTGGTTTTGTATCAGCAAAGCTTTCACCTTTCATCTATATAGCTTTACAACTCAGCTGCATCTGTATATTTTCACAAGGGGAAGAGAGAAGGGAAAAATTCAGTAAAGATTAAATTAGAGGGTCATTAATACCACAAAGCTGCCCAAAACTGAGTGACTGCTAAAAAAACCCCAGTGTGCTGCCAAGTATTGCATTTGCAATAACGCATTTCTTTAAAGACAACGCAACACCCACATTAAGTGCAGAGCACTTCAAAAAGCACCACCAGGTGGTCAGAAGACCATTACTATGAAGGACAAATCCATTGCTGCAATATGTCATTTGAATACCGACAAACCAAAGAGAAGCACAAGCCTGTGATAAGATGCAATGACTTGGCTCTGAGCCTGGAGCACAGGGCCACGAATCAGGAGACAGCCTCCCTCCTCCCATTGCCCTGCTCTTTTGGAGACAGCGGAGGCTGCGCCAAGGCTACACCTCATGTACTCTGGATTCCTGGGGACAAGCACCAGCCTGACAACTGTGGTGGGGACAGCCAAGTCTCTGACTGCACCCCACACAGAGCAGCCCCCCACTGGAAACAACCAACATCTGAAACAGCCTCCATGAAACAGCAGCACCTCCATGCCACAAGGGATTGTGCGGACGTGCTGTGGGGAATACCAGATGGATGGATGAGAAGAGCTCCACACTGCCATGTTCCCAGAACACAGCTGGGCTCAGAGAATGAAGCTGCTCTTCTGAAAGTGACCAAACAGCTCCAGCACAATTTATCTAAAATTTTACATACAGAAACAGCTATCAGTATTTCCAGGAGTTCAGTCTCTAACCTGGCTGCAGTTTGAGCACATGGCAAGCACGATGGGCTAAGCCAATGTGGGTTCAACTAGATTCAGCAATACTTTACTCAGAGAGAAAGACAAAATCCACATAACTTTTGTTTTCAAATAAATGTAAGTTGCACATCCCCAGAAGAGACCACCACTATTTCTAAGAAGGCAAAATAACATTAAGTCTTAAAGTGGTTCCTAGCAGTGGGCTGTCATTGTGCTGTTGAACATTTTGTACAGCTGGCAGATCTGCTCAGCCTAATTAAACACATGTCAGACAGTAGAAACTGGAACTATTTTCCAACCCATCCTAACCTCAGGAAAAACCATACAAAAAGCTAACGTCATCTTGGTATTGTGCTTGCAGAAAACTGCAGGAGCATGAAAATTACCACCTCTGCCATGGATTTGTAAACATTTTGCAACATGGCATAACACAAAAAACCTTTTAAAACATAAATCCTATGCAGCCCTTCAACTTAAAACATTATTCTCACATCCCCACTAAGATGTAAGCTAAAATGCTCCTATGTATTGTTTTTTATGAAAAGAAAATGAAGCAAATAGTACAAAAAAAATGCCCAACAGCCAATATTAAGGAACATAAATATGTTTCTGAATAATTTAATGGTTATTTCCCAGTTTCACTTCAAGCCCTCAAGCCACTCTGTGGATGTAATCTGTCCTAGACTCAACTGTGGCTGTATACTTTGGCACTGAGTCAAAACAGAGAGGTTATTGTTTGATTTATATGCCAAAGGCCTCTTAGATAAAGGGCTAATGGCAGGCTGATAGCTTCAGCCTTTGCATATGGTGTTTATATAGACCCTTCTTCCCGCTCCCTCCTTTCTGTGTATACTCCAGGAAGGCTGTGTCACATCAAGATCAAGTTAATTAATTAATTCATACTAGCATAATTTGATTGATAAAACAATTGGTTCACTAAGGGTCACACAGAGTGCTGTTAAAACACCAACTTCTCTGCCTCAACAATGCAAGGCTTTTGAGATTTGCATTTTTCCATGCTGCAAACAGGGATTTTTAAGAAACAATCTCAATAGAAAAATAGATGAAAGAAGCTATGAGAAATTAATCTGTCAATTAAAGTGCACTGCAAATTTCAGAAAATAATCAGTGTTTCATGAGACATTTAAGCAAAAAATAAATCACATCCTACAACAGAAAGGGTCACAGAAATTAATTTTCTATATTGTTAGTTCTCCAAACAATTGAGCTTCCCCCAAAAGAAAACTAGAGGCCTTGCATATGTGATATACTTTGCTATTTACTATGTCCAAACTAGTAGTATTCCTGGTATATAAGTTTCTATACTGTTAAAATACTTCAGAACATAGTTCTGTATGACCAAGTTATTACTTACTAGTTGTTAGGGAACTTCATTATTAAATTATACAGTAATTAGTTTTCTGCAAGGCACAAGCACCATAATTTTTAAGTAAAAAATATAATCTAATTTTAAAAATATAGACAAAAATCATTACAATAAAACTAAATGTTTAAGATCTTTTTGTCACCAATGTATTTTAAAACACTTATTTTAAACAACAGACATATAAAAAAGAAGCTGCCAGGAATTTTAAAAGCAGTTCTGAAATAATGTTTAAAGTGTTGCAAATCAGCTTGCAGCCACCAAGGCTGAAGGAGCTTGGAGCAAAACTGGGAGCTGCTTATCAGTCACCAGTTTTACAATGAATTCTCCTCTGGACTACCTGGAACATCTGTGGTAATAAAAAAAGGTGAGAAGTGACAGGAGTTTGTCACTTCCCTGTATGCTGTTCAATATTCAAATATACATACAAAGGAAGTGCAGTATTCACTGGACTAATACAGTAGATTCATTCATAAAATGGCAAGATTTGCCACTAGAAGTCAACATTTCCTTAATATTTTGCCTCCTCTTGTTTTTACTTTGGCATGGGTCTCCCTGTGCCAGTAATATTGACCCAGCATGTAGAATCACTTTGCAAACCAAACCAGCCACAAAGCACTTCCTTTGCCTACTCCTTAGCAGCTGGGAGGTGCTGCCAGGCAGTTCCACAGGATACAGCCCACGTTTTCCTTCATTACTGGTTTTGCCTACAGCTGACTCAACATGGCCATAGAAAATCCCAACAGGCAGAGCACAAGTTCTTTGAAAGCTCTGGCTCACAAAAGGGTATGTTGTGGAGTGCACCAGGAGAAGTTGGCTAAAACACACCAATAAGACAAGGAACACTTACTGCACATTATATTCAAGCCATGATATTTAGCTTCATAAAGGCATACCTACAGATACTGACACTTCAGGGCAATGCCAGTCAAGTAAACTTGAATTTTGCAATCATTTTCAGACATGAGATGATAAAACAGATTATTGCTTACCATTAGAAGAAAAAATAAGATTCACAAGACACAACCAGTGACTAAGACCAACAGTAAAGTGTTCTTTGAATTTGTTATATGGAAGTATGGGACATGATTTGCACAAACATAGCTGGAAAGTTTAAAACATGTTTATTTCAAACAGACAAAAAATGTGAAAAGAATGATATCAAACCAAATATTTAAACATCATCATTATTTAAAGTTGTAAAATTGCAGCTTTGTACAAACTATAAACTACTATGTTCCAAGAAAACCATGACCACTATACTCCAAACCAGGAAGAAATATGCTCCCTGTTATCAGCAGAGCATGGGAGAATTTAAAAGTAAACATTTCAGGAGGTACTTCTAAACACAACCAACACAGCAACCCCAAAACGTCACAAAATTTCTCTGTTTACCTACAGCTCTTTGCTTTGGGATGATTTACTTTTCCTTCCTTTATAGATAATGGAAAGTAAAAGACTCTTAACATTTGACATATTTTTGGTCCCACAGGTGACCTGAATTACAATAAAATTTAATAAATAATTATTAAAAGGTTGGCAAGGATTCAGTTCACATCAGAATTGATTAAAAAGAAGGGAAACAAAACCTCCCAACAAAAGTAAATGATAACACAGCATTCTACATATCCCCTTTTTTTCCTTAAATAAAAAAAAAAAAAGAGAAACTTAACTCTATTTGGCTCATTCATATATCTACTTTACAGATGGCCATACTTATAAATTAAAATATGTACACAAGTCTGATGAGTGTGGTCAGCCACCATCTGAAACATGTTCGTCTCTTGCCAAACTCACCATCTTCAGTTTTATCAAACGTTTGCTAGATCCAAGCATCGTGTAAACTTGTAAGGACAAGCATTTTAATCACAGTCTTGTTTCATGTGGATCTAAATATAGACATACTTGTAAATATATATATATATATATATATGTATATATGCTGTGATACACATACAATAAGTGTTTTGGCTTTAGAAAGCCAAAATTTTAACATACACACTTTAGCATCTATGACACAAAACAACTTTACTTGCTAATAATAATTGTCTCATACATGAGACAATGCAGCTGTGCATGAATGATGTTATTAAAAAGTAATGCAACTTCACTCATCGTTGCTTCCAATATCAAAGAATTACAGTGAAACCAATGACACCAGTGTGCATTAAACCAAGACAGTAGAAAAAGAATCCCTGCACTATATTTTACCATAATACAAGTCAGCACAAATGCATGCATGAACAGATTACCTGAAAATTGATTAAGAAATCCTCTTATTCTATTCCATTTATACAGACTAGTAACAAAGAATTTCTGTTTCAACTTAACATTAGAACACTCAGTAAAAAAATTATTACAAAATATCCAGAGCTTTTTTTAATGTAGAATTTTATATAAATATATCAAATGTTTTGGTCACAATAATCCTCTAGCCAGACAGCATTTCTACAATGTTTCAGCTGATTATAGATGGCCAATACAGCACTTTTCCGTATTAAAAAACAAAACTCCACAGTCCAACAAACAGCCTGGGGAGCTATGGATTCTTGTCCTTTTTGAGTTCTGTTTATTCTAACTATTCCCAAGATCATTAATATCCACTTGAACCTGTAAACTTGAAGGTCAACAAAAGGTGAAACATAAGGAAGCAATATAACATGGAATATTCAACTAGATTATATATTGTGAATCATTAAGGCAGTTTCCTTAAACTACACTTATTTTTTTTTTTTCCTTTAGTAGTAGAAAAGATAGGAAGATAAACTCCATATTAAGCCAGAGTTTAATTTGAAGGATTCACAGAATGACTAGCAATTCCTTTTAGTTAGTAATTTTAAAATTAACTAACTCCGCCTTTCTAGAAAATGCTACGCAATCAGAACGAAATTAGTAGAAAAATAATTACCAAACAGTCTAGAGATGGAATAAAAATATGCACCCAAAATTGTAATGTCGCATAAATATCTTACCACTGTCACAAGCAACATGAGCCCTCTAACCTAAGTCTGCATTGACTGTTGTTAAGCTACAGCAGTGACGTGTTATGTTACACGTATAAGCTTGTGACCAGCAGCACTGAGAATGCACAAAAGCCTTACAAATACAACACCTCTCAAGATGAAGAGGGATCTCTTTGTAAAATCTCTGCAATACCTGGACTAACTTTCCCCTCATAGCTATCCTTCTGCAAATGACACGTGCCAACACTAACAAAACTATACATGCAGATGAACCAGATCATCTCTATTTGTGACAACAGAAGAAAATACAGATATAAATTGTTGTGCCCTACATGGGCTGTGGCATCCAAACACGGTCCATCAAATCTGTAAAATAAACTGACTAAACTGAAGAGGCTGATACTGCAGGGAGAAACTGCTTGGATCAGGACTCTTCATCTTCCCCAACTACCCTGTGAAAAGGAGAACTAGTGCTTAATTCTACAAAGCCCTGCTGCCTGCAAATGACAAAATTACTGGATTTAGGTTACTGACCGATACACCAAAGCTCCCTATGGAAAATTCTGATTTAAATATAACACTGTCACACACATACACTGGAAGTCATGCAAGCAAGCTGAATTAGCTTTCCAACTTCATATGACAGCTGATACTGCTACAAGATAATGTCTGCATCAGCTATCAAATATTTTGGTAGAAAGAAAATTTCTCTAAACAAGTAAGGCTGCTCTGGTGAACTGTTGGAGGAAGCAACAGCAGCAGCATGAAATGGCTGGCAAAGAAGCAGGTTCAACCTAAATAAATTTCTGAAGCCAGCTCTACTCACATTCTACAAAACCAACTGCCAGTGATGCTCCATACTACTAAATGCCTACTGTGAAAATGGCAACATTTTTGTCATCATGCTTATTCTGGAAGATGCTACCCTGAGGCAAGTCTTGAGGAAACAAAGGCACGTTTGGGAAGGAGCACAGGAAAAGGAAACCATACAGAGTTGTTGCTGCTCACCAGGCTGAAGCATGAGTGGAAGGGAAGCATTAGTCACACAAACAGCCTGAAACAGAAGCCATGCCTGGCAATTGTATCAACAAGAAACAGATCATCATGCTCGCCTGAAGTCCTTTTATGACAGTAACTTATTGACTTCAAGAATGTCTGAAGTCTACAATCTTGCATGATTATTATCCTGCAACCAAATGCCTCTGAATGTCTTGAAATATATGAATTTCAGTGTGTCCCTTTTAAAAGTTAGATTATCTCAGAAATTTTACTGAAAGTATATCAAGAAAAGAGGGATTTTATTAATCTTTTTTTAAGGCTTATTCTTTTTGATCTACAGCAAGTGTACTTAACAAACACAAGGCTGGATCATTTTAACCTTATTTACTGACAGCTGAAGCAGAGGGAGCTAGCAGTTTACTTTGAGGGTACTGGAGAACAAACAAGATGCATCTCAGGAAAGGAGAGCTGGTTTTGACAGACGCCAACTGATCTGTAGGTTTTACTAATCCTTGAAGTATTAAATCCCACTAAGCTCCATCTTGTATGCAGACATGATTTTGAACATGCTCTGTGCAAAGAGGAAAGCAGATTAACTATACACTAGGCAAAGTCTCCTAGCCCTAAGATGTGGTCAGGACACCTCAGAACAGTTTAACTCTATCTTTCCTCTAACCCCTAGCTATTTCTTTTAAAAATTATGTTATTTAAAAATACATAATAGATACTGTTAGAATTTTTATCCATTAACCAGCTGGTAAGGTTCCCTCCCTTCTACAACAACTTCACAGCACTCATCTCTGCAGAAGAGCCTTTATTACAGGCAACACAACATAGAGCTACTCTAAAACTTTTCCATTATTAAGTAGTACTAAAGGGGATATTAAACAATTATGGTGATACTGAGGCACTCTGTGGAAAAGGATGCATCATACTTGAACTTGGAAAAGCAAGTTTCAGTTCCAACCAAATATATGGTAGTGTTGTCACTTCTTGACAGGTATTCAGAACTAAGCTTCTCTGTATTGACCCAGCATGGGACCAGGTCTAGGAGTCGCTCCTTCCTATTCTTCTCTTTCACCCCCATCCCTACAGTCATAATACATTCCTTGGAAGTCTTCAGAGATTTCTCAAAAGGGTCTCCTGTAGAAAGAGTAGAAAGGTAAAATGCATAGTCTGGAAGAGCATGGATTCATTGTCAAGTAGAGTTAAAAGCCAAACAAACAAAAACCCAGCAAAAATACTAAACTAAAAAGGTTATTCTAGCTGTCAACCACCATTCAAAAGCTGAAGTGACACCTGATCTTTAGAGCCCAGAGCAACAATTAAATGCAGACTGGTCCAAATAAACCAAGTACACCACAGCAATTGGAGGACTGCCAGAAACAAAACAACTGACATCCAGATGAACACTGAGGCCAGTTTGCTTCCTTCAAGACAAATGAAAAAAATCACTGAGAAGTGTAATTCTTTCTGTCAGAAGTAGAATTGCTTATTGTGACCCAATTCACCCTTTTTTGCAATTAGCAGATCTAGATATATACTACCTCACAAGGTAAAGGGAAGGATTGATGCTGAAAGGCCTCCTAGACATATCACTGGCCTCTTACCGCTCTTGCCCACTGTAATGAAACAGTCCATCATTCCAGCATTACCCCAAAATTCACTCTTGCTCCTCTAACAGTGGCCAAACTCTGCAGGGCTGAAGGAAAAAAAGTGCATACAAATAATTTCTTAAAACTTTCTACTCGTAACCATCACTTAACCCTGTCTGAGTTTTAACTGGCTGCTTTTTAGTCCAACAAAATGTTTCAACAAAGTGTTTCATTCCTACAAGCTGCAGGACAGCTTATGCAGAATGCCAGACTGAGTTACTGCATGAATCAAGTTAATTGAAAGCTTCTGAGTAGGATTTTGTGCACAGCAAGGTACAGCAAAATTCTTGGCAAGCATCTTTTCAAAGTGTGTATATTAAAGAGTTACTAGTCAGGAATTTTAATTTCAGTTTTGGACAAAGCAATGAATTATACTAAATATGAAGTCTGATCCTTACAACAAACATATTGCTTAAGAATATTACATGTAACACAATAGGTTACTTTAGAGCATTCTGCTCTGCGTTTTAAAGCTATTGCATAAGGTTATTTTAATAAAAATTATTCCAGGGAAAGAGCAGTTAGTAATGAGGTGCTGACAATTGAATCTACATTTAGGGATTGCACTGGAGTGCCAAGTCCACTTTTACAGATGCGCTGCTTAGCTATCCAGATGTCCTCAGGGCATGTAAAACCAATGTATTTTGGGTCATATTTGGCAGCAGAGACAGATGAGACAAGTGAAAACATTTACCAAGAACACATCTGACGTGTGTTTTTCTTATTAGAGAAATGTAAGAAAATAAACCTAGGTACCATGGAATGCCAGGAATTCCTTCTCCTCAATGTTTTTGATTTACAAGGCAAATTTTTGGTAGTCTCCTTTGACCTCCCTCCCTCATCTGCTTGCCTAAAGCCTGGAGTCATCAATGCAATCTCTTGACTAAGCCATTTTGAAGGCTTAATGTACAAAAATACATCTTCATCACAGATGGAAAAACAACTCTTTGCATAGATGGCTCAGTTACCACAAAAATCACTGCTTTGTAAGCTTTATGGTATAACTAGTTAAAAGAGTCAAAGATACACTTTTTATGAGTATTCAAGTAGATACTTTGAGATCCAAAATAAATTGTAAAAAAAAATCTGAAGCAGTCTTTACATCTTAAAGATGAATGTTTGAACATGTAGGGCCAGACTCTTTGCTAGCACATTGGTGAAACTCAGATCAACTTGAGGGCTGGGTCCTGCCTAGCTTCATTATTCTCCTCTCTTACTTCAAAGTAGCATATTTGTCATAGTTTCAATGCAAACCTAGAGCCCCAGCTTCCTCAGATCTCATGCAAACCTAATATGGACAATTCTAGCCTTCAACACCAAACTGACAGCTATTCAGAAAGAATAAAGCTCCAGCCTTAGGCTTTCATTTTTTATAACCATCTCCATACCCTGGTTGATCTGTCATGAGAAACAGATAAGGAATTCTGTTCACTTTGCATATATGTACCCCGTGTTCTGGGTATCTTCTCACAATCCCTTCCTGATACACTGCTGCCTGCCACAAAATGAGTGATGAGAGCAGAATTTTGCCCTAATCCAAAATCTCTGGATGTTTGGTCGCTTTTTGTAGTTACTCAATATTAACTCTGCATCCTCCTCCTAAAACAGGCTTCTATAATCAGTGTGTTTGGTGCAGTTTAATTACCTTCTCCTCCACATACCCTCCTCAGCACCAAATCAAGTATCCCACTGATGGCATTCTCTGACCAGTCAAAGATGGTCTGAAGCCATGGCCCATTCTCATTATCAATAAGAACTGCAGTTTTTGCAGTTTTTTTTCTTTTTTTTTTAAGGGGTAACTGGAGCTTAAGCAGCCACATGCAGCATACACATTCAGCGTGTGCTCTGTGGCTGTTTCCAGTTAGTGGAAACGACCTGATATGGATTTCTTTTTCTTGTTACTTATTTAAATAAGTAGTAGAGTTGTGCAGATAATTAGGCAAGGTCATAAAACTTTTTCTCTCCCACAGAGGTTGGAAATCTTTTCCAGTTGAAGATTATTTAAAAAAATATACTCCCAACCTACAGAAACTAAGTGGTACTTGGTGGGGCACAGTCACCCAGAGCCCGCAGAAGGACTGCTTGGGTGTTGCAACTCATCAAAGCATAAGAACTGGCTTGCCTTGGTCAATATTCACAACCACTTTTGAAACTGTGAACAGTTATAAAGTAGCAACACCCATTTCAGCATCCCCTAACTACACTTCAGGAAAAAGAACACACACACACACGAGTAAATATTAGAGGTAGGCATAATGAATTAAGATTCCACAGATTTGCCATCTAAATAACAGAAGCCATGCTAAATATTATTTACCAATGCTAAATAGCAGAAAGGAATGTTGGATTCTTGGCTCAATTAAATTAAAGTCAATAGTTGAGTATGTATTTATCTATCTAAAAACAGAGTATTTCTCTGTGCAAGATTCCATCTACTTTTCAAAGTAAAAGCATCTTCAAGTTCTGACAGGTAAATAGCTGACTTCACATAAATTTAAGCCTGTGTAAACTTTGATTCCTGGTTCATATTAAGTCTGGAATCATGAAACAACCCAAATCATATAGTCAAAACTTGCAATCAGATCTGTTGCCAACAGATAATACTGTTTCCTTCCCAAACATTACTTCGTCATCCAAATGAGCAGCTGTCATTTGCTCTTCTCATCAGTCTATTACAGCACATTTCTCTCTGTTGTAAGATACAGCAGGGTTACTTTACAGCATAAGAATGATAAACGAAAACACCCCCCCAGGTCACTCAGTCACTCTCTGTTCTGGCACCATGGCTAAACAGCAAATGAGTAATTCCGCAGTATGTAATAAGGCCAATGCATATCACTGCATTTTAAAACCTCACTGTTGAGGTCATTCAGGAGGCAAACTTGAAGGCAGATGGCCAAGCAGAGTAAGAGCTAGTCTTAGAAAAATCTCACAACATCAGCCAAAGCAACAGTCTCCGGGAGATTGTACTATAACACAAGAAAGATCAGAGCTCACTTTAGAGAACCATAAAGTCTACTTAAACAGACACAGTCTTTATGCTACTATTAAACCCTGAATACATCTGCAGGAAAATGCACTGTGGCCACATCAAGAGAAAAGCACTTTGCAAACTTACACAGGGGAAAAAAAAAATTCACAATATTCACAAACAAAAACATTAAGGGAACGAAAAAGTGATGTCAGTTTTAAAAGAAATGCTACAGAGAGACAAAAAAACATTGCCTCTAAGCAACAAAGATCCTGCCTTTCTGTCCTGACTGCAGACAGTAGCTACTCTTTCTGATAGGCCATCAGAAAGAGACTTATCCTCCTTTATATCTTGCAAGGAATAAGCCTGCAGAACAGAGCACAGTAGTAACTGGGGAACATCTAGAAGATAAACTGAGGGGTTATACTCACTGAATTTCTTTATATCTTACTCTGATAACCAGGTAAGGATGCAAGTACTTGGACGTGTTGATGGCTAAACAATTTCAGGGTAAGATTCAAATTTATTGTACCTTTCCATGGACAAAGAAAGGTCAAAAAGACTTGGGACTTAATTGCAGAACTCAAATAGAGAAAGAGAGAATATGGAGAATAATATAAATACAGGCAGTCTTCTTCAGAACTAAAAACATGTCTTCAAAAAACTACGCATGAAGGTTCTGATTTTGCCATTTTCACCAAACCACATGCAAGAGTATCTCAAACTTCTTGATCCTTGTATTATGCTATTGTAGTGTTAGAGGGCCCAGGAAAAACAGCGTGAATTCCATCTCAGCACTTGCAATACTAAGCCTGGATAGCCTAGACAAAGAAGGCAGTTAGAGATTCTCAAAGTACAAGAATGAAGTCTTGAACAGCCCAGCTTCCCACAACCCTCAGAAGTCCTTTTTGTGGACTGAGATAAGGAAGAGCCACCCATCTGATGCCAAGAGCCTGTCAGCCCAATTAATTCTTTATCTCAAGGAAAATAAGCTTCAAACTTCCCCTTATCTAGAAGACAACTTCTAAGGCTTCTGAGCCCTGTCATAACATACAATTGACAAAAATGTGGTACCTCTTAGGCAGGAGGATGCTTGGACAAAGAACCCTGGTGAGATTCCTCTGCTGCTTACCTCAACAGACTCACCACTGCAGCAAACTAGGGTTTTGCAGAGTGACAGCAAGGTCTTCTAGCAATGCCGTGTGTTACATAGCACAGGCAAGCTGGAGGTCTTG
The DNA here is from genome assembly GCA_034336665.1 of Luscinia megarhynchos. NCBI lineage: Eukaryota > Metazoa > Chordata > Aves > Passeriformes > Muscicapidae > Luscinia > Luscinia megarhynchos. The sequence goes on from CM067566.1 coordinate 26,249,338, forward strand.
ACCTCTTTCCAGAATTTTCCACTCTCAGCACAGCCCTCTCACCCCTTCATTTTTTCCATTTCAAGGAGGTCCCATGTTGAAAGGATCAAGGTAAATATACACATTCATTGTAAAATATAATAAATCTTATCAGCTTGTTCATCTCATCCTGTGACAACAGTCAATTATGTTCATTTGATTCAGGCTGGTTTGAGACTGAGCAGAAAGCATCTCCTGGAAAGCTTGTCCTGACTGACAAACCCCAGAAGCTGATCCAGCCAGGGCTCTTATTTCCAACAAGAAGATGCCCTGAGAAATTTCAAACAATGAGGAAAATCTAAATAGGCCTCGATACAAGACTGTGCTCTAAGCCTATATGAGCACAATAAAGTAGTGATCAGGAAGGCTGCCAGTCCAGGAGCACAGGGGAGGAGAGGAAGGAATCCTGTGTTTGGGGCATTCCTACTGCCCAATCCACCACTCTGTGAAGCATCTTATGGCTGGACTGCTGAAAAGGCAAAAGGTACCAATACAAAAACCCTCAAAAGCACAGTTCATCTCCCTGAAAATGGACTTAAGTGGCACAATAAGAGTCCTGGCAGCACAGGGCTAGCTGTAATTTCACCTATGATTGGTGAAAGAAAGTTTCAGAGTTTTATTTAATGCAATGGGATGGCTGCTTTTTATAAATTCTGCTGTTAAAACTTCCTTCTCTCCCCAAAGTGCTGCTCATCTCGTTCAGAAAGGGAGATAGGAAACAGCTGCAGCACGGGTGGCAGCTTCTAACGGGTTGGCTTGGGATTTTTTTTTTTCTTATCTTGGGGGCATTGAGTTTATGTTTCAAACAATCTTTAGGAGCAGAGTTCAGCAGAGCATGCAGCACAGACGGGAGGCCAGGTCCCGGGAGAGCAGGAGCGTGCAGCTTCCACCAGGGGGAAGTGTCTAGCAGCAGAAAAGCTGGAGGAAAACCCCAGCAGCAGGGACGGCCAGGGAGCACCATCATACCGGGTGCAGGTACAGATACAAAAGCAGCTTTTAGCACAAAGCTGTCTCTCTCCCCATCTAAAAGACTCTTGCCATCCTTTGTTTTGGGTTACCCTTCCTCCTCTGCGAGACTCGCAGTGGATATGAAGCAACATAGTCATGACATCTGGATTTTCTTGCTGCAATAGTAATGTTTCCTCTTTAATATTAACATTCCAGAAAGGAAAATTACTCTAATTTATGCCATAAATTTCCAGCTCATTCAAGAATAACACTGTCCCAAATTACCTTCTCATTATAAGCTTTTAAAAACATATGCACGCAAAAAAAAAAAAAAAAAAAAAAGTTGTGGTGTTTTTCCTAATTAATATCTACAGCTGACATAAAGGAAATATTTTTTAAAAGACTGAAAATACCAAAACAATCCAAGAATCATAGTGTTTTAAAAAAACCAAAACAACAATATCCTTCAGATGCCTGTTCCCTGACTAAAAAAACAATCAAACCAAAAAAAACCCTCCAAGAGAATAAAATCAATGATTCAAGAAAAGTCTCTTTCCTGAATTAAAGGAAGACTTTAATCTCCTCTTCAGTTTTACTTCTTGTTGCCCTTTTCTTTGCCATACACACACACAAAATCTTTCATTTGAAATTGACATCATACATGTGACAGTTCAAAGAATACTGCAGTGTATGTTATACACAGATCACTGGAACTGCTGTTCCATTAGTTCCCAGGAAAGGGGGGCCAGGTGAATACCACTCAAAACTGTCTCCCCGCCCCAGGACAATAAAGTACAGGAGTGGAGTAGGAGTAGAAAGGACACAGTACCAAAGAAAGCACAAATGGAGATCCTGCATTCAATAGTCCTCACACCTTAACTCCTCTTGTACTCATCTGCAGTTACTTGCACTCCCAGAGATCAGAACCCCTAGGATTTTTCTGCCTTCAGTATGCAAACTTGAATCCCAAGAAACCCCCTGTTTTACTGGTTTAGAAAACAAGTTCCTTGGACAAGGACTATAAGAGGAATCAGAAGCAGAAAGGAATTAAGTGACCTGGGTGAGATCATGCTGTAAGCTGAAAGCAGAACCAGGAGTGGAATACAAGTGCCCTCACCTCATGGCTTTCCTTTATGTTCAGGGCTGTCCAAGTCCCACCAGTACCAGAGGAGCACTCAATCATCACATCACACCCAAATGCAAAGGTGCAGCTGGAGCGGGCTTTCTTCTCCATCCAAATTGTATCATTTGTAAAAAGCACTGATCAGTCCAAAATGTGAATAACAATTTCAGAACTAAGAATGATTGGGAGAAGTATGTATTTTCAACTGTCACTAACATGAAACATTGAAATTTTTATCATTCCATCTCCAGGAATGTCTTAATTTTTAACCCACTCCCCCAGCACACCTTTCCACTCCTTATACAAGGCCTGAAGAAAGATGCTTGTGAGTGATGTGATTCAAACGTGGCCTGCATAAAAATGCTTTCTACATCATACCCATCAACATAGTCACTTTCTCAACTTGTTATTTCTCCCTCCAATTCAAATACAGATGATTTAGAGGCTCCACCTGCTCTGTCTAAAGTGCTCAGACACCTCAGCTATATTACTTATTGAATTGTTTTAGGCATAGCAGCCCAAACATGAACTGTGTTACAGTAAAGTATTTCATTTTTATGGAAAAGCGCTTGTTGTAAGAGTCCAATGGTTCTTTGTAGATTGCATTAAATACATATATATTTTAAATAAAAATCTGGATTTTTAAAAATATTTTAATATCATTCTGAATTCTAAGAAGCCTGCAAACTTTAAACATTGGAGAAAGGAAGCAAGAGTGGAAAAACAGGAAAGAAACCTCTATTCAGCGAGTTCTTGAAATGTGCAAAAGCAAATTAAATATTCAGTTTATTCAGCAAAATAGGAGAGCACATCAGAAGTGTTCCTGCATAATAAAAAAAGCACATTGAAAAAGAGTAAACAAAGATATTCCTTCAGTAGCCCATAGTGTCATACAAATCTTTACTTCTCACACACCAGAGGACTGTGACCAGGGTTCAGGCACCTGAACCCTCATTTTTTTTAAATGGTTTTAAGGAGCCATGGAGGCTTCATGCACCTCAGCTCCCAGATCACAAGAGGCAGAAAAATCTCCATCAAAATCAACTAATTACTGACAGCAAGATGCTTCAACATGCTAAAAAAAAAGATCTTAAAAACACAAGATGAGTGCTTTGAGAAACAATGTGGCCAAAATGTTATCAAATGTACAGGATGGATTGCTCTCAAACACACAGAGCTTGACATGAATCCAAACAGATAACACTTAGAAGCCACTACATGCATGCTTAAAATCAGAGGCTGAAATTTGGAGGAATTCCTCCAAAAGCACTCTATGGGTTATCAAAATACAAAGACCAGCAAGAGAACTGTAATCAATTTTTTCAAATCACCCCTACCACTAAGCTGTCACTACAATTTCACTTCTATGATGCATCATCTGTTTGAAAGGACAGGGTGGTTACTACTTTTCTGAATCAGACACCAGCAGTTCTGATCAAGAGCTGATGTCTTTAAATACTTATGAACTGTTAGGTACATCCATCTGTATATAAAAATGAGTAAAATATTTTGACAGAATTCTGAAACAGCATAACTCTACTGTCATCCACAGAGGAACAGCAACATGTCAGTGACTACAGCAGGACAATTACTTCATGAGATTTTATCAGGCTAATAAGACCAAAAAAATCAAGAAGTGTAGAATAGTTCAGGGATTTTTTTTAAGAAATTCCCTTCCTCACAGAGAGCACCTTCAAAGTACAGTAACTCAAGCAGCATATGGCATTTACATTTTCATCTAAATCTTTAAAGAAGCCCATTATTTCCTTAGATTTGAGAAAAGAACCCTGCTTTATTTCACCACACTAACCATAAATTATTCATTAATTCTGTTTGCTAACTCTGTAACTGAGCCCAGATGTTTCTGCTGGAGTGGCATGCCATAAGAGAAGTTAAATATAGCAAGCTGTATGTGAGGACCAGACTCTCTCTCCCCTCACTACAGCATGCTCAAATATTACTTGAGAGAAAACAATGAAAACATTTAAAAAGTATTCTGAATATGCGAGTCTGAAATGCCACAGTCTGATCACAAAATTTCATGTGAAAAAGCCCCCACACATTTCATTTGGGTGTAACTGAAGTTGCTGGTCCTCTCTCTGGGGAAAGAGCTGGCACTTTCACTCACCAGAGTAAACAGAAAATTTACAAGCAGAGGAACACTTCTTGCCATGCATCATTTACAAATACAAATGAAGACTTAAGTTTTCAATTATAAGAAACACTTTGGAGCCAGCTACCAAGGGCAAAAACCAAGCTGATGAGGAATTGAGAGCATCCTAAGAAATTTCTTATGGAATTGACACAGAAACCTACTGGTGGGAATCTTTAATCTGTTCCAGTACTTCAGAAAAACAACCATTTTACACTAGCAAAAAGATTAATGTTAGCATTTATAAGCCAACACTGAAAATAGTCCTGTTGGAAATGGAATGGAAATGGAATGGAAATTACCACTTTCACCACTGCTACGGTTTCATGCACTCTTCATCAACTGTCTCATGCTAGTTTGAAAGTGCTGATTTTAAACTAGGAACTATTCCTGATTGTGTAGTTGGAGAAGAAGTGAAAAACAGGTTGAGCATCACAGTGTCACTTGGAGTTTGGAGACTCTTCTAAGGCCCACAACTTCTTCAGTTGTCAACTGTGATAACGACAGATTTTCAGAGGTCACCTCCTCCCTTTGCTGTGCTACAGGGCAAGATTAGGACTCTTTAAAATATTTGCCTGATCTGTTTCTAAAAATTTCCAGTGTAACAGATTCTGTACCATGAGTTTGCAGAGGGAGGGTGTTTTGGAGAAGCTATTATAGACCAGTGTGTTAATGGCACCACTGCTTTGATACCAGGTGTCAGCTGTTGTCATCCAACCTTGCCACACATCTTACACCCAAATCCTGCTGTTCTTTAACCAGCTGTGTCCATATGAGACTTTGCAAAAGACTTTGCAATGTTAAGATTAACTACAGTTAAGAGAAGGCACCTTCCCATTAGCCAGGAAATAAGCAAACAAACCTTGATGTATATATATATACCACTAGCCACCTTAGAACATAGTAAAACTCTTGTCAGCTGTTACTAAAAAAATGAATACATGATTGAAGTCATAATTTAGCCAAGGGAAGGCATACCAGCACTACCTTTAATCTCCTCAATGTCATCAATGTGAGAAACAACAGAGTGGTAGCACAGGTCAACAATCTCAGGGCAGCAAGTATCTTTTTTTTCCCCTAGTCCCCACTGACAGAATTTTCTTTATTTTCAATAGCTACTCAATATTAGCACAAAAAGTTACCACAAAGCTCTGCTATGGACCATGACCTCTTCATTTTGCTGTGTAGACAGATCTTTAAGGATATCTCACTTCTTCTTCAGGAATCAGCAGGAAAGCAGACAGTGAGAAGTAAGCCAGAACAAATTTTATTTAAGCTAGTCACCCTGGCAGCAAGTTACAACTGAGTCCACCTCTATGAGGAAACATTTCCTCTCCAACTTCTATGGAAGAAGAGAGGTATGCAATACAAAACCTAGAAACTGGACACAGTTACAGCATGTGTGAGAAATGGAAGGTGACAAAGGATCTGGAGGCTCTCAGGAAAATAAAGACCATATGTTGCTAATGGTGGAAATCTGTGAAATCTTTGTAGGGGAAAGGGAAAAAAAGGATACAGTGCAGGTGCAAAAATCACAAAACAAGTCAAAAGAGAAGAATAGAAATTATATTAAATAGCCCATCTTGAAAAACTATTTTCTAATATATGAGGAGAGCATTATAGTAAAAGAGAAAGAACTTCTAATCTCTTTTGCACTGTTTTAATTTCTAGAGCACTGCTGAGAAAAATTTTTCTTGTGGAGTGAAATCAGCACCTGGTATGTTTCCTTGTTTTTGCATAGTAACAGAAGCTGCAGGAAAGTTTTGGTTTGGACAACTAAATTTAGAAAGTGAAAAATCTGATGCACTTTACTTCTACAGTCTTAGCTACACACTATACATAGCTAAGAATAACTGTTTTTTTTTTTTAGATTGTTCCTGTTTAAGCAAAGATCAGGCCCCATGAAGCTGTCTGTATACCTGAATTTGTGCCTTATTATCCTTCTCCACAGGTACCGTGCTTGAAAACAGGGATAAAACCTTAAATTAACAGGTACTCTAACAAAAATTCAGCATCCAGCTAACTTTATCCAGGCTTATGGGAAAAGGAAGTCACCATTGAGATCTATCTGTAGGCATGACCTATTACTTAGGCAGAAAAAGAAATGTCACAAGGAGAATTCTTGGTGTTAATCTGTACTGATTTCTGCTACAGTAATCTATAGCAATTTGAAGAACCCAAGTCTAAAAGGTCTTCATACTCTCCCACTTTTGTAAGTCTTATCTGGCCTACTCACTTAATGTACACATATAGACTATTACATTCTAGCAGAATTAGAACCAGATGGGGTTTTGTTATAAGATTGACTGTTTTCTTTTGTTTTTTCAAAGACTTGTTCCCAGTTCATTTTTTCAGAGAGATAACAAACATATTCAACATTAAAAAATTAAATAAAAAAAAAAAAAAAAGAAGAAAAAAAATGTTTACTTTGGTTGTGCTAAGCAGCCAGGTGCTATAATACTGCAAGTTTCATCTGTAGTCTGCAGTGCTGTAAGTTCCACCATGTTAACCATCACATCGGTCTTGTGGCCAGGAAGTTTTGGAAGCACAGAAAGAATCTTCTCTGCGAGATTGTCACCATGATGACCAACTGCTCCTGAGGAAAATGGAAAAATCGAAAACTATCAGGTGCATAACTAGAAAAACAAACAAACACAAGGAATTAAAAAGAAAATAAGCACATGTTTTGGGGAGAAGGACACTGGTACTCCTAACATCAAAACCACATTTAGCTTTTCAAAATTATTTTTCTAAAAAAGTAAAATTGACTTCTAGAATGTGCAAACTTAAAAGCACTTACAACATTTCAGAAAGATTCATTTAAAAAGCACAAATTAGATTTAGTTTTATAGCTGTTAGATATTCACTGATTTTACACTTAGACATGAGAAACATTTTTCTTTGCCTAAGGAAGTTGTTAAATAGTATTTGCAATGGTTATTGAAAAAAGCAAGAAAATATTTATATAAACACTCACACACATACTATACTTTTCTACATAAACTAATAAGGCTGTGCTGAAAAGGACTATATATAAAGTTGCATAAATAGCTAGCCAGACAGGCCAACTTAATATTAAAAAAAACCAATTACCAATGGCATGCCAGAATCAAAATCATCACTTTATACGAACTGAGGGCAGCTCAGGTGAAACAAACATGAAATAACTAAACCAACCCAAGTTATAAAGTATGAAATGTCAATTTGACCATACTCCAAGAGAAACTTTGAAGTCCAGCTGGCATGCTTTCTTCAATTTTCCTGATTTCAAACACACATGCTTTTCTTTCCATTCATGAACTCTCAACACAGGCTCTACAACCAACTTAAAAAATACTGGGGCTGTGAGCCAAGTCAAAGCAGAAAAACACGACACACACTACAGATAAAGTCAAGAGACAGGGACCAGAAACCTTAGTGCCTTTAGGTCAGGAACAAGTTGAAGGCATTTGTAGCCTGCCACTCAAGCTTCAGCTCGGCCATCAAAACAGGGCTGGGCAGCAGTGCTGAGCTTAGTTGTGTGGTTCTAGCTTTAATCATAGAAAAATGGGAACTTTTGAAGCACCACTGAGAGGCAGGAAAATGTTCTCTTAGGCTATGGTCCCACTCCATGTAAGTCAGTCTGTGTGGCAGCTATCTGCTCTTACATGTATCACCATTTCCAAAGACAGAGAAGATCTGTTTCAACAGTTGAATTAGCTTCACATGTTCCATAAATCCAAACAAGGCCCTTACATCAAGTACATTGCTGAAGTCAGATTATTAAGTGCTCTTGGATAGCAGAAGCATAAGACTGTCTCCAGCAATTCTACAGCAGCCAGGTATCCAGGCTGTAAGCCATGGTTTTCCATGGTTTATCCACTATTGCAAAAGAAGTTGAAAAAAGAAGCAAGGCTGAAAAGGAAAAGTGAAGTCAAACTCTGTGTTGGCAATGCCTCTCTCTATCCACAGAAAGCAAAGAAGGCACACGTGTCCAGCATGGGGTTGTACTGCAGTGTGGGCATCTGCGCACTCCAGCTGGTTTATTACCCATTTGTTTCACCAAGACTGCAACAATTACAGAATGACAGCAACTTTCTTTTCTACCATTCCCAGCCAGAGTTAGACCAGTGAAGTACAGATGGAATGAGCTGGGCTGTCTTTGCAACTCCCTAAGCTATCTTGTTCTCCAAAATTCCTACATTCTTCTTACTAGATCAGTCACCTGTAAGGCACACTAAAGTTGCACAGGGAAAATCTGGGTATTCTGAACCTCAACCCTATGACTGGAAGAAACATCTCTCTCTGCACATGCTGCATGCAAGACAAGCTAAACAAGAAACACCTCAAATGCAAATAAACCCACATTAATTATTAACTTCCCTCCTTTCTTCTTGGCATAGGGGGAAGACACAGAGTACTCAAGCTGCTTCCATGAACAGCCAGCGCCATCTCTTCCCCACAGCTGTTAATTCTTGGAGGTTTCCACTGGTCCACTGGTGCTACTGGCTTTTGCCATGCCGTATCAAATCAATCACAAAACATCTACTGGAGGTTTTAAAAGTCACTGTCAGCCCAATCAACTGCATAAATCAACCAAGCCTGAAAAGATTGTTAAACTTCACAAGACTAGGACAGGAATTGTTAAACTTCACAAGACTAGGACAGGAAATCACAGGAAGTCCCTTTCAAATTGCACTGACTTCAGTGGGACTAGTTTTTATTCTCTCTAATCACCACTTCTGAGGACAGTCAACAACTGCTCAGCAGCTTCTCATGAGCAATGATGTTCAAGGCACAGGTGATGGTTTTCAATGTTGCCTAGTACAGACAGATTGAGCGTTTGTGTGACAAGAAGTTATCTGACCACTGAAAAATTGACGTTTTGGTGCCAGGCTTTCAGGATACAAGAACTCTTATGCACCATGCTGTTCTAATTTCACTTTTTCTTTGCATTGTAACTTACAAACTGAAATAGGTGACATTTGATACAAGTTATAGCTGACACAATTTGCAAAGTCAACCAACCAATTCTTTAATAGCAGCCAGGAACTCACTAATCACACATCCTGCTTCCCCTGTGTATTTTTTACTGTACAATTTTTAGCAAAGTAACGAAACAAATCTCATTGAGTGGCACCAATTTCAGGTTCATATAGAGCTTTTTCTCTGAAATGTACTAGATTTTTCTTCCTTCAGTTTGCATTGCATTTGATAGCATGAATATCACGTCCAAAGCATAGTAATAATTTGATGAAATTACCAATGAATTCTGGAGGCATTTGTTGGTAACAAAAGAATGGTTGCATGCAGGGATCTTAATTTCATTTATGGATAGTGAAATTAGGATCCTAAAAAACCAAGTCTGTAACTTCTCATTCTTATTCAGTAAGCTTTGATGTTTCCTTCCAAGCTGCTCACTACAGGCCTGATGTTATCTCCAAAAAACCTTCTCCCACTGAAGTACAAGATTCCACACTTTCCTTTCCAGGTTTAAGCTGGTACCAATTATCTCTCCTCATACCTCCTCAAGAGTCTCCTTGTCAGGCAGGTCCCTGTCATCCCACATCTGGTTATTTTTCCTGTTTTTAGTCTTTCTCACTATCTGAGTGCATAAATAAATCACTTGCCTGTTCCCACCCCAAACCAACATTCTTCTCACAATTTCATTTTAAGGCTTCTTATTCAAGTCCATTTTCAGTCTTCTGATCAATCTTCCTCAGCACAGCATTAACTGCCTGGATCCATAGCTGCTCTTTAATACACTGTTGACAGCTATGAAACCTACAGCAGTTCAAGGATACACAATGGGCATAATTATGGGAGGAAAAAAAATATAGAGGAAAATTCAAAAACAGACAAGCTGCAGGGTGCAACACTGTGCCAAGTACTTGCTACATGACATGTGATGGCAAAAAATTATGAACTGAATTACTGACTACAAACAGAACTAAATTCACACTTGGTGCATGCCAGCAGGAGGTATGTATGATGGGGATAGCAAATGTAGTCATTCCTATATCAGTACACATATGTACAGAAACACCTTCAGGCATTTAGATATGACTAAGAGTTACAGAGAGCTGTGTATCTGCTTAGACAGATAGAAAGATAAGAGTGACAAGTAGGCACAGTGGATACTTCACAGCAATCTGTAAAGCTGAGTCTGAAACGTGCAGACTGTTTCCTTCACACCTCAAGGTAGCACACAGGCAGAGTTAAGGTTTCTAGTTTGCAGAAAAATGGAAGTGCTAGAAATAAACCTTTGGATTTCCAGCAGAGCCTACTGCTTTACTCTTCATTTCTATGATCCACTGGGATACAAGGGTGTGCAAGCAATCATCATGGCCATGGATTTAAACATGCTCCCAGTGTTGCCAGATGAAGAACTGTTTGCACACCTGGTGGCTTAATACAATGATTACTCTCCAAACCACTAGCCTGTGGAATCGAACTGCACACTGCTTATTCTGTAGGATCATGTTAAACACAAACCAAGAAGAACAGGAGAGTAACCAGCTCAGTTATGCCAACTTTTCTTCTAATCTGGAAAGCAGCACCAGTTCATTGGGTGGTTAAGTATGACTTCGGGGTCACTGACCACCAGGGACCACCATTTAACCAAATCACTTGAGCTATTTCTGCATGAAAGTATACACCTGGCACTAGGGGTATAGGCACAGCGTTTGGGGTCATGGAAGCAGCCTGTAAGGTACTTTTCCTAACAACTGGATAATGTGAGTAATGGATGATCTGGATGCTTGACAGCAGCAACTTTTAATCCAGGAAGCAGGAAACTGACGCTGGGACAAAAGACTACAGTATACATATCCCACATGGCACTAGCTGTTTTGGAACAGAAAGGAGGACATTGGGTATCACCAGCAGAATTCTGGAACACCAAGTTTTCCTACTGGAGAAGGATGATGTGGAACTTACAGTAACTACTGCTCCAAACCCAACCATGTCACCCTAAGCTTCAGAAGGAGCCCAGAGTTCTACCATGACTGCCCAGTAACCACTGAACAAGTGTACTCTAGCAGATCTCAAGAGCAATCCCATCCAGGACCCGGAACTGGAGCTATATACCGATGGAGGAGCACGGTGCAAAGTGGAAGAGTTTCTGGTCACACCAGGTTACCAGGGTTCCCACTATCTGACACCCTCCCGGTGGGATGGGTATGGGCTCCCTAGAATGACAGCCCGTACCAGCTGAGCACTTCTTACCAGCGAGGTCCAACGTCCTGTCCACGAAGATGACAGAGGCCTTGTTGGTGGCTGTCCTCCTCCTGTTTTTGGCAGGAGCGTAGCTCGCCAGTTCAGCGGCGACCACCCTGCTAAGGGCTCCCCACAGCGAAGCTCTCCTCCCGCAGGCCCAGGGCGGTGAAGAGAGAGTCGAGGTCACCCACCAGGGCCCGCACCGCCGCCCTGAGCTCGGCGGGCAGCGCGCTCAGCCCGACCTCTGCGGGGCCGGGGCCGCCGGGGCCGCTCAGCGGCGGGAGGAGCGCTGCCAGGGCGGGCAGCAGGCAGAGCTCCGCCGAGACGGGCGCCAGGAGCGGCGGGCCCCGCAGCACCACCTCGGCACAGCCGCCCTCGTCCATCCACCGCCGCAAGGTCTCCTCCAGCTCGGCCGCCCCGCCGCCCTCCGCCTCGTCGCCGCACACGAGCACGCAGTGCCGCACGGCGCGCCGCTCCAGCACGCCGCGCACCGCGGCCGCCGCGCCGCCCCGCAGCGCCCCGCTCACCACGAACACGACGCAGGCCGCCCCCGCCGGCACCGCCGCCTCGGCGGACAGCGCGCTGACAGCCAGCGCCCCGGCCGCCAGCAGCTCGCCCGCCCCGCCGGCCCAGTGCAGCGCCTCGGCGGAGGGCGCGTCCATGAGGACGGCGGCGCGCTGCGCCCGGGCCAGCGCGGGCTCCCAGGCTCGGCGGCTCAGCTGCCGCAGCACCTCCGGCACCGCCATGGCGTGACAGCCACAACACGCCGCACGTGCCGGGCGCGCCGCCGGCGCCGCGCGATGACGTGTCGGGCGCGGGTTGGCTGCGGGCGGGCGGGGCGGGGCCCCGGCCGTGTGTCCGCCCCGCCCGCGCCGCGGCGCTGCCCGGGTGAGGCCGCGGAGGCACGGCGGCTTCCCGGCGCTTCAAACGTACGGCACCCGAGAGGCGAAACCTCCGACACTGCTCCCTGCCCTGGCACCCCGTATTTCGCGTGTTAGTGTTCACAAATGCTTTGGTGAATGAGCTGGCAACACGGAGTGCTCTTGCTCAGTAAATGCGACTTTTCTCTGTATAGTTAGAGACGTATGACAAGTTTGTTTAATTCCATTTCCCCCCTTATTTCGAAATCAGTTTCAAAGCTAACGAGAAAAAAACGCCATAACAAGCATCTACAGTTTCTTCTCCCCAGAGAATGGATGGCTCGCTTGCAAATCTGTGTTCTATGCTGTATTCACTCGGGCAGCCTCCTTGGTACACAGGGAGGAAGGTACCTTTTCTGATAGCAGAGCTATCAGCATTAACAAAGAGATAAAATAATTTATTAGTTCAGCCTCCATCTTAACTGCTGTCCTTAGGTCTCTTATATATTCACCTGGTTTCAGAACACTGAAAAACATGAGTCATGCCAAATTCAGATTTCCAGTAATTAAATCAGATCCTTTCCTTTCAGTGTTCTCCATTGACATTCCTACTCAGATGCATTCTTCCTTATCTTGGTGCTGTTCTAGCACCTATCTGTTATTTTAACCTTAGGGCAGATAGCTTCATGATGCTAGAAAAATATGTAAGTTAATACCCTTCTTGACTATTTTGATTTGAAAAATGAACACTAAGAAAGGATGGGAGATAGTTAACAACTGGGCCCCTGAGTTTATAAACAAGTAGAATTATCCTCTTCTAAGACTGAATTACCTCAGAGATTATGTACCTTTGAGTTTTTGCTTTATGATTGAGTGCCACGGACAAAATGTAGATAAATTATGGCTTGCCCAACAATTTAAAAGGGGTTCTTTAGGTTTAAAACCATTAAAATGGAAGAGGGGGGTCTTACCACTTCTAAAAGATTGAGAGGCTTTTCAGATATTATGGTCAAAACATCAGATGCTTTTTAAGAAAGCAAATAGTTTTCTTACTTTATTAATATTGTATAGATTGCAATTAGTTCTGCATATGCCAATGCTGAAAAAAAGAAAAATCACTTATCAGAAGACAAAATAAAGTTAGTCAGTTTAAAGCTCAATGGTTAAATTTCAAAACAAAATTATGTAAGTAGCTTTTTACAGCTTATTTTATCCCCTGTGCAAGGTGAAAACTACTGTATTAGAAGAACTGTACTAAAGGGTTCCCATAAACTTGGAATCTTTTTGTGGGTTTCTGGGGTGTAACCCAAGATGAAGATGGAAATGCAGCTTGCAAAGATGCATTGTCTTCAACCTCTCAGTTACTCAAAGTCTTAGAAGAAACAGTTTTTGCAGGCCAGAACTGTTCAAAGTGGATTTTTCCATCACCACCAGCTCTGTGCAATTTGTCTTTAAAGGTTTGTACAAGGAAAACTGCTTGGAGGATCTGCAACAAAGTATTTTTAAGACATTTTTTGTTCTTAGCCTACTCTTGGTTTGTTGCGTTTTTCTCAAACATGGTCTTCTTTCTTCTTCTTTCTTTCTTTCTTTCTGTCTTTTGTGTCTGCAGCCAAAGGAAACTACTCTAATTCTGCTGTCGTTTAATGTCAGCCAGAGCTGTGTTAAATGGCAAACAAAACAGGAATGAAAATTCAGACACTGATGTCTGTGAAGAGGTATTACATATACGCATTTGTCTTAGGAGCAACAAATGGCTCAAAATGGTGAAAAACGCCTTTGCTGACTCCACAACTATTTGTTTAAAAAATGAAATAGCAAGAAGAAAACCTACCCTATTACATCACATAATTCATTATCTGTACACGATACTCAGATATTTAATTTTAGGTGAAAAAAAAAATTGAGTGGGTTGGTTGTTCATGTGAACTCCAGTGAAATGCCATGCCATATATGAAACTTTCAACTAAGCTTCTCTATGCAGGCAATTCAAATAAGCTCCCCCCACTGAGAGTTGTATTTATGTTACAGTCAAGTCCTCTAGTCTGATTTTTCCCAAACTGACCTGCTGTGAAAAAGCAGGTCCCTGTTTTAGTTTTCACATGCATCCTGAAACACCATAAGCTCCATCTGTTGAAACTTGTTTGGACAGTTGTTGGTACTTAAATATTCTAATGCGTCTTGCAGTTGTTGTCTAGCATTTACAGACGTAAAGTGAGCAAATCACCAGGAAAAATAGCTCACTACTCCCCACCGCTTTTAAAACGGAATTAACGGAATTCATAGAAACACTTTGAACACAGAAACACTTTGCAACACTCACTATGAATGTTAAACTCTTACTCTAGCTAAAAATAAAATAAGGACATTTGTGGAGAAAAAAAAACAAATATGAAGAGTTGTTAAACCTAAAATGCTGCATCCGGCTGGGGTATTCCCTGAGAGAGGGACAGTACTAGCAGAAGCAGCGGCGTGTTTACCCCGCGGTTACGCTCCCCCGGCAGCTGCCAGCAGATGCACGGCAGTGGCGTGTAAGCGTGTTTAGCCAAGTCCTGCTCCTGGAGGCAGGCAAGGATGCTCTCGAGGAGATCTCCATGCTGCCGGTGATCCCCGCTGAGGGGATGGCCGGGCGTCCAGGGACCACCGAGAGCAAAGGGCAGCGAGAGGAAGGGACGGCAGCTCTCGCAGCGCGCCGCGGGAGAGCGGCGCAGGCACGGCCGCGGTGAGTGGCAGCGCCCGGCCGGTCCGGCCGCCCGGCGGGAGGGCAGTGCCGGGGCCGGGCCGGCCGGGCCGCCCCCCGCAGCCCGTGCCCGGGGCGCCGCGGGGCCGGGCCGGGCCCGCTTCCTGTGCGTGTCACTCACGCGGGGGGAGGGGAAGCGCCGGGCGGCGGCGGCGGCGGATCCTCCGCGAGAGGCCGCGTTGGGCGTTCGCAGCCGCCCGCCCGTGCACCGCCTGGCCGCGGCCCGGGGCGCCGGGGGAGCGCGGGGGCGGCGCGGCGGGGCGGCCCGGCGGCGGGAGGCGCTGCCGAGGCCGGGCCCGCGCGTCCCGCGGGAGGCGGCCATGTCTACCGGCGAGGCGGAGCGGCTGTCGGCGGACGCCGATGGGGCCGCCGGGGACGAGGAGGAGGAGTGGCTCTATGGCGGTACGGACCTTCCCCGACCCCCGTGCCCAGCCCGCCTCCCCAGCGGGCCGGCCCGGCGCCGCCGCGGCGGGGGGGCCGTGCGGGGGTGCGCAGGCCGCGGCGTGCGCCGCCTGGCCGGGCCGCTGGACCAGGACCCCCGGTCCCGCCGCCCCCGGGGCTGCGCTGCCCCCTCTCTCCTCCCGGCCGGCCCCCCGGTGGCCACGGCTGCCGGCCCCTTCCCCTCCCCGGTCTCGGCTGCCGGTGCCGCGGGCCCTCGGCCCGGGCCGCGCAGGCCGAGGCGTGCTGGGCCTCAGCAGCGAGAGCCCCGCGTGGTGTCCCTGCCCCATAGGCATCCCTGGGGACCGAGCCCTCCCTGGTGCTCTCCTGCCCGACCCCCGGCTTTGAAGTACTGAAACAGACTTAATCTTTTATGTATTAACTTTTAAAAAAACAACTATAGGGTCTATCTTTACGTTCAGATATTAATGAAACATATAAACTAAACCTTGCCCATGTGGTGGACCTGTCAGTGTAGAGCGCTGTGAGCACTCAGGGGTCTGGTCGACTGATTTCACAATTGAAATGGTACAAACATGTCTTAATAGTAACCTGAAGACTTGCCTAATATTCTACATGCCAACATAATCTGTCACAGTTGATTCCCTACGGCTTTTATTCTTAAATATTGTGTTTCTTTTCTCTTATGGTAGATGAAAATGAGGCAGAGAGACCAGAGGAAGAAAAATCTAGGTGAGTATCCTGACAACTGTAAGCCCTATAGCATGGCTGCACAAAACCTGTGTTCACTGCATTCTTCTTCCCAGCTCCTTGGAAGCTGGTAGCACCTGAACACACTCTGGTGTCTTTGAAAATGTCCTTAAGATAGTATGTTTGGACTTTGCTTTTCTGTGAAATGGCTGTACCTGCGAAATTGGGTCACTTAAGTATGAAAGTTACTTTAATTGTGTGGACAGCAATAACCCCTCACAAAATGCCAACAGGTCTTTTATTTTTGTAGTCATTGTGCTTTGTAGTCTTAATGATGGATCAGGACTTGTTTGAGATAATTTAGCAATTATAAACATCCTATCTCCCAAGAGTTTGCAGTGTAGTTACAAAAACACAAATACAAAGAAGCTGTGGTCTAACAAAGTTAACGGAAGTTGATAATGAGGACTGACTGGAAAAGGGAATCGGTCACTTGTGCTGAATGAAGGAAATTCTCATAATTTGTAAAATACAGCAATTATTGATTGTCAAGATAAAAAAATAAAGGGAAAATCACTATATGAAAACATACTTTGTTATTTTCTATAGATGTTTCCATTTTTTTCAGTGAGAACTCTTGCATTTAGTTAGCCTTGGTGGACTGCTTGTTCATAAGCTTGCTCAGTTGCTCTTTTGAAGTCATGTCAACTTTTGGCATGCAGCACAGAATGATAAAGCAGGAATGACTTCCACCACATGACTTCATATGATATCATTGTGAAGCAGCTACTAGGTGTAATTAGTTGATTCCCTGTAGTATAAGAAACAGAGTTGTTTTCTTTCACTTTTTCTGTGTCACATAACAGGTTTTTAGACCTCTGTTGCATTTTTCTTGAATCCTGTCTCTTCCAGGACAAAGAATTCTAGTTATTCATTTGCTTTATTTTTTTAGAAGCTATTCCCTATCAGTTGATTCCTTATGTTCAGTTACCTTTTCTTGGCCTGGCATCTTTGTCACTATTACTGTTATTGAGGAAAATTACTTGCATGGAGGCCGAAATGATCTTTAGAAACAGTATACTCCAGTTTTTGGTCAGTAGTGTCTAGCTTGGCATTTGGTTGTCTCAGTGCATGGTTTTGAACAAAAAGCATAACAAATATTAGCTTACGTATCTTGGGAATTGTTTTTCGAACTGTGGAAGTATGGGGACAGTTCAGCTGTTAAAAAGTTTTGGTCTCTGGCCTCTCAGTTTTGGCATTGTTTATGTATAAATTGTGAGTAAGGCAATTGAAGTATTTTTTTTTTAATTTATGTTATGTTTGTGTTTATTTATGTTATGTTATGTTTACTTATGTTTTATAAGTTATTCAGGTTCTGTACCTAGTCTGTCATTTTACCAGGTGATGAAGTGAAATGATCATGCTTGAATACTGAGGCAATATTGAGTGCAACACTTATGGGTCTGTTGCCAACAGAGTATGTGGTTGAAATTATTCTATTCAATAAAAACTCGATAAGTGCACAGTCAGTTTCAGAAACACCTTTTCAATGAAAGAACATTGTTTCTAGATGGCTCCCTGCTTACTCTGTTATTTGTGGTGCAGCATCCTAGCGGCTAATGGATCTGTGGAAGTTAAAGTATTGCTGTGTAGGAAACAGCAATAGTTTGGCCCAGTGAGACAGCTCATTTGCATAGATGTCACAGTACTCACTCATCCTTTTAGATAGACCAGTAGTTTTAGAATTGTTACAGTTCTCAGTCTACAATTAAAATGTAATTGGTCATTGAATTGTCACTATTCCATATGTTAGAAGAAAATTTCGCAATGCTGATGTGGGAATTCTGTTTCAGTGAACACCTATGGGTGTTTAAATGTTTTTTTCTATTATGTCTTTGGAAAGTATCAGTCTGCAGAAAAAAAAAAAAACCCAAACAACTTGCTCTCCCTTCATATGTTACAAAGTATTTCAGTTTGATTTCAAAAGAAGATCCAAGTGTAATGCCTCATTACTTCCAACTATTTTACAAGCACCCAGTTAGTATGATTTATGATAGCTAAATGTTGCTAATATAAAGTTATATTCATCTTAGTTTTTTTAATAAGTCGGCTTTGTTTTTTTTAATTAATGCAGAAGACAACTGGATCCTTGGTTTTCATCTGGAATGATGTAGGAAAGCTTATATTCATCACTAGCTGATACTTGTGAAACAACATGTGCATAAATACCTAGTTTCATCTTTTCCTGTTTGTTTTTGTTTAAGTGTTCCACCCCCACCTGGAAGTGAAGAGGAAGCTGCAGAAAATGGCGTTGTGAAAACGGTAGTTTTAAATGTGTTTTTGAAATACTGTTTTAATACATTTTGATCCTATGATTTACTGAGAATTCATAATTTAACTAGGACTTCTATTTAAATGAATTAATGCCTAAGTGTGTGCCCTTTTTTTTTTCTAAAATGTGTTTGTGATCTGCAGAAACCGTAGAAATTACTAAATTAGGAAATCATATTTCCAGCTGCAGTCCACTTTTTAAGTCTAACTTACAGAATATAAATGAATAGTGCTCCCAGATTTCTTTGGGGGGCAGAAAGATGGTGCTTGAGGACACCTTTCTTTTCTCAGAGACATCCTTTTCAAAATGGTAAGAAAGTAAAGCATTTGCAGAAACTCTATGAAAGTGTGAGCCAAGAGATGAATTACACATGCCTTTCAGAGGCACCATAATACTTGTATTGTAGTAGTCTTCAATATTTAGTATGTCTAATAGCGTCAGTGTTAGCATGATAAAAGAAAGGACCAAGAAATTAAATTTATAGTTGCTGTATTGATTAAAGGATTCAGGTTACTGTGAATGGGGAAAAATTAAGTATGAGAAGTTCTATGAGAAAATTGTAGTTTTACTTCAGTGGTACTTTTTAGCTTATATCGTCCAAGAAATAACTTTAAGTGATACAGAAACCATTATTGAGATACTTGTGCAAGTCCCAAGGACTGGCCTCTTAGTATTTTTTTACAGTAAATCTAACACTTTTTAAATGGAAGGCATTACAGTGTATTTAAAATTGGGGGAAAAGTTATTAAAACTTTACAACTTATTTCAGTTATTTAAACTGAAAAGCTACTTAAAGTGCATCAAAGGTGCACTTTGTATTTCTGGAAATCCTTATGGGCTCAGTTTTCTTGTACTTGTATATTTTTTGCTTTTTTTATCTATGTAAAGCCTGGCATTGTTAGATTATCATTATAATATCTGCATAAAATTGAGAACTTTATGGTAAATGGTGTCCGTGAACATTCAGCAGCTTAGAAAAATGGGTGTTGATCAAGTTGGTCGAATAGGAACAAGTGAATATTTCTGTGAGGATGGAACTAAGAAATCATTGATTATAAGTGAAGCGGGTTTTGGTTGAAAAGGTACATTGTCCAGACAAAATTTTATTTCCTGTTTGATGCCTTTTCTTGGCATCTGTGTGAGTTGCCTGGTGAATGATGGATGAATTTGTACTTTTCAGCTATAGGGAATTGAAAGACTGTCTTCAGCTGTCATTTACAGAACATCCATACTGATCTAGACTTGCCCTATCTTCCCTACCCCAAGAATTTCATCATTATGAAATTATATTAATGTTGTGTAGCGAGGATGAGCTGCACTCCAACATCTTATCTTCTAAAGAGCTGTTGATATTTGTTGATTTTTTTATGTACCAGGCAACTTAATAAATGATATAGTAAACATGGGCTAGAACTCAGCTGTGCATGGATAACTGCAGGCTGCCAGGGCAGAATCAGCTTGGCTTTGATATGTTCAGCCTTTTGCTGAAGGATTCCCATATGTGCATAAGGGTGATTTGGTTGGAAAAGTTCACTTGGATTCCACAAAGTTTTTGAAGAAGTTCCTCACCAAAAGGTTTTAAAAAACTATGCAGTTACATAATGAGTCCTACGTGGATAACCGATCTTATCTGATTTGTAATAGATATGTGAAAACACAGTAAAGTTACCTCCAGGGGGGATTCTCTGGAATTGTATGCTTAACCTGTGCTGTTTAATGTATTTACTTGGAAAAGGGCAATGTTTTGTGATTACAAGTTTGCTGATGATATGAAGTTAATCAATATAGATCAAGGACTAACTGTGAAGAACTGACTAGTTAATACATGGTTATTGCATTCTGCATGAAAAAAAGCAGAGTGATGTTCATTGGGAGGAAAAGAACAGATCTACAAATAAAATGGTCTCAATTGATCATTACCACTTAGGAAGGACATGTTTGGTGCTAGTCTGGAGTCTAAAAAGCTCAGTACATCATACAGCATGCACTTGTATCTGATTTTTCAGTCTGTTTGCTGAAATGTCTCAAGTATTTTATGTAGCTTACTTAAAATAGATTTCTCCAGTGTTCATCATCAACTGGAAAAACATCTACTTGAGTTACATTAAATATGTAATTGATGATGGCAAGAAGCTAGTCTTCCATATCTTTTTGTTCTTTCCTGAATGACAAGGTAAGAATAGAACCAGTGTGTACGAGTAGATAGAGGGAGGAAGGATATTAGATAGTGGAATCTCTTTTATGCTTGAGAAATTGAACCTAGTGTTAAAGACACTTCTCTATTTTCATCCAGTTGTTTCAGGTACTTGTAACCTCCAAAATTTACTGTTAATGCTACTAAATTCTAATGTCTAGGAAGTGGAGAATTTTCTTCTTTGAAAGATTTCTAGAATGGATAGTTTTGTCTGATTTGTGTTTCCATTGTGGAGGTAAGTGACTGCTTTTTGTCTAAGCAATGACTTTTTCTTTTATAGAAGGTGGCAGAGGCTGAGGATGACAGTGATAGTGATAGTGATGATGACGAAGATGATGTTCAAGTCACCATAGGGGATATTAAGACAGGAGCTCCACAATTTAGGTAAGTTATTTGCAAACATTACCTGGGGAAACTTTTGAGATTATATTTAATTACTTATGCAGTCTCTTTAATACTTGCCATTTATTTGCCTTTTTATATTTTTTATATGTTTTTATCTTTATATTTGCCACATATTTGCAATTTAATACTTGCCAAAAGTGTCAGATTGTGTGCACAATTACTTTTTTCAGCTCTTTAACAATGTTTTTAATGATTCAGTGGCTTGAAAAAAAGCAGAATTAAATCAGTGGAATACCAGGAAGAGCATTGTATGAGTTTAAATTGTGTTTTCAGATTTTGAGAAATAATTGGATGAAGTTTGTAAAGGAGTGAGTTGTTTTTTATTATGGAATGGTTATGTTATATAGCTTTTTTGGGGTCATTACTGTGACAGTGTCATTTTGGTGGAAGAGGATAGAATGGCAAGAACATGAGAAGTGTTTATCCCTCATCCTGTTTTTAGTGGATGCAGTTCTAATTAGACCTGTGTAATTTCAATCCCTATTGATATTCTCAAATAACATTTTAATGTACTTGAGGATGAGTCTCTGGACATTATTTCTCTAGATAATGGTTAAGGCATTTGTACTGATCTTGCTACTTTTATTGCCCCTTCTAGTCTTGGAAAGGGGGTTGTTTTTCCCTGAACACTTTTGTACAGTGCTAATTTTGCCCAAAATTATTAAATAATATTTTTCATTGTGTATAAATTTTCTGAGGGACATGGTTTGCTTGTTTTTCTTGGCAATCATAGTATTTTTATGCTTATTAAACCAGAGTTACTTGGGTGCCATTTCTTAATGGAATTAAGGTAGGTCTGACTTGTGTATAGCATTGTGTTTTTAACTTCAGAATGCAGGTGATTTACTCCTGTTTGAAACACAGTATTTTTAAACTTTCGGTATTTCATATTCTAAAATACCATGCAAATCAATGTACTAGAAAAATGCCAATTCTTTCAGTTCTTTATTTTTCTGCTTTCGGTAACTTGCAGTATTCTTGTGGTCTAGGCAGTGACTTTGAATTTTGTAATACTAAAGCAAAACTAGATTTATATTCTCAGTGGATTTGCTGATGCTCTTTACATGAAGGAAACAATGAGCAGATGATCCTAAATCTAATTAGAGTAGGAAGTTTTATATAGGAATGCCTGTCTTCTGAAAAATCTTCCTTACTGGGCAAATTGGACAGAAAGTTTATGGAAGGGCAGAAATCTAAAACAAACTGAACGTTGCTGTATGTTTTAACTGCAGTAGAACTGGTTTATAAGATTAAACAATTTTTCATGTAGTAGTTAACTGCAGTTTAAAAAAACCCAATAAATTTGTTTGACAAAATCATGCAAAAATACAGCATGGCAGATCAGAAGGTTAAATGTTTTTTGTCAGTTTTATGCTGTTGTAGCACTTGAAAGTAAACAAGAGCTGCATGAAAGTGGATACTGTAAACTATACCCTGGCCTTCTAATTGTATGCTAATCTCATGATGGGTCACCTGTGACATTAAGTTACATTACACACAAGTAGTAGGGTGAGCAAGCTCTTAATGTTACAAATGAACAATACTGTAATTCCTAAGCTAGTTAAATCTATTCAGCAGTTAGATTTCTGAGCACATTTTTATGAAGAAAGGTCTCAAGTATTTTAGAAAGTGGAAAATTGCAAACTTTTCTGTTGGTCACAAGGATGTATGATTAGTAGAAGTACATTGAAACAGCACTTCGGTAATTTTAGAGAAATGCTTGTATTTTCCACTTCTGTACAGATTATATTGAATTATTATGAGAAGAGAAAATGATCCATCCAAACCTTTCCTTTTTTTTTTTTTTTTAAATTTATTTTGTTTTCACTCTAATCCCCAGACTATCGTCTGTATCCCTAAATGAACTGCATTTTTCCTTTCTCTCTCTTCTTCTGGTTCTGTCCATTCTTGTTTCTATCAAGGTCTTTATCCTTTCAACTCAGGAAGAGTGACTGGGACTTTCTTCACTACTGTTTATTAGTTGGAGAAGTTGCTACTGAGCATAGAAAGGTACTCTCTCTTCCTCCTAGGCTGATCTCTTTACTTTTACAGTTACCAGCTTGGAAAGCTAGAGATTCAGGATGGTGATTGAGCCTAGGTCCAATATGTTTCTGAATCTAGATATCTCTTGTTTTGTATTTTCTTCTGGTTTAAAAGTTTTCTTTGTCTAATTCATTTTTTTGTTAATTTCTTGAAGTTATGGAGCAGCACCTGTGAATCTCAATATTAAGGCAGGAGGCCGAGCTTATGGATCTTCTGGTAAGAAAATTTACACAGTAATATTAGTTAAAAAAAAAAAAAAAAGAGGATTGTTTTGGATTAAGGAAATAATCGTTACTTTTAAAACTTCTCGATAAATTTGTCTGGCTTTTAATTTATTATTTATTATTTTAAGTGTAATGCTACTGATAAAATTCCACTTGGTAGAGACGGAAGGCTCTAACTTTAACTTTTCTTCACAGGTGCAAAAGTGAAAGGACTGGATCTAGATGCACCAGGGAGTATTAATGGTGTGCCACTTCTGGAAGTGGATTTAGATTCTTTTGAAGATAAACCTTGGAGAAAGCCAGGTAATGTCTGGTTTATGTTAACCTGATCCGTAGGTGTTCAGTAGGTTGTTTTAATAGTGATTCCTGTTGACTGCATGTGATGTCCTCTTACCTGTCTCTCATACATACTGGAAGGCATAATTTGGAAAAAGCAACTATGTTACTTGTTGCCTTCCTGCTGTGCTACAGAGTGCTTGGGTGTGCCAGTGTTTGTTAGTATACATTCCCATCGCGTGTCAGGAGAAAGAGACAGGCCATTTTTTTGATACATGTGTATCCTGAATGCTCCTTGGAAATCTGTGCAGATTACTGCCATTGCTCTGTGCCATGGAACACAAGATAAAGCAAAATGGTAAATAGTTCTGACAGGTTCTTTAGCATGAAGAATGGTGAAATGTAGCTGTGCGTGCTAGGTTGTGTCCATGCATATCCATCCATGAGCTTTGAATAAGAAACTGAGACTTGCTGCACAGTCTCCTCTATATTGTCTCGTTGGCTTAAGTGATTTGTCCAGTTTTTTCTAATTATACCAGCGTTGATTCAGTTTTTATTACCAGTACATCTTGCTGCCGCATATAGATTTTTTTCTAGTGTTTGCATATTGCTTTGGTAATACAAATAGTGTCTACAAAACAGAAAAAAAGAAGCTTTTGTTGATTATCTGGTGTTGGAAATGTTAGCTATATTAAATATGTTCTGTGCGTTTTAAGTTGCAACTGTTCTCTCTTACACTAAAAATACTTCATGGTATCAAATGAAACTAGGAGCTAAAACAAAGTGAAAAGTCAAATACAGAGCAAGCAAAGCAAAAGGGAGCAAGTCTCCACTGAACATAAAGCAAGTCTATAGATCTTACATTTATCTTGTTGTAGACATATGGGGGATTATAATATCCCATTATATTCTCTACTGTTGGTCCCCACTTCATGATGCTAGTCAAGTTCCTGTTTCTGACTAAATTTTAATGGATTTACAATCTTAGCCAGGAGTACTCTAAGTCTATTACTGAATTGTACATTTCAGTTGTGCTTATTTAGATCAATACCTAATCAGTTTTGATGCTCTAAGTAGAAATGCATATATGTTTGGTGGAGAAAAGATAAAATTTGTAATGTCCTAAAAAAACCTATGCTTCTCTGCTTAAAGGGGCTGATCTTTCTGATTATTTTAACTATGGCTTCAATGAAGATACTTGGAAAGCTTACTGTGAAAAACAAAAGAGAATACGAATGGGTCTTGAAATTTTGCCAGTTACCTCAACCACAAATAAAATTACGGTAAATGGTGCTTTTTTGTATTTTAGATGGTTTTTTCCCTCTAAAGCTGCTTGTGTGTTGTAAACTCATTCTGCCCAGTTCAGTACATTTGTTAGAGTTTGCACCTGACTCCCTTACCTGAACCTTGAGTGTTACTGTGTTGCTTCACTGGCAATTGTGTGGATAGTGTGACAGACAGCTACAGCTAGATTGCATCTGTACCTTTATTGAGACTGTGGCCCATCATTTAAGAGTTGTGTGGTATCTTAATGGGCAATGTGTTATTTAACTTAGGCTGAAGACAAAGCTATGGAAGTAAGACCAAGTGCAGAGATTCTCGATGGCAGATACCATCTTTTAAAGGTGAATTTTAGTAAAATTTTGTTGGTTGCTCTCATTTTTCTTGAGTATTGCTTCCCATGCCAGCACAGACTGATAGAAGAACAACTGATATGGACGCAGCCATTATTTCATACTCTCATCTTACATCAGTGACTTTCTGTATATGTCACAAAATGTGGATTAAAAAGTGTTGCTTTGTTCATCACTCTCTGCAAGCATGTGAGTTAGTGGCCTGAACTAACAAATTTCCCAGTATGTGGTGGTTTATTTGTAGTTGTAGTGCATTCGTTTGTGCAGATTAGAGAATTTGTGCAGATGTGGTGGGGAAGCTTTTGTAGATTATGGCATGTTTGTTTTTCCTTGGCATTGGCAATTGTAGCTATTACTGCAGTGTTTTGTAACCGTTATCCTTGACACCTCTGATATGAAAATCAATCTTCCATATTTTTGTGTTGTCCTTCTGAGGTTAGCTGACAGTAAATCAAAGTTACGTATAATAATTTTTCCATTCAGAAATGCTGATTTTCAGAGAATAGAAAGACCTACATGACAGCACTTATCTTAAGGATTGAACATTTTATATATCTTCTCAGTTTCTCATTTACTTGTTTGATGCTAAACTTAAAATTATAGCACAAAGGTTATTTATTTTACCTATTCTTAATATGTTGTTATTGTTGTTCTTGAACTGTCTTTGAAGTGACTTGAAACTGTTTCTTTCTTCTGTGTACTCCTGTCAATTGCAGATACAGAATTGTCAATGGGTGATGGATGTTTTGTTTTCTCTTATATGCTACTTGAGGATATTTAGTTACTTTGATTTATTTATTTTAGCAAGGATGGATCAGAATGTTTCTGGGGCTTTATACCTTTCTCAGTTATCATTATAATAGTGCTGTGGGACAGTAGAAATAGTGGACAGTAGGAGTTACAATTTGCAACTGATGGTAATCTCAAACTTCTCTGAAATGTTCTGAAGGAAAAAAGATAAGTTGTCCAACCCAAAACTTTCCCTATTTCCAGCTCAGTACTGACTCTGGTGACCAAACAGTACAGGTAATAATTGTGTTTTAAGAGTTTGTCATGTTTTAAAAGGAGTTTATATATGATTACTAATTTCATTAACTTTTTTCCTTCTCTTCTGAAACAGTTTAATGTAATTTACATTATATTTACATGTAATTTATATTCATCTCCTGTAACAGGCAAGCATGTCTTCTACATTTTCCAATTGGTCATTAATTCGTAGAAGTCTTTTTCAGATAAATACTTAGACCTTTCCCCCTTCATATTTCTGGATAGGAAGTATTCATTCAATTTTTAATGAATTTTAACTATTTATGTGCATTTTTGTGGTTGGGGGAAGATGTGTCATTGTGAGGTTCTGCAGAAACATAGTTCACTTGCTTACAAGCTGTGAGATCACAGTTTATATAATGTTATAGCATGGGTGAATTAGCTACATAGAGTGATGTAGCTTTGTAGCTGGTACAGTGGGAGGAACTTTAAAATTAAATCACTATATATTTGTCTTTAATGCTAACCCATGTAGCTGCTGCTGAAATAAAACAATACTTATTGTACTTGTACCAAAGGTTTTGCATAGCTTTAATAAAAGAAGTGTCTGGAATTTTGCAGTACTAAAGCAACAGTAGGGTGTTTCTGAAGTATTCAGTCTGAACTAATGAAAATTATTTTACAATTTACATAACGCAGAGTATGAGATGATGTCCTGGTATGACTCAGAAAGGCAGTTACTAGATCTCACAGTCAGTGAGGCAAATGGAGAATCCATTCAATTTTCTTGTCTCATGGTTTGTTGGTAGTGGATAGCAGGCTTGTTAGATATCCATTAATTTTTAAAAGAAGAAAACGTGTTACATTTCTTTTTCATAATCTTAAGGTGTAATTTTGTTCATACAGGAAATTCTTCAAGAAAATCAGTTTGGTCTGTTCACATACTAATGAAATACTTGGAAAATAAATGTTTAAGCTGTCTAATCTTCTGTTTTGTTGAGTGTTGGAGCTACTGCACTTGTGAGGGTAAACTAATGATGAAATATTATTTTGAAGGTACAGCAGGGCAGAACTGGAAATTTGGAGAAAGAGTTGGCAGTGCAGTCGACCAAACCTGATTTCACATCTCCTCCTGCCTTATTCAAATCAGGAATTCCAACAAACAGGTCAGTTAGCTGTAACTCATGACCAAAAAGCTCTTTGTACTGCTGTCTTTATGTCTCTGAAGTCTACAATTTTTGTCAGGAAAAAAAAGAAAATATTATTCTGTAACAAGTGAAAAAGAAGGGTAGGGATAGCCTAATCACACATAAATAACTTCTTGGCTATTTGGGGAAAAGCAGAAGAAAAGAGGAGAAAAACCAGCAGGACAAGTAACAAGACAGTTACAAAAATCCAAATGTTGATTTTATGGCACTGTGTTTTCTGTGTATAATTCAATTTGCCATCATAATATTTCTGGTTATGGTCCTTCTGAGTATTAGCTAACTCGTTTTTTCAGTTAAACAGGATGGAATCTGACAGCTGTGGCTTTAACAAGTGAAAGAATTCCTGAAACTTAGTCTCTTTCCTGCAATGCAGCTTTGGTTTCTCCATGTTTGAATATTTTATTATATTTTCTTCAAAATGAGAGAAATTATTTCCTTACTGGAGTTCTTCTCCTAGCCCCAGGCTTTAATAAGTTCAGTCTTTTATATCTAAGCCACTGCTGTTTAATATCTAGCACTTGGCTAAGGATGAATCCATGCTTCTGCTTTACTCTAGTTATTTAGTGATCCTGTTTAGAAGTTTTGGTTCTGTGCAAATTAAGTGCCCTTATATCACCATCATATCACAAACAATGGTAAGAAAGGTAGAACAAGTTGTACATTGTACACTTTCATTCTCAACCATTAAAGATTAGGAGCTATGACCTGTCTTTAGCACTGCATCTGTAAGTATCTTGACTAATTTAGAGGCACTTATGTTCAATTATTCCATCCTGTAAGAGTCAGTTCAACACCCAAATGTATTTTCCTCGGGGGAGGAGGGGAGTGGGGACAAGGGGAAGTCAATAATACCCTTGCTTGCACTTTTCTTTCACTTCTAGAATGTTTCTTCTGGTAGCCTAATTTTTTCTCCAAGCTATCAGGTTATGCTGCTCTGTGTTTAGTAGATTTTAGTTTTTTTCTATTTTTCTTTGTCAAAGAAACGAGAGGAGTCTTCCAAACTTTGGAAGCTTATTGTTTATTTGTTTATTTGTTTATTTAGTTATTTATTTAGTATTTAATTAAATTTTTTAATATATTTAATTATTTATTATTTTGAAAATTTTCTTCTCTGAATTGCTTTTAATGTATGATGTTCTTGTAACGGTTGTCAAACTGGAATGTATTGCTCATAGAGTAAGGATTATCTGTATCTAGCATAGGTTTTGTTACAAGATTTCAATTCTTTGTTCATCTCAGTGGGGACAGAAAACCTCTAAACTACTTTTGGAAGTAATTGCCCGAATATGAAAATATAGTCAAGTTTAAAGTTGTAGAAAAAATGCATTGTGTAGATTCTGTGGTTGTGTGAAATTTGCAATTGTGATGATTGTGTCAATTTGAGGAATTCATTTTGACACATCACTTTGTGGCATATCACTTTGACAATTGTATCAGTGGGTAGAATAGGTTATTTTGTATATATTTAGTTTCAAACTGTAATTATAAGTTGTTACAATGACAAAATGGACATCTTCCCTTATTTAATACCTGTTCCTTATACTTGCTTAAATTAGATTCCTCAGTAAAGCAAGGTATTTCTATGAAGTGGTCAGAAGAGTGTTGGAAGAAAACTGTCTGCTCACAAGTCTGAGAGTAGCTCAATGCGTGAATGTATATTAGCTGTGTGGATTATATATTTCTACTTTAATGATTTTTACATAATGCATTACTATTTTCTGTTTATAAATGCCTGTACTACTTACTAACTTCTGTATAACCATACTGTTTTATAGGGTTTGACTAATTTCTTGCTGTAGTTAGAGAGTTTATTTTAGGTAGGCAGAAAATTTTCAGCAATGTAGCTATTCAGTAATTTAAAATAAATGCCTTTATGCCTGTGGCATTTGCAGTAGCCTTGTTGAGAAATTGCTGGAACCATTTCTCATGTAGCAGAAGAACACTGAACTTCTAGCAGTAGTTGATGTATTTTGTGAAAGGGAGAGAAAACTGATGCAATTTGGTATAGCAGCACTGATGTGGGGATTTGTAAGAAAACAGAAAGACCTAGGCAATTTACCTCACCAGAAGAAGCAGCAGCTCTTCTCAGTTACAGACAAACACTGCCTCCAGAGAAGCAAGTTGAGGCATCAGAAAGTGATAGGAAAAATACAGGAGGGACCAATCATGGTGTCTTAGGTTTCAATGGGAGTTAAGGTAAAAGGGAAAAACAATTCAAGGCATGATGCTCATTTACCATTTTAGTTCCTCACTTACTAGTAATGTTGCCTCGTGGATAATTTTGCACATGGACATTGTGTTGCATATAGCTCTTCAGTTGCCACTTTGGGAACAGATAGTGTTGTTTACTTTTTTTTCATTTCTTTGTAAGCAAACATTAAAGTAATTTTGTGCTTATGTTTTTATCTTTTTTTATTTGAGTCTAGCCTATATTTGCATGTGATTGTAAATTGTCTCAAAAACCCCAAAAAAGCCCTCTGAGTTCTAGCAAAAATATTGCTTGTTACCAATATGGAAGTTGTAGTTAATGGACGAGTATTATTGCTTACCAACAAATAAATGTTGCTGATTCACTAGAATTGCATCCTAAATGTGTAGTGCAAATGCTTGTGCATATAGTGTATTTCTGGGAAATTTTGCTTGAACAGTTGCTATCTTAATCATAGCTGAGATATTGGTTGTGTAGAAATGACACCTGAATTTCTTACCTTGATTCTGTGACAGGGCTGTTGAGTAGCATAAAGAGTTGCATAACCCTAGAGGAGTTAGATCATCAGGGAAATAGTTTAGTAAATGGACATTGTATACAAACTGTATGGTACAAAATAAAATCTTTGTTTCCAGAGACAGTCAAAGGCTTAGTGTGCGTGTAGTCATAATTATGGTAAAAATCTGAAACCTCTTTTCATTACAATGCTTTATAGACCATGAAGAGGACTTTGACATATTTCAAATGTGTCCTAACCAACTTCTTCATAAAAGTATTTTGTTTTCAGACCAGTGCTTTTCCTTATGTCATTTTTTAAGGATTGTGAATAGATAGTTTTTCTTTAGTAATAGAGAAATAAGCATAGGTTTCATTTATAAGCTGGCTTCAAAAGCTTGTATTTTCTCCTTCAAGTAGTACCTCTTACAGCTCTCCATCACAAAACTTTTTTCTGTCAGAAGTTTTTTTGTTTTTAATCTCCATTTTTGCTTTTACAGTTACTAAAGTGTACATTACATTTAAGTGGGTTTTGCTTTCAGAGAAATTAGCCCATCAGTGCATTGGGCTATTTATCAGCTTTATCTGTGCATAGGGCTTTTTATAAACAGATTTTTTATAGAAAGTGCATTTCTGATCTTTCATTTCTATGAAAAAAATACCAGTTTCAGCCTTGCAAGACTAAGTGATGGAAACTCAGATGTTATTTTGAAAAAAAGTGGGTTTTTATATGAATGATTTCCTTATTAAATCTATTTGGTTCTTATTCATATCAGTTAGTGGTGAGCTCAGCAGAGTTGAGGCTGTCCTCCAGAGGAAGAAAATAAAATACATAAGCAAAACAAGAAAGAAGAGAAGAAATATTGAAGCATATTATAATTCCATACATATTAGATAATATTATAAGTCTACTGAACAAATGTGGCATCCTATAGTTAGTCTGATTCTTTAGAGTCATATGGAATTGTTCCAGAAAGCAGCTTATTTATTTTATCTGTGGTAAGGATTAGGATTTTTGAAGCTATGAACTTGGAAAATAACTGGGTTTTCCTTCTTTTTTTCCTCTTTTTTCCTCTCTTTCTCTTTGCTCTGTAGAATCTAAGCTCAGCTTGCCAAATGAGATTGTGTTATCTTTCTGAATTAATCTCCATGGAAGTGGTATTCATAGTGCAAATAACTCATAAATAACCATTCTCTAATTAGAGTGAGATAACTCAATTCCAATTGCTGGAATGTTCCTTTTAAGCTACACTTTGTATGAACTCTGCTGTGGGTTCATGTGCATCCCACACGTGTGGATTGCCTTTTTATGTTTCAGAGGATCCATTGGGAATGCATCTGTATCCCAGGTGCCTCCGTCATGTAAGGGACAAACCAGACCTTTCCATTCCTTTGCTTATGGCACTGAGACAGAAACTGAGTATTGCCTGCTACTTATCATGACTAGATAATGTCTGGGGAGTCTTGGAAATTTCTCCTTGTGCCAGTTTGCTGTGACTTAGTGTGTGTGACTCTGCATGTGATTCAAGGTGTCACCTGCTGCTTCATTTGCAGCTGAATCTGTGCTTTCTCTTGTTCAATTTCAAGCTCATTTAGTGGAATTCTCAATAAAATTGTTATTGCAGTCTTGGAAATAGAGAGTTTGTCGAGTTCAAGGTATGATGGCAAATTCCCAAACTCATCCATCATTATGAAAAATAATTTTTTTGAAGTTGTTGGGAAGAACAAGGGACATATCACTATAAAGTATTATTTGAATAATAAATATAAAGTATAATCTCAGTGAGATTGAGTGAGCACAAGTATATTCTTCAGAATCTAAAAAAAAGTAGATGAAACTGTTTATTTCAGTAAAATTGATGTCTAGGAACCAACTAATTGGTAGTCTAGGTTTGCTTCATTTGATATTGCAGTGGTGTGTTTGGGCTGCTTCCCAAAGCCAGAGTTAATATTATTGTAATGTGCTTGAGGCATATATTGCTTTAATATCCAGATCCCTTACATTGGTGCCACTGTGTGTTTTCAGTGCTGATTCTAAGAGTTCCTGGCAATATGCAAATAGTACAAGAGAGGAAGAGTCTTAATTCTGCTGTGGAAGAATTAAGTGGAAGCCCTGTAAATCAGTGGAGTGAGCCAGGCATGGACCTTTTTGCTGCAGAAAAGTGTCATTTGTATACACAAGGACTAAAGCTATGTAAAATGAGTTTTTCTAGGATATGGTTTAGGTAATTAAGAGAAGATACCAGTGATGGAGGAGAAAAAAGTATCTTAGAAGTCTAAAACCAAATGCACTGTCAGTGAGGACTGGGATGGTGAGAATGGTTGTTTTAACAACTGTTTTGTAATACCTATGTTCTCAATTTAGTTTCTTAAAAATAATAATCCAGTGTAGCAGTGCTGGAAGGCCATTGAAGACCACTAGGGAAGTTTAGAAAAGCAGATGTTGATTATTGGAACAGTCTACCTTCTAGGATGAGGTATTAGAGGTATTAGAAGACCAGAGAATTTCTTAAATTTCTGTTATCATTGTATAGTGTGTATTGTTGTTTAATTTTATGGTATGTTCTCAGACTCTTGTACCATTGCACTGGTTTTTGTTTGGGTTTTTTTTTAACTCTAAACTGTTAATAAGCTTGTGTTATTAATGTGCTTAATAAGCTTGCTTTAACATCCAGGAGGAAGCTCTAAACCCAGATACTGCAAAGCTTAGAGGACAGGCATTTGGATTATCCTCAGTATGCAGTCTGCTAAGGAACTTCAGATTATCTCTGGGAGATCTAACTGTTCCTTCATGCTCTAGTGTCTGCTGTGTCTGTTTCAGTTGCCTTGGAATCTAGGTATTTGAGCAATTGGAGTCCAAGTTATCAGTCTGGCTGAACTCTGAGCCTGTAATTCCATCTTACAGTTGTTCTCTCTAATATTTGTATTCATGTGGATAGTAGTACACTGGATGCAAAAAATACAAGAACTTCTGAAACTAGAAATATTTTTTTATTTCTATGGATTTGTTTCTATGGAAATTTCAGGAAGGTTTTTTTCCAGTCTTTTACTATTATATATCATGCTCTTGGTAAATATCAGTTTTATCTACTGTGATTTCCCTTATAGACGAGACACAGATTTTGTATCTTTGTTTCTCTTAACCATTAGAACTTTAGTTTTGTACCTCATTTTCTAACAAAGTTGACCTAGGTGAATCCTAGTTTTTAACTTCTTTTAGAAATCAACAGTGGCCTGCAGAGCAGGTAGAATCGTAGAATCTTAAGGGGTTTGCAATGGTTCATCTAGCCCAACCTCCCCTGTCATGTGCAGGGACATCTTCCCCCTAGACCAGGTTGCTCCAGACCTTATTCCAACCTGGCTTTTATAACTGTTATGCAAATAGGTTTTATTTTATCTGCATAAGAGTTATACATTTTCTATAAACCTTGGTTTCCAGCATTTTAGGGCTGCAAACAGGAAAGTTCATTATATTTTAAATTATTCCTCCCTTCAAAATAGCAATTCCTGTTGTCACAAATATCAGGCTTTATTTTTATTAAGTGACATTCAGATACTTGTCATATTTTCTGGTCTGGTGCTTGGAGTACTTCTTTTATGTCAGTATATTCCTCTAAGGTTAATTTACTGAAGATTTTGAGAAATTGATTATACTTTAAATTTTAGTGTTTATGTTTTATGCTAATGTGTTTTATTCTGTCTTACCTTTGTTTGATCTTGCATGGAAACCTTCATTGTGGTTTCATACAATTTAGAAATTAATTCTAATTAATAGTTTATAGCTATTTTACATTAGATTTTTGTGGAAGTTCTGCTTGATACATTATTTTCTTACTGAAGTTTTGTGATCTTTTTGGTTGGTTGATTTTTTATTTTTTTTTTGTAACAGAAGAGCAAAAGTACTGTCTTTTATGGGAGGGAAGGAGTCTGCTGTAGAGTCAGCTTTTGTCTTTACTTATCAAAGAAGTCTTTTTTGCTACATTGTTTAGTTCTATACTCTTGCACAGTTCAGCAAATTCATGATCTTTAATGTTCTTCAGAAACAGTCTTTTATGTTTCTACAGAAGAAAACTTTTGCCAGTTGGAATGAGGGAAGCCCATAAGGCTTTCTTCTCTCTTTTTTCCCCTTTTCTGATCCTGCTTGTTGATTCTGGTTTCTCCTGTGTTGCAGGCGGATATCTGGCTCCATAGATGTGATTGGACAGACCATCACTATCAGCAGGGTGGAAGGACGACGGCGTGCTAATGAAAACAGCAATATACAGGTTTTACACTGCAGTTTTGCATTCTGGTTTTGACTAAAAGACCTTTCTGCTTTCTCCATAGATTCTGACTAAGGCATCAGTGTATATGAATGAGTAATACATAAGTAGCTTTAAGTCCAGGAATAAAGTTTTGTCAATTACCAAAATATGTTAAGGTGAAATACTTGATAAAATTCAAAAGAGAAGTGTTTTGGTGTACCTCTTACTGAAAAGAAATGAGTGATGTTGCAGACTTACAATCCAAGAGACAGCATTGGGTCTACTAGATTTGTGTGGGATTGTGTTTTATGGAGTGAAAAGATAAATATTTAAACTGCCCATTTGTCCCCCTATTCCTGCCAGGTGCTACTGCTAGAAGTGAAAGTCCCCTTGTATGCAATTTGAAAAATGCAGTCTTTTAAAAATAAGGTGTGAAGGAATAAATAGTTGGTAGTAGCTTGTTTTTAATTATATTGTAGTACTTTACCATAGATTGCAAAATTAGTCTTTATGATTTTAGTGTAGACTTTTATTATCCTGAGAAAGCAACTAAATCTCTAAAGATGGAATACACTTCTCTCCTGAAGAATCAGAGGGAAGGATCAGGGTTGCTTGGTACTCTAGTTGCATTTCCATGCCAACTTAGGTTGAGGTTAAACTGTGAAAATAGTAATAGATTAGCACTGATACTGAAAACACTGCTGTGTGTTTTCCATCTATCTCAAAGTATGTAAGTAATTTATAGTATTGGGTTGTTCTCATGCTTTTCATATTGATTTTTAAATATTTTCCATTATAGAAATTTATGGCGCTCTTAAACCTTTAAAGGTACTTGGCAAATATGGGACACTGTATCATAGGTGTGCAGGTAGAGCTTATGCCATCTGAATATGGGTCTTTAGCTGTGAAGTGATACTTTCCTATTTTAGTAACTGAAAGACAGGAAACTTGTCTTCTACCCTTTTCACATAGCAATTGTAACTAGAGTTTGATATTTTACAGGTTCTTTCAGAACGCTCTAATCCTGAAGTAGACAGTTTTACCAAGCCACCTCCATTTTTCCCTCCAGGAGCTCCACCTACTCACCTTCCACCACCTCCTTTCCTCCCACCCCCTCCAACTGTCAGTACTGCTCCACCTCTGATTCCCCCACCAGGTAAATATCCTGCACTACATAGGATGTGAATAATGACAGATTTGTTAACATCAAATTCATCAATTCTTGAAGTGCATGGTGCAGAATTTTAGAATTTTGTGTTCCACTCGTTTCTTAAATGTATCTGTAAGGTAAACCCAGAAACTTTTATTTTTTCTTTCTCAGTAAGCATAATCCTAAGTAGTAAATAATTATTTAAAGACTAGCTGCTGGTTCTTGTGTTCTTGAAAATATTTGAAGTGAGAAGCTGTTTTCTCTAATTCAGTAATTGTTAATGCAATTGCAAGGTACATGTTAACTTTTGAACTAAAAGTATGAATTTGTGTCACAAATTGGATTCTCTGATGTCTAAGGTCAAGGCAGCAAGAGAGTTCTCATTCCCCTTTTCTCTCACAACATGTATGAGTTCCCAAAAGTCTAATAAGTATTGCATTTGCTCTATTGCTATCCTTTCTATCAGTTAGAAGTCTTATTAATCCCTGATGTTTTTTCCAGTGTTCTGTGTCTGTGAATCTTAGAGGAAACAGAGCTCTTTGAGAATTCGTCCCATTACTATCCCGTTTTGAAATTTACTGGTATTTCCTGAACATTTACTGAAATTTGACATATATGGAAATTTACTGGAAGAACTGTCGTAGGCATTTGCACAAGTGGTACAGTGACCTGTACTTGTCATTTTAAGACATAAAGTTCAAAAGGATTTGACAAGAAACTAGGAAGAATGGTCAGTGAGAAATTAGAATAGATGAAGAATCTTTGTAGTGTATTTGACTAGGAAAGTGAAGCATTTGTCTACAGAAGAGACTGATTTAGGGTAGAGCCTCTTTCCTTATTTTCTCCTGTTCCTTGAATTCATTTGCTTGACTTGTTCTGAGTATCATGTTGAACAGTTTCTTAGCTATTCTGCTTGCAGAGGGAATCTTTTAAAAGTTCCCTGTTAGTATTTGTATGTAGAAGCAAAGAAGTAACATTATTTGAGTGCAACTAGTATGAGCTTTTATAGGGTTTAAATCCTCGTAGAAGAAATTGCTTCTTCAATTGCCCCTCCTAATTTTAAAACTTAACTCATTCTGCCTGGCAAGCTCTGGCTTCCTCAGTGATGACCATACATAAAAATCATAACAGCTAGAAAACTGAGAAGAAGAGATTTTAGAATGAAATAATTCTCTGCCCTATTACATTTTTTTTTCATATATATAAAAATAGAGTCTCTGAAGTGAGATGGTAGTGCTCTGGTGATTTTGTGATGTTTCCTTACTGGAGAGGGGGAAGGACAGAAAGGGGATGGATGTGACCATAAACCATAATGCTTGCTGCAGTTTAAAGCTTCATTTCAACCTTTCTGATAAAATGTGTATTACATTGCAACCTTTTAGAAAGTAATTATTTTAATTGTAATTGTGTTCAGTAAAGGTGTTCTAAGTTGTATATTATTAAAAACATGAGAATCACCCCCACAGACATGCCAGATGCACTTGGTGTGTGGATGTCACCTACAGGTACTGAACTGTTCTTATGAAACCCCTCACCTGTTGAGATTTTAAAAGTGAAGGAAATCCACATGTGTTGCAGATCAAGCCAGCAGGTTTGGCTTTAGTCTCATGATTTACAGGCAGGTTTATGACACAGGCTTGTTCAGAAGGTCTTCTGGAACATCCTTCCGTGCTTTGTGTAGATTTGAAAATAACGATTAAGAGCTGTAGATTTAGTTTCCTCAGGCCTGTGTTTTAATTGTGCTGTTGCCAGCTCTTTATCATCAAAGCTATTCCAAAAATAGGTTCTGCCATCCCTCCTAGGTTCACTGAAGGAGGAGTTAAAAAACTACACTTAGCCAATATTAAACTGGGACTACTTGCCAGACAATTTAAGTATTCCAAATATAAAACATCCTCCAAAAGTGTCTTTGAAAAAGGATCTTGCTTTGAAGTTAGGTCTCTTGTTCTGTATCCATTCACTCTTATGATTCAAATCTTTTTTGAGGAGCAATTCAAAGCACCAAATGTAGAAAATTCTCAAATAATCCTAGGAGATGACTGGCAAAATATGTACTAGTTTCTGTTTGCTAGGTTTATTGCTATGTTGGAGTAATTTTCTTCTAAAGCAAAACATGTATGCTTGTTGCATAGGGTTTAAAAGTTGGTTTATATGCATTGGTTTAAGTGTAGCTAAAAATGTGATGCGTATTTGTGATTTAAGAAAAAAGAAACTTCTCTGAAATATCGAACTTCTGTTGCGTAACTTTGCAATGTATACCAGGGTTTGGTAAGTGACTGCTCAGCCTCAGCATCCTAAGTGTGTACTTTTTATCTTTGGATACAGAGAATTTGACCTATTTTAGCCTGTGGCAAGAGAACCAAGCTGAGTTATATTACATTTCTGAGATCTGTTACACAGTTCAGCTAATTTACAGTATGTTCCTAAACTCTGGTTGTGTTGTTCATGTTTGATTCCTTACTCCCCATGCAGTGCACGTGTGGCATTGTTTTCCTTTAGTAAAACATAATTGATTTTCTGTAAATACTTACCAGCCCTCAGCTAGTGGGGTGGTATACAATGTGTCTGAAGGCAATTTTGAGCGTGTTGGGTGAAATGATGCACTAATGACATTTGGGTTGCTTTTGACACACAAGTCTGAGTATTTAGGTTTAGGCTGGATGTGTCTTTATGGCAGCACAACAATGTTGTAGGGACATGGCAAGGTCTATACTAAGCCACCTTCTTGCATTGGTACAATGTAATCTCTTCATTGCAAGAAATGACAAATTATTTCAGTGTCTTTTCTCAGAAGTAGTAATTGACTGCTGACATTTCAAGTATATTTTCATACACTTAGAAGGCAAAGGAGTGAATAGTTAGAAATTATTTATTTTCCATTAACTGAAAGTTATGATTTTTTGTCTTGTTTTGTGTCTTATTTGTGTATTAGTGAGAAAGGTGAGGAAAAACATTTGATTAGATCATTTTGTCAATTTGACACATAGAATCTTTCTTCCTTTGTGATGCTATCAAGTAAATTAGCTTCTCTTTTAAAATTATATAAGCATTAATCATGTGTCTTTAAAAGTTCTTAAAGGTTTTTGTGGGGAAAAAATGCTTATGTGTTTTTTTGTGTAATGCCCTACATTAACAAATTAATTAAAATTATTTGGACATTTGGTGTCTGAATTTTAGTTGTATTCAGTGTGTCTTAATTTTGTTTGAGTGGCTGTTAAGTGAAATTTTTTGTTTGGCTTTTAGTCTTGTGGTAATACTTTACTTTTAATTCTGCACAAGGTAATGTTCTTGCAAATGAGACATATATTAATTTTTATTATGATTTTTTTTCCTTTAATGTAAAGAGGAGTTAACTGATGGATTTCCAGGCAGTTCTCTGGATAATGCTGAGTGCCATGTGCAGTGCTAAAAATATACTAATTTTAGTGAGCAATCGCAATCTTTTTTAGTATAAGGTGGAGCTAGTATTCCACTTGAGAGAACTTCTGGTATTTTTCTAGCTTATGTTCTTAACATTGCTTATTATATAATATATACATGCTTAACATTTATATATTTTATATATATGTTTTTTCTATGTTTTAGACTCATGAAGGATCTATTAATTAGAACAATTAGCCAAAAAAGATTCATGGTAAACACTTTGTCTGTGCAACAGTTTGAGTTCTTAATCTTGATTTTATTTCAGGAATTTTCATCAGAAGTGTTTGGTCTTTTAAACATTACACTGTCAAAATTTTTATGCTGTGATGCCCAGTATTCTTAACAACCATATTGCACACTGGAAAGCTTGTGTGCTGGTGAAGGCAAAATGGCTCATGCAGTTTAGAAATTTGGCTGTTACATTTTGGCTAAGGGAACAGATTTTAAATCTTCTAGATTGGGACAGAGACTTCAATTATATTTAACCATGTGTTTAATCCTATAGGATTAATGCTGTTAGAAATTCATGTCAGAGAAATTGCCAGCAATTAGTGAACTTTGATATTGATCACTGTTCCTCTACTTGCATATTCCTTCATTCTGTCCTTCTATCAAGGCAGTCTGGGAGCAGTTGGCATTTCTAGACATTATAAATATGTAGATTTAGTAAAATGTTGCTGCCGTACAATTGTCTTTTAATTTTAATGTTGAACTAATGAGATATATGTAAATTTCATCATGCATTGCCAGTCCTGTTCTGCATGAATGTTTATGTGGTTATGTCAACACTTATGAAAGCACTTGCCAGAGTTTTCTGTACTCTCCTTCCCCAAAGTTTTGCCATGAGCTGTCATGATTGAACTTACATAATTTTTAATGGAAGCAGAATTGTTGATAACTGAAAGTGCTTTATGGCTGGTGAAGTAGTCTATTTTCTGCCAGTATTGTTTTAGCCCAGTTTTTTATGTAGCAGTGTTATGTATTCAGTTAAGGTAAAGCTAGTTCTTTGCAAAGCATAGGAAGATAAGAACCTTTGAAGCAAGCAAATTATTTTTACCTTGTAATTATTCCTTCCAAAATCAGTAAGATAGGTTTATATGATGAGGCAGTATATTTTGTTAGGTCAGCTAATTTAGTTGGAAACAATTTCCTCAGCTTTTAGTTAGATTCATAACAGCTTAGCTAGATCTGAAAATCAGGTTAGAGTAATTCTTGCACATGTTTCTGTTAAAGGATGCTCCTTTCTCAGATAGTTACAAGAAAATAGAGAACAAAACAACCTTTTTCCTTCCACATAGCAGCTGAATGATGAACTGCACTGTCATAGGGTTGACTTACACATTAGACCTTGCTTACTGCTGCCTGAATGCTTTGTTCATGCAGACCTACTGTTTCCTGTGCCAAGCTATTGAAGGTCAGAGGCTAATTGCATTTCCTTCCATCCAGCCATGGAATGTAAAATAAAGCAAATGTAGTCTATGGGATGTTGCTTTCCTTCTGTGTACTAATATTTTAGGATTATGAATTTAATTCTGACCTTGAGACCCAGAATAATTCTTCACTATTCTTGCCTCTAAATAAGTAAGATCTTAGAGAATAGGAATTTAAATGAAAAGCTAGATTTCACAAGGCTCATATAAAATTTTAAGAATCGGTATTAATGTGACATCTTGACCTGAGGGCACAGAAAATATGTTGTCATTCTTCTTGATGATGTATGTAGTGAAAGCTCAATCTGGTTTTAGATCTACAGATAAGAAACTATTACATATATTACTATAACTGATATATGTTGTCTTTTTAGGTATACCAATAACAGTGCCACCACCAGGTAAATTTGCTTAGATTTTGTTTTCCACATTTGGTTAAGAGATGAAAACTTAACTGATGTGCAACTTACCAACTCCCTTTCAATTATATAGATAAAGGGTTGTATATACTAAACTATATGTGTATTTGTAGGCCTCAGTTATTTTGATGCTGGGCAGGAGAAATTGTATGAAAATGCTGTTGACTAGTGAACCTAATCAGTCAGTTTTCTAGATGTATATTTCCTTCTTTTCATTAAAATCTTCATTTCTCAGCAATGCAGTAAATAGTTTTGATTGTTGTTTATTGAGTATTGCTAGAATTTGCACATGCTTCTATATCACCATGTTTTTAAGAATGATAAAGTTTTTAATTTAAAGCAGTGATAATACATGTTTAATGTTTTGCCTTTGTCAAGCTGAAAAGCAGTTCTTAGTCTAACAAAATAAAAACCCATTTTCATGGAAATAATTTTTCATTGTTCTCTCTGGGATTTGTTTGCCATTGTATGCTTAGCCTAGTTCTTTTATGTGTTTATGGGTGGTAGATTTTTGCTTTCTCCCCTCTTTACCTAATTTATTTTCACAGGTTTTCCACCACCACCTGGCGGTCCTCCACCTTCCCTCATACCCACAATAGACAGGTGATTATCTGTTTGAAATCTTACTAAGCAATCTATCAGTATTCTGTAACTGAAATAAATGAGTACTCTTGTATTGCCCAGTGTTTTATGGATTTGCATCTGGGAAGGGGGAGACAGCTTCAGATTTTTGCAGAAATGTTACTGGTCTCACTTCTCAGCATATTCGTCACAGTTTTGATGGTAAATCAATGCCAAGGGAGTGATTGTTAAAGTATTCTTTAGTAGTCTGAAGGCTTATTTATGTGAACTGCATACTTTTTTACAGATGTACACAAAAATTTGAGCATAGATTCAAGCCCTCATAAACTATAAGAAGTGCCAGAGTTCCACAGAATCCAAATTTGTATTTCTGTTTTAAGTGTTCATCTGCAACAGGCCTTTATTTTTCCAATACCATTTTTATATGCATTTATATGTATACACATATATATATTTGTATATAGAGATATAAATATATAAAAGGAGGAAAAAGGTTGGCTAGCACCAACCTTTTTCAACTTTCACCTAGTCCTTGAAAAATATTTGTATTTTGCTGGAGGCCAAAACCAGGTCATATACAAAACTCACTTAAGATGGTTCAAGCCGCTTGTCAGTGCTCTGGATCTCCCTGAAGGAAGATGCACACATCTGTTCCTTTGAAATTGAAAATTCTGTTAAAATACATGATACAGGAGGATGATGGAAAATCTCAGAGAAAATCTTCATATGGTTTAATTGAGTAAAAAATCCTAACTTGATACATCATGTGTGCATGAAAGTAAATTTAGTACTTTGTACTGACAGTTGCTATGAGTGCTGCTTCTGATTGTATATATTGTAGATAATATATATATTATATACATGTATCTATTTATTGAAGGAGATAGCTTTATTGCTAAAGCTGAGTTTGAGCTTTAACATGCTGAAACTGGTTTTGCATGTATTTTCTACAGTGGACATTCTTCTGGCTATGATGGTCGTCCTGTTCGTGCATTTTCATATGGCAGTGGTAAGTAAGCAAGCTTCCTGGCTTTGGAAATTTTGACTATTGTGATATCAAATTGCTTGATACACTTATAAAGTTTTTAGCTAGAAGTCTAAACAGGTCCTGTCAGTATTTCATTATGAAATCTTATTGCTAACCATTGTAATAGATACATGCTGTTGCAAATATAAACACTATTGGTAAATACTGTTGTTTTGCTTATTAATTTATATACTGAATGTCTTTTCCTGCTGCTTTTGCATTTAATTTTGAAGCATTATATGCCATAATATGGACTGCAAGTCAGGGACAATTTTTCAAGTATTTAAAAGCAAGAAAACTTGAATTAGTGTTTTTTTCAGTAAAAGTGAAATAAGAGTGAACTAAAATAAAAGCTTCATCATGTGCCACCAGATGGGCATCCACAGAATGTATGCCGAGTTTAGAACTGTTACCTGGCACAGCTCTGCCTCCTGAAACAAAGCAGAAAATAAGAAGTTAAAGTAGATAGAAATACAAAATTATTTAGGTTGGAAGGAATCATCAAGGATTATCTATTTCAAGCCTCCCTGCCATGGGCAAGAAGACCTTTCACTAGACGAGTTTGCTCAAAGTCCTGTCCAACCTGGCCTTGAACACTTCTAATGGTGGGATATCCACAACTTCTCTGGGCAACCTGTGCCCCACTACCATCATCATAAGGAATTTCTCCCTTATGTCCAATCTAAACCTACCCTTTCTCAGAGCAGAACCATAGCCCTTTGTCCTGTCACTACAGGCCATGGCAAAAGGTCTCTCTCCATCTCTCTGTTTTTATAATCTCTTTGCAGTATTGGAAGGCCACAATAAGGTGTGCCTAGAGCCTTCTTCTCCCTCCAGGATGAACAACCTAAAAAATATAGGAGAGATGTTCCAGCTCTCTGATAATTTTTCATGGCCTTCCTCTCGACCTGCTCTATCATATCTTTGTTATACTGGGGTCCCAAGAGCTGGATGCAGTACTCCAGGTGGAATCTTTTGAAGGCACACAAAGAATCACCTCCCTCAACCAGCTGGCCACTCTTCCTCTTGATGCAGCCAGGGTACAAGTGGCTTACTGGGCTGCAAACTCACACTGCTGGCTCATATTTAGTTTTTTCCCACTGGTATCCCCAAGCCCTTCTCTGCAGGGTTGCTTTCAATTAGTTCTTCAGTTTGTACTGACATTGAGGACTGCCTCCACCCAGATGCAAGACCTTGCACGTTGCCAGTCACTACCTCTGCCTTTAGTACTGCTGCCATCCAGCCCCATGCCTAGTGCTTCTTCTTTCAGCTAAATTCTATTGCCTTGCTCCTTGTTCCTTTGAACCCTAGCTGGTGAGAAGAGAAATTGTAGGGAAAGTTTTGTCTGTTTCTGAGGATGTGTGATGTTCAGCACAGATGAAATATTCAGCAAATCTATTTCCCAAATGTTCTGAAGTCTCAAGCATATACAAGGATATGCAAAATGACATTTTGTAATGGGTCTCAATTTCTTGAAGTTGTAGCACTTCATGGAGTAACAAGCAGTATTTTGTTGACATTGTAAGGATTCTCATCAGTTATCAAGTGTTTGCTTTCATGTGTTGAAAGCTTGTTATGTTTTCAAGAATTCTTGAAAAAGAATTAATAAACATCAACTTTACACAGACTTCTTTTTTAGCAGTAATTTAATTGTGTTTTGACAAAAAGGTAAAAGCTGAGATGTACAACTAAGGCTATGCAGAGTATCATGAAGAAAGCAGTTTTACTAGCACATACTAATGTATATATGTGGCATCTATTACATAGTCTCCAGTGTAGAATGTTTTTCACTTTGGTCTCTCTTTTGTTAGAATTTTCTATTCTGTCAAGTACTGTCAAGGACATAAGAATATTTCCAAGTTTTAAGTTGACCTTTAGAGATGATGGCATGCTTGTGTTGTTGCTGCACCAATTTCAAAGGATGACTGTTATCATGGTCATGCTAACATTGAATTTGAATTTTTTCAGCAGCATTAAATAGTTTTTGGGCTCTATATGATTATGGAGACCAAGGAGCACAGTCCACC
Source organism: Luscinia megarhynchos (assembly GCA_034336665.1). Lineage (NCBI taxonomy): Eukaryota > Metazoa > Chordata > Aves > Passeriformes > Muscicapidae > Luscinia > Luscinia megarhynchos. The sequence goes on from CM067566.1 coordinate 26,293,771, forward strand.
CCTATCTTCACAGTGTGCTTCCAGAGTATCTGGTATCCCTGTTGCAGCAAAAGCTTTTATATTTGCTGCACAAAGCAATTGTCTATCTCAAAGCTGTCTGTGTCATAGGGATTTTTCAATCTGTAGAGACTCTGTGGCGTTTTATCACTGTTGCTCATCTCTTAGTGAAAAATGTTTTCCTAGTCAGCATCATACTCTCACAGTCCCTGTTGTGCAATGTGATCACTGGTCAGTGTTCAGCAGTGCTCTCTGTGAATCATTTGGGGACATTGAGAGCTCCACAGTGCAGCAGGATACAGATACCACTGTGATTTACTAAGTATATTTATTTAATAGTTGCTTTGGATGATAGCACTGAATCTCCAACCTGTTTTCTTTGACAATCTTCTTCTTTGACAATCTTTGTGCATTTCCCAGCTTTGTCAAAATTGCAGGGGAAGATGTGCAAATGGAGCACATTGCAAAAAGTACCAGTCTTGATTAAGGTACTAGCCCTTCTTCTGCCTATTCACATTCCTCAGCTCATGCTTTGGTGTCTCTTCCCTTGTGGTCAGTTGGGTTTCCATTGCAAACCCTTCAGGAAGGTTATGTAGTAAAATAACTTATAGCTTCAAGAATGTCAGTTTTGTTTTTGTGTTCTTCCACCAGGTCTGTGGGGTTTCGTCAATTTGCACTGAAATCCTTTCACAATTCAGTGCTACCTTTGCCATCATATCTTTGGCTTTGCTTGAGCTGTGTTTGATCAGCCACTGAAGTGCCTTCTATTGGATGCTTGTTTACTTTTTCCTCAAGCAGTTCTCTGGTCTATGCTCTAAATGCTCTTTATATCTTAGGAACCTGTAAGACATTTAACATTACAGAAAGAGTTTGAGAGTCAGCATTCTTTGAGGCACAAGGAAGAAGCATTAAATAGTTTGCCTTATGCCATGAAGCTTTATGTTTGTAAATCATCTCCTAAACAGGGCTCATGTTTCCAAAACTAGTAATTATTCAAAGCTCCCTTCCTGTTTTAAAAATAAGATCAGAGTTCTTCTTGTAGAAATTACTGGAATAATCCATGTAGAAATAACAGAAGTGACAAATTACTTCATTCAGTGTTGAAAAAGCAGAACACCAGCTCATACTAGAAAGTAAGCTTGTGTGTTGTGAACAATTCCTGGTGAAAACCTCGATATAAAAATGTGCAGTGTGTCAAATTACTGTTTTGTCTCATGTTACTGGGGAGAAATACTTCCTGTCTGATGAGAATTACTCAAGATGGAGTATCCAAAATTTATTGTAAAAGTTTGTACTACCATTAATAATTGGTTTGTAGTATGCATTTAAAGTTAAGTTTAAATTTTAGACCAGAATACGCAGGCAGCCGGTGTCTCATGTACCATACGTGTATTGTTGACATAGTGGCAAGTCAAGGAAATTAGCAGTCTTTTAAGTCCAGCTGGTTCTTTTGCTATTTCTGGCTGCTTTCCTTCCACGAATTTCGGGTCTTGGCAGTATAATGAACAGCATAATATTGTATTAGGACATTTTTTTCTGTTAACCCTTCCTTTTGCTTGTAAACCTGAAGTTAAACAGTGTCAAGCATTTTATTAGAGGCAAAACCGTATATAAATGCTTTTTTAAGGAATTACAATACTTTTCATTGCAAATGTATTTTAACAATGAAGTGTTTTTTCCTGCTCCACTGCCTGCTCTAAAGGTCTTTTGTATTCCTCCTCTGGATGCTTGGCAAACTGCTCTCTTCAGCTTCTGCCAAAGCTTTCTGGGGCAGGCATGCCCCAGACGTTGCAGGCAAGGCAGTCTGAACATAGCTGTCAGCAGAAGCCACTGGTTTTATAACTCTGCAGTATTAAATACAGCACCAGTAACACACTTTACATTGTTCAGTGGATATTTATGTTAATTGTACTGTTAATCTCTTTGTGACACCATGAAGTCAAGTAAATATTGTTCTCGTATTATAGATGATGAAGTGGAGCTCAAAACAAACGATTTATTGAAAGTTAGGAAAGCTAGCAAGGCAGATAAGCAGAAAGGGAGAAGTCCTCAGTACTGTAAGTCCACTAGAGAGTGCTGTTTCCAGCTAAATACTCAGCCCTTGTTTTTCCTTTACAGGATGCGTTCACAGCTCTTCTGGCGAGGGAGGGCAGGGCAGATAATTGGGGCATTAAAAGTAGCAGTTCTGTATTTCACTGAAATTGGCAAAAAGCGGGGGAGAAGCATGTTCCTTCTCCCCACTGCCAGCTATGTAAAAAAAGTTGGGAGACAGTGTTAAGACCTCTTTCTTAACATCTTAATATGTCACTTCTAGATTAAAACTATGTTTAATTTTCTTACACTGTTACATTTTAGTGGTATTAGTGTTTGTGCCAAGTATTCATCAATGTTATCTTACACAGCACAAGTGGGAGCATTATTTCTTCTCTCCAGACTGAATTTATTTCTAAAGCTCCTTTTACATCTGTAATCAGAAAAGTATGACAAAGCATAGTATAGAATATAAATTTGCAAATGAAAACTTCATAGCTGATACTGTATTTTAAATAAAATGATTTTAAAGTATGAGAGATAAAAATAATAGCCTTTAAATACAAGGCTGGAAGTGTCCTTTTTCTGAATTGTATATTCAGACCACCTGGGTTTCAAAGTCAGTTTTGTTTTCTGGTTATTTTTGGTTTGTTGTTCCCCAAAAAATAAAGCCATTTGACTACATAGAATCAGATTATTTGAGCAAGTATTTGCACAAAATTTTTTTCCCCCAAAAGTGTTTAGACTGTCTTTGGGATATATTGCCTGGTATATCCTCATAAGAAGTATTTAAATGAATGCCAGAAGTTTTTGTAATCATCACGGAAAAAATGCAGTGTTTGCTTAGAATTAACTCTAAAGTGGGGAAGATTAAAAAATGTTGTTGGAGGAAACTGACAAATGTGTTTTCATGCATAAGTTTTCATTATGATATTTGATTTTTTTCTAATAACTACATTTCTTTCTTCAGTCACCTTTCCACACCCTGCAGGTTCTGCACCCTCATGGTCTAGTCTTCTGGACACCAGCAAACAGTGGGATTACTATGCACGAAGAGAGAAGGATAGGGAACGTGAGAGAGAGAGATCCCGAGATCGGGATCGCGACCGGGACCGAGACAGAGATCGAGACCGTACCAGAGACAGGGAAAGGGATCGAGATCACAGTCCATCTTCAAGTGCATTCAACAGGTCAGTGAAATGTCTTCAGTGTGCTGTAACTCTGCTCAAAACCCTGTCTCTGTTAAACAGTGTACTTCAGCATTCAGGTTCGGTGTTCTGCTGCGTATTCCAAAGAGCTGGGGGGGTTGGCTTCCTCACCTTCACCCTTTTCTCTTGGAAACTATAATTCTGGATTTCTACATGTGAAACAGAAGCAGAAAAAAAGGACAGCATACATCCAAATTGGTCATAGTGCTTTACAGGTTAAAGGTGATTTAAGTCTTGAGAGTGTCTGGAATAGCAATCTCTTTTTGACATCAATAGGTCTAGAAAAAATATACATAAAAATCTGTAGAATTTTAGTTGCCAGTTCAGTACAAAGAGCAACATGTTGCAACATTTGACCTTAATTAATGATGCTAAAAGCCTGTTAAAATGGTTAATATGGTTGGTAAAAATGGCTGAATACTAATCTCTCCTCTCTCTTTTAAAACTATTATTTCAAGGTCAAGAACTTTTCTTTAATTTTGATGTAGACGATGAAAGTCATGTCAGATAAATTTATTCAACTTTCTAATTGCTTTTTAAAAAATAGCTTCAACTGTTCTATGATTCATGTGCTCAAGTACAAAACATTTAATATCTATGGCTCCATAGAACAGAGGTCTATTGGATAGCCAGATTTTTCTAAATTTCCTCTGCTTGTTATCTACTAAGCTTTTTGGTGTAAATATCTGACACTTTTCTCAGTGTTTGTTGTTAAATTTAAATTTTTGCAGAATATATATGTTAGCTGTTAGGCAGATTGTTTTTACTAATGGTTTTAAGATGAAGGGAATGAGAGCACTGAGAGTAAACGCTACTGCGGTTGTGAGATGACATTGTTGCATGATGATTGTTAGCTGAAGACCCAAACTGGGTGCTGGCTGGGGGGTTTTCCATGCACACTGGTGTGGTGATGTCCTCTCCTGTGGGCGTGTGCTTCGTTCCAGGGTCAGTTTCTGAGGGCTGAAGACCTATCTAAACATCTGTTTCTCAGACAGCTTGATTGAAGGCCAGAAAGAACCCTGGTCATTCAAGGGTGCTTGAAATGAACCTTAATAGCTTCCAGGCCTCAAGAAATCTCTGTGCTGCTGCCAGAGTTATCTGTAAAGGAGGGGGAAGAGCAGGCCTCGACTTTTTTATGTGACTAAATTATCCACCATCTGTAGCAAAGCTGTTGCCACATGGCTGTGTAAGAAAATGGGAGGCCCTTAACTAGAATAAGTTGGTTTGGGAGTCACAGAAGAGGTGGGAGAGGCTTAAGAAAGAACATGCAGATACAACATTTCTTAAGAAGGTTTATTTTCAATTCTATTCACTTATGAAAGTAAAATGAATGGAGCTGTGAGGAAGAGAACATGAACTGTTTTAAAGACTTCACAGGTTTATAGCTTTCATTTATATTCCCTTTGTTTAAACTTTGATCATGTGGTACTTTGGTGCAGCTTGTAGTAAGCATCAGGTTTAGCATTCCACTGCTCAGAAATTATGGCTTTCAATGCTTTTAGCAGTTGTTTTCCAGATGAATAGCCTGTGTTTTTGCTACAGCATTTCTTAAAATTACAGGAAAATGGGATTATTTTTATTCTATTACAACCAAAATGTGGTTTAAAAATGAACTTTCAGCTGTTCTGCCTTTACTCTGCTATCCTCAGATAAAAATGTGCATTTTTCCAATGCATTCCACTCTGCCCTCTTGAGAAGGTGTCATTATTTTTGGACTGTTTCCCTTATGCAAAGGTTGAGACTTTATTTTGTTTGTTTGGGGGTTTTTTGTTTTATTTTTTTATTTTGGTAGTTTCAAGTCAATTAGTTACCACTAAAAATGTCGACATTGGAATTTGATTGATACGTTTCTGTTTTGTGGTTCTTCCTCAGCAATTTGAAAAATTAAAAATAAAAAAAAAAACCAGAAAAACAAATCCCAGCAACTGTGTTTCTAAGGTCCTGGAATTTAATAATCTCGTGCAGAAGAGGAGATAAAGCCTGGCTGGATTGCAGCTTTACAGGATTTGGTGTCCTGGTGGTCAACAAACTGAACAAGACACCACGATCAGTGTGTGATAAAGGTCAAAAACATTGAGCAGCATTAGAGTGTTCCTGAAAGCTCCCAACACACTGGTCTTGGCAAACTGATTTTTTGCTTTACTTAGAGAAGTTGTTTATTTTCATCAGGCACACTTACAAGCTGTCATGGTTCTTTAGTAGTTTGCCAAAATAAAGTATAAAATGGAGTATCAGTAATATTTTTAACCTTTTCTAGAATGTTTTAAAAATAACTGGGTAACAGAACAAATGCAGACTGTGGGTTACCATTAAGGGCTTTGGATCTCATCTTTGAAACCAAGTTGTAAGTCCTAATTTCTCATGGCAAGCTTATCAGAAGTTAGTGGTAGACATTCAAATTTAACTTCTTAATTAGATACTGATCATTAAAATATTAGTTTTGGGAAACAATATCAGATATGGGAGGAAACAACACTTGCACAGAGAGGCTGGGGAGTCTCCATCCATGGAGATATCCTGAAGCTGTCTGGACAATGGTCAGTGGGTCCTGATGGCCCTGCTTTAGCTGGGGTTTGGTCCTGATGTTCTCCACTCATGCTTTCCAACCTCAGTTTTTGTGCCATTTGATCACAAATGTGCTTTGCAGGATTCCATCAGCTTACTCTCAGATCTGAGGGTATAAATGCATTATAAAATCAATGAAGTTGTATTACTCAGTGACAAATCATAATTTTGAGTTCTGCAGTTGTAGATGCAGTTTTCCTGGTCTTGATGTGTGAATATTTTTCGTGTCCCATAGAAAAGCAGAATTTTCTGTGGGGTGGTTTAATACTTCTCTACAGTGTCTTAAATTACTAATTTCTGACATTTGCTTGAATGATGTAACCATACAGGGTTTCAAAAAAAGACTAGTGCAGTTACTTCAGGTGTTCCTTCATTCTCACTCTGAGTTTTAATGCATAGCTGTAGTAATTATTAATGTAATATCCTCACTTGGGAAATGGCCAGAGGATCCAGGTTGTGGCAGATAAAATGGGTTTGATCTCAGCTCTCCCTGCTCCAGGACATGAGAAATCTCTTTAAGGCTTGAGCTGTTCTCTCTGTCTGATCTCTTCTGCTGCTGCAGGGACCTCAGGAAGATACTTTCTTTCATGGTAAATTTTGGCAGAGACAGAAACACTTGCCTTTTGTTAGGTCAACAGTATCTAAATTGTTACTGAGTTTACTTCTTTTGAAAGATTGGTTACATTGTGCCTTCCTTTAGGACTTGGTGTGGATCTCCAAAACGGTGGTTAGAGAAGACTTCGTGTAATATATAAATAATTACACTAAGTTCATTTGTACTGAAGTTGCACTATAAATGATATTGGGGTAGGATTTTCTTAGTAGAGAAATGTTGAAATGATCCTGCCTTTTTTAAGCTATGCTAATATGTAGCATTTTAGCATTTGAGTCGTGTTGGCTAACAATGGACAGTGTTCTCTTTTTTTTCATCAAGTCAAAATACAAAAATATGTTTTTAGGTAAAGCCTTTGAATTCTTGTCTAACCTGTGATATTTAGGGGTCTTTTACCAACATTGTGGCAGGGCAATCCAAGAGAGATATGGAAGGTAGAGATAGCACTAGCACTGGAGAAAAATTCATTTTAAAAGCAGCCCAAAATATTTAATATATTTTACTCTTTTTACTTAGCTTTTCCTTTTTTTTGAAGCAGATGTAAGGAAATAGTTAACTTTACCAAAATCTAATTTTAATTTACCCAAATTGTATAATAGTCAAAAAGTGTGGTGATAGGTGTATAACGTTTCAAACATTGATCTGAAAACATTACTGAAGTTTACGTAGAATTGTATTTCCTTCACTGTTAGATACAGGCTAACAGCTTGATAACTTCTATATAAACTTAATGGGGTGCATGGTTGTATTCTTTTTTCTTTCATTTTTAATGAACAATGTCCTTTCAAAATTGCATTAACTGCACAAGTCTAATGTATAACATGAAGAATTTATTGTCATTTAAGCACTGGAACCCATGTAGACATCCAGAAGAAATATTAAGATTTTCCTGTCATTTAGCTTCTGATGCTCCTTGGTCTTACTGTCCTGAACATCTCTTCTTTCTGAATCAGTGATGAAGAACGCTACAGATACAGAGACTATGCAGAGAGGGGCTACGACCGCCATAGGACAAGTAGAGAGAAGGAAGACAGACACAGAGACAGGAGACACAGAGAGAAAGAAGAGACTCGACACAAGTCATCTCGAAGGTTTGATTTCTCTTTTTTTTAATAGGATATGAAAGACTTGCCCAGTTTAAAAAAAAACAAAAATAAAAACCAAGTAAACTTTTAAAAGAACCCCAAACAAACAGGAGATTTGTGGAAAGACTGTAAACACTTGAATGTGCTACTTGGAACAAGTCTGCCATATAAAATGTGGACAGACAAAAAGCATTGCTGACCCTGGGTAACCTCATATTGAGTGATGTATGTGACAGTCAGTATGTGAACAGAAATTAGGACATTGGGGAAAGAAGGGTAAAAATAGTAAGTCAGAAAGAGGTGGAATGAAGCAGACATTCAGCAGCATGAACAGAACAACTCAGCAGTCATTCTCAGTAAGTAACATAATCCTCACAGTCACTGGATAGAAATTGTTCTACATGATCCATTTTAAGTTAGAAATAAAAGTCAAGTCCAGAAAATGGGGTCAACAAGAACGTGAAATTATTAAGGAATGCCAATAGACACCTGACATTGTTAAAAGTATTGCTGTTAGAGTATGGCTTACAAATGTGAAAAATTCCATTTTCCCCTCAAAAAGTACAGGATGGATGGATGTATGTTCCATTCCAGGAAAAATTCAGTTGTGCACTGACATGCAAAAACTCTGACTTGGGAGCAGATGGCAGTTTTCAAATATGAATGCAGAAGGTTTTTTTTTGGTACTTTGTAATTAAGTAGGGCCTGAAGTGTCAAGTGTTTGAGGCATGTTTTCTCTCTATTTAGTAACAGCAGACGTCGTCACGACAGTGAAGAAGGGGATAGCCACAGAAGGCACAAACACAAGAAGTCCAAAAGAAGCAAAGAAGGAAAAGAAGCTAGTGGTGAACCTGCTCCTGAACAGGAAAACACTGAAGCTGCCCCTGTGGAATAGGCTTGTGTGATTTTTGCCTACTTGCATATATATTAGTGCCAGAAATAGATTACTATAAATCTTGTTATTTTTCTGGGAATTATAATAATTTGCTCTTAATCTTGTTCTGTTAGTTTGAAATCAAAGGTTACTTTGGTTTTTTTTGAAAATAAAAGAACGAATTTTTCATGTTAATATTCTTGGACTGACTTTGTCTTTTAAGAAACAGTGAAAAAACATCTTACAGCTAGAGGCTTATGCGCTTACAATGTAAGTAGGCTTAAATTCTCTGTATTAAATTGTCTCCTTTTTTCATAAGCCAACGGGAAGGTCATTATTTTACTGACTTTAGAAACAGTGTGCATTCATTTTATTATATACCCAACATCTGGAACAGTGTGGGTTTAGCATAGCTTTTGGAGTCATATCTGGAAAGGTCATCCTTTGCTACAGGGACACACAGGAACTGCAGGCTCTTCAAAAGCCTTGTAATAACGTGAAGAATAGAAACTAGGGAAAGTGGGAAAGGTGCCGATTGTTCTTAGTTGAATGGAACACTGAGCATGGTGATGATACACTTGGTAATTATGTCTGGTTTGTGTGGGTGCATAGGGATGAATTAAGCTGGATAATCGTTCCTGCTGCTTTTCAGTGGCTTAAGAGAGAGTTCATTTTAGTCTTTGTTCTAGGGGAACAGCTGCCCTTAACATGATAAAGATTAACAAACATATCCTCTTCCCACTGCAAGCTTGTGAGATAAAAACAAGACTGTGGAACATGAGGAATTTGCAGAGAAAGACAAAGGACTGTTTAAAGAAACATATAAGACCATCATCACTTTCCGATTTACTTCATGCAGAACAGTAACAAGTGTGATTGATAAGGCAGTCCCACAAAAATGTTACTGCTATTCAAAAGACTTGATGGTGTTAGCAAGGTGCAGTGTACTTCCTTAAAAGTAATATTCTATATAAAAATCCCAGATTTAATAGTATTAATCAGAACAAACCAGGGAAACGAGGTAATTTGGTTTTGGATGAAAATAATGTCTGTACAAGTACACAGTTACAATTATTTTTAATTATTTTAGAAATTTCATTCACAGTTTTACAGACTAACAAACAGTACTTGAAAGTCTTGAAAATACCAGCTTCATGCTGACCATGAAAAGGTACACATAATCAAAGTGCTATTAACGTGTTGGATAAAAACCTTCACCTGATTATTGCAACTAGAAAAATTGCAAGAAATATTTTCATAAGTTATTCAAGGTTTTCTTTCTGTAAATCAAAATAAAGTGGGTGAGCAGAAGCTGTTGCTCCATAAATTTCATTATTATTATAATGCATTAAATAGATATATAGATATGTATAAAAAAAACAACATAAAACCCGTAAGAACACAGGGAAGGAAGGACTTAAGTCTGTAGCTTGGATCACTCTGGAGTGATTTTCTGACGGGTGTCACTGCTTTGCCTAAACTTGACTTTTCTTGACATGCAGGTTGAAATTTCACAAACCTTTTCTTTATAAATACATACTTGACCCCCCCAAAAAAGCAAAGACTGATGTTCCTTTTGTAAAATTTTTCCCCGTGTTAAGATACTTGTCACACTCTTCATGAAGACTTGTTTTATAAAAATGTGCCAGGCCAGGACACAATTGTGAGAGTAATTTTTCCTTTTAGTTCTTTGAGCATCCTTGCCAAGCAGGCATGCATCATTCCTGATGTGTTCCTGCCGTTGACAGCAAGGAGGATGTCACCACATCTGAAAAAACAAATGCAAGACAACAATTAAACAAGGTGACTTCTTATCTTAGATGTTTTCAAATGCCAAAGCATGTCCTTAAGCTGGGGGAAGGGTTAGAAATGAGTATTACGGTTCCTTCTCTGGCTAACTACTGTTCATGGATAACAGAATAAAGCAGGTGAAAAGACTTCATTTGTTTGGCTTTCTTACAAATTTATAATTAATTAGACATATTTGAAAGAGAACATGATGTAGTTCTTCTGATGTTCATTCTGATGAATCATCCTTGCAGAATCATAGAAGGGCTTCGGTTGAAGGCACTTCAAGGAAGGGACCTTCTACTAAACCAGGTTGCTCAAAGCCCCAGATAACCTGTCCTTGAATAAGGAGAAGGCATCCACAATTTCTCTGGCCAACCTGTTCCAGTGCATCACCACCCTCACATTAAATAATTTGTTTTTAATATCTGGTCTAAACCTACTGTCTTTCAGTTTAAAACCTAGCACTACGTACTCTTGTAAAAAGTCCCTTTCCAACTGTCTTTAGATGCTAGAATTATCTGTGTTCTGAACAACTGTACCTTTTAAGCTTTGTTAATTGATGTAAGTTTGTGCCATGATTGTGCATGTAGTCTCTTCAAGTTATTGGTGTTTGCAGGCAAGTCGTTTGGTTGGGATGTTTAGAACTGGATATGTGGGAAACCTCTGTGCTGGCATGCTTTGTACCACCCCAGAGATCAAACTGACTCTTCCTTTAACTTACTCACATACTAGTGGATTGCTAGACACCTGAAAACATTCTGCTATCAAAGCAGATCTGTTAAACTTCTGTTTCCAGATCTCCCAAAGTTAGTTAGTTAGTCCTTCCACCATCCCTGCCATTGCCTTAATGAAAACATGTTTTTTAAAAACCCCCACAAGTTAACCAAAAGAGAAACTTGCTTAAATACTACTTTTTTTAGATAATAATCATTACCTAATTCTGCCATCATTGTATGCTGGTGTTCCCCCAACAATGGATTTGATAAAGAATGGTTTGTTCCCAGTATGTTCTTCATAGCCTCCTACGATACTGAAGCCAAGACTTCCAGATGTATTTCTTCGTAATACAATTTCTTTGCAGCTGTACAAATACCTGAAATAAACCAGTTTAATTAGATGTCTTATAGTTAACTTTAGATTCTGATGAACCATAAGTAATGAATTAGCCTTTTCATGCACCCATAGAGTGTTTTAAAAAGTTGAGGTAGTGCCATCTTTCCACTGCATTAAGCACCTACACTTCTGTTTCTGTAGTACTGCTCTCCTGTTATAACCAGATAACCAGTTATCCCAAAAGTAAAATTAGTAGTCTTGGGCTAAAATATTAAATAAGTTTTTTTTATATGGTAGAAATCTGTGCAAATTATCTAGTTGGTGTGATGGAGAAAAGCACTTAAGTCTGGAATTAATATTTGCAAATCAGCAATTCAAAAAGCTGCATTTCTTCTATCTTGTACAGCCTAATGACTTATTTTCCAGATATGAGCCTGTATGTGATTAATTCTGTCAAAGTGCTCAGGCACTTACTACTGTGGTACATGTCAAAGTGAAATAATTTTAAGGCCAATGGAATGAACTACAAAAATGACAGATGACACAAAGACCTCAGGTATTGGTGGAATTAGGGATCCTGAGCTTTTCTTGTTAAATAACCTGATAAGTTACAGCATGGAAGATGAGAGAAACTTATCCATGTGAGTCAGTGCTTTGGAGCTTGTCCTTACTGTAATGATTAACACAGGATTTTATAGTAAGATAACTGAAATTTGCTTCTCCCTCCATTTGTCTTTTGAATTATTTTACATTACTGTATCTTATGCTTATCAAAGCTTAGGTTCCAAAACTAGGAATAGAGGAAAAGAACAATAGTGTTATTAGACTCTTAAATGTTGCCTAACACTCTGAGTACATTAATTTCTGTTTCCTTTCTTTTTAAAATCAAATTAATTCCATTTGTTAGAGAGTGAGTGATAGAAATTTTTGTCCATAGTACTTAACCAACTTATCATTAGTGGTGTCCCCAGGAATGATTGAAATTACTGAATGTAGGGTGACGTACAGCAGGCAACTGTTACAAGCTCTATTCAGAGACTTTTTAGGTTTCGAAGAAACACCTGACACTTCTCTAGGAGGATAAATAGCCTTTGTCTTAAAGACTGACATGCCTAGTGTTTTAAAAACACTAGTGTTTTAAGTAGTGCATTTGCTGTCTTTCACAGCAGTAATACTAGATTAGTCCCCCAGGGCCCAGAAAATATTCACCTGATGCCAGGATGGCAGGTATGTAATATTTGCACAAGAATTGTTGCTAATGTAAGAAACAGGTGACATTTGCTTCTAACCCAGCAGCCAGGCATTATTACTTTACCATCTGTGGACGTGCAAAATCTCTTAAACCCTCTATGTTTAATGGTACTTATCAAGGTCATGACCAAGCAGTGCCAGGATTGAGCCATTAGTGCTATAATTCAGTGTTGATTTTGGGCAGAGGTGTCTGCTGCCCAGTGCTGCACTCCCTGCCTTAAGGAGCACATTCCTGAAACTGAAAGGTAGTCAGCTAAATCTTAATGCCATTGAAAAGTAGTAGGTAAGCAGGCAATGACAAGAGGATAAAAGGCAGTGAAGCCAAACATGCTTTATTGCTTTCTATACATGCAATCTATAAGGTTATTAGTTGCATGGTCTCCATCAGTCCAAAAAGCATAAGCACATATTTGCTATCAAAGTGTATGATAGATTTAAGTAAAATGGGACACAGCATAATAGCATTAGGATTTTTCTCTCTGCCAGAGCAGAGAAAACACATGGAAACCAAGGAATAGCAGAGAGCAACCATTCTGTGGTGACTCCAGGCCCCTGTGCTGCCTTTTGCCTTACCAAAGGGACTGGTGTAACCTGCTGTGACAGAAGGCAGTGGAGGCCTGGAAGTCAGGAGAAGAGGTGTTGGTGTGATGGTCAGTTTGGGAAACCTCCTTTTCTCCCCTTTTCACAAAGTGTTTACAAGCTTGTCTTCTTTGGCTCCCAATACCCAAATTGGTGATTAATTAGTTTTGATCATAAAACCAAGCTGCAAAGTACCATAGAGAACAAAAACCATATGAACATTCTTGGTGTGTTTGAGTAGTTTATGTTTCTGTGATAATGAAAGCCTCAGTCTGGGTGTTTTGACCCAGTCAAATTACTGTAGCCCACTAAACTGCAACTGATCTAAGGAGGACCATCTCCTTGGAAGAAGCAGCTCACAGTCTTCTGCCTTTATCCCTAAATACTCCAGAAGATGAGGATAAGGAATAATTTATGTGTGAACCTGCCTCAGATACAAGATTTGGGGACATACAGTGTCTACCCACAGGATCCTATCCTAAGCAATACTACAACTTAGCATCAGTTACTGATGCATGAGGAATTTAAAAGTGCCTGTTTTCAAGTAGTTAAATGCAAATTCTCTGCTGATTTTCATGAAGTACAAGCAGCTTTATGCTCTAGGAATGAAAACCAGCCCCATTGCAGGAGGATTTCAGCAATAACACCTATGCAAAGGATAAATCTCTCCTCCCACCCTATTACAGTACACAAATGGCAGCCAAGAAAGTAATATTTGAGAATTGCTTCCACCAGTGTCCTACAGCCTGGATTGAGTTACTTTGGAGGTGTTTCTCTCCTAATTTTGTGTTTTACATCTTGTTCTACCCCAGGTTTTCAGAATGATTTCGGCCACCTTGTCTCTTTCTCATCTCACTTTACAGATGAAGAAAAGCACTTGTGTGAAGTACTAATGTTTGTAAATGTTATGACAAGATGATCTAAAAAGTATTCTAAGTACTAGCTGAGGGAAGGAAATGTAAGGAGAGCAAAGAAAGGAGAGCAGAAAAGCAAGCAAGGGTAGAAGCAGCAGCACAGAGCTGGGGAAATGCTTTTCGCCAGCTGTTCCCCGTTATTTCCTTTGTGCATGCTTCACAACAACATATCCCTCTACCAATAAAGGAGTTCTGTCTTCCTAAACAACAAACAATTAAATTAGCTACCCTGAAATAAGTCTTTGGTTGAGAATGCTTAAGGTCCTGCATCACTGTTTCCTCCCGCTGCAGCCCCTCTGCTTGCGTGCAGGCCAAGTTTTGACAGATGTCAGATGCACATGTGCATGTATTTTATAACCACCACATATTGGATCGTACTACAGAAAGAACAGAGGAGCTGTTTGTGTATTATTAAGCCATACAAAACTGAGAAAACACAATTCTAAGATCTCACAAGAAAAGGACAAAATTTAAGTGAGAGCCACAAAAGTTAACTTAGTAAAATGGCTTTTCCAAATCTTTGAGCTTTGGTGCAAGGGATCAGATAACTTGTCTAATTCTGCTGCTACCAACTTCATCCAGAAAAATTATATAATTCCCTAACTCTCAATATATGTGTCTCTTGTCCGTACCCATCTCTGTAATATGCATGCAGTCCCTGGGAAAGGAAGAGTTCTATTCTAGTATGGAAAATTAGGCATTTACAGTAAGCTACTTTAAATCATGTAACTCTTACTAATGTTAGCCTGTTTTCTACTTCATTGGTGATTCACAGAAGTCTGTACACATTCTCTAATGTTTAGTTCAACTCAGCACATTTTACGGTACCATTCACAGGATTTTCCTCAAAATTTCATGGATTTGGAACAAAGAAGGAAAGATTCTCCTGTCCCCTCAGTTTCCTGAGCCTGATCATCCCACTCTGAGTTGTGAGGTCAAGCTGCCTTTGAACACCCCAGTTTGTTTGCTGTGAACAGATACGCACATGCACTGCTGGGGCTTGTCTTGAGCAACATCTTTCCCTTCTCAAACAAATTTAAATAATCCAGCCTCCTCTTTTTTAAAACCATGCCTGTTCCTAGCCACCAGTTTTACTGCCTTTCCTATTTGTTCAGTTTGTCTTACGTAGGCGTGCCCCTTCCTGCCCGTCTTCCCAAGTACTTTGCATGATACTGCATAGTCATGATTTTGACATTTCTGCTTTTCCATTAGCTGTATCAAACATTCTTAGACTCACATGCCTTGGAGCAGTCCTTCTAGTAAATAATTTTAATTAAAGTAGGTGATTCTTCAACATTTTGACCCGTAACTGCATTTCAGGCAGTTTTTCCAAGATGGACCCATCAGACATCTATTTAGACAGAGTACAGTTTTCTCTAAAAGCCTGGAAAATGTCATGAGACAGTATCTTGGGATCTAGTGAGATGTGATCCTTGCCAAAAGTAAACTGAAAGGTTAAATGGTCAACCTGGAGCACAGTGAGTTAACATGACACACATCCTCGTGAGAGAACTTGAAGGACTTTCAGACATCTGATATGGGTCCTGGAGAATCATGACAGTAAGTGGGTGAGCACACTTATGCTGGGGAAGAGTGAAGGGTCTGCTAATACCTAGTGAGCAATGCCAAACCTGATCCTCTTGTGCCCCTACTCAGCCAATCAGCTGCTAACAAGGAAACAGAGCACCTTTGTTACTGTCACATCTCATGCACATTGGTCCCTGTCCCAGGCACTAGTCTGATGTTCAGAGCAGTGTCCCCACTCAGCATACCAATGTCCCCACGTCTCTTTGAAGCAGAAGGGCCGTGCTGTGCTCTGTGCATGGCCTCACAGCTGGGGATAGAGTTACAATGAACTCTTGTCTTCAGCCTTGCTGACACTGGGGCTGATTTTCCTTCAGACTAAAAGACTTGGAATGCCTTCACACATGCAGCCTTCAGAGCAGGAAGGCTAATGTGAGCTCAGAAACTGTTTCTAAAATGGGAAAACCCATTTTATTGCCAAACTGCAAAGTGGAACTCTGAGATGTGAACTCTGGGTGCAAGCCTGCAGTACTGTGGAGCTCTGTCCTTCATGTCCTCTACCATGCATGCTAAGGTGATGGGGACTTCAGGCAGCTGTGAGTAGAAGATGATGACCAGGCAGCTCAGGTTTTCTACCCAGCCCAATGAAGGTGGCATGGGCAGGATGAGATTGTTTCAGTCCATCTAGCAATGGATGGTGATAGAAGGCAAGACTCAGCATCACAGATTGCAGCATCTGTAAAGCCTCTAGCCTGTTGCTGTCTCTTCCCTGAGAGCATTACCCATGCTCTAGTACCTTCACCGTGGTGCTGGTCAAGCTCAGAAGTACAGAAGTTAGTAGGAATGAGGATCTCCTTGGGTCTGCCTGTCTTCAGAGAAACTGAGTGAGGAAAATTTACCATTGGCTGGGGTAGCAAGTTAAGGGGCATCCATTTGCTGCATTTTCTTTTTGCTGCTTTTCTTTCACAGGTATAAAGATGTAGTCCTCTCTACTGCAGGAGGAACATTTTGCCTGTGGGTGACAGACACACAGCCTGCCTTCTGCTCTTGCAGTGCTTCAGCACGTTATATAGTCATTAGCATGAGACCAAGCCCTGAAAAATATCTGACCCTCAGAGCAGACCTTGCTGCAAGGTGAATGAGCTCAAAATGGCTCCAGCTAGAAAGAGGGAAACCTGTTTTGCAAGAGTAGGAAATGAAGAGGAGCCCTGAAACTGTGCCTAGAGAAAACCCCACCTGTTCTGCAGACCATCTTTTCCTGTCCTTCTGTAAAAGAGAGACACTGAACTGCTGCCCAAGTTAGGAGCACAGTCAAGAGGAACTTATAAGATAAATTCTTCATTCCTTAAAACTGAGTATCAGTTTCAACTCTGTGATCCCAGCTTTGCACATTCACAGATTCCCAGTGTGTCCTCATTTCATTCTTTCTGGAACGTGGTGGAAGCTGTAGGTATTACACACTGGGAGCTTAGCGACAGGCGATGTGGCTCTTACTGTCCTTGCTGAAATGACAACACAGCTGCTTCCTGTGCATGACAAATGGACTTCTTTCAGGCGGGGGTGGGGTTAAAAGAGGTGATTTGGAGATACTGGCCAACTGCACGAACTTTGCAACATCTGGGTAAAGTCAAACAATTCAGCTGGATTTGGCTAAGAAGGGCTGTGCAGCTTGAGTGTTTCAGGAGGGCTATCTCTGCATTCTGCAGGGTGGTTGAGCCTAGACTCCAGCTCAGCAAGCCCCTGTATCCCTGCAAGGTTTTCTTTTCACTCCCTAAGTGCCAGATATGTTTACAAGATTGAAACAATTCAGTATCCTATCCTCCCTCCCAAGGGGAGCTGCATGTCTGTTTTGCAATGTACATGTACCCATTTACAAAAGGGAGGTATTTAGAGTCAAGTCAGTGACAGAGCCTGGATTTAATTTAGATGTCAGTGCAATGAATCAAGCCAAAAGAAAGAACTGCCAGAAAATACAAATCTTTCCTCCCACTCCCCCTCAGCAAGAGGTTGCAGTCTGTGGACTTACCGTGGCAGCCCCAGCCACATAACCCAGGACGGTGACCACTCGCTGCTCTCGGAGGCCACCTGCGTGTCCTCAGGGGGCTGGCAGGTGACCCTGCTCCTCCTGGGCTTCACATGCTCTCATCTCCAGGGCTTTGAGCACCACTGAGGAGTTGGTGTTCTTCAGCAGCGCGACGGCCTCACTGCGGCTGACTCCCGTCAGATCAATGCCGTTCACGTTCAGGAGGATGTCACCTGAGACCAATAAAGCAGATGATAAAAACCCTGCAAGAGTTTCCAGGATCCCTCCCCACCTTCACAAACAAGTGAGTCACATCCACGAACTGGCTGCCTGACGAGGCTTTTTGTTAATCCTGTCGTTTAATGTTGCTGTGAAGCATATGCTAGTGAACATGCCACAGGCATGAGGGAAGGGTCTAGATTTCTGTACACAGGAACTTCACATGGCTGGACAGAGGATTTGTCCTGGTTTCTTTCCACATCATGGCCTGCATCTGGAGCTGAACAAACAGCTGGGTTCCTGCTGTACCAACAAGCTTTGGTACCGGTGTCTAGTACTGGTCTGGGTCTCTGTAATCCACTTTCAGCTAACAACATTTGTACTCAAACTAAGCTTGAATCCCAAAGCTCAATGATGTTTTTTCTCCCAGCTCTCCCTTAGCTGAGGACTGCCACTCCAACTGGCTCTTCCTGGTTTCCTTTGTGGAATAACATGTTATTATTTTTATGCTAATGCCTATTTGAATGGCTGCAAGCCAAATCATCTTTCTGTGTGCCTTATTTATAAATAGGCACAGCAGCTACAGAGAAAAATGCAAAGATGACCTCAATCACTACAGGAAGAACAATAAAGACATCACTAATGTCATGCAAGCAGTCACAGTGTCAAGTGCTCTGCTACCCTTCATAGCAGACTCCCATGCCAGGGCTGTCCTGGGTTCCCTTTGTGCTTGGCCTGGATGCCTCTCCAGGCAGGGATGTATCACTGGTAGTCCAGGCATTGCAATATGAACTTTAACCTCTTCTTGTGGTCTGCCCCCAGTAAGAAAGACAACAGCCTAAGAGCTGCTCTAAATCAGAGGCCTATGACACTATTATAACATCACATATTCGTTTGTTTCTAATTTTATCTAATTAACTAGGCTGAGTTTTCCATGCTGCCCTCATGATGAATATTTTTGGAAAGTGTGTCCCACTGAGAGGCAGTCATTTCCCAGCAGGAGGAAAGGAGAAACCTGCTGTTTTGCTCCTGCTGTCGTGTTCTCACATGGGTTTTGTTGAGCAGACACGAAGGGGAGGTTCCCATGTGTGCCAATACTGGGCACTGAGACCCAGGCTCATGGGGTCTGACTGGGTTGCAGCTATTCTGCCCCATTTTTGGGTGCCTCCACTTCCCTCAAACTCAGGATTTCCCTCCAGCTTTCAGGCAGTGGCTGGACTGAAGGAGAACATAGGGGATGAAGGGTAAGTGAGCTGTGTCATTGCTGGATGCAGGCTCCTAAGGGGCTTGGCTCTTGAAGATGTAACATCCTGAAACCTAAGAGGTTCATCTTTCCTCTGCTGCTTCCCACAAAACCAACTGATAAAATGTTTTTCCTCTTGCTCTAAAAGCCTATTCAAGCAGAAGGAGAGAAACTACTAGCTTTATCACTCCATTACATCAAATGGGGTTAGGAAGCCAGTATTTCCCAACATGATGTTGAGCCACAAGGCACTAATGTGGCTTCTTATATAACAGGAATTTTGCTCCTGTATATTTCATTCAAATTCATGAATGCAACGACAAAGAAGCACAAAAAATTACTTTAAAAATGCATGAAGGCTTCACAATGAATGCATCAGGAGTCAGGAGATGGTGGTGCAAGCTATTTTTCCTGTGAAAAGCTATTTATCTTTTCTTTTTCTACCAGAATATTCCTACATCCTACTTCAAAGAGGTGAGTACTGCTGCATATTATGCCTTTTCTGGTAGCTGACTTGAGACCCTCTAATCCGACACATCCAAAAATCTGTAGAATTGCTGAAGATGTCAGAGTGTGAAGCTCTTTTGTTATCCCACAGTTTTCAAAAGAAGCTCTTGATTTAAAGCAGGCTTTCAAAATCAGCCCATTTTACCTGTTTTTATCCTGCTGTCTCTGCTGATCACTCCTCCAGGTTCCACACTTATCACATAGATAGGCAAATCCCACTCCCGGTTAGATGCTCCACCTGCCACAGTCATTCCCAGTGATTCTGTGTGATCTTTCCGGACAGCCACCACCTTCTCATGACAGGTGACAGTGTGAAGGGTGCTCTGTGATGGAGAAATAGCAACAACAAACACAGTTTGTGGGCATGGTGACCTCCCTGACAGCTTTGACATTTTCTATTTCTGTTTCTAACAAATATTCATGGAAGTAACACCATGACACTTCCCAGCCACCTGACCTGATGGCAGGCAGGACTCCCTCGGGGGCTTAAGCATCTGCAGTCAAAGCTACCACCAAGACAACTGTGCTTTAATAGTTAAAGTCAGGCACTGCTCACACCAAAACCAGAGTTGTTTAAGTTCTAAGGCTAATAGAATCAGGTTCTTGAAACGTAAATAAGGAATTTGATTTTAAAAGAAAATAGAGTTCTTTATAATAATATCATTAGTGGTCATTTTATCTTTGATTATCAGGTTGTGCTTAGCTTGCTGCCTGCAGTCTGAGCATCATCTGTATAGTTAGTGAGAAGTAGTCCTCTTAGGGTTGAGGAACAAAACCATTTGGGGACATAGTAGAAGAGACATATTTCATTTTATCTTCCAGATATCTGTGTTTCTGTGCAAGTTGTAGGTGGAAATACACTTGAAGAATAAGTGTTTCTGTTCAGGAAAAGAAAATTACATTCACAGTGAAGAGCCATCAGTTTACAGGGTGCTCTTAGTGCTTATGCTTGAAGGGTCACTTCAGGACAGTCATTCTTATATTTCTGCTCTGAACAGGAAAAGTTAAATACACACAGCTGGTCATGCAATAACTAGTGCATGAGTGAGGGTGAGACAAACCCACAGGTACCCTCAGGATGGAGAACCACTGCAATGCAAGCCCCAGCAAAATCTGTGAACTGAATGTCATGTTTACCATGCACTCAGTTCTTACAGAAGAGTTTAAAAGGCAAATAAAATCGGGATTTAAAAGTTAATTGCTTTGCTTTCCTTAAGTATTTTATAACCAGTGCTCCTGACATCAACTCCTGACAATCCCAACTCCTCTTGCAGGAACAGCATCATCCACTCCAGTCTCATTTATAATAGCATGCCTCCAAACACATTTCAAACACATATTTAAAAGACTCTTCTCATTCATAAATGTGACCCCACATTCTTAATATGCAAAAATAATCTATAAAACTAATTTAAAGCCACATTAGTCTCTTCTTAGAAATCTCACATGTCACAAAGACATTTTAGTTGGTTCCTGGGCCAGCGGCCAGGAAAGTGGAGTAGATGAATCCATATCAGCTCCTTAAGGGACTATGATGGGACAAAGGAAGATTATGGCAAGAATTTTTTTATGGGAGTAGGGCAGACTATGTCTTTGATTTGTGTGGTGTTTTTAAGGTATGTTTGGTGGAACTAACTCCACATCAAGATTTCTGTGATGCAATGTTAACAACAAAACACAGGACCTTCTAGAAGCTTAGCAAAGGATTTCTCCATGCTTGAGCAGATGAGCAGTAGCTGCCACAGAGCTCCAGAAACAAAAAGGCAAAGAGCTCAGTGGAAAGAGGAATTCTTTCAGTGTCTGGGAGAAAACCAAACAACACAGTTGTTTGGACATATTAGACCCGGTCCATGCAGAACACAGACACTGTAATATTTGGCTTAGGGCTTGCAAACAAACCTAAGAATTTCTGAGGATTTTTAAATCTTCAGAAAATATTCTGTTCCAGATAAATTTTATGTTCTGATCCAGATAATTTTAACCTTTCACCTTTGTCTTTAAGGTGTAAATATTTTAAACACAGTAGTTCTATTTTTATGCAAATTAAACTTAATATTTCATCCATGTTTTGCAAAAATAACCTGTTTCCTTTGAAAAGGAATGGCTTTCCATCAGGAAAAGGCCACTTCCTGAAACGTGGGATAAGGGTACTACTAATTTTCACTAAATTGCAATCTAAAATTTTGTAGCAAAACATGAAATTTGGATTCTATTTGTGACTCTGAGTGAGGAGCAGTCATGTTACTTATGCAGCATACATCCAGCTCAGACAATAAAAACATTAGAGCATTAGCCAGTTTATCACTACTTTTTGAGGAATCAGCACAGAGAGAAAAATTTCAAAGTAGTGCTTGGAAATAAATTGTCCTGTTACATTTCAATGAAGACTTATAGAAGTACTAGTACTTGTATGCTGAACCACAAAGGACCAATTTTCCTTTGAAGCTACTCTTTCTCATGTCATTTTTTACATGGCTGCAGACAGAAAGGATTTGGGGTGGCTTGACTGAGACAAAGGCAGTGATGAAAGGAAAGTAAAGCCTTTTTAGTAAACACACGTAGAGCTTGCTTGGAGGTATAATCGATAGCAAGCAAACCAGTTAAAAGGCAGTGTTTATCAGTGACTGCATTTCAGTGCATTCTCTTCTAAACAATTGTCCTTCTCTGTCATCTTGAAGTGACCTTGGAGGTCAGGAGAAGAAAAACATAACAGTTCATCTCCTCCTCTTTTTATTTTTTCCTCCTTTTCTGTATGTTTACTGGAAAATAAATATTTACAGCAGATTATCACAACATCAAAGCCATGACACGTGTCTTGCAGCAAAAAACATTGCTGTATCTGTCTGGAAAATGTACTTCACCTGAAGGTTAACCTGCTCATATGGTCAGGAAACATTGCCTGCTCCAGCAACATTTTCTTTGCTTTAAGTTCTAGACAATTCATTTGAAAGAAGTAAGAAAATAGTTCCAATTAAAAACAAGGGCTATTTAATTAATGGCAAAGGTCCCAGCGACTTCAAAGGAATTGAATTGGGTCTGTTTATGTGTTACAGCCTGGCTCCACAACCTCAGCTGCACAAGAAAGTGAGATCTCTGCTGAATCCAGGCAGCAGACAGAACAGTTTGAGCAGTGCTTCCCCATCCCTGTACAGAGGAAAACATCCATGAGACCCTGGGCAGGACCAATCTCTTGACACACCATGCATTGCTGTCACAAGAGGACATGGTCACAAGAAATCATCCTTTTCTCATCCAGAGTCTTGCAGGCAACACGACTGGTGGCCACTGGCCTGAAAGGGAGGCATCTCCTCACACCACACAGATGGAGCTTGGCTGTCCTGAGGCCAACAGCTTGGCCCAAAGCAGTTCCTGAGCCTCTGCACGAGCCAGATGGCTGCTGGAAACTAGAGTTTACTCTTGATGCTGAATACAGCCAAGGGTTGAGAGCAGATTTCAGCCCATGTATACATACACGTTCTACAGTGAGTGCAGTTTCCCTCCAAGAGAGCATTCCTGACCATCTAATATCACCTTCAACGGTAAGCTCAGGGGATAAAAACTACCTTAAAACTAAAGAGAATTCAAGGCAGCTAGCAATCCTCTATTAATAACCCATAATAAAGCAATCCCACTGATGACAGTAGGGAGCAGACTCATCAAACCACACACACATAGGAGACTCCCCTGAGAGCGAGGTCCGGACAACAAGCATTACCTTGGTTTTGGGCAGGAGCATGTGCTGCATTAGGACACTATACAGCCCCTAGGCTTGCAAGCATTATTCCTGCACTAATGCCTATTTAAAATAAATAGCATTTTTTAAATCTTTCAAAGCTAGTTTAAAAATCTTGAATTGCAAATTATGTTCAGTTCAACCTTCAGCAAAATATCATGAAATATTTAAACTGACACCATCATGCCCTTATAAAAGGGCAACTAACACTCCAGTAATGTTTGTATCAGACCAGAAATCTATAGTGCCTGAAGCTCATTGTGTCTGTCTACTGGCTGTGCTGATCTGCTGATCTACTGCCAGAGCCTTTTCTCTGACAGAAGCCCTCTGCTTTGTACACACAAAGCTGAAGGGAGGTAGGAACAGTTCCGAATTTTCTTTTCTGGCTGTGATCATTCCTGGAAAGCACCCAAATGGTGGCATTGGACAGAAGCCCACAGCAGTACACCCACTCATGTGCTTATGCAGTACTCATCTCTTGTGGAAAACTGGAAATCCCCCTAAAAACTGTAGCCTATCCAACAAGAAATGATTCATTAGTCATTACAGCACTTACTATTCTTTAAAAGACTGTTACAAAGCAAACATTGTGTCTTCAATCTCACAGCTTCCCAAAATACTGTTGAACTTACAAGAGCTCCCATCCAACACCTCTTGGGACAGGAAGAGAAAATGAGGATGTCAGGGCAGAGAGAGAGAGAAGTCATGTTCCCAAATAATCCCATGTGGTATCAATTAATTGCTCAGACCAACATGGTAGAGTTAGCAGGTGCTTGGATCTTCCCTAGGAAGCATACAGTAGCAGCACAAGCTAATTGCTGTCCACACATATCTTCCTAAGGAAATCATTGCTTCATTAGAAAGTAATGCCTTTGCAGATGCATGATTGGCTGGGTGCTACTTGGTAGTAGCTACTGAACACTGACTGATTCCTGCTCTAGCTCCTGCTAATCTGATCCCACCTAACAAGGGCTGTGATTGTGACTTTGTGGAAAAGCAGCTCTAAAAATAGATAAATATATACTAGTATTTTTAACACATTAAAAATCGCTGAATAATGTAGTTTTAAAAGACTTGCAAAAATGGGTATATTTTAACATTTGTAAAATTCAGTTAGACTTGCCTCCTGGCTGACAACTATGCACCTGATATTTGGTCCAGAGGTCCCTTTAAGGACACAACTGGCTATCCATCAAGCAGGATGAACTTAAGCCCTGCCAGCACACCTCCCTGATACAGCCCTGGCACCAGTGGCCAGGGTCAAGCTTGCATGGGCTTGCATAAGTGGTGACACTCAGAGTGATTAATGTAAATTAGCCAGACATGTGACTTCATATTTAGTGAAATAAACAAATTCAGCTCCTGCAAGGGCATTTTATTAAATGAGAAACAGCCTAAAAATGATCATAATTTTCAAGTAGCTTGTGGGAACTTTTGGGCTGGCATGTGAAAGTCTTTCGTTTGACGACTATGCTACAGATGGAGAAACTTGAGAAAAACTTTTCTTTTTGTTGGAGCGCGTTTTTCCTGTGTCCATGGCCAGGATACGGTGTGCACATCAGCACCTGCCCCACCACTGCCCATTGCCTTCTGTTTCCCTCCCCACACCAGGCAGAACCAGTGGATGAATAATGAGCAGCACAACTTTAGTGTTTCCACTGCCAAGTACGAGGTGGTTTTTCTGGTGACAGAAGCCAGAGGTAACACCCTGAGACATGAAACACTAGCTGCCCTCCCCTTCCCCTGTCCCACGGGCGGCAGAAAAACCACGCAGGTGCCCTCACCTTGCCGGGGTTGTTTCTCTCGGCGGGACAAGGCTGGGAGCTGCCGGCGCTGTGACTCCAGCCCGCCTCCTGCAGCAGGTCCGGGGGCTGCTGCCTGGTCTGCCGCGACACCACGAAGTGAACCTGCTTCTCGCTGGCCTGCGGGAGGAGGCACAGTGTGAATCCCACAGCCCCAGGGAAACAAGCTCCTGCACTTCAGCCCCAGAGCGTCTGTGAAATGCAGGAACCACTACAACGATGGTTGGGTTTCCCATCAATGAGCTTGCTACGACAAAAAGCAGCAGCATTAGGTCAGGCCATTTAAGTTCATAAAAGTTTACTGCCAGCTACTTAATATTTCTCTTGAAAATCTGGTGTTAACTCTAAAAAATCCTTTCTACCTGCCCCAAATTTGGCTGAGAGCCTGACAGCACAGAAAGCTCAAACACTCCAGGTTTCTGGGATCCAGCAGGGATCCATCACAGTGAGTGCTGGCCAGGTCTCACCTACACTTGTGTCAACCACTGCAAAGCAGCAATTGCCTGCTATGGTAGACAGACAGACAACCAAAGCTGTTGCTGTCGAATGGGAAAACTCAAAAATTAACCTGAAGCCAGGTATGTGCCTACACCTTGCCCAGTGAAAGTGGGGAATAAACAATGTAATTAAGTCCACCTGCATGCAATGAGCACGACAAATGTAGGAAGCTTAAAGAAAGGGAGAAAAGGGATTTTATTTTGTGAAATAAAATCCTACAGCAACAGAGCACAGAGGAAGAGGGTGGGCATAAGCAAGTATGCAGGGCAATGGAGTGTGGGATGGGAAAGTAGCTCAAACTCTCACTCTATGAAGAGAAGCTTCAAAAGTAAATAAGCCAAGCTCAAAGATTTTCTATGCATTTTTTCACAATGCATTCAGAATATTTGTGTGCCTGAGAGATGCTGCAATGCTTCTACAGAGGCAATGTTTCCTCGTTTTTATTAAGGGGCTCTGGTGTGTACCTGATATTAGTGTTAATTCTGTATACAAGTGGGTTGTTTTTTTCTGTCTTACTGAATCAGCACTATTTCCCTAGAAGCAAATGGCTTTATTTGCCCTTCAGTGAGGCTCATAGGAATCTGTTCAAGACAACAGTGATACAAAGATAAAGCTGAGAGGGAGCGGGGTTTACCTGGATAAATCATAGATGCCTGCCATAAACCAATATACTGAACTGAAATGAAGAACAGTGCAGAAATAACCTCAGTGCTATGGAAGCATACTCAGAAGATGCAAAAATTAATCCTTTAATCTCCTTCTCTCTAGGCTAAAGACCTTGCTATTGTGCCAGGAAGGAGTGGCTCTAAATGACCAGCCTGCAGAGGGACTCCTGCCTGCTTGCTCTCGGGTTACACCAGAGGAGCTGCTCAGTATCGAGCGTGAAGCCCCCACAAACACACCTGGAGGTCTGATGCCCCCGGGGCTGCAGCTGCAGTGCTTGTTTGGTACTGCAGCCCCGGGGGCAGCAGACGCCTTGGCTCGCTTGCTGGCACGGTGACATCCCTGCTCACTGGGGAGAAGCTCCAAGGAAAGCTGGCATTGAAACAGCAGCTGAAAACCAAACCCAGATCCAGTTGTGCTATTGAAATCAAATCTCCCACAGACAATTAACAGAAGCCAGAGGAAGCTTCTGGGAATCTTGTTTTTATAGCTTGGTTTGTCCTTTCTGGAGCTGAATTCAATAGCTGAGAATTAAAAAAAGCTTTGGAAAAATGTAATTTAATTTAAAAAACAACCTACCTCTCCTAAACCTCCAACTCCAAGCTTGAAATATTCATGTTCAAGAGATGCTATTTTCAGTGAAGTAAAAAATGTGTCTGCCTTTGTTACTTTCCCAGTATCTTGGGGGATGCTGGTTTTTTGACTAGGAACTGAAATCTTAGAAGCTTCATAATATATCATTCAATGCGTGCACACATATTTCCAAATAACTTTCTAGGAATTTTTAACATTTCTGATTTCATGGACTCTGGACTCAACTGATGCCCAAAAGCAGAATTCTGTGTGCTGGGAGAAAGGTAACCACTGTGGTCCCTAGTTTGTAATATGACTGAGGTGGAACTGAACAGTACCAGATTAAACTTCCCAAGGGCATGTGGTCTTATGAAAATACAGTTTTCTCTAAAATGAACAGTTTTAACTTAATGCAACTTCTGTTTGAAATTCATCTGCTGCCACATGGTAAGCCTCAAAGCTGGTTATTTACAGAAAGGTTGTAAAACATGATTAATTCTCATAGAACAACTAGCAAAAGTTCAACAAGAGACTCTGTTGCAATGGCACATTTGTCTACAGGCCAGTCAAGCTGAGTAGTTTCTCAGAAGTCAGAGTGGTTTAGAAAGTTATCCAAACAACAAGAACAGCTTTTTGTATTTACATACGTTTGAAAACACATTAATGTTTCTCCTGATCAGATTATTTATCTCTGATTCATTCTGATCTCTCCCTCCCTTTCACCAGTGGCTTTTCCCACAATCCTTTCTATGTATATAATGCTGAAGTGAAAATTAAAGAAAGGAGGTTATCTTTGATACCGAGTGCAAGTAAGAGCTGAAACGACCTACCAGAATTAAAATCTCTTACAGCCAAGGCAAACCAAGCAGGAAGGCAGACACACAGTGGCAACTTCTGAGCATCTAGTAGGTAACTGCATCTTAGAGAGAGGCAGCAGGGCTGCTCTTGGCAGAAGCTGCCCCATCTCTTGCAGGGATGATGGAGCACGGAAATGCTCCACATCTCAACCTGCTTGTCAGAGGCAGTTGCTGTGAAGAAGAGCTTCTCATCTGCTCCTTCAGCTGCTCCCAACTAAGGTGGGGGAAGGAGGGTGAACATCTGGGGTCAGTAAAGTCTTACTCAGCCCATGTAGCTCGGCTTGATGTGCTCACATGAGCACCCTATATCTGTTACCTTGCTTCTTTTCTTGTCACTCTCATGGAAAACAGATGTGGAATGCCTCATTATTTAGATTAAAAGTTCTACTTCTGAGACAAGGCCATGGCTTAAGATGATGTGACAAATAGGAGGCAGCAAATTCCCAAGTGTTATGATGTGTGCACGTTCCTAATTAGCACTTACATGTTTTCTTCATTTCAGTTCTTGTGACAGATCTTAGAGCTTACAAACAGACAGACACCTAATCCACTGATTAGCAACTGCTTCACATATGCTAGTGTATAGCTTCTACAGGCCCCGAGAATTAGATTGGTCTCAATTATTCATTATTTAAAAGTCAAAAATAATCAGATTACACTAAAATGTCACAGTCTTCCAGCTGTGCTCAGTTTAACAAGCCACTGCACCTTTTAGTAAATGTTCTGCTTTTAAAGAAACTGATGGTATATTTGTAGCTTTCACCACCATAAATTAGAAGATCTCAATGCACTGCAAGTGACATGCTGAGCTCTCAACAGGCAGAGAGGATGCTGTTGAGAAATCAGAGGACACAATAAAATAGCCCTTCGTGTAAAAAGCAAATGCAAAACACTTGTGGTTTCAGTATAAAGGTTTTTTTTTTTTTTCTGGCATAACATGGAGACAGGAAAGACAAACGATAATTGATGAAAAACATAACAAAAAAGACACAGGTTCCAGGAATTTTGCATTAGACAAATGTGATTCATAGAGCTCACATCAATGCAATGTAATCCTGGCTGTGTGGAAACCTGAGTTTCCCCTTTGATGGGCTTGTTTAAATTCCCAGGGACTGGTGTGCATTTCAGGCATTATTATAAATAACATCCACTCTTTGGAGACCAATAAGGGCTTTAGTTGCAATTTTAAACACTTGTATGTGAATACTCTTGTTAGCAATTCTTTCCATTTCATCTCATGTGTTTTTTGCTTATGATGCCTTGTTTTGTAGCCATAAAGAACTGTTCCAACAATAATAGTTTTTTAGAAAATTTTTAATTCCGGACTTGTTGCCCTCAGAGAATTTAAACCTTCCTGCTTCTGCCTTCTGTTCCCAGTTAGTGAGCTACACAAGGTAATCCAGAAAGATGTTGGATCAGAATTTCAACAACTGACATTGTGTAAGGAGATGACATTTTCTTCCCCATGCTATAAACTTCACAATAAAAGCTGGCTACAACCAATTGTGAATCTATGTTAACAGAGGAATCCTTTCCACAAAATGCATGGATTTGACTGTTTTTTTCTGTTTGACTAATATTACCTTGATTATACCTGTCAGAAAGAAGAAGTAGCTGACCTGATTTTACATCTTGTTATTGAAGCCCATGAAATTCTTCAATAAGGGAACAGTCTACATGCCTCCAAATGAAATTCAAAATTGCACTAGTATAATCACAGCTATACATATGAGATAAAAGTAACAAAAGACTCTTGCCTTTTTCTTTTTATATTGAATTTTTCTAAAAACATAGTCTGTAAACACAAAACCCACATTGGTTCTGGAGGAAAAATAAGGCAGATGCTGACCAATTTTGTAGCTGAGAAAGGCATGGGCTTTTTTATGTCTGACAATTTTGTGCTAGCACCCATTTAGTGCTACCCTCTACCCTCTATTAAGTTTAGTACTGACTCCAAACAGAGATTAATAAAAATTACAAATATAGATCCATTTTCTCCAAAACATCTGGACTTCTACATACTGGATTTAGGTAAGAAATATCTACAAGGTGTGGACTACCTTCTGTTGTAAACCACATCCACGGGAAATCATTGAGTCTGGGAGGGTATTATTCATCCTGAAACATGCCTTAGGCTACTCTGGTTTGCTCCAGGGCTGAACCAGAGAGCACTGTGACTCCTTCTGAGTCAGGATTCTGCTGGAACTCCTGCTGCCAGGGTGCAGGCTGCCATGCCTTCTGGCAGCTGGCATCACTCTGGTGATATTCAGAGTATATAGATGTTTGCATTGATCTATATGTTCCAAAACCTAATGGTAGCAGGCACCTCTGTGAGACTCCATGCCTGTGTTCAAAAAACCAAGGAGCTTCCAGAGGAGTCAATTCCCATCAAACCAAATACCCAGACTCGGCGTTTGGCCCTTGCTTTGGAAGGGATGGTGAAGAAACACTGCCAGTTTTGTGCCCAGCTGAAAGCCCGGGGTTGCAGCGGGATGACAAACCTGTATGAGCTGGGCTGCGCTCTCCGGGCTGCCGTAGCGATGGTCGTGCCCGTTGATGGCCAGCACGCGGTCATTCTCCTGCAGCTGCCCATCGCGGGCGGCCATGCCGCCCTCCAGCAGGTTGAAAATAAACACCCCAGGCTCGTCGGCCCTGCGGACCAGCTTTATTCCCAGCTGCTCGTCGGGGCTGCTCTTGTTGAGCACGACGTGGAAGCTGTCGTCCCGATGGCAGTGAGCGTCCGGGGCAAGGCCGCTGCTCCGGCAGCGGTACCTCTGCTCCCGCAGCACCGTCAGCCGCAGCACGTGGCACGGCTGCTTCAGGAGCGACAGCGCATAGCTGTGAGGCACGTTTTTGATGTCCATGCCATTCACCTGGAAGAGAGAAGTGTAAATCAGCAGCAGAAAGGTGGTCTATTCTCAGCTGGCACTGAGGAGGGCAGATCTATTTCATCTTTCTTATTGCTCCTGCCCAAGCTTCAATATCCTTTCATATATCTTATATTTCACAGGCTTCTGATTTCAAATTGCCTTGCCAGCCTTTCCTTTCACTCCCACTGTTTTCCTGCTGTTTCTTTTTTCCTTTATCTCCCAGATGTTCTAGGTACAGTAAAAAAAATTCTTTACTAATGAATCTCTAATTACACAAAGAAGGAAAGAGCCTCAAGTGGAAGTTTAAACGCCCTGGATATTTACTAACAATTATGCTGATTTACCACACCAGAGAATCAGACTTTCCTTTTTTCTCAGTGTTTTCCAGGTAAGATTTAATTTGGATGACAGTAAAATTGTGTAACTACCACTGAGGAAAAGAAAGAGGAAAGAGTCAATCCCATCATGTTCATATGTGAAAGAGTGACTAGGCATTGCACTTTATATTGCTAAATGAAAACCAGTTGAAATACAAAGATTGTATTTCATCACTGGCTAGAAAACCTGAATCAGACAAGTTAGTTCCAAGTAGCTTTACACTGCACAGGTTGAACCATTTAAATATTAAGAAATATCTCCAAAATGTAAGATAAATACTCCCCAGCATGGACAAAAGCATTTGGCTGGTGTTTGGTTTTACAGATTACCTATGTGGGCATGAAGGGGTGCTCTGCTGCAGTCTGGTTGAGACTACTGCACCCAGAGAGACACAACTCAACTACACCAGGATGGGGCTGAAATTCACAGGAATTCTTAGTAAATGCTGGGGAGTCTGCCACAGCTGGGAAGAGCTAGGCTTGGCCCATCCCTACTGCAGTCACAGCTTCATTGTGCAGTTTGGATGTGCCTTGCAGGAACAGCTTTGTCTTAGTGGTGCCATTAACTCTGCTGCTCTGTGCTGGCACCAGGACAAAAAGGCTCTCTGAAACACATAGCTTGGTGAGGGATGCTTATCCAGCCTCCACCAGGAACCACCATTTGAAGCATTTTCATTCACTGTTAGAGTGAAGCATGTCTACATCATGATCCTGGGAAATCCCTTTGGCCAAGTCTGTCTGACATAAAGCAGAAGGCATGGCACAACCTTGGCATGCCTCAAGTGTCCTCAGCTACCACTGGGGTCAGCAAAAGCTGTGCCTTACAGGTGGTGCTCTGAACCTTAGGACGTCTTTCTGCATGCAACATTGCAAATCCCATCAGGATCAACTTAATCATATTCTTAATCCGAATATTTTTATCTCATACATCCACAGTACGGTACCTTTAGTATCATGTCTCCAGGCAGCAATCTTCCATCTCTGGCAATTACCCCATCTCGATAAATATGCTGTATAATAATGTGAACCAAAGGGGTCTCGCTGCCTCCCACAATCCTAATGGCCAGATTTTCATGGGGATCGGTACGGCTGATCTTAATGCAGGTAATTTCCCCATCTGGAATCAGGTGATACAGCCTGGGAAAACCTGGAAATGCATATTGCAAGGTATTTATTTGATAATACAGCTTTGCTTTGTTGAAACATGCACTGCACAACCTCAAGTACCTGCCAGTTAGTAAAGCTAGGTTTTATGCATGGATGTGATTTATACCAAGTGGGAGGAAAGGATAGGTAAGCTTGCTGAATGGACTTGAAGGGATCTTTTTACTATTAATATTCAAACTTCCTTTTCCCCCCTCAAAATACAGCCTTAAACCTTTGATGTAATCCAGACAGATGAAATATACTTATACATGCCAATATTTTAAGGGAATAAAATACATTTTTGGTCCCCAGAGACACCTCAGAACCAGGCCACAGTTTTTTGCTGGCCGTGAAACAGATGGTCATGGGCATCTCAACAAACATCCATCCCTGCTGTGCTGGGTTGTAAACCCTATCTTACTGGTAGCACCCCACACTGCCCTGTTCTCTCCATTTTTGGTGTCACGGTGGAGGACTGGGCTCTTGTCTTGTGACATCCAAGGAAACCTTTTCTTTATCTTTAGCTACCAGAAAGACAACATTTTTTTGGACAAACCAAAGCACAGTGGTTTCCCTACCAGACCCTTCTCCTTTCCTCACTGCTCGAACTCTCAGAAATAGGAATTAGTGGCTCTTACTGTGATGTGTCTATTAAAACCACAGTATGCTCAAAGTACCTGGAGGGAAAGATCTCTGCTGGCCCTGCCAATCTGGCTGCGGGGAGGAGGGACTAATGGTGGGCAGGGATCCTTTTTTGAGTTTGTAATGCACTGGATAAAAGTATTGTTTTCCAAACCCTACTTTTCAACTGGCATGTCTGATTTCACAGCATGTCACTAATACTTTCTTTCCTTCTAGGTCAATTCAAAATTTTAATCCATATTCAGCAGTGGGCAAAGTTGAAGTAAAAGCAGCAGTGAATTTTCCAGTACAGGCCTAGTAGCATTCAATTATTTTGAATCCACCAAAGCTGAGAGAAAGCATCTAAACTTTTTGCATGCGAGTCCAGCCCCGTGGTTATATGACAAATCTCTAAGTCAAAAAATTAACTGCTAATATTTTTTCAAAAACCTATTTTAGAAATGAAGGTACAGTGAGTGTTAATGAATAGTGCTTAAGCATAAAATGAAACTTAATAGACCAGAATCTGAGATAGAATAAATATTTGCTGCTACAAAATTAACAGGCAACAAACCAGCAAGGCACCAAAACCTTTTGAGAAAGAGCAAGGGGAAAGAAAGAACAGGAAAAAAAATACTGAGAAACACCATGTTGCATCCCTTACCACTTCTTTGATCATATGCTCTTCAGGGTGGGAAGCTGTCCTCCTCCATGTCTGTAAAAAGTACCTACCAGCACAGACTTCGACTTTGTGGTTTTACACAGACTTGACAGGCAATAAAAGTCTGTGTATATAACTACACAGACTTCACTAACTTAATATAACTCAACTATTCGAATTACCAACCTAATACTCAACCATTTATTCTTGTAATATCAGTTTCTGTGCTAATGCATGTTTACTTCAGTTTTGCAGGCAACTTTAATGTCTTAGGAATGGAAGGTGCTTAATTTCTCCCATGCTCTTCTATTTTCTAAATTCTGTTTTCTCAGCTTGTGATTTGCTCATTCTCTCTAGCCTGAAGAGTGGATTCACTTCATGTAAATCCAAGCTTCAAATGCAGCTTGGCGATCCACTTTTCCTGACTTCCTTTGTAAAGCACAGGCACCCAAAAAGAGTGATTCCTGTGCTAAATCACCCCTGGAGGTGCCAAATGTTCTCCACTGCTGTGTAAGAAAAGAGGCAATTAACTCTGGCATCTCAGCAGGGTGCTTAAAGTTAGACAATAAAAATACTCCTCAGCAATCACCAGTGGGCTGATCCCTGCATCAGAATAAGCATGCACATTTCACACTCTCAGTGTAAATAAAAGGGTAGTTTTGTGTAAAAATACAAATGAAAATCAGGATGCCTAGATCTTCCCTGCATGCAAATAAATTAATATATATGTAAATATTGAAAACTACCAAAACAGTGCTATAATAGACCTACTTCTATTATGATGACTCACTTCACATCCTAACAAACTATGATTTTTGACACTGATGTTCATTTTACCATAACTCATTCTAAAAACCCTTCTAAAGGAATTATCCAGTTGCATTACTTGTCCGTGGAGAATTGTGGACAAGCTATTGTCTCTCTCATGTTATTTTAACTTGAGCAAAATCAGGGCAAAGTGACAGTGAACAAGTCTCTACACTTGTACAAGACTTATCTACATCTTTACATAATTAGGTTTCTTTTAATTTAAATAATTGTAAACATAATTAGGTTTCTTTGCATTTTGAATAATGCTGTTCAACAAACCTGGTTTGTTAAGTCTTGCAGTGGTACTTGGCTGACTTTCAACATGGCTTTATGCAGATTCTTTTAGAGGAATTTTTAATATCTAATTTCCTTCTGAAATATGCAGTCTACAACAACCCAAATTTTTCCAAGACATTTTTCTTGCCAGTCTGCAAGTCTCTAATGCTACTCTTTCATAGTTAGCAGGCTGGACTGCCTCACTTCCTGTCTTCATTTGATTTGTGTTTCTTTATCAAATATATATAATAAACATAAACATTTTCTCCCCAGATGGGTTAAGCAACCAAAATAACTGCTTTATGATCCATTAATTTCTGCTCTCTTCATTGAAGACTTGCCTCTTCATTTCATCCCAGACATCTACATGTCCTGGGATATTTGTATTATCAACTGTCTAGGCAGTTGTAAGTAGAAGTCCAATGTCTATTTTGATAAACTAACACTAAGTGTGGCAATCTAAATATAAAACGTACACAAATACTCTTTTTTTAAAGTCAGAAAATTCATAATTGCTTTTTCACCAAAAAATCTGCATTCACTGTGAGCAGTTTGCTGAAAACTTACCATGCAAATTTCAAGATGATGCCATGCCTAGAAAGCAATGTCTTCAAATTAAATTTTTAATGTATAGACCATACCAAGAAAAGGTAGACCCTGCTTCAGCACCTGGTAGTATACAGTGACTGGAACCTCAGGAGCCCAGTTGAAGGAACTCCACCTGAGTTGAGGGCTTATGCCTTTCCTTTATATATATGTATATATATATGTTCTGTTGTGAGGCTGGAATATCTTTTTCCACAGACTCCATCTTCCAGCCTTACACTCTTATTGAAAAGTCTCCATTTTCTTTGGTCAGGTTTTCCAGAGCAGGAAAACCCAGGAGTATTGCATACCTTTCTTTACCATTTTATATTTCCAGTCCTTAAATATCGAAGAGCTGCTGAATCTAGAAAGAAGGAAACTTTCTGTCTTGTTTTTGGTGATTCTTCCAGGTTTTCCCACAGAGTGTTGTGTTTTTGTCACGGGGAGTTGTATGGAGCATTCTGAATCTGTCAATATAATAAAATGTCACCTGCATTCAGAAAGATTGTGTGTTTTTTTTTCTCAAGCAGTATTCTATTGATGTTAATGTGTGCAATTTTATCTATATTTTCACACGTTACTTTATGGTAACAGCATAGGAGAGACCAGCTTTGCACAGTGAACTCCACTTATCTGGCACAATGTGGGCCACTGAGCACTTGTTAGTATAGCGGCCATGACAGAGTGTCACAAAATTTTAAGTATGCTTACTATTTTTTCCCTATTGTTTATAATATTTAATGGTAGCATTCCTTCAGTGCTCAGGTTTCTGCTGACTTCTGTGCATATCATGCTCCTTCCAACAGTGCTGCCATGAGGGTAGCTTCTGCCTTCATTCCCAGGATTCAGTGTGACTCTTGAGTCCAGATTAATCAAAGGTCACTGTAAACAAAACTTGTATCTGTGGTTGCAAGTCCTCATTTAGATCAGGCAGCCTGACTAATGTGCCAGCTCACCCCCACAAACAGGACCATCTGCAGAAACACACACTCATGCTTCCCAGCATCTGGACACCAGAATTTAAATTAAGCTTGTATAACCTAGTCTTGGAAAATTCATGTGTCTGTGAGTGTCACATGCCCTTGTGCTGGTGGGGAACTTTGTTCTGCAAATTTTCCTTCCCAACAGATTTTGATTTATCATGCCATTCTCCCAAAGGTTTGCCATCATTTTGATTTAATTCCTTCCATTAATTCTCCAGTGATGCTTGTCCAGTGGAGGGGCAGGTAGAAGGTGATGACAGTTCTCTTCTTGCTTCTGAACATTCCTCTCATCAAAGCAGTCCCAAAAGAACTGAAATGAAACTGCTGCTGAGTTAACTGTGTCTCTAAAGAGTTGTGACTCTTGTTTGTTTACAGCAGGCAAATTTATCAGTCTGCAGTAGAGGAAATGCTACAGAGACAATCTCTTCCTTCGGGAAATTGCCTGGCACATAGTTCCAGAGCAGAGTACTTTGAACCAGTTCTGTAACAGCTGTTTTGGGAAATCAGAATGGCAACTGGATCAAATCTGAGAAAAATACTGTGGTATTTCTGTGGGGTGCAGTCTTCCTGAGACAGAAGTTGGGCTGCACTGTCTTGTCCTGGGGCTGGATAAACCACTTTTTATTCTGCACACAGAGAGCCTTAATGCCATGAAAATGTTGATACCATCTGTGTTTCACTTACCTTCTTTTTTTTCACATACTTTTCCAAACACTGAAGGATTTATAGTACCTGTCTGTCTATCTATCTATCTGTCTCTCTCTCTCTCCCCTCAAAAATATAACAGAGTTCACACTGAACAGTACAAGAGGTAAGCCTGTTCTATGGTTCTGCCAGTGCCTGCTGGGGCTGCTTTGGTCTTGACTGCTGCAAAGCAGTAACAGATGGTAGAACCACATCCCCTATGAGACTGAGTTTGACTTTGAAAAATGTTTGCCATCCTCAAGCAATCCTAAATTAAATTTCTTTTACAATGGCTTGACTGCAAAATGAAATCAATATATGTTTTGAAAGTCAAAAACACAGCTCTGTTACTCTACAACTGTATGGAAGTTTTTTTCAATTGTACATGCAAATTCTTTGCTCGTAAAACATTGGCTGGTTTACAACTTGTATTTATAGATCACTTTGAGTAAAGGGTATATGTATCTATAGCCTTTCTTGGAATTGAATTTAAGGTGTAAAGCCAAACTGAGAGCACAGTGATACAAATAAGCATAGCAAAGCTGAAGCAGTGTTTGCTTGGAGATATTTGATCATTTAAGTAGATTGTCAAGGTCGTTTACACTAGTAGATCTAGTCAGAAGATATTACATCTTAAATGCATCAGTGCCGTAAGCATGTCCCTGTCACCTTCCCTCACATCTCAGAATGAAATTCTTTCTTTTAAACTTTCTAAACTTCTACTTCAGACTTGGAAAGCTATTTGTAGCTGTAAATGCTGTTAATGAAATTTCTCTCAGATAAATATTACAAGCTTGAGTGCTGCCTACAGACAAATATTTCTTTGCATGGGATTTTACAAAGAAGAGTGTTAAAAATGAGAAAATCTTAACAGCTCCTTCCCCCTAAATATTTTTTCATTACTGTTTGTGCTTTTCATTCACCTCTAACATTTTCTTTGGTTTGGACATTTAACAATTCTCTACAGAAAATGCCACAAAAACCGAGAAACAAAGAAAGCCTGAATTGTCTAAATCCAAAATGAGCATGTATAATATTGTTTAAACAAATCAAACCACAGGATATAAACATAAATAAGGAAGTAATCTCCATAGCTCGGGATAGCTACCAGCTCCAGGTATAAGATACCATTAGACTGTAACTATTTATCTCTTGTAATTACAACAGAAACACGTTTGATATTATACATCATAATTTACAATGTCCCTGGGTGTCAAAGAATTTTCCGAAATCACTACTAGATTCAGCTTCAAGTTAAGAAGAATTTGAATGTTTTTTCTCTCTCATCAGAAACTATGATTTTGTCTTGTACCCTCATTGTCATATTGCAACTGAGCACTGGCTCAACAAGCACAACAGCTTCAGATTAAAGGCACCTACACACTCTGCATGAAGAGTTGCTGACGGCTAATATTTGTTAGGGTGTTCATTTTCAAAGGTCCTTTGACCAAAGTACAGGCAAAACACAGATTAAACAGAGATATGTGAATTAAGATGGGTATATTCTGAAAACTGGAGTCAGATGAATTTTACATTGAACTTTGCCAGATAATCTCACCACTCCTTTATCAAGAAGAGGTTATCAGCAGGAAGGGGTTTATATCACTCTGTGCTCACTGTGAGGCTGGTATAGTCTCAGCTGCATTCTGCTCATGTACTGACTAAACCTGGTGAGGAAAGTGGTTACCAGAGAGTTGGTGAAGTGCTGTCTGATCTCCTGGGGCAATGGCTGAATTGTGTTCTCAGATGGTCCCAGACACCAACCTGTAAGATTTTGGGCAAAGCAGCAGCAGCTTTCCCACTAGGTGTGAGGAATCTCTGAAGTCAGGAACCACCTCATCCTGGGGGAGTCCCCAGGAGCACCTCCATTCCCAGGAGACTGGCATGGCAATGGTGTGACAGATATACAGGGCTCCCTTTTCTTCAATAAGCAAGATTTTTAGTGAGCATAGGACAGTGCATACTGCAGCTATCCCTAAAGACTGACCAACAGCTCTAATCAGAATTCTAGCTGCAGACTGCTCAGAGCAGCTGAGATTTTAAAAAAATAAATAAAAGAAGAAAACATACAAAACTGGAGAAGACCAGCCCTCAGCTAGCAGGATAATGGCAACTGCTACAAAAAAAGTTCTTTCATTTTTTCTTCCAAGAAGAAGAAGCAGAGAAAGCATTTGAGTTGCCATACACAAAGCACCTGATGCAAAGGACTGAATAGAAATCTTTGTTCAAGTTGTATTTGTATTGCTTCAAGTTACTTGCTTGCATTTTTTTAAAGATCAAATTCCAGAACTGTGTAATCAAAATGCATTCTTTGCAAATGTAATTAATAAAGTAATTTAGCTTCTGTGATCTCATACTTAAGAGTAACTGCTTATTAAGTGATTATATGCCTACCTGGTTTTTCCAGTGCAGCAGAATAGATTTGGAAGTTTACAGGCATGCATGGTGCAGAGGAATGAAACCACAAGCAGAGCCAAGGAGAGAATGACAATCCTGACACTGTCAGTGGGGCCCTGGAGTGATTGCCATTATACATCCATTATAGAGACAACAATTCTTTTCATTTTCTGGAAATGTAAAGGCCAGTGCCATCTTCACACCTTTCTGCCAACTTCTGCTAACATTTGGACTGCACTGAGCTACTGGATAGGTGTTGTTGACATCCAGATTATTCACACACTCTGCACATGAAGCCAAGATTTCAGTGGAACTATTACTAATGTCAGCTATATGTCTAGGTAAGAAGTGGTCTGTATTTCATCCTGAAGAGATGTCTTTTGAAAAATATGAACTTGAGACACGGAGACTTTCACTCATTCTAAAAAAAGGTAAGTTTTTGCTTGCAGTGGATTGAAGAGTTGCTGTGGAAAGAGAAATTTATCTGCCTGCTCAAACAGAGATATAAACAACTCACTTGCAAAATTTTAATTGGGAAAAAATAAAATATTACTTTTAATAATAAAAACTATTTAAATTATTAAAAATATAATAAAATTATTAATAATGTTTCCAGGTCAAGGAGTATATTCACATCCCTTTTAGGAAAAGGTTGATAATTTTGAATTATCAGGTTTTTTTTTCAGCTCTACCAGTAAGTATGTGAACTAGGAAAGTAAGTACCAGGAACACATTAACATAGTGAAACTCTCCTGAAGGAATAAGCAGATAAGGCAGAAGAATATTGAACATGGTTCTCTGATTCACCACTATTCACAATGGCATCACAGTGACCCCTGAAAGTAGCATTTGGCAACCTTTTGTGCTTATTTTACGTGTGTTTCAATGAGAACTTGAATACAGAGCAGAAGGAAGCTGGATATTTTGTATTCTTAAAGCCTGCATCCAGAACATTTGATCTGGGTAGAGACATGAGGTGCTAAAGCATCAGGCAAAGGAATAATAAGTTGAGTGAAGACCTTGATTAAGACATTGATTCCCACTCTATCATCACTTCCTCTTGATGCATGAATGCCATTACTGGTTTCTTAATTATGGTCCAAACTGATTAGTAACATTTGCCTATTGCTTTGAGAATCCCAAATGTTAAGTGTTACTACTTGCCAGACCCCTCATCCCTGACATGCATGAGACAAACTTGCCTCTCCTTGCTCTTTATGAGCAGAGCATTCTTACCTCATCACCTGCCTGGCTGAGGTAATAAGGGAGCCCACAGAAATGCTGGAATAATTACAGTACTTTGCACTTTCATACCATCCTCCCACTGGGAATTTCCAGTGCTTCATAAACATTAGCCAAAACTCATTAAGTTATTCTAAAGCATGATTATTGAGATCCATTTGCTTTAGAGGGTAGGCACATGCCGATGAAGAGACTTGGACAAAATTACAGAGCAAATCAATGACAGCTCCAGTAATAGATCCCAGATGCCCAGAGCCCACACCCCATGGGCTAGATACTGGGCTGGCTGTAGCATGTAGGCTGTTACCAGAAAAGCCCTACGTGAGGTCCCACACACCCCAGCAATATTCTTGCCTGCCAGTCAGTAACATCTTTTGAGAGAAGAAAAAATAAGGAAAGATTGCATTTTCTGGTTTGTTTGTTTTAATCACGCACAGCCCACCACATGAAAGGCACGTCAGTCATGGATATCCAGTTCCCACGTGGATAGGGGCCCCCTACCCCATTTTAAGTGATAACACAAGATGAATAAAACATTACCTTCCTCTCCAGCAGCAGAGTTTCCAACAGCCTCCCTTTCCCGGTCAGTCTGGTTGGAAACAGCACTTCCACTTTTTGTCCTTCGAAGAACACTGAATGCTTTGTTTATTTTTTTAAAAGATCTGCTTCTTATAGTGGAACGTTCAAAGTGTCGAGCTGCAACAGCAGGAAAAGAACAAATCAATACAGTTCAGCAGTTCTGGTCTAGAACCTCAGTGTTTCTGCAGCCCTTGGCATCTGATGGGGTATAAACCCCAACATCAGGGCTGCCTGTACTTCACCTTTGCCACTGAGTCCTGTTGATACTTCAAGGTTGCACCCACCTGAATCTGGATACAATCACCCTACCTCGGTCCCACACCCTCGAATTGCCACCTTCCTGTCTGTTTTGCCAATCACATG
Organism: Luscinia megarhynchos; assembly: GCA_034336665.1. Taxonomy (NCBI): domain Eukaryota; kingdom Metazoa; phylum Chordata; class Aves; order Passeriformes; family Muscicapidae; genus Luscinia; species Luscinia megarhynchos. Next base: position 26,334,968 of record CM067566.1, read on the forward strand.
GAGAAACCTCCTGTGAGTGTGGTAGCCTTGGAAACAATAATCTTCCATCAAGACAGAATCAACTTCAATTCTGTGAAAAATGCATATAAAAGGGAGAAGCACTGCCCTTCCCAAGCTATACATGTTGGACAAAAAAGCTGGAAGTCATTAAAAACTCTTCTTGACAAAATCCCCACTACTACTGCCTCAAAACCTTGCAATGCTTCTAAAGCCACCAATGATTGCCAACTATTTAACGTCAAAAAATGCAAATATTATCAGGTGGGAGGGATCAAAAAGTCACATATTCTGACTCAAGTAGGGAAATACAAAAGAAAAGTCATAATACTTTCAAAACATGTCACTCTTTTCCATTCTGTTAAAGATATCTTCATGTCTGTTGCTGTTCTGTCTGTTCCAGCTCTGCATGCTAGCCAAATACTGTAATCTAATAATACAACATTCCCTCAAACCAGACTGTGGCCTCTACACACAATAAAACTGACAGAATTTATTGAGACTCTGGTGCTCTCTTCTTGCACCCTTCCTTTTCTCATTTCTCCAAACTCTGGCACAATAAAAGGATAATTGTTTCCTAGTCTTTCTTCATCCCTTCATCCATTTTCCCAACATGCCACTGGTGACACACAAGGTGGGCGTTCCATGGTGGGCTTCCCATTTTAGCTTCAGAATCCTCAACTGCATGCTTTGAACTCACTGTTAACACTTCTGACTCCAGCTTTGGCCAGGCCATGTTTTTCCAAACATGACATTTATCAGAGACAAGGGCAGTGTTACAAGGTGAAAGATCAAGGCAAAGTTTCCTGATGCATCTTGTCCCTGACTGTTGTTATTTCAGCAGGACCAGCTCCTTCCTCCCAAGAAGTTGGCAGGTGTCCCTCAACCTCCTCAGACAATTCTTTAGGTTTTTTTTCCTGGAAATACTTGGCAGATGTGAAACATGGCTCCCAACAGGATTTTGGGTAGGTGCCCATGTCTGTGGGGGTTACTTGGACCACCAAGATTTAGTGGAGACACATTACTCAGCTACACCACCCTCCCAGTGCATCACACATAATATTTAATCTTCCAACTGAGCTGATTTACCTAAATAACTTTTCTAAAGATTTGCAGTTTACATGTGTACAGTAGTCCATCTTCTGCTTGATGCTGCCCCTGGCCAAGTCTTTTTTTTTCACCTCAAATATATTGGATCACAGAGTGTACAATATGCTAAACCATGCAAAATGAAAGCTTTCACTTTGCCCACCCTTTTTTAGTTTATTTTTTTTTTTATTTTATTTTTTTAATCCTCCAGTGACATATATTGAACAGAAAAATGAGTGTTGCAAGGGGCTCCCAGGCTCTGAAGGTGCCACCTTTGGCTCTTACTTCTGCTGCGGTTGCTGCGGTGCAGGTCTCCGGGGCTGCTGCCCAGCTGGCTGTCCTCTGAGGTGGGGCTGAAGGCCGGGTTCACCAGCCCTGGCTCATCTGTCATTAAGGCGATGGCCGCAGCTGCTGAGAGCTCAGGGCCCAGGGAAGCTACTGCTAAGCTGGAGCCATGGTCTGGAGAGCAGTCCTGGGAACGCCGCTTCCGTTCCTTGGTAAGGCCATAGTGGGATGCTCCTTTACATCTAAGGAGAAAGGAGGCAAAGACAGACATGATAGCAAGTTGTGTTTAAGTGCTGCGGACTTATGGAAATGATCTGATTCCAAGGAACCACTTGGACCTGTGATGATCGTGGTGACCAGTGAAATATGGATGATTAACAAGAGGGAAAAATGCCAGTGTATGTCTCAAAGGAGGTGAGTTACCACATTACATGGGTAGAGTACTGCTGCTCAAGGAAAAATAGAGAGCCTCAGCCTTGTGTGCAGTCTTAATGTATAAATAGTTACTGTGGATGCAAGAGGACAAGAATAGTAGGTCATTAATTAAGCCTGAGGCTACAATCTGTAATTTCCTACTTGCCTCTGATTGATGAAGGAGAGCAGGGTGAGGCCTGACAGTTTCTCTGGGTCTGCTAGTGAAATAAAAGGCACCTTACTTACTCCTGCTTCCTGAAAACCCTCCCAGCCACCAAGGCAGCCACATGTGGAGCACGGCACTGTGTCTGTAGAGACCAGAGCAAACAATAAAGGGAGGGCTGCAGGTGGGAGCTGAACACCTGGGGGCTGCAGAAATCCAGGCCCCACACGGTGCCTATACAGACCATTCACTACCTGAACTGCAACTGATGAATTGTTTTCAAATTCAGCCACAGAGATGAATTCCCAACTCTGCTACTCCAGCTCAGTTGAGACACTAAAACAGGCAGGTCATTGCCTTGACAGAAGAGGTACAGATGGGAGTAGGAGGTCCCACTGTCCCTGCAGCCTCACCAGAGTCAAGGAGGGAGTGTAGAGCTCCTACCAAGGGGCTGGGATCAGGTCCTCATGCCAAGGTCCTTGGGCCAGCCTGAGACTTCACTTGGGGACTTCAAGGCAGGCTCTAAACTACTTCTGGAGGAAAATGCTCTGTTTCTCGTGTAGAAACACCTGTTCCAAAAAGAGCTGAAGATACAGCATTATGAGGGGCAAATTACAACCTGCTTTGAAACAAACTTAGTTATACTTCCAACTATCTTCTCTAGATTCATCATAGACAGCAAAGGCAGGACCATGCATGCTATTTCTTTTTTAGGACTCATGAAAGCCACTTGAGTGAAATTAAAGATCACCGTCAGGAGTCAGTATTCAATTAAAACTATAAAATAACTGAAAAGACAGAGTGACCAAAGACACAGCACCTGTGGCTTCGCCAGCACCACTTCTGCCCACTGCCCACCCACTAGAGCCACATTCAGGGCATCAAAAAAAAAAACTGCCATAATCTAATGAGCTTGCCCTACTTTCAGTTACTATTATCCCTTCCTTCATAGCGAAGGCTAACTGATGACTTTCATGAAAGTGCCTTGTAGGACAAACTCACAGAAATAGCAGCAGAAACCCTTAGGGATAGAAAGCTCTTCGTAATATATGGCATGCACAAAAGGCAATGCATAATGCATACAGTACACAATGCTAGTGGGTTAAGTGTCAAGAAAAGAAGTAGTACACTGAGCAGAAGACTTGGAAGAGAAATGATTATGGAAGCAGCTCCTGAGACAGAAAGATGATATGAGGAGATGTCATAGAGCTCTCTGTATCAGCTTCAAAGCAGCAGTTTAAATTCTATCATAGTACTGACTTTTGATGAGACAATTGAATTAAAACCTTTTTTTGGCACTAGATTATGGTTTGCCATCATTTACCTCATGCTGCTTCTGACAATTTTATCTGAAAGAGGGGAAAAATACCCAAACTAAACTCTGCCATATTGATGCAACTGTGTAAGGGTTATCTATATGCTTTAAGTTTTGCATAGGAATGGCTGTAACAGAAGTTATTTCTGAAACTTTTCACAAGCAAAATGAGGCACCTCAGAAGAAAATACTCTTATGGAAGAGAAGGTTGGTCTACTACCTCAAAAGACCAATGAAAAGCTGTTTGAGGCACCCAGTGCACGGCAAGACTGCAACAGTAATTATGTAAAGGAAGGAAGACCTCTCCTGCCTCCATTGCAGCAGGTATTCTTCTACCTTTCCAGATTTTCTCACTGCCCCAGAACTCTAAACCATGGCAGGACAATCTCCTTTAGATTTCATGGGAAGCTAAAGCACAAAGGCCTTTTGCTCTTGCTACTCACGCAAACTTCTTTGACACAGTGTTTTGGAAATCCATCCTTGACCTCTCCTGCTTGTAGTAAAGCCACATTTGTTCATCCAACCTATGAATGCTTGACAAAATAGTTTAAAAATAGTCTAAAAACCCAACACAAAGAAGTGGCTTTGGGCTGTTTGCTGTTCTCAGAAGACAGTCTCTGCTTTACAACAGTCTTGCAAAGATTCAGAATATGATAAGAGATATTCCTACTCCTCCTCATTTTATTTCATTTGCCTGTGCTTTTTCCACGTCACAAAAGTTTCAGTGGCTGATAATAGAATACCAGCCTTGTGAGTGGGTTCTCAAATGCAGATGATTTTTTTATTTCATAGGTTCTATGAAGATCAGAAGTGGCTCTGCCCAAAGATTCCTAGCTATTTGTATTCCATCACTGCCTGGCACCCATCTGCAGTTTGCTGCTACAGCCTTCCTTTTCTGTGGAAATCCTCACTTGCTGCTGCTGGCTGCACTGCAGACACACAGTCAACTTCATTCCAACAGCAATGAACAGAAGACAGCTACTTTGAATATAGAGAGGACTGACACAGTTTAAGATGTGGCTTATTGAAGAAGACAAGTTGTCATGATACAAAGCACAAAGCATATCTTTCTAGCTCTGCCAGAAATAGTTAAAGAAGAACCAGAGCTCTTCAAGTACAATCACTGAAGCTATTTCTTAAATAATTGTGGCAGGCATAAATGAACACAAATCAAGCCCTCTCTTCAGATTAACACAGTGTCCTTGAAGAAGAAAAAAAAAGTCCCAAGACCTCAAACTTGTAATAAAATTTGCAACAGAATCTCTTCACTTTCATTGTTTTGCTTGTGCTGACACCGCTGTGATAACAGAAAACAGAAGAGACGACTGTCTAAGTGGAATCATATTTATAGTGTCTAAGCTACATTTTTCCATATGGTTGGATTTGGCTCCCAGAAAAGAGAGTAACATAAAACAGTTACATGCCAGCAGTAATTAGCTCTCTCATTGTGAGTATTAATCACAATGCCTGATTTGCAGCTGGAAGAGTGGGATACCTGATTAACATAGCCAGTCAGAAAGTGAACTCAACACTGTCTGCAGGCCAAGGTGAATTACAGATTTATGTTCTTCTCAGTTGTGCTGGACAGCGAGTACATCCGTGCAGCCGTACGATACTGAAACAATTTGAAGGCCAAACCCCAGAGAGATAAACAGACTTGAATAATGGGTGTTATACAGGTCATGCCATTAAAGTAGTGTCACTAGGTGCATACAGGAAACTGAGAAAATAGCTTCTTCTGTTTGCACAGGCTTTTTTTATGAAGCAGATATCTACAGTCTGAAATTCGGGCTGTATGAGCTAAATGCTGGGTGATATGAGAGCAGTGGTGGCTGCTGAAATTTCACCCAGGGCTGCAATTCTGGCTGGGATCAACACTAGCAGCCACAGGGCACCCTGTTCCACACTTGAGAGAGACTACACTCCAGGCTTCAGGAGCAACACACCCAAAGAGCCAGAGCAAGGAGATTCAAAACCCTGTGGCTGCCTTAACTCGTTCCTACCATTTGTAAAAACAACCTTCAGTTAAACTCAAGGCCAAAGGAAACAAATCCACATCATTTGAAATTCAAATTAAAACAGTTTGAAAAGAGAGTTCTCCTTGCAGCATCCCTGACTTGCACAGCAAAGGAGGAACTGAAACTAAGATTGACCTCAAGGATTTCAATTACCCATGCTGACATAGGGAAAAAATGTAAAGCCAAAACATAAGCAAAGACAACTGTGTGGATTTTTTTTTTTTCACCTCTCTCTTCTAGTGATCTAAATAAAACAATTCCACAGGTAAAACTTATATGTATACATTTGCCCATGGCAGGGAGACTGGAACTAGATGATCTTTATGGTTACTTCCAACAAAAACCATTCTATCATACTATGATTTAGAATGCATGTGCTCTTAAAAATGCCTTGCCTTCTGTGTCACTTCACAATCTCTGCCTGGGCATGGGAAAAAAGTGAATCTGAAGAGTCACAGTGGTTGTGACCCAGGCCTGACGCAAATAAACAGAACAGGAACTCTCCCCTGCCCAGTTCCAGTAGTGTTTTCTCAACCTTACTTCCAGCATCATTCATATTTTGGAGCTGTTTTGCTTTAGTGCAGAAGCAGTGGACACGCTGTTGGAATGCAATTAAGAATAATGTATACAAAGCACTTAAGATTGTCCATCATAAGAAAATAATGCACAATGGGCTGTCATTGCTGTTCCAAAGCTAAACTCTGATTAGGGTAGGCAACTGTGTTTCAGCTATGGTCTCACTGCAAGCAGCCTCATCCCTGTGTAATTTGGTCTTGACACAAGCTGGGGTCCAAAGTATCAGCAGAGTGTGTCATACCCCTGTTACACAAACTCCTTGTAAGCTCTAGCACCCATGAGCTAATCCAGTGGAAAGGATGATAGAGAAACCAAAGCTGATCAACAAGGAGTATCCTAGATAACCTCGCTGGTGAGACCCTGGTGAGAAGTTCCTGCTGTGCCTGGGAAGAAAGGAGAGATGGGGTTTAATTGGACAGCTTGACTCATGAGAAGGTGTTGACAATTCCTGCCTCATAGGAACCATGTATGCATTAGCAGTGACAGTAGCCCAAACATAACCCAAACACCAACCACATGGATTTCAGGCCAAACACTTAAACTCTTAAGTTTTCTGAAACTCCATCACAAGGGAGTGAAGTGACTTGATCAGTTCTCAGACAGGGCTAACATCAACGCTTCTGATCTCACTTTTGCCAACAGTGACCGAGAAATGGAGTCAAATATAAAAAGGAAGCAAGGCACCTGGAACTCCCACTATATCTCATGTTACAGATATAAGCTAAAATGCATAAAATACATGATACCATGTATCATGTATATGATACCAACCTTATACCAACCATACTGGTGCTTAAGAGACATTAATACCTTTGGCAATGAAGCTGACTACTACCCTGCTGCTCTTTGAACCTGACAACATTGTAATGTCCTTGCTCAGAAAACTAGCTTCTGTGAATCCTGGTCCTATGTACAAAATTTTTTTCTTTTTTTTTTTTTTTTTTTTTTTTGCCATATAGGGAAATCAATCCTGGAACAGAGCACTTCACAGAAATTAATTTTCCCTGGTAATTCTGAGTTCCTGCAAGGATTAATTATTGTGTGAATGTTGCATATGGGAAAAAGCTTCATAAGTACCTGATTTTTTTTAAAATGTGTGTACCTTTTCTGCTTTTTATAAAGAACTGTCTTATGTCAACAATAATCCTGAAGCTACTGTAATCATCAGCTATGGCTAGGAAGGTCTACGTTAAACCTTACTCAATATCCATAAAGGAGGGAATGAGCCATATAAAAAGCAAAGCTTAAACTTCTGGATTATAGTTTCCAGTGAACATTTGCTGAAAGACAGGCTGCAAAACCCATATCTAAGCAGGCAACTAGAAACAGGCTGATCTGCACCTGCACTTGAATTTCATAATGCCAGCAATATTTCCAGGTGCTTGCCACTGCTGTTCTGTGCACTCTGTACCCTGGCATTGATGCACTTGGGTATCTTCTCCCTGATGATCTCTCAGTGTCTGAGACTTGCCACCTTGTTTGGGGGGAAAAAATGCGTATTTTTCACTTAAGTGGGAAATTGTCCAAACTACTACTGCTCTTTCACTTCAATAACCCTGTAAACAAAAGCCTTTCAGAGGCAGCTTCCTGACATCTGGGGCATCAGGGCTGGCTGGGAGGGCAGCATGGGCCTGTGGCATGATCTCTGCTGCCTCTGGAGGGCTGAGGATCAGCAATTCCTTCCTACGGTTCCATAAACACTGCTCTTCTTGGTGTCAGCACAGAGATAGCTGTGATAGAAACTGAGGCAAATGGCTTCTCTGTCTAGCTGTCAGTGAGATTTTCTCATGTTATTTGCTCTCTATTGTCAGCCAGAGGCCCTTGCTATAGTAAAAGCATGTAATAGACTTAGTGGTTCTGTATTTCTGCATTACTAGTCTCTAAATATTTATAAAGGTCTTCATAACATTTATTGTTTTAAGCTAAAGTTATTTAACTTAAATGCTTTCCCACAAGATAGGAAAACTACTCACATATTTATTTGCTTCAGTTTAATTTCTGCTTATTCCTGATATGGTTTCCTAAGGGTTTCTTCCACAATTTTTGTAGTAATGAAGACATCACAATTCAATAAATTCTGGAAAACAACCTTACTAGCAAAGCTTAAAATTGTGCTTTGTCCTATCTGTAAAGATCTGACCCCAGGGAAACACTGTCATTTTCACAATGCTTTTGCACTAAGGTGCTGTCAAACAAAATATATTTGTGCAGACTTAGTGTCAGACATAAACTGAACAAGCATTCAATGAAAACCAAATCCTATTTCATATTTGACTGCTCATACTGAAAAAAGGGGAGAATCTCCATATTTCCTACTAGTTTTCAGGAGAGTTGAAAGAAATTGGAACACCTTTTAATCTTAAATATAATGTAGAGCTTCAATTTCATGTGCATTCTAGCAAAGTATCACCTAACATGAGGTCGTGCTTAAGATTTTTTTCCCCTTCTCTTTAAAAGTCAGAAAGTTGTATTTCAACTACCATCTTGAGCTTCTATTATGAAATCTTTTAAAAGGCCCATTAGCATCTCTCATGGGAGCAGGAAATTGGAAGAAATCGGAAAACACTATTAGTTGCCTGCAATTGCGGACAAAAATCATGGCTGGAATTATTGTGCAATGATCCCAGTTTTGTTGGGACTAAGTAGAAATTGTTGGTCCAGATCATGCACTCTTTCTCTCCTGACACTTCTTTCAGGTCATTATTTTGTCACTGATGATTTTGAAACTACAACTGTACTGAATTTTGTTCAAGGTGGGATTATCATTTCACCTTCTAGTCTTAAAGCAATCCAGCAAATTTCAGCTGTTTTACATATAGGAGAATGGAGTTGTAAATTGCCAGAGAGAGCTGGGATGGGCAAGTTGGCACCTAGGATGGAAAATCAACTTTTTTTACAGGTTAGCACATGCTGTTTTTGCTTAACATAACCACTTATTTAGAGAAGCCAATATTCACAACTGACTTTGTGAATGTTGCTTTTGCTTCACCTTCTATGCCCCTTTCCCCTGAGTTCATGTCACAAATGCTCTGAGAACACACAAAGGCATCAGCAGACTGTTCCCACTGCTCACATAATGTATAGCCTAGTTGCTTCTAGAGCCTGTACCTTTTCCAGTACTGCTTTAAATGTAATGCTTGTAGAGCACAAGTGGGCCTAGAGCTACAAAACTGATGAGTTAAGCAGGGTAGAAGACCACAGTCAGTCTATTATTCACTATTTTTTCCTAGATTACAAACAAACAAATTTGCCTATGTTACTCCTAAACAAACATTTGTTCATCACAGAGAAGATACTGGCCAGATGTACAGTACCAGAGTGATCTTGTATGATACAAAACAACAGCAGTATTTATTTATACTGAACTTAATTAAAGACTGAAACTCCCAAAGAGTGATCTACATATCTCATACAATCTACTCACACCAGCTGACACAAGCAAGGAAAACAAAGGTAGCACACTATCTCTAATTCCTGGTAGGTGCTCAGGTACTGACACAGCAAGGAACCTATGAGTACTTGGTTAGGAGATTCAGAGCAAAATAAGAGAGAAAAACAAGACACACGGGACTAGCAGTTTTGAGCTGGTGAGAGCCCATAAACCTTGCTGATGGCTTGAAATACTTACAGTGTTCAACAAATAATACATGATTTAAACCCACTAATCCTGTCCAAGTGCTGTATTAAAGTACTGAAGTACTAAAAACTCCTCTTGACTTCAGCAGAAGTGGAGCTTGATGAAAACTTTACCAAGTGCTTTCATCACCTTTCAGAATTGTATCATTACCTATAAAACATACTTAAAAATTCAGCTTTTACCACTTAAAGAAGAGTCAAACTTGAACATTTTTCCAAAACAAAATGAGAAAGCAGAAATTTGAGAGTTTTCTTCATGGAAAATGTAGGTACTTAGTGATATTTGTACATTCTTTTATCTGCAGAAGTTGTGCATGAGGGAGCAATCACAAGTAATGTGTATCAGTTGGGTATTTAGAAAGTAGCTGAGCAGCTCTGAGCTTCGTATCTGCTTTTCAAGTCTATCCAAGACCACTCAAAGAGCTAGCACTCAGCCAGCAATCTTGACCATTGATTTTGCCTCACACTGATAAAATAATGATATGATAATAAACCTTTTTGCACTAGGAATTGAGATCGTACAAAATGAAGCTGCAGCAGGCTCACTAAAAATATTCCTCATTTTGAGCATTAACTAAAAAATGAGCCTAAGGAAAACACAGCATATATACACAAAGGCTCCAAAATTGCTGCTAAAATCAGGTTATCTGTGACAAATAAAAACAAGTGCAAAGACAAAGGAATTCTTGAGGCATTGCAATGCTCTCTCTCATAGTACCACACAATCCAATACACTACATTTTTCAAATTATGTAGGTACACATATAATTAATGTTAAGAATAAGCATTCAATCTGTTGATTCATATGCTTTTCATGTTTATTGTTCAGTCTTTTGATCACTGGATTATATTCAACAGGTATAACTAGTCTCCTGGAACTTAATATCTCAGCATTGTCCTCCCCTCCTACTATCCCCACCTATGCTATAAAAACTTTATGATGCAGTGAGCAAAATATGTTTGCAATGGGACAAGTGGGGTTGGTTTTTAACAAGACTGACAGGATCAACTTAACCCGAATTCTTGCAGCTACAGACAGAAAACCTGACAGACAGAAACTTTGTATTTACACCTACTTAGCATATATTTATTTTTAAAATAAAACTAATTACAATATCTGCTATGTCACCGACTCAGCAAGCCAGCACTACTGAGAGCAGGTGTGAGGCTTCTGTTGGCAAAAAGAAGTAACACATGCCCATAAGTGTCTAGATATAATAAAAAGGGAACACTGTGTTCAGCTTCAAGATGTTTTCAACCCAATGCTTGGGTTTACTATTGTGCTCTTAACTGGCATTTGAAATTATAGGAAATAATGGAGCTACATCCAGCAAATAACAAAAGCTGTCTTTATACCATCTTATTCACAGAACATGCTGTGGACATCTGTCCACAGGTCTATGTAGCTCTGGAGGTACTTGTCTCTGACTGCTGTGACCTGAAAGTCACATAAGATCCCTTTTAGGTCAGCATGGATATCTAAATTATATTGCTGACACATCTTGGTACATATCACGTTCTAAACACACCTTTGCTTCCTTATAGGGAAGGTCACAAAAAGCAAGGTCTCAGCACACCTCAGCAGCTGAAAAACCACAGAGATCCCTGTCAGATGTCTGTCAGAGTCTTAAGCAAGTGTCTGTGCCAGTACAACTAAGTAGCTCCTTAAGATACCACAAATGTTTCCCATATTCTTATCAAATCTGATGTCTAATATTCAACAAGGACCCCAAATAACCCTATAAGTAAACTGCATTGCAGACTTCTCTTCTGCACATATGGTTAGAAAAGGGTGGATCAGAGGAACATCACAAACCAGTTTTCAGAACAAATCCCCCCAGACCCACTGGGCGTGCAAAAATCCTCACTGCTTTTGTTTTATGGGTTCCACCCAGTTGAATATGAGATATTTCAGTGAGATATTTCACCCATCCATTAAAATAAACACACATTGTAAAAATATTTAAGGGCTTCAGAAAGTCCAAATCCAAGCACAGCACAAGTATGGCTGGAATGTTGTTTATAGTCTCCTGAAAGCTCACATAGTAGGAAATGCTCACTTATGCTGTAAAAACTGTGAAAATTTATCTTTTTCTTGGAACACTTTTGTAACAGAACTATCAGAAATACTTTTGACCTGAATTCCTTTACCCAAATCTGAAAAAAGCCCCATCTACTCACCCTTCTCCCCACATAGGCACCTACAAGCCTACAATGCTGTGTTCAATATCATGGAAAGCACCCAAGACAGCAGAGGAGTAGCTTCCCTCCTGCTGTATGCAGACCACTGTCAGGTCTTGCTTGGCAGGGGAGGCTGAAGGAGCTCACACCCTCACACCTCAGTTTTCAGGAGTGCTTTAACCACTAAAGCTCCAGCTGGGTTAAGGCTGATTTCTGCTCCTCCTGCTGAAGCTTATTCAGAGAGGTGAACTAAGCAGGAGGGAGAGCAATGCTACATCCAAATTAAAAATTGGTACATAGGTAGAGAGAAAATGAGTCCCTCTTCAGAGCCTGCTGTGGCTTTTCAGTTGAATTGGAGAGAGGTTCACAGGAAAGGCACTCTCCTTAGTCCAGCCAGAATCTTGGGGAAAGTCTGGCAATACCATCAAGGCACACAAGTCTACCTTCAGTCTGAAGCTGAAGAATTGGCATTGGAGGCTACAGATAGAGGCTGAGAACTTCTCTGGAAAATTGTGTATTATTTTCTTAGGTCACCAGGATATAACTGGTGAATCAAGGAATAAAATAAAAAATGAGAGTGCAAGCAAGAATTCAACCTTGAAAGCCCTTAAGGATAAAAGGTGCTGTCAGAAGTGGGTACCATATTACCAATGACACAAAATGCATATCTGTGACAAAAAAAAGCCCAAACATAAAATCATAGAAGAGCCTGAGGCTGGAAGGGACCCCAACAGATCATGTTGTCCAACCTTTCATGGGAGAGGAAGCCTAGATGAGATTATCTAGCATTCTTACCAAAACTTTAAGTGACAAAACTTTTATCTGAAGTGATTAACTTTAAGCATCTTGAAAAATTAAGTGATGGTAACTCTATTATATCCCTGGGGATGTTGTTCCAGTGAACAATCGTACTCACTGTAAAAAAACAGTAGGAGGAGAAAACAAATTTTGCTCTGTTCCTTCCTTTAAACCATCCTCAGGCTGTTGCTCCTTCACATTACTTAGCTTACAGATGTTATATGATTCTTTAGGTTTTCTTAGTCACTTCTATTCTGTCAGATTTCATGCTATTTTTGCATTGTATAAATAAGAGCATGGTTTAGGTTAGAATAAACCTAAAAGACCATCTAGTCCTAACCCTACCTTCCATGGACAGGGACACCTTTCACTAGACCAGGTTGCTCAAGGCATTATACATCTAACCTGTCCTTGAACTCTGCTGGCATTCACAACCTCCCTGGGCAAGCTATTCTCACCATTCTCACAGTAAAGAATTTCTTTCTTATATCTAACCTAAGTTTTCCTTCTTCCAATTTGTACCCATTACTCCTTGTCCTATCACAAGAATGTCTGGCAGAGTCCCTCTCTGGCTTCTCTGTGAGCCCATTCGTGAATGTTTTCTCTCTGCTTTTTTTTCTTTAATTATTCCATTTTCAGAAAAGCCCTTCAGGATAAGAGGCAATCATTTCATCCTGTCCTGTTAAAAAACACATTAACTTTTGTATTCATCCAACTGAAATACTGGAAACAGTTTTAAAAAATTACAAAATGTTCTTTAGGAAGCTGCAGTTTCCATTTTACAACACTGCAGCCTTGGACATTTCAATGTTTAAGCTCTAATGACTGGTCTTGCTTTCAATTTTAAAATATAAACATCATGTGTACAGCTGGGTACCTAGAACATGGTGGGAAAACCTAAGCAGCAGGTTTGGAGTACTGAACCTTGAGCATGAAACTGCAATTATATTTCCCTGGGTAGCATTGGACAGTGGCCTTGGTCCTGCTGTCCTAGGAGAAGGAAACATCCTGCCTGACCTTGTTGCTCCCACAAAATGGGTTGGGGCTGCTGTGTGACAGGCAGCCTGTCCTGAAATGAATCCAAACCATGAATTCTCTGTGACAGTTTGTGGCATCTGGGTGACTCAGCCTCTGTGCCTGAGGCTGTTCCAGCCCAGGCTGTGATTTTGTTAACGTCACAATTTAAGTAGACTTGGGTCTTGTTAGCAGTAATGATGGACTCCCTGAAGGAAAACCAAGGTGGTATTGGAAATGATGTCATTTCATTATCAGCCCTGAGATGGGGATAATTGCATCTGTCTTCTTCAAACTGAGATGACCCTGGTCCTTCAGAAGGCAGCTGGCAATCAAACTTCCAGCAGCATGCTCATGCCATGCCTCATCATCTGCTAATTTTCATATCAAAGGCATCACTCAAGGTGACCCAAGCCATCATCAAAAGACAGGATCTCCAGCTGGACATGTATCCTAGTGTCCAGTGGACAGCACCATGTTGGGGGCATTGGACATGTTTGTAGCCCTGACTGAGACAAATATGAAACAAATCCTACTTGCTTCATGTAAATACAACCACAGCACGCTGTTAATGCAGATGGTTTGACAAGACATATAATAGAGATCAGTCTTACAAAGAGAAATTTCCCAGTGGTTACTAAATATCCACCTCACCCTGATTAACATGGACACTGAGGATTAAAAAATGTGGGTAGACAGACTAAACAAAATTTGTAGTGCATTTAAATATTTATATTAGAAATTGAGACATGGGTTTTGTAGTAATTTTTTCACAATGTTTTAGACCAGTGGTTTGCAGTTTACCAATATTCAGCTTCTGAGGAACTTCCTTAACTGCCCTGAAGCAAGTTTGCTTCTTGAAGGGCCAAGCCAGAAATTCAGCACTGTGTGCTTATAAGACTGCAATACAGAGAGAAAAGGAGGAAAAAGAAAGGTAAATAAATACCTAACAATTAGGGATTGTAGACAGAACAGCTTCATGACAAATTATTTTCTTTTTCTTTAAAAGCTAATTGAAGATGCTACAGCACCATGTTGCAGAGTTTTCTGAGTACTTGGGTACTGGCATTAAGATACCTTCCAAAATGGAGCACAGAGTATTCTGTAAAGGTTAACCACATTCAGTTTACAGAGGTGGTGCTGCTTCCTAGAGATTGTCTACAACAGGGAAGTACATGATTACTGAGGTGCTTGTGGAATATATATTATATATGAAGACACACACATCTGAGAACAGCTTCCCTAGAGACATCCCCATTCCAGAGTGAGAGTATTCACCAGAGAAGCTATCCTAGAATAAGAACAGTATTGTTGCTTCACATCCAACTTTATTATGAATTGACTTCCCTGTGTGCTCAAACCACCTTTCTAGGATAATTCCTGCCCTTTCTTCACCACCTTTTCTTCTGGACACCAAATGCCTCATTGTTCAATGTTTCTCTTTGAGAGACAGGGTTTACCCCTCAGTATCTTGAAATGTGGCAGACTTACTAAGTTTGCTTTGTTTAATATGTAATAAAAAGTCTTTTTTGCTTATAATGGGTTTTTATTCACTGTCTGCCACTGCACAGGATTTGGCTCTTTAAACTTCCATAGCAGTAAAGCAGTAAGCAGTAAGGGTTAAAGCATCACCACAAGGCCCTAACTGTAGGAGCAGCACTTTTATTCCCTTCAGCATCTCTAGCAAAAAGGAGAGAGGGAAACGAAAGTAACACCTATTTACCTTCTGAAAGCACAACAGAGTTCAGGACTTCAAACATCATGTGTATCCATGTGTTGCAAAAGATGCAGAATCATGAGTCACCTGAACTTCTGTGCCCAGCCTTGGACCTGACAACTCACCAATGGCTTGCAAGGGTAAGGATCATTTCTCTGCAATGTGACTTTTTTAGAAGACCTGGAAGAAGCACTGTTTGCAAAGCAGCCAGAAGGGAGGGGAGGATAACATCAGCAACTGCTTCCCTGGCACAGGGGACCGTAAGCAGCGCAGCTGTTCTTTTTGGAAATGTCAGAGAGTGATAAAAAAGGTGCCGAGGGAGTTGTCATCGTCAGAAAGCACAATAGGTGGTTCCAGAATAATGCTTCACATGGTCATAAGCTTTTCTTGAAAACATTACTCAGGAAGCCCAAGCCTGACTAATTTTCCAAACAGCAAACACTACTTTGAAAACAGACATGTACATTATAAAATTATTTAGTTTCCTTTTTTCTCTGACATAGGAGAGCATATTTGTGACTCAATGTAGATTCTGCAGCTGAGATAACCCTCTAGGAGCCCTCTCCTGCCCAGTCATAGCCACATCTACAGAATGCCCCAGAAGGATTTCATGTAATATCCATGACTCTACCTCTCTCTCTGTATCTACCCCCTTGGACCAGTTGTTCCAGAGAAAACAGCAAAATTCTGTTTGTTCCTGGGTTCTGCAGGAAGTCACACTCCTTCAGAGGCAAAACACTATCTCAAGGTTGTTTTGAAGTACTGCCAGTGTATGCCCATGCAGCAAGCCAAAGAAAGTCTCAGATGGACATGTACTGTCTCCTGTCCTCCTTTTGTGTCCACAGCCTGCCCAGGAAGGAGGACGGGGACAGACAAAGGAAGATGTGTTACATGGTACCACATCCCACTCTCAGGCACTGCCAGGAGATTTTTTTCCATGAGGAAAAAACTCACACAGAAGATTTTGAATGAAGAAACTGTAAACCCAGATTTTCCCTTCAGTCAACAGAAAAAACCCACTAAACCTGAGCCCTCTGCTTCCCTATGCCTGGCACACTGAGATGAAATGGATACATCAAACTAATTCCTACTTCATCCCCATCGCTGGGTCAATGAGAGGTGGTGAGAGGGCACCAGGATTAATCCTTAGCCTACAGCTATGCTGCGCAGTTTCTTCAGTAATTTTCAAGACAGGCTGTAAGTTTGTTCACCCCTAAACCTCTTGGAGGCCTCTGTGGTGGCATGCATGGGCCTTACAAGGACTTACAAGCTTCAGAGGTGGAGGCAAACGGGCCTTTCCACACCCTGGCCCTTCAGCAGCACATCTGACTATTCAACAATGGGTCACTGTTTTATCACAAGTCCTGCTACTCTCCTTAAGACACGCTTCTCCAAAGGGACTTTCTGGTCAGTGTTAAAGTCATGGAATTTGTGTTTGCCAATGCAGGGAGATAAATTAGAAAAAAAAAAAAAGCGTGAGAAAAGTCACTGTTTTTAAAGGTCTGTTGTCATACAACTACTATTGTCACAAGGGACAGAAGAAGTGCAGTCTGAGGGTTCACAAAGCTCCCACACAGGGGTGTGTATATTTTGAGGGAGGGAGAGGCTGTCACAAAGACTGCAGAAGCTGGAGTCCACGACATTTTATTTATATTGTTTCAACTCATTCCCCCACATGCTCTCTGTTGTTTTAAAATTGCTGTTTCTGTTAAAGACTGCACGGTGTGATTAGTGTGGTTAGACATTCCTTTCCCAAAAATATTGTTTTGGATCTCTACCATTCTATCTCTCTGCTCTATAGGTGTGAAAAGCAGTTTTCCCATGTATGCAAAACCTTGCTTTCTGCCAAATTAATTCAAATTAAATTCAATAGACTAATTTGTTGAAGTCAAAGGAGTAATACCTGTATAGATCTAAGTTAAGTGAGGTAAAAATCAAGCATGTTGATATGGCTGTTTTCATAACTTCTTCCATAGCATCCTCTGTCTGGGTATTGGAATAGCAGACAGAACAACTAGAGCAAGGTTCTGGAACTAAACAAATCAACTAAGCAAGAGGAATCGAATTACACAGGGAGAGAACTTATGACCCCTATTTTTTTTTTTTTTGCTTGTTTTATTCTCACCATTTGTAGTGGGTTTTGTGGGACAGTTTGCAAGTCTTTTAAGAATTTCAGTCCAGATGGTAATTTAACTAGGCAGAGGATCAGTTGATAAAACTCTGATTAGATGTCAGCTCTTCAACTGAGCTATTTCCATGGCCTGCCTTAACCTATGTTTAGTCTAACAGATAAATGTTTAGAATTCACCAAGATTGCTGAAGTGAAAGTAGTATAAAGGGAGTCTTAGCAAATCTGGTCAACCCAAAAAGACTTCCTTGCTTTTAGCCTTCAGCTCCACATGTTTTGCTGAAGGTAAGTTCTACTATTCACAATACATTACTCATACATTAATTCATAAATTTAGAGTGCAATCAGCTCAGAGTTTTGCAGTTCTGCAACAGTGCAAGGTAATAGAGGGCATGTGGCTTGGTGTCTTCAGCACCATTGGAGTCAACCACAAGGGTCATTGACAGATCAAGTCAGCCAGTTTTTCTCTTTTCTTCTTCCTCTCCTCCAACAAAATAAGACATTTTCGTGAATTGTCCTTTCACTGACTATTTCATTCTTACACAGATGAGAGAAGGATGCAGACAGGGTCTTGTCTCCACTGCAACAATGAGGACATGGCTTGTGCAGCCTTAGCAGAAGTGTCTATCAATGGATTAATTGAACTTACCAACTTCAAGGGTTTTGAAATTACAGTTGGTGATCTCTATTTGCAATTCAATCCAAGAGTACCTAATATTTTTAAACCAGTTCAGTTCTCCTTTACCAGACAGAGGAAACATGTTGCTGTCATGCAGTTCAGTGTTCAAAGCCACACTTCCCTGGTAACCTTAATCCTTTGGTACGGCTGAACCTAGTGAGGCAGAACTGTGGTAGAGGCAAGAGGCAAGAGAAGAGGTGTAAAGAAAACAGGAATTGAGAAGGAGCAAGAGAAAGATAAAGATTTAGTGTAGCCAGGAACAGCCACATGGAAAATGGCTAGAGAAACCAAAACACAGTCTGGTACTGATGATGACAGAGACTAAATGAGTTTTACAAGTCTTGTCAAGAGAACCCACAGAAGAACCTATTTAAAGACTCAAACCTGCATCTTTTCTTAAAAAAAAAAACTAGGGCAGAAGCAGCCAATTCGTACTTGGCAGGTAACGTCAGACAGTTTACATAACACTGCAAAAAATAAGCACCTATTTAAGAGCGAACTGTTATTTTTTACCCAACATGCAAACAAATCAAACACTTTCAATGCAGGCTAAATCCTTTGTACTGTCAGCTGTGAGTTCTCCTGGTGTTGTAAAGCACCACAGGGCACAAAATCACGATGGTATTTTTTGTGTTGGTTGTCAACCTCTGTTTGCTGGAGATTTGAATAACAGTGGAGACATAGCATAGAAGATCTGAGCAACAATTAGCAGCCCTTAACAGAAAGCAAATCTGTGAAATGCGTTTTCTCTCTAAGAAAGAGGCTGTTAACCTCTCTGCAAATACTGAGTTAGCAAAAATATGAAGGATGTAACTTAGCATCTGCTGGCGAGGAGAGGCGAGAAGAGGAGAGGACAGGAGAGGACAGGATAGGATATTTTGTTGTGAGGTAAATGGAACAGGAGCAAATGTTTTTTTTTTTAAATATCTGGATTACAGTTCACCAGCTCCAGAAGGGGGTTACTCGGTCTTGGCCTCCCCTCATGAATTTGTTTTGCTCATTTGGGTCACTTCACTATTATTCAAGCCTAGATTATATAAAAAGGCAGACCTGCAAGGCTGCATTTGTTTGCTTTCTCAGCTCAACATATTAAGTGCAAGTTTATATGTATACAATATATCTTATTAGATGCTGTGTCCTGTTTTGGTCTCTTCCCTTCTAATTTATTTTGAATTCAAAGACCATAAATGTAAGTGCCTTCAAACCTACAGATACTTAGGCTACTGGGGAAAGAGCAGAAAAAAGTGAAATGCAGCAACCATTACTGTCCAACTTCATTACACTCATGCCTTGAAAGAATAAAACAAAAATGTACTGGAATTTAATCTCCTCTGAGGGAAGAAACTGAAAGCAGCATGTTTGCTACAAACTGCACACATTCAATCCACTAAAATTCAAGATATGCAAAATTTAAATACCATCTAAAAACGGACAGTGAGAAAAATTTACAGGCATGGCACTAAGGTAAGTACATTTGTTTGGCCATATCCTTGACCCATGACAGCACGACACAGGTAGAAAGCAGACGTTGAGAACACAGAATGGTCCCAGCACTGGAGGCTGTGTAGGATGTGCAACATTCTGCCAATCTAATGGCAGGATCCACGCTGCTGTAGAGGGGCACAAGGATGGCATGGATAGCAGTAGATACCACTGGGCATCCACAGCAGAACCTTTTCAGCATAACTAAGCTGATTTACAATATTATTAGCATTTATACTTCCATCACAGTCTGGGTTGGAGCAAAGGAGCAGCAGCTGACACTTTCAATTCTGCATCCCTTCGACAGATCCCAATGACAACCTTAGGCACAGCAACACACAGCAGCACCAAGAATAAAAAAAGGAAACACCAGTTACACACACTGCATTTGAAAAATAATCTTATTCATCCTTTCTCCACTAGTGCCATCTTCCTGCTGTAAAAAGCAAACCAGGTAGTAATGCCTGAAGGAGAGATGTGCCAATTGTTTAAATCAGAACCAGAGGTGACGCTCCTTTGGGAGCTGACAAGGGCAAGCCACAACAAACTTCTGGGATTTCTGCTCCCACTGCAAAACCTGCCTGGCAAAGAGCTGAGTTGCAACATGTGCTTTTCATACAGAGCACTTATTTCTGACTGTAATTTAGTCTCTTGGCAGGAGATGTTCATACATATCAAGCAAAACAGCCTTGCTCATCCATATCAACCCACACATCCTCACATAATAGCAGCAGCACAGCACACTGTCTGCTTCCAGTGGTCTCCCATGGATCACAGAACAGATTTGGTTAATCATGCCTATCTCCTCTCCATAAGACCCTGCTCCACAAGGGGTGTTTTCTGACCTTTCATACTGTTGAATTATAAAATCCATAAGTGAAGAGGTCTCTGTGGATGTTTCTATGGCACCCTCCCACTACTCATTTTACATGGGAAAGAAAGCTAAAACCAGTGGAATATCACCAGTGCTAACTGGATGTTAAAAATAACATATAACAGTAATGCTTATCACATATGGGAGGAGAAAGAAAATACCTGAATTATACTTTTCAAAATGTCTGTTTTTAATAAAGCACAAAACACCCAGGCCATAAGTCTACTAATATTATCCATTCACTAAGTTCTGTAGAGGAGAAAGGAGAATACAACCCTTGAAGCAGATTTCCTTGCCTTCTATTGAAGTGGTAGCTAAATTATTGAAATTCTACATTAAAAATATATTGCACATTGTCTAGTGAATGATGGGACTGCAATGTGTAATATAGAGTGTAAGCTTCACAATACATGCACATGAAATGACTTGCTGATCTAAAATGCTTCCTGCCAACATGATTTCAAGAGAGCTGAGGAGAGAAAAACAAGTTACAAAGTAATGCACTAATGATTGAATTTTGTAGCTGAAATTTATAGCTCTAAAGGCATTTTATTCACTAATTTTATATTATTCAGGTAAATAATATCCAGTGAGTTAGTAGAAGAGCAAATAAAAATTAAGATGGCTCCAGCAACTGCAAATATTTTGTCTTAGTCTGCTTCATACCATGTGTCACAGCAATGTTATGGAGCAAGACAGATTCATTGAAACAGGAAGGAGGAATCAATGGTGATTTCTTACTCCTCTCCCAGGTATCCCCTTTACTCAGCCCAGTGCCTCGACAAAAAGAGAGAATGGGAGCAAATACAGCCATTGGCAATGTGTCATTGTTACAAATCTGGTTGTCTGCCTGCACTGCTGAGGAGAACAAGTATCAATAAAATTTGAGGATGCTGCCGGCAGAAATCCAACCAAAATGACAAAGAAACTTCCTTAATATATGACTTTACTTGCCCATTGTTACAGTCAGCCTACTTTCTTTCATAAGGGGAGAAAATATTGCAGAACATGTAAAAGTTATGGATGATTTACAGAATTTTTTCTTTGGGCAAAAGTTGCACATCTGTTGAAATCTCAGCTGTTTCACTGGGCTGCTGCTGAACTTGCCTTGCTCACTATCCAAAATGTGTGGTCAATCAATAAATTAAATGAATGGATAAAGTATGTTCTAGGGAGAGCCCAAGGATTCATTGGTGAAATGCAGTCTTTACCAGCTGCAACTTGGCTGAGGCTAAGGGGTTCATTCAGCTTTTTAAAATGTTACAAATTAGTTCATTTTCTTAATCTCTAAACAGAGTTCAGATCCAAACCAGGAATTATCTGATGGTAGTGGGGGTTTAGTCATGACATCCAACATGTCACTGACTAACAGATACCTCCAATGAAGTGCCAGTTCAACATAGAGGGACCAGCCTGGACCCTCCTTTGGAAACAGGAAGCCCCAAATAGTCACCTGCATGCTGCCACACAGGCTAAGTCAAACATTGCTGGTGATATTACTACAAAACCTCTGGGTCTGTGTCCTGTGCTTGTTGGCATCCTTGTGCACCCAGTTACTGCATGGCTCAGGGAGGCAGTTCAGACATGCTATCACATGCCAAGATGCAGAAAATCAGTTCTAGTCCCTCAACAATGGCTCTTATTATGGAGAAGGTCATGAAATACAGTTGGCTACTCTGTGAGCTGGGAGCTTTGAAAGCAGATTACCCCAAAAGGTCAAGAGTGTTAAAGATATCCAAGAAGACCCTCAGACCTACGAGTTTGCTTCCCTACAGTGTAACAAGCTGCATTTTGGCTGATCTCAGTACCAGTATTCAGAGCAGGATTTAATCTATGACAGGCATAAGAGCTCTGCAAGAGCTGTGCTTATCCTCACGTTGCAGGACAGTCCAGTTCTGGCAGATTTGTCAGAGAAATAGCTCAAGGAAAAATATCCTTGTCATGCTGCCAGTGCCAGTGTTAAACTAGGTTAATTGTCAGAGAGATGCGGAGGTCGGCCAAACTTGCAGCATACGGCCTGTGTGGCTGAATGTCAGACAAGAAACCAGAGTCTGCTGCTTGTGAGTAATCACCCGCCTCCTGCAACTCCCAGCACCTCATTCCTTCCTCCTACCCCACCAGACCTTCAGTGCTTTGCCCTCTTTGGTCCCCATTCCAAAGTGGATTGCCTGTTGTGAGGGAGCCTCCAAGTGGGGTAAAGGTTTGACCCCTCCACGCTCCTATTACATGGGCCAGGCATGTAAGTACCCTTCATTTGAGCAACTTACAGAAAAATCAAACATAATGGAGACATAAGTCATTCATGAAAAGAAACCTTTCTGCCAACCACAATCGTTGCGTTGCCTTTCCATCTTGGCAGGGTTTTAGTGGTTTTTTGGCTGGCTCAGTTTTTACCTTTGGCAACAAAATGTGTTTGTTGAGATTGACACTGGCCAATTTCAGCCTTTTCCAAAGGTGTGAGAAGCCTTGAGAAAACAATCCAGAAGAATAAAAGGTCCAATTCTGATCTTAAGTGTTTGTAGGTAGCTGCAAATGGAATAAAGGTAACTTTCTTGCATGCATAGTAGGAAATGAAGAAGGATCTTTCTCAGCCTATAACTAAAATACCAATTTTCCTTACACACAAAATTCCCAGGCAGAACCAGCAAATTCTTAATGCTCTCATGGGGTTTTAGGTTTCTGGAGCTGTCCTAGACAAATTTATTTCTGGGCCTAGAATCACAGCGCTGGGGAAAAAATTGCTAACCAGTAACACTTAATCATACCACAAAAACTCAGCACTCTCTAACCTGTGTAGAGAAGCCAGGAGGAATATGCTGGTGAGGAAAGGTACCATTTCTGTGAGAGGCTGGCAGAAGGTGGGGCAGAAACTCAGATCCCACTGTGATGCTAAAGGACTGCAATGAATCTTTGGTCAAAGAGTGACCAGACCAGACATTTACAGTCAATTAAATGGCAACTTTCTGCTGCTGCACTCTTACACTAACATAAAACACTCTTGAATGCAACACAATATAGTAAAAAAATTTAGTTTGGGCACTTCAATACTAAGAGTTTAGATTACATCTCTCTTTGTACTTTTAACAATAATACAGCATATTTGCAATTCACCTACATGAGATTCTACTTGGGGGCTTTCTGGCCTTATTTATGCTAACACTTCTAGCTTTCCTGTGCAAATCCAAAGGCTGGAAATACAAAGGTGCACAACAGAGGCAGGACCAAAGCATGAAAGAGGAGGAGAATGAACAAAGGTAAGGACCAGAGGTATGAAGCAGAGGACAGAAGTAGAAGGGCAATGGAGAGAGCTGGTGGAGAGGGGTCAGACTAACTGCAGGGAGGGACTAGGATGTGAAGGGGACACTAGTAGGTTTTTGCTGAAGATTCTGGGGGAGAGCTCAGAATTCTGGAGGAAAACCAACTCCATGTTTAGCCCCTTTGTGAAACTGTAGCATAGGGGTGGAGCTAACAGTAGCCCTTGACACACTCATGCCTTTCTGTTTTAATTCACCCCAGTTCTGCTTTCTAAGAGACATCCAATTCTAACATCCTGGAAAAGACCCTCTGAATTTTATCTCATTGTGCTTTGTCCTGCCAATTTAATGTAGATATCCTAAACATTTCATTTATATTTTCATTCAAGAATATTTCCATTCAAGCCTTGCTTTCCAGCACTTTCAGCTTTAAACAACCTCACAGTTTAGCTTTGACATAGATTTCCATAAACACAGCTTTGCACAGAGTAAGGAGGTCAACACGTGGCTTTTGCAATGGACTAACACATGGGCCCAAAAGGTGCTCCAGGCTTATCAATTTTGTCATGAATATTGCATGTCCTGTGCTCCCCAGCCCCTGTGTGGCTAATTTCACATGGATAGACTTGAAGCCAGAAACAAGTTTCCCCACTGAGTTGAACAGAAATTAAAGTTGGCTGCACAGTTAAGTTCAGCCAGGGGGGCTGGTTCAGTAAGGGAGCTGGGAGAGTGCACCTCATTGTTTTTACCATAAAAAAGATATGTGCAATGGCACTAGAAGACAGCAAGCACCTGCATATCTTCTTTTTAAATTGAATAAACAGAGAAACTAAATTTTGCTGGTTATTCAAGCCCAGAGTGCTGATTTGAAATTTAAGAGAGTAGCTATCATATAAAAGTTATATGGGGAATGTCCAGTTAATTTGGTTAGGTTCCTTTGGCTGTTTCATGCAAAACTCAAGAAGGGTAAGAAAAGAAAATGTACTTTTTTTCACACAGGTTGTGCATTTCCACCTAACAAACAAAAGATTTTTTAAAAACTTGAATCAGATTAGTGGGGTAGATCTAGCTGATGTATTAGCAGCAGGGACCAAGGCCAGGAGCTGTTTAATCCTTTAGGGAAAGAGTGCCAGCGAGGGTGGCTGCCAAGGACTCCCCGGTGCTGACCTGTGCTGAGCACACGCAATGCCCAGCACCATCACACACTCAGCATGGCCACGTGCTCAGCTGGGATAAGGTTGAAAACCACCCCACACATGTGATTGATGTCCCTAGGGAGACAAGGTCAGCTTATTTACTGCCTAGTCTTGCAATCTCCTTCCGCTCAATTTTATTTCCAAGTGACTCTTTGAGCTAAAGGTGCAGAAAATCCTGCTATTGAGAAATACCCTGCTGCACAGCTCGTCCTATGAAGTGAGAGGGATAGCAATGGTGTGACCAGTGCTACCAGGTCATCACACTCAGGCAAGTCTCCTAAGAGTGGCCACAGGCTGCCCCTCCATCCACACACTAGGTTTTTGACTGGAGGGAATAACATACCTCAACCCAAAAGAATGCTGGGACAAGTATTTCCTTTCTGAAGATATGTCAAGCAAGTAAGAAAGAGAGCAGATGCCTTTCAAAGCCTTTACAGGTATATAAAGAAGACGGCATGGACCCTGGGGTAGGGTTTCCTCGACACCCATGTAGACCCTTACAATGGTAAGAGACATTGGGCAGGTGTGGCTACATCACACCATCTCCCAGAGATCCCTCAAGGCAGATCTCATAGGTTTCTCTTGTTCTTCTGCCAGATGTTTCCATGAGCTTCTCCTCAAGAGGGAGAACCCTGGCTTACCACATGCTGCTCTACATGATTTGGCAAAGAGCAAGGAGAGGAGCAACATCTGCGTCGAGATATTTGCTGAGGGAAGGACAACAGACAATAGCCAGGGAAGTGGTTTTAGTGCAGGTGACAACATCAGGAGACAGGTTTTTGCTTCCTGGGAATACCTGTAATTATCAGACTGCTAATAGAAAACCCAATATCTATCCCATAAAGTACCACTACAACACTTCCACACACCTCTCTTTCCTTGTCTGGCACCCAGCTGAAGTGCAAAGGTCTGGCACAGCCTTTCCCAACTTCATTTCTCCTCTCCAAATTTCCTAAAATCTCTTTATTTCTTAGCTGGATCTCAGGGCCTGCCTCTCCAGATGGCTTTTGTGCTGTGCTGTAATCCTTATTCTCCAAGTAGCCCATTTCACATTTAGGAACAAAAATGCCCAGGAGCTAAAGAAAACCTCAGCAATGCAATACAAAAAACATAACCTTTGAACAGAGTAGATGGATTGTGTGAGAGAGAGTGCAGTGTGAATCCCAGAATCCTTATTCTTTCTCTTGTGCCAGCACCAGTGATGGTAACTACATCCCCCACTGTCCTCCAGCTCTTTCCTTGTTGCTAGCAAACCCATCATCCCACTCTTCCTCCTCAACTGGTATCTCTGGTGGCTGACGGCCAATAAAATAATGAGTCCTGACTGAGGCCAGTATTTGCACTTGCCAGCAACCACAGATAGTGTGATAATGAAAAAAAAAAGCTTTCTGCCTACTACTAGTTTTGAGCCATGGTGCAGGCCATCACACACACTACACACAGCAGGGACTCTTCAGTAGGCCAAGAGGAAAGATTTACAAAGCTGCTTGTTTGGGGTAAAAAAGTTCTGTGGCAATTAACCTGTGGCCCTGGGTGTCAGGCTGTCCTGCACACCCGTGGCTTATCTGTTTCACTCATAAAACTTTGCATTAAAAATGTCCAAGTGCCCAGGCAACTGAAGTAGCAACCTGTAGGTCATAACATTTGTATAAACTGAACAGGACTGAAAACAATATTTCTGTTTTTCTTTCAACTGCTGTTATCAGAAAGGACCTTGAATCCATCCTGCTAATTAGTATATCAATGCCTTGTGCAGCATCCAGCAGCAGCCAGAGGCACTATATACACGTGGAGGAGAAAGAGAAATTCCTGAAAGGAGGTCAAACTGCCTGGTTCCCTTTTGGACTGTGTCAGCCCCAGTAAATCCCACTTTCTGTTGCCTGACCAGGGACAGAGTGGTGTGGGAGGCCCTGAGTACTGGCTCCTGGCAGCAGGGTGCCAGAGAGCACCCAAGGCTGGGCACTGTAGAGGGGACATGCACCTCCCATTGTTAACAACTGAAGATGCACGTCCCAAGCCCCAGTCCACACCCACTCCATTAGAACAACTGCCGACATTCAGGACAACTAACATCTCTGTGGGTTAGAAGGCTAAATAAATAAGAGATGAATAGCTACTGTACATCACAGCTCTTTATCCTGGGAGAATCAGTGAACCTGAATTCCCCAAGAAAACAAGTAGGCTGCATCTGTGCCTGTGCTCTGATTAATCTCATTGGTTTGTTTTCCTGGAAACTAGATGTCCCAGATGCCATTGTTTCCATTATAAGTGTTCATCTGCCCTGTTTGAGCTTGATTGCTCCTGTAGCCTGCTTGGCTTAACTGTTTTTTGTTTGGTTGTTGTTTGTGGTTTTTTTTTAAAAATTAACATTCTTAAACAAAATGCCAGTAAATTGAAATGAGGACATAGCTGCAACCCTCAACACTAGATTTGTTGAATGTTTAAAAACACCTACAGCATACAGAAACCCTAAGCTGTTGTACGCAGTGTGACTAAATTATTAATAGTTGCCATGCACATCACACAAGGATTTCAAAAAGCGACTTTGTGTTTCTGCAAAACACTGCTATTTTTGTCTGACAGTAAGAGACAAAATCATTTGAAAATTAGTCTCTTTGGTACTAATCACAACTGTTACTAAAACATTCCCACTGTAGGCATAATACAGTCATTTTTCATTTTTGAGAGAATTAGACATTTCATTCATTATCTCTATGAAGATCTTGAAAGTTTACAATTTGTTAAAACGCAAACAGCACATAATTAATGAAAACATAGTGAAACAAGTGTCTATTTCTAGCCATAAAAGCTTCACTAACTAGTACAATAACATTCAAGCACAAATTAAAGTAGCAACATTTACAGAAGATACCATAGAGTATTTGTTTTATGGTTTGGGAAGACCAGCTATGGAGTCATTTGAGGTGGGTTTTTAAAAACATGAAGATATATGAATGGATTGCTATAGTTAAATTTGCTTAACAGAAAAAATAACATTTTGCTGTGGGCAAAAACAGAAACACGGGAAAATTCTCTTCTGTCTCAAGTGAATTATTTCTGGTGAAAGGCTTCTCAGCGTTTTGCTACAGGCATGCAGCTTTACACACAGAACATTATGCATGTACACAGACAGTGCTCTACTGGGGGTGTCTATCCTGATGCCCTCCCCTATACCAAGCTCCCCACAAGGCTATTTACAGGAAATAAAGGAAAAAACATAGATTCAGAAATGGAAACAGACCCCAAACCAACAAACACCTAAAACAACAGCACAGAAAAACAAGTTGATAAGGAAAAAAGCAGCTTCACTCAGTATCTCAGCTCCTTCCAAAGCAGAAAGCAATGGGGACGTACTGCTATTATTAGCCCTCTGGATGGGAAGCAGCACGGTGTGAAGCTGTTGGCAAGGCGTTGCAGGATTTTCTTCGCACGTATGCACAGGCACAGACACACAGGCAGACAGACCCCCCGAAAGGCTCATGGCGAGCTCCCTTCCCGCCACTCGGGTGACACAGACACACAGAGAGCACGACGCCGGCGCGACTGTGCGTACTCACAGCTCGGAGTACAAGAAGTGCAGGTTGCCCACATTGTCTATGTAGTTTGCAGGACTTAGCCAAGGTAGGACCAGTAACAGGAGAGCCTTCATTTTCAGTGCAGTGCTGGCACTGCTGCTAGGTTTCCTCCTTCCCACCGTCTCTCTGTGCTGGTGGGACACACAACGAGAAGCTTTCGTGCCAGCCAAGCCCCTTCTAAGCAAGCCTTTCCATTTCAACGCAATGGTAGCACATTATGAATCGAGCTTAAATCCCTTAAACGAAGCTACACTGCAAAAATCATTGACCTGTAAGAGGATTACTCGATCTGACTCTCGGATGGGTAGATGTGAGGGTTTAGGGACAGCACAGCGTGGTTGGCGAGACAGTGACTTATGCTGCAGAGGAGAGCGATGCTCGGGGAAGAGACCTGCCTCCTGCAGGATTCAGAGTGGTTCTTCAGAGGCAGCTGGTATGTTTACATCACTGCCCACAAGCAGATGGGTTACGAGCTAAACTGCATCACAGAAGGGTGTAGCTGTCTGACAAAGGGGGAAAAAAAATGCCCCCTGTGGAGTTTTGTAGCAGGCGATATCAGAAGACCACACCTTTTTAAAGTAAAACACTGCAAAAGATCACAGCCAAGTGCTGGCTGTTTGCATCTCAGTCTGAATTCCCCAAATCCAGTCAGATGTTTTTGTACAAACATAAATCATGTAATAATCCAAGGACATGTCTCTTCTCAGGGGTTTTTTTTTGGGTTTTTTTTTGTGGTTTTTTTTTTTTTTTGAAGGATGCAAGAGCAAATATTTTAAATAAGGATGATTTCAGTGGACTGCTCCATGGTAACCGGCATTTAAAAAAAATGGTAAAGTTCTCTCATCAATTACAAAGCATAAAACAGCAAGCTCACCTTGTCCCATCAGTGACCTCATCTCTGATAAGAGCAAATCCTTGTTTTCTCTCTGAGAACCAGGACTGGTCTGAACCTGAATAATGCAAGTAATGTGAGGACTGCTGACCACCCTGGTAACTCTAGCAGAGTCTACTTTAATTTATTCACTGAGAACACAATAATGTTCTGTGGAAGTATCAGGCGGGCTCTGAATTGTTCTAAATGCAGACACTAAATATTTATTATTATTATTGTATTTGTTTTATTAGCAAAATCACATTTCCCTTTCCCTCTATTGAGTCACCAGAGTTAAAGAGAACAGCATCAGCTCAGTCTGTTTAATCTGTCCCTGGGCATGACAGAGCACAATAGAGCACAATTCTTCTCTTTGCCATTAATTGGAGATGGGGTGGCAAGAGAGGTTTCTGCATTTCCAACTATGAAATTAGGCAGAGGCATAAGATACCTTAGGTGACAATTAATTAATTAATTATTAAATTAATAAATGTGCTTAAAAAAACAAAGGTGCTGTGCAGCATCTGCAAGCACAAGGATGTAGAAGTGCACCTTCAGGGATCACTCAGAATGCTCCCTCCTATTTCTTCCCTCAAGTGCGAATGCTGGTCAGGTTGCAGTACCTATCCCCTATAAAGCTGAAATCCCTAACAGCAGAAGTTCCCTGTGGTTTCCTATTCTCCTGTCTCTGCCCTTTGGCCTTAAGGTAACTCAGCTCTCCCAACCATTCTGAGGAAGGAAAATCCATGTCATGAGTAGCAATGAAGAAAAATGTCCAGCCTATGTAGCAATGCTTTGTACTTCATTACATTAGAGGCTTTAGGGTAGGAAGACCCTACTCCATCTCTCCAGTCTTCTGCTCCTGGGGTTTGCAAATCTGGGACCTGGCACAGGGAACCTGACACAGGGAAGAGGAAACAGCCAGAGATGGTGGCAATATGTTACCAAGACAATTCTTTCTATCTCTTATTGGGCTCAGGCCAAGCAAGCCAGAAGCAAAGGATCTTGAAGATCCTAAGAGGAAGATCTGGCCAAGCCACTGACATTCAACAGTAAGTGCTAGAATAAAACCTGCCAGGCCTTTACAGGGCCAAATCATTGTTTATAGCACTGCAATTCTGTAAGATATGTAATGAAGGGTACCGTTACTACCTCCTTAAGGAAAAGAAACTAAGACACTGGAGTGACTTGCACATATCCACGTAGGAGAATCAACACTAGAAATCAGAAGTTGTGCTAGCTGTGTGGCTTCCATGTAAAAAACAATATTTCAATTTGCTTATTTATTAGGGGTTGGGGGTAAATTGGGAATGGGTGTCCTGCTAATTTTATGGCCACAGCATCATTATGTCAAAAAAAATTTGCAAATAGGAAGGTCTAAATCACATTAAAAGGGCATTTGCACTAGGGGTTCAAGACTTTGTGGTTTGAGTCTGTGGAGAAACATAATTTCAGTGACATCAGCTCCCAGAAGACTGATAGTCCCCTTACCTGCATTTCTGTTGAAATAAATATTTGAGGCTTGTTAGAGAAGTACCGACCTAAGACAGAAAATCAGGGGTAACTTTGTTATTTTGTCCCCTTAGCTGCACACAATGGAACTCTCAGGGCACTGCTGGCGTGGGCTGGAGCTGGCTGCCACTGCCTCTTGCACCATGAGCCAGAAGCACCCTGACAGGGAAAGCCAGGTCCAGAAATGTGGGGACAAGGGCACCCAAATCCACAAGCATCAAACCTCCAGCATTTGAAAAGTGGTCTCACGACCTTTGCAAGGGATCAATAAACCCATTGCTAAAGTTTGTGGGTTTTCTTGGATTCAGTAATGCCAAATCATCACATTTTTGGTTGTTTAGGACACCATAACTTTGTAAATATCTTCAAGCAGATAAATTCCTAGTGAGAATCCAGATGCTTCAGGCAGTGAGGTCTCCAGTACAAATGAGGACATGTTTGAATGGCAGGCTGCAGAGCCATTTCCAGTTATGGGCTTGCAAACTGAAGTGTGCATTATGTGAACATACCTCCACCCTCTGGCTCATCAGCCTGCTCACCAGCGATGCTCTGGTCCCCAGTACTGTAATGGCAGGCTGTGCTGCCTCCAGCAGCAATCTGGAGCCCTACCATGGCTACTCATGGTTTCCTTCATATTGTACATGCAGAAGTACACACCTAGCAATATGATTTACACCTGCAAACATCAGGGGAAGTAATTTCACTGGGCAACAGATACAGCTCACAGAAATGGGCACATCTTAGACCCCATCTGTCCTCAGACCTGAGGTGCTGTTAGGCAGACTATGCCAGAAGTGTTAGTCTGCTGTCAGAAATCACAGCCCTGAAAGTACCTCTTTACCCTTCTGGCCTCCTTACAAAAGGCAGCAGCAAGACAAAAGCAGCAGCATAAGGTTTTACTCAACAAAACAGAGAATCATTCAGTTCTCTTGTTGCAGAGAATCAAACTGCTCCCTGGAGAGGTCTCTCCCAGAGGCAGGATGGAGGTGTCCTGGCTACCAGGAGGGATAAGGTTGGAGGGGGACTCCAGCCAGACTTCCAGACTGTGTGTCTCTGTGAGCCCCATGGTGCCCTGGGTAAGTGCTCACCTGGAAGAAGGGAGCACTCAGGTTCAAAGACCAATACCAAACCGGAATATTTTCTGCTCTACTTCTCATCTAGGTCATTTGTGATTCAAAAAAGGTTTGAAGAAAGGGCAATTATAAAACTCTTAATGTACTATTAAAATATTTATTATAGCTCAGCTTCCCAAAATACGCAGATCTCTTCGGAGCACATACACGCTGTGATTGTGCAGCTAACCACAAGGTATTCGCCCAGAACTGCTAACGATAGCATGAAGTACCTTACATACATTGATGCATTTGATTCTAAAAAAAGAGTAAGACAGTCCTATATTTTGGACTATAAATGGACTAAATTCAACTCTAAATTAATGATATTGTGTTCATTGGGAGTGAAATCAACAACTTTTTCTTTATGTTAACTGGTTATTTTGAACAGTATTAATTGAGTATTAACTGAAGATATTTTTTCCTCTACTCAAAAAAAAAGAGTGAAAAAAGGTCTATCAACAACAACTTACTGGGTTTGGAAATGCTGTTCAAGGTGACCACGTTGCACAACCTCTGAGCAGTGTTCTGTGAAAGGGCAGCTAACCATTAGCTTATCCAGGAGGTTATTCACTAGTATGCTGGACTTCCTGCACGTCTGGAGAATCACAAGCTTGCGGTCCATGGGGCAGAAGTCTTTCTCCACAAGGAAGTTCGTAAGGCAGGCTGTGCAGAAGGTGTGACCACAGAGCGTGTCTAATGGCTGAAGCAAAGGTTGCAGGCAAATGTGGCATATCAGATCATCATCTACTTCCTCGGTGTAGCTGTACAAGTGGTTCTCTTCTGGTAAATGCGCTTGGCCGCAGGTGACACAGAGTGGCAGGGAGCTATCCTCCATTTCTTCTTCTTTCTGGCTCATAATCAGAATTGATGCAATTCAAAAGGGGGGCAGGTGGGAATACCCAACTCGTTTTCTATTTGGGAGAGCTGTAGCAAGGCTTGTGTGCTGTCAGATCTGTGGGGAGGAAAGCCGAAGGATTATGTTCTGGGTTGTTTTCTTACTGTATTTGCAGTATGTATCTGGATATGAAGGAATGTATCAGGTGTTAGGAAAGGATTGTGTCTTTGGCATGGGAGAGTAAAGCAAGGAAGGGGGCAGAAAAAAAGGAGAGAATTAGCTCCAGGGACTTATTTTCTCATAAATCTAGCTTAATTTACACAGACACTCTCATTATAAAGAAAGAGATTGACATAGGGAGAAATACTACGGGTATTTAATGGCTGAAAACCTTAAATTAGCATAAAATTGCAGTTCCAGTCAGATGATTTTGTGGTCACATTACTTCTGCCAGAAAAGTAGCACTGTGTGTGGGCAAACACTGCAAGACTGTGTGCAAAAATACAGGTAAGAATAAAGGTTGCAGGCCGATTTGCCTGTTCAGCACAGCGAGGGAGAGCAGAAGTTTCACCTAATACACACAAGTATAAAAACACTGTATTGTAGCCACAGGGAGGATAATTTGGGTCATGACAATTTAGAGCTTGGGGCCCTGTAGGCTACTCCCATACTACAGCAGCAACAGACCTGGACCCCTGCATTCCAAAGTTTGCCTGCTTGCAGTCAAGCAGTTATAAGCATCTACACCAGCGTAATCAGCTCAAAACTTCATTTGCTCTGCAAAGAACCAAACACCTCACATACTGAAGTCCACAGCACAATGCTAAGTAGTGTATTGCTCAAAAGAAGGCCTGTTTCCTTTATAATTTGTAATACAGAAACCCAGTATGTGCCTAACTACAAACCCAATTAGCTCTGGCCACAACACCTGCCTGCTGGTATTTTAAAGATGTAAACTCTGTGGGTGGCAGCAAAACTGAAGAGTAATTTGTAGTTTTTACTTGATGAACCCCCACTGCTTGTTCGAGCACTTATGTCTCATTACTTCCATGCTTATTTTGATATACCACTCTGAAAATAAACATGAAGTTATAAAATATGCAATGGCCTAATTACTGCTCTTGCTTGAAAATGTAAATCTTATTTGCTGCTCTGCCTTAGCACTATACCCTTGCTTTCAGCTTGACTTAATTTGCTGAGACAATGTGTCAGCCTCAGACACCCGTGTCTGAGGGCAAATGAGGGAAAGAATAATAAGAAAAATCTGACTATGACAGAGCATATTTTCATATAAATAAACCCTTATTTTTATGCAAAGCTCATGGGCTCTAAACCTGAGAAATTAAACTTTAACATGGCAGGTTTTTCTGACATGAAGGTAAAATAATAGCCTCACTAACACTAACCAGATGTTTAAATGTCAAACATTCTCTTCAATGTTTTGCTAGATCCTATTCTTATGAAGCAATTATGTTAAGTGCCTGTTTTTGCTTGCAAGAGAGAGTTCTGCATAAGCTCTGTCGCCTGATTAGCAGTAGCTTCACTGGAATTAAAATCATTGCCTGTTAGAACCCTTGGAAATATTTAAAATACACCAAACTGGGTCAAATGTCTCCTTTTGTAAAAATATTCACGAGAGCTTTATGAAAAGCTATTTGTGAAGAAACAAACATCTCTCCTTAGTGCAGGTAGCAGCTCCACCTGTTATCTTAATATCGGAATTATTTTTAAATTCTACTACGGTGACACACAGCAAAATAAAATGAGATAAAAAATTATCAGGGGCTATGGTGGAGACTAACTGGGCACTGTGAGTGGCTCCTGTAGGAAGCTTCTGGATAACTTCTAAATGAAATGGGGTGGCTGTGAATGGGTGTCCAGCTGCTCTCCACATCCCTTGCTCATGGAGGGAGCCCATCTCAAGTCAGCAGGACTGCTTGCAAGAATGGCAACACGTGGCTTGGGAACTAGAATGATTCTTAAAATAGACATAAAATGAATTAGAAACAATAAAAAGTGACAAAAATAGCACGGTGCTATAAACTTTATTTTCTCTTACATTTTCAGAATGCCTTGCACCTGGGGCAACCAGGAATGTGGGCAGTATTGTGCTGCTTCTCCACTCACCCACCATGTCCTCTTGTACCATCACACACAGGTACATCCAAGTGGTTGCTTGCCCCATGCACCACACACCAGAATACAGCCAACTCCAGCATTTTGTTACCTCCTGTATGTTCTCAAGGGCAGAATTCTTGCTTCTTGCTGGCAGGAGACCAAACACACAGCTCCCATCAACCAACCTGAAAGCTAAAGCCAAAGCCTGTTCTGAGGAAAGAGCAGCCCCCAGGAACAGGAACATGGACATCTGAGCCACCCCTTTCCCAACCTCATACCCTAACCCTGCAAGTGCCTCTCCTCCACTTCCACATGTACAACACAGCAAGACCCCTGATAAAAATTAGGTACAGTTGGAAACAGTACTACAGCTCCAAAGCTACTGCAATTATTTTCGCAATGACAACAGAGAAAGAGAGGCATCACTGCCCTAAGGCCATGTTCTGCTGCAGCAAAAATGATGAGAGAAACCCCACAGGAGGCAAAGTCTGACTGTCTTGGCCATGTTACAGACACTCTTTATCAATCTGACATACTAATAATGCAATGCTAGTGGAAAAGGGCAGGTGTGGGGAGCTGTACCTGAATTTTACAATGTTTACACGAATTACAAATGCTACAGCACAAGGAAACAAAACTATGCACATTTATTAGTAACAGGCACTGAATTTTTAGAACTTGAAGTCCTATGACGTCTATTATTTAGAAAATTTTGACTACATAATAATATAAATTCTGGGGAAAAAAATCTCAGCCCCTTCTGGCTAACCTGGTCCACACAAACCTTCATAAACTGCTGGACACATCAAGCAATGGAATTTTGCCATCTTTGGGAAGTGACTATACCATCAAAAGAGGATATTTATTATACTCTCTTATACCTCCATGATTATACCATCAAGGAGGTTATATGACAAAACTGTCACACAGATTCAGTTAGAGGTATATGTTCTTTGCAATGTTTGCAGTAATTTGTATTTATAGTATTTATGTGCTCTCATATAATAACTACACAACTAGTAACATGTCCTTTTAGGAAGCTTAAAGTCTTAATTCCTCCTGAACATTGCAGAAGAGAGGTGAGAAGGGATTTAAATTCGACCTATTGATAACTAGTGCATATTTCTACTCCTTCCATTAGCTATGAATAAAACCAAAAAGTACACTTTGAGAAAGAAAACCTGCACAGGTAGATAGTAAACCACAGTGAAATAGGAAAGATAATAATTTCCTGGCTGAATCTCTATTCTTCAAGCCTTGTCCTTGAGGGAGGAAGAGATGGGAAATCAGAGGGGAGGAATCCTATGTTCATTTGAGTTGGTGTCAGCCACCACTGGCAGCCTCAGCAGGACATGGACGTCACCTTGGCAGTCTCATGCTTCTTGTGGTCAGAGCCATATTGACAGAGGAGGGTCTTGCAAGGATGTTTGGCCAGAGAAGCTTTTAGAGGAGGTGGTGGTGCCATGCCAAAGCAGACATCACCTGCATTTGCCACTTCCCTGCTGTGCAGGAAGTTTTCAACCGCTCAGGTCCTAGATTTAGCACAGTTTTACAGCACCTAGCACAGATTGGCTTGGATAAAGAAAAATCAAGTACTGATTTGTAAGAATGTCACAGTGTTGTGACACTGTGGTGAACCAAGCTTCAGTCCAAGGCAGTGACCTGAAGCACAAGAATACAGTGCAAATGATGAAGAAAGAACATTTTTATCTGGATATCCACATTGCCAAGTTTTCAGCCACAAGCTGTAATGACAATGGTCACATCAGGGCATAAAATAACCCCAGGGCCATGACCACAGTGAAAACCACTATCATGATAAGACTATTTTTTTTTAAAGTTACCCAACAGGCTGCACCAATTTGAAGGAGTTTGCATCTTACTGGTCTTCACTGCTTAGGAATTTGCAGCCACCAGAAGCACTTAAGAGAATGACAGAACAAACCCACACAAAAAGCCTGGAAAGTAAACACCAGGAATAGGTAGAGAGAATGTCTTTCATCTCCTTGCAATAACAAGCCCACAGTTGTCCCATCCCAGTGAAGCATTTAACCAATCTTAAGCTTAAATACTCACTTACCACCACAGTTACACTGGCTGCAGTGTAGCAAGAAGAGGGCCGGCCAAGCAGAGTGGCAGAACCCCACTGCCTCTGCCCAGTCACTGTCAAATATTAACCCAGCAGTTCAGGAGGCTGCACTTGGAAGTAGCACAGCACAAAATGGGACATACTTCAGGTAGCAAAAAAGGAATAAAAAAAACTAAAAAGAAAAAATAATTGAATGATGAAGGATACTGACCTGTGGCTATCACAGAAAGAATAAAACAGATGCCTAAAGGCTGGAGAAACAGTGACATGGAGCCTGGAGTAGCAGCTACCAGCTTATATCACAAATGGAGAAAGATAAAATGAGCAGGTGTCACTAGAAAACAGAGGAGCAAAACAGATGAGCTGCAGAACAGTAATAGGAATTCAGCTCCAGTGGTTCTGAAGCGTATGGCTTGGTGGTAATTAAATCTTCAGTAAATGGTAAGTGTGGCCAGCATGTATAAAGAAAATGGATTCTGAATAGCACAGTAAGATTTACAAATATTAGTTGGTTTGGGGTTTGGTTTAACTTGGTTTTCTCTCTGTGTTTAAGAGACACCTTTTATTAGTACTCCTGTTTTATACACACTCAGAGCATGTGTATGACAAATCCTATATCTGCTGATTAAAACAGATGCCTTTTCACACCCTATTTCCCTGCTGCACAACCCGTAGGAGATGGTGGTTCTACTGACAGAGCTGTTATGCTCTTCTTAGCTAAATTATGACAGCAAAGTCATTCTGCATCCTTCCCCCAGTCCCAGTTATCTCCTACAAATGTGCATCTCTGAGTGACTCACAACCATCCATTTATGTGGGTCAGTAAGGCACTGTATGGCCAAAAGGGCTGGTCGTGCAGGTGTGTAAGGAAACCACTCTGCCACAGCAGCATTCAGGTAAGGTTAGGAGCTCCTTATTCTTCCAGAGATGCTTTTACCTGGCCTTCCTTTCATCACACTAGCTGTGAGCATGCTGCAGCTGAGACCTGCCTTTCTTGATAATCAGCTTCTTTGCTAAGGGATCGGAGACTGCCATCTTGCCTGTTCATGTTGAAAAATATCTACAACAAATTGCTAGGAGGCTCAGCAGCTTTCAGAGTTACAGATTTAGCTCTTTAATGAAGCCTCAGCCCAGCTGCTGCTGGCTAGATATGGGCAGGTTAGGAGATGTGGGCATTGTCCCCATCTAGTGGCTCACCCATACTGGGGAGAAGAGTGGCTCATGGCTAGGAGGGAGCAGAGGTCCTCCTTCACCCTCTCAAGCAAAAGCATACAGCCCTCCAGTTATACAGGGTTAGCTGGGACATTACTGCTCCTGACAGAATCTGGGTTGCAAGATCGTATCACTAATTTAATATTCAGGGTTTTATAATGAAGTGTCAGGTTGAATGCTTTTAGAAAACTATTTGCCATTAGTAAAATGTTAACTGTTTTAACTTCCTATCTTTCATCAAATTATCTTCCCTGGTAAGAGCCTCCTGGGTTTCCCGTTACCATGGTTTGTACCAACTGCTTCTCTCCAACTGAAGTTTTTTATAGATTACACTGACTTTACTGTTCAAGATGGTGCTATACAACAGTTGTTGAAAACATCATAGAGTGATCCACACTTCAATAATATGTATTATACAGTACTTTAGATTCAAAACCATAGTGATTCACATTTCAAAGACCTGGCTATAAAATATCACGTAATAATTTGCACCAATCCTGGCATAGCTGCACAAAAGGCCAAAGGGGTGAGTCAGTTTGCCTAGATGTGAAACTTTGTTTGAAGAAAGGTTATAAAACATTAAGGTGCACAAAATCTAATCATCATGACTTCTGATCAGAATTCCTCCTTCACATATCCTGCTCTTCCTTTTTTTCCCCCCGCCTTTCCCCTTGTTTTAAAATCTATTCTGACTAAAGAAGAATCACAACATTTTCTTTCTGCCTGATGTGTAATTAGATGGAAATTTGTTACTGGCAGAAGAAAGATGCATACCTCCAGGTAAAAAGCCAGTAGCTGGAGGAGTGTTGCGGATCCCAGAGATACCAGTTCAGCAGGTTAAGACTTCAGATTGACTTTTAAGATGATAGGAAAGACTGTAAATAATTGTATTTAAAAGTTCAGCACATCAGTACAAAACGTCTCTGACACAACAAACAGGAGCTCCAAAACCTCTCCTCTGCCTGGCCCCAGTTTTAAGACAGCTGGTTTTTCAAAAGTTATTATTAGTCAAAAAGTCCTCAGAACTTATTACAATCAAAGTACTTTGCAGAGCCTTTGGTGATGAAAGGCATTTCCAACTGAATAGAAAAATCCAATGGTACAGTACAGTAGGTGACTAACCCCAACTTTTTAAGTTGTACCTCAAGCTGTGAGACCCAACAGCAATGTCATACTGTGCCTGGAGGCAAAATAACTTCTAAAACCAGAACAGACTATTTGAAAAAAGTTATTTTCTCTGTGGCTCACGCTGGAATTTACAGAATAAACCAACGTTGGAAAAAGTTTTTGTTGTGGAATTATGTAGCTGAAGTGCCTGTTAAGAATGTATGGAAATATATTCTGCTCTTTTGTCTTTCACGCGCCCACGCAAACCTGGATTGCTCCCTTTCTGATGATTTCATGGATACAAAACTTTACTCAGCATGTTAAAATGAAAAAAAAAATCAGCCCAGAAGTACTGACAATATTAGGAACAGCTGGACAAGACCTGAGTGAAGAGAAGATCTGAGTAAGGCAGTACATATCTGTCAGGTTAAGTATCCTTTACTATAAGGAAAATGTACTAGGAATGAACTCACCTTAATAGAAAGTAGTACTTCTAAGAAGACTTGTTGCTGGCATGCCCCTAGTTGTCAAATACTGATGGTTAAGGTAGTAACTTCTGTTTCTTGCTTTTTTCAAAGCTCAGTAAATCCAGACTTGGACCAACAGCTTATGGCAGAACTACGAGCTCAGACTCCAAGTGCAAGGATGAGTCGTAGCAAAATGGGCAGGCTGTGGGTAACTGCTTCCCAAAGGCACACTGTCTACCTGCTCAAAGGAAGTCAATCATGTGGTTGGCTATGTGAGCAATTATGATTGACTCCTCAAGGGCTTCCTAAACATATGCTCATCCTAATTGACATAATAAATGCCATTGGCATTTCACATACTAAATTATTAAATTACATGGCTAGTTATGTAACAAAAGGTGCGCTACCACTCCGATCTGGCTGAGTGCTCCGTCTGACTTTGCCAAGACTGGCAGCCTCACAAGTACCACAAGCTTGCTTTCAGCCATTTGAGCAAATGACAGAACTGTACTTTTCTGGCTGGACAGTTACTTGCCCCAGTTGCCTTCTAAGATGCTGGTAAACTGGGAACAGGTACAACATGCAAACTGCATGAGGGACAGCATCCCTGGTCCATGCTGCAGGCGTGTCTGTGTGTATCTGCAATGGGGACTGCAGACCACCTGTTCTCTGTGTGGGCTGCCCTACTTAACTTTAAAATAACAATAGGCAGACTAAACTGCACGGGATTGTGAAAATCTTAACTTAATACAGCTTCACAGTAAATCTTAATCTGTTTTTGCAATCCTCTCCCAGGGCCCCAAGTGGGTCATCAGGGAAGGTGGGTGATGCTACTTCTCTGCCCTCCCAGTGCCAGGGGATGGAAGAGCTAATGAAGAGGGAGCAAAAGAGAAGTGAAGGACTTCTTCCCCTCAGGACACTGAAACCTTCCACCTCAGCCTGTCTCCCACGGCCATGATACCTGCCACCCTCAGACCACACAGCATGTGACCACGAGATAACAATAACTATAAAGCATGGAACATGTGACAGATAACACTGCTAATAACATGTAATAAAGTAAACTGTGCTTTAATTACACTGTGCCTTTACAACTGCTTCT
Organism: Luscinia megarhynchos; assembly: GCA_034336665.1. Lineage (NCBI taxonomy): Eukaryota > Metazoa > Chordata > Aves > Passeriformes > Muscicapidae > Luscinia > Luscinia megarhynchos. The sequence goes on from CM067566.1 coordinate 26,375,787, forward strand.
CTGATCCAGGAATTTCTTAATACTTGGCAAACTACTTAATGAGTTCTCACAACACCCTGTGGGGACCTTTTTTTAGAAGCAACCCACATGGTTAGAAGCACCTACTTGGTCAGGTGAGCAGGGGAAGGGGCAGCTGGCTGCTCCCATGCCAGTGGGGCCAGTGCCCAGATTCTGTCACAGGAATCCTTGTGCAGCATGGTGACCACAGAGATGCTCTTAGACTTGGTGTGAGGGAAAGCCCTCACAAACTCCTGACTTCTAGGATTGCACCCTCTGCTTTATGGACATGCACCTGCAGGTGGGATAGCAGCAACTTGTAGCAGTTGTTTCCTGAGAGTAATTTGTCTAAACAATAGAAGCAAATACTTGGGTTAAAACCTCTGGCCCATTGCACTCAAAGGAAAAATTAAGCTAATTTAGTGGAGCAGGGATTTAATCATATATATCTCAAGTTTATTTATGTTGCATCTAACTCCTGTGCTATGATTTTGATGTAATTATTATATTATACATAATAAAATAATGAAAATTATTATAATATATTATATACAATTAAAATTATAGGTATATAAATATCTAAAACTTAAATTACTTGTATCTTACTCCTTCCTCCTCTTGCTACTTGGGTCCACAAAAATGACTGAAAAAACCAAACCCTTAAGCAGAAAAAACAGTCCCTACTGAAGAACTGCACAGTATAGTGACACTCTGCTCTTTAAAATAGCACAATCTGAAAGCATTCCTTAGCACTCAGTCGCAGGGTCACAGCTGCTAGGTCCCAGTCCCATTCAGGACCTTGAGAAAAAGAGGGCACAAGCCCTGGTAAGGTAGTCAGGAGATAAGTTCCAGCGACTTAAGGGAGTGGTGCAGCCTAGGGGCAACCTCCAACAAAATGGGCAAACACATAATATGCAGCCATAAATAGAAATTTTAGTGGGCAAGGGGAAGAAATATTGATGGCCTTACAAATTTTTTGCAATGCTGAGTACTGAATTTCACATGAAAGAAAAATGTACTCTTATAAAGAGGGAGATTTATTGGACACTGAAGAGGCTGAACCCAGCAGCCCAGTTACTGTGGTCTGACTATCAGTTTTCTGGGGCTAACACAAGTTACATTTTGGCTCTTGAACAGACCTTTCTTATGAAGCAGTGCTGACGAGTGCCCATTTATACCTGCTCACAGTCCCTATTACTCATTTGGGAGTTAGATGTGCAGTGGAGCTTATAACTCTGTTTAAAATAGAAAGGACTGGGCAAACCTAAAGTATTCAAGCAGGAGTGGAAGCAGATCTCACTAGATGAGGCTGTGCAATAATTTCTGTTCCAGGGCACCTTTTTTTTGTAGCAGGATAATGACTAAGCTCCCTGCCCAACAAAAGTCTCAGCAAGTAAATTTTGTTTATTGTAAGTCACCAAGCCCTCAGCCACCAAAACACATCCTGTAGAGCCTGGTTCTGCCTTCATCTGTTCAGTGCTGGGAAACAACATCCCTGAGTGTGGTACTACTCACTGGACTTGATTCATCACTGCTTTAATTGGGGCTTCATGGGAACTCCCCCAAAGCCCATCACTAATTAACATGCATGTGTTGCTGATGGCCTTTGTAATATTCTCCTTAACAACAAGAGGCTTACTAAGGTTTTGTCAGCCAAGACACACGAGTGACACCAGCCTGGGAAAGATAGTTAAGTCTGTGGCTGAATTAATATCTGCTTCCAGAACCGGTTCTGTGGCTGTGAAGGCCAACTGTGTGCTGTTTAGTCCCGTGATGAGAAACCAATTAGGAATTACATGCTCAAACTGTCCTGCTTCCTGCATCCTTTCTCACAATCAGATGTCATCTGCTGTGTGCAGGCAGGCAAGGGGATTTTTTAATTCTTTGAAAGTCAGCCTACAAGTCATGGCTCAATTTGAGGCACATTTATTTCAGTGCCTCAAACCCTTTTTGATTGGATCAAAACTGAGATATTCTTTTAAATAGCAGTAGTGTGATTAGATGAGTTCTCAGACTGAAACTATGAGAACCCAAAGCTATACTTTCCAGCACTGGGTTCTACTTGTAAAGTCCTGAGAGAATTGATACTGCTAAATATATAGTACAAAATCAGCTTTTCAGTAGAAAATAAAATAAGATAATAGCGTCATCTATACTTTTTAGAATCAACATTTCAACACAATCTATACCATGTAACTATAAGCATGGAAAGCAAAAGGCTAGGGAAAAGACAAGCAAAAAGTAGACAGGAATTATATCCAAAATCAATCAAAATTTATCTGCTTTCAAACGAGCCATTTCCTGAAAGATTTACCAATCCAGACAGAGAAATAAGAAGCATTCCTTAACAAGAAATTACTGGCACATAAAACCCATTTATTTAATTAAGACTCTTTGTTTCACTAAGAATGTTGTGGGTGTATTAAAGTGAAACTGGAAGACCAATGAGAGGATTACCATGAGCAGCTAGACAGGTAGGAAGTTTGAGTATTTAGCCCCTTGTAAAGGAGCAATTGATTTTTGCTCAGAGGGATGGGAACAGTGCGCAGTGGGAAGCAGTTGTACATAGCAGGAACTGCCAACTAACCGTTCTCTGAACATGTATTGAAGGTGAAAGTTTGTCTTCTGTGCTGAATCCCTTTGAATGCCATGATTCAGGTAATGATTGCTTTTGCAGATTCAGGTTGAGCCTTCAGGGAAAGCCTTGGAAAGATCAACTGCATATTTGTCCATCCCAGCTTCTAATTTCTGTGACAGAACTGGACATGCACTGCAAACAAGTGCTAAGTCGGACAGCATGGCAGGACACCAGTGTCCAGCCATTTAACAGGAGTGGGGTCTCATTACCTCCTCAAAAGGCTCTCCAGAGTCCCTCCAGATCAGCCACAGCCCTCCATCTGTCCGGATACTGAGAGGAGCCAGGTGGCAACACCCAGCCCAGCAGACAGGGCTGACATCTCCAAAAATACTGGACTGCTTCCCTTTGGCAGCCTGGAGGAGACTCTCTACATTTGAAAGCCTGTATTAATTTACTTTCCTTCTGGAAACAATGCTGCTTGATTTCCTGGTTTGTAGTGAATTGAAGCTAATCTATCATCTCATCCTGCGTGCAAAATTTATTTCCATTTACTAAGGAAAAGCTATGCTAGGGGAAGATGCCAGCACCTTCAAACTTCTTCCAAAAGACAATTCAATTTTCTTTTCTAGTAGATGATCCCAACTCGGAGCCAGGAACATTCCTCTTTCCAACTCTGTGCTACAACGATGTTCTGATGCAGTTAATGTTCAAACACATTGGCTTGGAATACCCTTACAAAAGCAAGAACCCATGTGAGGGGAGGACACTCCTACAGGACCACAAACAAGTAAGAGAAATTAGCAGTGGGAGAGTATTTTCAGGGGGCAAGGATAAGACAATGATGAGACAAGCTTTCCCAGATTGATTCAATTTATATCTTTGGAAAGTACACATAGGCTCTGAAGTTTGGGGTGGAAGAATAAAATAGTAAATTAGTAACAGATCACTTCCTTAAGAGGAATTTTCAGTCTTAGGAAAGTAGATGGGAGTACTGAGGATACACACATCAGCAGCTTTCCAAATTCCTAACTGGGGTTTCTGACTTTTATTTGCAGATGAGCATTTGTGCTTTTCCAACAACAGCAGATAAGAGACACTGCTTTTTCAATGAAGTGAAGGAACTGCCTTTATGTTGTTCTGCAGGAACCTGGATGAGCAAATGAAAAGCATTTTGGGCAGTGGGAACTCCATTTCTATAAAACACTGTGGGAAAACAAGTGCCTTGCATAGTGCCCAGTACAGTCATCTAAGGTTATCTTGCTTTTCCTAGTTATCAAGCATCATAGAAAAGCATGACATATAAGTGTAATATGCACCTTTTCTGGTTTTTGTGTTTTTCCTTGGCAGATGTAAAACTAGCTGAGAGCTTGACACAAGTAGTCCATCCCTGGTCGTTAAAAACAACTCAAAACCTCAAGAAGTTTAAACATGTGAACATGTCATTCTGATTTATGTACTTGGACCTCTTGTCTGCTGAATACTCTCAGTGTACATTTTGGTGAGAGAGGTATGCTCATTGCTGTTCTGGGTTCTGTGAATATACATGTTCCAAGAAAAAATCAGTCTTATGGATAGAAATAAAACTTACAAGAAGTTATGCCTATTCATGTATATTCACAGGTTTGCAACTGCTGCATATACCTGTACTGAATTACAAGATGTTCTGAATAAAGAAGTGAGTGTAAGCTAGAGTGTGAAGAACAAGAGCTAAATCAAGTTCTCTTTCTTTCCTCACCTCAGCTGCACTTATATGCATAAAATCAAGCAGGAAGATACAGCAGTAGTGAATGTAGCCTCAATTTACCTCCTACAGCTGCAGCAGGACTTTGTGGGTTTTAACCTGGGGGAGGGGGAGAAATGGGCTTCCAGAGGATTAATAAAGAGATGGGCTAAGGCAGCTGCAGTACAAATGGCACTTCTCCACAAACAATCATTTGGATTTCAACACACTTTACCGAAGAAATACTTTACTTCTTAGCAATGGGAAGACAGGAACCCAAACACATCTAGCTAACAAAAGGTTATGAATTAAGTAGTGTTTTTGCATACCATCATGTATGTATATATGTAAGTAGTATTTTAACACTGCCCACCAAGCACAGCAACCTACAGGTATGGACTATAGCTGTTTCTGTTCGATTATGAAAACAAGCTCTGCATTAGGGTGCAGCTAAATCACTAATGACAGCCACAGCAGGTATTTATCACTGCCTGCACACACTCCAGAGTGCGCAGGCTGAGGTTTGGGCCCGCTCCCCTGCCGCTGGTTTATTCACCACAGCGTTTCCCCCACCTTTGGAACAACTCACACCGAGCTCAAGGGGAAAAGCAGGAACAGCACAAAGAAGGAGGCCAGTTTTAAGTCTTTTAACTCACGCGTGAGGCTTTGCGGTGTGGCTCGTGGAGCTGGCGGAGCTGCAGGTGTGAGACGGCCGGGCCGGCAGGGCCTGCCCTCCCCGCAGCCCCTGGCGGGTGGCAAGGCCTGTGCCATGGCACAGGCACAGAAAAGCTGAATGCACAAACCTGGAGCAATTCAAGGTTTAAAAGACCACACCCTCCAGCTCATGTCTCCCGCAGGCAGATAAGCATGTGCAGGCTGCTCATACAATAGTGTAATTTGAAGCTTTTGCTTTTCTTTCCGGCATATACCAAAGTTCATTTTCAGTCAGGTTCTTCTTTGCTTTTCTTTTCTTCTTTTAAACCTGACAATCAATATGCTTCAAACTTAACAAATACAAATGGACCATCCTAAAAATTGCTTCAAGACAGAAGATTCTTGTTGGCTTTCCCCTTTGAAAAGGAAGACAGGGTTCACAAGTTCTAACCCAGAATGGACAGTTTTGAATCTGAATCTTCACCTTGTTCCTGTGTACTTGAACCACATGACAGCAACTTGTAAACTCCAGAATCAGCTGTCTGAAAATAAAAGCTCTGTCAATGTTCTGAAAATTGCAAAATTAAGGCTGCATTAAACCCTTTTACCCAGTAATTTTCAGTACAAAAAGCACCCAAGAAGGGGATAAAATGTCGTACTGTAGATAAGGGATGATACAGCAGCTGAGATTGAGTGTTAATAGCAAAAACAGCAGCAGCAAAAAAGGCCTTTTTTCATAAAATATTTTCAGTAGAGGAAAAGAAACCCTCATCATGCAACTACATGAATCACTAATAAATACAATGACTTCAGCCATCTTAAGCATTTGCTCCTAAGGAAGGAAGTGCTATTCAGGAAGCAAGGCAGTTTTGGAGATGGGCTTGAATCAAGCAACTGCTGTAGACACTGTAAACAGTCAGGAGGAAATCCCCAGCCTTTGATATAAACATCTATGGCTACTAGGTCTTGGCCTCCAATTCATTCTTATGCAAGTTTGCTTCCTGTCAAACACTTTAAAAGCATGCTTGCTACTTGTGGCTATAAAATCCCTTGTTAAATATTTATTTTAAGACATCATCAAGGGACATGTCAAGTCCTACCGGTAGGTGTGACAGTCATACCCTTAGCTGGATGGATGCTTCTTTGCAGCAGTATTTGCCTTTTCTGCTCTGACAGCATAACACCTCAGCTCCAAGTTGATGAAGAAAACCTGGTATGGGTTCCTGCCAAGCCAGCCTGCCAGTGCTCAGTGTGCAGTTGTCCAAAACCCAGGCAGTGCTGTGCTGCATCTGGGGCGCTGTGCAGCTGCTGCTCTTCCCCCAGGAGGGGTGCAGTGCAGAGACACAGCCTGCACGGGACCAGATGTCCGTGGCAGTCACAAGGCCAGATATGCAAGCCTCATGCGTCAGTCGCCTGCAAAATTGAGCTATGCATATGAAATGTACTTTTAAAAACATGCTTAAGCTACAGAAGCTTAAACATTAGCAAATACATCCCCACAGAGCAAAGCCTGTGTTTAAATCCTTCCTCGCATGGGAGGTCTCTCCGAGGCTGCTCGCCCTAGATTAGGAAGCCCAGAGCCCTGTTGTCACAGGTGACCACATCAGACACTCAGTTACAGACTTCATTTCCATCCTAGCAACTCGCCAAGTTTGCCCTCCCACCCACTGCTGGGAGGCTTTTCTAAGTTTCCACACTAAGAGCCAGCTCGAACTCATTTGTTCTCACGCTAATGTTACTGAATTGCTTAAATTGCCTTTCCTATCTCATGATACGCTTTCCTGTTTTCTTTTTCACTCGAACTCTCCAAGTCTGCTCAGACAAAAGGCCCTCTGCTCTCCCTGCTCACAGAAACAGCCCTCCTGGGCACTTATTCTTGTCCAAATTCTTCACTTTGGAATGGCATTTATACTTCTTTATACACATGAGGCAAATTATTTTCTTCGAAGGTGAGTTATTTATTGGCTCTGGACCAAATTGCTAGTGAGATCTTTGGTACCTGTTGATGGAAGATCCTAGGTGAACCTGTCCTTCATCTGCTGGGAAGGAACATAGAAGAAACTCCTTTAAATGACAGCCTGTGTAGTATTTATCAGTTCCCTCCCTTGCCTGCAGCAGATTTTCTTCACCAATATAATAAAAAAGTGAGAGCATCTTCCTACTACAATTCATTCATTTGCACCAAAATGACAGTAGAATATCGTAGATCTGATTGCTGAATTGATATCTGTTTGATAAACTTCTGATTTCCTGGTACGAATTCATACATTGGAGGCAAAAACTAGCATATTTAGCTATTTAATTTTAAAATAAATTTGTACATGTGTCTCAAGCTATGCAAATACAGGTATAAGGACAAACATTTCGAGTTGCAAATATTCTATAGTTCACTACTGCTGAAATTATTTCCAGGAGGATAACATACCATAAACTCTATTGTATTAGACTTACTCATTTATTTACTTCAACTAAATGATTTCAGCATACATTGAAAGCATTGGCAGTACACACTGTGCAAGCTAAGTTAAAAGATTAGTCATGTTGTATTAGGGGAAACTGTAGTAATCAATGTTAGTTGATAGTATTGTAATGGATGCCATCTGTGTTGGGTTGAAAAGATCACTCACTGTGTCCTGCAAAAACAGAGGCCAGTGCATCCTCCTGTGAAGCCCTATGAAACTGGAGCAGAAAAGGCAAGGGTCAGGTCAGCTCTTTGCCTGCTGCTGACCAGTCTGTCCCAGTCCCTGGTCCAGGCCAGGCAGCACACTGCTCACAAAAAAGGAAATAAAAGAGTTTTCTCCAGTGCATGTTACATTCCCGTCCACACAGCTCTGGGAAGGGACTGAGCCATACTCAACAGCACTAGAGATTCCTTGTGGATTTCTATAACGTAGCCACAATGGTAAAATACACCCTTGTCCCTGACCCCCAGGGTGGACAGCGGGATGGGGACCAGGACAGAGGGAACAGATAGACCTGGCTGGCCCTCTGACTCAATGGAGGAGCAGTGAGAAGGAATGATGCCAGGAGAGGAGCATCAAGAGCTGTGGGTCACAGACTGCTGTGGTGGGGACAGATGAGACAGGAGGAGTTTGGATTCCCCCAGATGAAACTGTCACTCCTGACCTCCAAACAGCAGCCCACATGTACATCTGGGACCAACATTCAGTGTTCTCCTGTGGAATTGCACCTCAGCTTGTAGAGGCATACTGAGGAATAGGAACACACTCTAGGAGGAGAATAATCAGGTGTAGACATAATTCTGGCATGCAGGCCAGCATTTTCATATCAGTTGCCTCTCTTGTTTCCTCTTTGGGGAAAATGAGCAACGTGGATTGGATGACAAAACATAAAAGGATTGCCAAGTGCTTGTACTATGGACTCTGCTGGCTACAGAGTGGCACTGACAGTCTGCTTGGAAATTAAACTGGACTCTGCAGTCATTAATCACCAGCATTAAATAGCAATTCTGTACAGTGTGACAGTTTAAATAAGACGTTGATTTCTGAAATTGACCCTCTTGGTATAATTTAAAGTTGGCAAAGATCTTACAAAGTGTATGTTACTCTGGGAAGTCATGTTTCATTTGTCATTAGCATTTACTGGATCTTCTGTATCCAGTATCTTTACATTTTCTATATAGTTCCTGAGGAGAACAGGAGCATAATGAGAAAATTAAAATTCCAATATTAAAATAATATCTTGTCCTCAATTAATGAACCAACAATAGTACTAGACTACTATTTTTCTGGAATAGACTGCTTTCAGAGACTAAGAGAGCACAGGATTAAATATAGCCCCACTGGGAAAAATCCCAAAGCAGCAACTTGTACCATACCAGCAGCTAAAATCATCCCACCAAAGAGCCTGTATAGCATCCCTCAGGAATGGCCTTGACTTGGAAACCCACAGACCCAGACGTAAAATCTCAAGTGAATCTCAAGGGTCCTTCCACCTCCTCCAGAAAAAATCTGTGAACACATGAGCTTTACATACACAAGTAAAACAAACATTCAAGTGGCCAAATCACTCTAGCTGTAGGGAGAGGATAATATTGCAGATAGACAGAGGATATATGTTTTCCGTTGGGAGAAATTCTTGAAGTTAAAAGATTAATCTGGTCTCTCAACACATTCATTAGTTAAATTGCAAAGCAAGCTCGTTACATAACCAACCCTAGGACAATTACATTTATCTCGTCAAGGTTCACAGTACAGATGGATTGCTGGTCAAGGTAACATGAGTACCTTCTGTAGGGTAAAAGCTCCCTGATCCATTTGATACATCAGTCCTGTGCCCTACCTGCGTCTTTTTGGAAGAATACCTTTGTGCAGTTCCTCCCAGGAAGTCTCTCCAGCATGAAGAGAGGAACTGAGGAAAGCTGGGATTCATTCTCTAGAAGTGGGCAAATTCAGGCACAGAAATTAAGCTATTTGCTCCCAATTACCAAAGAAGTCTCTGGCACAAAGAACATCTCACTAATTCTCCCAGACTTTATTAGACATGGTAAAGAAAATGTTTTAAGGTGGAGTGAAATTTCTGTACTTAAAGCATGTAAAATACATAGTGTGCTTAGTCCACTCTTGAATTAACTTTCACATCCAGGTTTATACCTGAAGAGTTCAGTATTTGTTGAGAGATGGAGGTCATCTTGTCTGACTCCTTGCATGTCACAAGCTGCACATCCCCTGCTCTGTCTCTTTGTAGAACCCACTGCCTGGGTTTAACCCTATAAGGAATCTTTCTAGAAAAGCATTCCACTCTGGTCTGAAAAACCAAAGGTGGGGAATCCATTGGTCTCTTTGGTATCTTATTCTGGGAATTAATTGTGCATACATGTAAAAACACATGGATAATTTATTGCTAATTTCATGACACTATTTCAGATTATTGTCATCAATTATGTTATGCATTTTCTGGGAAGATGAAAGAGCTGGTGTCTGTATCTTTTACCTCTACATGTGTTACATTTGTACTAACATCCTCATCTTTTTTCCATGTGGAACAACAAGGCTGTGGTAGAGACCTGCCAGTATAGGGTGTATTAGCCCTCATGCAAGACTTTTGCTATTCTCTGCCTTCTCATCCAATTCAAAATCCTCTTTTAAAATTCTGCCTGTGATGGGGTTGATGTTACTCCATGAGTCTCTCCATATGCATACATACAATAAACACAGACAAAATCAGACCTTTGCACCTGTACTCAAGGTCTCACCAGACATTTTGCCCTCTCATTGAGCTATGACTGCATTCTAAGGTTGTCTCTTAAGGTCTCCAAAGTCTCTATTTTTTTCCTGAAGCTATCTCCTCCCTATGGTACATGTTCCCAGTTTCCAGGTTTATAATTTTACACTTGACCATGTTTTTTCAGTCTGAAGACCAATGAGGCAACTCAGATTCCCTTTTCTCAAGTGCCATGCATAATCAGTGAATAGCTCAATATTTTTCCTGCAAGACTAAGTAGTGAACATGCCAGAAGAGGTCTGAGTCCTCATCTGGCTCTGGAATCTCACTAAAAATTATTTTTAGAGTGATTTTGCAACAACTCCTTCAATCCACCAGTACTCAACCACTTGGCATGCTCTTAAACAAGAATGTAAAATGCTACATTTTTGATAAAATTACGGTAGGATATCAAACTGAAGACTCAGTTTCTATTAGGCCTATAGTTACTTTTTTAACTCACAGGGTAATCTTATATCAAAGAAGCAAGCTAAGCTTACCTGACAAAAGCTGAATTCAATGAAAACATCACTGGCTGCCATTAACAATAGTCCTGTTCTTTATACTTGAATTCCCATATCAGCTTCACTATTATTTTGCTGGAAGTGAGATCAGGCTGACTGCCGTGCTCTTATCAGAATTATCCTGTTTGTGCCATTTGGGCACTGGCAAAAAAAACGAGCATGTTTCAGTCTTGACATTGCTCCAATGTTCCCAAATTTATCAAAAGTTCTTATCAGTGGGCCAGAAAATTTCTCAGCCAATTTAAGAAAAAAAAAGGGATGCATAGCTGCTGGCAATACAGGGGCTACTGCCTTAAAGCTGATTCTGCAAAGCAGGAGCTGTCTAACATTCTTTTGGTTGTACATGGGCTGGAAAGAATTCGTCCACCCCACGTGTTATATACAAACCATATTCTTTCTTTCAAAACATAACCCAGAAATATTTGCTGAACATTTCAGTCATCTATACATTTCTTATTAACAGTTTCAGTACCTGCAAGCCTTGCTTGGCCCACATCATTGCTACTTTATTTTCACTTATGCAAATTTAAAACTCTTTCAGAACACCACTTGCTTGCCAAGAGAAGAGTTTTTGGTCAGGTATTACTAGTAATTTTCATACCTAATAGCACATAAATATCAATGGATATTTATCCCCCTTTTATTGCCTATTTTCTCCAATATACAGCCACACAGTTTATTTACATATGTAAGTACTGTGTGTTACAAGTGTCTATGGATATGTACACCTCTGCAGTCCCATATATAGATATGTATGGACAAATTTATACCTGTCTAAACACATGTATACAGATGAGTAAGTCCATTTCTGCTTTCTGTCTTCTTTTGCCCTAACAATGTTTTGCCTATTTAGTAAGCTTGTGAAAAACTTTCAGATTTGTCCATGCCTCTGCTTATTCAGTTTTATTAGGAGCTGTCCTTAGCTTTGGGAAATGGACCTTTTCAAACTAACAGGTGTGAATATTATGGTTTGGGACTATAAGCATATTAAATGTAACCAGGTCATCATCAGTTTTTCCTGACACAACAACTGATTTCCAGTCTAGTGGATAAACTCACTTTTCTCTATCAGGCTATCTAAAATCAGAATTCTTCCACTCTAGGTCTAACAACTTTCTTTTTGCAAAACTATCATCCAGTATTTAAAGCTAATCTATTGATGTTACACCAGTACCTAAATTAAATCTTCAGCAAATAAACCAAATAAAGTTCCCCATAGTTGCACAGTTGCCTCCTCCCTATGCACTAGTAGATCAAGCTGTCTTCAGATTCATTTCAGTGACTTATAACCCTGCCCACCTCTGCTCACTGCTGAGCCTTGATAATCAGCATATTTATTGTGCTGCATTCCCTAAGATCCTGCACTTCCCAGTTCAAAGTTAGGCAGATGTATGTCACTGGGTCAAAGTCGTAGACAAAGTTATTCCCCTCACACAATTTCTTTTGTCACCTTTGGTCTGCTTAAACAATTTATAGAAAATTCTAACATATTGATCCCTCTAGCACTGTAACCTGAAGAGAAATTAAGTTGAATTTTTTCTTGATAATTGATAAAATCTAGTTGCTCTTATTACCCATATTTCCCAGCTTCAGCATATAAGCATTTCCAAATGTATTTCTCCTTGGATCCTCTAGCATGCTGATTTAATTCATTCCTGACAAGGAGAATTTGAACCACATTTACTTTCTTAACCCCCTTCTACATGCAGTTGCCTTAAATACAGTTGTGGCAGTTCCCAAGAGCCAAGATATGTTGTCCCAGCCACACCTATTCAATCTCTCCATCTTTTAGTACTGTACATATTACAAGCCAATACAGGGTTTAGCTCCATGGTATGTAGTCAGTCCAAAACCAACATGGATATTTTGTGCTGACCTGTGGAATGCTGACACAGGCTGGCTGGAATACAATCTCTGCAGCACTGCTTAAAACATGGCATTTGGCATCATTCTTTCTGCGTCAGTGTCATGTTTTTGCAGGTGGCTTTGCAAAATAATTTGGTGAATAAAAATTTTAATATTAGTGTAAGTACTCCAAGTAGGCCACACAGGCACAACTAACTGCAGTCTTCTGCAGTACTTGCAACACCTTGCAGCCAAAAGGCAGTGCTGGCCTGAGCCAGTCATGGAAACTCTCTGAAGAGACCCAGATGTGTTCCACACCGGAGAAAAAAAATGCCTTAATAGCTGTGCATGTCTCACAGTTACCCACTTAAAACTGTCTTTTTTTTCTTTCCACACAGCACAAACTAGGAAGTTCTGCAGAAAGCCTTCTGGGAACAGGCAGGGGCCCACAGACCTCTCAGATCTGCCTGGTTACTGTGCTGGTACCTGCCTTCCTATAAGAGGGCAAAACTCAGCACTGAACCCTGGATTGTCCCTTGAAGTGTTTAAAGCCTGTGCAATGTAGCTAAGAAAAACAGGGCATGCTTTACAAAGTGTGTTACTTCCATCAATACAATAAGAACTTGTAAATACATGCATTTGAGTCAGGATGCTCTGGGCACTATGGGCACCCTGCTTGCACCTCAAAGGGGTAAAGGTCGTCTCCATATGTGCAAAAGTTGTATCTTTTACTGGGTTAATGGGTACAACTGGAGGAATGGTGTGCCTTCAGGAACACAAGTGTTCCTTTGATCACACACACTGCAAGTTCTAGTGCATCCACGCAGGAACTGCAAGTTCTAGTATATCCACACAGCAAACCACTAAAGGCAGCTGCTGGGAGAGAGCTGCTGGCTCCTGAGCAACCCAGCATGTTCAATCTGAGCACACTGTTGCCTGGAGATTGTGGCACTGTGTGCTGACAGAGCAAGCTCAGCAAACAGGGAAGAGTGCACATCTTGCAGATAACCTCTCCTTTACTAAGTGAGTTAAGCATCAGTCTATGCACACCCCTTTAAATGCTAACTGCTAAAATGCTAATTTATTCACTGAAGGGAGAGTGCAATGCATACGGTATAGATTACACCAAAAACAAAAGTTGTAAGGACACAAAAACATAGTTACACACAGGCCAATGAAGAGTATAACGTTATAATATACAGAAAATGAGATGGTGATAATTGAAGGTATTTAGCTCAGAAATGTAACCTCAAACTCAAATGAGCAAGTGCTACTCTGTCCTAAACTGTTCTAGTTACAAAGCCAAAGGCCTGAAAACAGTGGATAGAGGAGCAACAGGGTTGATGACCTTTTCAGTGTAGAGTAGGCCCTCCCTCCTTTCCATGGGCTTCTGCCCTCCCATGACACAGAAAATGCATTTTAAGCAGCTCATCTAACTGTGCTTGTGTACCTGTCAGTCTCCAAGAACCCACAATGACTTTTGGATGCGGGAGAACAATTTCAACTACTTCTGACAGATGACAGGGGCTTTCAACAGCAATTAAACAAGTTTGGTGAAAGCAGGTAAGCTTTCACATGGAGATGAAAGACTGATAGCATTACACTGAGAGAAAACCCTCTCTGAAAATGTCATATTAAAATGAAGAGCCCCTATCATGGTAAAGTGGGCTTAAATATCCAAAAAAGCAGGAAAATCTTCATCTGAAGGTCACAGCAGTCATGGATTCAGAGCAAGATTCCTTGACTTTGGTGGTCATAGATCTGTTTTTTTAACTACAGTGTAGTTGTTTTCTACAATGTGGTAAAAGATCTGTTTGTTTTGCTGTTGTTTTCTACGCTGTATATTCAGATGCTGTGTATTTTCAAAAACAAATTAATATGTAACTGTATAAAACATTATATATAATGCATTATATAAAAAATTCAACAGAAGATTGAACGACATTTTGGCAGTTCATAAAGAAATGGTAGTAGTAGTATTGAATTTGTCTGTGGTCTACAATGTGAATGCTTAGTATCATTTCAAATGAGACCACCTTGAGAAAACATTTGCTTTTATACATTGGAAACACCTTAGAAGTGGCAACTGCAACAAAGCTATATAAAAGAAATTCAGAAAGTCTGCTTGGCTGATCTATTAGCTCAGGTCAGAGCATGGTGCTAATAACACCAAGGTTGTGGGTTTGATACTTTTATAGGCCATTCACTTAAGGGTTGGGTTTGATAATCCTGTGGTTCCCTTCCAAATCAGAATATTTTATGATTCTAGAAATGTCCTATTATTGGGTCATTGTTGTAGTGCACTTCCTCTTACAGTGTATTCTGGGCTGCATCAAAACCCCAGAAAGCTCTTCAAAAAGATAGAGAAAATAAGAATTATTTTCCAACTCATTACAAAACTATGAACTCAGCTTTCAGCGTCTGGTGATGTTTTGAATATTTTGTGTGGTTTTTTTTCCTAGCATAATTATTTCTGAAAAATATCTATTCAGAAGTGTTTAACTTCTGAAAACATGAAAATTAAGGTCTAACCCGGGAATACAAGCAGAAATTTTGGAAAAAGCACTTGCACCACAGCTCATCTATTGGAATCTCAGTTGATAATGTTGAAGTAACATTTGCTGTTGTTGTTTTAGGCCTCTGAAGACCACATATGCTGAAAAATTCCAGACAAGGGACAGCAAAGGCATCAAACTATTTCTATGTATATGATGGCAGGAGTTGAACCCAAATTTCCACAGGTACAATGATGACATACCTGTGCTTCCTGTTACTCTCTGATCTCTCTTCCTGCTTTGCTAGGGAGTTGGTGCTGACATTTTACATTGTATGAGATACCACCAAAGCTAAATGAACAGCACTACTGTTATCTTTCAAAGGCCTCAGACTGAAGTGGTTGTTCAGAGCATCCCTGGTGCTGACAGAACAAGTCTATATTCATGTCCTGCAGACAAAATCGCCATTCGTATTTAGATTTGCACCACGTTTACAAAGTTCCTTGGAAGATCTGTTGGCTTTGTATGTGGGGAAATGGATCAGAAAATACTGACAATTTTCAAAATGCTTGCTTTGAATTTCAATGTCTCCTTCTTGTACTGACTAACAGTGAGCTACTGTTGGTACACACTAAGTCCCTCACACTGCACGTAAAGTAAGTTGACTTGACGAGTGTGTAGAGACTGTAAAGTCCCTTGCCTACCCCTCCCTTCCCAAAACACCAGCAATGGACCATTATCTTTGATTTTGACATCTGAAGAGAGAATGCAAATGCCAGGAAGGAAGTTTTCAGAATCTGTAAAAAAATACTCTCTAAAAGACCTTCCAAAGGGAATATTACAACAGGATGCAGTAAAGAAAAACAGGAGAAGAATTTGAGGGGGAGATGCTCACAATATAAATGAAAAATACTTCTGAGAATAAACACAAACAAAAGCACATCCAAACTTACCTCTGCTTAACAGAAAATTACTGAATTTTCTGCTTAAAATAGACTCAGTACATTAGTCAAATACTTGAATATGTCATATTTATACCTTCCGGACTGTGCGGTGTAGTACAAGGAAGATGAAAGTACACTCAGAATTGATGTTGGGCCTGCCCCCACTGGACCACCAAGGCAGAAGGTGAAATCCAGAGGTTACAATCTGAGTACTAGGATGCAAATTCACTGAAAAATTTCTTTTATAGCACCACGGTATCTCCTCAAGGATCAGGAAAAAATGATCTTTAAAGTCACTGAACTGAAGATTAGGAAATCCCAGTCTTTCTGAGCATCTTGGTAATAGATGGTCCCTATAAAATTGCCATTACTTATTATGTTTTGGGGAGAGTGACTGGATAAAGGCTATCTATACACTACACTACAACAATATGCAATCTAATAGCTTTACTCTAATTGTAGCTTTTCTCTCTGCCAGTTTCTCCTACTAATAACATTCAGAGTAGGCTGTGCTGTGCAAACCACACAGATAGTCTGCACATCAAAGACTTTGCAAGCTAAGCAGCTGAGATCAGGAGACTAGATCTGCACAAGAAATTCCAGAGCTATGCAACATTACATAGATCTGAACAGGACTTGTTGCACGACATGAAAGACATTTTTAAAAGACAGACTTCCAAAAAAGATAGGGGATGGTGACTTGCTGAAGAAAGCTAAAAAGATCTGAATAGTTGCAAAGCATGGCTGACTTTCTAACAAATTCCTGAGCAGCTGAGAAACTGTCTTAGGAAAGAACAGGACAGAACACAAAAAGGCAGCAGCACTGTCTTGGTTTATGGTTTCTTGTGTGTTATAAAGCAGCAGGTTTTTGTCAGAATGCTTTCCAACCTAAGGATTTTATGAAGAAACCTGAAGGCTCTTAGTGGTCCACATGAGAACATCCAGTTTCATTACAAAATAAAATTTGCTGGTTCGAACTGAAATAGCAATAAATGATCCTGGAGGAGTAAATTAAAGAAACGTATTAAACTTATGGCTGAAGGATGCTACAGTCTGAAAGGAAAAGTGTACAGCACCCTTTGCTGGTGTTTTCATAAGCTAGGGGGTATTGCACTTCTCTGCAGGAGCTGAGCACATGGAGCAGAGCTTGAGTGGCCCTTACAAGGCTCTGAATGAGTGACAGGACTGTGCTCTCTAACCTGGTGAGTCTAAAGTTATCTCGGAAAGATAAAGGTATCATAAAGAGGGGAAAGGGTATACTTACAAGAGGAACTTTTCTGCCTGTCCATCTTTTATTAAGAGACTAGAAAATGCTCCGAATCTCAGCTTTAAATTAATCTTCTCCTAATTAAGAATTTATCCTCAGGGAAACAAAGTTGCAGCAATCACACCTTTGTCTGTGTCTGTTTACTTGTCCTCTCTCTGTATCTTCAGAGTCTAGTAACTTTTCCCACTACCTTAACTTTGACAAAGGATAGTGATTTCAAAGATGTTATGTGCCCATACATTTAAAGAAAATAGAGTAACAGAGAAAAGAGACCCCCACTAAGCATTCATATGGAAAGACTGAAGCATAAATACACTGAGGAATCAACTAAAGGCTTGAAATTCCTGAATGCCTCCTGGGAAACACTTCAATTAAAATCACACCTTTCTAAACATCAGGAAATACAGCTACCAAACATGAAACTGTAAGAAACCAGGCTTCACTGGCTCAGCTGCTCACCCAGCAACTCCACTTCAGCAAGCAAACCCATTACTACAAGTGGAAAATACCTGTATTTCGTCGGATGCAAAGCGCAGCAAACAGGCTCTTGGTGAATAATCTAGGCATGAGAAATGTCAAGGAAGCAGTTTCCAATTAGCAGTGCTCACCAAAAGAAAGCTTCCCCTCTCTCTCCCTCCCTGCAGGGCAGCATTTTCGGGAGCCCAGGGGAAGGGGCCCTCGGTGGCCGGGGCACCCGGGGCTGTGCGGGGAGGGGAGAGCTCCCTCGCTCAAGGGGAAGCGCAGTCGCCAACCCAAGAACAACAAAACAGCATTACACTTAATCCACTGCCATCTGGCTTCATTTTGACAATCCACAAAATCAGACACAACATTCTTCTGCAAAATCCCTGAAAAACAACACAGAACTAGTGTCAAACCCGGTGTAGCCTCCCTCCCTGGCCCCTCTGAGGGCTTGGAAGAAAGGTTTCTCGTATAATGAAGAGTGATTTCCCCAAGTGACATTTCTGCAGGAGCATTCAAGCTGCAGGTGTTTCCACTGTGGAAGAAGAGTTTGTATAATGCAGCACTGCTTGTCATATTTATGGGGGCAGGGAGGGGCAAGGGGGTGAGAAACAGAAAGCAGGAGAGGCTGCAAGCAGTGGTGTTGATCCATAGGCGATGAACTGCCTGAGGCTATCAGCTCTGTGTGTTTGCTCAGCTCTTGACCTGACCAAGGGAGAACAAGGACCATCCATCTTCCCTGGCAGAAACCAAGCAGCTGCTTTTGAAAGGACAAGGCAAACCACACAGCCTTTAAACTAGCTGGGAACACAGTATCTCTGCAATACAGCAAGACAAATACCATTCTTGTTGTTTCAAATATAAAACAATCTTATTTTTGTTATTTCAAAAATGTGTTGCAGGAAGCCTTGATTTGCAACATTTGCAAATCATTTGCATTGTTACTGAGGCATTAAGATAGTCTGCACAGCCTGCCAACTGAGCTCAAATATCACCTTGTAGCTGATGGCTTCCATAAGTTCTTAATGGAGGTGTTTCTTTCCACAACAGAGGGCAGAAACACAAAAAAAACTATGGAAATAATGCCTGTTTACTGCTGAATTGTGTTCCCAAATGCTGAATTGTGTTGAGAAACACTGATTCTCCACAAAAACAAGTTGCTAACAACTGAACCGTGTTTCTATTGACACCTCCTGACTTAGGGTTGCAACTCAACTGTTGGGCTTCTCGTGCCTTTTCAGACAATCAAATGCTGAAGATGCCTGGCCTCCATCACAACATGGATCTTCTCTGACAGACATTCCTGTGACAGTGCTACCAACTCCATGTGGATATCTCAGATATTCTGGGATCTCTCATCTAATACCAGCTGCCTAAATTCGGGCATCTGCATGAGATTTCAAGAGTTACCCCACAGAGGCTATATCCTCCTTTACAGCATCCTCGTGCAGTCCATGCTGTGATACATCTGTATGTGGTACATTCTGGTATCTATGATAGGAGCAAGTGTGTATGCCTCATCAATTGCCAAAATTAGTGGACTAGCAAGCAAAGCATCCACTCACTAAAATACTGATTTGCTAATGATACTTTGCTCAGTTCCCATATAAAAGCTGTCAGGACAGAAAACAAGGCAGACTCCATTTGCACATCTGTCTTAGGGCTGAACACCACAGGAATGTCCCCAGGCATGGCCTGTGCTCTGTTTGTTAGCATGGCTGAGCATCCTTTCTTCCAGAAAGCACACTATTGACAGCACCATTAATGTTAACATCTCTGTGGAGTGCTGCATGTGCACATGCATTAATCAGGCATCTTTCTTAATGTTCAAGATTGTGCCAGGGAACAGCCTTGACTGGCCTTCACACAGGGATTAGAAGATTTGAGGGTAAATGGAAAAAGTTCCCTGTGCAACAGCAGTGTCACCTGCAAGGAACATATAATTTCATAAAAGTTCATCCTATTGAAACTCCCAAATGTTTCCAGTTGTAGCATATAAAAAACCACATTCATATCACATTCATAGAGGAGGAAATGGCACACTTGTGCTAAATACTGGGGGATTGTCTTTACAGCACTGACAATATCTGCATGAGCTTCAGCATTGTAGACAGAAAAGCTATGTGACCACGTACCAGCAGCTCAAGCAAATACACACCTGGAAGGAGGGGAAGGGAGAACATAATCTCCTGTAAAACCAGAATTGTAAGCGATACAAAAGAAATACTTACATTGATGAAGGTAGCAAAGAAACAACAAGCAAATAAGGTATTTGTATCCTTAATATGAATTAAAAATAATTAGAAAGAAAACTTGCTTATAACTGAGACTAAAAGAACTGAGGAACCTGCACTGTGATGAATAAAGCTGATCCATGATTTCTGATGTTAACAGATTTTTAGAGTAGTTAGGGCAATAGTGTGACTAGTAACAGGCTTCATGTTGAAATTACTAACTGCTGAGATGCTGCTGTTTACTTATAGCTATACTTACAGCTTTACATATAGCTTATTTTGTGGAACAGTGTATTTTGCAAGTTCAGTTTGTGGTTTTGATAATTTCAAACTGTAGGCTACTGTCACTTCTCACAATGTTCATCCTCCAACTGTGGTACAGCAGCACTACAGGTGGAAAGTT
Source organism: Luscinia megarhynchos (assembly GCA_034336665.1). Lineage (NCBI taxonomy): Eukaryota > Metazoa > Chordata > Aves > Passeriformes > Muscicapidae > Luscinia > Luscinia megarhynchos. The sequence goes on from CM067566.1 coordinate 26,396,133, forward strand.
ACAAGTGCTGCTTCACTTCACAGCCAACAAAACTCTAAAAGGACAGTGGAATTTGAATTGCAGGTTTTTACTGATAGCAGCAGACTCCAGGTTACAGTTCCTTTTTGCACAGATGTGCCTGGTACCTCCTTCTCTCTCTGTCCTTCAAGTCCTTCCTGTACACCATGACTAAGCAGTCACTCACCTTAGAGATAGGCTGAGTTCCTGATGGCATTAGAAAGGTTTTTCTCAGGGACTGAGAACAGACAACTATAAGGCCAAGATGCTGGAATTGCTGGCTTTTGAGAGAATTTTTGTTTGTTTTTTTTTAAAGAATAAATTTCATTTTGTTCCGCTTTCATAAAGGGTCTTTTCAAAGCTTCATAATGATCACAAGAGGATTTGACTTGGCTCTTTGCCAAAGCTATGTCCTCTAAATAATCAAGTGAGAGATCTACTTGTCAAATGTTTACAGGGCTTTATCCTGCATGAAAGCAGAAGAGTTCTGTACCACTCATTCCAAAGAAGCCCCTTTATCTACTCCAGGAGGTTATGAGGACTTCAAAAAGCCAGGTTTACATCCACTTATGCTCATTTAGCAACACCTAGGTCAGCAGCTACCTGTTCAACATCATTGTTAAAATGAAAACAGCAGAAATCTGACAATCTTTCATATGCCTGCAGTGGGAAGGAACCATTTTCTGTATGTATTTTTGAGCACCTTAACTGTATCTGTTGAAAAAATTTAGGCTGAATACTACTACATTTCCATAACTTTTTACAACAGAAAAAATGCATGCCCCTCTATATTCAGGTCACCACTATATGATTTATTTACACTTTTCCTTCCTCTTATTAGACATACACAGTTATAAGTTTCCCTGTGCCACTGGTATTATCACAAAACCTATCAGTGGTTTGTCAACAGGGGTTGGAATATCAGTCTGGAGTTACTAAACTTATATATTCAGAACCAGGTACTTTAAGTACATCCTGCTTCCCATTCCTCTTGTTGTGCTCTGCCTTCTCATTTACTGAACTAGAGCTTCTCCAGGCAATTTGAACCAATAGGTATTTTCAGTTGATGTTAACTGATTCCTGACAGAAGTTTGCAGCATTAATCATGCCCAAATCTATATAATTTCAAAATTGTCTCACTGTACTCGAACTTCATTCCTTTACTGGAGTACAGTCAGAATTTTAAAGTGGAAAGAGGGGCTTTTTTAAAAAGATGATGCTTTTGCTTAAGTATTATCTTTCCCTGTATTGCAAATTGGCAATATTCTTGGAAATCTTTGCTGAGAGAGGATATCCTATAATAATTAAGGTGTCTCACAAAGCTGTATAAAACATTTGAGGAAAATGTAGTAAAAAATGTGAAGGGCTGAAATATTCATCTCTTGTCATCTGCTACACAGGATATATGCTATTTTAATTTGTTTCAATGCCCGTAATCTCTCCATGTACAGCAGTTTAAAGCTTTGTTCTGTTTTAAAATAGAAAGGTAAAGCTTTTTGTCACACTTCATTTACTGGCCAGCTGGAACTGCACTGCCTGTTCCTGCTTATTTATGAGAGTTCAGAGAAGAGGGTTGTGGACAGCACCCCAGTTTAGCTTCTCTAGGAAAAAAAATTGACAGGAAACAAGGGGAAAACTGATTATAAAGGCCTTCCTTAAAAGGCAAGAGAGATTTTATGAACAAGAATTGCACTCCTAACTTTGTTTCATAAATAACATTCTCAAGGCCAAAATCACTCATTCAGAAAGGATCTCAGAGACCAACCAGAATATGCTGCATGGCCTCACAGTGTCTGTTGTTGCAGACTCGAAACCTGTGCCAAAATGCTAGAATGCAATTGTAGGTCACAGCACAACAATTGTGGAAAAGGAAAGTGCGTAACAGAAGAAAATAAATCATAGCTAATTGAAACATCATTTTAGAAACTATTGTGGCTCTCATATAAAACACATACAAAGTCATTGTTGCTCTTTTTCAATTGAAAGAGGCTTTTTTTTCCATTTTAAAAGGGTACACTTAATAATGTCTTTCCTTTACACTGTGCAGTGTTATTTTTTCATCTGTTTGTTTCATCTTCCTTTTAGTACTCTCTTTTAGTCACTTCACAGAGTGATGGTTCAATACCAACAAAAGGAGAATTGAGTGGATATTAAATGTTTTGGTCAGATTATCATTAACATTGCCAAAATCCTGTTCAAGATAGTCCCTCTTAACACCCTCCAAGTTTCAAACCCAAAGTGTTAGCAGTAAGTGGCTGCTTTTTGGCTCATTTGCCAGTCATAATAATAACTTAGCAGACACTCTTGTCTGGTTAGCAATTTCTATAACCAACTTTCTGGTTTATTTTTTTACCCGTCTCTCTCAGATCATGAGAAGACTTGTTGTAATTTGATGTATGTACATACAACCTGTTGTAAATAAGAGGACATTCTCCTTGGGTATTTTCCAGCCTGTATGGCAGTTAGCATGGCTGCAGTTGACAAAAGAGGTTTCACACTCTGGGCTTGGTCCTGGAGCAGCTCAAACAGGACTGCTGGCCTATGTTACTTACAGAGAAGATACCTTCCCATGGGAGAGGCTCAGCAGTAAGCCTGTCATCCTTTCTCTCTTCCAGCTGGTTGAACTTCAGCTGTGTCTTGGTTGAACCAGAGCCAGGGGCTCTGCTCCCTGTTGCTGTCTGCATATTGAGATAGTTCTCCATCTCCACCTTAGCAAATTGCATTCATGAAAATGCAGCTACATGGGCAATTGATGAAATATTGCTGACTGTGAAATCCATGACACCTCAAATTGCTCTAGATGAGGTATCAGAGAGAAAAAAATATACGAAACTGAATCCTCCCAATGAAAAATTTTTTTATAAAAGAGTAGGAAGTTGCTTTGCATTAACCCTGTAGAGGGAAGAAGGACAGGATTTGCCACAGTGCTCTCCCATCTGCTCTGCAGCTTTGGTGAGCTGGAGCACAGGTGCTCAGGCAGTGGTGTCTGCCAGTGTCCTTTGTACCTACAAGAGCTGCCTGGGCTGCAGTGAGTGTGGGGCAAGGGCAGACCTCCAAATTACCCTCGCTGTCTACAGCATGCAAAGTAAGAAACACAGGGGTGGCCAAAATTTCCTTCAGCTGACAGGGAAAAATACAGTTGATGAAACATCTGTGTTGTTACCATTCTTCAGAGAAGAAAGTCTATAAAGTGACAGTCTTCTCCAAGAGGTGTCTGATGTGCTTCAAACCCAATGTTTTGATTTACCTATTCACTACTGTCATGAAATCTAGTTAAAATCCTCTTCAGAATATCTTGACATGCTGAAGATAATATTTTAAAACCAGTTACTACATGTCCAGAAGGAAAAGTAAAGTACTTGTGGAACGTGTTCCACAAGGTCATAAAAATATAGCTTTCAACAAAGATAAAATAAGAGTTAGAGTGTGACAGTTAAAACAGGAAAGAAAATGCAAACACCTGCTCAAATCTGGAAAAGGAGAAAACAAAGTGTAAGAGTAGAAAGTTAAGAATATTTATTTCATCTTCCTGCAGAAAAATCCTAAAATATCTGCTACCTGAAAAGTCTGCTATTTAATAAAAGACTAGGAAGTATCCTGAAAGCAGCTGCAAATTATGGATGCACTGTACTCCTGCAAGCTGGTGTAGAGCAGCCTCCTTTCCAACCCCCTGCACAAAGAGCTTCAGACAAGAGCCCATATGAGTCACAGTTGTATCTTATTAATTGCATTTCAACTATTGAAAGGGAAGGCTTGACTTTTACCTATGAATGAAAAACACCAGCTTTCAAGGATGTTTTCCCATTGGATGTTGTTGTTCGGGTTTTTTTTGAAAACCCATATTCTACATCTATAATGAAAAATGGAGATTCGATATCCTGCTGGTAGTATAATCATTTCAGTTTTCTTGGATCTGTTAGGATCCACAAGGAGACAGTATTATTAGGGAAAGAGAGGATAAGACCTCTGTAAAGACACAAAAAAGGCAGCAGAGCTCTGGTGGAGGCGGAGATACTTCATGAGTTAAATCAGTTGGGAGCTGCAGGCTGAAGAGCCCAACCCCACCACCCAATAGGGAGCTGCATTTCAGCTCAAATCCAAACTGCCAGCTGCATCACACACGGAGACATGCTGTGAGGCCAGCAGTGGGACACAGCCTCTGCTTCTCTGCTCCCAACACACTCCCAAGTCAGCCAAGCAGCGGTAGGGACCAGATGTGCAAAACCTGCAGGTGGGCTGTGTTTTGCACAGACCAAATGAAGGCCAGCAAGTGGAGCAGGGGTTTACTGAGAAAACCAGCAGAGCTTGTTTCAGTTTGGTCACTCCATCTGTGCTTCTCAGAGTGAACATCACCTCTCCAACGAGGGAGATGCAGGTCAGATATCTCTTTCCCTGGCTAGGGGCTACTATGCTGTAATTTCCCTCTCCTAGGGGGGCATTGCTTGGCTTTTCTCACAGCATAACCTCTGAACCACCACACCTAGGAGAGTTTTAATCCACACTTGCAATAAAAGCTCCCAGGTTCTTTGGTGTCTTGGCACCTTTACAAAGTAACTAATAAAAGCATTGGCAAAACAGAAGGCAAACAGCAGCTGGCAAATTTAGGAGGGAACATTGGCTGAGGTTTTCAAAAGTGGAATGATTTTTCCTTCTTACTGCACTTCCTTTAAGATCCTGCCCTTTAACCTGACACTAAATCTCAGTGTAATTATATCATTAATTTTCTCTTCCTACCACAGCAAAACTGATCCTAAACTGGCTTGGATTGCATAACCCAAATTCATTCTGCATTGCCCCAGTTAGCTCAAATGCTATTTGGGATAAGAAAAAGCCATATGCAATAGTGGAAACAGTGATAAGGTGTCACAGATTTCTGTAAGAAGGAGCTTATTCAGATAGCCAAGATGAGAAGCTCATGTTGGAGGAAAACAATGAAACTGAGAAAACATCCTAGCAACACAATGATTGTCCTCTAAAAATCCCAGAAATCTAGAATTGAGGTAAATTTGCAAAGCCATACATATTTTGAATCACAAAATCAACTTGCTCCACATGAAGAATAGTAGATATCATGAAAGCTCTTTTTGCCCAGCTGAATCAAAGCAGGTGGTGCAACTGCTCTGAAATTCAGGTACAGGTGCTGGTGTCACTCACATTCCTCTCCCACAGCCACACAGTGGGCAACTAGAATTTATAATTTACAACTAGCAGACTGTAGACATGTTCTCTCAATATATTAACTGTTGTCTTGATTTGTGTTGTTTATTCCTAACATCACAACTCCTTTATTAGACTTTGTTGTGGACAAGGTTATGTACATGGCAAAACTTCCCATATGGAATGGTTTAATGGCTCTGGGGTATGAATACAATTACTGTGGTTTGCAACAGATGGGAGTTGCCATGGGAGTTTCTACCTTTGTTTTATGCAGGTCTCCTATCACCCCTTGGAGGTAAAGCAGACGAGAGACATCTTCAGGGATGGAGAGAGGGGCTAGAAGAGACATGTTGGCCAAAAGACAGAAGGAACCAAGGAAAGCAGAAGGTCAATGCATAATGCTCATGGCTGCATCTGCAATTCAATTTGTTACCAGTCTTGTAAGTGCCCCTTAGCCTCTGATCTTACTATCAGCCATGAAGTGGCCATTAATTCTTCCCTGGATTGTGACCAATCCAACCAGTCAGGCCAAGAGCCAATGCAGAGACAACAACCTCATCTCCTTCAGCTGTTTCACCCCCTACTGTCACTTTCTCCATCCACCTCCACCCCCGAGAACAGGACATGTGCAACAACATGCATATTAATGTCACAAAATCCTGAGCTGAAACATCACAGCCCAAGTAACACATCACAGTCCTGAAAAGCAGATGTCTTTCATGGGAAACCAAGTTAGGTTCAGGTTCAGGCTGGGGTTGTATTCCACAGACTAAAGGTGATGTTTATGTCCTCAGCTTGGGATTTCCCTCTGGGTTTCTCTGTCTGCAAAGCAATGCAGCATGGCCCCACTGCTTGTGCATGCTGGTTACCACTGGTGGTTTTTATTTCCTCCTTCAAAACTACCCAGAGAGAGGCAGAAGGTGGTGAAAATGAGTCTGAACATTTGCTAATTTCTGAAACAGGCTGCTGAGAAGTGCCAAGCACCTATAGGCTCATCAAGGGCATGTGGAGCAGGTGAGGGGCAATATGCTCTGAATGCCTTGGGAAACTGTGGAGATGGGAAAATTTTAGCTCCCCTCACCTTGGTTCAGAGGAAAAACTACCTTTGGCCCTTCCACAGACTCAGCTAATCTCATGTATAACGGAGATCTCCTTCTCTCAGGGTCGAGGAGCAAAGTAGAGGGCAGGGTCTGAGCAAGTAATGAAACAAAAATCAACTGAAACAAAGAAGGACATTTAGACGAGGGGAAGAAGAAAGAGTTGTGTAAAAGCAATGACATTTCTAATGGAACAAAAAGCATATTAGAAGAAAGCCAAGTATTGGATCCAGAGAGAAGATTTGAATCATCCCCTTGGAACTGTTCCACCCTTAATAAAACATTAACTATTCATTGAGAGAGAACACACGTGTGTGCATGAATCAGTAGCCTGGCGGGTCTTCTTTTGAGAGGTTAGACTTCCTGAGCACCAGTCCCTCTTCTAGTAAATGTTAATTGTTTATCCAATGTGGAACAACTTCAAAAGGAGGGGTTGAGGTTCTCCTAACTGCCTCTGCCTTGGGCAAGGTAGTAACAGGAGAAGTGGACCAATTCCTTAACTGCCCCACCATTCACTCAAAAATCTCTTAATTGTTTCCCAACAAACAGAAATATTTTGAGGTTTGGTCAGCAAAAACCCTGGAAACCAGAATCCCTCTCAGTACCCTCTGATTTGGATTTAGCCTTGCATTTTTTCAGCTGCAAGCAGCCCCAGTGTGGACCCAGGGGAAAAAGCCCTTTCCAGGCTCAACTCTCATTGTCATCCCCAGCCTTGTAACTACAATCACACACCTGCCACAAGATTTGTGCTCTTATTCAAAAACAAGCTGACTAGATACCACACAGAGGCAATGTGATTTCTGTGTGCACTGCCAAAAGCAGCCCCTCTGATAGTAATCAGGAAAGGCTCCCCTGTAACAGACAGCCACCTGTCTTGGGCTTTGCTATGTTCAAGAATAGTAGTAGGTCTGTATTAATTAAACAGCATTTAAAAACATGAATCAGTTAGTGTCATCAATATTCATTGGTCATAATCAGGTCTTAGCTAGGATGTTTTCAAAACTTATTTATTCTTGACACCAACTATTTCCCAGAGGATCAATTCCTGCTAGCAGGCTGAATGTTTGAAAGCAGTGTTTCCCAGCCATTTTGAAATCAAAGAGTAATCTACCACTGTGGGGAAAGAGAGGCCACTATCCTTGTTTTTTGGGGTTTTTTTTATAAGTTGCACACTTTCTCTTGGACGTTGCAAATGAGAAAAGCTATGTATGCCATTGCATTTCTAAGGTAGGATGTTTTGTAACCAGCATGTCTCCTTTCATCTTCCTATGTGTTATGGATCTACCATGGACTGCAAATCACAGGCTGCACGTGATTGCTCTTTGGCAAATACTGCCTTTCATTGTTTACTTTTTCTTCTGTCTGGGGAAGGCAGATGTTTTGCTCAGTCTGCAATGGGATTGTACTGCTCATCCTGATTTACACCTCAAGATGCAATGTACATGCATGGAAAGAGGGATCTGCTTGTCATGCTCATACTGAGTGGCAGAAGCCCTAGTGCTGAGGCATTTTCTAGCCAGAGGGAATGCAGCAAAGCAGAGGATCAAGAAGGAAGCAAGAGTGACGGTCCTAGGAGCAAAGGACCTGGACCTGAGAGGCACAGACCACTGCCAGAGCTCCCACATACTTCCAGTGCATAGGATGGCCTTGGAGCCCTGTTTTCTCTTACCTTTTTCTCTTGCCTCCTGCTGCAACAAGGAAGGAAACTGGTTCTCCTCGTACATCAGGAAAACTCCTTTACACTAGAACATTGCTTGTTGTTCTGTGACTCAAACTAATATATAGACTTCAAAGGGGGAAATTGCACTGAAACTGTTGGGATAAGAGTATGAGGATCTCAGGTTCTAAGGCATGGGCAATCTGACCATGCAAATTGTTTGCAGATCAAGATGAAAAGCACTAGATGGATTGTTTTCCTGACACAGTGGAGCTCTTCCCTTCTCACTGTGTAGTGCCAATGTCAGCTGGGTGCTTTTCATTCCTTTCCAATTCAGAAAACTCAGCTGTGTGAGCCATCCAAGTGGATGGCTGAGCTAGATCAAATGCAGGGCATGCTTTGCTAAATTAAACAAGAAGTTAGTAGAAAAAAGATTACACCAAGCCCCAGGAATTGCCTGGCACATCTCTGCTAGACAGAGCACAGCAGGAACTTCCACATGAATAATCCTCTTTTTAGGCCTGCCATTAGTCCTGAGCAAATCAAATCTTGGTGGCAGAAGCACAGAAGACATACCAGACTGAAGTATCTTGAGAATTTATATCTTCCTAGAAAAAAAATTCATTCCTTTAGTTATTTCTTCTTAGGGGAAAGATAGATGGACTTAAAATGAAGGGGGAATTTTTTAAGTCTTACTAAACATGAACAGGTACCAAACAGTTCCAGTGTGGAACAGAATCACAGAACCATAGAATATTTGAGGTTGAAAGGGACCTCTGGAACCCTCCTGAGAGCTAGCTGTCCATGACCATGTACAGATGACTTTTGGTTGTCTCCAAGGATGGAGATCCACATCTCTGGACAAGGGCTAGTGCTAGCACTGTGCTAGTGCTTGGTCAAGAAAAACCTAAAAAACCTTATTTCTTGATGTTCAAGGAACATTCTGCTGAGATTTATTTGGGAGCTAAAAATGGTGGCAGCAAGAACGACCTACCATTGTGAATTTCCTTGAATATCCCTAGATTTCAGAGCTAATCTTGGAACACTTGCAAGAGCTGCCTAGACAGCACCAGTCTGGTCACAACACCAAGTACAGGCTGGGCCTGTATGGTATAGCAGATATTTGGGTGTATCTACTATAAACACATACTATCTGCCACCAAATCATATGAATGAGAACAGAAATTATATCCATGCTCCAAATATGCATCATTATACCCATATTCTATAATCATGTATGCAGGAAAACACATTTTAAATGAAACCATATGTATATGGGACATACACACATTGACATGTATCTTCCCCCACCTCTCTCAACCACATTGGAAACCAAGGCAGTTAGTTTCACCAAAGCAAGAGACCTCTCTTACAGGAAATGGAGCAGACTTAGTCTGGCTTTCAGACACTTGTATAAAATTATACACAAGTTACACTAAAAATCTCCTACTTGTTAAGGGAAAGAGTTACATTTGTAATTAAGCAAGAGCTCACACTGGTGTTAAAAAAGAAAGACATCAAATCAAATCTAAAGCATCATAGCAAAGTGAATGTTTTGTATTCATGGCACCCCAGGAAACCTGCTATTATAGTGAAGAAAAATTTAAAAATTCCAGGTTTGTTGCAAGCCAACTGCTAAAATCATTAAAGCTTCCTGGAATAACAGTGTATTCCCTCATGCCTTAGCTAGACCTGTCAACAACAGGAGCCCTAAGGAATCTGCCATGTTTGCTGGTTACTGCTCTCCTCCTTGTGGCCTTTCAATCATGTCACAATGTTCATCTCAAGGGCAGAGCACAGCTGTCTAACTTCCTCTGCAGCCTGCAGGACCCTTCCTGGAATGACCCCACAGCTGCAGAGGGGCAAACCAGCCAACATGCTGTGTGAGATGGCTACCTTGGACATCTGGGGCTCTCCACAGGACATGGTCATCCCAGCCTGCCTCCTCCTTCTCCTCTTGGGACTACTCATTTCTTCTCTTCCTTAATATAACCTCCTCCCTCTTCTGAAGCACCCTTTGCATTTATTTATTGTCCCTGCATCACCTACATCTCCTTTATCTCCTGCTCATTTGCAGCCATGCAATCACCTTACCCAGAGAGGAGCAGCTCTGCTCAGAGGGAATGGAGCAGCCCAAGAAAACTGCTGGGCACAGCTGGCTCATCTTCAGCTGCTGGCAACCAGCACCCCCAGGTTCTTCTCAGCTGGGCAGTTTTCCATTTTCCAGCCACTTTGCCCCCAGTCTGTAGAACACCCTGGGGTTGTTGTGACCCAAAAGCAGGACAGAGCACTTCACCTTACTGAACCTCATAAAATTGTCCTCACTTATCCAGCCTGTTCAGTTCCCTCTGCAGAGCCTTCTTGCCCTCCAACAGATCAGCACTCCTGCTCAATTTTCTCTGAACTAATGTAGAGGACACTTGATCCCCTCTTCTCTCAACCAGTTTCCTAAACAGGCCAAAGTCTGCCCTCTGGAAGCCCAAGGTGGCAGTTCTGTTGAGTCCCTTACTTATAAATGAATCAAAACTCTGCCATTTTGTGATCACCGTGCCCAAGAGGCCTCTAAGCACCACCAGTCCTCTATTCACAGGAACACCAGCTCCAGCGGGTACCTTCCCTTCACCAGCTGTGTCAGGCTGTGCCTGCCACACCCCAGGAACCTCCTAGGCTGTGTCCTCTGCTGTGTTGTACTTCCAGCAGACATGTGGAAAGCTGAAGTCTCCCCCAAGGGCCACAGAGTGTCAGACTTCTCCCAGCTGCTTATAAAAATATTTCAGCTGCCTCTTTGCCCTGGTTGGGAGGTCAAAAAAAGATTCCCACCAGGATACCTGTCTTGTTGGCCTTCCCTCAAATTCTTACCCATAAACACTCAACTCTATCACCATCATTAAGCTCTAGACAGCCAAAACTCTCCCTAACATATAGGGCTATCTAACACCTGTCCTTCTTTTGCCTGTCCCTTTCTGAAGTGTTTATACCCACCCATTGCAGCATTCCACTTGGAGTCTTCCCCTCATGTCACTGTGATGGTAACTGAATCAGTTTTTCTGCTCCTCCTGTTTGCTGTTCTTGCTATGCACTAGTTTTGATCCCACCACCTTTTTGGAAGGAAGCAGCCCTAATTCCCATAAGACCTGCATTATAGCTGTTAATAAACAATTAATCATAGGGATAGTACATTGCTTTTGGGGTGATGCTACTCCCTCTATTTACTTTTTTTTCTCTCATCAAATCTCTTAGGGGGAAAAAAAATCATAACAAGCCTTCCATAGACCTCAAGATTATCTAACTGATACTGAGCAGATGAGGACACAGTGGTGATGTATTACTCTCCTGAAGCACAAACCATGGGAGAAGCTATGAAAGAATGGTGACTCCAACCTTGCAAACATCATTTGGGATAGCCTGGATCCATGGCTTAAGCTTAAAAGACAACTCTTACCTCTACAAGAGCTAAGCCTTATGCAGACAAAGGGAATATTTATTCTTGAGCATATTTGAAACAATGACTGTTGAACCAAACCAAGACACTCAGAGGCAAAATATTCTCATCTGCATAATTTTTTGCTTTTCAGACTTCCCTCCAGGTCATCTGGTTCTAGACAATAAAATAGGGTATCCTGCATCCAGCTTTGCCTATCCATAGTGGAATAATTAAAAGGTGTTAGAAATGGACTCTTGTCCAATGGTTTGAAAACCTAGCAGCAATATCTGAGCAAATTTGCCATGTAATCCAATTTCAGAAGGTTTGGCTTTGCTCAAATAATTTTGGCTTGTAAGTACAAAGGATAAGAACCAAATTTTTGGTTACATTTTGTAACTTCACAAATCAAGTATTGACATAAATGTAGAGTGAAAAAAGACTAGAAATTATGTGCCATTTGAGAATTTACAGATCTTTAGTTTTTCTGTTAGAGAGAAACTTTAATGAAAGTTCTTCAGAGTCTAGGCACTTAGATTATATATGATTAAAACTGTAGTATATCTGTATTGATGATAAACAACCACAATGTTCAAGAAATGTGCAAACATATGGTAAGGTAAAGAACAGAAAAAGAAAGAAAATCTTCTGCTACAAATAGGAAACTTGTAACATGGAAAGTACTCAACCTGCCCACAAACAAAGCTTTTCAGAAAGGTATGTGCTACATGCAGAACCATATCAAAACAGAACTGCAGACACACACCTTCTTGCAAAGGCAGACATAGAATGCTTTACTTGTTACCTCCAGGCAGGTTTTAGACACTGACAGGCAAAACACCGCTGGTTTGGGCACCTAAAAGAAGAGCATATAGCTGTCACCTGAGTGGCTCAGTTCAGCTCTGCTCACCCAGGCAGCCCAGGAGAGAGCAGCTCCTCCCTTCTCTCATTCAGAAATCTCGAAATTTCTCAAATCTCAAAATTTCTACTCAAAATTTCTGCAGCACAAAGCACTAAGATGTAACCTGCAAAAACAGGAGCAAAAAGAAACTGGATCTACAGTCGCAGCTGGCAAAGGCTTTTGCTAATGGCAAACAGCAGAGGGAACTGATTTAACAAGTAAATTAAGTATTTTCTACACCTTGTATATGCAAGTCTCTTACCCTCGGGCATACTGTCAATGAATGCAACTGCAGCTCCTTCATGACAGCCCTGCATTCAATACGACTTTTGTCAGGGGAAAAATGTCAGGGCTTTCAGGCAAACTGTAATAGCAGGTCATTGCTTGCAGGCCCTCAGTCTAATTATTGGCAAAACAGCATTTGAAGATTTAGCTTTAGTTTGCACTGCGCTTGTTCTCTGGCCATTAGCAAGTACTTAAATAGAATTAATTGGTTACTTGCAAGGTCATTTCAATAATTTTTGAAAACAAAGCCTAGTGAGCTCTCTCACATGCAGGGTTAGTGGTACACAGAGCTCAACCTGCCAGCCATGAAGTTGTAATACAGCCTCAGTGACAGAGACAAATATTTAAATCCTCAGATTAGAGACTCTTTTGTCTGTGCAGAACTACACATAAGCAGACCCTGTGTGTAGTTATCCTAATCCCTCTATATTTAGGGCTCAAACCATTGAGAGAAATGGTAACAGAATGAGCAAGGTGGGGGAAGGCTGGACAGAAAGGAATTTTATTTTGCTGATGGCTGCAAACTGACCTTTTCCCCCTCCACCCAAAACCATGCTTTTACCTTTGAAGGGAAGCATGGTTCAGCAACATAGCCATGTCCTAAGAGATTCCTTTTTAAAAACACTCAAATATTCCCGTTCTAGAAGCAGCATTTCTCTCACATGTACACTTCATCAGGAGAGAATTTAAACTCCATGTTTCTTTTGTGGTTAACAGCTTCACTAAACAATTAAATTAGCAACATACATTTTACAATTAGGAATCTATTGTGCTTGAGCTAGTCCTAAATTAAGAGTCAATGTGTAGCTTGATTGCATAGTTTGCATAATTAACACAGCACATATTTAAATCCTATCTTTGCTCATGAAGTTGCAACAGCCTGCAAATCAACAGCTATCAATAGCTACCTCCCTGTGCAACTATTTGAGATCATGAATTTCCAAATCCATTTGTTAAACTGTTGGCAGAAAATTCACCAATAAAAAAATATAGAGATAAGAAAGATCAGAAAAAAACATGAAGAATAGGCATGGAAGTTCTATAAATGCTCACACAGTTCTAATAATAATACAGCAAAATAAAAAGTGTGACATATTTAAGCATTTCTGAACATCATATTGTCTATGTGTCCTAGGAGATAAACTGCAGCTTGTAATAGCTGACTCAAAATGAATAATCAGTGTTACAACATATTGATAATTAAAACTTTTTTATTGATAATTAAGAAAACAAAGCTATGCCTTATTGTGGACTTATACTTTTCTTCTTTTTTTTTCCAGAACAAGCATAGGCATAAGAGTTTTGATTATGTAGCATTTATGTTACAACTGGATTGGTACATTAAAAATAGTGTGCTATGGAAAAATTGCTCTAACTGCACCCATAGTAGGCCCTAAAATAGCCATTACCACACAGAAAATATGTCAGTATCACTGGAAAATGTCAACATGCTGCTCTGGAGACACTGTATGAAATATCAGAAATGATTTAAAGAAGAAAATGTGTTCTCACTGCATTCATCTGTGGATATATTCAGAGACTTTTTTTTTTCCCTGAAGGCAATAGTAGAACTGCAAGAGATCAAGACAGCACAGGACATGCAATGAAGATCTGTTAAATCATGAAAGACACAGGGAAAATAAACAGGAGATGATTATTCTCTTGTCCTTGATACAGATGAAATAGGCAGGAATCAATCAGGGCTTAAAACCAACAAAAGGAAATACCTCTGCTAAAGGTACAAAGACTAAACTGGTCAGGGTTACAGAGCAATATTCTTCTAAACATTTAAAACACAGTAGCTTATATTCAAATTATGATTTAGGATTTCCAGACCTGTAAGGGCTCCTGTAGGTGTCTTCAGGCACTCTGCACTATTTCTGTTATCTTTTCCACTGGTTTTTTGTTACTGTGCATTTCTGAGTATAGGGTACATGGATATATGGACCACTAAGGAGAGCTCTTGTGCAGTAATTAGCCCTGGGGTAGGCACAGCTATAAACAATGCTCTTAGCAGTAGAACTTACCCTGGTGTGGAGAAGGAAAAGAAGCCAAGTTAGTGTAAGGATCCTAAAGCTGCACCTTCAGCAGAGTGTGTCTCAGAACAGTCCTGGTGGAAGTATTTCATAAGCTATTTCATAAGCTTTTGTTTCTGTGATCATGGACAATATGAGAAAGCTACAAATTCATTTGTGCTGGCACCAGGACATTCAGAGACCTACAAGTCTGTCCTTGGCTTTACACCAAAGTTCACCCAAAATAAGAACAGAGACAGCATTATGTATTTCTAATTGGTCATAAACAACATTTTGTATGTGGAACTCAACATTCCCAAACTATTTGATCAGACTTTTAAAAGAGATTAGGCTAAAATAAAAATCCACAGAATCCATTCGTTCTGCAGAAAAAGGCAGTAAATTATCTTAATTAACATTGTCATTGTGAGTTATTTGCTGAAGTCCCTTAAAACCAGGGATGATTTCATATAGGAAACAGAACTTAAAAGTTCCATCACCATTCCCTGTGTTGTCATAACCTACTGTCATGAGAGTCTGGTTTTGTCTGCAAGCTCCCTGTGCAACTGTGTGTTTGCACATGCATGTGGGAGAGAAATGACTGAGCTGGAGCTTGCACATGTGCTTTGTTCTCCAAGAAATTTACATCAAAATAGGAGACTTTAGTGATGAACTCTCCGGGATTATTTAAAAGGAAAACTAAAGATCCTCTTTCAAGACCTTTTAGGAAGTCCTTCATTTAAAATATCTTATTTAGTTATCTACTTAAAGATCTTTTAAGACGATATTGTTTCATCTGAAGACCTTTGGAATCAGAGGAAGAAAACAGTTTTTTCTTTTTACTCTTTCCTGTCAGCTGCAAACAGATTCCACATTTGGTTGGTTTTCAAAACCAAACACAGCAACGAAATGCAAAAAACAATGTACCAATTTAAAAATAAAGTTAAAAACAAAGTAAACAGCACTTGAGTGCTAAACACTGCTATATACAATATGGTGTGGTGGTTTACAGAGATTTACATGGCATCTGCTACTCTCAGGAGGAAAAGTTGTCTGATGCTGCCTGGTACAGAAGGCAGTAGCCAGATGCTGTGTTCTCAGGCATTCTCATGGCTACTGCCCTGACCTCCTTCTTTTGGCTTTCTTAATTCTATAAGATTTTGCATTTGGTGGGCTAGCAGAAAGCAAATACCACTGCAAATCCTTGTGAAACAGAGTGTTGTACCAGAGGTGCTTTGGCAGGCTGGAGAACAGGACCTGGGCTCTGATGGAGAAGGGAAGCTTGAGCTGCTTTCAGATAAATTAGAGTCCATGGAGGAAAACCACGGTTGTTTGTTTTTTTTATGTAGGCCTTTCTTTTTCAATTGTTTTATGTCTTTAAAAAAATTCCTGCCTTCCTCCTTACAGAGGAGGAAGTAAAATATGACAGTGCAATTTCTATACAGACAATGAAAAAAATGCAGTGATGCTGCTTTATTTAGAGTGAATGGAGGAGATAGGCCACACTCAAAGTACAGTAGAAAAAGACACCACCACATGCACCAGAAAGATGGTAAATGCAGTAATGGTGAAGTGAAATTGTGAGTAAGACAGTGCCTCCTACAGGTGTCACACAAATATCTCCTTCCCTCAGTATGAGCTGCTGGCCTGGCCTAGCCCCTACTGAGGACTTTTCCCTGGGGCCATGGGTTCATCCACCTGCTACACTGTGCTGAGCCCAAGAGCAGCAAGGATACTGTGCTGTTTGTACCATGCCAGTGCAGCTCATTTCCTGACATCCTGGTTAGTATAACTGTTCCCACCAACCTTAAACAAGGCTGGTTCTGCTTTCAGTGTTTAGTTGTTAAAAGGAAAACTTCCATATCTTGGGAATTACCACATTTATTTGGGGAGCAGAAGATCTTGGCTGGGGCTAGAATTACCAGCCTATGCAGAGTTCCTTTTGAGTATGAATTACTTATACTGAGCACCAAAAAAATGCAGAATGACTATGTCATTGAGACTGACAGGTGCTGTTTATTCCAAATCAGTTTTCTTTTTCTGACTCCGGGCTGGATTTTTGATCCTGAATTTTTTCCCATTCAGCACTGCTGACAGTGGTTAAGCCCATGCACAGAAAAACAGTTGCACCAAGCTAAAGAGAGGCAGCACTTCTCCAGCACTTGCTTACATAGACTTTGTTTGTGTTTTTGGTCTGAATTACCACTTGAAATGGTGAACATTTTTCTTTGTTACTAGAAAGGGCAGGATGAAGTGGAAACTCAGTCTGACTAAACTACCACAAATCAACTGATGGGAGCTTCCTGCCTTCTTGGTTTAGCTCATGGAGTAACAACCTCTACAAACACCACCTCATCCCTTTCACAGAGCCTCACAGTAGGCTTGCCAGACATTTCAAATAATGGTTTTTCATGTTTTCTACTTTTGAAATCTAATAATCTGTCTGCTCCACTTCAGAATGCCATGTCTACATAGCCTCCAACTGCTCAGCAGAGACCTGAGAGACTCAGCAGAGTGCAGCTCTACAGCACTCTGCTGGGACTCTCCATGCTACTGCAACTCAGCTGGGACAGTTTTCAAAGAAAGATAGAGGAAGGCCAAAAAAAAAAAAAATTAAATTAAAAAAAATTCTCCACAAGCCAGTAAAATTATCAGGCCTTCAAAGAAAGTGAAATAAAGAGGAGCACCTATGTGGGTAACTGCATGGGAAAGTTAGAGGGAGATTTCTGATGGAAGGAGGAGCCTGATGGTACAAGAAAATGCCAGGCTGGGTATTTAGAAGTTTGTGGTTTCTGTCCTCAGTTTTTGGTGTCTTCATCTGATCTTAAAATGTGGCTCTCTATCAGCTCAAGGAACAGCTAAGCAGGAGTCAAAATCAAGCTCCAGCAAGATGACAAATGTGGCTGCCACCAGCCTGGAAGGGAGGTCCTTCTGTTATTTTAGCTAATAATTCAGGGCTGCTTGATATAGACCCACAAATAAACAGATAAATCAGCAGGCTTTCCTAGCAGTGGTGGTTAGAGTGGGCTGTCCTGGCTTTGGGACCATGTGAGCACTGATGCTGCTGCTGCACCAGGGTCTGGTACCACCACTGCTGCAGCTGTCAGTGGTTCAGCCATGCCTGGCTGCTGGCAGCAGCTCTGCCAGGGTGCCCAGGAGCCAGGCAGGGCCAGTGCCTGGGGATTTGCCACAGGAACCTGTCTGTGGGTTCCTGGGAGGCTGCACAGAGGAGAGGGATGTATTTGACTACAGACACTGGCTTAAGCTAAGGTTAAATTACCAGTGCATTCTCCAAGCAGGTGTTTAAGTCTCAATCTTGTAATTTGCTTTGGATATGATTCCTGTCATGAGTTAGGCAAGGCCAAATCAATAAGATTTTTTTCTTTTATATTTCAAGGATTATTTATATAACCAAAAAAAAATAAATCTTGTAAGGAAGAATCTTATTGCAAAGGGTGAAATCTTTAAATTGTTCAGAGCAGTAAATTCCATGGAACTAAGCCAATGTAGGCCAGCTGGGTTTCTGTCCCTTCATGCTTAGTGATGGAGGTAAAGACCTGGTCCAGAGCTGATACAAAAATGATTTATAATGCAAAACAGACCATCTCCATACAAATGTTCCCACTATTGAACTTATTTTCATAGCAGACATTAAGGAGAGAGCAGCATAATATTGGAACTTGGGAAACCTTTATGAGAATTAAACCAATAATAAAAAAAAACCAGAAAACAACCAATAATGTCCAGGGAAAATTTTCAAAACCTCTTTAGCAGTTTTCTCTTCTCTCCTTTTTACAAATGTGGGAACAGTTAATCACTCAGGAAGAACACTTTGTAAATTTGGGAACCTAAGGTATTCCCCTTTTAGCCTCAGCCCACATTAAAACAAAGAGTTTAGAATTGTTTTATATAGTGAAGAATAAACACAATATTTTGTATGACGAAATACAAAACAAGCTTTGTGCCCCACATTTCAGTCAGCTGAGATTTTAAATAGCTCTTTAAAAAGTGTCATGTAACAACCAGGCTGCAGTACAAAAGGGAAGTCTTTCTGACTTTTTACACAGCATACCAAGAAAAGAAACCCAGCCCACCAGAGATCAGCTCTTACATTCCCTCTGCAGGATGAAAGGACTTTGTTGCAGCTACAAGAATTTTGCACTGTGAACTTGACAAACAGGGTAAGACTAATCAGAAATGTCTTCTCCCTTCCAGCCAGCAAGGCTCCCCATCCAGCCAGGGAGACTTTGCATGGCTCACAGGGTGAGCTGCCCTGATGGGAAAGAATGTCTATGAAACTTGGAGTCAGCCTGGTCAGAAACTTGTGACTCAGCTCCACTTCTCAGCCTTCCTAGCAGTTTGGATAATCCCCTCCCTCCATGTCACTGTGATACCACCTCCAGACTTCTGACACTGAGCCTTTCTGGTTGGACTTTTTTGTGCATATATTTCAAAACCCATCTACTTTTTGATGGAGTGACATCCTCACCATCATAATATCTTCAGGGGATAAAGCAAGCCTGAGTTTGAAGAGCTCAGCTTTGACTGTAAGTAGCTGGCCTTTCCTGCAGAAAGTGCAGTAAGAACAGAAATACTGTGCAGACTCTGAGTATTTTTAAAAGTGCCAAGAAAAGCAGAAGAGACCAGCATCTCCTTCCTAGAAAAAGGCATCTAGTATCTCAGACAGCAAGAGTCTTAGGCTTTTGTTTGTGGATAAAAGAGCAACAAGGTTCCTGCCATGCTACACACACTATCCATAGTGCTGTCAGCACCTGAGAAACTCTTCAGACTCTTCAGAAACAAAAATCTCTGCAAGGTTTGAGAAATACAATGCTTCTCAAACCAACAGATATTTTGCCTAGTATAGTGTTTGCCTAGTATAGTGTTTATAAGGGAGGGGATTTTGTGAATATTATTTAAGTTGATTGTGTTAGAATGTGTTGGGCTGATGAAGAGCAGAAGAACAAAAAGAAGTTTTAAAATTACCCAAACAAACAAACAAATAAACAAAAACTAAAAAGCATCTCTCTCTCTGAACTGAACAAATTTTCTGCTTAAGCACAGCATGGAATAATTTTTTGTTCACATGTCTGCCCATCTTCTTAACAACCAGAAGAATGTTGCATGGATGAAAAGATCTTTTTTGACCAGTTAAATCCATGAGTAATCACAAATGCTGGCAATTTCATGCTGTCCTGTATCCACACAAAAACTAGTTTGCTCTTACCTGTACATCTGTTGTATGTTGGGAAGCTCAAAAGCCAGACTCATGGTCTGGATGTAAATCAAACATCTTTATCAACCTAAGCACTCTATCCCTATTAAAACTCAACAGGACGTGATATGTCAAAAACATTGCAGATTTTTGTGAAAATTTAGCTTCAGGGAAGCTGACTTTCTTTATAGCCACAAGGAAGATTTTTTGCTGAAAGCTCACTTGAATTTTTTTATTACAACTGAAAATCTTCCCATATTCCCATGAGATGAGTGCATTGCATGTTATCCCAGAGACACAGATTGCAGGACAGACTTGACAAATCCAGACAACATTAAAAGTAAGCGGATGACGATTTTTCTGCTGGGAGAAATCCAGCAAGTCCTAGACTTGTTTACTAGCCCCAGACCAGAACAGCTCATCAAACTGCAGTACTTAAAACCAGAGCTGAAGCTCTGATATTTAAAAATGTGTTTTGGAAACAGTCTGTGTACACTGAAAACATTGGACTGCATTCAAAAGTAGCATTTGAAACTGCCATCTCATAATTAAAACAATATACTCCTAGATGCTCGCTTCAATTGGTACTCTAAACACATCTTGTTGATTGAATTTTAATTAATGGAGATAGAAAAATTTCCTCACAATTAATTTTCACTTATTTGAATACCTAAATGATTTTACAGTCTCTTGTTTCCTCCTGATTAATCTGACTCACAAATGCTGAAAATTGGGGTACAGTTAACGTCAATGTCTTCCATATTTTTGGCTGCATGATTCTATAAATTCTGTGCTGATACTGAATGGAAATATCAGTGTTTGAAACTCTTTAATTTGGTGAAATTCTTTAATAAAAGCTTGTGGAGAGAAAAATAAATATCCATACCTTATTTAAAAGTGTTGAAGATTTTTATAATGAGTTTCCTTTAAAAACCAACATCCCAGTTTCCTATAGGCAATGCAGAGTTTCAAAACTTTTGAAAGGAAATTAATAAAGGAGTATCCAATGGCTTTCATTGAACGTGAATTTGTTAAGAATATTCTCCTGGTCAGGAAAATATAATTGAAAATAAAATTAAATGCAAAATTGTATTTATAAAGTCTATATACAATGATTCTAAAGACACTGATGACCATCTGGCACCATATACGTAGGATCTCAGGCAAACCACCAGTTTTATTCACTGTTGCAAACTCACTGAAGGTCAGTGTATTATGGAAAGTGAACAGATTTATTCTAAAAGATTATCACATTGTCCTCAGTGCTGTGTTGTAATTTTTGTCTCTCATGTATGATACAATGTTGTTTGTTCTTTATTATTCCAGGGTGCTTTTGGACACTGTTGAAAAGAAGTACCATGGCAATTTACTTCAGTAGAAGTAAAGAAAAAATAATCATCAGTTAAAGCTAATTTGAGTAAGGGCTTCTTGCTTTGCTGACAATACCACAGTGGCTGAATAGAGTGATCTGAATAACTCCACACATTATTCCAGAGACTGTGTCCAGAGCTAGACATGGCCATGTTTTCAGAAACAACCTCTGTCTGCAGAACTGGGTAGGCACCACATTAGAAATCATCAGCTACAAGGTCTGGCTGGGGTTTGAGACAGAAAAGAAACACTCACCTTTCAAAGCTACAGCAAGAAAAGCTGGAAGGTTTTGAAGCAAGGAGAAAGTACGACTGTGAATAAGACATTGTTAAAATCACTAAGCTTTCTACATACAGTCTGGTTCACAAAATTTAAGTTTTGAAAAATCTGGAGAGAGTGAAAGACAAGAAGCACAACACCTTTCTAACATAAAAAACGTTACCAAGTTCAAGGCAGAAATGTTGACTTAACAAGTGAAGGCATTACGACAGCTGCTGCCATGTGAACAAGTCACTGAATAGGTGATTCTATAGCTCTCTCATATTCAATACTAGAAGGTGATTTTAAAAAAAAAACGTGTTTTACCCAAAGTGGATGAAATATGATGGTATAATAAAGGCAGGGCAGACAGAGGACCCTAAGGTCTTAAGATCTGTGAACCTTTCTGCATTAGTTGTGGATGCTGTCATGCAATAGGTTGGTGTCAGCAGAACTCTGTGAGCAGTCCCAGAAGCTGGGGTGAATGAGCTTGCTGGGAACATGGGCTTTCAAACAGCAGAGACTGCAAACTCTTCTAAACAATCTTCTTTGCTGCAGCAGCAGCCCAGGCACCACCCTGCTTGGGCTCTTCATCTAAAAATCCCCATAATCCATTTAATTTACACAAGTACAGCTCACAGTGTGCCACTGGAAGTGATTGCTATTCCTATCCGTAAGTGCCGCCTTCCACTTTTTGTTCAGGAGTGCTGCAGCACTTCACAACTGCTCAGCACTGCCATGAGGCAGGTTAGAGCTGCAAGGACTAGACACAGCCAAGCTCTGTGTGTGGCAACCTGTGCCAGCCACGGTGCAGGATTATCCTGTGTCCTCAAACAGGGGCTGCCTTAGCAGGGGCACTGGGAGAGCGAGCACTTAGTCCAGTTGGAGTTGTCTGGCTACTTCAGACAACATTTCCCCTTTTGAAAGCTGCTGTGAGTCTGCAAAGTGTTCAAGACCTCATTCTGTGTTGTTTAGGCAAGGTGCCTGATTCCCATTGCCCACACTGCCTGGGAACACTTCTGCAGTTCCAACTCAGAAGGACAACTTCCAGCCTCCAAGCCTCCATCTTCTCCACATGCTTTCCCAAGGATCCGACAAATGCCTGATCTTACTTGGCTTGGGAGCATCTGCTGCAGCAGACACAAACAGAGCTGTCTGTAAGTGGGACACTTCCTCTGGGATTGCATCCTCCCTCCATGCTCAGTCTCACGGGCCAGGCTCAGTCACTGCTTGCCTGGGCAGGCTGACAGCAAGGAGTGTCCCCATCACCATTTGCAGAGCAAGGCTGGTGGAACCTCCTGCTCTGCAGTGACAGTACTGCAGCAAAATGCATCTGGCAGAAGGAGAGAACTTGCAAAAAACTAGGGTAAGAAAAGTTGAGAATTGGCAACCTTAACAAGCCGGATTCCCAAAATGAACTGAAAGGATTTGGCAGAACTCAAATTGCATTTTTAAACAGTTACTGTAAGTGTAAATGTTATTTTATCCACCCCCTTGAGCTGGATCGTCCTGGCCGGCCACCAGGCAACCACACCCACGCTGTTACTTTTACAGCTGCAGAGATTGGGGTCAAGATTGTCTATATTCTGTGTAACTCAAAACCTATTATTAAAGTAATTCATTTACAAATAAATCATCCTTGTTATGAAGCTCCAAGTAAAAGGAATAAAATAAGAGTTTGTGAGCTTGATCTCATTTGCTGGGTGCAAATCCTCCTCCCTTCCCCGAACACATTTAAACCATTAGCAAGAATTCAGCCACCAAGGGACCTCCTTATTTCAGTCAAATCTGGGGAAGTTGACATGGCAATCATTAAAGAAAAAGAGACAACAAAAAACCCCAAAACGAATCACAAGATTTATCAGGTATTGGCTCTTCACAGGGAAACAGAAAAGGTATTGCAGCACTCAGAGATCTAACACTGAGCCAGAACATCACTGAGAACATGATTTTTAATTAATTTCAGCATTAATTTTATCAGATCATGAGAATGTAAGCCTGGTTGTCCCACTAACTTCGATGGGGGAAGGATCTCACCTGCTGTGGAAGGTTTGAAAACTGCCACAGGATTCCTGAAAGGAAACAAGTACCTTGCTCTCTGTAGCCCTTTCCATGATCCAGCTCTAAATACTTAGGGGTCCAGTTCTGCATTTGTTCAACACCTCACACCAACCTGCTCAGAAGTTGTCTTTTTCTGTTGGTACTTTTGGGTTTTTTAAATTGTACACTTTTGTCTTTTTATAGGGCCACGTTTGAAAGCTTTTTCTGTATTTACAAGAATGTCACCAAATATTTTGAATGATAAGCCAAAGGTATAACACATTTTCTTTAAGTCTTAGGGTAAAAATTTTAAGTTTGCTTACTTCTGCAAGTCTGCACCTGGTTATTCTTCCAGTACTTTCTTCCATGATTCTGTAAGATACTGGATACTCATGAGAACCACAAAATTTAATATTAATCAAACCTGGCCTTCAAGATTCATGATATCTTTAAACAAAACAAATAAAGGAATAAGTTGTTATTAAGCATAATGTTATTTTGTGCTTGCTAAAATATCCACAAATATACATAAAGATTAGTCAGCTTTCATGTGATGAATTAAAGCCACAGGATGAGCTTTAAAGTGATACCACATCCATAAAAATATTATGCTGAAACTGAAACAGCCAGAGCCAAGCTTTTGTCTTACATTGTGGTATAGAGAATTCTGAAAGAAATTTTCACAGGACATATTCTCTGATTTTAAATAACCATTCCTTATGGAGTGTACCTTCCTTATGTATATAATACATTCCTTATGTAGTGTACCTTCTCTGACCCTATATTTTAGGGCCTCTGATGATCTAGCCACCCACTTGCTGCTGTGGCTATAGACTAGACCCTGACCAGTGTCTAAGCTGTATACGTTGTATATTTTATTTTTATTTCCACAACTATTATATTCTTATATTTAGACACACTTTTGTAATAACTACTAGAAAAAAATGGAATTAAGTTTGCTTACATTCTTTACTGTCTACAAAACCATAAGGCTCATTATGGGTGTTTCTAAAGATGCTGTGCTTCTTCTCAATATGTAGTCATATGGCCTATAAGCTTAAATTGATTTTTTCTATGGTAAGATTATACTTTCAGTATATTTTTCATTCCTTTCAACCAATATTTTAACACCAAAAATTATATATTTTTATATATTGATATTGGCAATATCTGGAAGTCATCTCAGACTAAAGAGGATATAGTATAAGCAGCAAAGGTACTTTTGAGTGCTACATATTAAGCCCCACCACTTTTTTCCTGTGGTCTATGTGACTTAGACCTCAGGTCCTTCACAGATCTTGCAAAGTGCCTTTCTGAAAGGAGCACTGTGAGCTGCTGTTCAAAAATTCTTTAGCAGCTTACAGGAGAGAAACAATAATCCAGCTGTCATGCAAAGGCTGTGCTCTTACAACCAATGGGAGAACTGAATGAAAAAAAAAATGTACACACAGAGCAGACTTTCAGTAACTTACTGTTTTCCTGCACCTTCCCTTCACCTACCTCAGGCATCTACGGAGCACAACTGTGGTAACAGCCCATGAGGAGACCATTCCCACCACCAGCTGTCCTGCCACTGTTCCTCTGGCAGCCCTGTCCACCCTTATCTGGAAATTAATTACCTCATCCTTCACCAACACGTGTCTAGTTGTTAGAGGCTTGGGAACCCAGCAGTGATGCTCCATGGTTTTGCCAGGGAATAGCCTCATTTTATGAGTCTCAGGATAAAATAATCCAGTAGTACCTGCAGAGTTGGTACTCACTGCTCCTCCCTCATTTTTAGGTCTTCAGATATGTAAAAATCAAAGTGACACACTGGTTTTACACTTCAGAGAGCAACATGCCAGGCAAAGGACACGCAGGAGATTTTGTGGGGGGAAAAGTATCAATGGTCTCTTATTCACTCATCTTCCAAAAAACAGCACCACCAAAACAAAGGCACAACTGTTCCCACAGGATAAAGGGAGCATTGATAGTGGTCCTAAAAACAAGCTAGTGCACTCTTGACATTCCTGTCTTGTTGAATCTTCACTGAACTGCTGCAACTGCTCGATTTCAATTTGCCATGATCACCAACAACTAAAATTGCTGTGATAGCAAAGGAAATGTGTGCTTGGGAAATGCACAAGCAGAAGTACCTAATGAGGTATTAAAAGAACAGCAGGGCAAGTATAAAATAGAAATTCCAAGAAAATGATCTATTGTGTCTGACTAATACTTTTTCAATAATATTACTTTTTGGTCTTAACAAAAGTCCATAGCACAGTGTCCAACTTTTAAGTTACTGATGCAAACACAAAGGCAGGAGTGTCACAAGAACTCACATGGGAGCAAGTACCAGACAGGACAAACCCTGCCCAGGCAAAGTTACAAACAAAAGTGAAAAAATATGTTAACAATATTTGCTATTATATACCTTCCTGTTATTTTGAGAGGGCTGTAAATACGAGGCCAAGGGGTGACGTCTGTAACTGATATCTGGGTGGTTACAATTCTGCTAAAAAAAATCAGCACTTTTTCAAAGTTTTTAGTAAACCAAAAGAAATAATTTCATTTAGGAAGATTTGTATTCAAATTTGCAAAGTATTTTTAACCGAAGTAATCTTTAACTATGAAGATTATATAAATCTTTAGTTATATTTTATAATATTTTTGAGGTGATACAGAGGTTTCTAAAATGATGACCCATCTTCCCTCAATAGAAACAATTTGTTGTGATAAACCCTTTTTTTCCCAAAGCTATTAAATTTCTGCCTAGGTTCATTAAGGGATTCTGAATTAAAACATTTCACTCAACCCTTACTCTCTCAATCTTGTTTAGACTGAGACTTGTTAATCTAAGGGAAGAGTGCTGGTATAGTCTGGTTGTGTTATCAGCCAACATTGTACAGAAAAATGCATGTTGTTTTCCAGAAAAATAACTCCAACAAGCACTCAGGGAAAGCACTATCACTATATGAAATATGAAGGGCGAAAAAAGAGAGATAGTTTATTCCTAATCCACTGGAATGCTGCAAACTGAGATATATAGGGATGCTTTCCAAGTACTCAGAGCAAGAACACTGCCAACTTTATCCCATGGAGCTGAAACACCCAGCATGATAAATATGACAGTAATTTTGTTGTCTTTATTGAGAGGACTGCCTGTGAGCTTATAGAAAAATTTGTATCGAGCAAGATCTGTGAAGCTGTTCATTTTGCCTGCAGTTCTAAAACCAAAATTGATTGTTTTTTCTTTACACTAACCTGTGAGTAGCATCTTTCCAATTTTAGCTTTAAGGGCCCAGAACAGTTTTCCATACAGTTACACTGAAGCTGCTCTGCATGAAAAATGTGAGCAGAAGGGAAGGATGTGTCCCTCTGAACAGATACAGTCCCAAAGAACTGGTCTAAAGGGCAACACAGTAATAAAACATTTTGAAATAAAAAAAAATTTCTAAAATATGGAGTTTGAGCCAATATTTAAAAACACTACAGCAAGCTTCAACAAAGGTGAAAAATAGAAATTGATTTCAGACCCCAAAATCTGACAATAGCATTCCACATAAACACAGGTCCTGGTCACAAGACCAACAGTGACTTCTAAAGAGATGTAAAATATTAAACATCAAGATTTATTATTAGTAAATAGTGTTTAGTGATTTGCTTTTTTAAAATAAACTTCTGAATATGCCTCCAATTGGCTCTTTTTATTTCACTTGTGCATCGCCTTGTACTACCTATAACAGTTTGTTCGTGTAACATTTCTTTTTAATGAATTAAAAAAAAAAGGACAGATGTTTCTTATTTTCCTCTGTATGCATGACAACATAGAAATCTGGCACTGACTCATTCTTGAAGTAGATTTACCACATGTCCCAGTCACAAAACAGCAACACATAGTATAATGTTTCTGGAAAGAATCTTGCTGCAATAAAGTGGATCACAGAAAGTTTGCAATCTCTGAATTCTACCCAGAATATAAAACACCAAAAATTCCCATGATTAAGTATTTGAAATTGGAACCAATTCACAAGCCAGGGCGGAGGCGAAGAGGAGGGGGTGGAAGTTAGTTGTACTTTACAGGAGAATGCATTCCTGTTCAGAAATCACTACAAACTGCTGACCACAACAAGTTTTTACAATCATGCAGAACATCTTTTGCAATCTGAGAAATATATCCAGTGAACATACTGTTTGGAGCAAATGTTAATAAATTCATAAATCAAAAGGATTAGCACAAGTATCCAATTTGATATGCCTTACTACACAGGTGAGAAGGTTTCCCTGAATTAATGCCAATTTGAACTAAACACATTCATTTTAGTTAAAAATCAACTCATGGTTTCAAAACTCTCAGTGATGAGGAATGTACTGTAAAACTCAGGTCACCTAGTTAATAGCTTGCTATATGCCACAGGGTGTGTGTCAAGGCTGGAGGGTTTTATTTTCCAGGGAAGTCGTTATAATCCTCAGCTTCTGTTTATCCCTCTTTTCAAAAGCTGAGCAGCTTGGTTAGACTCTTTCTAGACACACACACACCTTCACTCCTAGACTGAAATTTCTCTCACACTGATGGCATCCTTGCCCTGGACTGAAATCCCCACAGCATTCCCTGAATCCACATTTTAGAAGTCCCATTAGTGCTTCTGGCCACATTGCCACTTTGGGAGTGCATGAGTAAATAAATAAAACAGAAGTATCCCTTGTCTCTTTTCCAGTTGTTGTTCATAAGGTCCAGCATGTTTCCTGCACATTCCCAGACCACTTTTCCCAAGAGACAAGGAGCTGAGGAGCACCCCAGCCCATCCAGGGCAGCATGTGTGCTGACAAAACATCTGCCCCCACCTTCCTTGACCAAATGACCCATCAAGGTTCTCTGGGCAAGTCACCCTAAGCCTTGGCAATTATTTAATCTTGCTTCAAAGATAAAACTTGGAGATCCACAGCAGGGACAAGGAGGGTGGAGTGACAAGCTCAGGAAGCTGAGGGCAAATTTCAACTTGTGCCTCTCTCCAATTAAGTGACCAAGTCAAGGCAGGGTGAAGTGTTCAGGATGCCACTGCCTGGAGGGGTGACTGGGTAACAGCTGGTGCTGACTAGCAGGATGCTGCCCCACCTGTCAGGCTTCAAGGAGATGCTTCTGGTTCTACCTTCAGGGGAAAAAAATCTAGCAATTCAGGAGTGGGGCACTACCCCCTGTGGCTGCTGCAAGCACAGCTCTGCCTGAGAAGGAAGCTTCACCAAGTTTCACAGGCTACTGGGAAGTTTCATATGCTCTGTCACTAAATAGAAACTCTCTTCCAAAACTGATTTTACCTTCAACCCAGCAACAAGACATTCAGGGAACTCATGTTAGGAATGGAAAGAAATTATCAGTTTTAAAAAAATCAGAAATATGGAGAAACAGAATAGTGACAGAGGGAGAGGAAGGCAGTATTTTTACATGGTTTCTGGATGATGGATCTACCACAGGGAAGCTGCCAGGCATTTAATTTTCCCTTCTTTTTTACACATCTTCTCTTTTGTCTTTTCCCATGTAGAGTGACAGTTTTTTGGTAATTTGTAATTATGTATATCTACATATTCTGTAATTATATGTATTTTTGTAATTTGTTTTATATAAAGCTATTTTGCATATTACAGCCAAAGTCCACCAAGATATAAATGAATAGAAGCATTTCAGACACAAAACCCCCTAGGTTTCCTACCACAGCAATAAAGGAAACCAGCAGAATCAACAACCACAATAAAGCCACAACAGGATGTAGGATGACATTTCCCAAAAGTCAGCAGTCATCCTCAGGATCAGTGCAACACTTTGTCCACTCCTCATCTGTGTCAGTCTCCAGAGGAGATGGTGAGAGCAAATGCATGTCCATGGGGCTGTTCATTATCAAACATTTGGAATGCTAATGTGAACATCTTGCATTTATTCATGCTTTGCCTTTAAAGAATTTGCCAGCATTAATAATAATGCTACTACTCATGGAGCTTTTGTAAGGGTTAATTTGCTGTGGTCATTAGAGTCCACTGTTCTTTACCACAGTCATGTAATAGTGTATTTGCTCTACTCACCAAAACAAACAACCAAAAAAAACAAAACATGAAAAAGAAGCTAGCTTCAGTACATTAACATCTGTTTTTGGCAATCCAGTGATTTTTTTCTCTATGTGTTCTGGTGATGATATGTAACTACATACTACAGCTCTAATCTTCATATGCCCACCATCGCAACATCTGCCAATCTACCATTTCTTCTCTTTCAAGAGGGCACTTTCAGTGTAAGCTGATGTACCCAGCAGTACTGCTACTGGCAACGCTTCTTTCCCCTGAGTATGGTTCACCCCATCCTCTGAGCCTCTTCCAGAGGTCTGTGGGAAGACAGCAGCTTGCCTGTCACTTTGTTTTCTAATTATAACAGAGAATCCATGCTTTGGCCTGACAAGTCCATAAGGAAAGGCTGGCCTTTTTCAAATCCTCATGAGTTACTTAGTATGCAGAACTTGTGCATGAAGAAATAGTCTGGGATTGGTCTCTAAATTAAAATCCCCTGCCCTTCTCCCCCTTACTATCACATCAACATGCCTCACTGTGCTGCACATATTCCTCCTCCTGACCCTTTCTGTTGGCATAAAAGGCCATTTCTCCTACTTCAGCGATGGAAATGGATGGCTTTTACCTGAGAGTTAGTACTTCAGTGCTTGGTGGCAGTCCCTCTTCTTTTCCAGTCTCTTTATATTTTCCCAGCCCTTCCCCAATGTCCTCAGCCCCCTCCCCAGCTTCTGAGAAATACAAGGCATAGAGAAGACCACAGCCCAGCATCATCCCTGGCTCCTCTGGAAAGGAAGCAAAGCTCCTGCTTCAGGCAGCTCCTAAATTTAGCTGGGATGAATCTGGGATTAGACCATCAAAGAAGGGAATAAAACCAAGGAGTCTCAAGTATTAGGCTGGAGTCTTAACACCATCCTCTACATCGTGCTGGGGATTGCTGCTATTCAGCAGTCCAAGGGTGCAACACTGGAAATGACACTGATAAAGTCCAGCACTGAAATCAAAGCAAGCAGGGATCAGACCTTTAAAAAGGACAGTATTTAACACACATCATCATCTCCACTCTACTTCTCAGTTCTCTATTTTTAATTTTTTTTTTCTTTAGGAGAGCAATATTTGTATTAAGCCTGGTGTTGTCAGTGTAGCTTCCCACATCCATAACCAAGGGAGTGCCACCCTCTTTCCCTCATGGTCCTGACCTGGCACCTTTACTTCATGCACCAGGCTGCCATGGCATGCTGCAGTGCAAATGGACCCTGTGTTTTGTTCCATGATGGTGTTTGATTGAGTCTGTGAGCAGCTGGGCAGGTAGACAGCCCTCCATGAGTCATGGATGCTTGTGCTCAGAGAGCTGTGCCTAATGGAGGTAATTGCATAACTCTGGAAAGAGCAGTGGAGCCAAGGCACACCCCTGGCTAAATGGTGCCTGATGGTATGTTTAATTATAGGTAACATGCCTGGCATGTTATGTATGATCTCAGAAATCAGAGGTGGGAAAGACCTGCTACATAACCTAACCACTACCATGGCGAAGAATGTTTCCCTTCCTGTTGGAGGCAGTAGCCTTTCACTGCTTTCCTTTGCAGGAATAGTTCACATTATGTACCACACTCCTACTTCTTGCTGCCTCTTGTTATTATCTCTCATTATTTGTGAGTCAGCCCATTTCCAGCAGCTGAGGGCTCCTTACAGACACCACCTCCCACCTGCTTAGTGCTTTACTGAGCACAGTGACTTGTACCCATCCTCCAAAACTGAGAGTGGAGGTGGCTGTGGAGAACTCTGACCTCCCCACAGCCACAGGAGGTTCCTGCTCCCCACGGCAGGTTTGGGGTGCTCATCCACAAGGTCATGGCCCAGGACAGGAGGCTTAACCCTGGCACCACAGATATTTAAATTCTTTTCTTCTTTCCACTGCCTGTGCCACTCATATCTACCCATCTAAGGCACCTTCCACTTTTTTGCTGATTTCTTCCTGCTCTGTTTGCTCTGTGACATAAATCCTAAAGGAAAATAATAGGAAATATAAAAGGATTGCTTTCCTTCTGTTTTTTTCTTTTTCTCACTGATGTTTACAGCTTTTGGTGGTGCTTGCTCTGGGCTCCTTAAATTTTTGCAGCATCACTGGTGCAGCAAGTCCCAAACAGGACCCTGCATGCACAGTGCTAATCCCCAGTCCCAGCCTTGTTCCCTGTTATTATCTGCTGAGCACTGGTGTGAGGTGCGTCACCACAGGAAGCTCTTCCAAATTTTTCTGTCTGGTAAGTGAGGAAACACCTCATGCATACAACAGGGAGTTCAGATGTGCATTTCTCCACACCAGAGTCAACAGATTCTGTTATTTATTTATTTATTTTGTTTTTAACCCCGAGATGGCTTCTGTGAACTTCTGACCTACTCTCAGTTTGAGCAGCAATTATCTTCTCAGGAAATGGAAGTACATACAGCACCAATGATGCATTTATGTAAGTATGAAATACCAGCAATTGCAGTGATTTATCGCCCCTTCTATGCATTCAGTGCTGGAGATAAACAGCAGTAAAAAGTAAAGGAATGGGTGTGAAACTCAGAAAAGACCCTCCTGTGTTCTGGTGACAGGTTCCTAAGCAAGCTGAGGCTGCCAGCCAGCTCAGGAGCAATGCAAGTTTTCAGATTTGTAGCCATAGTGGAGCTCTTCCAGCATTTTGTCAGGAATTGACCATTTTTACAAAGAAGTTAAAAAAAGAAAACAACACAATTTTTTTTTGTTAAGTGCAGAAGAACTATAGATAAGAAAGTATTTGAGTGAAGCCTAAACTTTTGTACATCATCTTGCAGAAACACCTTGGTGCTATGATTTGGGACCACTCCATTGCTCTCTGACAGGGTTCTTTGGAAGTGATGCCTGTGTCACCCCACCACATTTGCTCATTACCTGTTGCTATTTTGTGGTTGTTGGCACAAGATACGTGAGAGGTGCCTGGTTTCCCAAAGAAGGGCTTGGTGTACCCTGGTGGAACACATCACTAGCTGCCAGCTGTGAGGCTGGCAGGCAGCAACACAGAAAAGGGTCTGGGGGGCTCCAGGGATGGTAACAGGGTGTTAATGAACTAAATGAGAGCCTGATTTTCCCAGAAGTTTTAATATCTAAAAGACAATACTTAAAGCTGTGAACCAAATGCAAACAACCTTTTCTCCCAAAGAGTAGCTCAGGAAAAAAACCCATAATCCAGAACAAGTCAAAGATATTCAAAGATCCAGAGCAAAGCTTTAAAAAAAAAAAAAAAAAGAAAAGAAAAATCACAGCATAATTTAGACAAATTAGTGCAATTGCATAATTTTAATTCTGCAGCTCGAAATAAGGTCCTGGCTGCCTAACAAGAAATAGCTATTTTGCTTCTGAAATTCATCATCCTATCAGAATTTAATAGAAACTGAAAATTTATAAATCAAACAAACCCATACCTGGGTAAAAGTTATCTGAGAATCTTCTATGCCACTGTAATATGATTGTTCATTCCAAGGGACAAAAAGTAATATAAAAAGAACCCTGAATGATGCTTTAAAAAGACAGTAAGAAGCAAACTTGTGAGCATCTGCTCTGGACTGACACCAAAGAAGCAGCAGCAGTTAATAAAATATTTATTAAATGTGGTTCAAAAATTTATTTCAGAACTCAACAGGAAAAGGTTATTCATCCCTTCTGCTCTTGAAAATTTTTCACCTAAAATGGCCAAAGTTTTTGCAGTTGAAGAAATAAGAAATATTTTTAATCTCAACTGAATGAGTGGAGGGATGCTTGTGGTTTCAGAGGAAAGTCACACTCCTCACACAACAGAGTATTTTCTTTTTTTTGTGAAGAAGAGATGGTAATTCCTCATGGCAGTTGTGTGCTTGCAGTGCACCACATGAACCAAAGATCTGCTGGAGATAATTTTTTCCAGGGAAATACAGATCCCAGGTGCCCAAAGAGAAATTTCCATTTGTGTTGGTGGCATCTTTACAGCCAAAATATTTATCCTTCAGCCAAAAGCTTTAGCCTTTGGATGGATGAATAAATAAACCACACTTCTGAATATGAGATGAACACTCACTTTTTTCCTAAAAGAAAAAAAAATCCGCACAAATAACATACTTTTACAAAGTAAGCAAACCCTTAAACTAGCAGCTTTGAAAATATACTTCTCAAAGAAGTGTTTGTGTGAAAATATATTTTCTAGAAAACACATTTCTGAACAGCAGGCCAGTTCCTTCTAAAATGTAGCCCAGGTTACAAAAATCTGTGCTTGGAAGTGCTGCTCTGATTTAGGACATCAGGAAACAAAGTGGCTTCCACTGTTGGGAAGAGAAATTCCTCAGAGGGAACTGATGCAAGATTTCTGCCATCCTCCAGTGTCCCCAGTCTGCTGGGAGGTGCAGACAGCAGCCTGTGCTTTATTCTGATAAACACCTTAGAGCCTCATTTCCCAATATTGAACTTCTGGGGATTGTTATTCAATAAAATCCCATTCATTTAGATATGAAAAGCCACTGCAGCTGCTCTTCAACTTCACAGGGTATCTAAAATTTCCATGTAAAATGTTTTTTCTCCAAAGCCATGGAATTCCCATTATGAGTTATCCAATGCCAGAGTCAGTCTAAACGGAAACAGTAACTATCAAATGCAGTTGAAAAAAAAAAGATAAAAGGAAAATGTTTAGTGCTGATGCTCTTTCCAGGATCCTCAAGAAAAATGAATGAAATTCATAGTCTTCTGGCACTTGCAGCAGGTCTAACCTGAAACCATCATGCTTATTAAAGCCTTGCCAGGAATATTTTCAGGTTTTCACTATTTCATCTGAAAAAAATGCTGAATTCTCCCGGACATTGACTCCAATGCTTTACCATTTCTGTGTGCTGTGGATGCACACATTATATTCTGACCCAGGGCTGCATCTTGACATATGGAAGCTCTTAAACTTCCCAAGCTCTAAAGCAGATGAACATGGTTTATGCTTCTGCAATATTCCTTTAAATGACACATTTTAACATTTTTGTGTTTCTGAACAAAAACCAAAACACACTCAGCAAAAGCTGGTTTATTAATTGGAGTCATTAAAATGCCAGGCATAATACACCTCAAAGGGGAGAAAAAGAAACAATCTGGAATTGCAACACTGACATTAATTTGTTTTGAACCTTTGCAATGTCCAGCATTGCCCCAAGAATAAATCTGCAAAGAAATTATAAGAAGTTTCCCTTTTAGATAAAAAGTAATACATAACTCCTTCAGGAAGAACAAAATCTGCACTGTAAAGTTTAGGTCAGTCCAGATAGAAGTCAAGTGGCTGCTTTCTGTCAGGGAGTTGGTACAGTCAGTGTCACAGAATTTATACCTGGGAGCTATTTCCCTCCTCCCCAAAGAGAAAATTTTTCCCAGCACTCAACCTGGATTTTATTGGCTGAAATTAAAGTCAATTATTTATAAATGATTCTACAGATGCCAAGGAGAACAGAGTAGTTTCAATAACATTTATGTATTCTTTAAGACTGCAGCCTGGTCCTGTACCACTGCTCTTCTCTGTACAACAGTAGATTCAATTCTTCCATCCTTTATTTAGTGATCACAACCTCTCTCACTACTGCCTCTGGACTAACTCCACTTTCTCCAGACCCTCTGGAAATGTGATGTCTGCTGTACTCATGTGGAGCAGGACAGAAGGATTACTCCACATTTCTTGCAGACTATCTGCCTGTTTATAAAGGCAATGGATATTTGCTTTCTTTGTGGCAATGCCACTCTGCTGACTCACAGGCAGCTTGTGACCCCTGCAGCCTCCAGAGCTCACTCTCTGTGTGCACCACTTCTCACAGAGCCACCCCTCACCCCACATCTCAATGGTCCTGCCTCTACTGACTGCTGCCATGGGCAATTCTTTCCTCATCATGTTCATACTAAAGGAAAGAGTCTTGGGATACCCCTGAAAATCTATTCAACAGCATGCCATTAAATCACTTTTCTTTCAAGGCATAATTGTTTGCAGATGGCAGCCCAGCAGATGGCACGGGCATGGTTCAGAGCCCATGCCACCAAGGTGTCCATCTTCTGCTGCTTTTTAGGGAGGGAGGAATATTGATTCAGAGATGATTTTCTGGGTGTGCTGCTGCAGAGCAGAGGCCAGCTCTGGGACAGAGCTTTGCAGAGGGTGGCTCACCAGCTCACACCTTTTCTCCCCTGATTCCAGGGGGAAGCTGGGCTCAGCATGCCTGCAGCAAGGCTACCCAAGCAGAAAGTCCATTTCTAGCACCACCCCCTTTGCAAACAGTCTTTCCTCTGTAGTAGTCTCTGCTCATCTGGAATCAATCTAAGGCCATGATGGAATACATGCCCTCCACACGGGGAGGTGGGAATTTGGCTCGGGGGTCCTTGCACACACACAGACACACACAGACACACAGCCACCCCCTCAGCCGTGGGAGTCAAGGCTGGGGTCAGGCTCCCAGCTGACCCCAGGACCACGGTGCAGAGAGGGCAGCAGCACAACCCCCTGCACAGACTTGCCATCCTCTCCAGCCCTACAGGGATGATGAGATCTGGGGGGCAATAAGCTCCTTTCTGCAAGTGGTGCTGCTCAAACAAACACCACACAAGATGGGACTTTCTGCTCTTATTTGCTACAACTTTTCAGAATACATGGGAGATGCTTGAGCAGTAAATATAATTCAATCAGATATTTGTTTATCAAACACTCCAGCAGGAGCCTAGGCTCTTGAATAAACATGCATTGGTCTAAGTGGGGCTGTTTTTTCAAAATGCCTCTATAGCTTTTCTTTCCCTGTGATCTGTGCAAAAAGGCATGTTTATAAATAAATTGCTAGTTCTATTTATACTATAGCTCCAGACATTTAGACAGTAGCATTTCAGAGACTTTTGATAGAGGCGGTAAATGGGGCTGGAAGTTGATCTGACAGGAAATAAAAGCTAAAATTGTTTCTCTAAAAACAGCAGATAACATTAACAAGCTGGAATGAATAAGAGCTTGGAATCCAGATCAAGCCATTGGATGAAGCAATCTGTGTGCTAAAAAATCCTCTGTCAACTGAAAGAGATTCACATTTATAGAAGAAAAACAACAGTGTATTTCAATCATACAGGAACAGAAGTGGAGCAGAGCTACCAAAATCCCCAGCAGGATCTCATGTTTAGCAAGAGAAAATTTCATGGTGAGCAATATACAAAATAATAAAATATAAGCCAAGACTAATAAATTACTTGAATCCATGGACATATTTTCTGGATGACTGGTTGGGAAGGTCAGCATGATCTCTGCAGTGTGTTCTAGAAGAAATCTTGATTAGATCCGTTCATACAGATCTTTATCACACATGTGAACTTCAAATTTCACCATGAGTCTAAAAGAAAATTGCAGATGCAGGATGGAAATAATCCAAACTAAAGATGGAAACAAATACTCTTGCACCAGTACAGTTGTTAATGCCTCTGGAGGGGTACAGCTACATTGAAATACAAAAAAAAACCCCCAATTGTAGCAATTTTTTATCCTGGTAATGTAAGTGCAAGATAAACAGTTCCTAACAAGTTAATGCAACCAAGACAACTGGGGGAGGGAAACCCTGCAGCACCTGGATGATTAGTATTAGGCATAATGAGAAGGAAAAAACAGCCATAAAATGTTAGCACCGTGCAGCTCCCGAGCTGCCTGTGCACACAAGCCAATTCCAGCCCCAGCAGCTCTGGCAGAGCCTCTGGAGGAAGCAGTGCTCAGCAGACGGCTTTGCAACACCAGCTCCAGGAAGTCATCAATCAGCCTGGGGAGAGTTATGCTGAGATTCTGCCCAGATGAGAGGTTATCAGCAAAAATAATGCTCCTGCCGACAAAAATGGACCGAAAATAGAAGTTTGAATACTTAATCAAACCACAACCTTGTTGTGCTCAGCAGGGAAACTCAACGCTCTGCCCAAGCTGGATGTCCCTGACCTCCTTCCGAAAGCCCTGTGGAGACTCAGCATGTTGGGTGACATTTCAGCATGTCAAGATGACACACCAGAAAGAAAGAAGTGAGTTCTTACATGAACTAGGCAGTTTTGACTGGAAATGTTTGTGTTTTGACTCACACCCAAGTAATAAGCAAAGACAGCCCCGTGGGGTCAGAGTGAGGATCCTGCCCAGCACCCTGCTCCAGCCCCAAGGGAGGTGTCTGGGAATGAGCAAGAGAGCAAAACACCTGCAGAGAGATGCTTTCCTGCTTCCTTCTCCACATCACCTGTGAGTGAAGAACCTTGACCAAAGATTCCCATCCTCCTCAATAAAGAATCCATGCAACTGAGCTGTCAATTCAAAGAAATGAAGGCACTGTGATATTACTCTCAGTGAGGGAATGCACATCTGGATGCAGGGGAGCAAATAAAATAATAGACAGCTGGGGTGGGAAGTAAAAAGGTGTGAACCCCTTCAGTCCACCTCAAACCATAGGGGAGTTATAAAGCACATAGATAATGGGGCTCCAGGCTCCTGCTGTCTAAAGAATCTGACAGCCAGGAATGCTGGCAAGAAAATGGAAGATTTTATTTTCTGGCATAATCACAGTGTCTGGATCAGGGTTTTAAAGTCAAATGTAGCTTCATATGACAAGGTCAATATTTTCTCCAGCCACAAGTGTCGCACTCATTGTTTTCATGAGTGTCAAGTCCAGGGATGAACTGTGGGATCATATCTAACAGGCAGCAACTACTAGGATGTTGTGGGGTTCCTAGCTAGAGTCTTCCCCTTCCCTCAGAATGGCTAGTTGCCACCTAACAAATCTATGGTTAGAAAAACAGCCCCCTGTGGGGTTGAGGTAAAGAGAATATTTTTCCTTTTGACACCGTCAACTGTTACATGCACAAACTCACAACCTTTGGAGTCATAAAACTATACACAGAAATCTGTGCTTCAGCAGATAAACATGAAAAAGGTGTGCATTTACAACAACCAAAAATAAGTCTACATCAAATTTCTATGAGTTTAGAACAATTAAAAACATAAAAAGCCATTAGCGTTTACTATTGCTCAAATCTTAATGAAAGACATATTTCTCATTCTCATGCATGTCATAGTCTTGCCATACAGTTGAATTCTATTTGTCATAAATTCTTACTATAGGTTTAGTTACTAAACAAGGAGGTGTCTATTAAGTTTCCATGTGGAAAAAATATGTAGCTCCTCTGATGATGAAGACTGCTTTCTGCTTCCATAGTCTGAAAGATGAATAATAAAACACTTCTTTTTTTTTTCCAAAAGAAAAATAGTTGTTTAAGTTAACCCTTTTGCTGGTCCTAGCAAAATAAAAATAACCTACAGTGCCTTTTATACCTCTACCATCTCTAAAGAGCTAAGTATATTCTAGTGGTGATGGATAAGAGCATAAAATGAGCAAATGTGTTGGAAATCTATCTTCAGAGGATGAGCACAGGTGCTGCACATCTGGTTGTGCACCTAGTGGTAAATATTTGAAAGTGCTCAGGAAAAGAAAGGAAGCTGAGATCTTAAACAGGAAGGGAAAGTATAAGAGGTCAGCAAGAGGTTAGCAAGGAATCCTGCTTGCAATGTTAAAATGAAAAACCAAAATACCTCCAAAAAATCCACACTGAGAAATGGAAATTCATCAAATTTATTCCACTGAAAGGAAATTAGGAGTCTGTGCTGTCCCAGGAAGCAGGAGACTCTGTGGCTTCAAGTCACAGAGTCTCATCAGACAAGTTTTTCTAATTCTTGCCTCTCTTTCAGTGTTCTCACCACTTCTTCCACTTGTACTATGATGTATGATATCATCTGCAAGGTCGTTGACCAGCCATTATGGACCAATTTCCTTACAAGCTGACTTCAGATCAGTTGCAGATGACTAGTTTGTTTGTGCCAATGATGCTGAGCATTTGAAATTGCTTTATCATGCAGAAAATTGCTTTGTTTCTGTGGAAGAAAAATCTTAATCTGCTCCTTTTCGTCAGAAATCAGGAATGCATTAGAATAGTTTTGTCAATATAAACAGCTTAAATTTATATATTTATGAACATGTCAATACACTATTGCATTTCTAGGCCATTTATGGGCATTGACAACTTTACAAAAAATTTAATGTTAACTGTAATATATAATCCCAGAGAGAGATCATAAAATCATCGTTCTGTAATAATAGCTTGATAAAATATCAATTTTTTTCACTGTTGATCAGCTCTTTTCAATGCTAAGAGGTTACCCAGTTGATTCTTACACCACCACTATAGCAAGGCTGGAAGATCCTGTTTTCTCTTCTTAGATCTGAGTTGCAGGTTCATGTCTTCTGTAGGAAATCTGTTCCCATAAAAATGCTGTATAAGCAAACATTTTCTTTAGTGTCTTTATAATGCTTGGAATTGTTTGTCTCCTTATCTGTTGCCTATTTCCATTTTGTGGAGTTTCACTGAATGCCACAGTCTTTAGGGTTTATAGTAGGCATTGTTATACTCTTACTTTGCTCAACATAAATCTTTTCAGATTTACCGTGCTTGAGACTAGATTTTAACAGCAATACTAGAACTGTTTTCACCTCTGGCAGACTATTTAACTATTCAGCATAGAAAATCTCACCTTCTTCTCTTTTTTTTTTTTTTTTTTTTTTTTTTTTTTGGTGAGAAGAAAAAAAGGGTATTTCTACTCTAAGTACATAGCACAGATTTGCCCTTATTCAGAACACTATTTCTTAAAATGAGTCATCCATGAAAACAGATAGGTTTAAATTACAGAGAAAATGTTCTGCAAACTAATCAGTGTTGCAAAAGCAGAAATAGCTCAGGAGACCTGGAAAGACTCCAGTTCCACAACATTCATCCATTCCCCTAGTCCCCAGCTGTTCAGTCTTCCTGCCATCCTCCCTCCTTTTGGGAAATATTATGTTTTGGTTTAATGCAAGACAAAAAATCTGTCCAGAAAGGGATGTGTTAATAGGGAGCAAGAACCAAGCCATTCTTTCATGATTTCCAGTAGGATAATCACATTGTAGAGGCTGAGTTTTTTCATGTAGTCCCTACTATGAATTTTGTTACATATATAAATTTGGGGCAGCATATTTAAGTAACAGATAACCACAGAGCATATCATCCAGTGCATTCCCTTGCCTGTTCATGAAAAAGTTGACAACACAGAACAGTGTTT
This sequence comes from Luscinia megarhynchos, assembly GCA_034336665.1. NCBI lineage: Eukaryota > Metazoa > Chordata > Aves > Passeriformes > Muscicapidae > Luscinia > Luscinia megarhynchos. Next base: position 26,436,727 of record CM067566.1, read on the forward strand.
CTGTCTGTCATTTCCATGAACTGAATCCAAACCCAACCATTTTCTGTTCCATCTGGGGCCATAAAACCCAGAGCCTGTCCTGGAAGCACAGGCATTTTAGATGCAAAAGGAAACTCCTTCATCAATTGTAGAAGAGCTTGGATTATTCTGCAGCACATAAGGTTTAGGCTGTTCATTTTTCAAAAACCCTTCCTGCCATGAAACATTGCAACATGGACTTTCAGGCCCAAATTTCCTTCTGCCTCCTGTTTGCAGAGGTCTGCTCAGGGACAGGAGATGAAGCAGAGATAAATTCCTGCCCCCTCTCTCCTCTGCCAGTGCAGCCAGCCAGGGCCACAGGGGACAGCTCATCTCAGACACCACCCAGGCCTAATACTTTATTTCAAGCTACATATAATTATTTGGAGAAGCGGTTTTCATAAAACAGGGTAGTCCTGTGACTTCAGAAATATTTGCAGGGAAAGCTCTGTGTAGTTCTTGTAGAATGGTGAGCCCTGAATCACACTTATCATGAGTCAACATCAGTAACACTGCTCCCTTTCTCCTTCCCTCTACCTGTCTCCAAAGAGATTTGACCAAAAAACTGCACCAAACTCAGCTACTGTCAGCTTTTCCAGGCATTTGTCTGCCTATGTGCAAGGGCTGAGGATGGACCCCCCAGCTTTGAAATCAGACTGCCTGTGTACCAATACTTGCAGTTTCCAATGTGGATATCTTATTTCTGTTCTTCTTCTCCATTATTCTTTTTCCTTACTTCTTTCCATGCTCTCACGCTCACGGTTGAGGGAGGTATAAACAGTCTCACCATAGCCCAAAATACATAGCAGCACTTTGGGAAGTTTGACAAACTGCAATACATCTTTAGATTTCCTGGCTCAGAGACAATGCATAGAAGAGGGTTCTGGCAACCTTCCTGGAGATGGGATGCAATTGCTCTGCTCTGCAATGTACAGTATGGGTTACAGGCACTTTGAACATTTACAGAGCAGCAGTTCAAGAGGAACCAATTTTTTTTTAATCTTTGGGTTGTAATTAAATGCAACTTAGTAGATTTTTCTGCATATGAGAAAGCTGTCTGGAAAGAAATCAGATTGCTGTGAGCTAAAAAGAAATTATACATGACACTGCACAGAATGCAAGTATGGCACATTTCCTTTCAAAGTGCCTCTCAAATTTTGTCATCTCTTCCTCCTCTGACTTCTTTAGGAAATATGTTCCCCTTCATCACTTGCTTATCTGTATGACAACTCATTTCCTGCACACATGGCATTTGGGACAGTTCACAAAATTTCATCAGATCCATGGAGCCTGGGGAAAACAGATTGGAATTTCCAGGTGATATTTGTGCACGTTGCTCTGAAAAAGATCTGATCTAACTTCACAGCCATACAAATAACCTGGTTTGTATTTCCAATCTTGATAACAGATACCTAAACACATTTGAACCTTTCCTGGCTTGGTTGGTCCTTAGCTTGCCTTCTCTACAGTGTGCTCTCTTTTGAGCATCCAGGGCTTCCTCACCCACAGATTTTTCTGAACTCTTTCCCCTCCATTACTGAACTGCCTTCTCTTCCCCTTCAGTGCCCACAAATCCCCTGACAGGCAGATACCATCATCCCCAGATCTCCTCTGGGCCAGCTCCTTGTACACCCCCATGTTGCTGAACCCAAGGCAAGAAGCAGTTGGAAATTTTGCAAAGAAATTCCAAATTCTTCCCATATTTTTAAATTGGATTTTTAATTTCAAAATTTGTTTTTTGTTTTTTTTTCTGCAGTGAGTTTGTACTTCTCGAAAACATCATTAATAATGCACTTTAACTCCAGAGATCAGTTTTAGTTTTTGTCAATTTGCATTTTTATTAGTGGGATTCAACAGACTCAGATTTTTAGAACCAGGAAGCTAATGTTTTCTGAAAAGCTGAACAAGTAGTAGAAGAGGTCAAGCACACTGAAACTGATCTCTCAAATTCAAAGAAGCTCTCATGCAAAAGCAATGTTTCTTTTTCTCCTTCTTTTTCTTTCTTTCTTTCTTTCTTTCTTTCTTTCTTTCTTTCTTTCTTTCTTTCTTTCTTTCTTTCTTTCTTTCTTTCTTTCTTTCTTTCTTTCTTTCTTTCTTTCTTTCTTTCTTTCTTTCTTTCTTTCTTTCTTTCTTTCTTTCTTTCTTTCTTTCCTTCTTTTTCTCTCTTTCTCTCTTTCTCTCTTTCTAAAATAAAGCAGATCGCAAAAACTTTAAATGAAGCCAGGAAAACACTTCATAAAGATATGTTTGTCTCACAGCAATTATCAATAATTTGTATAGAACACTCAATGCACAAAACACACTCCTGCCCCTAAGGCACTCAGCTCCCCCTTTCTCTGTGGGGAGATTGCTTAGACTGTAGCACATATGATTCAGTCTTGGAATATCAGTATAATAATCATAATCACATAAAAATATTCTGGCTGATCTTTGCTTTTTTGGCTTATGGTCAGAAAAAACAACTGTAAACTGCTTCAAGAATACTGAAGGGTTTCTTTTCCCTTCCATGAAAAATCATACATATTTTTCCTAACAGAAATGACAAAAAACATTGGTAATGGATAAAATCTTGAGAAGAAACAAACCTGTTTCAGATACACCTCAGCTAAAGACAGCCTCAAAACCAAGGTCCACCATACAGCAGTGGCACTGAAATTTTTATTATTTAAAGGCAATCTTTCTCAGTATAAGAAAGCTTCAAGGGAATAATAGGGCAATTCAAATGTATGTAAGAAGAAAAAAAGGACATACACAACTTGAGACAGCTTACTGCATTGTTCTGAAATTATCTGTTCAAGTAGGCATGTTTTAACTCACAGGCACTTTTAAGTGATCTTGCTGCATTTTGCCAAATTGTGTTATCCATACAAATATAGGTAGACAAATATTTTAATTCATATATTCACAGCATTGGTTAGACTCATAAAGGATGTGCAAATAAAATTCACAGAGAAAAAAAGTCAGGCTCTTCTTAAATGCAAAAAAAAAAAAAAAAAGAGAAATTTAGGGAATTGGTTTTAGGAAGCAGTAATTACATCTGAGAGAGACAAGGTTATCTGGGATTTATAAATTTTTCCAAATATTTATGCCAGGTGCTAAAAAGCAGCATTGCCCTTGCTTAAAACTATTTGGACAAGCAGGCTTACAGCTTTCCTCTCTGTGTAAACATTACAGCAGCATTCTAAACAGATTAATACCAGTATCAGTTCAAGTCAAATATTTGTGTAAGCTAGATGAGTGGAAAAGGTAGTCTAAGGGGAATATTTTAACCACAAACTCTAAAAGGTACAGAAGTGTCCTGCCTGCATGCAAACAGCCCACCTTGACCAAATATTTCTGTTTATAATTAAAAGGCTTCATGAGCTAATCCATTACTTCCTGTGACCTAGCAAAGGTTTTCTCTCCCTTTCAGCCCTATCAGAGATGTTTATGTTTGTGTTAACCATCACAGCAGAGAGGATACCAGTACAGGAGCCTTCAAAAACAAGATTCAATGACCAAGCACTAGACTGAGAAGATATCATTGATTTTCTCTGATCTTACTGTTGGTTTATGCTTCAATTATGAACGAATAACTAATGCTCAAATTGTCACATCTGCACCCAGGAGGGGAGATGGGGACCACACTGCTATGCCATATCACAGCACAGCAGAGCCCCTAGGCCTCAGGTTAGGCTGCCCAGACACAATCTGCTACCACATTAACTTATTGCTACAGTTTTTTGAGCAGTCAAGGTCTTAGTCTGTAATAGAGGGGAGTCTGGAATAACTCCGATAGCTCCTATAGTCCATAAAACCTATTGGAGAAACACAGACTTTATGGTGATGTTGTGGGTCAGACAAAATAGACAGGCACTAAATCAGGTTGAATTTATGAAGACTGGAAAAAGCTGAGGTGATGTTTGTCTCTGTCTCATGAGACAGCCCATGATCAATGGGCTTGAAGAAAAACTTGGACATCCCCTTGCATGCGAATCAACATCGCTGTTCATTTCTGTCTTAATGTTTTTAGTTTTTGAATTCAAGTAAGAATTCATTTCAAACAATGAACAGCTATGGAATCAGAGCAGCACATCACAGAGGCTGAACTGTTTTATAGCTTAAACCTGATGGGTCGTATTTTGCCATTGTTTTCAACATCTGCAGTTTTGTATTGTGGAAGACAGAAGTAAAGGTCTTGCAGGAGATTTAAGTGGCACAGCTGTACTGCCTCAAGAGCTGGAGGGAAAGCTCTCTCTGAGAGCAGGCAGAACGAGGAGGCCTGACACAGCTACATGAACTCACTGCTGGTTTGTTAAACCAGGCACTGCTCTTCTGCATGTGAAGCCAAACAGCAATGGTTAATTGATCCACATCACAAACAGCCTGGTGGGAGCAGTCAGTGAAAGGGGAAATCCCCTTTCCCTAAAGTCCAGTCTCTAAACACCAGCACCTATTGGGCTCTGGGGAGGCTACAAGCCCAGCAAACCCATCACCTCCAGCACTTGCCCATTTCTGCACCACATGCACGGCAGCACAGCCCTAAAGCTGCGTTTTTGGAACCTCAATCACAATTTGAGAGAGCAGAAGGGGAAGAGGCACTGCTGGGTGCATCAGCAGCAAGAAAGGGAGGCAGCCAGCTCCAGTGAAAGCAAGCAGGGAGCCTGTTTAGTCAGTGGTTACTGACATTTTCTACTTGGCACAGTAAGGGGCATTTGTGTGGCCCAAGCACTGTGTGGGAGGTGATGCACCTGGTGTGCAGCTCTACCTCTAGCTCAGGGTCACCATCTCCTCTCCAGCCTCCATGTGTGGTCTGAATTTGTCTCTGTGCTAAGCTGGAGATCCAAACCATGACAGCAGAGAACTATTAATAAAGGGGAGAAAAGGAAACTAAATCCTATACGTACAAGAGCTGCAAACAAACAAATAAATAAATAAACAAACAGATGTTTCAGCAAAGGAGCAGCAGTGTGTCTGGGTGGTGTAGATTTTTTCCCCCATCAATTTTTTTTAACTTCATGCAGAGGTGTACAAACAGGTGAGAAAGGCTTTTGGGAGACACACTGCCTTACCAAGGATGATGGGGCACCTTTGTTTGCTGCAGGTGACTGCCCTGGGAGGAGGGAGGGGGGACATGGTGCTGGGTACTGCCTCTGCAGCCAGAGGGATGAGGAGGAAGGAGGAGACCAGCCCATCAGGTGCTCCCAGAGGGGAAAGATGTGAGCTTCAATGCTGCCACACCCAGGAGTCCCAGCTCTGAACACCAGTTTCTGACCCAAGTGCAGCCAGCACAGCACTTCCCAAATGGTGGCAAGGAATGGTTCCCAATCCTTACCAAGAACCAGAGGCTTTTGCAGAGACACCTCAGGTACATGCTGGCCATAAATTTTACTCCCTTGCTTCACATCCTGTCTTCATTTGCAGGGACAAGGGAGTCAGCCCACATGCAAGTCTGGCATGAGGTCCCTGACAAAGCACCTTGTGCCCTTTCTGGTTTGGAAAAACCTGCAGGACCAGCAGCTCATGCTGCTGAACTCCCTCTGACTTCTTTCTGCAGCACAGGCTCCAGTGAAGAAGCCTTGTGTAGGACCCGGTTTTCCAGCTGGTTTTCAGCATTCCCAGCTGAGCTTTCTTGCAGGAAATGTGCACCTTGGAGAACAGCCATCTGCATGGGCTGTAATCCCAGAGGCCTTCCTGTCTCACTGGGGCTGAGCCTAGGAGCAGTGGAGCCTGGCACAGGAACTGTTCTGTCCTGTCCCAGCCTCAGAAAGGCAAGAAGCTGAAAAGAAAACACAAAACAACCCAAAATACATGACCACAATCCACTGTTGCTCAGCAGTGGCACTGGTCTGAGTGCTGCTGTTCACATGAAGTTTAGAAAAGCTTTGTTCAGCCTCAAAAATGTCCTCCCATCTGAGCCTCAGCTTGCAAGAGATGCTCACAGTAAGAAAACCCACAACTGTCAGATATTAACTTTTGTCTGATTACAGACAGGGACTATAAATCCTGGGCTCAGATCTGAGAGATAAATGGGTTTGGATTAAATACTTCAGAGGCTTGAGTGCTGAATTTCAGCTGTTATATTCAAGTACAGAGGTGGTGCTCTAAGCAGCTATACAGGTTTCCTGGAAATGTCATTGCCAAAGAAGAGTTACTGAGGACAAGTGGGACTAGATTAGAGTTTATTCTAGAAGATCAGGAAATGGAAATTATGTTTTCACTTAGATTTGGTGTCTGGTTTTCAGAGGATTCTCCTCAGAAGCAATGCTTCCACTGAGCTAGATTTGTAAGTGAGTGGGGAGCTCTTTCAGAGGATGACGGCTGCGGGTAGTCACAGTCCCTGTCTCTCGTGCCACAAATATTTTCTTTCAAAGGTTTGTAATCATAATTAGTCTTCCAGGCACATTTCTCCAGAATGTTGGGTTGTTTCCAGAACACAGGCCAGGATCTTTGTCTTGGATGATAATGCCTCTTCTCCTTTCAGGAGTTACTGGACTGGCAATTCAGCTAGAGTCATCTAACTGGTCAGACAAACTGAATCATGCAAAATCTGGTCTCACTCATCAGAGGAAATTTCACACACAGGAAAGACTCACACATTTTAAAATGACTAATCAAATATATAGCTGTTTGTGAAACAGATTGAAAACATGGCTGTGTCCTTACACTGGTGTCAGAAGTGCTGTAGACACAGCACACACTTCTACTTTGTACCAATGGATTAGTACAAATCTACCAAACATGTTATCACCTATTCTAATTCACTGACAAAGACATTTAACTTGCAGAGTGTTGAGAGAAAACATTTTTCCGTCTCAACTAAAAATAAGAATAATAGCTCAATTGCATACAGGAAGTATGAAATGCTCTTCAAAACAGGAAGGAGAGGATGCTTTCTGGATGAACCACTCATCTAGATGCATGTTATTTTCTAGTCCAAGTGGATTTCATTCCAAATGAGCATCTTTTTTGTACTGCTGCTTGTGTAGGTGGGATACATTACATGTTTGTCTTTCATTAGTAGACTTTAGTTTATTCAATTAATAAATATTTAAAATAAAAAAGCTCACAGAAGTCTGGTCTTTAGATATAGCTCTTGAATATAAAGCACTGCATAGAAAAATAAAGTCACTTGAAATGCAGTTTGTATTCCAATAACTTTGTTTTAACATCTTGATGTTGCACGGTAATATTATACCATAAGAGGGGGAAAAAGTGCATGTTTGGGGGATGTGGGGGAGTCTAAAACAAGGATTTTGAGACTGAAACAATTTTTAGAAAACTTACAGGAAACCCATTTAAATGAATGCCAAAAATTTTCCAAGAAGCCAAGCCAAATTCAATGTAATCTAAGGAACATCAGAGGAACACTCTGAGCCTTGCTATGATTATCTGTGTCTGTGCCTCAACCCAGTCCAATTTTCTGTGCAGTGTGACTTAGCAGGGTGCTCATAAACCTAACCTTCCACTTAAGTCACATTAAAGCTGAATTAAGCATCCTGCTGAAGTGCCATACCATATGCTTAAGTATCATGCAAGGCATTGATTGAAGGGGGAATGCAATTATTCCAAACTCAGAAATACCTGAAGCGTTCTTGCCTTCCAGCAAATCATGTGCTCCAATTGAGCTGGCACTTCATCCAGCTAACAATATGATGATTTCTTACACTCTACAGAGATGTGATTATCTCATTTCCTCCTTCTCTTCCATCCTTCTTTCCATTTAATGGCAATTAATATGCAAACACGCTAAAGAGGTTTATTCTTAAATGCACTGACTTGTAATTTAATACATGGAAGATCCAGAGCTAGTCCATTGCCACATCATCAGAGAAGCACCACTCTGGATGGATGCAATCTCTCCCACAACACCCTCTGAATTCAGAGGCTGGCAGAAACCAGACCTTGCTGAGCTCTCATGATGAATCAGTTACACTTAGGAGTCTCACAAACCTCCACTGGGACAGAAATAAACTGCACTTAAAATAAGTTTTTCTCTTCTCTATCCTCCCCCTGCTTTCTCATCTTTTAGATAGATGTGTTCTTTGGCTTATTCCTGCCCACAAGAGGAAAACAGAGGATGCATTAGGCTGGTAGTTCGATGTACAAAGAGGAAAAGCTAAAAATTGAGCCAAAGAATCATAAAACTTTCAGGGCTAACTGATGAAACCTTCTGGATTCTGACTGAGTATGCAAAATTGCGTGCTTTTAGAGATTATTCTGCAAATAAGAAAGGTCCCTTCATCTTTTTTCTTTTTTTCTACCACCTCAGCCAGTCCAAGCAAAAGAGCAAGCCTTGATGGTGCATGCTTGTGCCTCCCAGCCCCACAGTGCAGGATGCCAAAGGACCTCCCCTTGCTGGGGATGGTCACCAAGAACATGGGCTTTCAGTCTAGGCTGCCCTACCACCAAGATGTCAAAGAAAAAATCGAGTAGATGTGTGGCTGTGCAGAGGTCAATGCAATGAGGAGAGAGCTGTGGCAATCCTCTCTCTAACCCAGATTGCTGGAGGCCAAACAAGAGAGTATGGGACTGTCACAGCCAAATTTAGGTCTGGAAGAATAATTCTTCATTGGACACAATAACTGTTGT